>CM041725.1:4167500-8967500 GCA_023373845.1 Nibea coibor
CGGCCCGAACAACAGTCGAGTGTTTCAAGGCGGATTTTCCCTTTAACTTCAAATGGCGAGCTCAGCCACGAGTTCACAGGCGCAGCGGTTGTCTTCTTGATTCAGCATTCAAAAGGAAAGTTGATGAAACATCAAAGTGCTTCTTGTGAAGGCTGAAGAGTCGTGTCTTCAGTGAAGGAGCCCTCTGCACAAATAACATGACAGGTCATGTAAGCCTCCTGACAAATCAGTAAATCTCCCCGTTGTTTGCACCTTTGTGCTCGAATCCCGCTGAGACGTGTCCCTCAGAGCCACAGCCTGCTTTATTAACCAGTTTTAGCCTTAATTAGCTAATAGGATTGCTTTAACCATGATCCAAGAACAGAATAGCCCACGGGAAGACAAACACCAACTCTGTGGAAAGAGCGTATATGTGCGTGTGCGTGTCTGCACGCTGTGTGACTTAATGTGCAATTGCATGTGAGTGAATGACTCAGTGAGGTGTGTGTGTGTGCGCGAGTGCATAAATTGGGTGAGATTTAATGTTACATGTGTGCAGGAGCTTCTGTTTATGTGAGATTAAGTGCGCATGCACGTGCACGTGCCATCTAAGGCTGCACAGTCTCCTTCTCTGCCTTAATTAACGCGCCTTCTTGTAAGACTTTCTCTGGAATATGAAACAATTTTACCTGATGATGCAAACGGCTGAAAACAGCAGCGGGTTAGTGCCTCGCCTCCTCACCTGACACTTTCTCTTTATGCGAGAGTGTTAATGTATGCAGGCTCTACACTTGTAGTTTTTATATCCATGTATTTTAGTGGCACTGCAATAGCCAAAAGGCTTATTTTGCTGGAGGAAATGTGTGTGTGTAAGCAAAATCCTTTGTACTGTGTGATGAAAAAGAGCAGGCTGTATCACAGCTTGGCAATGATGTTCTTGCTACCCAAATGCGCACACACATACCCTCACAGAGACACGCATAAACCTCAGCAAAAATCCAGAGGAGAAACTTGAAAAGGGGGCAAAAAAAGAGAGGAAACAGAGGCAGGAGGCGCGGAGGAATGACAAATATGCAAATCTGAGCAACTGAGCTCCGGGTCCGATAAAAAAGAGAAATGATTAGAATGATTTTATAAAATAAAATCTGTGAATCCTCCTGTGTGCCTCCATTCACCCACTGCATATGTGCATAAATGCAGGAAATTCAATTCAAAGCCCGACTGTCCCGTAAGAGGAATTCCACTCGCAGACGGGGTTTATATTAAAAAACGCTCACAATAAAAACGCATAATAAAAAAAGGGACAATAAAAACACCCTATACACAATAAAGACACATAACAAATCACCCCAACAGCCACCATATGGACAAGTGCCAGTCGATAAGTCCGGAGAGGGACCGTGTAGCTCGATACAGTGCAATAAAAGATGGCAGCTCATGGCCAGGTCACAATGAAAGGAACTTAAAATTGATTCTCCTCTCTCTGTCCCTCCGTTGCAGTGTGGTGCATTCGCTTCTCCCAGGAGCCCGCGGACCAGTCGGTGGTGCTGGGAGAACGGGTGGTGCTGTCCTGCGTGGTCTTCAACTACAGCGGCATCGTCCAGTGGACCAAGGACGGCCTGGCCCTTGGCATCGGAGAGGGTCTCCGAGGTGAGCGGGGGGGGGACAGAAATCATCCTGTAGCAGGAAAAAAAAATTGCAGCATCACCAAGCTGCAGGGATCAAAGTGAAGTGGAGAAGGGGAATAACTCGGCTACGGTCTCGGTTCAGTTTTGACTGTAAGAACCCTGACAAAAGCTATTATGGCTGAAAAGTGTAGGGTTTTTTTTTTAACATTAAGGGAATGAACACTGAACAGAGAGGGAGAGAGTTAAGAGCCAAGAGGCGTGTGAGTGACAATCTGAGCAAAAATGAGTCCTGTATATCATGCTGAATTAGAGAAAATCCCCCACACTGCTGACAAAAGCAGACGCACATTCGCATTTACATTTTAAGCCGACACGCGCATCCAGAATGACTTACTGCGAGTGCAACAGTAGAATACACTTCAGCTCAGAGATGGTGAAGCACAACTAAAAATGAGAGTCAAAAGGTCAAAACCACAACAGACGAAGAGTTTTCATTTCTAAACTCAAGAAGCAGTCGAAAGACTGCAAAAAGAAGAGAGGCTGGGAGAAGAAGAAAAGCAAAAATGTCCCTCTTCACTGACCTCAACCCGAGCTGGCAAAAATATTTAAACAAGCTTTTGACCGCCGCGGCTTCCTGACTTCTGCTATTGAAACCAGAGACACAGATAGCTCTTACTCTTTGCCCATGCAAAATATTTCAGTAATGGAAATTATGACTGATGACTCATGACAGACTCGTAGCTGTTGAAAGGTGAACAAAGTATCCGAAACAGAAACTCTACTCAAGGATGATTATACAATTTGTTAAATTGAGCAATGGTGGAGACTGTGCTATTCAAAAAATAGTCAGAATACCAAAAGTAAGAAAAGTGAGTGAGTGAGTGAGTGTCCCATTTCAGAATGTCTTATTGTATTGTATGTTGGTTTTAATGGATTGATATTGAGACACATGATCAAAACACTGATGACTTGTTGGTTTATAATCTGTGAGATCCTCCTTTTTTATCTGTTAAATTGTTTTTGGACATCTTTATCTGTCAGTCGATGATGGACGATGACATGTTGCTTCTTTGTGAAGTTTGAGTGACATTACAGACTCATTAAACACTAATTAAGAATAAATAAGAATAAATCATTTTAATAAAAGAATAAAAAATAAAACATAAAAGAAAACTTTTATTACCTGCATGAGACGCTGTTGAAAACCGTTCTCATAAATAAAAATACATTTATTTACATATGAAAATGTCACCGGTGTTTACTTTAATATAGAGTCTAATAATGTACGCAATAAACTGAGCGTATAGGTACATAATACTTTGAGCCCTTACAGCTCTAAACCACACATCACATCTCACATCACTGTAAACAAATCCACGTAGAACTAGACATAGCAGTCAAACATATCGCATACACATCCGCCCACACACACACATCCAGTCAGCCCACACACACACACACACGCATGCACACAAGTAATAATCTGACATGTGATGTGAATCTTGTGTTCAGCGCAATTTAATTCGCAGGTTCAGTAAAGGTCAGCATGTCTCTCTCTCTCTCTCTCCCTTCTTCTACTTCCTGCTCCTCCGTCTTACAGACTACAGCTCCATCATCATCGCTTTATGTTTCCCACATCCCCCCCTCCCCTCCATTGTTTTTCATTTCTCTTCCTCTCCTCTCCTCTCCTCTCTCTTCCTCCCATCCCTTCATCCTCCCTCTCTCTTTCTGTCGGTAATGCTCTCTTTGTCCTTGTAGCCTTTTCGCGAGAATGGTCCGGATGACAAACGCACCGGGCGTTTTGATAAACATGTTGTCCTCTTTGTCTCTTTTTGTCTGCTTTTCAACCATCTATCATCCCCCTCCTGTCCATTATTTATCCTTAAGTTGTGGGTGCTGCCTTTCCTCCCTTCATCCCTGACATACTGTCTCTCAATCTTTGCTTCCCATCTGTGATCATGTATAGAGGAAAGTCTGCGAGTTCTTTCTTTTCTTTTGTGATATTTGCCCTGATGAACGATAAGGATGATAGGAATTTGTTGTGATCTAACGAGGTGTTGCCGGTGCATGAAGTCTGACATATGAGAGGTTGTTGTTATGTGCCCTGTATGGTTTCATACAGCTGTTGATGGCGGTGTGGGAGTGCAGATCGTGCAGTAAATTTATACCTGCAGTTTGCACACCCACGCACACGCGTTCATTCACTGTCAGGAACAGTTTTCTCCACATTGCACAGTCGTGTACGTAAATCTAAAACATGAAATACGAAGAAAACCCTTTTAATATATATGATCGGCGCACAGCAACATGCACATACACATGTATGTATCATGTTTACACCCAGATACTTCAACATTTACTCAGCACCGGTAGGCATCAGTGGTGGCAGTTTATTGTTCGTCTTCAACCTCCTCCTCCTCCTCCTTCCTTTCCTTCTCCTTCTCCCCGGGGTGCTTTCACCTCTGTGGTTGCTATGCTGCGAGGTGCTGGAGTGGATGATGTAATCTCCACTAATACTTTTGTCCCACCACCACCACCACCACCACAACACCCCACCGTAACCACCACCACCTTCCCGCCCACCCTCCTTTCTCCTCTCCGCACCCCAACTGCCTGCCTGCCTGCCTGCCTGCCTTTGCCATCTGAATCCATGATGTCATGTTAGAATTGGGCACGGAGGATCAATGAGTGCCCCCTAGTGGGACGTCACGCTCAATTATGTCTTTGTCTGAGAGGCGAGGGTTCAAACAGAGAGAAAAGGGGGGGTGTCGTAATTGGAACGGCGCTGCCTGTAGTCCTGCAGTTTGTGGATCATACAGTACTCGAGCTGGCATCATTGGATATGTGGCGAGGTTTGATCAGCGCGTGTTTATCTCTGGCTGTATTGATGCATGCGCGCGTGTGTGTGTGTGTGTGTGTGCTGCATTCATTATCTCCCCCTGTTGTTTGTGTAAAGGACATGTTATCATCTCCAGAAGCTCCGGTTAATCCAGAAAGGTCTTCAAAACTTCTGAAATAAACGCTATTAATGCTAAATGCTATCTGTGTGTCATGATAAAAAGCTTTGACATTTCCACATAAATACATGTCCCATTTTGCCACGCACCCCGCGTCTCTGATTGATGTCATGTAATTGTGATGCAGCTTTTATCCATTTTCATGAGAGCTTTTTACATTTGCTTTATCTCGTAAACAACTCAGGTGTCAGGAGAGGACAGAAATACAGTCACTGACACCGAATAAAAGAAGGTGACGTGTAGATCTATCATCGCTACCAAAGCTTTCTTTTCTTTTATGGTTCTTATGAAGATTGAGGTTTAATCCACCAAAATTACTGAAAAAAATAAGTATCCTTACCTATTTTTAGTAGTTTATATCCATCCAGATAGATTGGTGACACATTATATGACACCTGTGTCTATAATGCATTATAATGCATGACAAAGGTACGTTATACTGCAGCTATAGCAATATGTAAGAACTCATAAATATTCAGAATGCTTCATGTCAACAATCATGACACTTAGCAGCATTTTATAATGACTCATAACATCAGCTATCATAAGACACTTTATAACGCATTATAATCAAACTGTTCATATTTCATATTCTGTCATTTATCATGACAGCTAAAAAAAGACTGTCAGTATTTTAAGATGACAAGAAAATTCCAAAATAGTGTTTGCTGTTTTAATAAAAAGTTTTGCTCCAAAACCTGAAATAAAGTTGTTGTTTTTTTTGGGTGTACCTACCTGAAACTCTTGCCAGAGTATTTCCAAGATAAAGATATTATCCTCAGCCGGAGATCAGTTGTGAAGGCAGTGCTATTATGATGACTCATGACTCTGATAGCAGAGCGTAATGTGCCTCTTCCTTCATGCCAGCAATCATTTTAAAACAGCAGGTCGTGTTTTCCAGGTGATGCACTTTATAAATAAGTTCATTTCCCAAACCCGTCAGGCTTTTCTGACCCGCAAATAAACACGCCTGACTTACAGTTGAACTAGAACAGAAAGTCCAAAAAGCACATGAATCAGAAAATTGAGTTTTCTGCTGGATGTCTCACCATCTATTTAACTGTAAACCGATTTTTTTTCCTGTCTCCTGCAGCCTGGCCCAGGTATCGTGTGCTTCGGGCTCTGGACATCGGCCAGTACAACCTGGAGATCAACAATGCTGAACTATCTGATGACTCTCTGTACGAGTGTCAGGCCACAGAGGCCGCCCTGCGCTCCAGGAGGGCCAAACTCAATGTACTCAGTAAGTCATTTTCTTTGAACCATCATACATATATGAGTAAATAACCTCATAATTCAAAGGGCCGCAGTGTTGATTATCAAATTAAAGAATGCCAAGTTGATACTTGTGCCCATGTTGAGAGATGCTTTCCTGAGAGAATGAGCTGAACGCTCCGAAGCAGCTTTACGGATGAGTAATGTAGTTAAAAGTACAACATCAATCTGGATGCAGACATTTTCAGACCCGATCCAACCGTCTCTGGACTATTGATCATATCTGATGCGTCATTCTTGCAGAAAACTTCCTATCTGTTTCTGTCAGCCAAATCATCACCCTTCTTGGCAAGTCAACTTTCAGAATCGACGATTTCTGTGGGACGGGTGTGGGAAAACAGATTCTGCCAGTGTTACAATATTTCAAATGATATGGTCGGGAAAAGCAGCAAGAATCCAAACAGAGCAGCAGTGTGTGTGTGTGTGTGTGTGTAAGCTGGAGGTTAGAAAACAAGGTTTAAATCTTCAAGAGATTTGGAAGCACAGTAACAACATGTTATAAAGCAATACGTTTACTATACTTTGATTATGTAACTAGTTACTTTAGCCAAAACCTTAAGATAGAAAAAAGAAAATTGGAAACAAGACATTGGAATTTGGGCTGCAAAGAGGTTAAATGTCGAGCAGTTCTAACTTCCTGAGAATGTGACTGGACAGCAGATTTGGACTGCTTGCAGACTGATTGCAGAGATTACATTTTGCTGCTGTTTAGTGAAAACCTCATGCTGTATTTCCAGAGTGGGAACTTTTAAAGAAAGCAGGCTCATTGATGGTAATGCTTCTTGATGAAATCCAATGTGTTTTTAATGGCTGTTATTGGCTCGAGAGGTAAAAGAAAACACTTAGCTTGAAGGAATTTGCACTCTTTAAGTTAGATAGTATTTTGTGTTTGTGCATGTATAGATTTGTCTGTATGCATGACTGCACACTTGGATGAATGTGTGTGTGTGTGTGTGTCTCCACCAGTACCCCCTGAGGACCCGGTGGTTGACGGATCCCCAGAGCTCCTGTTGATGGCTGGAACTCCGTACAACCTGACCTGTGTGACCCGCGGGGCCAAGCCTGCAGCACACATCCAGTGGACCAAGGATGGAGTCGCTGTGGAGGGAGCCCACCAGTCCACGGTGACTCACACACACCCATGCGCATATGCAGATGATAGCAAACACACGAGAACAAGTCATGCAACATAAAACGCACATAAAACCATTAAGACTTTATGGCACTGAAATCAGATCTGTATAATCTCACAGGCTTGATATTGATTTCAAAAGAGTTTGCAACAGGAATTATAATCTGCTCCTCACTAACCGCAGCTCTCGGCCTGTTTGTTGTTTGTTTACATGCTTTTTGCCGTGGGCACTGCGAAAGAGAAATACAGTATGTACACCTCAGGCCGCACATCATCCCCGGAGTCCTGCATTAGGGAAATAAAATATGCAGTGCGCACGGTGTGGTAGACAAAGTCAGTAAAAGACTTTCTTGTTTCCTGGCTGACAAAACGCTAACATCTCGTCAGAAGGGGATCACATTTATTAGGTCATGTTTTTAAATGCTGAAAAATTGTAGATTCTGACCTGCTAACAGGTGGGAAGGAGCATTTTGTGATTTGAAAATGATTTTTTTTGCAGCGCGGTGGTGTTGTGGTTAGCTGTGGTCGCCTCACAAATGTCCAAATGTCCCCTCTCTGGCTTAGCTAAGGAATGACGCCACAGTCAACAATGTAGCCATGTACACTGTTTCACCTGGCAGACAGACAGGCTCACATGTTGAACACTTTTAAAGGCTGCAATGTGTGAAATTTATGAGCACGGTGGCAATATGTTTCTCTACATTTTCTCTACAACAGATTTTTAAAGTTGAATTAAAGTCAACGAGGTTTGGAACAAAACTCAATCACACCTCTGTGGTTACTTGTACTTTTATTTTGCTGCTTGGGCCACGTGCTTTAGTAAAATTGATTGTGAGATTTCAGCATCCATTATCCATAACCACTCATCCTTATCACGGCCGTGTTGGGCTGGAGCCGATCCCAGATAGCACTGGACGAGAGGCGGGTTACACCCTGGACAGGTTGCCTGTTTATCACAGGGTTGACACACTGAGAGAAACAGCCACTCACGTTCACACCTATGGACGATAATTAAGCCGCCACTTCAGAGAAAGCACCCAAACGCAGGGGGAAAATGCGAACTCCGCACAGAAAGCCTTGCTGTGCGTCTACACTGGTGAACCAGTAACAGCTAACCACAGCACCGCCATCCTGCAAAAACAAGCGCACATTTATTTATATAGACGGGGGCGAATAACCATGTGATATAATCACGTACTCCTTCTTCAAAAAGGCACACACGTCAGTTACTTTCCATGCTTTATGGTCGTGACACAACTTGAAACATGCACAGACCCGAGACCTGTTTAATTAACCCACATGCAAAGCCACAGACTCCCTCCCTCTCTCTCACGTACACATACATACATCACACAGAGGCAGAAACTGTACGAGGTGACACTTAACGATCAGGGTGATATATTTTGCACTCTCTTTTTCTCCCACATTCACACTCTTCACGCTCCTGTATACTCTCCTACACACGTGAAATTATGCCTGCGAGCGCGCGCGCACACATATGAACCCTCATGCTTTTCTATGCACAGAGACGCAGCAGCAAACACTGACTCACACACTCAAACACAGATGTTTTTACATCTTTTGCAGCCAGTTTTATGCCCCCCACACATGCTCATACATATTACATGCTGCTCTTATGTTGC
This sequence comes from Nibea coibor, assembly GCA_023373845.1. Taxonomy (NCBI): domain Eukaryota; kingdom Metazoa; phylum Chordata; class Actinopteri; family Sciaenidae; genus Nibea; species Nibea coibor. The sequence continues at coordinate 4,176,175 of CM041725.1, forward strand.
TGCGTTACTGACCACGCATCTAAACTGCAGTGACGGCCGTACGCGCTTTCTTGACAGATTGTGGAGCTGCATTTCAAAACACCCCACCTCCAGGATCCAACAAGACTTGATTTTATGCTGTCAATGTGCAGAAAAGCGTTTAGAACTTGTGAAACAAAAGATTATTTACATCCATCAGATATTTTTTGATAAAAATATGAACTTCTTCTGTAATATAAATGTGTGCCGCTCTCATTTTGAATGCAAAGTCCCACACAGGCAAACACAAGCAAAGTGCTTGTGTTAATTGAGGGAACATTTTATTTTCCTGTGCCAACATAAAACTTCTGTATTACGAAGATAAAGTCCAAGAACACGAACACGGGTTCCTATAAAAATCCTCCTTTAAACTCTCTTTAAAATTTCCTTTGCACTTCTCCAACTTCTTGTTCTCTCTATCTTTAGATTGTTGTTTCTATTTCTAATCTATGCTGTTGTTTATCTCTCTCTGCTCCGTCTTCTTTGCTCTTATTTCTCCCATGATCCTTTTTGTCCTCACCCATCTACCTCGCTCTTCCTCCCCCTCTTCGTTGATCACTCTCTGTTCGAGCCCTCCTCTCATCTCCCTCTCTTTTTCTTTACCGAACAGGAAGTGCTACCAGACAGGAAGAGGGTGACGACCAGGAGCTACCTGCCAATCACGCCAGCCGACACTGACAGCGGCCGCAACTTCACCTGTGTGGCCAGCAACCCGGCGGTGCCGATGGGCAAGCGAGCCACCGTTAACCTCAACGTCCACCGTGCGTTGCCCTTTTTCTCTTGTCAGGGTTTCGTTTTAATTAGCTGCTCCAGCACTTGTCAGCCTGAAGTAATTATTTCTAAAAACAACACATATGCTGTGTATATGAATTTACAGCCACTACTTTTCACCATTCTCAAACTTGGGCCAGTTCCAGGTTTGAATTAGCTGCTTGCATTGATTTGGCACCGTCTTTGGGGCCAGTAATTTTCTCCTCAAGCAGTTCAGCAAGTTGATTTTCTTCAACATCTGGAAAACCGGAAACTTTTTTGTGTTTAAAAGGATTTCAGTCGTGTCCCTGAAGAAATAAGGAATGATTGCTCACGAGGAAACTGTAGTTTGAATTTTCAATCAAGAAGATTGATGTGTTTTCCCAACACGCTGTAGTTAGTAATTACTGTGAGAATAAGTGCAGTAACAGTAGATGTAGAGCCAGAAGTTGTTTTTTATTGTGAAATTTATAGTTTGTGTGACTTATTCGTGTGGGAGATCGATCCTCATGGGGCTTGGCACAGCTGAAACACATCAGTCATTCACACCATAACTCTTGTTTCCCGTCAGCTGCACAGTGAAAATGTATCTTACTCTCTGCAGACCCTCCTATGGTGACCCTGTCCATCGAGCCTCGCTCTGTCCTGGAGGGCGAGAGAGTCACCTTCACCTGCCAGGCCACTGCCAACCCTCCCATCATGGGCTACAGGTCGGGATGAGATCATAACCTCAAATACAAAATCTGAATTTGCTTTAGGATTTAGAACGTAAAACAAATAATACTACTCACTTTAGCAGCATTGCTGTAACTTTACGTCCAGGTCAGGGTGTGTTGTACTTTTTAATGCTGGTTAATGTTTTTTTTAGGGACAGTGTTTCATTTACTACTCACAGTCTAACATCCAGAGCTGAGCTGCAGTTCTGTTTACTGCCAATAGATTTTCTTTCATCTATTCCAATCTGCTTGTAACCACCATCTGGAGGTTATCCCGAACTGTTATTTCTGCTTGCAGAACAGAATCGGTAAAAGTATTGAACATTTGTACAATTAAACACCGACTTTTATCTTAAGTGACAGCACTGAAGCACTGAAATTGCTAAACGCTGGACTTTAAACTCGGTGGTGTTAATCTGAGGTTTAAGACTTCACCAGAGGGTCCCAGCGCGGGAGGACTGCCAGGCACTTAGGCACTAAGCCTATTGAGTGTATATTAGAGTGTCATCTAATGGCAGATGTACAATATTGTTATATGATTGTGAGCTATAAATCTGCCAAGATACAGTGTGGATAACAGAAACGGAAAGAGATTTATTCCTTTAACTTGCAATAAGTCCTGCAGGTTTTGACATCACATGTTAATTTAATAGCTTTAATTGATAATATAAAAACACTCATTCTTAAATAATGGAAATCTAACATTTGGATCACAACCAAAACATTATATTAGGTCGCTTGGTAACAAACAGACATAACAACGATTTGTAGTGCTTGATAAGGTGTTAAACGGGGGGGTGCGTTTCTCTGTCAGGTGGGCAAAAGGTGGCGTGCTGCTGGAGGGGGCCAGAGAAAGCGTGTTTGTCACCACCGCGGATCATTCCTTCTTCACCGAGCCCGTGTCCTGTCAAGTTTTCAACGCCGTGGGAAGCACCAACGTCAGCATCCTGGTGGACGTGCACTGTGAGTAGAGTGCAAACACTCCTGAGCTGAGTGGGACTCTGATGATGCGCTCTAGTAGCTATATTTGTCAGCATTTTGTTTGAAGAGCGACGCTGCGTTTATTTTGCTACTACGCCGCGTTCATGTGTTATTGCAGCATAAATTTGCAGCGGATGGTTTTCCGTATGATCAGTTCTCTGATTCAGTCCAGTTCAACAAAGCCTTATGGAATCTGTTATAGTGAAGTAAATACGAATGTAAAAAGGTAGAAAAAGCACAGAACAGCTACTTCAGTTTCACAATTTTTCTTCGCTGTGATCCCCAAGTCACCCAAATGTGTCTGTGTACTCTCTTTCAGTTGGCCCAATACTGGTGGTGGAGCCCAGGCCAGTTACGGTAGATGTGGACTCTGATGTTACTCTGAACTGCAAGTGGTCCGGTAACCCTCCTCTCACCCTCACCTGGACCAAGAAGGGCTCCAACATGGTGAGAACAAACCATCAGCCCCTCCCCTGATCTTTGACCTTTGACCTTTGACACCTACATGTTATATTCATGTTGGTATTTCACTAAAATGTTCTATATTCAAATTCATACAGGGAGAACAAAAAATATTCCCACGGCTGGAATCACTGCCAACCCCTTCAGAAAACCCTGATCGTAGCCTATATTAATGTTGAAGACCCAGACTTCATAAATGTTTGCTCAGTTGTAAAGCAGATGATTATAAGCGAGACTCCGTCTTCATATCTTAAATCTTTAATTCATGCCTAACAAGTTAAGAAAAGCTCCAGGAAAAAACTAATGGAGCCTGCTGAGTAAATCAACATGTTTTATGAATTAAATATAATCCTCCCCTCCCTCTTTTTAACATCTCTCCCTGTCCGTCTATCTCCGCACCCCACCTCACAGATCTGCTATCCCGATGTTATGCATACTTATGCTTGTGTATATGTGTGCCCAGGTGCTCAGCAACAACAACCAGCTGTATTTGAAGTCAGTGAGCCAGTCCGACGCAGGCCAGTATGTCTGCAAGGCCATCGTTCCCCGGATCGGAGTGGGAGAGACGGAGGTTACACTCACTGTCAACGGTCAGTTACTCGCAGCAAAGCCCCGCTTCTATGTCAAACATGGACGATGAGTTATGAAACCACATGGACCTCCGTGATGTGTTTGTTTAATCTGGACTCATTCTGTGCTTCATGCATATATCTATATCTCTCTGACAGCTGAATCCCCTCCATGTACAGGGTTGAGTACTGCACGGGCCTTGTATTTATGTCGACCCAGTCTGATTCATTCCAGCCAAAGCCTGACCCAAACCCAACGGATAATTTCTCAGCCCTAAACAGGCCCAAAGCCAATATTTCAATGTCAAAACTCTTTCCGTGAGAGACCGGCAATTACTTAATAAATCAAAAGCGATTCACTGAGAACACAATGACGAAAAGGGAGTTCACGAACGCTCCCTAAATCTTCGCCAGCTGACAAAGTGCCCGGTCAAACCAAAAACGGGGACAGTGACATTCATTGGCACGTCCTTGCGATATATACGTGGTGCTGAAAGCTTGATGAGCGATACTTTCGCCCTCGTTCACTAGCCGGACATTATGTTAATACAGTTAATAAAAAAAAATAAATTGCACCATCCACTCCTACCTCACGACTGACTACACATTACAATGCAGTGCTTCTGTGGAGTCATCCTGCAGGACGAAGGTAACAAACAGAGCTAATATGATCACTTTTTCGGGTTCGTAGTGGCACAAGAGGTTAACCGCGGTCATGCCGTTGATATTTATGGCACAGGGTTTGATTTATAGTTCTTACCTGTTGATATCAACACCTAACACAAGACGCATCGTGCATGATCAGGATGTATCTAACATTAATTATGTTCATAATTGTGCACATCCTTTCATTTAGTGGGCTAGACATATACTTACATAATGAGTTACATCCACTCTTTTGCCTTGATGCATGACTGAACGGGAAACTGCTGCTCTGAAATCGCCGTGTTTATGTTCTTTATTCATTGTGCAATAATATTTCAGTGAGCAGGCTTCCTGTGGAAACATTTTCGCCAGATGTGTGTTATGTCTGTCTTCAATTTTCTCATTGTGTCTCTGCTGCCGCCATTTAGTCAGATTTTTGAGGAGACTGTGACTCTTATAGTATAGTATGGGGTTAATGTGGTAATAGTTTGTTGTGTGTACATCTCAAACCTTCTGATTTGTTCTAATAATCCTCTTATGTCTCTGTGTCTCAGGTCCCCCCATCATCTCCAGTGATCCAGTCCAATACGCTGTCAGAGGGGAGAGAGGAGAGATCAAGTGTTACATTGCCAGCACCCCCCCACCTGATAAGATTGTAAGTCTGTCCTTGGAAGTTGTAATCTGCCGCAGAGGTGCTCGACCTTTTCAGATTGCATCTGCCTCAGACGGAGACCTGATCACAACAACTGCGTCTCCACCTTGAAAACAAAATTATTATTATTTTTTTTTTGTTTAACTTCATCCTCTTCAGCTCGCGTTACTAGCTAAATGAAGTGGCATTGTTCTCCGGCTGTGTCACGAGGACGTGAGAACGATCTGTTCCTCCTCTGTGGTGGAAGGTGTGACTCATCAAAAACAGCTGCTGTAGTGTTGAATGAAATGAAAGAGGAGACACACAGCGCTGTACACATGTTCCACTGAGTGCAGCAGATTAGACAGCAGAAATCCTGACAAAACGAGAACACGGCTCAGTGTTTATGGAGGTATTTATAACAGTTTATGTTCGGATAGTGCGGGGTGGGTACATTTAATCATTTTCTTTTTCAATATGGAAATATTAAGACGGAGAAGATGATCTAATAGTGGAAATCCCACATCCAGCTAATGACCAACATATGACAAGCTGATCGGTGACTCAAGAGCTATCTGTCCACTGAATCCCTGAGTTATCCTATTTGCCAATAAACCCACAGAACGAGCATGCAGCATCCTTTTAGTTTCACTGCCTGTAAAACACAGCACTGGTCTTATAAGACCGTGGCTCCAAACCTTTTCTTGTCCAATCTACCTTCATTTCACAACAAGAAATCCTCACAGGATAGACTTATTGTTGATGCCCAGCCTTGGTCACTACTTGCAGCTCCCCAGTTTGACATATTATTTGAATTTTCTGCCCTAGAGAACAGTGTTTGCCCAAACATTTTGACTTGTGACCCTTTCAAACAAAGCTTTGTCTATTTGAGATCCCTTGACAGTGAGTGGTGACCAGACAGCTTAAAACATGGACGTAGTAGCCGTGACGTCACCCAAAGGTTTGTGAAGAATCTTGGCAGTCCTGCCTCTTCCACCTCCCAGATAATCTAAAAATGGACAAAGACGAGGAGTGTAGGTGGGCTGAGGTGATGCCTGGGTGCTCAAACAAGCCACCTGTAACAGCTTTACAACTTTAAGCCTTAATATAATGTGAACAGGTGAGTTGTATGTAAATTCACCCTCAGTACAGTTGTCATGAACGGGGAAATTAGCTACAGACACCAAAACTATTATTTGCACCAGGCTGTAAACATGTTTATTTCTGCTGTGAAGTTATACACTTTAACATAGGGGCCTATGGAGATTGACCAGCCTCAAGTGGCGATTTGAGGAACTGTAGTTTTTGGCACCTCAGCATTGGCTTCACTTCACAGCCGTGGAAGTTGCTGCCCGGTTGCGACGAGTGGGTAAATGGTTTCAACCAAAGATTCTTGGTTCCTTCTCAAAGTGTTTTATTTGACTAAAAGCCAGAGGAGATAAAAGTGTACAGCTGATCGATCCTCTGATGTATCTTTTGACCCCTGGGTGGGATAAGAGCGATCTGTTTGTGAAAGATTTGAATCCTGTATCAGTGAGTAATGTTTTTCCCTCAATTTCTATCTAAGTTCCACTCATATGAGGCTTTAAGGTGCTCCTCTGAGCAGCACTGAGCTGTGACTTTTGGACATACCAGCCAAAAGTGTTCCAATTCAGTGATCCCTTTCAAAGTGGTAACCATCTTCGCTTTACAGGAAAGTGTTCGCACAGATTGCCTCTCCAGCAAACTGTAATGGAATATCCTCCCGAATGTGCCATAACTGCAGAGCTGCACAGTTTTTTTTTTCAGTCCTGCCTTTTCTTGAAGTCTCTGAGTGCAATACTTGATCGAACTGCAGTCCAATATAAAGTGTCTGTGCATTATATCAGTTACAGAATGAGTGGTATTGTATGTGACACAAACCTTAAATCAGGGGAAATACCAGAAAGCTCACAAATCAGAAAAAGGAGCCAGAAAATGGAAATAAATCCGGTGACGACATTTAAGTTTGAAGGCTAGAATGAGTGAGAGGGAGTGCGAGGGTGAAACAGATTGGAATAAGAGCGAGAGAGATGGAGGGAGAGTAAAATTCTGTACCTTTCAGCGTCAATTATCCAATTGTGCAGTGCCGACATGACAGAAATCAGAGCTTTTAGGAAGCTTCAGCCCCCCTGCTGCACCGGCGTGGAGCTCAGAGCGTATAATGTGATACGACATTATAGTCTCGGCTTAATGCAGAGACACAAGGACTTATAAAATATGGAGTATGATGCTGTGTGTGTGTGTGTCTGCAAAATAGGCAATGAGGAATTGAGAAAGAGAGACAGTGCAACAAAATTATTGTCAGGAAAAGCGATAAAGAAGGAAAGTGAGATTTCGCAGGACAGAGAGACAGAAAAGACGCATTATGTAAGACTGCAAAAGATTTTTTCAGTTTCTCCCTCATTCACTCTTGATCACATTCTCCTTTTTTATTTTTTTCAAACCAGGTTAAAAGGTACATTAGCCCTACATATGGCTCTATGTATATTTGATATCGCCATGCTCCATATTTAATACCCTCAAATTTCTACCTCAGCAGATTTTAAGTAGAAAAACCTGCTCGCGGTTTTTATCTCTCGTGTACACTCGCTGCACACTCTCTGCGTGTCTGTTCTCATTCCTTTCTTTCTTTTCCAGCCCGAAAAGTTGCTGCAAAATTTTAATTAGGCATATACTGCACCAGGAGTAAAAAAAAAAAAGTAGTTACCAAGGTGTGAGAATATAATTTGTTTTGCCTAAAATATATCTCCTGCCCAGACTCGCTTAACCTTTTTTTGGAACACCGGGCCATCTGTTTGCTGAACGTTTACTTGTGATTATTTGCATGCGTGTGTGGTTAATACTACATAAGATAAGATTAAGCGAAATTAGCATTATTGATCCCCGAGGGGGAAAATCGGGTGATTGCAGCAGTAAGGAGTGGAGTTTAGATAAAAATCAAACAAATAAAGCATGTTGGAAATGAAATCTTCCTCACACTTCCTCACACACATCGCCTTGAAGGATTTTTCCTGCTGCTTTGATTTATATAGAGTACAGATGTACCAAGACTTCTCAAGTGACATGCAAGTGATCAACCATTTTTTGAGAGGCTGAGAGCTACAAGTGTAGTTCTAGTGTTCATGAAACAGTAATGAGACCCTGCATGAAGATCTCAGACTACACCATAGCTCAAATTCTGTGCACGCAGCATGCAGCAGCTCAGCCTGATGTAGGTGAATAATTCCTGAAGTCAATGTCAATCATCACTAAGTAAATAATCCTTCTAAAATGTGTGTTTCAGGTTTGGGCGTGGAAGGAGAACGTATGGGAGAAGGAGAAGGGAACCCTGATGGAGAGGTACACCGTGGAGCAGAGTAAACCTCCATCCCAGGGCGGGGCCGTCCTCTCCACCCTCACCATCAACAACGTCATGGAGTCTGACTTCCACTCACCCTACAACTGCACCGCCTGGAACTCCTTTGGACCCGGCACCATGATCATCACCCTGGAAGAGACGGGTATGAAAAAAACAAACAAATAATGTGTCATAGTTAGTTACACAGTTAATGAGTGAATTTTGTCGTGTTCATCATCTTAATGGAGCAGATCAAGATAGATCAAGCAGTAATTGTCTATCTGGGCACTTGCTTCTGAAGTACCATTAACATCATGTCACCAGTTGTTGCTTCATTTTAAATGACAAATTAGTTGTTGACAGCTAAGTGTTCATGGCAAATGATGTTAGTCACAAGGAACATGATACTGAGCCGAAAGGTTTGTAAATGTAAAAACAAACGGTGGCGCTGACTCGCCATGCAACGGCCCGTTTTCTTAAATACGTCCTCGGTCACACCTGTGTATCAGCATTCTGTGGCTAAAAACAATTTATGGTCCGCTGTGTCAGATTTAGCCAGCTCTATTTACAGTACGTGACAGAAATTCAACATAATATGCATAACTGTGTGTTCATTAGTGTGTAATCGCCTGGAAATAAGAATGGTTGTGTTTTGTTTTTAATTATTTAAACAGAGATTCTTAAAGAAACACATTCAACCTATTTGATGGGCTCATGCTGTATATGCATGAGCTCACGGGTGACGCAATACACGGTTTTCTACTGCAACAGAAGAAAACGTCTACATGAAGCCGGCACACATGGAAAACCTGTAAACTCTGCAGTTTGAAAATATTTTTAAAAATCTGATTTGTCAAAGTTTTGTAAGGAAGTTTGTCAGGACTTAAAGGTCCAGTGTGTGAGATTTAAGGCCCTCTATTTACAGAGCATGACAGAAACAGAATAAGTAAGTATGTTTTCATTAGTGTATAATAATAATAATACATAATAATCACCTGAAAACATGAATTGTTACGTTTACTTAGGATGAGACTTTTACAGGTCCTCTTCCATGGAGTCCACTTCACCCTGATCCTTTAAGGAAACATTTGATTGAGACACAGACTGTAAGCAAACTGTTTGTTTACAATGGAAATTCCACCCGGTAATGTCCCTGAGAAAGATGCTCTTGTCTCGCTCTCTCTCTGTCTTACAAACTGAAGTGCCCTTGAGCAATGTTATTACGCTGTATCCTCAGCTGGAGGACAGACGACAGATAGAGTGTTATTCTGGATGGTTACACATTTTATTTTGAAATCTTGGCTACATTGAGAAAATGATTTCTTCATGCTCTGTCAGTCTTATCTGGCTCTTATTCTTTCAGCTGTCAGATTTCGCAAGCTTCAGAAAATCTACCAAAACATCTTCGAGAGAGGAGAGCTTGGATTTGTCCTCACATATACACTAACAGCGTTTTTCGTTTCATGCCTTGCATGACTCGCATGCCTTATCAACATAAGCAACCCTCAGAGATCCAATGTTAAGCTCCTGTAGGACACAGCAGGATTCATACTTAAACGACAGCAGGTTTTTGTAACAATGAGGCAGCAGCTGTCCCTCAACCCCAACCCCTTTTTCTGCTTGTGTTTGTTTCAGATATTGTTCCAGTGGGAATTATTGCCGGTGGTACGGTGGGCTCCTCCATTCTGCTGCTTATGTTTTTACTGGCGCTCGCCTTCTTCCTCTACCGCCAACGCAAAGGCAGTGAGTGCACACAGTGGTTTTATAATGTGTGTGTGTGTGTGTGTGTGTAGGGGCACGCACATACTGTACGTGTCTGTCAGTCTTTCTTTCATCCACTCTCCCTATCTGTCATTCTGCCTCTCCACGTTTGAAGAAAGGAGCATATGCCAGCCGTATAGCATTTTATTCAAATGAGATTAATGAATATTCATATAATATGGCAAACTGCCTTAAAACGCCTACTGTATGTTTCCCCCTTTCATTCTACTGACATAGCATTGTATGATTATTTTTTAAAATAAATCGTATTCATATCCCGCTCATACTCGATAAATAAAACAGAGCAGAAAACAAGAGCATTTAAAGGTGAATAGTATTTAAATTATGAATTCCTATATGTTATTTCTACAGCCTACGGCAATCCAATTAGCTTTTATGAGCACAAACCGGCGAGCTAAGAGCGTGTGGTGTCTTTAAGTTGTTTAATTTTGAGCAGCTCCATAGCAAATAAAGAATCGGGAAAGACAATGAAGGTGACTGGCAGAGTCCCCAGAGGGATTTTCTGGGGATAAGAGTATATTTTCTGGTTCAGAGCTGATAACACGGCTACAGGAAAGATATTGCTTGGAAATAGAAACTCAAACAAACATCGTTGTGGCTTCAGATAAGCTGTCTCTCATTTGTTGTGTGATGCGGCTCAAGACTTCGCAGATTCAAATCATTACTTCTGGAAGAGAGTTGTTCGTGTTGACAAGTTGACTGCTTGTTAAAACGAGAGCAACGTTTATCATGGAAACGTGCCTGTTTCATCATTTCCAGATTTTTCTGCTGCGATGTAAACAACAACAACCAAGTTAATCAAACTGAAACCCTTTTAATTAAATGAAATGTGTTTCACTTCTACCTGTGCATATTTAACCTTGTGCTGCTGTCGCCTTTATGTTAATGTGACAGCACTCACTTCAGACGTGCAGCAGGTTGGAAATATTACCAGTCCGACCTAATAAGATTGGCGTCGTGACTTTTTGTAAAAGTCACTCTGGTGCTTAGTCAAATATGGAAGACAAACATGAAAAGTTGCAGCATATTTCTATACAAAACAGGCTTAAAATGCTTCACATGCACCTTTTTGCTCAGAATATTGTATTTATTTTTCTGTTGCATCAGATTTAAGGAGAAAACCACCATCTGTTCCTGCAGAAACTAAAAAGTATTCCTATATTTAAGTTTTTAAGTATCTAAGTTCAGTGACGTTACAATATTATGTATGATTTTCTGAGTGATAAAGTCTTAAGACACCTTGTGCAGCCCCTATATGTTGATTTTTTTTATGCTTCTTGTTTGAGAAAGATCTGCTACAAAATGTTTATCTTCATTCTCAGCTCTTCCTCTCCTAAGAAGACATTTATGCCAAGAAAATGTGCAGTTTTCTGACATCTCATTTCTTCATGGTTGTTGCTAAAGTCCTCAAAATTCAAATTGTTACCTCTTTCTGCCTTCGGAGGCTGCCAGCCTGCCAAATTGCTTAATGCACCAATATCAGCGGAGAGAAAATGAAAGAAACAAGGCAAATAATGGACGAGACAAGTCAGACGAAAACATCATTAAACTGATGAAAGTGTTTTTGTTGTTGTTTTAGTTGCTTTTTTTATCCAGAATTCTTAAATAAATCAATAATACATCTTGACGCTGACCCAGAATATGACCAGAGGTTGTGTTTTTCTTCCAGGTCGCCGGGGTGTCACCCTCGGTAAACCAGACATCAAGGTAGAGACGGTCAACAAAGAGAGCCTGGAGGAGGAGGCGGCCGATGTCTCCACGGCAACCCGAATGGTCAAGGCCATGTACTCCGTGAGTAGACACCCATCTGAGTCACCGGGGGCCGCGGAGAGGAGGCACATGGGTCAATGGCCTTAAATGTACAGATACACCAACACAAAGGGCAACATGGCAGGAGGGAACACACACACACACACACAAAAGCACAGTCTCACACATCATAAATATGCATACGAACACACTCAACCCAAAATCAAGAAACTCTCTCACGCTGAAGTAACATTATTTAACGCGGACACGTAAACACTCTCCTTCTTTTTAGAAAAGCGTTCAACCCCCGAAGTCCTGGAGAATCTAATCGACGAGGCTTCTCCGGAGCAGTTTTAAAGCTCGGTCCAAAAAAACGAAACGTTTCTCGTCTTCCACTCTCTTGGGATGAAAAACCTGAAACTCTGTTTTCCTCTCCCCTCCCTTTCTTCCTTCTCCTTTCCTTTCTCACCCTCCCTCTTTCCGTGTGTGTGTTTCGTTGTTTGATGGTTTAGTTTCTGCCCTCTGTTTCCCTCTCTCCCTCCACTCAGCCGTTCAAAGACGACATGGACCTGAAGCAGGACATCAGGAGCGAGAGCGACACCAGGGAGGAGTACGAGCTCAAGGTGAGACGGCTGCTCGCTCGCAGAGGCATTCGAGCATCTTGACATTTGTTTCAGCGGCATCTCGATCGTTAGATCCTGCATGGCGCACAGACGTATCACATGTCATGAACTTTGTGGTCATATCCATCATTAAGTGCCAGCTCATGCCTTTTCCTCCGATTTGGTATTTGCACTGGAGATAAAAAGCTTGGCTTTCATAACGCGACAGCTTTTATTCATAAACCACGCCACTCAAGTTCCCCAGAACATTTGTTGGTGTTTATCGTAGCACAGAGTCGAGCTAAACTCTCCCTCACGTTCTCACATTCACAAACAAATGGAAATATAATAAAAAATACTTTGATTCCAGAATGAGCTGTTGCCCACGTGAGATTCCTGTCACCTCCCCATCACCTACACACCATTACATTTCTGGACATAGCACGAACGAGAGCACCATCAACCATATCAGCCTGCAATGTGACTGATAATATACAGTGAAGACAGAGAAGTGTGATATAATGGGAGGCAGTTTCTTCCATCAAATTAAGTTGGCTGAGTCAGTAACTTTTTGTTTTTATATTAGTTTTTCACTTGATTTACTTCAAACATCTTATTGTTTCTATCTTATTATTGTTAGAAAAGTTTTTACTTGAGAAAACTTTTGTAGTTCCAGGTACTTCTCAGGTTTCTTTCTTTATTGTAAACCCGTGTGAACTGCCATTGTGTGCATCGTACCAGGCTAAGCCAGATGTTTGTTGTTTGCAGTTCAAATATTAGGACTAAAAGATTAATATTCTCTCCTCTGATCACAGGATCCAACCAATGGCTACTACAACGTCCGAGCAACCACCCATGATGAGGCGCGCCCCCAGTCCCGTGCCATCCACTACCAGGGGGAGTTCCGCTCTCCGAACCTGAACAGCGGACCAGCCGGTGCCACTTCCAGCGGACCCTCAGCTTCCGCCAGCGGGGCCGTCCCCCCCAGCGGGGTGCCAGGCTCAAGGGCAGGCTGCTACGACCCCCGCCCCCCTTCCAGGATGTCCCATGCCACCTACGCTCAGTTCAACACCTTCACCAGGGCGCCGCAGAGCCAGCAGCCACCTCCCAATCCGGCTCTTCAATCACCTGGAGATTACCCCGGAGACTGCGGCCTGCTGGACAACACAACGCAGCTGGCTTATGACAACTATGGATACCCCTCCCAGTATCCCAGCTACCGTATGGGCTTTGCTCCACCTATAGAGGAAGGGCCAGCTTATGAGATGTATCCAACAGGACAAGGAACCGGGCCAGGGCCAGGGCCCGGACCGGGACCAGGACAACAGAGTCCCGAAACAGGGCTGGGGCAGTACGGAAGCTCTACTCGCTTCTCGTACTCGTCTCCACCCTCTGACTATTCCCAAAGACACACACAGCGGATGCAGACTCATGTTTGAGAAACACACACACACACATTGTTTGACTTGCTTTTTGCAGCAGCAGTACACAAAAAAACAAAAACATACATAAATATATTTAAAAAAAATCATAAAGAAAGCAGTTTTTTGTTTCCATAGCATCCAGTGCATGGAAAATTCGGTTCATTTTGTGAACCAACAAAACACCCCGACAACGCACAGTAGTTAGCAGCATCGCGTTTAATCCAGTTAGCAGCAATACATGCAACACATGAAAGGCGACGTTCACACGCATCTGCGCAGACCTTCTGATGCGTGCAGTGTTTATGCTCCAACAAAAGCAACAGCGAGAGCCACAATCAAGAGAAGAAGAGCACTTTGAAGACAGGAAGAAGAAGAAGAAGAGCGCGAGGAGCTTAAAGGAGGAGCGGAGGAACCTTTTTTTCTTCCTGCAATCCTCGTCTTGCTCTTGGATCATCTCCCTGCATCACATTTTCCTCTCACCTCATCCGTGTAAATAAGCGCAAATGGCGATTTGGGTCATTTTCAAGTTATTTCCTTGTACAAACCTATACAGTGTGATGCAGTACAGTGACCCGCTGAAGACCTCCTTGTAATCCACAATTTTTTGCATCTTCTGACTCTCATATATTGCAAAAAAAAAACAACAACACATGCACACACACACAGATCTTTAAAGACTCTTTTGTTTCGATGTATTGCAGCAACGGGGCAGCTTGGACTATAAATATATTTGGCACTTTTTGATCCTTTTTCCTCACTGAAAACCTGCCCAGTGGCCATTGCTTTCAAGATCTACCTTGATTTAAGTGGGACAGAGCTTCTTAAAGTGGTACAGTTAGCGACCAGAGTGCCGATGCTTATGTGCCAACACAAACACACACACACAAACTATGAACGTGTGTCTTCTTTTGTAAAGAGCGGACGACGGGACGAAGAGTTTCTGTACACGCCACATCCGAGAGGAAAGAAAAGGAGTGGTAGCAAGCATCTCTGTATGCTCATTCTCATTTCTAAATCATCCTGATACATTTCAACATTTCACTCGAGGTCAATGCTGTACACAGTATTCGTGAAACGAGGTGTGGCGGGAGCGCTTTTTCATTCGATGAATTTCTGCAATTTGTACAAAAAGATACCTCCCCTACCCTCAAGTGTCAAAAAGTATTTGTTTCTCTCACTTGCACAGTAGGATAGATTTTTTTTCCATATTTATACCGAAACGTATGAAAAAAAATGGCATTGAGAAACATTTTATAGTATTTTTATAAGGAGTTGTGGACCAAAGGTTCAGCGTTTTGGGTGAAACTCACTTTTTAATGTGTACATGGCGACGTGATCGTTATTGGAAACGTTTTGAGTTTCTTAAAAAAAAAAAGAGCGATGGATGGTGTTTTTAAAAAGCGGATGTTGTAGACTTAAATTAGAAAATCTGAAGAGCTTCTTTCCAAAACGCTAAATATCCAGCAAGGGGAAAAATCCGTTTGGTGGATATCTCCGTTTGGTGTGAGACTCTTTCTTTGACTTCCAGTCTTCTTGACTGGACTGCCTTTTTTCGAAACGTCGACGACATTCAAAGCGGTGGATGGAGAACGCGCAGCTGCTCACTTTGAGCTGTAAACTTTGTAAGCAATGAGAAGGTTCAAGCGCAGTCTAACATATCAAAATGAAGGTACAGGCGGTTCTATCTAGCTCATATGGTACTTTGTACATTTCTATGTAAGTATGCTGGTTTGTTCGCTGCAACAGAAAATTTGGTGGTATTTTATGTCTGAAATTTTTCCATTATATTGTGTCAGCTATGGTACGTGTGATTGGCCTTTTACTGCACAGGTTCGTAACGATCAGTGTTTAAAATGTTGCTACTCTACTCTAACCTCTACTGATGCAGCTACTGTACAAGTCCCATGTCTTAATGAATCTCCAGCATTTTTCTTTTTTTCCACCAAGATAGAAAATCTAATTTATCTGTTTAGTTTGGGGGTAAAAAAAACTCCAAATTCACGCTATGATCAGCTCACAGAGGCTGATTATAGATTGTTGAGTGAACCATCTTTTTCTTGCCTGATGTTAAAGTCTTGATGTAAGAAGTTATAAAAAATGAAGCCTTACTTTTGGAAAATTGTTTTAGAGCTTACCAACGATGGATGCAACCACTGACCCTGCATCAGTTTTCTCCGTTTAGAAAAGATGCCACATCTTTAGGGAAACCAACACAAACATCTGATTGGTTGTCGATGAGTAGCGAACACAAGAACTTCAGTTGTTCGTGTTCCTCACAGCGTGAGCGCTGCATTGAAGGAACTTGTCTAAAGCAGCTGCTAACGCTTAAGGAAAGATCAGTGGCATCAGTTGGCCTTGTCTGCCTTAAAGCTCTCACTGCTGGTAGAGTCGGTTGATGTTTGCACACTGTTTGAGCTTTGTTGGTCAGATTGGATTGCACTCTTCATCGTCCCATCGCACGCCTTCACCTTTTACGGTGACAATCATGTGTTGACTCCACAGCAGCAGCATCAATCTTCACTATACACTGAGCTTGAAGTTATAAGGTTCCATCTCTGATGCACTGTTTTTATTTCTAAGGTACATTAAATAATACATGACCTTTTTTAAACTTCTTTTTGGCCATCACAAATCGCTTGTCTTTTCTTCGGGGCACACACGCTTTATTGGATAGTCAAAGTAAAGAGGGACTCTATGCAACAAAGATTTGCCCACTTCTATCTCTGCCATACATTTTTCAAGCTGTTAAAAATGAACCGGCGCTTTTACAAAAGGACCAGAAGCTACAAAATGCAGCCAGAAATCTCACCACCTCCAGAGGTAATAATTGAGTCTTTATACTTATCAGCCACACTATCAACTCCTCGCAGATGCAGTATATTATGGTAATTTTCTGCTAAGGGGCAGTAAAAATTGTATTTATTGCTCCTATTTTGAATAAACACTTTCGGAAAGGAAACCACAGCCACGCCATTTCTGATTAGAATATCAGATGGAACCTTGTAGCTTCAAGGTCACTATATAAAACATTTCGGTAGTTATAGAGAGAAGAACGGCAGATGGAGCACCCTTTTAAATTTATACGGTTATCACAGCCTTGGTACTGCATACTATTACCTCTTTACAACCTTTTTACAGAGTTGTAGCCGTGCGGTATTTTGCATCAGACTTGAAATGTCGTCATGACCTTGTGTAGAACGAGTAAATTTAGATACTGAGGCCAACAAATACACGACCAGGCCATCCAGGTACTTCATTACCTCTTAACTATTTACAGTGTGTTGACAGCGGGGACACATAAATATGTAAAAGACACCATAGATGCCAAAAATGCAAAACAGATGTTTAGATTTGGTTCAGCAATGAAAAGAAAGAAGGGAACCTGGAAGTGTTTACTCCACGAGGACGTTATTTCATGTCTCTGCCCCTCTTTTCCGTGCGTACTGATACTACGCTTTACTCTCTCCTGTGTCGTATTAATAGCCACCTACCAGCTTCCAAATTTAGAGGTTGAACCTGTTTTGTCATAAATGAATATTTAAAAAAAATCATCACAACATAGCGAACCTTTCTCTCATAGCTTTCTTTCAAATTTTACATATGGATAGCAACCTAGCTTGCATTAATATGTGTATGTTGGGGGGTTGGGAGTCTGTTTTTGGAGAATATATAGCCTCATGAGCTCATGACATCATCCCCAGTGTGCATTTCTTTCTTTCTATGAAGATCAGTATTTTCTTGGTATTACTTTGTGGTGTTCATCACCAGTGGAAGAAATGACTGTGGTCAAAAGTGTGTGTTTAAACTTTTTATACAGTATTTTACTTTATTTTGTATGCATCAGATAGAGAGGGGGGGGGGGCTCTGATTAATCAACCCAGTGTGTGACTGTGGCCAAGACGACTGCTAAGCCAGGCCACAAATAGCCAAAACTCTGTCTCAACTAGGCCAACCCAGGCTAGAACGAGGCCAGGCCCACAGCTAACCGCTCTGTTCCATGCTGTGCTCTGCTGTGCTGTGCTGTGCTGCACCATCCCCTGGCCAAGACTGACTCAAGTGGCTCGGTGTCCATTTTTACCTTTTGGAGTCTTCAGTGAGTGCCAAAAGACTGTGCAAAAAAAAAAATACAAAAAATTACAAAAGAAAACAAAAAAAGAACTGAGCAGACAAACAAATGCAGCAGCCATTTGTGTTTATTGTGTTTTATTTGTGCGTGTGTGTGCTCATGGGTGACAGTATATACTGTATGTGTGTGCGCGCGTGCACGCTACCTTTTTGTGTCTCAACACATGTACTCTATCCATCTGTGAACATGCATGTGTGTGTGTGTGTGTGTGTGTGTGTGTGTGTGTGTTGGCAGCCTGTAACATAAATATGTTGGGACCACTGGACTGCAGAAATTAGAGTTTGACTGATTGTTTCGGGTAAATAACAGATGGATGAACCAGAAATGTCATCAGCTGATGTGATGGAGGAAACATACACTTAAAAGGAAGCAGATTACCAAATTTATAGAGTCCTTTAGATTTAACAAACCCCTCTTTTGGCCAAATCAATGTAGGCATTTAATGTATTTACATTCTGTAATGGCTTCTCTATATATTAGCTTTCAGTGCTAATGACAGAGTCGAATACACGTTGCATATCAGCTCACGGGGAAACCCAAATGTGGAGGTCAAGGCTGCATGATGAGTTCAGTGTAACTGATTCAGATGACTCCCGTCTAGACTTCTTCATTAAATCAGTGTCATGTGATGAATCCCTGTTTAGATTTGCACGCAGACTTCACGCACATGACATTATCTTCCCGAGCATGCAGTAGCTTTAGCATGGACTAGCACCTTTCATGGAAAAAAGAGGCATGGATGAAACTGATGCAACTTTACAGAAATAACTCCATTGCTATATTGCCTCAGTCACTGTAAAAAAAAAAAAAAATGTTAACAGGTCCTGTTACTGCAGCCTGTGTGTCGACTTAAAGTGATATTGGATGTGACAGGACACGACTCTTGCCTCCCAAACAAACGGTCAGACAACATTACTGTGACGTTAGACTGAAAAATGAAGTGAAATGCCAATTCAGTCTGATTATCAGGCGAGTTAGCAGAAGTTTCTCAGTCTGCTGCTTTTCCTGCAGCCCCTGCAGACCTCTTTGCTACCTCCAGTGGTAGCAAACTTCCTGTTCTTTTGAATTTGAGGACTCAAATCTGAAGGATTCTAACTTTAAGAATTAAATTTGCACCCTGCTGATTAGATTCAGTTTGGACTGGAACTGGAAAAACGGTCACCAAAGAAACCATATCAGTCAAACTCTAATGTAAAAGCAGGACAGCTGGTAAGGCAGAGTGAATGAGACATCGCGAGGCCTTAGGACACGAGGAAGGAGCCGAGCTAGTCCGCTCGTCCCTCATCCAGCTGCTGAGCCTGTCTGCTCTCCCAAACAGCTGCACGACTGAGCAGGATTAATTGACGCTCAGCTCGGTGTCGCGGAGCGTCGTGAAGACAATGATGAGCGCAGCGAGAAGGATTCCATATTGTACTTGAAAATGTTTGGAGTGGAGGTGTGCATGTGGGCGAGAGAGGAACAGTGTGGGTGTTCAGATAAGCATATATTCTCCATACTCCAATTCTTTATTTTTATCCCTATATATTGTTCACGTGTATTATGTTCATACTGGGTTTGAGTATTCGTTTATCCCTTTTATTCAAGAAAAAAAAACTGTACAAAATATCAAAATGTTTGTTTATTTTCATGTTTTTTTTCTTTTTGTTTCAAATTGTATGTAATTATTTTTCCACAGTATTACAGAAAATAAAAGAAGACACGGCTTTCATAAGAACGGCAGCACAGGCTCCTTTATTTTCACATTTATCGATTCACGCAGAGAGTTCACTTTATTTATTAAATTATATTTTGTGTTTTTATTTTAAGTGAGGCTCCGGGATGTGTTTCCAACTCTTTTTACTTTGAAGAAAGTTTGTGCATCGCACGCATACGTACCGCTGTTTATTTAGGTCAAACCGTGAACGGCTGCGCCCAAACATTGTTATGACAGTTTCTCACGTCGAGCAAGCTAAAGTTGAGAGTAAGGAGCGTGTCTATGTATAGCACACACAGGCACGAGGGCGTGGAGAGGGTTTTTACCTGAGGAGCTCAGAGCACCAAGACAAATGTCTCCTCTTTCTCTCTTTCGTCATCATTATATGAATCCTCCTGTCTTCTTTTCGTCTCCTCCTCTCGTCTCATCTCATCAGTCCTTTTTCTGCTCTCCATTTCTTTAGCCTCTCCTCTCCTCCTCCTGTCTTATGCATCCTTGTTTCCTCTGCTTTTGCCTTGTCCTCTCAGCTCCTCCACATCTCCAACCCTCTCTCTTCACCGTCTCCTCCTCTCTTGTCCTCTTCTACGTCACCCTTTCACAATTTCTCCTCTTCTACTGTTCTGTCGTTTAACTGTCTCGTTATTTTAGTCCTTTGCTCGTCCCTCTCCTCTCTTTTAACCTCCTTTTCCCTCCCTCGCTCTCCCCTTTTGTCTGTTCTCGCCCTCTTTCTCCTCCTCAGTCCTTCTTCACCTCCTTCCACCATTTCTTCTCTTTTCTCCTTTTTACCTCTCCTCCACTCTTCTCCTCTAACTATATATCCTCAGTCTCCTTCCCTTTTTCCTCTCCTTACTCCTCATTTCACCTTTTTTCCCGCGTTCACCTCCTCACCTCATGTTGTCAGTCCTTCTCTCACCTCTCCGACCTTTTGCTGCTCTCCTCTCCTCTCCTATTTCCTTCTCTCAGGCCTCCTTTCACATCTTCTAAATGTCTTGTCCGTTTCCTCCCCTCTCCTGCGTCCTCCTTTCACCTCCGCTGCCCTCTCTGCTCCTGTCCTCTCCTCTCTTTACTCCTCCCCACGCCTCATGTTGTCAGTACTTCTCACATCACTGCAACTTTTTCCTCCTCGCCTCATCTTTGCTCCCGCTTCCTGTCTTTTTTATCTCCACAGCCATCCCCATTCCTCTTTTCAGGGTTTGCAGTCGTTCTTGACAGTTCCACGCTCAAACCTTCTCCTCCTCTCCCCCTTTCTCTCATTTCATCCACTCTCTGTCCTCCTTTCTTTCATTCTTCTCATTTCTCCTCTCATTGCCTCCTCTCTCGACTCTTCGCCTCCATCCCTCTTTCACCTCTTACATCTTTTCAGCTCCCCCCTTTCCTGCCTCTCAGTCCTTCTCTCCTCTCTGTTTTCCTCACCCATCTCCGTCTCACTCCTTTCACCATTTCTCTCCTCCTCTCCTCTCTTGTGAATGACGAGGGGGGGGGGGACGAGGATGGAAAAAAAAAACGCGAAAGCAAGAAAGAAATAACAGACATGGCAGGAAAAAGAAAGACAAGGACAGAGGACAGACAGGAAGCATTACAGCCTCGCTGCCTCGTCTCTACTCAGTGTGTAATAGTGATTATCGTCTCCTCTCTCCTCCTGCTCTCATTGAGGAGTAATGTCTGGAATAACCTTCAGCACTGCACCCCCGACTCCAGTGGACCCCCCCATCCCCACCTCCCCTTCAGCACCACTTCCATTTTATCCCCTTGTTCACATTTGAAGCGGTCGTTGTATGGATTATGGCCCCTCTCGTACTTGGCACCGCACTCATCGGCTGAGATATATTATCATATTAGTGGAGAATGATGTAATGCATTTCAAGACATTTGTCCTTCGCACACCCTCTGTCCCTCCGCAGATGATGTCACTGGCTTTGTGTCTCCGAGGCAGAGAAGTTGTCAAGCGGTCTGTGGGTTTATTCTGCTTCGTGCTGTCACCATCTTGTGGTGGGAGAGCGGTACTGAGCCGTGATTGGAAAGGGAGGGAAAGGAGTAAATTAGGATGTAGGCAATTATTTATTACCACAGCAGACCATGATGTGACTCATAATAGATGTCCTTGGTGTAACTGTACTGACGTGGACTGTTGGGTTCAGGGACAGAAGGAAACGAGACAGACACTTTGGATACGACTTGATTACAAATCAGGGTTTGGCTCGACGTGCATCTTTGGAGCTTGTAGCCAATGAGAAGATTTGTGGGTGAAAGTTGTTGCTAGTGGATGTTTCACATCCTTTTAACCTGACCATTTTCACAAATAAAATATATTCAAATATTTTTTAGCACAAAACTCAAACTAAAAAGAGAAACTAGGCCCAAACTAAGCTTAAAGAAAGTACATTACTGTATTTTATCATGTTCTGTCATGAAGATCTCTTTGTTGGAGAGACGCGAGAACAGGACACGCTTAGACAACCACACAAATGACAAACAAAGGTTTCTGTCCTTTCAGCACTAAACCAGTTTTCTCTCCTGGCTCCAAATTATAGACACGAATATGTGAAGGTACACCACTTCAATGATTTAGTTTAACTTGTACCGTTTACTCTCTGTAAGTGCACATGATTGTGTTTGTCTTGCACTGAAGCATCCACACGTGTTTTAAAAGATCAGCTCAGAGATCCTGCCTGACCTCCTCCTCCTCCTCCTCCTCCTCCTCCTCCTCCTCCTTATATAAAACAGGAGATGAATGTAAATATCTCAGACAGACATCTGGTCTGGGTTTCATTAAACATTGAGGAGCAATGTTTTCTGGCACTGGAAATAACCTCACCGGGACGCTATATTAAAGGTCAATCTCAAATTTTGAAATCCCTCAACTCCTACACGAGTCCAATTAAAACTGACCTTTGTACATACATCCTGAGCGGCTCATAAATCACACTCATCTGCTTTTAATTGATGGTCCGCTGTTGTGATCTCAGACACCAGAGCTCTGACGGATGATCAGCATTGTCCTCCAGTTTAATAAACAGAACTCATTAATTTTCCTGAAGTAAACCGTTAACATGTTAGAATATATTACGTTTGAATTTCTGAAATATGAACTAAATCTTCTGTAACTCATATGAATAAATGTAGTGGACAACAATGAGGATTCCTGGCTCCTTTCTCTTGCGGAGAACGAAGTACACATTTAATATGCAATTTATAATGCAAATGTATTCAGAATACGATCCAAGTTGCATCCGTCCTCCTGTTTGAAGATGGATTATTTGAGTCATGGTCTAAAAATCCCTGCTGATCAGTGAAAAACTGTTGGCAGATTATTCCTCCTCAGTGTTAATGCTGCTAAAGCCTCTTCTCCCACAAAGAGTTTATAGATGCAGAGATGCATCTGATGAGGCTGTAACACACCAGAATGTCTGTGAACTGCTTTGGTTTGAGTCCAGGCTGGAGTCTGGTCCTTTAAAATAGGCAGAGAGCACTTCCTTAAACTCGTGCAGCATCCGTGAATAAGAAAAGACAGCAGACTAACAATGAGTGGCAAAACGCTGCAAATTGGCAACATGAGTGGAAACATCGGGTGTGCTGTTGGAAGACAACACGCTGGCATCCCTACCTGGTGTGTGAAGCAAGGAGCTTCCTGGGTTCGAGGTCTGTGTCTGGAGGATTTGGGAAAGATTACGAGTGACTTGTATGTCATCAAAATGCAGATGATGCATCAAAGCACAAATCTGTCAATGTTTGTTCGACACGTTTGGCTTCGTTTCACTCGCTACGTGTCAGAATGAAACGATTCACGCAGGGAAGAAAACCTCCACACACTGTAAACACTGTCGGATGCTGTGATATGCAAAACGCAGCAATGTAAAACCGTGCCATCATTATACTATTAACAGAACCATGACAGGGCCTCACGTACAATACCACATTTGTAAATAAAACCAAAATGAGGATTAGAACAAGGTTAGAGAGGATTCATTAAACATTCAAAATGCACTTTAGCAGCTGATTTCTTGACAGTCCTTGTACTGTGAAGCAGGATTTGGGGTTAGTGAAGTAACCCAGGGTTGTACTTCTACTTCTAGTACCAATAGATTTACTCCAACGTTTCACACCCTCAGGGCTGCAGCTGAAAGAAAAATGCAGCACGTTCATTTCATGGAAATCACCAATAGTCAGAGCTACTTGTGCCCTAACGATGGGGTGGTGATATAAATCTGTTCATTTATGCATCATTGCTTTTATTTTCTTTGTTGTCAGCTGCCTTAAACTCCTTTCACGTTTGCCTAATCCTGAAGCTCGCTCTTCATCTGCTGCCGGTAGGCGTGTTTGTGAACGGTCACGATGTTGCAAAAGACAGGAAAACCACAGCCGTGCATCTTGTTGACCTTTGGCAACAACGCCACTTCTGTTCTTAAGAGCAGGAAGGAGGCCATGTGCAAGTTTTTTTTTTCTTTTACCTGTTCTTATGTGAACTGCATTTACATTAGATTTTGTCTCTTTTTGTTATATATCACTGAAAATAATCAGGTGCAATACACGAAATGAGTTGTGTTTTTAATAGAACTTAAAGAGGAAGTTTGAATAGAGAAGTGAATTTTCTGACATCCTGAACATTTAGAGATTTTGAAAACACACATCACACAAACATCACTGAAGTCAAGACAACCGGACAGAGACTCTATCATGTCTATCTTTGTGATACTGGGACTGCTGGTCTGCATAGAGGCACCAGGTAGGATGAGAACACTGTCTGATTAAATGTTACTAACAAACACAGCGATGACAGAGAAATTAACCAAATAATTATATAAGAGCAAATGATTTCAAAGAACTTCAGAGGAAGTGAAGTGATTTCAATCAGTGAATACGTCCCCTCAACAGTTTAAGACTTAAACTGTCTACAGTACATTTTAATGTGATCTTTGTGTGTTTGAAGAGGTTTAGTCAAGTTTGGTGAAGTTAAGTGAAACTTGTGACTTCTTACTGACAACAGGAACTCAGCTTCCTCATCTGAAAGAGATTCATTTCTACTTTGTCTGAAATCACATACTGGGGCAAACTGTGTCCAAGTTTATTTACATTGGTAAATGGCATTTGTAACGTAGTAGCTGTAGCCATCTGTAGAAGAATGGTGAAGAAAAACTACATTTCCAAACCCGTGATAAACTGCTAGCGTCTTCATTTTGCACTTGCACATGATTTTTATGTGTCTCCTGTTTTCACAGGGTCCAGTGCTGTGACTCCTGTGTTTGTGAAGAAGGGAGATGATCTGCTCCTGAATCTCACAGAAGCTGATGATCCTGAAAGATTTTTTTTTTTTTGTGAATGGAAATTCAGAGAAAATGTTTTTGTCACATTTTCACACCAAGGCGAACCATTAGTCTCTGATGCTTACACTGGAAGGGTTGAGACTTCTGTGGAAAAATTCTCTGTGAAATTGAAAAATCTACAAGAGGCAGACAGTGGAGTTTATACTGCAGAACTGTTTCCTTTTCAAACACTGACATCTGAATACAACGTCACAGTCCAAGGTATGTCTGCTCACATTAACACTGACAGACTTTCTGCTGCCATGTCTTTAAAACATCTCACACAAACTCTCCCTCCTCAGCTCCAGTGTCTCCAGTTGGACTGACAGTGGACTCTGTGTCCAGAAGCTCAGACTCCTGTAACCTCACTGTGACCTGCAGAACACAGGACTCTCACATCAGCAGCACTTTTACATGTGACACTCAAACCTGCAGTCAGGAGGGAGGAGAGCGATCAGAGGTCACAACCTCTGGTGCTTCTCTCCATGTCTACCTGGTGAATGACTCCATCACCTGTAACCATAGCAACCAGGTCAGCCGGACCGAAAACATGACGAACATCCAAGATTTCTTCTCTCAACATGGTAAGACTGAAAAACAAACCTTCTTGCTGTGACAGTGCTAACATAACACTGGTGCTGCAGTGTCACCGTCTGGATGAGTTTTGTAATGAAACGAGCTGTTTTGTTGTGTTTCAGGTTCAGAGTGTGTCTCTGCTGGTATCTCTGTGTGCCTGGTGAAGACGGTCGTGTTCTCTGTCGGTCTGATCATCATGGTGTCTGCCGTCATCACTGTTCATATCATGGAGAAGATCAAGAGCAAAAAACTATAAAAGAGTAACCTGTAGTGTGTGTTGTATTAATAATATATAAGTATAATTTATGAAATTTGTCGTTTAGTGGGCTTGGCTTAACAATAGTGCACAGTGCAGTATAACATGACTTGCTTTTTAGACTCAGCTTGTACTGGATCAAATACACTCTCCTTTCTCTTTGTTTGATATATGCTTTTCATACTCTGAGATGATGCAGGTTATAACATGATATAGAACTCATTCTATTTGCATTGTAAACATAAAGGTCAGTTGAAGGGGGTTTCAGGACAGCATCAGTCTGTGGTTTCCTGCTTTCGTGTCAAGTCAGTGAGCTAAAATTAAACAAGCAATAATGTAGCACACAACAGCAGGACGTTTTTTTGTCTGTTTCTGTCTGTTGAGGTCACATGAGCTCCGACTCTAGATTGAAGAGGGACGGAGAGCAGATAAAAGATGATGTATCAATTATGTCCTTAAGCAGCAGGAAGGAGGCCACGTTAGATGTTTTTTTTTTTTTTTTTTTTGGACCTTGTGAATTTTCTGTTTGTTTGTTTGATTTAGACAAAATATATATTCTGATGTGAACTGCATTCAGTGTGTCACAGTGTCATGTAAAGTGCCAGAATATAACACGTCAAATTAAATAACCTGCATAAAAAAGCAAAAGACTGACTTTTGTCTGTTTTCAGTGGGAATATTTCCAGCTACCACAGGCATCTTTCATTTTCATGGAACATACAAAATAAGTTTCTTTTAAGGGAATAAAGAAACATGAATGATGCTATTATCTTTTCAGATGATTCAAAACACAGCTTACAGCTTTTGTTGAAATAAAATAAATGTATAAAGGTTCGTTTTCTTGACAAAGGCTTTGATTATATCTTCATCTTCATCAACAGCTCTCACACAATAAAACAGAGAAGTTAATTTATTCACGTCGTGAACACGTTAACATTTTGAAACCTTGTGGTTTTGACAGGAAAATGACTCTCACCCCGTGCTGTATCTGTCTGATGGAAAACACAGATCACACAAACATCACTGAAGTCAAGACAACCAGACAGAGACTCTATCATGTCTATCTTTGTCATACTGGGACTGCTGGTCTGCACAGAGGCACCAGGTAGGATGAGAACACTGTCTGATTAAATGTTACTAACAAACACAGCGATGATGGAGAAATTAACCAAATAATTATTACCAGGTAGGATAGAATCTAATTAAATGTTATTCACAAATGCAGCAATAATGGAGAAACTATTGATGTAATTATATAAGAGGGACATTCAGTAAATATGTCCTGTTTCTTTGTGTTGATGTAAAGTTATCAGTTTAAGACTTAAAACAGTACATTATAAAATCATCACTGTGTGAAGAGGTTTAGTCAAGTTTGTTGATGTTCAGTGAAATCTATGAACAATTTTAAAAGTTGAATGTTATCATGAGATGAAATCTTATGAGATTTTTTGATCTTCACACTTCTTTAATTGGACAGATATTTTCGTCCAAAGCAGCTCATGTTTCCCTCGTACACACCAGATGAGAACAGTTTAAAGCTCTTGGTCAACGCCACTTTGACAGATGGAGCAAAGCAGCAAAGCACTGAGGTTTAAAGACCGCACAGTAGAAGAGAAAAAGACGTAAATCTTTACCTTCATTGGCTTTTAGCATCACGCCTCAGGCACATGTCGTAGTGAGTAACAGTAGCAAAGGTTCGCTTCATGCAGAGTTTTTTTACGTGCAGCAAAAAAACAAAAAATTTAAGACATAAGAAGACATGTTACTAGAATGTTGAGTGATTTGAAATAACATTTATTTGTCAAACTCTTGTATGTGTGTATATGCATATAAACACCCGATAAGAACAGTTTCATTGTCTCGTGTGTCTCCTGTTTTCACAGGGTCCAGTGCTGTGACTCCTGTGTTTGTGCAGAAGGGAGATGATCTGCTCCTGAATGTCACAGAAGCTGATGTTCCTCAACGTTTTTTTACTTTTGTGTGGATATTCAAAGAAACTGTTTTAGTAACAATTTCACAGCAAGGTGAACCAACAGTCTATGGTGATTACACTGGAAGGGTTGAGACTTCTGTGAAAAAATTCTCTGTGAAACTGAAGAATCTACAAGAGGCAGACAGTGGAGTTTATACTGCAGGAGTGATAGCTAAACTGGAACAAACACTGGCAGAATACAACGTCACAGTCCAAGGTATGTCTGCTAACATTAACACTGACAGACTTTCTGCTGCCATGTCTTTAAAACATCTCACACAAACTCTCCCTCCTCAGCTCCAGTGTCTCCAGTTGGACTGACAGTGGACTCTGTGTCCAGAAGCTCAGACTCCTGTAACCTCACTGTGACCTGCAGGACACAGGACTCTCACATCAGCAGCACTTTTACATGTGACACTCAAACCTGCAGTCAGGAGGGAGGAGAGCGATCAGAGGTCACAACCTCTGGTGCTTCTCTCCATGTCTACCTGGTGAATGGCTCCATCATCTGTAACCATAGCAACCAGGTCAGCCGGACCGAAAACATGACGAACATCCAAGATTTCTGCTCTCAACATGATGGTAAGCAACTAAGTGATTATAATTCAAAGTTTGGAGTTAGGAGAACTATTGTAGCTGTTTTTAAACAGCTACCTAGCAGTCAGGAGACCCAGGCTTTATATGAGTCGACAGTGAGTCCGTCACTATATACTTCACATGCCTCCAAAATCAGCCAATACTGAAATTCAATTGCAATAGCTGGGTTGAATTAATCAACAATACTATTAAATATACATACATATACATTGTTTTTCATCTGGAGGAAGTAGTAAAACATTTTGTTACACTTTAAAGTTGCTAGATAAATAAAGCACGGGCTGTTTTGTTGTGTTTCAGGTTCAGAGTGTGTCTCTGCTGGTATCTCTATGTGCCTGGTGAAGACAGTCGTGTTCTCTGTCGGTCTGATGGTCATGGTGTCCGCCGTCATCACTGTTCATATCATGGAGAAGATCAAGAAGGAAGATCATTCACCAGACAGAAATAAGCTCTAAACTTTTGCAGCTGTATTTTAGAGACAATGTCATTAACTTCACAAGCTGTTTCCTGCATCAGAAAGTTTCAAACGTAAATTTACTCTGGGAAAAAAACATGTTGAAACATTTACTTCAGTTTCACAGCAGCTCATAGCTCTAAGCAGAGGAATGAATGACCACAGATATCACCAGTAGTAGCCATTTTGAGCTCTCTATGCAGCAACTTGTGCCTACAGTGCTCTCTAATGGCAGACACATGAATCTCCTCTCTCTGTAAAAGGTTACTCTTCAATTAAAAAAAGTACCAGCAGTAAAGAAAAGTATATAATAAGTCAAATACTTTCAGACTTCAGACCTTGTTAACCATCATACCCACACTATGAAGTAACCACAATCGTCTGAGCTTTTCATCCTCAATGCAGGTGATTACATAATATACAGTCTTTGTGACATTTGTTTTGAGTGTCAGCAGGAGGAGGGGGATTCAGGACAGCATCAGTCTGTGGTCTCCTGCGTTCAGAGTATGTACTCGTTTCAGTTCAGTGGAGTTAAATTAAACTATGCAGCACCCAACAGCATGAGGTTTTTGTCTGTTGAGTGTACAGGAAGGACAAAACCCTTTGGCCTACTGTGCAAGTCACACGATCTCCTATTTCAGACCAGACTTTAGTGTTGAAGAGGGACAGAGAGCTGATAAAAGCTGATGTATCAATTAAGCAGCAGGAAGGAGGCCACGTTAGACATTTTCTGGACCTTGTGAACTATTTTGTTTTGAATAAACTATATTCTCATGTGAACTGCATTCAGTCTGCATTCAACTTTTTGCAGTTTTATGTAGTGTATTGACACTGTTCTAATGTTTTCACTCTAATAAATATTGTCCCAAGGCCCAAAAGGAAAATTCACATACATAAAAAAGAAGCTTCTCTTAAGGAAATAAATAAACATGAATGTGGCTAATATCTTTTCTAATGTTTTAATTGACTTTTACACTCAAATCTGATTCCTTGACAAAATTTTGAATTAAATCATTTTTATGTACATTGTCAGATCTCATACAGTAAAACAGAGAAGTTAATTTATTCATGTCATGAAGATTTATATTTATATTTTGGGGGATTTTCTTTTTCTTTGGTTTTTTTGGCCTTTATTTGAAAGAGACAGCTGAAGAGTGACAGGAATGCGTGGAGAGAGAGAGAGAGAGAGAGAGAGAGAGAGGGAATGATGTGCAGCAAAGGGCCACAGGTCAGATTCAAACCCTGGGCCTCTGCGGCAAGGACTGACCCATCGTGGATGGCAAGAATGTTCTACCAACTGAGCTAAACAACACCAGCCCTCAGCCTGATGTGGTTTGGACAGGAAAAACACAAGTGACTCTAACCCTGTGGTGTATCTGTTAGAGCAAAACCAGACGAACATCACTGAAGTCAAGACAACCGGACAGAGACTCTATCATGTCTATCTTTGTGATACTGGGACTGCTGGTCTGCATAGAGGCACCAGGTAGGATGAGAACACTGTCTGATTAAATGTTACTAACAAACACAGCGATGACGGAGAATTAACCAAGTAATTACTGTGTATGAGAGGGATCGATTTCAAAGAACTTCAGAGGTTTAAGACAGCTTCCTCATCTGAAAAACAGTAACGACTCTCCTTACATTAACTGACCTACTGCATGTGAGCTAAAACATATGTGAGGAAAGTATTGACATGTTTATGACAAAACGGTATTACATCAAGTTTTCTGATTTTTTTTTTGATACACTATCTTAATTTGACAGACATTTTTGTCCACAGCAGCTCATGTTTCCCCTCAGCTTTGTATCACATCGATCCTCGGACAAACTGGGTCAAGATTTATTTGCGTAGTAGGAATTGTAATGAAGTCAGCAAGGAAAAGAGAGAACGTGGTGTAAGAGAGTGTTTTGTTTTTTAGAAAAGGACAAATGAAAAATTCAGTTAAAAAGAAGAATGAAGTTTGTAGTTGTTGTTTCACCTGTTAATTTTCCCTATCCTGAGGCAAGCTGTGTCATGAGACAAAGTCAGTTTGAGGCATTTTTAAAGACATTTTCCAGCTCTTGATAAACCATGATGAACTGAGGGTAAACTGATGATCCAGTATAACAGACAAAAACATATTATCTGTGATTTTCATTGTCTCATGTGTCTCCTGTTTTCACAGGGTCCAGTGCTGTGACTCCTGTGTTTGTGAAGAAGGGAGATGATCTGCTCCTGAATGTCACAGAAGCTGATGTTCCTGAAGATTTTATTATTGTTGCATGGAAATTCAGAGAAAATGTTTTAGTCACATTTTTTAATCAAGGCGAACCAACAGTCTCTAAAGCTTACACTGGAAGGGTTGAGACTTCTGTGAAAAAATTCTGTGTGAAACTGAAGAGTCTACGAGAGGCAGACAGTGGAGTTTATACTGTACGAGTGACAGCTCGAAAAGAACAAACACTGTCTGAATACGACGTCATAGTCCAAGGTATGTCTGCTCACATTAACGCTGACAGACTTTCTGCTGCCATGTCTTTAAAACATCTCACACAAACTCTCCCTCCTCAGCTCCAGTGTCTCCAGTTGGACTGACAGTGGACTCTGTGTCCAGAAGCTCAGACTCCTGTAACCTCACTGTGACCTGCAGAACACAGGACTCTCACATCAGCAGCACTTTTACATGTGACACTCAAACCTGCAGTCAGGAGGGAGGAGAGCGATCAGAGGTCACGACCTCTGGTGCTTCTCTCCATGTCTACCTGGAGAATGACGCCATCATCTGTAACCATAGCAACCAGGTCAACCGGACCGAACACACGACGAACATCCAAGATTTCTGCTCTCAACATGGTAAGACTGAAAAACAAACCTTCTTGCTGTGACAGTGCTAACATAACACTGGTGCTGCAGTGTCACAGTCTGGATGAGTTTTGTAATGAAACGAGCTGTTTTGTTGTGTTTCAGGTTCAGAGTGTGTCTCTGCTGGTATCTCTGTGTGCCTGGTGAAGACAGTCGTGTTCTCTGTCGGTCTGATCATCATGGTGTTCGCCGTCATCACTGTTCATATCATGGAGAAGATCAAGAAGAAAAAACTGTAAAAGCAAAGAGTTTTCTACCAGCCAATCTGCCCGCTTTGACCTTCTATATATTTCTGCATTCTATATATTGTTGGATGTCTGATCTTTCCAAACTCTGCTGCGTCTCTCTTTTCCATATTTTGAGATTACTTTGTGACTTCATTCTTTACAATAAATGAGTCCGTCACAATGAACCCGCCTACTTGTATTTTTACATCAGGACTGAAAAGACCAATCTGTCTCACTGCTTTACTTTCACTCTTATCTAGTCTGTAATATTTTCAGTACACAGGAGATTTGAAACTCGTTAAAGCTGAGATAGTTAAATAAACAGCATTAACTAAAAAGTTTGTGTCGTTGCATGATTTTTATTTGTCACACAGAGTTTTCAGTGAAAACATTAACAGCTGTCTATACAGCTGCAGTGATGTTGGTGAGAGGCCTTAAATATCAAGCTATGAGAAAGGAAGTGATTGTCACTGCAAGTGTGGTTAGGTAGGTGAGGCAGATGACCTGCTGCAGTTTTCATGTCATGCAGATGATTTCTTTTCTCTCTTCTTTACAAAATATTTAATTTTCTCAGGGACCAAAGATGAAAATGATCTTTAAGCTAACTCTGGTGCAGGCTGAAGTGGAATAGTTCTCACTTCAACACTTTAAGAAGGCTTAAAGAGGAACCAGGAGAAGTCGATTTGTTTATGTCTTTAAGAAGTTTGAATGTTAATGTGGTTTGGACAGGAAAAACACAACTGACTCTAACCCTGTGGTGTATCTGTTAGAGCAAAACCAGACGAACATCACTGAAGTCAAGACAACCGGACAGAGACTCTATCATGTCTATCTTTGTGATACTGGGACTGCTGGTCTGCATAGAGGCACCAGGTAGGATGAGAACACTGTCTGATTAAATGTTACTAACAAACACAGCGATGACGGAGAATTAACCAAGTAATTACTGTGTATGAGAGGGATCGATTTCAAAGAACTTCAGAGGTTTAAGACAGCTTCCTCATCTGAAAAACAGTAACGACTCTCCTTACATTAACTGACCTACTGCATGTGAGCTAAAACATATGTGAGGAAAGTATTGACATGTTTATGACAAAACAGTATTACATAAAGTTTTCTGATTTTTTTAAAAAATTGACAGACATTTTTGTCCACAGCAGCTCATGTTTCCCCTCAGCTTTGTATCACATCGATCCTCGGACAAACTGGGTCAAGTTTTATTTGCGTAGTAGGAATTGTAATGAAGTCAGCAAGGAAAAGAGAGAACATGGTGTAAGAGAGTGTTTTGTTTTTTAGAAAAGGACAAATGAAAAATTCAGTTAAAAAGAAGAATGAAGTTTGTAGTTGTTGTTTCACCTGTTAATTTTCCCTATCCTGAGGCAAGCTGTGTCATGAGACAAAGTCAGTTTGAGGCATTTTTAAAGACATTTTCCAGCTCTTGATAAACCATGATGAACTGAAGGTAAACTGATGATCCAGTATAACAGACAAAAACATATTATCTGTGATTTTCATTGTCTCATGTGTCTCCTGTTTTCACAGGGTCCAGTGCTGTGACTCCTGTGTTTGTGAAGAAGGGAGATGATCTGCTCCTGAATGTCACAGGAGATGATGTTCCTCAACGTTTTAGTATTGTTGTGTGGAGATTCAGAAAAAATGTTTTAGTCACATTTTTTAATCAAGGCGAACCATTAGTATCTGATGATTACACTGGAAGGGTTGAGACTTCTGTGAAAAAATTATCTGCTAAACTGAAGAATCTACAAGAGGCAGACAGTGGAGTTTATACTGCACGAGTGATAGCTCAAGAAGAACAAACACTGTCTGAATATAACGTCACAGTCCAAGGTGTGTCTGCTCACATTAACACTGACAGACTTTCTGCTGCCATGTCTTTAAAACATCTCACACAAACTCTCCCTCCTCAGCTCCAGTGTCTCCAGTTGGACTGACAGTGGACTCTGTGTCCAGAAGCTCAGACTCCTGTAACCTCACTGTGACCTGCAGAACACAGGACTCTCACATCAGCAGCACTTTTACATGTGACACTCAAACCTGCAGTCAGGAGGGAGGAGAGCGATCAGAGGTCACAACCTCTGGTGCTTCTCTCCATGTCTACCTGGTGAATGGCTCCATCACCTGTAACCATAGCAACCAGGTCAGCCAGACCGAAAACATGACGAACATCCAAGATTTCTTCTCTCAACATGGTAAGACTGAAAAACAAACCTTCTTGCTGTGACAGTGCTAACATAACACTGGTGCTGCAGTGTCACAGTCTGGATGAGTTTTGTAATGAAACGAGCTGTTTTGTTGTGTTTCAGGTTCACAGTGTGTCTCTGCTGGTATCTCTGTGTGCCTGGTGAAGACAGTCGTGTTCTCTGTCGGTCTGATCATCATGGTGTCCGCCGTCATCACTGTTCATATCATGGAGAAGATCAAGAAGAAAAAACTGTAAAAGCAAAGAGTTTTCTACCAGCCAATCTGCCCGCTTTGACCTTCTATATATTTCTGCATTCTATATATTGTTGGATGTCTGATCTTTCCAAACTCTGCTGCGTCTTTCTTTTCCATATTTTGAGACTTCATTCTTTACAATAAATGAGTCCGTCACAATGAACCCGCCTACTTGTATTTTTACATCAGGACTGAAAAGACCAATCTGTCTCACTGCTTTACTTTCACTCTTATCTAGTCTGTAATATTTTCAATGCTCAGGAGATTTGAAACTCGTTAAAGCTGAGATAGTTAAATAAACACCATTAACTAAAAAGTCTAAGAGCAAATAGTACAGCTGAATTTTTAGAAGTAATGTCATTAACTTCATATGTTGTTTTTTTTTTTGCCATCAGAAACTTTCAAATCTAAATTTCCTCTGGGACAGATATGTTGAAGCTTCACACTGCAGCTGCAGGTGTCTTACTGCTCCCACCGAGCTTCTGTACGGGACTCAGTGTGTTGTGTTACCTCACGAATAAAAGACTCAGAAGTCTTAACAAGAACTGTTTATTTCAGCTTAATGATGTTGTACATTCAGTTGCAGCCAGCTTGACTCTCTTGCTCTCTTTATTCAGTGTCTCAGCTTGTTCCTACTTTTCACCACTAGAGAGCACTGTTATAAAGTGACACATGAAAAAGATTACTCTCTTCAATAATAGTAGAGAACAGCTGATAATAAGTAAAATCCTTCTACTTTAAGGTAAAGGAAACATTCACCAGCTCATAACAGTGACAATAAGAATGAGTCTTTAATTAACTTTCAATAATATATCTATTTAGTTTTTTGTCTGTTGAGAGTGCAGACAAAACCTTCTGGCTCTCGGCACAGGTCACATGAACAGACAAACTATATTCTCATGTGAACTGCACTCAGTCTGCATGTATCATTGCTGCAATCAAATATATCAGGTCAAATGAAATGGCCTGCATGAAGAACAGAAGACTTTTGCTTGGTTTGCTTCCTGCTGCAGAATGAATACTGTGTCGTTGCATGCTTTGTCTTTGTCAC
This sequence comes from Nibea coibor, assembly GCA_023373845.1. NCBI lineage: Eukaryota > Metazoa > Chordata > Actinopteri > Sciaenidae > Nibea > Nibea coibor. The sequence continues at coordinate 4,211,416 of CM041725.1, forward strand.
ACAGAGTTTTCAGTGAAAACATTAACAGCTGTCTATACAGCTGCAGTGATGTTGGTGAGAGGTGTTAAATATCAAGCTATGAGAAAGGAAGTGATTGTTACTGCAAGTGTGGTTAGATAGGTGAGGCAGATGACCTGCTGCAGTTTTCATGTCGTGGAGATGATTTCTTTTCTCTCTTCTTTACAAAATATTTAATTTTCTCAGGGACCAAAGATGAAAATGATCTTTAAGCATGTTTCTATTATTTTTCCCACAAAACCTACAGATTGAAGCAGAATAGTTCTCAGTTTAACACTTTACCAGAGCTTACAGAGGAACTTTAAATAGAGAAGTTGATTTGTTTACGTCAGGTATGTTGGTGGTTTTGATAGGTGAAACGCAACTGATTCTAACCCTGTGGTGTATCTGTTAGGGGAACCACACAAACATCACTGAAGTCAAGACAACCGGACAGAGACTCTATCGTGTCTATCTTTGTGATACTGGGACTGCTGGTCTGCATAGAGGCACCAGGTAGGATGAGAACACTGTCTGATTAAATGTTACTGTATGTAATGTAACAAACGCAGCATTGATGCAAAAAAATCATATAGGAGCCATTGATATATTCTGATGCCATCCTGATTTCTTTTTTAGAACAGCATCAGTCTGTGGTTTCCTGCTTTCAGAATATACTCATGTCAAGAGGTTAAATTAGACTAACAATAATGCAGCACATAACAGCAAACAGGAAAGAAAAAAAACTTTGGTCTGCAGTACCAGCAGATAGACCCTGATGTATCAATTATGTCCTTAAGAGCAGGAGGAAAAGATAAAGACGGTTTTTAGACTTGTGAACTTTTTAAACAAACTACATTCTGCATTTGACTTTTTGCTATGAGTCATTGTTGCAGTGTAAAGTGTTCAAAAATACCAGGTCAAATGAAATAGTCTGAAAAAAGGAAACGGGAGACTGACCTTTGTCTGCCTTTAGTGGGAACATTTACAGCCACCACGGGTATCTTTCATTTTTCAGAGGTGTTAGATATATGAGAACTTAACTTATCATTGCAAGTGTCAAGAGTCGCCAAGATGAGTTTTAGTGAAGCGAAATGCCATTTAGGTTTACAACTTTTATTAATAGGAACTAATCAGATAAACAGTCGACAGCCTCTTTCAACAGTGGAACGAGCCTTTTACAGATGTACACGTCTGGAGTTTCTGGATGCAAAGTCATCAATGAGATAAAAATATTAAAAGTTGAAATATTTTTATATACTTATTTTTACATTTTGTACTCAGGTCCTTTATTCCTACAACGCTGCACTGCTTTAAATCTCTCCATTGTGGGTCAAATAAAGGATTATCTGAATTTATCTTATCTAATCTTATGTGACTGTTATGAATTAAATTCACCAAGAGATGGCGACATTTTACCTCCATAAAAATAGCCCAAAACTTCTATTGTTTGGAGGCCATCTCTCCACCTGCATCCTACTACCTGTGGTCTCATCTGATGCTGCGTGCTGTAGCATCAGATGAGATGACATGACAATGAGTCTCTGATTACACGTCTCTTTTTTCTCTCCTGCCTCGGGCTGACTTGGTGCTCTATGCTATTGACACGTATGTTTATCATTCTAATAGTTATTGTTCCTCGGACTGAAAGGACGTTTTCCTTAAACTAACTCTGATGGAACATACAAAGCTAGTGTCTCTTGATGTTTTAATCATTTTATGTTACCCATGTCATGACCATGGTAAACACAGAGGTGTGTGTGGTTTTGACAGGAAAAACAAAAGCGACGCCAACGCTGTGGTGTACCTGTTAGAGGAAAACAGACCATGCATACATCACTGAAGTCAAGACAACCGGACAGAGACTCTATCATGTCTATCTTTGTGATACTGGGACTGCTGGTCTGCATGGAGGCACCAGGTAGGATGAGAACACTGTCTGATTAAATGTTACTAACAAACGCAGCGGTGACGGAGGAATTGACCATCATGTCCACACCTGATGGGAACAATTTGGAGTTCTTGCTAGAAGCGAAGCTGTGGCACTTAGAATAAGGTTTCAGGTTATACAAAGTCTACAAACCCGGTTACCGTATTTCGACATATTTCATATAATACTGCGTTCACACACACAGTAAAACCCGTTTCTAACTGTGACATCCTGCGTCCTGCAGATCATCACGATTGATTATAAATCATATATCTTTGCCATAACTTGTTAATATGTTTCTGTATGAGTGGACAGGGGGGTGAGCGACCGTACCATTCTGTGACAGGTGGACAATACTCATGTTTTATTTGAATTCTGACTTTGAGAATGAAGTCCCATCTTTCACCGGATTGTCCACGTTTATATTTCCTGCATGAAACAACACGGCCAGAGCGCACGAGGAGAAGGACGCGCGTTTTGTAGTCCATTTTCTGAACTTTGTAGTTTTACCACAGATCACGTCAATAACATTCGCCGCCACGTGATGTCGTAGTCACAACACAACACATTACTGTCTTAGAGCGCCCTCTGTCTGATTCTCAATACAGTAACACAACACAACAGAGTCTAGTACAACAAGAAGAAGGTTATTTTGACACATGGACAGGAGGACATAGAAGTTAAAGCTAGTGAACAATAGTGTGTGTTAGAGGGAGGAAAAGAGAGGAAGTGGCGAAGAAAGCTAAACTTTGAGTATCTTTGTAGTTTCACCCCTTAAATTCTTCTATCATGAGGCAAGTTGTGTCACGAGGCAATGTAAGTTCAAGTCATTTTCCACAATACATTTTCCAGAGCAAAGATAAACTCAAAGGGTGCTTCACAATTTTGAAGTCATGATTCTATGTGTTGTGGAGAGGATTAATATTCAGGATTACAGACTAAAAAAATATATTATCTGTGATTTTCATTGTCTCACGTGTCTCCTGTTTTCACAGGGTCCAGTGCTGTGTTTGTGAAGAAGGGAGATGATCTGCTCCTGAATGTCACAGAAGCTGATGTTCCTGAAGATTTTAGTATTGTTGCATGGAAATTCAGAGAAAATATTTTAGTCACATTTCTTAATCAAGGTGAACCAAAAGTCTCTAAAGCTTACACTGGAAGGGTTGAGACTTCTGTGAACAAATTCTCTGTGAAACTGAAAAATCTACAAGAGACAGACAGTGGAGTTTATACTGCACGAGTGGTAGGTCAAGAACTACAAACACCGGTTAAATATGACGTCACAGTCCAAGGTATGTCTGCTCACATTAACACTGACAGACTTTCTGCTGCCATGTCTTTAAAACATCTCACACAAACTCTCCCTCCTCAGCTCCAGTGTCTCCAGTTGGACTGACAGTGGACTCTGTGTCCAGAAGCTCAGACTCCTGTAACCTCACTGTGACCTGCAGAACACAGGACTCTCACATCAGCAGCACTTTTACATGTCACACTCAAACCTGCAGTCAGGAGGGAGGAGAGCGATCAGAGGTCACAACCTCTGGTGCTTCTCTCCAGGTCTACCTGGTGAATCGCTCCATCACCTGTAACCATAGCAACCAGGTCAGCCGGACCGAAAACATGACGAACATCCAAGATTTCTGCTCTCAGCATGATGGTAAGACTGAAAAATAAATAAATAACTGAGGAAAAGGTTGAGTTCAACATGATTAAACTATTCTGTCTACCTGAGAGTGTCAATTCGGCTATGGCTATGAGTCAGGAGATGCTGAAGGGGAAAGTGTGGCGCCGTTGGTTTGGGATAAAAGCTACCACTATTCGGTCACCTGCCTACAAAAACAGCCAAGAGCAACATTTAATTGTTACAGCTGGATTTCAACCAGTAGAGGGAAGTCTTTAGGCATATTTGTAACACAATAAGAATTCAAATACTTTGCATAAAACTGATAAGATTTGGACCTGAGTAGATCAACAATACTAGTAACTACACAAATGCATTGTTTTTCATCTGGTAAAAGTGGTATGAGCATTTAGTTACACTTGTGCTAGATAAATGAAGCATCAATTACTTACTGTACTAATGTAGTACACAACATAAAGGCTACCATGAACATGATCAATGATAATGAAACAAGCTGTTTTGTTGTGTTTCAGGTTCAGAGTGTGTCTCTGCTGGTATCTCTGTGTGCCTGGTGAAGACAGTCGTGTTCTCTGTCGGTCTGATCATCATGGTGTCCGCCGTCATCACTGTTCATATCATGGAGAAGATCAAGAAGAAAAAATAATAAAAGAGTCTCTAGCAACCAATCAGGCAAAGACAGAACATATTCCTGCCACTGATTTCCTGCTAGTTCACTGATCAACTATTGATGGTAACACTCCAAGACAAGTGGCAATACACCAACAAAGGTAAGAAGGTGGAAGATTGCAAACTAGCAAAACATTACAGCCCATACAAAGCAGGTGTAGCTGGAGACCAAAACCTTTGAATAACCCTTGCTAGAGCTGATGTAGAGTATAATGTGGAAGTCCAGAGCAGAAAAGGGGTTTATAATTTAAAAGTACACTTCAACACAAGCTTAATTTCTCTCACTGGACAGTTAAAAGTTTGTGCCAAAGGTTTAAAAAGAAGAGATGAGATAAACAGTCAGTAATGTGTCACAATTATTTTACCCACCAGAATTTTAAAGAGTCAAAATCATCGTTATATAAATATTTTGTTGTTGCTTTGTTTGTGTTCGAGATATTCCCCTCTAAAAAAAAGTGTAGCCTTCTTTCGACAGTGTGTACAGTGTCAAATACACTCTCTACATCTTGTTCCAACTTGTGTTTCTGCATGAGAATTGAAAAGATCCTCAGTTTGGTTTGCAGAATTAAATATATTTGTCTCACTGCTTTTATTTCTCTCCTGTCTAATCTATAATATTTTGAAAATTTTCAAAATTGTGATTAATAAACACCTAAAAAAAGGAAATAGTGCAGCTGAATTTTCCAACTAATGTCATTCACTTCATATGTTGTTTTTGGCCATCAGAAACTCAGATCTCTCAGAAGTCAGTCTTAACAAGAACTGTTTATTTCAGCCTGTGTAACAAAGTTATAGCTCAGAGAAACATGATATACATTCAGTTGCAGCCATCTTGACTGTCCAAACGTATGAGGGTGAACTGGGAATGGTCTGTGGTCTTCAACTCACACCTCCAAAGGAACTTTTCATGCATCCCAGGAAGGTTAGGGAAAGGAATGTTCAAAACTTCCATTGTTGATGCGGCTGCTAGGAGTTCTGGTCAGAAGGTCACGGGTGCCAGTCGTGGCACTGATGGACATCAGTGGTGAAGAAGGCTGTCCTTCTCCTGAGGCAGCAGGCTGGTACTGGACGACTTGATCGGGGGCAGTTTCAGTATTTTTAAAACAAACCAGGTCTGGTAAAAGAATTAGAAAGATGAAATAATCACATTAAAAAAACAACATCTATAAGTTTTAAGTTATACAAGTGTTTAATGCAAATTAGTCTTTTTGTTAATTGTATAATTACTGTAACTGCCTAATACCATAAAGGGGGATTATATGTACGGCAGATGATGAACTGAAGATTGTTAGAGCACAGATACAGTCAACAAAAAGGATTTTGGATATTTTACTTTGTAATTGTGTTAAAACTTACCTTTCTTTTTCAAACAACAACAGATTCCTACAACAATGAGAATGATGCCAACTAGAACCACGACGACGACAACCACAATGACAGTGTAATCATAGCTGCCTGATTGTGGAAAACCTGCAAGAAAAAAAGGCAGTTTACAAAAGATGCCTGTGTTAAGTCCATCCATTAACTGTAACTGCTCATCTTCATCAGGGTCACAGTGTAGCTGGACCTTATCTCAGCTGACTTTGAGTGAGAGGGCACATAGAGACAAACAACCTTTCACACATACAACACATTTAGAACCACCAATCAACCTGTTAAGTGTCTTTGGATTGTGGGAGGAAGCCAGGATACCCAGAGAGAACCCATGCATGTGGAGAACATGCAAACACGACCAGAGAGGAACTCAAACTCATGATTTAATTATTAATGAGGTCATTTCTACCACCAGAGCAACTCTAGAGTTGGTCCTCTAGACCTCTAGACTACCCACCAAATATTAATCATATTTGTAACAAACAATATTTGTTTCTCACAAACAACAATTGGATTATTTTTGTCTCACCATCATGAATGCACGGCTATTGAATATTTGTCACATTTTTGGTCCAGCTGACCTGGTTGCTATACAGATGACAGGCAGCAGATGGCAGCAGATCATCTCCCTTCTTCACAAACACAGGAGTCACAGCACTGGACCCTGTGAAAACAGGAGACACACGAGACAATGAAAATCACAGATAATGTGTTTTTAGTCTGTAATCCTGGATTATGTCATTATTTTTCATATTTTATTCACGGACTAAACTCTGATAAGATCTACTGTGTGTGCGCAATTTAAATATAATGATAACATGATCCGATGATAAGAGAGAGAGAGAGCTGTTATTAATCACGGAAATAAAACGTCATTTCCTGATTATTTCACAGCGGTTACATTCAGCAGGTACACGCCCACAGCAACACCCTCAGCATACGTAAGACTCGCAATTTAGCATATTACCACGTGAATCTGCCGTCAGGCCTTAGGCTAGATATGATTTTGTTTGTTTTTCTGCTGTAGCAGCGCTTAACAAACTGCCTGACAGGCGGGGAGTGAAACGTATTGATTTATATTCTGTATAGCCTGGTGTGGTTATTGTACATGCACTGGCTTTTGAAGATACATTTCATGTGGGACATTAGAGATGGTGTGTCCGACAACAATTTTCACTCTGCTGGCATGTTGTGACCTCTGATACTAATGTATAAAGTTATTTGTAACTAGTGTTAACAAAGAGGGAAAAAGGGGGGGAGCCAGATTTTGTCAGGTAACATTTAACATCTGTCACAATCTGACTCCCATCTTATTTTTCTGTGTTGTAGGTGGCTGCAACTAGAAACGGCCCTGACTTTATGACCTTTTGTTTTATTGACATAGAAACATAAGCCTCCACCCAGTGATTCGCCTGTCAGTCGAGTCGGACAGGTTCACCAAAGCCGTCTAATTCAAGATCAGAGAGTGGATCCTGTTCTTTGTGCCACCACCTCTCTTAAGGCAAGGGGACAATATTTCTTATTAGGAGATAATTTTGTGACTGGACGTTGACAAGGATAATCGTAGGAAGAGGTATCCAAAGATGTCCTTGTGACTTCTTTGCCGTACGTCGCCGCGTCTCCTGTCCTGGATGCCGAACTCTGGTTAGCTGCGGCAGGAAGGGGGGGGGGGTTATGGAGAAAGAGTACGCAGGAACAGGACCAGGAGACTACGTCCAAAAGTTTATGAGCGAGGAAGGATAAGACAACCTGTCAATCTGAGGTCAGTCATTGATATGACGTCACACGCAGATCAATTAAAATTCAAATCTCTCTCTCAAACCATCGGACACAGATTAATCTTCTTCGTGTCACTTTTGTGGTCGAACATAAGCTGAATTAAAAGACTGTACTCTCACTCTGCACACTGCTGCTGCGTGTCTTCACTGCAGCGCCATAGAAGTTGCCTGTCTGGATATTTGTGTGTCCGACACAGAGACCGACACACCCTGAGGGAGCGGCCCCTATCTCAGCAAAAACCTACTAACAATTAGTTACACATGTCATCACGCAGATACACAGGCAACGCTGCTGTCTGTTAGATTAATGTATAGATATCCTATAAAAGCAGGGGCGCAGACAGGTTTTTTTAAACTGGGGGGGTCAGCATCAACTTGTGGCTCGCTTAAACATACACTGAAAAAATCGATTCTGAGCATGTGTAACCCGGAGACTGCACCCAGAGACTCTGCGTTGAGTTGTGTTGGTGTTTGGGGGGTGTAGAGGAGGGACGAGTCGGACTCGGTCGTTGTATTCACGGCTCGGACCACGCCGTCGTTTATTTCACGTGTCACAGACACACTGGCTGACCACTCCTTATCACAGCAAAATGTTTACATGTTTACAACATTTTAAAACATTTTTCCTAACACTGGAAATTCGTCGTGGCACTGATGGAGATCAGTGGTGAAGAAGGCTGTCCTTCTCCTGAGGCAGCAGGCTGGTAGTGGACGACTTGATCGGGGGCGGCTTCAGTATTTTTAAAACAAAACAGTTCTGGTAAAAGAATTAGAAAGATGAAATAATCACATTAAAAAAACAACCTCTATAAGTTTTAAGTTATACAAGTGTTTAATGCAAATTAGTCTTTTTGTTCATTGTATAATTACTGTAACTGCCTAATACCATAAAGGGGGATTATATGTACGGCAGATGATGAACTGAAGATTGTTAGAGCACAGATACAGTCAACAAAAAGGATTTTGGATATTTTACTTTGTAATTGTGTTAAAACTTACTTTTCTTTTTCAAACAACAACAGATTCCTACAACAATGAGAATGATGCCAACTAGAACCACGACGACGACAACCACAATGACAGTGTAATCATAGCTGCCTGATTGTGGAAAACCTGCAAGAAAAAAAGGCAGTTTACAAAATGATGCCTGTAACTGCTCATCTTCATCAGGGTCACAAACTCATGGTTCAGTTATTAATGAGGTCATTTCTACCACCAGAGCAACTCTAGAGTTGGTCCTCTAGACCCCTAGACTACCCACCAAATATTAATCATATTTGTAACAAACAAATATTTGTTTCTCACAAACAACAATTTGATTATTTTTGTCTTACCATGTTGAGAGCAGAAATCTTGGATGTTCGTCATGTTTTCGGTCTGGCTGACCTGGTTGCTATGGTTACAGATGATGGAGCCATTCACCAGGTAGACACGGAGAGAAGCACCAGAGGTCGTGACCTCTGATCGCTCTCCTCCCTCCTGACTGCAGGTTTGAGTGTCACATGTAAAAGTGCTGCTGATGTGAGAGTCCTGTGTTCTGCAGGTCACAGTGAGGTTACAGGAGTCTGAGCTGTTGGACACAGAGTCCACTGTCAGTCCAACTGGAGACACTGGAGCTGAGGAGGGAGAGTTTGTGTGAGATGTTTTAAAGACATGGCAGCAGAAAGTCTGTCAGCGTTAATGTGAGCAGACATACCTTGGACTGTGACGTTGTATTCAGACAGTGTTTGTTCCAGTTTAGCTATCACTCGTGCAGTATAAACTCCACTGTCTGCCTCTTGTAGATTTTTCAGTTTCACAGAGAATTTGTCCACAGAAGTCTCAACCCTTCCAGTGTAAGCTTTAGAGACTTTTGGTTCGCCTTGCTGTGAAAATGTGACAAAAATATTTTCTCTGAATTTCCATGCAACAATAATAAAATCTTCAGGAACATCAGCTTCTGTGACATTCAGGAGCAGATCATCTCCCTTCTTCACAAACACAGGAGTCACAGCACTGGACCCTGTGAAAACAGGAGACACATGAGACAATGAAAATCACAGATAATATGTTTTTGTCTGTTATACTGAATCATCAGTTTACCTTCAGTTCATCATGGTTTATCAAGAGCTGGAAAATGTCTTTAAAAAATGCCTCAAACTGACTTTGTCTCATGACACAGCTTGCCTCAGGATAGGGAAAATTAATTAATTCCTTTTCTAAAAAATGTTTTTTTAGTCTGTAATCCTGGATTATGTCATTACTTTTCATGTTTTATTCATGGACTAAATACTAATACTAAATTCTGTGTGTGTTCTTTGTTCTGGCTCTGTTTATTTCATGTATCATCTCCGTATAAGTCCGACTCTCAATTTACCTCGTCAAACTTTTTTTCTCGTTTTTATCTTTTCTGATTTCTTTTCTCCTCACCTCAACTTGTTTTTCTTGTATCTTTTCTTTCGTCTGCCTAATGTTCATCTTTACGCATTTTACCTCCTCGTTCCTCCTCCTGCCCCCTTTCTTTTTTACCTTACTGAAGGTATTTTACTCTGATGTTTTAGACAGAGCAACAACCAACTGTTTAAAAACTGTTACCGTAAACAGAAGAAAAGGTGTCTTACCTTTCAGTTGCACGGCGAATGTAAGACCAAAGAGACAAGAAATAATCAATAGGTGTTTCAGTCTGGCACACGCTTTTCCTTCTTCTTTTTCCATCTTGAACTGAGCTCTTCTGCCGGCCAGCAGCAGGTTTTTTTACTTTTAGGGGCGAGGCTTACAATCTGATTGGTCTGTGGGGTGGTGTGGGTAAGTCTGCTCCTGTCCCTGTCCGTGCTTCCTCTCTCCAGCAAACTTCATATAAGATGCCTGAGGCCACCACGGAGTTTTAGAGTTCGGTCGAATAGTCAAAAAAAAACCCATCTCTAACAGCCCTAAGTCCTTTCCTAATCACTTTAGATAAAGACAAAGATGATGATTAATCAGCAATGGTAACTTCGCATGGATGTCACAGTTACAAACAGTTTTTACTGTGTGTGTGTGTGTGTGTGTGTGTGTGTGTGTGTGTGTGTGCGTGAACGCAGCTCCACAGTCAACAACAGAACACACTTCATGATCAAAGTTTTTACATCACGTCAACACCTATGTTCATTCACTCTCTCTCTGCTCTGAACCCAGAAAGGTTAGTTCCACAGAAGAGGAGCTTGATAGCAGGACATAACTGCTGCTGTTGATGGGACAGAAAATACAATTCGTATGTAACTTTTATTGTTTTTTTCATTTTTAAAATGTCATCATATTCACACCGTCAAATCCGGTCCTCTTTAAAAGAAGTTTGGACAGCCCTGCAGTAGAGTGATAACAAAGATATTATGGACATGTACAGTATATTACATATTTTACTTATGGATGCCGCACCCAGACTCAGGCCGTGGTTGCTTTATGAGCCTACAACTATAAAGTTAGTTTACTAAACAAAGCAACATGTGTTTCATACTAAAGATTTTTCAAACTAGTCTCCTTTTGTTTTGATGACAGCTTTGCACTCTTCTCACATTGCAAATTTGATGAACTCAAAAGGTGCTTCACAAGTTTAAAGTTGTGATTCAGCAACTTTGAGGTTGTCTAATTTTTCTACAGTGAATAATCAGTTCTGGTAAAAGAATCATTAGAAAGGTGAAATAATCACATTAATTTTATTACCACCAGTCTGAATGAAGACTCGCTCAAACTGAGGCAAACTGAGGAGGCACGGGGCGTCTGACAAGCGGTCTGGGTGTGTCTAAATAAACACGATGAAACCCTGGTGGGTATGTGTATACTTGTGTACATTTTTGCTGGGGGGTGTAAAAGTTGCCTGTCCTGTTGCCTGTGTCCGACACAGAGACCGACACACCTCAGCAACCTACTAACAATTAGTTACACGTCATCACGCAGATACACAGGCAACACTGCTGTCTGTCAGATTAATGAATAGATATCCTATAAAAGCAGGGGCGCAGACAGTTTTTTTTGAACTGGGGGGGTCAAAGCTGCCAGCCAGTTTTGTGTATGGCATCCAGCTGCCTCTGGACTTGCCGTCTCGTCTCCTGTCGTGGGGGGGGGGGGGGGGGGGGGGGGGGGGCTACGTGTGTGTAAAGTGTAAACCAGTGCATCCGGATTTTCTAACTGTGCCTGTGTGTTGGGTGAACGGCGGTGTAGAGGAGGGACGACCGGACCACGCCGTCGTTTATTTCACGTGTCACAGTCACACTTTACCTAACACTGCGCCATCTTTCAGTAAACAGTTCATATTGAACAGTATACAAGTTCATATTTTTTGTGTAATTATTCACATTTCAGTTTTTGTCATGCATCCCAGGAAGGTTAGGGAAAGGAATGTTCAAAACTTCCCTTGTTGATGCGGCTGCTAGGAGTTCTGGTCAGAAGGTCACGGGTGCCAGTCGTGGCACTGAGGGACATCAGTGGTGAAGAAGGCTGTCCTTCTCCTGAGGAAGCAAATTGTGTGCGCAATTTAGGCCGCATTCAGACAGTATTTGTTCTTCTTGAGCTGTCACTCGTGCAGTATAAACTCCACTGTCTGCCTCTTGTAGATTCGTCAGTTTCACGGAGAATTTGTTCACAGAAGTCTCAACCCTTCCAGTGTAAGCTTTAGAGACTGTTGGTTCGCCTTGATTAAGAAATGTGACTAAAATATTTTCTCTGAATTTCCACACAACAATACTAAAATCCTCAGGAACATCAGCTTCTGTGACATTCAGGAGCAGATCATCTCCCTTCTGCACAAACACAGCACTGGACCCTGTGAAAACAGGAGACACACGAGACAATGAAAATCACAGATAATATGTTTTTTAGTCTGTGATCCTGGATTATGTCATTGTTTTTTATATTTTATTCACGGACTAAATTATGTGTGTGCTCTGACTTTGTTCTGGCTCTGTTTATTTCATGTATTATCTTCTCAATATAAGTCCGACTCTCAATTTAGGCGGCAAAATATCACACGAAGAAGTTTAATTTAATGTGTGTGAGAGAGAGAGAGAGAGCTGTTATTAATCACCGAAATAAAACGTCATTTCCTGATTATTTCACAGCGGTTACATTCAGCAGGTACACGCCCACAGCAACACCCTCAGCATACGTAAGACTCGCAATTTAGCATATTACCACGTGAATCTGCCATCAGGCCTTAGGCTAGATATGATTTTGTTTGTTTTTCTGCTGTAGCAGCGCTTAACAAACTGCCTGACAGGCGGGGAGTGAAACGTATTGATTTATATTCTGTATAGCCTGGTGTGGTTATTGTACATGCACTGGCTTTTGAAGATACATTTCATGTGGGACATTAGAGATGGTCTGTCCGTCTGTCTGTACAACAATTTTCACTCTGCTGGCATGTTGTGACCTCTGATACTAATGTATAAAGTTATTTGTAACTAGTGTTAACAGAAAGGGAAAAAGGAGGGGATCCAGATTTTGTCAGGTAACATTTTACATATGTCACAATCTGACTCCCATATTATTCTTCTGTGTTGTAGGTGGCTGCAACTAGAAACGGCCCTGACTTTATGACCTTTTGTTTTATTGACATAGAAACATAAGCCTCCACCCAGTGATTCGCCTGTCAGTCGAGTCGGACAGGTTCACCAAAGCTTTCTAATTCAAGATCAGAGAGTGGATCCTGTTCTTTGTGCCACCACCTCTCTTAAGGCAAGGGGACAATATTTCTTATTAGGAGATCATTTTGTGACTGGACGTTGACAAGGATAATCGTAGGAAGAGGTATCCAAAGATGTCCTTGTGTCTTCTTTGCCGTACGTCGCCCATTTTTTTCCTAACTCCTGTCCTGGATGCCGAGCTCTGGTTAGCTGCGGCAGGAGGGGGGGGGTTTCTGGAGGAAGTTAAAGATGCCTGCATCGGAGTACGCAGGAACAGGACCAGGAGACTACGACCAAAAGTTTACGAGCGAGGAAGGATAAGACAACCTGTCAATCTGAGGTCAGTCATTGATATGACGTCACACGCAGATCAATTAAAATTCAAATCTCTCTCTCAAACCATCGGACACAGATTAATCTTCTTCGTGTCACTTTTGCGGTCGAACATAAGCTGAATTAAAAGACTGTACTCTCACTCTGCACACTGCTGCTGCGTGCCTTCATTGCAGCGCCATAGAAGTTGCCTGTCTGGATATTTGTGTGTCCGACACAGAGACCGACACACCCTGAGGGAGCGGCCCCTATCTCAGCAAAAACCTACTAACAATTAGTTACACATATCATCACGCAGATACACAGGCAACGCTGCTGTCTGTTAGATTAATGTATAGATATCCTATAAAAGCAGGGGCGCAGACAGGTTTTTTTAAACTGGGGGGGTCAGCATCAACTTGTGGCTCGCTTAAACATACACTGAAAAAATCGATTCTGAGCATGTGTAACCCGGAGACTGCACCCAGAGACTCTGCGTTGAGTTGTGTTGGTGTTTGGGGGGTGTAGAGGAGGGACGAGTCGGACTCGGTCGTTGTATTCACGGCTCGGACCACGCCGTCGTTTATTTCACGTGTCACAGACACACTGGCTGACCACTCCTTATCACAGCAAAATGTTTACATGTTTACAACATTTTAAAACATTTTTCCTAACACTGGACATTCGTCGTGGCACTGATGGAGATCAGTGGTGAAGAAGGCTGTCCTTCTCCTGAGGCAGCAGGCTGGTAGTGGACGACTTGATCGGGGGCGGCTTCAGTATTTTTAAAACAAAACAGTTCTGGTAAAAGAATTAGAAAGATGAAATAATCACATTAAAAAAACAACCTCTATAAGTTTTAAGTTATACAAGTGTTTAATGCAAATTAGTCTTTTTGTTAATTGTATAATTACTGTAACTGCCTAATACCATAAAGGGGGATTATATGTACGGCAGATGATGAACTGAAGATTGCTAGAGCACAGATACAGTCAACAAAAAGGATTTTGGATATTTTACTTTGTAATTGTGTTAAAACTTACTTTTCTTTTTCAAACAACAACAGATTCCTACAACAATGAGAATGATGCCAACTAGAACCATGACGACGACAACCACAATGACAGTGTAATCATAGCTGCCTGATTGTGGAAAACCTGCAAGAAAAAAAGGCAGTTTACAAAATGATGCCTGTAACCGCTTATCTTCATCAGAGTCACAAACTCATGGTTCAGTTATTAATGAGGTCATTTCTACCACCAGAGCAACTCTAGAGTTGGTCCTCTAGACCTCTAGACTACCCACCAAATATTAATCATATTTGTAACAAACAAATATTTGTTTCTCACAAACAACAATTTGATTATTTTTGTCTTACCATGTTGAGAGCAGAAATCTTGGATGTTCGTCATGTTTTCGGTCCGGCTGACCTGGTTGCTATGGTTACAGATGATGGAGCCATTCACCAGGTAGACATGGAGAGAAGCACCAGAGGTTGTGACCTCTGATCGCTCTCCTCCCTCCTGACTGCAGGTTTGAGTGTCACATGTAAAAGTGCTGCTGATGTGAGAGTCCTGTGTTCTGCAGGTCACAGTGAGGTTACAGGAGTCTGAGCTGTTGGACACAGAGTCCACTGTCAGTCCAACTGGAGACACTGGAGCTGAGGAGGGAGAGTTTGTGTGAGACGTTTTAAAGACATGGCAGCAGAAAGTCTGTCAGCGTTAATGTTAGCAGACATACCTTGGACTGTGACGTCGTATTCAGACAGTGTTTGTTCTATTTGAGCTGTCACTCGTGCAGTATAAACTCCACTGTCTGCCTCTCGTAGATTCTTCAGTTTCACAGAGAATTTGTCCACAGAAGTCTCCCTTCCAGTGTAAGCTTTAGAGACTTTTGTTTCGCCTTGATTAAAAAATGTGACTAAAACTATCTTATTGTTTAATGCCCATGAAACAGTATTGAAATCTTCAGGAACATCAGCTTCTGTGACATTCAGGAGCAGATCATCTCCCTTCTTCACAAACACAGGAGTCACAGCACTGGACCCTGTGAAAACAGGAGACACATGAGACAATGAAAATCACAGATAATATGTTTTTTTTAGTCTGTAATCCTGGATTATTTCATTATTTTTCATATTTTATTCACAGACTAAATTCTGTGTGTGCTCTGACTTTGTTCTGGCTCTGTTTATTTCATGTACCATCTTCTTAATATAAGTCCGACTCTCAATTTAGGGGGCAAAATATCACACGAAGAAGTTTAATTTAATGTGTGTGAGAGAGAGAGAGAGAGAGAGAGCTGTTATTAATCACCGAAATAAAACGTCATTTCCTGATTATTAGACAGGTATAGACACTCCCACTGCAACAGCCTCAGCTGTTTACTGCAAGACAGATGACTAAAACAAATAGGTCATATATCCCAGTAAATCGGTTTTATCGGTTTTAATCGTTTTATGATGGATTTCAGTTTCGTGTCTTATATTAAACAATTCAGTGTATTATGCTACCAAAAACGACACCTCTCAATCCATAGAAAGATGGTTTTCTTTGTTTTTTCTGGCTGGCTTCACCGCAGTGTCAGGCCGTATAGGCTAGATATGGTTTTGTTTGTTTTTCTAATCTGTACTTACATTCACCTGTTTTTCAGAATAAAATCGAACAAAATCTTTGTTTTCAGTGCTGAACATTAGAAGCCAAGACTCTCCTAACATTAACTGACCGTGAGCTAAAACATATCAAATCAGATCTTTATTTTTCTTTATTACTTTTTAAAAATCTTTATTACTTTAATTATATAGCCCTTTACAATAGCTAAAAGGTACCCAAAGTGCTTTACAACAAATCCATAAAATAAAATAAAACAAAAGAAAAAACACGTACATAACACAGAAATACAATCAAAAGTGCTGTAGTGCTGCAGAGTATTAACAAGCCTTCCAGAAATCTCCATAGAAAGGAGAAGACGGGATGACTACACCTAAGAAATAGTCCTGCCCCAGTCGGAGTTGAAAGTCAGTCTAAAAAAGTGGATCTGAAGCGTTTCGAGCCGTTGCTTTATTTTTCCTCAGCCTAGCTGAGCCTACAACTATAAAGTTAGTTTACTAAACAAAGCAACATGTGTTTCATACTAAAGATTTTTCAAACTAGTCTCCTTTTGTTTTGATGACAGCTTTGCACTCTTCTCACATTGCAAATTTGATGAACTCAAAAGGTGCTTCACAAGTTTAAAGTTGTGATTCAGCAACTTTGAGGTTGTCTAATTTTTCTACAGTGAATAATCAGTTCTGGTAAAAGAATCATTAGAAAGGTGAAATAATCACATTTAAAAAAACAACCTCTATAAGTTTTAAGATAGTGTTTAAAAATCTATTTCAGAAACAGTTGTGGTGTTCACTTACTTTCACCTTCTTTTTATCTGTTCTTATTTATCTGGTTGGTTGGAAAAAAAACTTAGCACGGTCAAATATTTGAGGTTCCTCCTCCCTCACCCTTCCTTTTTACAGTCATTGAATGTATTTTACTTTCAGTGCTTTTTAAAAACCCTAACAGCACAGACTGAAAGAAAAAATTAAAGCTGCAAGCAGCATTGAACGGGCCCTCGCACTCCCACGCAACTCCACGGGCTGGCACGCCGGAAGGCAGCAGTCGGAAAACGCGCAAGCCTTTGACGCTTTCAAAGCGTTGTGTGCAAGTTGACCACACACATTAGCCAGAATTGGGACACATGGTCAAATCTGACGGAGCGCCACGCCCACACCGTTTCATCAAAATTCATGATTTTGATAACTTTTACTCAGGAAGTCTAGATGAACACACCTACCAATTTTGAAGTGAATTGGACAAAATCCCTAGGAGTTTGTTCAAATATGACCCCTTCTCAACCGGCCAAAACAGCAAAAATTGCTTTACAACAAATCCATAAAACAAAAGAAAAAACACGTACATAACACAGAAATACAATCAAAAGTGCTGTAGTGCTGCAGAGTATTAACAAGCCTTCCAGAAATCTCCATAGAAAGGAGAAGACGGGATGACTACACCTAAGAAATAGTCCTGCCCCAGTCGGAGTTGAAAGTCAGTCTAAAAAAGTGGATCTGAAGCTTCGATTTAAAAAGACTGGGATCGGCAGTTTGGGTCTGGGTTTCCTGTGATGAATACTAGCGGCATAATTCAGCCTGCAGCTGCCACATGCGCTAAACTCTGGTGACATGGTGGGGCGGCCCTGAAGTTGTGATGTTACCTTACCTTGTCAAACTTATTTTCTCATTTTTATCTTTTCTGCTTTCTTTTCTCCTCACCTGAACTTGTTTTTCAAGTGTTTGTTACGCTGCTATGGTCACCCTCCACCCAGACTCAGGCTGACATTAAAAAAAAAACCTCTATAAGTTTTAAGATATACAAGTGTTTAAAATCTTCCTGACAATCTTAGCAGGCTATAAATAAAATATGCTAAAATGCTTCGTGCCGCATGAAATGTGACTTTTCTTCTCCGGAAACAGTCGTGGTGTTCTTATGAATACAGCACACTTACTTTCACCTTCTTTTTATCTGTTCTTCTTATTTATCTGGCTGGTTCCCTTTTTTCATTTCTTCAACTTGTTTTTCTTGCTTCTTTTGTTTCATCTGCCTAATGTTCATCTTTGTTCTTTATTTATCATCTTTTACACTGCACAAGCACCTACTGCGGTCAAACCAGCCGTCTCTCAGGAAAAAAAAAACCTTAACACGGTCAAATAGGTTTGAGGTCCTCCTCCCTCACCCTTCCTTTTATGGTCATTGAATGTATTTTACTTTGAGTGGTTTTTAAAAACCCTAACTGCAAATGGAGGAAATCCCTTCTGACTTTGTTCTGGCTCTGTTTATTTCATATACCATCTTCTCAATATAAGTCCGACTCTCAATTTAGGCGGCAAAATATAATGACACGAAGAAGTTTAATTAGAGAGAGAGAGAGAGAGAGAGAGAGAGAGAGAGAGAGAGAGAGAGAGAGAGAGCAACAGCAGCAGCAGTCGGAGTTGAAAGTCAGTCTAAAAAAGAAGACTGGGATCGGTAGTGGTGCGAATGTCAGGGAGGGGGCAGTTTGTTCCCCAGTCTGGGTTTCCTGTGATGAATACTTGCGGCATAATTCAGCCTGCATCTGTCACATGCGCTAAACTCTGGTGACATGGGTGGGGCTGCCATGAAGTTGTGATGTTACCTTACCTTGTCACACTTATTTTTCTGATTTCTCCTCACCTGAACTTGTTTTTCAAGTTCAGTAAGTTTTCAACATTAGGCAGATGAAAGAATTAGGCAGTTCTTTCTAATGTTCATCTTTACGCATTTTACCTTCCTCCTCCTGCCCCCTTTCTTTTTTACCTTACTGAAGGTATTTTACTCTGATGTTTTAGACAGAGCAACAACCAACTGTTTAAAAACTGTTACCGTAAATAGAAGAAAAAAGTGTCTTACCTTTCAGTTGCAAGGCGAATGTAAGACCAAAGAGACAAGAAATAAACAATAGGTGTTTCATTCTGGCTCTCTCGTCTTTCGTTCCCGGCATCGAACTTGAACTGACTCTACAGACCATGCTGCTGCTGCTGCTGTGGCTTGCAATCTGATTGGTCATTCACTCGTGGTACTGTGGGTGGTACGTTGGCGGGGAGGGTGAAGGCACTGGTTGCCAGGGTGACGGGACTGGGTGCCAGGGTGACGACGTCTGAGAGGCCAAATCCGGTCCTCTTTAAAAGAAGTTTAGACAGCCCTGCAGTAGAGTGATAACAAAGATATTATGGACATGTATATTCTTCCGTTTCGAGCCGTTGCTTTATTTTTCCTCAGCCTAGCTGAGCCTACAACTATAAAGTTAGTTTACTAAACAAAGCAACATGTGTTTCATACTAAAGATTTTTCAAACTAGTCTCCTTTTGTTTTGATGACAGCTTTCTCAAATTGCAAATTTAATGAACTCAAAAGGTGCTTCACAAGTTTAAAGTTGTGATTCAGCAACTTTGAGGTTGTCTAATTTTTCTACAGTGAATAATCAGTTCTGGTAAAAGAATCATTAGAAAGGTGAAATAATCACATTAAAAAAAAAACAACCTCTATAGGTTTTAAGATAGTGTTTAAAAATCTATTTCAGAAACAGTTGTGGTGTTCACTTACTTATTTATCTGGTTGGTTGGAAAAAACCTTAGCACGGTCAAATAGGTTTGCGGTTCCTCCTCCCTCACCCTTCCTTTTTACAGTCATTGAATGTATTTTACTTTCAGTGCTTTTTAAAAACCCTAACTGCAAATAGAGGAAACAATGTTTTACTTTGCAGATGACAGAGGAAAATAAAACTTGCAGCTAAACCCAAAAACAAACGATGCTCCATTCCCGCACACGCCACACCTCAAACCGAGGAGGCACGGGGTCTGATAAGCGGTCTGGGTGTGAAAAATAAACAGGATTTTACTGCGCGCAGAACCTTCGTACATGTTTGCTGGGGGTGTTGCTGTCCTGTTGCCTGTGTCCGACACAGAGACCGACACACCTCAGCAACCTAGTAACAATTAGTTACACATGTCATCACGCAGATACACAGGCAACACTGCTGTCTGTCAGATTAATGTATAGATATCCTATAAAAGCAGGGGCGCAGACAGTTTTTTTGAACTGGGGGGGTCAAAGCTGCCAGCCAGTTTTGTGTATGGCATCATGTCAGCCTCCTCTCTCTTTCCTCCAGCTGCCTCTGGACTTGCCGTCTCGTCTCCTGTCGATCCTTCTTCTGACCCCCCTCCTCTCTCTCTCTTTCTCTCTCTCTCTCTCTCTCTCTCTCTCTCTCTCTCTCTCTTCCAAACATATGAGACTGAGGTTGGGGGGGCTACGTGTGCTGCGTGAACGGCAGTCAGTCAACCCTCTTTGCATATTTCCTCATGAAACAGTCTGCTCGCTGAAATCATTGCCGGGAACGCCTTAAAACCGCGTTGAGGCATTGACAGTCTACAGACTAACACAGAGGCACAGGTGTCACATGCTATACAGAGAGAGAGAGAGACAGAGAGAGAGAGAGAGAGCCCGTCCGTGTGGAGAGAGAGAGAGAGAGAGAGGTCTTCTTATCTTTTCTGATTTCTTTTCTCCTCACCTGAACTTGTTTTTCTTGTATCTTTTCTTTCGTCTGCCTAATGTTCATCTTTACGCATTTTACCTCCTCGTTCCTCCTCCTGCCCCCTTTCTTTTTTACCTTACTGAAGGTATTTTACTCTGATGTTTTAGACAGAGCAACAGCCAACTGTTTAAAAACTGTTACCGTAAACAGAAGAAAAGGTGTCTTACCTTTCAGTTGCACGGCGAATGTAAGACCAAAGAGACAAGAAATAATCAATAGGTGTTTCATTCTGGCACACGCTTTTCCTTCTTCTTTTTCTATCTTGAACTGAGCTCTTCTGCCGGCCGGCGGCCGGTTTTTAGGGCTTTTAGGGGCGAGGCTTAAAAGAGAGAGATGAACAAAGCAAATGAAAAACTCTCCCCTAGACCCTGAAACCACTTTTTTAAGAGCTCGAAAAGAGCCACCAGCCGAGGACAGCAAACAAATAAATGTTCCAGGGTCTCAGTTTGAGAGCAAAAGACACTCCTCCCCCAGCTCCGGATCCATGTGCGCCGCTGGAGGTCTGCCGCCCACTTCAGCCTAAGTTCCAAACATACTGTATGAGACTGAGGCTGGGAGGCTCGGCTATGTGGTTGTGTAAAGTGTAAACCAGTGCATCCTGATTGTCTAACTGTGCCTGTGTGTGCAGTGTGACCAGCAATGACTCACCTCAGCTGTGTTTGCCCTGTGCACCGTTCATAGAGTCAATGGATTGCATCCATAGACTTCAAAGTAGCTACATTGTAATGTGATCGTGAAGAGGATTTGTCAAGTTCACACAAAATGTATCTTATCTTATCTTGCCAACAGGAACTAATCTAAAAAAAAAAAATCGCCTGTTTTTCAGAATAAAATCGAACAAAATCTTTGTTTTCAGTACTGAACATTAGAAGCCAAGACTCTCCTAACATTAACTGACATAAACAAAATCTAATCAAATCTTTATTTTTTACTTTTTAAAAACTGTATTACTTTAATTATATGGCCATTTGCAATAGCTAAAATGTATCCAAAGTGCTTTACAACAAACAATAAAAAAAAACACGTACATAATAGAAATACAATCAAAAGTGCTGTAGTGCTGCAGAGTATTAGCAAGCCTTCCAGAAATGCATAGAAAGGAGAACACCTAAGAAATAGTCCTGCCCCAGTCGGAGTAGAAAGAGAAGCACTATACGTTCACGTGGTCAAATGACTTGTCTTATAACTTGCTGGGATGGATTTCAGCACATCTGTTAGTGAGCTAGAAAACTCCTTCCAACCAAGTGAGATGATGCATTCATTCATAAAGAAATCCACAAAGCTAAATAACATCATAAAATCAAGTTTTAGACGTGGGTGAGAAGAAGAGCGAGAAGAGCTGCTGCGGTCTGACAGCTCACAAGCATGCATGAAAAAAAATCTATCAGCTGTTGGTCTCTTCCTTCCTGTTCCTCTCTTTCTCGTTTCTGAATTCACTTCTGCATGAACGCGGAAACTAACTTCCTCATTCTATGTAACGTGCTAAAATGGAACATATTTTGCTCGTCTGTGCATCGGTGGTCTGTTTGTTACAAGGTAAAAACATATATATTTTTATGTATGTATTTAGTCATAGCCTTTAATAATCTGTTTGTTACTAAAACATCAGGGTAAAAACAGGTAAAGGTAAGGTAAAATACATTAAATGAAGGTGTGATGGAGGAAGAAGGTCAAGTGATGATGAACATGAGGCAGCTGAAACAAAAGAAACAATAAAAACAAAGTTAAAGAAATGAAAAAAGGAATCGGATAAAAAGAATTGGAAAGGCTCAACAAAAAGTTTCTTGTACACTATATTACCAAAAGTATTCACTCACCTGCCTTGACTCATACTATGAACTGAACTGCCATCCCATTCCTAACCCATAGAGTTCAATATGATGTCGGTCCACTTTTTGCAGCTATTACAGCTTCAACTCTTCTGGGAAGACTGTCCACAAGGTTGAGGAGAGTGTTTATAGGAATTTTTGACCATTCTTCCAAAAGTGCATTGGTGAGGTCACACACTGATGGTTACAGGTGATGGCCTGGCTCTCAGTCTCCGCTCTAATTCATCCCAAAGGTGTTCTATCGGGTTCAGGTCAGTACTCTGTGCAGGCCAGTCAGTGCGCGCGCGCACGTATCACACACATTTCTAAATATAAGTCTGTCAGTAACTTTTAAAGCCAACCATTAATGACAGACATTTTCTTGACTGTACATCTATGAGTTGGGTTTGGTAAAGTTTAACCTGCTTCACTAAGGTTAGGGGGAGCTACAATCAAGAACACGACTACGTGATTAATGCTTGTCATTTTTAATCCATATTTCTATGTGGAGTTTCCTCCTTATGTTGTATGTGTTGTAAAGATTTAGATTAATCAATGGTCAGATCAGTCAGTGTAGAGACATCTTATACCGGTTGATTAAAAGGTTGATTGGAGAATGTATTTATCAGTACACTGGTCATGACATGAATTAGCTGTCCTCTCTGGCCCGTCTTTGTGTCCTCAGAATAGTGACGCAGCTACTCGATGTCCATAACTGATCATAAGTCCTCAAACAAGGAAATATATGTTTCTACATTATGTTACCTATCTGTTGTGACTATGGACTGAGACAGCCCTCTGACCTTGATTACCATAGTAATAATCAGAATGATCCCTGTTAAACACAAACGTACAGAGAGTCACTGTCTCCAAATCAATATAAGATCTAACACTGTCCCTACAAAGACCTCAGGACAGATGCTTGACCCTGTGTACTATGTGGCATGCTGGAATAAAAAATGAATTTAATTTGATAATATAATCACATTAAAAAAAAACATTAATAGAATGTGAAGTTCAGAAATTTAGTTTTTTTTGCTCAAACCCACATGGACAAAAGGAAGGTGGAAGGCACGGTGAAAGAGTAAATCCCTCTATCCTGAGGCAAGCTGTGTCATGAGACAAAGTCAGTTTGAGGCATTTTTAAAGACATTTTCCAGCTCTTGATAAACCATGATGAACTGAAGGTAAACTGATGATCCAGCATAACAGACAAAAACATATTATCTGTGATTTTCATTGTCTCATGTGTCTCCTGTTTTCACAGGGTCCAGTGCTGTGACTCCTGTGTTTGTGAAGAAGGGAGATGATCTGCTCCTGAATGTCACAGAAGCTGATGTTCCTGAAGATTTTTTTATTGTTGCATGGAAATTCAGAGAAAATATTTTAGTCACATTTTCACAGCAAGGTGAACCAAAAGTCTATGATTACACTGGAAGGGTTGAGACTTCTGTGAACAAATTCTCTGTGAAACTGACGAATCTACAAGAGGCAGACAGTGGAGTTTATACTGCAGGAGTGATAGCTAAACTGGAACAAACACTGTCTGAATATAACGTCACAGTCCAAGGTATGTCTGCTCACATTAACACTGACAGACTTTCTGCTGCCATGTCTTTAAAACATCTCACACAAACTCTCCCTCCTCAGCTCCAGTGTCTCCAGTTGGACTGACAGTGGACTCTGTGTCCAGAAGCTCAGACTCCTGTAACCTCACTGTGACCTGCAGAACACAGGACTCTCACATCAGCAGCACTTTTACATGTCACACTCAAACCTGCAGTCAGGAGGGAGGAGAGCGATCAGAGGTCACAACCTCTGGTGCTTCTCTCCAGGTCTACCTGGTGAATGGCTCCATCACCTGTAACCATAGCAACCAGGTCAGCCGGACCGAAAACATGACGAACATCCAAAATTTCTGCCCTCAACATGGTAAGACTGAAAAACAAACCTTCTTGCTGTGACAGTGCTAACATAACACTGGTGCTGCAGTGTCACAGTCTGGATGAGTTTTGTAATGAAACGAGCTGTTTTGTTGTGTTTCAGGTTCAGAGTGTGTCTCTGCTGGTGTCTCTGTGTGCCTGGTGAAGACAGTCGTGTTCTCTGTCGGTCTGATCATCATGGTGTCCGCCGTCATCACTGTTCATATCATGGAGAAGCTCAAGAAGAAAAAACTGTAAAAGCAAAGAATTTTCTACCAGCCAATCTGCCCGCTTTGACCTTCTATATATTTCTGCATTCTATATATTGTTGGATGTCTGATCTTTCCAAACTCTGCTGCATCTTTGTTTATGTAGTTTTTGCTGTCAGAAACTCTAAAATTTAAATTTGTTGAAGCTTCACACTGCAGCTGCAGGTCTCTTACTGCTCCCACCGAGCTTCTGTTCAGGACTCAGCGTGTTGTGTCGTGTTACCTCATGAATAAAAGACTCACAACTAAATACAATAACACAACTGTTTATTTCAGCTTGTGGAACAAAATCTTGACTCATCTTGCTCTCTCCATGCAGCCTCTCAACTTGTACCCCTTAATCACAGCGCTCTCTAGTGGTACAAAGTGGCAAATACATGAACGATGGACCAGATCTCCTCTCTGCCAACAGTAAAAAACTGTTCAGAATAAATAAAATCCTTCTGCTTTAAGGTAAGACTGCAGCTGGAAGTGAACACAAATATCAAATCAAATCAAATCAAATTTTATTTGTATAGCCCAAAGTCACAAAACACATTTAGCCTCAGAGGGCTTTACAATCTGTACAGGGAGTGACACCCTCTGTCCTTAGACCCTCGGTTCCAGTGAGGAAAAACTAGTCCACAAAAAACCCTTTTAACAGGGGAAAAATGTGGAAGAAACCTCAGGAAGAGCCACAGAGGAGGGATCCCTCTCCCAGGACGGACAGACGTGCAATGGATGTCACATGTACAGAACAATCAGCACAAACATATTGTACAATTACAGTAAACACTCCTATCCTACCATGAGCTCAGGTCAACGGGAATGAGGTAACTCTACACAAGGTACATTAAACATATAACAGTGCACATAAACGTGAAAGTAAAAAATACTTTAATGAATCATTTATTTAAAAAAATATATATTTTATTTATATATGTATGCACATCATTTGCACAATACTTACTTAAGAACCTGTATACTTGAAAATACAGAAGAAGACTGCACGGTGGCTCAGGTATTTGAGTTCAGCTGACAAATCATAAACAAATGAAACACATAGATCAAATGAATTCAAATGTAAACTCAGTTCAGAAAGAGAGACTCAACAGTTTTCCGGTCTCGTTAAGCCCTCCTCGCAGACTTGTCTGTCTCTGTCACTAGTCTTAGTGGATCCAGAGGGAGACCCACAGAGACAGGAGACAGACCTGAAGCAACAACAGCATCAGTTGTTGGACTGGCTGGTTATGGCGTAGTTTCCACCTGGAAAACAAAGCAGATGTTATTAACATGTGAAGTAAACTCACTACGATTAACAGTGAAACAAGTGAGAACATGTTCTTCATCACAGGGAATATTTATTTTTATCTAACAGGCATATTTTGGATAAGACACTGAAAATTACACTTGTTCCTCCTTCTCTTGATTTAAATTCAAACTTCTTACTACTGCAAGGAAAGCATGGCTTTGACTTGAGACTCTTCTGCTCACGATAATCTCAATATTCACTGTGAAAGAAAATGTAGCGGATACGGAGCAGGATAGAGCACAAGCAGTGACGTTTGCAAGCAGCAGGACTCAGCAACGGCAAACATTGTATTGTCAATGTTTTCTCTTGGTTCTGCAGATCAGTCACATAAAATGACACGCTGATTTTATTTTGCATTTCATTTTGAGAGCTTTATCATCTCTGCTGCATCATTATGTTCACATTTCTTGAGCTGCACAGACAGTGAGTGTCTGAATTACTTAATTGAATTAATTTCTACAATAAAAAATCAGTTCTGGTGGGAGAAAAATAAATAAATATGAAATAATCCCATTAAAAAGATCTACATAGAGGTTGAAGCTATACAGATGTTTGGTACAAATTATTTATTATAATTATTATTTAGATTATTTAATTACTGTGCCTAAAATGTATAGTATTTATTTATAAGATGTATTTCTAAATAAAAAGGATTACTTTGTAATTCTATGACTTGGACTTACGGTTTCCTCTCTGTCGAAGTTTGAAGAAGACTATTGCACAAATGATGAGAATCAGAACCACAACAACTGGAACAACCACAGAGATCATAAAATGGTTGTCTGGTTTTAGAGGATCTGCAAAAAAAAGTAAAAAAGTAAAAAATAAATAAATAAATAAATAATAATAACAATAATTATTTGTTGTATTAAATCCTAATGATCAGAACCTAAGGTCACGTTCAGAGGTCACTGAATCAGCTCATTTAAATACATCCTTCCAGTGACTGTTTTGTCTTACCAGCATGTTGAGAGCAGAAATCTTGGATGTTCGTCATGTTTTTGGTCCGGCTGACCTGGTTGCCATGGTTACAGGTGATGGAGTCATTCACCAGGTAGACATGGAGAGAAGCACCAGAGGTTGTGACCTCTGATCGCTCTCCTCCTTCCTGACTGCAGGTTTGAGTGTCACATGTAAAAGTGCTGCTGATGTGAGAGTCCTGTGTTCTGCAGGTCACAGTGAGGTTACAGGAGTCTGAGCTGTTGGACACAGAGTCCACTGTCAGTCCAACTGGAGACACTGGAGCTGAGGAGGGAGAGTTTGTGTGAGACGTTTTAAAGACATGGCAGCAGAAAGTCTGTCAGTGTTAATGTGAGCAGACATACCTTGGACTGTGATGTTGTATTCAGACAGTGTTTTTTCTTCTTGACTTGTGGCTTGTGCAGTATAAACTCCACTGTCTGCCTCTTGTAGATTTTTCAGTTTCACAGAGAATTTATTCACAGAAAACTCAACTCGTCCGGTGTAAGCATCATAGACTTTTGGTTTTGCATCAGCTAAAAATCTCACTAAAACATTCTTTTTATCGAAGATCCACACAACAATAAAATCCTCAAGATCATCAGCTTCTGTGACATCCAGGAGCAGATCATCTCCCTTCTTCACAACCACAGGAGTCACAGCACTGGACCCTGTGAAAACAGGAGACACATGAGACAATGAAAATCACACACAGAAAATGTCTGTGATACTAAATGTTACTCATTTTGATTGAACACACTGATTCATCCGTTTAAAAACAGCTGCAACTCTGTCTGTCAGTCTCTTTACACAGGACAGAGGGACTTTAAGAGGTGAAACTACAAAACTTAACTTCTTTATTTTTCTTAATGTTACTGTTTGTTATCGTTATTACTCTGATTGGTGCAGGTATTTCAGCGCCACAGTATGAGACAAGTACCAAACAAACTTTCAGTTTTAATTTCATGTAATTTATATTTATTCATTTGCTTTCATTTTCATTCAAGAGACAGGAAGACAGAGAGAGAGAGATTACATGAAGCAAGCCGGTACTGAGTCTTACCAAACCGATCAACAGTGACGCCTTTATTGAGTCAATTCCACACAAACATAAAAACTATGGAACAAAAGGAGTCAGAATAATTCATGATTTGAAAACAAGAGGCGGCCCAGAGAAGAGAGTATGAGAAGTTCTTATTTTCTTAAATTTGTCTTAAATACAAGAAACTTTTTGTTGAGCCTTTCCAATTCTTTTTTATCCGATTCCTTTTTTCATTTCTTTAACTTTGTTTTTATTGTTTCTTTTGCTTCAGCTGTCTCGTGTTCATCATCACGCTTGACCTTCTTCCTCCCTCACACCCTCATTTAATGTATTTTACCCTCTTTTAGTGCAACAGTCAGATTATTAAAGGCTATACCTGTAAATAGAAAAAAATATGTTTTTACCTTGGCACAAACAGACCGATGCACAGATGAGCAAAATATATTCCATTCTAGCACGTTACACAGAATGAGGAAGTTAGTTCCCGCGGTCATACATTCCCCCCTCATACAGAGGTGAATTCAGAAATGAGAGAGGAAGAGATATCCACCAATGATTTCTTTTCTTACAAACTGTGACACTCGCGAATAACGCTTCAATTAAAGTAAGAAAAGTTTGAATTTTAACTGCACTTCAACTCTATTGTCTTCCGGTTCTGAAACATCCTCTTTCTTTGAAGCCACTTCCTACAAGACTCATTCAAAACACCAATCTCAAAACTCATTGGCTTTTGTTTGATGATGATTTTAGGCCACCTGGGGGAGCCAGAGTATATCCAGAAAATAGATAACTGACATCAATGTCAAATCAAATCTAAATTTTCTCTGGGATAGATATGTTGAAGCTTCACGCTACAGCTGCGGGTCTTTTACAGCTGCCACCAAACTGTCATGTTACCTCATGAATAAAAGACACAGAAGTCTTAACAAGAACTGTTTATTTCAGCCTGACAGTGAAGCAAATCATAGCTCTCAGCAGAAGCATAATACACATTCAGTAACCGCCATCTCTCTTGCTCTCTCTATATACAACGTCTCAGCTCATACCTACTTTATGACAGCGCTGCCTAGAGGTATAAAGTGGGAAACACATCGATGGACACAACACCTCCTCTGTCTGTACAAGATTACTCTCAAATAAAATAAGTGCCAGTAAAATTTAATATGAATGCTGATGTGATTATGCATTAATACTCAATAATCTTTGTAAGTTATATACAACATGCCGGGGGCCTCAAGGCCCACACGTGATCAATTCTATTTATCAGTCCGACTCTTCATCAGTTCCCGTATTGATACCTGATCAATAAGAGTCCTTCCCACAGAGGTTTGGTTCCAGTCCAGCCTGTGGCCCTGTGCTGTCACCCCCTCGCTCTCTCTAGCAGTTTTCCTGTCTCTTTGCAGCCCTCCCCACAGGCATGTCTATCTGAGCATACAGGCTTTCTGGCAGAGTGTTCCCTCTAGTCTCAGTGGATCCAGAGTGAAGACCCACAAAGCTGTATTCAGAGACTGGAGAAGGACCTGAAGCACCATTTCTTGGATCAGCTGGTTGGGCTGCAGCTCCCATCTGGAAAACAAACCAGGTGAAACATAACAAGTGAGAACATCTTCTTCATAACATTACAGTGAATATTTATTTTTATCTAACATGCTCTATGTTTTTCATTAAGAGCAGAGTAAGCTGTTTGACATGGATTCAATGTGTCTAAAAACAAATGTAAGGAAAGCATTGCAACTTAAAGCCAACAAAAAAAGCATTTACACCACTTTGACTACACATAAGACTCTGCAAATTACACTTGTTCCTCCTTCTCTTGATTTATGATCTAATGTAAACTTTATTGTTGTCATATTGTCAAAGAGCCACAGGTCTGACAATGTGAAGATGTGAAATCTGAAAAGTTTCATACAAATGCACCAAATCTGAGCCAATCAGGCATGAAATCTTAAAAAAAAAAATGTTTTTTTCCACATCTGGTGTAAGATAACAAAGAATAAATTATATGGAATATGTCAAACTTGCTAAATACTTTGTTATGTCAACAAAAAGAGCCAAATCTTCCCGATAATCCTAATAGGCCATAAATAAAATATTATAAAAATGAAGTTTCAGGCAGCATAAAATCTGTGATTGGTCCCTAGGCCATACTATGCACATCCCTGCTTTAGACACAGATTAATAATTGAATGAAGTTACACCTTGTAATGAAAACTGACATTAGAAAAACTATAATAAAATACATGCAAACACATGGGGAGCATGAAGAGACTCACTGCAGTTTGAGTGGACAGATGAAACCCTGACAGCAGGTCTGGATAGACGGTCGTGCCATCAGGTTCAACAAGTCCAAAGCACATTTGAACAAGAGCAAGCAGCACAAGCAGTGACGTTTGCAAGCAGCAGGACTCCAGCAGGACTTAATGTGGCAAGAAGTCACAGGTTTATATACAGTGACTGAATCACCTGGTGAGGACGGAGATCGCCCTGTGGGAGAGCCTCAGGAACAGCATATATGGTATTTTCGATGTTTTCTCTTTGATCTGCAGATCAGTCATAAAAATCACATGTTGATTTCATTTTGCATTTCATTTTGAGAGCTTTATCATCTCTGCTGCTTCATTATGTTTACATTACTTGAGATGCACAGACAGTGAGTCCAGATTTTGTGTGTCTGAATTATTCTATTTCTACAATCAAAAATCAGCTCTGGTAAGAGAAAAAAATTAAATATGAAATAATCCCATCAAAAAGATCTACATCTAGAGATAATAAGATATACTGATGTGATTATATAATTATTGTACCTAATAACATAAAGTGGGGATTATGTGTATGGTAGTATACTTTGTAATTCTATGTTAAACTTGGACTTACCTTTGAAGTTTCCAAGTTTGAAGACTGCTGCAGAAATGATGACAATCAGAAGCACAATAACCAAAATAACCACATAGATGTATGGTGATGGTTCAGAACCTGGAAAAAAGACATTTGTTGTTTTAAATCCTAAAGAGCAGAGACTAAGGTCACTCAGAGGTCACTAAATCAGTTCATTTAAATACTTCCTGCCACTTAGTTTTAGGCTGCTCGTGATAGTTTGTTCAGCCTCATCATTCAACTCATCGGTTTGGTTTTAATATTTATTTATACTGCACAAGCCACAAGTCAAGAAGAAAAAACACTGTCTGAATACAACGTCTCAGTCCAAGGTATGTCTGCTCACATTAACACTGACAGACTTTCTGCTGTTTATTATAAAAATAAACAAACCCAATTTATTTCTTGTTTTATCACAAACAACTATTTGACTGTTTTGTCTTACCAGCATGTTGAGGGCAGAAATTTTGGATGTTCGTCATGTTTTCGGTCCGGCTGACCTGGTTGCCATGGTTACAGGTGATGGAGTCATTCTCCAGGTAGACCTGGAGAGAAGCACCAGAGGTTGTGACCTCTGATCGCTCTCCTCCCTCCTGACTGCAGGTTTGAGTGTCACATGTAAAAGTGCTGCTGATGTGAGAGTCCTGTGTTCTGCAGGTCACAGTGAGGTTACAGGAGTCTGAGCTTCTGGACACAGAGTCCACTGTCAGTCCAACTGGAGACACTGGAGCTGAGGAGGGAGAGTTTGTGTGAGATGTTTTAAAGACATGGCAGCAGAAAGTCTGTCAGTGTTAATGTGAGCAGACACACCTTGGACTGTGACGTCGTATTCAGATAGTGTTTTTTGTACGTCACCTATTGCTCGTGCAGTATAAACTCCACTGTCTGCCTCTCGTAGATTTTTCAGTTTCACAGAGAATTTTTTCACAGAAGTCTCAACCCGTCCGGTGTAATTATCAGAGACTTTTGCATCAGGTAAAAATTTCACTAAAACAGCCTTTTTATTGAAGTTCCACACAACAAAAAAATCCTCAAGATTATCAGCTCCTGTGACATTCAGGAGCAGATCATCTCCCTTCTTCACAAACACAGGAGTCACAGCACTGGACCCTGTGAAAACAGGAGACACACGAGACAATGAAAATCACACAAAGAATGTTTTTTATTGCTTTTCACATGACCACGATCTCCGTCTTAGTGTTAAATCTTAGATTGATTTGGAGACAATGACTTTCTGTACGTTTGTGTTTACCACATGCTGTTCTGATTATTACTATGGCAACCGAGGTGAGAAAGAGGAAACTCTACACAGAAAGATGACAACCATTAATCACATCATGTTCCTGATTGTAGCTCTTATTTCTCCCTCACCTTAGTAAAGCAGTTTACCAAATCATAGATGTACAGTCAAGAAAATGTCGCTGTCATTAATGGTTGGCTTTAAAAGTTACTGATAGACTAACACACACACACACACACATGTATGCATAAGTAAAAAGCACTGTTTCTGCAGTCAGTTAGTGGTTTCCGTCTCATTTCTGAGGTGTCAAACTGCAGCAGCCCTTCTCGCTCGCCCACGTCGTGCAGAAATCCATCCCAGCAAGCAAGACAAGTAATCTGACCACCTGAATCTGTGACACTTCACCCCAACTCTTTCTGTTTCACTTAGTGCCACTGCAATTACGTTAATCCCACATACACAGCAGCAGACAATGATACTTCACCGTCTCTCTTTCAAAATAAAATAAAACCTAATTTCTATATTTGTATTCACTGGATATTACTAAACTCTTTTCATTTCATTTCTGTATTTATACATAGTGACTTTACACCGAACAGAGATGAAAAGAGAGAGTGACTATCACTACAATACGATAAAAAATTTACCAACAGGTGTCAGGACAATTAATGCTTTGAAAACAAGAGGCAACCCAGAGAAGAGAAAAGATTTCAGTAGCAGGAGAGAAGTTCTTACTTTCTTAAATTTGTCATAAATACAAGAAACATTTTGTTGAGCCTTTCCAAATCTTCTGTTTCCTATTTTTCATACTGTGAATAGAAATAGAATAGAAATATATATGTTTTTACCTTGGAGCAAACAGACCACCGATGCACAGACGAGCAAAATATGTTCCATTCTAGCACGTAGCACAGAATGAGGAAGTTCATACAGGAGTGAATTCAGAAGAGAGAGAGAGAGAGAGAGAGAGAGAGAGAGAGAGAGAGAGACAGACAGACAGACAGAGAGTGGCAGTGGCAGCAGTTGGGAGATTAATTAAGAAAACCTTGCAAATGAATGCAGAAATCACATAATGGACTTTGAGCAGTCAAATAAAACATGACGATTGTTTTAGTCATGTTTTGGCAGGCGAGTTGTCAAGTTAGTCAAGTTGGCTTAATTAGCATCAGACACAAAGCATGTGCTAAAATCCAGCAACAAGTGTGCATTACTGTTACATTACAGCGATAGCTTCTTCTGTCAAGGTCATTCAAAGATGCGTCTTTTTACAAACTTTACCTTTTCAACTTTTAGTTAGAAGTGTGCCGATTTTAAAGAGTCATTATAGAAATATTTTGTTGATGTTGTTTCTCTGTTTTCTTTTTTGTTGTCTGTGGTTTTTGGCACTTCCACATTGGCTTCACTTTATATCTCCAGAGGTTACTGCTTGGTAGAAGCATGATGTAATACCGTCAGTAGAAGCCATCTTGTCTCTTTTGTTCTCTCTATACAGGTCAAATAGACAAAAAAATTAGCTCCTCAGTCCTTTCCTAACAGTTTTTCCTTGACCTCGATGGAAAACGTCACAAGTTCAGGGAAAGATGTGAAGGAGAATCCATGAGGAGTTAGATGAAGACGGCCGTGGTGTTCAGAGAATCCGACTGCTCTTACACTAGACTACGTCATCGTGAGACAGTTATTGACGTGATCTGTGGTAAAACTACAAAGTTCAGAAGCTGGACTACAAAACATGCATCTGAGATACCTGTCCACTCATACAGAAACATATTAACAAGTTATGGCAAAGATATATGATTTATAATCAACTTCGGGATGATCTGCAGGACGCAGGATGTCACGGTTTTTACTGTGTGTGTGAACGCAGCTCCACAGTCAACAACAGAGTTTTTCATATTCACCCTCTCTCTCTCTCTCTGCTGCATGCTGCATCACACTGTTTAAATAAATTTTTCTTTCTTATGTCTGGTTGTGAATGACTCAATGATGGGTCCATTTTTTTGTCACTGCTGCACAAAGAATTGTGGGACAGCGTTACTCTCCTTTCCTTTGGTAAAGGGTGGTCCGGTGTATCCTGTGCTAAAGGAGATATTAACAGTTTATCATTCAAACAGCTCTTATAATGACAGCTACGTTAATACTTCCTGGTCATTTCTCTCAGTTAGGAACCTTCCTAAGCAAAACTGACAGCCCTCTCTAGTGGTAACACACGTGAATGATGGAACAGATCTCCCGTCTGCCAGCAGTGAAGAGCAGTTAATAAGTAAAATCCTTCTACTTTAAGGTAAGACTGCAGAACTAAACAAACAGTCTTGTGGCACGATTAGCTCCCGACAATGGGAATGAAGTAACTCGTTAACCATTTAACTGTACATCCTCCAAGATAATGCAGGTTATAACATAACATAGTCCTTGTATGGCTGTTTGTGGGAACTACAAACTATATAATTATCTGAACTGCATCCAAGTCTGCATTTGTCTTTTTGCCATATATCACTGATGCCATGTAAAGTGCTCAGAAATGAACAGAAAACTGACTTTAGTTTTGATATTTTTAATAACATTTTGTTGTCGGTGTAAACATTTACAGTCACGATGGATATGTTTCATTTTTCAGAGAAATGTGTTGAAGACAGAGTCACGAGAAAGGAAGTGGATTTCAATGCAAGCACAGTGAGTCAACAGAGCTTATGTTGTTGTTAAAATGCAGCCAAATCTGAACTAATACAATACACAGTACAAACTTTACTTTGTCATTTTTGAGGTAGGTGTTTCCTATGTATAACCGTGTAAAAAATAACCAGGAGGAGTGTGTGTGCATCATTATTCTATGCAGCCATCTGCTGGGGAGGGGGAAGTATATGGATAGAGACAAAATAAGTCTCAACAAATTGGTCAAAGCGACTTCCCTCTAGATTTCATAGAGGAAGTGGGGGAGATGAATCATCATAAACAAGCCCTGTCACCTCCTGCGTGACTGTTGGGGCCTTTAACAGCTCCTTCAGCAGCAGACCAGTGTGAGAAGGAGCTCTACCACAGGTCTGCTTTCAGGCTCTTAAACACCAGCACGACTCACTGGTTTAATTTCTTTAGTCTGTGCTGTTGTTAGACAAATCAAAGAAAAAAGAAAATGGGTTAATATACAAAACATTATTAATTTAATTATTCATTTAAATATGAACTATAATTCTGTTCAGAAAGACCAGTCTTCCTCTCTAACATGGCTAAGATTCAGTGAGCTCACAACAAGCTTTATGGAGACTTTTATTAGCCCATTGTCCACCTTCCACAGGCTCAATATGACACATGTTTTTATTATATACTGCTGTTATTATCACTGTACACTGTACAAAACACATTTTGGCTCAGAGGCTTTACAATCTGTACAGTGACACCCCCTGTCCTTAGACCCTTGGTTCGAGTGAGAAAAAACTTGACCACAAAAAAACCTTTAACAGGGAAAAAATGTGGAAGAAACCTCACAGAGGTTTAGTTCCAGTCCAGCCTGTGGCCCTGCGCTGTCACCCCCTCGCTCTCTCTAGCAGTTTCCCTGTCTCTTTGCAGCCCTCCCCACAGGCTTGTCTATCTGAGCATACAGGCTTTCTGGAGGAAGATTCCTTCTAGTCTCAGTGGATCCAGAGTGAGGCCCTAAAAGGTTGTATACAGTGGTCGGAGAAAGACCTGAAGCATCATCTGTTGGATCAGCTGGTTGGGCTGTAGCTCCCATCTGGAAAACAAACCAGGTGTTACTGTATTATCATGTGAAGTAAACTCACTACGATTCTCAGTGAAACATAACAAGTGAGAACATGTTCTTCATAACATTAGTGAATATTTATGTTTTTCATTAAGAGCAGAGTAAGCTGTTTGACATGGATCCAAATGTAAGGAAAGCATTGCAACCTAAAGCCAACAAAAAAAGCATTTACACCACTTTGACTACACATACAGTATTTGGCATTTAAAATGGTTCCTCCTTCTCTTGAATTGCTCAACGTAAGACTAAAAGATTTCTGTTTCTTTTCAAATTTCAAACTTCAGCTATCGCTGAGACTCTTCTGTTCACAATAATCTCAATATTCACTGTGAAAGAAAATGCAGCAGGATAAAACTTTGAACTCAGTATGATGCCACATGTGTGCCAAAGAAGAAACATGATCTAATGTAAACTTCATTGTTGCTGTATTGTCTCTATTAGACACAGATTAATAATTGAATGAAGTTACAGCTTGTAATGAAAACTGGCATTAGAAAAACTTTAATAAAATACATGCAAACACATGGGGAGCATGAAGAGACTCACTGCAGTTTGAGTGGACAGATGAAACCCTGACAGCAGGTCTGGATAGACGGTCGTGCCATCAGGTTCAACGAGTCCAAAGCACATTTGAACAAGAGCAAGCAGCACAAGAAGTGACGTTTGCAAGCAGCAGGTCAGCAGACTGATGCAGAACCTAACGTAGCAAGAAGTCGCAGGTTTATATACAGTGAATAAACAACCTCGTGAGGACGGTGACCATGTGACTGTGGGAGAGCTTCAGCATATATGGTATTTTCAGTGTTTTCTCTTTGTTCTGCAGAACAAAAATCACATGTTGATTTTATTTTGCATTTCATTTTGAGAGCTTTATCATCTCTGCTGCTTCATTATGATTACGTTACTTGTGCTGCACAGACAGTGAGTCCAGATTGTGTGTGTCTGAATTATTCTATTTCTACAATAAAAAAAATCAGTTTCAGTAATAGAATAATTTTAGATGAAATAATCCCATTAAAAAGATTTACATCCAGAGGTTATAAGATATACAGATGTTTGGTACAATTAGGTTCAACAGATTTTGGTGACTATAACTATTATGGCTGTTTAATATAATAAAGGGGG
Organism: Nibea coibor; assembly: GCA_023373845.1. Taxonomy (NCBI): domain Eukaryota; kingdom Metazoa; phylum Chordata; class Actinopteri; family Sciaenidae; genus Nibea; species Nibea coibor. Next base: position 4,248,173 of record CM041725.1, read on the forward strand.
ATTTATGGGTATGGCAGATGATGAAATTTGCTAGAACACAGAATACAGTAAACAAAAAGGATTTTGTAGATTTTACTTTGTCATTCTGTGTTCGAATGCACAGTTGGACTTGCCTGTTCCTCTCTGCCTATGTTTAATGACTCCTGCAGTAATGAGAATGCCACTGAGAAACCCGACTGTAACAATCACAGGGATTGCATAGTATCGTGATTGTTCTAAACCTGCAAAAAAAAAAAAACACAAAAATTAATTATCATTAATGGAACCTGATGAGTGGAGCCAAAGGTCACTGAATCAGTTCATTTAAATGCCACCTGCCACTTTAGGCTGGTAGTGATAGTTTGTTCTGCCAGCTGAACAGAAAATCCAACTTCACATCCCTCCTCTGCACACAAAAGTTCTTACCCACCTAAGAAAATACTGTTCAGAACAGTTTACAGTGAAAGATATCATGTTGAGACAAAAATATATTTTAACCATTTTTTTGTTGTTTTATGTTGTTTTAACAACTATTTGATTGTTTTGTCTTACCATCATGCTGAGAGCAGAAATCTTGGATGTTCGTCATGTTTTTGGTCCGGCTGACCTGGTTGCTATGGTTACAGGTGATGGAGTCATTCTCCAGGTAGACCTGGAGAGAAGCACCAGAGGTTGTGACCTCTGATCGCTCTCCTCCCTCCTGACTGCAGGTTTGAGTGTGACATGTAAAAGTGCTGCTGATGTGAGAGTCCTGTGTTCTGCAGGTCACAGTGAGGTTACAGGAGTCTGAGCTGTTGGACACAGAGTCCACTGTCAGTCCAACTGGAGACACTGGAGCTGAGGAGGGAGAGTGTGTGTGAGATGTTTTAAAGACATGGCAGCAGAAAGTCTGTCAGCGTTAATGTGAGCAGACATACCTTGAACTGTGACGTTGTATTCAGACAGTGTTTTTTCTTTCTGAGCTGTCACTCGTGCAGTATAAACTCCACTTTCTGCCTCTTGTAGATTTTTCAGTTTCACAGAGAATTTGTTCACAGAAGTCTCAACCCTTCCAGTGTAAACTTTAGAGACTTTTGGTTCGCCTTGATGTGAAAATGTGACTAAAATATTTTCTCTGAATTTCCATGCAACAATAATAAAATCTTCAGGAACATCAGCCTCTGTGACATTCAGGAGCAGATCATCTCCCTTCTTCACAAACACAGGAGTCACAGCACTGGACCCTGTGAAAACAGGAGACACATGAGACAATGAAAATCACAGATAATATGTTTTTTGTCTGTTATACTGGATCATCAGTTTACCTTCAGTTCAGTTCTATTAAATTTTTTATGTGATTATATTATCAAATCAAAGGCATTTTTTTATTCCAGCATGTCACATAGTACACAGGGTCAAGCATCTGTACTGAAGTCTTTGTAGGGATAGTGTTAAATCTTATATTGATTTGGAGACAGTGACTTTCTGTATATTTGTGTTTAACGGGTGTCATTCTGATTGTTACTATGGTAACCAAGGTCAGAGGTCTGTCTCACTCCATAGTCACAACAGATAGGTAACATAATGTAGAAACCTCTACAGAGTCAGACAACGATGTCGGCCCACTAAAGGGTAAAAATATTTCCTTGTTTGAGGACTTATGATCAGTTATGGACATCGAGTAGCTGCGTCACTATTCTGAGGACACAAAGACGAGCCAGAGAGGACAGCTAATTCATGTCATGACCAGTGTACTGATAAATCCATTCTCCAATCAACCTTTTAATCAACCGGTATAAGATGTCTCTACACTGACTGAACTGACCATTGATCAATCTAAATCTTTACAACACATACAACATAAGGAGGAAACTCCACATAGAAATATGGATTAAAAAATGACAAGCATTAATCACGTAGTCGTGTTCTTGATTGTAGCTCCCCCTAACCTTAGTGAAGCAGGTTAAACTTTACCAAACCCAACTCATAGATGTACAGTCAAGAACATGTCTGTCATTAATGGTTGGCTTTAAAAGTTACTGACAGACTTATATTTAGAAATGTGTGTGATACGTGCGCACACACACACACACACACACACACACATATATGCTTCGTGGTTTCCATTTGTGAGCTGTCAGACCGCAGCAGCTCTTCTCGCTCTTCTTCTCACCCACGTCTAAAACTTTATTTACTTGGTTGGAAGGAGTTTTCTAGCTCACTAACAGATGTGCTGAAATCCATCCCAGCATGTATAGTGCTTCTCCTTCCACTCTTCTCTTTGACTTATTACCATTGCTATTATCAACCAAATGTTATATAAATATATTCTTATATTTCTATACCAAAGCCAAAGACAACACTATCCTAATAACAAGTACTGATTGTGCAACCAAAACCTCAATATTCCTTCTTTTGTTTGAGTTAATCCAACATACACATCAGCAGATGATGATACTTCACCAAACCTTCTCTGTTTCACTTATTATAAAATCTGATTTCTGTGTTTTTATTATTGGAAATTTCTAAAATTTTAGTTTAATTTAATTTCTGTATTTATACATAGTGACTTTACACCGAGCAAAGACCAAGCGTGCGAGAATGACAGAAGTTGACAGAAGGCGGGCTGCCTGGGTCGCTACCAGTCTGAGTTACCCTGGAGCATATTTTTTTATTTTGAGTCCATCCCAACAATACAAGTCAACAAAAACTCTGACAGAGGAACAAAAGGAGTCTGAATAATTAATGATTTGAAAACAGAGAAGAGAATATATTTCAAAACCGGTTGAGAAGTTCTTATTTTCTTAAATTTGTCTTAAATACAAGAAACTTTTTGTTGAGCCTTTCCAATTCTTTTTATCCGATTCCTTTTTTCATTTCTTTAACTTTGTTTTTATTGTTTCTTTTGTTTCAGCTGCCTCATGTTCATCATCACTTGACCTTCTTCCTCCATCACACTAATGTATTTTACCTTACCTTTACCTGTTTTTACCCTGATGTTTTAGTAACAAACAGATTATTAAAGGCTATGACTAAATACATACATAAAAATATATATGTTTTTACCTTGTAACAAACAGACCACCGATGCACAGACGAGCAAAACATGTTCCATTCTAGCACGTTACACAGAATGAGGAAGTTAGTTTCCGCGTTCATGCAGAAGTGAATTCAGAAACGAGAAAGAGAGGAAGAGGAAGGAAGAGACCAACAGCTGATAGATTTTGAGAATCCCCAGTCTGCCCCAGACACCGCCAAGGCAGTCTCAGGCTGCAACTATTAATTTTCATGCAAATTTGTGAATAACACTTCTCCAATTAAAGTAATAGATGTATTTTAATAATTATTATTAACTGCACTTAATCTTCAACTCTATTCCGGTTCTGAAACATCCTCTTTCTCTGAAACCACTCCTACATTAAAGATTAATTCAAAACACTTCTCGAAACTCATTGGCTATCGTCCGATGATGAATCAGCCTCTGGAGGCGACAGGCAATGATTCTGACCATCTAGGGGAGCTAGAGTATATCCAGAGAATAGATAACTGATATCTGGGTCAAGACATCTTAGAAACAGATATCTACATATAAATGCAGATAACATTTTTAAAAAGGTGAAAAGTGTGTATAAAAAGTGAAATTGTCATATCACTAAAATTTGATTGGTCCATCCTACAATTCTTCTCCTACTACCAGTGAGTCACAATGAACCTGTATACTTTTATTTTGCTAAAAGTATACAGGCTGTAATCTGTTGCAGCTGCATTTTAGGAACAAAGTCATTAACTTCATATGTTGTTTTTTGCCATAGGAAAATCTAAATCTGGGAGAAATATGATGAAGTGCCACACTGCAGCTGCAGGTCTTTTACAGCTGTACAGGGTTCAGTGTGTTGTGTCGTGTTACCCCATAAATAAAAGACACAGAAGTCTTTACAGCTAAATACAATAACACAACTGTTTATTTCATCTTGTTTAATAAAATCATCAGCATAATACACATTCAGTAACCGCCATCTCTCTTGCTCTCTCTCTCTATACAGCGTCTCAGCTCATACCTACTTTATGACAGCGCTGGTATAAAGTGAGAAACACATGAACGATGGACACAACACCTCCTCTGTCTGTACAAGATTACTCTGTCAAATAAAATAAGTGCCAGTAAAATCCTTCTACTTTACACATTTAATATAGATGCTGATGTGTTCATTATCCGTTAATGCTCAATAATCGTTGTAAATAATATAAAAATACAAATATAATAATAGTACAGAGATGACGATGTTTGAAAAAACTTTAAGAGGATACATAAACACTGTATGTAACACTGCTTTTGGTCCTGTTTACAATATTTTCAGAAAGATTGCATAAATGTATATTTTTGTAAATTCATCTTTGTTTCTGGTACGTGCATTTTTTGACAGAGCGATGAAGCGATGAAGTTATATACTCGCTGAATATGTTCACTCACTCTGGCATACCGCTAAACTGCAATAAAGTTTATTTAATCAAAATAATTGAATCTAATATTGTGAGTTTTTCAGCAAGAACTGTTCCAGTAAACACACTCGATACGCTGAATGCATGATAAGATATTTGCATTTTAAGATAAAATAATATGATTAGAAAATATAAAAATATAAACGAAAAACTGAACTTAATGGAATATGTGACCATCAGATAATAAAAAACACAAAAGAGAGATGCCTGAACGCTAACAAGTCTGAAAAAACTAATGTGCATCGTCCAATCACGGAGGGGCTGGAGTCTGTTCCAGGGCAAAAGGCGGGGTACACACCCTGGGCAAGTCACCAGCTCATCACAGGGCACATAGACATTCGCAATTTAGAGGCACCAATTAACCTGTTACGGTCATGTTTTTGGACTGTGGGAGGAAGCTGCAGACACAAGGAGAACATACAAACTCCCCCAGCTGAGGGGAAATGTCGTGGTCTGAGGCAAGAAATTTCAAAAAAAGATTGCATGAAGACCTCTTCCTCTCTGAAGAGGAAGCTGCTGTCTTCATGCAGTCTTTTGTCATTGGGTCATTTGTTCAGTGCTGCTTCTTTGAATTAGATCTAGAGATGGCAGTTGATCAGATTTTATTGATACTGTCACTTCTATGATATAATCGATTCTGTTTATCAGTCTGGCTCGTTATCAGTTCTCTTACTGATACCTGATCAATAAGAGAGTCCTGTCCCTCTCTCTAGCAGTTTTCCTGTCTCTTTGCAGCCCTCCCCACAGGCTTGGTTACCTGAGCATACAGGGCTTCTGTGTTCCCTCCACTCTCAGTGGATTCAGAGTGACGCCCCACCTCGCTGTATTCAGAGACTGTAGAAGCGTCACTTGTAGCTGTAGCTGTAGTTCCCATCTGAAAAATACATCAGGTGTTAATATACTGTATTAACTCTCAGTACTATTAACAGTGAAACAAGTGAGAACAAGTTCTTCATAACATTACAGTGAATATTTATCTTTATCTAACATGCATGAAATGGCTCTATGTGTTTCATGAAGAGCAGAGTAACTGTTTGATTCAGTGGGTCTAAAAACAAATGTAAGGAAAACATTGCAGCTTAAACACACTCACCTGATGAGGACTGTGGTCGCACGGCTTAGGGACAGTCTCAGGAACGTCGTATACTGAAAATTTTATGTTTTCTCTTGTATCTGCAGATCAGACACAAAAATCACAGGTTGATTTCATTTTGAGAGCTTTATCATCTCTGCTGCTTCATTATGTTCACTGCTGCACAGGCAGTGAGTCCAGATTGTGTGTCTGAATGACTCTGAACAATGAAAAATCTGTTCCCCTGATGGAATAATAATCACATTAAAAAATCTAGGTTTTAAGGTTTTAGCAGATTTTATTAATTATCTTAACTACCTGATAACATAAAGGGGGTTATGTGTATTGGAGATGATTAATTTGCTTGAACAGAATTTTGTAGATTTAACTTTGTAATTCTGTGTTAAAACTTTGACTTACTGTTTCCTCTCTGTCGAAGTTTAAAGAAGACTGCACAAATGATGAGAATCAGAACCACAACAAGTGGAACAACCACAGATGGAATAACATAGTTGTCTGGTGAACCTGAAAAAAATAACCAGTTTAGAAAGAAATAATTTAAAGGTCACTTTCAGAGGTCACTGAATCTCAGCTCATTTGTTGCTACAGCTTGTTTTTTTTTGTTTTTTAAAACCAATTATGAAAATGAAAGTGATTACAAATAGATTTTATATCAGATGTCTTTGTCTTCTATCTTTGTGAATGAATCACCAGTATAACTGTGCCTTTAAGAACTCGCAGCCTAGCCTACTACATTTTAACCACATTTGTAACAAAACCAATTTATTTTTTGTTTTATCACAAACATGGTTACAGGAGTCTGAGCTGTTGGACACAGAGTCAGTCCAACTGGAGACACTGGAGCTGAGGAGGGAAAGTTTGTAGAGATGTTTTAAAGACATGGCAGCAGAAAGTCTGTCAGTGTTAATGTGAGCAGACACACCTTGGACTGTGACGTTGTATTCAGACAGTGGTATTTGTTTTTCAGCTGTCACTTGTGCAGTATAAACTCCACTGTCTGCCTCTTGTAGATTCTTCAGTTTCACAGAGAATTTTTTCACAGAAGTCTCAACCCTTCCAGTGTAAGCTTTAGAGACTTTTAGTTCGCCTTGCTGTGAAAATGTGACTAAAATATTTTCTCTGAATTTCCATGCAACAAAAATAAAATCTTCAGGAACATCAGCTTCTGTGACATTCAGGAGCAGATCATCTCCCTTCTTCACAAACACAGGAGTCACAGCACTGGACCCTGTGAAAACAGGAGACACACGAGACAATGAAAATCACAAAAGTCTTTCCATTCCTTTTCCGAAAAACAAAGAACTTGTCTTACACCGTGTTCTCTCTTTAGCAGGTTAGGATTGCGCGGGGCCGTAGGCATTTACTGACCCTAAACATGACACCTAGTGCAGTCAATAAATTGCGCACACAACACCAATAACTAAATGAATACACTCACAAAACAGAGATGAACAAAACATTCAACATCAGATCTGCAACCTGTTGATTCTCTGACACTCTGAGCTCAGTGGTAACTTCACTCTGAGTACTTCCTGTTTGAAACCTCACTGTGGGCAGGTACTGTTGAGTGACCATGGGAGCGACAGCATGATGAAGAGGACTGTTTAATACAAACTGTCACCGAACCAAAACATTTATTATATATCTATATTATATATTATTCATGGATCAGATGAGATGTGACTGTTAATCACCTCATTAGAGAACAGCATGTTATGCAAAACGAACACTGAAACATTGAACAGTGGATATCAGAGATGGTCAAATGAAGTTCACCTGTAAAGGCTATAGTGCTTTTTAGTGCACTCATAGGTCAGTTAATGTTAGAAGAATTGTTCGGCACTGAAAACAAAGATTTTTTTGTATTTTAATCTGAAACAGTCCATTTTTTTAAAGATTAAGCTGAGCTCCTGGTGTCAGTAAGAAGATCATTTTCTCTCAGCATCAACAACTTTGACGAATCATCTTCCACACCCAGTGATGACATTACAATGCACCTTTGGGCCGCTATAAGTCTGCTATAAGTCTACACAAAGCAACAGGACATATCCTTCCTCTGAAGTTCTATGAAATCAATCCCACTTCTCCATTATTGCTGCATTTGTTAATAACATTTAATCTTACCTGGTGCCTCTGTGCAGAGCAGCAGTCCCAGTATCACAAAGATAGACATCGTAGAGTCTATAGAGTGTCTGTCTGGTTGTTTTGCAGGACTTCAACAATGTGTGTCTGTTCTGTTTTTGCTCTAACAGATATACCACAACATTAGAATCGGTTCTACCAAAACTATATTTAAAGATGCTAATGATGTATCACAGTTCCTTGCTGCAATGACAGTGTCTTTTCATAGTTTCACATTTAATACCTCCACATTAGCTCTATAGATTTAGATGAGTTCTTTTAAATGCCTGACTGACTCTTTGACACAGCTTCCCTCGTGATAGAGGATTTAACAGGTAAACCTAGAATGATGCTCAAAACATTAGCGTCAGTTCCAGCAGCTCAGAGCACTTCTCTGGGATTTTAGTACTATTTTATTGGTTTTTTGCCTTTTTTCTGTTATATGGACTTCATGATACATCAGGTGATGCATTAAAAGAAAAAGCCACAGCTCTCTTGATTGCATTTAAGGACAGCTGTCAGCAGTGGGTAGTGCTAACATACTCTGTGTGTAAAGACCAGAGAAGAAGACAGGGATGCAGACGTGTCTGTCTGTTATGATGGGGAAAGTAAGAGCTCTACCCAATAAGATGGAGGAACGATGCTACAGAGGGAATATGAAGAGTGTAGCTTCACAGAGACGTGGCTGAATGATCACACTTTGGACTCGCTGGGAACTCTGGATGGCTTTCAACAACTTACGAGAGACAGCTGAAGACAGACAGGAAAACAAGGACGGAGAGAGAGACACACAGTCAAAGAGAAGTCTGTGGGCCACAGGCCAAAATTAGCCTTTCGTGCATGGGACGCCCATATTAGTTCATGAGGTTTCAGAGGTTTTGGTTATCACTTGTGAGCTGTCAAACTGCAGCAGTGCTGCTTGCATGATCAGGACGAGATCTGCACTTTAATCCTCATTGAGCAGGAAGCATGATATGTGCTGGCACAAAGACCAGCGGAAGTACGTGTGTGCAAGCAGTCCCTTGTAGCTTTAGTCTCCTTTGCTGCAGCAGTGAATGGACTAGAAATCAGATGCATGGGTTGTACAGCCCAAAAATCTATATATCAACATCATTAACCTCAAACATAACTTTATTTATATCAGCTCACAGATGACTTCCAACAATACCAGGCTCATTTCAGTGTCCATAAAAAAACAAACTTAAACAAAGAAATTCTAATATAATGTAAAATATAAAATACAAATCATGAAGCAACAAGATATGTGTTATATTATTCAGCATAAAAAATCAAAGCGCTATCAGAGAGCAGGTCTGTGCCATCAATAAGTTTGCTTTGTCGTCTCCAATATTGTTGTGTTAATGCAGCTCCTCATTCACCTTGCAGGACTCCTCTGGCTTCTTAAGCCAGGCGTCCTAATGTATCATGCACCATGATGTTACCTTCTTTGGTGCAGAATGCTAAGCTGAACCCAGCAGAAAAACATAAAATATGATATGTACATAAAAAATAGGGGCTTAAGTCTTTCTAAAGGAAATAATTATACCTAGACATGATAACAGAATGTCCAGCGGCAGCTAGAACACAGTATTACTGTCCATCGTGTGCATGTCATGGTTTAGCTCTGTACATATACTGTATCAATGTTTTCCAGCTGTGTGCTTTGGTCCTGAGGGGTTCTGTTCTTCTTCTTGGCTGCTCTGTTAACCTGAGCATACACAGTCTCTGGATTTTGGTTTTGGTGTGAAGTGGATTCTGCAGGTCCGGTGTGAGGTTGCACCATGCAGTAGGTTGAGTTTAGAGAGGCACCTGCAGCATCTTCTGTATGATTCTGATTCAGAGGGCGTGTCCGTTCAGTGCCCTAGAAATAAATCAAATGAGCTTCTTAGGAAAATATTATATTTGCCACACATACTGGATATATCCAAACCTGCTGCTCAAAGAAAACCCGACCAGCATGTTTAAATATATATCATGGTGTATCTTAGAGGGGGTTAGCGCGAGCTCTGAATGGGACATTTTGAATCTGGCAAAGTTTGGAGACTTGTTGATATTAAAAACAAACTTGCTGCTTACCTGAGGAACTTCATGGACTGGTTTTCCGTAGTCCATCTGTAGAACAATTATAAAAAACAAAAACATTGTTCATTAGCTTAAATTTTGCTGCTCTTTTGCAAAGTGTCACCTTTATTACAATTTCTAAATCCTTGTGGTTTATTTGACTTTGATTTGATATTTCTTTTGTCTAAATACAATCAAATGAAAACATATTTAATCAACAAAAAGAAAAATCATTTGTGGATTGTGGATTTCTATGTAATTCTAACAATGATGAAGATTCTAAATATATTCCTATTTCTAATTATATTGTTGTTGTGCTTTAAAGCATGCTGGGACTTACATTTTATGAGAAGGGAAGAGCAAATCACAAAGACAGTCCCGATGACACCCAAACGGATTCCAGTGGCAGCCCAATTCACGTGTGAAGCTCCATGAGGAACTGTAACGAAACCAAAGAACTAGATCAGAAATCTTCATGTCAAGTTGTCAAGTAAACCCTGCTGTTTAGAGCAGGGGCACTGTTTAGCAATAGCAAACACTGCACATGAGAAAAGCAGCATTGGAAAACTTTTAACTATTCAGTGAAAACCCTGTGGATATTTTCATGAGGCTGATATTTCAGATTCAGGAAATGTCAAACTTGTTTGTTATGATGTTTTTTAATCTACCTGGAGGTGGCTCACAGACAGATTCAATCTCCTCCCTGTTCTCTTCCCTGCTCACGTTGTTTCTATGGTTACAGATGATGAAGCCTTGGTCCAGGTGCACATCGATAGAGGAAGGATCTGTTGTGGTTGATCTCTCCCGACTGCAGGTTTTGTTGTCACATCTAAAGGTGCTGCTGATGTGAGAGTCCACTGTACTGCAGGTCACAGTGAAGTTAAGTGCAGAGCTGCAGTTCACCGTCAGATTAACTGCAGACACTGGATCTGGAAGAAAAGAAAGAAACAGGTGTGAAGGGTTTGGAGACAGAGTACTGCTGTGTATCAACATTTAAAATGTTAAACTTACCCTGAACTGTCACTTTGTATTCAGCTACAGTTCTGTCATCTTCAGCAGAAATCAGTGCCCTGTACATTCCACTGTCTTTCTGTTGTACATTCTTCAAGAGTAAAGAGTAATTTCCAAAAACTTCAGCTCCTTCTTTAAAAATTTTAGGTTTAGTATTGACAGATATCTTTACAATATGTTTAGTGCCATTGCGTTTCCATATAAAATCACTGTCTTCATTCAGAGTAAAAGGTTTCTTGACATCCAGAAGTAAATCCGTTCCTGTCTGCACAAACACAGGAGTCACAGCGCTGCTGTCTGTAAAAACAACAGATATCAAATCATTCACATATTTAAAGCAGTTATAATCAACATCCATCTATTACTGTATCTGTAATTGATTATCCTCATCAGGGTCACATTTGATTGATGGCTGGAGCCTATCCCAGCTGACTTTGGGTGAGAGGCGGGGTACAGCCTGAACAAGTCACCAGCTCATCACAGGGCACATGGAGACAGACAACCATTCACACTCTTATTCACACTTTCACGCCAATTTAGAGTCTCCAATTAAGTCTCCAAATGTTTTTTGTTAATTATCAGATATTTTTAGTGCCATTGTGCTTCCACGTAAAATCACTGTCTTCATTTAGAGTAACGGGTTCTTTGACATCCAGAAGTAAAACCGTTCCTGTCTGCACAGTCACTGGAATCACAGCAACAGATACAGATACAGGTACAGGTACAGGTACAGATACAGATACAGATAAAGAACACAGCTCAAATTTACTCAGATTATTTGTAAGTAATACTTTGTGATTTGTCTTTATAAGGTAAAAAATCCTTTTAGTAGACTCGCAAGCTGGAGTGAACTCATTTCATTTTAAATTTTAATTTCATTCTTTTGCCCTTCCTTAAAAAAGGAAGGGCAAAAGAAGGAAGTCTGAGTGTATCAGTCTGGTTTCCTCAAGTTGTTTTTGTGATGAAACAAAATTTTGATGTAACAACATAAGAAGAAGTCACCTGACCCTCTGTGTCACACACTAAAACCATATTTACACTCATATCTGGATAGAATCCTGATTTTACATTTATTGCCATGGCTTGCTAAAAGCCACGGTCCAGAGCTATTGAGAAAACTGAGGTCACATCAGCAGTAAAACTAGCACTTGGTTGATATTTCATAGTTAAATATGGCTGCATGCGTTTGACTTACTGCCCACATATCTAGTTATAGCAAGCAGTGCAATTCAAAACTGCAACAGCTCAAACAGAAACTTTGTTTTTGATCTAACTAGAAAAATCATCACTAAAAATATAAATAAAATAATTCTCTTACCTTTTGTTTCACATGAATCCAGCAGAAAAACAGCAAAGAGAAGTACAACAGCACCCATTCTGTACAAGACGCTATTTGAGGAAGTGCTGAGGCTTTGCAGTGTCAAGCGCACTCTGCAGCATCACATTCCAGGAAATGTCTCTAGTCTATGAGGTGTTATCGTAACAGTTTCTACGAAAGAAACTCTTTTTTTTTCTCCAATTTTCCTGTGCAACACAACCATGCACAGGCATGCATGGTGCTCGTGTGGTGCAGGTGGCTTGCACGTATGCTCCTAAGCAATCATTCTTTGAGGGGGTCGTGTTCCACCAATACTGAGAAATACCAATCTGCTGCTCACTGCAAGTATGCAGAAATATATAGTATATTGAAAAACTGGAGCTCAGCCCTGGCAAAGGTGAGAACGGGTGTGTGTTCAGGGCATGAAGAGGCTGGACTCAAGCTCTGTTTCCTCTGCTCATTTATTCCTGCAGAAAACAATAAAACACATAGTTTCGACTTCTGCTGTTTTCTTCCGCACCTCTGCTCCATCACTAGCATAAAACACGACTGTGTGGGCAGAGCTTTAGATTTTACAGAGAAACAACGCCACCTGCTGGCGAAAGGAACACAGAACATGGGGGTGAAGTAGCTAAACAAAAACAGCATTTTTAACTTAAAAGAAAAACACATTCCTGCAGAAAACAATAAAACACATAGTTTCGACTTCTGCATGTTTACACTCAGAAATACGAGCTATGCCGCACAGATTACAAAACTAAAAACGTCTGTAAAACTTATGTTAAGTGTCAAAACAACACAAAATTGCGTGGTAACATAACAGTACACGTCAGTAAACAATATGCATCGAAGATTACAACATAAATGGCTCAATTTCTAAAGAAAATAGTGCAATATTACAGCAGCATTTTCCCACACGACTTAACCTCACTAGCGTAAAACACGACTGTGAGGGCAGAAGGGGGGGGGCTACAGAAGCAGGCAGGTAATTTCCACACTCACACAAAAGGAATTTATAAAATAATGGTAAATGAAAACAACTCATTGAGATAAAATTCGCAAATACTCAAAATAACCAAATTGATAAAACTTACAAATACAAATTGGAAATATTTCATAAGGCGCATTTTTAACTCTGTTACAGAAGCAAGTTAAGATACACAGATCCCAGGAGGAAGCATGGTCAGAGAATAAACTCTAGAAGCAAAAGTCAGCAGGTCTCTAACTCACCCAAATACCTGACTAGTGAAGGAATAGGGTTCACAGGGAAGGCTGGTTGGAGGGACTGGAGGAGCCACATGTGGTGGTAATGGTGCGGAAGAAGAGCCCTGATGAAGTCAAGCTGGAGACCTGGGTGAAAACCTTGGGTGGACAGAAGTTATATCTTTGCATGTTGGTCAGATTATTCTTTTATGTTTTGCACAGAGATGTAAGTTTATTATTAGAATTAACACAAAAAGCAGATGGTGGTAGCTGGAGGCTGGTTGGCATCGCAGGTGAAGTAAGGCAACCAGATCTGATGATTCATTGTCGAACACTGGCTGAAGGAAGCAAGGCACACTGAGGACGGACTGCTATGGGGCACAGTTGTACCTTGAGACCAGAGCAGCGAGCCGTGCCCTCTGCCACACATACACTGCCATGAAGACAAACAGAAACAGGAGGACAAAACCAGACACAAACCACAACAGAAAAACAAGAATAATCACAACACTTACTCCTCTTTACTGCACAGTACAGCTGGCTGTGACAAAGTATAACTCAGACTGTAAATGAACAAGTCTCCTGCTGCTGAGCCTCATTGTTCAGTTCAGAATAAACAGAACATGAAACAGAAACAGAACACGTCCTTTAATAACTCATAATTAGTAGTATTATAGAATTTGTCTCATCACCATCTGCATTGAAAAGAATATTTCTAAAACCACTAGTTTAAATGCAGACTTAGTACTTAAGACTCAGTAGTTAATACTACTCCAACTACACAGGGCCGTTTCTTGCTATATGCAGATTATGCAGATGCATAGGGCCCCACAGCCACCAGGGGGGGGGCCAAGCTGCAAGTTCAGCCTCGAAAGTACCTGTCTTTGTTTGTAGACGGGGAGGATGGAAACATAAGACTGTAATGAACACAAAGTATTATAATTATATTGTAGTTTAAAGGAACAATATGTAACTGTCCATCATGAGATCATGTTGTACAGTTACATATTATTCCTTTGTTGGTTTGTTTTCATTGTTTGCAGGCACCACAGTCACGGGTTGCAGCGTTAAATGTTAATGTTTCTTACTACCTGAAACATCAGTAGTAAAATGTAATGGGCTGTTTCATGGTCACAGATCATCTGAAAAGTTTAGGAATCTCTCCCTCATAGTTTCACAAAATAGGAGCCACAGATAGCATCTTGCACAGGGCCCCCGAAACAGCTAGAAACAGCCCTGCAACTACAAATGAAAACCAGAACACTTCCGGAGCCAACATGAGACCTCGCTTACAGATCTGTTTATAGAGATTAAACAATAAAACCAGAACAGCATTTAACCCTAATGCATTTATTTCCAGTTAGTCTGACAAAAACAACAAAGACTTTCAGCAATGAAAACAAATTAAAATACAACCATACACAGTATGGCTGTAGCATGACAGCACACCTCCTCACTCAAAATATTACTCCAGCATCTCCACATTGGCATACCCTCAATATAACATATGACATGTAAATAAATATCATAAGGTATACCTAATGAATACCCTGTAATTTATTGTGCCGTTACAGCACAATAAATTACATAAATACAAGACCCTGAACGCATCACAGTAATGACAGTAAAGCACACTGTCTCGTGTAATCAAATGAAGACAGTACCACAGTAACTTTGAGAAGAAATACATATTAATATCACATTAAAAACCCCATGCTGTACACAGTCTTGGACCATTTGTGTTTAGTCTTTAAAGGATTCATAACTATCAAGTTTATGAATTTACTTTGTCGTCTCCAATATTCTGTGTTATTCCCAGAGCAGCTTAAAACACACGTGTGTTAAAGTTACAGTGAGACTGACACATCTGTCTCTAAATGTTACATAAAATCTCCCGCCATCACTCATTGTATTGCAGTACCTCGTTTACTTTGCAGGAATACTATGCAGAACCCCATAAACATAAAATATGATATGTACATTAAAAATAGGGGTTTAAGTCTTTGGGAACCAATTTCAGGTTAAGAAAATATTTATAGCTAGACCCAATAACAGAGTGTCCAGCGTATTAGAGTATTACTGTCCATCGTGTACATGTCATGGTTTAGCTCTGTACATATACTGTTTCAATGTTTTCCAGCTCTGTGCTTTGGTCCTGAGGGGTTCTGTTCTTCTTCTTTGCTGCTCTGTTAACCTGAGCATACACAGTCTCTGGATGATGGTTTTTGGGTGAAGTGGATTCTGCAGGTCCGGTGTGAGGTTGCACCATGCAGTAGGTCGAGTTTAGAGAAGCACCTGCAGCATCTTCTGCATGATTCTGATTCAGAGGGCGTGTCTCCTAGGAATAAATCAAATGGCCTTCTTAGGAAAATATTATATTTGCCGCACATACTGGACATATCCAAGCCTGCTGCTCAAAGAAAACTCGACCAGCATGTTTAAACATATACCATGGTGCATCTGGAAGTTGTTCAGCTCAAAGAGAAGCAGCACAAAGAGTAGCAGAGTGAGTGAAGCAGTTGGTGTAGCAAGATGGGGGGAATTTATATGGACTGCAGTGTCAGAGTGTTGCTTAGTTATTGGCTGGACAGTGCATTAAGGAGGCTGGATTTCTGTTCAACTTGAACACAGAGCTTTTGTATTTAGTTATTTCTGAAAATTGGACCTTCATTGAACTCTGTTCCTCGGTTTGGTTGGCAAAGTTTGGAGGATTAAGTTAAAAACACACAAAAAACTTGCCGCTTACCTGAGGAACTTCATATATTGTATTTCCGCTGTTGTTCTTTTTTTTGTCTGTAGGTCAGTCATAAAAAACAAAACAAAACATTGTTGATTTGCTTAAATTCTACGTTTACCTGGGATGCATTAATTTGTTTTAAAAGGGGTAAATTTCGCTCTTCGCTTCTAAAAGCATCAATTTCATTTCTAGTAAAATAGAAAGACAATATTTTGTACCTACACAGCCAAGGTGGACCTGATTTAGTTTTTTTTTGTTTGTTTGTTTTACAAATACAAGATAAGCCACAATACATCCACAGTATTAGAAATATTTACTTTATATTTTATACATTCATTTTCATGTCTGGAAATACTATTTTTACAGCCTTCACACTGCCAGTATATCATTTTCAGTGGGAACATATTCTACATTCCTTTTCTTTATTTGACTTTGAATCACTCATGTGTAGTTGTAAATGTAGAAAAACAATAAAAGAAGTGACCTTCTAGATATTTAAGCCCCCATGATCTCAGTGTTCTTACAGCTCAGAGGATGAAATACTGTTTTTCTGTGTTTGTTGTAGAACTCCCTTTTAACTTTTAACACCAGGGGAGAGAACAAAAGTTGAATGAACCTGATTTATTTAGTGACAATAAAACAAGAGTGCTCTAAAGTTGGTAAGACACGAGTCAGGTTCAACAACTATATCGTTAGGTCAGTTTTATTATTTCAACTTTACCTCAAGGGGCAAAATATTAATTAATCATTCTGATGTTGCTCTGCTGCAGTACTGGATTTCTGTGTAAGTGCAATAATTATGAAGATTCAAATTATATTGTTATTATGATTAAAAGCATGCTGGGACTTACATATTATGAAAAAGGAAGCGCAAATCACAAAGACAACCCCGGCAGCTGCTGCAGAGGCTCCAATGCCAGCAGTCAAAATCAGACTTGAAGCTGCATCATGAACTGTAAAGAAACCAAAGAACTAGATCAGAAATCTTCACATCGAGTTTGCAGTTTTAGTTTTAGAAAAGCCAACAAGCCTTCATGAGGCTGATGTTTCAGCAGATAAAATACATTTAATTTGAGAATTGAATCAGTGTGTTTATTATTTTGGTTAATCTGAACAAATCCATGTTGAATGTGAAATGTCTTTAAGCTGTCAAACTTTATTTGCTATAATGTCTCTTTATCTTACCTGGAGGTGGCTCACAGACAGATTCAATCTCCTCCCTGTTCTCTTCCCTGCTCACGTTGTTTCTATGGTTACAGATGATGAAGCCTTGGTCCAGGTGCACATCGATAGAGGAAGGATCTGTTGTGGTTGAGCTCTCCCGACTGCAGGTTTTGCTGTCACATCTAAAAGTGCTGCCGATGTGAGAGTCCACTGTACTGCAGGTCACAGTGAAGTTAAGTGCAGAGCTGCAGTTCACCGTCAGATTAACTGCAGACACTGGATCTGGAAGAAAAGAAAAGAAACAGGTGTGAAGGGTTTGGAGACAGAGTACTGCTGTGTACATTTAAATTTAAAATGTTAAACTTACCCTGAACTGTCACTTTGAATTCAGCTACAGTTCTGTCATCTTCAGCAGAAATCTGTGCCCTGTACATCCCACTGTCATTCTGTTGTACATTCTTCAAGAGTAAAGAGTAATTTCCAAAAACTTCAGCTCCTCTTTTAAAAATTTTCGGTTTAGTATTGACAGATATCTTTACAATATTTTTAGTGCCATTGCGTTTCCATATAAAATCACTGTCTTCATTCAGAGTAAAAGGTTTCTTGACATCCAGAAGTAAATCCGTTCCTGTCTGCACAAACACAGGAGTCACAGCGCTGCTGTCTGTAAAAACAACAGATATCAGACATCATTCACATATTTAAACAGTTACAATCAACATAGCTATACTTTTGTAATAGTTACACGTGAAAAAACCCACTTGTAAGACACAGAAAATGATCACTGGACTCTGCAGTTCACTTCAGTTCCACAGACCCTTACAAACTGTGTTTCAGCTCATTATTTTGGTCAGCTACTTTATTGTTTTGGTTCACTCTGATCGCTCTCAAACACCCACTAAAGGTAGCTCTTTACACCAAGAAAAGCACTGAAAACATACTGTACTGTATGCTCATCAAACAGCAGATAGAAAAGTTTATAGCACCTAGCTGATGATGAAAATGATGAAACATTTGGCAGCTAATTCATTAGCTGAATTCATATTGGACTATTTATTAGATTTGTACACAAACTCCAACTAAATGCTAATGTTGCTGCACATACTGTATGTTGTATGTGTAAAGAGGCAGCTGTTGGCTAAAACCCTCCCCATATCAACCACAAGTTAATACAGTGATATGTCAGTGCTGGATGAAGTATAAAGATAAAAAGGAAGAACTACTTCTGTTTTGAAGAAGATATGGAGATGTTATGAAATTATTTCTGTTTATGGTCCTGACATGATAACCTGTTATGCAGAATAGTAGTCACACTGCAGAACAACGTCTCTCCCATATTGTGTGTCCTAACTGTTTCTGATACATAATTTATATGCAATAACAACAGGGAAAATACTAATCATCTCATACTGAACTCAGTTTAATGTGATGACAAAGTGGCGTCAACGCCCTTTTGAAGTTCATGATACGATGAAAATACACTATGCAAAAAAAGGAAGTCAGCGTGCAGCGGCCTAGTTTCCCCAAGTGGTTTTCAGAGTTCGGTGGAAAATGCTTCTCTTTTTTTTTTTTTTTTTGCTGTGCATTGCAACAGTTTCTCACAAAGTGTAAGAAAACGCCCCCACCCCACTTAAGCGACTTGTACTATACAAATAATGACTTAAATTCTTGTTGTTCGTTCGTGGAGGGAGGGCTTTGGGTTTGCATCTTACAGTTAAAAACTAGCACTTGGTTGATATTTTATAGTCTCATATTACTTGGTCGCAGATGTCTGAATTGCCGCCTACGTGTCTGCTTCGTTTAGCGATCAGTGAAATGAAGCAGCCTAATATAAAAACAGCTCATCTTAAGATCAAGAACAAGTTTCTAAAAGCTTGACAGATGTTAAACAGGCCAGTTTTGTAGTCAAGACCAGCTAAACCGAGACCAAATCGTGATGAAGACCAGAGTGTATCAAGACCGAGACAAGACCTTGAGACCAAGTCAAGACTACTGAGTCATTTTCATCACCATTTACGAACAAGCTGTTTACAGATAAATTCTTTGTGTTGAGACCGGTCTTAAGACCAAGATCTATCTTGAATAGTACATCACTGATACAGGTTCAGATGTTTTTAAATCTGTATGCATCCCTAAGGGGTGTGGTAATAACTTAACATAGTTAAATTGTACAGTTTTAGATTTTACTAGCAGCACTATTTCTATTACATCATTTAAAGATTATCTCTGGACAAAAAGAAAATGGAAATATCAATAAAATAACACTCTTACCTTTTGCTTCACATGAACACAGCAGAAAAACGGCAGAAAAAAAGAGAAGTACAGCGGGACCCATTCTGCGCAATGTGCTACATGAAGGAGGAAGTGAGGCTATTTATCAAACGCAGCTTAGCGGAAATTTTTTGGTGGTGAAACCAGCACATGTAGTCCCATGTAGTGCATGTGGCTTGTCCTATATGTCATCCAGTAAGCTTTCTTTGAGGGAGACGAAATGTCACTCTGCCTTTCACATTCTCAGCAGTTCATCACATCCTACTGCACTTCACCAGTCTGTATAGAATACTCTAGATCAACCAGAGCAAAACTGCTAGTGAAGGACATGAAACAAGACGTGGCCTTTAATAACTCATAATCAGCTTTATTAAATCACTTTTTAGAGAGAATTTGTCTCATTCGATCTCTCCATCTGCACTGAAAACACTAATAATATTCCAGAGTTTGATGTTAATTAAGAAAATGTTACACATACATGCAGTTTCCAACATATTCGCATCCTTTACACTCATCTTATCTGGCGTGTCTAACCTTCATTGTCACACATTTCAGTGACTTACAGCATCACTTTTACATTCTCACCTCTCAGCACTCGGGTGTAGTCCTCTTCATGTCCTTAAATAAAAAGGGGCTCTGACATTTTTTGTTAATTTGACAATGTTAGTACCTCCAAAATGAAAGTAGTTGCAGTAGACAGTGATCTCTGCAACTTGCATTAACCAGATGAGCAATTACGCCCATGTATGTACAGCAGCTGTTAAAGATGATGGGATAGAAATATCATTTGCATAGCAGCCAGCTTGGTTAAGGCCACCGGGACAGACGATTCTGAGTAACCTTTTAGGAAAGAAGCATCTGTTTTGAAGTTTATTCTAACTGCCATCAAATTCTGTGATATTCAAGATGTAAGTGTGTTTAGTAGTATTATATATAAAAACATATCTCATGGTTCCAAACAAAGGCAGCTAACCTTTCTAAGGTGCAAACATACATCATATGCTTACATAAAGTGCTAACAGCAATAACAGTAACGGAAAACAAGAAATGCCCACACCATCAAGAGATACAGTATACAGAGCACCCTGAACACAGCAGATTCAGTCTGACCTATCTACATCTATATTCCAGTTGTAGTGCTACATTAGCATTTTCAAAGTGCTTTATCTAACATATTATAGTGCATTGCCATGTACAATACACACTGTGAACTTCTCCTGTGTCTATGGGAAATGCAAAATAGTTGGGGGTGGGACTTTTTTAGAAAACTATTTTAGTATTACTCAATGCTGGCTGAAACCGAAAGCCCTTTGAGAGGAAGTATATCATGGTATACGCTTTGTGTGGTTTTTTTTCCTGCACCCCTTTTACACCAACCCACCCCGATACTCGCCCACCCTTGACGTTGGAAAATACACACTGCCACTGACTCACAGTTTTTTCTGCTCGTCATTTGAGAAGTTGAGAATTTAAGGGGAGAACCCAAATAATCCCACCAAGTTTTCTCTCTGCTGCTTCTTTTGTTTCTGTGATGTTTGTTTTGTTTCGTTTTTCTGTGTGAATAAATAAAGCAACGCGTTATTGTTTTAGTTATGACAGTGCCTACAGTCTGTACTGTCTATAATCCAAAATACATCCAGTAGCTGCAGTTAGGCAGTAAGTTATGCTGTCATATGAATACAGTCAGACCAGTGTAAAACATGTATTATCCCAGCAAACATGTGTCAGTGACAAACTTGAAGTTGTCTGCAGTCTTCCATTATTGCTTTCTGCGTCATTTGGCGTTACTGGGACCAATATATCTTTCAAAACAGTCTAAAAAGTCAGTCTCCCCAGCTGTATTGATATGATGTTGACACTGACAGCAAATCAGTCTCCTGCTCATTGCTCTCTATGACATACCCACTCAGCAATTCGATCAGCTCACACGTTGCTGATACGAACACTGAGAGGAGTTTCTCTGCTCTGGCCACGGTCCTCCCCTCTCTCCCTGTAGCTCTGCTCCAGACGAATCTTGTCTGGATCAGACACCTCAGGCACAGTCTCTCCCCCACTGCTCTGGTACCCATGCTGGGGGCTGGATGGTTTGAAAATGGGCGTGGTCTTGGTCTTGGCTACTTTGTCGAAAAAGGCGAAGTCTGCTACATATTTGCCCGATGGGGAAAGGGAAACTACAGGGGGAAACTCATAGCCCCAAAGGATCTCATCCGGCAGGTAGGAGGTGCGAACCTGGCAGGTGGCGGAGGTCGGCTCAACTGTAGCGCTCATGATCACCAGCAACTCAAAGTCGGCCAACTCTGGATCTGTCCAGCCCCCACCTGGAGGTAAATAAGAGGAAGATATGACAAGATGAGGAAGATGCAATAAGATATAGGAGAGAAGAAGGGGGGGATAAAAACACACTAATCTGTTTTTGTCTATCAGTGGTTCTAAATAAAGGGATGTCATCATGAGCAGGTCTCCATTTTGATTTAAACGTTGATAAAGATGTACACATAAGCGTGTGCAGCTTCCTGCCAGTGGCTTCACACTATCATACTGATTAACTGTGGGTGCGGGTGATGTTAAAAGACATATTGCAATGCACAAACTGAGCTAACATCACCAGCTATAGTTTACTGTACAACACAAGATAGGCATTACAACAAAAAATGGGTATTTTCACCTGCCAAAAATTGATTGAAGGCCAAATACAGGTAATGAAAGGTGATTTCTGCCTAAGTATGACTTGATCTCATCCTGGACCTTCATAATATAAAGATCTGAGCTCATGGGACAGCTTAGAATGAAATGACCATTACAAGACAAAAAAAGGCTTTACAACACAAAATGGGTATTTTCACCTGCCAAAAATTGATTGAAGGCCAAATACAGTTAATGAAAGGTGATTTCTGCCTAAATATGACTTGATCTCATCCTGGACCTTCATAATATAAAGATCTGAGCTCACAGGATTGCTTAGAATTCTTTTAAAGGACCATTTCAACACAAAATAGGCATTACAACACAAAATGGGTATTTTCACCTGCCAAAAATTGATTGAAGGCCAAATACAGGTAATGAAAGGTGATTTCTGCCTAAATATGACTTGATCTCATCCTGGACCTTCATAATATAAAGATCTGAGCTCATGGGACAGCTTAGAATTAAATGACCATTTCAACACAAAATAGGCTTTACAACACAAAATGGGTATTTTCACCTGCCAAAAATTGATTGAAGGCCAAATACAGTTAATGAAAGGTGATTTCTGCCTAAATATGACTTGATCTCATCCTGGACCTTCATAATATAAAGATTTGAGCTCACAGGATTGCTTAGAATTCTTTTAAAGGACCATTTCAACACAAAATAGGCATTACAACACAAAATGGGTATTTTCACCTGCCAAAAATTGATTGAAGGCCAAATACAGTTAATGAAAGGTGATTTCTGCCTAAATATGACTTGATCTCATCCTGGACCTTCATAATATAAAGATCTGAGCTCATGGGACAGCTTAGAATTAAATGACCATTACAACACAAGATAGGCATTACAACACAAAATGGGTATTTTCACCTGCCAAAAATTGATTGAAGGGCAAATGCAGTTAATGAAAGGTGATTTCTGCCTAAATATGACTTGATCTCATCCTGGACCTTCATAATATAAAGATCTGAGCTCATGGGACATCTTAGAATTCTTTTAAAGGACCATTTCAACACAAAATAGGCATTACAGCATAAAATGGGTATTTTCACCTGCCAAAAATTGATTGAAGGCCAAATACAGTTAATGAAAGGTGATTTCTGCCTAAATATGACTTGATCTCATCCTGGACCTTCATAATATAAAGATCTGAGCTCATGGGACAGCTTAGAATGAAATGACCATTACAAGACAAAAAAAGGCTTTACAACACAAAATGGGTATTTTCACCTGCCAAAAATTGATTGAAGGCCAAATACAGTTAATGAAAGGTGATTTCTGCCTAAATATGACTTGTTCTCATCCTGGACCTTCATAATATAAAGATTTGAGCTCACAGGACAGCTTAGAATTCTTTTAAAGGACCATTTCAACACAAAATAGGCTTTACAACACAAAATGGGTATTTTCACCTGCCAAAAATTGATTGAAGGCCAAATACAGTTAATGAAAGGTGATTTCTGCCTAAATATGACTTGATCTCATCCTGGACCTTCATAATATAAAGATCTGAGCTCATGGGACAGCTTAGAATTAAATGACCATTACAACACAAGATAGGCATTACAACACAAAATGGGTATTTTCACCTGCCAAAAATTGATTGAAGGCCAAATGCAGTTAATGAAAGGTGATTTCTGCCTAAATATGACTTGATCTCATCCTGGACCTTCATAATATAAAGATCTGAGCTCATGGGACAGCTTAGAATTCTTTTAAAGGACCATTTCAACACAAAATAGGCTTTACAACACAAAATGGGTATTTTCACCTGCCAAAAATTGATTGAAGGCCAAATACAGTTAATGAAAGGTGATTTCTGCCTAAATATGACTTGATCTCATCCTGGACCTTCATAATATAAAGATCTGAGCTCATGGGACAGCTTAGAATTAAATGACCATTACAACACAAAATAGGCTTTACAACACAAAATGGGTATTTTCACCTGCCAAAAATTGATTGAAGGCCAAATACAGGTAATGAAAGGTGATTTCTGCCTAAATATGACTTGATCTCATCCTGGACCTTCATAATATAAAGATTTGAGCTCACAGGATTGCTTAGAATTCTTTTAAAGGACCATTTCAACACAAAATAGGCATTACAACACAAAATGGGTATTTTCACCTGCCAAAAATTGATTGAAGGCCAAATACAGGTAATGAAAGGTGATTTCTGCCTAAATATGACTTGTTCTCATCCTGGACCTTCATAATATAAAGATCTGAGCTCATGGGACAGCTTAGAATTAAATGACCATTACAACACAAAATAGGCTTTACAACACAAAATGGGTATTTTCACTTGCCAAAAATTGATTGAAGGCCAAATACAGGTAATGAAAGGTGATTTCTGCCTAAATATGACTTTATCTCATCCTGGACCTTCATAATATAAAGATTTGAGCTCACAGGATTGCTTAGAATTCTTTTAAAGGACCATTTCAACACAAAATAGGCTTTACAACACAAAATGGGTATTTTCACCTGCCAAAAATTGATTGAAGGCCAAATGCAGTTAATGAAAGGTGATTTCTGCCTAAATATGACTTGATCTCATCCTGGATCTTCATAATATAAAGATCTGAGCTCACGGGATTGCTTAGAATTCGTTTGAATGACCATTTCAACACAAAATGGGAATTACAACACAAAATGGGTATTTTCACCTGCCAAAAATTGATTGAAGGCCAAACGCAGTTAATGAAAGGTGATTTCTGCCTAAGTATGACTTGATCTCATCCTGGACCTTCATAATATAAAGATCTGAGCTCATGGGACATCTTAGAATTCTTTTAAAGGACCATTTCAACACAAAATAGGCTTTACAACACAAAATGGGTATTTTCACCTGCCAAAAATTGATTGAAGGCCAAATGCAGTTAATGAAAGGTGATTTCTGCCTAAATATGACTTGATCTCATCCTGGATCTTCATAATATAAAGATCTGAGCTCACGGGATTGCTTAGAATTCGTTTGAATGACCATTTCAACACAAAATGGGAATTACAACACAAAATGGGTATTTTCACCTGCCAAAAATTGATTGAAAGCCAAATACAGGTAATGAAAGGTGATTTCTGCCTAAATATGACTTTATCTCATCCTGGACCTTCATAATATAAAGATTTGAGCTCACAGGATTGCTTAGAATTCTTTTAAAGGACCATTTCAACACAAAATAGGCATTACAACACAAAATGGGTATTTTCACCTGCCAAAAATTGATTGAAGGCCAAATACAGTTAATGAAAGGTGATTTCTGCCTAAATATGACTTTATCTCATCCTGGACCTTCATAATATAAAGATTTGAGCTCACAGGATTGCTTAGAATTCTTTTAAAGGACCATTTCAACACAAAATAGGCTTTACAACACAAAATGGGTATTTTCACTTGCCAAAAATTGATTGAAGGCCAAATACAGGTAATGAAAGGTGATTTCTGCCTAAATATGACTTTATCTCATCCTGGACCTTCATAATATAAAGATTTGAGCTCACAGGATTGCTTAGAATTCTTTTAAAGGACCATTTCAACACAAAATAGGCATTACAACACAAAATGGGTATTTTCACCTGCCAAAAATTGATTCAAGGCCAAATACAGGTAATGAAAGGTGATTTCTGCCTAAATATGACTTGATCTCATCCTGGACCTTCATAATATAAAGATCTGAGCTCATGGGACAGCTTAGAATTCTTTTAAAGGACCATTTCAACACAAAATAGGCTTTACAACACAAAATGGGTATTTTCACCTGCCAAAAATTGATTGAAGGCCAAATGCAGTTAATGAAAGGTGATTTCTGCCTAAATATGACTTGATCTCATCCTGGACCTTCATAATATAAAGATCTGAGCTCATGGGACAGCTTAGAATTCTTTTAAAGGACCATTTCAACACAAAATAGGCATTACAACACAAAATGGGTATTTTCACCTGCCAAAAATTGATTGAAGGCCAAATACAGTTAATGAAAGGTGATTTCTGCCTAAATATGACTTGATCTCATCCTGGATCTTCATAATATAAAGATCTGAGCTCATGGGACAGCTTAGAATTCTTTTAAAGGACCATTTCAACACAAAATAGGCTTTACAACACAAAATGGGTATTTTCACTTGCCAAAAATTGATTGAAGGCCAAATACAGGTAATGAAAGGTGATTTCTGCCTAAATATGACTTTATCTCATCCTGGACCTTCATAATATAAAGATTTGAGCTCACAGGATTGCTTAGAATTCTTTTAAAGGACCATTTCAACACAAAATAGGCATTACAACACAAAATGGGTATTTTCACCTGCCAAAAATTGATTCAAGGCCAAATACAGGTAATGAAAGGTGATTTCTGCCTAAATATGACTTGATCTCATCCTGGACCTTCATAATATAAAGATCTGAGCTCATGGGACAGCTTAGAATTCTTTTAAAGGACCATTTCAACACAAAATAGGCTTTACAACACAAAATGGGTATTTTCACCTGCCAAAAATTGATTGAAGGCCAAATGCAGTTAATGAAAGGTGATTTCTGCCTAAATATGACTTGATCTCATCCTGGACCTTCATAATATAAAGATCTGAGCTCATGGGACAGCTTAGAATGAAATGACCATTACAAGACAAAAAAAGGCTTTACAACACAAAATGGGTATTTTCACTTGCCAAAAATTGATTGAAGGCCAAATACAGGTAATGAAAGGTGATTTCTGCCTAAATATGACTTTATCTCATCCTGGACCTTCATAATATAAAGATTTGAGCTCACAGGATTGCTTAGAATTCTTTTAAAGGACCATTTCAACACAAAATAGGCATTACAACACAAAATGGGTATTTTCACCTGCCAAAAATTGATTCAAGGCCAAATACAGGTAATGAAAGGTGATTTCTGCCTAAATATGACTTGATCTCATCCTGGACCTTCATAATATAAAGATCTGAGCTCATGGGACAGCTTAGAATTCTTTTAAAGGACCATTTCAACACAAAATAGGCTTTACAACACAAAATGGGTATTTTCACCTGCCAAAAATTGATTGAAGGCCAAATGCAGTTAATGAAAGGTGATTTCTGCCTAAATATGACTTGATCTCATCCTGGACCTTCATAATATAAAGATCTGAGCTCATGGGACAGCTTAGAATTAAATGACCATTACAACACAAGATAGGCATTACAACACAAAATGGGTATTTTCACCTGCCAAAAATTGATTGAAGGCCAAACGCAGTTAATGAAAGGTGATTTCTGCCTAAATATGACTTGATCTCATCCTGGACCTTCATAATATAAAGATCTGAGCTCATGGGACATCTTAGAATTCTTTTAAAGGACCATTTCAACACAAAATAGGCTTTACAACACAAAATGGGTATTTTCACCTGCCAAAAATTGATTGAAGACCAAATGCAGTTAATGAAAGGTGATTTCTGCCTAAATATGACTTGATCTCATCCTGGACCTTCATAATATAAAGATCTGAGCTCACGGGATTGCTTAGAATTCGTTTGAATGACCATTTCAACACAAAATGGGCATTACAACACAAAATGGGTATTTTCACCTGCCAAAAATTGATTGAAGGCCAAATGCAGTTAATGAAAGGTGATTTCTGCCTAAATATGACTTGATCTCATCCTGGATCTTCATAATATAAAGATCTGAGCTCACGGGATTGCTTAGAATTCGTTTGAATGACCATTTCAACACAAAATGGGCATTACAACACAAAATGGGTATTTTCACCTGCCAAAAATTGATTGAAGGCCAAATACAGTTAATGAAAGGTGATTTCTGCCTAAATATGACTTGATCTCATCCTGGACCTTCATAATATAAAGATTTGAGCTCACAGGATTGCTTAGAATTCTTTTAAAGGACCATTTCAACACAAAATAGGCATTACAACACAAAATGGGTATTTTCACCTGCCAAAAATTGATTGAAGGCCAAATACAGTTAATGAAAGGTGATTTCTGCCTAAATATGACTTGATCTCATCCTGGACCTTCATAATATAAAGATTTGAGCTCACAGGATTGCTTAGAATTCTTTTAAAGGACCATTTCAACACAAAATAGGCATTACAACACAAAATGGGTATTTTCACCTGCCAAAAATTGATTCAAGGCCAAATACAGGTAATGAAAGGTGATTTCTGCCTAAATATGACTTGATCTCATCCTGGACCTTCATAATATAAAGATCTGAGCTCATGGGACAGCTTAGAATTCTTTTAAAGGACCATTTCAACACAAAATAGGCTTTACAACACAAAATGGGTATTTTCACCTGCCAAAAATTGATTGAAGGCCAAATACAGTTAATGAAAGGTGATTTCTGCCTAAGTATGACTTGATCTCATCCTGGACCTTCATAATATAAAGATCTGAGCTCATGGGACAGCTTAGAATTAAATGACCATTACAACACAAGATAGGCATTACAACACAAAATGGGTATTTTCACCTGCCAAAAATTGATTGAAGGCCAAATGCAGTTAATGAAAGGTGATTTCTGCCTAAATATGACTTGATCTCATCCTGGATCTTCATAATATAAAGATCTGAGCTCACGGGATTGCTTAGAATTAAATGACCATTACAACACAAAATAGGCTTTACAACACAAAATGGGTATTTTCACTTGCTAAAAATTGATTGAAGGCCAAATACAGTTAATGAAAGGTGATTTCTGCCTAAATATGACTTGATCTCATCCTGGACCTTCATAATATAAAGATTTGAGCTCACAGGATTGCTTAGAATTCTTTTAAAGGACCATTTCAACACAAAATAGGCATTACAACACAAAATGGGTATTTTCACCTGCCAAAAATTGATTGAAGGCCAAATACAGGTAATGAAAGGTGATTTCTGCCTAAATATGACTTGATCTCATCCTGGACCTTCATAATATAAAGATCTGAGCTCATGGGACAGCTTAGAATTAAATGACCATTACAACACAAGATAGGCATTACAACACAAAATGGGTATTTTCACCTGCCAAAAATTGATTGAAGGCCAAATGCAGTTAATGAAAGGTGATTTCTGCCTAAATATGACTTGATCTCATCCTGGATCTTCATAATATAAAGATCTGAGCTCACGGGATTGCTTAGAATTCGTTTGAATGACCATTTCAACACAAAATGGGCATTACAACACAAAATGGGTATTTTCACCTGCCAAAAATTGATTGAAGGCCAAATACAGTTAATGAAAGGTGATTTCTGCCTAAATATGACTTGATCTCATCCTGGACCTTCATAATATAAAGATCTGAGCTCATGGGACAGCTTAGAATTCTTTTAAAGGACCATTTCAACACAAAATAGGCTTTACAACACAAAATGGGTATTTTCACCTGCCAAAAATTGATTGAAGGCCAAATACAGTTAATGAAAGGTGATTTCTGCCTAAATATGACTTGATCTCATCCTGGACCTTCATAATATAAAGATCTGAGCTCATGGGACAGCTTAGAATTAAATGACCATTACAACACAAAATAGGCTTTACAACACAAAATGGGTATTTTCACTTGCCAAAAATTGATTGAAGGCCAAATACAGGTAATGAAAGGTGATTTCTGCCTAAATATGACTTGATCTCATCCTGGACCTTCATAATATAAAGATCTGAGCTCACGGGATTGCTTAGAATTCGTTTGAATGACCATTTCAACACAAAATGGGCATTACAACACAAAATGGGTATTTTCACCTGCCAAAAATTGATTGAAGGCCAAATACAGTTAATGAAAGGTGATTTCTGCCTAAATATGACTTGATCTCATCCTGGATCTTCATAATATAAAGATCTGAGCTCACAGGATTGCTTAGAATTCGTTTGAATGACCATTTCAACACAAAATGGTCATTACAACACAAAATGGGTATTTTCACCTGCCAAAAATTGATTGAAGGCCAAATACAGTTAATGAAAGGTGATTTCTGCCTAAATATGACTTGATCTCATCCTGGACCTTCATAATATAAAGATCTGAGCTCATGGGACAGCTTAGAATTAAATGACCATTACAACACAAGATAGGCATTACAACACAAAATGGGTATTTTCACCTGCCAAAAATTGATTGAAGGCCAAATGCAGTTAATGAAAGGTGATTTCTGCCTAAATATGACTTGATCTCATCCTGGACCTTCATAATATAAAGATCTGAGCTCATGGGACAGCTTAGAATTAAATGACCATTACAACACAAAATAGGCTTTACAACACAAAATGGGTATTTTCACTTGCTAAAAATTGATTGAAGGCCAAATACAGTTAATGAAAGGTGATTTCTGCCTAAATATGACTTGATCTCATCCTGGACCTTCATAATATAAAGATTTGAGCTCACAGGATTGCTTAGAATTCTTTTAAAGGACCATTTCAACACAAAATAGGCATTACAACACAAAATGGGTATTTTCACCTGCCAAAAATTGATTGAAGGCCAAATACAGGTAATGAAAGGTGATTTCTGCCTAAATATGACTTGATCTCATCCTGGACCTTCATAATATAAAGATCTGAGCTCACAGGATTGCTTAGAATTCTTTTAAAGGACCATTTCAACACAAAATAGGCATTACGACACAAAATGGGTATTTTCACCTGCCAAAAATTGACTGAAGGCCAAATACAGTTAATGAAAGGTGATTTCTACCTAAATATGACTTGATCTCATCCTGGACCTTCATAATATAAAGATCTGAGCTCATGGGACAGCTTAGAATTAAATGACCATTACAACACAAGATAGGCATTACAACACAAAATGGGTATTTTCACCTGCCAAAAATTGATTGAAGGCCAAATGCAGTTAATGAAAGGTGATTTCTGCCTAAATATGACTTGATCTCATCCTGGACCTTCATAATATAAAGATCTGAGCTCACGGGATTGCTTAGAATTCGTTTGAATGACCATTTCAACACAAAATGGGCATTACAACACAAAATGGGTATTTTCACCTGCCAAAAATTGATTGAAGGCCAAATACAGTTAATGAAAGGTGATTTCTGCCTAAATATGACTTGATCTCATCCTGGACCTTCATAATATAAAGATCTGAGCTCATGGGACAGCTTAGAATTCCTTTAGTCATTACAACACAAAATGGGTATTTTCACCTGCCAAAAATTACCAACCAAATCTCTTTCTCTCACCATCAAACTTACCCTTGTCTGCCCACGCTCGCAGGGGGCTGCTGTCATCGATGAGGTGGTAGAAGGTGAGGGGCAGGATGAGGAAGGGGCTGTCACTGGACGTGTCCACTTGGAAGGGAACATTCCTCTGGTCCAGACGAACCGTCTCGCCTTCCTTGGTCAGAGATGTCTGCAGAAGCTTTCCAGTCACCTGGAGAGGAAGGAACAATGTGCAGTAATGTGTTAATGTGTCTTGTTAGGTAGCATAATTTGTATAAATCTCTATACACTAACCTGACACCCAAGCAGAAGACTCTTGCGCATGTTGGCCACCCTGATCATAAGGCAGGGTCGACCTTCATGGGTCGACACCACAGCATGTTGGCTGAACTTCACTGTCTCACCTCGCTTCTTTGGCCGAGCAACCTGAGCAAAGAAAGCTCAATCAGTTCTGTTTTTAGTCTTAATCCTGAGTTCTGCATCCAACATAGGAACATATGTAAGGAATAGCATACAGCTGTGAGTTATTTAAGTTGAAGAGTTTGGTTGGCTGCTTTTACATAAATTCATGACCATGAAAGCTGCATAAATCTAAGTTTAAAGAAGTTCTTTGTTTCCACTATATCTCACTTTGCAGATGGATGTTTTATGGATTGTCTACCTTAGCAAGGAAGGTACCGGTGATGAAGATCTCCATCAGCATGGTGATAACCAGCTGGATGATAAGTAGGATAATGGCGACTGGACATTCCTCAGTGATGCAGCGGAAACCATAACCAATGGTTGTCTGGGACTCCAAGGAGAAGAGGAAAGCCCCCGTCAGGGTCTGCATCTGCATCACACAGGGTGTGTGGTTTGACGGAGGGTCGAACTCTGGAGGAACACAGTCGAAAAGGCAACAAAAGCTCAGTGAAGTTATTTTAATGTTATGTCACATCACTGTCTCTTCCTTATGTACACTTGATTGTTGGGTGCTGATCATTGTAAAGCCTCAAAAACATGTTTTCAGAGCCGAACAGTAATATGCTGTTTCCATGCACCATTGTTATCACACTCTAGTTGAGTTGAGTGAACGTGTTACACTGGAGGAAGTCTGTCTTGCAGATGTCTTACTGGAGATATGAAGCCATTTCCTGATCACACTTCTATGCAGTCAGTTCAAGCACCAGGAAACGCTCACACTGAGGTTATAGGCGTGAAGTGCTGTAAAGACAGTTAGGCTGAGCCACTTCTCTTCATCGCATGCTTAGTATTAGCTTGTTGATTTGCACCTATTAAAAGGAAGTTGCAAAGAGCTCCCTGTTTGATTGAACTGATAACACAGTCGTGCAAATTAGATGAGAAAGACACCTTTTAGTGAAGAAGATTAAAGATAGAGTTGCTTTAGGTTTCTCTCAACTTCATCTTGCCATACAACACATCTTGTCGAATTCTCACTTATGGTTTTTCAGCTGTGTTTACACCTTGGTGCTCTATCTCCTGTGTTGTACAAGTTGTAGGGTGCTGGAACTGTTTATTGCACTTCTATCTGCACGCACATCATATTACCAGAAGTCAGACCACAAGTCCTCCTGTGTAACCAGAAGATTTTAACTCTTAAACCTGAGAACTTGGCTTTCAAGGACAGGCTGTAAGAAGAACTGTATGAAATGGTGAACAGATTTTTCTGCATGTCAAAAAAAAGAAAATCCACAATGACCAATAGGTCCAACAAAAATTCAAAATATATATACATCTATATACAGATGTCAGCAGGGTCAGTCAGCAAAGACTTTAAGGATCCAGGGTAGTAGAATAAAATCTACTGTCTTTGTCAATTCAGTCTGGCAGTTGGATGTTAACACAAGGTTCTTTTAAAGGGCGTTTTTTACATTTCTAGAATTTAGTCATTTCACCATGTTATCAATCATTTCCTGTAGTTGACTCATAACAACCTAGACCCAAATACAGACAGGTGACAAATGAAAGGGAAAAAAAATCAACACGTGTCTTAACACCATGTTGGTGCACCACATGCTGTCTACTGGAGGGATGAACAAAATACATTCCTTCAACTGGGACTTGGTGGTGGAGAGCGCCGTTTAACACAATGGCCCAAAATATTTTAAAGGTGTTCAAATGGGATAAGATGCACTGACAGTGAAGACTGCAGATTATGATTCACATTATTATTATTAATAACAGTCTCAATCAGAGTAAGGGTAACAGTCGGCTCTTCGGTTTTTCCTTTCGTATCACACCAGTGCACAGGAATCACTCTCATCAAAATTCCCACCCTATTTCCCATAGATCCAAATTCAGATGTTACTTTTGTTCCTATTAAGACACAAGCCAGCTGAGCAGTCTTTGGGACTGGAGGTCCTACAATCTGTGGCTCAACAATGAAAGCTCTTTGAAAGTTACTCAGCATTTTTATGTCACAGAGCATGAATGGATGCTGATTGCTTAAGTGCATCATGCAGTGCACCCGTGCAGAACACTGGACAGCGTAAAGTGTGACGTCATTGTAGGTTTCCAAAGAGCTGTTTTGAAGCTCAGTGCATGGTGGCTTTGGCTGCTGCCATGTTGGTAGTGCTGTCCCTTCCACATCCAGGCTAATTGAAAAAAGATGGGCAAAGACGTGGATCAGCGGTGGACCTGAAGCATGTTTTTAAAGGTGCAGTATGTAGAAAGTTACAAATAGCAACTAACTGAATACAACTCATCCTCCAGGCATGAAGGATGAACTACAGCGGCTGTGAAACTCGCGATAAACAGAAAAGGTCCAATTTAGAGCCAGTGTGTGGTAGAAATATGGCAGACTGCAGAAGAGGACCTGTAGATAAAGGTTCATTCTAAGGTAATATAAAAATAATGGTTCTTATTTCCAGGTTAATATACACCAATGAAAGCATAATGAGGCTTATTATATTCCATTTCTGCCAGTAGATCCCCTTAAATGTTACATACTGGACCTTTAAGTGTCCGTATTCATTATACCTCCTGACTACTGAAAACTATTTACAGAACGGTTGGTGGATCATCTAAAGGGAGTGTTTTTTTTCAGGGAATACACATTAAACTCCCTCACCAAGCAGGTCCCCGTGCACCAGTGCCACCAGGTACCACAGCACCCCAAACAGGAACCAGGTCCCCGCAAAAGTGGCGATGAAAAGGAAGAACTTGTAGCGCCACTGCATGTCCAGGAACGTTGTCCATAGGTCACGCATGTACAGAGCACTCCGTCCACTGACGTGTTCGATGCGCACGTTGCTACGCCCATCTTTGGACAGGACACGCCTCCTCTTCCTCAGAGTCCCACCCCCACCGGATGCGCCACCGCCCAGTAAAGGTTTTAAAACATCAGTCTGCGTCTGGGAGTGGCAAACCTTCTGAGGAGAGGAGCTACGTGAGGAAGGAGGTGTAGCAGATGTCATCTGGTGAAAAACAAAGGAAGAAGAGTTTAATCATTTTCTGATTAACTTCTTGTTGGCCAGAGCTGTTAATGTGGTGATTTTGGATTAGTTTGGGTTGGGTGGGGAGGTTCGCTGAAAAAAAGACTGGTTCTCGGAAGGTTCTCAGTTATCCGGGTCATCTTTCTTTGTCAGGAGTTAAATCTGAGGCAAATGTACTTCATTGTAGATCCGTGAAGACACCTCAGGTGAAACATCTTCACAGATCTACAGCCAAGTCCAGCTGCCCCAGACTTAACTATCAGCTGAATAGCATCAGTGGTACCTTGTGATGTAATTAAGATTATGGTGACTGTTGTCAAAATCTAGAAACTTTCCGTGGTGACTGTAGGTTTAGGTAACTTCCCCTGCAGCCATCTGCTCTCATTCTCATGGGGGAATTCATCAAGTGAGTCCAGTATTACTCGAAACTAAAGTTGCGATTTATTATATTCAAAATATGTCACAAAATAAAATGAAACAAAAAGTAGACATGTTAACGTCAAACTATAATTTTGAATAACGAAGCAGGAGACCGGAGTTTTAATCAGCAGAACAAGCCGAAGCAAACCTGTGATGTCATTCACGCCCATTCAAGCGGATTTATGTTTCTGTTGAATTTTGGAGGAACTTGTGTGAGTTTCTGAGAATGTCACACTCCCAAATACCCACTTAAAAAATGTAGACGTTTGGACCTGAGTCATACCCCAAATCACTGCCTCAGCCTCAGCTTCAGGGAATCAACGTAGGATTTTGTGTAAATCATGGGATTCAAATTCCTCCTTATAGGAGGTTTAACCATCCAGAATAAGAAAAACACTTGAGTGGGCGTATTGTGAGTGTGGTTCTCAATCCTTTGGCTCGCGTAATGATTTTAGAATGGTTCCTGAACGCTGCAGAATTCAGAGATTATACTCATCTTGTCAGTTATGTGTAGACAGACTATCAAATGGGCTGGATCAGGGCTCTGGGCACAGATCATTTAGAAATAAATGGAGGAAATTACACCAGAGTTATGAAAAAGAAAATGTTCAGTTCCAAGAAGGTTTTTCATTTCATTTTCATTACAGTTGTTCTCATAGTTGTAAAAGAAGGAACAGGCTTTTAGTTTCCCAATTTGTTTCCGGCATCTTTCGTTGCAACAAAGTTATAAAGCAATACCGCTGTCTTGCTTTTCTTGTACATTACTCGAGTCATTTTTAGGTTGAAGGCTGGAAAGACTGCACATTCTCAAAAAACAGATTCAGAAAACAAAAACAACCATGACGATTAAGAGCCTAATAAGACCTTTAGTGTGCTGTAGCCTGTGCAAGCTCCGGTTTGAGAACCACTGAACAAAACATGCGAACCAAAAAAACCACACGACATAACAGTCACAACGAAACACTGGGGGACGAGAATAGAAATAGTGTGTCAGACCTGAATAATACTTGTGATATTCAGATATGTCATTTTAAAAAGGCCTTTAACTCAGTCATTTCAGTACCATAAAATCGAGCTTACAATTTGTTTTTTTAAAAGGAGCCTCGCATCTTATAGCATGTCTGTATTACAGAGACATAATTTGTTAAGTAAGGTGAAGTTTTGCAATGCATCTCTTTCCGCAAGACAAAATAATATCAGGAAAATGAACTGCAAATATCCCCGACCTGCAACAGTTACTTGCATGTTACAGCAATGTTTTTTTAGTGCTGTGCACTGTGGGACGTGTGCATGAATGTGTGCCCTTCTCCAAACATTCAAATGCGGTCCACCCCTCTCACACACAGACAGACAGTCACTGTATCTCCACACATTTGACACGCCGACTTACGTCCAACAAATCATGTAGGCCAGGAGGGAGAGGATAGCCCCACAAAAGAAGAGGATAAGGACGAGGAGAGAGAGAAAAGAAAGAAGAGCAGAATTAGGATGAAGATGCACTGCATTGACCCAACAAACCATCCACACACACAGAGTCTCATTTGTCAGCTAGAGGACAGAGGAGAGACTTGAATGAATCAATTAGGGTAAAAAATCTTTGTCCGAAACTCCGACGTTTATCTAGATAAAGTTTTTTAAAAGCTTTACTGTTGATTCCGACCAGAGAGGCCTTTAGTGGACAAAGAGTGAACTTCTGACTGGTAACTGGAGACAGCGGTAAGCGTTTGGTAGGAAAAGGGCCAAAGTTTGGCTTTCTGGATGCCCTGCTGAGGACTCAGTCTTTCTTGTTAGTGTTGTTTGCTGCTTTATTCTCTGGATTCCCACAAGGTCTCTCTGTTTCTCTTTCTCATGCGCATTAATGGCCAAAAGTATATGGACACTCTGACGCTACCCTTACTTGTGGTGAATATCTTATTCCAGGCCCCCTCTCCTCTGGTTTCGGCCTTTCCATGAAATTCGGTCTCTGAAGAGTCTCTGAAGATGGGTGTTAAGAAGTACACAAGTCCTTTATTCATGTATAAGTACTTCACATGATTCTTCAGTACAAGTACAGCCACGTTCAAAATCCCACGTATGTAAAGGTATAAATGTACTGCAGAAAACTGTCCCCTGTCACAGATATATTACTGAATTAGACTGTAAATACTCATCAATCATTTATATACAGTTCTATGTGTAGTGTTATATCCAACTAATTTGGTCTATTTCCGTTATGAACAATAATTTCAATGAACAGCTTGGAAGTTTTTAGATGAGGGAATCTCTCTTTGGTGAAACGCCCAATAACCTTCTGGGTGTTCGCAGCAACGATCGTATCAATTGCTTTTGCAGTTGTGGGCGACAGCTCGGACCGCAGAGGAATAACTCATGAATATCTGAAGTGTGTCGAACGGCCTCCGAGAACCCACTGCTTTCTAGTAAGAGGTCAGAATCCAAAATAAATATATGAACTTCAGATTTAAAGTTTCCACCATGGAGGCCTGGCTCGCAGTCTGTATTTTAGATCATCCCAGAGGTGTTGGATGGGTTCAGTGCAGATGAGTCAAGTTCATCCACCCCAAATATGAAACGTGGGATAAAATATTATTTAGGCTCTACTTAGCCCAGACTATGGACAGATAACTCTGCCCCAAAAGCCACAAACATGAGAGGGGGCGTCCATATACTTTAGGATATATAGTGTAAAAATAGCTTCTATACAATGCTGTGCATGGATTACATAACCAATCAGCTGTAATTACATCACACTTTTGTGATTACGCAAGGGTGAGCCCCTCAAAAGCTTCATAATGACACCATTGAAAACTTTCTTTCAACCCTGCGTCGCCCTCTCACCCAAATTTCTCTTGACGTTCAAATGCCCCGGAAAAAAAAAAAAAATCCATCACCGACATATATCAGGTAACTAATAGAGAAAATGGGAGTAAATGACAGAGGAAAGAAGGAAATATCTTTTTTGGGGGGACCAACCTCTCCAGTAGGATGTATTCCATCTCCATGGCAACACGACAACTTTACCGCACTGCCCTGCTTCAGTGAGACGAATCCAAAAATGAATCAAAACTTTTTCTTTTGCCAAACAAAAGAGCGCTGGATGTTTTCCTGATCTCTCCCTCTCTCTCTCCCTCTTTTATTTTTTCTACTTTCCTCTTTCTCTCTCCTTCCTTCTCTCTCTCTCCCTCTCTCTCTCCCTCTCTCTCTCCTCTGTGTACACAGGAATGCTTTGTTTGGAGCTGAGATAAAAGAAACAAAAGACACCATTGACAAAAACGACTCTGTGTCCGTCCATCCGTGTGTGTGTGTGTGTGTGTGTGTGTGTGTGATTATGTGAGAGTGGGATTGCAATTACATGCGTATTTCTGTATATGTGTGTGTGTGTGTGTGTGACTGTAGGCGAACATGTGTGATTTTGTATGCATGCATGTGCGTTTGTGTGCAATTATTTGGAAAAGTGCACGATTATGTGTGTGTGTGATGAGTGAAAGGAAAAGCAAGAGAACGGAAGAGAGGAAGGGAGAGAGAGAAAGAGATCTGTGACAAAAGGCCCTCGTTAGTATTCTGGAGTGAGGAGTAATCCCCCTCCATCTCTCCCTCTTTCTCCCCCTCACACTCACACACTTTTTATCCCCCCCCCCCCCACCTTCAGTTTGTTTTGCTCTCACCTTCTTTTCTTTCCTTTGTTTACCTTGAATAAATTCGCTCCACGCTCATCAAGAGAAGTGCATCAATAAGGTGGGAGTTACTAGAAAAGAATATGTGTAAACATTTATTTGAATGTTCCCTCGTTCCCTCCCTCTCCTTGTTTCCTTCTTCTTCCTGCTGCCTTAACTTTTTCTTTGTATACATCAGATTTCATCCTCCTGGTGTCACATCTACCATCAAAACTCAAATACTCTGCTCTAGTAGTGAATACAGTGAACTTATAAATACATGACAGTTCACGCAGATTTGTTAAATTGCCAAAAATTGTTTTTAAAAAAGGAAGCTAATATAAATTAAGACGGTTCTTTCGGAAGCATAAATCACTTCTTAATTGATTTAATTTGAAGACTGAAACACACTAACGCTGCACACATGAAAACAATTTAAGCCTTATGAGTTATGTCCATTGTGCTTCTCAAACTTCCCAGAAATTAAATAACTTTTTGATTATTTTCGTCCCACTTTTTTTACTCACTTTACTACAGCGAACCGCACAATGAGAGTGCTAAGTAAGAGTTTACGAACCATTACCCCGTCTCACTCAGCTCAGCTTTTTTTATCCAAAAGTTTTAAAGTTTTATTCTATTTCCTTTGCCGCGTTTGAAGAATACACACTGCATATGTGTTGCACAATGACAGAATAATCAAACTAACTGATAGTGCTTGTTAAAGTGGATGTTCTACAGATTGGATGTGTACTCTGATGTGATCACATGTGGAAGTGCATCAAAGTCTGCAGATGCATCAAGTAACATCTGCGGATTATTTAGAGGACGGCTTCAGACTTGTCTCACTTTATAATGTGTCTGTGAACAAACAGGTAAACTATGAGACTTGAACTGTGAACAAGTCAGTGATCATCATGAGGCAAAAAACGATATCTGATGAGCTAAATCTCATGTCATCAACATCATTTTACTCTCATGAAATTTTATTGTTATGGATTTTAACCATCCTAGTAAAAAAGTAAAGCGTTTGTCATTCACCGTAATGTGTGTTTGTTTGTTTAGGTCTCGATTAGTCTGTAGGAAAGAAGAAATTTGGCCAAACTGGATGTTTTATGAGAATTTTAACAGTTTCTCTTTGTTTCCCAGCGTAATATAACAACTAGCTGTGGAAGCAATGCAATATAAACACATATTAGTTGACAATAAATGAAACAAAACATAAATGAACGATGACGATGTGCACACAATATGTCATTATGCAGGTAGAAACTCACCTTAACATTATTAAAAAGATTTCTAAATTTAAGAAACAAATAGATTTCGCTGCCCTACAAAATTCTTTATTTCTTCATATTGCCATTGCACCTTGCTGAGAAATTAATTTGCTTACCTTATGAGCTGGGATTGCAATCTAATTGACCCGTGCAGAGAGGAGTTAGGAGCCTGGAGCCTCAGCTTTTCGTCCACATGTCTTCTTTGTTGTCATACGCATGCTCACACGACACAACTGGGACTGTAATTCTGCAGGAAGAGTAACTTCAGCAGCCTGCGTCCCACGACACTGAAACACCATTGAGGAGAATTATGGAGACAGTCATTGGCTCATCGGGCTCTTGTTTCTGACCCAAAGCCCGGTCTCACTGCTCACAAATTCTTCCCAATGAGACAGGACTTGGCTTTATAAAAGCCATCCCTCTCTCTCCCTCACTCACTTCTGAATTCCTGTTGTGCCCTGCTCACGTCTGTGTAATTGCTGTAATAATTGATCGCCACTCCCCCCCCCCAGTCTCAATTCAGTATCAGATTAACACAAGGGATCACAAAAGTATCATACAGCGGTTTGAAGGAATGAAGTTCAAAATATTACTTTTTTTATCATGTCAATCAATCAGTCAATTTGGTTTCAATCAAGTTTTCATGTCTTCATTCTGCTGTTGTTGCCCCCCACCCCCACCTCCCACCTTAATACACAATGTCCATAA
This sequence comes from Nibea coibor, assembly GCA_023373845.1. Lineage (NCBI taxonomy): Eukaryota > Metazoa > Chordata > Actinopteri > Sciaenidae > Nibea > Nibea coibor. The sequence continues at coordinate 4,288,958 of CM041725.1, forward strand.
ACTCACACACACGCAGATGGATGCACATGTTTGGGGCCCTCACATGCACATTCTCCACAAATGCATTCAGGCACACGCCAACAGGCGGACCCAACAGACCACCCCCAGCAGCACACATGCACAGAAACGCACACACAAACACTCTTTTAGGGGGCACCACAGACCCCCTATTCATAACTTCTGTGCCCGGCGTTTGCTGTGTCCAAGAGTGTCTGCACGGAGCGTCCTGTTAAGCTTTAAACGCATAAAGAGGGGCGTCCGTGAGGTGAATGCAACCCCTTATTCTGCCTTAGGAGAGGGTGACAAAGCATTATTTAATTGAAAGAGGGAGAGGTGGATGGAGCTGATTGGAGACCCTGTTCAGGAAAGACCTTTTTTATATATATATTTTGTGGGATGTTTGTGTGTTTTTAAAATGCCATGTACTTACAATACAAAGTGAAGAATGCTAGAAAAGATTGAGGAACTTCATCTGGAGCTGGGAAAAACAAAAATAAATATATAAATGCAAAACTTGTTTTTGCACAAGTTGAAATTAAAGATCTAAAACTTCTTCTACAAACACAAAAGGTTTGTTTTGTTCACAAATCTGTCCTTGTGAGCGTCCAATCACCTGACAGGTAAACGCACGATGAGTCAGCATCTGAGCAGGTGAATGTTGTCTCTGTCATTTGTACATCTGTTCTTGCAATATGTAACTTGTGTGTTCCAGGAAATACCATGAGAAGTACGTAACGACTTTCCTTATGCACTGCTAAGTAAACCTCGGATTACTGAGCTCAGATTACCGTTGGAGTTTCATTGTTTGTACCACATTTTGGAGGTTTTCAGGCCCGGGACACGAGCGAATGCTGACAGGGAGCAGAGCCAGTGTCGTGCCAGAACCGGAGCTGCAGGTGGTCAATGTAAGACTCTATGGGCATAATGACAGAGGCAAAACAACCAAAGACGATGGAGATGGAGGAAGCTAAGAAGAGAAAAAGAGAGATTGGCAGATTAAGAATCCGCCGGATGAGAGTAAATCTGGGACTCACTTTTAGTCGTTGGAGAGAGCTTCATGAAATAAAGCCTGAAAGACAGACACCAAGCTCAGCTTCTTGCTGTTGGACTAGTAAGTAATATTAGCTGATGGAGGCTAAGCACAAAAAACACTAACAAACAAGAAAATACAACACTGACGATGCTAAACAGAACGCCTACATTACTGACAACAAACTGCATGAATGCATGACCGATATTTACCCACCTAAAAGAATAAATAAAAAACAGAAATATATATGTCAGCTTTTGGCTTCCTGATCAGGCGTCTACTAAAGAACAGCAGTGCCAAACAACAGCTCATACACCTACAGGTGGTCTCCTGCCTTTTACACTTGCACTTACTTAATGGCGTGACAACATGCATGAAAAGTGCATAAACAAAGACACATTTAAGTGAGTAGGCAGTGACATATGTTATGTACCACACGTGCAGCTTGCATGCTGACCCCAGGAATGAACCTTGTGTGTGCACAGATGAAGCATTTCTTTGATAAAAATGGAAGTGAAAACAAAAGTGCTCCATTTTCAGTTTGAGCGGTGCGAAAGAGCACGTCGACGTGGTGAGCGTGAACCCACAACTCGGGGTCACACACTTTTCAACCAGAACTAGCTGCAAATAAAGGGGACACTTAGCATGATCTCATGCTGCGTCAATTCCACTGTTTAAGCTGCATTGTTGCAAAGACTGCAGATATTTGCAAATGCACGAGTGAGGGGAATTTACTCATCACGGTGGGAAACTCTTCTTAAAAAAAAGAAGACACCAAGGGATCAGCATCACAAAACCCAGACACAGAAACCACAAGTGCACCATATTCACACGTCTGTGTGATAAAAGCAGCTGCCACTGTGACCTGTGGCACTGTGCTGCCACTATATGTCCTGAACAATTTTATTTCATTGATCATTTCATCTAAAAAATGTAACTGGTTTATAAATAAAGGTATTATTGTTAGATACTAATCACGGTGTGTGACTTCTGCATTTTGCAATATGAATGTGAATATGATCCTCACACTATATGACCCTGAGTCACCACTTCTAGAAAAGAACACTAAATTTACAACATGGGGAAGCTGGAATAAACAGCCTGTTAAGAGATGAGAACAACGAGAGTTTCCTGGAACATCGCTGGCCCCGTCTGTTCCTGTTACTGTGTGGCATCTTCCCCGTAACAGCAGCAATCTGAGTGATTTGAAAAGTTCACGGCTTTATATGACTTCAAATGTATGTTCATACATTTCCTCAGTAGTGTAAAGTAATGAGTACTCATACTTTTGGTATATGAAGTATATTTTGATGCTGATACTATCGAAGTAGCTCTTCCGCTTAAAACTTGGTAATATTCACTAGAAATCATTTCTGGGGACTTTTTTTAGGTGGGAGGCGACATTGTGAGATAAAATAAACAACACAGCAGCTGATAAGCTCGACAGCTCGTGACTGACTCTGTGTGTCGTGCACTTGTGTTGACCAATCTTTTAAAACCAACATGTTCCTTTGAGTTATTGCAGATGATACACCAACCTGTTCGTAAAGGCTGAGAAAGAAGCAGCTGTTTAACTCACTTCCTTACAGAATAGGGAAGGAAAGAAGAGTATGTGGGTGTGTGTGTGTGACAGGGTCAGCAAGTGCTTTTGGCTAATACTAGTGGTGGCGTTGGACTTACCTCCGTTTTATTCATCCTGAGAACTCCCTTTCTCTGCCTATCCCCTCGGCTCTTTATGCTCTCTCTTGCATATTTATTTGCTGTTTTCCCTCGCTGTCTCACTTCCTTCCTGTACTGGTCTCCCTCTCGGTTTGCCAGTTGAGGTGAAAACACTGACACGAGGTCAAAGAGAATTTAGAGACCTGCTGCGATTTCCCATCAATCACAGACATGTGAGGTCGGTGTTTGTTGAAGAAATCGTTAATTTATTCAGCGTGGGCAAGAATCTGTGTTTGCTGCATTTAATTCTGTTTACATCCCCTCAGTGTGAATTAAATCTCGTTCACCACACCACACAAACATGTCGCACTGCAGTGAATTATGTGAAATTAACGAATATAATCAACTCTTATTTACTCTGTAGGAGGTTTTAAATGTTTAAATCTATTGCTACTCCAAAACATATTTAATAAATACATAAAATATATTAATTTAGCTTACAATAAATAATTATGTGGCTGCACACATTATATGTTAATACAAATGTGAATACAAACATGATTATGCAAGGACCTGATAACTCCGACCTCCTCTGCAGCTCTACTACTGGCTCTTAAATGAAATGCACAGAATACAGGAGGCGTGGAGGGTCTCCGGCCACCCTCGTTGTAAGTTTGGGTTCAGCCAGCAGGTGGCAATAGATAATAAATTTTGTTTTTTGGTCTCCTCCTGTGTGTGTTTGCCAGTCTTGTGCGTAGTTGTGTGTGTGTGCATGTTTGTGTGTGTGTGTTTACTGAAACTTCCTAGAAATTCTCAGGACGGCTGCTCTTCCTTCTCGTGGGAACAAGACTTCAGTCTGCTCACCTGAAAGGAAACGCACAATTATGAAGGGAGGATTTGTGTTAGGAACAACAAACAACCACACAAACAGCACAGAAAGTTAAAGACGTGTGTATGAAAATATGAAAATATGTTTGTTTTCCTGTCCTGACATGTACCAGAATGGTTTCACAGTATGATAACTTGTCTGCATGTGATGCCAGAACAGGTGCTTTGGTACCGATGAGGAAACATTTCAAAGATTTATGTAATCAAAGAGCCTGAACTCTGAAATCTGCTAGACTTTCAAACACACAGTGAATGTAAGTGGATCAGGTGTCATCGCGTGACTTCAGAGCAACTTCCGTGAGATGACTAACAGGCAGGGTGGAAATGAAACACTGCAAGTTGAAGAGTAGGTGATTCGGAGCACGTATTTAAAACTATTTCTCGACATCTCTGGTCTCAGCACAGGAAGCTAATGAGTACTCAATTATCAGTTCCCCTCCCTGGTGACAGCAGCATGATTAGTTCACTTGTGATGTACAGTGTGTTACTTTCTCGTCATAAAGTTCCTTGAAAGTCACCGGGACAACGGCAGTGTAATAACTGTTGTAGGTTGGTTACTAACCTATACAGAGCTTAAAAGAACAGTTCAAACTGAATGAGAGAAGTGATGCAGTACGGTGTTTCATATGTGAGATCACATTCATATCCAGAAAAACATAATTTCTCAGCTGTTACTACCCAATATTGATTATGCTGACACTGAAACTGTAATTTTACTCTCCACAATCTTCCAGATTAACGCCTGGAAGACTGTAGGGACATTAGCTTTAATTTTAAATGACACACCCCGTTAAGTTATATATCTGCAGCATTTCCGGGGGTCACCAAAGAGATACTGATTCAGCATCTGGGAACCATGAATGTTTCCATCAAATAATTGGACCTAACTAGTGAACCAGCAGCCCATTTAAACTGCTATCCCTAGAGTCACGAAAGAGATTCAGAAGCTCAATGCATGGGCCTTTAGTCAGAGGATCAGGTGATGCAACACAAGAAGATGACCCAGTTTGTCTCCTTAACAATGGTTACATTGCTGTTACTTGATAAGCATTATATTCCTATGCACACCTACAGAGAAACAAAAGGCCTCTGGGACAGTTTGAGGCTTAAAACTGCACAAATGTTTGTACACGTTATGTAAGAAGATGTCCTGTGACAGCAGGACAGCTGACCAGTGGAAACAAACAAGCAAAATGAGTTTTTGCACCCAAAGCTGATGAAAAAATGACACCCTGCAAATGATTAAAAGCTTGTTTCTCTCTCTCCACTGGTGACTCTAATTTATTTGGAGGGCGAGAGCCGTACGTTTTGGTTGGCGCTCACACGACTGTGTGAATACAAATTAGCAGTTATATAACAGCGCGCAACCAGAACACTGGCTGCTCTGTGCTGCCACGATAACGATAAGCATTTATTTATTCAAACAGAACTTTGTGATAGTTGTTATTGTGCTTGAATTTTTCATTTTGTGCTTTTATTTCACGGCTTTCAGAGGAAGAAACCAGATTTACAGATGTAACCCTCCAACAGTATCAGCTCCACCTTGTATACCATCTATAACATGATGATCGTACTGATCATACTGTAATGATACAGACTTCAGTTTGGCAAAATAGTAACTTAATGATCTATTCTAATTATTTTGCAAAGATCTGTTTGTTGTCTTGTTGGTTTGGTGCTGTGGAGTCTGCATGTCTGCAGGAGGTGCAAACAGGGTTAATGTTTGGTATGTCTTGTTGGCTCCTCTTTACTCCTGATGCTCACATTTTCGTCAGAAGATTCTTCTGTACGATCCAGTTTTATGCTGAATAGTGCAGTGAGCAGTGGTGAAAAAACATTCAGATCCCTTAGAAACCAATAATCCTACAACTCCACCAGAGGTAAAAGTTACCTAAGTACATGTATGTAAGTATAACCGTAAGCAAAAAAGTAGCAAAAAGCAAAAAGGTAAGAGTACTCTGCAGGAAAATGGCCCCATCTGTACTTCATTTGAACTGATGTTGTTTTTGAATTTACATTACAGCTGCATTCATTTATATGAAGCATTTTGCTGCTGCTGTTTATGGTTTAGGTGATTTAACTCAATTAACTGTAAATGTATTAAATGCATCATATCCTGTGAGAAGCATTGTCAGGAAAACAGCCCTATCTTCAGCTTTGTGATGATGCACTTTCCAGTTAATCCACTTTAAATCGTTTGTTGAGTTTAAGATGGCTGAGAATTTCCTGAACTCGGCTTAATCTTTCATTTTAATCAGAGACACTAATTCAAAAGCATCACAGTGCAGGAAGGGTGGAAAGGCCAGATTTATCTGAAAAGTGACTACAGCTGTCAGCTAACAGCGGCGGTGAGTAAAAAGTACAAAAAGTCCCTGAGACACGTGGAGGGGCAGAATAAAGCAGCATAAAATGGAAATACTATACAGCACAGCTTCAATACATTCCACACACGGCTGTAAATTACATGTTTGACATGTAAAGCGTTGGCCACGCTGTGATTACTGCTTCAACACCTGCAACCTTAGAGTCTGAGTTTTTTCTTGTTATAAATACCAGCAGTTTATCTCTCAGACAGAGATGTGAACATATGTGAACGCTGACAGTGTCATTGCCACGTGAAAGAGTGAATTCTCATAAAACTCAGTGTTCGTTTGAGTCATTTTTGTAATCCCTTGAGAAATGTTGATTTTTTTTGGACACTTCACAATACTTTGTCTGAAATATTTCTCAACTTCATCACCTCATTGGTTCTTTCTAACACATTCACAGTCACACAGTCAGTTTTACAAAAGTGTTTCACCCTTTAAACCATTTTATTGAAATATTTAAAATAAAGAAATCAGGAGTCTCTTATCTATGGAGCCTACACACTTCAAAATAATATTTCCGTCTATGTTCAGTAAGTTAAAGTGAAGCATGAATCGTGCACAGATGAGGGATTGCATCAGCACCTTAAAGCTACACACGACCACGTTGTGAGAGGCAGCGTGGTGCCTTCAGGTACTGTGGGAAATTCTAGAGTTGGTACGTTGAAGTGGTCACGTCACGTAGGCTGCATAATTAAAAATAAATTAAAGTTAGAAACTGGCTTCCCATCCTCCTCTCAGTTCGCGTATTGGTCAATTTCCACTTCTTCGTCAAACTTTCATCTCATTTTGCAATTTCTTGAGATCGATTTTGAAACAATGGAAATTCAAACTTTCAAAATGAGCCTCCAGCTGCAGACAGATTTATCACTAATTGGAAAATTATTTATTGATGACTGAATAAAAGCAGATCATTCCTCCTCATCTGCACTCTGCTTACTGTCCTCTGGTCACGTCTGAGCTCACGTGTGCGTCCAGTGGGCAAGAAGAACTTAGCAGGACACTGGAACCAGACATGTAAAACTTATCTTAGGTTACATTCCAGCAAACCCACAGACTACTCTACACGTCTGACTCTACACTGTTTTTAACTCATTTCATTTTTTAAGAATATTTCAGAGATCCCTCCAAGCACTCGCACCATGGTTTGAGAAACAGTGACACAACACATGATGTATTATACAATGAAATGTCTACACAGAATCTTAACAAACACTAATACACTGTAACACATCGTGTCATTGTGTCTCCTGTAAGTAACTCTGTGCTTAGAAACTGATCAACTATTGAGCTGTGACTAGATTTGTTTCATTTTTTAAACTTACATAGTTTAAAATAAAAAAAACAAGATATTTGACTGACATGTTTGCAAACATAACATGTGAATATATATTTTAAATATTAATAAAGTACATTGATTTATTGTAGGCTCTCTAACACTGTTTTCAGAGTGATATATTATATTATTATTATTATAATAACAAAGTATTCATTCTGCACATTTCCATGTTTAGCTGTGTGGAGCTTCTTTGTTTATATTTAATAACAGAGCCTTTTTTCCTTTTTTTAACTTCCACGTGTCTGTTTCGTCATAGCTCCTCTCTGCTGTCTGCTGTTTTGGTTGTGAGGCTCCTGAACGCATCCTGAGTTGCCGGGGCTACGACCCCTTCAAAAACGTACTGGAACAACGCCTGCGCTCCGACCAATCAGAGCCTCCGCCGGGCTGTGACGCAGAGGGATTGCACCAGTCTCGCTGGAAAGAGGGTGGGGTGTAAACTTAAAAACCGGCCCTTCCACCAGGAAACGCCAAAAAACGCCGAAAACACCAATAGAGCCAATTTAGCGCGGAAGGGCCTGGTCTGGATCACGTTTCACCATGCTCTCCATGTCAGAGTTCATATCTGGGTGAGTAGCCTTAATTACAAATTATGAATAATTTGGATTATTGTGATCATAATGCTGTAATCTATCTTGTTATGATGATATTAATATATAATATAAAGATTGATTATAGATAATCATGGTAAGCTGCGTGGTGACTTATCGCTCCTGAGTCCATCAGCAGGTTTTCATCGCTCATTTCAAGGGATCCAAACGGAAGTTATGCCTTAATATGGAGGCTGTAATACTACGATGACATGCCTTTTAAATGTAGCTACATTTCCGCCTCCATCCCAGGAGACAAAGATGCTCTCAGGCGGTTTTAATTGAGGCGATAATTAAGCGTAAACGAGCCGAGGAGCGCGCGTATGCCGCGTCAGAGATGTGACGCTCCGGATGAGGATGATGATGATGATGATGCTCCTTTTTCATTTGATCAATATTCTCCTGGACCACGCGTTACAGACAGGTGTTCCGTCTCCAGGTGGAAAGAACCCGTCCTTGTGTGAGATGTTTTAACACACCAAAGCGCGGAACAGTCCCGGTTCGCTCTCTCACGGAAGAGCCGAGGGGGGAAAACCCCCGCTTGGCACGCACGCTTGATGATACGCAGCGCTGTGACGCCATTTCCAGAAACCCACCGACCTCTGAGCGCGGAGCTGTTCCACACAGGCTGTGTCTGTTCACGGACTGAGTCACTGTGTGGCATCCGTGCTGCCTCCGTGAGCCTTTGGGCCACATGTGTCAAAGTGGAGCAGCCAGCGAGGAGGAAGCTGGTGGGTTTTGTTTGGCGCACAGCGGGTGGGAGCAGCCACGAGGCTTTCCAGAGTTTTTGTTTGTTTTTTGACCAAAGAGCTCACTGAGAAATCATAAAACTGGAAAATGCTTTTATCATTGGTGGGATGTAACTAAGTATATTTACTCAAGTACTGGTTTAAAGTCAAATATTGACACACTCACCACAAACAAAACCATCACATCAGCAACTGGGATGGGTTAAACAGAGGTAAACACATTGTGCATGTGTTTCTGTAGTTTTAAAATACGTTCACACCCAAATGTAAAAGGCGTCCCATCAATGACTCGGACAGTTAAAGGGGCTGATATATAATCCAATATTAGCTTATTGTAGGGCTGCAATTAATGATTAATTTCCCAGTAAACCAGTTAATTGGTTGTTTTATAAATGAGGAAAAATCCCCACGATAAACTCTTAAAGCTGACACATTTCTCTGCATGTATCGCCCGTTTTATCAGTCATGGTTTTAGGTGCAGCATTCATGATGCGCCCAGTATTAATAGATTATATTAAATGTATTTGTATTGTGTTCCTATAGGCTTATATAGCTTATGAGCTGCACTAATATTTTCTTTAGACGTGTGTCTTCATGTGCTGTCAGACCTGACTGACTTCTATCTCACCAGTTTGTCTTCCTAAAGGAGTTGTAAATCAAGTTGGGTGTGGGGGTGTGTGTGTGTGGGTGTGTGTCTGGGTGTTTTGCGGAATACCAACGCCGGTATTTATCGTTAACCTGTATTAAGGTTTCATGCCTCATCACCTGCACATGACGTATTGTTTGCACAATAAATCCACTCAGATCTTTTTAAGCCAACAAGAGAAAGGAAAAAACTTCAGTGCAGTGACCGTACAGGATGGCCTCATCTCGTTAACATTTATCATTGTTCCCTGAATGCAGCATGACATGATAGAGCGGAAATGAGGACATCTGTGTGCTGGTGTTGTGTCACACCATATTAAAAAGAGCTTCGTGTGCTGACAAAGCTTTGGTCATGAATTATTATTTCCTGTGCGTGTCCAGATGCTTCTTTTGTTTTTGGAGCTTAAATATTACAGAAAGCGCTGAGTCATGACTCATCTCTGTTTTTCTGATTCTCTCAGTGTCAGCTATGACGAGTGTAGAGCCACAGCTGACTGGCTGCTGTCCAACACACAAGTGCGGCCGACCGTGGGGATCGTGTGCGGTTCAGGGCTAGGCGGACTGGCTGAGATGCTCAAGGACCCTCAGGTCTTCAAATACAGCGACATTCCTAACTTCCCCCGGAGCACAGGTATGCACAAACTACAGCTGGAAATGTGTGTCCGTGCATGTTTGTGGGCTCTAATTAAATGCACTGTGTGTGTGTGTTGCAGTGCATGGCCACGCTGGACAGCTGGTGTTTGGAACACTAAAAGGGAAGCCGTGTGTCTGCATGCAGGGCAGGTTCCACCTGTACGAGGGCTACCCCATCCAGAAGGTGAGTCGAGGTCAAAAACAGCAGTCAGTACTGGGTCCTAAAGGCTTTTACTTCAGTAAAAGTATGAATATTATGATGTGAAGTACTGAACTCCAAGTAAATATGTAGTTATGATAAAGATGCAGTAGTTGCCAAACTTGGGCCACTCGAAAGAATCACAGAAAAAAAAAAAGAAATGTCGTGAGATGATTTTAGTCAAGACAATGCGGCCAAATTAGATCAGCCAGTGGGTTAATCGTTGAAAAATCTAATATATAATGAATTTTAGAAGCAGGCTACATGATTCTCTTCTTAATGTAAAATCTTGCCGTAAAGTTAAAGAGTTAACATTTCCCTCTGAAATGTAGTAATGGAGTAGAAGGAGCCCAGAATGGAAATATTCAAGTGAGTACTGCACTTAAGTACCTCAAAGTGCTGTAAGTGATTGAGTGTATTTACTTTCCACTGAGGGCTTGTACAGACTGAATGCATGGCTTTTCCTATTCTGTGCCTCCGCCAGCTTTTTTATTTAGATCTGAGACAGAAATCCTGAAGTGTGTGTGAAATGAAGTGTTTTCTAGTTAAAACAGTCTTCATGAAAACGTCTTCTAAAGTATTTATAAAGACCTTCCCAGACGGTTTTGACCATGTGAGACGCTTTGAAAAGTGACATCTGTGCAGAAACATTGTCCCTGTCGCTCCCATGAAAACCCCCAACAGAGAGTTTGTTTCTGGAACGGCACACAGCTGCTGAGCGTCTCAGCCAGACTTCTCAGGCGCAAACTCCCAAAACACGGAGATAAAACCAAAAAGTTAGTGTGTTTTTAGTGTTTAAAGTTTTGTTGGATCTGCTTTTATTTATTCAGGTGGTGTCTGGGACTTAGTCACAGCGAGCAGAGGTGGAGAAACATTTTTGTTTAGTGAAGACAAGCTCAGGCAGATGATCTGAACTAGTTATCATGTATCAGTGGTACTCAGTCAGTTTAAGAAACAGGTTCCCTCGGAAACATTTCTAGAACACTATCATGAGCGACCCAATAATGTTCTTGCCCCCAGTTCTCCCTCTTATTATCGTGTGTACGAGTGTTTGACTTTACCTCGTGCTCTCCAGATCACGCTGCCCATGCGCGTTTTCAAGCTGATGGGCGTGGAGACGATGATCCTGACCAACGCCGCTGGAGGCCTCAACCAGGACTACAAAGTGGGAGACGTCATGATCATCAAGGACCACATCAACATGCCGGGGTTCGCTGGAATCAACCCGCTGGCTGGACCAAATGATGACAGGTAGTTAGAGAAGAGGCAGGGATGGAGCTTCTTTTAAAGCTGCATATGGTTGATATTTTATTCGTGTTTTCTGTCCAAATCCTTCCTGGGACAGAGACGGCTCTTTAAAGCCGGGGTTTAGATGGTCAGTTCAGCAGAATTTTACATAGTTTGCCAATCTTTTTCTCAATAGTTGGCTTGAAATATTTCAGAATTTACATTTTAAAAACATTTTTCCGTCAGCTGAGGTCATTTTCAATCAAATTTCCTGTCTGGACAGCAATAAAATCTTATTTTATTTGTCTAACAATTTCAAGAAGGCAGCGATTACTCATTCATTGTCCAAATGACTCAGCGGTGCCCAGTTTCCTGCCCCCTTCTCCAACATTTTGTGCATTTTTCCAGTTTCCTACACAAAACTGCCACGCTTCAGCTCTGGAGCGACAATAAGCTGATGTCATTGTCAACAAATGCGCCTATTGTTCTCCATGGCTGCAGGCTAGAGGCACCAAAACACAACATGACCTCTAGTCTCAAAGCAGAATTATGTACTATCACAGTATCAATACAGGAAACAGGCTGTTTGTACAATTGTGTTTTCTTTCAGAGGTTTTTGTTCTAACCAATCTCAGAAACTTGTATTTCTCAAACCGGCACCTGATTCATTCAGGGGAATTCAGTATTGAGCAGCGCTGCGTAGAGTCCAGCATTTGTCTAAACACCTTCCTCCTCTCTTCAGGTTTGGCGTCCGCTTCCCCTGCATGTCTGACGCCTACGACCGCGAGCTGCGACAGCTGGCCCTCGACGTGGCGTCAGAGCTGGGATACAGTGAGTTCCTGCGGGAGGGAGTGTACTGCGTCCTGGGAGGTCCTTCCTTCGAAACTATCGCCGAGTGCCGCATGATGCACAGGCTAGGCGCTGACGCTGTTGGTGAGTGTCCAATATCCTCCTCACACTCACTGATATTACCTGAATGTATCCCTAAAACCAAGACTTTTAAAGTATGCTCCATCTCAGGGTTACATTCATCACAAAAACAAAAGTACAAAAGCATGTGCATAAGGAAAGAGAGGCCTGTTTCTCATGAACTCAAACATCACACATCAATGACATTTGAGCAGCATGCAGGGAGATCTTTGCAGCGTAACGTCTCACCTCCTTCTTGTCTCTGCTGCAGGGATGAGCACCGTCCACGAGGTGATCGTCGCCCGCCACGCCGGGATGCGCTGCTTCGCCCTGTCGCTGATCAGCAACCGCGCGGTGATGGACTACGACAGCCAGGAGAAGGCCAACCACGAAGAAGTCCTGGAGACGGGCAGGCTGAGGGCCGAGCAGCTGGAGAAGATGGTGTCCACCATGGTGGCTCGGCTGGAGCACAACAACAACTCCTACTGATCATGAGACTGAGACCTGGTCGTAGGTCAGCTGTCGTCCTGCTTTGCCTCTGCACCACAGCTAGAGAATTTTTTAAAAATGCTTGTTAGAACGCTAAAAAACTGTAGTTTTTAACCGCCATGATGGTTTTACTACTCGGTAAAATAGTTTCTTAGCTGAACTTAATCTTTTTTTTAAGTTTCCTTTGATTGTAACTTTAAGTCTTAAAACTCTGGAGACTGGTCCACGTTTTTTATACACTCCTATCAGCATCGTTTACATATTTTGAGGTTTAATGCGACTGCACTTCAGTGCAATAGTTCAAAGTCCTACTGTGATGATAGTATACTGTATTAGCAGACTAGTGTTTCAGTGAAACAGCTTCATATTTTCTTAACTTAATAACTTAAAGTATGAATATTTATTGCTCCAGTTCTTTTACATTCCCTGCTGTAAGTTAACAACCAATATGAATGCAGTAATATTCACATTTTTTTTAATGTGGAGGACCAACTCATGCATGTCTTTGTGAGGAAAAAGTGGATATGATAAGTTCATATGGTTTGAAAGATGTGTAAAATGTTTAAAGATATTTATACTGAATGTATTTAAGTAGTGTTTTTATTTGCTATGATATATATCGAGTGTTGGATGACAGTTGAAGAAAGGGATTATTTCTTGCACGGGACAGTTACCAAAGTATGTAGATGTGATCAAAATCTCCCTCCATGTCTTACTTTGTTAACAGACCGAGTTTCCGGCCTCTTTGTGCTTGTAGAGGTACTTTACTAAAAACTGTACAAACTGTGGATCTACTTTTACAATAAAATGACTCAACTTGAAAACAAGTTGCCAAGTTGTGCCACATTTTGCAACCGAAAAGTTGATTTGTCTGTGGGATGATTGAGATGTTACCCTCTACAGATGTGGCAGATGATGTGGCTTTGAGTCACTGAGTTCTGAACAATCTACCCTCTGATCTTTTACCTTCATAATCAGTCCACCCTGTGACTCTCATGTTCGGTCCTGTTGTTTCATTCTTCATGTACAAACTTTCCCCAAACCTCCTCAAGGTTTCCTGCACTTCCCACAATTCTGTGCCTTTTAAAAAGCCTTCATAAAACCAATGATCTGCAGCACAAAAGGCAAATATTAACTGATGCAAAGACCTTGAAGACACTGCAGCATTTCCTTTTTTTATCTTTTGTGGCTCTGTCTCACTGAGAGGTGTCAAATCTAATTGCAACACTTATTATTTCTCTTGATATTGTGCTCATATGCTGCACATTCTCAATTAAATTTGTGTTTAATCAGATTACCACAAACTGGCTCGACACGCTGCGGATCTGGCACCGCTTTCACAGAAGTGATTTGCGAGATCCACGAGGTCGCAAATAACTGCACAAATGGGGAAGACTGGGGAAATTCCATTTTCACTTGATTTTTACACACACAGGACCAAAATACAACAACACACACACATACAGAGATGCAAATGCAGCCTTGTAGTGGCACCCTGGGAGCACTTAGGAGTTTGACACCTTGCTCAAGGACTGAGCGACTACCGTCCAGCAGAAATGTGTTGATGTTGCAATCAGGGCTTGCATGTTGCAAATTTGGTGAAAACCCCAGCGCATGTCATAAAATAAGAGGAACACCGGTCAGTTTCTGGAAGTTAGGATTTAGTCAAGCTGTCAGGATGGATGATAGGAACGTCCTGCAAAGAACAGACTTGTACTTGCTGAACTTCCTGTTGCAGTGGATTATCTATTAACTCCCCTGTTAGCTTTCAGTCTGATATTATAAATTTGATTCTGTGGATACATTTTCTTGAGAAATTCAATGCACGACTTTCACTTCACCCAACACAATACACACCTATGTGACTGCTGAACTGGGGCATTCATCTGCTACACTGAAAATGTCACTTTGTACTGCAGCATTACGGCTTTCCCTAAACTAAGCAGCCTTTTGTTTGTCCTTCACCTTATCAGCCATGTTTGCCCTCTTCACTGTCCACTCACTCGATAGTCCAGGTCCTCACTCTGCCTGTTCCCACTTTCATACCCAAAACATAACACTGTAACTTTCTCCTCCTCCTCCTGCAGAGAGAATTAAAAAAATAAAAACATTTTCCATGACGCTCAGGCACCAGCATCTGTGGCCATACAAGGTCGTGAGAATTTTATGAGCTGTCTGTTTTACTGGAGCGAATGAGCAGGTCCAGGTGTCTACACAAACTCCACTGATTCACTGCAGAGACGGGGGACGGGAAGCGAGTCACAGGCTGCACTCTGTTAGCACGCGCTGAAAGGCTTTCATTAAGTCCAGCTTCTAGTTCTTGAGGCCAGATTTAAGAGATCTCTGAGCTGCTAAACATACTTTGGGTAACTGGTTTGTTTCAAAGTATGCAAACAAGTATTGCTTGTTTAAGCCACTGGGTGTGTAATTATAAAGCCAAAGGCACCAACATTTTTGACTGTTTGCCACCAAGTAATCTACCTTCACACCTTCTGCTGAGCATGCAAATACAAATACGCTTATCTATTACTGCATTAAATATCAAATTACGGTCCTGTATTTTGGAAATGACGTAAGGAAAACACTGGTTGGAGCAGTAAAAAAAGAAAAACATGGACTGGCGCTCGTGCCAATAATCCCATGTGTTTCATAATGGGAAATTATTAAGCTCAAGATATTAACTTCTTCCTCCAACACCATTAAATAACTGTGGACTGCTGCTCTCGTAATAAAGCTGACAGTCTCTAAAGACGTCCATGAAAAAGGCCACTGCTGCAGGACAAACTGTACCGGAGCAGTGTTTATACTGTCCTTTAAAACCCGTGTAACCCTTTCAACGCCAAACAGAAGCCGAGGTGACTATTAGATACGTGACTAAACCACAGAAACACCAACACTACAGCATCCTGTCTGGCTCTGAACTGAAGAAACACGCACTAACGTCTCTGCATCATGAAGAGAAACTAAAGCATGAAACACTGAACAGACACAGCGGGGAGAATCAGCGGAGGCAGTAAACTGTCTGTAAAGTGTTTGTATATGAAAGGCTGTCAAACAGAAGCTCAGTCAGGTGGCTCCTTAAGTTTGATGTCATAAATAAAAGCTTCCTGTTCCTGGTCAGGCGGCAGCGCCTCTGCACAGAAATACTTCCAATGATGAGTTACGCTGCCCCCTGGTGCCAGTTCATCTACAAGACTGACAAAACTACAGGGCTTGAAAGAGGCCACGACTTAAGTCAGGGGTGAAACAGTTAGTGGATGAATGAATGAATCGATTGATGGTAAATTAATCATTTTTGGATCCAGCTGTGAGGATTTTCCTTGCTGGACATCTTTGAGTTTTGTGCTGCAGGTCAGAAGAAGCGAGTTATTGAAGGGTATAATCTTGGGCTGTGGGATACTGCAAGTCATAATTTACAGACTTAAAACGAGGAAGAAAAGTTTAAGTTAGTTGCAGCCTAGATTTTGATCACTAAATGGTATTCACTTTTTGATTAAACTAACGTAATAATAGCAACGAATGAAGCGTTTGTGGACGAGAGGAGCACAAAGTCTAAAACTAGAAACACTCTTGAAACACTTGAGAAAATAATCCAGCTGCTGATTTGAACGTTCCTTTAATCTAAATCATAAAACAAACGGCAAAAGATTTTGAGGGGATACATTTGATGGAAAATTTCAACTCGGAACAATAATCAGGCAGTTTTTTTTTTTTTGCTTTTTTTTTTTTTAACCAATGTTGACATCAAAACATAAAACCTGAGAGGTGCTTCGCTTGCTCTGAACGGAAAGCCCTCCTGTGACCGTAAAGGGGAGAATGAGCGTCTTGTGCTTCTACAGTTTCAGTGCTGACATGAAGTAAGGCATATTTCTACATGAGAAGCTGAAAGAAAGGAGAAGTATACAGGTAACTGTAAGAGGGAAATCTGCAGGATGTTTGAATGTTTCCACATTTCAGACCTTGTTTTTTTCTTTTTTGGATTTCTAGCTTTGGAGGTGTCTTAAAAACACTGACTTGTGTGAATTTTGTTGCAATTCAGCTCTTAATTTTAATAATTAAAGACAGATATTTAAAAAAAAGAAGCAATCTTAAAATTGGATTTTGCATAGTAAAATATGCATTAATATACAAAGTCTGTGAGCGCAAGGTTACAAATCCCAACCAACACAAGCTGCCGCTCACTCGCTGGCTTTCTGATTTGGTTTTTTCGTGTCTTTTCACCTGAGCGACGTCCCTTCAGACGTCTCGCCCCTCAGCTGTACGTGTGAATGATTCTGTGCCGCTTCAAATGGTGCATGAGGATGAAGGTTTTCCCGCACAGCGTGCAGCTGTAGGGCCGCTCCCCGCTGTGCGTGCGCTGGTGGACCCTCAGACTGCTCTGCTGCGTGAACCTCTTCCCGCACTGTCCGCAGCCGTACGGCTTCTCGCCCGTGTGTGTCCGGTGGTGTATGCTGAGGTGGGACGAACACTGGAAGTTCTTCCCGCACACCGTGCACCAGAACGCGCGCTTTCTCTTGTGGCTTTGTTGGTGCAGCTTGAACTGGTGCAGGCGGCCGAACGCCTTCCCGCACTGCGAGCAGACGTAGCCCCGTGCCATGCCGGAGTTAGGTTTGTGCGGGGTGTGAGACGGGAAACTGCCTGATGTAAAAGTGTTGTGGGAGGGAGTTACGACTGGTCTGTCTCCAGCTGCAGTCTCCCTCTCTGGGTGTTCATCTGGCTGCCTTAGATGTGCAGCATGCGAGGGGTTCCTCTGCGAGTACATTTGCTCCTTCTGCCTGTCTTGCTGCGACTGCGTACCCTGAGGTCTGGGTTGAAAATTGGACGACTGTGGGGCATCCTTCGGAAACTCACTGTTGTACATCCCATTACACGGCCTCTGAGAGGACATCTGCTGGACACTCGCCGACTTGGTAGCGTTAGAAACTACGTGGGCATCAGAATGTTCCGGGAATGTGTTTGAATACTCCTCTACCACACTAGAAAAGTCCGGAAAACCAGCATCAATTTCATCACCTTCGATGATGGATGACCAGAGCTGGTTCTCTCGTTCATCCATGGAAAAGTCGGCAGCGAGTTGAGTCTGCTTCCCTGCACTGTGCTGGCATCCGTCCTGACTGAATCCAGACCGGTTCTCCTCCTTCTCCATCTTGACGGTGAACTGAAGGCCGCTGATGTCTCCTGCAAGCTGACCGGAGTTGTACAAGTCACCGAACTCTGAGGCTTTTTGGACGCCGACATCTGAATGGTTTAATTGACGGTTCTCTTCGAGCTGCTGGCTCTCTGGGGCATTAGCTGGATTAGGGTACTGCAAAGTCGAGCCTGTAAGAGACAGATATCAGGAAGGAAGTCAAGAGAGGTCAACCAAAAATGGAAAAACCTTTTTGGATTTAACTCTCACGCAAAATCCAGTTCTTTAACTCACCAATCGGCCCGGCAGAATCACTGATCCACAGCGTCTCATCTGGACTTTCTTCTTTAATTGTGAATGAAACAGTGGCGTCTTCAATCTCAGGAAACTAGATGAAGTGAGAATTTAAAAACAGGAAACCACTGTTAGAAATGTAACAGACACTTTGTGCTATCACGGTACAGAAACCTAGATTTTATGATATGACCAGTGTTTTATTAGGGCACGAAACCAACAATGACAAATGAATATCTTTATGCACATCGGAACAAAGCAAGCTGCAGACACGTCGCCTTATCACTTCACAGAGCAGATCTGACAAACACGTTAGCAGACAGATGCTCATTTATAAACTGAGCGTGCACGCAATAACTTCTATTTTTAGTTGCACTTCTGGTCACTGGGCGAATAATAATCAATGTTCACTATTTTATTTGCTCCCCACCAACTGCTCGGTACTAAATTCTCCACCCTGTGTGGTTCTGTGCAGGTAGTTTTCCAATTGTTTCTCTGAAAACTGGAAACAACATCGACGAGTGCGAAGAGACTGAGCCACATTAGTAAAGCTGCTGCAATAAAACCAAAACAACCAGCCAAAAGACACTAAAACGCTCCATTAGAGCCGAGATCGGCTGCAGAGGTGAGGTTCTCCTCTGAGCATCGTGCATCAAATATTACCACAAACCAAAAAATCAATCAAAAGGTTTTGAGTTATAAAAACAAACCTTCATATCTCCTGTTGGGTGCGGACAGTTGGTGCCCACATCAGTTCCTCTGTCCATGTAGTTTTCTGGTGCAGAAAAGTGAGAATTTAAATGAGAGAAGCTGCACAACATGAGATCAAACGCCTTGAAATGAGGTAATTTACAATAATTAACAACGCAGATGACTGTGAGACACACGAATGTGTGCAAGAACGCACACGCTATGACTGTAACCACCTCTGATACTTCTACATCAACACGCACGATGCATTAATCCAGCAGCCGTCAATTAAAGAGCACAAATGAGGCGTTTGGGTGTCTTACCGAAGCCGCGCTGCAGCTGTGCGTTCTTGCTCTCCATCATGAGTAATTTTCTCTTCAGCATCTCGTTCTCGCTTTGCTTTCTGGAGATTTCCAGATGCAAAAACGCACATTTGTCATCGACTAGTTTGGATATCTCTGTCACAGCTGCTTTGACCAAAACCTCCATTATTGAGGATAACTGGGTCTGGAAGGGAATGCACGTCGCCATGCTGATTCATGCAGAGTGATATGCGAGGAGAGACGTGACAAAAATGGAAATCCACGCACTGATTCTTTAAAAAATTGCGAAATAAAGAAGCGACGCACTAGATTTTTTTTTTTTTTTTTTTTTTTTACATCTGTGTGTGTCTAGCTAGCTGGGAGCTTTTCTTCCGTGTAGCAGAGAGCTCTACCGTAAATACACGAGTAGAGACGCTGCGCAATTACAACCAACAAGGAAGAGGCGAACGAGAGGGGCCTCCACCTCTGTTTGTCATCAGCTCGTGGGTGTCTCAGGTAGAAATAAAAGGTGACTTACCTTCATTAGGTTTGCTTGATGTGTTGTGTGAAATTATCGGAGCCATCTGGCAGTACAAGGTTGGTGGTTGGTTGAAAATATTGTTTACAAATTCATATGCAATTAGACCTACATGCTTTGTTTAAAAAATTACTCACATTTTTTCCACTGACAGTCCTAAAAACATGACCCTGCCCTTCCAGTTTTGAAAACTATAGTTGCCCAAACTGTAATCGCCTCTGTCGAGCAAGTAGCACTGACCTATACAATAAAATAATTGATTAAAATGTAAAATAACACCTGTAAACTAGTTAACCAGTTACCATTTTAGTCTTTATTAAGGATGGAGGCCTCTGATTGTGACCCTAGAAAGTTAATCTAAATCGTGGCGTCCCTCAAGGATCCATATTGGGTCCTCTTTTGTTTTAATGGCAAATGAGTTCACACTTTTTTCAAGAATGTGGAAACACCGGAAGAAAACGAGGGACAAAGGAGTGATGGTGAAGGTTTAACAATCATTTATTTATTTACACTGATCATTACTAAAACAACCAGAGTGCCAGACTCCATCCACAATTCTTCTTTTTGAATTTATTTGAAAATACAAAAAACTAAAACAGACTTCCGACTCTTCTCATCTTTTCAAACATAATTAACATCTTGTTTAACGTGATAAAGTATTACTGTATAGGTCATGTGATACCTGTGAATCATGGGTGTCCGTTTGGGAACTACTGATCGGTGATAGTGGTGCAGTAATCTACTGAATTAAAGCAGAAAACACTATAAATTAAGGAAGAAAGAAAATACATGATGTTGATTGTGAAAGCCGTGTAACACTGCAGTGGCAGGGTTAGGCATTTCATTCCCACGTGAAAAATGTAGGCACTCTTCACACTGTACTGACACTGATGGCCCTAGAAAGGTGCTCTTTCTGTGAGCTTACCTGGAGTGTTAGATTTACTAAACTATTTTAATGACCTCCTCGAGTCCTGCCATCTGCTCCGAACAAATTCAGTCTGCACCATTAATTCAGGAGCATTTAAAACAATTTACTCAACCAGTATAATGGCTTTTTATATTACAGTTTTCCATGTGCAATGCTTAACACTGGCTGTGTAATTTGTTCTGATAACCAAAGTCATTAACTCAGGGCGTACTTAATAAACACAAGCAAAGAATGGCTGTAAGACTTTCCCAAACTCTTGTTAAATATGTTGACCTGTGCATCACTGAGGTATTTCACGTTTCTTCAGTTCTAAATAATGCAGACATTTCCTGCACATAATCTAGATTCATTTATTGCAGTTCCGTTCTTCTCTCTTCTCCGTTCTTCATTTGCCATTTTTGTTCAGTGGGAGGTCTGAAGTTAACATGCATCTGTGAAGGCAATAGTAATTTGAGGTATACAGTGCACTGCTGTATGAGGGTTTGTGCAGTTCAACTTAAAAGGAAGACACTACCGTCTGCTTTACAACAGTAAACATCTCTAATGGCTTCAAATCACAGCCTTAAAAAAAAGCAGTGCCCTGACAGTATTCTCTTAAAAAGAAAAGAACAGTCATTGTTCCAGATTAGATACAGAATACTGACGTAGATCCACATCCCAAAAATCTGTGTCAGTACTGTTCAGGTAGAAATGGTAGAAGGTCTTATGAACGTTTGGCACAGAAGAACCAAATTAAGAAGAAACCTATCCTGTATCTCGAGCTGACATGACAAATCTACAAACTTTTCTCGCCAAGTACTGTTCAGCCAACAGGTACAGCGTGATATTTGGCACATATCATCAAACCCTAGCTCACGTTACAGAATGAAAAATATGTTGACGGCATGTCCTGGATAAGAAGCAACGAGGAAATTAAGTTTCAGTGAAAAATTCTTCCTTGTTACTCGTCAAAGGGCAGATCACCGTTCATTAGCAATGATTTGTGCAGTAAGTAATAAAAAAAGGATCCAAGTTGAATTTTTGAAAACTAACTTTTCCCAACATAATCATCATTGATTCAACTTCTTCTTACTCTACAGTATATTTGGTCATCCAAGGCCTTGCTCATGTTTGTGAACCGCGGCATTAAAAAGGAGCACAGAACAGTGAGGTTCTGTATGAGGACGAGACAACTTTAGTTTGGCTGAAAACTAGACCGCACAATGACTTGGACTGGCTTATGTTTTCTAGTACTGGTGATGAGTTTGAGTAACTGCTCTGGCTGCAGACCAGAAAAAAGGACAGCTTCAATTGCTACTTAAAGCACTCAACTATGTTTGGTTTCTCACAAAAGGCCAAATCTGGCCAGTTTCAAGCAAAAGCAAAGAACAACCGAGCCAACGGTGCTCCATCATGTTTGGGTCGAGTGGGTCGAAGTAGCAAGAAAACATTTTGTGCAAAGTACTTGAAAGGTGACAGACGTTAAACAGACAGTTTTGGACTGTAATTAATGCTGCGAATAAAAAAACAAATGCCTTTTGTTCCTCTGCTTTAGCTTCAGTGATTTGTTGACCGTGAGAAAGTAACACGTGCTTTGTCATGTCGGACAGTGATGAGGCTTGATCGTGTGCGGTGTTTTTCTTTGTGTCCATCACAACTGACTTTATTTTACATGCAGTTTAAGGTGCAACTTCAAGATGCTCATCTGATTGAACATCTTCCCACATATCTCACAGCTGAAGGACTGCTCTGCGAAACTTTTACACGGGTGCCTCTGAAATAAAGTGAAACTATAAAAGCTTTGCCCACAGGTCGAGCATATAAAGCAGTTTTGCCCTGTGGCGTCCACGCCACAGATGTCTTCGTGGTTGCCTGAAGCGGTCATATTAAATTCAAACACACCTCCCTCGTGAGTCCTGTCAGTCACGGCATTGTATTCAGTCAAAGTCACCTCCTGTGTGATGTGTTGATCTTGCAGCTCAGGAGCAATATCAGAGCTTCTTGCTTGCATCCCCATCAGTGAATACTGATCGCTGTGCGTCAGTTCTTCCTTTTCTTTGTGGTCTAGAAAAGGCAGATCTTTGTTTGGTGAGGTGTATCCCGGCTGCTCATTGGCCGCTCCGTCAGCAGGACTGAGGTGGAACTTCACATCATGTAGGAGTACACAGACATTTTGTTCAGTGGCTTCGCCGCTCTTCTCTACAGCCGACGTCCACAGCTGACTTTGGTCTGGTGCTCCTGTGCCGTTATCAGTCCCAGCCTGACTAAGAGTCTGAAAATCTTCCCCATTGGGCTCCAGTTTTACCATCACTGTTTGCTCACCAACTGGCTCACTGTACACGGAGCCGGGTAGCTGTTCTTCTAAAGCTGCCAGTCCGGTCTTGGGTTCTGCCAGGTTCTTCGATGGTTGATTATCTGGCATTGTAAACATCAGGTGATGGGCCTCCAGAACGTCAGCGTTCTCCCCTTTAAGGAAAAGAAAGGCAATTATCAAACAGTGGTAATAGATGAACATTATTGTGGATCAAATGATCAAGTTAATGATGAATAATTAAGCAGTTATCTAGGAACGTACCATTTCTGTGCGTCTTCATGTGGCCCTTGAGGCTGCTCTTCTGATTGAAGCACCTCCCGCAGATATGGCAGCCGTACGGCTTCTCCCCGGTATGGATTCGTAAATGTCTTTCAAGGTGGCCGGCGCGCTCGAAGACTTTGCCACAGTACGAGCAGACGAAGCACTTCTTTGGTTTGATCACCTGAAAAGACCTGCTCGCTCTCTGCTGGTGGTGATTCAGCGTGGCTCCTGTCATACCGTGCAACCCTGCTTCGCCCGACATCATCAGCGCGTCTGAGGATCCGTAGGGTGTTTGGGAGATCATGCTGTTTTTGAGTTCCCCGTACGGTTTCCCTGGAAAGGAAAATGTGCTACAAGAAGCTTCGACTGGCGGCGGGAGCAGCTGAGCTATCCCCGGGAAGGACGTCATACTCTGCGCTGAGCTGCCGAGATACTCTGTGCTGCCGATCTCCGTGTTGTTTTGTCCTTGTATTCTGGACATCCACTGCTGGCTGTCTCTCTCAAACGTTGTGAAGTTCTCGCTGAGGTCGTCTCCTCTGTCCATTGTCTGCTCGCTTCCTCCGTGGAACAGCGGTTGTGTTATATTCTCCTCCGCAGGCTCAGATTTTACGTGGACAGGTGGTGGGAGAATGTCCTCATTCTTAGGTAGGCCATCCTCAACCTTCATCTGGCTCTCTTCCTTCGGGCGATGAGTATCCGTGCATGGATTCACCTCGGGAATCTGCTTCTGTTCGCACGCTTGGATCTCAACAGGTCTCGGCTGAATACCTGTTAAAGTAGAAAGAATCCTCATAAGCATTTTAACAGAAAGAGGTCAAAAGCTTTTAGAATTAAACTTTTAAACGTGGTGTGGCCATGATAAAGATTACCATCCCGTCACATAGTCAATGCAGTTTAATGTATGCACTCCCCTCCTCCTCCTGGCTGCTAACAGCGTCTACGTCAGCAACTGTCTCAAGATCTTTTTCCGAATTCGTCAGCAACATTGTTTACTTGCGAAATTTGGAACAGCGACAAATGCACTTGTACTATAAATAACTCATCTTTATTCCTAAGGTGATCTCTCCCAATGTAACTACAGGATTAGGCTGCATGGCTTCAGTCAGGTCAGATTAGGTTCTCAGATGCTTGAACGTGATATTTCAAAATACAGACATCCTTAAAAAGTTGTATTCTCTAAGAATTCGATATTTTAATGAAATAAGACAAAACCTTTGGGAGTGACAACAGAACAGAGGCGTCTTTTCACACGGCGAAATTCATTTACCCGCTGGAGCTTTATTTATTAGGTGTGACAGTCATTAAGGGTGTCATCTACGATCTAAACTGAGCACAGAAAGAGATGCATCAGAAACCGGGTGGCTCAGCACCTCTATTAAACAACTTCCTGTGGAAAACCCTGATAAAGACGTGTCTTGTTAAAACTATTTGCATACATCGGCGGGCGTTTCTTGCACAGTTAGGGGTGCATGAATGACACCTAATGCATCTTACTGATAGGCTAAGATGAGCAAATTTAGGATTGTAAGCACCTAAAGCATGTATGGCAGTATGGCATGAGCATGAACTGAGATGTGACCCCGGTAATTAATACCCAATGCCAGAGCTTTCCTGGGAAGGAGTGAGGATGTAAAAGGCCGGTCTTCTTATCAGCGGGGCACTTTTAAGTCACCACCATCCTCCCCCTCATTTGCTGTCGTCTCGCCTTAACCACATACTGTAGTTTTTCTTTGCTTGTGAGACAGAGGAATGTCACAGACAGAGACTGCCAGCTGTGAACTGAACCAGGACTCCAAGAGAGAGAGAGAAGGGACAAAAATAACACCAAGAAATACAACTAGCGGCCTGTGCCAACAGGTCCTGACCACGTTTATTTTCAGACATTCAGGGAATATCGCCTGAGTGCACAGACGCCGTACTCTGCATGTACATCTAATCCGAGGGACACTTCAGAACTCCAGCGGACATGCTTTTCTCGAAAGCAGCTCTAAAAGTGAGTTGTTGACAAAAGTGTTGTACTTACATCTTCTGTGAATCTTCATGTGCTCCTTCAGGCTGCATTTCTGATTAAAACGTCTCCCACAGATCTCGCAGCGATACGGTTTCTCACCCGTGTGAATCCTTTTATGCCTCTCGAGGTGCCCGGCACGCTCGAAATATTTGCCGCAATAAGGACAGAAGAAGCCCTTCTTGAACATCAACCTCTTCACCGTCCTTCTGCGCACAGCCGTGTACGAGTTGCGATACGGGCTGTAACCCAGCAGCCCGCGGCTGAACGGGCTGTGCTGAAACCCGCCAGAGCTGCTGCAGGGCGCGGACAGTCCGGTGTCCAGAGAAGATTCAGGAAGACACAACATGGAGTTCTGCCCTAAATTTAAATAATCTGAGTTGTTGCCTGGTGTCTGCGTTTGCGTTGTGGGCCTCCACTGAGCGCTGTCCGCTTCGTACAAGGCCAGCTGCTCAGGTTGTCCTCTGGCTTCTTCGCTTCCTTCTTCCACGGGTTCACATTTCACCTGCACCTCAGGTACGGGCAGGCTGTTTTGGTCCTTCTCAGCATGCGCCTGTTCATCACCAACGTCACTCTGACTCTGACTGTCTGAGGAGAGGCAGTGATAAAGCTGTGTGTTAGCTGCGAGTAGTTCATGTCAGATATCGATGAGAACATGTATTCAAATTAAACTTTGTTCAGACACATTTGGCAGCAGGAGAAAACAATTGGCATGGCGGCCGCCGACTGAAGCACACCTGTGTATCTCACACCTTCATTTCACACTGTTCCAGTTTTGGTTTCACATGTGCAACAGTTACATAATATCTCCTCTATTGTCAGGTTTAAAAACAGGACACGACTGTTTGAAATAACACAGCCGCATTGTTTAGTCACAGTAATGCCTGAAACCGACATTTTATCCATTTATCTGTAACGGCTTATCCTGGTCAGAGCTGGAGCCTGACCAGCTGCCTTTGGGCAAAACTCCACACAGAAAGGCCCGAGCCGAGGCCACAGTGCTAACCACTGGTACATGATCATCATCAGGAAATTAAACCCACAATAACTAATTTTTTTTACCACGTGGGGGCAGCAGAAACAAGTTGTGAACACTGAGAGTGAACGTCTAATGGTTACAGAGTTTTCATTTTGAGCTGGTGTTTGCGTCTACCTGGGCAAACACACAACTCTTTTAGCTCTGGTTTTGGTCTCCACCATCTCCAGAGGGAAGCATCTGGCTCGTTAGTTGCTTTAACATCAACTAGTTATTGACTTTGTCTGATGTTTCATGCTGGGAAGAGAGTGTTCAGTGAAAACAACTGAGGAGAAACACTATTAGAGTAGATTTATGGCCCAGAGAGATAAAAATGGGCTAAAACTCACTATAAATCCCTGTAGGACTGGGCAGAGCTTCAGATCTGAGTTATAATTCAACATATAGTCATTTTATACACTGTTATTGTAAAATATTAGTTTGTTGATGGGTAAACCCTCTGAGGCAAAATGTGTTTTGTGACTTTGGGCTATACAAATAAAATTTGATTTGATTTGATTTGAAACTAAAGTCATCACCTGTTTTCTAAAACACTAAATTATGACTTATAATTCAAGTAAAACGGTCCAAAAACCAAATAATAAAAATAAAATGTAAATAATCTTAATGAAAAAGACTTTTTAAGCAAACTACCTACATGTTACATTAACATAGGACCTTTAACACCCGCTGGATGAATATATTTATGTTAAATATTCTGCATACTGTGAACTTTTGCACTCACCTGGCAAATACTTTCACCTTCCTGCACAAACTGTTTGGCTCTTTTCATCCCAACAACACACTGCCCATATGTATTTATATTGTCTATATGTCTTGTAGATGGGCCGTATTTGTTCAGTTAATTTGCAGGGATGTTGTGGTTAAAGTGTCAGTCAGTAACAGTCCTCAAATGCAAAAACACCAAGGTCAGATGTGTCAGGTAAACTGGAGTTTGGTGCATCTTCATTCTCACATGCATCAGTGTCACAGTGCATGGATGACACGGAATATAAATAACGTGTTTAGGTGTCAGGTCTTACCATCTCTGCACTGGCTGTCCGGTCGCAGGGTCACTCTCTCCTGGGCTGATCTCAGCTCGTTGTGCAGGACCTCCACGTTGCTCTTCAGCTTCTTGATCTCATTGTCACGCTGACAGATCTCCAGACGCAGCACCACCATGCCATCCTCCACAACTTTGGCGATTTCAGCCACGGCTGCTTTGGACAAGGCATCGATGATGGACGCGATCTGAGCCCGCAGAGCGACGCTGTTTAACATTTCAAACCAAGTGACAGAGCAGGCTCAAAGTTTACCGACAGAAAAGTGGCCCGGACCGTCCGCAGAGAGGCTGGAAGTTAGTCGCTAACCGGAGCAGGCCACCGGGGAAGCCGCTGGAGGTGCACCATCTGCGGGTATTTGGGGATCTTCGTGCTGGTTTTTAATGTGAACCGCTTTGAGCTAACAGCAGCTAATTGGTACAAAGAATAAACACACACTCTCGTTTTGCGGATGTGATGACACAACTACCGTAACGACCGGCGGAAAGGCGCAACGCGTTTTTGCCGAGGCACTTCCGTGTCTAGGATTTATTTATTTATTTATTATAACACAAGTTTAAAACATACAGTAAACATCTGAACAAGAGTCCATATGTATATTTTTCGAGGTAGAACCATATGTTCTTCCCCCTTTGAGTTTATTCTATTGATACTGTAGTTTACAGTATACTTTACTTTACTTTGAAGCATCAATAAACATCATGGGCAACTTTTGTACCAACATGGACGAGAAGCCTTAGTTGCATCTAGTGGTCTGCTGTATTGCACCTTCTTAGTATAAAGGACAAACAGCACCTTAAGGATCCCGTCTAGAGTTTAGTTTAGTTTGTCTGTTCTGGGCTACTGTAGAAACTTGATGTTTCAACATGGCAGCTTCCATGAAAGAGGACCCGCACCCGCTGTAGATATAATAATTTTTAAGTAACAAAAATAAAAAATATTCTTATTTTCAGGTGATTATACATGCATGAAAGCATAACTCGAGTTTGAGGACTATTTAAGACCACGTATAGGAAAAAGAACAAGTGGAAACATTAACCCATTTTAATGTCAAGTGGAAATATGAGACACGCTCCATGATTGCATAGGCACACTCCCAAACCTGCTTTAACATGACACACTTAAATAACCACTGGTGCTGTTTTTAGAAGCCGTGTAGGTTGAATAAACATTGCTTGTGTAAAATAAAAAAAGTGTGACAAGTCATTTAAGCTTAAATAAACAATTTGTATCTGGAAGGTCCAACATTATAAAGACAAAGGAGCATTACAAAAGTACCAATCAGGGAGAGGATGCCGAAACTTTCCCAAGGCACAAAAACAAGGTCATGACAAAGGTAGAAAAATGAGCACTGCTTCATGGCAGTACTAGATTTTTACTGACTTCTGCATCAATGTAATGACACTGGATCAGCTCCACCACGATATACATCAATATAGCAATAGAAGCTTACTGAGAGCGATTTGTATCCACATTGTTCGAGCACAGAAAACATCAATCCTATGAAACTGTTTTTGAATCTTTTGTCTGTGACATTGATGGGAATCAAACTGAAACTGTCGTTTTCATTTGGCAAAAATATTCTTAAATTGTTGATGTAGAAATACCTGTATCATTTCACATCATAAAATCCACACTGATACACAATAAAGAATGAATAGAAGCATTGCAAATAAATCTTTAAAAGGAGTTCCAACATGTGCTGTACACACGACAATCCTCACCCACGGCCGGCATCCCTGTCATTCAGGCATCCGATGCATTAAAACCACCAAAGCGCACTGGCAAGAATGTATACGAGTTTGTGCAAATTCTCTTAATCAGTGTCACTGAGAGCCCGAGTAACAGAGGCTACCTTCCCTGCAGGTGAATCTCTTGATGTATTTTGAGGTTACCCAGCACCGTGAAGCTTTTACCACACTGTCCACAGCTGTACGGCTTCAGCCCGCTGTGGAACCGCTCGTGTCTCAGGCAGTTGTCCTGCCTCGAGAACATCTTGCCGCAGATCTTGCAGCTAAATGGCCTCTCGCCCGTGTGCACGCTTTGGTGCGTCTTGAGCCGAGTCTTCTGGGTGAAAGATTTCCCGCATTCGAGGCATCTGAACGGTTTGAAGGGTTGGTGGGTTACCTTGTGCTCTTCAAGCTGAGACAAACGGGGGAAACCCTTGTTACAGACCGAGCAGATGAACAGTTTCTGATTTGTCCTCCAAACGTTTATGAGCCTTTTTGCTCTCAGGCTGTTTCGACTGAGGAAGTGGTCTTCTGTGTTTGGTCCTAACGTAGACCTCTGTGCGTGAGGCGGGGCTAGTGATGGCCCGGCCTGTCGCAAAGCAGACTGCAAGCACTGGTCCTGACTGACTGAAGCATGTGTGAACTGTTCATCGCCTGAAGCGGTACTTCCCATGCACATAGGTTGAACATTTGCCTCTACTTTTACCGGGACGCTTAAGGAATCATGCGGGATTTCTTCTGCGTTGGTTGGCAGAGAATTATAGGAACTTTCTGGATTTCTATGAGCAACATACTGCTCAGTGCGAGGGGAGAGAATCTGCATGTGCTGCTGCATTGCAACTGAGCTTTTTTCAAACATAGCACAAGCAGGAGGAGGCCAGACCGGGTCACCTCGTTCTTCTGTCTCAAAGCAAACGTCTGCAGCTGCAGTCTTGTCTGACGTTTCCTGGCTGGCAAGTTCATCTTCTGGCTCGTGTTTCACCACCGGCCTCATGTCACAGCTCTCCTCTGTACCATGTCGAGGCTCGCAGAGTGAAACAGCAGGCTTTGGTTCGGCATGAATTTCCTTGTCTTCTTCTTCGTCTGCAATTGACGGAAAGAAAATTGCAGGTACATGTGAATTTGACTCCACAGATGCAACTCAACACAGCGGATCCATTCACAGCCACCTGTTCTTAAGTTTTTCTGCACTTCCATGCAGCTACTGTCCTGCACGGAAACGCAGGAAAACTTGCACATGGTGCAACTGAAACAGCAAATTAATCACTCCATCTGCTTCCACGATGGAACAAACAGAATTGCCATATTTGCTTCATGTTTTCCACTATGTAAAGTTTGACCGGTGCTCTTTAAATTAATCTCATTACAGCCTCTTCTGTCACGGTTTTATTGCAATATATTTCCATGTACACTAAATAACAGAGCCACGTGGGTAATTCAAGTTAGACCTGAAACGATTAGTCACTGAATGAATCAGTGAGTCAGTCCATCAACATACAATTAATCCCAGGGCTGAAACTAACACTTATTTTCATCGCTGATTAATCTGTTGATCACTTTCTCGCCCATGAAATGTTGATTACGTTTCCTCAAATCCAAGACGACGAACGCAAGTGTGTGTTCGACAATCCAAAGATAATGAGTTTACCGTCACCGAGGACGAAAGAACCTAGAACATATTCACATTTGAGAAAGTTTGATGACTTAAAACGATTCACATATTAGTGAACAACTAATTGATTAATCGGCTAACTGTTGCAGGTGTAATTAAGTATCTGTTTGGATAAAAACATGAAACATCTTTCAAACTTTGAGGATTTGCTGCTTTTCTAACATGCAGATGGAGAATGTCAACTTTTTTTTCAGATTTATTTAAATATTTTATTAATTAAACAGATGCAGACTAATCATCTAAGTTGATCATTCAACAATTTTCTCATTTCTGCTTCCAAACATTGTTATTTTTGCTTTTGTGCACATCATCATGCAGAATTTAAAACTCTGGCTTTTAATTTAATAATGTAACTTTGTATATTTGTATATCACTAAGGTTCTTAAGCTGTGTTTTGCAGTGAATTATAATTGATTTTTGAGTGACAGCTGTCGGTTCACCTCACCTTTCTGACGCACCTGGCCGCCCTCGGGCTCGGCTGCGTGCTCCTGTCCGTCCTCGGTGTCTCGGGTCGTGGCTGCTTCCTGAGCTTTGCAGAGTTCAGCCTCCATCAGCTTCAAACTTCTCCTGAGCTCCTGGATCTCTCCGTCCTTCCGACACATCTCCA
The DNA here is from genome assembly GCA_023373845.1 of Nibea coibor. Classification (NCBI taxonomy): domain Eukaryota; kingdom Metazoa; phylum Chordata; class Actinopteri; family Sciaenidae; genus Nibea; species Nibea coibor. The sequence continues at coordinate 4,320,205 of CM041725.1, forward strand.
GGCGCAGGACGACGGTCCCGTCCTCCAGCAGCTTCGTGATTTCAGCCACGGCCGCTTTGGCCAACACGTCCATGATGGCGGCGACCTGCGGGCCGAGCGAGGAGGGGAAAGACATCCCGCCGAGAGAGAGCAACACCCGGTGGAGGATAGTTTAAAGGTTTGTCAGTCCGCTGCTGCAGCGAGGTGAAGCATCACAAAGGTTTTATTTTGATTTTCTTCCGGGAAAATTAGAGGACGGATGTGACGTATGGGGCAACTGCCGTAACTCTTCTAATAATCGCTAACTGCAAATCTCGCCCTCCCATTTTAGTTAAAGGTGCAGTGTGGGCTTTATTTTCAGAATAACAAACATGGAATTTAACATTCATAACTATGTTTTCATGCATGTATAAACAGGGGTATTCAACAAGGGGTCCGTGACCCCTAGGGGGTCTGCAGAGATACTGTCCGGGGTCGGCCAATTTTTGGTATAATAATTGACAATTTTCACTAAAATAATTTGTGAGAATTAAAAAATGATATTGAGTAAACAGCAAACATTAATATGCAATATTATTTTTGACAAAAACTATTACTATTTATACATTATTTATAAATGATTCCGTTATGCATGAACGTTTAATCAATCATAAGCACATAGGCTAATAACCCGGCATATAAATAGGTTAATAAGGTGAAATGAAAGGCGAACAAAGTAAATATAAAAGTTATTATAAACCAGGTTCAAGCTTTTATAGCTTTTATAGCTCATTGTCAGCTAAACATGTGATGGTGTAAGTAAAATACTATATATTAAATGTCAGTAATATATTAACATAACAATAATGCAACACGTCCGATCTGTCACTCTCTATATGTGATACTTAAAGAATAAAGTTGAGTGTAATAATAAGAAGAATAAGGACAGACACCAACTTGAAAACTCATCTTGTATTTATTCACATAGTCCAAAACGGTTTGCAGACAAAGACTTTTGCAGATTTCTATCATAAATGATACATTCCATTCATCATCTCTGCTCTTTCAAATTTACTATTTAACCACGTGCTTGCTAACTGCTTATTATACATAAACTGTATACATACATATACTCTATTTAATTACAAAGCATTGTATAATCAGACCAGTGCAAACAGGAGTGAGCTGGATTTTAAGGCTAAGCTTTTATACGTTTGTTCAAAATCAGTTATCAAATGACGGACAACGGGATGTTTTCTGTTTTTCAGACCTGCAGAATGGAAGCTATGAAATATTTCATCCTCAACATGTTTCAGCAGCACTTCACTGTTAATACCTTTTGTGTGTTTGCTTTCAGTTTCAGTTTTTCCTTTTTAACTTAATAACTTTTCCCATTGCAGCTATGTATTTATTAGCTTCCTGGTTGGGTCCTTCTGAGGGGTTCGGCACACTGACCAGGTATTTGCATCACTCCTGGTCCAGTTGGGGACCTCTGTTGCATGCCACCTCTTTTCCCTCATTTCCTGTCAGCTTGCTCCACTTCTCCATCTAATAAAACAGGAAAACCCTCCTCCGGAAAACAATTCAACATAAAACCTATTAGTTTCCACCCAAACATCTTTAGTAGCATTGCATAGACAATACTGTTGTTGTAATTTATACTCGACCAGCACAGGAAACATACAGCCCTTTATGCTACACAGAAAAATAGTTTGTACAGTCAAGACAAAAAAAAAGAAAAACCCCCTTTCACTGTACTTCATTTCCCCAATCCCTCTGCCTCTCCTTCTCCTTCTCACATCCTTTCTCTTTTTCTCGCCTCATGGTTGCTATGGCAACGGCCTCGTCGAAACACATGCTCAGGGGACTGTTTCTGCTCGTGGCACCTTCATCCCCATCCCTCCTCCTCTCCCTCTCTCCATCCCTGTCTCCATCTCTCCCCTGTTCTCCCGCGCTAACTTTGTCCTGCTCTGCCGGGACTCTCAGCGTCGTCCCCACAGAGCCGGTGTCCCTTCTCTCCCTTTGCTGCTGCTGCTGCCGGAGGCTCAGCGCGGTGATTTTGCAATGCTGAGGCTTCGGAGGCACGACCGGCACCGCTTTTACTTGGTAAACTTTTGGATTTTTGGAGACGACCAGCTTCCTTCCTACTCCTCCTTGGCTGCTGTCAATTTCCTCAAACTTTCTGCCCTCTTTGAATTTCTCCTTTCCAGACCTGACCTCTATCACTTGCTTATCTGCACTTGGTTTTGCATTGTGCTCACCAACTCTCTCATCATTGTTCTCTTTTTCTTTTGTAACAACTTCTTCTCTGTCATGTTGCCGTGTTTCGTCATCTGTGGCGTGCTGCCTTTGAATTGCTTCATCTTGTTCACTTGTGTTTGTTAAGTTTGTCTCTTTTTCCTCAAACTCTTGTTGCATCTCTGCGTCTGTGAGCTTTTCTTCACTTGTCTCCACTGAATCTTCCACAACCTCTCCTCTAACCTCTGCCTCCTTTGTCTTTCCTTCGCCATCTTCCACCGTTTCCTCTCCTGAGGCCTTCTCTAACTGTTCCTCCTCCTCCTCCTCTTCCTCCTCCTCTTCCTCCTCCTCTGCAAATTTAACATCTTCCATCCCATCTCCCTCCCTGACAACACTTTCTCCTGCACCCTTCGTCTCAACCTGCTCTTCTTCCTCATCCCCTAGTTCATCACAAATGTCATTGCTTGTCCCACAAATTGCACCACCCTGCTCTTTGCCAACTTCCTGCATCGTTCCTTCAGGTTTTACGTCTTCCTCAGTGGTTTCCTCACACACCTCCCAATCATCTCCCATTTCTTGACACATGTCGTCTATCTCTTTGCATACCCTCCAGCCATCTCCCTCATCACTGTCTTTCTCTATTGCACCCTCTCTAACACAGATTCTGGGCTGTTCTGTCGCCTCTGCAGAAAAGTCTCTGGACTCCTCTAATAACACATCAGCACTTTCTCTCTGTGTGACACTAGAAACTGCATGACAAGGTAAATAATCTCTGTAAGGATTATCAACCACTTCCTTCTCCTCCTCCACTGTTGTGTAAGTCATAGTGCTTGATTCGTCATCGCTCAGCAGTGGAAACTCGGTGCAGCGGGGTGTTGAAGCCTCTGAAGCAACGCGTTGTTCTTTGTCACTTTGAGTATCCTCCATGACACTGCAGTCTTCCTCTGTTGCTTTGCTGCAGATAGACAACAGACAGACACAACTAAATTGAGTCAGACAGACAAATTCAGTGCTGTTTTGATTATATAATCGTGGTTTGTTTCATTTGTGTGATTGAGAAGAAACAGTTTTGCGATTTAGAGGAACTGCAGTGACAAGTTGAGATCTACTTTTTCTACTTTTATATACTGGTTTGACTTTATTTATTTCACTATTTGTAGATTTTTTATATCATTTTGAATGAGCAACTATAAAATTCTACATCTAGGGGCTCTAAAGTAAGATTATGTAACGTTTGCAGGTAGCAATCACAGGACAAAACTTATGCAGAGAGAGACAATTACCAATTCCAGTAAATACAGAGCAACGTTAGTGCTTATTTGGATCCGTCTGACGGATATAAGCTCCATATTTACTCTCCTTTAAACTCTGTATTGAAATATCTGGTTCTTTACCTCTTAAATGTTCCACCGTGTTCACCTGCTACTCACTAATTTGTGTGATATACGTCACATATGTCAATGTCTATAACACCAAGACAATGAGCTGAAGCTAATTAAAGTCATGACTGGCAGAAATACAGTTGCATATCTGAGTCGTGGACACATCGTCTTATATAGTCAAATCTGAAATCAGTTTCACCTTTGCTTGTTGTTTTCCAGCTGGTCTCCTTCCTGGTCTCCGTTATCTTCCTCTTCTGTCTCTGTTATCTCCTTTTCGTCCCGCCCGTCTTCATCCACTTTGTCTTTCACTTCTATCTGCTCCTCGTCTCCAGCATGTGATTCTTCACATGCAGGAAATTCACGGTTCTGTGACTGGCATTCCCGTTCCTCAGAGCTCGGTAACGGACATGCAGGAACTCCATCATGAGCGCAACAGTCTTGTTCATCAGTGTCTGGTTTCAACCCGGACAAATTGCTTAAAAAGAAATCAGGGGGGAGGCTTTTAATGAACATGCTGTCATTGTCATCGTCACTGCTGTAATAATTTTCATCACTGTCGTCCCCTTCGACCTCGCCTTCAGAGAAAGAGTCCTCCGGTCCGTGGACAGGTGAGGTCATGTAAGGCAGGCTGAGGGATTTAGTGTGTCGGCTGTTGATGTCGAGGCTGAGCGGCCTGTGTGGATTTAACTCGGTCTGACTGCGGGTGCGTGTCTCGGGGTCTGGCTGCAGGTGTGTCTGGTCCTCTGCAGGATGACAGGAGGTCTGAGCTTGCTCCATGACTTCATACTCATCATCCGAGTGACAAGGAGGTTCAACAGAGAACTCGTTCACCTAAAGAGAGACAGGAGGTAAAAAGAAGTCTGTTTGTCCTCTGCAAATCTACTATATTTTACAAGAAAACGTCATCTTCAGAGGAGAGACCACACACACCTGACACGGTACACTGCGGTCCATATGGTCCATGGCGCTGTAGTCCATCTGGTCGAGGAAGTCAAAGTTATCTTGAACGTAACCGGACAGCCCCGGGTCGTCTCCCTCCACTTCAGTTGAGTTGAGCACATTAAAAGAATCATACACACCGTCATCGCCATGATCAGTCACATCCGGCTGAAAATCAACCGGCTGCACCCCTTTCATGTCTGTAAGTAAAGCACAGGCCATGATTAAAGGTGATCTTACATTATTATACAAGTAATGCAACAGAATAAACTCTGAATACGTGATTTAAATGATGTAGCTATATAATGCTGTGAAAGTCTGAAAATCAGTTAACCACTTAAAGAGTAACTTAACACCTCCTAAAAATCTGGTTTTCGCTGATCTACCTCCTCACGATGCTGCAGTGATTCACAGGTGTACTTCAGTGCCCTGTGACATCACTGCTGGGGCGTGACTACAGTTGCAACAGGCTTGAAACGTTCCAGCCTGGTATTAAGTCACCCTTTAAGTCATCCTTTCACAACCAGCCACGAGGAGAAACGAGGAGTAAGTTTCATAGTTTTGGGCTGTCGTTGCAAGGAAATGTCCTTGTCATGAACTATTCACAGTTTATCCAACGGATCAAACTGCATTTCCTTCTCAAACAGTTTCATTTGAAGAGTTTTTAAAGGCCTGAAGAGGGGAAAGTATCCAGTAGATGAGATATGTAAGGGTTTACATTATGTGTGTAGGGTTTACTCCTGACTCAAATGATGCTTGGATTAATGGTTTTAGACTGTGGTTGTGAAATAGCTAAAATTACCCATGTAGTCACTGATGACAGCATCTTCTTCGTTATCTTCATCTTCATTATCTTCATCAGTGTTGGCGGCGCTGAGGCTTCTGGCTCGTTCTCGGGACACACCTTGACCTCCCGTCACCAGCTCTTCCTCGTCCTCTTTCTGGTCTTCACCTCCTTCCTCCCCACCATCATCCGGCACTGTAGTCTCCTCTGCATCCACGACTTTCTCCCTGTGATTGATCTCCTCCTCAACCTGTCTGCTTTCTTCCACCTTCTTCTCATTTACTCTGCTTTCCCTCCTCTCCGCTTTCTCTCTTCCCTCCTTACCTTCCACCCTGTCTCCTCCATCCTTATCCCTGCCACGATGGATGATCCTGTCACCCCCGCCCCCTTGAAGCACCCCTAATGCCAGGTTAGAGGTGATATGCAGGGGCACTGTAACCATGGTGGGTCCTGTGATGTGCATGGCTGCTCTCCGGCGCTCTTTATTGGAGATCCCTGGGGATCTGGACTGGAGAGTCTCATTGCCTGTGAGTCCTAAACCTTCAGGGTCAAGAGCAGTGTAGGTGCCCTGAGTTCCCCCGCTAACTAGCCCGGTTCCCCTGCGGTAGGTCACCGCGTATTCACTCCCACCTAGCCCGCCGGTGGATACCGTGACATCCAAGCCAGGCTTTGGGGAGGAGGTGACGAGGGGAGAGGGTGCTGGGATGTTGTTGGAAGGAGGTCGCTGGGCAGGTCGTCTGCAACCTGGAACAGGACATTAAACCAAAGTGTGACTGTGAATCTGTATCTCAATTAAAACTGTCCAAGACATCTTCAGGTAAACAACTTTAGGAAAAAACAGATTTTAATGGCAACATATAGATAGATAGAAATAGAGAGCAGCACCTTCATTTGGATAGGGCGGTGTGCTGAGGGAGTCCATACTTCTTGCTGGTCTCAAAACCTGCCTCTCTTTCTCTGAAACAAAAAAAAGTGGGGTGAGGATAAAGAAGCAAAGTGAGCAGAGTGAGTTTAGAATTGTCAGCACGGTAGGAGAATTCCCAGGACTACAAACCATGATAAGGTTTGGCACCTTTGGCTGAGTGTTTTTGTCTCCGTCGTGGGTCGGGGAATCGACCTCCGATGTTGAAGATGGACATCCACTTCCTGCCTTTGAGAGATCCTTTCCTCCTGAGCGAGACACAGACGAGAAGATTTAAGAAGTCTTAGTATTATAAGTGTATAAATATCATGAGTTAACACGAGATAAGTTTCTCTAAATGCCTGTTTGGTAAATCAAACATCCGACCAGATAAATAAATGAGTCTACTCACTTGTCAGTGCCTTCGATGATAGCGTGGTAGGGTCTTATGGCTAGAGGACCGTCTCCTGGGCTGATGTTACCAAAGTTGGGGACAGGCTGAGATTTGAAAAGTGCTTCCTCTGACACGCACGCTGCTGTCGGGGAGGGGAGGGACTTCCTCCTCTCGTTCGAATCACCTGAATAGAGCAGAAGTACGTTATGTGGGAGATTGTAGTGAAACAAAAATGGAAGTTCAGTCTCATTATCGGGCTGGTGTGTTACCTGCTTCAGGGAACAGCTGAGGGACGTGTGTGAGGACGAACTCCACCACAATGGACTGAACTCTGACCTCCATGAAGGCCGCGGTACCGTTAAACCCAGTCGCTTCAATGTCCTTCGACCTTAGCACGCAGATCGATTGATTAATTTATTGTTGGAACGAAAAAGCAAGGATGAGCGTGACTGAATAAATTAGTGGACGGATGAATGATTAAATGAATGCAGGAAAAAAGAGATAATTAAGAAAGAATACTCCATTAGTTAAATTGCACAAACAACTAATGTATTTGTGGTTCAGTGTCTTGCTCATAGGCGCTGCACCGGTGACAGACAACACATACTGATGTACGTAACTGATATTAACAAACCTGAGCAGATTGGGGGCCCAGACGATGGCCAAGTTCCTGGCGTGCATGTTGGTCTCTGAGCTGTATGAGGCCATTCGGACAAGGTGGCGCATCAGAAACTCCAGAGTCCTGACGGAGGGGAAGTGAAGAATCTTTTTTTTTTTTTACCTAAAACTGCATGAGGTCAGTAACACTGTCTGCAGCAGAGTGAACCCTACCTGTAATGTGGTCTTGGTAGTTCTTTCAACACATCTCTGATCTTTACCAGCCTCTCCTCCTCCAGCTGGATGGCCACAGCCTCCTGTAACACAACCGTGTGTTTGAATCAGTGTGTGATATGAACATGCAAGAGAGAGAAAACTGTGTGAAACGTTTACGTGTCTGATCTACTCACAGCAAACTTGTCATACAGCTGGTATGTGAGCAGAGGGTTTGGCAGCTCCCTGAAATAAGCTTTGCACAGCGAGCTGACACAGTGGATGTCCTGCAGGTACACATCCTTGCTCAGCTCTGGACTCCCATCGCTCTCAAACTCACCCCTGGTTGTAAGCACACACGATTCACATCAATAAAGCACACAGAGCTTGGGGATTATACAATGCATTTACAGATTCAAGTTCAATGAGAGGCACACAGGCGCACCCGCGCAGCTTACCTCAGCTTCTGTATGTTGGACGAGACTCCGGATAATCTGTAGATCCCGTCCACGATTCCATGTTTCTCAACAAATTCACTGCAGCATCGCAACACCAGAGGAACTGCGGGAAACAGCCAATGACGCAAATTAATGAACTGAACATGAGAATGATGCAAAATGTTCAAATTGTTAGCTTTGTATTTGAACATAAACATTCAGTTTTCATGTATTTTGTCTGTATTTTCTTACATTAAACTAAAGACAGCCTCACATTCACATTAATAATTCTATTATTCTACATAAACACCTGAAGAAAACATCACATAGTGTCGAACAAGCAGTGGGGATGAGATCGCAGTGTGCAGGTTTATATTTCTGACAAAAATAATTTATGAATGTGTGTGCGACTTTCCAAATATGTCGTGTGCAAAATAAACTGTGAAAAGAAGTGTTATGATCTCATCACAACATATTCAAACTGAGGAATGTAAGTGGTATATTAATAAATATAAATATGTGTCAAAAATCAATTTATTTATTTATGAATTAGATTTTATAAACTAATAGTTTAGTACTTTCCAGATCTAGACTGAAATATTTCAACAACTATTTGATAGATTAGTATAAATTTTCATATGAACATTCATGATCCACAGAGGATGGACCCTCGCATCTTTGATGATACCATGATTTTCCTGTTTCTGGTTTTGAGTGACACATCTCACCAAAATGTCTCCTGATATGCACCATTACCATTCTAACGTGCCAACCCATGATTGTGAAACATTAAACCTAAGCAGACTCTTACAAAACCGATGATGAACAACCTGAATCTTAAGAAAGATAAGTGCGGTTTTTATAACACATCTCAGGTTTTCCACATTCAGTCAGCCTGCTGTTCACAGATTACAAAGACACAAAACATTTAAGTATGTATTTCATAACTGGACACTAATATAGTGTTTTACTTCTTTCTTTGTCCAGTGGATAAATCCATTAAAGCGAAATTGGAATACTTTGCAAAGTCATCCTGTGGGCCAGATTGGACCCTTTGCTGGGCCGGTTTTGGCCTGTGGGCCGTATGTTTGACACCCTCATTTTAGAGGATGTCATTTGTGGTTTTGAACTATTCACAAAAACACATCCATCTGCATCTATTCACATACATACAGACATATTGTTATATAAATAATGTCTGGTTATTCTCATGTATATAGTTAGACAGCGCTCCTGTGTCTGGTGACGTTACATGCACGTGTGTTTCTATTAACCAGCACAGGATGTTGTTTAATGTATCTTGCCTGAAGAAAATGGCCACTTACTCTCTTGAGAAGAGGCGTTCAGGTGCTCCAGCAGATCACATCCAAACACCTTCTCTTTGTTCGCCCCTTTTCTCCGAACTCTCCTCATGTCTTCCTGCCGGCTGTTTTCACCTTACATTCAGGCCGGCCCCCGAGCTGCTCCGTTTGTGACCGTCAACCTGACTGACTGTCCGTGTGGCTGCTGGATGTGTCGACCAACTTGGTTAATGTGACACTGACTTTGCAGAAGTGCTGCACATATCAGAGATTTCACTGTGCTGCTGCTGCTACCGCTGCTCCTCCTGTTTCCTTTGCTTCAGTGCATGTTGTTGGGTGCAGGATGTTTCCTCTGTGAGCTATGTTGCATTGGAGTTGATATGTAAACGCTGGAGTGTTAGGACATAGTTTGGTTTATCTTACAACCTGAAAAAGCAGAAACAACAAAAGTTTCTTTGTGCAGACGCAAACTTCATGGTGCAGACAATCGCCCTAAAATCAAACAACGATTTGTAATCACCCCCCGCGTACGTATGTGGCTTTCTCTCTACTTCCCCCTGATGTATCCTTTCGAATGAACTTTTTTGCGATCAGGCCACACCCTTGCTCTCTACTTCTCATATTCATTGAGGTAAGCCTCTGAATGTTTCACTCCAATCACATCATAATCTGGCTCCTGACTGGTGGACCTCCACTTAAACCTCCATTTCCAGCTCCGGGCTGAGGGACCTGTTCATTACAGGTTGGTTCTGTACTCCCTGTCCGCATGTCATGGCCATTGCGGCCCCCTTTTTTACTGCAGCGGAAGTCGAGCACTCTTAAAGCCTGAACGCATATAGACTCGCACAGATATTCAAACTCACTCCCCACCACCTCCATCTTCCTGACACCTGCCACCGCTCTCCTGTTGTTCACCAGCCCTTCCTATCTGTCTTTTTAGGGAAAGAGTTTCAGTGTAGAAACGTGAGGAAATAAACAAGTTAAGAAGCGAATATATGAGTGTTCCTACCTTCACTCTGCATCGGCACACAAGTAGCAGCATAAAATGATGACGCAAGAAACCACTAAACTTCCCCTGTTAACTTCCTGAGTGTCTGTCCTTCTCTTATGCTTTCTCTCTGTATGTGGCCCACAGTTTCTCCACCTCCACCGATCGAATAGGGAAATCAGTTCAGTGTATCTGCACAGAGCATCTGTTTCCCTTTATGTGCCGTGTTTCTGTCTATTTAGCTCAAGCTCCATGGGTGTTTCTCACCGTGACAGCAAGAAGTAGACACTGAACGTACGTATGGAGTGTATGAATTCAACTCATTTCAGCCCACTTCTTGTACAGCGATGCTACATACTAATATTAATATAGCAACAAACAGGGCTTCAGAGAATGAAGTACCACAAACTGCAGAAAAGGCCCAGAGAGTACTACCACAATGACCACATTACGTATCGACAACATGCTGCAAAAGTTATAAAATCTAAGAGTGCCATCAGTTACTATAAATGATCACAAATACCCATAAATCAAACCACAACAGAAATTAAAACTGACACATTATTACCACAGATTACAAGAACACACAATACAAAGACCATTAACATTTACTGCGACCGACAAAGTACATCCCAAAGTACGGCAAAATTCAAATTCACAGTACATAGAAGGGCAGAGAATACCAATCAGATTAGCACAAAGTACCAGGATGTTCCACAAAGTAGCACTAAGGGAAGCAAAAACGCCTACACCACTGACTTTGGGTAATACCAAAAGTAAAAGTTGCAGATTCAAAAAAATTTCCCCAGTAAAAGTACAGAAGTATTAAAAATAAAATGAACTCTATGTATGAATAATAAATGACTCTTTAAGCAGCAGGCTGAACCCTGGCAGTGTGATGTTACTACAAAATATGCTATGTAATTAGATTATTCATTTTGATGCTGATGATCTTAAATCTTTGGCACTTTTGTGTTTCTGAGACATGGATATTACTTTTGAATTGCTGTACTGCTATATAGTATATTAGACAATGCTTTACAGGTTATAACATACAGAGTTTGTGATAGTCTCCTTACTGCCTGTCGGATAGTGATGATGATTGAGGGACATAATAGGATGGATGCATCATTGCACTATCCCCATTTAAGTTTTTCACAGTGCACATTATTGCACAAGAGTCAATATGTATGTTTTTAGAGGTATAACTATGAGTTTATTCTATTCTTACCTCATGCCTGTATAGAATGTGTGCATTGTGCTGCTAGCTACAGCTAATTGCCCTGTTTATATATTTGAATATGGCTTCTGTGTGCAGAGAATAATTATTGTTAATGCTTATTAACAATTTGGGGTCATTACTGATGTATATTACCAAATCAAAGCTAAATTATTGATATATTAAAAACGTTTTCTTATTTGCAAACATCCTGAAGTCACCTGTGGATTCACGTGTCGAACGTTAGGTCTGATTTCCGCCACTGGCCTGGGTCACGGTGCGCACGTAGCCTGGTATTTACGGTAGTTCACCTGTCGCTACATGTGACGTAGCAGCGCTGGGCTTGTTTTGGATTGCAGAAGTCCCTCAGAGGCGGAAATAACGCTGAGCTAACGTCCAAATAACACTGGGGAAATTGGTTAATTTGTATTTAAGTTAATCTGACAGAAGGTGCCGAGGTGAGTTAGAAAGAAAAACTATTTACATTAACAGGAAACAAGCTAAGAGGGAGCGCAGCCGCCCGTACGGACCGCTGGGGAGTTAAAAACGAGCGACGCTCTCTCCCTCCACCATCCGTGGAAGGACTGCACACACTTCATCCTCCACTCCCCAAAAAAACGATGCATACACCCTGAACAGCTGTTTGTACGTTCATACTGCAGGTGTGTGACACACAGCGCAGGCAGCCGCGTCACAGGTGAATATTTTTATTTACAAGAGGGGGAGATACGGGCGGTGCAAGATGGAGGAGAGCTGCAGCTTCCAGAGCCAGCTACTGTCCGTCATGGAGGTCCTGGCCAAGGCGGCTGTGGCGGAGATAAACCGGCGTGTGGATGACAGCTGCGCGGTGCTCCGGCTGGAGGTGAGCCAGAGCCGGAGGGACATCGACCTGCTGAAGGGGAAGTGTGAGGTGATGGAGGCAGAGCTGAGGAGGAGCAGGATGAGAGCCAGGAGGAAAGGTGAGGAGGACGGTCATGTGTCCTGTTCATGTCTGTTGTGTTCCTTCTTTTAACGTGTGTGCTCCTGTTCTCCTCCTTCAGTGTTTTATCCTCCTGCAGCCGACAGATTCGCCCCTTTAGTCAAGGTGGTGCTGAACAGAGACAGACAGAGCTCAGACTGGGACAGACAGATGGACGATGAGGCTCCAGATCAACCCCAGCAGGTCTGAACACAGCATCACTGTTACTGCTCATTAATCTGCTTTTTAGTCATTTTAATCCATGCATGCCAGCAAAGACTGACAAATGACTTTCACAGTCTCCCAGAGCACAAAGTTCTGCCTGGGTTTGTCCGAAAACCCAAATATATTCAACATGCAGTGAGGAGAGTAACAAATACTCAGATTTGAGCAGCCTGACAGCAGTCAGTGATTCACCTGGCTTGGTAAATGACTGATTATAAGTGAGGGTTTGTGTTAACACATCTTGTGTCCCAAGTATGGCCTTAAAATAAGAAATAAATAAATGTCATTTTATTCTGGCTCATCAAATGTATCTTACGAACATGCATGGTGCTATATTTTATTCCTCCATAAGGTTAATTTCCATTTAAAGGACCAGCCTGCAGGATTTAAGGGAATCTATTTGCAGAAGTTAAATATAATTTTCATATTTCAGGTTTTTAGTAGCATAGAACGAGTCTTTCATATCTGCAGAGCGAGCGGGTCCTCTTCCATGTTGGACGGCCATGTTTCTACAGCAAGCCCAGATCAGACAAACCAAACACCGGCTCTAGAACGTTTCTGTGTTCCCCGAAGGCCACCGTTCTCACAGGTTCTCCTACATACTTCGTTGTGCAGAATTGTATTCATCAGTGGTCGGTTCAGTCAGTGGAGAGAGAGTCCACAGGAGTCCACAGTGTCTTAAACTGAAAGCTCGATTGAAGCTTGATCAAGGAGAATGAAAGATTTATCAGTAATACACTTTGTCATGACATGATGCCGTCCTACTGACAAATGTGACGCTGCGTAACCCCATATGTGGCAGAAAATGGGGTGAGTAAAGGAGTAATCAGTTGTTTTAAGTTTGGAAACTTGCCGCTAGATGCCACTAAATGCACAGTACTACAGAGCAGCTGTATGTTTGTGTTTAGGACAGCAGGCATGACGAGTGTATCGATAAATCCTCCACAATAATGTCCTCGGTAAATCCGTTGTGCTCGGTGCAGTGTGTTTTTCTTTACTCGTGTGTTTCTTTGACTCCTCGATGTGTGAAGCGGTTCATGTTTTCCTGAGTTCTGATGCTGAGCCTCGTGTTGCAGTGCGCGACTGAAGCCGGGCAGATACTGATCAAAGAGGAGAGTGCAGAGGAGGACATGTGGAAGAGCAACTCGGAGGACAAACTGAGTGAGTTCAAACTGCACGCCGGGTTCCAGGAATACACAGAAACATCCATTGCTCAGCACAAATAGCAAAAAGCCTCAGCCTCTTCATAACTTTGGTTCGTTGGAGCCACTGGAGTCAAACAAATTCAGGTCAGACCGACCACAGACTGTGTTTGAAATGTCTTTTTAAGAGGCTTAAGCAGAGAGGAGAGAATGGCGGAAAGACAAAGAGGGGAAATATTCTCCAAACACTGAATGACAGCGAGTTCATGTAACACTACAGATTAGATGCTGCAAGGGAAAATGTTTGTGGTCGATTTAAGCAGAGACACGTATCCCACCCAGCGCTAACACCAGAAATGAAAGTGAAAAGTGCAGCAGTGATGATCTGTGACAGCCCTCCAGACAGTTACAGCCGTGTCACGTATAGACAGACCAGAAGAAGAAGAAGACGATGATGAAAGCTCGTTAATATCAAACAGATTATTAGAACTACCACAGGCAGGCCTGTGCCTTCAAACATTTTAGGCTCACTGTAATTTATTGAACAGATGATCGTGTCAGGATGACTCCGCGTCTTAATAGAGACTAAATGCTACAATTCTGATTTCACTGTCCGTTTATGTCACGCGTGCATATTTATTCATGTGTTTTCTGATCAAGCAGTCACTATTTTTAAAAGAATGAGTCATACTTAGCAACGCAGTCAACACAAGCTCCTCACCAAGGTGAAAGTTTCTGTTCCTCTCTTGCTCTGAGTTGCTCTGAGAATCTTCCTGCATCACTCCTAAACTAAGACTCTGCTCTGAGTCAGAAAGTTTTGAGTCTGCCCTCGTGAAACGTGAAACAAACATTTTATAAGTAAAAAAATCTTTTTCCTGTGTTTTCTTTAGTCTCTGAAGCCGAGCAGCCGCAATGTTTCGACGCCGCGCAGCCTGCCCAGGTTGACGGCTTTGTGGAGCGTCTCCACCCGGCCGAGAACCCGTCCGACCCCGGATCTCTGGTTTCCCAAGCAGATGAGTACAACGCTTTCCCAGACCAGCAGCTGAACAGAAACCAAATTGAGTTAGAACTTGTAGTGAAACACGAGAGAGAGGAAGAGCCGGACGAGAACGCAGCTCCTGTGGATTCAGACCACACGTTTGTGATCGAGGACGGCGAGGGACAGCTGTGGTCGTCCAACCTGTGCAGGGACGCCGTCGAGCCAAGCCTCTCGTTTGCCGGGCAGCATTTTGAGCCGGTTCCCTCTGCGTTCCCGTCTCAAAGTGGACTGCATTTGGAAGACATGGTTCCCCGAATTCAGTCAGTGAAGTCTCATGCGGTCACGGTGACTGCAGCACGAGTGAAAAGACGAGCCAGAACGTTTGGATGTAAGAAGCCGCAACCAGATGAAGGACACGCTTTGTCTCAGATTAACACCGTGGATCTGATTCCACAGCAACCACAGCATCAGTACAGAGACTCTGGGCCTCAGCTGAGGGGCCCAAACCAGGAGTCCACAGCTCCAAACACAGCGGCCTCTTCTTTCTACGGGCACAGCCGCGGCAGCTTCGCCCTGTCGAGGAGGATGAGGACGCCCTGGAGGTCGGGCATCGGCGAGAAGAGGTTCAGCTGCACGTACTGCGACAAGAGCTTCATGAGGTTCAGCCAGCTCAAAGAGCACCTGAGGAGTCACACGGGGGAGAAGCCGTTCAGCTGCCTGCAGTGCGGCAGGAGCTTCACCAAACAGTGCAACCTGATCAGACACGCGGTGGTCCACAGCGGCGAGAAGCCCTACGAGTGCTCGCTGTGCGGGAAGTGCTTCACCCAGCGCTCCAGCCTGAAGTCCCACCAGAAAACAGCACACTGAGCGCTCAGCCTCTCATTTTCTACATTTGATTGGTGTGTTTGGTGGAAACATTCCCCGTTTTTAAGTCTTTAACTTGTTTTTCATGTAAAATGATGACAACCACTCTACCTAAATATTTGCTGCTGCGCTGGAAGCATCCCACCCACGCAGTGCTTCACTTTATCTTCAGCTTTCAGTCCGTCAGGCCTTCATCAGTAATAGACAGGCACCCTCTGGTGGCAGAAGGCCCGCCTGTTGGGAAGTGTAGTTTTTAAGCACTAAGTGGAGCGCTTGTTATATAATAAAACAGGCGTCTGAGGAGAAAGAGAAAAGAAAGAGCGACACCAGCGACCCAGACCCCAAATTCTCTATTAGAAATGAAGAAAAGAAACTACATATCAAGGCACATGTAGTTTGCGATTCTCCAAGATGAAACAACTAAATCGATTTTGGCTTTAATTATTATTTTCAGGTGTATTTATTTACTGAAACACGACTCTGTCACAAGAAACAAAGAGCAACAATCGATGGAAATACATTCTCATATTGCTGAGGTGCAGTAAAGTCTGTAGTATACAGTGTTTCTGAGTCCTCTGTGTCATTAAAGGGATGTCATCACTGAGTGCTGCTTCATGTCACGATGTATGTTATCATATTTTATTCTCGGTGACTCCCAGAAATGATTTCATGACCTGACCTGACCCGACTACATCTGAAGTGGCCAGAATAATATTACTAACTTCATATTATTTATATTTAATAGAAAATAATGTGATATAATATTGGTCTAATTAAACAGGCAGGTCTGGAATCTAACCTGTGACATGTTTAGCTTAAAGCCAGTGTGCTGTGCTTGTACTTTGAATTTTTCCTGTCGCTCCAGACAGTCAGTATAATCCATCACACTGAAGTCTTCACCGCGTTATCTCACGACAATAAATAACTGTCAAACATGCGCACACACACACACACACACAGAAGTCCGACAGCTGCCTGAAGCTGGAGGGAGAATTTGTTTAAAACCGTAAACAGTCAGTTTATCTGGTCTGTATGAAACGAGCCAAAACATGCAAAAACCTCCGACAGGGTCCTTTAAATGTGTTTCTTCCTGTTTAGACTGATTTATCTGATGGTTACAGTCGAGTTAGACAAACACTGAATACTCACAACAACCTCACATGTATGAGAAAAGCAGCAGCAGTCAAACTGCTCCATCATATTAAGAGTTTTTCTGTGTACTTTTGCTGTGAGCTCTTACCTGTACACACTCTCACACCTGTCACCTGGAATTCACCCTCATTAAGGTTTACCTTCTCTTATTAGACTCCTCTACACACTCAGAGGTGTGAATGATACACTGATTACAAATATTACAGATGAAGATGAATTTAATGGCGATGGGGAGAGAACACATTTTACACAATATGTAAAGTTTCAAATTACTTTTGTGTGTTTGTTTTTGCTTGTTTGCTTGAGTCTTTAAACTTTCTTAAGATGAATTAATCATCTGCATAAAAGATTTAAAAACATATTTGTGGTTAAAAAAAAATAAAATCTGCACAACATACGATGAAAAAAACCCTGATCCAGCTCATCCAGTGGCCCCAGTTTGTGCCTCTCATCTGTGTATTATCATTAAATTAATGTAATTGTTTGATTTGTGTGTCAAGCATCATGTTTTTTATCAGATATATTTTGTCAATGTTGTTTTTTCCTTTTTCATACGTAATAAAATGATGAGTCGAGGACGTGTCACATGATGTGTCATTTCTGGCTCCATCTTCTTGGATTAGTGAATAAAAATTGAAGAATCTTTTTTTTTCTACAGCAGACAAAGTTTTTTCATCCAGTTCGACAGAAGAGTGCTTTGGAAATACCTTCATATTTGCTTTTTAAAAGACTGTCAGCGATTTATCTTTGAGGAAAACGGACGCTTCGCTGTGAGACATGAGAGGAACAAACTGAGGTCAGGCTTGTCTGAGTAAACATTGAGACTGCTTGTGACACAGGATGTAAAGTCTGGATGTTTGGACACACACCAGTCTAACTTTTTAAGTTTTGAGCCCGGACTTTTTGAGAATGAGAGACGAACACAAGGAAGACTCGGGGAAGCGTTGTTATTCGATCAGCGAAAAACGTTTCAATCTGTATTCATCAGGACAGGTAACACAAACTTTTTACACAAATGTACAAATGTAAGACATTAAAAATGTTTTCTCATAAATATCAAATTAGATCCTTTATACTGTAAAACAGTGTCATAAAAGTTACATTGGTTGCATAGAAAAGTAGTGAAGTAGTTCAGAGGAGATCCATGTATATATACACCGCTGTACAAGTGCATTTAAGTTCCTATCGAAGTGAACGGACTGAGATCAGCAGAGGAGCTTCATAAGGACGTGCTGGTTCGACAGTCATTCAGTTTGTACGCTGAAAACACTTTTGATGTTAAACTTCCACAGTGACACTTGATGATGAATGAAGAGGAAATGCCCAAACCGGTGACATACTCACAAAAATCTCACCCACATCTATGAAGTGTGTTAACAAACGCAGACGATGTCGTGATGCCACCAATTCGATTCAAATGTTAGCAGCAACCTCAAAAGGGAGTGTGTAGGAGTGTGTTTGCTGTGAGACATTCAGGAAATTTCAATTAAATATTCATTACATTTTAGTTGTGGCATCTTCTGAAGGGAAACAACTCACTTCAAATTACAACTACGTTTACTTAATACTAATTATCTGACAGGACAAACAGATGTTTAGATGTTTAGATGAACAACTCTCCGTGCAGTGGAAAAACCAGGAATCACGTCTAAAATAAGAACCTGGTTGTTGTTCTTCTTCCCTTGATAGATTATTCAACGTCCAACAACTGACGTCATTAAGTTCCCCAGTTCCTTTTTTTCTTTAAGACACGAGGGGTTAAGTCGAGTTTAGTTGTAGTTTTTGTGGTATTTCATTTTAATTACTGCTAAAAAAGAAGTTGCACTCATTTCCAACTGAGCATGAAATGTCGACTTCTTCTTCAGCGTGCGGGGGAGTACACAGTGACATTATCATACCAAAGAAAGCTTTATCTCAGCACTGAAGTCACACTGAAACCAGGAGCTCATCGCAACTGGTTTTTTTTTTCATAACACTGTTTCAGGGAATATTTGAATTATCTTCTGCTCGTCTTCATTAGAAGTCTGACATGAGATTGAAATTTTGCTTTAAAGCGAGACTATGCAACTTCTGCAGAACAGTGAGCAAACATTCGAGGGTGAGACTAACTATACTAGTGCCTGGTGAAGACAGAGGATAAAAAGGAAAATAAATCAATATTCGACTCTTTCTTTAAGAAGAGAGAACACAGTCCGGTGTGGAACGGCCTTGCACGAGCTTGGACGGACAGTGAACGCCTCTCGAGTCTTACAAGAGTGAACGCAGTGTTCTTTGTGTTAGTGAGATCCAATGAGACAACAGCCTCGGAGGCCTGAGCCCTCTGCAGGCCTCCATCACCCACAAGAAGTTCCAGAAAGGCAGTTATACACCGAGTCATTTAATTTTCCTGATATTGCCGGGCTCCAACGCGTCCAAGAATTCCATGTAACTTGTGTTTAAAACTGCTAACCAGGCTGCTTCATCAAAGCAACGATGGTTAACCTCAAAATGACTCTTAAACTGTCAAATATTCATCTGGGAACATTAAATACAGTCATAATAAAAGCCTGAAGATCAGGCATGTTTCTAAACCACCCTCCCTTTTTTTAAAATATGTTCATCCTGAGTACGGCGTGATCCACCATAGGCTCCGGGTCATATCAGACTAAGTGAGGCTACAGCAGCTAAATCCCTGAGTGTATCAAAGTGAGTCCGGGTGTGTTTTATTGTTTATGAATTCAACTTTTCATTTGTAAGAGGAAGTGTGTCATTTTGTCTTTTAAAAGTTGCACAGTCTGGCTTTAAATTTGGGTTAGAGAGTTACAAGAGGGGACTTTTTTTGAAAACTTGTGGGGCGTTTAAGTAGATTTGAAAGTTTGCGTTCAAAAAACTTTTTTCACAACATCCATGTTCGCCTACAGTCTCTGGATTCATGAATGAATTAATGACGGTAGATTGATTTATAGTTCCCCTAACCACCATGTCATTAGAGGGCTAAAATATGTTCAAATCACTGCGACCTCTGTAACCGTGGACTAGATGAAACTCTAAGCTACAACCATCTCCTCTCTGAATTCACTGTAGAGGAGGAGACTCGTTTGATGGGAGATCTGAGATGAAACACGCGTCGAATGAACGTGTCAGTTATTATAAACCACCTCTCGTCTTATTAATCAGAAAAATATGGGCTTATTTTGATTCGGTATAAACATTTGTCTAACAAAGAACACCGGGAAAAGTATCAAAACACACAAACACTCACACATACGCAACACGAGGGCTCCTCCATACCGCTCATCGTAGACTAAATAAGAAACCTTTGAAAGGGACAAAAATCTACATCATCTCACAGTATTAAATATAAACAGCTTCTTTCAAAAAAATAATCTCTATGCTGAGTGTCCACTGTGTTGATAAAAGCTTTTTTTTGTGCTAAATGATGACTTGTTCTGTCACACCTGGGTGAGAATTATTTCTTAACGTCAGGTGTGCTTGATTTACGTGATACATTCACTTGAAAGATAAAAATCAAGTGCTTTTGAAATGTGTCCAGTCTGTCAGTCTCCTTTTACAAACAGGTTCCCACTGCCTCCATGTCCACACTGCAGGGGTAAATGTTCCAAATCCACCTCCATGTTTGTGTGTGTAGATTTGTCTGTTACATGGGGCATGTGTCGGTCCCTCTCTGTCGTTCCTCCTCTTCCTCCAGGCTGCTGGAGCAGTCCATCGCCTCTCCACTGTCTCTCTCGCTGCTGGGGACCATCGGAGACCAGCTCTCCCCGTACTCGTCCTCCTCGTTTGCCTCCTTCCCGCCGTCCACCTCTCCGTCCTCCTCCCCTCCTCTCTGCCTGCAGTAAGGTGGGATCTCGACCACGACGTATTTCTTCGCCCAGGTGCTCAACGGCGCCTTCTGTCGGACGTCGTTGCCTATCAGGCCTGCGTCGGGCCTGGAGTTAGCAGCTGAGAGAAAATAAGAGAGGGAAACAGGAAAGAGAGACAAAAAGAAGAGGAGAGGAAGACATGAAAGAGCAGGAAAAAACATTATTTAACTTGGTGAATGAAGAATGTTGATTTAAGTCATGCATGTCATGTCTGTACTCCAGTACTTTACAAATCTAATATTTTGTTGGGAGACAAATAAAAATCCCAAATCACCTGGCAGCGTTGTGGACAGCTGGCTGGGGTTACACGTCACTGAGCCGTTGTTATTGGAGCTAACAGCACCAGCGACGTGGTAGATCTCGGCGCGGGGCAGTTGTGGGGACACCGGTAAGGAGTGACACTGTCTACCCGGCAGCTGCTGCCAATAGTAAGACGTCTCCTGTTGGGGTCCTCCAGGTCCGTGAGCAGACGGCTGGTTACTGAACACGCTCCCCGGAGGTGAGTGGAGGTCAAACACCAGCGAGAAGACGGACTTGCTGGGCACGTCGTAAAACTTGATCTTGCCCCCGCACAGGTCCTCTCGGGCGGTGAACGGGTTGATCTTGTGGGCTTTAGAGGCTCGGTGAGCGGTGGTGGGGGGGTTGTAATAAGGGTCCTGGACGTTGATTTTTCTTCCTGGTTTGCAGGAGAAGATGTCTGATTGGCTGCGGCTGAGCCAGATGTTTCGTCTTGGGCGGGGTGATTTCGGAGGGATTTTATCATCCTGGAAACCGAGAGGGTTTAGCCGCTTGAAGCCCTGGATCTTTTCACCTTGAACGAAGAGACAGGTTTGTTTTTGTTACACATTTTCAATAAAATTGACATAAAACTCAAATATCGGATGGTAAAATCTGTAAAAGTTGTAAGTCAGGGGGTCTGTGTTCCACTTTTTGAGACTGTCATGGTTGATCATAGTATTCTGATGGTAAAACAAGGAATCGTTTGCATCCACTAGGTGGCAACACAAGCTAAATCCTGAAGCAAGTGTTTCCAAGACTATTTTCAAAAACTTTGTGAGTGCACCAGAAAAAATTACCAAGACAAAAACAAGGATAAAACATGAGGTCTCAGGTTGCAGAAAGAGATTGTTCAGACAGTATGAGTGTACGAGTTTCTGTGGTGATGATGCATATAAACACACGAGCTATCCAAGATAGCATCTTATTACATCCTCCTCTCAAATCTCAAAGTGCTGTTGCTCTTCTGAGGGATCATGCGTCTTATTTATGCCAGAAAGTATCTGAAGGAATCTCTCGTGTGAATCATGAGGACCAAAATAAGTTACTCTACCAAAATATTCAAAATATTTGGCTGGAAACGGGTTGTTATGCAACGGAAATATTTCCTATTATGAAGATGATCCTGGTTTTCAGGAAACGCCGATGTTATCAAGTAAAGTGGAGGAGCTGGAGGAGGAGCAGAGAAGGAGTAACTACTACACGCTGTAAGAACTGTCAGATCCAGGTCATGTTCTCCACGCTATAATATAAGAGAGATTTCTTGTGTAAACAGACCCGGGCTGTGTTTTATAAATCTCATTAGCTTCATCTAGATTCACAACACAACACCAGATGTAAGAAACCACGTCATCAGCTGATATCAATCACTCCTGCATCCTGTGACATCGCGTGTTCCTGCTCTCCTTCTTCATACGCCGTAGCAGCGAGGAAGAGGAGCCGCTTGGTTTGCCTAAACAAAAACATTACTGCCTCCTGACTCCATGCTGACTCCACGCCGGTCAGACATGCAGGCGTCGGTACGCAGAACCAAATTAGAAGTGAAACCTGGGCTTGCATGGATCAAGTATCTCAAAATAGGAATGTTGATCTCAGACCAGTTTTCCTTGAGTCATAATAAAGAACCAAGGACTCTGCACTTTATAGTACACTTGACTTTGACCTTGAGTAGCAGATATTATAGTGGAAAGAGGGATATTTCTCTCCTGGCAAACTTCATTCTGTGACCAAACCAGAAGTGAAGTAAAAATCTGGCTTCAACCTGGTCGTATATTTCGGCGACAACAAAAATAAACACCATCCTTGTAAGTGACTGAACAAACACTGAATTAACAGCGTGCTTTTAAAGAGGAACTGGTGTTAAGAGAGGGGGGAAGTTTCTGTCAGGCTCGATAGTGACTGGACCGGACTGTACTGAAGTACAAGCAGCGTCTGTAAGCAGTGGTAAAGAGGGGTGAAAGGAGGCCAGGGGAAGGATATAAAATAGGTTTCTGTTGCCTTGCTTGGATTACAGTTTCCTTTCCTACCACCTTCTTTTCCAAGAATTTAGTCATCTTCTTGTAAACAAAAGGAAGTGACTTTTATTGACTGTGAAAGCTGAAATCACAGATCACAGACTGAGACTCTGTACACTGCTGTTACCTTTAGGTATGGTCTTCTTGTCATTGTCCCCGCTGAGCGGGACGCACTCGTGCTCCGTAGCTTCGACTTTAAGGCGAGCGAGAATCTCCTCGAGGTGTCTGACGATTTCTGGGAAGGACGGACGGAGCTTAGGGTCCATCTGGCGGGAGGAAGACAAAAGTTGCAGACATGCTAAATGAGATGCTCGAAAGAAGAGTAAATTAAGTAAATTAAATTAAACCAGGGTGTTCTGGACTTGGATGGAGGATAAAGGAGACAAGGATGATAAAAACGAGACAAGGATGAGAGGGATCAAGGGAGCCAATACGGGATCAATCAGCAGGGTGCTCCTGCAAAATCTTTAAAGCCCTCATCCTCTGCGGTTTGTAATTATGACAGAGAAAGAGAATCAACCCAACTATAGTCCAGTTATTATGATGATTATGAGCAAAAATCACATGGGAAAATATATATGATACAATTTGACTTACTTAATATTCCTCTTTATTTTAGTAGTGACAAAATTGGCGACAAATAAATGTTTGAATAAATCTGCAGAGTGACTGATCCAGCTTTCAGTGAACAGAAGACCCCCCTGGATGGTGAACTAAATCAGATTATTCACATAATTAGATTGCCCTTCTATTTCTGAACTGGGGAAGAGTTAATAGTTACTTAAGAAATTAAAAATACAGTGGAACCCAGAACATTTGTGAAATCTCTCAGCACAGAGAAAAGTCAAACAAACAAACAGCAGCTCTTCATCGGGCCGTTAGTGTTCTTCACGCGTGTTCACCTCCACCATAGTTTCTCCTACATGCTTTGAAAAGTGGGTGAGGAGTATTCAGTTGGTTGCAATCTGCATCTCCACCACTAGATGCCACTAAATCCTTCACACTAGTCCTTTAAACATGGCCACCTTGCACTAACTTTGCAGATACACAGCTGCTCCTCAGCTCTGTCACGAGTGGACAGGCATTGTTACATTACTGTAATACCCTGACTGACAGAGGCTAGGACAGGCCGACTGGACGGGAGTGTGACGAACTCACATTGCAGCAGTTGAAAGCCAGCTGGAGGAAGTCGGGCGGACAGTCTCCAACCATGTGCTGGAACGTGTGATAGTCCAGGCCAAAGTTCTGGTAAGGAGGAGAGAAGACAAAGAGAGTGACAAAGAGCTCTGGATCTATTAAAGTTAAACAGGAAATTCATATTTACTATTCTAAAAGTGGAACAAAGCTTCATCGGATGTTTGACACGCTGAAACTCTTCTGCCAAAAGCAGCTTCATGTCAAACTAATCCCTGACGTTGGTCCTGTTGACTGCCAAGCTAGTTTGACTCTGTCAGTCCACTGACATGTTAAATGACACAGGCTGTGTCTGTGTGCTTCAAAAAGGAACATATTTTATTAGTTTATGTAAATTATGTAAAAGATATGAAGACTTTTGTGCCCCTTCTTTGCATATTAAAGGATAAACATGTACACGGATAGTCTAATACAAATGTTAATGAATAACAACTGTAAAACCAAAACTGGATTTTTGAAGCTAATAACAGCTAATAATATTTTAAAAGTCAACTTTTTATATTAGTTCATGCTTGTTTTTCCAAAATAAAGACATAAATATGTTTGATAAGGATGCCTCGTCACCCTGAGCAGTAGATTTTACTACATTTGTTAGTCCTCCACTGCATGACCTTTACACACACTTACACACTGAGGATTAGTACTCTAACAGTTTTTTTTGGGCGCCAACAGATCAACCTGTGTACAAAGCACACAGGGTGATGATGGGAGTATCACAAGGTTATAGGGTGGAAAAGATGTACATGAGCAGTCACCTCTGTGCGGGGAAGGAAGTCCGGGTCAGCCTGGACCCTCGCAATGATCTCACACAGGATTATACCGTAGGAGAACACGTCGGCCTGAAAACAGATAGACACATGCACCAAAACTTGAGTTCATTTTCCAAACTTCTCAACTGCATTAGCAGAGGTCAGAGGTCAAAGCTGACGACTTTACCTTCTCGTTGTAGAGCTCATCTCTCAGCACCTCTGGAGCCATCCAGAAAGGAGAACCGACCACTGAAAGCTTCTCTCGTTCAGCACTACACACAACAAAAACACAGACACGCACAATGTTTGACATTACGTCGATCTGATCAATCATAATAAGGAAATCATTTGTGTCAGATACTTCAATAAACTTTAAAGGCTTAGGGATGACTGTTAAACATGTTCAGTGCAATAAAATCATGTAGGCAGAGCAGGTGTCACTTTGTGTACACACAGTATGTCAGCCTGATGAAAAGTTGCCTCCTGTGACTCGGCGCAGAAGAAAAAATCCATCCTGACCCCGGCCGTGTTGTGTGTAAATGAAGCCTGGAGGATAGCAGGAATTTTCCTGCCTACTATAATATTTGTGTTGAGGTGTTAGCACTTGAATGAAAAAAAGCCACTTTGAGTCCATTTGTGGGAGTGTGTGAAGTCATTTCTTCAGTCTGCCTCTGTGAACAACAACATCTCGAACAACCTCAGAGATAAAAAGAAGCCGATACCGAAGATCGGTGCGAGCATGCAAATGTGGAAAATAAGCCCACTCTGCTGCGGCTTTTTCACTCAAAATTACCCTCTTGCTCTGTGTGCACCCTTTAGTTAAGACATAATTGCAGTTTGAAATTGTACCACGCAGAGAATGACTGCCGTCGTACCTTACAATCAGTGCTTTTTTTTTTTTAAAGATTCGAGTTAGTCTGCATAATGAATCTTGCTCTCTAATCCTTTAAGTTCAGCAGCTCTTGCTCTGTTTGGATTTACATTGGGTGAAGTCAGACCGCACCTTGTCGCTTAGTCATAAACGATGGGTGTGGAAATAATTTGTGCATTATTCATACATGTTTACATCCCCATGTAAACATGCCTAGATACACATGATTATAGCCATAACTATGCCCCTCCTTCATCATGCTACTACAGCACAAACCCAAACCACTGCACTGATAGTATCCTCCTGTTATCGAAACACTAAAGTTACAGCCTGCTGTTAATGTTAGTGCTGGACACTTGTGTTAATAAATAACCCTGAAAACCTGATATGAGGAGGAGGAAAGCTCTTCATTTAGTTACAAATAACTGTAAGAAGAACAACAGAAAAGAACAAAAAAATGCTGGAGAGCAGACGAGGACAAAATGATGATTGCATGCTGGAATAATTTTCTCCCTTTATGGTGTTTAAAATAAGTTGCAACCAGATGTGACACTCTATATCTTGACTAGTTTCCAAAGTGTCAAGTGGAGCTATAAAAATAGGCAGATGAAGCATGATGAAGTTTTAAAACTCCGCTCATCAATTTAGGCCAATAGGCGGTAAATAGAGCATCAAAGCAAGCTAACAGGCACAAAGCTACGACCAGACCACTGAATTATTAAGTTGTTAGTGCAAACATACGAACAAACACCTGGTTAGTTACATATTAAGCAGACAAAGGATAACATTAGCATCTAATTGGGGTCATGTTTCACCACCTAGAAAAGTCACGATCTCGACTTTGTTCCCCAGCCTCTCACTAACGGTCTGTTTATGGTCTGGTGATTGGTGGGTAGTTTCAGAGTTCATGAGAACAGCTGAGACGCAACCACAGAGTTACTGTGCCATTAAAAGCACAAAGTTCTGTCATGCTAGAGCTGACAGCCCCTTTCACACTACACGTTCATTAGATTCAGTATTTTTTCTCTGCTGGTTATGTAATTACTAATAACGTTCTAGGACAGGAGCAGTAATCAGCGGAGACGTCCTTACGGATTGGTGGGGATCTTTTCTGCCAGGCCAAAGTCTCCCACGACTGCAGAGTAGGTGTTGTCTTCACATTTAATCAGGCAGTTCTGTGAACACAGAATAAACATTCATCATGATCACTCACGTTCAGTTTAGGAAGTTGTGCCATTGACACTTTGAGAGAGACATTTTGCCGTCAAACTTCCACTTCCTGATCGAACTTCAGCCCTTTGAGTAATATTTAAATGTACGTTCTCGTACCTGTACAATAGAAAAGAAGAACTAAGAAGGCATTTCAATGCACACTGCTATCAAGGACTCTTCCTCTTCGCCGTAAAAGGAACTACTTGTAAATCTACTGCTCCCATTTGTTGCAATGCTCATTAATGTCACCCAGGCAGTTCTATAATTATACTGCACTAAACAGTACGTGCACTGTTGACATCACTTGCACAACACGACGGTTAAGAAACTGAAATTTGGTAGCCACAGTTGGTCTATATACTTACAATTTATTCATGGCATAACTCATGATATAATCTCTAAAACACAGGATCAAGTTACAGGGGGAGTAACTTGAGCAAGTACAAATATTATTTAGAAAGTTGCTTTGTCCACTGAGTTTCATGACTGAGGTAAAAGTACTAAACAAATTGACTTCTATATTCTGCAAGGTTAGGACTCCCCCTTGCATTTCTCTGCAGATGAGCAACTCTAAGTGTAGACAGGCAATGAATATGAGTTAACAGCAGAGTGCACACTGTCCCTGCTCCCTGCCAGTTCCAAGCCAACATGGCTCTGGGTCAAGTTGGAAAACTAGAAGCTGCCTGGTACAGATAATCGCATGTGACGGTATGTTCTTTACAGCGAGGTTAGCAGGTCTAGGAGTAAAAGAGCAGGTAAGTATGTCATGACACCGGACATCTTTAACATTCCTATCCTGGAATCAAACACTGTTAAAACCAACTAGTGAGTCAGGACAATGTGTGTCTCTCTAAATCAAAAATACAGAAGAAAACAAAACATATCTAATGTAGATTTTTTTAAACTGACTAGACATGCTAATACTTTGTAGCGTGGAGCCACAAGGACGCCTGCAGTTCTATTTTCAGCTGTGGTTTCTCCTCTTAATGACCAATTAGCCCGTCTAGCTAACCTTGGAGGTGAGGTCCCGGTGGAATATGCCTTTGGAGTGCAAGTAAGCCAGACCGCTGGCAATCTCACAGGCCAGTTTCACCCTCGTGGGCCAACTCAGGTGTTTGTTACTGTCTAGAAGCTGCTCCAGGTTTCCGCCATTGATGTACTGCAGAAAGACAAAGAGAGACACACAAAGAAATAAGTCGGAGTATTAACAAAAAGCTTACACACAAGGACGGGAACATAAATTTCTGTAAACTGGTCATTGTATTAGTGAGCCGGGCAGACGTCAAACAACCTTTCACATGTATTAGAGGAATACTCCAATCATGACTGACCCGCTGTGTCGTTAAAATATTCAGACACACTTATAAACTATATAAAGGTACTGACGAACTACGTTACACAAGTCAGCCGGCTCACTGAGTGGTCGACCGGTTTGTGGGTTGTTTGGGTTACAGATGGCCTTCCTGCCGGCCACGGGGTAGCTGGTGCATCGACCAACTGGCAGTCTGTTCAACTGTCTGACAGAACTGTTAGTTTCCTACATGAACGCCTGTGGACGAATGTGTCTGTGACCGCTGTGCGAGCTAAAGGGTGGGCAGCCAAAAGGACAAATCAGTTCAGTGGGTTTAAAAGTACCCGGGGTCCTTCACTCTGTCTGTCAGCTTTGATCCAGAAGAACTTGTTTGACTGCGCTGCGTGCATGCAAACGCACAGACACACTAATCCCATGTCGCATATCACGAACCACGCTGGTTAACTGGATAGGACTGAGATGGGATAAAGAGATGGGCTGGTTTAGCTGGTTATTGGGTTGACTGACAGGCACAGAAGTAGGACATAGAGGGCTGCTGGAGAGGAGGAGGTCTCTACTCCTTCAAGCAAATTAATAAACTGGGCTTCTGGTTAGATTATTATTAAAGCAGAAGACATAGAAAACGTGTGTATAAGTGACTTGATGTCAGATAGATTCAGTATAGATTAGAGGCCAAAATAGCTCATATGCAAAACCTGCTTTGCCAACCAAGTTCAACTCATTGTCATACAGTTACCTAAGAAATCAATGTGGCCATGTTACATAATGGATCTACTGGCCAAGTCACTTATACAAGCTGTTTGTTACAGCTCTATAATATCTCTATAATTCCCTCATCAGTTCAGGCAGGTTCAGGTCTGAGCACTCTGAGGACAGACAAAGCGAGCGATGCTATAATGCCCCCCAAAAGCTTGAGCTCCCTGCAGTCTTATACCATCAAATGTGACACACGCATACACCCCAGTTCAAGACGTCAGAGGATTACAGTATTTGTCCAACAAATTCCTCAGTAGCCACAGAGTTCAACATCTGTTCTCTGCCTGGTTTTGTTGAAGAGAGATACAACAGTGGGAAAACTCCACTGAAGACAATACAACTCAGATTAATCCAACTTTTTAACCCTTTTTTCATCTTATTTAAACACCCAGTTTATTCTCAGACTGGACCAAAAATACAAATCATGTGGTTTAGAGGCAGAGTGCACCTGTGTGTCAACGAAAAGTAACTGACTGGAAGTAAAGTCGAAAAGAAAAAAAGCCTCTTACTCGTTTTTCCTGGAATTTGCTTTATCCTATTTATGGAGTTACTGATACACCACACTGATTACTTGACACACATGTATGCGCCTCGCTGATCATGTATACCGTACAGACATACAGCTGGTGCAACTGTTGTGGAAACCGCTGCGCTGCACTGTGTTTTAAGTTAAAATCCTGGAAGGCTCAAACAAAGGAATCCTTGTTTGCTGCTGGGAGCAGCTTCAAACAGCAGCATAATCCTGCCATGGGTCGTGACTTACCATTAGCCCAGATTATGATTGCAGAAGCATTTCCTATATGGTGTATTATATTTATATACATCTGTGTGTTTGATAACATTTTACCACATTAAAAACATTTTACTTTAAGTTTTTAGACACGTCAATGCATAAATATCAAACTCGCTGTATTAAAACATTAAAAACTGCAGTTTTGCCACACATCATGCTTTCCATGCTTTTCAGGAAGTTAGCATGCAAACTACAGAGACTGTCGGAGGAAGTAATGTACTGATACGACACAGTAATCAGATTTTGAAAAAAATGCTGATACATCTCAGCGCTCCACACAGTCTGACAAGGCTGAATCTGAGTCGACCGTCACAGTTAACACTTGTTAAGACGGACATCCATCAATGTTCACTGCGTGTTCAACAACATGCGTCCAGCATCATATTTGTGAAGCTTTCAAGGGCTAATTCAGTGTTAATCAACATCTTGAGTGTTCAATTTTGTGACAATGCACAACAAACTAATACTGAAAGGCAAGATTCAGACTAATCTACTAAGACTTCAACAGCAAAGTACTTGCTAAGTAACTGTTTTCTTTTGCCCATTTCTTGCTTATTTTGTACGATGTGGCATGTGTCTGTGCATGAGGGACAGCAACTTTCTCAAGGTAGCTTGGGGCCACGCAGTAACTTAATTCTCCATTTCCTCTGCGCACGGCCTCATAGTGGGGGTCAGGTAACAAAACAGCATGAGGCTGCCCTGCTACCAGGGTCAGAGCATTCATTTTGGTCCTGACAAGACACATCAGGACCTGTTTACCCTGCAGCAGGAATACAAGACCCACCACAGTGTACATGCATATGTGTGTGTGTGTGTCTCACAATGAATGGATTCAGTTTGCAACTTCAGCACAGGAAGAAGATTTGGTATCTTGTGCGATGTGTGATGTCTTGCGCAACTTCAAAACGTCAGTGCCGGTCTTTGTCGGGGCTACAATAGAACATTCAGTGTGCAATGCAACAGTTTAATCAGGCACATGTGTGTGTGTGTGCACTTGGAAGCATGTACAACAGTGTATGCTTTGTGGATGAATCGTGTGTTTTGTCCCTTTTGTCCACATTTATATGTTTTTACTCAATGACTGTGTATTAAAACACAGATGTGTTTACAGGGACGCATCTTAAGCCGCTGCTTAACTTAGTACTCGCTAAAGTAAGTAGCAGTAACTTAGCTGCCATTACCGGCTGAGTGTTGGTGTTTACAGCTCTAGCACAGAAGCTCTGGACCACCAGGAGGAGAAGGTTTTCATGCCCGTGATGAGGGGGAATGCTGACGAGGAGCAGCAGAAATAGGCACCTAAGCCAGACCCATAATAAAGTTTTTCCAGGTGCAGAAAGATTTTGTGCATGTTGTGAAGGAGTTTTCTGTACAGACATATAATTTGTGTAAAAGGTTTTTGTAGCTGTAGAAATATTTTGTGTACCTGTTTTGTGCAACAGTGAGTTTTCACAAAGTCTGAGAGACAGACGCATAAACTTCCTGATGGACACATTAACTTGCTGCTGAAGTAACCGTGGTCCTATTAGCGGACTCTGACCGGACGGGGAACTCGTAGGACTGAGGGAGTGTTACACGTGTAGCACAGGAGTTTTCGTCAGAGACATTAGAGCTTCTCTGTGAATCTTTTGTCCAATTAACAGTCCAAATCTCAAAGAAATATAGTTTTCTATTATGCAACAAGAAAACCAAACTCTCTAGAAAAAAAAGAAAATTAAATTAGATTAGATTATTTTAAGATTGTCAAGGAGCCTTTTGTCTTTTTTCTTACAAGTGATTATAAATTTTATCTGTTGCCTTGAGAAGATATCCACACACAGCTGCACAAAGATCCTCTTTTAGATTCAGTCAAAGTGTATCTGCTTCACGTTAGGTCACTGTGTTTTACAGTGAAAACAAAACTAATTCTTTGTGAGTGTAGAAGAAGCTATTAACGACAACAGAAATACCGTCATGATTATGTTCCAGGTCCCTTGTACCTTAGGCCTGACCTTTTGTACAAACAGTCTTTTCATTAAGGAGCTAAATATAACTCCTGCTCATCAAGCGTTTTCGATGATTAATGATTATCACAAACACAAGTGAACTGTCCTGCTCTCTCGCACACAGATGAACATACACAGGTTAAATATAGGCTTTGTACAGCTCATCGTAACACTAATGGTCTGTCCTAATATCAAGCGTCTGTGTTGGATTTTATTAGCCGCCTGTATCAAATTCTCCTTCCCTCTTTTTCTCTCTCAAAACACTCAGACACTCACAAACACAGCCTAAGTGTTATGTCTGCAAGAACATTCAGTTCTTGGTTTTCCACAATTACAGACTAGTGTGCTTCTGTAATGTCTTCATGGATGACGTGAGGTTCACCTAAAATAGTAAGAACAAACACGAGTGTACCAGTTCTCTCATTCGCACACCGGTGCGCTACCTTTTATTAGTAGAGACACTTTGATCTCACGTCTCATCGGCTCGTGCGTTAGCTTTAATGTGAAATGTTTGTGTGTGTTTTCCTACCTCTGTCAGAGCGTGAAGCTGGCCCTCATGGACACACACTCCCATGAACCTGCAAGATCACAAAAGAGATGAAGGATGAAGTTCTCGTAATACCATCATTTACTTTCTAACACAACACAAGGACATTTATTAGAATTGATTTGCGGGCTAACACGTTTTACTTCCTCACAATCTAAAGAAGAGTTGGGAGATGCCCTGCAGCGTCATGTAAATTAAAATGATGTGGAAGTATCAGAAAACGTAACACTTGGATGACCTCCTCGGCTGCAGGTAAACAGAGAAAGCAGGAAGAATAGTTCAGAAAAGATTAAGATTCCAGCAGACAAGACCAGACAAACGATTACTGCGAGACTGTGTGCTAACAGGAGGATAATAACAGCTCAGTTGCTCCACCTGCATTCCATCCATTTCTCCCTCCACCTATCCATTTCTTCATACTTAATAAACAGAAACACAATCTTCCACGCTGCTCTTTCACTTCTGTTTCAACCAAACTGATTATTTTCAGCAATAGAGGAAAAGCCTGCCTCGTTTCAGCTCGATGACGTTACTTTTTTTTCTGTTTTGATGGATTAAGAATCGTCTTCAGCCCAAGAAGATGGAAAATATCCTGAACCCATTAAGCACCATGCCTCCCCCCCTTCAACTAAAGTGAAACAATGTGTGTGTGTGCAGAGCAACATATAAACCAACTTTGTTCACGAGCAGCTCATAATTCTGAAAGCAGTGAAAAAGGTCAACTTTGTAGGTCCTCGTTGGATTTTAGCGAACAATGCCCCCCTCAGTGTCTGCTTGTTAACACACAGACACACTCACAATTCACTACAAATGCCCAACAAAGATAGCATTGTAAAAAGATACTGCGCATGTGTGTGCATGCACACACATGCACAAGAGCACACACAGACATTTATGCATGTATGTGCATGTTCATAAACACACCACTCTTCTCTCCCACTCAGGATCCCAGAGAGCAGCATGTGAACTTGACAGAAAGTTTTTACTACAGAGCCATAAACAAAAAAAACAATTCTCTGGCATCACAATGTAAATAAAACTGCACAGATTTTTATTAAAGTTGCTATAAACTTTTATTTTGTCTACTGACCTTTCCTTTTCCTGTCGTAAAACACAAGGCAAGCAAAGTTTATTTGCATAGGCAGTTTAAATGCTCTTTAAAACACAACAGAAAATACAATAAATAAATAAATATATAAACTTAATTTCAGAGCAGTGATGAGGTGCCCTAAATCCAATAAATGACATAAAGTGCAGTAGATAAATTACTCAATTAAAGCCACAGGAGAACAGAGGGATGTTTAATTTCTTTCTTCTATAAATAACTAGTAGCCACTAGCCAGAGTAAAGACCTTATGTAACGTAATGTGCCCTGTTCTTGTTATAACTCTGGCAGCAGTGATTTGAATGTGCTCATGTTTTTGGGTGAAAAGTAATTTTACATTCACAGCACACCAGTAACACAAAAGAACAAATTAAGAGTCCAAAGAGAGACCAAAGAGCCCTTTACCTCCAACATTTGTGTATTTTATTTATGTATTTATGTCTTGTACTGTTTCTTGTTGCAGAAAACACTTCCTCTGGTTTAGGTTGAGATTAACTGCGTGTTGTGCATTGAGGTAGAAAAGCCAGTCTGCTGTCTACAGTGCATGTTCATATTGTACAGCTCCTCTGAAAACTGTCAAAAAGTCAAAAAGTGATACAGGAAAAAAAATAACAGACAAAAATGTCACTTCAGGAGTCAGAGTCAGGCGTAAGGGTCTCACAGTCTCAGCGTTGCCCATTTCTTCTGATAATATCGGATCTAATCCCCCCCCTAAAAAATGAACCTGATTGTTCAGAGCTGTCCAGTCCCCTTGTGACAGAGAGGAACCTCCTCGCTCTTCGCCTCTAGGCATCTGCTGCAGCTCTAACTCTAACAGGAGCTGGCAGTTTAGAAAATCCATTGTTAATAGGCTCTGTGTTTGACACAGTTTCTAGTCAACCCCAAAGGAAACAGGTCACAACCACAGACTCATGAGCGAGCAAGTGAGTCTGAGAAGAGAGACACAGCGGTAGAGACAGATAACATAACACATATTTAAGACCTGAAAGTGGCAGGTGTTGAAAGGAATTATTAATATGTGTGCTATTTAAATATTAAAATAATAATGAGGATTTATTTTTATTATCTTAAGCCTGAAAAGGCGAGCTCATTCCAAGTTATTACTGGCATCTCTTAATGAACTGATACATAACACGCCTTTTGGATTAGAAATCACCACCAATAATCAGTTCCTTTTTGACTAATCACAGTTTACCACGTAGCTGATACATGCATAATACGTTACGCAATAAAGCAATAATCAACTAGAACAACAAAAATGGGAGATAATCACATTAATTTGGGCGGCTGAATATTTGACGTAACTTCTCACGGCACAGTAACTTGGTCAGTTATTCAGTTACTAACCTGAGTATGCTTGGATGGGAAAGCCGGTTCATCAGTTGGACCTCTCTCAACATGTTTGCCCGGTTGCTGCTCAGCTTGTTCATCTTCAGAGCCATAACTTGGTCTGAAGCTCGATGACGTACCTGTAAAACAGTCAGATGATGCCACAATTCGACATGCTGCAAACTCAGTCAAGTACGATGTTTTATATGTACACTTCATTTTTAATAACTTTCATTTTGGGGAAATATCTTTAGGCCTCGAAAAGCTTCTAACACTGCTCTTCAAGACTGAAACAACAAACAGTATCTGGCTAATGCAGTGAGAAAAGAGAGGAAGCAGAAAAGGAAGGCCGCACATAAAAGAGAAGTGAAATGAGGTCAGTCGCTGCTGACCAGCCATGACAAAGTAGATGTGTCAATCCAGAGCTGCACAATCAATTTTGTGTTATTGTGCATTGGGATTTTAGTTTCCATCTCATTGTTAGACAGTGGCAGCATCACTATCCATCTGTGTATGGTTGGCTGGAGCTTATCCCAGCATGCCTTGGGTGAAAGGCGAGCGAACGCTGTAGACAGGTCACGGCACGGAGACGACACCGAAGCCTGCTAAAGTTAACAGTACACGTTTCCGAGCTTCCCTCACCTGACTTCAGTAAGAGCTACATTATATGGTTCATTGATCTGAGCAGTTCAAGATTCAAGAGTCAAGATCCGGCCTGTGCGTGTCTTTTTCCAAACAGCTTTCAAAGACAAGTCCCCAGATGGTTCTGTGTAACAATCTGGTTAAGTGTGAAATGGAGCAATGCCAAAAAAAAGGAAACAGCACTCCTAACATGCCCTTTACATCCCTCTTGACTGAGAACAAGCGGCGTTCAGGAGGGAATCTGAATTTCTGAATTTGAAGATTTAATTTAGAGTCAGAAACAAATACGAATGTTTTAATGAACATTAACCGTGCTGTGTGTCCGTTCACTGCACGTATCACCTCAGAGCCTTTTAAAAAAGTAAGTTGATGTGAGGTCACAACACAGGTTTCAGAGATGCCACGGTGCAGTGCATTAATTACTAAGAACCTGACTTCTGCTAAATAGCCTCATATGTATATTTATATGCAAACAGGAACCATCATCCTGCAAACCACAGTTTCGCACCAAATGACTGAGCTGCTGCAGACACATCTATCTACCTCCACTTGTAACCCATTTCCTGACAGCAGAGACATAATTAAGACCGTGATGCAGGTTTTAATAGTAGTTTAAAAGGCTAAATTGATACTCCCGTTTGTGTGTAAAAGGCAGACAGCCTTCAGGAACGAAGTCCAACATTACTGAGAGCTCCAGATGAGGAATATAAGCACAGGAAGTCATTTGGAAGCACTCTACATGCATGCAAAGCAGAGCTGCATACTGACATCTATTATCACACCTGACCTGCTGCATGTTTGACATTATAGATCATCACCATGACTGTTTTAAAACCACATCAGTCAGTCTACATGAAATGAAAGGTGCACTGGGTGACGGGTGTTTGGGTGTTTGTTTCACTGGTTTCAATCATTTGGATAGCCTATATTTTTCTGTCAAAACACTGAAAACTTTAATTTGTTGATATATATGTTACCAAAGAGACTGTCATCCACTACAACTACATCATCTGCTAACAATGGCTCTTTGACTTTGGTCCATCACCGCAGCTACGGTACACTGGTGACACAATGGATGGGCAGTATCGCTTTACATCAGGAAAGAGAATTGACAGATGGGACAAAGTCAATATGGATTATATAGGAGGCATTAACAATGAAAGTCAATGGACAAAACTGCAATTTCAGTATGTGGAGACGTCGCCATGAAGGGAGACAAATCAAAAATGGTCTATATATAGCAGAAAAAGCACAACAGATCCTGGTCTGTGATTCGGGCTATGGGAGCTTTCTGTGTACGCTTCCCTCTCTGCCTCATACACAGACACACAAAAATCGCTCTGTTCAAGTTCAAAGGAAGGGGCCTGGCTATAAGAGCCGACAGTCTCCACCGCAGGACAGCAGAAACAACAGATGGCCACTCCTCTGAAGGCCTCCTCCCCCACATCCGTCTATCCTCCTCCGACCTCCCCCCTTCTATTCCTCACTCTTCACATCCCCCCATCTGCATTTAGTCCCGATCCCCCTCTTTCTCCTCCTCGCTGTGGCCTCCAACAAACCGTCATCCCTAATCCTCATCTTCCCCAGTAGTCAACCCCAAGTTCTCTCCTTACCCCCTGCCTTTCTGCTCTTTTTACACTCATATCTCCTTTTTTCACTGCTTATTTCTGCAAAACATACCCCCAGTGTCCTTGTCCCCCAAACCATTTATCCCATTTCTCCTCCTCCCTCCAACCCAACCTCTAAATCACCTTCCTCTTCAGGGCTCTTCATCCCCTCCACAGCCCTCGTCTGTCCCCCATCCCTTGTACTCCACCTTTCAACCCCCATTTTTCATCCCCTTCAACAGGCTTGCCACCCCAGCTCTCTGCCATCAAAAGCTTTTTCCCCGCTGGTTCCTCCTCCTCTTAGCCTCAACCACCATCATCATTAATTTCACCAACTTTTTGTTCCTAATTCTATCTGTCATTCTGCTTGACTATGAGCTTTTCATCATTCTGCTCCACGTCCCTTTTCTTCGTCTGTTTACCTATGCAGAAAAAAGTATGAACAGATATTTCCATTACTCAACCAGAGGCTAAGGCAGTAATTGCACACAGGAAGCATGGTCCACAAAAAAGGGTTGTTTGACTTGATTATGCATTATTTGCAACATTTATGAGAGCTTACTTTGTCTTAGATGGTCAAAATATGTATTTAAGCAGTGCATAGTTCTTTCCTAACAATAAATGTTGTTGTTTTCTATAATATCTATGTAGAGAGGAGAGTTTGAATGTAACTGATGCGGACATATGTAGACTCTGAGCTGAGCTACAGCAGCCTGATAACTACAGCTGATTTACATGATGTACAGGTAGATATCATTCACTGAAACTGTTGGCTGTTCATTTGTGGCGTTCTGAAGCGTGTTATGAATAGTGTGAGTATTTTGATGCATTTTGTAGGTCGCCAGAAAAAGCTCTGCGGCAAACATTTATGGCAGTTACACATTTTTGTTCAGCAAGATAATCTTCACAAATGAACACGACTTTAAAATGCAACCACCAGAAGTAAAAAGCTAAAGTTAAGCTGACACGTAAAAGCTTCAAAATTCATGAGAGGAATATTTACGACATGATGAACTCAAAATCTTGTGTTACAGACTGAATGACCAGAAACCCATTCAGAAATCCTATTGACTTCAAGACAAGGGCAGCGGAAGTCCAAAAATGCTGACTCTTTTCCAGGTTCATTCCTACAGCACTCAATAAACTGTTTACACGGCCAACAATGGGGTGTTTTTGACAGCTGGCATACCCAGAGCACAATGGGTTACAATAAATTAATTACACAACATAGTTTTAATGTATATATTATGTGATTAAAATCACCAATAGCTGTCAGACACCATCAACAGTATCGTCAATCAGCTTAAACCCAAGATGTAACCTGTAACCCAAAGATGGCAGCTATTCAGTCCAATGAGAATTATTCACCTGCTGCATACGCCAACAAAGTATTCTAGCATCTGAGTTTACATCCTGATAATGCGGCCCAGTGAATATTCGCAGTAGTGGTTCTGTTTCTGCCCCATTTCAAATGTCTTTTCTTTTTTTAAGGAAAGTTTTCCCAAATAAAAAACCTACATAGAGCAAAAATTCCTAGTAGAAAGTTATAAGTGGCCTAGTTTGCAGTTTCAGGTGTCCTGTCAGCATTTTTACAGATGTCTCTGGGGAAAATCATTTTTGGTCCACAGGGGATTTTTGTTTACCACGAGTTGCCACCGTGCAAAACTGGAAACAGGCCTGAGCTGCGGTGCATATCCTGGTCTTATTAATATATCTATTCCCTTCCCCCATACTTGTGACCATTATTTAGCATGTTAACAATTTGCATAACAACAGACCTTCCATGTACACCCATGAACACACACATATTAAAGCTCTTGAATAAATGGCCATAAACATGTCGTCCGATCAGGAAGTCACAACAAACCAGCTGAAGATGAAATGTGGTCAAGGCTGGTTATTTTTTTTCACAGAAATGCAACTCGAATGTCAGATAAGTGGTTACTGCACACTGTCTATCTAAACCAAATCGAGCCATGCTGAAATTTCACACAGTGCTTTTTTGCCTTGTTATCACAAGCAACAAGAATAGATAAGAGACATTATATTTGTCTGCTGGTGTTTTATTTAAAGAGAGAGCGACAGAGAGACTACACTTCGAAAAGCCAAAGCAATAAAGCCAAACGTGCTTGTGTGACTCCCGTTCACATGCCTGGAGGGGGGAGAGAATGAAGTAACAGGGTTAACAGTCGCGTGTTGAAGTGACTGCAATCTAACTTGACCTCAAAATGTCCAGGAGAGACGAGCGAGTGAAGAGAGGTCAACCAAGCATATCAACTTAACAAGATTAGATCAAATGATCATCACATATAAATGCTATTTACTTGTGAGGGACGCACACAAGTTCTCTATCATGTCTGTGATATTCTAATCCTGACTTCTGAACAAAAGGCATGGCTTCTGTCACGAACGAGGGAAAAAGAAATCAATCATGAGGTCAAATGAGTAAGTGTGATCTGAGAGACTGCCTGACCTATTATTAACCACCCTTGGATGGATGGATGGAGTGAGACATGAATAAGAAATGAGACCTGAAAACAAAACAAAGGGATGGAAAAGGACAGGAGATAAAGTCACGCAAGGAATGAGAAAATCAAGGGCACGCTGAGGAAGCTCAGAAAAGATAAGAGGAAAAAGAAAATCACTCATCTCCACCCACCTTGAAGACATCAGAGAAGAATCCCGAGCCAATCCACTCACAGGTGAAGTCATCAAGGCGTGTAAGACAGGAGAAGGCACTGATGAGGGCTCTGTAGGATGATGGCCACACCCTGCCCACCTGGAAAAGACAGGTACAGACTGGTATCAACAGGTCAAGATGTTTATAAGTCTTGGCCACGCTGCAAGATCTCTCCTACAACTTAAGATAAATGTAGATAGATAATGCCACTTTTAATCTTGCACCTAAACAGAGTTTCCTGGTTCTGTAAGCCAATTTTCCCTCCTCCCTTTATGTCTTCAGTGAAACCTGAGTGAACTGTGTCATAAACTTCCACATTCACGACTAAAGCTGAAGCAAATTTTATGCATTTTTTGATCAGTAATTGTTGAGCAAAGATGCAAACATCTGTTTCTACGTCAAGTTTTTGTTGCTCGTGTAACAGAATCAGTTGCTGTCCTACTACTGCACGTACAATGCAATGTTTCTTCATTTTGGTCATTTTATTCCATCATCATTTCCTGTGCACGCAACTGTGACACTAACAGATCGGTATTCACTTGCGAAAATCAAACACACTATAAAAACTCTTGATCTTGAAGACTCTTTATCAGATGGATTGGTTCCAACCAGATCAGAAGGCAAACGTTATGAATCATTAAACTTTACGTGATGAGAGACGGATTTTATCTCCTGACTGTGGACAACTTTCCAAGATCTGACCTCATCAATCAATAACAGGCCTAATGTTTATTTTATGTACTGTATTACTTCTGTACCCAAAGAGGAAAGAGGAAACAACGTAATGATTATCAATACTTCTGTATACAGTAACATATGCTGACCTGTGAAGGCGGGCCCATGCCCATCTCGCCGACCCCTACCCCTCCTAGACCATCTTTATCCTCATTGATCCGTTCTGGACGTGTGGGGAACCCAGCAATGGAGTTGCGTTTATTCCGGTCCATGGTGACGTGAAAGACGGTGATACCAGTGAGGGTAATATGGGCCTTTTTCTGTAATGTACCCACATGACAAGAGGACTAGATTGTTGTGATGAGTTCCACGGCAGCACAGAATTTACTCAGTTTGTGTCTTGGAGAAAATGTATGACACGGAGTCTTCAGTTTAAAATCGTGTTCAGGGCTATCCTGGCGATGCACCCTGGCTGGATCCAAGATGTTTCCTACTAGTCCAGTTCCTTTTCAGCGGCTTGTAACTGGGGGGAGTTCACCAGGATGAGAGGGTTCTCACATGTTTGACAGATGTATAGTGAGCCCTTGGAGACCTAGAGAAAGGAAAGAGGAGAATCAATATTAGGTCATTTGTGTGGTTTCATATTAAGAAGAGTTTAACGGCAGTGGGGGTTATTGTTTAAAGATTCATAGCTGGGCCTCAAAGGATTCATGCATATGTTTTTGTGAATCCTACTGTCACAGAAAAGAATGACACTTTGAAAACATTACATCCACTTCCACTCACAGAGAAACAAAAGCCACCATAGTGTTCTGTATGAAAAGTTTGGAAGCTGTAGCCGTAGACTGGTCCCAGCTTTAGGATGGATGAGACAAGCCGGTATTGCTCAACAGGCCCAAATGTAATGGCTCTAATAGGGACCGATTGTCCAATTATGGGAGATTAGCCAAGGAATAGCTCAGGTCCTGGACCTTTCTGCCATCCAAAACAAAATCAGCAGGGTACAAAGGGTAACAGGAAAGGAAGTCTGTGGCTAAAGGTCTTTTTTTTCATACACAATGTGGCTTTCATATCTAACGTCTATCTAAGAATATCTGAGTGCAGAGAAAGATCTCCTCAGTTGATAAGTTTGGTTATGAATTTTTTTTCCCAACTACTCTGAGAGAAAAGCACAGGAAAATGATATGGAAAAACACATTCCTTTTCAGTGAGGCCGGAGAGAAAAATATCCTCACAGCTATTTTTTTCTTTTTAAAAGACAAGTCTTTGAAGGAATGTTTGTCACTGAGTAATCACAGTACGTGACTGAGCTTCTTATGTACATTTGCTGAATAATGTAAAGCAGTAAAGCAGCCTTATATTAAGATTGAATGAAGAGAAATTACCTAAAGGATCAGAAAGTAGCTGCATCATCATAGAGTACGACGCATGACAATATGCTGCTATGTGTGTATTATTTTATGGATTGAATCCAATACTAACTTCTCATTCTCCAGGCTGCCAATGTTTTATTGCTGTGTGAGGGAGCTACGTAACATTCAGTTGTAAATTTTGTCATGGACGATGGCAAAAATGTAAAATATTTCAACTTTGTGCAGTCACTGTCGACTTCACCTAATGTTACTGCCCTGCTCTCATCCAGTAAATTGGTTAATTTAAGGTTTGCTGAGGGGTTGCTGAATGTTTAGTAGTGCTATAGAGTTGTTTTCCTATGTGTGGGTCCCCGTTTTGTTTATCTCATGCACGCAGGTTACGCAATACACACTCCTGCCAATCACATTATTCCACTCATCGACAGCTGGAGGTAACATGTCAGGAGGTTATGTAAAAATATGCTTAGAAAGAGAGGGAAGAATGAATGAACATGCATGTAAACAATGCTGAAGTGATTTTAAACGTATAGTGTGTAATTTAACCACAAGGGGGTCTCTCCCGTCAAAACAATAACAACAGCCTTAGTTTAATGACGTTGTGAAATAGTGTTGTGGGAGTTGCTGTCTTCATTGTGAAACAGCCACTGCTGATGAAACTCTTTCTGACACGTCCCAGACAGAAATGTTTATGGACGAGGTCAATTATGTATTTAAGTTTTATTCAGGTTTAGTCATGTTCGTCGATGTCCTTCCTCAATCTCGTATGTCCAGCGATAAATTTCAGCCCCATTCTTGTCCACTTCAGTTGGGTTAATGAATGCTGGAACGACCATGAAAATGTAACTTTTAAAATGAATGACAACCTTTGTGGTTGAACTATTCCTTTAAGTACTTGCGTCGCAGAATGAGTTCATGCATATCATAAAAAATGTCACAGAGTTCACAGTATCGCTTTTACTACTACAAAGCCTGCCGTTGTGTACTCTGAGATTTCTGTTCCCACATGCAGCGTGAGTACACTGCTGTCATATTTTTCAGATGGAATCAGAATTTTACAATGTGTTTACACAAGACATAACTGGAATAGTTCAGTAAAACGTGTCCCAGTAAATGAGTAGGAACGATGGTAAAAAGTAAGAGGGACACAGATATAGCCAAAGTAGAAACACAAAAGTCAGCCCTAGGCCAAAGGGTCTCAGATCAGATCCTAAAAACAGCATCAAGATGACACAGCCAGATTCTGCTGTGGTGTGTTACCGTTACATCACAGACAGACTCTGAGATACTGTAGACCTACCGGACAACCTCTGACATCACTCTCTGTCCCGGCCACGTCCTTAAAAGGCTTTTCATCCTCTACTTTCTTTTTTCTGTCCAATGACACTTCATTTTCTGCCTCGCTGAAACGGCACAGCAGAAATAAAACTGCCCGTGCCAAGAAAAATGCAAGCCACTCTGCCAGGCCGAGGCTCTTTTTTCACATTTCAGTAGCTTTGCCATCCGACGAGCAAGAACAGAGACGCACTTTTCATCTGTGTCATTTTATCCGAGTTGACGAGAATAGGTCGGCGAGTTAGATATAAATTCACCCACAGTTCAAAACAGCTACCAGCACACCCACATCAGTGGTCAAAGCCGCCCTTATGGACTAAACACAAACTTCCTACGCTGACTAGACTTTACACATGCAAATGATGCGCATAAATAAAAACTCTGAGCCTGTGTTATTCTAAAAGATACTACGAGTGGATAAAGACCAGTCCTCAATCGGGATGATGAGAGCAATATACGCCCACTTCTGCTGTAAACATTGTCGCTAAAAGGAAGACAACCCTGAGCACAAACTAGAAAATAACTTCATGCCATTGGAATAAATGTTATACGGTGATAATCCTCAAGGAATGAACTACGCTGCTGGGAATCTTCTTGATGCAAGTGAATCGAAGAAAAAATAGGCATGGCTCCAAAGTCCATTACTATATTTGTTTCCAAACTACTCCCTGTTGCCTAAATATTCAAAGGGCATGCATTTAAAACACCACAGCAAAGGGACTACACATGGAAAAGGGTGGATTTTTTTTAAAAGCCGGCCTTTTTTTGGGTCTGTAAAATGTGGCCTGTTGCATACTCCAAAACAGATGGGACATCTCT
The DNA here is from genome assembly GCA_023373845.1 of Nibea coibor. Classification (NCBI taxonomy): domain Eukaryota; kingdom Metazoa; phylum Chordata; class Actinopteri; family Sciaenidae; genus Nibea; species Nibea coibor. Next base: position 4,364,005 of record CM041725.1, read on the forward strand.
AAAGCAGCCTCGGGCCACATGTTTTAACAGTAGTTTGAGGGGGCCTAAACACTCTCCAGCTGTGCCCGGTGGATTACAGACTAATAGAAAATGTCAGCAATAAATCAAAACCTAAGTGATGTTATAATGATAGGTTGCAGCGAGGCTGTCTCTGAAGGACATGAGGTATTAAATGGGCGTGAGTGAATGCGTGTGACAGACTTATTTGTTCACAGAGAAAGGCTGTGTGTGTACACATGTATGCCTGCCTCTTAAAAAATCAAAAACAAGATCTAATTATGCTGTTAAAACTGAGAGTACATCTACTAATCCCTTCTGTAAACTGCTGTGTTTTTAGTAATGTGACCTTTTTCCCCCTGTGAGTTCACTAAAGGAGCAATCTTTGTCAAGTATTTGGGCAAGGTCACATTCAACAAAAGTGAAAAGAAGCCTCTTATCTGACCACAATCTATTGTGGTAAACTGCCATGATATGTGAGCCGCTGCATACCTGTCATTCTTCAAGGGTTTAAAAGTAATGAACAAGTCCATGGGGCAGGCACCGTGAAAAAAAAAACATTATAACTGCCTATTATCTGGATACCACAGACAGCTAATGAGTCAATGCTGCCAACACAGCTTAATGCGACAAATCACATTAAGCACAAGGTGGTTAGATAGAGAATTAATAGCTGGTTTAGCACGTTTGAAAAAATGTAAACAAACCAAAGAAGCAACAGTTAGTCAGAGTTTAGCTCGCTTACCCGTTTTTACTTCACGGACACGCTTGTAGGAGACACTTTAAGCTCGGTTTCATGCCTCCTCGGGGTAGCATTTATCCAAAAAACGACCCGCGAAACTGCAGAAGTTGGTCAACGCAGCTAGCTCAGTGAGCGTTAGCCGCGACTGGCTACTAGTTTGTCAACAAAACTCGAGCCAAGCACACACACACACACACACACACACATATATATACACACATAAACCGACACACACGACAGCGACGGTTTTAAATTCCCAAAGCTGAATGTCAAAGTAAAGTCGAAGCCTGTTTCTGTTGTTTCTTGTTTCCACAAAACACCAAAGTACGATGTTTTCTTTAGGGGGGGATAATATTTCAGACGACTGTTGGTGTTTGACAGCTCCGTCCTCGACTCTTTGCTCTCACCCCCGAGGAACTCCCCGCAGGCCCCGCCCACATACCGTTGATTGGCAGGTAGATGAGCCAATCAGCGGCCAGTGTGTGCGTTTAACTACAAGTTAAGAAAATAAAATACACGTTATTAGAGAATTTCAAAATAAAATGAACTAAATTAGGGGTGTTCAACCGGGGGTCCACGGGGGACCACTTTTTTTTTTATCAATCATAAACACATATCAAATAGCTGAATAAAGTAAATATAAAAGTTATTTTATTTTAGCTATCTATATTTTATATTTCATGTATACTGCTGTTTGCACCAGGGATATGCAATATATAAACACCCTTTCAATTCACTGTATATCCTGCACATATGGCAACGCTGACAATAAAATTGACTTGAAACTAAAGAAAATCGCCATTAAAATAAGAACTAGGATCAATCACAAGCAGCAGGTACTAAATAAATACAATAATAATAATAGAAAAACTGACTTACTTTGATAATGAATACTGAATGCAGTATTTTTAATCACTACACAGGATTTCTGACACGTGGCTAAATCCAAACAAATACGTCTTGGGGGAAATTTTTTCTGCTAAGTAATCTGTTTTGGTTAACAAACGAAAACCTCAACCACCACTGCTTTTTGTTAAATGTCATCTTTATTGTGTCTTAGAGACGCAGCTCTTTGATGTGCATTAAACTGGAGTTTGTATTTTAATTACTTTTCCAGTGAGAAGATTACTTTAACAGATGACTAAATTAAAATCAAATGCTTGGGGAATTTATTGGCCAATAAATAAGTTATTGCCATGTGATGCATTTAATTCATATAGAGTGCATTTCATTGTATTCCAGATCAGGTCAGTAAGGCAATCATACAGGTCTAAGTTAATAAAACATTTCCTACAAGGGCAGGTGCTTTGACCTCACCTTCTCTGCTCTTATGGAAATAGAGCATCATCTAGTGGACAACACTATGCAGCACACCATGAACAACAGCAAGAGAGCGTCAACCAGAGGTATTTCTTTGAGCATGTCATGCATTTGGGCAGGTTTTGAGATACATTTGTGGGGAAAGAGTCCTCTGTGTGAATAGTTGTCGATTCAGGATTAAAGCATTGATAGACAGGCCACGTCAGCTACACCTTCTGTGTGTCCTGTCAGGGTAACAAACGAGAGCAGACTAATATCACATGACAAATACCAACAACACTGGGTGAGGTCATGTCACATTTGTTTTCCATTTTATATTCTGAAGATCTATGTTGATTATTAAAAACAAATTCCACAAGTGTTTGTATGTCTTTCTATGTCAAATTCTCATAATTATGGTATAGAGTGCAAATAACTTATCAAATTACTCACAGATCATATTCAGCATTCAGAGTATTGTTTATAGGACCTAATAATACATACTGGCAAAGCTGGACCAACAGGGCAGGGTGTGCAAGTACAAATCTAACTAAGCACATTTATTCAGTACAAATTGAGGTACTTGACTAGAGTATTCTCTTTTCATGTTACGTTTTACTTCTACTCAATTTGATGAGTTACTGTTACTTTACAAATGAAGATTCTTTCATAAAATTATTATGTTTCATTATAGCTTAAAGTACTCTGTGAATACAAGTAGAGGTGAAATCATTCATTGATCGATTAGATTAGATTAGTTATTTTTAATGCAAAAACATTTCACGGTTTCAGCTTTTAAAATGTAATTTACTGCTTTTTAATTTTCATTATTTGGATCACTTGAATTAATTTATGATCATTTTGAACGTCTACCACTAAGACTACTGTTTAAAATGACAAAACAAAGAATCAAATTGATTAAATTAACCAATAAGGAAAATAATTACCCCAGTAAGAATCCAATTCACATTAATGCATGGATAATAATAATCTATACACTAATATTTATTTTTATTTTGAGAGTCTTTGGATTACACTATAGTTAGCCTACATTTTTAATACATGATAATACAGTATTTTTACAGTGGACACATGTGGCTGAAAACATCTGTATTTTTCCGTCAGTTTCAGATGCTTTACGGCTTTGTTGACAAACTGACTGAGCTCTTAAAAACTCGTTTTAATATTTTCTTATAGCTGCATTACACTTCATGATAAACTACCTGTTGGCTGTGTGTGTGCAAACGCTGAACGCTGAGCTCGGTTTGTTTTCAGGTTTTCCTGCAGACATATTTTGTCCCACAGTCAGCGCCGTATATCGCCTGTCACATGACCAGCAGCGTTTCCTGTTACTATTGTATTACACTTCCATGTTTTTCACCTCAAACTGCTGCTGTCATGTAAACTACGGCGGACTAAAAAAAAACTGTGACCGCTGCGTGATTCGCCCCGCACAGAAAGTCAGATCGACGTCCCCGCGGAGTCAACTACAGCCGGGCCGAGGGGGGGGGCAAGATGGCCAACTGTGTGGCTTTCCAGAGCAAGTTAACCTCGATCATGGAGATGCTGGCTAAAGCTGCCGTGGTGGAGATCAGTAAGCTGTGGGAGGACGGCTTCACGCTCGTACAGGCCGAGCTGCGCCGGAGGGAGAGTGAGATCGAAGCCCTGAACAGGAGGCTGATGCTGATGGAAAACGAGCGGTTAGCGGTCATAACTCAGGCTTCATCATCTTCCTCCAAGAGAGAGCAGCAGAGCAAGCTGCTGCCCTCCACCGGTGATGGTAAGAACAACCCACAGAGGATCATCTATACATTATATACATTTATTCTCAGCTTATCTGGCCCTTATTTTATTGATAAAAACATAATTTGTTTGGTCAAAAGTCAAGTCAACTTTATTGTCATGTGCAGGACATACAGAGAACTGAAATGGTGTATATAATAATAATAATAATAATAATAATAATATACATGACATATAAAATATATACAATTAAAAGTATTTCTAAGGCAGATCTAAAAAGAAATAAACCGTATAAATATGGCAAATACAGTGGTATAAACAGAACAGAGATCTTTCTATGTGTACAGTGTGTTTTGCACAGAAAAGGTCACAAAATAGTAAAAAAATAAAAATAAAAAGTGCAACATTGCACTATTGAAATTTGTTGTTTTATCCAATAAACTGTCCCAAACCCAAAGATGTTCACTTACTTATCACATACGTCACAGAAAAGCAGAAAGAGTAAAGACACGACAGCCTTTCTAATGTTTTATGATGTATAACTTCCCAAATCTTTTCAGTAAGATCACTCTAAAAGCATTATCGGCCTTTCAGCTCTTCTTTGCCGCATCTAATTAGAGCTAAAATAATTACTCAAATAGTTAACCAAGAGGAAAATTAAGTCACCTTTTTAACTGATCATGCAAAAATGGTTAACATTTTCTGGTTCCAGCTGCAGATCGTTTTACATTTTACAAGCTTAATTGAAACAATGATTGGCATTCTCGCCTTAAAAAAATACTTGTTTTTTGGTTAAATAACATTTATTTTCGTTAGCAGTGTATCCCACCCTTTTTTCTTGATAAAAAGATTATTTGTGTGATGAAGAAATGGCAGGAAATTGTGAAATTTGCTCAAGGCGACGGCTTCTAATTGTTTTCTTTTACCCGATCAACAAAGCAACATGCAGAGATGTTCACTTCACTGTTACATACAGCAAATATTCACATTATAGAAGCTCAAATTAAAATAGTTTCAGCTCTACACAAGACCACCACCACAACAGCCTAGTAATTGGAAAAATAATTAGTGATGCCTGTATTAGTAGTAGTAACTTCATTCCTTTCAGGAGTGTTTTAATTGTAGCTGAGGCTCTACTAGCATCCACAGTCTGTAATGTGGGTTTGTTGTGTTTGGCATGTGTCACAGGCAGTTTGGCTCTTTTGTACCGGTTAATCTTGTTCTGTGCTGTTTTGAAAGCTTTGGAAAACCTCACTGACTCACTTGTGTACCAGCTGTTGTCAATCACAGGGTAAATAAAGGTTAATAAAGTGCACCTGCTCTGTTGTTTCAGGCCCGATAATAGACTCAGTCCAGACTTTGTCTTCTGACCAGAGTATGAGAGAGAAGGCGGACACCTCAGCCAATCACAGAACACCACCACCACCTCCTCCGCAGACGGAGGAGAAACAGTGCGAGCAGCTCAAGTACGACCACTGTGAAAGCGACGGCAGAGATGATGACGAGGAGGATTTGATAGTGAAGCTGGAGGACGAGGACGACGTCCAGATTGTGGAGCAGATCGTGGACTCCGATCACAGTGTTAACGATGGAGCAGGTCACCATGAGCTGGAGCTGAACCAACTCCAACCCGCCGAGGCGATGGAGGAACAAGAGAGCCAGCACTGGTCGTCGGTTTCAGTGGGAGACAGCGACACCGCCGACGACTCGGACTGCTTCTTCGAACCGAAGCAGCCGTCGCAAAACCTGGACTCAGAAATCCTGCTCATTCAGAACGCTTTGGACATTTTTGATAACACGGCAGAGACGGCGTACTCAGACAGGTTTATGAGGGATAACGGACAAGGTGCGTCAAGCAAATCAAGGGCTCCTGTGACTTTTAGCCAAGCTCAGCCAAGTCAGCCTTTAGAAGCAATAAATCCAGCAGACAGAGGAGTGTCCATCAGATTCCTCACAGAGAAACAACCACAAACTAAAAACACGTCCGATTTCAACCCGGACAGCAGATTCTTTCTCCTGAACGACCCAGAGTTGCACAAAACTATAGCGAGTCGCCGCATAAAGGAGAAATGGTTCATCTGCCCGTTCTGCGGCAAGAGCTTCGATCGTGTCAGCCACCTGGAGATTCACCAGCGGATTCACACGGGGGAGAAACCGTACACGTGCGACACGTGCGGCAAGTGTTTTTCTCAGAGGAGTAACCTTCGCACTCACCAGCGGACTCACAAAGAGGCTCTAACCCAAAATGCTGTTTGATTCAATAGATTTTGAAGAGTGAGAAAAGTTAGAAATATCTATCTAATGTCTAGATTCATGAACAAATTCTCTTTGTATTTTGATATTTCTGAAAAGTGTGTATGTAGCCGACTGATCTTACTGTGCACTCCTGTTGGGTTTTTTTTGGATATTATAACTTTGACATAGCTTTGATTGTAAGGACTAATTTTGGTACTCGTACTGTTTGTAAATCCAGCCAGTTAAGAGATTTTTAAAGACGTGTAAGGACTTCCAGCTCTGGTGACGTAGCTTAATATTGAGTGCTACAGGTCACGTGTTGGTGTTTTAATATTTGGCTGGTTGATGTGAGTCACTGTGGATCAGAAAGGGTTGGATCATAACCTCTTGTATGTATGTGTGATCACTGGCGTGTGATCCTCTGATATCTCTCAGCGTTAACATCACCCCATCCATTGTCCATTATCAGGTTCACACGGTGAAAATCAAGCAGAACAGCTCAGATCTGCATCTAAATACACTTAAAGCATGCATTTCCTCGACCTGATGGAAAGACAACACAACACTTTTAGCCTGAACGCACACTAAACTGGCATAACGCAACAGCAGATCGTTACACAATGACCTGGATTGTTGTTGTGTTGTCTTGGTAATACTCTTCCTTTTGTAAAGGAAAGTCACGTACATCTAAAGTTGAACAGGAAACAGAGCTGAGCACTGTAATAATTCAAACTTGCATCATTGAGGTAGTTTAGTAACATCAGGAACTCCCCTCTTCAGAAAAAACAAACTTCTTGAACACTCATTTCTTTTCTGTAACTCACTCTTGGGTTTTTCCAAGTGACACCTGAGGTGCTCCATGGCATGCTGGGAGATGTAGGTCTTCTTGAAGGTACAGAAGTTAGAAGAGGAGATACTACTCATTATCTCAGCTTAGCACAATGACTGTAAACACCTAGTCCAATAGACCGGCAGCCATTTTAGGGTCAGTGCAGGTGTTTCCAATGATGCTAATTAAAGTTCAGGTCTGTTTATTTATTGAGTGTCCAGCGCGCTAACATGCACCACAGCAGCACCCTGACCCTGCCTGACCTGAATGGAATGGGACCTTAATTATTATCATTGGTAACACCTGTGTTTACTCAATATTTCATGTCAAAATGGCCGCTGTGAAAAAGTCCTGTTAGCTCATATTTCATTTGTTAGAGGTGCTGGAAGACAAAGCTAGGCTAGCTGTTTCCCCTTGCTTTCAGTCTTTATGCTAAGCTAAGCTAAATGGCTGCTGGCTGGCTTCTTATTTTACCAGAAAAGGCAAAAAAATCCCAAATTTAATGTAGAGGTTCTCTGAGATTACTGAGCTCATCACACAGAGTGAGACCAGCCACCCTGTGATAATGTAAGCCAGGAAATCACTACAGCCCGACACAAACGTTACATTACTGCTGCAGCTGTGATTGATGACGCCCTTTAACCTCACGCGGGAGCTGAACCAGGTTATTATAATAATGATAATAATAATAAAGAACAGTGACTTTGTTTTTATGCTGTACTTTTATGAATAAACATTTTAACATTTTACATGTCAGTTTTCTTTTCCAGCACTTAGTGGATACAAAACTATTTACAACAACATATACACAACCAGTTGTGCGTCAATACAGTTTCGACCAGCCTGTACACTGCTGTGCTCTGTCACGTTGATGTAGATATGGTTAAGTTTGCTGCGTTTGTCCATGAACATCCACCAGTGTGAAGACTGTCCGCGTCCATCAGACCCGCTGGGCCTTTTGACCTTTTCAGAGTTTCAGGTAGCTTTTAATTATGACATCATAAACATACAGTAGCGCCTTATAGCTCTTCCTTACATATACATATATAATACATACATACACTAACTTCTTATACACAGGTGCATCTTATTTCACAGCTGGAAAATATTGAAGCTTACAAGTTGTCCACATCTTCCTGTTTGAATGTTTGTGATGTAAACAAATCTCAGTTTGCAGGATTTATTGAGACCTTCCCGTTGTGAATTTAAACGTGTGTCCAGCTGTAAAGCAGGCGGTGGTCGTTAGGTCTTACAGATAATACGGTAAACATCGTGTGACAGGAGCCTTTGTTCCCTGCAGGTTGAAGGAGAGAAAGATGGCGCTCATGGTTTGTGAGAGGGAAAAACTCGCCCGTCCTCTAGTTCTCCATCTTCAAACTAATCAGGATCAAACACTTCCAAATTACGGGGCACCCCCGGTGGCCGTGAACCGCAATGTCCCTGGTTCGTGCCCAGGCTGGAGACCCCATGCTGCCCATGACATTCACCAACTCTCTCTCATCTCGTCTCACGTTGCGTTCCCACTGTCAGCTCTCTAATAAAGGCATAAACGTGCCTGCACAAATATTTCAAAAAAACATCCCAGATTATTACAGGGTTAGGATAAAAGATCAAAAACTCAGGGGAGAAAAATAATAAAATTTTTGGATGGTTCTTCTGGGCTAATTACACGCTGCAGTCAGTGTGTACACAACAAACATCCCATTACAAAGAATGAGGTCATTTTCACTGCAGCAATGCAGACAGGCTTTCTGTCTTCTCTCGTGTGGGTGAGAGTCCTCATGTGGTCTAGATGATCTGTCCTCTGGGGTGCAGCAGAATGGCATTGGAGTGTGGCCTGGGCCTGAGGATCCCGTTACTGTAATAGAAGTGATTGTTGAGCGCCGCCGATATCTGGTAGGAGCTGCTGTCTTCGTCATCCTCGTGTCCCTCTTCAGCTACCGACGGCGGCGAGTCTCGCTCCCTGAGGTCTGGGTCTCTGGTCTCCTCCTGCTGGACCTTCACGGGAACCAGGGAAGAGGGCAGACCTGAGTCCTGGTAGAGTGAAAATTTACTTATTACTAGTTTTCTGATTTAAAAAAGATGCTAAAATTAAAATGCTGAATGCAGATAAAGGTATTTTCCCTCGTCCCTCTCTGTCACAGTGACAATGCACTTTCAGCAAATTAAACATGATACCATGACACATTGCAAACGAAACTAAATGCATTTCAGCCTAATCTCCCAGCTGTATGTCTCATACCAGTGACATGTTGCTGCTCTTCAGGTATGACTCCACCTTCCTCCTGCGCTCCTCGTTCTCTCTGTCCATGTCTGCTCCTCTCAGGCTGTCTCTGCCGTCGTGCCACACTACGGGACGTCCCAGTTCATCCGTCTCCACTCCCCCGCCAGGCCCCCATTTACCACCCAGTGTGGAGTGGCTGCCTTTGTACATGGGTCTTTCCTGCAGGCAGGGAGGTGACCAAAACAGTCACAACACTGATGACAACTGTTTGTTTATAGGACAACAACTATGCGAAGCAACTGTAATTATTCTTTTCTTCTAGTTTAAAGTAATTCATGTTATAATGGAGGACGGAAAGAGGGTGATTTTTATTTCAGCATTTACTACATTTGTCTTTTTTGGGACTTAATGTCACCATTGACTGAATTCACAGTAGTAGTGATGCAACTAACTAATTTTCATGATTAATCAATTACTACAATTACCTTTATATTCTCTAAAATGTCAGAAAATAGTTCAAAATGTCTATCACAGTTTACCTAAACTTAAGGATGACATATTATTTAATTACTTTGTTCTATTTTTAATCATATAAAACTGAGGAAAAAGCCACAACTTTTGCCTGATTAATGGCAAATAAATAGTTATTATTGATTAATACACTGGATCTGAGACTTTTTCTGGCATAGAAGCCAAAAAAATATCCACAATCCATTGATCTGGTAACAACATCCAGGTAAACTAGTGGTAAAAAGAGCTTTGTTTTTAATATGAATGCTTTATTTAAAACAAAAAAACATGAATTGCATGTTTTTCTGTTGCACAAATTAGTTAAATTTTGTCCAAACTGTGATTTTGTACACATAACAGACATGAGGATCTCCCGCTAAACTGACAGTGAACTCATATTTTGGATTTGACTCATCTAATTACTCATCTATCATCAATTTGTCCTCCTTGTACTCGTCATTATGTTGTTTTTAAACTTTAATAAATCTGGATCATGATAGTCTTACATGAACACTCATGTTTTTTAATCTAATCAAATCAATCAAACTCTTCCACTCAACATTTTTCATGTTTAGCCGCGCCCCTCCTCGCTCTACAGACACTCTCAGTGATGAACTCACCAGACACAGCTCGCTGTTTTTCATTCGGCTGTCTACTCTGAGCAGCGCGTAATCTTCACACTGGGGGAAAAAAACAGAGAAAGTTAACGAACATGAGCACGAAAGATAAATAAAATGAATCATCTGGAACAGGATATTAATAAGTATCTATGAACACTGCATGCTATTTGTTTGAAGCTGCAGCAGCCTGTAATCATCGGCCTCCACAGCAGACATAGCTGCTGACTTTGCCAGCGGCTCCACCCCGGCTACGCCCGGCAGGGGCGGGCGTGTCGACCCGGTTTCTCTCAACCCTGCAGGTTATTGTTCTCAGCAGGAGTGTGTGTTTGTGTGTGTTTGTACCTGCTCTCTGGGGTCTGAACTGACAGAGTTCAGTCTTCTGAAGGAGGCTTGTCTGGAGAAGCTGTTAATTTCCTCCCTGGGAAAAAAAAAAGACAGCACATTTGAAGGATTTGCTGAACAATAGTGTCTGAAAATGTAATTTCAGAAAATAGGTCATAGTCTGCAAACAGTTTAAATAGCAGTTTACTAGATTTACAGTCGTAATCAGAGATGGGGCAATAAATAAAAGTCTCCTCACTCGATCTTTTTAAAAGAAAATCTGGGTCATCTTACGTTTTTTCGCTGAGCTCCCTCTCCAGTTTTTTGTTCTTGTGCCGATGGTAGCGGTTGACAAGCAGCACCACAAAGACCAGGATCATGACCAAAGCTCCGGCTGACGCGCCAATAATGATAAGCAACTGGGTGTCAATGGGGGTCCCAAGAGGTTGTGGACCGTCTTCTGTAGGAAGGATGATCAAGACAAGTGATTTAATCTCTTTCACACATTCACAGAGAAAGAACTAGAGCGACTTGTTTCAAGCAGCATCTTTTCATGTGTCTTTCTGTCACAAGGGGGCAGCAAATTTGCACAATTCCTCAAATCATAAAGAAGAACTTTCTCTTGACAGCCAACAAAGCTGAAATTCTTTGAGTTTACCTGCTACCACCAGTGTAAAATCTGCTTTTGAGACTCCAACGTTGTTCCTGACCACACACTCGTAGACCCCGCTGTCATTCCTGCGGACGAGCCGCCCAAAAACAAGCTTTCCTCCAACCACAGACGTCCCATCTGGCAGAGCTCCTCCTCTCCTGTGGACAATCAAGAGGGGAAATGTCATCATTGATTGACACTGATGTATCACGGAGGTGAAGCCATACAGAAACCAGTGACTCACTGCTTGAAACAATAGCTGTGTACGACGCAAGCCCACATTCCAGTTTAAAGTATTTCTGTTGACGTGTCAAACACGCACAAATCTCTTCTGATCTAAAACAGCAGCGTAAAACGCAGAAAGCTGGTTTGTGTTACGGAAATGTATTCGGCTGAACGAGTACTACACAGGATCAGGTTCACCCGAGTGTAACCACCAATTCACGTGCACCTGAACCAAAACCTGCAAGGCTTACAAGTGGCACCCATTGACCTGAACAGGCCGGATAAATACTAGGTTTGAGGGATTTAATCAAGTCCACCTACTGAGTCCCACACTGCAGCTAATGCCATCACAGGCCACATAATGGAAAACCAGTTTCTGATCAAGTCCACTGAGAGGGGTCATGTTGCCCCCAGGTTTCACTGTGTGCCGTGGCAGCTATTTAAATCAACCTCCCTCCCACCCAAAGTGGGGCCAGCTCAAATTTCTTTTCTCAAAACCCCACCTAGGTTCTCTAAACAGTCCTTTATAATGGAGTCACAGGTGGAGATTGCATCTGACACGGAGTAGATGGTTGAAAATGATAGCGATAAGGCGAGTAATCCAGCTTCAGCGGCCAAAAAGATTCTAGATTCAAGGCTGCGCTAGGCGTTTCCCCCTGTTTTCAGTCTTTATGCTAAGCTAAGCTAAACGGAGCGTTATCAACCTTCTCATCTTAAAAGTAAATCAGTGCGTTTCCCAACATACTGAAGTATTTCTGCCTCCGTGCGCGTTTAAACAATGCTTGTCCACACCGGTCTGAGTTTGTACTGACGAGCGCGCCGAAGGGTCTGTGGTTTTGAAAAGGTTTAATCCAGAATAATCTTAATATTTCAAGATTGTCTCAGGGCTGAAATATTTTTTTTCACTCAGCACACACAACATTCGATCATTGTGTGTTCAGTCGTAGCTGTAATGGCTGGTACAGTGCCTCTAATTAAAGTACAGACCCTGTGTTTTACCAGGCATTAGAGTGATATTTAAAGCATGGCACTATGATTAAGTGCTTAGCAAGTGTCTCCTGCTCTTCCTTCTGTCGCTTACTCCCTCCCTCGTGTGAAAATATCTTCCTCACTCCTTTTTCCAAATTCGAATTGCGCAACGCGACACCATGGCTTTTCATCCGGCGATGAATCGAGCCAGCCAAAGAAAGGCGCCCTCCTGCAGATTGAAGCACACTTCTTTGTTGTTCACGAGTGTGTAATCCGTGTATACGTGTTAGCGGTGGCTTATGTATGTTTTGACACACATTCCAGTGCCATGTAAAGAGCTATTTAGCAGTGCAGATAGTATTATGGTGGGGTGAATTAACATGTAATTGTCAGATTCTTGCTGGCAGCCAGACAGACAGAGTTAAAGTGTAGATACGTATGAGCCAGCAGACGGGCTGATGACGCTACCATGTCCAGGTGATGTTGTCAGGTTCGGGGTATCCTCCGCCGTCGCAGGCCAGCTCAGCTTTCTCCAAACCCACGTACCACTTTCTGTTATCGGTGGAGATTTTGGCATCTGGGGGGTCTGGCACAGAAACAGGACAGCAGATATGAGCACTGTGACACAAAAATATTTACTCGTGTACCGCGTGGCAGAGCAAAGAGAAAGACTCGTATGTCAGGAATTTTATCAGCAGAGATGGGGGGGAAAGAAGTAATGTGTTCACACAGATACACACACACCAAACAGACAAGGCTGTTTTTTGTCTAAAGAGGAAGTTGCCTCAGAATCAACACCTATTTCAACACCGCTTTACGTTCTCACTCTGATAAAGTCTGCGTGTTTGCAAGTCACAATGCGTCTCAAGAACTGGCTATGACGTCCCGAGTCTAATTTAATACATTTGACAGTATATTAAACGCACAGAAACTATAAATTACTTCACAATAAACTCTTGACAGGGGTGTTCTGGTGCAGTGTGTTTTTCTAGTCATATTTCTGATTCAAATTTTTTTGCATGTTTGCTGACGACAGCAGAGCGTTAACATCGAAATGTGACGATCAGAGGCGGTATCTGATGTCTGATATTTTCCTGCTCAGGCAATGTGACGGCTGTCAGACTGTGTGGTCAGGAAAGTTGAAAGAGTCGATTTTATGCACAATTATTTCTTCGAGCTTGCAGAGAATATGTAAAGGCACAAGTAATTTGCATTAAAGTCAGATCTCTGTCAAATTAAGGTTAAAGTCATCGGTTCATGATCTGAATCTGCCTCCCGTCCACTCCTCTGGATGTCATTTCGCTGCCCATTACACTGGACAAAGACTGAAAGAACTGGTTTAGATGCTTTCTCTCTGACCACACCTACAGGAGGGCGTAGCATTAGTCATACACTTTCCCAGCACAGAGGATCCAACCTGCCAATATTGTCTAATGTTTAGTCTACTGTCACCATTTATTTTCACAGCTGGAAGGTTAAGCTATACAAATATATCTCGCGAGGGAAACTAGAGGGGGGAAATGTCAATGGTTAAATTATTCATTAGCAGGAGGAGCTTACAGAGCTGGCCCACAGCCAAGGTGGAGACAGCTGAACTGAACCACACTACGAGCTGAGTGCATACATCATTTTGAGCAGATTTAAATCATCAGTTAGAAATATCTGTATGCACGCTAAAACTGTTTGATTTTTGAATATGCCGTACAAAGAAAATAAGTTAAAACTGCCTTAAAAAAAAAAAGAACTACTGCTAGTTGACCATTCAAGTTCAAACAAGCTCTTGGTTGGCTCATTTTGGGAAGCCTGCAAGCTACTAACTTATTTCCGTAAGTCGTGAATACCACAGTCATGACAGATTACATGACACGTCATTTATATTTTTCTGCGCTTTGGCTGGAACCGGCCTTTTTTCTCTGCAGACGTGTTGACATGTCACGACAGGAAGCACAGCTGTGGCTAATAAGTTTAATTACTCATTTACTATCATTTCTTTTGGGCTGTTCCTGTTAGAGGGCTCTGGTATGACTTCCTCGCTGACACACCTAAATGAAACATCATGTGTGATTTTAATTCTATTAATGTTAATTAATGAATTACATGAGAGGTTAAAACTCTGTCTAGGTTTTTACATGTTGCAGAAATTATCAGCAGATTCTGGGTATGTGGAGCGTAGGCGTTAAAAAACAGATCAGATTTACTCAATAGGTCAGCGTGCTTACTATAAAGAGACTTGAGGAGCTGCAAAACAAAGTGCCCAGACACTTCAGGGAAGTATTACACTTCATTTGAACGTGTTGCTTTCTGTTTTGTCAAGTTTAATTGACGTGGACATTCATCGTCTGATTAATGTCTGCGGCTGTTCTGCATATTTCCTGCAAGTACAAAATGTACAAGATTTCTTGTATGCTAAAAACAAAAAGTACATCTGGCCTTAAACGCAGCATCAGTATCAGCTGTACTCACATTGAACCACCAGGCGGTTTGAGATCCTGCGTGGCTGCTCCAGGCTGGGATGCCACACCAAACAGTCCAGCTTCTTCCCGTTCATGCTGCGCAGCGGGTGCAGGGAGTAGTAGCTGGACACAGACCCGCCTTCGTTGGTGCGGTTCTGGGACTGGCCTGGCAGATCCGTGTCCCAGGAGAGACGGGGAGGCGGGCGACCCACGGCTCGGCAGGAGGCTGCCAAACGGAACGACTGGCCCTCCACCAGCAAAACGGGCTCCAGGGAGGAGATGGGTAAAACTAAAAGAAGAGGAGGAACACGTATAAGATTTCAAATGCTTTGAAGGATTAAATACTTAAAGTCACTCAAAAATGTTTTTGTTCTTGTCACATCACTGTGCAGAATGATGTTTGTGCCAAGATAACATTTGAAGGGTGTTTCCAGGTTCACGTGTTGAAGAGGAAAGCTTCCTCGTGCTCAGCTTAAATCTTTTTTTTATTGTATTTTTTTTAAATCCACCTTGTGTATACGCGCTACTGTGACTATTAAGAGTGAATTTCCTGGTGTGGGATCATAAAAGTCCGTCTTATGTTAAAAAGGTCAACAATTTTTACCACACCAATTTGCTTATTTGTTTAATTACAGTACTTTATCTGTGTTGTGTATAATTAGGCTTTTGACAGTAATGACTACTGCTAATTGTTGGAGGACTTATTGTCCCAGAAATAAATCACCAACAGAATGATAGTATTGACATTTAAGGTCCACTGATGAAATGTTAAGCATGATAACGATTTGTGTCAAAAGAATTGGATTGTGAAAACTGAAAGGATTTTTTCTGTTGAATCCGATCCAGCGCTGTGAAAACAGACTGCGGCTGTTTATTTAGTTCTGCAGTTTCTTGTAGCATCATGTTGACTAAACTGTCAGTGACATTCCTGCATGAACAAACACGACAGGTAACGTCAAGGTCAGCGATCAGGATCAAGGTCCTATATATCTTACGATAAGTCGATATCATGACAGGGGATTTATTGCACGATAAGTCAATAAAATAATTATCATGACAGCCCTGTATATATATCATTGTAATATATCATAAATATTGAGCTATCTTTTCAGGTTCTGTATTGTCTTACACTATTTATTAAAAACACGATAAAAACAGTGTTAGTATTAAAAGTGAGGAGTTAAAACAGCCTGTGCAAGTATGCATTGTTACTGCATTAAGGTTTAATTAATACTTCCCAGAGCCTGCTGAAAGCTAATTTGTCTTCCCCTTAAATTACCCGAAGTAACTGTAATTCAATCTATTGAAACCAGGATTTCACTAAACGTTTCTGTGTGTTTGCACAGTGACTGTCATTGTATGTCAGGGACAAGTCTGAGCAGCAACGAGCTCCTCGAGACTTTGTTGCTGGGAGATTCAGATAAGAATATTATTATGAAAAAAAAAGACCTTAAATCACACTGGAACACGGACAAGACCGTAATCAGGGAAACAAGGTACTACCAGGATCTGAGCCTGAGGAACTGAGGCTTCCATGATGGATGGTGAAAAGCTACATGACTCCAGGCACACATGCATAAATCAACAGAAGCCTCCACGAAGTCCACACGCAGGATACGAAGGTGAAACACCATCGAATGCATCGTGATTGTGATGTGTGAGCAAATGTCACCTGTGATATTTTCACACAAATACATTTCTGTTTAGTTACTCTCCAACTGGTTTGACACGATTTTGATTCACACCCCGGTCATGACCGCCTGCACTGTCGTAAACACAGCGGGGTGAGTCCTTCCACCGGTGTTTGGATTATTAACACGGATGAAGACAGAACAGGTAGTTGGCATTAGCAGGAATAGCCATTACGGATTAAGGCACAAAGAAAAAGGCAGCAGCTGTCGACGCTTCATCAACAGAAACTATGCATAAAAAAACATGACATCATGGTGCCGCCTTCAGGGTTTGACTGACAGGCGAGGTCTGGGAAGAGATTTCCTGCAGGGAAATCCTGCACACTCCAGAGAAAATCACATGAATTTTATCTTTTAGTGAGACCCTGAGTCATGACCAAATAAAACCAAATAAAAAAGGGAGAAAGAAAAGTCACCCCTGTACAGAGAAGAGGAAGAAACCCAGATTTCTTTAGATCTATAAATCATATGTAGCTTACAGATTCCCCTATATGAATGTAATATATTACAGTTGTGATTTAAAGAGTCGAGAGGATTCGGTGTCAGAGCATGCGAGTTTCTGTTGGTGCGTCTGATCTGCTGCGTGTTAGGACAGGCTCGTGACTGAGCTGTCACTGCCGATGACAGGCAGCCAAAATGATAAAGTCAGAACAGATAGCATCACGCAGGGTTTGATTTCACACAGCTGGTTTCACTGAAACATTAGAGACATTTCATCTGAATTGAAAAGAAGAATTTAAGTGTTTGCAGTGTAAACATTCTTGTTTTGAGGCTTTGAATGTGGAAGGAACTTCTTGAAACTAGTAGTTACTAACTCATTTTTTCTTCTTTCTTTCCTCAGAGCTCCTTCTTCAGGGAGTCTCGGGGTAGGAGGTGTAAAGCCCTTCGAGGAAGATCTGTGATTTCTATAAATAAAACCTGACTTGACTCGGAAACTTATCACAAACTGAATCAAACTCTGTTGTTGAAACCTGCCTTTTTATTATCTTTTTTTTTCTTCATAAAACGCCTTCTGCATTTTGCCTGGGCACAAAATCAACTTTCGACATTTGAGCTACACTCTAACCAAGCATCAATTAGATATGACACCGATATGGGTATGAAGCTTGGTATGAAGCAGCTGAAGGAGAAACTATTGCAACAATCATGTTAACTTTTTGCTTTTCACCCACTCAAACTTTAAATCTCTGTCTGTTTGTGGCCACGTTGGCAAAGCTGCCGAATCTCCCGTGGTCGGCAGTGCTTTTTCTTGAAGATGATTACGGTTTAAACGTCATTACAGCAGCTCTGATAGGATTATGAAGGTGTGGGAGAGAAGAAAGAAAAAGCGAGAGGAGGAGGAGGAGGTCTTACTCCAGACGGTGAGTGTGATCTGCCTCTCAAAGTTTCCGTTGGGGAACGTGGAGATGTGGCAGGTGTAGCTGCCTTCGTCCGACTCCTCGGTGCTGAGGATGAGCAGAGCCGAGTCCTCTGTGGGGTCCTTGCTCTCGAACTTCACCCGGCCCGAGTAACGCCCGAACTCTAATATACAAGACAGAGTTCAGATCAGATAATTCATCCATCATATGTTACGAAGCTCAAACTAACAAGACATGACACTTTACAATGTGTTCCCAATGACAAATGCTTAGTCAAAAACATTAACTCCAAGCATTTATCCAGTGACATCACGACCCCACCCTGCAGACAAATAATCCTGGTGGAAAACTACACCGTCTCCTGACATGATCTCACTTCAAATCACAGTGTTGCCACATTTGTGAACATTTATGAGTCTTTTATCACAGAGCTACGTCCGAATGTTCATTTGTACAATGTTCAAGCTGGTTGTAAAAAACAGAGACGACATTTGAGTCATCGCAGATCAATCGACGATTTATTGGAATGAAAAATCACTGCTGTAATCTTCATCATCTAAATGCTGAAAGTCCAAAAGGCACCAAGCGATAAACTGACCCACCCGCAGTAGAAATCATCCACAGACTGACCACTAGATTTAACAGTTTTATACTGATACATAAATACTCCAGTCCACCAATTTCAACCATGCACAGCAGAAATTTTGATTTATCATTGCAGGAAAACACTGTAAATCACAGTAAGCAGCATCGACGGCGATAACGTCTAACATCTCCGTCATTAAAGTTGATTATTAAGGTTACAAAATCCTGATGAAGACGGTTCCCAGGCCTCACGTCCAAACAGCACACTAACTGCAGCTTCTCTCTTGCCTACCTGTGTGACCGTCTGTAAAGTGGGCAGTGATGATCTGCTCTTTGCTGCCGTCCGGAAGCTCCTTGAACCAGGTGACCTGCACCACCTTCTCTCCATCCTGCACCTGGTATCGACAGGGCAGCCTGGTCTCGCTTTCTGCCAGGGAGCGCTGGGAGGTGAGGGGCTGAGGAGGCTCCACAAAGACGCCCTGCGCACACACCGCTGAGGAGAGAGGGAAGGAGTGAGAGCCTTTATCAAAACAAAGATGATTGTGAGAAGCACGTGGAGCACAACTGTTACGCTTAATAAACAGTTGATCAGTCTATTTTCCATACACCGTATACTGTTAAAGAACACAGTTATCCGACCATGCATTGGCGGGGAGGTGGTGCACATCCCAGACAAGTTTGTCCACAGACAGGCAGTCACATTCACATCTACAGGCAGTCTGATTCACATAACCCGGCTGTTGGTTGACATGCAGACACACTGAAGACGTGAATACCACAAAGAAAAGGGGTGGGGGGCCGTTCAGGATCTTCATGCTGTGAGGCAACAGTGCTAACAGTCTGAACAAAAGAGCTTTTATCTGTTAATTCTTCCTTCAAGTGGAGAAACATTTCCTTGTTGGTGAACTTAGACAGAGCTACTGCGACGGAGAGTTTTAGTTTTGAGTTTAAATGGGAGCATTTAGGTGCCGTTTTTCCACACTGACTGATATTTTGTGTCATAATGATGATTCTGTTTTGTGTTTTTATGTCATTTTAAGTTTATTAATGATATGATTTGTGTATTTTAAAAGGACTTTATTATCTATTTGGCCCTTTTTAAGAATGTTTTCATCAGTTCTGGATGTGGGAACTGCCACAGGTATTTATCTTATCTTATTTTATCTTATCAGTGCTAACACTGTGGAGGAATTCACCTTTTTTTGCAAATGCACAGGAAGAAAACTGTGCACAAAAGCCCTGAATGTTAATCCATTCACTGGCATGAAAATTAGAGATTGAATAGCAGCTTTTAGCAGCTTCCATACGCAGTAGTAGTCTCATATCAATGAGCTGTGTACGTCAAAGCATGCCGGCTAATGACTAAGTCTGAGTGTATGTTTATCACACCTGGGTGAAAGCCTTTATCTAAATGTGGGACAGACTTGAGTGAAGAGGGTGTGAGTGTGTGTGAATGTGGGAGAGAGCAATGCACCAACAACTCAAACAGGAAAAACCAAACATTTGCCCTTTGATTTGTAGGGTGAACGCACGTTTTTTCTTTTCTGTGGTTACTGATTTATGAGTTCAATTAATGATTACGAGCCACACAGTCTTTACAAGGACACATCGGCGAAACGGTGGCACTGAGAAAGACAGGAAACAGATCGCTTCACAAGCACAGAGAGAGGTTAAATTTGGACAACAAAGAAGTACAGTGTGGGTGACCTAAATGGGGAGACAGAGTTATAAAAGGGAGAAAGACAGGGAGGAGTAAAGAGAAATAAAGACGTGAGCTGAGAGTGTGGCCAAACTCAAAGAAAGCATTAAACACTTCACGCACACTCTAGACAAACACGAGCTCACTTGAGCGTCACACAAAGGCTGTCATACAAGCTTTTCCTGTTCACTCAAGGGGAGAGTAACTTTATCACACTTGTAGCAGCAGGTTTAAAAAAAAAGAAACAATAGTGTAATATGTGCATCTGTTCTGCTTTAATTGGACAGCAGGACGGCGTGCCACTTTACTCAGAGTTTAATCCCCACCAAAGAAGGAAACAAAAGCAGCCGGCTACAGAATTAGTCAGAAAAACAGGAAGGCGCAGGTTGGGCAATAAGTTCTGATTCATGTTTACTAAAAGTAAGAATGTGACTGAGCTGCATTCTGTCATGCTTCGTCTTTCTCCACACCTGCAGGGACAAACAAACACACTACAGGGTCAAAAGCCTTACAGATAGATAGATAGACAACTAATTTAGATGGTGCACGTTTTGTTCTAAACCTGAGTATCAAACTGCTGCTGTAACTCTTCCGTGAAGGATTTCCATCAGAGATTAGCTCCAGTTCACTCATAGAAGCATTGCTGAGGTTGGGCATGTGGTGTTGGACGAAGACATCGACTCAAAGGTGCAGATCAGTGAAAAATCTTCCACTCCAAAGTGGGAAAACCTTTTTTTATGTGCACAAAAGCTGATGCAAGAAATAGCCCTCCTCAAACTGCTGCCACAGAGTTGGACGCACGCTACTGTCTAAAAATAAGGGCCTAGATTAAATCATGTATGTTTGGTCATTATTCTACAGAAAAATAAAAATACACAAGCATACATCGAAAAAAAAACAACTGGTGGTATCAAGATCAATGGTGACCACATACTTTTGGGCATTCAATAATAGCATTCAGGGTTACTTCTACCGGAACAAGGAGGCCTAGACGAGACCATGAAAACATCACCAGACTAGTGTAGTAGACAAGGGTGTGTGTGCATGTTAGGCCAAAGAGTGTGTACTGTAATGTTTCATCATATATGTAGCCAAAAAAGGAAGAACACGCCATTACACATTAAAAAGAACAAGATCTGCAGTGTCCTCACACTTTTGGCCATGTAGTGTAACTGCAGACAGCGATATTCAGACAGTAAACACAGAGCAGAGGCAGATTCAGACTAAACATAAGCACACACGCCACACAGAAGCACATAGCATTCATCCAAATGGGACTTTAATAGAAATATCATCCACATATTGAAGGATTTTGTCATTAAAAAGTACCAAAAAGTCACTGCAGCACCCTGCAGGTGCTCACAGGAGAACTATAGCGACTGAATAAGAATAGATATGAAATGTAAGAGCACCATAAGGTTGTTTTATTTCCTCTTTTCCTGTCTGTGAAAGCTGAGTTTGCAACTCCTGTGGGCTATTTAAAGTTGCTTACTTGCACGCTGGAAGTTCAATTCTTCGAATCAGAGATACTGCCACTCATTTAAGTCACTTTTAATTAAAGTGCAATAAGCTAATTTAAATATTTGTCGGACTCTCAGTGGTCTGTTCCGTCCTGATGGCAGCACAGACAGTGAAGGTCGTTTAAAACTGAATTGTCATGTAAATGAGTGTAACACAAACTCACCAACTAGTAAAAGCAGCGACGGACAGATTGCCCTTTGCCCAGTCCACTCCATGTGTAGTCCAGAAAATAAAAGCACTTCTTCTTCTCTTTCTTGTTAAAACTGCAGATATTTAACTTTCAGTATCGATACCTGTGCTCAGTTCACACAGCTAAAAAAAACACACACACCTGCAAACAGGTGCACCAGGTGTTTCCTCTTCAAAATCGCACATATGATGCTTCAAAACATAAAAATCCTCCACCGTCCTCCACAACTCACACGAGGGGAATATTGTTTAATTGTAAACTCATTTAACTTCATTTCGCGTGCAACGAAAAGTCACGTGCGGCACCTGGAAAAACAGCTGAGCAGTCTAAAAGCAAACACGCGCGCGGAGACATCTGTGATGTATATTTGAGATGACAGAAAAGAAAAATAAAGCGACTATTGACCCAACAGAGACTCGTCCCGTTTGTCACGCACACGCAGATGAAGCTACAACAGGTTTGGATTCTGTACACCTGTCTGAGGAGGCTCCGCCCAGTGCCAGATAGACACGCCTTTGTGGTGCGTTCGCGTGGTGTTGGGGAAAAAATAAATACACAGAAAATAAATGATTCTGGTTAACGTCCATCCAATTTCCATTACTGCTTATCCTCATCAGTGGAGCAGGAGGCTGGAGCCAGTCCCAGCTGGCTCTGGGCGAGTGGCGGGGTACGCCTTGGACAAGTCACCTGCTCCTTTTAGTAAACAAGCTGGTTAATTTAGTAAACTAATGAGTCAGCTTTATAGCATCTTATACACAACACAGAGAAAACTGAAGAAAATAGAAAAACTAATGTGAAATAAAACCAAAAATTTACATAAAAATTCATCAAAAATGGTCCAAGTGAGGCTTCACCAGAAGATGTGAACAAGTAAGCAAACAAGCTTATAATTGACACAAATTTCCCCCAGCACTGTATGAATATTAAAAGGGTATTTTCCTGTTTATTTAGGACTATGTCTTCATTATATGCTGGAAATATTGTAATTAACAGGAGGAGACTGTTAGTGAGGAAATGCAGAAGTCTATTTTGGTTCTATAGTTTAGTAGGTGCAGATACTTTGTGGCTTTTTATACCAAAGTATCTTGCGTGTTCATGTGGTTTTTCTGTCACTACACACAACATGTGATACTAATAATTCTCACGCCTGAATTTCCCAGGAAGCCTGAACGCAGCTCAATCTCGTGTGAAATTCAAAATGTATTCAGTTCCTCCAAAACAGGCAGACTGTTGTTAATCATGCTGCTTATCTTTTGCTGCTGATAGGAGACCACACAGTGACAGATGGCTTCACGAGTATCAGCTCGATGCTTTATATCCGTGTTAAATGAAAGGTGCATGGAGAGTGTTCATGCTGACAAAACACTCAAGCAAACATGTTTATTCAAAGACTTTTATTGTTTTGTTACAAGAAAGAAAAATAGTTATGTTACAACATGAATAAATGATGAATGAATTAAAATATGATCAGTAGCTGAGGCTAATAAATACTCATTTTACCACAACCTCCAAACACAGCGATGACCCCATTATGTCAGCCTGGTTTGGCTTCCCATGTTAAGGTGTTGCAACACACATCTGGATGCGTGAGTAAGTTTGTCGTGTCGTTGTGAAGCGCCTCGGGGGAAACAGCACAGAGCGCACATGGGCTTATGAAATCTGATTTGAATACATTTCCAGTTATGTTTCTATGTAAGTAGGTGAGACATGCAGGTAGAGGGAAAAACAGGTTTTCACAGTGAAGGAAAAGAGAAGTTTACTGTCTGGATGCTCAGCGTGAAAACGCCAACGTAATTCTGGTTAACTGTAATGTTTATTCATACAGAAACTAATATTGGTGAAAGATTTCTTCAGAAATTAACAGGTAGTATTACAGTGTTACTGTTTCCCACGTACATAATCATAGAAATATATATATTATTTTAATTAAAAACAGAATATGACATGTTTATATTCAGACACAGCTGAGTGATAAATTGCAGTAATCAAAGACATTAAACTGCTGTGGTTCAAACACTGATATGATAACTAAAGTTTCAAACAAAATTAACCTGAGATTTGTTATAATATGTGAAGTTTAAAAGTCGAGTCTAGTCAAGCAATAATGGATATTTTTTTTTAGAATTTTCTCAGATTCCCAGATGCCAAAAGATGAATCAACAGATCATTTGTTAACAAAAAATAATACTTAGTTGCACCCCTAATTGATTTTAAGGGTTTAATTTTCACATAGAGAAGTACAAGCCCTCCAAAAAAGGGAACACATGAACCGAAGCTAAAGATAAATCCAACTTCTGTTTTCACAGGCACCACCAGCTGCGAAACATTAAGTCTCACGCAAAATAAAAAGTAAAATCCATCCCAACGTCACATTTATTAATAAATTGTTGAATTAATTTAAACATTTCATGCATGCATGACATAAAGTTTAGGAATAAAGGTAGTAGTATGTTGTTGTTGTTTTTTTTATAAAAATAAAAAAGGGAGAAAAATAATGTATAGAAACTTTCTGCACAAACACCTGGCACAGGTTAAAGGTCCAGTGTGTGGGGTTTAGCGGTGAGGCTGCAGAACCGACTGAAAACCTCTCCGGTTTTTAAGGGTGTAGGAGAAACTACGGCGGCTGTGCAAGAAAACACAAAACATCCAACATGAGTAAGAGAAAAATCGGGCTGTCCGTAGATGAAGGGCTCAATCCACAGTCAGAAAAACATGATACTTGTTATTTTCAGGTGATTAAACGTGCTGGTGAATATTATATTCCATTTCTGCCAATAGATCCTCCTAAATGTTGCGCACTGGACCTTTAACAAAACTTAATATACAGTATAAAGCTTCACGAGATCCGACGCCGTCTTTCCGTGCTCTGCGTCCTCTCTGCACCAAATCTTCCTTTGTGGTCACACGATAGGCTTTTTCTCAATTTTGATGGTCTCGTACGTGTCAGTACTGTGCGAAGTCAGACCCTGCAGGACACACACATGAATATAATGAGAAGTAAGTTTGAAAACTATGTTTCTTCAAAACAGTGTGGTGAGCATTTCCTGTGTGAGTGTGATATTTTTTTCTTCTTTTCTGACAGCCAGATAGGTGACTTAAAAAAAACAGCAAGAAGAAAGTAGTTTACCCTCCACCGGGCGGTAAGGTGTCACTTTTCCACCAAGTGCCTTTTTAAATGTGTTTTTGAGTATTGCAATAATATGTCTCACCGCATAGATGCCTCCCTCTGCAGGCTTCTGTGGGACGGAAACAGTTCAAAGAGGATTACCAACAGTGAATCACTTCAACAATCATTTCTTAATAAACACAATATATCCAGTTCATCAACATCACAGTCTGTGTCTTTAAACACACACACAGGTGTGAATATTTTATTCAATCTAAGCTTTAAGCATCGATTCCAGTTATTCAGCAGGAAGTGGGATCTGACACATTTGTTTGTGTCAAGAAATACGGGTGGAAACTGTGACTGCCTACAGTCAGTGTATAAATAATGTAGGTTGGTGGTCACATCAAGCTTACAGGAAATGATACGACTTTGGCTTCAAAGCAGAGCTGCAGCTTACACCACAAAACATGCTTTAAATAAACCCTCTCTTCCCTGGCACAATGATAAAGATATATAACTCATTTTTTACCTCAGGCTGATTGGCTGGCGTTCTGCTGGTTGGACCCATCTGTGAAAAACAAATCAGAAAGTTGACTAAGTGATTCACATGACAGTTCATCATGAGGCGTAAAGGCGGACTCTGATCTGTGAGATTTAACTGGTCAAAGCAGTGAAATATTCGAGAGGAGGTGAAGAGTTTGAAAAAAGTCACACTGCTACAAAAACACGAAGGTAAAACTTATTAATCTAGACAAATATCACAGGAATCGGGTGTCAGTTACGACAAAATGATCTTTTGAACCACACTCGCTCAAGAACAGTTCTGCATTTTCATCATGGTGGTGTGTGTGTGTGTGTGTTTTCCTGTTTGTCTTACCCTCAGCCTGCAGTATAAGATGGTAAGAATGATGCCGTAAACGATGAGAATCCCATCAAGGATGTAGCATATACCCATGTCTCCAATGGCCTCTGTACACGGAAAACACATCATCGTCAACATACAGCCGCATCGCCAACTCCAAGAAGAAATGTTAAGATGTTCTGATGCTGTTTCCAAACACCACGAGAATAATACCAAAGACCTTTTAGTACTTAAAGTCTTAAAAAGTCTTAAAAGTGGAGGAAAAAATACTAATCCTCACCGGCACAGGTGGGATTGATGATCAGAAAGACAGCGATGTGCAACGCTCGCAACATCTTACCGAGCGGGCTGTAAATAGGACGAAAGAAAGGTTTGTTCTCTTGTTGTCGTCTGTAAGTGTGATCTCTCAAAAGACCATCCGAAGTGAGCTCTGTGAACAGAAGCAATGAGGAAGTCCGGTGCTCGCTGTCCGTTTTTTGAAGCTGTGAAACCACAAGCCTACCACACTACCATCCTCCTCCCCCTTCACAGAAGTTCCTCTAAAGCTCTTGTGAAAACAGTCCTCTGCTGTTCGCCAAAAATTGCTCAGATCCAGTGTTTCAACATACGTAAAAGGAAGAATTACATGTAACCGGATGACAAAACCAGATCTACACTCACTGTTGATAAAAGATGAATCATGTATCAAAGATAGCCCCAGCTCCATAACTTCCCATGCTCAAAGACAAAGTGACAAAGAGAGGAGATATAAGGAATAAATGGTTTAATAATGGGAAAATGCCTAACACACTATACAAGCTACAGTTAAAAAAAAAAAAAAATAGGAAGGAGATACAAGACAAATCTACAAATATTTTTTACAAGCCATTTGTTTTTCAAAAGTAAAAACATTCGAAAAAATTGCATCGTCATAACTTAGGCACCTTCAAAATGATAGAAAACAAGTTATTATAAAAAAGTTTTGGAGTCCGAAATAACTCTAGCATGCACTTTTTAAAAAAAAAAAAAACATCTGCATTTTGATCACTCGGGTGAAATGTCGTACGTCTGACCTGCTGTTTGGATAGATTTAAGAAATGTAAAGGGCTTTTCACTGGAAAGAAAAAGCAAACAGTCGGTCGCGTTGTGGCTCAACATACTGTAGGTAGATACAACAGAGGGGCTCAAGTCTCAACATCAGGCAAGTTTCAGCGTTTAACAGTTGTTTTTTTAGGACCTGGAGAAGAAGGAGTCAGTGTGAGGACAGATGTGCCCCCCAACATTGGCTGATCCTCCACGTGGTAAGAGTAAGGCTGACGGATGGAGGCAGCATCACGGTTTCACGGTGCTCGTTTCAGCTCGTGGCACAAGGCGAGGTGGTGATACGCTGCTGCTGCTGCAGAGGAGCTGCAGAGAGAGCGAGGTACAATCGCACGTCTGGTTTGGGATTCTTGTGGAAATGCATAAAAACACACAGAAGTCAGCTCATAGTTTAACTACAGCTGCCTGTTCATGACTGAATGTGTACATTGTTTAAAAGCCTGGAAAACACCACGACCCCGTTCACACCTGGTATTATTAAGTTCAAAGACATCGACTGTGTTGAAGGTCAAGTGGAAAAAAGCAAAGCCTCACCGTAAGCGCTAAATTACTCATTTCAAAAGCTTTCAACAACATCTCGTGGCACACAGGGGCTTCGATGTGATTTTGTTTTCAGATGTTCAAATGAACATCTTAATATCAGACCTTGGATTTCTCAGTTGGTGAAGTGAGTAAACGGCAAACACAACGATGGAAATAAGTCCCTGACAAACCGGATATGTCATATTATTGGAAAATACATTAGACTGACTCAATAAACCAAAATAAATGTCTCAGCAGATTGTGTTCAGTTGTCATGGAGATGGATTATAAGTCATATATGAGGAGGAGACTTTAACTCTCCGTTAAAGATGGCGCCTCCTCCAGTGAAACCAGGTCAATAAAACTAAACCGCCGTGATGAAAACTGGACATCTCCATCCACAAGAGCGAGGCCTCGAGACGTGCGTGAAAGATTCAGAAACAAGCAAGCTTGGAAATGCTTGGAGACTCTTTGCAACTTAGCGATCAGGCCTGACGCTTGATTTATTTCTTCACTGTTGCTTTTGATTTCAGCTTCAGACAACAGGAAGTGGCCTTTCAGCCTGCTCGCTTTTTTTCCCCCCCAACGTGACCAAACTGTACAGACCGCACAGGCTCGCCTGAGAATTACGATCAAGACCATTTCCAAATAGTCGACCGACAGTCCAGCGGTAGACCGAGTAGTTCTGATTAGGTTTTTTTTCCCTGTCCTCAATAAATCCCATGAAAAGACAAAAATAAGATTAAAATTACGAAGAGCAGTGAGTCAGATTTTGCTTCATTGCAAAAAACACGCGTACACCTACTGTGCTACCACGCAATATTCTGCGGCTTAAAATAAAACAGTGATGGCGTTGGTAGTTCCTGGTATTGTCGTGTCTGGCTGAATCAGTGTTTGCGTTCGTAACTTCAGTGGAAATGAAAGCAATAAGAGACAGGCGAGCACATTGTTGGTTTTCTCTCTTTTCATGGGATTTGTTGACAAAAGTACAACAGTCTTATGCTTGAGATATAAACTGCGTTGACGTTAATCACAGGTGTAAACGGGGTCTAAACCTGTAAAATTAATTAAAAAATGCCAGTGTAGAATAAAACTAAATCTGCATATTTAGACAGTCATGAATATACAGAGTCTGGAATAGCAACAACAGGAATGTACTTCCATTTTTCCAACAAAAAAACATGTTGGCCTTCAGGCCGGCAGAAAAGCAACGTGTTAATTTCAATGCACATAATGCTACATTCTGTAAGTAAAAAAAAAAAAAAAGAATAAAGTCACACCCTTTAATATATATATAAAAAAATAATAAAATCAGTCCTTGACATCTCCAACGAGACAAAAATAGACCAACAGGGAACCAAAGAGGCAGTGGCACACCAGCGTTGCAGTCAGAGCTCCAGTTAGTGTGAAAGAGGAAGTGACAAATGTGATGTAATCCCCCCTACCCCCCTCATCCCCTGGTTCGTGTGTTGAGTCAGCACAGTAAAGTAGTCCAGTGGTTACAGCAAAAGAAGAGGCAAAAAGAGAAAAAGTTCTCCCTCGTCTTTTTTTTTTTTTACAGAGTGTTGTAAAGACAACACAGGAGAAGAAGAAGAAGAAGAGGTCAAGGCATCTGTTAAACTCCAGGTTTGGACAATCGTTGAGCTGATCACAGTTTGATATCAGATCATAGAACAGGAGACGGGATTCAGACCCCTTCTCTCCTCGAATGGTTTCTTTGTCACAGACAGGAGGGGAGGCAGGAGGTTGATTGAAAGGGATTGGACCACATGGCCTCCGCATGTCCCGACAACAACAGTGATCCAGCAGGAGCGAGCGTGAAGAAGAAGGGGAGGAGGACAAATTAAAAGAAGGTGTGAAGGGGCTTCACACCGAGGTCTCCGACTGCAGCCTCATGACAAACTTGTGGCTCTTTGGGTCGATGAATTCCTCCCCGAGTCGCAAGAAGGGGAGCGGCGTCACCGTGACCACCAAGGAGAAATCCAGGCGTCGCAGTGAGAATACCAGACCCTGACGCAGGGCTGTGGTCACCGGCTCCTCGCTCACTAGAGTCCACTGGCGCCCCCTGCCGTTCTGCTGCTGGTACTGCATGGTGGGGCCCGGGGTGAGGTAACGCTCCAGGAAAGCCTGACAGGGAGGATGGGGGGAGTTAACACATTTATTTACATGTTCACACCTCAAACAAAGCTTCTTCTACTTGTCTGAATAAAAGCTGAGTAAGTCCAGGCGATCGCAGTCGTCTTACCTTTGGCGTCATGTTGTGTGTGATGCAGAACTGCAGGTGTGTGAGGATGCTCTCCATGCTGTGGAAGGCCTGCTGCCGGGTCGTCCTCAGGTATTTCTGCATGGCTCGGGCCATCGGGGCGAAGATGGCTTGAGCCGCCTCCCGAGGATCCATCACTTCCCTCGGGTGTTTGGGGGACGAGGAGACCTCGTCTTCGTGGAGACGCTTGATGTGCGTGAAGGCCTCTTCCACCGCCACGACCAGCCTAGAGGGACGAGAGAAAGAAACATTAGATGTTGTCAAACTGAAGATTCTGTATCGTGAGTTTGGAAGCAAAGGCAGATACAGATCCTCAGAAAACAGGCAGGTTAATTGCAGCTAGTTCAATGAAAAGACATGAGAGCCAGCGTCCTTTAACACACGTGACTGACCCAAGACAGGTTCAGTACGAATAAATATGAACAATTACACCTCTGGGGACTTTAAGGAAGTTACCCTGCTGTCCCTTCCCAGGCATTACAACCTCGATATCTGAGACACCTCACTGAATTTGCATTAGTCTGACGAGTGAGTACAGCTCACTCTCTGGAGCTCAGACGTTCAACACTGTCTCAATTTGCATCCTTCCGCTTGCTATTTTGAATACATGATGCATTCACACTGTCACACAAATGCACTGTGAGTACTCAGATGGTGCATAACAGTCAACGGCTGGATATTATTGAGATGAGGCACGAACATGCGGCAGAGGAAGCTGCTGGTGCTGAAGCAGTCGCGTGAAACAAATTAACGCTGACCCTCTTTTTAAGTCACCGCAAACGTATCTCTGTATCTGTAATCTTTGTGACTTATCAGCCGTCACATGAGCACACACCTGTGTACGTGTGCTATGCTAATATTGTCTGATAAAATCAGCTCAGGTGATGAATCAGTCGGCCTCTTTTATCTGCCACCACTTCTGACTTATCGAGTAACAGTTCCCGCTCTCCCTTGCCCACTCTCTCTCGTAATTCACGTTTGCTGTCCACTCATAGTTTCCACTGGTAAAAACTTGACTTATTTTTAAAGCAAGAGGAGAAATTTAGAGAACGGAAAGTCCAGAAACGAAAACAAACTATAGCTTGTAATACGTCATCCAGTTTGCTCACTGTTCTGGCGACATGTGAGCCTAAACTGACCCGTCGGTCATGTGTTTCCATCGCTTCACGCACAGACAAAGACTACGTGTCATGTCTCTCTCTCTGTGCATTGTGTTTTTCTGACTCATGCACTCTCCACCAATCACGCGTCATAATGAATCCCCTGCTGTCAGATCACACCAGGTATCTGGAACAAAGAAGTATCTATCTGACCTGGCTTTGCGTTTGCGGATCCTGCGGTCCATCTCAGCCTCCTCGTAGTAGAACTCGTTGTGGGAGTTGTCTCTCCTCCGGGCGGCGGCTGCTATCATGGCCCGGGACTGGCCTGTGGAGTTATTGGTGGTGTTTTCTACAAGACAACACATGCAGCAGGGAGGAATTAGCTGATTGCATTTCAGGTATTTAGCTGATGCTCGTGTTCAAGTAAGAGCAGGAATAAAATAACATTCATATTTTAACTCTGACAGCGAGGTAGTTACATTTGCCTCATGCAGATCTGAGTGAAGAAGATCGCTCTGACCAACAAATGACAATGATAATGTATGTTATGGAGCCGTGATGAGGCTGTATTTACCGTCCAGGGAGTAAACCTTGAAGCCGGTCATCTTCTTGGACAGGATGGACTTGGGCAGGTTGAGCAGGGCAGGGTTGAAGACGGAGAAGTCGCTGTAATAACGGTCCAACACCCAGACAGCCGCCCTCTGGATACTAAAACACAGCGTGTCGATCATCAATGCCACAGTAAGTACAGGTCCAACATCAGTGCAGGAACAAAAGTATCCCTGCAGAAAGCTTTGATCATCTCACTAACCTGAGGTGGCCCACGTTGTAGAACTTGCTGGCTCCGTCCGTGCTCCGGACCACCTTAAGGCAAAAGGCCGGCTGCAGGTGTCGGACCTCTAGCAGCACCAGAGCCAAGTACTGTATAAAGAGCAGGGCGTCCACCAGCGAGGCGGCGTACTCCACGATCCCCCTGTAGTCCCTCTCCCTGGGCTCCAGCACCCTCACGCCGTAGAACAACCAGTACGACGCCACGAACAGGAACACCAGCACCATCAGCAGGCAGCGGAAGACAAAGAAGCGCGGCAGCGTGGCACGTGGAGGCCGGAGAAACAGCGCCCAGGAGGAGATGAGCAGGACCAGGAGCTTGAAGGCCAGAGAGACGTAGAGGCCTTCGCAGGGCGTGCCGCAGGGCTCGAGGGCGTCACGCCACAAGACTTGCGGGAGGATGAGGAAAGCTAAAGGCGTGACGAGGGCGAAGAAGCTCAGGCAGCCTCCCAGAGCCGGGCCAACGAAGCGTTTGCACTCCAGAGGGGTCGACTCCTCTAAATCTTTGGTGAGGCGGGTCAGGTCCTCGTTAGAGATACTGTGTTCTGAGGTGCCGGTGACGACCGTGGTGGTCTCGCCCCAGTTATCATCCTGTCGGACGAGGAAGAAGATAGTTAGAAAGAAAACCTACAGGATGGCACCAACTGAAGAAATACAAGCTTATCTGCAGATTTTTACTAGATAAACATTAAAATAAAGCACAAACTGCATAAAATGTTTAAATGTTTATATGAAACTCGTGTTAAGGAGAGCCTGAGCGAACAATCCTCCCTTTCTGAAAAGAAATTCTGTCCCTAAAATCAGTCACAAGTCCAGAAAAGTTATGAAGTTATGGAAGAATCAACCCTTCAGCCTGTCCGTCCGTCTGTATCCAGGCACAAATGCCTCTTCACTATATAAAGAAAGGCGCCTCGTCACTTCATCCACGAACAAACAGACAGCCTCTTTAATGAACACACGCCCTTTAACTTAATATAATACCTCTTCAATAGACTCAATTATACAAATGTCAACACTGGCTTTCCCCAGCTGGCTGACAAGACAGAGCGGGATTGAATTGAAGTGACTGACAGCTCAAACACACTCCAGGAGAACAATATTCTTTAAAAGGGATCAAAATGCGACAGCACAAAGGCGATGTTTGGCCGGTCAACATGAGTCCATCTACCGCACAGCAGTAAGGTCACAGTCCGAGGAGCATGAAGCCAGAGGAAGTCACTCCTATTTCAGCGTGTTTAACCTGAGTTAAACATTTATCTATGCAATGACGCTACAGTTTGACCAAAACCTGTGATCCTGGTAGGAAATTATAGTTTTTAGATGCTAAAAGAGCTGAAGTACAAATAAATGAACACACCAGAGGGCTCGGTGGAGGTCAGTAAAAGGTTGTGTGGCTGTAAAATGGACAAACTTTGCATAGAAATCAGTGTTACTGACCCTATCATCTCCACGTGTCGACTCTGCATCCAGCAGCGGCTCTCCTGGTGTCTGGATAGTTACTGATTTGTCTCCACGACTGCTGCTGTCTCGGCTCTTGGAGCGGTGACGATCCCTCCGATCCCTGGAAGACACAGCACATGGTTAGTGGATGTAGCTGCACTTAGTTTGTTTTACTCTCCTCGTGTGAGATGTTCAGGTGAGGTGTTCATCTGTGTCCGATCTACCTGTGCTTGCGGGAGCTTCTGGAGTGGGATGACTTGTATGAGTAGCCCGAGTACTGCGACTCGTTGTCCATGTCTCGGGTCGGCGGTGAGCGGGCTTTACGAGCCCCGCCTCCTCCTCCACCCCCCGTGCCGCGCTGCTCGCCGACTCCTCCCAGCTGGCTCTTGCGCTCAGAGATGGACTTGGTGGAGAGAGCGAGGGGCAGCTTGAGTAGGTCAACCTTACTCCTGAGGGAATCTATCTTGGAGGCCGATGGGGAGGGAGCAGGAGAAGGGAGGGGGGAGAGTGAGGGGAGGGGAGGCTGAAGAGAGAGAGAGAGAGAGAGAGGAGGAGAAGAGGGGTGGGAGAGAGGACGGTGGGTAGGAGAGTCGCAGCAGGGGAGAGCTGAGGTGGATGATCTGAAAGAGACGAGCAAAGACAGAGCGATGGTTAAAACTCTGAAAAGCTGTGACTCGCGTACAGCTGTTCACATTTTTATCTGCTTTAAATTATGGTTCACCAAACCGACTCATTCTGGATGATTCTGAACGTACTCATCAGTCATAATTTATGCGTGTTAAGTGAACGGACATGACTAAAAATACAGACCGGGGCTCAGTTCAGTTCAGTTCAAGCCATTCCTATGAACTTCCTTCCTCGTGTTGAAGCTATCACGGCAGACCATCTCGATGAATGCACTTCAAAATGTCCCCTGGGTCTACTCCAAACTTCCTTTTTATGTCATGCATCTTATGATCTACACGATAAACATCATTCGGAAACACTGACTTCATATCAGAGATCCAGACAGCTGAAATAAAGTTGATGTTATCATTTAAAACTCGACTTCGCAGCTTTGAGGAGAAGAAACGACACAATCCTCCTCTTACAGACCGAAAGTTAACTTAGTGACTAATGTTACCAAACTCAAGATGGATTTCTTTATGAGTCATTTCACTGATTTTATGGCTCTTTTCAACTTCGTCACTCCGTGTTTTAACATTTACTGTATCATTATCCTGTAATTGTCACTTTTGCTGCCACCGCAGTATCCAGTGTTCAGCAAAGTCACTTTTAATACGGAAGGATGTTTCTTTCATGTCGTTCATGTCACAAGGAAGGAAAAGACTAACTCAAGAGAGTTCATGGTTAAACATTTAAATATTACAAAAAAATAATATCAATGTAAAAATAAGTAGTGTAGCTTCAGTCAACTTTTTACTTCTGTATTTATTTATTTTCCGATCGTCATTACTATTATTTGATTTTCTTAGTTGATGAACTAAAACCTAAAATAAATAATAGTGCCAAATGTTCATTTTAAGCTTCATTATAGCATCTCTGAACATGTAACTGGAGTGTTTGGACTTATTACATGAAAATGTGAGTAAACAATGAAAATAAAACAATTCTGTCAGATTTACAAATTATACAAATCAACAATCAATACTAGTTTGTCAATGTATTGGGTTGTTGCTGATGTCAAGTCATCCAGTATTGATCTGTTAAAAGGTTGAACATCTTTGCACAGATTATATCTTCATCTGATTGTTTGGTAGTGCCACAAGTTTGAGTTTACGTTGGTTAAAACAAAGGATTATTTTAGCTATCGTCTTATTTTCTCGATTCGATTCTTAGTTTTTAAAGAATGCCCATCGCGACTACCAAGAGCATAAGCCAAAATGTTACAGTTATATAAAACAAAGAGAAGCAGCAGATCGTGAAACTGGAGCAGCACAAACAAGCAAATGTTTGCCTTTTTTTTTTCTTCAAAATTTAAAATAATCAGCAACACCATAACAACATAAATGTTTCCACAAAAAACAAAAAACGTGAATGTTCAGGAATGAAAATTGGCCAATTTAGAAACATCAGCACAAGAAAAAAAAAAAAAAGGTCCCTCCAAGCCCATCAGGATCAGGCTCAGGTTTCAGGAGGGCGTATCAGGCACTTTAATTGTACAAATACAATACAATGTAAGACGACCCTTCAAATTAAGAGTCCATCTTTGAGGTTGTTGTGATCTCTCACCCCGGCACGCCGAGCACTCTGATCTACCCTCCTGAGTGACACACACGCTCAGACATTAACCCTCCACACCGAGCCTCTCGCTCTCAGCTCCGTGTTCTTATATCAAGGGTCTCGGGCCGAGGTTAATCATCACACGACTGTATCTCCTCTCACTCAAGAAGCCAGCTTTAGCCGCCGTTAGCTTGGGCACAATGGCGGCCATATTGGATTACTGTGTTTTCACAAAACTTGTTTGCCCTCTCCCTCCCTCTCGCCGTCTCACATTCCCTCCCGCACTCCCCTCGTCCCCCGGGAAACAGGGCCTCACTGCTGCCATGGCGATGAAAGAGGGTGTTCAGCTGGAGGGGGATTGGAGGTTGACAGTTGCCGTGGAAACCTGACCTTACGCCGCCCTCTTGCCACTCTGTTCTCCACGCTGGCGAAGAAATCGCCAAAATAAAAGTGTTGGACATGACGGATGCTGTACTGTCATATGCTGGTTAATTGATAAAGGGCGGGTGAAGCTCGCTGGCTTTGATTGGCCCACAGTGGGAAATGGTGAGGGACATTAGCTGCCATCGCTGTCTTACGGGGTCCTGATGTAACTAAATGTGGTTTTTCTGCTCCATCAACACTATTGTGCTTAAAACCCACTTCCCCTCGAGCCAAAATCTGCACTGCGACGTAGGATTTCTGTAAGATTATCCTCATATTCCATGTGCACTCCTTTGTTTTACAAGCCTTTCATTCATATTTTGTCTAAAAAGGAGGAAGCGCCCCTCATTCAAGAACCAATAAACTAGAAATCCCTGCAGCCATGTGCAACAACAACAGGCCTGTTCCAAACCACAAAACTCAAATGACTAACAGCTTCATCACAGGCTTTTATCCTCAGTAACGGCAGAGGGATGAGCATCTTCTGTACAGAGTCGAGCTTTTCGTGCCATATAAAGTGCAGAAACTGGTCGTGTTTCATGCTGACCGCATGATATCTGCATCAGAGCGATATCTGGCCCCTGAATGTCGCACAAACACTTATTTTAGATGCTGTTACATGATATTAAACTACAAAAGCACATTGAGGAATGTCAGCATTCCAGATCTGTCCATCTCAGCTGCTTTGAGGCATCTTTGCAGACAGCACATCACTGCAGATTCACATGGAGATTGGGCAACAGACCACATACCTTTACACCGGCAATAGACTAAATCTAAACACTGTTTTTATCTATAACCGCTGTGAGAGTTTAGCTGGAACTTGTCCTCCCAGACAGAGAAACGTCAGCCCAAAATAACAATCTGAATTTAGCACTGGCCTTAATGTTTACCCCGCCACCGCAGAAAAATAACAATTACAGCGATACTGCCCATATTTCAAAGTAATCACACAGCGAGGTGAGCCACTCTTTAACGAAGAGCAGCGCTCACTGATCCTGTCACATGTGAAATAAGGTGACCGTAAACAACACACAGGAAAAGATTTTTTTAAAAGCACAAACATGCTGAATGTATAACTCATTAGCTAAAGCATTGTATGTTTGTATTCATTCATCCAACGGCCTCAGAGAGCGATTAAAGGACCGCAAGTCAGTGACCGCTGAAGGTGCAACACAAACATGTTGAGCAGAGCAAACACTGAGGCGATAACCAAGTTTGTTCTGAGGTCGGCACTACAAGGAAAAGTCATTCAAATTAAAACGGCTTCATCGCCTCACATTATCAGACATGTGCTGTGCAAAGATTGCAGTTTATCCTGTGGGGAGCATGACAGTGCAAAATTCTCGGGTGTAAATGGAAAATTTAGTCCAAACATTGGCCCAGCAGGTAAAGTCAGGTCAGGGTGGTCACCAAATTCCACATGATTCATCCTCTGGGGACCGTGACTGTGCACAATAGATTACAAACTTTATAAATGGGAATTCAAATTTGAGATATAGAAGGCTAGTGAAAAGTTTTTGCCCTGGTGGTGGGGGTCATCCCCAAAATAGATGAATCCTCTGAGAACCATGAATATCTATAACAATATTTAATGGTATTGTGGGACTGTTTCAGGCTTCACTCAGCTAATACATGGAGTTATCGGGTTATCCTCAGTGATCCAGTGCTGCCAACAGAACAAAAGTCCATAGTTTGGTACTCAGTACTGGAACTGACTAAGTGTGGTGTTCAGTACATTATTTTAATAATTGCTTCAGTTTCTTTCTTCTAGCCCGCCTTGTATACTTTAAATTCAGATCTCACACTATGTATGACGAGATGAGACGTTAACTTTACATTTATAATCAAAACTGTGCGTTCGGGACAATTGGGGTAACATTAATAATGATACTCACCACTGCAGTATCCGTAAGATCATTTATCACGGTCAGTAGAGCTTCGATGATTCACCAATTAATCTTTTTTTTTCTTAAATGTGAATATCT
Organism: Nibea coibor; assembly: GCA_023373845.1. Lineage (NCBI taxonomy): Eukaryota > Metazoa > Chordata > Actinopteri > Sciaenidae > Nibea > Nibea coibor. Next base: position 4,401,706 of record CM041725.1, read on the forward strand.
GCTGCTTTGCATTGTCTTGACATAAGACGGACATCATAAATATCTTTGGGCTTTTGGCACGATAGACGTCTCATTATGAAGGATCACAATCTGATTAGGTGGTATTGATCATCCAGCTCTGTATGTGCACTAAATCAGGCTGATGTGATGAATGTTGATTACGCAAATATTATTTAACCTTGTGGCTGCTTTGCATTCTTCTGAGCGCACGATGTTTGAAGAAATCTGGCTCTCCGCTGAATGTCAGTGTAAAGAAAAAGAAAAGAGGCTTCACAAAGACTCTTCCGGTCTTCATTCTGAAGGACTGACATCAACTCTTAGCATTGACCTTTCAGCTGAAATGTTTGTTTGAAATGACGTCACAGCAACCAGCGTTTGACCCACATCCACATAATGTGAAACATATGGTACGAAAAGCATACGAAGAGTGGTTTGGGTGGTCTTTTAAAGCAGAGAGAGTACACATGACACTCGGTGTGTGACAGAAGAAACAAAAGACTGAATAAAACAAAGAAACAGACTTGCAGTTCTAGCCTAGACTCGTCCCATAGCTCAGGATATGATCTGCAATCTGTCACGTTCACGTCAGTGACAGTAAATGAACTTTCTGGTACATCAGTGTATCATTTTTCCTTTCTAGTATTGGCCTGTTTGTGATATTTTAGTCCTGAATGACTGAAGAGTGGATTTGAGGCCGATTTGGTCGGTCGTCATTGCAGCTGTTGAAACTACTTTGTCCATTAATTAATAATGACTCATACGCCTCGGCCTATGAAAACAGTAGCAGACTCCCGAGGCTTCGTCAAGTCTGAGAATATGACCCTGATGATGTCACAGTGATGTCATTATGGTTACCTCAGCTTTGGCAACAGAAAGTCTCAATTACAAACGAGAGAAAAGGACTTGGAGAGTCTTTTTTGATACCACTCTCCGCTGATTAGCTTAGCTTAGCATTAAGACTGGAAACAGTGGGAAACAACTAGCCTGCCTTCTGCCCAAAGATAAAAATAAACACACCTAGCAGCAACTCTAAAGGTCACTAATAACACATTATATCTCCTCTGTTTAAACAGTACAATAACTGAAGTTGCTGATTTACGTGGACAGTTTCGTAGCCAGGATCAGTTGCCAGGGAAACCGCTAAACAGGCACGGACCAGTCCATCATAAAACCTCCATAAAAAAACCCAAATTGTGGTTTTATACTTTGTTGTTTGTACAGATGAAACAAATGTGACGGTGTGTTAATTTAAGGTGGTGTTAGAACAAACTAGCCTGTTTCCAGCCTTTACAGCTTGATATTTATTGTACGATCAAGAGAGTTGTCTCGATCTTCTCATCCGAGTCTGAGCAAAACAACAAATAAGTACAAAAACCTCAAGCTTTAACTGAAAGTAGCTGTGTGTACATTTACATCTGTGTACGTGACATAACAGCAAACTCCTTATATGCTTGGTTAATTATGCAGCCCTGCAGGTTAATCTGTAATTATACAAAACATAACCACTAAATGGCTTCACCTCGTTCTTTATGGTACCTTAGGTTACTCTTCTTACCCGGATCCCTGAGCAGCATTGTTTAAACACATTTACAATACAACAAGGACAGTTTGAGATGAGCCTGTCTGCCGACCTGCCTGTCTCTCTGACAGACTGTTGGTGAGAATATGACACAAACACTTGATCTACAGAGGTGTGGTCCAGTGTTGAGACGGATAAGGTTTCCTATTCATCCCAGTGTCCTATGGCCTACTTAATGAACTTCACCAGGACTCTTCAGTCAGCGGCATTAAAGTTAAATTACAGCACCTCCGCGTAAAATACACTGAACACAAGCGAGCACTCAAGCCTGTTCTGTAAAAGCATAACCCCGTCATTGTTTATGGCTTTTGATCGGCTTCTTCTATGAACGCTCGGGTTCATTTCTTTTCATCCTACTCGCTTACTGTTCCTGGACGGCCATTGTTAAGCAAACAGTGGTGTGATTCTTCTGGTTATTTCATTTCTCACAAACCCAGCCTCAAAGTGAAAGTCTGATCTCCACTCTGGGCTGAATTTAAAGGCCAACAACAGGCCGCTTCAGTAATCTATGTTTGCGTGCGTGGTCCGAGATTAAACAGTTGTGATGTTGAGCCAAAGAGAGAGCGTAAACTGATTAATATCTATCATTAACCGATAGCTAAGATAACTGTTTTCTGTACAAGGTGAGCTGATGAAAGAGCCATATTGTCGGTATTTTAGAAAAATACTGAGGTCATGAGTCCAAAGTCCTCCAACACAACCCCACCCACCTAAGCAATCTTTGACTAGGCACCAACCAAACTCTGTAAAATCGAATTTAACAGGTCCTATTTTCCCACATTTCTGTGTACGAGTGACTTAAATTAATCAAGCATTGAGCAGCCACAAAATGGACTGCAGGGAAAATCCTGCACCGTCATTGTACATCCATTAGAAATGCTTGTTTCTGCCAGGCCCAGGCTTTTATTAAGTGTCTGACAAGGTTAAGGAAAGGACTCCTCAGAGATAAATACAAGTAAGATCCTTTTGTTTAACTGGAAAAAGGCGTAATATCACTCTGCTGAGAGCCAGACTCCACTGGGAGGGAGCTGGTACTACTGCTGGATCATTTGGTTTGTTCGTGTTATTGTACGACTTCTGTGTTTTAACTTGTTAGTTTGAAGCAATGACAGTGCAAAGAGTGGACGGCATATGTGTTACGTTACCCACAGATGACCCACAAGCTTGGTGTGGTGGCTCTGGCTGCCACCATGTTAGTAGTTGTGCCTCTTTGGCTGGGCTGAATGACGCCGCAGTGCTAAAAAAACGACACCTACCTGCCAATCAAAGCGCTCGAGCTGTTTGCTATGAATAATTTAAGCCTTAATATAATGTGAACAGGTGAGTTGTATATAAATTCACCCTCAGTACAGTTGTCATGAACGGGGAAATTTGCTACAGAGACCAAAACTGTTTTTTGTACCAGGCTGTAAACATGTTTATTTCTGCTGTGAAGTCATTTGAACATGGGGACTTATGGAGACTGACTCACTTCTGGAGCCAGCCTCAAGTGGACGTTTGAGGAACTGCAGTTTTCGGCACTTCCGCATTGGATTCACTTCACAGCAGCGGAGGTCGCAGCTTGGTTTGAACTCACTGAAGTCGCACAATAACACACCATCGAAGAACTTTAAACAACCCCGGCCCCGATCATGATTTTAGCTGCCAGCTTTACTGTTATGTCTATTCTCTGTCATAAATTCTGTTTGAGTGTTTAATGCATGTATTTCCAGTCTAATGTCTCCTAAGCATTGTGAATTGTTTTCATGTTGGAAATGTGCCTATAAACAGCCTCAGCCTGTCTTGATAAAGTGATGATGTTCATATTACATCTTAAAAAGGTCGCTGCTTTTATGCTGCTCGTTAAAGTCGCTCAAACTACCAATTATGGTGGATGAAAGGAGCAAAAATTAATCTGGAATGCTTAAAATGAGCACATGTAGGATTTAGCAGCCTCCATTTTCCCCAAAGGCAAAAAGAAATCAAGCTGTCATCAAACATTTCAAGCTGCTGGCACTGAGACAGCAGCTGTCAGGGTGGAGAAGCAATCTGGGGCCATCTTTGAAATGACCAGCTCTATTCAGCAACAGCCATTTGAGGCCTGATATACCAACTGTGAAAATAAGCGTGCACACACCCAGGGTCCGGCAGGGGAAGAGGCTCATCAGTGTCACCAGGGCCACACACACACACACACACACACACACACACACACACAGGGGCTGACCACCACCCACTGCTGCCTGCGACGACATCAGTAAAACCAGAGAAAAACAAGACAACTGCTACTGTCAGCCTTCGTGCACACATGGCCAGCAAACCGGAGCAGGTGTGTGTCTGTGTGTGTATATATGTGTGTGTGTGTAGGACACGGTTGAATCAACAAGCATGTCCTAAGCTCAGTGCTGTGATTCAAAGAGACCCCTGCATACAATCTGTCTTCATATCCAAACAAAGTATTAAAGGAGGCAGGAAGTGGCTCAACGAGCTGAGATCAGATAGATGCGGTTCAGATACGGGACCGAGAATCCATTAGGCTGAGTGGGAGCCGGATTTTCTTTAAAAAAAAAAAATCCAGTAAGAAAAACGTGCTAAAAGGTCAGTTCAACAATGATTCCCAATCATTCCTGCAGTGCTGTCTGAGACTTTCCGCCCCACCGTGGAGCCGAGTTCAGCTTGTGGTTCAAAGCATTTAAAAAACTCAACAACAACAGCAGCAACATGCCTTTTTAGATCATCTGCAGATGTAACAGATTCATTGGGAACAACTCTCTACCAATTAAAACAGTCAACACATGTCAGAATGAACATCAGCTGTTCTTCCAAGGACCTTTTAACCCACCCAGGTTTGAACTAGAGTTGAAATAATCAGTCGATTAATCGGTTACTTGGTCGATGAAGCAATACATATTTGTTTGTTCTGGACTCTCGGATGTTTGAGATTTGTTTTGTCACTGTAAATTCAAGATGTTTGAGTTGCTCTGACAGAGGAAGAACAGTTGTGGCCGTCACCTCGAGCCTTCAGGACTTGTGACATTTTTCACATTTTTCTAAGTGATTCAGCTGAAAACTGAAATCAGCTGACTTAATGTGAGCTGCAAACTTAGCCTGCACCTTCATTACATTACTGTCCTCTACCAAACATGTCAGATTGTCCATGTTTAATATAATTTCAGAGCTTTTAGTTCCCATTTTCCAACATTTCTTAAGTCAGATGTTGAAGATCTGTCGGCCATTCGGGACTTTATCGTCCATTTGTCCGTTAATAAACTGAAACAACAGATGATCTGTGACCTGACGGTTAAACACAGCCAGTCTGGGGCTGAAACAGTCCATTAATTGATTTGCATTTACAATCAATTAAATTTTCATGGAGCAAAAATGTCAGAACATGTGAGGATTTTATGTATTTTCCTGTTTGTCTTGAACTTCTCCCAGATTTCTGACATTTAATTGACCCAATAATAAAACAAATGATAGTTATTTGGGGCCTTAGCTTAAAGTATCATACATGTACAAACCTTTACATGTGTGTACATACTGTAAAATCCTGTTACGGCTGATTTACACTGAGCCTCTGATACTTTATGGCATTTTTATGTCCTGTGTTATCACTGCAACAGTCCCACTGGAAGCCCTTTATAGTTATATTGTAGTACTGTGACTCTAATTAGTATTTAGAGCATTATATCGTAAAGAAACTCTGATTTCTACAATAAAATGAAGCAGCTGAGCTCAGCCTGTGTGGAAGCTTCACTTACAGATGAGCAGATCAGGGCCTGTTGCTACACTTTGAATTTGAAAAAAAAAGAAAAAGCCATTTGGACACATTTTATCGTCACACTAATGGATGTGGTAACATGGATCATGAGTCAAGCTGCATTAATAATTCAACAATATTCCACATGCAGTCACAAAAGGCTACCAAATGGCTAACTTACTGTGAGGGGATCCAGGGCGATTATAAGGAGGTTAAAAAAAAAAAGAGTTGTGCGACCTACAAAATGAACAAGGAGGGTGTTGGAGCAGGGCAGGACAATGGGAGACTCCCAGGCCCCACTGGTCGCGTCCTGATGCCAAATTATCCCAAAATTCTCGTTCCCCTTTCTTCCCCCCCTCACTGTAAATGAATGGACTCACTCAGCAGCCCCTCAGATTCAAAAAGACCTTCGGCCTACAATCAAACTGGACGCGATTATTCCTTCCATGCGCATCGCACATCTCTCTCCCTCTCTCTGGATTTAATCCTCCAGAAACACGCGTAAACACAACGCACGTCCTCCCACGTTTTAAAATCGCCCCACGGAGCTACGTGGCCTCGGTTGGAACAACAATAGGGTCGATGAGGGTCCTAAACTTCCCTGCGGTTTCAAAAAAAGAGAGAGGCGACCATCGCGTCCTGTCGACTATTGTTTGGGGAAACCGGAGATCTCCGGCGCCCCAAATCCTCCAACCTCTCCTTGCGCGTTAAAGCCCCCGCGCACGGATCCGCACCACCACCGGCAGCTTTTCAACACATTTTCCACAGAAATATACTACTTACTTATTCCAGATTGTCCATTCAGGTATTTTCTCACTTTCCACTTTCTTTTCCACTCAGCCGTAGCGCCGTGCGCCCCGCCTCCGCTCCTACTTTGGCCCCTCCTCTGTTTCCCTCCCCTGGGGGGAGACAGTGAGAGGGAGAGAGAGAGAGACCGGGGCCTGTGTGAAACCGTGTGGTTCAGCCACAGCACATTTATTACCGCTGTGATGTCTCTGTGTGAGTGAGGACGGTTATAATGGCACAAAAAAAGAGAGTGGTTTCCACTAAAAGAAAAAAAAGGCTCGTAAAAACAGAGGGACAGTTTATGGAGCCAAAACCATCATCATCATCATCATCAAAATGTTTTTTTTAATACAGTCTGACCTTTGCGGATCTGTGAGGAAACATCTGTGTGTTCACACCAGCAGAATTCAAAGTTTAGACATAATAACTTCTCTCCAAACCAAAGAAACCTTCAAATGTGTCATTTTTCCTGTAATACTCCAGACAAAGTTTTAAATTAAAAAATCCTGTCCTCACTTATCACCCTAACACACACTTCAATGTGGAAATCAGTCCAAAAACAGCATTATAGCTCACACATCTTTCATTTAAAGTCAAATTATAAAGGATTTCGTGCTGATTGCAGCTGCCTTGTTTCACCTTCACCTTCCAGATATTGTACTCTCTGTAGAGCATTCACAAGATGATAAGAACATTTAGAACATTTTGTAGTTCTTCATCATGAACATATACATTTCTTTCAGACTTTTATGTTTGCTTTCTTGTCCTAACACTGGATGGTTTGACCTCGTCAAGCTTAATGACATGCTACGTTTAAGGGGGTCAAAAGGTCAAAAGGGCTGGATGCCACTCATTTAGATCATGTGACTTCATGCATCCAACAACTGGGCTTTCTCTGCACGATTTAGGAGCCATAATGAGGCGACAATGTACGAACTGTGACTGAAACATCTGAACATTTAGATCTCGGTTTACCTTTTTGTTTCTGACACAACTGGCATTTTGGCACACACGCCTTCTGTGAAGCTCAGGGTTATAGTTTTTGATGAAGTGTATATTTTATCTCCCCAACACACCCTGTGGACAATCTCTTATGACACCACACTCATGTCAGCATAGAAATAAAATGTTAAACTGAAGCCTCAGTATTTGATTTTTGTATATTTTGTCGTGTGTCTACCTTCCTTCATTCAGGCTAAAACATAAATCATATTCCACTGATCAAGAACGAAAGATAATCTTGGAAAAGAAGCATGTTTATTTCTTCATCAAGGCATCACAATTGGTCATTGATTCCAGCCATTAAATGAACATCCATCATCAACAACAACAAAAAAAATTAAAACCACCTCACGTGGCGTCAAAATTTTCAGAAGTTATCATTAAAAGAAACCTTTATTAAAAAGGTCTAAAAACAAAACAGAGTGCACAGCCAGAGTACCAGCGCATCTTCAGTGTCAAAACTCAAGATTTTCTGACTGGATGTGATTTTTTTATTTGGCAGCTGATCGATATGAATGAAAGTGTTTGTCAGCCACGCCAGACTCCTCGGGAAAATTCTTCTTCTCCACGCAAATATCGCAATATGTGAAATCTGCGGTGGGTCGACTGCATGACTACATACACGCGTGTGTAGCTATGTGTGTGTGCTGGGACGAACAATATAAATATTTGGGACTGCTGTCGACGTCCCAGGATATAGAACAAAAATCAAAATACTTCCACCACGCGTTTCCAGATTCTGCAAAACCTTACATTTAATTTTTTTACTAGTTGTTCATTGACTCAAAAAGTGGTTTCTTATCATTAGAACTGATTGATAAGTTAACTATATTGACAGAGAAGACAGCTACAGTATTGCACATACCATCGCGATCCTCATACAAAGGTCAGACACACACACACACACACACTGTCGCTCATTCGCTGTGTTCACTCACACTGACTCACTCACACACACACTCACATGTTCACCACTCAAACTCAAAATAATGTTTAGTGCCTATCCCATGACACAGTAAACAAAACATTCTTTTACAGTTAAAAAAAAAAGGGAAAGAAAAAAAACCTAAAACAAATATAAACATCTTTTCCACGTGGAGGGGCCTGCTGGTGCCTGACCAGTTTTTTTTTCTGACCCTGATGAGTCCAGATCCATCCAGGCCAATCCAGTCCGGTCCAGTCCTCACGTCACGCCTCACCTGAGTGAGTCCATAAACATGGAGTCGTCGTCGTTGTCGCCGTCGTTTTCAAAAGGAAAAGGAGAGAGAGAGAAACCTCTGCTGCTGTGTCTAACCTGTCTGTGTACCTACATGTGTTGTGTTTCAAAAGGAGAAAGAACCTGTCCGTGTCGGGTTGGGATAGAAGTAGTAGTTGTAGTAGTAATGGTAGTAGTTGTTGTAGTAGTAGTAGTGGTCGTGGGCCTGCGTCGTCTCTCCGTGTGGATCAGTAGGTGGCGTTGGTCGGCTCCCTCCCCGAGCTGAAGAGCATGTCGGCCTTTGAGCTGATGATGTACGTTAGCACGAAGGATGTTAGCAGGACGCCGATACCCACGCCGAGCGTCAACATCTGGAGGAGTCAAAGGGACAATTATATTTATGAGTACCGAACAACACATTAAAGTAGCATTAGTCAAATAGTTTCGACATTTGAGGGCAGTGCAGACACAACTTGTTAGCAAACAGTTGAGTATTTCCACATCTAGCAGTCACAGGGGAAATATTTTATCTCCTTTAAGCTCTATTTTGGTCTCCACCATCACCTATTTGGCTCATTAGCTGTAAAATGTCACTGTGATAGTGGAGCTAAAGTCACTATGTGAATCATTTTAACATCTGACTTTGGCACCCCCAAGTGGTCGTTTAAAAAATGACAGCAGGGGGAGAAAGCGATGATCCATCCATCCTTTTTTTTTTTTTATCCCTGCTTATCCTCGTCTGCTGGAGCTGATCCCAGCTGGCATTGGATAAGGAGCAGGTTACACCTTGGACAAGTCGCCAGCTCATCACAGGGCCGACATATGTTTGATTCACGCTCACATTCACACCTACAGGCTGTGAGAGGAAGCCCGAGTACCTGAAGAGAGTCTTCTTGCTGTGAGGCGACAGCGCTAACCACTGCACCACCGTGCCACCCTACTACACTCAGATGAACATCCTGAAAACTCCTTTCACCAGACACAAATTTTAGATGGTCAGAACCACCCAACACTGATTTCAGTTCATCCTGTCAGAGTACATGAATTGCGTGAGGAAAGGTGTGTTAAATCTGTGTTACATGTGAGTGAGTGGTTTACCTCCAGGTCGTGACTGGCCACCAGGAATATGCGTCCCTTGATGCTCTTCCACCGGGACTCTGTCCACGTTGAATAATCTTTGGAGGTGTACTCGTGCAGGTCGAAGGCCGGGGACAAAGCTTTGGCCAGACGGACTGTGGAGCGTGTGCAGAAACCTTCCCGCTGTGTACTGTTGGGAGGCGCCGCTCCTTGAACCCACATGTAGTAATACCTCTGTGGGAGGAGGCAAGGGAAGGTCACAGGGTGGATGGAGAGGGGAAATACTTAATATTAACAGAATACAACATAATTCATAATCAATTACCCACATTTTTTGACATTTTATGGACCAAACAACTAACTGATTAATCAAGAAAATTTCGTTAATACTCTGTCTCTGACTAAATGACCCAACAGAATCAAATTAAATTAACAAAAGTGTTTTAGGTCTTACGTGTTTGTTCTCTTTGTCGTTCTCATCCTCTCTCTGGTTCTGGCAGTCGTCCTGGGTGACGTTGACGGTGCTGCCGGTCAGGTTAGCCAGCAGATGCTGGACCAGGAGGGTCGGCTCGCTGAATTGCTGAGACACGCCGACGTAGAGGTTTGTGGGCCTGTTAGCTGACGGACAGAAGACAGAAGAAATTACGTTTTGTGTCTGGAAATAATGTAGAGATCAATGATGTCACCTCTGGACACCCCCTGCTGGCCAAAGATCCACCACAGCAAATGTACTAAAGTCTCCTCTGCTCTGTCTGTCTCAGTTCAATAATTAAAAAAAGGAACGGTGGCGCCTCTTTGACTCTTAATAAAAGAGCAAAGACACCAAAGTACAGAAGTAGCATTCAACATCTCCCGAGCAGCTTCAAAGCTAAACAGTATTCTCTGCCATGTTTGTAGGAATCCAGGTTTAAAAAAGGGATGAACGTGTATCATAACGTACCCAGATGGCTCATGAGGTCAGAGGGGAGCAGCTGCTGGAACCAGGAGTTATTTGACCGAACAAGGAAACCGTACAGCAACCGGGTCACCTGAGGGAGAGAAAACACAGAGTCATTCTGAATTTAGACTGCAGATGTTTTAAGAAAGGCTGTGACATGTTTTGTATTTTAATAATAGGTATAGTCAGCTTTTACACATTGTAAATAATATTCATCTTACTATAATAGGGTCTGCACTAATGCTGCTCAGCTGAGGTTCTCCTCCTCCTGCCTGCATGTACAGAGCCCGGGCCACCATGGTGGCCACCTCCGTCAGAGCCTGAAAGACAGACAGTCTTAATTAAACAGTTCCCAACAACATCTGTATGCAGCTGGAATCAAAATGAAATGGTTGCATCGTAAAGAGGACATTCCTGAGTAACCAGCAATACCTTTGCAGTCTCTGTGACATACTCCAGCTGCTCCTCTGGCGTCAGGTTTGGCGGGTAAGATATGTTTAGATATTCTGGATTGTCGTACATGCTCTCATAGAACCTGCACACAGAACAGGAAAGCACATTTACAAAACATGCTCAGCTCATCAATAATGCACTAACAGTGTGTTTTAGATAAAGCCTGAATCACCTGTTGGTGAAAGCAGACTGGTGATCTTCTATAACGACGCCAGGGATTGGCCGAGCTCGCAGGAAGCGCTGGAAGGACGACGGCGGGAGCGGCTGAGAGAAACTGGGCTCATTCAGTGGGATGCTTGACTTAGCAGCAGCCGATTTCAAGTTGGCGATGAGCTTCACAACCTGAAACAGAAAAAACATAAATGCTCCACATTACATATTGTATTGTATGCAAGACTACACAAACCGTGGGCAGTTTCCACATGTCGCTTTAAACATTACACCTCTTGTCTCCCATAGGGGTCATTGTACATGTTTTGTGGTGGTGAAGCAGTGCTGTGTAAGAGAGGAACATTTTATTTATATACAGATACAAACCTCTTCATCAACGCTGCTGTTCCTCCTGGACACCGGATCGGAGTGAACCCACAGCCTGGAGTCAGCACGAAGTCCCACCTGTGGTGAACAAACAAGGTACTGATTTACTACTCACACACATATGCATAAATATTAAACACAATAGTTTACAGATTTTGTGAAGGAAGGGAAGATTGTCTGGTACAATACCAACCTGTCCAATCTCCAGTACTGAGTGAACATTGTCCAGGTCCACAGCAAACTGACTGTTCTGCATGTCATACACCATCCTCGAACTGCCAATGTAGTCAAAGGTTTCCTGGAGTCGCACAAAACATGAGTAAGGCTCGCAGAAAAACATCAGACTGGGCACGCTGATCAAATATAAACGGTGTGGAAACAACTGACCCCTTGAAAGAAGGTGTACAGGATGGTGCGGTTAGGGTTGGCCTGCTGGGTGGCGTTACGCAGAGCGTGAGCCGCTGCCAGCAGAGTGACGAATCCAGAGGCGCCGCTCTCTGCTCCTGGAGCAATGTCAAAGAAAAAAGACCTGCTGTCCAACTGTGGAGAGGAGGGGAGGGGAGGAGATAGAGTATCTAGGTAAGTAGTTCAGTTCAGGATTCCTATGACCCATTTTTATGATGCCATAAATCAAAATGTGGCTTCAAACTATGAGGAAATGCAGCTTATGAGCAGTTTACCTTCACTTTAATGTATTTCTGTTGTGCTACTAATCTCACAAGTCTTAACTTGTTCGTAAAATGTGCAAATGTACTTCAGTCTAACTCATCTATATAATTTAATTATTTCCTGATTTGTATTCACCATAATTGAATTTGTTGCTCAATCATGTTCCCGCAGTTTCGTAATTGCCTCCAGTAAACGCTTCAGAGGCAACATGTCGTCTTTGGCTTGACGTTAATCTCACCGTACAGCTCTATCATCACTTTCATTTATGCGTTTTTTCTCCATTAACACAAAGTAGGAAACAATTTAGATGGAGAAGCAAAACGTAGACGTGACTGTGAGGTTGTGAGGTCACGTGACGCTCAGAACAAAGCAGGACTTATCTTGAACTTGGCTTTTACACTGGAAAGCTTTCAAAGTGAGTGAGATCACTGCAGAAGCTGGCTGCAAAACCGTTTTCATGAACTCGCATGCTAATAACTAACAAATGTTGCACTGTAGTGAAATATTTTCGCTTAAACTCAGAAAGGACTCCGTGTGATGAAACTCACCCTGGCTGCTGCTATGACCACACTCTCCCCCTTCTTGTGGCCCTTTTCTGTGTTGTTGATAGGCCTGGTGGAGGCCCAAACATTATAGTCACCCAGTGGGTCGCAAACCATCTCTAAAAAGAAGACAGAACAAGATAAGTTAGGTCAAAAGCTGCTGTGCTGTGTGGCCTTATGTGCATACTCATATCACCCTGAATACTGAGCATGTTGTGTAAATACCTGGGCTGATGCTGAAGTTGATGTCGTTTCTCCTCATGCATGTGGCTGTGTCGGTGACAGCGGACATGTGGGAGTACAGCTGCATGGCACACAGCGGGTACTGAGGAGTGCTGCCATTGATGGGCCGGTTATGATCCAAGTAACACTGCAAAGGAAGAAACTTATGACATCCATTCATGTGTGACACAGAAACACGCCGTTTCTTAAGGCCTTTTAATGAATCTCAAATTGTTTCCAATCTTTAGGACAAGTTCAAACATATACAAATGGGTTGTGCTCTCGCACAGGGAAAAGTTCATGCACAGTAATATTGTAACCACCACGTAGTCTAACTGTATCACTGTGACATAGCAGCTGCAGCAAGGATCAAACCTCAAACCACCAGGTTACAGAGCCGTTTCCTTCATCTACCTTCTTACGAGTTTGAAACTCATACAAAGGAGCCGTGACATGACTATAGCCTCTGGTCAAAAACACCAATGCAGACTTTCACAGAGTTTTAAATCTGAAGTTATCAGTAAGCTGAAACTGAAAGCTGAGATAAAACAGTACCGAAAGGCACAGGTCATGTTGCAGCTCAGCAATGTTAGCTCTGTTCTGCTGAGGAGGAGAACTCCATCAGAAGAGGCTCATTTAAAACATATGTAACATGATCTGTCTGCTTTTGTCACATACAACGGTCGAAAGGCAGCTAATGATTTGTGGGTTCTTATAAATCGTCTCAACATAATGTGCCACAACTTGTTGGCTTTGGAAGAAGACGAGCTTTAGTGCTACTGAAACTGCTTTCCTTTTTTGGCATCGCTCCCGTTTTCAACCACTTGTTAGACAGGTTCAGATTTTATTGCAACTGTGCTCGTTTGTAAAGGATTCTTAATCACCAACACTGCAGGCAACTCGAAAACAATTAGACATCCATTTTGTGCTTTGACTGTACCTGCCGTATGATCTGTGTTTCATTGTCGTCTTTCAGAGAGAAGATGGGGAAGTCGAACTCCTCGTAGGCCAAACCATTTCCCAGAGGGTTCCACACTGTCATGTTGCAATGAGCCATGGCTGGATCGTAGTTCTCTGAATACACGCCTGAGGGGAGTACACAGAGCGAATGTCAACAGCCGAAAACACTGAAGCAAGCCATTTGAAACATGTAGCACATGAGCACAGGCTGTGTACACAAACTGAAGCTGAAAATGGTGCCGTATCAAGGGGTCAGGTGATAAATCATCAACATGTTTGATATACACCTGAGTCTACTTTATAAGACTTTCATATTTAATTATTATGTATTAATAATAATAATAAATGTTTTCAAAACTTGAGGGGAGAAGGTAGCTATGACTCCTGAGGTGCATGACAAGAAACATAAAACTAAAGTGACGATCTGCAGCTTAGATGAACTCTCTTTCACTAAATGACTCAATTCTGGATTGATTCAGTAACCATGGCGCCGTGTTCTGTTCACAACTTCAACGACAAAGCATTTTTAATATACTACAGCTCTGACTGTGCTGACTGACATCAAAAGATTTATAAAAACAGAAGACAGCCTTTTACAATCTGCCCTGGTGATATGAAATGGTGATGATTCAACACCAGCAGAGAGAGGAGAGGCCTGTGTTGTCAGATCTCATGGGAGTGCGTTGCTGCTAAGTTAATTTTGTCTGAGAAATGCAATTTTAATGTCAGGAAGACGTGTGGCTCATGAAAAATGAGTTCAATATTTACTTCAGTGACTTCACGAGAGCTGCTGCTGCTGGTCTCTTAAAGGGCAGCAGCAGCGAAACACACTTAGCACAGGAAATGACACTTCAGTGCACCCTCTCTGCTCTCAAACATCTCTGCTGACATCTTCTACAAAGCGATAGTGCAAGAAGCTCGTGGGTATTACAGCCGTCTTCCAGGCTGATGAACATGTGATTTCTTAGAAGCTAAAGTTTCAATTAAACTGACTGAACGAGGAAAATGAGGAGAGTAAAAAGACGTTCAAGAAGCAGAGGCCAACCCCACATCACAGCTCTATTTAACTCCTCTGTGGTTTAACATTTTAAAGTAACAAAACCTTTACATCGTGTGCCTGAAGCTCTTCTTGCCCAGTTAAATCCAGCCACACATGCTGCGTTGATTTTATGATATCTCTTTGTAGCATTTCACAGTAAAACATGAGGAAGGAATAGAAAGTATAAAAGGCAAGTTCAAACATGATGATGCAGTGACGTGACAACGTTGCAGAAGATATTCACAGAACATGAAAACTGAACCAACTACAGCTTGTAATTTTGCAAGCTGTGCCGCCCGACGATCATAAAACTACAATTAATTACTGTAGCTGGTGTAATACAGGGAGACAAGTCTTAGCAGGTGAACCACCCACCCAACGGCCTACCTGTGTTCTCGTTGGGACAGGTGGTGTGCGGAGAGAAGCCCTCGAGCGGGTTCGTGTTTGGCGCCACGACAGCAACGCCAGCCACCCTGCCGGAGCCGTCCTTCAGCTTCATCATGATGGATCTGACAGGCAGACAGTCGGCACGGGGCAGTGGAAACGATATGGGTACAAATGCAGGTCAGACGTGGGTTTGAAATGTGGTTTAAGTTTCTCTCCTCAGGGAAGTTACACAGGTAGAATGTGCCAAATATGATGTACTGTACGGCCTATAAACAAACAGGTTTAACCACCAGGTCCTGATGGTATTATACCCCCCACCACCACCCATCTGCTACTCGAAAGAGAAAATATATGTGATTAAGAGAAAAGCCTTTAAACTACTGACACTTATCTTAATTAATATTTAATAAATTGACACAAAACAAATGTCTGGTGATGAGATGAGAAGGCAGAAAGTGAGAGGCCCTCACTAAGAACTACTGTAGCTACTCCCTCTGCAGGATGAGACGTGGAAACTGTACCTGGTAAAGAGCGGGGACTCCAGGATAACAAGATAAGGTGGATTGGGACCAGTCTTTAGGACCCAGTCCAAGTTTTCCTCTGACTCGAGCACATGGAGAACGCCCACGTTACCGGACAAAGAAGCTGCAATCCGAAAAAGGAGATTAAATATCAGTATCTAGATAAAAAGCTGAAAGTGCCAGGCCTCTTCTCCATTACTGGGAAGGTTCTACGATGACGTTTTGACGCAGCAAAGATAAAATAAGATACGCTACATCCTAAAAGCTTTTGTTAATCAGATATTAAGCACAGAAAACAGAAAACGCAACTTGAGCGCCTTCATGTTCTTTAGAAGTTCATTTTTTGACCTTCTGAGCTATAGAATTTATTTGCAGGTTTAAAAACTTGAACTGCCTGAAGCACCCACACAGAAAACTCTCTCAAAACAGTTTTTAGTAGATTGTTTCAAACTGTAACAGGTATTTTTACTTGTCATGAGTGTCCTAGATACATCTCGGACTCTTGAGATAAGCACATCACTTTAATCTACTGCTTTACTCACACTGGCAGCCTATTTGATGTGTCGCATTGAGCAGTCGCACACAGGGGACTGTGTAATTGAGATGCACATAAATCTTCTTTTCCACTGAATTACAGCTGACACCTGCAAGAGAGAGAGAGAGAAAAAACACCTTAACAGCTGAACATAGAGACATTAAGGCATAACTTTTACTCAGTCAGCAGTATAAAGAGAGAAAATGTCACAAATGAAGGTTCAGACAATGTGAAACTAAACTCTGACTAGTAAAAACACATTGCTAATTCTAGAAACCAGCTCACAGTCAGGATGTGGTAGTTATGATTAATTTGATGCTTTAACTGATGCAGCTCGCTTAAAATAAATGAAACGAGCACTCAGCTGCCAGTTTATTGGCAACAAATACAGTATAACACAACAGCAATAAATACATAAACATGCAATCTGTGTGATGGGAATAATGGAGTTTTTATAGAGATGTTTATGATCAATTTGGAGGATGTTGTTTGTGGTACTGCTTAACTTTAAGTAATATAATAATAAATAATGGAAACGCCAATCAGTGACAAACAAACAGGGACCATGCTGCCCCATGTTGGCCATTGGATTAAATACATTTTTAATAAAAACTAGGCAGATGAACCTTTAATTTCCTCTACAAACAATAAAAAATATGGACTATCTATAGCATGAGCCACTTTAGATTTCTTGAGCTTTATATAAACCATTACAACTTTAATCCAAAACAAGTTTTTTAACACAAATCCTTGACTTGTTGTTGTTGTTGGTGTTATTCCTCACAGCTCTCATAGACTAACATTAATGTAACACGAAAGAAAACATAGTTTGCTGTATTTTTCTATTTTGCCTACCCTCTTTGACATGAATAGGGTGGACAAAATAATGTAAACACCACTCAGTGATCTGACATTTTTATAATGTAATTTAACTTTGTTTTTAATAAATATTCTTACATATGACCTTTCAATTTCCTCTAAAAATTGTATAAATATTAACTTCCTATAGCATGAGTCAGTGTTGAGTGCTTAAACTTTAAATAAACTGCTATAACTTCCATCACACGACAGGTTTTTCCTCGACTTGGTTCACCTGTTGGTTCACCTGCTAACTTCAGAGCTCTCAGACAAACAGCGCTAACGTTAATGTAACATTAAAGCAACATTTAAAAAACCGTTTTAACGGACACAAAGTGCTATTTTGGTGTCTCGCCTGTACGCCAGGGCACCTTTACAGTTTGTAAAGCGACTTTACTTGTGCTTCGGCTTCTTTGTGTTCGTTACGGACAAACAGACAAACATTAAACTATAAAATATAAAATACTGGGTGTAATGTAACGTGAGGTTTGTAACGGTTAATCCCCCCCAGCGGAGCGCGAGCTGCTCCGGGCGGATCACGAGCAGTCACGCTGATGCTGCCGAGTTCTCTTTAGCCGGAGGAGGGCAGAAACCAATCTGTGACTAGCTCGGGAAAAAGTCGTCAAAAAGACCCAACAAAACCAGTACATGATTGTTTTGAGTCCCCTGACTGCTGTAAAAGAGTTTAAAGTCGTCTTAACGTTGAGCCTCATTGTAAAACGCCAGTTAAATAACCCGGCAACGGCTGACTTTGCTAACGCTGGCTAGCCTAGCACTCGGCTACCTTACCGAGCACAAAGAAGCCGCCCGGCACACAAACACACCCCTGCTCACTAACTACATACGCGGGCAGACGTGAAGGAACACAGCTGGAGCACAACTCACCCATAAAAAACCAACAAAGTAGCAAATTAACCATCCATTTGTTCGACAGCAGATCCATCTTCCTGGTTTGGAAAGCAGAACACACAACAGTAGGTGTTGACATGGAAAAACGTCCGGGTTCCGCTGTTTGGTTCCGGTCTCCTCCTGTCAAAATGGCAGCTCCGAGAGTCTCCACAGCGGGTTTAATTTTATTTTTCAGCCTCTGTAAATGACCCTCTGCTCAGATTTAACACATCTACCTGCGTTAATCTACCTTTTCTCCTCCCTGCTTGTTTTTAATTCATGGATCGATGCACTGCCAAGCAAGGAGTGACTCAACTCTGTACTCCCTTTACATGTGATGACTCAAACCTGTACTGCACTTTGGATGCTCCTAAACCACTTAACACAATAAAACCACAATTTATCCCACGTACCAGATTAAATAAAACAAGACACAACCCACACAATCACACACACTCTGCGTCTCCATTGATAAACAGGCTTTATTTCACCCCTCGAATACAGAGCAGTGCTGCTCACTTTGACTTATTCATCTCATACAAGTGAGTAAAGAGACATTAGTTAGGTTTATAGCACAGATAGAGAGACTGAGCAGCACAAGAAAAAGCTTTTTGCAGGATAAGTAATGCATGGAATAAGATTAAAATGATTAAACATCGCTGTGAGCAAACATATAGATCTCTGGTTTCATTCCTCACGTCAACAGTTTTTATTATTTCTACAGAGTAAAGTGTGGATGTGTTTTTCTTTGAACAGTTTCTTCTTCTGTTCTTCTTTTCGTCTCAGCCGCCGCCGCCTCTTAGCGGAACTGAAGTGGACTGACGCGCAGGCCGATCACATCCTTACCGATCTCAGTCACCTGGAAAATAAGGTGAGATTAAAGATTAAGAGGTTAGCGGGTTACAAAATGGAAAGGATCATCACTAATGAATCACTTTTCCTAGATTTGACACAGATATACACACACTTTAATGTCCATGACTAAGAGACAACAGGTGAACACTTTTAAAGATTTATTTATGCCATCTTAGTCTGTTAACAGCTGTATGTGTTTTTCATTATTGTTATCTTTACTTACTCCTATATGCAGAGAAATTAGTCTACTAGTGACGCATGCGTATTCTGGTTTCCGAGTTGCGACTCACCTGTGTGACCCTGCAGATCTGGCCTTTGTACGTAGGGCAGTAGCAGGCTCCAGACAGAGGGCACTTCTCCACGGGGCGTCCACGGTACAGAGGGACAAAGGAGGCAGCGCACAGGTCGAAAGGATTGTGGGGGTCGTAGTTCAACTGGTGGGCGTCTGTCAGGGTCTTCTCACAGGCCGCCAAAATCTTGCGGGTCTGAATGGCAGAGAGATGTTTGGCATGACGGTAAGAGATGATGAAACTGTAACACGGAAAACTATTTTAAATTCAGCTAAATGAAGCTACAACAAACCTGCTGTGCAACATTTGGATTTGGTCCCAGCTCGAGCAGGCGTCGTGCAAAGCCGGCAGCTGTCTTGAAGTTACGGAGTTTGAAGAAGAGATTCAGAGCTGTGCGCAACACCAGCACCATGTGGACTGGCTGGAGGTTACAGTGGGTGAAATACGCAGCCATCTGTAAGGGAGAGGGAAAAAAAAACAACACACATATGTAAGGAAATCAGGATTAAGAATGAAAACACGATCACTGTACAGACACTTTGGGCAGATATTTACCTCACACAGCCTCTTCTGCTCATCCAGTGTCTCTTTAGGCAACTTCTTCCTTTCCGTCTCCATGGTCAGACCCACTATGTACTCTTTGCAAATTGTGATCAGCTGCTGGGCCTGAAACACACACATCCCCACACATTTAATACATTTCTAAACATATCTAGGTGTGTGCCTGTGCATACATGATCAGTCTGCAGCTACACACGAGATTCTGTGCTCACCTCTGCAATCTCCTGCTTGTTATCAACCACCAGCAGAGGTACAGACAGCAGGATGGATCTGAAGCGCTCAACAGCTTCCTCAAAACGCCCGGACGTGGTCAGCTGATAGCACTGCTGAAGGCGGGCGATGAGGTCGGCGAGGCGCATGCCCACAGCGGGCAGTCCCTGCTTTGCACCACAGTCCTAAAAGAAACAAAAAAAAGTCAAATATTTGTATATTTATATATACAGAAAACTGTCGTGAACAAATGTTAACGCTGAACAACAAAGAGCCGTACCTTCCAGTTTCTCTGGGGATGGCCGCGCAGGCAGGGCAGGGAAGGCAGCCCCAGGTAACAAGTGCGGCCTCTGGACAGTGTCTGCATGAACAGCGACTTGTAGGGGCTGAAGTTCACAACTCCTACCTGGTCGTGGAGCAGCTGAGGTACAGATGAGGAACAGTAAGTGTCAGTATAATGCACAGAAAAAGAAATACTCAGAAAAAAAAAATCTACTTTTTACGTACTCTCATCGCAGTTTCGAAAGATCCAGCCAGGATGTGGTCCACTGGCAGCTGGGAGTTGTTGCACCACATCTGTGTGGGACTCATGCCCTTGGTCGGTGGGACAAAGAAACCGTCTTCTGCTCCTCCACCAGCACCGGCCGGAATGTCCTGATGGTTGGGAGAAACATTGTAATAAATAAATTCATGAGTCAAACAGACCTGACATGAGATTTGTCAACACCACTCTTGTGTTTAGCACGTTTTATTGGTGGTGGATTTGTGAAGACGGAGCTCTCCTCACCAGCTCTGGGGGAAGGTCCAGGTCTTCCTCCACCTCCCAGCCGCCTCCCTCCTCTTTCCCTATTCCTTCATCCCCTAATCCTTCCTGGGCATCCATGAAGCCATCTAAGAGAGAGAGGATGGTGGGAAAGACAACTATTAATTGAAGCATTGATAATATGGACATATATGCCCATTAAATATTTTTACGCTGAATTTACCTTCATCCAGTTGAAGTTCTGCATCATCTCCCCAGCCCTCGCCTCCTGAGGCATCCATGTCCAGGTCGGCAGCCATCTGACCTGCCTTCCCTACAGCAGACAGATTTCCACAACTTAGAGTAATTTCATTTTATTTCAACTTTTATGATATGTACTGCGATAGCAGATGGTATATGTGTATGTGCATGTGTCACATGTCAGGACTGATGCCTCACCCTTTGCTGCAATGGCTCCCTCAAAGAAGCCCTTTGATACAGTGAGCAGAGGCCAGTTGGTGTCCAGAGGGTTGATGGGTGGAGGAGGCTGCAGCAGCTGTGCATTGGGATCAACCTCTGGCACCTACAAGACACAAGATCCACCATGAATTTATCAAAATTATGTATTTATCCACCAACGTGAGTGGTTTCACACATTACGGTTGTCATTATGTGTATGAAGGTACTGGGAATGTTTTCTCAACACACCGTCTCCTTTTCTGGGTCAAAAGTTTCTTTTAGTGCCTCAGCCTCTTCATCCAGCCCGTGAGTGGCTGCGGTCAGGTAAGCCAGAGACTCTGGAAACAGACGTACAAACAGTTAAACATGTTGATCCACTGTTAACCAGCCAACAACACTGCTTTGGAAAGCACACGACTGTTCGCTGCGTGTCAAATTCAGCAGCAAAACAGAGTGAAGATGACGAAGGAGACACTTGAACTCACTCTGTCCACAGTTCTTCAGGATGCGGACCCGCTCACTGACGTCTCCCAGGTAGAGAGCCGCCTGGTAGTGACCACTCATGTCCTTCCTGATCTCAGCTACAAACAAACATTACACACAAATATTAGATTAACATACAAACCTTCAACCAAATCACCAGATATCTGGCACAACTAAGAATCATTAAACATACCGATCTTCATCATCTTGCGCAGCTTGGCCAGGTTGCCAGTGATCAAGTAGAGGAAAGTGAGCTTGTCAAAGTTCTTGGTCCTCTGGTAGCACATTTCAACGACCTGGTGATGGCCCTGCAGCAGTGCTGCTTCACCAAGACGCTCCCAGCAGCTGCGCTCATCCAGAGCCTTGGCTGCCTCCAGAGCCACCTGAAAGTAAAGATGAAGAGACCCGAAACTTTAGGCTCAGCAGAGAACACAACAGCATCATCCACATATGTGCAAACAAGAAAAAGGAAAAGTGCACGTTGTAAATTAGAAACAGCATCCTGTTTATACAGTTAGTCCAGCAGCAGCTTACCTCAATGTTTCCACACTCCAGAGCCAGACTAAAGCGTGTCTTCTCATCTTTGACAAAGTGCAGCGCCACCTCAGGGTAGCCCTTCTTCTGCAGGTAGGCAATGATGGACTGACCCACCAGTTTGGCGTTACGCACCATGTGGAGCACCTGGAGGGACAACGACATGAAGTTAAAGAGGCCAGAAATGTATTAAACTGAGGTCAGAGAAGCAAAATCTACACTCACAAAAACACAGACCCACCTCATCGTATTTACGGTTGACCAGGGCGAGTTTGAAGCGGTACTCTGTGGGGTCGATGGTGAGGACACGTGGCCTGCACTCCCTGTCCAGACAGTAAACACTGTTTCCTCTCACACGGGTGACATAGATGGGCAGGTCCAGGGTCCTGATGATGCCGTGATCACTACAGGAAAACAAAGAGCGTATGTTAGATGCTGATACGTTTTGCTTTTCTTGCTGTGAAACCTTCAAATCAAAACTGGCAGCAAACAGAAAACTTCTGATGTGCAACTCATCTGCAAGATGAGTAAAATCTTTGCATTCAACTTTTTTGTGGTACTGCTGGTTGCTTTGCACTATTAAAAGTGCTTTCATCTTTGAAAATCAGGTCGGGGAAGCACTTAAAATGCCCACTGCATTTCTGGTACCTTTGCTCTCCAGTTATTCTGTCAGCAGCACAAACAAACCTAGTTTCATGATATGAACGTTTAGATCTGCTGCTTGTGTGCCTGTACAAAGTGGATGCAGTTTATTGGCCTAAAAGCAGGCGTGAAGACCGCTTTCCTCAAGCAGCACATACCCAGACGTGAGGGCATATTTGATGTGGTTAGACGTGGTGTAGATGAAGACTCCGCTCTCATCCCAGGCTCCGCTCTTCACTCGGATGTTCTCATGAATGTTGCACAGGCTCTCCAGCTTACGGTTGCAGATCATGATGGCTGAGGGAAAAAAAAAAAAAAGAGAGGAGGAGATTTAAACTTTGTGGTTTTGTTGTGTCGAGACTGACAACAGTATAATTTCCACAAGTCAGTCTAGTGAGAGGGATCTTCTTCTTTGTGGACTTAAAACTGAAACTCTCTTTTGCTCTCCTGTGGTTCAGTTGTGTTGTCCACCAATAACTACTTTACCAGCCTCATGATAGGGATGGGTGAACTTAAATTAGTGCCTGCTGTCCAAACAGGCTCATGTCTCACTGATCTTTGAGCTCTGGCAGCACAAACAGGTTTAGAGGACAGATGAAGATAAAGACGTTGTGACTCTGTGACAAGTATCCTTGTCAGTACCCGATACTCAACACTCTTATCTCCACCCACCGTGTTTAGCCAGCAAAGCCACGTGGCTGGTGTCGGCGCTCCACACCACGTATTTGACCTTGGCGATCTTAACGGTGGCCAGAGAGCGTTTCTGCTGCACGTCGAACAGCGTCACGCCGTCTGCGTCGCGCAGCAACAGTGAGCCTGTGCCGGCATAGAAGATTTCCTCGCAGCTCGGCACCTGAACTTTCTTCACGATTTCATTCTTCAGGTTCTTGATGAGCAGCTGGGAAAGGAGAAGGAAACGTTATTAGAAGAGATGAAAAGAAAGTGACTTACATCAACTGTTTAGCTACTGCTGCTGTCTGTCTGTATATCCCCAGTTTGAAGTCCATGATTTTAAACTTCAGACTTCATTATTTGAAGATTAACGTCAAGATATTACTCCTATATTTCCAAACTTTCTAGACCTGGAAATAAACTTACAGAGTGCATACGGTCCAGGACGGCAAATCTGTTCCTGGCCACCCAGACTGCAGTCAGACCAGAGGACCGCTTCCCCTCCGGTGCTGAGGAAAAAAAAGGACATAGTGTTTGTTTTAAAAAGGATCCGATTTCAATTGCAATGATACAGCAGAAAGCACAGCCTGACATTGAACTACACATAATCACGACAGAGAGATTCAATATTAAAAACAGTTTACAGAGTGTGAGGAAAACAGAATAACTTCAGTGAGGCGTTTCTTTACCATCGGGGTTCTGGGAGTCACTCTCTTTGGGAATGGAGTACAGGTCATAGGTGCTGTTCTCCAGGTTGGTCGCCCTCTGCAGGACATAAAGAGCATTACATCAAACATGGAAGGCAATCTACTTGAGTGACTGTAAAGTATATGCCATTAAGGGATTAATGTTTAAGAGATACTTACAGTGCAGAGCAGGACAGCGTTCTCGGCAGGGTTGTAAGACATGCTGAACACTGGGAACTTGGACCCACTAGGACAAGATAACATATACAAAACAGCGTGTTATCCAAAAGCCTTAAATGAGTCAGAAAGGTGGTCAGGTTTAGTTGCACTGCAGGGGAAGTGACCTACCTGCGGAGCTGCATCACAGCAGTGTCCTTGCTGCTGTTGAAGTCCAGCTGGCGGAGGAAACGGTCCTTCACGTAGTACAGCATGTTGCCGTGCACGGCGTATGCTGGACGCTCGCGCTCCAGCTTGAACACAATCATGCCGCTGTCATGACCTGAATGAGATACAGACCATCTTTCAGTGAAACAGTCGCATAGTTACACACCTAAAACACGACGAGGGTGCCATTCTCACAGTGTAGTCGAGTAACAACATTTACAGATGATCTCCATACGTTCCTTTGACTTTGTTAACAGATCCTATATCGCCATCTACCTACCAGCAGCAAACAGGTTGAGGTTTGGGTGAGCCCCAAGCACCCAGAAGCGATCGTGGTCCCGGCGGAAGGTCTGCACTCCGGTCCTTTTGGACATATCCCACACCCGGATGCTCTTGTCCTCAGAGTTGGACAGGATGAGCTCCTGACGCGGGTGGAAGACAGCACAGGACACGTTGTTGTAGTGACCGCGGCATGTATCGAGCTCCCATGCCTTGGATTCTGGACCGTGGGAGGAGGAGACGGTGGAAAGAGAGACAAGAGACAAACCATGCTGAGTGAAAAGTGTAATTTCAGTTTATGAGAGTGACAAAAAGAAATCAGAAAATGTCAACAGGGCTTCAGTTCTAGTGGACAGTCAGTTTATGAACGTTAACTGCTGACTTACCATTCATTCTCCAGATCTTGACCTGCCTGTCGTCAGCTCCTGACACGATGAGAGGCATGCTGGGGTGGAAAGCAGCCCAGTTGACCCCTCGGTCGTGACCCTAGACACAGATACACAAAGTTATGTCACCCTTCACACAGCACTGAGGTAAGGGAGGGAAATCCTACTGACATCTTTTACTAATTAAATGTTTAACTAATAAAATGTATAGAAAGGGTACATTGTAGCATCATAAGTTAATGAAATCATTATTCCTGTTTATCTTCATTACACCTCCTTCAGAAGTGGACACGTCCAAAATGACGAGAGCATGACTAAGCCTGGTTCTGTCCCAATTTTCCATTGCTTTCATTGGATGACACATCGCCGTTATTAATGTTCAAACTAAACCCAGGTGATGTCATTTTATTTCCATGGGTTGGACATTTTTGGATGTCGAGGAGTAATAATTCAAGAGACAAAAATATACAGAAGGACTTGATGTCATTTAGAGAACCGTCTACATTGGAAACATTAACCTGAACTAATTTACTTTAATATTTTCCATGAACTGGAAAGAAATTTCATCAATTCTGATCTGGGAACTTTTTCTTTACAACATTAATTTTGTTTCTCTTCGACTTTTCAGTGGACCCAACTACTGACATATTTTAACTCTAAGCAAAAGAGCATGGCAGGGGCCACTGAATTCATCACCATTGAAGACCAACACCACGTTTCAAGTTGACTTCTCACCTCCAGCACATGCTTGACGACAGCATCCGAGGCGCCGAACAAGTCGACACCAGAGATGCCGCGCACCTCCGTCTCCACAGCTCCCGGAGACAAGTTCTTCTTCCTCAGACCTGGAACCAACATTCAGGGCATCGCGTGCAAGGGAGGAGCCATATTCATGTTACACAACGCACAACCACAGTACAGTGGGAGGGAGGGAGGAAAAACATGTAAAACAGGATACAAATTAATAAAATAATCAATCAAATGTGAAGCAATGTTGCAGGAGAACAGAAGCAACAGAAGGGAACCATAAAGGAGGGAGCAACTGTTGGACTACTGAACACACACACAGGGTAAAAACACACCAACACAATCTCTGCTCTCTCATTCCTCGCCAACTTGAGTCTGGAAACAATCACGGCTCTAACATAATGTTGATTGGGTTAATGAATCACTTCTACACAGATCACGAGCTGATTGGACGGCAGTGAAAGATACTGATTACCTCCCAGACTCAACTTGGATCAGGAAAATTAACGACTGAGAAAACAAAGCTTGCATTCATGATTCTTGCCCGTTAAATGAATGTGGTGAACAGACAGTTCAAACAGCATGAAGAAATGACACTAGGAACCCAAATGCAGGTGTGGATGTTTCCAGGGAGAGCATGGAATAAGGAGGACGCAGGGAGCGTGTGGACTTGGCTGATGGGGATGGGGTGGGTGGTGCCTGGCGTTGTAAAGACGTGCTCTGATGGGGCGTTGGATGTCAGAATATGAGATTTTTTTACTGTCTTAGAGACTCATGCACAGATGTTTCTGCACAGTCGCATGCAGAGTTAATAGAGTCTAACATGTCACAGTTTTAGGGTTAGGGATGAAGTTTGTAACAACACGGTGCCTTTAGCTACAAGAAATATAAACACTGTTGTATATTTGGTGTTATATTTGGAGTAGTAGAGCCAGCCGTGCAAATGTCATGCCATGGAGGAGTGTAAAAACATTTTAAAAGTCGCCACTGAGGAAGTTTAAGTTCATAAGAGATGCGTTAGTTGGTCTTGGTGTCATTTAAACCAAAGAAATTGTAAAATAACAGTACGGGAAGCAGCATGGACTTTCTTTAATGAAAGCATGAGTGCAAAGTGACCTTTTCTTTATGGTAAAATGATGCTGTGCACGTATCATGGTGAGTGAAAAGTTTATGCTCCGCTGTGACGTCTTATGATCTAGGAGCTCGGGAAATGCTATCTATGGAAGGAATCATGCAGAAAGTGTTAAAGCATCTCAGGACAGTCGACAGCTGCAGCGTTATCTTATGCATGTTCACATGTAAGAGGGTGAAAACAGCTGTGAGGCAGTTTAGTTAGTAAAGAGACAAGAAACAAGAAGCAACAAACATCATTAAAGATTTTAAGAGCATGCAGAGGCACAGAAACACCTCTCACATCTACAGATTACATCTCTCTGACCTTCAGAACATTTATTTACAGTGAAGTATTTCATGAACAAATACCACACTATAAATTTGTTCTGACAGTACAGCTGTATCCCTGTCTGCCTTTCCTGAAAGGAGAGGTGTTTCTGCAAACAGCCCACAGAGATTTGTCCTCTACAAGTAGGAGAGGAAGAAGAGGTGAGGCAGGCAGGACTAGATGTTGATCCTGTTCCTGCTTCTTCCTCATCCTTCCTACCACTTTGCCCTCCCACCCGTTCCTCAACCCAACCCAACCCAACCGTCCTCTGGGTCCACCGTCCCCAGGCCCTCACCGGAAATATCCCACACTCGCACAGTCTGGTCCAGACTGGCCGACACCACCAGGTCCTCGGATGGGTGAAACTGGGCGCACATCACGTAGTGATTATGACCCGTCAGCACGCTGTGGATGAGGAGGAAAGAAGGGATGTATTCAGATCACACAAGACTACACGCACAATTACAGGACCAAATACCATGTTCCCCCGTTTAACAGAACATAATATTCTGTGGATCTTGAAAGATTTGTGAATATGATCAAAAATGCTGCTGGTGGGAATTAAAAAAACAATAAAATACTCTGGTGGGGAAAGCTGGTGTTTCTTTGTGTGTCTTACCAGACGCAGGTTCTGGACTGCCAGTTCCAGATGCGAATAGTCTGATCATCTGAGGCACTCAGAATCCAGGGGTACTCCTACAGAAAGAGAAAAAATTGAATTCATTCAGTTCAGACTGACTTTTTTCCTGAAACAGGGAGGGGAAGACGATGTTTTTTAAAGTGGCAGAACAACTCACGTGGTGGAAGAAGGTGGTCCTGATGTAGTCGAGGTGTCCGAGGAGAGTGAAGAGGCAGCGCCTCAGCTTGTAGTTCCACACCTGGTCAAAACAGGGATTATTTACTCAGCACAAACAGACACAGCATCGAAATAATCTAATAATGATTTAAGTTTATATCCACAAGACCATGCAGCAAATATCACGTCTCTGGCTTGTGTCAATATCTGCTCCAGCCCGGTGAGCTTTGTGACATTTCTAGGTGGTGAGATATGAGTGCAGACGCAGCCTCACCTTGATCTTGTAGTCATCTCCTCCAGACACGAACAGAGGCTGCTGTTTGTGGAAATCAATCCCTCTGACGGGGCCTGCGTGGAGGCCAGGACACATCAGTTACATCCCACATGTAACAAACACACAGTGTGCAGTGATAATAACATTAATAATCGTCGCTGTCTTTACCATCGTGCTCGTCAAACTTGTCGATCAGTGTGCACATCCGATAGTCCCACAGCTGGATCACTCCGTTGTGCAAGCTTGCAAGAACCCATGGCCTCTTTGGGTGGAAACTCAGGCCTGAATTATAACACAAGACACAGTCAGTCCATCTCATAACGACAACAGACCACTGGATGACAAGCCAGCTCACTGTACATCAGCAAGGAAACCATTTTTGGTGGCCGAGTTTAGCTACAGAAACCTACAGCTAGAGTTCATTCATCGCTACTTTTGGAAACAGGACGTGACCGAGATTAATTAAAGACAAAGTATGTGATACATAACCCTCTTAAAAACAATTAATTAACTCATAAACAGACGTAACTTGAAAGACGACAAATAAAACGTCAGCTCGCTAACGTTAGCTCCGATGCTAACTGCAGGTGGCTAACTCCTACCTTTGACACGAGCCGACTTCGTCTCAAATTTAGTCAACATCGTGACCTGCCGATAAAAACAAGTCGTATTTTTTAATGCTGTGCTCAAATGTTTCTCCGCGCAAACTGTAGAGAAAAAAAAACTCAAAACGTTGCAGGTAGCTCAGGCGGCTCGTTAGCTCTCGCCCGTTTAGCCGACTCTCCTTTGACACGTAGCTCGTTTTGTCTTCCGGTTCGGAACAATAAAGTTTTGACGCAGCAGGACGTTTTTGACGCAGAAAGCTCCACGACGGCGCCACGTAGAAATACAACACACAGACACGAGACGCTCAGTGCGAGCCCTGCGTTCGGTCAGCACAGCGCATCTATGTGTTGTAGCTCTACACGGTCTGGTTAAAGAGACGGGTTTTCAAAATAAAAGTGCTTTTAATTTGTAATAACGCATAACTTCGTAGTATAAGCTACTGTAGAGAAAATGGCCAGTTTGTTATTGTGTTATTTTTTAAAAATATATATTTAGTATGCTTATTAATTTCAAAGAGTCAGATAAGGACTTACAAATATAGAGGCACAATCAACATATACCCAAAGAAAAAAAAATAAAAAAACTAAAAAATTACCAAAAGTTGCAAAGAATAAAAAGTAGTAGTAGTAGTTGATACAGCCACATAAAAGAGCACAAGTATGTCAAAATTGCTCCCTATCTGCATAAGTTTAATTAGATCACTTGCTGCTTCTTATGTGAAAGCGATGATGATTAATAATCCACAAAAACAACAAGATTTGCATTGTATCATTATTTTATTTCATATATTTACAAACCAAAAAGAAAATAGTGTCAAATGACAGGTTGCATGTTATTTTGTTATTTTTAAACAGTGCTCTGGGCATGTTGCTTCGGCCCTGAGAGTTGAATAGATTGCACCCCTCCGATGAAAACCACAAGCTATTTTTTTTTGTTTTGTTTTTTAAATGGACCTCCACAGCAGCGTTTGGTGTAAATCTGCTCTCTCCTCAGTGCACGGCTGACTGAATCTTTTCACAGTACCCCTTTATTATGCAGTTATTGATGAGCTGATTTCGAGACCTCTCTCCAAGCTCACAGCGGTGAAATCCAGAAGTCCACTGGCGAGAGCAGCCGGTGAGAAATGACCACTGGCATAAACAAACCCATCAACCCATGTGCCAACGTTAGGCTGCTGACCCAACGGTGCCATCTGGATGAATTACAGACGTGTGATGTTTGGTACCTTTTTCTGGAAAGAACCTAATGTACTTTTAATGGAGGGCACAGGATATACGTACACGTTATCGCTGCTGTCAAAGTGTTTTTCTTTCCTAGCAGGAACCCCCTCGTCCAAAGAAAGCATCACTCTGCACGTTAAAAACACCGGCAATCACAAGGGAAGCACTTTGCACAGTAACTCTACACTATAATGATCACTGTAACCACTGCAAAGGCATCCGGGAATCGACATCTCACTCACTTCAAATCGACACCTGGGAATGGGGGGGACATCACTCAGGGAGGATTATTCGTTAAATTAGCTGGTTGGATTACAGTATTCAATCATCTCTAGTCTTTTTAATTCTTTAAATTATTAACAAATGTACAGTCATTTCTTTTCAGTTTCATTACACGTTAATAATTCATTAACTCGTTAATTTAAATCCTGTACAGAAACAGAGGTGTTTGTGTGATGAAGTGCCAAAGAATTATCGCTAACTCGGTGCAAACCTGGGAGAGTCACACCGTTTTAAAACTATAATCTTAAGTTCTGAATCATAGCAACATCTTTACCTTCTGATGAGACTTAAAATAATAATTTAAAAGTCTTATTGCAAAGGCACTGTTTATACCCGTGAAGTGAATTGACAGATCTGACCATGAGGCTAAACAGCATCGTAAAAACATGATGAACGGCAGTGCTATTTTCTTTTTTTTTTTTAAGGAATGCTGTTAAAAATAAACTATGAAGGAGGTGTGGCAACCGTTGACGGACTAATGCAGAGATGTTAAGATGTCCTCAGTGGTGCGTTCAGTGATTTTCAGACAGAAGAGAGTGTGTTTGTGTGTGGTTCCTGTTGGTTTTTTCGTGCCTCCTCCGTGTTGTTTTGTCATCCACACACTTTCTACTTGAGGCAGAACGGTGTCGACGGTCTGGTCACACTCCTGTCTGACCTTTGCTTTCACACTCTTTAACTTCTCTGCCTGTCACTGACTGACACACACAAGAGTGACCGCTCTGGCTTCAGTGCTTCTGATGGACCGCGCCGCTACCTCGTCACATGACGGAGCACTGCTCCGCCGCCCCGGCGCCTCCGACGCCTCCACCGAGATTGAGGGACTCCATGTCGAAGTTAAAACCTGGAGGCTGTCGGGGGAAGAAGAGACAGGAAGAATGCTGTCATGTTTAAGATACGGCTGGGTGAAAGGACATCAACATGAGGGCGACTCATTACATTATATTGTGACAAAAATATAAAATCCAGCCCTGAGATGTCAAAATATTTTCTATGGGAGTGAAACAGATCTTGTGCTGTTCACTAACAGCATGTACACACTGCACATCCACTGTTTCTGACTGAAAACTTACCGCATCACCTGCTAGCTCTTTGGGTGGTTGGCCCAGGTCTTGCAGCTGTAAGCAAAAGAATCTGTGAGTTTCACTGTGAACAAACCAAAGCACAGTCTATTCACATGAAGTAAGCTTTGACGTAGGAGGAGAAAGACATTGTAACAAACAGACATTCACAATTAACTGTTCGACAACCAGGAAGTCAAATGCAGTTTGAGTGGCGTGCAGGAGTGTGTCTACCTTTTGCATCAGGTCCATGATGCTCTCGAACGTGCTCTCTTTATCTGCTGCCCCCTGGTCCTCCCTCTCAAAGTGGTTACAGATGTCTCCCATGATTTTGGCCTGGTTCTCGTAGCGCTGGTAGTCCTCTGGGCTGAGAGTCGGCTTGTTGGCATCCAGCCATTCTGGGTACTGTGAGGGTGAGTGACATTTATGAGCGACACGTGGTAGCAGAGCTGGAGACTACAGTCAGTGCTCATAAAACAGACGCAAACCTTAGTAGTGATCTCTTTGAGAGATGGATACAGCACTTCCTTAGAGAGAAGGTTCTGCATGATGGACTGCATGATGGGCAGGATGTTCCCGTCTTCACCACCCGCCTCGCCGCCCTCTTCCAATCCCAGGCCTTCTAGAGCCTTGACAAGGTCATCCCCAGCTAGTCCTGAAGACTGTAAGGGAACAATACAGACAGTCTGTAACCTCTTCAAGGCTTCACAACAACTGAATGAGTCTGATTTTACCGACCTGCAGGTTGTCTGCATTTTTGGCCAGGCCACGGAGAGTTTCTTTAAGACAGGACGTGAATTCTTGTTGGGATTCTGTGTCGGTGCCTGCATGGAAAACACAGATAACATTTAGGCTGCAGGAAGAGCAAGCAAGCAGAGGAACACGTCAAAGTCACAGATAATGCAAATTGCAGCGCTTACCAACTTTGCCTGCAGCCTCTGACAGTTTTTGGAAGTGCTGCAGTAACTCCGGCTCCTCGTGGGCCAGCTCAGTCATGGCCTTCTCCCACTCCTCCTTTGCTTGGGCAGCCATGTCACCCTCGAAGAGTGTCTCGAAGAGTTTGCAGTCTTCAAGCAGTGGTGGCTAAACACACAGAGAAAACATTTGAAGCACCTCGGGGGAGAAGTGTGAGTTTTAAAATATTTTCATACTAAATAACCTCTTTAAAATGTAGAGGCTGTTACAAACAGTCTGCTACACAAGTCTTGGTAGAATTTGGCTCTTTGGCCACAGCAAAAGGGAAAGTACTTTTTGGCAGGCAGTGAACCTTTGGGTTTAAGTCTGAAGAGGATTTGCATGTTACACAATCAACAACCAGCTAATGCAAACATGTAAAAATAAAAGAAAAAATAGATGAACAAGAAAGAAATCAAGGATGAATTACAAAGAGAAACAAATGCTTTGTTTTTTATCTCTAAACTCTAAACTACATATGCGTCTTGCTTGATGTCCAACTGCTGGCAGACTCAAAAAATAAACCAGTAATACTAAACATACTCAAACAGACTCCTTGGTAGGAATGTTTTTAGATTTGTATTATTAGTTTCCTTCATATTGACATAAATCAAATGGCAGTGGTCCTACAGTAGTAGTGGCTACAAAATGAAAAAGCGGTGTCACCCCTATAAAAAACAACAAACTGACCTTCTCTGCACCACTGTTGGCCGAGGAGGAAGCAGCTGCAGGTTCAGCGGCTGGAGGAGCCGATGTCTTGTCAAAGTCATCCAACGCACCTGAAAGGAAGGGATAACATTAGAACCACACAGAGGAAGAGTTTTAAAGGAGCAATTCAACAACACAACTACTGACTCCATTATCGGTTTGAACCCCGGTGCAGGAAAGGGACACACTGTCACCGTGTCCAAGACAGTAAATCACATACATCTCTACAGAGAGAGAGAGAGAGATAGAGATGTTGAATGACATGCAGGAAAGACTGAGCCTTCGTACCTGGGGCACACACACAAAGGGCTCATAAACATGCAAATGTGGAGCGAGATGGTGGAGTGATGGCCAGCAACCCAGAGCAGCGCACCACCAGCAATTGGGTGAGGGAGGTTCGGTGTCTTGCTCGGCAGTGCCAAGGAGCTGCCAATCCACCCTGCATACTTTGGTCCATGGACTCGAACCAGCCACCCTCTGGTTCCGAAGCTAAGTCCCTACAGACTGAGCTACAGACTTTTAAAGTTGAATAACCTTTCACACAGTTTCAACACACAAATGTAACATCATAACCTCCATAAAGGCTGAAGAAGTGTCGCAGGGCTCTGTTAGACTGCATTAACTCATAAACTGGCAGCTTGATGTATGTGCAGCGGAGCCGTGCGGCGTTCACGGACACTTGTTTACAGTAGCTACACACACACGCACACGAAGGAGATTCAACACGTGAACGAGCGATAAAGGGGAGTAAATAAAGAGACAGTACTACCACCGACCATCAGGTTTACATTAAATGTGACACAGACTGATGAATTCAAGGACAGAGACATCTGCAGCGGAGTTGGCTCGCATCGCCGACAGCTGCACGCAGTGTCAGGCTGCGTTTGCTTGTTTTGGTGATTGTTATGAGCCAGCAGCACTGACTCATGACCGACTGTCAGCGATCATTTCAGCTACTTTGTCAAAATTTGGCACCAAAGCGGGGGAGAGGTCCCACCGAGAGTCCGCGGAGGCTAACCGCTGACAGAGAGCGAGGAGGCGGGGGAGAGCGGGGATCGAACCGCCGCCTCCTTTGACCACCGAGAGCAGCGCTTAAGACCTAACGACACCGCTTACTGTCCAGTAACTCGTCCAGCTCCGCGTCGTGTCCGCTGGACTGCTCTCCTGCTCCCGACGCCATGTTGACACCTTCACTGTGGTCCTGCGGGTCTCCGAAAAATGACGTTTCTGTCGCGGACTTTATGACGCCATGCCTGCAGGCTGGATTTGAAGTCCAGCGCCACCGTGTGGCCGCGGCGAGAACAACAACATACGATAGATAGATAGATAGATAGATAGATAGATAGATAGATAGATAGATAGATAGATAGATAGATAGATGTTTTCTTTACCCCCTTTCATGTATCAACTCAAAACTATCACCTCTGCACCTGCAGGTGTGGGGTTATTAGGTCACGTTTTACACAGCTAAAACAGCTTGGGGTCAAATTGACCCCAGGGGAACTCCAATGTGTGCAGTGTGTGTTCAGCACATTAGAAAAATATCATCATGAAAATGTTATGTTTAATCAGTTGTCCCCATCAAATTAGGAAAAGTCGTGAAATATGAAGCAAACAAAGGCAACTATTACTATTATTGTCAAATTCATCGACCCCGTGTGTCCACATCTATATTGAATTTAATGCAATGCAATGTTTTTATTATATGTTTTTTTAACTTGTCTGCAAGCCAAGTTTCCCTTAGGGGACAATAAACGCAACCGAACTGGTCTGAAGTACACAGGAAACTATTAAGTCCATCACTCACTTCAAAAACTGTAAAACTTATTAAACCAATCTCCGTCCGAGCGGTTCATGCCAGGCTCGAATCAAACCCACCAATGTTGATGAATGTCATCAAAACACGCTTTTTTTCCTCGAAAGTCGCAGGTGTCAAAGCTGCGTTGACAGGAAAGAGGAAGACCAGAAACTGGGGCAATGCGGGCGGGGCAGCAAGGCCACCGTGGCCTTAGGACAGATGTGGCCCTCGGGAAATTCCTTCCCTGTATCACAGTATTATTATACTAGTATTATACTAGTATTATATTAGTATTATTATATTTCATACGTAAAATATCACATTTCACTGATATTTTCAGTGTTTTTTAAAGAATAATACTGTTGTGCTTTTACCTGCATCATAATACCTTTACACTGTGGTATTACGTCACTAAAGTAAAAGATCACAACACACACACACACACACACACACTAGATTTCTATAGCGGAATGAAATGTGAGCAATTCAAGGGAAATGAACTTATCTTGTAGGAATGTGCATGTGATAGCAGTTCTCTGTCTCGTTCTGTTTCTCAGACTTTTCAGGAAACGCGTCAATTTCGTCTCCTGGTAAATATGAGGTGGTTGTCAGGGGTTACAGCTGCCGAGCAACGAACACAAACATAGTGAAATCTGTGAGCGCGTCGATTCAGGCGAGGCATCGCAATGACAAATATTTAGTACTAGTGGACTGTGTCGATAGTAACGATGATGGAGGGGTAATCAAACAAAGATGACGACACTTTTTTAAAATTAAAATGACTCGATGGGGGGTTTCCAGAACGGAACCAGTACACGTTTTGTAAAAATCAAAGTTATCATGAATTTTTAGAAGAAAAAAAAATTAAAAGAATTTTTGTTTTATTTATTTTTCTTCCAAAAGTAAATCGCATGTTAGACGTCCCAAACAAAAATGGCTCTACAGCGCCACCTACATGTATGTTTTCTGAGGGCCCCTCAACACGGGGAGTAATGGGAGTAATTTGGCTGTAACTCGCACATACATTGTTGAATCAGACTGAAATTTCACATGTTTGATTGTAGTCCAGGCCTGAACAAATCTATACAACAATATTCAGTTACTGATACAGCGCCACCTGTTGGCGACAGGAAGTGTCATATTTTACTTGACGATGGCCTCCTTCCATGAACCAGCCATTAGTTATAACACAATAAATTTATTTAACACACAGCCGCAGTGTCTCCAATCACATTTAATGTAAAAAGAAAAAAAAGTATTTTCACGTTTTTTTCCACTAACATGGATCAATACAAATGAATCTTTAGTGGTTAAACAGAAAACAGCCATCTACAGGAGCGACACATTCATAAAACATGAATTCAGCTTCAGGTTTCTTCTTTTTTTTTCCTGATGAAAATGTAAAAAACTGATCTAGAAATGTCAGTTTAAAGGAGGGTAAACTTGCAGCTTGCAATGGGTGTGTCAAGCAGCAGTGGAGTCCCGGGCTGCTGTGCTGGAGGAGGAGGTGGAGAGTTCATACAGATGTGAATAACGGTGCAGACATTTGATGCCTAATTTGGTTTGCTGGGCGGGGAGCCACTCCTCCTCTGAGCTGCACCAAGTTAAGTCTGAGAGCTGAGGAGTTTCCAATCTACGATTCTCTGGATGTCCTGCAGAACAGACACCATCCACAGCCAAGTATCACCAGAGAGAGAGAGGTAAATGACTTCTACATGCAGCTGACTTTATGCTGTGCTTTTTGCAGTGAGGAAAAATACTTTGGCTGCAACTTGTTGCATCTTACGTGCTTCATGGGAACAATGTGAGCATATCAGCAGCTAGAGTGTTTTTACTTGTTCATTTATTTATTTATTTTGCACGTTTGAAAAAAATGTTCACAGTTTCTAGAAAGAAAATGAGCTTTTATTTTGAAAAGAAGTTTTGAAAGAGAGTGTAGAATGGGATGAAAACATATAAATTAACGTCTAAGATGCTCTTTTATGAGTTTAAAGCAAACATATATATCATAGTGTTTTTATTGTGGGTGATTTCCAGACATTCAGTAATTGCGTTATGTTAAAAATATATATATTTTTTTAATTTGTAGTTTTTGGACACACATTTGTGTGTTTTGTGTCTGTTTTGCTGTGGTGTGGTGTGGTGTGTGTGGTGTGTGTGTGTGTGTGGTGGGAGTAGGGTGCGGCAGGCGGCACACCCACCTTCACCGTCAATGAATGAACCTCTGCAGGAACACACAGCTGTCACGCTGACACACACTGTTTTTACAGGGATTTTTACTTTTTTATAGTTTTGTGGCACATGCCTGAATTGTGTTGACCGACAAGCCCCTCGTTGTTCTGCGTTTAAAAGCTAGATCTGTATCCAAGCTTTACTTTTTTTTGCTGAGTAGGTGTGGCATGGCTTGAAAAAAGAAAAAAAAGGTGATGACCCCTGGAAAAATAATCAAAGTGCGTTTTGTTCGAGAGATTTGCTCAACATGTCGTTTTAGATTGTTCTCCAGCTGAACAAGAGAGGCGATCTGTGCTGAAAATGCCTGAAAAGGTCACTGTGAGGATGCATTTCGCCCTCGAGAACACACACAACAGTTGCGCACTAATATACTAATATTAAGTTCACACACACACACATTGGGATGGTTTGCCAACAGAGCTGGTCCTGTGCTTCAACCCACAGATCGCCCCTGTAAGTGGATTATGGGTGAAATCGAGTTAGCGATGTTGTGTCATGACAACCAAACAAGCAAGCGCACATGACCTCTGCCTGCCTGAGACAAACACTTGTTTCCTGAACCTCTCAATATGTGTGTGTGTGTGTGTGTGTGTGTGTGCAGGATACACCTCACAATTGTTTGCATGAAAAATGACTGTGCAGGGGAGCATGGCGGTGTCACTTCCTTTTTTAGGTCCTGTTACGTGAACCTATTTTCAGCACTTCTTCCATTTTGGGGACGGGCCCTCCTGTTTGAGGGATCCTGTCGTGTTTTCCATGCTGCGAAAAGACAGTTTTCCACACTTTTCTCTCTTTGTGTGTGTGAGTGTGTTTCATTTCTCTTCCATTTTCCTCTCCCATTTCTTTCCTGACTTGATTCCATAAGCAGCAAAGTAAGTAATGGTGGCGGGAGTGGCGGCATTGATTTTTCCATTACGACCCTCTGTATACGTTTATTTTGAGTGGTTTACATGAAGCATAATTGGTACCCTGACTTTAAAGCTGGAGTGGGAGTATTGAGCTGGGAGGGAGAGAGAGGACAACTGATGGAAAAAGGGAGGGAGCAGCCGCCAAATGAGAGTATGAGTAAGGAAAGAAGGAAAAAAAAAGAGAGAGAGGAGAGGAAAGAAGTTGGCAAATATGACAAAGTTACCAGTTGTTCAGCAGCAGCCAGACTGCAACACATCTGGAACACATCAGCAAGTTGGAAAATCTTACAAGAAATAAAGGAAGAGAGGGGGGCTCGGGGCTGGAGGAGTGGTGAAAGAGAGGGGCCTGGCGGTGACTCACTCTTGTGCTATTCCACTCCATCACCGTGTTTAAACTATGTGTCCTTCTGCGGCCGAGGCGCAGGGCTTCCCCCGTGTTCCTCCCTCTTTTTTTTACTCCGAGTGAGTCATCCATGCGCCAGCACAGTTTTAGGGGTCTCTTTTTCCATTTCTGTCTCCTTTTGTGCTCAACTTTCTATTCATACCTCGCTACCAGTTCAGCTTCTCGCCTCCAGAGCCTCCACTGTTTTATAGGTGTTTAATGGGACTAATGTAAACAGGCCCTTTCTCCTTGTTTATAACTGTCTCTCTGTGTAAACTGGGAACAGTGAGTGCAGCTGTTGTGCAGCCAAGGAGGGATGGGATGAGATGGGAGTGAGGGAGGAAAGACAGCCAGTGTGGTTGTGAAAAAGTCCACCTTATCTTCTTGATTGCCTTTTTTTGTGGCTTGAAATGTTTCTGCAGATCAGACGGTTTCCAGACTTTCCTAGAATTTAATAACAAAAAACATTCAGCGGCATCAATCTCAGAGTTCACATTATGCACCGGCGTTCGATAGAAATCTGTCGTAGAGGAGGAAGAGGTTATCTGCTGTACTGTACTAATGGATCACTGCCAAATGCCCCACAGGTTGCAGTTTGAGTCATTTGTGTTAACTGGAAAAACCCCTTTAGTGCCGCACAGCAGTTTCACACCTGAGCTCATGTTTCTACATGACATCATCATCAGTTTCAGAAATAAGCACCATGGAAACCGAAATTGGGTGTGGAGCTTTATTTTAGAATAAGAAGAAGAATTTTGAGTAAAAAAAAAAGGGGGTAAAGATGTCAAATAATTGACTAGATGATCACAAACAATTTGGATAATGCGGTTTGAAAAAGTTATTTATTGAGCAAAAACGTTTGGAGTCAGCTTTTCAAATGCAAGTTTGCCAATTTGAAGATGTAACTTTCAATTTGAGGCCAATTTTTAAAGATTTTTGGACATTTTTAATCTATTTTTTTATATAAAATAAAAAAAAAGAATGGACAAACTAAGCCCTCACCAAAACACATTCCCATGTATGCTTAAAAATTAGTGTAATTTGTACAAGCACATTTATTCTCTTACAAATAAAAAGTTAAAGATATAAAACACACTTAATAAAACACATGTACTCTATCAAATAGTGTGTTTTTTGCTTCTACAGCCTTACTTGGTCTGGTATTACCAACCTTAACTTACTGTAGCGTGCTTGAGCGTAGTTGTTGAAGCGTAGGAAATCACTCCCTGAAGAAGAGCTTGAAAAGACAATTGAAGGAAACTTCTGCTTCGATAAAGTATAAAACCTACATGAGTAGGCTACAATAGTAATCCCTACATCTTTAAAGTCTCTGAAAACACAAAATATTCCCGACTAAACGTTATATCTGTAATAAAACATCTCTAGGTATTATTCATTAATAATTTATTAATTTTAAGCTCAGGAACGAGCAGCCAGCTACACTGCATTCAAGGCGGTGTTGGGTTTACGGATTTGTTTGCAGTGGCCGCTGAGAGTGGAACAAGTGAAGAGGGCCGTGTTTAGAGCACGATGACAGACACACTGTAAGGGTCACGCCACCACGCCCGTCACTGAGGACATGGGCACGGAGGAATGTCAGAGTGAAACAGTCTGCACTCAGCGCAGGAATGCTGTTGAGAAAGCGGTCTGGAGTTTAATACGGGGCATAAAACTACCAGAGAAAAAGAGGAATGAGTGCTCAGCAGATGATTTGACCAGATGTAAATGTAATGTGACCACAGTAGACTCATTATTTGTGGTTTGAAATTGTGTTTTCATGGTCTTACTTGTTGTTTCAACCATTCATAAAAGTACAATAACAGCATTGTGTGTCTCAGAAAACGGTATGTAGGAGTACATAGCCTGTTTATACAGGTTTCCAAGCTGTTGCCCTCATGTGGTCGTATCTTGTACTTCATCTAGGGGTCATAAAATGACAAAAAAAAACTCTAAAATCTTGCTTACTAATCTCTTTTTGATATCTTTTCTTCTTACAGTTTATCCACCTTCTCTGAGTTGCTGATCTGAGGAAGTGACTCCCAAAAAGAAGAGACTTGTATCTCACCAGAGCTTCAGCTTCTCTCATCACCTACACCTACATCTCGCATCATGGCTATAGTCGTCCACTCCAGCCCCCTCCTATGGACACGGCTGGCAGCCATGGTGTTCGCCTGTGTGGCCTTCTCCGTGGCCGTGCATGGTGCCCAACTCAAACACGGCACCGTGGACTGGTGTATCTTCTGCTGGGCCTTCAGTTTTGCCGGGACTCTTCTCGTCATCCTTGTTGAGCTGTTCGGCCTCCAGACCAGAGCCCCAGTTTCCTGGAAGAACTTCCCCATCACTTTCGCCTGCTACGCCGCCCTGCTCTGCCTGTCCGCCTCTATCATCTTCCCCGTCTACTACCTCAAGGGCTCCTTTTCCCAAAATACAGTCCAGGACTACCGCATCGTGTCAACCGTCTTCTCCTGCTTGGCTACCATCGCCTACATCAGTGAGGTGAGCATCAGCAAGGCACGTCCAGGAGAGGTGGCCGGCTACATGGCCACAGCCCCTGGCCTCCTGAAAGTCTGCGAGACCTTTGTGGCCTGCATCATCTTTGTCTTCATCAGCGACCCTGTGTTGTACGAACGTCACGAGGCGTACAAGTACTGCATGGCCGTCTACTGCATCTGCTTCATCCTGTCGGCAGCCATCATCCTGCTCTGCATCGGCGAGTGCACCGGCTGCCTCCCCTTCCCGTTTGCTCGCTTCCTGTCGGCTTACGCCCTGCTGGCTGTGGTCCTCTATCTGTCAGCAACCATTATCTGGCCCATCTTCAACTTTGACCCCAAGAACGGCGGAACAAAAGATAGGCCTTCCGGCTGCAGCAATGCAATAGGGCTGTGTATCTGGGATAAGACCATGACGGTCGCTGTGCTCACAGGTGTTAACTTCGTCCTATACCTGGCTGACCTGATCTACTCCACCCGCCTGGTGTTTGTCAGCGCTTGAGTGAAGAGAAAGTGCTTTAGTCCAGCAGTATGCTCCAAATAAAATTGAATTTGGCATGTTCTCAAAGGCTGAAAGGTTGAACTGATCCAGCGCTGTGAGAAAATGCTCTGTTTGTTTAATGGCACCAGTTGGAGGAGTTTGTGGGTCATAATGGGAGCAGGCCGTAGAGTTAAACCGTAACTGGTATAGATTATTGAAATCAATCAATCTGGTGTGACTCCATTTGTTGTTTGAAATTTGCTCTGAAAATTAAAATATTTGATTTCACTGTAGTTCTGCTAGAAGAACATAATAAGAAGTAGGAATCACTCAAAGTACTTGTGTAATGGTTGACCCAGGATGTACTGTAGATAATGTATCACGGGCAGTGAACATGGACATGGCCTTTTAAAGAAATTAACAAGTTCAGCTGGCCAAACTGGGTTTATCAAACCAAAATCTTGTGGTTCTTTTGGCCCCGCACTCACAGTTTTGCCTCTGCAAACCTGCCAAATTTGATTTTGTGCAAAGTATACTGCCAACTCGAGGACTGTACAAGGAGAGAGAGAGAGCGAGGAGAGGCTGAAGTCAACGGCTATGTTTACATGTACAACAATATTCCTTCAATATAAATTACAGAGGCTTTCCGGTCATGTGCTGGAGCAAATAAATGTCAAACCATTGCTCCCAGTGACCTGGAAAGACTCACTCATCTTATGAGAGACCTGAATGTGATTGCTGGGACATGCTGATATTACCCAAGAGATCTTTTTATCAGTTTTAATGGCATATCATTGCTCTCTGTAAACAACCACAAGATTATCTCATGTGATCTGAACGTGAGTAAGACATTAAAAAAATTTCTCTGAACAAGACTCTAACATCCAAAGTACTGTGTGCATGTAAACATAGTCTGTGATGACAAATGAAGGAAAGATAATGGCGGCTTATTGTTTTTTTTGTATGTACATTGTCAATGCTCTGCCTTAAGTTTGTTTCAATTTGATTTCAGGTATAAAAAAGACAGTGTTTCTGTTTTTAACAGCTAGAGGACAAAATGTATAAAAGTAATGAATATTAGCTGTAAGGAGCCGAGATTAAGCTAACGGGAGGAAATATTTGAATGCTAGAAATTTGGAGAAAAGTTAATTTTCTGTTGTGTTTCCCAGCAGTATGCAGAGCAGCTAAACAGACAGCATCATTTGACTCCAATGTTAAGACTTGAAGTAGTGCGACATAGCTTACGATGAATGGCTTTTTTGCTCTCGTTATGATATATATGTGTATCTGTATCTGCAAGCTACAATCAAGAATATAGAATATAAATGTGGAAAGAACATGCAAGATTGTAGATTTTAAAAAACAAAACAAGCAAAGTATGTTAAAAGTGCACTTAATATTGGTATTTTCTATATTTAAATTTCTGGTGTCTCCAAATAGAAATGCATCTAACACTCCAAACTGACACCACTAAATTGATCCCGTTGATTTGGTTTATTGGTTTTGTACTGCTGTAATAAATATTCAGAGGAGGAGACAAAAAAAGATGCTCCTCTCTTTCTAGATGTTGTTAGTGTTATATTCTGCAACTTTTTTATATCCCACTGTTCATGTTTCTATCATGTACTCCACATCAGTGTTTCAATAAAACCATATGGTAAACAGATGTGTTTGTGTTTGGTTGTATTTTATGTTTTAGTTTGGTTAAAGGTGCCATAATATCCACCTTTATTCATCTTTGTAGCTATAGTAGTGGAGAAGTTCCATGTCAGGTTGTCCAAACTGAAATATGTCACATACATCAAAAACTATTGGACATTCATGCTCCCCAGAGGATGAACCCAACTGGGTTTGGTGATTCCCTGCAGTGCCACCATGAGATTAACATTTTTGTTTTAAAGTAATATGCCTATCAACAAAGCCTTAAAACTTTTGGCAGAGATTCAAGGTACCCAGAGGATGAATGTGACTGACTTTGGTGATCCCCTGACCTTTTTTTCAAACTGGCATGGCTGATCAGATTACAGGTCATTTAAGGATACAAAGATGGTGTGTTTAGAGTATTTATACTGGCGTTGTTAGTATTGCAGATGCCAGTGAGACTCCAAGACAGACACCACTTTGACACAAACCACAGGCCCCAGCAGAGGAACTAACACGAGCTTCACGGTACTTGACGGTCTTTATCATGCTTTATAGCAATCAAAACGTGCACAAGTGATAAATGAATTCACTGCAAGAAAAAGAGCAACGCTGATTGTTTGAAATGTAAGTAAACCGTATATACACCAGCATCTGCTGTATACACACTATTTATACTTCCCTGTTTACTTTATCTCTCACCACACTTTCCCTCCAAGACCTACCAGGGCTTCAGGATATCTCAGACCCCCCCAGAGGAGGACCGATGGTGGCCGCTGCTTCTGCTGGAGTGTAAACATTTCAATCACCTATAAATCTATGGCCAGGAAAGGCCACACAATGACTTGTCATGAAGTTTATTTTCTTTAAGTTGTGGCTGTGCCTTCTCGCATGGGAACATGGCTACCGCTACAATGGCAAGCTTGGCGTCAAGTCAATCACCATGACTCACCTTCATGACTCAGCTGCAGAGTTATCTCCGTTATTTTCAAGCGATAAG
The DNA here is from genome assembly GCA_023373845.1 of Nibea coibor. Taxonomy (NCBI): domain Eukaryota; kingdom Metazoa; phylum Chordata; class Actinopteri; family Sciaenidae; genus Nibea; species Nibea coibor. Next base: position 4,445,832 of record CM041725.1, read on the forward strand.
AAAAAATACGAATCTCATTTTGACACATTTACAGTGTGTATGTTTGCTGTATTTACTTTATCTTTGTATGTACTGTAATTAGAGTCTTGTGTGTTTTTTACTTTTACCTCCCACATTTTTACACAAAGATGTGTACTTTCTAGTCCTTACATTTTCAGAAGAGGCTTGTCTCTTTAATTTTAATGCATTTGAATTATCATCATCATTTGCATGCCTTCCCAACATCACACTTAAACAAACCACAATGACAAAACAATGAACCAAACGCTATAAAACTACACAAAGAGAGGACTTAATGAAAGTTTTGTTTTTTTTAAGCATGACAGAGTTTGCAGCCCCGATCTTGTCAAGGAGGTGATTCTATAGTCATGGAGGCCTGATTGCAAAGGCTTAGTGTCCTTTGTTAAAACATCTGGACAGAGGAGCAGCCAAGAATGACGCATCCGAGGATCTCAGGGAGTGAAATAAATCACTAAATGAGATGTGAAATAACTTGGGGCTAGGCCTCTCGGGGCTTTACAGGTACAAGCATGAAAAATAAAAGACTACTTTGAAAGTAGTCTTTTACTCTACATACTTGTACTTCTGCTTGAGTAAGGAAGGTACTTTTGCAGACTCTGGGTTTGTGTTTCAGTTCGTCCAGCAGAATATGTATATATACAGTATATATATAAAAAAATAGTTTGTCTCCACCAAATTGTTGCAGACTCAGGCCTGAATCTCAGCTTTTCTATGACTGACTTGTTTTCTTCTCATCCATCCCAGTGCTGAGTGTCTTTCTTATCTCTTTGGCCTCTTATATGTAACTGTTGGCTGGATTCAATCTCAGTTGGCTTGAAGTTAGTCTGCACAGCCTTTTGTCCGTTCTTCACCATCTCCTGGACTGGTAAGCTTTCCTACTGTTGTATACAGTGAAACGTCCCGTGAGGAGTGCCCTTCCTACTCTCCTTAAGTAACTAAATTAATTCTTGGCCTTCCCACTCTGACCTATAAAAAGAACAAAGAGCGTAAGTCATCGGCACTACAATAGCTTGATACAATCTCAAATGAAAGAGACCTCAGAAAGAACTCGGCCTCAAACACAGCATCATGTTTCCACTCATTAAACGGATGTGTTGTTCTCAGCACAGCCCAGAGTCAAGCGTGTAACAACAAACACAATTGAATGACAGCACAATACATATCTGATAACATGGGACTAATTAAAATAGACACACAGATATGGTGAGTGGTTGGAAAGATCGGACATTCCTTCAGTGCTGACGCTCTTCCTCCCACAGTTACAGCTTGGAGCTTTCTTGCTTGGCTTGAGTAACAAGTAAGTCACTTTGTTTGGTTGTTTCCTAATATGCTCATTTCATTTCAACACATTTGCGTCTGCTGACTCGATATTGACCCTTCACTCTGTCATCCACGAGTTTCAAAGGGGAACTTGACCAAGTTCATTCTGTGAAGTTGACGTTGGGGGGTCACGTGAGGAACTGTTGTGGTCTTCCTACTTGCATGTTGCCTAGCAAATTCACAACAACATAAGAATCTACTGGTCAAGAAAAAGATCTTGACTTGCGTATAATCCTCAATTTCTTGGGCTTTATACTTGTACAGATTAAACTAATAATAATTAGAAGCTCTAGAGGTGCCCAAATTACCAAAATTGAACACTAAATCCCTTGAATACCCGTCCTCCTCTTCTTTCATCAAGTCCATGAACACTGTAGACTGTTTGTCCACAAGTCCTATGACCATGAGGTAAATTACTCTAATGTGATTTGTCTGTGTTGTCCATTACTGCGTCTTCTGCCCTGAGAGCAGCAGAGACAGGATCTGTAAATCTACCTGCATGCTCAGATTATGTTTTGAAATCATCTCTCTCAGCAGTACAATCGCACATTATTATTATCAGGATATGTAGCACAGTCTTTTAAAGTAGCTAATTAAACCTCTTATTTAAAAGCACACTCTTGATCCAGAGGTTTTAGCCAATTACAGACCGATATCTAACCTTCCTTTTTCTCCAAGATAGAGAAAAGTGTAGTCAATTGTGACTTTCTAAATATGAATAGTTTGAGGATTTTCAGTCAGCGTTTAGAGTGCATCATAGCGCTAATGAAAGCCACAAATTACCTTCTAATGGCATCAGACAAAGCATTCGTCTCCGTAGTCTCGTTAGACATTAGTGCTGCATTTGATACCATCGACCATCACATCCCATTACAAAGACTGGAACATCTAATTGTCATTAAAGGAACTGCATTAAGCTGATTTAAGTCCTGTTTTTCAGATCGATCTCAGGTTGTTCATGTTAATCATGAATCCTCCATGTAACCAACAATGTAAGTCATGGAGTTCCACAAGGTTCTGTACTCGGTCCGCTTCTATTCATCTTATATACTGTACACTTCCTTTAAGCAACATTATTAGGAATCACTCCATTAACTTTCATTGTTATGCCGATGACACCCAGTTATATTTACTGATTAAGCCTGATGAAACAAATAAGTTAGCTTAACTTCAAGTATGCCTAAATGACATAAAATCTTGGATGACCTGCAATTTTCTGATCTTAAACTCAGACAAAACTGAAGTTCTTGTAATTTCCCCAAACAGCTGTGAAATTCTTTATCTTATCAAAGCGTCCTTAGTTTAGAGATACTAAATCCCAAATTGCTCCTGAAGGCTGTGCCATCATGTGAATGTGTATGAATGGTGGCTGTATCATAGTTTAGTAACACATTCTGTGTACTAGCATGTTAAATTGTGTTAACAACAGGCAGCAGTGGCACTCCTCTGTGTCACTCCCACATAACTCAGTGATCCCATACTTAGCTTGTCTTTTGGGACTCAAGCTTTCCATCGACAGAGGCTAGGTTTAGACATAATAGTCATTCTGTCATCACGCAGGGTCTTTATAATCTGCGGGCATTTCCATTAAGGGTCCAATTGGCCGCTGTTTCATGAACCTGTATGTGTCACTCAGGCTGACTCAGAGAGCTCACTGTCTGATGTTTGAGATTATACCTCCCCCTGCTGACACTCTTAAGATGTTTGACTAGAGGAGTATTGTGTATCAGTACAAGAAACAATGGGGTATCTTCAGGCAGGATAAAAAACTACTTTTTATTTCCGTATCTGACTGAATCAAGGTGTGAAAACTTAACTTAAGCAGTATTTCCTGTCGCAATGTAGAGCTAAATAACTAAATAAAATATTTTAGTAGGTCACTGACCAGCTTTAAGTCAGAGTGACCTTCCTTGTTTATTCATGGGCTGGGAAACTATGCTATACGGAAAATATAATGACAAATAAAGTTGGGTTTTTCCCAAGGACAGAATTGACTACATAGATTCTAATCATGACAGAATTATTTACACACAGTTATATATTGTGTTTAGGTGAATTAATTATTTACAAGTATTTCTAAGTAAGAGCCAGGCTGCGTCTATTAGTTAACTTTAAGATGGTCTGTCTGTCTAACCTGCTGCCATTCCCTAAATGTGCGTGTGATTGTCTGAGTGGACACAGTTGTGCTCGAGCCGGCGCAGAGCCACACCAGCTGGACCTCATCTATAATCAAGACCTCTACTAATTCTCAGCCCTGTCACTGTGCACCAATTGTTTGCCAGGTTGGCTTACTTTTTTTCCTGTTTCCCTTTGCATAACTCTTTCTCTGTTCCCCGCTGTCCTGTCTGCTCTGTCTGCTCTGTCTTCTGCCCCTTATCTCCTCGGACCTGAACGGGACCTTCCAGGCCCGGTTCTCTCTCACAGCGTCCAGCCCAATCTTCCCAGTCCTGCATACTCTTTCCCAGTCCTTAAAATAGATACCCTTTTCTCTCTAATCCCCGTCTCCTGAAGTGTCTGCACTTAAGCCTTAACAAAGATTGAGTATTTGATGTGATTGTGTTTGACTGCTCCGTCTTTGATGTGTACATAGTTGTTTGATATTTTATCCTCTTTTTTTGTGATTTTTCTTTTAAATATGTGAATTATTAAATCAGAAGTGCATCTAAAGAGCATTTGTCTTGAGTGTTTTTCACCATCAAAGTGTGAAGATACACATAAAACCTAAAAGAGGAGAGGATGGCAATGCCAGCCATTATCTCAGCACACATTAGTTAAAAAGTTGTTTGCAGAGAAGAGGAGGAATATATTAATCATCTTGGAGTTTTACCATCTTTCATTTTTTGCCACATTCACCTCTCATAAACTTTCCATGTGTAACTACCTTTCCTGAGCGGCAGCCAGAGAGAAAAGTAGGAGCTGGAACTAGAATAGTCGAAGTCATGAAGGAGTTATGGCTTCAGATTCCAACAGTAAGTTCTTCTTACGAGATGTTCAAAGCTCCACACCAACTACATCCATCCCTTACCATTAAGGCTTTTTGGTCTGAAGCTCCCAGCATGCCCATTTATGGTTACGTGGATCCATTTAGGCCCATAAAACTGTCAAGAAAACGTATAATGCTACTTTAGAGTCTTTCGGTAAAGTCTGTGCATTTTTATTGACTTTACTACTTTGCATAGTTAAACACATCTGTCCATCTTTCTTGTAGCTACACTCCTTTCGGTCGAAGAAGGTACGCATAGCAGAAAACGAGACCTGTGAAGTTTTACAGCAGAATGAGTAATATCTCTAACAGTTGCTGATTTAAAGATCGTTTAAGACCGTCCTGGTCCTGAGTCCCCCCAGGTGGCACTGTTCCTCAAGACAAACCTTCTCTGCTTAAAGAGGATCTAACAAACTATTTCTCATACAAACCTTTCAAACAGCTTTAACAGTCCCAGCTGAGTCACATCATCCGTTCAGGAGGTCAAGCTACCTTTTGTCTCAACACTTTGCCTTTGCACCGGCTACAGACTCAACATCTACCGAGATGAGATTGTCTCAGGCTGCTCTGCTGTCTTTGTTAACAACAGACACCTGTGGCTCTTTCTCTATGTTATAACTTATTCCATCAAATTGCCGCACATAAATCTGGCACTGCAGAACAATTCAGACATAATTGCCGATCCTAAATCCTGCTGCCATTACTCTGAAAGATTTCCATCACATCCAGGAACCGAGCAGAGAAATGTGTTCTTTCTGCTAATGCGTTCTTTCAGGAAAATGAATCATTTTCTCCCTTGAAATTGAGGAAATGTATTTAAGTAGTTATGTGGGATAATATATGTCATATAGAATATGACGTCTTAGTTTTCCATAAGGTTTAAACCCTTTTCCTTCAGTCCCTCTCTTCTGGATTCACCTTGTGTGACTGTTCGTTTTGTTTTTTTGCAATAAAAACACACAAGACACCAAACTCGAGCACTTTCTTGTATAATTTATATTGAAAACATGTTAAAAACATTAGTTTCCCTTTATAAAACAATAACAGTTACCTGTGGTCTTAATTACAACAGTGTCCTGGTAATCAAAAATTCCCCTGCCTGTATTGCATGTAACTGGAGCAACGCATCTTAATACCAAGTGCATAATGGATTTAAAATTATGCTGAATATCAAAACGGAGAGGGGGTGAGCTGCTCTGAGCTCAGTTTGGCTGGTTTTCCATATGTGATGACTGGTACGACTGGATGTCCTCCCCGATGAACTCCGACACTGTGGAGGGAGAAGAGAGAATCAAAATCCTGATCATCACTTCATCCATTTCATAGACTTGGTGTTATTGGTGCAGATTATTCAGCTTATAGCTAGAATTGTTATGCATTAACCTTTAATTAACACAAATAATAGCACATATCAAGAAACTGCAGCGTATATACACAGTGTTGTCTGAGCTTAGAAACAGTGTCTTTGTCACATAATTTATCCACCAGACAAATTTATTTTTCAACTCTTAAATAGGCCGTGCATTTTGTGCTGTGTAGGATTTTGTGGCATCTAGCGGTGCAGTTGTGGATTCACCCTCTCCATCCTAGCATGAAGGAAAAACTTTAGTGACCGCGAAATGTGCCAAAAAAAAAAAATCTTATCTAGAGCCACTGCCGGTTATGACCTGCAGCATCTGTGGATATAAAAGCCTCATTCTCGGGTAAAAAAAACATAATAAATCATATTTTTAGGTGATCATACACTAATGAAAGTCATATTCTATAAATATTATATTACTTTTCTACTATATTCTCGAAATAGAGCCCCTAAAATCTTACACACACTGGACCTTTCATGAATATAGGCTCATTCAGTCATTCTGCTCTATGCAGCATTCTGTTATTTTGTATTATAGAGAAGAACAAATCATAATTATCATTTTAAGAATCATTAAAATAAGATTCCTAATCTCTTCACCAGCAGTTACATGAGCCACATTGATTGGGATCATTAAGAGGAGTTTGTTTTGGGGTCTGCTTTGGTTAACCGCTTGATTTCTCAGCTATGGTGGTTGAAACATGCTCGTAAGTTAGTTCATCTAATCAGCAGATAATTACACATTTGCACTACTTAGGAGAAAGATAAATATGTAACCTACCTTCTTCAAATGTGATGTGGTGCATAGAGGCAGAGCTGGTAAACTCCAGGGGACAGTCCTGGATCTTGGCATCCCTCTCTCCTCCATGTCCCGTCCCCAGCACTCTTCCTTGGGGGTCCCAGCCATCGTAGTGGGAGTAAGCTGTTTGGCAGATGTCCTGATATGGGCTAGGGTTGGAGGGAGGGGACGGACACACCTCCTGAGGATAAGCAGAGTACTGGGGGTAAGGGGAGGTAGGCATGGGAGGCAGAGGGGAGGTCGAGATGGGACTGCCAGCAGGAAACGGACTGAGAGAGGAGGAGTGGGAGGGAGAAGGTGAGGAGGACAGGTAAGGTGAGTCCAGCCATGGGGAAGGAGAGGGGGAGGGAGGCTGCGGGCCACGAGGGTACAGCGGGGGAAGAAGCTCGGTGAAGCCCAGCTCCAGGTTCTCAAAGCTGGGTTGACGCTCGGACAGGGCTGCCCTGGACCCGCCGGGCTCCTCCACCGGAGCGTCTGGTTTAGAGCAGTACTCCTCATGGTAACCCATCGTGGGGCACGGAGGGGAGTAGGTGGAAGGATAGGGGGGCAGGTGGAAGCCCAGGCCTCGATCATCAGCCATGGGGTCGCCTCTCACGTGGAAGCCCCTGTCCATCCTGGGTTGACCCCCTACAGGACACACAGGTCCCCCATCGAGAGGCAGCACAGAGGGCCGGGACAGCAGCGGGTCCTCCTCTTTGAACATAACTGAGGAGAAAACAGTTAAACAGTTATTATCAATAATCTGTTTTTTTCTTGTTTTTTTCCCACTAAATCTCAGGTATGATGGTATCACTACCACATCTCCAGATACAAACACACAAACTGAACAAACCCCACGACCCTCGGGTTAATCAGGCAAGATTTGGACACTCACTGGGGAGATACTTGAAGCAGTGAGTGCTGCTCCTTTTCCTCTTCCCGTTGGAGACGTAAAGACTAACCGACACCGGCCGACTGACGGACATGTCGCTGTAGGCGGGGACCCTCACACACAACAAGCACTGTAACGAACACAGAAGTGTGGAGATGTTACGGGTTAGAGGAGATGCTTCAGTTGGGTTGAATGAATTAAATTCAACTTTATCTGTGACAAAAGGTTTGTGTGTTTTTGCAGGAACTGTTCAGCTTTTTTAGACTGATATCAGAAATGCAAAATTACCTCATTGCTGTTGTCACGGTCCACATGAGCCTCCTCCTCCCACTGTAATTTACCATCTGAGAGATAAGAACATAAAATGAGTGTGACCTTCATACACACGAAGACGTACGGACAATTTAATGAACAGAATTTGCTCTCACTGCATCACAAATAACATTAAATATTTTGTAAACCAGGCTGGTTCGGCTTGTCAGTCAAGTACTCAGATCTTAGTTAAGTAAAAGTAGCAATACTACAATGTCCTGCATTTAAACTCTAACTTAATTAAAAGTATAAAAGTATTTGCATCAAAATATGCATCTGATGAAGCTGATTTCATTTTTTTATATTCTAATAATTCAAGACCATCATTTATTTATATTTGTATTGTTATAATAATTTGAATCAAAGTGAGTGTCGATCAAATAAATATACAAAAGTACAGTACTTGTGGAAAAGACCTCAAGTGCCTCAAAATTGTACTTTAATGCAATACTTGAGTAAATGTACTTTAACCACGAGGATGAGGAGGTGAGCTGATTATTTCTCCAACATTTTTCCATTAAAATATTTTTGTATCATTTTACGTCAACAAATCAACAATCTGATCTCAAATCTGTTCTGGGACATTTAAACCTGTCTAATCACGTTTGAAATATTTTTTTCCAGATGCAGAAATCGTGCTGCTTCATGATGAACTTCCACTGTCACTGTCCGTCTTGTTAGCCCGCTTGCTTATTTACAATAAACTGGCTCACATGCAGGTTAAAAATAGACAGAACAACTGTGATCCTTCCTGTTTTTTCACTGCTTGACTGAGAAGAAGCTCCATGCTTCACTTCAGGTTTTAAAGTGTACACTATCTGAATGACTGACTGCTGTGAAATATTTATGGAAAGATTGATGTACAGATTGAGTGCAGTGGACTGAAATATTGTTACCATGACAATTACTGAAATTAATTTTAATATATTTTTAGACTATTACAGTTTAGTCAAAAGACCAGAAACAACATTAGAGAGGATTCTGTGTCTACTCTGGACCTTTACCTGTCCCTCTCTCCATGAAAAGGACTCTGGAGATTGGCAGGAAGTTAGAGCCGCTTAGCAGAAGCTCCTCTCCTCCCTCCACAGAGCAGGAAGTAAGACTGACAGACTCGATGACGGGCAGCTCCTGAGCCGAGCGCTGGGCTGAGGCAGGGAGAGTCAGGCGAATCAAACATGACCATCACTGCCACTAAATGTGCTGCTAATTTAAAGCAACGTAAAATGCAACAGATCTCACGCATATTCACTTGCTTTGCAGTTCAGTCTTTATAAAGATATACTGCATCTAACAAGCTACTCACAGCATTCGATGGGCAGGGAGGCAACCTGCAGAGCCAGGACTCGACCGGGCGGGGCTACAGGGGGCGCTAGAGGAAGGTGGGTACGAAACACCAAACGGACACGCGTGTTCTTCCTTCCAACGTCTGTTTCTCCTTTCCTCAGCTCGATGTCCGAGTTCCTCAGCTTCAGAATCCCGGCACAGTCGATGCTACGAGGCAAAGATACTTTTTATACTTTGGCAGTTGTTGTTGTTCAGTGTCAAAGTCTCCAATATTGGTCCAATAAAATGAATCTACATAATCAGCTTGCAAACTACAAGGACTCACAGTGCAGTCATGTTGTTCTCAGGGTTGAGGGGGATGTCCAGCAGTTTGGTCCCCGCTTGGACACTCTCATGACTGGCAGTACCAACCATCTTCCCTGTCACCCTGTGAGGGGAGTAACATCAGTTTTTGTGCTGAATCAAAAGCCACTGCTCTGTCCTAGACATACCCTACAATCTCGAACAGGATAAGACGGTATTGATGATTCATTTAAGTTGTTTATGAAGCCAAAGTGTCCAAAATATGCTGCAAAGCTGCCTCAGCAGAACGAGAGCATACAGTAGCTACGTCTCGATGCACCTCGTCTTCATCTTTTTGAGGTAACTTTGGTTTTCCATGTTCTTCATTAAGCGGATGTCCTCATCCAGAGCAAAGTTACATTGAGAACAACTGGTGCAAGAAATTTCCTGGACCAACACTAAAAGCAGCTGGTGGTGAGTTACGCAATGGTTAAAGCCACAGCGGTCAGATGATGACTATACAGTATGCTGCGTGGCCTTGAATATTAATGTATGACAGGAGGAAGCTTGGGAATAATATTAAAAAACAGCTGAGTACCTGTGTATCTGATAGAAAGGATGTGGCCTGATTGAGCGGTCGTCAGCTGTTCCAACGAAAACCTGGAGGGAGAGCGGCTTCCTCTCTGCGTATCCACACAGCTGTACAGAGACACAGTGTGAGGGATGAAATCAAACTGTGATGAGGCCAACGGCAGTGAGCCATAACACGTGTCCTCAGACTTTGCTCCAACGTTACGGAAACAACATTTCTCATTATAAAATATACTTCTGGCAGCAGGTTCGGGTCTCACCTTGACGATCGGATGACCCGTCGGTGCAGCTTTGACGGCTCCTCTGCTCCCCTCCGTCTCGTAGTGAGCTCTGTGGTGAGGACGCGGCTGCACCTCGATACGCAGCTCGTACTGGTCAAACTGGGACGGCAGCGGCCAGTCGAGCGGTGGCAGGGCGTTGGACCTACAAGTGTGAAACAACGGACAGTTTAATTTGCAGTGAATAGAAGGTGGACACAGTGGATACCAATAAATATGTCTGCTACAGGCCAAATAATGAGATCTACACACGCATACATAATTTACACATGCAAACATGACAAGTGTTAAACAGACTTTTGCGACCTCCAAGCAACATTGTGTAACTTTTCTATCATAAATTAATGCTCCAACCTCGACTCTCTGTGATTTACAGAGTTTCCTGATGGACACTGAACTAAACTGCTGCCAACTGTAGCTGCTGTTAGCTCAGTTTGTTAGCCAGGCTGCTTGGGCTGAAAGCTCAGAGCACCTGGGGAGTGTTAGTGTTTGTATCACAGGCATTTTAGACCACCAGGAAGAAGTTTTTAGGCGCATTGTAACAGGGAGTGGAGGCAGTGTCATGCCAGAACAGGAGCTGGGCAAGCGGGCAGCTACAATACATTCATTTGGGCATGAAATTTGTCTGTAATAAATGCTGCGGTGAACAAGCTCTTGGTTTCATACCAACTGCTGCAAACTTTCACATTTGGGAAAATATTAACATACCCGTTTCTGTGATACAGCAGACCTACATATAATTTATTTTGTGGTGAAAAATGAGTGAATCTGTCAGTATAAACATTTATTTTTAGAAGAGTAATGGAAACCCAGTTTCGGGAAAGACACGTTGGTATTTTTAAAATTGCAATGTTTATGTGGTGATGTGTATCCTCGCCTGAACAGAGGGCTGTGGGCGCTGGCTCGGGTCCGGCCCCAGGCTAGAGCAGGGGGCACAGAGAGGTAGTCCATACCCAGCGAGGGGGGCTCTCTCCTGATCTGCTGGGTCTCTGGCAGCAGGCAGGGGGAGCTGTGGCCTGGAGCCTGCTCCTGGTCCACCTCCCTGGGAGACAACTGGAAGACAGAAAGCATGGTTCACCACTAGCTACATATAAACATTTGACTCACTTTTCATATGGAGCACCGTCTTTACCTGTTCCAATGACGTCTTCCTGGTTTTCTGTGGGATGCTGAGCTCACAGCTGTTGGGCGAAGCTTGTGACAAAGCAATGGAGTCTCCACCCTCAAGGTTGCATCCCTGCAGGTCCTCTGAGTAACTGCCCCTCCGTGAGGTACAAGGGGAGGCCAAGGGGGAGTTTCTGCGCTTTTTACCCCCGGGGGAAGTCGGCCTCGAGGACGGAGAGAGCGCAAAATTGATCGTAGCGTCGTTCAGCTCCTCCTCCTCCACCAGCAGGGAGTCACAGCTGGAGGCTGGGCTGAGCCATCCGCGGGAAGACGGGCTGGAGGCAGGGCTGGGACTGAGGGAGCCAGGGCACCTGTCACGGTAAGTGAAGGGGTCCAGCAAGGGGAGGTAGAGGCGCTCCCGGTCCCACCCACCACCGCCACCCATGTCCCAGTAACTGGAGATGGTGGGTGCTGGGTCGTCTTCAGGGGAGATTGTGGTTATTTGGATGCTGGGACACTCAACCACACGAGACTCTGAAACCTGGAGGGAAGATGAGAGCGAGCGAGAGATGGTTAGAAATTGAGTAACTTTTCGATTTTGGGAGTGTTATCCTGACAAAACAAGCAAAGTGTTGGCCTTTTCACTGTTTTCTAACACAAAATAAGGAATTAAAAGGAACAAATGAAAGGTGCAGCTTTCCCCATTCATTTTTAGCTGTCTAAACAAAAGTTTATTGGACATTTTTGGGTTGTCTACCTTCGTGGCAGCCATTTATTCCACTTCAAACAACCACAGTGAGCATTTCATCGCCTTTATATATTGTCAGAGTTACATTGTAGTCACAAAGTAAGACAGCTGAGAACAGGGACTCCTTTTACCTTCAAAGGAACGTTCATCTAAGCTGATTTACTTATTTCTAAATAAGGAAATCTCCATGTGTGAGGGATGAGCATTAAATCACTGCTGGGTAGCTGTAAGAACGTATGTGAGTGCTAAAGTTTGTCATTGGTTGGCATGAAGGACCAACAGCTAAGCTCACCTCGGTGTAATTGATGAGGTAAAATATGTAAAAGGTGCAGAATGAGCCACTATTCTTATATTTAGGGCTTGTAACCAGGTCGTCTCACCTGTACAGAGCGTGCCGGCAGGCTCTCATAGGTCCCGCTGAACTCTCTTACAGGGGCCCGTCGTGGAGGCGGGGAATGCATCCCGGCCCGCTGATTGGCCGAGGGTGGCGGGCTGGGGATGTTGATTGAGTGTCCTGCATGAGTGGCAGCCATGTGGTTATCTGTAACTGATGGAAACATGACAAACACCGAAGAGCACAGATTTAATACTCCCACAGTGTGCTATTGTTGATAAAAGCTGGCTTTGAGTTTACAGTGTTCATTCTCCTAATACACACCTTTACTTCCACATGGCAACAATTTATTTTTTGGCTTCTTTCTAGTAAAAAAATGTAACTTTTTTTCTTCTTTTGCTCAAACACACTTTCTTTTATATCACATGTGGGTTTTGGGGGTCATATGACCTCCCATTAATCTTTTCTCACAACCACAAAATGACATTTAGGCCTCAAAACCTGCTATTTTACATCTGGCACGAGAAAGAATCATTAGATGTCAATCAAACTACTGTAAATACAATTTGTGGCGAGTAAAGATTCATTTTTTATCATCAACATGCCTTCATCTTTTACTACACATCCATTTTTCTTCATTTACTCATCTGTAATGGTTGCCATATGGAAAACGCACGCAAGTGAAACTTTCCCCTCAGGAAGTGTACAAGGCGATGTGTGGCATTTTTTGTCACGGAGTAGTTTGACACTATTTCATTCATGTTATTGCCGAGAGTTAGACGAGAAGATTGATACCACTCTCACATCTGTGCAGTAAATATAAAGCTACAGAGGCAAGAGGCCCTTAGCTTAGCTTAGCATAAAGACTGGAAACAGGGGGAAACAGCTAGCCTAGCTTTGTCGAAAGGTAGCGACATCTGCCACCCAGCACCTCTAAAGCTCACTAATTAACAAAGTGTAAAAATAACACATTGTGTTTTTAGAAGTGGCTAGCTGTTTAACCCTGTTTCTAGTCTTTATGCTAAACTAAGCTAACTGGCTGCTGGTGGTAGCTTCACGTTCAGCACACAGGCATGAAAGAGGGCGAGTTAATCTGAGCGTCTGAGGTTACATTCAGCCGCGGGGTTGTGTGACTTTATCGATGCCGGCGCTTGCTCACCCTCATTCACAGCCTATGTCTCTCGACCACTGCTCACTCTCTCTCTCTCTCTGTCAAACCATTTGACAAAAACCAAATTAAACTTCTTCATGTCTCTATTCTGCATCGTAAATTGTGAGTCAGGCTCAGATTTAGAAGCTGGCTACGTAACATAAACAATGTCAGAACACACACACAGCTGGATTATCAGAGTTTAGTCCATGAATCCACCTGGATAGTCTCAGACATTTTAGGTCGTCATTTGAAATACATTTATATAGAATGATATGATTTTTTTTTTTGTGCTAGTCTTTATATTGTAATTTATTTCTATGGTAAGAGCATGTTGGTGGATTATTTACAAAGTTAAATGACACATTTATTTAAGTGACTAGATACTGTACATCAGATAAACAGAATAAAAATGCTGGCATTGGCTTTAAAACTACACGACAAAGCAGGATTTGGTTTAATATTCTATAATCTCACGCAGCCATATGGCAACAATTTACTAAACACCCACTTTAAGCTCCACTTTGAGTGTGAAGAACTACTCCAATACATTTTTTCCGTATATTATAGTCACAAATAATGCAGTAAAGGATGACGTGGGAATTATAACCAAATCACAGAGTTTACTTTTGGCTCGTTGAATCAAATAAGAACCACAAACTCAAGGGGACTCACAAACAAAGATGATTTTGGGGGCTTTTCTACGTCTTATTCTTCTTCTTTTTAAAACTTTTTTTGCCAAACACTTCTTCCAAATGAGGACACGACCCCTCGAGGCCACAGTCCTCACCACAAAATTTCCCCAGCGTGGTGTGGTCGGCCTCCACATGGAGCCAAACGGTAGTTACTCTGTAATGAGCGAGGCTCCAAACTGATCAGTGTTGCGCTGCAGTGGCGACGAGCCATGCAGGCAAATTTTGGGCAACGCGGACACACAACAGCAACTGCCAACAAATTAAGACTTGGGGTGAAAAATCTCTTCAAATGTTTCCTGGCAAAAGAAATATTTCCAAGTGATTAAGGCTACAGTGCTGAGGCAACTCTTCTGCTGGTGGGTTTTTTCACATGAAACAATGATTTAGATGTTTGTGTACAGACCAGGAGAGGAGGTTTATGAGCCGCGAACGAAATACCTAACACTTATCGAACACAATAAAGCTAATTTCAAGTGTGCAGGATCTAATATACTGTAAAAATTTTATTCTGTGTCCTGAGGTGAACCTCTCACAAAAGGTAATGTTTATATCAGGGACCTCACATGGAGTCACGAGATGATTAACAGGATAGCAAAGCAAAAAATACATATTTTTGCTACCCTGAACACAAATATTTACTTTAGTTTTCAGACTTCGCTCACGCTGGTGAGGCTTTTTTTCTTCTTACCTCTTCAGGATGCTTCTAACTATTTAGAAAATATCATTTATTTGTGTCCAGAGCAGCAGAAAAGTTCATGACCATCAAATTTAAATTTCAAGCTGACCCAGTCATCAGTATTTGGTCATTTAGTCTATATTAAAAACATGATGATGAAGCTTTTTGAAGGGGTCATAAGATGAACCTGAGGGGTCCTGCTTTCAAAACTGTGTCTATAATTTAAATATTTCTCTCAATTCATTGCTAGTTTCTTGCAAATTTAACTTTTCAGACTCTCCTCTTACAGTTATATTTTTAAAAAATACATCCGCTCTATTATACTGTTATACTTTGCTCAAGAAGTGATGTTTAAGAAACCAAAAAAGCTCTGTGACACAAAACTCTGTTTGTTCCAGACTCTAGTTGTTGCCATTTCCCGGTAAACTGATGTTAAATTTAACTTTCTCCTTTAAAGAATTTAGATGTTTCATGTATCAGTTTGTCAATTTCTTTCACGAAGTCAAATCTAAAGTCAAACAGATCCAAACCCCCAACCTGAGAGCTGAGCTCCCTTCAGGGGATCACAAAACAAATCGTGCATGTGTGTGTGTGTTTCTGATGATGAATATGACAGGACAGCATTCCTGAGTCACAAAATTGTTTCTTTTATCTGACTTTTCTCTCATAGTCTCATAGTTTCCCTGTCAATTTCTGAAGACTCGGACAAATAATGCCAAATCAGTTGATTGATCCACTGTGTGTCTGTGCTGCTGACTGAGATGCGAGCAGCACAACAAACTCTAGCCTCATGTTACCTCATAAAGATGACTCACGCAGCGAGTTACAGCTTTTAAATCTGGGGAAAATAAAGGTCTACTGGATTAGTCCTCCGTATCTACAGATATTCTGATTTGAGGCGCTTCATTCAGGAATCTAAATGCTACTCAAATAAATACGTAAAGCTGGTTGGTTGAACTGCTCTCTTGACACATCGAGCCTGCGGCTAGGGATGGATTAAGCCAAAGAAAGTTGCGCTCGGCTGGTTTGAAGCACAGATATGGAGAGCCGGGGACATAAATGTGGACACAGCAAAGTGTCAGGAGAGTTAACAGGACACTTCTGTGGAGGTTTATGCTCTGAAAAGTAAAAAGAAAAAATGCATCACCTAGAGGGAAGGAACGCTCTCGTTTCTCCGGCAGTTCACTTTCATGCCTTGGGTGTGGTAATACAACAGTATGCCAGTGTGGGCGGGAAACAAATGAGAGAGTGGATGTGAGGATATGAGGTGTGTGTGTGTGTGTGTGTGTGTGTGTGTAGAGTGAAAAAAAGGAGGGGAGATGGAGGTTGAGTGAGTGAAGGAGGGAGGATGGAGGGATGGATGGAGGGAGGGAGGGAGGTGTGTATGTGGTGCGTGTTCGGTACACAGAGGTTGAGGTTCCTACCCAGATGGCAGCTGTTAACTCCACTCACACGCACAGCTGATTAGAAACACATTGAGTCTGGGGCTGCACGCACACATGCACACGCACACACAAATGTAACACACGCAAACAGGAATACACGCCAAACGTGCACACATGTGCACACAAACACACAATAACAATACACTCATGCTCACATGCTTACAGATGGAGGCACGCACACATATCACATACAAGATCAAACACACTTCACATACTGTAAGCACAGGCATGCAGATGAAGGCCCTCACACACACACACACGCACACGCACAGAAGTTCCCATGCATTAGAAGCCACTGTCTCGCCCAGACCTCCTCTATCAAGTGTGTTTCTTTACTTCAACACATCCAACCATCCAATAAATGACTCTAACCCAGGCTACTGCTGCTGTTGTTGGAGGGGTCCAAGTGCAGCAGGGCGCCTTCACTCTCCTCCCCGGGAACAGAGCTCTCCGGCTCGGCTGTGCGCACCGGGGATGGCCCCTGGCTCTGCCTCGGCGGCGGGTCCTCCTCAAAAACCAACTTGAACTCGAACTCGCCCTCCTCCCAACCCGAGCCCGGCGCGGCCCCCATCGCCCTCCGGCAAAGCAAAGGACAGGATACAAGATAGAGTGATACAATCTTATCTCCCTGTGTGTCGGATACTTTCACGTCCTTCTGTGCGCCACGAAAAAACAACTTTTAATCCTTCTTTTAGCTGCGTGTCATTGCGCAAATATCCTGGAAGCGTTTAGATGTAACTTCTCTGTGAGTTTCCACGCGATGAGGATTGCTTCTTGCTCGGATGTTTGCAACTTTTTCAGCCTTCATGCCTTGCGGTTCAAAGTCAAATCTTCGCTCAGGATGTCTCACAGTCTTTTCCGAAACATATCTCCAAGATAGAGTCGCTTCTTTCTTTCATTCAAGCTCCATCGCCATCTCCATAGCTTCTTCTTCTTCTTCTTCTTCCCCGGTCAGGACAGACAGAGAGAGAGCGAGGAAAAAAAAGTTTATCAAATATTTTTGTCGTCCTTTACCCTTAATTGCCTTTGGGTGGGTTTCCCAGCTCCAGTTGGTGCGTTACTCATTCCCCATAGGAGCTTGTGCCTGTCAGTCATGAATCCCCCCTGCCCAACCTTCAGCCTCCCTCTTCTTCTTCTTCTCCTCTCCCCTTCTCTCCTCTCCTCTCCCTCCTCACTCACTCTGGAGGTTTCTCTCTTAGTCACATTTACTTTAACATACTTTAAACCCATGCACATCTTATTTTTGCATCATCCGCTTGGTGTTTTTCCACTTGGTCATCTCCAAATCATTCAGCATCAATATAATTTGATGTTGGGGTTGTTGTTTTTTTTTTTTTTTTTTACACTTTTAAGTCCAAAACAATATAATTATTATTCTAATCATGAGCAGGACTCATGGCAAGCAGCTCACTGTCCCTAAAACCTGCCATTGTAGGCCGGCTGTACGGCCACCAGGGCCGTGATGTTAGTGATGTCAGTTAGTGAACATAAGAGAGGCTATTTCCTGTGGCGATGAACACCACAGCCCCCCTTTTTTGGCTGTCACTCTTCCCTCTCCTCCCCCTTTTTCTTTTCTCTCTCTCTCTCTCTTTTTTTTTTTTTTTTACCCCACTCCTCCTTCCTCTCTCCTCTCCTCGTCCCTCCTTCTCTTCGGCCTCCCCTCCCTCCCCTCTTCCTCTCTCTCCACCAAAGATCTGTTTCTCATTATCCTCTGTAGTCTGCTCTCTGTCTGAGTCAGGAGACGAAAAACTTAAATAAACACTCTCTCTCTCTCTCTCTCTCTCTCTCTGCCTCGGTCCAGCTCCTTATCCCTCCCCTCCTCCCCATCCTCCCTCTCTCTCTCTGTGTCTCTCCCCTCTGTCCTCCTTCCTCGCCCTCCTCCGATTCTCACAATCATTAGGCTGTATGTTATACTGGCGTGTAACTGGGGGCTTGTTTCACTCTCCCTGTCATCCTCTTGGGGTTGTGTGGGCAGGCCTTGGATCCTGGACTGATCTCAAGATGTTGCAGTCTAGTTGGGGAGAGGAAAGAGTGCTACCAGCAGGGGCGATGTGAGACTTTCCGGGGCTGAGGGCACAATCCGATAACCCATACCCCTTATCATTAGCAACTATAACTAAATCAAAGGGAGTAAAACACGAATCCAAAGAGAGTTCAACTTGTTTGAGGCTCAGTGGTGCAGTCAGATGAAATACAACCTAGTAAATCTACAGCAGTGTGAGATTAAATATGCATTTTAAAGTTTAGAGGACCAGTGTGAGCTAAAACCTGCAGTTCCTCAAACGTCCACTTGAGGCTGGCTCCAGAAGTGAATCAGTCTCCATAAGTCCCCATGTTCAAATGTCCAACTTCACAGCAGAAATAAACACAGCCTGTTACAAACAGTTTTGGTCTCTCACCCTCAGGTAAATGTACTGAGGGTGAATTTATATACAACTCACCTGTTCAGATTATATTAAGGCCTAAAGTGATGCAGAATTAACAGCGGGACTTCTTTGATTGACAGGCAGGTGCAATTACAGGTGGCTTGTTAGGGCACCCAGGCTTCATTCAGCCCGCCTCAGGTCTACCCACACTCCACGTCTTTGCCGATTTTTAGATTAGGTTGGAGGCGGCAGAGGCAGGACTGCCAAGACGGATGACGGCAGCTTGAGCAACCACACTTAGCTGTCAATGACTGCATCACTTTAGTTTCACTTTCTTCTTCCTAGCATGAAGGAGAAGCTACTGGGAAACACTGAAAAGTTGTGAAAGGCCTCACACAGAGGCAGTGTTTAGTTTGTCTGCTCTGGGCTGCTGTAGAAACACGGTGGTTCAACATGTGGCCTGCTGTCCTGTAGATGTTGAAATGTTGAAATCTTGAGACAAATTCTGAACATTTACATAGACGATCATCTTATCCATCTCAACCACTGTGAGGTAAACAAAGTAACACCAGCAATTATTTTAATGCGCTTGCATTATTTGATTGGCTAACTCAGCGCTTTCCGGAGTTTCTTCACGTCGCGTTGTGAATGATGTTGAGCCAAGTTCAGTTTTTTTTTTTTTTTTTTTTTTTTTGCTGCATCACTCTCTATTAGGCAGCGGTGGAAATTAACTGTCAGTACATTTACTCAAGTACAATTTTAAGGTACTTTACTTGAGTATTCAGTATTCAGTTCAGAGACAAATATTCTACTTTTTTTCATATCAATAATCAATTACCCCAAGCTGAATATTCACAAGTTACCCAGCAGTAACTTAATAGATAGATTACAATCAGTCCCACATTTACCAGATGCAATAAATGGATGCATATCAATGTATCACTAACTAACCCAATATTAAAATACACATTATTCCAATAGGCTATAATAATTGGAGTACTATAGTATTTCTGAGCTGTGGTATTGCTTTGTTTAGTTAAGTAAAAGTTCTTTCTCCACCTTTAAAAATGCGGTTTAGGTGTGATTTTATTGAATATTTATAATTCAAATCACCGTTGCCTGGCAAAAATAAACATAAACACATGTTGATGCAACATCTGAGTGTCAACAAAGACCGCGAGAGGAGAAGGAAAGTTTGGTTTCCTAACTGAACTGTTACACAGCCCTCAGCTGTGTCTAAACAGAAGCAAGTCAGTGTTTTGAAATGCATTTTCATTTCAGCGTGTTCAGATTTATCCACCCTGTTTTGGTTTTTTTTGTTTTTGAACAAAAAGGAGAGAAAAGGTGCATTCATTTAAGGTTTAATGTCATTATACAATACAAGATTAATGAACTGTAATTCACTCCAAGCTACACACACACAATATGCATGAATTAATAATCAAATATTTGAAATCAGAACAGAATAAAACAATAAAATAAATAAAGTATATATAAAAAAGGACAAAAATTAAGAAATAAAAAGGAAAATTGAATTACATTTGAAAAGAAGATACAGAATATAAATAAATATACACACAACTATAAGTACAGCATGAACATCATCAGTGTAACATGTTATTCTGCTGCTTAGGTGCTGTATGCACGCACATTTTCAGTAGTTAGGACACAGAGCCTGTCTGGAAATGGAAAGTTTTGTCGGGTTGTGAAAGTGTAGTGTTGAACGGTTCATAAATTGCTGCAATGTGATGGATGAGCGCAACACACAGGAGGAACTGCCGAGTGTCAAGTTTATGAGAGGAAGCGAAGAAGAGGGAGAGTTGATTCCTGTGGACGTGTTGCCATCGTGTGGTGAAAGGCTGAACAGACTTACTCGACACTCAGCTCTGCTTTGAGAGTCCAACCCAGGTTTAGCGCTAAGCAGCTTTTCACTTCAATAAAAACACAAAACAATATGAGTCAAAGATCATGAATATAAAATGTAAAAATCAACAATAAGATCTATAAAAAGAGAAGTCTGCGTAGAAAATAAAACGAGCTGTTCAGGCCACATTTGCAAGGAAAAGAGGTAGAAACCTCGAGCAGTGATGGATGGACACCTGCTGAGAACAACCGGGGTTAAGTAGAGAGGGTACAGGTGGAAACAAGTGTGTATTAAGCAGCACCACAACATCAGGCATAACCATAATCCCTGATTTAGACGATCCACGAGAACCTGCAAGACGAGAATCTACAAAATCTGTGGGGAAGAAGCAAAGCGACTGGAGGTGCAGCTGTTAGTGAGCATCGTGGTTCTCAAACTTTTTCTGACATCAGTAGCCGAAAACAAAGCATGACATCTTTAAAAAAAAACAATTTTCCTGACAAGTCATAGATGCCATATTTTCCCCTGGTGATCATCGACACCACACCTGCGGTGGCTCTTTGCCAAGACCCGCCCAAGAGGATGAGAAGAACCGCAGATGTTGGAGATTAGAGAGGAAAAGATAAAGCCTTGAGGGGATCTGGTCCTAATGGTCCAAAGAGAGAAGTGAGAGGCAGAGACATGTTTCTCCAGTGTCACGTCCTGCATCCTGTGAGACACCCTTCACAGTTTCACTGTAAATTTCCACAAAAGTCAAACAATCAAATTCATCAGGAAAAGCTGTTGTAACAACCTGATGCAGTGAGTCAGAGAGACAGATTATAATAAGATTAGATATTGACTGATTGACTGATACCTCAAATATCCACTTAAATACAGTGCTTACTTATGTACACTGCTGGATATACCACCCTGTATGTATCATATTAAAGTCTTCACAAGTTCTCAGAACAGTAAAACAGCAGATGTATGTAGAACCATAAAGGCAAACAGACGACAGCTGCCGGACGTCTAGACAGTTATTTAGTTTGTGCATCATTATGGCCAGATAAAAACCTGACTTTTATTTCTGTCTATGCATTTTTATGGACGTTAATGAGTTTACGATTCTATGTCTGAAATGTAATGAATGAACTCTTCTGAATTGTTTCTGTTGTGTTTTGTCACGCCTGCCTGAGCTGATCTGTCATGTAGATGCCAGGTTTTGTTCGGTATGGTGACTGCACTGTATCTATATCATGAGAAAACATCATCCCGGGGAGAACCACGCCCTTCAATACCTCCAAAGACGTCTCACTTACAGGTGCAAGTTTTATAACTCGCTTCAGGAACAAGGATTACGCACTTAAACACACCTTGACTGTTAACTCGCTCTTTTCTTTTTTCTTCTCCCTCTTTTTTCTTCTCTCCTTCATTCAAACACCTGAACTACTCGACTATAGGACAATACATAGAGACACAGAGAGACGGTTCCCCCACCCAACCGTCAACTGGCGGTTTGTCCAACCTCTCGCCCAATGCCAGCTGGGATCGATTTCAATCTCTCGTGACCCCCCCGATGACGATAAACAGTTTTGGAAAAAAGATGGATGGATTGTTCCAGTAAAAGAGCCTGTGCTATTTCCTGTCACTAACAATGAGCCAATCGTGTGACTTTATTTATGTCCTTTTGCTTTATATCATACACGCTTGTTTACATGAGCAGACTGACCCCCGACTGCTGCAAATACTGACGTCATGATGTCTCAACAGGAACAAACATTCATCCCTGGTTGGATTATAAACAACTTAGTTTGCTGTAACTACATGAAACAGTAGCACTGTTCACATGTTGTCAGCGTGTCCATTATTATACCCGCCACTTACATCTGTAGCCACAGTGGCCACATGGCTCCATGGATGGCAGTCGGTCGGTCGATTGTTCCCGCCACCATTTGGTCCAGATCGATCTCAAGTGCATCGTTTTTAAAAAGTGTTTCTCAGATTACAGCCCTCTCTGTTTTTGAATATTAGATATAAATATAAGAAACACCTCAATATAATCCAGTTTAACACCCCTGCAAGCTACAATCTCTGTAATAAACACAGTTGAATGAAAAGCTCTCTGATAAAGATTATTTTCTTTTCAAGGCAGATTTTATGATAATGTGTGACATAACATGTTTCTTTCTTCCTTCAGAGTCAGATAAACATCAGGTAATCAGGTAATCTATCCATCAGTTGTGTCGGTGTCAAAATGCACAATGGAGCTTGAACTTTCCTTCATTTTCACTTCTTCCAGCATTCCTGTCAGTGCCAGAGACTTGTATCAACTAGCGGGTCTGCATTTTTTTGTGTGTGTGTGTGTGTGTGTGTGTGTGTGTGTGTGTGTGTGTGTGGTATGTCTATACATGTTTGCGCTTGTGAGCTCAGCATCTATGACACAGGGAGCTTGTGCAAGAATTTTGAATCACCTATATTTCTCCTCATCTTCAGATTACGCAACAGTTGACTCACGTCGAGTGAAAGCCTCAGGACACACAAATGTACATTTTGGGGGGCGACGACGAGGACGGGACGTGTTTCCAGCAAGAATGCATGTTTGTTCATAAAAATACATTCATGTACTTAGTGTTGTAGCACACATGCATTCCACAGGATGATCATATATTGACATGAAGACACATTACATAAGAGAAAGGGAGAAGGAGAGTTTTAGGGAGGACACACCTCTCTGCCTCCCTCTCTCTTACCACAGCATGTTGCAGCCTGTGGGACAGGATGTGCTTCAGTTTATTATGGACTGAGCTAACAGAGACCGTCACACAGGGACACGCTGCGAGATCTGGACGGAGTGAAGAGCAGCAGTGAGATAATTGACACTTGTTACAGAGAGACAGCACATCCTGGAAAGGTCAGTCAGACGCTCTTGAACATTAACTGTAATAAAAAAAATCTTCTTTTCTTTAACTTCTTGTTTTTCCTTCAGTGTCTCTGTGAGATTTTACTAATATTTGCCTCTCTCCTTTTTCTTTCTTCCATCTTAAAATAATAATTTACTTTTCTTGACACGATTATTTACATGTAGCAGATTTATTACAAACGTGTGACTCATTATTTCAAAAACTTTGGACTGTGAGTTAATTCACCGCTGTGATTTTATTGGCGAGAGAATGAGAATGTCTGGCAGGGACAAGCCGTTTGCAGCGTTGATGTGATTTTCTTATTAAACATTTCTCAGTTGCTATTTTGTTGTTTTGCCCGCAAATAATTGCTCAAAGTTGTAATTTGCATAATTTGTCGATATCTCTTGAATACGATTGCACAGTCCTTTTGTCATTCAGACATAAATCACATTCTCTTTAGTACATTGTGTCCATTGCAACAGTGCATTTATGTCACATATCCATTGCAACATTAGGACAAATCAAGCAAAGTTTTGCAATTTAACCCAAACTGCTGACAGCAGGATCATCTGTGGACTGTAAGAGCTGTGTGACACCTGTTTTTGATTAATAACTGTAATTGTAACTGTAAGTCTGAGAAACACCTGACATCATCGATGTGTTGTTTTGACTTGATTTTATGTGGCTTTCCCTTTATGATGGAAATCTGGTTTTATTGGCTTCGTTTACTGGTCCACCCACTTATAAAGCCATTAGTGGAAAAGAAACGTGGGTTTAGTGGGACCACAGCATGGACATTAGGACTTAATAAGGAAATGAGGACTTGATGTCTTATTCTCACAAAGGAATATATGACGTGTGTGTGTGTGCGGAGATTATTTCCTTTCTGAATAAATTAAATCTTCTCTACGACTCTGGCATTTACATGCCAGGGTTGGTCATCTTGAACTGTGTTATTCTAGGTCTGTGACCTCTGACCTGTGTGTTACTGTTTTTCCATGTGCCAGGACAGTGAGAAACAGTCCAATAAAAAACGAGACACCCGAGGACATGAGAAAAAAAAAAAAATTCAAAGTGAATCACAAACATGTCGAAATAGAGCCCTAATTTGACGCAGTGCTGCTAGTGTTTGGCATGTTTTAACATGCTGCTTCTAAGCTACACGATTGGAGCCAGAGTTTGATGTGAATATTTTAGAGTCTGCGTCAGGGTGGCAGCCATCCTCGAGTCCTGGAAACAGCTTGTGTACCATCAGTAAACAGTATTTTGTCATGTGTTTATCTTTGGTTACTGGTGCACTATTTAGCCCGAATAAAATGTACCAGAGCTGTGATTAATTACCGTATTTTCTGCCATCCTTTTCCCTTTTTTACTACCTCTTTTTACCATTCACAGTTAGAAACCATTTCCTTCAAGAGGAAATTCATTTTACCGCCCGTTTCCTGTTAACATTAAAGAAGAGTGGTGCAATGCCAGTCTTAAAAAGTTCTTTAAGAGATGTCATCTGGTCTGACATCAGGTTTCAGTATCAAAGTGGCTTTCTTGAAGCCATCAGAGAACATCTGCTGACTGACTTTTAATAATAAAATAAATGCTAAATTCAAATATAGATCCAATCAAGGATATATTTAGGTTCTAACTTTGTCTCTCCTCCTCAGGATCAAAACTCCTCCTAACATGAACGGGTCAACAGTCAACCCTGAAGATGAGAGTGTTGTGAGCAATGACTTCTCCACGGCCTTAGGTGCCCTCATCCTCGGCTTGGTCTTCCTCCTGGGCGTGCCTGGTAACCTCTTCATCGCCTGGAGCATCCTGGCACGCATCCGGCGACGCTCGGTCACCACCCTCCTCATCCTTAACCTGGCCTGTGCCGATGGCTTCATCATGGTGCTCACCATCTTCTTCATTGTCTACCTTGCCAAGCAGACGTGGGTCTTTGGCAACGCCATGTGTAAAGGCCTGTTCTACCTGTGCAACGCCAACATGTACGCCTCCATCTTTCTGATCACCCTGATGAGCGTCCACAGGCTGGTGGCC
The DNA here is from genome assembly GCA_023373845.1 of Nibea coibor. Classification (NCBI taxonomy): domain Eukaryota; kingdom Metazoa; phylum Chordata; class Actinopteri; family Sciaenidae; genus Nibea; species Nibea coibor. Next base: position 4,471,237 of record CM041725.1, read on the forward strand.
GTGGTGTTTCCGAGGAAAGCGCGCTTCCTGACCAGCAAGAAGGTTGTGAGGAGGGTACTCCTCGGCATGTGGGTGCTGGTGCTGCTGATTGCCATCCCCTCGCTTGTGTTTCGAGACGTGGACCGGGACAAAAATGAGAGCAACAAAACAAGACTGGTGTGTGCGCCTAACCACACCCTGCCACGACATGTAAGTGCTCTTGGGGTACAACTGAATGACAATCCATCTGCTCATGACAGTCACAAGATTTAATCGAAATCTCCAGATAGGGCTGGGAATAGATGTGTTGCAACTGATGATTTTTTTGGCCACTTGGGGGCCAAACACTGACATATCACTGACCAATGATGAATTATATATCCAATATTCATTAAGTTTTAGCTCTGTCTTTGGGCTCCACCAACTCCTGAAGATAATATCTTACTCTTTAGCTCCTAAATACACTTAAATTGAAAGTAGCTGTCTGCTGTGGCGAAAATGACCCAGAAGCAGTATCCTCAATCCAACCCTGACTTAATTTTCCACAAATAAAACATTTGAAAGATTCTATAGTCGTATAAAAATGATACAAATATTGACTCCGACACATCAGTTTTTAGAGCTTCGGTGTAGTTTTCTTGTTCTTATTCTTGTCTCGACATCCATTCATGCCTATAGATTCACGTGCCATCATTACAGTGATTACTGATTATTATCTGTTTTGTATCTTCCTGTGTACAGGTGAGGTTTCAGTACGCCTTTGAGACAGTGTCGGGATTCATTCTTCCTTACACAGTCATCATAATCAGCTACGTGCTCATCCTGCGACGCCTCAGGCAGACCAAGTTTCGCCGAGCGGTCCGCAGCGAGAAACTCATCCTGGCTATCGTGGTGATGTTTGGCCTTTTCTGGCTGCCATACCATGTTATCAACATGATACAGGTGTGTGGGTGCACGTCCAGGGTATCGTGTGTCATGTGAAATACTCATTTCTGCAATAAGATCAACTTTTAAATTAACTCTGAACTTTGGTATGTCCTAGGTGGCAGCTGAGTGGTACAAAGATGGTTCACCCACAAAAGAGCTGTGAGTAACAAATGATTTTCATCTTATTTTCATTGATTCATGGTACCTACTAAACAGAAATTTTCAGTTAGTCAGAGAGCAAGATGTTTAGGTGAAGTTCAAAAGAATGCTACCAAATTTCAGTTTTATATTTTTACAGTACAGAAATGTGTGTTTAAAACGTAGAAACACATTTTAATTGTATTTATTAAATCACTGTTTATCTGCAGCTTGGACTACATTGCTAACTCCAGTCGTGCAGTGACCTCGGCTTTGGCCTTCATCAGCAGCTGCGCCAATCCTGTCCTCTACACCTTCGCTGGGAAGTCCTACATCAGGCAAAACGGCTTCGCCTTCATGGCTCGACTCTTTGAGGGGACATCTTTAGACCAAACAGGAACCAAAAAGAGCCGAGTGGGTAAAGACACTGTAGGAATAAGTACCTTTGAAACTTCGAACAGCGGAGCAGCGGTTGCTTTACAAAATGGCAAATGAGTGTGGACTGAACTCTCTCACTGCATGAATGAGAGAAAATATCTAAAACTACACGTGGAGTGTATATATTATTGTTAAAGCAACATTTGAGCCTGAATGTGTTTTAAAAATAGACAAAACCAAAGCAGCAGCTTAGAGATGACCGTCAAGTATTTTGTTTTGTGAATAGATGATGAAACAAACGTGACAAGAAATGTAATTGTATCTGTCCTGTAAATACTTTTTAACTTTTATTTTATTAAATTTTGAGTTGCAGAGAATAATAACTACATAACATATCATACTGTATCTACTTGAGGAGCAATTACAGATTAACAGTTTATTTTAAGTACCCCTGTTTAGCATTTATAATCAATAAACACAAATGGCATATAGAACTACACATTATGATGTGGTCTGTTCAGTTTAAGTCTGCAGTTATAACTTGCATGCATGTTTTAACCAGCTGTGTTTATATTGTTGTTTATTATCCGTATACAGCAGCATGTCCTCTTGGGTACACACAATATTTTATCTGACAGATCCTTTATTAAATGTTTACATACTGCTTATAGATGCCAAATAGGGGGACTTACATACGTCTGAACTGAACCTTGTGCAGGACACATTTTATTACGGAGGTTTCAGATTCCACTTTAGAAATATTTAAAGAAATGTCTGGAGCTGGACTCCTGACATGTGCTCACTCTGCAACATCCAACACCAACCGTCACACTGTAACGGACTGCACTCAAACCTAAATGAAATCTTGATGTACAGACATTACTGTTAATTATGTATTTGTGTTAAATGTTTTTTTTAATCATTTAAAGAATACTTTTTGGTAATGTGGGATTTAATGATGCATTGACCTTTTGTATTTATAGCAACTCTGTTGCATGTCTGCTTCAGTCTTGCCATTTTGAAAGTATTATACACTGTTGAAAACACTGTAATGCAAGTAGTTCAATTCTGTAATTTTGATTGAAACTGAAGTTTAACGCTCTACACAAATAAAATTTGGCTTTAAAGTTATAAATTCAGCTCTTAAGGATGTTTTGATTGATAGGTGTAACTTAAGGCTGCAGTGGAGTTGAATCTCATACAATCAGCTGAGTAAAACCGTGCATGGCACATTTGTATGCATCAGTTACATTAGAGTACAGATGTACCTAATAAAGTGGCCAGTGTGTAGGAAGCTTCAGATTAAAAGATTAGTTGTCAATGATTGTATGACAGTTTCCTTGAACATGCCAGCAGGCAGCCATTTCTCATGTCAACTTTTTACCTCCTAGTAATTGAATCACAACCTCTTGATCGACAAATAAAGACGAGTTTTAAACTTCAATGTTTTATTTAACAGTGAATTAAAGGCAGAACTTCATATGGATTTGGATCTTAAACATGTGCCTACGTTATGAAGTCATTCCACATTGGACAGCAAATACTTCAAAACCCCAAATGACAAATACTCATTCAACTTGGTCTTGAAACTTAAATATAAAGTGATGATCCCGTGGTGAACTGTTTCCATTACCTGTAAAAAGGAAAATATAATTAATGTCATGATAATAATAAACTGTTTGAACGTCACTTTAGAGAATCTGTTGATTTGTTGCAGCCTCTACATTCAGAGAGCTAAATACCAACACTCAGTCTAACAGTAAAAGCTACAAACAGGTTCATGAAAGACTTCCTGTAGTGCTGCATTCATTTTGCCTACACAGAGCCGATAAACTGGCACTGAAGTTTGATCAATCCAACCCAAAACTGATACTAACCTGATGAAGATGTATCCAGTCTGTGCTCTTCGGTCCTAAAATAAAAACATAAAGAGGTCAGTCATCTTTGAAGGCAATAAAACATCCTCACTAGCATCACTGTGTCAAACCCATCAGAGCAGTAAGAGTGTAATCATGAGTTTCAGGTGAAACACGGACTGCAACTCATCATCAAGGTTTGACCAAACAAGGCAGAACTCAAGCTGGAAGTGGATTTATTCTAACAGACATCAGCAGCAGGCATGATCACAAGGCACATCATACTCCATTGTTAGAGACATCCAACTAAAACTAACGTAGTTTAACAAGTTAGTCCTGCAATATGTCACACCTTTAAGGCGGAAACACGCCGTTTCTGTTGAAACTTTAATTTGTGCTGATGCAACTGCTCAATTTGGAAAATATTGTATTATAGAGGCTTTTCTGCAGCATACTGGGATTGATATTAAGAGTAGCAAACAAGAGTAGAAAAATACTGCTAGTGTATAGAGTATAATAGCCACCAAAAACGTGATTATAGTTAATTAAGGAAGGATTTATTGCAGGATTTTAAATTTAAAATGCATTTACTTCTGGATTCATCTAATAAACTGAGAAATAACTAGTGAATCTTAGATCTTGCATGAGGATTGTGGCATGTTACACGTGAATTTATATATCACAGCATAATTCATGCATAGATGCAACATAGCGTGCTTTAAGGTGACATTAAAGTTAAATATACAAGCTGTAAGCAGCTAATTAAGTCATTTTGATCCGCTCATTTGGATGCATGCTCTCACTTCATGGTAGGCCAGGCTCATTATCTCGGACCATGAGGTCGGTTTGGCGCGAGCTAACAACAAATGACAAACCCGTGCGGAAATAACCGCAACAAACAGAAACAAACACAGCAGCTGCTCCACAAACACCAACAGTCTGATACTAAAGGTGAACACATACCGCGAGTGAAGCTTCACGCATGTCGGAGGCCGCCACAACAAAACCGACCTCCATTACCGCAACAAGGAAGCGAAGAGAGGTCGTTAATGAAGCTGCGGCTCAATTTATGTCTTCATCAAAACCACGTGTCTGCTCCTCCGTCACCAAACACACAGCTTCCGGCTCTGTAAAAGAGCCAATGACATAAAAAACACGCGGGTTTCAAAGTAAAGACATAAATCATAAACATTATCTTCTCTTTAATGCATATAGAGCGTGATTTATTAATGAAATAGACATTATAAACTAATAAAAATATAAATAAGTAGTTAAATAAAATATTTTACAATACATATATTTATATCTATATATATTTTACAATAAAGTTTCTCCTCCATAGTGTTTTTGTACCCCATACATAGATGTATATTATTTATTTTATATTTATTGTTCTTTATTGTTTGTAGTGGTTTTTTTTTGTTTGTTTTCTTTAGGAGCTTAATTTGATCCATCACCTGCACCATTGCCACCAGTCCTTTACCGCAAAGATACACATGTGCATATTTATGCATACATAAATATATAAACAAGGCCTAACTCTTTGTTGTTGCTAAATAACATAAAAACTGTGTGGTCATACTGGATTAATCACATATTTACTTCAGAGGGAAGTTCCAAGCTAATTAAAAACATCAATAATTTCACTATTACACTGTACGAGTTCATGGTAAATCACTACAGGTGAGTACACTCATCAATAATCGATAGATAACCAGCTGTGATTGAACGCCACCTGTTCTTTTAAAACATATTCTCACATCACAGAGACGGTTTAGAGAAGAGAGGCCTCACTGAAGAGTCACTGTGTCGTGTGTATTTAACGTCTGCCGCGCCCTTTAGGAGGCAGTAACTAATCCTGGAGTCTGACCCCTGTAAGTCACGTGTCTCCTGAACACCGTGATACTAAAATGAAGTTTATGAGACAGATAAATCAAGAAAAAATTCACTTTATTCGTGATCCTCTCAGCGCAGCAGCAACTCTCGCGAGATCTGGCGAGAGCCTCTTTTTTGTCCGTTGGTGTTGAATTATTGGTCTGTTTTTATCAAATATGATACATAACAACACAAATAAAACTTAAATAACTTTATGAACCGTCTCTGGCACGACAACACGATCTGTTTTCACCCATTAAAACAAGATTTCCAAACGAGATTTGGACCAAACCACCAGAACACGTCATCTCCTGTAAGAGAAACTCTCGGTTAAACTACAGAATGACGTCACTCTTAGCTACGGAAAGCCTATTGGTCCAAACATGCTGTAAACGGCTCATAAACAGTAGGTACGGTCACAAGAAACGGTGTAACGGCTGCGACGTTCACGCCTTGAACACATCGGGCGGTTAATTAACGGCCATGAGAGTTTTAATCGGTATGTACGTCATTTTAAACGTTTGTTTAGTCGCTCGAGGTCGCTCAATATGACATAACGCTACCTGCTACATTAAATATATCTATTAACAAGTTAAATATACGTTAAGTTCGTCCTGAAAATTGCAGTTTACGACGCGTGTCAGCTGTCAGGTTAAAGAGTCTGTCATTGTGTTGTTTAATCGTTATCTAAAGCTAACTTCGCTAAAGTAACGCACAGAGGCTGTTTTGTAACTATGTATAGTACGCATGCGCATCGAGTCTCATGTGCTGTTAGCAAACTGTCATTGGCTGTGACCTGGCTGACTGTATACAGTTTACTGTGTTTGGGTGCATCATAATTAGCTAAATTAATATTATTATATTATTATATTATTATTATAGCTGCGTTTTCTGCGTGTTTGTATATATATATATATAGATAGATAGATAGATAGATAGATAGATAGATGACTTTATTAATCCCCAAAATGAAATTAGTATTCACAATATATATTTGAATACAGTAAAAATACAATAGACTAAAATATTGAGATAGAAAAAAATAAAAATAACACAGAATTGGACAAGGACACTTAAAAACACAAGATAAATAGGTAGATAAGATGCAGTGGAAAGATGATAGTAATAGTACTGATGGTATGATGGTTAATAACAGTATATAATGCTAACAACAGTATATAATGTGTAATGTAAGAGTATTGTGTTCCCTGCAGGAGGAGGATCTGGCTTTGTGGGCCGTGAGCTGACACGCCTGCTCAGAAGCAAAGGTCATGAAGTCACAGTGATATCTCGACAGCCTGGTCCAGGAACGATAACATGGGTATGGGTCATTTCTCAAACTCCTGATTCATCGCAGTGATTTTTATGCTCTGATGTCAGATCTTTTTCCTCTGTGCGTCTGCAGGGTGAGTTGGAGTCCAGTGGCATCCCAGCATGTGAAGGCGCTGTCAACTTGGCTGGAGAGAACCTGATGAACCCGTTACGATGGTGAGAGCAACAGCTACATACACCACAAGTAATCAAAAGTTCAAGTAATCAAGAGCATTGACTTTATTCCTATCCAGTATGTTTGGGATGAAGTGCCAACCTTACTAGCAAATCTCAAGGAGCTAAATCCCTGCTGCCAGCTTACAAAATTTGGTGGAAAGGTTTCCCAGAAGACTTTTTTTTTTATTGGTGGTTTCAGGTGGAATGAAAGCTACAAAAAGGATTTGTTCTCCAGTCGTATCGACACTACAAAAACTCTGGCTCGAGCCATCGCTGCTTCACCCAGTCCTCCTCGCTCCTGGGTCCTGGTATCAGGTGTAGGTAATGCCTAACAATAAAACTCCGCCAAACTCCGCCTTGACTGTCACTGCGTGTGTTCTCACTTTGCTTTTTGACCCGCAGCTTGTTACAAGCCCAGTCTGACAGCTCAGTATACAGAAGACAGTGAGTGGACGCCATTTGACCTCCTCTCCAACCTTGTGAAAGAGTGGGAGGCCTCGGCGCTTCTTCCTGAGGATGTGGCAAAAAACACCAAGCAAGTCGTCATCAGGCCGGGTATTTAAAAAGTTATTTCATCTACTAATACATGCTTGAGTGTAAATCTCAAGCATTTTGTTGTAACTTGGACTGGTTGACATTCCTCCCTCTTGTCCTCCACCAGGGGTAGTATTGGGCCGCGATGGTGGTGCCATGAAGCAAATGCTGCTGCCCTTCTGGCTCGGCCTCGGTGGCACCCTGGGGTCAGGAAATCAGCCCTTCCCCTGGATCCACGTCTCGGACTTGGCAGGAATCATCGCCCACGCCCTGGAACCTCCTGGTGACACTCCGTCCCCTTCACCACAAGTGTTCAACGGAGTCGCGCCTGCACTCAACACCAACTACGAGTTCACTAAAGAGCTGGGTCGGGTCATGAGGAGACCCACCTTATTTCCTGTGCCTGGCTTTGTCATTAACACCCTGTTGGGCACTGAGAGGGGCATGGTCCTCACACAGGGCCAGAAAGTCGTACCGGAGAGGACTCAAGAGTCCGGATATCAGTACAAGTACCCGGACTTGACCTCAGCACTGAAAGAGATTGTTGGGAGTTAACGGATGTCAGAATAATGTGTTCATATTAACTGTATTAAGATAACATAAATAAATATGACAGCTCAAATCAGGACTTGAACAAGAACTGAAGACAAACAGGAAGACATGATTCATATCTGAGGACTGAGGTGGTGTTTCTCACATCAGAGTTTGTGAATCAGATTTAAAAACAGCTGATTTTTGTGTTGTGTTTGTTCATACTTGAAGTAAATCTGAGACATAGTAGATGTAAATGCAGGTGTGATGGCATCCTTACACACATTCAGGGTACACTGGGATCTGATTGTTCAAGGTGATTTGCTCAGCATTAAGAGATGGTCAGGGAGACGTCAAAGGACAACACAAAACTCCAACAAGTCCATATCACAGTCGTCCGCCTGTTGCACATGCTGCACGGAAAAACCACAGAGGTGTATTTTCTCTCATTTTCAGCAGCATTTGCTCTTTTCTTTCACATTTGAAACCTGATGCCAGATGTGAACTGCAGCCTGGATAATTTGACCAGCGGGGCTGAAACCAATCATTATTTTCTTGATTAACTGTTTAGTCTGTAAAACAGGACAGTAAAAAATGTTCAGCAGGATTTTCCACAAGTCAAATAATCATTGCAGCTCTCATGGGCACTAGATAAAAGCTCTGACAATAAGTGTCCACTCAGATTTTTCAGCATTTAATCACTGATGATTGAAGGGTGTAGTAATGGCTAAAGGATGCGGCAGAAACCAACCATGGAGATCAGTGCTGCTGTGATTCCTTTAGTATTATGACAGTTATAACCATGAAGATGAAACACACAGGAGGAAATGTCTTATTCTCCATTCTGGGACTATGATTTGTTGAAGGTGGTGCACAATAAAGCTGGGTGAAGTACAGCAAGGCTTGATTCTGACTTTTTATTGAAGTAACCGGTTTGTCAGATGAATCAGTATTTAAACAAACTCAGATGTTCTGCTCAAAGAAAAGCTGATGAGTCCTTGGGCGGCAGTCTTCTGAGTTTTAGTGCGTTTTCATTGTTTCAAAAGAATGAGTCTGTGAATCATCACTCTGAATCACTCTGGACGTCTTCATCGACCTTCTGAACGACTGGTAGTCGATCTCCCCATTCGCTGCTCCGAGCACAGCGGTAAATGTCTCTGATTGACAGAAATGAAACACAATTATCAAACTGAGTGAAGCCATTATCAGAGAATGTAAACAAACAGTGTCAGTACTGTGTCAGTAATGCCCATGCATCAAATCCAAATGAAAACAGAGTATATCGATGGTGCTGCAGCATGTGTGATGTAAGACCTTTACCTGCTGTGTTTTCGTGCCGTCACCACCAGGTGTTGTAGCTGTCCATCCGGGGAGCACATCCGACAGTGGACGTGTCTGCTTCTGCGCAGCACAGGTGCGGTCAGCCTGGCCCAGTCCACACCTTCTGTTTCGGGCTGTGCTCGTTCTGAGCGACTCAGGATCAGGTAGCTGAACTTTTCAATCTGCTGCATGTTGTGCTGAAAATAAAAGAAAACATGTTTGACTGCCTGTTTTTAAAGGTAACGTTCTATATAAGCAGTATAGTATGAAAGCATGAAAGTATAAGCATTCATGCTTAATTTACAGATGTATTCCGGACAGACGTGTAATCTAGACTTGAATCTTACCCCGGGCAGAAGTGGTTGGTACAGCTGCTGGAAGTTGCAGGGCATCATGGACTCAGTGGCCAGTTTAGGACACATCAGTTCATGAGGACACTGTAAAAAACAAAAGATAAAGAAGATGCATTCAAGATGGTGAAACCCCCGACTGGCATGATATTTTAAACCAGCTAGAGTTAAAACGTACCGGGGCGAACACTGACGCTGGTCTGGGGTCATGAACTGTTTTCTCCTGTTTCTGAAGACAGAGAACAAAAAGTCATCGACCTGCTTCTATTACACAACAGCACTTAATGCCTTTGAATACCTTCAATAACGTGTCTCTGGCCTCCATTAGCATCTGATGGCCCTCTTTGGTCCCATTCTCCACCAGCACCTTCACCGCAGAACATAATCAAAAGTCATCATATAAAAAATCAGAATAATTATAAAGACATGTTGAGATTTATTTGCAAAATTACTTCAACCAACCAGGTACGAGCTTGTCTTCCTCCACAGAGTCATCACCGCCTCTTCTCGGTCCTTCATATTGGGAAGCTCTGAGAGCGTGAAGGCAGTTACCACCAAGTCAAACTGCACCTGGAAGGAGAAACACAGGCCGGTCTGAGCTCCTTCTGCTTGAGATGTATGCGAATGAATACAACATGATGTGAAAATGAAAGAGAGTTTTTACCTTAGGAGATACAGGGAGAAACTGTCTGAAATAGACATGTTTGATGTGAGGTTCAGCTCTTTCGTCGTCACCTGCTCAACACATAAAAAACAACAACCATGCTTTTATTTTTTGGTTTCTGCCAAAAGTCCAAACAAGAACTGATGCGTGTTTGTGTGTGAACCTTTGAGAAGTCGCTCTGCGAGTATGTTCATCGGCCCGGAGCTGTCCACACACACCATCTCCTTCAAAGTGTCGCCCCAGCACGAGTGTGATGCCCTGCAGGAGAGAAGACTCATTTCATATTGCTATAATTCACATGAGAACTCTCTTTATGTCGCACCAGTGTTCTTTACACTAACCAGGCGACTGTTCCCAGCCCTGAACCGAAATCCAGGAGAGTCTGAGGGGCAAAAGAGGGATCCCTCTTCTTTATCTGAAGTCAGAGAAAAAGAAGTCTGTGTCAACTGACTCTTGAAGAACAGCCTTGATATGGTAGCCTACGATCTCCACAATCTGTTACCTCATTCATGGCTCTCCTCACTGCTGCATAACCCCCAGCCAGCCGAGCCGCCATGTACACCACACCTAACTCTTCATCGTACCTGAGACACAGACAGCAAGCTTCATATTAACTCATCGTCTCAAAGTCAAGCAGGAGAAAAGCTCCACAATGTAACCCTGTCGCTCCACTTCTGGCTTTATTAGTAGAGTAGTAGTTAATTGAAATTGTTTCTGAACACATTTATAATTTTAACAATCCAGTAAACACATGGATAGCCTTATATGATATCCTTATATGACAGAATAGATATAAGTGTTACTTCATGGGAGTCCAGTGATATGTGGTTCTTCTGAGCTCTGAAAACACTTTCTTCCTGATGCGGTGCTCCAGCGCTTGTTCGTCTATATCTGCAATTCGAAGCACAGTTATTTTTCTCCAGCTGCTGCATCTTAAAATCTCTTTGCAGTCATTAGTTTATTCGTGTATCACCCACCTCCGCTCTTCTCCATCGCTTTCTCCCAAAGCTGTTTCTCCAGGGTCATGGCTTTCTGCCTCAGATTCAAATCCTCGACTCGTCGTTTTCTGCTCCACAAGAAGTTTGTGAGGCTCTGAGCTTGTTCCGCCAGCCGTCTCACTTGAGCTCCTACAGGTGGAGAGGTTAAAGTGTCACAATCTCTCCATGATGATTTCCAGACTTATAGCCACATTAATAACTTAACCTACTGTGAATAATCGACCGTGCAGCCACCTGGAGTTCGTCAGGTAGACGCAGAGTTTTCAGGTTGGTCACACCAGGGTGCTTCCTGTGAACTTCTCCCTTCAGGAAATCTACCTGTGACTGTGGAGCTGCACTCATTCCCTGAAGATGAAAAACAAATGTTTCTTTACTTCCTCTTTAAGCTCCAGAGAGTCAGCAGTAACCAGACTCTTTCTGGTCTAGTAAAATAATATAAATACTATTAGATCATTTTAGAGCCACTATTAGTTAATCTAAGCACATTTCATTACAGATTTCTTCACACTCTGAACTTGATTCGAGACTATTTAACGTGCACATAGTTTGTAAAATGGATTTAGAGGGAATTCACAAACTCGTGGTGCATATTCCTATTGTAATAAACAGTACATATACTGCATAAAATGATGGTAACTGTATTATCCACCCCTCCAAACAGCAGCTGTGCCAAGAGCATAGTAAAATAAAGGGATAAAGGACTGTGTACAGTTAAATTAGTCTGTAAACATATTAATCAAAGTCACAGTCGCGGCATGTTGAGAGCAGTTTAATTAGTTGAGTTACTTAAGTGACTGAATTCAGCTCTAACACATAAGTTAAGTCCATAAAGCCTTTAACAGGAAACACAGACATAATATACACATTGTGTATCAGGACTGCAGTGTAATTGCAGCTTAAGTAAAATGAATAACTGGCAGTTTGTCTGAGTTTTGGGTGTTTTTCTTCTGTCTGACCTCCACGGTAAAGATGCTGCGTTCAATGACCTCACCCTGCGCACGATCATCACGACAGCCGCCCTCTGACAGAGCACACAGGCGGCGTAGCTCCGCGATGCCATATCTGGAGCGGACGCTTCTTGAGTTTAAATATCTTAAATTTAAACTTTAATCCGCCCGCACCATGTTGAACAGAGAGGCACGTTAGCTCTTTATGAATCCGTCAACAAAATAACTCCGATCTTCGCTTGAGGCGGAACCTTTAGTCCGGGAGTTTTGTTCCGGGAAGAGGCGCGCTTGTTCGGGCAGTGATGGGAGTTCGGTAGAGCGCATGCGCAGGGCTGCTCCTCGCCGGCTTGCAACAGAGTGACAGGGAGGGAAAGTTTTCCGCCTTGTTGTTGTCGCCGTGTCCCTCCTTCATCACTCGGTTTCACCGAGTTACTTCAACAAAGACACCATGAGGCGTGCGAGGAGCTCGAGAAATAAAAGTCAGAGCGCAGAAGAGAAAGAGGAAGTCCAGACAAAGACAGGTCGGTGCTTGTTTCCCGCTGCAACATTAGCCTGACAGGGCTGTTAGCTCGCTGCTGCAGGAAAACAAAGCTCATGTATTTATAGTCTGTGCAGGATTTACTGTATTTATAAGTATCATAGGTTACAATTATTATCTGCCCAGATGTTACGAGCTCACCACCTTAGTAAAAACTGTAAATATTCGCCACTATCTGCCTGTTATATTAACAAAAACAAAGGGACCCACGTGGTATTGTTTATGAATATCCTCATACATTAAGTAAGTTCATAATCAGAAGCAATACAGCCCTGCAACAGACCTTATAAATGTTATAGTGTTCAGCCAGTGTTGTAACATTTTAGAGAAGTGTTTATGCAACTTCATTATCCGTTGAATCAGCACTGCTGATGTGTGTCAATGTGACACACATCATGTAGTGTTTTGCCGTATATCGGTTAAAGTTGTCTTGGATTGTTGATTTGATAGATCGTAATCAAAATCATGAGTCCCAAGTGGTAATACGTTTGTGCAACCCTTCTCTGTCTGGCTCTCCATCAACAGTATGGCAGTGGAAAGGAGATGAAGGGCAGTGGGAACCGTACGCGCCTTCGGCCTGCGCCTTGTTGGACTCGGCCGTCTCTTCAGGACAAACGTCTGTCACTCTGAGTCTGGGCTCTGGGACGGCCTATGAAGTCGACCTGAAGAAGATGTTCCAGGTCAATCCTGTCACCAAGTACAAGAGGAAGATTCGCTCTCAGACCGTAAAAGCAGGTGTGTGTGTGTGTTATGTGTTGTCATATGATCAGCACACACTATCACAGTTTGTATTATTCAATGAAAACATCCAAATTACTGAAGATATTCGAAATATTGTCGTCTTTTATTCAGAAATTTCGAATGACGCTGGCGACTCGACTGCTCATAACGGGAAACCAGCTGAAGTTAAAGAAGAAGAAGAAGAAGGGGCGAACGAGCAACCTGCAGCTAAGAGAAAGAGAGGGAGCAAGAGTCAGACAAAAACTGAAAAACTACCCAAAGAGGAAATAAAAAGCGAAGGTACCGTGGTTATTCTGTTCTTTGTGTAACAACATCAGAAAGTGAAATTAAAGTTGCAAGTGGTGACCCACAAAGTGTGGTAGGTGTCACCTGCCCTCATTCATGGTTTGTCTCTGTTTTTTTCAAATGTTACAGAGGTTGTGAGGACGGTGGTCATGAAAGGAAAAGCTCCGGTTGACCTCGAATGCAAAGCCAAACTCGGAAAGGTACGGTACCTGTCTGCACTACATGTCACACCTGTGAAACCTCTTTGAACTTTGACATTCAGACAAACGGTGAACATGATTCAGTTTGACTGTGTTACTGTTCTGCTAAATACAGTTAAAACTCTTCAAATAACTGTTATATCCAGAGAAACCTTTTTATTATTGATGTTTTATCACAGTGCCAATGTCATAGTGTTACAGTTGTTTGTCTGTAGTGCTCACAGAGGTTTTCACCTTCATTCTGTCATTTTCTTTTATATTACTAACTGTTTGATTTCTCTTCCAGGCTCATGTTTACAGTGAAGGAAACGACGTCTACGACGTGATGCTGAATCAGGTGAAATATTTAATAATGTTTAATTACAAGTTGACTCAAAATGAATAAAAACTGACTAAATAGTAATTAATAGTTAATAGTTTGATAGATTTTCTAATCACAGTTATTCTCCGGGTTTTGGTTATTGATGATTTTACAACGTTACTGACATTACAGTGTGTAACAGCGCAGCTCATATCCTGTCTGAAAAACAGAAATTTGATGAAGACGCTTTTCTGTTTTATTTTTTTTTGCAGACAAATCTTCAGTTTAACAACAACAAATATTACCTGATCCAGCTGTTGGAAGACGACACCTCCAAGGCTTACAGTGTGTGGATGAGATGGGGCAGAGGTGAGCTCATACGCCAACGAAGTATATTTCTAAATACGTCTCCAGCTTGAAAGATCTTTTCTAAAATGTAAATTACTGAATATAGTTTTCTTTTTTTTATCCAGTGGGTAAAGTGGGTCAAAACAGTCTGACAGCTTGTGGTGGAGACCTGCTGAAAGCCAAAGATATCTTCAAGAAGAAGTGAGACTGTGCAATAAAATAATGTTTCTGGATGCCTCAGATTGAAGAAGAGAGTTTAGTTTAGTAAACTCTGAAACTCTTGTTGTGCCGCAGGTTCCTTGACAAGACCAAGAATGAGTGGGAAGGCCGAGCGACTTTTGAGAAGGTGGCTGGAAAATATGACATGGTGTTCATGGACTACAGCACGAATGACAAGGCAAGAAACAAAGCAGAGAACAAACAACCTACACATGCCCTCAATATCTTTGTTATCATAATAAACATGTATATATGTCACTGTTACAGGAGGAGAACCAGACCGCTGCACTGGATACTGCACCCAAAAAGAGGACCTCGAAGCTGGATGTGAAGATCCAGTCGCTCCTGGAGCTAATCTGTGACATCAAAGCGATGGAGGAGTGTGTGCTGGAGATGAAGTTTGACACCCGGAAAGCTCCTCTTGGTCAGTCTGACAGAAAATATTATGTATAAAGCAGATATATTTTTTAAAGACATGCATTGTGCTTCACACTTCACATAACTTTTCTTTCTACCTGCAGGCAAACTGACCTCGGAGCAGATCCGTGCAGGCTACACGGCACTGAAGAAAATCGAGGAGTGTTTGAAGAAGAAGGGCAGCAGTCGTGAGCTGCTGGAGGCGTGCAACCAGTTTTACACCCGCATCCCTCATGACTTTGGGTAAGGGAACATGTGGCAGTACAGTTATAGAGAGATGCTCTAAATAATGCTGTTGGATATCTGAATGAATTGATCTCGAACAAAAAGTGTAAAACTCCAGGTTGAAAACTCCTCCGATCATCCGCACAGAAGATGAGCTGAAGGAAAAAATAGCACTGTTGGAGGTAAAAAAGTTACAAGATCCCACAAATATTATAAATCAACAACGTCTATAGATGTTTTTCTGACTTATTTCTCTTTTCAAGGCTCTGAGTGACATTCAGATAGCGGTGAAAATGGTTCAGTCCAGCAAAGACAGTGACGAACATCCTCTGGACAGACAGTACTGCTCCCTCCAGTGCCAACTGCAGCCTCTGGAGTCCGGCAGCAGTGAATACACGGTCTGTGTTTAGAATAGAGGTCAAGGTTTATCAGCCTGCACCCCCAGGATTTATTTATTGCCTCACCATGTCAGTCAAATCAGAAACTGTTTTTCTCCTCTGTGTGAAGGTGATAGAAAAGTACCTACAGTCCACTCACGCGCTGACCCATTCTGACTACACCATGAGCGTCCTGGACATCTTCTCAGTGGACAGAGACGGAGAGAGAGACAACTTCCTCTCTCAGATACACAACAGGTAATTCACAGTGAGTGCAGTGTTTGTGTGAGCTGTCAGTACACCTGTAAGCTTCGATTAATACCATTACTGGTTATCTTCGCTCTGTCTGTCTGTCCTCCAGGACTCTGTTGTGGCACGGTTCCCGTCTGTCCAACTGGGTTGGCATCCTCAGTAAGGGGCTCCGAGTGGCCCCACCTGAAGCTCCCGTCACAGGTTACATGGTAGGATGGACAGAAAAATACACACTTACACTGATTTTATGTTTGTCTGCTCTAACGCAACAAGTAAAGTCACAATTCAGACATAAATAATAAGAAAAAAAACTGAAGTTTTCTTTTATTCCAGTGAGAATAATTTCCCTGTTTCTCTTCATGTAGTTTGGTAAAGGTATCTACTTTGCTGACATGTCGTCAAAGTCCGCCAACTACTGCTTTGCCAACCAGAACAGCCAGGTCGGACTGCTGCTGCTGTGTGAGGTGAGCTGAATCGATAGATAGTTTTAAACGACTCGGCCCAGCACTGTTTAAACGCCCCTGCTTTGTGTGTGTCTGTGTGTGTTGCAGGTCGCTCTGGGAGACTGTAACGAGCTGCTGGATGCCGACTACGAGGCCAACAATCTGCCTGCTGGGAAACACAGCACCAAAGGACTCGGACAGACCGGGCCTGACCCCAAAAACTCAGTGACTCTGTTAGTCTGTCTCATTACACTGATTTACATTTCATACGAGACAAACACTGATTTGAAGACACGACTTTGAAGATGTTTATTATCTTTGAAAACCTGCATGATCAAGCGCTCCTTAGAAATCTCAGATGTTTTCACGGCAGAAAGAGGAAAACACGAAACACTGAACTCAGTTTGTCCTGCAGTGACTCACACACTAACAGACCGACCTCGCCTTACTCTTCTTTGTTACTCATCTTTCTTCTCAGCAGCTCTGCTGCCTCGTCACTGAACAAAAAAAAACAGCGCAGTCATCTGAAATGTTACGAGTTTAGAATTTAGAAGATTAATTGATAATGACATTAATCATTATTTTAGCCCTAATTTTTAGCCTCTTACCTACAAGCGATAAGCTAAATATCTGCTGGTTTCCTGCCTTCTACGATTGTAAACTGAATATTTTGGGTTTCGGACTGATGGTTTATTATTTTCTGGAGCCGGTGATCCCGGTGAAACATGAAACAGATCCAGAGATATATAAACAAACATTCAGAGATAGATCTTCTTTTAAAGAATAAGAAAAAGCCTCTGTAAGCTGCTGCAAGCTTTTATTTTCTAAACAGAAATCAATCTAAAAACTAAAAATATGAAGTATAAGTAAGTAAAGTAATTATTACATGCATCAGCATGGTCCTTAAATAAACGCACACTTTCATTCATATCGCTCTTTCTCCTCTCCCTGTAGGGACGGTGTGACGGTGCCGATGGGGCCGGGGAAGAAGACCGGGGTGGGTAAACACAACAGTTACTCCCTCCTATACAACGAGTTCATTGTTTACAACCCCGCCCAGGTTCGCATGAGGTACCTGCTGCGGATCAAGTTCAACTACTCTTCACTGTGGTGAGGCGGCGCAAAAAACTGTTTGACTCTGAGATCTGGAGATTTCCGGTGGGGATGATACATCACACACGTCAGTCATCGTTTGAATTTAAGTAGGAGAACACAACTAGTTTTACTCTTTCTGTGACGGATTTTCTCTCATTATACGACATCTCATCTTTGTTCTTTTGATTCAGAAAATGATGTTGGACCATTTGAAGTCATTTCTGATTGATACTTGATTATTAGAGCGGGGCACGCAGGTTTAACTGTATCACTGCTGCAGCTTTGGAGGAGGATGGATCCATGTGAGACAGCAAGAAGAAAATCTGTTGAACATTTTGCACTATTTTTTGTAATCTTGTACGTCTTCATATCAGTCAGCTGTGTTTTATTGTGTTTATTGTGCGCCTTCTTCACTTTATGAAACTCGAATGGCCTTATGGATCTGTTGGGTTAACAGTCTCTGACTTTATAATAATACAGTTTGGCAGGTTTGACATGACGTTTATACTGAATGTTATCGAATGTGTCGGGTTAACATGAGACGCAAGACGACAAATCCAGTTTTTATATCAATTTTTATTCATGTAAAACAGAAAATACAAAACACTGATGATTCCTTGTCACGTAAAGAGGATGCAGCTTCAGTATATACAAATGAACAATAATAATAAAGGACATTTTCATTGTGTGTACAGTTTGGAGTGTCCGTTTGTGTGTATGTATGTTGCGTGTACGGTTTCACCTCCTTCCCAGCAGGTAGAGGAAGATGAGGACTATGTCCAGGTAGATCATGAGCGCTGCGTTGATGTATTCCTCCGGATCCAGACTGTAGCTCCTCACCCCCATCAGCAGCTGACAGTCGATCATCAGGAACTAAGGAAGGAAGGAAAGGAGAGGAGGATTTAGGACACACTGTACACAGTAGAACTTTTTCACAGCAGCCATTGTGGCATTAAAGAGAGTCAGGGTACATGTCTTTCCACGGTAGCACGGTTCGCTCTAAATAAAAGTCATGAGGTGTAAAAACGAGTACTGTAAATGAAGTGGAAGTGTGCACAGTGATGCATTTTCACAGTGAACTTCCTTTTTCTCAGGTTTATTCATAGCTGCGCTGGCTCGTAGACTCCTGCAAAAATCAGCTGTGTATCATCTGATGCTTTACGGTTGCATCAGTGTCTTTTTATGCATGTGGTTTTGTAGATGATGGAGACAAACTGTAAGTGAGACTTCCACTTGTGCACGCTGGTGGTTAATCCTGCAGTTTCAGTGAGCACCATCAGACAGCTCGCTACAGTTCAAGAGTCAAATCTGTTGTTTGTGCGTCGTCCCTTTAGATATTAGTAAGTTACCGTGGTGCATTTTGTCATTTTTATCTTTACCAGTGAATACAGCAGAGCACCCAGACATCCGTAGGCGACATCCGCGATGTAGGTGTAATAAAATGTGCAGAAGAAGCCGAACATGATTAAGTCCACAGCCAGAATCAGCAGAACGCCGTAGCAAATAGTGAAGTCATAACGAGTCTGTGAAGAACACAGAAAGATTAAGTTATTACAGCCACATTCGCTGCAGTAAGCGCTCTACAATGAAGAAAACCTGATAGCAAAATGGGGATAAAGTGTAGCTGTAGCTTCTCAGGCTCCCAGAGCTCAAAGTAACATCTTTAAATGTCATGTTTTGATCGATTGTTCCCCAGGAGGTACTTCTCTAGTTTCCGGTGCATACTTGGAAAGATTGAAGAGAAGCTCAACTAATTTGTGTGTATTTATATATCCACTTACAAACAAAGAAGTGAATAAATGGTTGAGATTAATAGATAATTATCAACTATTAATCCATAACTTATGATGCTGGTGGTTCAAGAAATAACTAAAACTAACTGATAGATGGTTGGAATTGAGAGCTAAAGATATGGATGAAATACTGCAAATTAAATAATGAATCAGTGGAAATAATTAGTTAAAAGCCTTTGAAAAAAAATGCTTAAAATATGGGAAAGTATCTTAACTATTAAATTCAATCAAAATCAACACAGAACATGACGGGTGGTGCTGATGGTGCAGGACATTCTGCCTGAAACTGAAAGTTAAAACTTAAAGCTGACACATTATTTTAAAATACATAAACATGCGTATACAGGAAGCTCCTTGGCCCGGCTGTCTGACCTGCGCAGAAAATGCAATGATGGCGAGTGAGATGGCAATCGTGGTTCCCATAGTGATGACAACAGCGGTGGTGTTGTGGAAGGAGGCGATGGTTCCCACCATGTACGACAAGCTCAGAGTGACCACAGCCTGCAGGCACAGAATACAAACACATCAAACATCTCCAGCATCACCTGGGAAATCCACAGTTTGCTTTACAGATTCACAAATGATCCACATATCTTTGAATAATGTGTTTGTGCTCTAACAGTGCAGGAAGAGGCTGACCTCATTTAACAAAACCTCAGCAGCTCAAAGTGAATGTGAGAACTGCTGCAAAGGAAACTGAGGTTTTTATTGGGAAACAATAAAAAAGAAACAAAAGAACTACTGACAATGATTGCCATGACTGTTTTTATTATTTTAACGTCTTTTTTTCATTGACACATGAAACTTTTGGAATTACTACATGTAATACTTTCAGTTTTGGTAGTTTTTAGTTGAGTAATTTAAAGTTTTTTTTGTTGAGCAACATTTATCTCAGTCTGTCTTGACCAAAATGTTTCACTTCTCTGTCCAGTGACTGCGTGACCTTTTACATGTTTCATATTTGTCACTCACCAGTCCCACGATGTTCCAGGGGTGACGCCGGCTGAAGGACTTGCAGCAGTTGAGGGCAATGGCGACCACGATGAAGATGACAAAGGAGCTGATGTAGAGCCCCATGTTTTTCTGCACGGCGTCTTTGATCACGCTGGAGAAGGTGAACAGGCACACCACGCTGAAGGTGAAGAGCAGCTGGAGAGTCAGGATGCTGAAGACCTGCACGGGGAAACACGAAGAGCAACACTTTAAAACTAACTGTACAAGTTTTTGAGTCAAACTCTTCATCAGCTTGCTCTGCATCTCATCTGGCCTAACTCTGCAGTCAGTCCTCAAGAGTTATATGTTGCACAAACCTTTCTAACAAACGCTTGTCTCACTGTCTTGTCATCGAAAGAAGACGAGGCTGTGAGTGGACTTGTGTCCGCGAGCTCTGGGTTTATGTCATGGAAAGACTCGTAGGTGGTTGGCTGATAGGGGCATGTTGTTTCGACTTTGGGTGGACAGTACATTGCTGGTGTTGCAGAGTAGGGTGGAGGGTCCTGCCCTTGGTAGGTGTATGGTGGTGGTAGTGGTGCTGCCGGTGGTTGTGGTGGTGAGGACACAACATAATCAGATGCATCATGTGTCTCTTCGGACGTGATGAGCCCTGCTGTGTCCGACATTCTGGAGGAAACTGTGACAAAGATAAAAATAACATAATATTCTGTTAATAACTAAGCCGACTGTGAGTTACTCGCTGGTGTCTGACTGTGGAGGTGTCGCCCATTTCAGCCTGTTGCTCCAGACTTCCTGTCTATCTGCTGATAACTTTGGTGAAATACTGGCAAGTTTTCAAAATCTTCCTGCCAGCACTTACAGGACTTCCTACATCATCAGGCATGGATGTTTCAGATCTGCTTGCTGCCCAAAAATTAGGGAAGTAAAACTTGAGCTCGAGGAAACTAGTGCTGTGTCCTGTCATTTAATTCTGTGTGGTCTTGGATTTACATTCAAACCAACAGCCATGATAGCCCATAAAAATCCACAGATTTAATCCAGCGTAGGAACAAGCAGTAGATCGTGTCATAGCATGTCTCACAAATGTCTCCAGTGAACATGTAGTCGTACATTAAACATTCGATTACATGTGAAACCTTTAAAGAATGACCTGGTAAATCTACGTAACATTCTCCACATCTAGATTTTAAACTGGTTGACCTACCTATCTGAATGAACTGATAATTGTTGAGCATTAAAATATTAAAGTTCTGGGTGACCTTGAATAGAAACATATTTAAGATTAATTCTTGCAGCTGCGCCTGCTTCCTTTTTCAGCTTGAAGAAAACACACGGGTCAACACATCTGCTGGCGGTATCTGACAGCGAAGTGGGTTTTCTGGCAGGTGTTTTGAGGTCTGTCACTGAGACTACGTGAATATCAGTATCAGTATATCAGACACTTCAAAGCTGAGGTTTGTTTTTTTTAAGTGGGAGGCACAAAACAGGAAGAAATATGAGAGTAAGTCATCAAACGGAGATGACAGAGAGGAGTTCAGCAGTTTATTGAGTCAGAAACTGGCCGGACAGATATTTATGTGTTTGGTGTACTCTGAAGTCGTGTTCAAAATCAATATGAGGCTATCTTAGCTCAACTGAGTGTCTGTGAGATTAAATAAGATAATCATGACACACAGGCATCCGTGAACTTAGTAAACGAAACAAAGTAAAAGAAGCTTTTAAAAAATAAACATCAACCAAAAACTGTTTGCTCTCCTCTTGTACCAGTTGGAGTGTAAAGAGTAGGATCCTTTCTCTGACTTTACACACAGGTTACGTCCTTTAATAAAGAATAAAGTAAACGTTCCTCTTACCTTCTCAGCACCACTCAGAGCTCAGTGAGGAAGAGACTGAAGCACAGTGCACTGCTCGTGTTGTGGTGTGTGTCATTTATTCTTCCAACCTGTGGTGTAAAGTTTCACTTCCTGTCAGCAGACAAAAAAATCTGTGAGGCCTCATAGTGCAAGAGCTGGAAACTCCACTGTTGCTTCAAACTAGATAAGAGGCTGAGGTTTGTGGAGGTCCGTGGGAACTTCCAGGGGTCCACGTCGGCCCTGCAGGGTCCACAACTTAACCCTGACATCACAGACATCTTTCACTGGTCGCCGTGGCTCTCACATTTAGCACAATATAAGACACAACATGATAAATTACAAGAACACATGATCTGATTTGTGTCTGGTTTTACCTGACATTGAGGAACCGCCTGTGTCAGCTGTTGCCAGGCAGAAATTTGAAGTGCGTAGCCTGTTTCCTGGATCATCACACCATGTCAGGGTGTTTCTATCACCTCAAACAGGAGTGAAACTAAATGTCAGATCAGTATCAGGAGGTTTGCACTGTCGCCAACACTTGATATGACAAAAATTCACCGAGCAGCTCGACTGGACCATTAAAGGGTGTCACAATCTCCAGTTTGCCTAGTAGTAATGAACTTGTAGATATTCAAAATGTGATTGTTTCTTATCTGTAACACTGTGGTGACATCTTAAAGAGCTCATACTACACGAGAGCACTGTGCTCTCTGCATGCAGGGTTCCCTGTGGTTCCTTTAGTCTCCAAAAGCAGAACAGGAGTCAGAGCTTTCAGCTATGAAGCTCCTCTCGTGTGGAATTAACTCCTGTTTTAGATTCATGAGGCAGACACACGTCAACACTTTTAACCCTCACACGTGAGGTTAAGTCACTAAGGAAAAAATGTCCACTTACAAAAACCTGCTCCAAACAGTCAATCATTTTGAGGATTTTAACCCCCTTTAACCCTGGCTGGAGTTGTTCAAGAGATTTATGCAGAAAAATATTATTTAAAGTAAAGATTTATAGCAGTTTTTGTCTTAAATGACTTGTTGTTGTTACAAAAACTGCACTAACAAACAAAAATGTGACACACGAGCGTTATCGCGTTGCTTTTGTTAGAGAGCTTATTGTCAGAGCTGGCTCAGGTGAGTCCTGAACGTTACCTGAGTCATGCTGAACCAGGACTAAACTGCTGAGGGACTTCCCATGATGCACTGAGCTCTTCCTCTCTCCATTATGTCCCATCAATGCATGAGACTAACTTTGTTTCTTCCCCGGAGTTTTTCTGCTTCTTTGTGAGTCATATCATAATGAGCTATGAACTCTTTGTATTTTAGGGTTGCACTTATTATGTTTGTGTAATAAAATGTTTGATACACATGCTGTTTGACGTTTATCAGTTTTATTATTAACAAACTCTAAAAATAGTTTCTCTCATGACGTGCTGCTTCCTGTTTTGTTTGTCATCACGTCACGTCATTAAAACATCTTGAATAAAAACCCTGAAGTCATGTCCATGTTTCCATATAGCTCTTTATTATGTACAGCTCAGATTAATTGGCAGTTGTCATATATGATACGGTGACAAACTTGGCGAGATTCAGCAGAGATTTGTGAAGTTTGTTCAGTGAAGCAGCAGCAGCAGCAGCAGCGGAGAGGTCACTCTTCCCACGGGCTCATGTCTGTGTCAATGGCCACACAGTTGTACGCAGCGTAACGCAGCTTCTCCTCACAGACTTTTGCACTGCGGGACAGAGCGAAGAGGAGTTACACGGACAGTCGTCACAGTGGAGAGGAGTCGCGATCGATGACCAACCTTCTCTGATCATGTAAATGTAACTAAACACGGAGTTTACCTCGGGTAGTTGGGTAGATAAAGAGTGCTGGAGCATGTGGAGGACTGAGGGAGTGCATCAGTCGTTTCAGAGCTGCGTCAGGAAACAGACAACACGTTAAAACAGACACATGGAAAACAGTTGAAGTGTTATAGATGTTACAGCTGTTTTATGGATCTCACCCTTGTTTGTCAGGGAAGACGTAGATGGGCGCAGGAAGGCGACTTCTACCAGTTACAAACCTCAGAAACCTGCTGCGATCCTCTGAAAACAAAATTCAATCACGTCGTTAAACTGTTGTAAAAGACTTTCACTACAGTAAGACTGAGGCTCTGTAAAATGTGAACTGACCATTGGTGAAGTTTGTCAGAGCTTCCCACAAGTATTGCACTCGACTGTCACTTTGTTCCAGGTCTTCGTAGTGTGCTGATAGGAAAGGAACAGTCTGACAATCAAGCATCTACAGGGCAACAGCTTCATCTTCAGTCGATGCAGGAAATGTGTGTTTTATTGTGAAGGCTGGACACTCACTGAGTCGTTTCAGGGCTTCCACGGTGATCTCAGGATCTCCGCACACTTTCTTTTCCACTTCCTGCCAGGTGAGCAGATCCAGCACCGCCTGAGGAACTACCTTTAGCAGCCCCGCCTGCATGGCTGCTATCTGTAATGGATGAGTTTAAACGTTAGCAGCAACAAGAGGAATTATAACAACACCTGAAGCACAGATTAAGCATCAAAGTCCAACCTGCTGCTTGCTCTCCTCCAGCCGAACCTTCTGCACCAGGCGGATGAACTCTTTGCGGTCCTCGTAGCGAACGCCCACGTTGCTCCCGCCGGGGATGAGATCCACCATCTGGCCGTCGCTCAGCAGGGTGGTGTAGACGAGCTCCTCGCCAAACCTGAACTCAAACGTCTCCTGGTCCATGTTCTCCATGGCGTCCAGAAGGTTTACCTGAACACACAAACCAAATTTTAACTTTTGAATACGACACACCAGACAGCTGGAAAGGAAGCAGCTGTGATAATCTGAATGTCCGCACCAGCACTGAGTCCACAGCGGGGAAGTCTTTACTCCAGCTGACGGTCTCTCCGGTCAGCTGCTTCCACACCAGCCCGGGCAGAGCCAAGACCTGCGGGAGAAAATCAAATCTCTACATCCACCT
Organism: Nibea coibor; assembly: GCA_023373845.1. Taxonomy (NCBI): domain Eukaryota; kingdom Metazoa; phylum Chordata; class Actinopteri; family Sciaenidae; genus Nibea; species Nibea coibor. The sequence continues at coordinate 4,496,243 of CM041725.1, forward strand.
GTTCTTACTTCAAAGCGACTGTATCATCCAGCTACAGCAGGTGGAGAGTGAGCGTCACTCACCAAGAAGTCTTTTCCTCTGAGAGCAGCTCCCATCAGCTGACCGATCCACTCATACTTGTTGAACTCTTTACAGGACGGGTTGGGGACGTAGTAATCTCTGGCCTCTAAGGAGCCCTGAGAGAGGTCAGGAGAAGAACAATGAGAACACTGAACAGCGGTCTGATCTCGACCGTGTGCAGGCAGTGATGACGAGCGATCACCTGGTTGGATGTACGGCTGAAGAACGGCAGAGGCATGGGGCACTCAGCTGAGCTGGGGCAAAGCTCCTCAGACATGTCGGCCAGGCTGTCGCGAAATCCTCCTCCCTGGTCGATGATTCCCTCTGCGATGAACTTACACTCCCACCACTGGTCGTACCGAGCAGGCCATCTGATGAAACGAGATTTAGTGTTAGTGTGTTAACACCCTCCAGTTCAGGCAAGAAATATCAGACACACAAACCTGTGAATACACACCTGTAGTCCAAAATCTTCTCAAATTTGTCAGACGGCTTGAGACCTTCATACACCTGCAACCAGAGAAATACACAGTCCTCCTTTTAGGTCATAGAAATCTCAGTGAGTCTAGTCTGGCAGCTGAGGAAGTGATGTCACCACCATCAGGAAGCGTTTCGTACCTGATTGAACACGGCGTTCTTGCAGCTGGGGTCCAGAGACGGGTTGTCTCTGTGCTCCATGGCCAGGCGTCGGTTGATGTAGAGCTGGGGCATGAAGTTTGGCTTCCCGGTCTCGGAGTCCTTCAGGCACTGCGCGATGAGGGCCGAGCGGCGTTTGGACAGCAGCAGGAACTGTTTTATGCTCTAGAGAGCGCCAAAGAACACACGAGATTCATTCAGAGACGCACTCGGCGTCAACTTGTGGATGAGAAGGTTTAAATATTAGTGAAACTTTTATTTTAAGACACTGCTTCACTGAAATTTAATAAAAGTAATGTAAAAAAAATGTAAAAAGAAGCTTTTGGGGGTTTATTGCTGCTTAAATGTAATTCACTGCTGGTATTAACACAACATGATGACTCACTTTGATCTGATTGAAGGTGCCCAGACTGTAGTCCCAGGCTGGTACTAAGTGTGGGAGCACACTGTCCAGGAGACTGATGAACCTGAGGAGAAAATAAACACCACAAAACTTTACAAGACTTTAAATCACTAAAGACGGTTAGAGTGTGAATCTGATGCGTGTGTGTGAGATTTGAACAACTCTGGAGGTCAGCTACCTCTGGATGACCAGCGCTCTGCGGTACAGGAAGTCAGGCGTGTTGCCCTGCAGACGAGGGTATCGCACTAAGTTAGAGGACTGGAAAACGTCAGCGTTCAGACCCAGGTCTCTTTCACACGACGACTTGATCTTCAAGCCACGGATCCGGACGTCTATCCCCTCATCTGTGCAGACAAAGGAGAGAGAAAACAAAGTGTAAGGCTCGTGGCATCTCTAAAGAAAATGTGATTAAGTGTTTACATGAAACTACCTGACCTCTACATTCCTCAATGCGAATCTCGATGACAGGCAGGTGAGCCGTCATGTCCTCCAGCACACAAACTTCTCCAATCAGATTACTGGAGGCAGAAATATGAAAAATCTTGTTAACTTCCTACAGATGAAACGACTCAGTGCAGCAGGCAGACATGCTTCATAACAACACGACACTGTTATTTCTCTACTTTTATCAAAAGAGAATAAGATTTTGAGTCTTCAGAAGACATTTCAGCCTTCTTTTATGTGTCGTCCACATTTTGTTTGTCATGTATGCACTGTTACACAAATGAAGATCAGAACAGATAGATAAAGTTATTCTGATGTCTTCTGATTGAAGAGGCTCACTCGTCTATGGTGACGTCACTCAGCTTCTTCAGGGCGTCTCCCTCGCCTCCGTAAACCGTGACTCGCTTGGGCATGTAGTTGTCGTCTGTGGAGTCCACCGTCAGTATCAGTTTACTGGAGAGGACAGAGAAGATTCATACGAGCTGCTTCAAATCTTTAAACAAGCGTGATAAACTAACTAACTAACGGCAGCTTTAACTTTTTGTTTTTTTAAATATGAACTTTGTAGCTCGGCTCCTTACTTGACCACGGTGCCTCTCTTCATGTGCAGGCGGATCCAGTGTTGTCCCTGCATGCCGTCGCTCTCCCAGTACGTTTCAGTGTCGCCGTCCGTCAGACAGCTCACGCCTCCACTTGGATCATCCTGTCAGGAAATATCAAGTTAATTCGATCACTGACAAACGTATACATCTTAGTTTATATGTTGTTATTGTTTCGCTTAAAATCTCCTTATTACAACTAAAATCAACTAAACAGCAAAAACTCACCGAATACGAAGAAACATCGATGCTGGTCACGCACTGCTTCACACTGCCCAGGTTCTCGTCCTCTTTCCCTATGTGGTCGTAGAAGTAGTGCACCAGATCCTCGTCGCATTCATACGCCCAGGTGGGAGGAACGTATCTTAAAGATTTTAGGAGAACAACAGCTTAAATTTAACAATCTGAACCCCCAAAAAAGTCTCGACTCTGGTCTGACTCGCGCTCACCTTAGCTTCTGGACGGCAGCGTCGTCACGCTCTGCGATTTTGGGTTTGGAGCCGATGTAAAGTGCGTTCTCCACGTTCACCACCTGCTCCCACCTGTTGCAGGGTTTGTGGTCGTAGCCGAAGAGCTGCTGCTGTCTGCTGACGGTCTCCGGCGACTCCACCGGCACCAGCCTGTCGCCTCCTTCGGTGTGTTTACACACCAGGATCCAGCCTTCCTCCAGCTCCAGGCCCTGACGGTGCTCCTCCATCTGCTCCTGGACGCAGACACGGATCATTGAATTAACACGTGTAACCATGAGACACATTTATAATCATAAATACTGAATTAACAGGTAATAAAATCAAACTAGTGTGAGATGGACAATGGACAACAACCTTCTTCTGGTATTAAAGATGTCATGATGTCTGTTAAGACCCGTCAAGTTGTGTAGTAGAACTTCAGGAGGTCCTTTAATCACAGACACTCATTAATCTTCTCCTGTCCACATGACTACATCACTGTAACTCACTGCTCTCTCTCAGCTCATCCAAAACTCTGCTGCAAAGAGACACGATCACATCACACCTACTTACTTACGCTGTCTGCTGATTATCTACTGAGTGGATTTCAAGATTTATTGATTACTTTTGTAGCCCTGAGAAACCTTGTAAGTTATCTCGCTGGTCTTTTAGTGCCCTACGTCCCTTCTCGCTCCCTGAGGTCCTCAGATGAATCATTCCTGAGTCCAAATACATACACAAAGGTGCAGTTAGAGCTCTGAGACTTTGGTATGACCTGCCTGAGGAGATATGGGCTGATCAGGTCACATTTTATTCTATTTTTTATCAATTTATGGGTTTTAACTTGTTGTTTTGTGGTTTATTTTATTGTAAAGCTCTTTGTATGTGTTTGGAGTCACCGTGAGCAGCAGCAGGTGAGCTTACCTTGATGATTTTCACCCACAGGCCCTGACTGTTCCTGTATTCCTCCCCCGTTGTCCGGATGCACGTCCCTTTCTTCGGCTCGATGTTGTATTTGCATAACTTCTTGATGTGTGGGTTCTGGTGTGGGTTTTCAAACACGGACACGAGCGTCTTCCCCACGGAGGAGACTCCAGCAGCAGCTCCGGAGGAGGCGGAGGAGGTGGACGACGAATCCTTGCAGACCTTGTAGCAGACCTCTTTGGGGACGTAACACAGGGAGTCCGGCACCGGCTCGCTCCTCTTGAAACACTCGATGCACCTGTTCAGGAAGCGGATCCTGCCCAGCAGCAGGTGAGGGTTGTCACCCAGAGACATGATGGAGGAGGAGGTGATGGAGGAGGTCTCAGTCAGCAGCTCAGCGGGTCAGCAGCAGGGGGCCGTCAGCTGACATCACCCCACACAGTCCTGCTTTTGTTGTCCTGCCGGGTTGCGGAGGGATGCTGCTGTCAAAACAAACCAAACAACAGAGAAGATTCGAGAAGATTCAATAAACATTAAAACAAGAGGACTCATTTGATTCCCAGCTCTCTTTTACAGATATCAAGGGGGGCTAAGAGGTCCAAAAAAGAGCCGCTAATGAGCCACCAGATTCGGCTGACAGCGTCAGAAAAGTATCGACTCCCTCCGGAGCTAACGTTAGCACGCTAGCTGGATGTCAGGTAAACTGACGTCCAGCGGCGGTTTTATCAACAAAACTTAATTAATTTGACCCAAAAGTTAATAAATCAAACGCTTTTAAAGAGCTAAAATGTAGAATTATAACTATAAAGAGTATTCGTTAACGTACCGTGACTGTTGGCAGATATTTTGGAGATTGAAGTCGCCTTTCGAGGTAGATTTCTTCGGATTTCTGACAACGCGGAAACGCAGAAGAGACTTTTGACCCTCTCGAACTTCCGTCGGTTGTATTTCAAAATAAAAGCCTCACCGCTAAAATGTATAAACACATGTATTCAGCGTGTTGAAAACGCTACATTGCTGTATTATCTGACCATTTTGAAACATTACTGTACAGTGTAGTAGAGAGTCGATTTAACCTGAGTGTACTGGAAAACATTTTTTGTTTAGTTTTTCTTTTATTTTCTTTTTTATGTGTACAGGTAGACCAGGTGGGTTCATGTTAAATCATCACACCCACACTGCAGTCTGTTATACAGTCTATACAGCATGTTATTATTTATGTTTACCTGTCATGTTCCTTGTTAAACTCCTCTTAAATTCCTTGTGTGTGCACACACACCTGACCAATAAAGCAATTCTGATTCTTATAACATATTGATATTTATATCTGCACTGTTATATCTGTGTTCATATGTACTCTGCACTTTACTGCTTTACTAAACTTACTTGTCTTACTTGTACTTTGTGCAATGGCAATCTGATGTGACGATATATACTATATATCTGTTTGTTTGGAATAAATGTTTTATTTCACAAATTGATTCAGTGTCAAATCATAAAATGTTACACAATAAAAGTCAGTTCAAAAACACATTACAGTTTCATCATCTTCACTAGTTTTATTCGACTATGACGTTAATGAATGTCTGTTCTTTGTGGTTGGTGGCGTCGATCTCGTCCTCGGTGTCGTCTTCCTCATTTGGGTGTGCTGAGGCGTCATCCAGAGAGGGGAGGCTCCCACCTTGCAGGATACCTTTGCCCCTCTGCAGGAGACTGTCGAGACCGTCGCCCAGAGAGGCCCTAAGAGGTAAATACTGTTTCTTTCCAGGAGAGTCTCCAGGCTGATGAATCTCAAGATCCTCCACACTCATCCTGCAAATATGACCAACGTTTTATGCTTAGTATTTTCAGTATAGTTGCAGTAGCATAAAAGGTCAAATTAGTTTACCTCATGTCAAAGGTGGAACCTTTGAAGGCCGGTCTGAGAGTCTCTGCTGCTGTGGACAGGGTGTAAGGGATGGAGAAATGTCTCTGCGCCCAGTGCTTGTCCTTCACAATCGGAGCCAGGTTCTGGTACATGTCATCTACAGCCAGCATCGACACCTACAGGAGGCAGAAACAGAGTTCAAATGACGACAGTGAGGACTCGTTTTAGGTGTTTGGAGTGAATATATTTGAGGAGGTAACCTCAATGTTTCTGTCGATCAGCTGGTTGGTTTCAAAGTCGTCATCGTCCTCGCCAAATGGATTGATGATCAGCTCCCCGACCTACAGAGAGGAAACAACTCTGTTAATGAAAAAGAAAAATCTGTTTTCTGGTAGTGAAACGTGAACTCATCGTCTCACCTTGAGCCAGCCGGTGTAGAAGAAGAACTGCATAAGGGTGAAAACGGGGATGTACAGGTCTATACTGTGGTTCCTGTATCCTTTCTCGGGGTTCAGAAATTGTCGACCAATCACGCAGAAGGCGAAGAAAGAGTAAACTGCTATTGTTACGACCTGCACAGATTTAAAAAACTGGCAGCTAAGAACATAAAAAATTAGGTAGATAGACATATTTTTGATCATAGTTCTGTCTCCTGATCTTACCTGAGTGTAGACCAGAGGGATGCTTATCCAGTCATAGTGAAACAAAAGGCTGCACTTGGCTCTGTAATTATTCAGCTCCTGTAGTTATAAATCCATGTTATATATTTAGGATTTAATTTAAAATGAGTGTAAACTTTTATTTTCGGAGAAGAAAAACCTCACTCACGTCCATCAGGAGTCTCAAAGCGATGTCGTCCTTCACTCGACCCTCCTCTCTGGCTCTGGACGCCAGGTTAGAGAACCACGTCAGAGGCATCCAGTACTTGTTGAAATCAGAGTGAAGCGACTCGAAGAGTTTCAGCTCATGTGTCGTCATGAATCCTGCACAGAGGTCACACAGTTTGATACCACGTGGATGGATGGAAGAGATATTTATGATCCAGGGAGTTAGTTTTACTTCACTTTGTCACTTCTTTGGATTTACTTAATTTATTTACCTTATTTTATCATTTGTTTATCATTTCATCAATTGTCTGGTTTTATTTGTCTCACTGCAGTCCTGAAATATTTCAATCCAGCTTTATTTTGAAAAGGATTAAATGTGTTATCAGAGATTCATCCATTCAGATATGTGAAAAACGTTTGTACTACAAACAATCAAACTATCCCTGCTAAGCAGCAGCTGCTCTTTCAGTCAGGCACTCACAGCTGAGGAAGAAATATTCAAATAATTTACTAAAGAAACAAATTAGAAACAAATATCTTCGTGGAGTAAAGAATGCAATGTTAAAGAGTCTGACAGCTGTTGGAATGAAGGACCTGTGGTGGTACTCCTTCTTACATGGTGGGTATAAAGTGACCCTAAAAAGGAAAAATGTTCTTACCGGCCTCCACTATGTGCTCCAACGTTGGGAATCGTTTGAGAACTCTTGTGCTGATGGAGCGCAGAATAAGAACTGAAGACAAGTTGGCATATCTCATGAGCGTCCGTCGCAGCAGACGACCTCTCTCGTCTGCACCGTGGACGTTTCCGGACACTGCCATCATCAAGTTGTCAGGCAGCGGGAAGCTGGTGTACTGACCCCACCAACGATTAAAGGCCAAGGTCACGTAGAAACCTGAGAGAGGAATAAAAAAATATGAACTATAGTGAGTTATGTTGAGATTTTTTACTTGAGCCAGTTCAGTCAGACTCACCCAGGACGAACAGAACTGGGATGAAGTTGGTGTTAGTGAACTGATCACAGTAAAGGGCGACGCGCTCAAACATATCCTGCTGCCGTGATGTGAGCATCAGCCTGTGAAGATAATAAAACTTTATCTTCTTCATCATAAATGATTTATCAGATTGAACAGTAAATCAGTTCATTTACCTGTAAAACAGGCTGAAAAACAGATAAACGCCACAGAACACCAGCAGCTCTTTGTAAACCAGCTTGTAGATGCTTCCCTTCCACCTGAACAGGAGTTTGGAGAAGCCACAAAATCTGGCATCGGCTACTTTGAGGGTGTAAGAGATGGTCATGGCTGCGTTTAATCCTGGAAAATATCAAATATTAAAGGTGAAATCTAAAGGAATGTCTCTCGATTGCATCCATCTCCTGCCACAAAAATGGTGATTTTGAAAAGATGTGTCTTACCTGAAGTCAGGTGTATCACCTGGTCCTGTGCTGGCCTGAGAGGAATCGTTCTTCCTCTGCGTCTCAATTTAAACCTCTCTGCTGTGCTGCCATAAATTAACATTTTAAAATTTATAACCTGGGAACCTGCAGGCCGCAGATACACACCTACAGTACACTATACCTGTAACTTTACCTGCAGACAGGCAGAGCCAGAGAGACAAGCTGTTAATAAAGTTTGTTCCCTCAGTGTTAATAAGTGTTGATTATAGTTTGTGTTCTCACAGAGATCACATGGCTCAAACATCCAAAATCATTCATTAACTCTGAGAGGTGTGGATTATATTAATTATTGATCAATCAGGAGATTTCTTTTATAATGTTGTTTAATTGTTTGGTTAAAAAAAATGTCAGGAAATATTGGAAAATCACCTCTCCATCCATCCATTATCTGTAGATGTGTCCTCACCCGCACATTTTCAGGGTTGATGTAAAAGATGAAAATCTGTGTAAAAAGGTTATAAACCAGATAAAAACTCACAGTTTCTCTTTGATTTTACTCTCTGATAACTCTGATAACTTGTCATTTTAATGTATTGTATTATAAAACACTCTCTGATTGAAGTATTTGAAGAGGCCGTAATAAAACAATTACTGATGGTTTTACACACAGTGGGCCTCAGGTCCAAGACCAACAATCAGCTGAGTACTTTGCAGCTGTTACCTGAGTGAATCTGATGCTACTACTGCTTCTACTACAACTAATACTACTTCAAATACTACAACAACTACTACTACCACTAATCCTATTGCTATTGCTACTACTACCGGCTCTACTGCAACTACAACAACTACTGCTACTACAACTACTACCTCTACTACTACTATTTCTACTATTACTACTACTACTACTACTACTGCTACCTCTACCACTACCACTAGTAGTAATTCTACTACTACTACTACTACTACAGTACTTCTACTACTATTCCTATTCCTTCTACTATTACTTCCATTACACAACTACTACTTCTACAACTTCATCTACTACTACTACTGTTACTACTACTATTACTCTCACTAGTGCTGTTGTACTTCATGTGGTACTGTCTTGGGTATTGTTATTGTTGGCGTGTCCTCTTCAGTACTTTGTACCTGTTATCTGAGTGAATCTGATGCCACAGAAAATCAAATAAAACACACACACACACACACACACACACACACACACAGTGTGACTCTTGTGTTGTTTGCTGTTCTGTGATATCAGTGTCTGTGTGATGGCCCGTCCCTCTCATCAGCTCTCAGTCTTTGTCATTGGCTGCTGCTCTCTGCTCGCTTGTTTGATTTTCACATCGTTAGAGCGCTCCACTGTAAATCTGTAAATCACACTCTCTGTGTCCAGCTCTGACTCTGTTTGTTCTCCTCTGACGGGATATTTATGAGGCCATCCATCCTCCATCAGAGCCCGGACAAGTCACCACGGTGGACTTCCCCTTTGTTTGTATCTTTAACTTAACTAGATTCATCTCAATAAAGCAGTGTCAGATAAATGATTTCCATTTCTGGCACTAGATGGTGCTGCAGTGATGTGCAGCAGGCCTCTAAACCTCAGCCCCGAGGCCTCACTGTCTGTGTTTACCTCCTAAACAAAGACATCCAGAGGCTCTTTTATTGACAGGAAACAGTGAAAGAACATGTGACACATTTAACCCTACGTACGTGCGTTCATATTTAATACATAAAAACACACTTTTCACTTGTTTCTGCCTCTGTGGAGCTCATTTCATGTCAGTTTCATGTGGCACAGCAGCATATTTTTATGCCTGCGGCTCTAAATCCAGGGTTGTTGCTGTGATTCAACATCACTGGATACTCCATCATTTCCTGGGCTCAGACCTCTGAGAACAGGACACACTGAGCAGCTCATACTGATCGTTTGGGTAACCCAATGCGGTAATTACAACTTCCCACGGTGAGTGAAATCAGAGCTCAAAAGAACAGTGGGATTTCAGGTAGCTCTGGGGCCGGCCTGGGTCAAAAGGAAGCTGAGGGGCCGCGTTAAACTCTTGAATGAAAAGATCTGGAACAAGTTCTCAAAAATGCAGTGAACTAATGACACGGTTTGGTTTCATCATACACAATTCGCAAGAAATCTTGAAAAAACAAAGAAGCAATTTATTTTTCTTTTCAACAATATTCAAATGTTTTTCAAACAAAACAAACAGTCAAGATAGTGCATCTGCCCAGATAAACATGATGAAAATCACTGCTTTATTCAGTATCATACCAGCATACCCATTTTGTGTTACCAAACAAGGATTCTTAATGCTACTCTATTTGTTTTTATGGTAGCTAATGTTCCCTCAAATGACACAATCATGTTTGGAGAAGGTTCCTCAACATTTAGAATGATTTAATATAATTTTATTTCCCAAAACAATGGTCTAAATGCTGTTTCAAAGCATTTATTCGAGGAGTGAAATTCTGTGGGAGCAATTAGGAACTTATTTATTTATTATTATTATTTCCTAAAAGTAGTTACATTTAATAATAATGGAAATACCCACAAAGTGTCAAGTTTTAATTGACTGTTTGCTAAAACACTTCAATGTGCAACTGTGTTAGCTAGCTAGGTTATAGCTTAGCGACTGTAACTAGGTTATATAGCTAAGCTATAGCTTAGCAAAGTAGCTCAACTATAGCTTAGCAAACTAGCTGGTCTCTAGCTTAGCAACTGTAACTAGGCTATCTAGCTCAACTATAACTTAGCAAACTAGCTCAACTCTAGCTTAACGAACTAGCTAGGCCATAGCTGAGCAACTGTAACTAGTTTAGCTAGCTAAGCTATAGCTTAGCAAGCTAGTTAGGCCATAGCATAGCAAATGTAACCTTGTGTAAAGTTTTAATTGGTTGTTTGCTAAACCATGAGCAGGTGTGTTAGGTAGCTAGGCTATAGCTGAGCAAATGTAACTAGTACGCTTTGGCTTAACAAGATAGCTGGATTGTGGCTTCAGTAGCTAAGCTGTAGCTTTGCAAGCTACAAAAGGCTATATCTTAGCAACCTTTGTAAGCTAACATTTAGTTTTTTGCTGGTATTTTTGTAGCTTTAGGGTCATTTTTGTTTTTGCATTAGCGTATGTGTGTAGCTTTCAGGTGCTTATTCAGCCACTGTTATCACTGTAAACCGCTTATGTTGTGTGTTTGAGAAATGAAAACAAGCTAATTAAAGAACACAGCTACCACAAGTTGTTTAAACATCTTTGGAAAGAAACTACAAAGGACACAACCTTAGTCAAGAAGCAACAGCCATGTTAACAAAATACAACATTCATTCATTTGTCTGCTTGTCTTTTGACCTTTTGGCATTTTCAATGCGGTAAACTTAACAATGTCGATAAATAAAGCTTTGATGGAAAAAAAAATCTGTAAAAACCCGTCTGGAAAATACACCCCAGTTAAATTCCAGGAAGCTCCACACCCTGAGCTGCACCCACTTTCTCCACGTCTCTAAACACAAATCAATTAGCACTCATAGCCCTGGCATGTGTGAGAGTGAAACGTCCGTCTATTTTTCCACATCTTAGATAACAATCGAGTGCCTGCATCCTGCTCCTCCACGCTGACCCTGATGTTCGGTGTTTGTCCTTTTGTGTCGGCGTCCTCTCCAGTGTCACTATGTTGTCGCACCACCATGCAAAAACGCTCCATGTCTCAGTTTACCAGAGATTTTTATCTTAAACCAGCATTAACCCGCAGTTTTCCAACCTATGTGCACATTTTTAGTGCGTCAATAGTGTCTCTCCTTTTATCCTTGCTTAACAATGACATTTAAATTTAGCCTTATCATCTGAGTTTTACATTCCTCATCTCACGTTGAATTAACTGTGAACATTACAATGGGATTAGTCATTGTTCAGCACCTACATTTCTGGATGTGCAGGTTAAGGTCCAGAACATCCTGCATGTACAATAATACAACCTGGAATGCATTGAGACAATTACAGTTGGGTGAGGTACACACAAAAGCTTCATGACCTAAGTTAGCACAGTGATTAAAAATATGTTTTGAGTACATTTGCATGGAGTGGAACATTCAATATGTTCAAAATAGATTTTATTTTTCCAGCGTGATAAAAAGAGAGACGAGCGGAGGCCTCCTTTTCAAACCGTCACTGCGTTTCTCAGGTCCCACAGGAAAAGCTTCGGATTAAATCACTTCCTCTTTCATTGTGATACCACAGTGGTCAGACCAGGCAGTCTGTGTGTGTGTGTGTGTGTGTCAATAGATAACACACATACTTACACTGTCTATGTTCAGTGCATAAAAAGGAATAATTTGACATTTTAGGGCTTCTCCGTTTTCTTTCCGAGAGTTAGACGACACTTGTTTGTTAGCCTTTCTTAGCATAAAGAAGGAAATATAAAAGATAAGAAGGCAGATAGGTAGTAAAATATCATAAGTGATTAAAGCAACAACATTTTGTGGCAACCCGTCCATCCATTTTCTTCTGTTCATCTTGGAAGGTTATTAGCAGGGCTCTGCAGACATCTCTCTACCCAGCAACGAATTCCAGCTCCTCCTGGGGGATCCCGAGGCGTTTCCAGGCTAGATGGGCTATATAGTTCCTCCAGCGGGTGTTGAGTCTACCCCCCACAGGAAGGCACTGAAGGGGGCATCCTAATCAGATTCTCAAACCTCAACACAAAGGAGCAGCAGCTCTGCTCCAAGCTCATTGCTGTCCTTCTAAGGCTGAGCCCAGCCATCTGGCGGAGGAAGCTCATTTGGGCCGCTTGTAACCACAATTTCATTCTTTTGGTCATGACCCAAACATCATGACCACAGATGAGGATTGGAACATAGATGGACTGAGAGCTTTGCTGTCCAGCTCAGCTCCCTCTGAACCACAACAGTCCAGTACAGTCCTGCAGACCAGTGTTGTAGACCACCTAAAGCGAGACCAAGTCAAAACCAAGATTTGAGGGGTCAAGGCCAAGACAAACCCAAGACAGTGTATAGCCTACTTAGGTAGCTATAGAGACCTTCAAAAATCGGTTATGAGATCGGTCTCCGTTGATTTTGAGTACTACAATTCTGTTGCAGACCCATCAGTCCACCTCATGCTCCAATTTCCCATCACTCAAGAACAAGTATCTCAATATTTGAGCTCCTTTGCTTGGGGCAGTAACTTGGTCCCTACCTGGAGGGAGCACTTCTATTTAACACCAAAGAGACATAGAGAAACATGTGAGTGGTGCAGATCATCTCATCTAAATCTTGTCAACAAAACAAAAGCGTAACTCCCAAAATGTCAAACTATTCCTTTACGATGGTGTCACGAGAGGCTAACGTTCTCGTACTCGCCGTGGTCCGAGTCCTCAAGTTCGATACCCGGCACCAGGCTGTAGTATTCAGTCGACTGGGTCATGTAAGCCTTCTCCCTGTCAGCTGAGTCCTTCATTACTTCTGTCACACTCACCGTGTCCAGCTCTGCCTTGCTGGCACCGTCAGGCTCCTGGGAGCCCTGCCTCCCCTCTGTGGAGCTGGAACAACGCGAGGAGACTCTTGGAAGAGACTCCACTGAGCCCAGCTTAATCTCCACCTCTTCATAGATGTCCCTGGTGCTGCCAAGGAGGGTGGATGCTGGGCGAAGCAGCAGCTGGTTCTTCAGGATCCCCTCGTTGATGCAGTGTCCAGTTTTGTTCTGCTCAGCGGTCGCTGGTTGCTGCTTCTTGCGATGCTTCTGGCCATTGGAGCTGGAGCTAGAAGATCTCTTCTTCTTTGAGGTGCTTATAGGTACTTCTTTCTTCTTCCTCTTCCTCCCACAACACCAACAGAGCACCAGGGCGGAGAGGATGAGCAGAGGCAGCACAATGAATAGGGCGGTGAGGCCGGCTGGGCGGCATGCATCGCTAAGCCTCACCGAGAACACAGTCATGCCAGCGAGGTGCCTCGGAGTAACACAGGTCAAGTTCCCGACCAGATCCTGGAGCTTGGTGGTTCTGTTCAGCTTTCTGCCTTCCTCTATGCCTTCTAGTAACAAACAGGAGCAGTACCACGGGTTCCCGTCCACATCCAGGATTTGCAAGTTTGGCTTCTGGAGTATAGAGCCTGGCAGGAAATGTAGCTTGTTTCCTTGCAGATACAACTTCTGGAGGTTGTTTGAGTCCTCAAGAAAACCTTCAGGAAGCTTCTGAATCAGGTTCCCGCTCAGATCCACCTCCGTCAGCCTGGACTGGCCTGCCAGAAACTCCCTGGGCAGCGCTGTTAGTCTGTTATGACTTAAGTAAACCTTCTGCAGCATAGAGGCCTCTTTGCCGCTCATATCAATAGAACTGATATTACAGGAGGACAGATCCAGAGTCTGTATGTTCGTCTCATTGGTAAACACAGACCAGTGCATGTGGCCAAAATCAGAGCCGGAGTAGTTCAAGCAGCAGGAACCTGCAGGAACCTCAAAAGGAGGCTTGGACAAAATGGTGGCTTCTGGACAAACACATCCACCCACGAGCCCCGTCCTCAGCAGCAGCAAGAAAATCAGCAGCTGGCAAACCATGTCTGAAACAGAAAGTACAGTGAAACACAGAAACATGACTTCATCATGACATACTGCTTCCTGAGGCAGCCCTACCTGCCTCCTGGTATCTCTCTCTCTGTCTCAGTACTGGAAGACTTTATGCAGGCTCACACAGATGTAAACGGGCTCCTAAACCTAGCAACTTCTCCGAGGACTCCTGGTTGCTGTGAGGATTGTGGGAGTTGGCATGGTGACACCGATCACTAGGGATCAGGAGTCCAGTGTTTGGCTGTTGGAGAGGAAACAGATGCTACTATGACTTTCACACGAAGGCTGGGCCATTAATTGGCAGATGGGAGTTAGACAAACATTACCTGAAGGTAAAGATGGTTACATCTTTAAGCACAACAAAGCCGCCTGTGTCTTGACATCATGTCACCCCGAACGTATCTCAGACTTTAGTTTTATTGTTTTATTGCTCCGTGTAGCACTTTGAACGGCTTCAGTGTGTGATTCAGCTCTAATAAACGGATCAGATAAGAAAATACTTTTCAGCAGAGTGAAAACTGTACCTTAACAACCATACAATGGAGTTTAATTTTAAACAAAACAAAAACTTGACAGTATAAAGAAGGGACAGCGTATGTGTGACATCAGGTTGCCACTTATTTTTAATATTTGCACTTGTTCTATCCAGATAGAGCCTAATTCTGGCTAAAAAAGCCAACTTTTACATACATAGATGGATGCATGGACCTAGAAAGGACATTACGTGACATCCCTTTACCAAACATGCAAAAAACAACAAAAAAAAACACAACATCAAAAAACATACGTACAGCAGAATACAGCATGAATTATGAGGTTCCCTAAAATGATGTGAAACTTTTTAATCTCACTGTAATTTCACGTTTAAGACCATTTTAATCTCAGGTTTCAGTCCTCCCGTGTGTCTCGTTGGGAGGCCGTGACATGACAACATTTGCCTCGGAGACATAAAAAAAAATAATTGCTGGTCATTTCCCATAAACTTCTGTGTAGTTGGTGACGCTGCCTGAACATAAAAGCATAATGTGGTCGACATAAACAAGGCTTGTGTTACATGTGAAGCAGGCAGGAAGAGACAGAGGGTGTGTGTTTGGTCGTGACATCAGACTTCCTCACCCGCCACAATAGAGCTGAAAGCTGCTCCACAGTTAGGAGGCAGGAATGTGCTAACTCCCCAACAACAGGCCCGATTCATCACCGTGTGGAGGGTTTAAGAGGACCACTGTCGTCCGCTGGAGCGTATATACGCGATCATGGATTCATATCACCTGTCAAGTGTTTAATCAGTCAAAGTCGAAGACTTCCAGCCTCTCAAATGTTTTCTTTGTCATCTATGATGGAAAAATGAACATATTCGAAGTTTGGACGGATATTGTGTCAAAACAATGACTGTAAAAGGCGTTAACTGGTTTATAAAGATGATTAATGGACTGATGGAGAAGGTGAAGATTTATGTGATAACTAACTCCTGAAGATCTTTATAGCTGCACTATGGACTCCTACGTTCTGTGGAAAACATGACTCATACGCCTCGACAACAAGAAGACATGAGTGAAGAGTTAAGCATGAAGCCGATAAAAGGGATGTCTGTAAAAGAGTTTGAGCAGTTATGACTATTTCTAGGAGGTTTGGAAAGGGTTGTCCTGATGATGACACCCAATAGAAGGTTAAAGGGTCAGCAAAGTTATTACAATCAATCCTGATGGGGAGATAATTGTCTGGGGATAGTTTCATGACAAAGTATCTGCAGTTATGTAACACTGGGAACTCTTCAAGAGTCCCAAACAAATAATAAACAGTGAAATTAAAAGGTTACACAGCGCTCTGATTTTCAGCTTTGACTTAAAATATCAGCAGAGCTGCAAGCCTCTCAAACAAATGCAGGAAGTGCATGTGAAAGGAAAGAAACTCTGAGTCGCTCTGACTTTTTGTTGCCTGTAGAGATGATCTAATATATCCAACATGTGAAGAGCGCAGAGTGTTTGACAGAGTATACAGAAGGATGAGAGACTGTGTCCGCCTCGTGACGCTGTCCCAATGTTTTAATTCTCACTTTGTTATACAGTGAATATCCAGTAATATTTCCAGAGGTAAGTCTCGACTATCTGGGCCACAGGCTGTGGCACGGTTTACATTTCCGGCAGCCGAACAGCACTTTGTTTGGGATAAATAGAAGAAGGCATGGGCGGTAGGCATGAGCAACGGCAGCCGCCATAGCTGAACAAAGATCAGAGGAAGTCTAATGTCACAGTCGACTACAGCGAGAATAACACAGAACAAGTTTTTTAATCAGCGTTGGTGGGCCTGTTTCATCTTTCTGCATCTTGTTAGCTTGAATTTCAAGAGGGGAACCCACCTTTAGAGACCACCAGGGGTTAAATAGAAACAGTTTCACATTACACATCTTTAAAAAAAAGGACTTTAAGCTGAAACGACATGCTTCTGTGTTAGTAAAAGGTTTCCTGAGGTTAAACGTGTTCCTTAAAGCTGCAGTTACTTTTTTTTTTTGGCAACCTGGGGGCAGCAGAAACAAGCTGTGAACGCAACATCGACATATCTCTCAACTTTTAAGCTGACATCACGCATGCACTGGTTGAAATGACAAGCATGTTAGCAAACGGTTGCCTATTTACACATCCAGAAGACACAGAGCAACACAAGCATTCACTTGAAGTCATGCTCGTGTCCACCTGATGTATGCATATCTCTTCTTTTAGCTGATCGGAGCCGTCTGCTGAAAAATATAGGTTATAGCAGCTGTTAATTTCAGATATATCGTATGTGAGTTTCTTGGTTGCTGTTTCGGAAGTGAAACTTCATCATAAAGAAGATTTTTCCATTAATCCTCCAGAAATTAGAGAAAGAAAGGTTGATTTTTGAGGTCACGTTGGGTGAAATGTATTCACAAACTACCTTTAACAATGAAGGAGATTAACTTAATTGAATGTGTGATAAAATAAGATAAGCTAAGCAAGTAAAACTTTTGTGTCTGCATTTCTTCTTTAGCCTCAAACTTTAATCTCAAACTCTAGCGTGTGAACTGACCCCCCGTGTTTATTTATAGTGCATGGCATTTCATCTCCTTTAGCTCTGTAATCATTTGCATGCTGCACTGCTCTGTAGAAAGCTTTTGTTCAAACTGATCACTATCACGGGATGATATATTCAAATCGATCTCTCCGGAGAGGGAAAGGGAAATAGGTGGGTTTGTGTAGCTGCGTGTCAGTACGGTAATAATTTGCTTAGATTTGGATGTTTTGGACGTCTTTGTACGAGCAAAGTTAGGATGGCGTAAGACTTTTGTAAGTTTTAAGATTAGAACTTAATGACTCAACTGTCAAACTCTCATCTGAGCCTGATAACAGACGCTAAAGGTTAAAGTCGACTGATGTCTCAGCCACTCTAAATATTGACAGACGGGTTGATCTTTGGATTTTGGAGTTGCAAACGACACCAGAGACACTGGAGCCCCAGAGCTGCTGAGAGTGAAGGCCTCTTCATCCAAACAGGAGGATTTTCATGGATCTGGGTGTGAGAGTTCCCGGGCGAGAGGAGTGAGAGGAGTGAGGTTTAAATCTGGAAGACGTGGATGATCTCACTCACTAACAATGTGACTTGCTACATCCTCTCTGGCAGCAGAGTTTCCTCTGCAATAACGGCCTCCATTCTCCTCTCGTACGACTTTTTAAATCATAAAATATTCCTACATTAAAGCAGGCCTGCAGCTGGAGCGCCGCCGAGGACGCGGAGGGGGAATTTTTAGTGTTCAACAATCAACAAGTGATTCCTTTTACAGTTAATTAGCATATTTTGATGACCTTAATGGAAATATAATAAAAACAGCAGTTTTTGCAGGTCCATTAAACAGCATGCAGTGCAGAACATCATCCAACAGTTGTTTGACCAAATGTGTAAAAACACAATCATTAATATAAGTCCATGCACTTTTTTAGGTGCGTCTGAGGGTCTCGAGCCTGTGACCTCTGCACAAAACACCATAATAACACATTTTCAACATAACTGCAAGTTAATCTTGTGTTAGACATACATTTTAAAACATGTATGCACACCTGTTGGAGGTAGATCTGTTGTCTTACCTGTGACGGGCATGTCTGCTGCAGCCCTGCTGCTCTCTGTCAGAAGTTCATGAGACTTTTTTTTTTTTTTTTTTTTTTTGTAACTGAGGATTCAAACATCACCCACAGCGACGACTCCTTCTCCTCTCTGCATCCCATCAAACTGTCCCGGCTGAGACTCTCCTCCTCCGGATCAGAGGGTGTGTCTCCCTCCGTTCGAGCGGAATGTGGAAATACAGCTCCGCAGTCTGTGTGTGTGTGTGTGAGTCTGCGTGAGTGTGTTAATCATGTTTATTCACACGCATACACACGCGCGCGCGCACGCACAGTGTTCAGTTATAGCGCGTGTGTCTGCGACTGAAGCTGACAGATTTGATCCTCAGTGTTCAGGACAAAGGTGACCTGCTGCAGCGCCACCTGGTGGATCGAGTTATATTTACTAATCTGTCTGTTTATATAGTATAGTATAGTATAGTATAGTATAGTATAGTATAGTATAGTCTGGGTATTATTTATTTCTTTAGTTATTATTATTATTATTATTATTTATTAACCTTTATTTTTGGCTATTTTATTTTTTTTATTCTGTTTTTTTTTAATCAGTTTGTTTCTGTCTTTTAATTAATTTTGTTATTTTGTTTATTAATATTCTATCTATTTATTGTTTCCTGTTTCCTGAGTTTGCTTTTGTTTATAACAGGGTGAAGGGTTTGTGTTACATTTTGTCTGTCTCTGGATTCTGTTAAACAAATAAAGTTAAAGACAAATAAATAAATAAATGAAATATGTTGACGTCTTACCAAGTACTCCAGTAATCAAGTACAACTTTGAAGTACTTCAGTACTTTAATTCATTTAATAATATACTAATAATGACGGTTATTTTTGAATGTATTTGTTTTTTTATTTATTCCAAATAAACTATTTTGACTTAGTAAATGCTGCATCTTGTTGTCTGAGTACTTTGTAACAGTCTAATAAACAGTCTTCTTATGAATGAACCTCTCAGCCTCTGACTGTATTCTTCACTACTTCACTCGTCTTTGAGACTTCAGCTGCCCTGTTGTTCCCACGTGTCTGGCCCATAGATGGCAGCATTCAACAAGCTCAAAACACATTTACAAACTTTCCAATGACACAAAACTCATAAATGTTGAAATATTCACTGATTCCAGCCTCTTAAATGTGATGATTTACTACATTTCTCTTCATATATGATAATAGACTAAATATCTGTGGGTTTTTTAAATGTTATTCTGTTAAATTAAAATGAAATTTAAAGATGTTTTCTCACATTTTTCGAGCTTAACTTTAGAATGAAGAAACACAAATATGTACAAACAGATATTTTTTTTATTTCGATATAAAAGACAGGTGCATTTTTATACAGTCTATATACACTGTTCAATGTTCAATAATAAGAAATCTCTGAATTGCTACAAAATCAGTGTAAACATTTTCTGGTTGGTCATTTTTCTTAAAAGTCTCTGTGATGAGACAGAGTGCAGAGAACGTACTGTAAACAATGCACACCTCCCTCTCACTGAATATAACACTGATAGAAACTGCACGACAAACACGCAGAGACAAAAACAAAAGAAAACATACGTATTCAAATAAAAAATAAAAAACAGATTATGCTGTTGTCTTGATTGTTGTTAGGTTACACATATTGAAACTAAATGGTCGACACCTTTAAGTCTGCAAAGAGTCACAGACGATACATTTTAGTGCAGTTTTGTGTCAGTTTAATCGTCCCGTCACTCTGTACCACAGACCGCGTGTGTGTGTTTTATCTACAGACACGAGGTGGCAGCCCTGCTACAGTTACTCTGCGCTGCACTGCTCATGTGCAGCTGAGAAATGTGAATTAAGAAACATTTGGAGGTTTCTCAGTGGCACTTTGGTTACCAGGTTAGCTGCTGATAAACACACACAATAGCTCGACATGCCGGTGAACACACTCATTTGCTGTTTTGAGTTAGATGAGAAGATCAATGTGCCCCAAGGCTGGAAGGCTCACACACAGTTTTGTGCCTCTGTACTGGTCACCAGAGTCTGTCAGTGAACTTTAACTCCTTACTATCCAAACAACTCCATGTTCAGGTCGAGAGGTGATCCGAGTTTTTGCTGTGCTGGCGCCTCGGCTCCTATAAACGGTCTGCTGGCACCGACTCAGCTTTTTATGTCTCGCATATTTATAGATTTGTCTTCTTTATCTTGCGACCAGATTAAAATGTTTGCATAATACAGATCTGTTGTTTCATGTTGCACCAGAACACACAGCGAGAAGCTCGTTAGCTCAGCATGACGCCGTGCAAAGGGAAGAAAATCTGCCTGCAAGCATCTCCAAACATCTCGTTTGTTTAATCCGCACACTAACGACAAGTTGGTGTTTTTTACGGGTGGCTACGAACCGGACTATTTCATGGAGTCATTGCAGAAAAGAAATAATTCATGACAATGATAATTTTACAAATTAAAGCGACATAATGTATTAACTGAGGTTTTGGAGTTAATGGTGGCCAGGCTAGCTGTTCTCCCTTGTTTCCAGTCTTTGTGCTAAGCTAACTGTCTCTTGGCTGTAGACATGAGAGTCGTATTCATCTAAACAATGAGCACATTTGCTGAAATGTTGTAGTGTTTCTTGTTCTGGACTGCTAGATGCGACTTTACAACATAATGCTTTAACTTTTTTGGTTTGTGACACCTTAAAATGAAAAAAGAAACAGAGAAAAGTCAAATATAGTTTGTGGAGGAGAAGTGAGTCATTTTGTTCTTTGGTATCTTCTTAATCATCTTAGATCTTGAACCCCGTTTTCACCCCTACATTGGGAACCGTTACATTACCCAATCCTGTTCTGACAAGTATTTTTGTTTTTCCTGGAGGCGAAGCTGCTGTGGAGGCAGAATTAAACTCACCGAGTTGAGTTTTAACATCAGCGGCAGAGCCAGAAAGCTATCTGACTTTGTGAGCAGATGAAACCAGCAAATAAAGCTCATAGCTCGTTCTATCCAGATCACAAATGCTGTGGTCATCTCTGAATATAAAAGTCACTGCTATTTACATTTATAATTTGACCAGATTTCCCCTTTGGCCTTTCATATTTGACAGTTTTCCCGCAGCTCTGCATTTAGTCAATTTTGCACTTTGGTTTGTACTGTCAAAACTCCCACTGACATATTTTTCACATCTGTTTAGAATCAGAACAAATCTGACAACTTCAGCCTTGAATATACAGTATGCTGTCGTTGCGATTGTCTGCCGCCACGCTTCGTACATGAGGAGAACAAGGTGATTTGGATGAGTCATCATGAGTCCAGGTAGATGGAGTAGATCTGGTTGAGGCAGCGGTCGACGCCTCCCGCCTGGAAGAGGAAGCTGTCGTCTGAACCGGGGGACATGGAGTAACCGCCCCCGGCCTGACCCTGCAGGTCCTGCAACAAGTCGAACCCTGAGAGGAAGAAAGGCTGCAGTTAATATCATAATTAATCTTTAATCAGTTACAGTTAACAGGCCTATGTTAAGAGAAGCAAAGTGCGTCCAGCTATTTGTATAGTTCTTTAAAGGCTGGGTGTTGCTACAAAAGTTTGTGCAATGAGCTGTCCGACCACATCAGATAACAGAAGCATGTTGGAGCAAAAGGTTTCAGAACAAGCAGCAACCACCATGTCTGCGAAGTGAAGCTAAACATGGAAGTGCCAAAAACTGCAGTTCCTCAAACGTCCACTTGAGGATGGCTCCAGAACGAGTCAGTCTCCATAAGTCCCCATGTTCAAATGTTTACAGCCTGGTACAAAAAACAGTTTTGGTCTCTATAGCTAATTTCTCCGTTCATGACAACTGTGCTGAGGGTGAATTCATATACAACTCACCTGTTCACATTATATTAAGGCTTAAAGTGATGCAGGATTAACAGCATGCACGCTTTGATTACACCAGTGATCCACATCTTTACCACTTCCCAGCTAATCTAATAATCGGTAGAAGCAGGGCTGCCATGAGCTTCAATACAGCTCCGTCCATGTTTTATACAGTCGATGTTTCAGCCAATAAGCTCCTTAATTGGAGCATACAGATGCCTTTACTCTTCTTCATCGCTGTCTTACCTGCAGAGTGAGAGGCAGCAGGGTTTGTGAAGTAACTAGCTGGTTCAAAGCCTCCATCGCTGGCCGGTTGAACCACCTTTCCTTCTCCATACACACATCCTTGGACAGAGACGACAGAGGAAATGAGGAACGTACACCAACAACAGCGTATATAATATTGATTTGGTGAGGCTGACGACGCCGACGTAGTGAACTCGGTCGGTACCTTGCTGCTGTGAGAACACTTGTTGGTGGTTGTAGGTTTTTTGGTAGCCCTGCAGCTGGTCTGACGAGGAGCTCACGGGGCTGAACAACGATGCCGGTCTGTTCCTGTTGGCAGTACAAAAGCTGTGTTACTACTCGGCACACAACGTGAACATTTATACTTAGTACTCAGACTCATAAAGTCTGATACTTAAAACATTAAAGGAATAGATTTAGATAAGAGGGGACGCTGCTTCACTGTCTGATTATAGGACTGTCATAAATTACTGGACAGGAAGCTTCAGTAAGTAACTTTTTCACTCTTTTCACAGTGTTTATGCTTCATATTTACCCGTACAGTAACGTGTCAATAATTCATTTACCAACTTTTCCTTTAATCCAAACACAACGACAATGAAACTGACAGATCTGGAAGCTTCACTTTAAAACTAACAACTCTTTTTTAGGTGGATGAAAGACGATGAAATCTCCTCGACGGCTCAATCGAATCATTTTTATAATAAAGTCTTTGTTTTTTCGCTTCTTTCTTCTTCTGGTTGGCTTCAGTCCTGCTGAGCTGTTTAAGGTTTCTGTCACATAGAGATGACTTCAGTGTTTCTTATTAACCTCACCACAGATTTCTGAGCCAGGAACACTTATGGTAAAATGATGTTGGTGTCATAACCAAATTATTTTAAAATGTGACAGCTGACCAAAAGGTCATACGATCTCAAGACAACAAATTTTGGATTTTCAGTCACTCTTCTTACATTTAAAGTAGTTTCTATTCTGTTTATCATCTTCAAATTCTTAGGACAGGGCTTCATGACTAATGTAGGTATAGTCATTTAAAACTAAAGTTTCAGAGCCCAGACTGAGCATTGCCCGGTGGTAAGTGTCAGCTGGCAGTGTGGCAACAGCTGTGTTATCAGACACAAACGTGTAAATACTTAAAGTCGTGTACAAACAGTACAGTTTATATAAAGAATCGTTTCCACCTCGAGTCGATGGTGGTGGTGGTGGAGGTGGGGTGGTGGGGTTAATGTAGGCCGGCTTTGTGTGTGTGTGTGGAGCTGTATCCTTCGCTACGCTGCAAGAATGTGCTGACTGTGCACAAACACTCTGACTCAACATGGAAACGAATGAGTCAGTGGAGCCAAGTCGACAAGAAGAAAGAAAAGCAGCCGAATATCTCTCCAAGGAGATATGCAGCTGAAACCCCCTCGTCCCTCCAATATGGTATTCGAACCAACCACCCCCCCCCCAACAATCTCTCCTCCTTCAAAGCGCTCGCTCTCAACATTTCATGTGGCCTGAGAACTCTCCAGGATGATGTACTGTAGCATATTGGTCCCCGGAGAGCTAAATGGCCTTGGTTTCTGCTGGAAGGATTTTAGTGGGCTTCATAAACAAGCCAAGGCTTGTCAGAGATACCGATGGCTGCTGGCCCAAGTGCCTTCTATATTCGCATCTGACCAGCTATAAAAAAAGGAAATGTTTGGAGATTTCTTTACATATCTATCATTTATCATCCCCAGGTCTCTTTATTACCCATTTCCCATGTCAAATGTTATTACGTTTAATTTAACAGTCTCTGCTTTCAGGGGAGAAACACAATAAAAGCCAAAATTAATCAGAAGGACTTTCTGAAACCCAAACTGATATAACTTACAGATGGCCGTGGCTTCCTATGGTAATAAAGACCAGGCTTTGTGTAGGATTATGTAAACAAAGTGGGCTTTGATATAGTACGACTGTTGAAGTGAAATGTGCCGCGATGACTGCGAGCCCCAAGAATTCAACACTTCTCCGGATTCCCCCCGTCGACGGCCTCCCCCTCCTCCAAGAACCATCAGAGCTGACCTTAGCTATAAACAAGAGCGTCTGCTCCGCCGGCTTACATTCTTACGGCGCTGCAACAACATAGCTGAGATGTCTGAGCCGCGGTGCCGTGCTGGGGCGATCTGTCGTTTTTTTGTGCCCAAACTTTACAGACGCAGAGCCCGAGCCTGAGGGAGCGGCTGTCAGCACGACCTCGGGAAACTGTTTCTCTGATCATATTTTACCAGCTTCATCGCTCACTTTTCTACACCACCACCTCCTCCTCCTCCTGCTCCACGTCTTTCTAACTAACTACAGCCAGCTGCCTTGCTTATATCTGGAATGAGAAGAATCCTGCTCGCAGAATTTAAAACTCTTATGTTTATATGCACATTATGCCGTACGCAACCCCGCTTTAATCCGTGGATGATTTTTAATAGGAGCAGACTTGGACTGGATCAGAGGAGAGGGATGAGTAGGCTTACCGAAGGTGCCAGCTTGTGCTCGCCAAACTGATTTTTGGCAGAGGAGCGACGGCGTTATATAGATTTACTGGATCACAAGAGGATCACGCTGAATGTATAATACAGAAGGAGATTTAATGTGATCTAAAGCGCTACCAATCAAGTACTTAGAGAAACCAGAGTAGACGTTAGAAGCACAGCAAATACAAAAAATGTGTGGACATGTCAAACACTTCGGTTAAACCGGCTATTTGGATCCGATGTCACTCGGAGCTTCTGCAAAGTAAACTTCTCTTTCCTTTAAATTGTATAATAGTGTTTCTGTGTGAGAGCCATCCTGGTTGCTGTGCCTGTATCTGATGGACACGGCGCTCCAAAAAGCAAGCTCTCCACGCCCTCTCTCCGACCGCAAAACACACAAACACTGCACATCACAAATACTCGCTGATGGACAAGCCTTAACGCGGGGCCTCCGACTCCCCTCGTGTATTAAATAATTAAAAGAAGTCGAAATGGCTCGTCGTAGCCAGAGTAAACACGCGCCTGCCTATGAGGTCAGAGCTTGATGCCGGCTGTGCCGTGAAGCAAAGATAATTTACTTTCACGTGTTTAAGGTCTCGCTAAGTCATTTGGGGGAAAAACAAGTGCTTGTCTGGTATTGGCTTTGGCAGGCCGTGATGTTCTGCGGGCACCAGTGGGATTCTATGACATCCTCAGTCTCTATAAAGAGACGTCAATGGACAGATTGTGCATAGTTTCAAGGAAGCTCTGGCTGCAAACTCAGAGGAGATGTTGCATTTAGGTAAGTACGGTTAAAACGTCCAAAAGCACACAAACTCTTCTTAAATGAACATCAAGTTAAAAGACTTCTGGTTTATTAAAACATGGATTTACTTTGTGAGCTTGGTTTCACAGCTAAATGCGACCTTCTCAAGTCAAGAAACAAGGTGACAAAAGGTGCGTTTATATTGGATTTTGTGTCACCTTTTCCTTCCAAGCTTGGAGGAGAAGCCACAAAAACACAAAAGGCCCTATCTACAGTGTTTGGTTTGTCCATTCTGGGCTACTGTAGCAACATGGCAGACTTTGTGTTAAAGGACCCGTTACCTCTGTAGATATAAAGCTCTCATTCTAAGGTAATGATTCTTATTTTTGGGTGATTATACTAATATGAATAACTAATGAATATTATTTTACATTTCTGGCAACATTCCCTCCTAAATGTTGCACACTGGACCTTTAAATCAAGTCATTTCAAGGATATTTGTCACTTTTCAGGCTTCTCAAGACCTGTTTGAGGTTTGCATGCTCACAGACTTTAAATTCATAGTAGCTGAAGTTTTTAAATCTCAAAAACTGCAGTTCCTCAAATGGCCACTTGGGCTGGCTCCAGAATGAGTCTCCATAAGTCCCTATGTTAAAATGTCCAACTTCACAGCTGAAATAAACATGTTTACAGCCTGGTACAAAAAACAGTTTTGGTCTCTATAGCTAATTTCTCCGTTCATGACAACTGTACTGAGGGTGAATTTATATACAACTCACCTGTTCACATTATATTAAGGCTTAAAATTTAGCTGGGAGGCAGAAGAGGTGCTACCAAGATGGCGCCACAGATTTTGAGCTTCAAAACGGCTCTCCGGAAACCCGCGCTCGCGCTGTCCGCATATATAACATATACTTTTAGACTGAATAACAATAACAACAAGCTGGCTGATTTCCAAGGTCAATAATAAACCTCAAGCTCGAGCTTACATGTTTGAATTTATGATCAGAGTCGAACAACCCATCTAAACTCTCCTCTTAACTCCTCTGCCAAGACCTAAAGCCCATTTGAAAACAACTCATGGAAATGCTGGACGATTTCATGTGAAACTATGTGCATTATATGTGAAGATTTTATATCATTTATTAAACCACAAAAATGTTATTTTGGCCCTTATCAACTCTCTTTTATTGGACAGACTGCCTTTGTTGTTTCTGTTGCACCAATAAAAGTTAGTTTACAGGCAATTCTTCAATGACCAATGATTTGAGGGCCATATTGTCCAGAAACTGCTGCCCGCAAGGCTGTCAGCTGTATCTTTTTAGTCTCACTTCTACTTTTATACTGCGCTAGACAAAATTTGTCTCAGTTTACAGTACACATAAGTTCTGTGGCCTCCGAGTACCCAATCAGTGCAACCACAAAGCCATAACGCCATCTCTGGTGATAATGTCTCTGGTTTATTCAAGAATGCATACGCTCAAGTCTCCCTCGCTGTTTATGGGCATGTGCTTTCCAGACAAGAGAGGCAAAGCAAAGTGACTGTGAAATCTTTTTTCGAGTGGCGGCCATGTATTCGAGGTTGACAGACGATTTCTGGATTTCTGGGACATAGCGCAGGGAGGAAACTTCACCGAGGTGTTGAGTGGTCCAAAAAATTGCATAAATGCAAAGATTTTTAGGGGGTGAACAGCAGAAAATGCACAACTTTGGGAATTGATTTCACATGCACAAGAGGAGTAGAAAAGTGTGGTCAGCGTTCACTATTTTTATCTGCAGTAGAAAATAGCTCCAAATGAAAACTGCCAAACGAAATCCCATTCAGCTCCATTGTATTGGGCTGGCAGCAGAAGTCCCTGTAGCAGATAACTTTAAACCTTGCCAGACACCACGAGGAGTAAGTGGGAAAATATGTTTTTTTTCGTGCTTTGGATGAACTGACCATTTAAGTTTGCCTCTGGGTACGTCATTAAGCAAAATTGTTTTCCAAGAAATAAAAAAGCAATCTAATTTTTTAATTTATTGTTCGACAACTGTAAGAAAAGTAATTTTTCTTAATGGTTACATCACACTGTGAAGCAATAAAACAAGTGCAAAACTTGTGCGAGGGGTCTAAATGGGAAAAATAAACAAGACTATCGTTCTCCAATGCAAACTACTGTTGAACTGCCCATGGACACGGCACGCAACATCTATTGGATGTTAATAATTGTTTCAGGGAGTTGTTCTAAACACACCCATGTGTTTACGCTCATTTCTCCCTGTGTGATTGAAGAAATGATTCACTTCTAGGGATGCAACATATTTAACTTTATTGATTTGCTTGCATCGCTGTCACACTCACCCCTCTCGCATGCCTCCCGGACTCGTCAGCGGAGATATTGGGCTGTTGGCGTCAAAGTTTCCCTCCAGGCTTTGATACCTGGAGCAGGTGTCTGCTGACGGAGGGAGAAACTCTGAATTTCCCCTGTTGTGGACGCTGGTGCTGTTTGAGTACACCCCTGAAAGAGAGACATAAAGTTATTCAAGGATTAGCTTCTATCTGTTTTTTAATCAATTTATCATTTAGTGTATAAAAGAAGACGGTTGGAAATGTTTATCGCAGCTTTGCAGATACCAAGATGATGTCTTAAATTTCTTGTTTTAATGACCAGCAGTCGAAAACCTTAAAGTAATTTACGATATGAAAGGCAGCAAATCCTCAAATGTTAAAGAGATTTATAGTTAAAATGGAGTCCAACAATGAAAGTATTTTGAAGAAAAGCATTTGAAAGTTCCTAGAAACTACGGAAACTGTAACTGCAGCATATTCCACCTCTTACGTGTTTATTTAATTAATCAGCTTGATTTATGATGTATTATAAATTGCTTGTTTTGACAACCAACAGTCCAAAAAAATCAAAACAATTGTGAACGATATAAAAAGCAGCAAATCCTCAAATTTTAAGAGCATAGATTTACAGTTACAATGGAGTCCAACAATAAAACAGTGACAAGGAAAAGCAATAGAACCTTAATAGGAACTTTGGAAACTCACTTGTGTAATGAAGCTAGGCTAAATCACTCTTATATTTTTTAACTCTTGATTTATCTGTATTTTTAAGTATAGTAATCAACTTATTTTCTGCACAAAAAGGCATGTAAGCTACTTTTCTGGTGATTAATTAATCCATTAATCGATCATATCAGCACCGAAGCAAACATAGAAGCTAATAGCTAAGTGGCTAACATATATTTAAGCCTAATTTAGCTTATTTTGGTAAACACAGAAGCATTTTAACCACTCTGGCATGGACAGTGGAGAAGTAAATACTGTTGCATGAGTGGTTTAAGACATTTTAGTCATGACATTAAAATTGGGAAATCCATTGTATTCAAATCCAAGATGAAAACAGCTGCTGCTCCCTGCAAAGGAACAGGCTATAAACTTTTCAGAGACACTTTTAAAGCCTCCAGAGGGGGGGGGGGCGGGTGATTGATATTAAAAACATAGTTTTTGGTGGTGTTCATTTAAAGCTGTAACTAAAATACCTGCTTGCCATCAGCAGGGCTTTCAACACTTGGCTCTGACTTTGAGTTTAAGGGTGGCTGATGTTGATAGCATACCATAAATCCAACATACGTACATTGGTACATACTCAACAGTCAGAAAGTTGGATAACTTTTGGCCATTTTCTGATAAGGATAACGTCCTCTTGGGGCATTTTCAAAATTAAACACTGACATGCTTGTTTCACCCTGAATAAACATAGCTGGTAGTGTGCCGTTTGAGGCTTTTCCCTCAAAGTCTTCTGGGTAAAACTGCAAGTAGTCTGAAGTAATAGACATGGACAGCTCTCCTGGACACTCTCCCCACTCTTCTGCCAACTGAGCCTCAGTGTACCTGACAGCTTCTTGATCCCGGTTCAGCCATTGAAAGGGAAAGAAAAAGAGGCTTGGCTGGAAAACCGGTTTGGAGAAGCTGAAGGACGGGCGGGGAGAGGGCCAACTTGCCCGCAGTCAGTGCCCGGTAATTGGACAAGGTAAACACTGGCATGATGAGCTATCATCGGAGGAATGGTAGAGGAGGGAGAGGAAAAGGAGCAAATGAGGCCATGGGAGAAAATGAAAGAGACAGCTTAACAGCCCAGGTGTTTGGGCAATTACCCCTTTTCTTTGTTTTTACTCATTTCCACAGAGGTGTTGGAGGCTAAACGCAGATTTCCACTTGCTTTTTTTCGCTACCGTTTCATCTCGTGCATACCTGTGAAGTCGTCTAAGCTCGGTAAAGGTGAGTTGTTTCCTTGGTGGGACGAGGCCGAGCTGTGGAGATGCTGCCTCGCCAGACAATCGCTCAAGATGTCCGATTCCAGCATCGTGTGCACTTGAACCTGTCGAACACACAAAATGAAGTAGTTTGGGATACAAGTTTTCACGTTGGCGGGCATGCCTGCGTGTAGGGATGAGAGTAATTACGTTAAAGCTGCATCTTTAGTTGCATACAACTGTGTTTTTCTGTTGTGCAATACAACTCCCATGAAGCTGAACTTTTCTTTTGATTACATACAGTACAGTAGATCAATTGAAAACAGGCAGTTTTCTACTGTTCATTTTTCAAAGAAATGATGCTTGAACCAGATGCCTGGTTCTCGTTTGGTCTTGCGAGCCAGCTTCTCGAGGTACAAAATCCAGAAATCTTGTTAGGCAATCTTATTCTACAATGTTCTAACAAAGTTAAGGCAAGACAATTTACTTTATTATCCAGCGTTAACAGAGCATCCCCCAGGATTTTCCAAAACAATTTAGTGACAGCTTCAGGACTCGCGAAGGACACCCAGGAACCACAAAAGAAGCATGAGTAATCAGTGAAAAATGTTCGCCCAAAACCAGTGTTTATGAAGATACAGACTTCAATAGCTGTGACACATCAGCTTCGAAGAAATGTATAACCGTAAGGAGTTTATGAAGTGCATGTTCTTAATATTTCAAAGTCCCATTTAGCCCCACAGGGTTTAACTGCAGCGCAGGGCGTGTTAGCCATGTCACAACTTACAAGCACACGTGGTTCTGTTTAAACCAAACAAGGCATGGGAATACACACAAAGCCCCAGTGTCACTTACGGTCCATAGAAAACAAACAAGGCCCAGATAACACCGAACAATAGGCTCCCTATTCTGACTTCCAGGGAGTGTGTGTAATACTTTGTTTTGTTGTATTTCATCCTACTGAATCATAAACATGCTTACTCTCTCCTCCACTACCTCCTCCTCCTCCTCCTCCTCCTCCTCCTTCTCCTGTAGCTCTCCATCTCTTTCTCTCAGAAACAACAACGCGGTGCTACCTCGAACCACAAATCTTTGAAAGGCAAGAACCGTTTCACTTTGTCCCTGATTAAATTTAATTATAAAAGCGTGAACAACTTCCATGCTATCTTGAGCCCACGGGGCTCCGTGCCTGACTCACTTCTTTTTGCTATTTGTATCATTAATTTGGGTCAAGGCGTGAAAGATGCTCTTTTTCATTTGTGTGCCAATGATACACTGCGGTACGTCAACCCTTGTTAAAGCTGTTGGCCGAAGTGCTTTCATTGTTGCACAGCAAACCTTGAAACTGTAACTTGTTCTCAACGCTGACAAAACTAATTGCACGTCAAGAGTAGAGCACAGAATATTCCTTCAGTGGTCACTCCGAAAGGGTAACTCCATAACTCCAATAAATACCTGAGCGATGATTCCCTGACTTTTAAGCCACTTTTATCATGTTCTCTTATAAACTATGGTGTATCGTCATAGCTGCATTTAACACTTAAAATACAAGTCGAAGTCAAGGAATCGTCTTCTGTGATATATTACGTGTTTCTGTTTTCTGTGCTGCGATCCTCATATTTATCCAATCACTGACTACATTGGTCTCATCTGTCAGTGAGTAACACTTCTTCTGTGCCAAATATACCGATTTTATACAATTTGTTTTACAACTGTATAAATATTCTGTCACACAGCATTTTCAATGTCCTAAAATTGCACTGGAAGATCATCTGAGACCAGGACAACTGATGCAACAGATGGCTCGTAAAGCTCCATGGTCGTAATCGGGTTACAACAAACACAGGTGCGTTTAATTGACGACAATTTGAATATCATGACGAGATCAATGGGGCCCAATGTCGTGCCATACGTCAGCTATCATTGCCTCATGTTGTAGCAGGCTGTGGCTCGAGGGTAGAGCAGGTCGGTGGTTCGGGTCCCGGCTCCTCCAGTCCACATGAGCAAGATACTGATACTGCTGCTGGGATATGTAGCGTAAAAATCTCCGTTCTTGCATGGCCTCACCAGAGAACGCATGTTTGGGATGTTCTGGATTGCCGTGTGCGACATCGTCCAGCGAAGCGTGAACATGCCACAATCAACAACCTCATCAACTCTGCGTCGAGGAGCTGTGTAGCACTGCATGAGGTGAATGCTGGTCGCACCAAATCTTGACTTTTATTTCAACTCATAAAAAAATGGTGCAAAACAAAAGTGTTGTGTTTATATTTTTGTTCACTGTGGTTTATGAGGGCAACATGGCCAATAAAAGTACCCCAAAAAATAAAAGTAATAATAATTCGCTTTATAAAAAGCTAAAATAGTTTATATAAACTCCTTTTGTTATACTCTGTTTGTATTTACAGCCACTTCTTCTAAACCCCACTACTGCTTTCTGCTGTTCCACCACATCCGATCTAATATAATCGAAGCTAATCTAGTTTTAGAGTCACAAGAAGGTTTTTATTAAAGATGTTGTAATACTGCTGATCCAAGGAGTGATCTGCTCTCAGTTAAACGTCCAATATTCTTTAAAAAAACAAACTGTTGTTACCTTGACCTCTCTTTCCTGAAGGCCTTTGGCTGAGTGGGCTTTGACGTGCTTTCGCAGCGAGCTGGGGTCGGTGTAGCGTTTGGTGCATCCTGGGATCTGACAGGCGTACGGCTTCTGTGAATGACGAGAGAGGAGGTGAAGAAGTGAGGAAAGGAAGCAAGGAGAGGAAACTATGAAGGGATATAGAAAGAGATACAGTCATGTAGTCAGACGTGGGATACATTTAGATTCATTAAACTTGTGAGCCAGGCTAAAATTTGGAAGCTGGGTACATGAAATAAACAAAACCAGAACACAACATGTAGAGCATCATAATTTGGTCCATGAATCCACCTGGATAGTCTCAGCTTCAGAGACATTTCAGGCCGACTGTGGAGGACTGACCGGTCAAATTGTCTGATTGGCATTGTTTTTTTTGGCAGACAAACCGGACAACCGCCACTCAGACTAACGGAAAAACCTGCAATTTGCACCACAGCAGTCCTGGATTCTGTCTGAATGGACTCTTATTTATACGTATATGTATAAATTAATGTATCATTTGCTGCTTTGATTCACTCCTCACTTCACCATTGACCGTCTTGTTGATTATGTCGTCAACAGTTTTTAGTACTGCAGTTGAAGTACTGCACTAAAGTACATCTATGTGAGTCTTTTCTCTCACTTTCTACTCCTACTCCACCATTTCAGAGGGAGATAGTGTAGTTTTTACTTTCATTTATTTACTCTGGAGCACTTTGAGTTCTCTGGTGAACCTTTTTAAGTTCAAGGATCTTTGGGAATGCAAAAAATAATTCTTTAAGCCACAACTGCAGCACTTTGTTTGGCACTTTGAGGAACGTTTTTTACGTTATATAATCTTTTTCCTTCTTTGTCGTACTGATTAACGGTTCTTTAGGTTCCCATTTGCAACAGTCTGTTTAAGCACCTTTTTTCTGTGAATCTGAAGTACATACAACCTTAACTAATGTCTGTCTTGTGCCAAACATATTCACTAATGAAGAAATTGACCGTCAGACTGCACATTTATTGCTGCAATGAAGCTCATTTTTAAGATCCACAAAAACAAAAATATACCAAACAAGCTGAAATCCACAGCACATCCATACGTTTATTAATTAAATTCATTTAACTTAAAAAAGAGTATTTAAGGTGTTACAGACTAAACCCTCTATTATATACTTACACTAAACTTTAATACAATTCCACTTCAGCGTTCATGAGTCAGTTTATGCAGTCACACTGGATATGATGTCAAACCCCAAATATGTTTACAAATAACAGTACAAGCTCAGCTGAGTCACATCCAGATGGTTTACGGCCGTGATACTGCGTACAGTAGTTCTGTGTATCATACACACAAACATTTAGGATAAATGCTATAAATGTGGTTACTTAGCGTGACAACCGCACTAACAGAGAAAAGGAAGGACATGCAGATCATGTAAACACTCGATGTAACGTAGCCCTCGACTGAAAACGGAGAGTATTTACCTTTCGTCTGCAGGCATGAGGAGAGGAAGAGAGAGAGAGAGAAGTGTTAGGAGGAAGCGCTCGGTGTACAGATTCCTCCCCTTCAGCCATAAATCACTTTATTCATGAGGTAAACTTTAGAGCAACGTCTACCTGCAATCAGCGTGTAAGTGAAAGAGCATTCATTTCATCAAGTGGAGTAAACATTTTATGGAATCAAAGAAATGATTTATGCTGAGATTAAAGCAAATCGCAGACACAGAGAGTTTATTCGCTGGTAAAATAAGGCCGCACTCATTTCAAAATAAAAGACATCATAATAAACAACATACTTTGACGTATAATCAGATTGTAAGCAAGTATTCTTGAGGAAGACGATTCAGTTCTTACATACAGGTGAAGTTTGTTCACTTGGATTCACGGAAATGGAAAATCGTGTCACTTATATTTCACAATTTTATCAAAGGTCTAAGTTTAGATGAGTAAATGAGGTCATTTCCACGAATCTGATTCATTCCAGGTTTTTCCCTTGTTTCGTTACTGAGTGTTTAACCAGGTGGAGTGAATTACGTTTTCATGAAAACACATGTACAGTATTTAGCTGGATCTGGTAAGCTTAAGTACCGGAATCTGACCATTACAAATACAAAATAATGACCTATATAGTGGCAACAGAGATTTAACGATGATATTTTGCTCCTCTTCCAGTTCCTGTTTAATTAAATGATCCCAAATTGACCCAGTAAAGATGAGAAGTATTCAAAAGCAGTTCAAAACAGCAGAAGTCAGTACGATTTGTGAGACATGTTCAAGAAAAACGGGACAAGATTAATATCCAGCTGGGCCCGGAGGGGGGGGGCTGGATCCTATCTCAGCTGAGAGAGGCGTGGCACACCTCGGACAAGTCATAAGTTCATCACATCTACACACACACGCATCTATGGAGAATTTAGAGTCACTAATTAACCTATTAAGACCTGAACTCCACTCAGAGTTTTGAAGCTTTTTGCTATGAGGCGACACTGCTGACCGCTGCACTGCTGTGCCACCCAGATTAATGTGTATAAGTCACTGTAATTCTGTGTTTAGCGTCACCATGAAGAACCACTTTAAAGGTTCTGACCCAGACCTTTATTCATATTTGTACTTATAAGTTGGCAAAATCTACAGTCCTCGCTCTGTGAAAGAACACATTACAAAATTTAGTCTGAGCAAGCCTGAGTAAGTTAGATCAAAATGTGCTAACAATCAATTGTGTAATAAAAGATTTTCTGGTGTACAAACGTATGATAAGACCAGGACATTGGCTTCAGTATAATAGTGACTTATGTTACTTGTTGGTGTCTGTTTTCTCTATCTTTGCCCCAGATTGTTCGTGTAATGACCTAAATCCATTTTAAATGACTCTAACATGGACGTGGCATCACAGCGAGTACTCGTCCACAGTGCCCAGCGTTACGTGCTACCAAAAAATTGGGAAATCTCGCTCTTATGAAACTATTACTGAAAAATATTCCCCGGGAGGTGAGCTTGGCGCCTCCCGTTGAACTCTACTGTCCCCGTATGCTTATACAAATTTCAGAATGATTGCATGCAAGGTCAGCAGAAAAAATGAGGCCATAAATTAATGAACATGACAGTGTGCAATTACGTGTCAAAATTATATAAATATTGAAAGGCATCAATGGAGAGGGGCTTTAAACAAAGCTTTTCCTGTGTGATGTTGCAATTCAAGATGTTTTGATGGAAACGATTTAACTCAGCAAAGTGACAAAGAAGTCAAAGTCTAAACAAGCTGAGCTGAGAACAGAAAGCAGTTTTTCATTTGCTGCTTTGATTCACTCGTCATTTCACCATTGATCGTCTTGTTGATTTTGCTGTCAGCAGCTTTTGACTTAACTCTTTATCAAGAGAATCACGACCGTCTTAAAAACAGATGGATGAAACCGAGTTAATTCACTCAAGTGCTGCAATAAAAGTACGAACTTTGGGGGTCTTTTCTGTTACTTTCCACTTCTGCTCCACCATTTCTTCAAACCGCTTCGAGGTTCTGACTCAGACATTTATTCATGTTTAAACGCAACATAGCATACGAGCCGGTATAATTAATCTTCTGAAGTTTTGCTGCTTTTAATTGAAATTTTAAAAAGAATTCTTTGACTTGCACACACATTTCAAAGTTTATCTGAAGGTATTACGAATAAGGAAAGATTAAAGAGCAGAATAACATATGTGCAGCCATGCATTCATACATATTTCCTCAGTTTTCTCATGATGAAGAATTAATTTAATTAGTTTTCTCAAATGATCGCGTTAGCCCGGGATAACAACATTTGTTATTTCAAGATAATGACATAAATAACTTGAGCTCTTGAGAAGACAAATGAAATGAACTCTTTATCACGAGAAAACTGAGGAAATAAAATGTATGAACACACGACCGCTTTGCGTGTCTGTAGGATGGGATTACGAAACCTGTTCTGAGATAGACTTATGAGCATGAGTCATGTGTAGTTCACGTAGTACTAACTCACACCAAACAGAGAGAGAGAAAATGATTAAATACATCGTAGGATTGTAAGTACATTAACATTTAAGCAACATTTAGATGTTGTCGTAGATCCAGTTGGACCTTTTAACATCTTCATACACTGGTGAAGGGTTTATAATACTTCATAACAATAAGCTGATCGTTGTTAGTGACGTAAAAAGTGTCAAATTTAGTGAAAGTGTTGCTTTCTGGGTAATTATGATGACGTTTGTAATTTGAAATACACTATCCTGATAATACTTTCATAGTTTTTTCTTCAGTCACATTGCCAATGCAGATGTACCAGAGTATATTTACTGTGTGGTATTAGTACTACGGTCTGAATACTTCCTCCGTTATTGACTTGAGGTAACAAATCATGCAGAAGCTGCTGTGAGGCGGCTGTTTATCCTGGTTAAAACCTCGAGTGAGCTGCAAGTTCCTGTTGAGACTAAGCTCCTGATGGAAACAAATCTGTCATGACACTCTAATATTTATAACATTATATATATATATATATATATATATATATATATATATATATATATATATATATATATATATATATATATATATATATATATATAATATTAGTAACACAATACAAGTAATTTAGTCAAATTTTTATAATTTGTATTGACACCGGCGTTTTCCTGGCTGGTAGTTCGACAATATTCAGCGATATTATTTACATTCAGACAGTTCTCCGCTGGGCCTCCGTGATGGCGCCAGATGTGTCTGATTTCTGATTTGTGACGCAACTGCGAAGCCGCTATTAGCCAGCGTGAAACCACAAAAAGGAGAAAATAACTCTCTCCCCTTGTTGTAATAACACTGGAGTGCAACGTACAGCTCCATCTCACCCGCGTAATAAGAGATCTGATTTGCTGAATTACTGCTTAAGTCCTCATCGCTTGTCAGCAGGAGTAAAAATAACTGTGGTTTATAGGATAAATCCACAGCAGGTATGTAGTTTCACAATCCTAAAGAATGCTCACGCTGTATATTAGGCAAGTGTGCAGAGAGGAGAGGAGACAGGAGCAGTGGCACCTTAAATTAAAGTGATTTTATGTGTTTAGTGCACCAAGAAATCTTTAGAGGTTGTGAGGTTTTATACGGCAAAGCATGTCAATGTTCCAAATTACTTCATGCATACGTGAACAGCGATCGAAGAGGTAGATCTCCCATATCACGTCGGACCCGCAAGGTATCACCTTCCTTTCATTCCTCCACGTCGAAACCGACCACACCCACAGTGTAACTTGACCGTTGGCAGTTTAGTCAGAGGTTCAGGTGTGTTATGCTAAAGTAGCAGAGCTCTGGTAAGCTCACACCGACAGATTTTTTCCATTTTCAAACTTCTCCAAACCCCAAAATGACGATGACTCATTAGACAGAGGTTTTCACATATGCAGTGGTGCTGCATAGTAAAGGCAGGAACACCACAAGGCAAAAATAAATACTCAAAACACTTGAGTAACTTTACTACGAAAAAAACAATTTAAGAATCATGTTGATGCAACATTTAAGTGTAAATGTGTGCGCCTGTAACTTTGTGCTCCTGATGCGTAACGCTTTAAGTCACACACCACAGACTATTTCACTGATTTTGGTGAAAACGTTGCTTTAAAATTTTAGAAAATTTCGTTCTCTCTCTGTATTTTGGAGACATAATTTAGAGCTAATGTTTTTGGTTCAGGTGCCCATATGAACACTGAAACATTAAATAATTTAAATACTGGTGAAGAGTTTATTATACTTTATAACAATCCATCAAATGTATAAGCTGATCATGTGTTTTTTATGTCACTTATTACTGCATCAGTGAAATAAAAGGTGTAAAAATTGCTTGGGAAATGTCATGAAGTATAAAATATCATAAAATGGAAACACTAATAAAAACTGTACTTAAGCTCAGTACTTTGACCATTGGACATGAAAGGAACCTTCATGGAAAGAGACACAATACTGGCGCGATATCTGGCACCTTGTGCACAAGAGGGAGCAGTGGTGAATTTAAGAGTTTGGATTTCTGGCGATGAGAGTGTTTTCTGTTTTCTCTCAGGGAGCATCAGCGGTGGATTTCATAACCCTAATTTATGACACTCGCTCCCACTCCATCGAATCCCCCGATACATTTTCCCATTTTCATCATTTAGGGTTATTAGATGGTGAATTCTGTTGCTTGTTTTATAAAGTCTGACAGCGCAAAAGCACAACGTGACAAGGTGTTGAGTCGATACTCTCAATTTAATTCATTTTTGCTCTCATGCCGTATAAAAACTTCTTTGATTTCCATATTCATTCATCTGTGCAGCTGGCACGAGCGTTAGCTGCAAACTCATCGCCTTTCAGTGCAATTTGCCATTTCGAATGAGAGAAATAGCACCCTAGTGATTTGTGCAATACGGGCAGACGTGTTGCACTTAAAGGGTAACTACACCCTGCCCCAATCCTCCGTCCAAGTAAGGGAGCAGCGACTGCAGGAGGCCTCGAGTGATACGTGTCTTACAGAGGCCTTAATCAAGTTAACAAGACACACATTTGCTGCACCTCTGGCAGTCTTAACGTTAAAGTTATCAGCCAAGTTACCAACATGTAAAATCATTAAACTTGAATAACAAAGAGGAAAGGGTTTAATTAAACATGATGTAATTCATAAAACAGACGAGCGTGGTGTGGATGGCCGTGTACTGACCGTGTCCAGATGTGTGCGCTGGTGTTTGGCCCGGTCGCTCGAGTTGCTGAAGGCTTTGAGGCAGCCGGGATGTTGGCAGATGTACGGTTTCTCTCCGGTGTGGCTCCTCAGGTGAATCTTCAGGTTCTCCAGACGTGAGAACGCCTTGGTGCAGCCCTCAAACTGACAGAGAACATAAACACATGACTACATGACACGCAAAGCAAGTTTACGTAGAAACAGGTCGTTATTTCAGAGCTTAAATCAGCTGTAGACAATATTTCTATATTAACGATGGGTTAAATTACTGTTCCTTCTACTCTGCAGCTCTATGGAGCATTTTAGTGTCTTTTCGCTCATTGTTTTGGTTTTCTAGCTAACATCTTTACTGTTTTGGATCACTCCAGTTTTCCAGCCACAGCAGACGGACAGCGTTAGCAACTAGCTGGAGAAAATATTGGAGAATTTAGCATCAAAAAAGACAAATATTTTCCTGAAGAGCTGGTGGAGACCAAAACTGAGCTAAAGGAAGAGTGACAGAAATATGATGCAATGCTACCTGCATCCTAAATACTCATCACATCAACATAAACTTGTGGGCTGGACGACAGCGTCGCCTCATGAGGATGATTAAATTTAAACTGAGCCTCAATAGTAAAGCCCAATTTTACTGTGTACTGATTCATATTTTTAAGTTATAGACTGTGGAACAACCAGGAACAAAAAGTAACAGTACAAAATGGAAAGTGTTTTGAACAGAGATCATAGTTTCATCTCACTTTATACAAATCAAGCATGGTGGCCTGTAACTAATACGTGATAAAATCCCATTTTCACAGATCACAGATTCGTGATCTTGAAGTCTGATCCAGTACTAATAACTTGTAAAGAAGAATTATACAGTATATAAATTCAGACATTTCAGGTTATTGAATCATAAAACTTCAGGTAATGGCCTATTCCCAAAAAGCAAATCAGAACAAAACCATACACATACACACACTCACACACACACCAGACTGTGGTAGGTAATGTTAAAAACGTTTCTGTTGGACTCGAGCCAGACAAGGAGCAAATATCAGAGTCAGCAGGTTACAAGCTGCAGGCCGTAAAAAATCAGAGCTTTATAACTGTATGACTTAAACTGTGTGACGTTCAATCTCAAAACTTGCAGACTTAAAATGTTTTCAGTACTGACGTGTGAGTCAAAGTTAAAATGAAAATGTTTCTCAAAGTTTGAATTTAAATAACGGTGATTACATCATAAAAAACATCGATACAAGCAACAACAAAGAAATGAAATATCATTACTATCAACACACGAAACAACTGGACAGCAATAAATTAAACAATTAAACTAGGAGATGTACTTTATATAATTGTAGTGATTAGATTAGATTAAGATTTTAAAATATGTTTATTTTTAAATCTACTTTTTAAAGTCCAGTGCACGGCTGTGAAAGATAAAAACTGAAAAGTATCCAATTTATAATATAAAGACACAAAATGAAGCCGAATCTTCGTTAATTACAGGGTAATATGACATTTACATTAGATTAATGCCTTGAATATTTTTTAGATATTAGATCTAATTTTTTATTAAATAAAATAATGTTTCATCCATTTTAAACGAATCCAGAGAGAAATATGGAAACGTTTTTTTCTACCTAATATTCATTCCAGGGTTTTTTTTATTAGGTCTCACTAATGAGTCAGTAAATGTCAGTCACCTCATTTAGTTTAATAAGTCTGTACATAAAAACGCACTACATCATTGTCATTAATTAATCCAAGGCATTAAACCGCCTCCACAAAAGAACAAAAGATTTAAAAGAAACCCATAACCATAATTAACTGCACACCTACAGGTATTACCACACATAGAGAACAGATTCAGACTTTTGGTGTCGTTATTTAACACGTGGCATGTCAGATTTAACATGTTGCAGCTCCATGTGAGCTGAGCCGAGAGGACAAACATCAGTTTGAGCTGTTTGAAAGGAGGTAATGGTTTGCTTGTCAATTTGGCCCATGGCTACTGTAGTTAAAACATTATTTAATAAGAAATCAAACAAATGTAACCTTACGCTCACGAATATATACGGCTCCTAAACAGAAACAGATTTCTGAAGTACAGTTTGTAGTTTATGTCCGCCTACTTTATGTGTGTGCTATGTGTGTCCTTCACTAAAAGAATAATGTTTCCTTTTAAAAGACGGGAAGGGAAAGTTTATCCTGCACTTTTATATTTAGTCTGTTGTAAATCAGTGCTGTCATGTGTCCTGTTTATCATTTTAATCATTTGATTTTTTTAAGCTGTGTACTTAAAGAACAAAGCTGACAATTATCTATATTTGGGGCATTGTCAGGAACTGTTCCCATGGAAAAACCCCACCAAAAACCATCAGTGTGTTTGCAGCAGCGTGGTTACATGTTCCAGCAGTTCATTGCAGGAAGGTTGGCGCACCTGAGAGTATTTGGGCTTAGTGTTAATTGGCCATGTGGGACATGAGTGACATGACTTTGAATACCACCGTGAGTCCAGGGAGGAAACTGAGGTGTAAGCTGGAGGAGGCAGGTGCCAGGCTAACGGAGGGAACGAAACAGAAAACTGTCCACTGAGAGAGGCACAACGTCCCAGCAAATGTAGAGACTACGACTAGATTCATGTTGAGATTATTTCCCATCCCGCACATGGTGGAAATTTACAAGGAGAACAACTGTTGAACAATGGAGCAGAAACAAAAGCAGCTTTTTGTGTGCATTTCAAGGGCTGCAGAAATTTATGTCCTTTTTTTCCCACTTGATCACAGTACAAATGGGAGGACACGTCAAAGAGGCACTATTACTCACTCTGCTCCCTTTCTACAGTCCAACAGAGACCTCACAATCTGGTGCCTCCACGATTTCTACTATGAAGCCAATCACCTGGTTTCTGATGCTGCTGGGGAGAGTGCTCCCATTGGTTCTTGACTTAATTAACATCACATCAGAGCTGAAACTAAAATCCATCCATCCATCCATTATATGTAACTGCTTATCCCCATCAGGGTCACAATGGGGCTGGAGCCTATCCCAGCTCACTTTGGGGCGAGAGGTTGGGTACACGCTGGACAAGTTGAAGCTAAAACCCTCCACTAATATACTCTATATAATACTGTACTGTATATAATACTGTATATAATACAGATGAGTTTTAAACATCCAATATTTAAATCTAGGCAACTGGATTTCTGATTGACAGGAGGGGATTCCAGGTCTTCAGCCTGAGTGGGATCGTTAACCAAACGATTGTTCACACCTGGTTCGTTAGTGCTGTGATGACTGTCGTCTGGGTCGTTAAGGTCACCTGAGGTTCGGCATGAACGACAGTCGTTAAGGTCACCTGAGGTCCAGGTCGTTGGAGTCCCATGGGGCCACATCAGACCTCCAGATTTAACTCTTCTCAAAGGAAGATGACCTGGACGACTTTGTTTGTAACTGCTCTTTACACAAAGAAGATGAGTGGGATAACATAATTTGTCTGTTACAAATCACTGCTGAAATGTTTAATGATCTGACAATGCTCTGGTTAAGGTTTGGTTAGGTCCACACACAAAAACGACTTAGGTCCAGTTCAGAGAAAGATCATGGTTTGGGTTAGAATAAGCACTTCGTTAAGACTATGGGAGCCTCGTCATCATGCCGACAATAATAAACATGATTGTGGTCATGCTTTAAAAAACCCAACATGGAAACAGGAAACGGTGGTCTACTGTGTTCAAATCCAACTTTCTGTTGATTCATCCAACCTCTAACTTTCTTCCTCTATAACAATGTCACTGGACTTCCTCTCATTCCCAATAAAATAATTACTACAGCTGCTGGTGGTCTTTGTGATACAAAAGTCAACATGTCATTTAAGGGGCCTTTGCTGAAGGATAGTCTTAACAAAATCAAAATTTAAGTGCCAATATTCACTGTAATGAAGGAACATGTGCGCAAGCCATGTTTTTTTTATTTATTTATTTGTCGACAATGGAGCTCTGTGCCACAGAGGAATAAGATAAATCAAGTTTGACTACACAGTCTTGTTACTAGGATTTCTGTTTTTTTTCATGTTGACAGTAAGAAAAACAGAATATCACCAGATTTATCCCTTAAACTCATCTACATATACTTGTCCTTTCAACACCATAAATAACGTATAATGACTCTGCCACGGATGATTTAAAAAGGCTATGGGAACTCGTGTTTACAGCCTGAGCAACACCTGTCTCATGTGAGACTTGACATTACGAGCTGGTAAATACGGCTGAATTCACGAACAAACACTGACTACATTCATGCGAGATATTTATTTTCCATTGCTGCACTTGAAATGACTTAATTTACATGTTTTGGCACGAGCGTTTTATGAAAATGAAATGACGTTATTCACGTAGTTCGAGTGTGACTAATGACTTTTTTTGTGCGCTGATGTTGATTTAATTTTATTAATCTGTTTGCAGGCAACGCTCCACAGTAATATATTCACAAGCTGGCAGCAGATTAGGTCATTTTAATGAACTAATTCACTTAACTAAGAAGCGTGTCCCTGAGTGCATATCTTTGAATGAATTATTAATCGGAGTCCCAGGTTGATGACAGTGTCCGAGTCGCTGGGGAATTACAGAGCGGGTTACTCACTCTGAGGGACAGGGATTTGGCAGCGAGCTGAAGGTCATCACTGCACAGACGTGTTCAATAGTTGCGTTTCAGAAAATGACTCATGACAGAAGTGATGCAGGGCGGCGCTGAGCAGGGGCTCAAAGGCCACTGTTGTGATAGTCAAGGCAGAAACCTCACAGTCTCCTCTCGGACTTAACGGGTTCGGATTTTGTCTTTATCTTGGATGCGCCTCGCTTCTTTTGTCATTTCATACACAGGCTGCAGGTTCTGTAAACGAGAAGTTGCTCAGACAAGTTTCCTCTGTGGGAACAGGGTGAATAATGAATCTGCTTATTACTTCACAACTCAACTACTTACAGTTAGAAGTGAAGTCCAGTTTTAAATAATATTTATAGTCAGTATT
Organism: Nibea coibor; assembly: GCA_023373845.1. Classification (NCBI taxonomy): domain Eukaryota; kingdom Metazoa; phylum Chordata; class Actinopteri; family Sciaenidae; genus Nibea; species Nibea coibor. Next base: position 4,540,405 of record CM041725.1, read on the forward strand.
TTTCCTGCAACAGCCATACGATGTTCTAATTATCTATATTCAGTCAGTACCTCTCTATATACACACCTTCAACACAGTGAAATCTATGTTTTTTGATGCCTGTAATGATCATGTTTTTTGACACTGTCATTTTAGAATTTAGGCATGTTTCTGATGTGTTTGTACTGTTAAACACTTTAACTATGACTTCAGGAATAAAAGTATGATCTGAATTTGCATATTTTATAAACGGAAAGTTATAAACTACTAAAGGAAGCATTTATGGCAGGGCTGTTGTATTGGGACACACAGGAAATGAGGCTGGAATTTGTATCTAATTGTGTCTTGTGTCTTTTTGCCTTTTATTTCACAAAGCTCTCTGACTAAAAGTCAGTTCCAGATTTACTCTTGTCCAGCTCACACTCTCCTTTTCTCTTCTTAGCTTCCTCTGTCATCCTCTTTGGTCTGCAAATAGGTCTTTTGGTTCTGGTGCCCATTCCAGCTGGCCTGGCCTGAAAACCTCCTTTTGTTCTTCCCGGTGGTCCGAAACACCTGTGGTACAAACGCTAATGCTCCCTCCGGTGCTCTGAGCTCCAGGCAGCATGGCTAACAAACCGAGCTAACAGCAGCTACAGCTGGCAGCGGTTTACTTCACTGTCCATCAACTAAACTAATTTTCTCCATAAAATATGATCCAGTGTCACCAAAATCAGTGAAATAGTTGTTGGTGAGTGATTGCGTTAAGCTTTACATACTTCCCGATGGTGACCGTAACTGAAGACGTACAATGATTTTAAATTAAAACACTGTTATTTTGTGGTAGAAAGGTTACACAAGGTTGCCTTGATTTAGTGAATATCTTACTGCCACCACTTCACTGAGGTGGCTTTAACTGTATTTGACAAAGCTAGTTGCTCAAGTTTGTTGCTCCGAGAATTCGGTTTATTAAATCGTTAAACTTATGCTACTTAATGACTATGAATAAATTAATTTTGTCAGAATAAAAAGGACCATCAGCCTGTTTTTTGAATGCTCAGCTCTTCAGACACATCCTCCATTCATTCAACACTGCCACGTTTCTCCCTCTGGCATGCATGAGTAAGGGAAACCTGTCGCGAGGAAAGGAAACCGTTTGATCATCTCTCTGTCTAACAGAGTCTTGATCATCGGTTGCTCTGTCTGAGAGAAGTGGAGACGTACTGTAAGCAGGTTAATGCCTTTCAAACCCAGTTAAACCTCTAAAAGGCCCGTTTTGAAGGCAACACAAAGTTGGAAAGGATGAGAAATGTTTTGACTGACTGAAAATGGTTGAAACAGTGGTGGTGGAGCTGAAGCTGCTGAGATTCCTGCACGTTTTGGATAAACCATGAGTAATGAAAAACGTTCCCTTCATCACTGATGAGTCGCTACTTTGTTATATCTGAACTGTGGACAACCTTGAGAGCTTCCAAATGAATCCACCAGTAAACTGATCAAATGTTCAGATGATTTATCATCTCAATTAATAGATTACCATGAGTTATGGGCAACCTAGAAAGTTGGTGATGTTTAAAGTGTCTGATCTAAAACCTGTGATCAAACAGACTCACCATGCATTTATTGGGTTTTTCTCCAGAGTGGACCCTCATGTGGATGAGCAGCTTGTAGCGAGCGTTGAAGGGTTTGTGGCGTCGCACGCAGCCGGCCCAGAAACAGGAAAACTCTTCGCCTTTGCGCTGGTCGATGTGCACCTTCTCGATGTGCCTCACCAGCTCCTCCTGGCTGCTGTAAGTGGCACTGCAGTCGATCCAGTGGCACGGTTGGTCCTGTTGGGCCACCGCCTGGTCCTGTCCTACGGGTCCGTTGAGCCTCGGGAAATGAAGCTGGGTGCTCTCCTGACCGTCGTGGCCTTGGAGGGGCCGGCCCACGTTGAACAGCTCCCCTTGCTGGTTGTTGATTTGAAACGGTTCCCTCTTACACGGCGAGAAATCATCTGCAGGCTCTTGTTTGACCGAGTGGTACTCTTCGTGTATCTTTCCTTGTTGATGAGACGTCTTGTTGCCCCCGGCTGCATCAGAGAGAGCCAACGAAGAGGCAAAAAATAAAGATGAAGATGAGGAGGAGGAAGAGGAAAGAGAAGATGGTGGAGAGCCAAAAGCAGGAGATGTAGCACAGCTGCTTAGCATGTAAGATATCGGGAGGGACGGTTGGGGGTAACAACTAAACCTCTGGTTGTTACTTTTAGGATCTGTGTGTGCTGTGGTGGCAAAGTCCTCCATAGTCTTTTCTATATGGGATCCAGCTGCCTTACAGCTGAGCAGGGAGGTGAGGTCACGGCCCAGCGAGGTCAGAGACAGGGAAGTCCTTGGAAGACAGCAAACGCCCAGACCACCCGAATGCATCGATGACTGACAGAAGCCACCAGAAGACAGCGGTGCCTGAAGGTCTTCGGCATCCTCGAACACACTTCCAAATCCTGGAAGAGTCAGCTGGACGTCTGGAGGCCCAAGGTCAGGGGGCCACATCCTGGCCCCTGCTCGCTGACGTCCACCAAGAGATCCCTTCAGTAAAATTGATGATCTTGGAGCAGCTTTAGGAATCCATTGGAGGTAAAAACCATCTACACCATCTTCAAGCTCTCAAGTGTGATCAACTTGGATTGATTTTCAGCTGCTGGCATCTTCTCATTTCAACCCAAGCGTGCGTAATCTTCTGTCATTTGTTCCGAACTGCTGCTCGGTCAGTCATCTCTCATGCACTGTGGGAGACAGAAACCAAACCCAAATGAGTCATCTCACGAGACAAAAAACACCAATACATATCACACAACAGCTTTGTGTGTGTACCAAGAGCCTTAACTGACGTAAATGAACCAATACTAAATGTTAAAGTACTCGATTACAAAACAAAACCTTGTTGAAGTAAACGTAGAGTATTATCAACAAAGATAGAAGTCATGTACTTTTTCTTTGAAAAGCCTTGGACGGCAATTTATCTGACTTATCATTTGAAAACTAATAGACATCTGAAATGTGACAAGTTGCCGACGTCACAAGCCAGAAAGGTTTGGGAGCTAGTGGTTTAATCTCCAACAATGTTTCTTCTAGAAGACAAAAAAATTGTTGTAAAGTAACTATAGATGTCAGATCAACGTAGTGGAGTAAAAAGTATGTTTTTAAATGAATTATAATCAAGCTGAAGTAGAATAAAATGGAAATACTGAAGTAAAAATCATCATTGCACTTGTATTACATTGTCAGACTCACAATGGAAAGTTAAAAAAAAACTTTCATTTGCATACATTACCCACAATGCAACTTGACCACTAATGGTCCTGTTAAGGATGCAGGTGTATCATGTTAGCAGCAGCTAGTGTAGCCTCAAACAGAGGTGATGAGGAGCGGACTACAGCCATCTGGTAAACTCGCTTACTTCCAACTTCACGCCCCCAAAATGTTTTACATTTTCAAACTTGTAGTCATCATCAACTTGACGCAATTTCTTGCATGCAACTCCCCCCGGAGCCACAAAACCAACTTTGTTATCCACATATGCACCTACAGCTCCTCGAGGCCTGTAAACGGACTCATTGAGTTTTCCTTTAAGTAAATGTACTTAGCATATTCCACCACTGTCAGCTAAACTCACGCAGGATTTATTTATTGCAGGGTTACAAAGCTATGACTCAGCTGCTGTGACAACCTGCCATTTCGAAGGGGTTGAAACATAAAACCCAAAATGTGCCCTCATTTCCAACCATCGGTGTTCAGTCATTAACAACAAATGGACCAAGGTGACCAGCGGAGAAGGTCCCAGATGAAGTAAAACCAAAACAAACAGCGTGTCCGACCCCCTTGTCAGCAGGCTTCAATCAAACAGCTCTGAATGCGACACTGAAAGCTCATGTATATTTGGTTTCCTTTGAGCTGCTGTAACAGTCGGTGCTGATTCATTACTGCAGGCATTAAGGCCACCCTTGCAGCAAACAGCCAGGCGTTGTGTGGCAGCCGATTGCCTGGAACCTGGTCCAGATGCTTGTTAACAGAAGAAGAGTAATGGACCACATCTCTCTCTGCAAGCTGGTGATGCAGGCTGGAAAATGGTGGGTCAAACAGAAGTCCCCCCTCCACCCCAGTCACATATACAGTAGCTCCTCTGTGCAATAGTGCTTGAGTGTTTATTGGAGTGGACTTGATTTCCACTGTTCTCTGCCATCTGCCAGATATTGATGATCTAATTTACATCAGGATCCCTGCCACGTGTAATTAGTCATCGGAAAGATTCAATGGGATTTAATGTGGACGGTTATTTTACGAGCCAGAAACAGGCACAGCAAAGATGATGAGTAAGTTCACTTCTGTAGTTATATTAGCTGACGAAGGAGTCACTAAGTGTAGGTTCATGCCCATAGTTTCCTGGTATAGTCTGGTTTACAGTTTTATGATTCTTCCCGTAAATCGCTGGAGTTCCCCCCACTGGAGTCGTGTAGCAGACCAGTCATGGGAACTGTGGTTGACTCTTAATTAGAGAGGTTGCAACGTGTCTGTGTGTCAACAAGTCGAACGGGATTAATGATACTCTATATACTATAGAAGAAGTGGTTCGGTATGTTTGAAATATGATGATTGCAACTTAATACCTGTTGGCTTTGAGAGTTCAAACCAATATTAGACCTCTGAGGCTAAACTGTGGGATGAAAACAGTCAAAGAAAACAAACTTATCTCTAATCGAACAGGTCCTTTTTTTTATCATCAAACCAGGACTTGTGTAAACATTCACCCTGCCAACAATCCTGCAGAGTGAAATCCAGCAGCAAATTTAGCAGGGGGATTTTTTTAGCAGTGTCTGTTCACAAACCACTTTGGTCCTAATCCAGAAAGAAGACTCAGACAGTTAAACTAAGAAAAGTGTCCCACAAAGCCTCAACCGAGCATGCAAACCTTATAAAATAGCAGGCGCATCTCATGTGGTGTCTTTTAAAGACTCACTTGCTGAGGTTAGCTAAACACAGCTGTGGCGTTTCAGGACAAGCAAATGTGTACTTGTCTCAACAATAAGCACTTTGGTTCTTGAATTACAAATGTTTTTGTGCTTGTCGGTTACACTGAAACATGGGAAAAGATCCTTATTGAAATGAGAGCTGTGGATACGCACACGAAATTCAGTTTTCCAAATCCTGTCCTTCCTAAATGATCCTCGCTGGTGTTACGGAGGCGTCAGCGTGGATCAGCTCAGATGTAGCTGAACTTCTGTCAGTATGCAGCTTTATAAACTTTGTACAGTTCAATGTAAGTACAGTCAAATCAGCTTTTTTAAAATTATCAATCTATTGATTTATTTTGGGGGTTTTATAACTAAAACCAAGTCTAAGGACTCTTTTTGTATATAACAGTGGAAAGTTAGCTCAGAACAGTTTCTGTTTCAGTTTCAATCAGCTACTCCTGCTTTTACTTTGCACTGGTCAATAATTTCATAATAACAATGGATCAAATGAGTGCTGTGTAATGTTGTTATTACATTATACTATTGATATGCTTCTACGTATTTAAATATGCTACATAGTTACATTGTTGTCCTGTCCTGTCCTCTCTGCTGTTTCTGCGACTTCCTGCGACTGCGTTATTTTTTCCAATGCATGTGTTCTTCAAGAGAAGAGTGAATACACCCAATCTCATCTGACCTCAGAAGTTAAGCAGGGTCAGGCCTGGTTAGTACTCGGATGGGAGAATGTGCTGTAAGGACACCACAGCACAGTGGTACAGCAGTTACAAGCTGCACCCTCTGTGGCTGTGAAGTGAAACCAATACCTAAGAGCCAAAAACTGAAGTTCTTCAAAAGGCCACTTAACGCTGGCTCCAAAAGTGAGTCAGTCTCCATAAGTCCCCATGTTGAAATGTCCAATTTAACAGCAGCAATAAACACAGGATGGTGGAGCCTTGGGTATTTGTCCATACCTCATGTATGCTTGTTCGCATACAAATAAACACCAAAGAACTGATTTAATTATCTATTGCCCCAGGTAGGCGGTTGTATATATTCTTTGCAGGGAGTAAACTGTCACATCTCTACCAATAATCGCATCACTGAGCCATATGGAATCAGCATCATGTGCATCCTGGTACGTCTGAGGACTGATTTGCAGACCTGATGTTGTTTTTACTGCACTTTTACATAAATCTGTGAGATTTTATGAGTTTGAGAAGGAAAATAAGTGTTGTAAATCTTACATCCTGGATTTAAATAAATGCATGGGGACATTTTCTTGTGGGTAGAAATACCCACAGGTGCAGTATATTTTCGGTTAAGACAATATGTTTGCAAGAGAACAAAATCTCGTAAATGTGGCTGGCTGACCATTAAAGAAAACATGTGGATTACGTAACTAGTTTCACAAGTGTCACTTGTGTTTTTTTCTTATGAAAGGACGTGAGACAGCGGTATCCCAGTAACAGAGAAAAGTTGGCTGCAGGGTGAGAGTTTACACTTCTCTAAATAATCTGTGCCTCCGGGCCTCCGCTTTCAAAATAAGTTAATCCTGTGAAACCAGTGCTGTGTGCTGTGACCTACGAGTGCTGATAAATCATAATGTGCTCTCTTTTCTGGTCATTAAGCTTTATTTATCCACAGGAAATTGAATGCTCTTGTTTTTTTCTACATTCTTACGGTTATGCACATTCACACCTTCGAGATTTACAGAGAGACTCCCGCACAGGTGTTAATTAAAAGTGAGCCGAGACTTATTAAATTCCTCAATATTCCAGGGAAGCAAACCTTGCAGATGCAATGCCACTTCTCAAAGCTGCAACCGCTGTTTCCACTGCAACCATCCTCATCTCTTCCTCATCTCTTTGGTCACCATTTTAAATAACATGATATGAACGATTATAAAGTGATAAAACTCAATGATCTCATTTACTTGACTTCTTTTACATTGCTATGTGTTTAAATACTGTCTGTTCTGTTTTATATCTGTTGTAATAGACTTGTTCTGCGTGTCTTGATCAGGACTTCCTAGAACATTTAGAAATATATGTGAATGTACATACGGTGTCGATTGCTTTTGATTTGTATAATAATGTGATTAATGTTTATTATATAATTTGATGTAATGTATTTATGTTTGGTGTGGACCCAGGAAGATTAGCTGATAGTCATGAAAACTCACTGTCATGATATCTCGCTCTTGTTTTCATTGGACCCGTTAAAAATCATCTGCACGCCGCAGTCATAGTGACAGTGACCGCATTGTACCTGTGTCGCAGACGGCATTCATCTCCTGATTTATTTACACAGACTGTGTGAAGCCTTTAAACCCTCTACACTATGAAACTGGCTGGCAGGTAGGAAATCGCTGCACATGTTGATCCGCTCACCTCGTTTCCATATTATTCTTCCAGCGATAGACTTTTCAGAGGGGCAAACATATGTCTTACTGATATAACACACCTCAAAAGGAAAAACCGTTTCACAGTCGAGGGAGTAATAAATGCAACAAAAAAAGAAGACAAATATCATCTCTTCACATCAAACACTTTGCTGAGTTAGGCGCACAGTCCTGCCCGCTGTGGGATGAACAGCTGGATTTTCTGTTCAAGCTAAACAAGGTCAATCTAGGTCTGACGATTAAAAGACGTGCAGAAGAGTTTGTCCCTCCAAAAAACATGATGTACTCGATGACGAATATGCAGCTGAGCAAAATGTTCTGTTCTTGTCTTTAGACCGCTATAAAGATTTTTACAGCAACACGAGCTGCAAACATCTTCAGCTGAGAAGCTCAAACAAGACGATCGTGAGGTTTAAACATTTATTTGTACTGAGGGAAGAGGCCCAACCTGAAGCTGCTGACCTGACACTGACTGTGCAGAGCTGCACAAAGACAAACCTGAGCTGAGTACGCAGTAATTCATGACAGTTAAATGTTGCAGAGTCAAGCTGCTGTCAGTCACGTAACAAGGTGCTGCAACCATTATTCAGTTTATTCATAAGTTATCTTCTATTAAATTAATTAATTTAAATAATTTGAGTCACTTTTTAAGGAAGTTCTCCGATTTCTGCTTCTCAAATATCAACATTTTCTGGTTTACTTAGTCCTCTGTGACACAAAACTGAATATCTTTGAGACGAGACATTTGAGGACGTCAGCTTGGCCTTTGGGAAGAGGTGTCCTTCCATAACTAACTGATTAATAAAAAAGAAATCACCCTTCCATCCACTTATCCAGGCTTGGGATGTCAGTGGCAGTAGGTTTACCAGCTTGTTCCAAATTTCCTTCTACCAAGCAACACATTCCAGCTCCTCCTGGAGGCTCCCAAGGCTTTCCCAGGCTAGATGAGCTACATAGTCTCTCCAGCATGTTCTGGGTCTGCCCCACACAGGTGCACACAAGTCTATGTGTCACCAAACGTTCTCGATTTTTATCACAATTTTCATATAATGTGTAGATTAAAAACCTAATATGGTTCTTTATGGTAACATTTGTTAGTTTTTATCAAAACCAGGTCCTACTGCTGCAAAAGGGAACTTAAAGAACCAGTAATCATTATTCCAAATAACCTTTAAAGAACCTTTAAATTAAAAAAAAGGTTCTTTGAAGCACAAAATGTGCTGCGATTGCAACTTAAACTTTTGCAGTCAGTTCCCCAAAGATCCTTAAACAGCAAAATAAGGGTAAAGGGTATTTAAGGAAAGAAAACAAACATCTGAAAACAGTTAAATTGGGAAGTGATTCTAGTTCCTCTTTATTCAGCAGATTTAAAGTCCATAATAAACTGTCCTCCCAAGAAAAATGACACTATCAGTCGTTTCAGCAAACATCCCAAAAGAAAAAAAAGTGTTTATGCTCGAGTGATAAAATCCTCTGGCAGCTGAGGAGTTGTGAGTCTTGCCTATCAGGAGCAAAAGGAGGAAATAGTGTGATGTTGTTATAGAATGATAAAAGTCTGTAGACGGAGGAAATCAGGGTGGTTAACGTTCAATTGAGTCAACTTCCTGTTCTTTAAACCATGACTAAGAACATTCCCAAACCTTTTGTGCCTGAACCGAGCCAAACAAATGCATCCTCACTCCCAGTTCAATCAATAAAAAAGGTAACTTGGTCAGTGGTCTTGTGCTTCAAACTGGGACGCTCTAGGTGTCCTTATAGTGCCAGTTTATTACAATTAAAAGGCAACATTCTGTCAATTTAGCTATTTCTATGCAATGTCTGGTTAAAATTTCAAAATAAAGCTTGCTGAGAAGCATTTTTGATTTTAGGCGCCAAACTCCATGGTGCGAAAAACTGCAGTTCCTCAAATGTCCACTTGAGGCTGGCTGCAGAAGGGAGTCACTCTCCATAAGTCCCCATATTAAAATGTCCAACTTTACAGCAGAAATAAACATGTTTACAGCCTGGTACAAAAAACAGCTTTGGTCTTTTTAGCTAATTTCCCTGTTCATGAGTCTGAATTTCCATACAACTCAACCGTTCAAATTATATTAAAGATTGAAATTATGCAGAATTAAGAGTGTGGTCGCGTTGATTGACAAGTGGGTGCCATTACAGATGGCTTGCTTGAGCACCCAGGCATCATTCGGCCCCCCTCAGGTTGGCGGATGATCCCCGTCTTTGCCGATTTTTAGGAGGAGGCAGGACTGCAAACATGGCAGCGGTCAGAGCCAAGATTCAAAATGGCTCTTTGGAAACATTTGGGTGACATCCATTCTTTAAACTGTCACAGTCAGGTTTAGACACAAAAACTACTCAGTTTGGGTCAAAATAAGTTCAGAATGCAGGACCGTATTGACTTTTGGTTTCACACGAGACATGAACAGCAGTCTCCTGGGTGTAAGTCTTGTTTGAACCATCCATCCACCTCAACCTCCTCCATGTGTGGACTTTCTTGCTCTTTATACTACTTTATTCACCGCTACAACATTACACCAGACAGGGGGAGTGCAAAAATGACAGTAGAGAAGTACCTACTGCATCACAATTTGAAGCTCAAGGCTGTTGACCATGCTGGCATATTTGAGGACTTGGGTGTGGACAGATGAGGTGCGTCATGTCCCAACAGGACCATCAAGGTGACATTTAAGCATGAAAACTGACTGTGAGGCTGACTTTAATGTTTAAAAAGGTTTACTGTGAACACTGCGGCTTCACAGGCTTCATGTTGACCTTGAGTGAAAACAGGCAGAGCTAAACGCGAGGATGGCGAAGGTGCTGAAACGCTGATGTCCAGATGTACCAGGAGACATTAACGTCACTGATGAGCGACACATGGCTGCAAGTTGCCACCTGGTTTCTGAACATGACGGCTCGGTGTGCCAGTCTGATTCATGCAGGCCAAGTCTACTGAGGGTGAGCATGAAAAAGGTGCTGATGACAATTTTTCCAGAAAGACAAACCAAAGCAGAAATCCCTACAGCATCCAAGTGAGTGATCAGCTTAATGAAGAGAGCTGCTGAAGTCAGTACCGTGATGAAATGCCAATGCTGCTAAGTCATTTTGAAGCTTTGCTCAAAGAGGAGGCTTGTCCAGGTGACAAAACCACTGATGGCTGTGGAAACACAGCTTGAAAAAGAAGACAGGAATGCAAAACCACCACAAGACCCCTACAGAGAAGGTGATTACTCTTCCATACCTCGTTATATCGATACTCCAGCTGGAAGAGGCTGAGATGATGCAGACGGGGAAGGCAACTTTTTGCACATAAAATCAGGTGACAGACCTGAAGTTCGTCTCCTGTGTTAGTAAAACTGTTGTCCGTGGACCTGTCTCAACATTAGATGATCTTCTGAGCACATGAACCTTCTTCTTAGTGCTGGTTCTCAGCCAATTCACACCATGATCATCCTGAATTTGTCATTTAGCATTAACAAAGTCTTGTGCATTGGTTTTGATGTTGATGGCTGTGATTTTCACTCTGTGTCAGATCAGTTTTAAAGAAACAATGAGTAGAAACTGGTATTTTTGCCCAGCTCCTGTTCTGGCACGACACCGGCTTCTCTCACCATCAGCACCCCCCCCCACAAAAACTCCAAAACTGGTCCAAAACGCCTGTGGTACAAACAAGAACACTCCCACGGTGCTCTGAGCTCACAGCAGCGCGGCCAACAAACTGAGCTAACAGCAGCTACAGTTGACAGACTGTTTACTTCACTGTCTGTCAGGAAATTCCATCGTACCAAAGCACAAAGTTACATAGTGTGAGAAGAGACGTACGAGTGACAGAGACATCGCTCATCTGATTACAAGTAACAGATTTTAAATCTGTTTGTAATGGCAGAAACATTGCTTTAACTCAGTGTGTGCTCTCAATGTGTCCACGTTGTCATGAAACTCACAGTGTCTGCGCTGGTAAAATCCCCTCCATTGTTTTAATGCATCTGATCACTCGTATCACTGATGTGTAACACTCCCGTTTCCATAATACTGCGGGCTAGTCAGAAAAATTCTTTGGCACTTTGCAGATTTTGAGAGGCAGTTTAGGTCAAAGTAAAGTCAGAGGGGAGCAGGTGAATAACACGGTCTCATGTTGCACACAATGAGAATGTGTTATTGGATCAGAACTCATGCATGTCATCTGAAAAAGAGGCTTGAACTGGTGTTAACTTTAGACACAGTGATCCTCCAGAGGATCTTCCTCAAACTGTGAGACAGTTAATCCTGCATTTTTTTCTCATTGAAGCATTTAAGGGACTCCTGCTTTTCTCTTGTCAGTTTCAATTTCAACTGAATTTAATTGTCACATAAACACACAATCATAGTGAAATGTATTTCTGAGAGCCACTCGCTGCTCACAGCCTTGATATATGATTATAGATCGGGAAGTGGCTTCAGTATGATGCTATTTATCTGGCTACAATAGATAAATTGGGCTGTATGCTCCATATCTATGATTTGATATGACAGATGTGTAACCAGTACACCACAGTAGCTTCAATACAACAAACAGCCAACAGCAGCCATGTCAGATCACTGCACACATGCATACAACTCCTGCATGCCGTTAATGTCACAGCCATTATAAACTAATGCGTCACAGCCGTAATCATAACAACCAAAGCACTGCCGCAATCACAGCGACAGCCAAAGCTCTGTCATCCCACAGCTATAGTCATAATCACAGCTACAGACCGTCAGTCTGCCTCTGCAGCTCAGGGTTATGTACATGAAATACAGCTCAGACTTCCCTTTTGTGGTGCAGCAAAGAACTTTAGATTAATACTTAAAGTAAGGTCAAAGTTTGCATTTTGGGAATTAAGCCAATGTGCTTTTTTTGCTCAGATTGATAGCAGGCTCAAAGTCTGTGCTGTAAACATGTTAAAATGTCCAACTTCACAGCAGAAATAAACATGTTTACAGCCTGGTACAAAAAACAGTTTTGGTCTCTATAGCTAATTTGTATAGTTTTATAGTTCATGACAACTGTACTGAGGGTGAATTTATATACAACTCACCTGTTCAAATTGTATTAAGGCTTAAAGTTATGCAGAATTAAGAGCCGGACGCTTTGATTGACAGGTGGGTGCTGTTACTACACCAACCAGTTAATCCTCAGCTCCACCTCAGCTCCACCAGTAACTGCCAACATGGCCAGATCAACCAAACTGTGAGCTTCACAATGGCTCTTCAGAAACCTGTGGGTAACGTCACGGATGCATTGTCCATATGTATACTGTCTGTGGTCCTGATCATGAAATAGTTTGACCTATAACCTGTATATAAAACTACAAATTGTGATTATTACTCATAGTTTTTTGTACGGCTTAAACTAAAGAAATACAACCTGTTTAATGGTAAATGTTGAAGGTCCTGGTATTTAGTTACTTCAAGACAAAGTCAAGCCCCATTTCCACTTTTTACGATAAGCTATGTTAACAAGCTGCTTCATATTTACCTTACAGACATGACACAATCTTCAGTGCAGTGCAGACTTAAGCAGTTGTGACATACTTATACTTATACTAAAGTAAAGGACCTGCAGACTTCCTTCATCACTGGTTTAGTAAACATACGATTTGAGAGCAGGATATAACTTAGAGTGCCAGAAATGTGAATATGTTTGAGTTATTTTCTTAGGTTGGTGTTAAGTACACTATCTCAGCATCAGCGAAATTGCCATCTTCATCAAAAATCATATTTCCTTCACAAACAAGAAAGTTTTCAAAAATTGAGCCAAAAGGTGTGGATGGCTTCCCATTCCTCCATCGCTGCTCACCTATCCCTCCGTCCTCTCCTCCCTAGCAAACCTAAACATTTACAAGCAGGTGTGGATCTGTGAGAAACTTATACTGAGCGCAGATGGCAGGAAATTCCAGTTAAATGACAGTGGCTCAGTCCAAACCACAAGACAGTGTGAGCAGAGCCCGTGAACCAGATACACCAGGGCCAGCACCAGCAGCAGCAGCAGCAGCGCCTATGGACTTGACTTGGACTCCCCGGGCCTGCCAGCGTCTTGAAATAGGAGCGGCTTCACGAGACGTCTGTTAAAACTCTTCTGTGATGGAGTGAGTCTGGTGTGGTGGGCACTGACTGACTCCAATGTGTCTTTCCAAACAAATTTTGGGTGGTATTCGGTCTGAGAAACCTTGTGAAAATAGATTATGTTTTGCATCTAGCGGGTTTTTATAGCTTACGTTTGGTGAAACATCAGTGTTTCTGCCAATAGATCAAGCAGGACTATATCAAGCAACACTTTCCAGCTCCTCATGCAGCACTCCTCCATATGATGTCATGGGAAAATTAATTTTACACAACGAACAGACGGGAGGGTAGCAGACACCAGGGAGGGGAATTAGAGTAACTATAAGGAACGTTACTCTGGTGTTGATTCTGGCGACCCCTGTGGACAAAAGTGGTAATGTTTAACTGACTTGTTTTGGCTGATTTTGAGGATGGATGTAGTATCTGTGACATCAACCACAGGCCTCTGAAAAGCCGCTGTGAAGCTCAGTGCGACGGCTCTGGGCACTAGAAGTTTCTCGTACTTCAGCTAGTTTCAGTCAGAGCCACAGAGGTTGCTGCTTGCACAGAAATATCCAATCTTCTCGCTGATGGTCTTTATTTGTTTGTGTAGCTCAATCTAGGGACAATTAATCAATTCATCACTCTCCACTGACTTTGTGTTGTATGAAGATGACTTGTGGTCTACAGGCAAACAAAAGAAAAACGCCTAGAAGCTTCTGTAGGGTGAGATGCAGCACCAACAGGGTATTATATAAGTTTTATAGGCTTCCTGCTGATGCTTCATTAAGATGTGAAGCATCAACAGGAAGAATGGGAAAACTGTGAGATCTCTGGATGTCTACTATGCTGGTTTTGCTCTTTGTTGGATTAAATGGTGATCAAAGTATTTCACTTCTGGCCCATTAGAGGCAACATTTTTCCAAGAAAAGCAAGGAGAAGAGAAACGCACACACATTTAAAACACCTTTTTCTCTCTGGTAGACACTAAAATAACAATTTGATATGCTTAAATCTAATGTTTTTAGTTAGTAATAGGTATTCTGTCAGTATTTCAGTTCTTAGAATATTTATTCGGCCACTAGGCGTGTTTTTTTTTCATAGCCAGTTAAATTTATACATTATTAGTATGTTGTTGGCTGAATAAATGCTGCCAGACTATTTCTTTCATCTAAAACAATAGGGCACCCCACCCCCCTGGAAAACTACATGGTTTAGTCCACTAGTCGTAATCCCAATAAACAATATAATGCAAAAAAAAAAAGACCCCCCATAATGGAGGAGTGTGTTTTTGAAGGTATTTGACTGTCTGAAGAAGTGTACGAGCTGCTTCAGTGTAGAGGTCAGAGTTTCCTCATGGCCAAAGACTTCAGTTCTTAATCACTATCGATTAAACTACATGATAGCTGCCACACATGCATGTGCTCGTCGATTTAGTTACTCGTGCAGTCGAGACAGCGATTAAACTACATGATAGCTGCCACACATGCATGTGCTCGTCGATTTAGTTACTCGTGCAGTCGAGACAGCGGCCGAGCACTGAGCTGCATAGATACAGGGTCCAGATTTCTGTGCCAGACCACTGCTAGAAGATAACAATGGCTTTGTCCAAACGAAAGTGGAATCATATCGCAAATTCATTTGGGAATAAGGGGAGGGGAATTGAGCCAAAGAGTGAGTGGGTAAGCGGGAAGAGTTTATGAAATGACTCAAAAATGAATGAATACTGCAAACACTTGTTCCAGTACGCACTCTGTGTGAAAACTCACATTTTAGTTTGCATTAAACTTCTTCCTGTGTTTCCAGCAGAGCCTCTGAATCCTTTGAAACACTCCTCTTTTATTTTTTTTAAACTCAAACTTTGAAATGTAAATTCGTTTTCCTCTGGGAGTGGATGAAACGAGGAAAGCTGTGTGTACGTCTGTTTCGCAGATTCTGCGAGGCATCATTAATCTTGACACATCTCTTTAATTTAACTGCTATATTTGTTATGCTGGTGTGTTAGTTTTAGGTGGCTCCCAGTAATAATATTTAAACTTTATTGCAACAACTCCCTCTACATTGAGTTCGGTCCTCGCGTCCTAAGACTAACTCATGCAAAAACAGTGTATTTTGTTGCTACTGGCTGTGACTACATGCTCCATGAGACATATATTATAATTTGAACTAATAATATTCTCATTTTGTCAGGATAATCCTCTTGAACGTATGCTGTAATTATGTTTATTTATGCTGTACTGATTTAATCAAACTGTCCAAGGGAATTAAACCTACTATTGTGTTATTCTTTATAAAATCTGTCTCTAAACAGATCATAAGTTGCCAAACCGACATCTTAAATCTGTGTTAATCAATATTTGTTTTATTGTAATTGAATAAAAATGGCACATGACTCTAGCAGTTTCCCTCAACTTTGCAAAGTGTTTTAGTCTATTTTGAATCAGTTTTTTGGCCATGCAGCCCGCGACTTTACTATTTTGGTTCACCGCTCAAAGTTTTCAGCAGCTCCACGCAGCTGTTCTAAAAAAAAAAGAAAGTCTTCCGATAAACCAACTGCACACTACCTGCTCAGCACCAAACACAGCTAGGGATGAGCTGGTGGCATTTCACAGCTAAATTAAGGACCAGTGTGTAATGTTTTGTGGCATCCAGCAGTGTAGTTGTACCTCCTTGCCTCACCTTTTCTTTTCTAGCATGAAGGAGAAATCACAGTGTCTGCTCTGCAAAAGGCCTTATCAAGTGTTTTGTTTGTCCGTTCTGGGCTACTGTAGAAACATGGTGGGTGAACATGGTGGACGCCTGTTGATACAGAAGGCACGCTCGCCGTCCGTTCCATGGACGCCACAGCTGCCTGAGTTAAGCTCGGTCGTTCTAGTCAGTGTTTCAATGTTGGCTTAAGAGACTCAGCAGTTCCCACCAAGAACAAGCACTTGGCAACAGTGGCAAAGAAAAACTTTCTTTAAGAGGCAGAAACCTCGAGCAGAACCTGGATCATTGGTGGGCAGCCATCATAAAGACAAAGAGGGGCAGAGAGTAATAAAAACATATTAATTTATACTTATTTAATATTATTATATTTGAATATTTCTGCCTAAATGTTACACACTGGTCCTTTTACGCAGTCAGTGAACCTAAGTTTTCAGTTAATTTGCAGTTAAAGTGAGGCTATAACTTTTAATACTTTAACTTGTACTGTAATAATTTGTACATTGTGGCACGCTGCTACTTATGTAAGCATCTGAGTACTGCTTCCATCACTGTCCAAAGAGAGAATCAACAAATCATTCAACCATGGAGAAGAAGGCTTTGCCTGCAACTAAATATGGAAACCAAAGAGGCTATACGCACACACACACACACGCACACACATTTCTTTAATACATTTGTTTTCTATTGAAGTATTGTGAGAATTACCCCCAAGCAAGGATCTGGAGTTTATCATCATCATGTAGAGATAAACTACCCTCCGTGTATTAACTGGAGCTTTTATAATCCCACTAATTCACTGGACTGCGCTAAGAAGAAAAAGTTCTGGGACTTGAAATAATTTCCCAAGTAAACATGATTTAAAAAGACATTGGCCCACAGTTAATACACACCAGAAACAATGTTGAAACAGTTACCTCTGATACTCGCAGCGGGTCATATTACCCAGCTGTGTCACCCTTGGGTGTTGCAAAAGAGCGAGCACCTCTAGCCAGGAATAATATTTCTGAACCAAACCAAAATGAGCTCTGCTCGTAGGGTAATCACTGTTAATGTCCGTGAAAGGTATGTAGCGAGCGGGGCAAGCTGAGAAAAACAAGTGACGAACCATTTCATCAGCATGCTATGAACACAGGCACCGCTGTCATAAAACTGCAGTTCAAACTAGTATGAGATCGGATGTGACAAATTCAGACTGTGGGCTGTTTTTTCAAAGACATGGTAACAAATATTTATGTAAGAGAAGGCAAATTAGTTTCTTGCCTAACACTAATAGGTCCCATATGATCAGAGTTTCTCGCTGACTTTGAACCTTTAATTAAATACATTAGGTCATCATGTTCTACGTAATGTAAATACAAGTATTAAAGGGGTATTAGTAAGTAAGCTGTGACTTTAAATGACCTCTATTGGCCACCGGTGGGAATTGCAGTAATAAGTTGTGTCCAAGCGAATATTGCTCAAATTTTAATCAAATTTACGATAAGTCAGCGTAACAAAAAAATTGGCTCGACAGGTGTTTCCATCAGATGGTTCAATGCAAATAATATGACGTGGGTGTAACAACGAATTACGTAATCAAAAGAGAAACTCTTCTAACTTTTCCCAACATTTTTTTCCAATGGTATCATCTCCATGTGGTGTTTTTAATTCACTGCCACCCATTTGTGTTTTATTTTAGTTTGAGGGTTTGCTGTCTAAAAGAGTTTAGTTTGACATTTTTAAGGATGTTTTTGCTTTCTTGCCAAGAGTTAGATGGAAAGATCGACATCACTCATGTATCTGTGCATCAAGTATTGAGCTATGTAGAGCCAGGAGGTGATTAGCTTAGCTTAGCATAAAGAAACAGGGGGAAGCTGTTAGCTAGTTTGGAGCTATAGTGACTAAACTCGTTTTATTGCTTTGTTGACGAGACCGCTAACGGGTTGTCACGTAATTTTAAAAATGAGCCCTTCCACCACTTTGCCTGTGGACAGATTTCTATGTAAAGGATCATTTCCCAGGAGAATCCAAAAGGATGTGATGTCCATGCCTTCTCTCTCCGTAGCTGATGATGATATGTTAATAATAAGGTGTAGCCGAGAGCGTTGCAGGGCTAGGGGCCAACTAGCTGTAACAGCAGCCAAGCTGGCGTTAAAGGCTTAAAGGCCCAGTGTGTGACAGGAATAGCGATACAATATCCATTACTATATTTTCATTTGCGTATAATAACTTGAGTATAAGACTCGTGTTTTTGTCCTAAAATGAGCCATCTACAGTGAAAGTGAATGTCCAGATTAAACAAACAAGCTATATGTTTCCAGACTAACTGTTTCCACTCTTTATGCTAAGCTGTCTGCCGGTTGTAGATTTATATTTACTGGACAAATGTCAGTGGTATTGATCTTCTTATCAACTATAAGCAAGAAAACCAACAAAACCTGTTTCCAAAATGTTGAATTGTTCCTTTATGTGGAGCCATCCTATGCTGGCAACCAAAAAAAAGGTTAATTTTTATCAACACGCTCTAATATTCAGGTGTCAAACATACTGTGTTTCTAAGGTGCAGACTGAAAATGTGCATAAAAAAGATGAATAGTACATTATAGGTCCGACACAGACAAGAAGGAACTGTCAAACTGGACAAAAGAGTTTATTTTTTGTCACATAAGTGTCTATAACGTCTCATCTTTCTTGCAGAATCACTGGATTCTTTGAGGTTCATTCTTCCACTTGTAATCCGATTAAACATTTTGCAACCATTGTTTACGTTTTGGAAAAAAAAAAAAGAAAAGTCAGCACAGGAAAAACAATCCGCTGTTATTTTCTTCCCCTGGTGTGAAACTGAGGCGAACATACACTGCCAGGGCAAACAAATATTTTAGGGCGAAACAAATCTTGGAGCTCTTGCTCGTATAGCACCATGCTCCTTCTGAGCACTTGAACAAACAGATGTGAGCATCTGGTGAAATAATCGCTGAGTCACATTGGTATTGATCAACAACCTGATCAACCCTCCCAGAGGCATATTAAGGTAATTCTTCAAGGACCAGTACAAATCTTGTTTATTACCCCACATATCTAACATTAAATGAGGTAAATTATAAAATTAACTGCACACACCTCTGTGCACGGGGGAACACCGGGGCCGAGGCCTGCAAGTATAAACCATGAGTCCCCAGCTCGATCTTCATGCCAGTGATACCATGAGACTAATGATTAAAACAAGCCTCCTCATCTGTTTGACTTTCAGAGAGCCAGATTTCCACCCCCCGTGCAGCACTTTTCATTCCAGCTACATTACATAAATCAGTGGACTGCAGAGGAGCGGAAAGGAAGAGTCCCATAAGTAATAAGAGAGCAAAGAAAATGTGGGTTTACTACAGTATAAAGCAGCATTTCTATTAATTGCCTTCCTCAAATCCTTGTTGCACAATCAAAACAAGTTCTTGTGTAATCTCTGATGCAGAGGTAAAATTAGACCTGATTATAACATTTCCTAGCAGTGTTGTTCTCCTCTATCCAGGGACGTTTTACCTCATTTATCAACTTTTTTTGACAAGTTAGTGGCTGTAAAGCACATCCTGTATCCATCAAACAAGAGTTCAGATCTCAGCTGGAGTCACTTTGTGTGTTTACAGGCAGCTGTTAACATTTTTTTTCTTACACTCGTGTTTACTTCTTAATACGTGTTAATTTTTCCCATCACGGTCATTGTCAGTTAAAGAAAAGTTACCCAAAAAGTTAATTATATAGTGGTAAAATAAATCACGTGCAAACGTCTTCACGGGTCTCCATGACAACGCCGTTTCTACACGTTTATAAATAAAAATTTAAAAGACCTAAAACTAACGTTGAGGTAACTTACCGTGAAGTGTCCGCTCATCGTTCACGGCTCGTTCCGTTAACGTCTTTTTTCTGCCTCGCGCGCTGATTGTGTGCTTCTTCCCCAACTGTCACAGCGCGAGCTCTCCTCTCCTCTCCTCTCTCTCGCGCGCTCTCTCTCTCCCTCTCTGTGCGCCGCGAGCTCAAACTGTCTGCAGCTGCTCCGCTGCTGCGCACGCGCACACGCACACACCTACACCAGGCAAAACCTCCTTTGTGTGTGTGTGTGTTAATGAACAGAGGATGTGATGCAGATAATTAAACACATCATGTGTGGTAACTATTAAAAAAATGGTTCTTGATAAGTGTTATGGAGCACTTGGAGTTCTCTGGAGAACCTTTTTTTTATCCGTAATTACTCTTAAGGATCTTTGGGAAACTGAATGTAAAAAAAAAGTTCTTTAAATCACAATTGCAGAACTTCTGGAGCTTTAAAGAACATTTGTTGTGTTGTGTTCCATCTTTGGATGGTTCTTTGGTGTACTGATTACAGGTTCTGGAGAATCTTCTTATCCTTAAATACACTTTCTTTAAGGTTCTTTGGGGAACTGAAGGCAAAAAAAGTCACAGTTGCAGAACTTTTGGTGTTTTGAAGAACCATTTTATGTTTAATAATCTTTTTTTCCTTTGGTTCTTTGCTGGTTCTGGAGAACCTTTTTGGTGCTTTAAAGAACGTTTTTTATGTTTAATAATCTTTGGTGTATTGTTTACTCGTTCTTTACGTTCTCCTTTGCAACAGTGTTCCTAAGATTCTTTGGATTATTTAAGGGTTCTCTAATATCAACCTTAGCATGGTGGTTCTTGATAAATGTTCTGGTGAGTTCTCTGGAGAACCTCAAATAACATTATTACTGTATAAGGATCTTCATTATTTCCTATGAAGGGTTCTTTGGCGGTTCAAAGTTCCCTTTTGCACCAGTGTGACCTGGTTTTGTCAAATACCAACAAATTGACTGTTTGAACACCTTTTTTGGGACATGTTCTAACATACCAATAATAGTTCTTGGTACCACTTTTCTAGCAGGTCACCTTTTATCAGACACTGACTTTCACCCTCCAGACCCTTCAAGTTACCTTCAAGGACCGGTGTGGCATCTAAGGAGTGTAGTTTCTGATTGCAACACTCTCAACACTCACTCTTAAAAACCAAGTGTACATATATTTACATCTTATAGTACTCGAACATCAAGATAAATTCCTTGTATGTGTAATAAATCTGTTTCAGTTTATAAAGGGACCAATAGTTAATAAATAATTTATAGGGTTGCCAGGTTGTGACTCTATCCTCCTCCTGGTCATATATAAACTCTAACCTGGAGAGCAGATGACGGACATCAAAAACTATTTATTAATAAATATGTATTAACATTCACAACCACATATTACAACCACTGAATTTTAATTAATAACTTAACTTTATATCACTTTACTTAACATAACTTTATATAACTCTTCCATTATTCAACAACCAGAGAGAATTTTCACAATCTGGCAACCCAAATGTTTGTATTAACGTCTGCTCTATAAATCATTAGAGTGTGATACATTACAGATGCTGTAATACATACTCTATCTGTAAAAATCCCAAAAATCTATGAATATGCAAATATTTTTCATTGCAGATGTTAAACAGCTGGACACAAGATGTTTTCTGCTTCGCTGAAAAATCCATTTAGTGTGCCGGAGGTTTCAGGTTTCCACATCACACTTGTGTAAGTCACACACTGGACCGTGATTTACTTCCAAACTAGTCGTGATGTCGCAACATGCTGCTCATATGTTAAACTAAGACTGAAGGTGAGAACAGAGTCTTCAAACATACATGTGAAAGACCAAGAAGCAAAGCACATTTTTGAGGGTTTTTCAAGAAAATGTTTTTTAATGCTTGTTATACTCAGTGATTAGTTTGACCTCTCTGATATTGTATTTATTTTACCTCGTGTTTTCTCCACTGGTAGGGCACCTTGGAGGGCACTTTATTGTATTTTATCCACTAAAAGGACACCAAATACATCATTTTATCATGTTTTTGCCAATGAAAGTGCACCATAAATAGAACTTTATTACATTTTCTCCACTGAAACTGCAACTTAGATGACTTTTCTGTCATGTTTCCTCCATTGGAGAGGCATCACAGAGAGCACTTTATCATGTTTTCTTCGTGACACTGAACCTCAAATTGCTCGAAATGTATGTATGCATCAAACCAATATAACATGATGTACTGTAGCTGCTGTCTCCACTATGGTTTACTAATATTCCCTTATAATAACCGAGAGTGTCTTTAGCATTTAATAGTGAGTTCACATGGGTCCCATTGCACTTTATGGTATTTCTATTTCCAGTGGTAACCCTATAATTTTCTGCACAGTGTGTTTGTGGTGCTCATTGTTGACCTTACTGACCATATTCTGGTTTTTGTCTTGCAGAATTTTCTCTGGCATCTCTGTAATAATCAGCTTTGTGTAATGTATACAGGGGTATAAAATTTAATGCTAAATATTATCCTCGTCTCACAGAGAAGTTTAACTCCCTGTCCCTCCCACATTTGTACCAATCACATCAAAACTTGGACATACTGTATGACAGCCTGTCAAACATCTGGATCTTTCTTCGGGACTGTTAAGATTGACATAAATACACAAAGGAGGCAAACAAGCAGAGAAAGCTTTTATCTGTATATCTGATTACACAGTGAGACTGCAAGTCGGAGTTGTATTTCTGATTCCCGAGATGATGCACAGAGCTGTAAACAAGTCCTTTGGGACGGTGCTCGAAACAAAACCAGATGGAAGAAAACAATTCACAAAAGAACATATTCTCCATGAAAAATTGGGACATTGTAAGAGTTTCGTCTGCTAACGAGATGCAGAAAACAGCTGGTTTTGGTCTCCTTTGCTTGCCATCCTTTTCTGTTCCTGTCTCTCTTCCTCCTCAGGTGCAATAGAGTCATCCAGAAATATTAATTCACACAGAAATATTAATATTTACAGCACACATTTCAACATGTCAGAGCAGGAACGGCACAGGTGTTACTAATAACATTAACAATGTGTTTTATTCAACTGTTCCAGTAACTGTTTGACAGTGAACCAGCAGGAGCCTGAAACAGCTAAATGGAATTCAGCCATCATTCATCATATTATTTACACCTGTGATTTTCCTGCTCCGACATGTCAAAGTGTCGACCATGAAGAAAGCCCTTTGTTGCAGCGAGTATATCATCCACAGGTTGTGATTAAGCACAGAAGTGCTGCATGGTTTAATCTCATTTAATGAGATTTGGAGAGTAAAATCATTCCCACATTTTAGAACGGGCTCCATCCAATGTTTTTGATATAAAGCTTTCTTTGAATAAAGATTTTTTTCTCCAAAAGACATTTTTTAACAATGTCGTGGTAAATCTGAGGGGTCGAAACATGATTAATAACCCTTCATTCATATAAAAATATCTGTGCTGTGATCTTCATCTCAGAGAAATGCAGCCTGGGACGAGCAGATACTGCTTCATTATTTAAGCCCAGAAAGATTCAAGGCAACTGTCAGAACAGGTGTAATTAGTTAGCTGTCTTTTTTTGCCACTTGGGACACTTAATGCAACTAAGTCATGTTTATGTTATTAAAAACACCTGGGATTTTCCTTACATAAGTTAAAATGTGAAACACCTGTACACTAGATGTCCCCCAACTCAACTGACAGTACTGGAAATACATTTAAAGGCAGTGGCAGACTCACGCTGTTTGAGGGACAGGGTCAAAAATGATGCATTTATGGTGAAACAGCTTAGTCAAGGTCAGGGCTTAGCACCCTGAAGGGCCTTTATATGTCGTTCCAGTGCACCCCAGGGTATTTTATCAAGTTTTCTTTGCTGGAAGTGCACTCTGGAGGACACTTTACTACATTGTCTCCACAGGAAGGGCACCCTACAGTTACGCTTTATCATGTTTGCTCCACTGGAAGGCCATCTTAGAGGCACTTTATCACATTTTGATCACTGGAAGGGCACCTTAGAGGATACTTTATCCTGTTTTCTCCACTGGAAGGGCACCTTATCACACTGTGTCCACCTGCAGGGCACCTTAGAGGTCATTTAATTGTGTTTTTTCCATTGGAAGTGCGCCTGACAGGACATTTTGATCACTGGAAGGGCACCTTAGAAGCACTTTACCATGTTTTATCTACCATTCAAGAAGGCACTTTTGTGTTTTTTCCAAAGATGGGACAGACCCATGACTCATATTGTTGTCCCACCTTAACAGTTTCAGAGAGAAGTGCGTGCTGTAAAGACGTCACATCAGGAGAGAATAAATGAAAACACCAGGGTGGATGCTCTATGAGTGTTTAGAGGTTTTGACGAAACTTTATTCTCTAGAATCTTGAGTCATGAGGGGCCTGAAACAGAATGTTCAGTTCTGAACTGTCCCACATGCTGTGGTCAAACCAAAATCACACAACAGTCCTGCACTGAGGACATACAAGAATCTGCAAAATGGGGCATGATGTATTATTCTGATTTTAATTATTGTATGTGGGGGGTTGTGTCATCAGTTTATGAAACCCCACACACTCTTGCTCAGTGTCCCCATTTATCTATTGTCATCACAGCAGCGCCACCTCCTGGCAGGGTACGGTTATACACCAGTGAGCTGTACAGTGTGGTTTACAAATATATTCATGTGTATGAGACGATCAAATGTTTTTGAAGATGAATGTCACACCATTGTTACCCAACTTATTTCATATCAAAAGGTTGTTTTCTTTAATATCCTCACGTTTATATGCATACTCAGTGGATATCACAGTGTCTTTATTGTGTGGGCAACTTGAAAGACTTTTCAATATAAAGACTTTCAGCAAAGACACAGGTTATTTAGGTGGTGCAAACATCTCACAAAAACCCTCTGATGAACTCAGAATTAATCACAGCTGCAAACGTGACTCATATTAGGCTGATTGCCAATTAGTTGCACCGTACGCCAGCTATTTAAAAAAAGGATCACTTTAGTGGTGCAGCAATAGGAGTGCACCAATCACAAATACTGCATACTGGCATAAATCTCATTTAAGTGGCTGCTGCAGCCTACAGCCTGTATGCATATAAAGAGAAATACAGGTGTCATTTATATCTTAATTTATATATAAAACCATGAAAACACTCCAGATTTACACCATGTACGAGTGTCCGTTTGCGTTAAATTATAGACAAATCAATTCAAGACAAATGAAACAGAAATATTTGTTGTTTTTTGGCACGGACTGATTTTCACAGACAACAGGTGAGCAGGTTTTTACGCGGCACGTCACGCCGGCGTCCGTTAAGTCCTCCCTCAGTTACCGAACCTCGCTCCTTCGGGCTGCTAAGTGTAGTGATGTGTCGTTGGTGAACGAGCCGGCTCTGAGAGCCGAATCTTCCGCCGCTCCTGCCCAGAAATCATACAGGTGGGGACGACACACCATGGGGGACAATCAAACTGGGATCATAGCATTATGTCAGGCCTGGGCAATCTGTTCCACAAAGGGCCGGTGTGGCTGCAGGTTTTTGTTCCAACCAACCGAGAGCACACCGTTTGACCAATCAACTCTCTGAAGACTGAGATCAGTTGATTAAATGAGTCAAGTCTGGTGTGCTGCTGCTTGGTTGGAAAGAAAACCTGCAGCCACACCGGCCCTTTGTGGAACAGTTTGCCCAGGCCTGCATTATGTGGACACTCCAAAAGAGAGACAGTGATTTAAATAATAGATGAGTGAAAACTCAAAAAGAAGAAGCAAGCATCTGCCTGTGTTTCAATGATATTGGAGACTGAAAGCGAGCAGAACCTGCACAGACAAATAAAAATATTTTTAAAAAATGCTTACTAGCACACAAAACATTCATAATTGCTAAATTGGGCTAATATAGAAGGCGAGAAGAGCCATTTGAGAGACGGCTCTTCTGAGGGAGGTGAGCCAAAAAAGACGAATCTTTGAAAAGAGCCGAACTTCCCATCACTAGCTCCCTCCCCCTCCCCTCCCTCTTGTACTGCGCCATCTCGTTACGTTAGCCGTGTGTGGCTAGAAGAAAGCTAGCTCGTTGCTCACAGGGGGGCGAATCGGCTTGTGTGCTCTAAAAAAAAGGGACGACCTAAAAGTAACAAATTTGACCGATTTTACCCGAAAAGCAAGCAAGCATTTTACTCGTAAAGGTCGTGGTGAGTATTTTGTTCCCAGACATTTTTCATTTTTCCTTTTTTTTTGGTTTTGTTTTTGGATTTTTTTCTCTCTCAACGGTGCTTTTTCTATTTTGCGAGCGGACAGAGCGTAATGTGGCTGGGCTAGTTAGCTTAGCTCATCCACCCCCCTCCACGCACACACACACACGCACACATACATACAAAACACAAAAACAACACACGAAGGCTGGTTGTATGTTTTTTGTTTTTTTTAGAGAAAGAGAACACGACGTCTTAGCTTCAGTTTCAATCCACCTTTTTTGCAAGTTTGTGTAGCTTTGTTTTATTGTGAAGACTTTTCCTTTGACGGGGACTGACTTGTTTTTTTGGCACCAAGCTAAGCTAAGCTAAGCTAACTAGCGGCTAGCTGAGGCTCTCTTTCGGTTTTCTAGTCGCAGCTTCATCCTGATCCATGATCCCGTGATTTGATTGAGAGAGTATCGACTACCAAACTGTAGGAATTTTACAGGTTTTGGAGTTTTTTTGCTGATTTGCTTCGTTATTTTTTTTTTGGTGCTTTGTGCTAACGTTTTAGCAATGCTAAGCCGGCTTTGAGCCCCCGAGGCTGGGCCCCCCCGTGGGTGTTTCACACTGCAGCCTGGTGGTGGCGCTGTCGGTGTGTGTTGTGGATGGTTTAGGTACTTTTTTTAAAAAAGGAGACTTTGTTTTTCTGGCTCATGCTGTAGATTTTTCCTGTTTTTTTTTCTTTTCTTTTTTTCCTCCCGTCTTCCCGTGATGAAGAGTGATTTTTCTAATTTTGGATGCTTTGGACTGCCAAGTGGCCTCTCAGCTTTGTTACATAATTATGTTTAATTAAAAGGTTTTAATCAATCTGAAAGAGTATTATGGCTGTTTATGTGTATCAAATACAAATCACATTCACTCCTCGGCCACGGCTACCACCCCTCCTCAAATGAACCCCGTTCAGTCTGCTCATTAGACGGAGAGAGAGAGAAGAGGATGAATAAAAGTGTTTACATGAATTTATTCCAAACACACCACTTGCAGGACACTAAAGAGCGCTCCTACGAGGTTAACATTGCAGAATTTGTTGCATTATTGAGAAATCTGTCCACCTCACTTATATTTTATTAGGTTGATGAAGATAATAATAGTCGTGCTCATGTTTTCTTATATAACCCTACATTTAGTTGTGATTTGTGTGACTTGGGTGGAGTCGAAGGAAGGTTTTCCTGAGCTGAATCGTGCAGGTTTATGTCAGTGAATAGAAAGGTGCACATAGGTTTTTAAAATGCCTTTTAAAAATCCTTGAAAGTTTGCAGATTGGAGGGGGTAGATGATGATAATTGCCGCACTCATGCTTACCTTATATAATCCTACATCGGGCTGTGATTTATGCGTCCATGAGAAGTCTGCACTGTCACTCTAAACTGATGTATGAAATAAAAGATGCTTCTCACGTCTGTAGATTACAGATTGTCCAAAATAATCATGCTCATCTGGCCGTACCTGTCGAGCCACCGCAGATGACACGACATGATTTGAAATCCTTGTTACTCAGAAATTGAGCATTTATGTTCATTTAACTATGCATATTTGTCTAAATGTGATAATACCCCAAGTATTCTGTCAGTTTCAAGTTGTGCAAGATGACGTTAACGTCTTGTAGGTGATTCAAGCTGATCCTCTGCCTCACCCACACTGTTTATTCAGTATAAACTCGTGTTTCACGAGGCTGCACTAACGTAGACTAATGGGAGCCACCGACGGCTCACCCAGTGCACATCACATTCCACTTAGTGATATGATTGTAATGGTTTTGTCCCTTTTCTTTAGGCTCAGATTTCTTGGCTCTGCACTGTATACTCAGTTTGTTCTCTAGCATTAGATGTTGCACTTCAAACATGCATTAGCGTCAGGTTGCAGTCCCAAAGTGGCGAGCTATAATGGGATTTTCTTGGAGGCACACCTCGGGTTTTTTGTTTTTTTTGTTTGCTGTGTTTCTATGTTAACCTCGACACTTGAATTCCTGCACGCACACACCAAACCAGGTAAGACTTGGTACAAGATAACCCTGCTCAGCTTGACTGAGGTGTGTTTTCTGTCACCTCAGTATAAATCGCGAGGGGCGAAGGTGAAGGTCGAGACACCAGCCCAAACTGATCCCAGCCCACAGTGTCAAACATCAGACAGACGACAGCCCTGCACACAGACGCTATGGAGTGAGTGATGAATGTTCGACCCCCCTGTCAGCCAGGGGGCAATTCTGTTGATGCCACTACTGTTATTATTTTATTTATTTTTTTATGTTTGCTGTATCGGGACTCACTTCACACCTCTCACAAGGCTCTGGGCTTCACTGAGCACTCACATCCTCCCCTAGAGTAAATAACACAGCCTGTTTTTTGGATATTTGGAGTAGGACAGGTCACACACTCGTACACAAATCCTCCTTTATTCTGTGGGAAATGCAGCGTATTGATAAAATGGTGTTCTCTGCTGGTGCATCACAGATAAATCATGCAGTCATTCTTTCTGTCCATATTTACACGATCAATTCTCAGCCCACCTTAAATACTGTATGAAGGCATCAATATACCCCATTTCAGTTATTAATTGATGTGAGATGTCAGGTCTCCACCAGCTCTAAACCACAAACTGCCTCACAGCTTTACAAAACTTCAGACTTTCCGACACGTGACATTTAAAAATGTGCATATCAAAAGAATTCGAGTGGCTTCAGTTCCTGTTTCTGTCACTTGGGTGGAGTAGAAGAGTTTATCCAGAGCTGACGCATGCAGCTTTATGTCAGTGAATTAAAATGTAAATGTGGGCTTTAAAACTCCTTTAAAGTTTGTAGATTGGAGTGAAAACGGGCTTTAAGTTGACTTTGAGTTTTATTTAAATAGCGCCACTTCAAGAGATAACATATTTCCTGACACTTTACATACAGGGCAAGTTTAGACTAGTCTTTGTAATATATTTACAGAGAGCCAACAAGGCACACCATGAGCAAGGAGATGGTGACGGTGGCGAGGAAAACATTTCTTTTCAGAGGCAGAAACCTCGATTCATGACGTGACCGGTCGTCTTGTCAGTCAAACAGCTCCTGTTCCTTTTTTGTCTCCATCCTGTGGACAACGCTGTTGGTGGTTGTCGATTATTTAGCTGGAATGTCATCACTTTGCTGTGACACCTCTGTGCCCATATTGGATCTTGAGAGATGAGATTTAAAGGTTCCTTTTTGAACCTAATGTCCTGTAGCATGATGGAAACCAGATAAATCAGGCTGAGGTTAAACTTCATGTACAGCTGAGACCATGTCTGCTGTGTGGTTTAAAACCAATTCCCCATAGAAGCCATTTTAACAGCAGCACAGCTCTAAAGCTAAAATGGATGGACTTATCTTAACCTTCCCATTTGCTTTTATTTTGGTCTGTCTGGTCAGTACGTGTTCATTACAGGCCTCAGGTGATGCTTATTTCACTTCATTTGCTTGATTTGTTCGAGCATGAGATGCCAAAAGAGAAATTAATGCAGCCTTTAGTGTGTTTTCCGTCACTCATTTATTTTCAGACTGTCTGAATGCAGCTACACTTGCTGCTTGTACACTTTATGCAGATTAAGGCTGGCTGCAGTTCCTCAGTAGTTTCAGAGCATCACATTTAGGACAGGTTTTGGCTCATGTCTCCTGTCAAACAAGATAAATGACATAACAGCTCCTCTAACCTCCTGCAGTTTTCTCCTCCGTCGTCAGCACTTGTCTGTCTTTTGATTTAACGTTTTTATTTCCCAGGAAAGTCAACTGATCGTGTCCTGATTCACAGTCCACAGCTTGGGGGACTGTGCAGAGTTTGACCTGCCGTCAGCAGGACTAGTTCAGATGGGGTGACTCTTTGTCCTTCTGCCACTAAAATCTGAATCTTGTGTGTCTTCCCGTTAGTCGTTCACCCACCACCGCCAGCCTGATGGCCAGCAGCAACGTCACCAACAGGACCGACCCGCGCTCCCTCAACTCTCGGGTCTTCATCGGCAACCTCAACACCCTGCTGGTCACCAAGGCGGATGTCGAGGCCATCTTCTCCAAATACGGCAAGATCGTGGGCTGCTCTGTCCACAAGGGCTACGCCTTCGTTCAATACGCCAATGAGAGGAACGCGCGGGCCGCCGTCGGCGGGGAGGACGGGAGGATGATTGTCGGACAAGTTCTTGGTAAGGGTTCAATTTAGCTGCTTCCTCCTAATGAGGGAGGGAGGGAGGGAGGGAGTCTTACAAGAAACATAAATTGGTTTCTTGTCCTCTTCTTTTGTGAAGTTGTTTATCCAGCTTTTTAGCCTTCATTTGCGTCACCTCAGACGTCATTTTTTGGACCACTTTGGTTTTGGGTGTCTACTGGAACGTCTTTACATGCTTTCACGTTTTAATAAACACATTTTCTTCCTCATACTAGCCATTGTTGTCGCACCTCAGTTTACCCTCTGTCTGAACAAACCTCCCTCCAGAAAACCTCAGCCTGCTCTGATTGCACAAAGCGCTATTGTTGAAAGGCCAGTAAATAATGACAGGTGGCGGGTGCCTGATAGTCGGTAAAATGCCCATTGTTCCTTGCCAGTTGATTTGAGTGTTATTATACAATTAATTACCTCGTGATAAAGATGACTGTAACATAGCAGAAGGCGATGTTGACAGGGTTGATTGTAATTAACTTAATTGCAACGATTCCAGAGATGTAGTCATATTGTAATAATTTTAGCTTTTTGTTGTAACTTCCTGTGAAGTTAAAGGTCTCGACATTGAAGACGAACAGTGATATGATCTTGATAAAAGTGAAATTACCCAGTAAAGTCATAAAATAGCATAACGTATTCCTTCTGTCATTGAGGAGAAAGTCTAAGAAACTATGAATCATTTCCAAAGGATGTCTTCGCCCTTGAACAAGCTGCAAATAAGTTGCGTGTTTCTTGTGTCAAATAAGTCAGATTTTTGACATATGCAAATCTTCTAAGAAAGTTTATGTTGGGGTAAAATAAGATGCTGGGTCAGAAGTGCTTTGTGAGATAAGAATGAGTTTTTGAAGGTGAATAATCGCCAAACTGTTTCCAGAATCTGAACTCCTGATCTGTTTTTCTCAGACATCAACCTGGCTGGAGAACCCAAACCTCACAGGTCAAAAACAACCAAACGCTCAGCTGGTGACATGTACAGGTGAGTCACAGCTGTTAAACCGCTCTCATCAAGGAAAAATGCCACCTGATCTGTCGTGAAGACAGATTTTTGGAAGCATCAACAGTATTGCCTTTGTGTTTCCTCATTCAGACTCTTCTGTTTCCTTTTAACAGCAGTTCCTCGTTTGAACTGGACTATGACTTTCAGAGAGATTATTACGACAGGTGAGGAGAAATGTCTGTCACTCATCAGTCATCTGAGCAGCTTCCTGTTTGTGTTGCACAGCAGTCACTCTGTTTGTCTGCACACTGTGTTAAGCATAAATGGAGCATACAAAGGTCTAAACCAGACCCTTGTAATCTTTATGTTCACCTCCTAGAATGTACTCGTACCCGTCCCGTGTTCCCGCTCCCCCTCCTCCCTTGTCGCGGGCCGTGATCCCGTCCAAGCGCCCGCGGGTCAGCCTGAGCGGAGGAAGCAGCCGACGAACCAAGAGCAGCTTCTCCTCATCCTCCAAGAGCAGTCAGAGGACTTCATCGTCCAAAACAAGTAAATGTCTCGGCTGCACATGAGATTATCTGAATATCAGAGTAATCAGAGTACTGCTGATGAATGAATGAGATGAATGTTAGCAGCTGTTTGGAGTAATAATGTGGTCAAATCGATACTTTGAGGACATTCCAGCTTGGCATTAGTCTGAGCGACTAAAGGCTGAAGTGCCAGGATACAGGCTGCTATTAAACTTAAACACTAAGGTGTGGTGGACAAATAAGAAACGATTAAGTTGCCATAAATCAAACAAAGCCACATTAGCTGGTTTCATTTCTCTTAGTTGTCAGCTTATGTGGTTTTTATGACTTCAAACAAAATGAGCCACAGCTCGTTTAGTAATTGTTAGATCTGAAGGTGGAAGGCATGAGAAAACTCACCAGCAACGTTTTTCATAATGAAATGAACGTTTAGTCTGTAATTAAGCCAAACGGCCAAATGTTCTCTGGTTTCAGCTCCTTTGATGACGATCTGCTGCTGCACTCGTTTTTCATTTCCCTTTATTTTAGTATCTGCAGATTTTTGTGACATAATGCACATTTTGAAATAGTTACATGGGAGCATTTTGTCTGTCACACTCAAGTTGTTCCTCCAACACTCATCCTTTTTTCTTTGCAGTGAAAGTGGACGAGCTGCAGACCATCAAGCGGGAGTTGACTCAGATTAAAAGCAAAGTGGACGATCTGCTGGAGAGCCTGGAGCGCATGGAGAAGGACCACAGCAAGAAGTTAGGTATGGGGGAACACTGTGTTTTAAAGGGCATCAGAGCGTGTCAGACCTCTGCTGGCTTTATTTATTTTTAAGGCAGAGATGTGACGAAGGGTTATAAACACAAACAACCAGAGTTTCTTATAACCTGCTCTAAGATGTCAGACGATGTTTTCTAAACGCGCGTTCCTGTTTGGCAGAAGTTAAGAGCATAAAAACGGAGCCAGGCGAGGTGACATCACCTCCACACCCGAGCAACAAGAAGGACGAGGGGCTGAAGAGAGACCGGGAGAGCCAGGAGATGAACGACTCGGACGAGGATGACGACGATGACGAGGAAGAGGAGGGAGACCTGCTGGAGGAGGAAGAGGTGAGACTGGGGGAAATGGTTTACCCACCAATGATGTTACTCTAACTCGGGACACTCTCTTTCCCAAATCGGTCGCTCATTCAGACTCGCTTTTTCAAACTGCAGGTGAAGAGTCAAGGGAGAGAGGACGAGGAGGAAGAAGAGGAGGAGGAAGGAGAACATGTTGAAGGTGACGATGACGGCGACAGTGTCAACGGTGAGGAGGACTCGTAGACCCGGACCATACCGACGCATGCGGCGTACACACAGCTTCCAGTAGGAACTCGGACTCCTGTTTTAACACTCATATTGTAGATACAAAAAGCAAACGTGCACACACAAACACACAAGCATGGTGCACACACTTTGTCGTTCCATTGTCCCTAAAGTTTTTGTTTATTTCGGCCAGTTGTCCAGTATCACTGTAACAGGAATAACTAGCTCTAGGTTTTCAGTTTGTGTTTTTTACTGCGTCGTTACTGGTCTTCAGGAGAAGGAAGGAACACGGACTGTTTAATGTTCTCAGAGACGACAGCTCGACGGACATGTCTTAACGCGAGGACGAAAATTCAGCTACAAAAGACCGTTTTTAGGTTCAATGTGTTTGT
Source organism: Nibea coibor (assembly GCA_023373845.1). Lineage (NCBI taxonomy): Eukaryota > Metazoa > Chordata > Actinopteri > Sciaenidae > Nibea > Nibea coibor. Next base: position 4,573,932 of record CM041725.1, read on the forward strand.
TTTCCTCATCAGTTTGTTGTTTGATCCTTGTGTGTCTGTATGTTAATGTCAGTTTTTTATACTATTCAGTTAAAATGTAAAGGAATAAATTGCAATAAAATATTAAAATGAAAAGTTCTTTCGTCTTTTCTTCACATTTACATAGAATACGGTCGGTTACAGCTGATTTAGTTTTGGTCGCTGGTTCTAAAAGTTACAAAAACACAGTACTAGTTGCATTCCACATAGGGGAAGTCTTGCTATCACTGTTACTGTCTTTCAGCCTTTTGCTTCACCAAGCTCTAAACGCGAGTCCCAGTTTTACTCTTGTCCAGTCATGCTCCTTTTCTCTTCTCTTCCCCCGTCAGGGTCCTCTCCTCTTCAGTCTTTTCTCCTCTGTCATTATGTCCATAGAGGCTGCTAACCTGTCCTGGTTACATTGCCCAGCTCCAGTTCTGGCACGACATCAGCTCTGCTCCTCAGGCCTGAAAACCTCCTTAAAGTGCCTGTGGAACAACCACCAACACTGCCCCAGTGCTCTGAGCCTGCAGCCCAGCGAACGTTAGCTAACAGCAGCTACAGCTGGCAGCAGTTTACTTCACTGTCCATCAGGAAACTCTGTAAATCACAGAGAATTGAGGCGGAGCAGCCGGAGGACATCAGAGGGAAAACCAGAAAACATTTTCTCAATAAAATATGATCCAGTTTCACCAAAATCAGTGTAATAGTTGGTTCTGTGTGACTTATTGCCGTAAAATGTTACATAGTCCTCACAGGTGATCGTACCTGGTGCACAGTGTAGCTTCAAAATGATTTCAAATTTGTCATTTGATGTCAAGTCAAAATATCTGCTCTGCCATCAGGTGAAGGTCCATTGCAGTCTTGTAACTCAGGTTCCATGAGAGCAACAAGCTTGAATGGTTAGACAGGTTTTTATGTTAGTCAACTTATTTGTAAGAGGAAACAAAGCTGAACCAAAGATTACAACCCAAATAACCATAGTTTAAACTTTATTATTTTAGATTAAGTGAACAATTAGATATCCCTTCAACAAATATTTTACAGTCACAGTGCAGTCACATGTAAATATTAAAATATCGCTATTATGTCTTGTGTTAGGCTTCCCATGAAGTATTTTGGCAGCTAGTCATCTGAGCTACTGCCAAGATACAGCTAAAACTCATTCAACTGAAGTCTGTACATTTGCAGAAACTGCTTGTGGTGCCAGATGGGCGGATCTAGATTAAATTAACAAGTGCAAAACAAGAATTTCCTTGTAAGCTACACCTTTCTACAAACAGGCAATACTGGGAACATAAGCAGGCTGGTAGATTTCCTTCACTATAAAAGCAGTTAATCCGTTGAGTGCTCAGTAAAATTTGAACATTCTCTATCCAAAACAAAGTTCATCTTGCACCCCGGTCACTAAAACCACAAGAAGTGTTTGCAAATAACCTGAATATCATTAAGTTTTTAGCTGTAGCTTTTTCTCAGGTACAAATTGTGCAAAAAAATAAAAGACGCTTGAGACATGTATGAATAAGGTAAGTAAAAACATTTTATACATTTTGACACTCATGCGTAAATCCAGCGCATAAGCTTCACTTCATTGTATCCAACTGGTCGCAGCTTCCTCCAAGTCTCTTAGGCTCTCAGCATGGTGAACAGTGTGAGGACACTCAGCAGGATCAGCAGAGCTGGCAAGGAAAGATGTAAAAGGAGTTTATCAGGAAACGTTTGTTCATTATTGTTTGTGTGAGATTTACATCTCCAGTTTGGGTGTGGCATTCATCAGTTGGGTGAAGTTATTGCCACAGTGGCCAGTGGCAAGTGTCAGTGGCAAGAGATCATTTTATTGTCCCCGGTATTATTTGTGTTAGCTATCGAGTCTTTGGCAGAGGGTTTTAGTTACATGCCTCCTGTTACAGGTATCTCAGTTACCATTATTAAGACACCATTGTACACTGACGATATGCTTTTATTTCTTACCAACGAAAGATCTTGATAGGCTACTTGAGGCACCTCTTCTGTTACAGGTATCTCAGTAGGGTATTGTTGTATTGTATGCCGACGATGTGCTTCTATTTCTTACCAATCCATAGGTCACAACAGGCTATTAGACGCACCCCTACAGGTAATATTCATAAGATATCACTGTACGCTGACGATGTGCTTCTGTTTCTATTCAATCAAAATGTTTTGATAGGCTACAGATAGTGGCTGTTCTGAATGTGATTGGTTGCTTTGGTTATTATTTGTTCAGAAGCTCTTAATTTCTTCCATATATTTCTTATTTATTACTAATTTCTTATCCACCTTCTGTATACGAGCTGCTGTGACAAGTGAATTTCCCCAGTGTGGGATCAAGTCTATCTTATCTTGTGTTGAACTCTATGCTTGCCTATAGTCAATTTTCACATTGAGCTTCAAAGTTCAAGTTGACCCATGGTGACAGCAGCTGGCAGTCTGCTCAACGTCTATTTACAAGCTGATTCTGGAGTCATATGATATCAATTTCCTTGACAACTGGACAAAGTCCATTTGTTGATGTAGGTAATCAGATGTGATCGAAAGCTCCAAAACAGCCGCTAAATTCCTGATGTGAGATTGTTTTTGTGTGTTTAGCTGGCTGAAAGCCTCTCTTGGTTACAGGTGTACGTTTCTTCCTGTGAATTTACAATTACTGTTCCTTATCCCATTATTTCTGTGGATGACCCTCGATTTTGTTAAATTATGACCCCAAATACAAGAACCTAAATGTATAAAGGTTATTGTGTACCATGAGAGTGGAAAGCTCCATTGGATGCTGCGCCAGAAGCTGTGGTCATGTTGCCAGGTGCTGCTGTGGTGTTGCTGGGAGCCACTGTGGTGGCAGCATTGTTAGCGGTCACGTTAGCGACGTTCAGAGTTCTGTTCAGGGTCGGGGTGAAGGCACCAATTCCACCATCTGCATGATTACATGAGGCGACAGAGCAGTGGGAGGTTAGACAGCTGTATGGATGAGTATCTTAAAGTCACAATAAAATAAATATAATAATAAATATAATGTAGTATCAGTATCAGAGCAGACAATCCAAATTCATCGCTAGTCTTAATCTAATTCATCCTTTTTTTATTTTTTTAATTTATTCTATGATGGATGGGTCTTTGCACCAAAGCAGCGCAATTCACAATAACATGTCAAGCATCAATGCTGCACAGACTTATTCAGAATAATAGTTAACTTTATCCTGAAAATCTCTTTGTTTCTGTAGGGAAATCATTTTGAACCAGGCAGAGTATCAAACACAGTGTGTGCTAATGTGTATTCACTTACTTGAAGTGAGAGCTCCAGTACCGGCGGTGACGGTGAAGGTGGTGGCGTGGCTGCTCCTGCTCTGAGTGGCGTTCACACCTTGGACAATGAACTCGCACCTGATCACGCCGTCTTTCGCCATGATTCGAATTTCAGTCACTCTCTAATGAGGTAACGTGACATTTGACAGCAGAGTTTAGGTAAAAAGATACAACGTGTAATATAGTATTCACACAGAAAACACAGAGGAAATCATTTTAACTCATTTCAGCTTTATTTTTTTTACTGTGATAGGTTAAACCTACAATCTCCGCTGGAGTGAAGTCGCCATTGCGTCCATTCAGCGTCCGGAAGAATGTTGCATTGTCTGAGCCGTTACGTGCACAGGCGAACAGCTCGGTGCTGCCCTGAGGAAAGAATTAGTGGGTTTAAAAAAGATGAGTTAACTCAGCTTAAAACGAGGGAAATCAAATTCCAACGTCACACACTAGTGACTTTGTTATGTTTGAAAAAAAGTAATTAAAGTTATGAAATGTTCCAGATAATAGTTAACTTTCCAGCCCTTCTTGTTTTGTCTGTGTTCACCTTCGCGTTCACCTGGATGTTTTTCAAGTCTTTGTGCACTGTTAAGGTTTACTTCTGCTTCCTTGTTTGCATTCGGGTTTCGTGCATTTGTTCATGTCAAGTTATTCCGGAAAGTTTTCCACATTGCACAATGTGCTTTGTGTGAAGCTGTATTTGCGCAACACACTCTGGTTTTTGTTACTTCCGTTTAATTTAAATGCCTTTTTATTATAACCTCAATTAACCTGCAGTGAATTAACTACATGAGGAAGCTGGCAGTGATGAGTTAATAATTTTTCTGTCCTGGTTTAACCTTTTACCATTATGCATTATCCTCAAGGACAGGCAAGTTTCTTAATAATATCAATATTACAAACTGTTTGTGTGTCCTGAAGCATGGAGCTTTCTTTTACCCAGTGCCGTTCTCTTTACAGCCCTAATTGAAGATTCAGGCAGCCTTATCAGCACAATATATAACATAGGAAGTCAATTTAATGTCACATGACATTTAATGTGCCATTTGTAATAAATGGGGTCAATAAAAACTCAAATAAAGAAGTAAGTCAATTTACTTTTGATGAGAGCTGTGATATGTTCGTTTCTGGGTGCCGTATAATATTTGCCAGGTGTCTGTGATAAGCTGACCACTAGCATTTACATTTTTATGGCTGTCGGAGGGGAACTTCATGGTGGAAATATCTGACTTGACTGAAGACAAAGTTTGTCAAACTCACTTTTTATGTGATTCAGCATGTTTAAAGTGTCAAGAGATACAATTATACGTCCAGCTTAGCAAAAAATATCCTTGTACCTCTGTACCGGTGAGTCCCAAAGCGACGTATCCCATGGACATATTGTTGTTTCCACTGAGTTGGACGGACAGGTGAGAGCCGTTAGGAGGCATTGATGAGGTGACAGCAAAGGACACGAACAGGCAGGTGCCGTTTGTAGATGGATCGCAGTCGGTTGGTACGTCCACACACAGTTTGCTGGTTCCACAACCATCCCGAGTGATGTTCACCTGGAAGACACACACAGTCATTCGTACGCTGAGTCACAAGAGTAGACATTTCACAAGCAAGATGAGTTTAAGAGCTAAGCAACCAATTTACAGGTGAGAAGGAGCCCGTGCTGTATAGATACTAATGCATTATATTGCATTTGGGGAATTGTAGTTTCCAGAGTTTTCTTGATGTTGACTCAAGATGCAACATCCATGGCTGTGAAGTGAAGCCAAAAACTGCAGTTCCTCAAACGTCCACTTGAGGCTGGCTACAGAAGTGAGTCAGTCTCCATAAGTCCCCATGTTCAAATGTCCAACTTTACAGCAGAAATAAAAAGTTTACAGCCTGGTACAAAAAACAGTTTTGGTCTCTGTAGCTAATTTCCCCGTTTCTGACAACTGTATTGCAGTTTTCAGCGCGTCACGGAAACTGCTGCTTGGTAGTGAAAGGCTCTGTGTTTGTTCTGCTTGTCCACTCTGGGTGGAAGATAGTAACGTCTGTAGATATAAAGTTGCACTCTAAGGTACCTTTAAATAAGCCTTTAAATAAAATCACTGAAACATGAAGCATAAAAACACGAGGTGTTAAAACTCAGCTGAGCTGTACGTCTGAATGCCAAATGAAAGTTTTGAAAGTAATCCTTGAACTAATAAAGATAACAGGTAAATATGTCTGAGGCACAAAGCTGAGTACAAAGTGACGTTTACACAGGATTAAAGTGAAAGAGAGCAAACCTGTGTATTATTGGCAAATGACAAATGAGACGTCCCTTGAACGCCCGACGCCACAAAGACGGTCAATGTAGCAAACAACACGATCAATCGTCCTTCCATTCCTGACAGGAGAGCACAGAAAAAGATCAAAACATATAAATACATATTAAAAATCAGATGAAAAAGGTCTAATTTGAGAGTTTTTCTATTAGCAGAACACTGAAGTTAATAAGTAAAAATCTGTATGAATAACTGATATAACTGAATAACTGATTTAAACACATTTTAACACAGTGAGTGATTGTATTTCTACTATGAAAACACATTTGGTTTAATAAAAACATATATTATATATATATTTTTTTTTTAATATTACACACACACGTTTTCAGAGATTAAAATGTACTTTATCTGTGAATAAATGTAAAAATGATTAAGTTAAGTCATGAAACAGAGTGATACTTATAAAATACCCTTGAGATAAAGTTAGAAAACACTTGGAATCAACTCATAATTAAGACGTTTTTGTCTTTAACTTAAATCATAATTAGAACAGTAAAAAAAAGATTCTTCCACTTGCCCACTTCAGTCACTGTAACTTAAAATGAACCAAACTAATTCAAATAAATAATTAAAATCAAGAAACAAAAGTGATTCAATCCAAATATAAAAATTAGTTTCGAAGTTTCCTTTTTTATATCCGAGTCTTACCTGAGCTGTGACAGTCAAAGTTCGCTGAGGTGTGTAAATGTTCTCTGTTCAGCTTTTTCTGCCCCACTGTGAGCAAACGATCCCTGCGGTGATGATTTAAATCAGCAAACGTTGAGACTGATGCTGAGCGGGGAGGTGATGTAGCATCATAAAGAGGGGTGTGGCCTTTGTAAGAATCCACCTGACCGATTACCTGCCTGGAAGGTATGTAATTCAGGAAGCAGTGTCACTGAAACAAAGCAGGTGACTGACGACTCAATCAACAGCTCAACCCAACATTTGAAAGCAGGTTATTGTAGTTCAAACTCTGGATTATAGATTTGTTTGTACAAATGTTTCATTTGCATTCATATGAACCCAAAACTCAAAGTTACAAAAGAGTTATTGTTCGAAACAACTGGTGGGTGTAGCGGCCTGTTGCTGAAGGAGCTGTTTAAGGCCTCAAACAGTCTCACGCAGGAGGTGAGAGGAGTTGGACTTCCTCTGGGGAGTCTAGAGGACAGTCCAGGACAGAGCTGGACCAGCTAGTCAGAGTCCTGCTCGCTCCAAAGGACCTCCAAAGTCTCCTCAGTAAGTTGAGAGTGACTTGAGTCTGATACACGTCCAACGATGGTTGTATCAACTTGTGGAAGGTGACAAGTTGTGTCTGGAGTCTGATACGGTTAAATTGTGGAATAAAACACCTTAAAGGTGAATTCATCAGGGTTTTTCAAGTAACATTAGAAGAAGTTATACCAAATTTATTATCTTAAAAAACAACCACAGCTGCCAGTCATATAATTGAGTGTCACCTGCTGAAAATGACGACAGATACTTGCTTGTTGTGAGGCCAAACAGTTCTCCGGTTAAGGCTGATCATTCCTGTTGGATCAGTTGTCCATGTGGGTTTTTCTTTCTTTCTTTTTTTTTTTTGGATAAGGAAGTTGTGTGCCGTTTCTCAGAAGTCGTCGGCTGTAAATTAACCGATAAATCCGACTCAGTCAAGTCTACATTCAAATAATAAAAGGGCGGCACAGTCTGAAGCACTTTATTCGAGCGTGTAACACATAAAAATGTGTTTTTTTCCTCATCCCTGAGACGCCTGCATGAAACTATATTCAACCCTCTGTGAGAGTCCCTCGAGGCCCAGACCGATCAAATTTCTTTTGTTGCCACTCTTTCTTTGAAGCAGACGGAAACTCTGAAGGATTCATTTCCTGAAAAGAATTTTGCTTACAAGAAAGAAACATGCTGTTTTTCTGTTGTCAGGAAGAAACCGATGTAAAAAGATAACATTAGACCAACTCGATTTATCAGCATGGAGTTGGTCTAACCTCAGGTAACCCGAATAATAACCACAGAGGAAACATGAAGAGAAAGAACCAGTTTTTACTGAAACTATGTGAACGTGAAACTCAGTTTCTCTGGAATTGTACCAGAACTAAAGTACATTGTACTTATATATATCATCTGTTAGTACACAATAAGCAGCTCACTGTGGAGGAGTACAGGAAGTACTAGAGTATCCCTGAAGTTTATATTTTTATATTTACTCAAGGAACAAAAGTATCTTTTTCTTCAGGGATGCTATGAGTAACAACAGTAATATGAAGAGATTGTATTCTGCGTAGATTTAATCTGAAATGCATCTGAAAGCTCCAAAAGTACAATCTTTTATCAAAACAGACATCTTAAAAATGTACCCAACAAGCACACGAAGGAGTTGCTCACATTGTGTTTTGTTATTGATCCGTGGTGAGAAGTACGAGATGAACTTAAAAAGCAGACAGACGCGTCGATTTAATCGTTTTTTTGTCCTTGAAATCGAGTTAAAGGTCCGGAGTGTCGATTTAAGGAGCTCTATTCACAGACACTGAATATATTAAAGATAACTAGGTTTGAATGTGTTTATAATCACCTGAAAATAAGAGTTGGTATTGTTTTTTTATTACAGACATCATGTTCACCCACCGTGTTTCTACAGTAGCCCAGACCGGACAAACATGACGGAGTTTGTCTTTCACGCTAAGAAGGAGCGACAGGTTTATAATCAACACTAGACGTTACAAAGTCCCTGAGTCCATCCATCTTTTTTAGAACCTTATCTTTAGTTCCTCAAACGGCCACTTGAGGCTGGCTGCAGAATGAGTCAGTCTCCATAAGTCCCCATGTTAAAATGACTTCCCAGCAGAAATAAACATGTTCACAGCCTGGTACGAAAAACAGTTTTGGTCTCTGTAGCTAATTTCCCCGTTCATGACAACTGTACTGAGATTATCAGATTATATTAAGGCTTAAAGTTGCAGGATTAAGAGCGTGGCCGCTTTGATTGACAGGTAGGTGCTGCTACAGGTGGCTTGTTGAGATGTCATTCGACCCGCTGATGCCAATTTTGTGAATTTAGAGTCACCAGTTAACCTGCATCACGCAAACACGAGCAGAACATACAAACTCCACCCAGCAATGCCTCAGCCGGGGTTCAAGCCAAGAACCTTCTCCCCGTGAGGCGACAGTGACGCCCAAAGTCACAGGATACCTGAGTGTGTTGCTGTCTGTATGAGAGTCAGGTTTTACAGCTGGTTTTATCATAAAATAAATACATCAAGGTTGAAAAAGGAGACGGCATGTTTGCCTCGGCTCCACCCTTCACCTTTACCTGACCCACATTTGGGTTTCCTGGCACCCACGATTAAAAGAAAATGGCAGATTGGTCGATTTCACAACCTGCGAGCGACGTCACGGACGTTTTTACCCTTTGAGGCAGTGAAGGTTCTTAAAAAGGGGGAATTTCCAGCAGCAGTGAGAGACGTCAAACTGCTTCATGATTCTTCAGATGTTATTTAAATGTCACTTTATATAAAAATGACTTGAAAAGTTGGGATTAATAGTTCATATCGATAATGCGAAGACACTTCACTTAAGAGCTTAAGTCTTAATGATGTGAAAAACCTGTTATCCAGAAGTGATGTCATGCTGCAGGTCTGATCATCGCTGGGTAGTGTAATCGTGTTTGTTCTGTAGGTCTGGACTGTTTGCCTTAAAAAAACAACACTCCTCAAACCGGCTGTGCTGAGAGCGAATGAGTCTGTTTGCTCTTTGTAAAGAGAGACAGAGCAAACACCGAGACACAGAGCGAAGTCACAAAATTACAATTACCACAGTGTTTCTGAAGAAAGTGTGAGCGCTGCTGATCTTTGGTGGATGATTTATTTAGTTCTGTGAAGAAAACTCGTTCGTGAATTCGCAGAGTTGAAGATGCAAACCGGGTTATCGTGAAGAGCTCACTCACGGTTGACCTTTGCACTGTGCATGTGTGCTGTGTTATAAATATGATGGACGCCCGTGCTGAAATAACTCAACCACGACTGGATGGGTTGAACATTCACAGTGCCCAGAGGATGCAACAGGCTTACAGTTACAGATTTAAAGGTCCAGTGCGTCAGAGCTTAGGGCAGAAAATACTTTTCATTAGCGTATAATCACCTGAAAATACAAGAACTGATGTTTTTGTTCCCTTAGAATGAGACTTTATATCCACCCTGCAGACAGTCTAACCAAGTGTGTAAATGCACACACCATTTCTATGAAAACATCAGAGCATATTCAGTTTTTGAGCATAAGTCAACACATAATACAAACTGTTCTGAGACACTCTTCTGTGTTGCGATATAATCTCATGAGACTCTTCCTCATTCTGTCAGAAAACTGTCGTCACAGGTGACTAATAAAGATGACAGATGCGAATCAGCGGGAAAAACAATGACAAGGCGGAAAATATTTATGAAGCCGCTCATTTCCTCGTGTCGCTGCCATGTGGTGTTAATAAAGACCTCTAAAAGGAGTAAAAATGTTCACGTCGTACACTCGGTTATAAATGTGTGTAATATAATATACACGAGTGTCGTTTCACATTCAGAGCGTCGGAAAAATTTTAAAAAATGAAACTTAAGATAAGAATGAGTCACACCTTAACTAGATAAGAGTACTTAGCATCACCTTTGATAAACAGAGTCACACAGGAAATACTTGTTAGTCTGTATTACTTAATAACTCCACCTCGCCGTCAGCGACTGCTTTATGACACCATGACTGACTGACGCAGGTTTTTCAAAGTTTGGTCATTTCGTGAAGATTAACTTTAAGAACCAGTGATTTCTTCATGCACAGCCTCTTAACGAGTGCAAACTTTTCAACAATACTTCAGTTATGAGAGATCTCACACGCACACCCTCAGGTATTCACGGCTTTTCACTTTATCTCCTCGACTCTGTCAGGTATTTTTTCTTTTGGGTCAACAAATCCAGGCAGCACCGCCCAACGTGAACAGAGTCTGAAGTTCTAACAAGAGTCTAAATAAAATAAATAAAATAAAATCAGAGAAGGTCCAACCTTTAGAAACAGGAAGTTTATTTATTATTAGAGCTTTTATTGAGTTATTAGTTTTACTTCGGTTTTATTTTAAGTTTGAAAGCTCCACTGAAGTTTTCAGATCCTTTGCTCAGGTAAAAAATACAACACAAAAGTACTGATACCATGCTGTACAAATATAAATCAGGATTTTGTGGTCGTTGTCGACGTGAAGCTCATTTCTGATTATTTTGTTTGTTTGTATGAAATCTAAAAAAAATCCAGTGGAGTCAGAAAAGAAGAAAAAAAAAGAGTTGCAGCAGTTTGATGTTCGGATAACTAATAATTTATTTGGTCTATACAAAACCAGCACCATAGAAAATATTTACCCACGTATAAAAATACAAACATACCGACATATGAAAACAGACAGCAGACAGAGTGAACCATTGCACAACGTTCCAGAAACATTAAGGAGTGACGTCCAGTTAAAGTGCAGCCGCGTGTAACAAGAGGAGACAAACAGAAAAACTCAAATCTGATAAATCTGATGATTCCACTGCAGAAACATTTATTCTGACAGCACAGACACACACACACACACACACACACACACACACACACACACACACACACACACACACTAGACAACAACAGGATGTACAGATAAGAAATAAAATGTAGTTTTCACCCTGAAACAGCAGAAATATAAAAAGTAACAGACGCGAGTAGAAAAAACACGTTAATATTTTAAACATATTTAAATGTTTATCACATCGTTAGATCGTTATTATTATTATAATTACTGTTACTGTTATAATTAGCAGCCTCTCCTCTCTGTGCTTTACATACTTTAAATATTTCTTTATTGCGGTGTGGGAGGAAGCTGCTCCAAACAGACGGGTTAGTGTTGAGTTCGTCATCCTTCCTGTGGCTGTTCATAAAAGTCTTTTACATCTTTCGACATCGTGTTTCATAATGACGTCTTGTCCTCGGAGCACCTCGGCTCTCGCACTAAGTCAGCTGAGATGGGTGACGTTTGTTTACAAAGTCTGTCTGATTATGATAATGACCGTCCTGTGCAGTGATTAATAATCTCATTTGTCTTTCCTGTGGTTGACAAGTCAAAATATCTTGAGCCTCTTGAACCTCTTCAAGGATTTGGTTTTCGTTAGAGTATTAGTGTGTGATCACCTGAGTAAAAGGATCGTTGTGTGTCTGTTGTCGCCCTGAGCAGACAAACCAAACGTGTGAACAAATGCAATCTGCAACTTCACTGCTGGGTGGCAGTAAATCCTCCACACTGGACCTGTGGAGTAAGTAAAGCGCTGACTGAAAGTTCATGTCTGCAGCGCTCTGTGAGCAGTCGTGACCGTGGACTGCTCAGATTTGCTGAACTCTGGAATGAGGAAGGTGTAACTTGGCGGTCAACAGGAGGAACTCTGTCAGCGTGCACGCGATAAGAGAGCATTGTGTTGTCCAGCTGAACATTTGGTTCACGTTTCAACATCCTGTTTGTAGTTAAATGTGGTCGATGCTCGATTAGTAGTTCTGTTTCCTTTTTTCGGGTCAGTCGGGTGGAGTCGTTTTTTAAATGTACAGCCCGTCCTCGAGCAAAACGCTGGATCGTGATCGAGATCCTCGCCGGCTGTGTCCGTGCTCTCTGTCTCTGTCGCTTCCCCTCCGCTCTCTGTCCTCTCTCCTCTTCCTCCTCTCTTCCTCCTCATCCTTCTCCTTCTCGTCATCACCTCCTGCTTTCTCGAACTGCCTCCTCGCACTCTCTATCCTGCTCTCTCGTTTCTCGTGGTGACTCCTCTTTGACCTGGACTCCTCTCTTCTGCTCCCCGACTCTCTCTCCGAATGCTCCCTCCTCTCCTCCGTCTTGTGACTCCGATGGGACTCCTTCCTCACGTCGCCTCTTCCGTGATCCTCCTTCTTAGACTCTCTCGCCTCCTTGCTTTCTCTCGCCTCAGCTCTCCAGTCCTTCACTCCTCTCTCCTCCTCCGTCCTCCTCCAGCTCTCCGTCCTGTCACTGTGTCGACTGCTGCCTCTTTCTCTATCCCTCGCTTCGTGTTTGCTCCCTCTCTCGCTCCTGTGGTGTCCGTCTTTGTCGCTCCTGCTGCTGTGCCTCCTCGTACTCCCACCTTCGGCATCTTTCTGTTTATTCGCGACTCTTTCGTCCTCTCTGCCGCTCTTACTCCTCTCACTCTCTCTCCCCGTCTTCACCCACTCACTGTAAGCTTTCCCGCTTTGCTCCTCTCTCTTTGACTCGCCTGCTCTCCTCTTCATTTCCTCTCTTTCCTTCTCGTCTGTCTTTTTATTCATACCGTTGTCGTCTTTAGCGTCTCGTCTGCTCTCGTATTTTTCTTTTCCGGCTGTGATTCGGTTCTCGGCTTCTTTGTCATTCTTCTTCCCTTTCTGAGATTGTTCTTTTGAAACTTCTTTTTCTGCTTTGACCGCCTCTTTCTCCTCATCAGAAATCTTCTCTAATTTTGACTCAGACTTGTTCTTTTCCTCATCTTTCCCCTCTTTCTTCTCATCCTGTTCCTCCTCTTCCTCCTCCTCCTCCTTCTTCTTCTCTGTTTCCTCCTCCTCCTTCTTCTTCTCTGTCTCCTCCTCCTCCTTCTTCTTCTCTGTATCCTCCTCCTCCTTCTTCTTCTCTGTCTCCTCCTCCTCCTTCTTCTTCTCTGTATCCTCCTCCTCCTCCTCCTCCTCCTTTTTCTCCTGCTTACTTTTCATTTTTTCCTGCTCCATCTCTTCTTTCTTCTTCTGCTCCTCCTCAAACTTCTTGTCCAGTCTCTCCTCCATGAGGTCCAGTTCCTGCTCCAGCTCGGCCAGCTTCTTCGGATCCGACTCCAAATCGTCGTCGTCGACTTCCACCTCCACCTCCTCGATCTCCTCGAACTCCTCCACCTCGATGCCATCCATGGTTTTCTGCAGCTGCGTCTTCACCTTGTTCAGCTCCAGGAGGCCGTCCTGCAGTTCTTTGCAGACGTCCCTGATCTTGGTGGCAAACTTAGTTTTGGCACCCTTGCGGAGCTCGTGGGAGTCTTTGGCGAGGAAGAAAACATCCAGAGCGAGGAAGAGCGCTGACATCACCCCGGTGGTGACGCTGATGGCCTGGGCGGCTTTGGCGACGCCGCCTGCAGCTCCTAAAACCTGCACGGTGCTGATGAGCTTGTCGGTGTTGATCATCAGGGCTTTCCCAGCACGGCCGCCCTCCTTCATCACGTGCTTTAAGTTGTGGTTTAAAGCCTTTTTGGAGGCGCTCTCAGAGTATTTTTCAAAGTCCCACTCCTGCAGGGTGTCCATACCGGCCTACGAGAGTCACAGAGAAACAAGAGAGTGAGAGGAGAGATCTTTTAGATGAATACATTTACAGGCTGAAACTATTAATTCCTGGCTTTCTTTCCATAAATGAAGTTCATCTCCTCACCTGCACGAACTCCAGACACTCTCTGATGTCTTTGATCTCCTCCTGGTAGCCCTGGATCATCTTCTCCAGCTTCTTTCGGTCCATGTTGGAGTGAACTGTATCTGTGATATTGGCCGTCGCTGAGGTGATGCTGCCCGCCGTCGCCACGCCGATGCCCACCGCAGTGACGATAATGGAGGCACCGAAGGTGAAAGGCGCCAGGATGAGGCCCGTGATCGTTGCCACACTGCCCGCGACGCTGGCCACCCCTCCGCCCACGGCGGCCGACACGGTTTTCTTGTGGAACTGATCGGCAGCGTCGGCCAGAGCCAAAAGCTCCAGGATGCGATGCTGTAAGGACGCTCCCCGCTGGTTGAAAAGACGCACAAACAGACGGGCGGCCATGTAGACACGATCAGCCGCCTGCTCCATCGCCCTGCAGAGACAGATATATATATCAATGTATGGGTTAACCAACTGATGCTCAGTCCACTGACACAACAAACCACTCTGAGTCTATAGGACAGTCTCCAGACAATATAATTAATCTTTTATAAAAATAAGACTTTAAGTTTTGAAGAATTCAAGGCTTTTTTCAAGACCTGCAGAAATCAAGTGGAAATAAAACAATAACTCTGTTATTAAAGAAAGTCGCTCACATCTGCTCATCGTCCTCCTGGAAATTGGAGGTCTCGTTCCACTCTGCCCAGCCTGGAAAGCAGCAGCAGCAAAAAATGAATAAATCAATGTATGTGTAAAAAGTCCAAACAGATTAAATGTGAAGAGACAAAACAAACCTTTGACTGTGTTCCACCACTCCATCAACTCATCAGTTTCCTGAAAGAAAAGAGACTTTTGTCAAAGAAAAGAAGGCCGACAGCATCTGTGACGCCGACGAGGCTCTGTTCATTTGAGGTGGCAGATATTTCTGGCATTATAAATCATAAATTTAAACACAATATGCACATAAGAAGCATTAAAGCGCTGCAGGACGTGTTGTCACTGACTGTAATATGACTCAGATTAAATGAATCACACCTGCTCAGACTCCAGAGGGTTTTCTTCAGTCGGGTATGCGGCCATCTCCACCAGCTGGACCTCGACTGAGCTGTCCTGAGAGAACAAACACAAAAACACAAAGTTAATATCTGTCACCACCTGTGTGTGTCTGTGAGCTTCACACAGATTCAGGTTCATTAGTGGTTTAATAAAATAAAATAAAACATGATGTGTTGTTATGTCTGTGCAGTGTTTGACATCCTCATTGTGTCAGCTGTGCTTTAGAGACACAGCTGCATGAAATTTAATATTTGCTTCCTTAAAATGTTTGTTCTCTAATAATTTGATCTTGTTAACCTGTGCCGGGTTCAGGTCCTGCAGCTCAACCACTTCTTCGATGATCGGCATCTTGTCTGAACTCTGTGGAGGAAAAAAAAGATCCAGGTCAGCACTGAACTCACCTGAGAAGATAAACACAGATGATTAATTCTAAGAACAGTAAACAACAAAAGGAAATGTGAGTCTAAGAGGACGAGACATCTTTGTAGAGATCGAACATGCATCTGTAAAAACACTGCAAACAATCTGATTTTTTTAGAACTTTTATAATCTTTTACATGCTTTTTACTTAATCAAAAATAATATAAAAATGTTCAGCATGTTGGTATCTCCATCCAGTTTCAGATGTTTCCAGAACAGGAGCTAGGTGCAAATAACAAGCGAGTAATAATCAGAAGAGATCGGTACGAACCTGAGCACCGAGCTTCGGCATTTCGGGAAGAGTTTTCTTGACTCTGAACGAGACGACCTGAGAAACAACAAGAAAACAAGATTTCATCGACGAGGAAAGACTTCAGCATCAGCGCAGAAAAAGAAAAACGGCCTCTGTCATCACTGAGGTGTTTTACTGTCACGTGTGGATACAGAACTTCGTCTTATGTCTCAGGATGTTTAAAGTAAACGACGGCGACTCACTCGTCTTTTCTTCTTGATGGTTCTCCTGCGTCTCAGCCCGCCTCCCACCGGCGGCTCCATGTCTTCACCGTCCTGCAAACAAAGACAGAGAGATGACAGTTTAACAGCTGCTAAGTTTTTGTATTTATACATAATCGTAGCATAATAAAGAGTTTTTGCTTTTTCTAAATTTGGTTACATGACCGCAGAGACAGGCAGACAAGGATCAATATGTAACCCTCCTAACTGTGACATCTAGTGGTTAAAAATCGGGACTGCAGTGAAAATTCAAAGCACTGGAGAGTCTCCAGCAGGCTGTTACAGTCCCGCTGTTTACTGACGATGATTATGTGATGTGATTTTCTCACAGTGGTGGTGTAGGTCGCGTCTTTGGAAACTTTATGAGAGAAATAATCGATGAATTTATACGTGGAAAAGTCACCACGACCTGCCCAGTCCACCACGGTGCACTCTGTCCCAGAAAACAACCTCCTCCTGCAGTGAGAGGTGGGATCTGAAAGCAGTCGACCTTGTGAGCGATAACATCGTACCTCGACAGTTTTGGGCGTCCTCCTGAAAATTCCAGCAAACCCTCCTTTTTTCTCCTGTTGGAAAAGATAAAACATGAAGCATTCGAGTCACAAACAGACAAGCAGAAATGTAACGCGCTCGGCGAGACTCACCCTGGAGCTGCCTGCAGCTTCAACAAGATTTTCGGTGCTGTTCTCCACACCAAAATAATCCTTTGAAACAAAAACATGAAGTCACTTTTAAATGTCGGTGTTAGAAAGTTATTGTTGGGGAACATCAGTTGCCAACAAAGCTTCACACAGGGTCCAAACACCTGCTCAGATATATAAACAGACACATTGAACTTTGATATTTAAAGTCCTTTATAACGTTTGTTGGTGCAGAATCTAGAGCTAGAAAGAGGCAAGAAGACAGCTTGGCTTGGATTCATTATTAAAGCATTAAGCAGACTTCAAGAAGCTCTCACCTCGTCTGCTTCATTGAGGCTGTCGCAGCTGGCGGACAGTTCCTTTGCGTCGCTGAGAGGATCCTGGAAAACGAAAACTTCAACGTTAAGCAGGAAGGTCCGGTTTGTTTAACTCGCTGAAGGATTTTACCACAAAGATCTAAATATCTGGTCACCTTTGTGGCGATGGAGCGAGGAGCTGGTTTGGGAGACTTCCTGAAGATCCCTGCGAGTCCTCCGCTCTTCTCCTGAAACACGAGGTAACAGTCATTCAGCAGGAAAGCACAAAAATAGTCTGTGCTTGTCGGACGACATTCGTACCTTTGATGAGGTTACCTCCAGCAGGTTTTCACGACTGTCAGATAACTTGTTATCCTCGGCTGGGTCTAACTCCTGAACAGAAGAGAAAACATGAAAAGACAAATACAAAAAATCTGAAGTCCAAACTCTGTAAAAGGCTCGTTGCTGTACCTCGTCTGTCGTGGCACCGTCAGCTGGTTTACGTTTCTTAAACATGCCGCTGAAAATACTCTTCTCCTGAAGACAGACATCAAACAACGTGAGGGACAGTGGAAATAAAATAAACAGATTATGTCATAGCGCCGACACCAGCGTTTCTCATTGCAGTACCTTGGTGCTGCTGTTTTCAGACAGACTGTCGTTACTCGCTGTCAGCTCGTCTTTGTCCTGAAAGAATAAAAATGGACATTACTTGAATGCGTACAATAAAAGTCACCACAGGTAAAGAAACAAGTCACACACTCACACACACTCACCTCTGCAGCCGCCTCTTCTCCAGACGCTTTCTGTGTTTTCTTCTTCAGTCCACTGAACAGCCCGCCTTTCTCCTGATGAGTTAGTTATTAACATGGTTTAATTTGGAGGATTTGGTTGATAATCTTTTCGAAGATGCTGCCGTGAGCGTTCACAGCGCTGACACTGACCTCGTCAAACAGGTTGTCGATGCTGGATGATCTTTTGAAGATGTTGGCCAGGCCTCCTCCTTTTTTCTCCTGAAACACACGCAGAGTCAAAATGTGAATCAGACTTCACTCACACTGTGTTTTAATCTTCAAATGAAGTATCACAACTATCATATAACAGTTTAAAGACTGAGGTACCTTTGTGGCGGTGGCATCTAACAGATTCTCACAGCTAGCAGATAACTGATATTCGCTGTTTGCCTCCGACTCCTGAATTCAAAGCAGAAAATATCAAAATCTGCTCCGTCCATAAACGGAAAATTAAAATCAAGTGAATCTGATCTTACCTTGTCTGCTGCAGCGCCCTCTGCTGGTTTCTGCGGCTTCTTAAACATGTTGCTAAAAATATTTTTCTCCTGAAAAACAGTTGGCGTCAGTGAACGCTCCGTCTGAAGACGTTTCATCTACACGTTATTGTTGCTTACGCGGCTCACCTTAGTGGTGTTACCCTCAGACAGGTCGTCAGTGCTGGCAGACAGCTCTTTCTGAGTATCTCTGTCCTGAAACACACAAATAATAATGATTTATTAAACATGCCGAATTGTGAGCAGGAAAGTTAGAAACTACTCGCACATTTACCGGTGACTCCGCCTTTTCTTTCTTCTTGAGGAGTCCACTGAACAACCCTCCACTTTTCTCCTGATGAAACGGATTTTAAAATCAAACTTCTGTTTCGTTAAAAAGTCAGTAATCATCACGAGGTTGAACTCACTGACCTGTTTGTTCTCAAATAGACTCTCGTCGCTGGTTGAGAGCTCTTTGTCGGGAGACTCGTCCTGTAAGAAGTCATCAGAGGTTTTACGTCATTTTTAGCCTCGAAACACTAAAAATATTCTTTTAATCTTTGCTCTGATGAAAATGATGCCGCTTTGAGTGACACTTTTCACTTTACAGAAAGACTTTGTTGACATAGAAACATATTTAATGAAGATCTGTGTGTGGTTTTTCATTAATATACACATATTTAACTCACAATCAAAAGAAATCTTTAAAAAGAAATATGGAATTTTCACCGACAACTAATCACACTTAGTTTTTAATAAGTGTGATTTAAAAATTTGTTATGACTAAATTTGAAAGTTTAGATCTAGAAGTCAGTAAAGAGCTGGACGACACATCTACCTCCTCGGGTTGAGCAGCTTCAGCAGCTTTAGGAGCCTTCTTGAATATTCCACCAAATATTCCTCCTTTCTCCTGGAATATGCACATTCAGACAGTCACTGGTCTCTCTCAGAGTTATTCATGACCGCTTTCTGAACGATGCATAAAAGAAGAAACAAACAAAAAAAAAACTCACTTTGTTCTCAGGCGGAGCTTCGCTGCTGCCTGACAGCTCGTCATCTTGTGGCTGTTTTTCCTGAGAAAAGATGAAAACAACGAAGACATGAATACACTTTTATGAGATAACACAGAGTTGGTTATGAGATTGAACGACATGGACGACATTAATCCAGAGAAACCTGAACTTCTTACTTCCTCTGTAGGACCGTCTGCAGGTTTCGATGACTTCTTGAATATTCCACTGAACGCACCGCCTTTCTCCTGAAACACAGATTATGGTTATTTATTTTACACGTTCTCTCTTCCAGACACAGAGCATATGAACTCACTGAGTCCAACTATCATAAATAACCAAACTGGAAACTGGATCCAGGAATCGTGTTTAATTTAAAATTACACATTGATCCACTAAAAAGATCATGTAACAGATGCCAGAGAGTGTTTTTCACCTTGGTGTTGGCGGCCTCAGACAGACTGTCGTTGCTCGCTGAAAGATCTTTCTGCGCCAACAGATTCTCCTGAAACAACAATTAAAACTTTCAGAAACAGACATAAGAAAGGGTAAAAAAAAAAACATAAATGTGCTAAATTAAGTCATGTCTGTCATGATTTAACTTCGGCTGCTCCTAAACTACAGCCTCTGAGCACATTGGCGGACACACAAGAAGATGCATCATACTGGCTGTGCTCCACTCGGTCAAACTCGCGTGCTGACAAGCACAGTGTCATTCAAACGTTTGGACACTTGCTTGGGCGTTGAAGTCTGTACTTTGGTCTGAGATTTTTGTGAAGAGATGGTGTGTGTGTGGTTCCCAACATGAAGGAAGTAATAAAGTAACCAAATAAAAATAAGAGGTGACCACTTTTATGCCCGTACTGTGCGGGGTTTGTACAATGACAACGTATATTAATTATGTTAGGCTGCACTCAGGAGGAACATTTA
Source organism: Nibea coibor (assembly GCA_023373845.1). Taxonomy (NCBI): domain Eukaryota; kingdom Metazoa; phylum Chordata; class Actinopteri; family Sciaenidae; genus Nibea; species Nibea coibor. Next base: position 4,594,075 of record CM041725.1, read on the forward strand.
ATTACAGATGAGTCTATTTGCTTTCTGATGAGATGACATGAGGAGTAAACAAACTCATGATATCAGATAATTGAGCCATTTCCACTCTCAATATTAGCTTTAATGATACGGACCATTAAAAACCCGCTGGGTCTAATGACGTGTGTGCTTCTCTGTGCCAAAATCCAAACAGAGCGTGAACCCACGCTCGACAAACCGGCATGATGGCAGTTTGGTTTTTGGAGCGTGCTATTACAGTGTCTGTGCTTTGTGTCTGAGGGGACGCACCTCTCCGGCTGTTTTTGGAGTCTTTCTGAGGAGTCCGCTGAACAAACCGCCTTTTTCCTACAGAGAGCAGAGAAACACCTCAAAGCAAACTGACGACTTATTCTCTTTAATGTCAGAATCATGAACTTCATCCTCCACCTACGGAGCTTCAGATATATTTCCTCACACGTCTTTATCATGTAACAGTGACTCATGCAGTTTCTGTGGGTGGGTTGGGAGGATCCGTCGCTTCATTAATGAAGACTCACCTTGTTCTCCGACAGGCTGTCAGTGCTGGCAGAGAGCTCGCTGTGCAACGACTCTGCACCCTAAAGACAACAAAAATGTGACTCGCCCTGTGCGAACATGAGTCCAACTATAGACAGACATGAAACCGGTTACCGACACAAAAGAGGTTAAACTCACAATTCAACAGATTCAAGGCTTCAAAGGGCCGAAGTACATTCACTCAGGTACATTAATCCAAAAACATCATATGCAGTACTAAAACTCTGAGACGTTCACGGTTCATACTTTTTCTAAATGTTTTACCTCCTTCAGTCGGGGAGCCTCTGACAGTTTGGGAGATTTCTTGAACATGCCACTGAAAACGTTTCCTTTCTCCTGGTGAAGAAAAAAACTCTGTGAAAATCTTTTTTTGTTTGAGTTTAACGGCAGAGCTGTAAAAATATTGAATGAAGTGGAGGTTCAGAGTGAATATAAGATTCAGGCCTCATGCCATCACATCGTGTAGGGTTCCTTACTTTGGTCGTGTTGTTCTCAGACTCAGTCTCGTTACTGTCTGACGGGTCCGTTTGCAGCGGTTGTTTATCCTGAAACAAGCAGAGTCACAGCGTCTCAGTGGTTTGACCCAGTCAAAGATCATTTGTACTTTGTTTTTTTGTGCTGTGCACGCAGGCATTTGCATCAGCTTTGTTTATTTACACTCTAATTCACGTTCTCTAACAGGCTGAAAAACAAAGACGCTCTGCAGTAGGCTGTCATATATTTTCAGTGATTGTTGGAGCATCTACAACGTGTGGGAAATGTTTTTACCTGTCCAGGTGTTCCTTCTGCGGGAATCTTTGGAGACTTTCGGAGGATCCCGCTGAAAAATCCTCCTTTCTCCTGCTGACATCAGACAAATTAATTTGACTGTTACACAATGAAAATAATGATGCTGCCGACACTTCACAGATGAATGCTGAGCTCACCTTCGAGGTTTCAGACAGGTTATCGTTGCTGCCCGATAGATCATCATGTAGAGACTGACGGTCCTAAGATACAAAATAAATTGGTCCAATGTGATCATCAGGAGACAAATGAAACTTTTTTGTTTGAATGATTTTCATCTTCGTCACCTCGTCAGTCTGAGCAGCTTCAGTTGGTTTCGGAGACTTCTTGAACATCCCGCTGAATATTCCTCCTTTTTCCTGAGACAGACACAAACACATGGAAGATTTATTTTGGTGAAGTTCAGGTCATCGAGGAGTCTTTCCGTCAGATCTAGCAGTCTGTGTGTACACTGTAATTAAAGCTCATCTTTGCAGCTCCCTCACCTTGTTTTCAGACAGACTGTCACTGCTGGCAGACAGCTCTTTATTAACACTCAGATCCTCCTGAAAAGCGAAAAAAACACACAAATAAAACAAATGAAAAATATCGACATGAACTTCTTTAAGAAGACAGGAGGAAGTTTGTCATTCACCTGTGCAGGTGTCTCATCTGTTGTCTTGTTGGTTTTTTTAAGGATGCCGGAGAAGAAGCCTCCTTTGTCCTGAAAGAAAATGTACAGTGAAACACACAATGATTTATGTTGATGAGAATACAAATACAGATAAACAAAACACAACATACACCCACATCACCCCAAAACATCTCAGATTAAATGCATTTGTTCCCAGGTTTTCTAAAACCTCTCGAAACTTTTAATTTAATCATGAGTGGGCAGCGTCTGCGTGACAGATCTTCACAGAGCTTTTCTGCGCCTGACTTTGATTTGAACACACAGACGTGAATACAGAGATCTCTCTTCACATATCTGTGTCACATCTTTCAAATCAGAGCTGCTTCCATAGCAGCGGCTGGATGTTGGGACACAAACAGCTTCTGTGAACAAAGAAAACGATCTGCTCTGTGAGCTGGGAGAGTTCTGCCCTTCATCAGACTGACTGACCGTCACACTGAAGCGCGCTCTGTGAAGCCAATGAAACGAGATTTGTGTACCTGTGATTGTTCGGAGCTTTTCTCTTCTGCTTCTTCTGCATCTTCAGAATCGCTGTCTGCTTTGCTGACCTGTCAGTGAACAGAAACAGAAACGTGAGGCGACACGAGGCTGAAGGTGAAAATTTATGATCAGAAAATGAGCAGAGCCGCAGTTGAAGTTACCGTCACTGCAGGAAATGATTTCTCTTTGGGAGTTTTCCGAAACATTCCAGCGATCAGACCTCCAATGTCCTGAACGACAAGATCGAGAGTTTTTTCAGTGTAAAATGTTGAAGACTGTGTACACTGTGAATATAAAATACAGTTACTAAGTGGCTTCCCCAGTGTATTGATGCAAATGAAGTGTGAAGAAGTTTTAAAGTAATCTGTAAATTTCCACTTTGTTGTTTCTCTGTCTCTTATGTATCAAAACAAAGACTGAACAATGGTTTGGTTTGTTTGGAAAAAGCAGAACTGGCTTCTTAACGTGAGCGGAGCCAGTTAAACTGATCCAAACCTCTCACCTGTTTCGGTTCTGCATTCTTTTCCTGCTTGTTTTTTTCTGCAGGTTGTTCCTTTTTTTCGGTGCCTGCTTCCTCCGTGCCGGGATCTGGACTTGGATCTCTGCTGGCCTTAGAGAAGAGTCAACAGTCCTCAGCACAATACGATCATCCTGAGTTATTTCAGCAGCATAACCAGACAAGAGAAGACACTAAAGCTTAAACTATGCGCTTCAGATTTCATGAAGCTCGTAGTATTTCCTCTATTAACCTCATCATCTAAGCTGCAGGTTTTAAAACCTGAGAGTGAGATAATCATTATTATTATGTTTTTTTGGAGGGCCAATTTATGCCTCTATTAGTGAGCCACCAGCAAAGAGACAAGAAGCGAGGGCGGACGAAGAAAAGGTGCCAGGCTGGACGTAAACCAGGGATGTTGCAGCTCATGATCAGTGCCACCACGGACACCCATGTCAGAGAATCTTACTGGGATTTTGAAGCAGTAAGACATGAACATGGAGATATAAAACGCAGTGACCAAAGACATCTTTACTCAGTACAGAAATAAAAGATCCACTCTCAGGCAGTCTGAGCACCTTGTATTGTTTTAACCACCACCATCAACACCACCACACAACCGACAGTGCTTCTATAAACAGTCACTAGTAGGCGCTGCAGCCACCACCAGCAGAAAACACCCAACCGGGCGGTGCTTCATACCTTTGGTGACGTCTTGATTTGCAACCCTTTCATTACTCCCTTCAGAGCGCGCTGTCAACGGTCACAGTCTCATGTCACAAAACAAGTGATAACATCAACGGTAAGTAACACACACATGAAAAAACACGCGCACACACACACACACCGGTTTGATGGCAGGAGCCTGTTTGGCCGGGGCGTCATCAGTTTTTTCCTCTTTGTCACCGTCGTCGATCACGTAACTCTGAGGAAAGAAAAGAATCAGTCAACAAACGCTGACTCTGCAGTTAGAAACACATTGTCTTCATGAGGCTGTGTGTGTGTGTGTGTGTGTGTCTATATATATAAAACACATGTTTAAGCTTAATAAGTCCTCAGACTTTCTGTTATCAGATGACTGATAATGGTACACACCTATTTAATGTCGTACACACTCATGGTTCATGTGTGCGCACCACCCAAGGGCAAGGTTTAATCCCACAAACTGCATGTATGAATGTTTTTCTGCTTGGGGAGGCTGTGTTAACAGCTTTTGGCAGCTTTCACCCAAAATATGAGTAGGCACATTTATTTTTTAGTTTTTTCACGTGCATATTGATTTCTCATTTACATTTTTTAGATTATAAAAATACTAAATAAACAAATTCTGGCTGCTGGCCCCTCAGTCAGTGCAAGATGTGTTCAAACACACGACGAAGAGTATTTAGTCACAGCACTCTTACTGGAGAAACCTCGCCTGAGGTGATGATTTAGGCCGTATTCAGACCAGATCAGGCGTTAGCTGCAGGTCTGTGCGGCAGTATTGGAGGTGTGTTTATTTACTTGCATGGCCTTTCTTTCATTCACTGTCTATCTACCTCGCCCGAGACTGTCTCGTAGTCTTTGTCTCAAAATAAATGAACACAAATGGAAGGAAGCGTCTTGGTGTCATTGTTTTGCAGCATAAATTGTGAGCCGGACAGACACTGAAGCTGGGTACGTGAAATAAACCAAGTGAGGACACAACTGAATGAATTCAGCCTGGATAGCAGATAGTTTCAGTGACACGCTGATGTGGAGCAGTTTGACCGCAGTGTGATATCAGGTTGCACTTCTCCACAAGATGTTTCAATTTCGCATGTTTTGGCAAACGTCCACGGCCATGGACTAAACTGGTGACCCCCTTTTAAATAAATAAGAGCAGAACTGTGTTTGTCGTTGTAGCGCCTGATTTGAATCTCTCAGAAAATATGGACTCAGGGGTGCAACCGAGAGGCGAGCTTCAGGTGCATCGCTTACAGTGAACGTCGGCGTTTTCTCCTTTTGGCTCCGCCGAAACACTCCAGGCAGGACTGTCTGATGACTCTACAACAAAGCGTACATAACTCAAGATGAAGACGCTTTAAACACTCTGTGATGTCAGGGCTCAGTGTTTATAGCTCTGGCTGAAATACCTGTTTGAAGTCGGCTTCGTCTTCTGACTGGGCATTTTCTCTGGAGCTCTGACGAAGAGGAGGAAAGATAGATGATAGATGACTCGGAAATTTATGAAAACAAGCGAGATGGAACATATTTCCTTGTGTGTGTGTGTGTGTGTGTACCTGTGTGTCCTGTACCTTCCTACGTTGGCTGTATTTGGTTGTGGCCTTCATTTCCTGCACACATAAAAGCCCGGAGGGAACAATAACAAAAGATATTTGTAGGAGGAACAGAAACATGAAACTTTGTGATTCTTTACTGCGCTCACACTGAACTCTGAAAAGGTTTCAGATCCACTCAAATTTCAATTAGAAATCTTTGTTGACAAAACAAACACACATCCCACAATTACCGACTGTAGTTGACTTTAAACATGACAAAGTGTGTATGTATTTATATTATATACTGGAGTATTCGTGTGTACCGCACCTTTTCTGTGGGTCTGGGTGGAACCACGGGCGTTTCAGACGGTTTCTCTTTTGTCTCTCTTTGGATCAAGTCTCCATTAACCTGAGACACACGTGGGAAAGATGATAAAAATCTATTTGAACAATGATGAACAAAGTGTATGAAGACAGCGGTAAGCAGAACACAAAGGTACGAAGATATATCACCATATGGTTTCTACGGAAGCAGCCACGCTTTCATACATTTTATTTCCACCGTCTTTATATTTTTTAATAGATTACAGTAGAAATGCAGACAAGAAAGGAAGTCTGGTTGTCTTCAAAGTTTACCAGAATACTCTCAGACCTGGGCTCAGCATAAAGATCTTTGTCACATGTTTATTTTCTCTGTAACGCCAGCTATCTGTTAACACATAAACACACACAGTCACCTTATTGTTTGTTGCTGCTGCGTTTTTCAGCCGGTACTGTGTGTGACTCAGTTCCTGCACAGAAAACACAAATCTGTTTAAAGCTGTTGAGTCTCTTTACAAATCCAGAAATTACCCAGTGACACTTAGAAAATATCATAATAAAAATAAAAGATTGTTGCCTGAAGAAGAAACTACAGTGGAAACTAAATGTCCATAAAGTGGTCCAGTGTAGAGTCAGTATTCAGTTTGTCTGTTGCTGTAGAAACATGGCCGACTGATGAAAACATAGTTACTCATATTATATTCAATTTCTGCTCTATTCTATAAACACAGCCACTGAACCTTTAGTGAAGATTGTCTCATTATAAAACTGGGCTGTCCATGCAGTCAAATGACACAAATATGTTTTAAACTGATGCCACATGATCAGAGAAAACAGAGAAAAAAGTTATCTTGGATGACACTGCGAGCACTGTTAGGCTTCTGGTATCAACCCAGACACTAAAACATGTTTCTGAAATTGCAGAATCTTCATATTTGATCTGCACCGCCTAGTTGTCGCTACGTCGCTCTGTCTGACTGTCAGTGGATTATGTCAAAATGCAGAAGTACAATCTGCAGTTTGATCAACAGACCGAGAAGGCAAATGAGCAGGGAGGCAACATGGAGGGAAGTTAAACGGTGTCGTTTGCATACAGTACCCACGCTGTTTTGATAAGCTGGTACCAACAGAGACCAACACTCACAGTGTCTGAGGGTCGTGGAGGCATCAGAGGAGCTGGCTTCTGCGGCCTCTCGGGGTCACTGTTTTTTATCTGTAAAGACAGATGTAACCTTGATATAAAACACTGATATCACTGCACACACACTTCAGAAAACATACGATTAACTTTGTCACGTAGCAATTAGAGTACCTCTGCAGGCTTTGGAGGAGGTTTAGGCTGTGAACAGAGAAGGAAACATTTTCAACTGTGAGATCTGTGTGTACTGTACACTTGACACAGCAGGTTATATGTTCATGTGTTTTTGTGTCCGGTTTAAATGATCTCACCGGCTTTGGCTTCTTTTTGACATCTGGCTTCATCATACAGGCCTCCATCGTGCCTGCAAGGTGACAAAAAGAGACAAAAAATATAAACAGAGCTGAATAAATGTTTGTAATCAGAGTACTCTGAATGTCTCTGCTCTTCACTTTGACCCTTCTTGTACAGGACGTCTGTGTTCGACCAGTCCAGTTCGTTGTTGAGGTGAACATCCAGGTATCTGAATGCTCGCACCAGCTCAATATCCAATCCTGGATGTTCACCAGTGTGGTGCAAGACGTCACCATCTCCTTTATCTTGCCATTGATGGTCACACCAGTTGTGAAGTCTGTGATGATCACCCTGTACTCCTGCTCATTTCCTTCTAATCCTTCCACAGCCATGAAGCCTCACATGCTGTGGTTTGTTGGTGACGGTCAGCTGAGCAGTGACCCATTCAAAGCTCATTTTTCCGAGCTCTGACCAGCTGCACTTTGTTGTAATGTTTTGCAGCTGTGAGACATTCAGACTTAATTTCAACTAATATTTTTTAACTGATGTGAGCTGACAGATGTTCTTTCTGCAGTGTTTACATCGTGAATATGTATCCGTTTTCTCTGGGTGATTTATCTTTTAGCTGAGCGGGATGCCAAACCCACGGACCGCCCTTCAAACACAGTCCCGTGTTTTGTGTCTCTGACTGTACAGCACGTGATGACAGTCATTTCTGCTCAGATTATCATCAAACTAAATGCCTGAACACAGAAAATAAACATGTATTTGCCATAAAATTCACAGAATACTGTTGCACAGAGTGATAACGGGGTAGTTTATTGTCCTGTTATATCAGAGTTTAACACGTGAAACCTCACTGTTCATGATGTTAACTGTAAAGCCGCAACAATATGATCAACATTTTGATTATTTCAGTCACTTACAGAGCAGAAATGCTGTAAATGCAGTTCCACAATTTTCTGTATGACAGTAAATTGAACATTTTAAGCTTTTAGACTAAAGAAACAAGAAAGAGCCACAATACGTCATCTAAACTCAGGTTACAGTCTTTGGTGTTGCTCCATTTTCCAGGTGAACTTGTTACATTAATCACGCCTGAGTCATTCAACTTTTCTCAATCTCTTGTGGGCATTTTGTGATCCTAATAACCTTTTATCGACCTGTTCAGGAGCTCACTTTCATTCCTCTGTACTCTGACTCAAGTATTGTAAACTAACTAACTTCATACGTCTGGTTGCAATACGCCAGTGAAATCTAAGTAATCAGCACAGTTGTCATGAACGGGGAAATTAGCTATAGAGAACAAAACTGTTTTTTGTACCAGGCTGTAAACATGTTTATTTCTGCCGTGAAGTTGTTTTAACATGGGGACTTATGGAGACTGACTCACTTCTGGAGCTGGCCTCAAGTGGACATTTGAGGAACTGCAGTTTTTTGGCAGGGGTCGTCCTGACACACCGGACCTTTAAAGCATGTATCTTCTGAATAACACAAACTAAAACAGTCAAATCAATCAAAGTACTGCATATTTTTACCCGAGAAGTAACTATTACCAGCAGTATGCAGGACAAGGAAAAGTAATGGAGTATAATGAGGCATAAAAATGCAAATTTAAAGCTTAAAACTGTGGAAATACAACTAAATGTCAACAGTTCAGTACACAAACTGTCGGGTAAAATGAGTATTAATGCAGGAGGAAACACACGTTATGGTTACAATGCTGAATTACTGGATTTAAAGCATTTAGAGAAGTATAATTCACATTTCCTAAACCTGAACAGAACATTACCATAACTGCTAAGAAACGTTGAGCTAACGTTCGCTAACCGTTAAAACCCGAAAATACGTTCCCGGCTTTAAACGGACGGTAAATTATGAGTGAAGCTGCTAAATTAAACCAGACTGGTGTCAAACTTTGACCTACCGACGGTTCGGAGACACTTCAGAGACACTTTACGTCCAGTTTGAGTCAAATATTGTCCTGACGGTGGACAGACAGCTCAGAGAGGATCCCTTCACGGTCAGCAGCTTTCCCAGGAGTTTCTAAAACTTCACCACACCCGCACAACAACATCTGCACGCAGGAGGCGTTCAAGGACGCCGGTAAAACTCGGAAATCACAGCTCTCAACAAAAAAGCGCTTTGTCCTGCCTCCGTTACATACTCACCTGACCTGGTTTGGATTAAAAACCAACTATGGGTACACACACCTTTGGTGTGTACCTAAAGAATGTTTAATGGCTGATACATACATCTAACCTATCGATCAACTTGTGTTTGTGTGTAGAAATTACTGTTGTGGTGACATTTGTAATTGTAAAATGCAGCTAGTTTTTAGAGAAAGCAAGCGTAATGTTTGATATAAAGTAATAAATAACTTTACCAGATTACCTTTTTAAAGTAATTTCCCCAATGTTGCATTTAAAAAATAATATTTGAATACATATTGCACCTTGAATGAACTCAGGGACGATTACTGTTTACAGTACACTGTACAATGTGTAGATTTTACGGTGGAAAAACCGCCAAACTGTGACAGTAAAAGACCTTTATTTATACACAATTTGAAGGGAGTTTATACAGAATAAAGTAGTATTTATCTCTTGTACAGTAAAACACTAATATTTAATGGCACATTTTTGCACAAAGACTGTGGTTAGGCTAAATTATTTATTTAGCATATATAAAATACAAAACTAATATAGACATGGCTGTTGATGCAGCTTTCACCTGTCAGTCTCATGTTGCCAGTGTTTTTACCTCCACGTTAAGTAATCCAAATATTTCCGACACCACCCAAAGGCAACACGACTCACAGGTGGAACAAAGCATCTTGAACAAACCCAAACACGCCCTGAGAGCTGCGGTGCTGCTAATCCTCACAGTGAACTCACATGTTAGATAACCAGCCACATAAAAGATCCGAGTCACCACATCTCCGTGATCTGATCACTGCTCCAAAGATGAAAGACAAATCATAATAAGGTCAAATCTCTCACCTGGATTTTCGTTTGTCTCCTTCCTGACTTTTGTGGTCTCACCTGGGAGTGTGGGCGTTGCCAATCTGAGGTCTACCTGTGTCTGTGGGAGTGAAAGAAACGAGTTTCCCAGCCGACGTGACGCTGAGTCATCAGTTTCATAAGCTGTCATCTATATGTAAATAAAAACTGAACATGATGAGAGCTGACCTAAAAATAGAAAAACTCAGGAGTTATCTTGGCTGACACATTGTGACATCATAACCATGAGATGTTTTAATTTTTTATAGAATTAATTTAACTGTTTAATTACATTTTCTGGAAATATTACATCTCCAAAATAACCATCAAATCAAAAGAGAAATAATGATGCTGTGTATTTATATTTGTGTCCTGATGCAGTGATGATGTAGCAATCACGTCTCCAAACTGGCCGAATGTGGTTTGAATTTATGTACATACATGTGAACAAAATACTAACGGCAACAGCAACAGCACAAACTAATCCAAATGGGAAAGGAGCCATTTCATGTCTGCTAAAGCAACAAAAGATTAAAGGTCACCACACTCATCAGTGAGGTGAGAAGTGCGTGATAATTGTAGGATGTAATTGCTTCCTTAGATTGTGAAAGATCCAAAATTCTCAGAAAATAAAAACAAAAACACGAACTTAGTGTCTTCAATTTCAATCGTAGCTGAACATGTGGTTTAAAATATTACAACACAGCAAAATATTCAAATACTATTTATTCTGAAGAATCCTAAAGACTCTAGTCTCATAATTAATAAGTATGAATTCTCTATCATGTCAACAAAAAGACAGAATGACAGAAATGCTGAGTTATTTGCACCTAGCGGACTTGCATGCAGTCATAGAAAAGTAAACAGTGCTGAAGGACAAACATATCTTATTGTTAACTGAGTAAATACAGACTCATTTAGTGCCGTAGTTGGTAGAATAGAAGGAAATGAAGTGTTTGCTTGGTGGCATACAGATTTATGGACAAACAGACTGACAGAAAGTGTTTCTCTGGCCTTTAATTATGAGTTTTACATTTATTACACACGGAGGTCTACAATTTATTGCACATATAAAGGTATCATCGAATGAACAACACCCAAAACAAGACAGAAAAATAAATATGAAGTTCAATAAACAGCCCGCAGAGCTGACGCGTGTCATCCCAGTTGTCTAACAAGAAACCCGTTAACAAATGGAAACCATTAAAACATCTAATATGGCAGAAGACATGATTGAAACTTGTAGTAGTTAGTTAGAAGTTTTAGTTCTTCAACCCGCTGTGCTCGCCTGGAGCCGGTTGCACCACCCGTTCATAGTGTTGACTTACTGTCACTATCTATACGTCACTAAAATAAAAAAGATCGCTCTACAAAAATCTTTATCACCAGTTTAGACTGAGATAATATAAAATATGGCTAACATGTCACATGACTCAACACTTGACTAAAAAGGCTGTTTAATAGTTGAGTTAATTACAAAAAATGTTAAAACATTACGCTACAGAGAATGACTAAATAACATTGTTTGTGTTAGCATAAGTTGTGTTACAGCTTATGACTTCCTGTTGACACAGTTGGCACTACAGATGTTTACCTCAGTTTTAGACATGGCTTCAGTTTAAATGGTGCAACCCAATGAAATACTAGTTCAACCCAATCCTAGTTCTGTCTCACCATAATTTTGCCATTTTATTGGCTCTTTTTGTAAAGACATAATCAAAAATAAATCTTAGTACCACTGTCCATCCAAACATCCCACATCAGATCCAAACCATCAAGCAGCAGATGTGGTTAAATGGTTTTGTTGCAGCCAGGACATCCAAATAAAAACAACGTAAGGCAACAGAGTCGTGCTGCAGTTGGCACCAACCACCTCAGAGATGCTAACAGGGCAGCAGTAGTTTTGAGTCAGTACATTCATAAACATTTAAAGCGTTTGTAGTGGACCTGGGATAACGTTTGACTCGTCCCATGATTGGAAACTTAATAATAAAGCACAGTTTCTGTCAAACATATTCTCGGTTCTCGTAGTCTTTTTTAATTTGTTTTTTAATGCGGTCGATTTCATCCTCTGAACTGTCGTCTGGGTTGTCTTTCTCTTTCTTCTCACTCTCCACAGACACTGTATCATTGCCTCCCTCCTTGTTTTCTGGCGTGGTGGACTGCAGCTCCTCTCGGATCCCGTTGAGCTCCACCAGACCGTCGTGCAGCTGCGTAGCCACTTCCCTGATTTTGGCGGCAAACTCCGACTTGGCCCCTTTCTTCAGTTCTTTGGAGTCTTTGGCCACAAAGTAGATGTCCATACCTACAAAGAGTCCGGTGAGTACACCTGTGGCCATACTGGCGATCTGGACTGCTCTGGCTGCTGTGCTGCCGGCCACGTTGGCAATCTGCACCACGCGCATGATCTCATTGGCATTGATGAGGATCGCCTTTCCTGCCATGGCACCGTCCTCGTAGAAACTGCTGCTGAGCACGGGGAAGTCACGGTTGTAGGCGTGTTTTTTCATCTTGATCAGGTCGAACTTCTTCAGGTTCTCGATACCCTGCTTGACGAATTTCAGGCACTTGTTGAGGTCGACCATCTTCTCCTGATAATCCTGCACGATCTTCTCCACCTTCTTGCGGTCCATCGAGTTGTTGACCTGGTTGGAGATGCCGGCACCTGCTGATGTCAGACCGCCCGCCGTGGCGACACCCAATCCTACCGCCGTCACAATCAAGGAGGTTCCCATGGTGACAGGTGCCAGAGCGAGGCCGGCGATGGTGGCGACACCCCCAATGGCGCTGGTGGAGCCACCGGTGATCTGAGCGATTTTTGTGTTCTTGCTGAACTTGTCCAGGCCATCCGCGATGCTGTTGAGGTCGATGACGTGCTGCCAGAGGCTCTCAGCGCGCTCCGAGAACAGTTTGTTAAAGACACGGATGCCCTTCTGTACTTTCTCTGCCGTCACAGCGAACGCCCTGAGAGGAGCAAGTTGGGAGTCATTACACAGAGCGAGATCACTTTATTTTTTAATTTTCTCTTACTTGCTTATGCAGATCCTTTGACAGACCATTGAGATTAAATATTATATTAACACCACTTTGAACGGTCACTTACTTGGCCTCTTCTTTTTCTGTCATGTCATCATCTTGAGGCATGTCTTCCCAAGCTGATGATGTAATAAAGAATGATAATTAGCTTTTACGTGGCCAAAAGTATGTCATTAAAAATTAGAGAGCCAAAAGTTATGGTCATTTCTACCAGACACACATCCCCCCAATCCATATCAACACAACAGAGGTTGAGCGTTCAAGTTCATCCCAAAGGTGTTGGGGATGGGGATGAGGTCAGGGTTTCAGTCAACAAAAGAATAATAATTTGTAACTTACACTCCACTGTGTTCCACCACTCCATGAGATCCTCCACATCCTGAAAGACACCATTAGATTTGTGTTGGTTTGCATGTTTATGCTTGGTAAACAGTTCATAATGTGGCATCACATGAAATTTTACTGTGGTGACTTTTTCTTCTGAGACCAACCTCTCTGTCTTCAGGCCGTGCCGGGTCAATACGGAAATCTTCCAGTTGGTCAAACAAAGACCTGTTTCCACCTTCATTCTGAAAGAACAGAACACTGCTCAAATCACATGTAATGTTTCAATGTTTCTTCCTGTCTGATTTTTACAGCTTGTCAGCAAAAGAGACTAAAAAAAAGACTCAAAGTGCAAGAATTTATAAAGTGTAGCATATCCTTAGTTTCACTTTTTTTTTGACACTGAGCATACTCAGAAAAAGAGGAGGAAGTTATGGTGAAAGGGATTCTGACTATTCTGACTGATTTCTGCTGTTTTGCAGAAGTAAAAAGGGCCAAAATCTTTTATGGTCACATTGAAAAGGGAAGCAGAGAAACAAGTCTGGGCACATTGCAACCTAGACTCAACTTCCACGTTAAAAGCACTGTGAGGTAGATGAAGGTGTGGGGGTGGGTGTCATGTGGTGAGTGAAGGGAAAAACAACAACGAAACACATGTTGACTATAATAGTCTCTGCTGGGAGCTGAGTGGACACCCTGGAGACAAACAGAAGGTTGTTGTCAGGGACCAGTTGGATTGTAATCCTAAACCACAATGAGTAAGACTCCAGCACGTTAGCACTGACTGGGAGGGAAGTGGTTAACAGTGGCTTTGAATGCAAAGCTCGATGCGTGTGAGAGGTCAGTAAAGACAGAAAGTCTGAGGAGTGTTTCTTTACCTCTGCAGATCCGTCCTGTGCAGGCCTTCGAACCTGAAACCAGTGAACACAAACACAATTAAAAGACTCGTAACACCAGGATAAAAGTCTACTTTGGGGCTGACGCTTAAACAGGATTAAAAAGTCAGTTAGAAAACAAAGAACTCTGGCACAATAACTATTTACCTTTATCTTCAAATCAACAGTTAGGCAACTATCTCTGTGGTTTGCTCATGGAGGCGTTTGGAATTTCAGCTATGCTAACCTCACTGAAAAAACATGTTTCCATTTAGCAGCAAGAGATAAATACAGGTGAGAAACTAAAAGAAAAAGAGCCACTGTCCACGTGTTCAGGATGGAAATATGTAGACGACGTGTCTATAGTGTTTAATTAATAATGTGACCTGAGCCCAAAAACATTTTGTCAGTTTTGTTTGAGCGAACAAAGTATCGTCCACTCAGGAGGAAACACGTTTGTACATGTTTGTTACCTTGACTCGAGGCAAGAAGGGGTTGTGTTTCTTAGGTTTCCTGACTTTTGTCTAAAAAGAAAAAAAAAAAGGGTTACTCAAAGGTCAGGACAGGTCCGATTCTGAGCGACTATCATAAAAACCAAAGTGAGAGCAGGAGGAAATGAGTTAAGAGACCTCTGTTTTGTCTTTGCCCTCCTCGTCGTTCTTCTCCTCTTTGGATGAAGAATCGTCTTCTTCTTTCAGCCCTTCGTCATCAGACGAAGCCTGAAGTAATCATCATCATCATCAAATCATTTTTATATCAGCAACAACTAAAAACTGTCTCTTTACCATAACTCACAGTTTATTCAAGTTAGTTAGTGCCTGAAGGATGTTAATTGAGATAATAAGTTAGTTAGAATAATCCCTCATTGTGTTAACCTCACAGCATTAGATTGGTGTCACCCTCTGCTCTGCGTTAGTTAGCAAGTTAGCACCCATCGCCACTGATACCCTCTCCTGATCAATTAATTAAAAATGCCTGAACCGTGTGCGCATGGTGTATAACACACACACACACACACTGCTGGACCGTCACATATCCGATGACGTAGGCCTGGATCAGACTAGTCAGACTCTAATTTCTCCAGTTTAGCGGCATCAAACATTAGAAACACAGAGAGATACAGATGTTTAAAAAACATGATTATTTCATTTAAGATGGTACGATGTGACAGATATTAGACTTCAGTGCTGTCCTCAGTGATGGTAGTTAGTGTGTCAAAAGACATTTTGGCAGTTTTGTTGGGTTTCTACATGTTTGCTGTTACCTTGACCCGAGGCATGAAGGGATTGTGTCTCTTAGGTTTCTTGACTTTTGTCTATAAAGAAAAAAAATCAGAATTACAGAGTTACTCAAAGGTCAGGGCAGGTCGGATTCTGAGTGAAGGAGCAGAAGGAAACAAGTTAAAAGGACCTCTTCTGTTTTGTCTTTGCCCTCCTCGTCTTTCTTTTCCTCATCTTCTTCTTTCAGACCTTCATCATCGGATGGAGCCTGAATTAAGGAACAAAGTGTGAACATGACAATGAAATAAATTACCACAAAGTTGCCTATGATCCACTTCCTAACTCAAATCAATTTAAATTCACTTCATGAAACCTTCTACAAAAAATATTCAGGATGTATGAAGCTCACAGATAATTAGAGAGTGAGAGGCTTGAATGTGAACGTGCTGTGTGATAGTGATGGCAGACGATGTATAGACAGACTCTCTATGAGGCCCTCTCTAACAAAGCACAGCACAACAACACACTGTCAGCTGAGACAAACATTATTTACAAGTTGCTCGTGTGGGAGACATGCAGGCAGCCGGTATACTCATGTTAAGTCAAAAAATGTCAAAGGAAGATCAGTTCTTGCACAAAATAAATAAATTCAAGCACTGACCTGTTTTTCTAAAAACAAAAATATAAACTCAACATTTTTGTTTTTTTCTGAGTTGAACTAAAATGTGACTTCTTCTCAGCACACAGACATTTTATTTCTTTCTAAATTTGTCTCTAAATTTGGTAAGAACCATCTTAGTGAGCACTTCTCCTTTGCCAACATAATCCATCCACCTGACAGGTGTGGCATCTCAAGATGCTGATTAAACAGTATGACTACAACACAGGTGTAACAACTTGGACTGGTCCCAATAAAGAAGACTCTGTGAAATGTGCTCGTTTAATCTTGAAAAATACAGTATGAGGCACTGAGCATCGGGCTACTGACACCAATGTTTTCTCCCAGCAGGGCAAAGTCGTGACCCACCCCAGTGAAGTAGGGCGTGTCACGAGTTTGTCCTGCTTCGGTAAAAAGCTGTTATTCACTGATGTTTCTGTGATAGAACCATAGCAACAAAATGAGAGCTAAATAAACCTTTTTGTGAGCACAAACCTTGTGAAGAGGGGAATTTAATTTAGTTTTAGAGTGTATTTATGTCTACTTCAAAAACATTCAGGGCCTTGACTTTCCACCCCTCAAATTCACAAACTTTTAAGGATTTCAAGGATCTGTGGGAATCATGTGTTGCATACCTTGGCTGCAGCACGCGGCATAAATGGATTATGTTTGAGTTTTTTCACTTTGGTCTGTGAAAGAAAAGGCACAGTAACAACATGTTAGGCGACATGAGAAGGAGTAACTGGAAGAACTACATTTCATTACAGCCGTTTGTGAATTAAACGACTGCGTCTGTGCTTCATATATGCTACAGTAGTCATGGGCTGTGAATATATGTCACACCCACAGTCATGGGCTTAAATATTTTTTCAATGACCTGAAAAGCTAAGAGGAGTCAGAAGTAGGAACAGTGTTAAGCTGACTAATACAAGCTTTCGTTAACAGGAGTCACATGTCATTTGCATGCGTCTGGTGTCAAAGATCAGATAATCAAGGAGGAGCAACTAGAAAAGATCCTCACAGGATCAGCAAATGTGGATTCAATGCACATATTTTGCACTGAAATCCACAATTTGGACACATAATTTCAGACTAAATACACTAAATAATCAGTCTCTATACCATATTGTGTTGACCAATCCATTTTCTGAGCTACATACCAAGGCTGTGGATTACTAAATAATACAGTCTGTAAACGATGAATGGACAGACTCACTGCTTTGCTTTCTGGAGGGTTTGACTCATCTCCCTCTTCATCATCTGATTGGTTCTGCAGCAAAATTAAATTATTCAGACTTAAAATTAAATTACATAATGTTTCAGCCAAGTCTTTTCTACATGTGTGAAAGAGTTTCACTGTTTGTCCCAGAGTCAGAAAATCTTAAATTTATATCTGATGAAGTCTGATTATGCCAAACAGCAATATGAGGCTAGCTACAGTATCTAACAAAATCAGGCAGAGTGAAACTATGCAAGTACATAATAATAGTCAATACCACCAAAAAAATTCTAGTCTCAGGAAACTGGAAACAATTTTAAATTCACACAC
Source organism: Nibea coibor (assembly GCA_023373845.1). Taxonomy (NCBI): domain Eukaryota; kingdom Metazoa; phylum Chordata; class Actinopteri; family Sciaenidae; genus Nibea; species Nibea coibor. The sequence continues at coordinate 4,611,701 of CM041725.1, forward strand.
AATGCTGGTGCAGAAATCGTCAGTTTAACCAGGGTGAATATTCTTATTTTATTTGGATACATTACCCTGTGTCTACAAGTTTATTATGTCACCATTTTAATTTTATCTTCTCACCTTACTTTCCCTTTCTTCTACCTTCACACACACCTACACTTCTATCATCATAGTGGAGGAGGTTTGATGTTCATGACACAGCCGATCAAAGCCAAAATGGTACCATTTGCATATTGGACCACTGGTCCAAACTAGTCAATATATAGCAATATTTAGCAGTTCTGGTCCAAACCTCCACTAAATAAATCAGTTTAACCCTCATACTGATGGTTACCTCCTGAAAATTAAACCTGAGAAGTTTCCTCAACCACGATAAACCGGCAGTGATACAAACAGATACAACATCAGCTCCACACTAAAACACTGAGAGCTTGAACTACCTCCTCTGACGCTCTGGCGGGAGCTTTTGCAGGTTTGGCTTTTTTCTCTCTGGAGATCATGTCCTTGGTATCCTGCAGAGGACACAGTTTATGAGAAAGTTACAGTGAGACCTCTCATGTATAAAAAACATGACATTAAAAAGCATTATATGTAATTGTTCTTCACTTCTGTCAGTTGTTATAGTACAGCATTCATTAACTTGTCCCAAATTCAGTCTGAGTAAAAATAAAGTTCAAACTTTCTGATTTAACTTGTTTTCTGACTTTTATCTTCAAACTCTGAGTAAGCAGGAATATTGAGACAACCGACAACACTAAATCTGAACACTGTACCTGATTGTCCTCAGTTCCTCTCGCTTTTACGTTGGCGTATGTAGATGTGCTCTTTATCTCCTGTGGACAGATCACAGCCTTAACATCACAATGTGACAGACAGCTGAAGACAGAATAATCTCCTCGTGTCACCGAGTGACAGTGCGACTGCTTTCAAACCTCTGCAGCTGGTCTGGGTGGGACTGTTGGTGTTTCACTTCTTTCTTTCCTCTCTCGCTGGATCATGTTGCTCTTGACCTGACAAGGACACGCACACACACAGTCACACAGTGTGGAGGAGTAGGAGCAGGCAGGATTTAAAGGGGGGGAGAGTAAAGGAGATGAATGGAGAGGATGTGGTGGAGATTCGGAAGAGGAGGAGTGTGAGGAGAGAGGGTATTTTTGACAGAAGTTGATCAGCTATGCGTGTGTGTGTGTGTGTATGTGTGTGTGTGTGTGTGTGTGTGAGGTCACCGATGACTCATGAGCGATGCGAAAATAGACTGACCGCTTTCGGCTTCTCTTCCACTTGTTTCTCGTCCTCTTTGAGTGTCTCTGTGTCTTCAGCGTCTTTCTGAACAAAGGACATCAAACATGAGCGATTAAACTGAATCAGCCAAAATCTGTGCAGTGTTTAAAGGACCGTACCTGTTCAACTCTTTCATTTCTTCACCTTTTGCTCTACAGTTTTTCGAGTTGTGTTCAGACACCAAGCCTGAATTAGTCAGTGATTTTTTATAGTGTACAAAATAAAGCTGTAGATGACAGGTACGGTCCTTTAGGTGTGAAATCATCATTACTACTTGCTGAACCAATGAAACCACCATCACCATTATCACAGTCCCATCACCACTGCAGTGACTGCCCGTCACTTATCATGACTATCTCACCAACACCTCCACCATGATCAAACACGATCAGCAGGGTAGTTACTTTATTTGCAGATTTGAATAGATTCAGTTTGGACATGGCTCCGACCACGGCGTTCTGAGGGTGAGACACATCATCGAAAGATTAAAAGGAATATCTCAACGCTTTAGATTTGAATCTGCTTTATCAGCCACTTTAGACACGCTGTTTCAAAAGCACAGACTGGATATAAAGCTGGGCGACACGTCTCAACTTCCTCTCACTGTAGAAAAAATAAGGAATATATGATTTGTACTGCAGCCAGCCATCAAGGTCCATGTTTCATAGTTTCCCCCCTGATGTAATTTAGTTTTGCCTGGTCTGGATGCCCTGGTGTCCTAGAGGTTGTTGCTGAGGCAAAAAACACCAGTAAGACAAGCTGAGTCTAAATATCTGAAGCTCCTGTGGCTTGAAAGGTATGATAATCTCAACGAGACCAGACAAGACAAGTTGAGCTGGACTGCAGACACAGCCCGTGGGTGAAATGCTCATGACTTCCTACTTTCTACCTTAGCAGGACAAAGCGCTTCATAGTGACTCTCAGTCACCCACACACACAAACATGTAACAAAACTACCAGCAAAACAGGACACTGGGACGTGGAAATCTTCCTCTTATTCAGGAAACTTACAAAATAACCCAATGAAACAGGAACAAAAGGATCAGATCACCTGTTTGCTGCTGGATGACTTTTCACCGCTCGCAGGTGGATCCTCCTCATCTGAGCCCGCCTGCTTCTCCTGCTGCAGAGAGAAGACAGAAATCTTTTATGAAAAACACGTCAACAGCGCTGTACACTCCTCTTATAATACATTCATTTATCTTTATGGGAACTATCAGAAGATTACAGCCTGAAACTTCTTCCTTACTTTGTTTGCAGATCGAAATGGATTCAGCTTCGTCATCGCTTCAGAAAATTTATTCTGAAAATGAAACAAAACAAAAAGATAAAATAAAAATACAACAACAAAAGCATGAGAAATTAAACTGACAAAATCAAACTTCACAAACCTGTTTGTGACCGGACTGGCCTTCTTCATTGTCCAGGATCTCCTCACAGTCAGAGTCAGAATTCTTCTCCTGCACATGGAGCGAATATTTCATCAGTAAATATAAACAACAGTAGACGGTACGAACGATAGTGCTTCATCTGTGGATAACTCGTCAGGAGGACGGTACTCCACCTCGCACCTGTTTGTCAGTGTAGAATGTGCTCTTCATCATCGCACTGAAGCCGTTCTGAAAAACACGAATACACCATCACTGATAAAAACCCGTAACGTCGCAGCATTTGTTGAGCTGATTACTAATTTTCAGAAAGATGAGTTCTCGTGACTGACAGGAGATGCAGTTACTCTGGCATAACAACCCACCTGCTTGACTTTGGGCTTCTCTGTTGTCGAGGTATTCTCGTTTGAGTTTCCTGAGTGTTCAGTCTTTTCCTTATCCTGTTAAAACGCATTACCGGCATGTCATTAATCTCATGAGCAACAGTGTAATGCACCGTCTGGGTAGAGTAGTTTATATGAGGCAGGATGAGTTAAGTGTGAGGTGAATTTACCTGAGATGAAGAGGAGAAAGGATTCTTCAGGATCTTTGATGCCACGTCGCCCTGACAGAAGATTCAAATTTACAAATGACTTCATCTCCTCTGTGCTGTGTTAGTGTTGATGTTGGAACAAGTGAACTCAAAAAGACAAGAAGAGAACTTGAAACAAAAACAAACCTTTGTGGACTTCTCTGTAATGCTGTCACCGCCGGCAGAGGATTCACCATCCGCAGATAAATCATCCTGAACAGAGCCAAAACAGACTCCGATATTTTATCCCCTATTTTACTAGAAGACTGAAGGCACTGGTGCCAGTCAGGAATGTCCTAATTTTATATTTTAAAAACTAAACCACGGACCAGGAGTCGCCTGAAAATGTCTGCTTGAATATGAGCAGATGGATTCGGCTTTTACCTGACCATCTTACCTGAGACTGAGATTTGGCAACTTTTTTTCTGAACACACCGCTGAAGATTCCTCCTTTCTCCTGAGGAAATATCAGAAAGCCAACATTTAATGTTACAGATACTACTGCAGTATTGTTTCAGATGGAGGCGGCCCGCTTTAACAAAGCTCACCTTAGTGTTTTCTGAAAGATTGTCCGTGCTGCCTGAGAGCTCGCTGGGTTCAGACAAATCATCCTGAAGGCGGGAAACAAATGTTAACCAATTAATATCAATAATTACAGATTCAATAATTTATAGGAACGTGGTATGATGGTGACATGAATAAGCTACAGCAACCCTCCGTAACTCACCTGTGACTGTGTCCTTCCAAAAGGCTTTGGTGATTTTTTAAACATCCCACTGAAAATCCCTCCTCCCTCCTGCAACAACGGTTACAGGAACATTATTTAGGATTATTTTTTAGAAGTTTTTTTCCACAGTGGAGGAGTTTAGTAAAGTATCCTCTGCTGTCACAAGCCTCACCTTAGTGTTGTTATTCACAGACAGATTGTCGGTGCTGCCTGAGAGCTCGTCGGGTGCATTCAAATCATCCTGAAAGCAAGAAACGTCCACTTTCAGTTATTATTATCATCTCCTGATGAAGTAAGACAGGTGAAGGTGAGATGCAGAAGTCTCACCTGAGACTGTGTCCTTGCTCCAAAAGGCTTTTTTTTAAACATCGCACTGAACACGTTTCCTGTCTCCTGGGGAAAAAAGTTAAATAATAATTATATTGCATTACTTAAATGTGCAGCTGTCAGCCCGACAGGCAGGCGTTTAATGCTTTACACATCGCCGAGCATTTCACGCAAACTGCTGATGCGTGCAAGTTCAGCTCACGCTTCCAAACACACAACGAAAACACACAGAGTCGAGGTCTATACACCGGCTGCACTCTGCCATAGGATAAACCAGAATCACCAACATACATTAACAGCTAACACTAAGGAAGACCTCAGTGTTATTTCAGAGTACAGGTCTCTAATATTATCATTTTTCAAGTTATAACCAGTTTCAGGAACAACCACGACTCTTTTTTCTACCTAATAAAAGTAAGAAAACATAAATAAACTCATATTTTGGGGTTTACGCTCCAACATTTCACTGTTTTATTTTGTAATTCTCTCCTCTCCTTGGGTCATGTGTTACTTTACTTCCTGTTTCCTGCTTTGATTATTTGTTCCTGCCTGATTAGTTTTACCTGTCCATGTTTAGTTCTCACCTTCTTCATTTGCGTATCAAGTCTGTGTTCTTTGGTTTCAGTTGTCAGATTGTACTCTTCTCTGTTCCTGATCTGCATTTTTGCTCATACTGACTTCTTTTGGACTTCTAATTGATTTATATATATAGTTACCTTTTTGTTCACATTCATGTCGACATTCGTTACACTTTCATTATCACTGACATTTACTCCTGAGACTCACTTTAGTTGTGTTGTTTTCAGACAGACTGTCGTTACTGGCTCTGAACTCGTTGTCCAAAAGATCCTGAAACACACACACAAAAAGATCATCTGTCAGCTTCCTACTGATACAACACAACACAGCATTATGTGACATTTATGTAAAAGAAGATTGTGTTTCACCTGTGAAGGCCTCCGGGCGTGTCCTGGCTTTGGAGATCGTTTCAGTATCCCACCAAACACTCCTGATTTCTCCTGAAGAGAAAAGAGTTCAGTTTGAAAGACAAACAACACAAGCTTCAGAAAAATCTCACAGAGCACAGAGGGAACTCACCTTCGATGACTTGCTGTCTGTTAAACTGTCACTGCTGACAGACAGTTCAGGATTTTGTAATGAGAGGGTGTCCTAGAAAAGATAACAAAAAGGTAACTCACTAACTCAATACCTCAATAATTCAATAACTGCTGTTGACTCTGTTTTTGTGGATCAACAGAGAAAGTTCAAACCTGTGGCTGTCCATCTTTGGCAGCTTTTGTCGGCTTCTTAAACATTCCTTTAAACACGCCTCCTTTGTCCTGAAATATTAAGAAATAAGTTTACATGCTAAAAAAACACACTGTCACTTTTTGTATAATACAAGAAATCTTTCCTGAGTGTTACCTTGGTGCTGCCGTCAGTCAGACTATCGTTGCTCTTTGAAAGTTCACCGTTGGCTGATAATCCGTCCTGTGAAATCAAAACACAGAGCCTGTGTGAGTTTAGCTGATTAAATTAATTTGATGTGAAGTTAAATTAATAAAAGATAACACTACAAGGTCACCTGTGCCTGGACAGAAGGTTCTGAAGACTTGGTGGATCGTTTGAACATCCCACCAAATATCGCTGCTTTTTGCTGAATGAAGAGGAAAAATTCTAAATTAAACTTGAAAGAACAAATTTATGAACACATAAAACATATGAAGGATCAAAGGTTAGTCTCAAATGACGCACCAGCTTCATTCAGAACGAGTGAGTAACAGAGGGTAAACACTGACTGCCATGACCCATGAGTCAGCAGCATAAATTTGGCTCTACGATGGAGACAAAGCTGGATGAGACACTGTGAATGACAATTCACTGACGACTTCACGGATGAAACGATGCATTCACTGGTTCACATCTCACAGTCCAGATTCACAGCCAGATTTCAAGTCTGGACTTGAAGTTAGTTTCATGTCCAGTCTTGAAACCTTAATGCGAGTGACAGAGCGATATTACTGATTTACATATTAAATACTGGGGCAGAACATTACATTACTAAGAGCAGAAAGTCCCTATTTTATTGTATAAAAGTTGCATTGCATATTAAACTGGTCCTACAGTAACGTGGAGGGAGGCCTTTAGTGCTAGCTCATGACTGCACAAGGATTCATGGGTAGCCTGTCATCAATGTTGTGTAAATTATTTATTTTATTTTATGAATAGTCCTATTTATTTAATACTGTGTTGGATTTGTATTAATGTGTGTAGACTGTAAAAGCGATTTATATAATAATAATAATAATGAGGCACTGTGGATCATCAGCGGACTCGAGGCGAGCTGAATGATCCTAAAATAAACCAGCTGTAACAACACCTACCTGTAAATAAAAGCAACCACTTTATCATTAAACATAACTTTAAGGCTTAATTAGCTATATAGACCAAAACTGTATTTTTGTACCAGGCTGTAAACATGTTTATTTCTGCTGTGAAGTTGTTTTAACATGGGGACTTATGGAGAATGACTCATTACTGGAGCCAGTTTCAAGTGGCCGTTTGAGGAACTGCAGTTTTTGGTACTCAGTGGTTGTAGCCTTAAAAAAAAAAACTCTATTACAAATACTCAAAATAAAACCACCATCCTTTTACTTTAACTCCTGAAACTTGACCTTCGCTGCTCCACTTTTGTGCTGTGGTTAATTATATTAACTGCTTTGCAGCTAATCTGGTCTGGTAGGGGGGTTAACTCAGGGGGCCCGGTGGCACATTTCAGCCCTGGGGCAACCTTGAGGTTAATCCGGCCATGATGAGAGCAGCACACCGTGCACTCAGGCTGAAGATCTGATATAATAACTGGTGTTATGGTGGAGGGTAGCACAGCAGAAAATGTTTATGGACTGCTCCGTGTCATCTGCGTTAGTTTCGGTCAGACGTATCGAGGTCAAGCCGGTGAACACGCCCGTTAAAATGACCGTGAACGCAGCTCTGCAAACTTTTACCGTTGACATGTACTCACCGCTACGCCTCCTCCATCACACTCCAAATCCAAATCCAGGTTATCGTACCGCTCCTGTCAAAAAAGAGTCACCACACTTCAGCTGTCATTTTAAACGTTAACCGACGGTTTTTTTTTAACGGACTACGTCGGTAACGTGTCGGGGTTTTCAGGCTAACGTCTACAGAACGACCGTTGGCGGACCGTGAACTCACCATTCGTGTCTGTTTATGTCCGCCTTTGTCTCGTGTTTAGTTATTCCGCCGTTGTTGTTGTTTGTCGGTGTTGTTTTTTATTGTTAACCGACGTCCGTGCTGATTTATCGCGCAGTCACCGTCCTCAGGTCAGACTTTCTGTCCGCCCCGTGTTGATACTGCCGGTTGTTTTCAGCCACAACAACACCGTGAAGTTAAAGATCCTCCGCCCCCCAAAACAGACTTCAGACACTTCTCACAGTGTGGATTTCATGGAGCACATCCTCTGTTAAAAAAAAAAAAAAAGAAACCGGTGGATCCAGTTCTTAGTTTTCTTTTACCTGTGTCCAGGAGAGGGCGTGTCTGTCTCACCTGAGAGCTGCAGAACAACCTGGTGCTGCGTTCAAGTGCTGCTCGAAAACAACTGATTCACACTGCCCCATGACTAAAATAAAATAAACACCTTCCGGTCCTTAGTAACACTTTACCAGAGAGAGTATTTTGAGTACTTGTATTAGAGTATTAGAGTAGAGTAGAGTAGTAAAAAACTGCAGTTCCTCAAACGTCCACTTGAGGCTGGCTCCAGAAGTGAGTCAGTCTCCATAAGTCCCCATGTTAAAAACTTCACAGCAGAAATAAACACATTTACAGCCTGGTACAAAAAACAGTTTTGGTCTCTGTAGCTAATTTTCCTGCTCGTGACAACTGTACCGAGGGTGAATTTATATACAACTCCAGGAGATGGAAGAGGCAGACCACCAAGGCGGCAATTTGGAGCGTCAAAACTCTTCGGATTCAGACACTGTGCAGCCTTTAGATTGTAAGCGATATATTATATTATATATTACACACCCTTGCCATGCACTGCTTGGATTAAAGACTATTTTATTTTTATAACAATAGATATGGCTACAGTATCATTTTTAAAATACCATGTAAAAATATGTGATTTCTTAGTCAGAAGGTAAAAAAAAATCAGGTCCATATTTTTATTCGGTTTATGGTGAAGTCATTAAAATTCAGTGGGCAGCACGGGTTTTGTTTACTTAACATGTTTTATTGCACTAAATGTGTCTCGTTGTCGATATATCGGAAGCACTTCAGTGCAGATAACAGGCTGTAAAGGCTGTAAAAGCGTTAGCTGATAAGCTGTGTTTGTGTGTCACAGCTCTTTGATTTTTTCTACATTAAAATAAATTTAATGTAAACCTAAATGTAAATCCTGTTTCATCCTGTTCAGAAATCTACTGACAAACAACAAAGTGACGATATGAACAGAATTTTAATGTCAAAGAAAAGATCTTTTATGGTTATTGCACCAAATTTTCACTTCAAGTGTTTCATAACTTCCTTTCCTATTTTCATTGAAGAAACAATTCAGCTCATAAAAAACTATAACTGATAAAGCCTAACCCAAAGGCGCATGTAAACATGGCTTTACAATCATAACATAGATACTCATCTGTGTGTGATTAGGTCACTTTTTAAAATATATTTATTGCACACACACCACCACTGAAGCAAAGAGGAAGCTAGACACAAGTTTTCTTTGTCATCTTGGAGATTATTCTTTCCAGGAGAGGAAGTAGAGCTTTCCATGCACGTCACCACAAACCAGCTCAGAGGGTTTTTCAGGGTTCACCTCCAAATGCAACACAGGCCCATCACACACAAACATTCCCACCTGGAGGAAGAGAGAGCAGAGGGTAAGACTATTCCTTGCTGTTGGCTGTAGCTTCATATTCGCCGCACATATATGAGAGTGGTATCAATCCCGCAATACGTCAAAGAACAAAAACTGGCTTGCGCCTCTGATGTACCTGCTTCTTGGTGTTTCTGTCCCACAGCTTCACCGTTCTGTCGTAGGAGGCTGAGATGATGGTGCGGTCAGTGAGTCTCAGCACGCTGATCCTGTCACCGTGGGCCTGGAGGACAAAACATCAGCATTAAAAACAACAAGCAGCCAACTTCTTTTTGTTTTTTTTATGCGAAATGTTACAACATAAAGATACACTTCATGTTCTGTGTCAGAGTCTCTCAGCTCTTACAGATTTCCTGCTCCTCCATGCGGAAGTCTCAGGAAGCTGCATGCACCACATGCCACCCTTCATGTCTCCGCACACGACAAAATCTGAAAGAACACAACAAACAATTTTAAAAACTGGTTAAGCTTGTGCGGAGGACTATGAGCTGCAGAATAAACGGTACTCCTGGCAGGTGTTAGTACCCCTGTCCATGGTTATAGTGGAGATCATGCTCCCTTTTTTCTCCTCCTCATCGTCGGTACTGAGGGCTATTGAACTGAATCCTGAATAGAATCCATGTTTGGGGCCCATGGTGAACTGAAGAGGAGAGGACAATCAACAGTCATAAAAACAAAGTGTGTGGTGCATTTGACTTCGTTTGAAATTGAAACGAAATCTAAACTGAATAGATAATAAATAGAGACATAATATTTTAGTGTTCTTAGATAATTCATAATATTATTTAGAAACTCACAAGGAAGCCAATGTTAACTTCTCCGTTACTTTCGCCCACCAACCACAAGCTTTTCTCGTCGTTCGGGATCAACCCCAGAAGTCGCACACTGTTGTTCCAACTGCAACAAAGACAAAAGAATCTATAAACTGCCGTCAGTGTCTAAACCGATGGTTTCTCAAACTGTGGTACGAGTACCACTGGTGGTACGTGACCTTCCCGTAGCGGCCCTTAGAGGAATCTCTGAGGTACACATCTTTAAAATGAATGAAAATGAAAGATTGAGGCATTTTAGGAATATTAAAAACAACCGCCTGGACATCCTAGAAAGATTTCTGCACACATAATATAGTATGAAGTATTACGCAGAGACTGTTCGGCTCCACTCTTGGCGCTCTGTTTGGGACGGGATGTCAAATATCATCCCATCTGGCTTCACGCCGATCAGCACCGAGCAGTAGTGGAGGCGGACCACCGTATCTTTCACGCTGTGCGAGTTTACCTTCACCAGGCTGAAACACAGGACAGAGCAGGGCTGGTTAGTCACAACTTATTTGATGTTTCCATGGAAACAACACTCTCAAATCCTCGCTTTTACTTGATGCATGTTCTTATATATTATGAATTCCTGGCTAAACAAAGCTAATAAATAAAGGATAAGTAGCATTGCAGCTCAGCAGCGTGCCTGTTTACCTTGCTGTGCGGTGTTGTTGATTCCACACCAGCTTCCACACGTCAACAAAAGGTTTTAAGGAGCCGACAGCAAACTGGCTGTCCGGCATGGAGCAGATTGCTGTGATGGAGCTGTCTGAAGCCTGACACACACACAGACGCATCATGTGATTACACACACATAAACACACGTGTTCAGTATAAACCCCACTTCTGGTGCAGCGTGTAACTTTACCTGCCGGTGGCTGACCATGGTGTTGTGCTGCCATAATTCCAGTAAACCGGATTCGTAACCAGCGACAAGCAAATTGTCTCTTGCAGAGAAACACAGAGCCGTGATTGAACCTTTCTGTGTGGGAGGAACCTCTGAAGAGACGGACAAAGAAAGATCACATATATTAGACGCAGTAAATCCCACTGAAATTATGATCACACAGACTAGTTGTTCTCAAATCCTTTCGGTGACCTGCAACATTGTGCTTTGAATGCTGGATGATTGAAGATGATTATTTTGAGACAAGAACAAACTTTGGCAGGTTTGTCTGGATATAAATAGACATAATGTACACAGATGTAAACCCCTGCCAATCCAGTCACCTGATGCCCTGCATTACCTGCTGTCAACGTCCAGCATCTCAATGAGCAGTCTTCAGAAACACTGAGGAATTCTGGGAGTCCCTCTTTGCAAACGACACCATGTATCGCACCGCTGTGACCTTGGAAGGTGCTGATGTGCTCCACCTGGATGTAAAGATGCAGAACGTGAGAGAGGAGACAGTGTCTGCTGTTTTCTTGTAGTCAGGAGGTTACTAAGTTACTAAATTAAACTATTTAAACGTCTCTCTTATCTTGTGTTGACAGTCGGACCTGTAGTGGTTTCCAGAGCTGCACTGTGCCGTCGTCAGACGCAGTGAGAACTGTCATCCCTTCTGGGCTGACTTCGCTGACATCGTTCTTGTCTTAAAAACAAAAAAAGAACAATCAACATCAAGCTAATGTGTGCTCACTTGACAAATAAGAGTCATTCCGCAGGAAGTTTACCTGCGTTTGGTCGCAGAGAGCAGTGGTGGACTCGCTGCTTGTGTGCAGTAATGTGGCAGATTTCTGTGTTTGTTTCCCAGGTCCAAACATGAAGCGCTCCCTCTGCACAGCCGGCGATCACATACTCTCCCTGCATGCAGAAACACCAAATCAACACTGAAATCCTCTAAAGAGGCCGTTTACTGTACGCGAGTCTCAAGAGAGGAAACTCATCAGTTACATATCAATATTTTACATCTATGATGCAACTATTTAATGCATGAAAGTATAATCCGCTCACCCGACAGCAGACCGATGTCAGCGGACTTCTCCAGGAGATTTCTTTGAGAAGCTGGCCCGCCTGCAGATCCCATAAACAAAGCCTCCCGTCGTTTGAAGAGCTAATCTGTAACAGAAAAGAGAGACTGATGAAGACACGAGAACACAGCACAGTAATATGTAATATGAGTTTCTCTCAGGTTATAGATCTGTAGATTTACCACACAGTCTGGAGTCCAAACACAGCCGGTGATCCAGTCTCTGTGCGAGTGAGGGAGTGACTTAGAGAGGACAGCAGGAGACACGCTCACATCCCAAACCATCAAGGCCTGAAACAGCAGACAGCTGTCAGTACTGCGTTATACTGACCAATCCAGCAACACTCAATTGATCATTACCTTGATGCACAAATTACATGAACTGCAGCAGTAACACACTATACCTGATCTTTTCCACCAGACAGCAGCTGTCCACCATCAGGGCTGAAAGCCAGACACGTGACTCCTCCTTTGTGGCCCCTCAGAAACACATGAGGCTCGACACGGGGGTCGGCGGCCAGATCGCTCAGCAACCACAGAACGATGGTGAAGTCGTCTGAGTCAACGAGAAACAATAAAACTGTTACCTTCTGCCTGATACAGATATATTACGTTGCCTCTGTAACACTTACCCGACGCCGTGGCCAGGTATGTGGAGTTCTGTGCTAAAGCCAGGACGGCGGCGGTTTGCACACCAAACGTTCCCAACATTTCCAGGCCTCCCTGCATTCCCTCCTCTCCTCCCTTCTTCTTCCACACCCTCAGACGTTTGTCACTTCCTCCAGACACCAGCAGCTCAGGTTCGGCCTGCGCTGCGTCCACAACGACCCAGAGCAGAGAGAGGACGGACACATCGAGGTTCTCTGAGGACCAGATCTTCTCAGCTACGATTAAAATACAGACAGTTATGCTCCGTTTGTATATCACGTGTATTGTCAGGTTTTAAAAGTATGTTTCAGATCCTTGTTGTGTTTTGGTAAACTACCAGAAAATACAGACAAAATATAAGAGAAGGAAATAAATTCAGATTTATCAGATTTAGAGTCTTCTTCACATGAACACACCTGGATCAAGACTGAAGAGTTTGAGGCCTTCACCGTGGTACCCCACAGCAGCGTACTCTCCATTAACAGCCACACACAGGGCGGCAGGTTCAGAGGTTACCGTCTTCTGTTTCTTCAGAGGAGGCTCCACGTCGCACTAAGAGATGAAATGATATGATTTGCAGTCAGAGAGAAATGTTCGTTTGCACACAGACTGCAGTCTGAAAGGCGGCTTAGCAACACAAAGTGAAAATAAGCAGCTTACGTCATCATTTTTTAATGCAGCGACTGAACGTCCGAGTCCGCCTGACCAGAGCTGGAGCTGTTTACAAAAGAAGAAGACACAGAGAAAGTCTGACAACGTGCTTTGGACAGGAAATGTTTGTAACTGCTGAGTTAGAACTGATTTATGAAGATCAGAAAGTAGCTGAAGAGCGATGCCTCACTGTGCGATCGGAGCCGGCGCTCAGCAGCATGCTCCCTTCATCCAGGAAGGTCAGGACATCCGTGGCTCCGGTGTGAGCCTGGAAACATCCAACACAGGTGGAGGTGGGCACCGACCACACCCGGACCTCTCCAGACATGGAGCCAGAGCAGAGCATGGAGGAGGAAGAGAAGGAGACGCTGCGCACCGAGCGCTTGTGACCGGTCAGAGTCTGAGGGAAGGACAGACGAGGACAGAAGAGAGAGAGGTCATGTTTTAAATAAAATAACCACATACTAACTAATGACTAACCATTTCTTCAACCTCTCCTGATGATAACTCACCGTCTGAGTTTTATTCTGCAGCCAGTTCCAAACGATCACATCTCCGCTCCAGCAACCGGCCGCCAGCAGGTAATCCTCGGGGTCAAAGGTCACACAGTTCAATGGGCTGGAGCTGAGCAGGGACGCTTCCTCGTGACCTTTAGTTGAGGACCACACCTGAGAGCGGAGAAATGTTTAGTCAGTACGACTGAGGGAGTTTGTGTGCAATTTAACAACAGCTGATGAGAAACATAGAAGTTTAAAGTGACAAACTTTCAGCATGAAGTCCAGAGACACAGTCGCAAGGTGCTTCCTGTCTGCAGTGATGTCACTCGCTGTTATAATGTTACTGTGGGCATCAATGACAGCAGTCCTGCAAGGAACACGAGTCATTTGATTCAAGCATCACTAGGCTGAAGAATCTGGATGGTAAATTTGAACTTGTCTCACCTGCAGGCATTCTCGATGTCCCAGATCTCTATTTGTCCATCAAAGGAGGTCGTAGCGAGACGTCCGTCCTTCAGAAAGACGCATGTCGTGATGCCGTCGCAGCTGCTGACCACTGACTTCACCTCCTGTGAAAAGCCACAATTTACATTTACATGCAGCAATCTGATTTTTGAAACGTCTTGTAAACATGAAACGTGATAACTGGAAGTTTCTGCTCTGTTTCTTGCATGTGCATAAAAAAAGACTTCAGACATGTAAATTAACTGCTGTGACCGCAGCGCAGCAGCATAAAGGCAGACACATGGTTACCACATGTGCTGTTAACGAGTTGCAGATTTCCTGTGCAGCCTTTCATGTCTGACTTTAAATGCGTTGAATGTGTCGAGATTTCTAACCAGAAATCACAAATGAAATCCATCCAGTCAGTCTCCAAGGCCACGAAACGTGCGACACGATGCAGGAAAAAATGAACTACATTTATGCCAACAAACTTGTTCGTACCTGTCCGGTCTGCGTGTTGATGAGATGCAGCATTCCCTGTCCAGTGCCGACCACCATCAGCTCTTTATCTGGGTTCACAACCAAACAGGTCGGCTCGGACGAGAAGGTCGACACCAGCTCGCTGCGATGAAACACAAAAGATCATCCACGTGAACATCAGCATTGAATTAGACACTAAATATACAAGGACAGACACTGACCTCCTCTCCGGAAGCTGACTGTCATTATTTAGCCACTCAACTACCCGGACCCCGCCTTTTCCCATCAGGCTTTGTGCCCAGGTGTGAGCGGAGGTCTCAGGAGGCTCATTGAAGGCTTGTTGGATGCAGAGAGCCGGCCAGGAGGACAGTATGAGGGCGTGACGCTGCAGGAAGCTCTGGCAGTCTTCAAGACAACCCTGGACGGCAACTGAGAACACAGAAAAACTTATATGAAGAAGAAGTTAAAAGATAATTGTCAGGAACGTGTGATTATCTTTGAGCACTTACATGACGATGCAGAGTTACACTTGTCATCTACAGAAAAGGCAAAGTCTAAATTAATTCATGCAAAACACGTAAAAAAAAGAGTCAAACCAGCAGCCATCCATCACACGGTATCGTCGTGCGTGCTCACCGTACGAGTTGTAGATCTCCAGGAGGTGGTGCAGGAGGCCGTGGCGCACGTTAGCGTAGAGGAAGTGGTAGCTGGAGAGCAGGGAATGAAGCGCCTCCAGCTGACCACTGTGAATCTGAATGAAGCCAAACAACGACAGCCAGGTGTTAAAATCTACAGTAAAAAAGTAAGTTAAAGTAGATACAGTGTGTATAAAACTGTACAGCTTTATTGTTATGTGCGGTGACAGAAACCGACTGACCAGGCTCGAAGGAAGGTGCATGACAGAGTTGGCCTCACAGTGAAGGAAGGTGTCGGTGCCCTGCTGATCAGCGAGTGCCCACAGATGAGCTGTGTAAAGAGACAGTGTAGTGGTATAAATTAGAATATACGGTGACATATCTGCGTATACTGTGCTAAAACACACTGGGTGAACTTTACCTGCCAGCACGAGGTGAGCTCTGCTCCTGTCGCTGTCTGTTGGAAGTAGGAAGTCTTCGAAGCCCTTCCTCACCTCCGGATTGGTGAAAGCCAGCAGGTCGTCAGTGTCACGGCAATGAGACGGACAAATCAGGCTGCAGAGGAGGAGCCAAACAAGTTTAACATCTGATTGTTTCCTAAATGTGTATAATATATATTCTACGGAGCCCCTAAGTTCCCAAAAGATGTCTGAGCAGCTCTCGTACAAGGCAGTTTTCTGTGCCACAGTCAGTGCACACAAGTTTGGGACAGTTACTTAGTGTCTAAAGCTTGAATTTGATGCAATGTGTCAGAGGGTCCATTTAAGAAGTACTGTCTCCTTATGAAATCTCACAAGATTAAAAATCAAGTCAACGATCACGTTAATGTTAGTGAAAAGAGGAATATGTATCATTGAAATAAAAATATTACAAATTATAGAACAGGACGGTAGAGATGAAACTGGTTTGACATTTTGTTCTCTGTGCCTGTATCAGAGGTCACACCTTTGTAAACTCTGCACTATTCGGGTGAAAGTCGCCATGGGAACGCGTCCTTTGGGCTTCCTGGACAGTTTCAGTACTTCCTGCCATGTGACCTGTCCGTCCTGTGAGGAGAGGTCACTGCACGTGTTCAGTACGGAGTACAAATCTCCCTCTCTCAGGCCTGGAGGAGAAAAGCAGTTCAGATAATTACCCCTTTAGTTATAACATGCCTTTAAATATCCATAACACTAAATGACGTCTTACCTGCAGCACTGACAGTGAGTGCTGCCAGCGCCCAGCGGAGTCCCAGCATGCCTCTGTGCTGCGAGCAGAGTCTGTCCAGGCTGTAATGGACTAACTGGCTCACAGACTGAGGCAAGGCCTGGAGGTTCTCCTTCAGCTAAGACACAAAGAGTGCACAGGAATCATTGTTTTTAATCAACATGTTGATAATCATGTGCATGCACAGGATGTGGGACGGTCTTATATTTGAATAATCAGTAACACCGCTGTGAGAAATGAGTTAAACCTTATCAAAGGAGGCAAAGTTCCTCAGGTCTTCACAGGCCAGGTGCAGGTAGAGAGGACTCACTGCTCCCTTCTTCATGATCAGCGTCTGGAGCTGGACGAGCAGACACAGCGTAGTTTAAATTAAAAAAGGAGTGTGGGGCAAAACGTTGGCGGGCAGAGTGCAAAACATTTGAGAAGAACCTGGTTGTTGAACGCAGAGTCGCTGAGTTTCTTCCCGAAGGTGTCCAGTCCCCTCTGAACTATCGCCTTCCGGTCCGACATGGTAAGCTGTGGCAGGGAGAACAGGGCGGTGCCTTTTTTCTTAGCCAGAGTTTGTAACAGCGCTGCTTTGGACGTGACGCTCACTACCAGACAAACACCCTGACGGGAAAAACACAATCTCAGTTTTACTGCTGCAGGACATTAAAGCACAGACAAAGCAACAAGCGATCCAGGTGTGATTGTGCAGCTCGAGGATAGGATAGATGTGTGTTTTCCCTTCACGTAACCGACCTGTGGAAGCTGCTGTGGTATCCAGTCAGAGCTCAGCTGACCTCTGCCGTCCTGCACGTGATCCACCCCGTCAACCAGCAGCACCAGAGGACTTTCTGACTTCCAGTCACTCAAAGTGGAGCGAAATTCTGACAGCAAATCTCTGTGATCACAAATAATGAGAGGAAAGGCAACAGCTGTTACTATAAAGACACTGCAACGTTTAAATCTTTTAACAAAAAAATAAAAATCTAGCTACTGGTAAGAGTGTGGAAGAGGCGATTCCTCCTCAGCGTCCTTCATCTTCCTCAACCACTGAACGAGGCATCGGAGCAGGTTATCCACAGAGCGTGCCGATTGGCTGGCAGCTGTCGAGTAGGAGATGACGTTACAGACGTCAGTCCTGACGACGTCTGCTAGAGAAGCCTGCGTGGAGAGAGATAAGTAGCAATAAGAAGTTTATTTTTATTCTGTCCAAACTCTGATGTTCAGATTCGGCTGCATTCCTGATAGAACAATAGAATAAAGTAGAAATTCACCATGAAGACAGTTTTGCCCTCTCCAGGTCCTCCCTCCACCACCATCATCCCTCCTTTGGTCCGGACCTGCTCCACCATCTCGACGGCCCCGATCAGCAGCTTCTCCCTGCCGTGGAACTGCCTCTGCAGCGCCTCCTGGAGCACCTCCTGCTCAGTCACATCGGACTCAGCCTCGGCCTCGTCTTCCTCCTGCCACATGGACATCATCATTTAAGGGTTAATTTACTCAAGCACAGGCTTACGGCACTTGTACTTGATTATTTCTGTCTTAGAGTATCTGTCTATACCACTCCAGTTACTAGTTACTTTTTAGTTTAAGACTTTACATATAAAACTTGAATTTACTTTTGATACTTTAAAAGTACATTTTGTTGTAAACACTTATATTTTACTTGCTGTTACACGACTAAATGATTTGTATACTTTAACCAACTGCACAGCTGAGCTTGGTGAACGAGGAGCTTGGAAATGAAACTAACTTCTATAAACTGCTTCTTCACAGCCGTCCACAGGTCGTCCAGCACAGCTTTGCCGAAGTCCTCCAGGTTTTTCAGGTACGGCTTCCCATCCACGACGCCTCCCCACTCACACGGGTAACTACAACAGAGAATCAGACAGGTACGCTCAGCTAAGGCACAAAAAAAAAATGTTGTTTTTGGTGGTAAAATTTCATAAGCTACATGATCGTTTGCTCAGTGTACACACAGATAAGTGTAGAGGGCTGTTGTTTTGATACCACAGCTTCAGTGTCGGAGGAGGAGACTCACTTTTCAGTGACCTTGACTTCACTGGTTCGGATACTTCTCTTCAGGGCACACATTTTAGACTCAGCCTCCTTTGATTCAGGAACAAAGTCAGACCTCCAAGCCACCGGCACTGATCTAAGAAACAACGGAGGAAAATTATATGAAAACATCTGACGAACATTTGTGAAAATAATTTGATTTCCTTTATTTATTCATATAAAGTATAAAGTGATGTGAGTATGTATTGCATACTTGGTGATGTTTGGATCTCTAAAGTAGCAGAACATTCGCTGATGTGCCGTGTCTGGGAAAAGAGACTGAAACTGCCGGATCTCCATCTCTGTGATGGACAGGCCTGCTGGAGCCAACGCCAGCTGCACACAAACAGAGACATGACGCCTCGGTCAGAATTTTAGCTTTTTAGAGTGTTAAAGGTGGTTTGATTTTTCAGTCCCGGTATCACAAAATCAATATTTCTTCTGCTTGTTGATTAACTTCTGGCAACCCCACCACCTGTCCACCAGGTGTCCCTGTTTCTCTCCTTGTAGTGATCGTGCAGAGTCTCTCTGCTACTCTGTTCTGGTTCTGGTTCTGGCATGATGACAGCACGTGTTTTCTTCCTACACAGTCAGTCACATGCCTTACGCTACTCATGTCTGCACATTTGCCTTATTTACATTATATTTATATGATAAACATATTATTTCTTTCACCTTGTGTCGTCTCCCTTCTTTGAGCCGGGCTGTGACACGATCCAGAGACCTTCAAATGTTGTCTGTACCAAATGTTTGTACAGAACTTAATAGGGAATAGGATGTTTGGATTTCTTTGAATACTTTTAAATCCACATTAAAAGACCTGGAAACTTTTCTTTGGGGTGTCGTTGCTTAAACTGATATTAGCCAGGACTACCTGGAAAAAGATATTTTATTTCCTACAGTTGACTTCATAGGCTTGTAGCGACTGTAACTAATTTTATTTTATTAAAAGATGTGAGGAGCTTGCTTTAAATAATGTTGTGTAATAACGTTTGTTCTTCTTGCTTGGTGAATTAAAATGAACATGCACAGAATTAAGCATTAGTACTTAATGTATATATTTAAGTAGTACTTAGTACACTGTGCACACAGTTCAATCGAAGTCTTACCCAGCTGTACTGTGGCAGGTCAGGGAGGACAGGTTTGGGAGGCACCAGGCCGTACCTCTCCCCGAGGATTCCTACCATCATCTGGCTGCGACACACCTCCGACAGGCACAGCTCGGTCGCCCGCCCCGACTCCTCCTCCGTCACTCCCCAACGCAGCTCCACCTCCTGCAGGTAGAGGCAGTGTGAGGCGGCGCGACGCCGGAGCTCCGGGAAGACGCTCCGCACCAAGATGTCACGTTCAGCGTGCATGTCTCTGAAGGTGGAGGAGATGAAGACGCGAACACCTCGCCACCTGCAGAAAGACATGGTGTTAAAGCAGTGACAGTTCAACCTTTAACATTTTAAATGATTTATTCTGATTAATTTGGGGGATTTTTATGCTTTTATTTTGAAAGTGAGAGGAGGGGGAAACTTTAAGGGGGATAAATACTGGGGAAATTGTTGTAACCATATAGACCTTTAATATAAATATATATTCTTCTTATCTAGACCCCTCGTGGTCAACTATGCGCACCTGCAGCTTTTCTATGTCAAACTCCAGACATCACCTTTTTCTCGTTGACATAAAAACTAAAAAAATAAAAGTATTTTTTCAAAAAAAGTTACAAACCAGCTCAAAACATTACCGTAACTTGGGGCTGGCTGCTATCGTGACGACATTGTCTTTGGTCTGAGGGTCTTTCGCGCCCTCCAAAGGTGGGATCTTGTACATTTTGTCTAAATGCTCCACGTGGTCCAGCAGCCGGGACGATCCTCGTTCTGCCACAAACCTGGTCACACAGTTAAAGAAATGTTTAAACATAATGGAAATGGTAAAGTTAGACCAGCAGAAAGTTTGTTATCAACATTCTACAAACATTGAAATAAAATGGACAAAACTGGGCAATGCTTTACCTCAGCGTTTGTTCACTGAAACCTTCCAGACGAACACAGTTCCTGTCGGCGGTGTCGTCTCCGTATCTGCAAGTCAGAAATACAACAGTTAAACAATTAAACAGAAACCAACTTTAACTGCCTGTACGATCTAAGAGTGACAGCAGCTAATTGGAGCATTACCGGCTTTCCAAGTAGATTTCCACCACGAGGGCCTTGCTGTTTATTTCCTTCCTGTAGTTGTTGATATTCCAGGTGAGGGTATGATCCACGTAGCTGTCAGTGAACACGATGATGTTGTCCACCTGGGAAACAAAAGCATGTGCAGTTAAGGATCAGGAGGAAGCGTCGTGTGCCGTCTTTTCTGAAGTCCTCATGACGTTTTCCGTCGAGATCAAGGAAAAGAGTTTAGGAAAGAGACACATAAACTTCAGCTGCTATTTCTTTTGACTGAGCTGTAACCCAGTGCTTGAAATATATTAACATTTCTTTTTCTAATATCACTTATAACTAAGGACACTTTCACCACAGATGCTTTGAGGTGTTTAATGTTTATTTTGGACTCATTTATCACCACAAAATAAAATGCATTAAAAATACATTTTAATTTGGGCTTTCTGTCTTTTATGTACAAATAAACTGACCTTGTTGTTCTTGGTGAATACGTTGGTTAGAATGTCAGTTTCTTCACAGAGCCCATTGTTATATTCCTATGAAAGGGAAGTGTTCGTGAATAAAAGGCAAAGTTCCAAAGCAGGCATATAATTACACGTTATTTCACACACTCTCTGTTATGAGGTTTTAAATCTTCTGACCTCCACTTTCTTTATCACGCTCCTGACGTTTTCCAAAAGAACGTCAGACTTCAGTTTGCATTCTCTGGTGTAACTATAGGAATTTAAGAGGAGCTGCGAGTCCTCTGCACTGCTGCCGATCATCAGGGCAAGCAAAGCTCCCACCTCCGACATCTGAGAGGACGCAAAAAAGAGGACTGATTAGTGACAAGCGATACGAGTCAAATAGCTCGTGTGACTTCAGCAGAGAACATGTCCTTACAGAAGGACTGAGCTTGTCGTCATCCTTTTTCTTCTTCCTCCTAGTCACTTCCTCTTCCTCTTCTTCTTCCTCGTCATCGCTCTTCTGCTCGGGGTCTGTCGGTGGGAGGCAGAAGTCGCATTTCTGGGACAGCTTAGAATTCATGTAGGTGGCAAGCAAGATGACGGTCCGTCCAGGGAGCGGAGGCACGTTGTAGCGGCAGGAGATCTGAACCGCCGTCTCCAGAGCTTTGCGGTAGCGGTCCAACAGAGCCACGGTGTACTGCTTCTGACTGGGTACACAGATGTTAAATAACTGTGACTGTATTTCTTGTCTTTTTAAAATCAACTAATCAAACTTTTTTACTCTTTGCTTTGCTGCACTAACAGTCACTAACTGCTTCATCATCTAGAGACAACAATAAAATGTGTATGTTTGAATTTAAACTGTAATAAATCAGAAGAACATCAGATAAAAACGTACTTGGCCCTCAGGAGCTGGGCCTTCTTTGTTCGGTACAGCCGATAGACATACGGCACTCCGAGTGTCACCTTGAGTCTGCTCCTCGGAGTCGTGTCCCACTCCAATTTTTTGAAGTGGTTGCTCTTGGGAATCTTCTTCAGGATGCCCTTCATGATCTCTTTGAAGGGAGGGGTCACTTGCTGTGATTCTGAGGCTAGAGGGTAGAAAGACAAAGAGGAAGAACTGTGTGTGTTATTTTATTAAGCGTGGCTAGTTTGTTACATGAAACACTGCAAGTTATTAAAGGGCGAGGCTGGTGTTATATATTTATATATAATTTCCATGAAAGGTGCAAAACCAACTATGAGGTTTGACTTGTCATGAATCGTCATTTGTAAACTCTTTTCTCCCGTTAACTTGTCGGGGAAACTGGCTGACACGTCAAACACAGCTAAGAACAACCCTTTCATAATGACTGTGCTGATTTTCAGTCTGAACCTCGTGGTGAACTGGTACAACGGCCGGTGTTCTCGTGGACAGACCCAGCACTACTGTACGTAATCTCACCCAAAGCGTGAAGCTCCATGATGACTTTGTAGGCAGCGAGGAATCTGAAGGGGAACTGACGGCTCTGAATAACTGCTTTCTGTAAACACATCAAAAACACAAAGCGTTCAATAGATAAAATTATACTTTTATCTTTATCACCTATCCATAACCTGCAACTTCACGCCTCACTCTCACCTTATTGGTCAGCCTGCTGAGGATCTTCTTGTGATGAGCCTCACTGATGCCTTTAGTGATCATGTTCCTCAGGTTCCTCAACATGGCCATGAATGGAAGAGACTTATTGTCTGCACAGTAGAGACGTTATTCATCAATACGTGTGACCATGGATCACGTGTGATTGTATAGTGATATGTGATTCAGGTGTATAAGAAATGACCCGTCGTCCTCATGCTGTAATTCTGGCCACAAAGTGAGGCTTTTATTCCTGTCAAACAGACACCTGCTGTAAAATAAGAGCGTTTGAACGTCCCTGGATAAATTAAAGGAGTCATTCCTTTCCCTGTTTACTCAACAGACCTATGAGTTTCTCCCAGGTGGCGGCCTTGTTGCCCTCCTGACTCAGCAGCCGCTCCCACGTCTCTGGCTCTTTGAGCTTCATTCGCTGGCCGGCTCTCTCTCTTTCCCAGGTGCCTCTCATTCCACTGCGGGTGAACGTCTTCAGGTCAGCGGGATACCTGGGACCAACACAACCACATTTTAGGAAGCAAGGCCACAGATAGATCAGTGGTAACGTTACTGTAGGACAACAGGGATATCAACCCTAAACATTGTACTGTATATTTTATTTCTGAGTTTACTCTTTGGGTGATTAAATGAGCGTGCATGTCTTACTTTTTTCCCAGGATGGCCATCACATGTTCAGCTGGTTCTTTAATGTGAAGCCTCTTGATCATTTTCTTTATACTGAACTCACTCTGCTTTTTATCCACCACCACCACTTCTTTGTCTTCTAACTGCAACTGTGCACAGAAACACATCAATCATAAATATAAAGCCTACAAGTAGATGCTTTGATTAATATTTTAACACTTAACACTTGAATACAGTAACACAAAATGTGAAAACATCCAAAAAATCTTATTTAGTGACAGGATATAAACTGTATATCAACTTACAAACTTGGTCAGAATGGTCTGGTCTGCTCTGAGCAGGCGAGCCCACTGATTCAGCTGCCTGTTTGTTATTTTCTGGAAATCAAAAGATAGTATACTGAGAAAAAAACATGGAGAGATCAGGTACAGAGATGAGTCAACTGCATCGAAATAGAAACTGCACAAGGTTTCGGTTAACAGCGCGTGGGTTCGTTTTTTTTTTTTTAAACCACAGTGGAAACAAAGAAGACACACACAAATACAAACTGTTTTCTATCTGTTCATAACACACGTGTAATATTAGGATTATACGTTTCACTTCTGTACCTCCTTTTTGCGTCTGTTGCGGTTGTGTTTACATCTGTGTTTACGGGTGTTGTACTTGGCCAGCTGATACTCGCTGAACTGCTTGAACTTGTCAGCCATCGCCTTCTTCAGGCACATTGGAAGGGAGCGACTGAAGCACTGGAAACAGACAAGCATTGCTGAGGCTGGACAGACCAAACAGAACTGACACGTCCAGCTTCCACCGCTAAAACTTACCGTGGAGTAGATTCTGACGACCTCCAGCCAATCGGAGGGCAGCTGCACGGCAGCACAAAAGTATCTGCGGACATGTGGCTTGGTGGAGGGCAGATTGGCGGCCAGCGCCAGTAAGAAGTTTGCTGTGATGCGGATGTTCAGCTGCTGTCGGGTGTAAACTGCCACCTGAACGGTGAAGAAACATTAGATTAGAAGGAGGGAGGCACAGTACATCTTTTTAAGGGATAAAGGGCCTTGTTGCAGTGCATTTTTGTCTTGTTTGGTTGAGCATGATCACAGCGCGATGAAGACCCAATACGGTTGAAACATGCTGCTTTAAAGTTAAGATAAAAGTTTGGGAGCTACTATCCGCACACACACACACCTTAAGAAGAAACTGAGGGTCGTATACAGAAATGTCCTTCGCCAGGTTTGTGATCTTGGTCCAAACACTGCCCTCGGAGTTCCAGTCGTCCTGGCCTGGAGCTGTACTCTTATTGACCAGAGAACCGCACACCTGGTTCAGCAGGAGATACTGAGGGACAGACAGAAAGACAATTAACACACACAGGATCATAATTTAGCTTGCAAAGACTCCTCCTCTCCCACCTTTTTGTCCTTCAGCTCCTCTTTAATCTTATCATTATCTTCTCTGGCAAGCTCTGCAAATTCCTCCTGTCTGATGACCAAAGCTTCTTCTTCATCCTTGTTGCCAAACGCTGGTTGCAGGACAGGTATTTCCAAGCATGTCCCAGCATCCTCCTCCTCCTCCTCCATCTCCTCTTCAGCCAGTCCATCATCTTCCTCAGAATGCGTCTGATGGAGGATAAGTTACATTAAAATGGTAATACAACCAAATGAGACATATCGAAAATGGTTTGTCAAATATGTTGAATAAGAACTGAAACAGATCGTGTACCACGCTTGATTCTTCAACATAGGACTGCATCGCTTCAGATGTTTCCTCCCTGCCTTCGCCTTCTCCATCATCCTTCTTCTGTTCCTCGCCCAAAACGTCGACTAGGAATGAAGGTGTCTGAGCAAAGCGGTTGAGCAGAGCACCGCTGGTCAGAGATGTGGAGAGCAGGGACTTGTTGGGGACAGAGGTCGGGGAAAAAGAGAGAGATGAATGGCTTTCAAGGAGCTTGTTCTTGGTGCTGAGGAAGGGAGAGGTGAGGGAAGGCGAGAGGGAAGAGGTGGAGAGGAGTGAGGATGAGGTGGAGGTCAGGCTGGAAGGCTGCAGAGAGGGGCAAGAGGAAGGTTGTGCCGCAAAGTTTAAGAGCGGAGAGCAGGGCGGAGGCATCAGCGTGGAGGTCCGAGCTAAGAACTTATTCTCCAGACTCGGAGCTGCATAGTTTGAGGACAAACTTCTCCCACATGTGGCCTGCTGCTGCTGTTGATCTCCTCGGGCCACGTTTGTCTGCTGCAACGTCAACGCCCTCATCTCTGTGGAGTAACACATCGATCAGGAGGTCAAAGTTCGAGCCCGTCCTCCTCAAAATCACAAACGTAATCCTAGATAGCAAAACACTGTTAAAACAACTAGTCCAGCTGCATTTCTTCTACTGTTTGAACAAGCATTGTACTGCTGTAGCTAAGGGTGTGTTGCTTAACTGAAGGCATCCATAAAAAGGGCACAAAGTCTGTGAACAGAGAGGATACAGGCCAATAGACTTTTAACACACTGAGGGCACCATAACACATAGAAAAACAGACTTTTAACAGTTCAAACAGACACTAAAGGCACCATAGTGCATAAATAAGATGCAAAAAA
Organism: Nibea coibor; assembly: GCA_023373845.1. Lineage (NCBI taxonomy): Eukaryota > Metazoa > Chordata > Actinopteri > Sciaenidae > Nibea > Nibea coibor. The sequence goes on from CM041725.1 coordinate 4,637,711, forward strand.
TATTCAAATATAATGTAAATAATGAGTTTCTGGGCAAACGTGGGCAATGTAAAAGCTTTCTGCACACCAAAACTCAGCTTTATACCAAATATAAACTCTTAAACTGATGGAAAATGTTTTAATTAGTTTATTTGTGAGCTGAAAGATCTTTCTTCATGCTGGTAAAGTTGCATTTTATCCTATTTATTTAAAATATAATACATAAGCCGGTAGAGAAGTTGCACAATGAGGCATTTAGATGTCAGAAATAGAATGAACAGCCACTAAAGTCAGAGTGTTTTCCTGCGTTTCTACGCAGTGACTCAATGGTTTATAGGTGTGGTGATTTGATGCGAACAACCAGATTAGCCGCAGAAAAACTCACCAAACACCAGCGGTTTAAAGTCCGCAGGCAGGTCGTTGGCTGAACAAACGCGTCCTCCGGGTGTGTAAAGTCACAGTTTGATGTAAATGCTGTGTTTATATCAGAGTCTGAAGCCTGGAGCTGAAGCGCAGCTGCTGGTTTACTGTAAACTTCCTCACAGGAGCAGCTGCACGTCGGCGGTTGGTCAGTATGTGTACTTTTATTACCGTAATGACACGTATATAGGGAGCACAGCCCAAAAAATAAATAAATAAATGTGCATTTTTTTTTTTTTTTGTATATGAGAGAAAAACACAAATTACGAATACAACAATTATATAACATAACATAAATATATCGACTTGTTTGATTATTTAGATTACAAACTGGTCATTGTGACGTTACCGTAACTGTCTGTGTCCATAGCAAGGAAATGAAGCCCAAAAACCGTAACTCTTTGACCACTTGAGGCTGGCTCCAGAAGTGAGTCAGTCTCCATAAGTCCCCATGTTTAAATGCCCAACTTCACAGCAGAAATAAACATCCTTACAGCCTGGTACAAAAAACAGTTTTGGTCTCTATAGCTAATTTCTCCGTTTAAAATCAAACAGCTTCTCTGTTTTTAATTTTAAGCCTATAGGAGCATATCAAAGAATGATAGTATAAATAATAGACAGCACATAAAAGACATCAGCACTGTGTTTAGAGTCAGTATTTAGTTTGTCTGTTCTAGGCTACCATAGAAACACTGTGTTTCAATATGGCGTCCTCCATGAAAGAGGACCTCCTCCAACTGTAGATATAAAAGGATTGTTTTTGAAGTAAAGCAAAAATATTCTTACTTTTTAGGTTATTATAGATGCATGAAAACATAGTTATGAATATTATATGTCTGCGTAAAATCTTACACACTGCACCTTTAAGCCTTAATATAATTTGAACAGGTGAGCTCTATAAAAATTCAACCTCAGTACAGTTGTCATGAACAGGGAAATTAGGTATAGAGACCAAAACTGTTTTTTGTACCAGGCTGTAAACATGTTTATTTCTGCTGTGAAGTTGGGTATTTCAAAATGGGAGCCAGCCTCTTCCTGGGCCACGGAGGGTTGCCGCTATAATGTGAAAATGCAAACAGGATTTTTGCGTTTGAACGTTTACTCAAATAACAAATTAATATATCGAAATTATTACAAAGTGAATGTTTGTGTTATCATTCTAATATAGTCCCGTTGGGCTTCCGTACTGGTGACGTTACCGTAACTGTTTGTGTACGGCTCAAAGGAGGAAGCGAAAATGCAGTATTTCCGCTGCAGCAGCGAGAACGGGCACGTCAAAAAAGAAAGGAAAATGTGGACAAACTGAGGCCAGAGACGGGACATCAAACTACCCATATCGTCTTCACTGGGCTCGGCTGGCAGATATTAGTTGTTATTTAAAGTTCCCAGGCGAGTATTTGTCGGTTTGAGGGTCGATTCGAGGTTAACTCGTCCCCCTTGTTTTGTGGTGGTTCGCTTTGAGGAAGCAGGCTCGGCTTAGCCCGCTAGCTCGCTCGCTAGAGATGGGGACGAGAGCAAGTCGCCTACAGGAAGACCCGGTTCCCTCTGCTTTCGGAAAAGATGGCCCAAAGCGGGATTCCTATCGGCGACCCCGTACCAGGCCCACCAGTCTCATGGTCGACTTCTCGGGCAGCTTCGAGGACACGGAGGCCAACCAGAGCCGCTCGGAGGAAGGCAGCGACTCGGACCTGGGGCAGCATGGGGCGAGCGCCGACGGTAGCCCCGCTGACCACCACCACCACAACAGCAGTATCCCCTCTAGCATTAGCCAAGCGTCACCTGCGGACGACAACAGCGAGGGGAAACCGGAGGAAGGCGGGAATTCAAGCCCAGAGTCCCCCGTCGTAGCTGAACATCAGCCCGGGGAGGAGACAGGCCGCACACCCCACCGCACCTTTTCCGAGCGGCTGCCCGGGAATCGGCACTCATCCGCCCGCAGCGTCGGCGCGAGATCCGCCCGGGTGCGGGGCACTCACCAGCGGCCGGTGTCCGAGGCTTGGATCGGCCTTTACCGTGTTAACAACCGTCATGGCAGTAAGTTATACATATATTTATTTATTATCCGCATTTGTAAAACATTCCTGGGCATAATTATTGGCAGGTTTCCATCAGTTTGACGTTTTTGGGATGTCTAGACAGGTCACACGCATCAACACAAGTTACAGGCTGAGTTGTCAATGACTCAATACCTCAATATAAAAGGTGTGACCCAAAGTGGGGTATGACTGCCACGAGACAGCTGGTGCTGAAGACAGGAGTGGGAGAATAACAGGAATTATGGATGCGATAGTCAACTAGTGTCAACTTAACTGAGCCATAATGGGGAAATCCAGCAGGATTACTTCACTCTATAGCAGCCCTCAAGGCCAAATAAAGGCGTTTAGTCTCACAGAACATCATTATGAATTTCAAATCCATCCACCCATTCAGCAGTAGTAAAATTTAAATGGATTATTTGCAGGGAATTTACATTCCTGGACAGATAATCTCTTTTCCCGTGCTTGCATGCTGACTAAAAACCATCAGAGACTCTATTGTATGAAGCAGGGCTATGGCGTAAAACTGGAAATGGTGACACACACACACGCAGGCCCCCGTCATGACACAAGGCCTGTGTTGACAGTGGTTGTCACTGGTGAAATCCTGCAGCGAGTTAAAAGTTAAAAAACATTTGAAGCAACCGACCACCTTTTGCGTTGAAAACGGGAAGATGAGTTTGCAGAGGAAGTGAAAACGCATTCTTGGTCCGTGTTAGACAATGCGACACACATAGACGGTGACTGTGGTGGTGTGACGGCAAACATGAGATTAGGAGCCAAAACACAACAGTGTGGTGGGTTTCCCAGGCCAGCCCTCCAGCAAACCGGGAAAATGGGTCACAACTTCACATGCCCCGCTCGCTGCTGGCAGCAGGAGGAGGAGAATGTAGGGCACTGTTTCTGCACGTCTGTCCCATCCTCTCATGACTCTAGTGTTGGCTTTCCCTCCAGCTCATGTCACCGTGTGTGCAGTTAAGTGCAGTTTTAAACTGTTTTGTGGGTCGGCCGCGCTCAAGTTAACATCCTTCACACCGTCTCTGCGACGAGAGTGCAGCCTTCGCACCGACCGATTGTGTTTCAGCCTGCTCTTCGGGCTTGCCAAGTCAGCCCGCGTTATCTAGAAACGCAGCACTCGTGCTCGAAGTGATGCGCACATCATCTATCATTTATATCTCGTCGTGGCACATCGTGTTAATCTCAGCCCCTGTTGTGTCTCTGCTCTGTGCAGATATCCGCTGTCCCTTCTGCTCGAAGCCCTTCCCGGGGGGTCGGATCGAGGATCACCTGTTGAGCTGCCTCACGTCTCCCCCCCTACCTTACAATAGTAAGTATCGTGTCAAAAAATAGTCTGGACGGCTGTGTGTGTCTTTTTTTTAATACACTGTAAACACCTATGATTGCTTTGTGTGTGTCCACAGCGGATGTGCTCAGTAAAGACAGCGGAGAATGCTCCATCTGTTTGGAGGATCTGGTACAGGGAGAGACCATCGCCAGGCTGGCTTGCCTCTGCGTATACCATAAGAGGTAACACATTTCAGTTGGTGTATTTGCATTACAATAAAACACAGACAGATACAAATGAAAGGGGGAAGGTAAAAGATGCAAATTGGCGCAGGCCAGATTAAAAACGGACTGGAAACATGTTGTGACTGGAAAATAAGAAGGCAAAACTTGTTTTGTACGAGAGCACATTTAGAGACTGATTGTCCCTTTCAGTGATGTGCTAAACACGATCTTGACAACTTCTGCTGAGATGCTGTGAATAAGAATGATTATCTTCAACATGACAAAAGTGTAACATGAGATAAGACACAATCGCTCCACTTTTACGTAGCAGAAAACGAGATAAACAGTCCACCGACTGTTAATTTTACATGTAAATGATGCTGTTAGCGTGGAAATAACTGCACCATTGCACTTTAAGAAGACGTAGTTGCAGACAAAACAGATTAAAGATTCGTGGAAGAGCTTTGAAATCGAAATAACCCTGAACGTTGTAAAAGGACTGAGTGTTTATGCACGTCACAGCTCATTACCTTCTAATTTTCATTTGCAAAACATGCTGCAACACTCAACACTTGGTTTATTCCCCACTTCCAAGAAGCCATCGGTTTCCCATAATTCCTCTGAGTCTCTGGGACTTTGAGAGTGGACACGCTTAGACTTGAAATTTACCAAGATTAGGTAATCCAACAGAGAAGGAGAAGAGGATTGGGAAATCCATACGACAGTAAAAGCATCATTACGTTTAACTGTGAGGATAACCAGCAGGCGGAATGTTGGAAAGTTATGTTACATAATAAGATTTTTTAGTTTTTAGGTGTGGCTGCCGTTTGGCTGCCTAATTGACAATCTGATCCACCCAGTCGAGCAAGGGAGATTTGGAAAAAGCTAAGAATGTAAAATATGAAACTAATCAAGCAGCACATGCACAACACAACAATAAAAATCACGTACGCAGTGTCAACCGCAACAAACGATGATTTCCTTTTACTTTTGAATCTGCCTTCCTTGATCAGTCAAGGCTCCAACAATCCATTAAACTTCAGTTAAGAGAGAGGAAACTCAGCAAGTCGCCATAAAAGAGAAACTGCGACTCACAAATGGGATGTTAAAATAGTCGCTGTTAGACTGCAGACTGTTTTTGTCTCACTCGAGCGGGAGACTATTTGTTTCACTTCCACATTAGTGCTGCAGGCGAATTAAAAGAAGTGCTCGCCTGACCACTCTTCTCACATCCGATTGTGGACTTGTTGTGTTTAATGAGCTGGAGAGACTTTAAATGTATTTATAACTGGCTGCAGCCGTTTCATTATGTTTGGTTTCACTTTCTGTAAGTGAATTGCGCCATCATCAAAAACCCACCACAGAGGATCTGCCACATTAACGCGCTGTGGTGTCTGTTTTCTTTCTTTCCTTGTAGCTGCATTGATTCCTGGTCCAAGGTGAAACCCTGCTGCCCCGAGCATCCCTTTGATTGACTCACGGGTCACATGTATTCCGCACAGTGACCAACCCGACTCAGGTATGATTCACAAGATGACCATCTTCAACAACACTACTGTAGAGAATTATAAATACATAAGCTGTTTATGAGACAGACATGATAAAGAATCTCCTGAGGTCACTGCAGTAGATCATGTCTGCACAAGAAGAAGTAATCAAAATTTCTGGTATTGAGATGTCTAATCTTCAGCTGTCAAGGAGATTCACTTTGTGTCCTGTAACAAAACAAGCTAAAGTTCAGGAATGTAAAGAGAAGAAGCGGCACAAGAACAAAGTCAAAGTCAAATATCGACTTGAATTATGATCAAAGAATAAGTTAACTGCACATTTCACGACAGTTTTCAGCATTTCAACACATTTCAGCCTGTAAAGAAATTCACTGAGACCACATCAGTTGTTTGACATCCAGTGTGAACAGTTCCTGCAGATGTGAACTGCATCAAGTCGAGAGGCAGTTAAAAATAAAGTGTTTGTTTCACTTACGGTGCAGAACACCAAAGTAGGGTAGTAATGATCTATTTATACTCCTTTATCTTTAAAGAAGAACCCAGAGCTGCAGCTAACGATCATTTTGAACGCCTATTAGTCTAAAAACAATGATCATTTTGTCAGTTCAGTGTCAGGAAATTGTAATTCTAATACAGTCATTACGGTGTGCGTTGCTTTGTCTAACGGCCAGTCTTCTTCTTTTTTCCGTCCTCACAGGAGACTACACTGAATCCCAATAGAATCCCAATGAAAATACGTGTAATTGAACAAAATCAAAGTCCCTCTCAGATGCTAACCCTATATTTGAGCGGAGAACAGACGATCCTAAGAGGAGGCTCCGGTTGTAGCGACACCTGGCGCTCTCCGCTGCTTGGATCTATTCGAACTCAGTCGAGGTCATTTCAAGCCAACTGTAAAACAAACAAGCAAAACAAAAAAACAGCTGATCTGTGGTCGGGAACCTTGATGGACAGGAGTAGAAGAGGAGGAGGAGGTTCCCTTCCTGTGTTACAGACTCGGCCGTAGAACATTAAACATATAAAAATAATCGCCGTCATAGCAGAACGATGGAACTCGCCCCACAAAGATCTCGAACTTTTGGAGGGACACACAAAAAAGTTGTCCTAACTGTGACTTTGGATCCTCTCCTGTGTATTTTTTGGTCATTTTATCAAGTATTTTGCAAAAAGAGTATTGTTCCATGTCATACATTGGATGAATGTTTTCTTTCCTCGGCTAACCCCAAATGAACCAAACCTCACACTGAAAGCGAACCGAACTGTTACCACATAAACATTGCTTTATTTTGAACCAGCTGGAGGTTGAGGGCTTGTTTTTTTTTTTGTTTTTTTTGGTGAATGGGGGCTGCCGTTAAACTAGGTGTTTTTCCCTTTTTTTCTATTACCTGTAAACATTTCAGGGGAAGTTTGGGGGCTAATTGTTTATCTGAGTAGGTCAGTTTTCTTGTAGGTGGTTAGTTAGTTAGCTCAGAGTTTAATGTGCTGCTACTTGCTGAGTGTTTAGGAAGGTTGTAGGTATTTCATAGGGCCATAGTAGCGCTGGTGTTGGCACCAATTTGAGCACTTTTGTCCTTCAAGGCTGATTTTTTTTTTTTTTTTTTTTTCCACATACGGTCTTGGTTGTGTGTGTGTGCATATGTGTGTTTTGGAGATGATGACCAAGGATAGAAAAATGTCCTAAGCATGACTGAAAGTGTGAGAGTGTGTGTGTGTGTGTGTGTGGTGTTGTGTGTGTTTACTGTAAATTGCCCAAAGGTCTGCTTGGTCGAGCGGGTTACCCTTTCTTTTTTTTTTTCCATTTCTTCCTGTTACATGTGGCATTGGTACGCGACATGGCGGCTCAAGTGGTCCAGCTGCACTTTGAATGCGGTTTGGGGGGGGATTTTGTGTCCCACCACCTCCTCCTCCTCTATCTATCCATTCTCCAACACTCTCTGGGGTGTAGTCCGGATTTTTTGGACCAGAACCCAAGGGACAGTTTGGCCATCTGGTTATGTCGGTGCCAGATCGAGGAGGGATAAAGGAGGGATGGGCGGATTGAGGGATGTATTTTTGGGGGGGTATGTTTATACCATGTGGCATCTGCCTCTCTTTCCAGAACTGGAGGCTATGGACAGCTGATGGTTAATTATTACATAACTAGCCCCCACCCATTTCCCCTCTCTTTTATTTTTAGTTTTTTAGATATTATATCATTGCTAAATATGTTAAACGGCTTTCCTTTGCCTTTTTTTGTGTGTGTTGATTGCCTTTGCCTGGTGAAGGGGTTCTTGTGCAAGCAGGTATTTGTAGTTGTTTTTTTTTTTTCTTTTTAGGGCTGAACTGAGGTGGAAGCACAACAGTTAGGCTGCTCAACAGATGCTGTCTGGTGTAGATTGTACACAGGCCAGTGGGGAACCGAACAAAAACATGAATTGATTTTCATTTTGTCCCATGTGTTTTTAATCTCTGTGCTCACAAGCGGTAAGTATGGATCAGTTTTAGAGGTCGGCCCAGTGCACAGGTTTCCTAGTCCCCCCCCCCTCTTTTCTGGTCCATGGTGTTAAAGAGTCTGAGGTGCTACGACTCGTCCCGTCACGAGAGGGCAGCCCCGTGCATGTATCTCATGTTTTGTATAGGCGTTCAGAAAAATAATGCCAAAAGTCTCTGTCTGTGTGAGCGAGAGAGGGCGAGCTGCATTGATCATTAGATGTTACATTTGTTGTGGTGATGAATTATGATGTTGTATACTTTGACTGGGAGGGTTGGGGGTGTGTGTGTGTGTGTTTGTGTGTTTAGGGGTGGGACGGGGGGGGCGGGAGGTGGTGGTGGTGGTTGGGTTGTCGATTAAAGATTTAGACAATCTAAAGCCCCACATTACTCTCATTTGGTTTCTTACCCCCTCTAAGCTGTGTGGTGCAATACCTCAATTTTTACCAATGCTAACTAAATGCTCTGTGTGTAAACTAGCTCCAATCCAAGGACGTGTTTTGTATAAATGTCCCCTTGGTTTTTGAATGGCAGGGCGCTGATCCCGCTGGGTGCCCTGTGCTTTGAGGCCGATGTATTTAGATGAGAATGTTCTCTTTTTTTTTTTTTTTTCTCCCCCCACCACAACGGCATCTGCATCCCCAAGATATGGACAATCCGCCTTTACTCTGGTATAAAAAACAAATTGAATTTTATTTATTAAATTGTAAATATGTAATGCAATTCAAGAAAAATGGCTTGGTCTTTGTCTGTTCAATATACTGTTTCTAAGCTCCAATCTTTTGTATGTCTCAGAAATTGTTTTTATATGTATTTTTTACAATAAATATGTGTGAGAGACGTTTTGTGGATGTCTGTTTTTGTGTCAATGACGTTTGTGGTTGTTTGTGCTGTTCAGTCAGATCAAACTCCAGATAGTCTTAGTTTAAGAGATATTTCAGGGTTTGACCCGTCTGATTGGCGGTCGCAGCATGATGACGAGCTGCAATGTCAAAAGTTGGAATCGACTCAGCTTCTCCACCACAGGTACCCCCAGCTGCAGCCAAAACACACTACACCAGCTCAAATGAATAGAAACAGCAGTGTTTGAATGCAGCCTTGATCAGGACACACTGACGTGAAGAGTTTTCATTTTAAAGATCACAGAATAAATGTTTTAAAAGTTGATCTTAGGTTTGGTTTCCTCTACAGATCAGGTGCTTTCATGCTTATTTTTCCACCTTTATAATTTTAAAATTTAGCTTTTATGTTTAAATTTTTTTTATTTAAAATGAAATGAACGCAGTGGGATGTACCTGATGTACAGGAAACATCAGGTAAATAACTTGAATACAAGGAGGGAGTTCTCATGGAAGGTAAGAGTATCGCAGACAATAGCAATAGTGTTCAAAATGGGGTCACACACTGAGATAAATGCTGAAGAAGCTGCAGGGCACAAATTGGTAACCATACACACATATTCTGGACATGCCCTAAACTAAAAACAAAAGTATGTTGTGTTTTTGCTCTCTTATAATGAGCCCTTTAAATACAGTGAGAGCAGGTCCTCTTCCACGGAGTTGAATCATCTTTCTACAGTAGCTCAGAACAGACAAACTATGTGACTTTCACAGCCAGAGTTTTTCCTACATGCTTAGAAGGAGAGTGCAAGGCGTGAGGGAGTCACTTGTAATCTGCAACTTCACTGCTAGGTGCCACTAAATCCAACAAACTAGATCTTTAAATTTATGAGGAGTATGGGACGTATGGGAAACAGACCACTGTTAAGCTCCTACATATCATCAGACTACAGACCACTGTAAGAGCACATTTCAAATTTCAGTGGCATTTAATCACACAAACACCAGAATGATGTGCACAGGATTCATTTGGACATTCCACGCATTACTTAAAATGGTACAGCCGTGATAAAAGACATGGCACACATACGGGAAAAAAACAGAAATGATGAAATGAATTATGGAGGTTAAATGGCAACAACTGAGAGAGAAGCAAGGCAAAGGAAATATGAAATTCTCATCTTTAGCTTTGTTGATCTGGCAACTTTGCACTAACAAAAAATGTAATCATTGAGCTCATCTAAAAAATGCAGTAGCTCAGTCCATAGAGACTTGACTTGGGAACCAGAGGGAGGCAGGTTCAAGTCTAGTATGGAACAAAGTATGGTGGCGGCGCTGAACCTCCCACAACTGCTTGCAGGGCACTTCTAAAGGCACTGCCCATCACTCTCTCTACATTTGCATGTGAACCATGTATACATAAAGCGTGTGTGTGTGTGTGTGGGGTTAAAACAACAACAAAGAATTTCCCCTCGAGGGATTAATAAAATCTCTGATTATTATTAGTAGTAGTAGCATTAATCATAATAATAATAAAAACGTATTTTAACGTTTTTTCTTTAAATAAACTAATTTATTGTTATTAATATTATTATTATTAAATTAACTGATTTTTATTGGCTGAAGTTAAATATTTAAACTACTTTAACGATAAAACTATATAATAATTATGAATAACAATAAATACGCAGATAAATCAGAGATACATTACCGGACATCAGTTGGTAGCCTCGCTGCAACAAATCCCGTTCGCAGCTGTGTGTATGTGTATGTGAGAGAGAGAGTTATCGCGAGAACACGTGGCTTCAAACCTCCCCATGAGCCTTTGCGCTTCCTCTTTCTAGCCGGCGCCTGAGAATGGGTACGTGTTTTCATGCTCGGGTCGGAGGCAGAATCCTTCTCCATCTGTCGATTTAACGAAGGGATATTCAAATAATGGTTTGCCATGTTGAAGCTAAATGTTTCTTGAACAGATTTAGGTTGAACTTTCCCGTGTGCCGTCAGTTTATCGTATTTTAATGAAATAATTCGCGGAGGATTCGCGTGAAGTGCCCCAAGATGGCTGCTCTCTGTGGCTCATGTAGTTAGCTGCCGATGCTGAAGTGTGTCTCTGAGGACGGCGTACTGTGCTTAATGTGAGGTTTTATAGTGTTTTAGCAGGATTCAGCGGTTTGTGCTCGATGTGTTAACTGTTCAGCAGCGGGGTTGTGAGTTTTTAAAGAGTTTTGAGGCCAGTGAGGAGGCAGTGTTAGCATTGGTTAGCAGGACGGGGCGAGATCGTGTCATGCTGCATTGAGACACATGGAGGGAATAATGAGGATTAAACTCATTTAAGGAGGTAGTTGGGTGCATTTGACATAATTTATCTTAAAGCTTTGTGTGTACATAAGTTAACAAATGTGTCTTTAGGGCGGTTGGGGTGCATGCAGGCTCCTGAAGGCCTCATGATGATTTTAGGAGGAAGAAATTGACACTAAAATGACAGGTTTTTATGCTTACATACAAGATTTAAAGCACAATATGCATGGGCAGCTTTATGTATTCTAACTAGCTTTAAATCCAGAGTTTAGTGTTTGATAATGTGGCACACGCAGCCACACTTTGCCGTGAAGTGAGCTTTAAATTGCTTGAGCGACGTGATGAAAATCTTTAAGCGGAATCCGAAATAAACTGCGGACAACCTACCTTGGAGAACTGATCGCTCAAGCTCACAGATGGCTTTTTGTTGTAGTGAAAGTCCCGTGAGTTATCCAGCGATCTAACTTCTTGTGTTTTTAAATCTTCGTTCAGGTATCTCAAGGGACAACTGGCATAAACGCCGCAAGACCGGCGGTAAACGCAAGCCCTACCACAAGAAGAGGAAGTATGAGCTCGGCCGCCCTCCCGCAAACACAAAGGTAAATAATCTGGTTTCTCACTTTAAAGAGAGTTGATGTGATGTAGCGTGGGTGATGAAAATGTGACCTTAGGTAAGTCTTTTTGGGCCGTTTTGGTTCAAAGTTTCGGGCTTACCAATGCTGGGACTTGTCATAGTTACACTGACACGCTTTGAAGCATGCTTAGTTCAGAAAGCAGTCTTTACATGTGATTAACCCGGATCCTTCAAACACTCATTGTATAAACACTAACATCATGTGTCTTTCTTTAGATCGGACCTCGTCGCATCCACACGGTGAGGGTCCGTGGTGGGAACAAGAAGTACCGTGCTCTGAGGCTGGATGTTGGTAACTTCTCATGGGGCTCTGAGTGTAAGTTTCTTTGATACCCTGCCTTAATTTCTTGCAGCTTGAGCCCTCTTTAATGTTACACACTTCTTTCCGTGAAGATAACTTTGTCCAGTTCTGCTACTGAATGCGAGTGATGATAATGAAGACTCTGAGAAAGACCTGTGTAATATTAAAACAGGTTTTTTAGGTGATCAATGAAACGTGTTCCTTCTGCTAACGGCACTTCACTTTTGTGTACACAGGCTGCACACGTAAGACCAGGATCATCGATGTGGTCTACAATGCCTCCAACAACGAGCTGGTCAGAACCAAGACCCTGGTGAAGAACTGCATCGTCCTCGTCGACAGCCTTCCCTACAGGCAGTGGTACGAGGCTCACTACGCCACTCCTCTGGGACGCAAGAAGGGAGCCAAGCTGGTACGTGTGGAGAATACAACCTAACATGCCTGTTCGTTGAAACGGAGAAGTGGCTCGTTGCCTTCTGTTTTACAGAGTTAGCATGCAGTGCTGCTGTGATGGGTTGAAATGCGACAATTAAACTTGTAAAGAGAGATTCTCTCTGTCCATACAGAGGTGGGGTTTTCTCTTCATAAGAGCTCAATGTTAGTTTCAGAGCACATGTTGCCACAATGCCAACCCACAGTTACACTTAGTCCATGTTCAGTTGGCACATGTGTTGGGTTTGAGTGTCATCAGTCTGGCCTTATAGACCGGGTGGTCTTTGTGCTGACATAATACAGGAAGTTAGTGTCAGGGTCACCAGATCACAATAGGCTTTTTATTTCCACAGCATCTGCACTTTTGTTTGACGTCTTTCCATGAAGATAACTTTGTCCAGTTCTGCTACTGAATGAAAGTGGTGATAATAACGACTCTGAGAAAGACCTGTTACCCATGCTGCGGTGTTACATGTTTAAACCACCAGTTGCTGCTCAGCAGATGAAGTATTAACAAGCTTTATTCCCCTTTTCTATAGACTCCTGAGGAGGAAGAGGTTCTGAACAAGAAGAGGTCTAAGAGGACCCAGAAGAAGTACGATGAGCGTAAAAAGACGGCCAAGATCAGCACCCTCCTGGAGGAGCAGTTCCAGCAGGGAAAACTGCTCGGTGAGTCTCTGCTGTGATAGCTGTCAGTGTGAAGTGTGTATCTGCATCTCTTGGAAGATGTGGCCACTGATTGGCTGACACATGTGTGCAATTGTATCTTATTTTAGTCCAAAATATCTGAACTCTAAAGAACATGTTATGTACTTGCATGTTTCAGAGGTGAAATTAGTTAATCATCTCTGTGGGTTGATGTTTTGGATTCAGTCCACCTTAATTAGACTGACTTTCCTCCATGCAGTCAGATGAACCTGTAGAAACACACTGTCCTGTCTTTATGGGTGATCTCTCTGTAGAAATCCACTTTGACGATACAATTAAAGGCATTGTCACTTGGCACCTGTTGCAGTGCTGTCTAATCCTGTGTCTTTCCATGAAGATAACTTTGTCCAGTTCTGCTACTGAATGAAAGTGGTGATATCAAAGACTCTGAGAAAGACCTACACTGACATCTGCAGTGTTAACTCTCCCCGTCATTACATGGATGTAGTATCCGTGGTGACCACAGGTTTCTGAAGACCTGTCGTGAAGCTCAGTGTGGTGGCCTTTGCCATCTTGGCAGTTCTGCCTCTCCTCAGTGAAGATGTGGGTGATCATGGCTGCTCAGTTTAAGCAGCCATGATCTTAATTGGGCAAATCTTTAGGCCTGGCTGAAGCAGGAGTGTGTCAGACAGGTTTATGCCACTCATACTCGTCACCTGTGGACTTTGTTGACTTTCGTCATTTCTCTTGTCCCCCCTGCAGCTTGCATCGCCTCCAGACCCGGCCAGTGCGGCAGGGCAGACGGCTACATCCTGGAAGGCAAGGAGCTCGAGTTCTACCTGAGGAAGATCAAGGCCAAGAAAGGCAAATAGATGTACAGCTGTTTGATACGTCAATAAACTCCAAACGCCCCACCACTGTCTGCTGTCACTGCTTTTTGTCTGTTTGTTGATGCATTACAATTCTCACACTGTAATGACTGGGCTGCTACTCAGGTGCAAAGATGATGACTCTGGTCAGATGGGGAGAAAAATATAAACAATTATATTATTAATGGCTGAATAAAGCAAAAGAGGAGGATAGATGGAAGAGACATTACAGTCTTTAACTTTGTAAATGCAATTCTTTGGAAAATCTTTGAATTCAGTTAAGTACAGAAAGTTCTCTCCTCAGTCTCTGTAGTACACAATCTATGGTTTAGTATGATCTAAAACTTTGATTCAATGGTATTTACTGTTGAGGTTGTATTGGCACACTATTGGCAGGTGCTTCTAACACTGGCTCTCATGTATGTTAGCAGGGTGGCCAAAATATTAGAAACTCAAATATAATGCAGTCAAGTTTAAAATGTCTGCAAACTACAACCTCAGAGTAAACTGAAAATTAAAACTGAGACATAAGCTTAGTTACATTACATTTACTTAAGTAACTTTTTGGATAACTTGTACTTTTACGAGTGTAATTATGAATACAATAATGCAGTATATATAGAACAGTAACAGATTGCCTTCACCTTCTACATAACTTTCTCTGTTTGCCAGATGCACAGAGTGAATTTGGTCAATATTACTTCTTACAAATCCTGGAAGTCTGGATTATTATATATATACTGCATTATTCATATGTCTGTATCTTATCACCTGAGTAATTAATCCACCCGAGTCCACCTGTATGGAAGCCCTAAGCGGCCATTTATTGTGAAAATATTTCTGTCTTAGACTGAGTGGAAGTAAAACTCGTTCCCATCGATCCATCAGGCTCCTGTGATATAAAACAAGTTAAATGGGATCTAACATAGTATGAATCTGTAGTAACACCATTAACTAATGTGATGTTATTTTATAAGCCTTCTCCATGATGTGCATGTTTTTATTCTCATGCCTGTCGCTGTCAAAGCTGCATCATTGGTTGTAGTCGTCCGTATCACAGCAGGAGACATTTGAAAACCGTCAGTTTATTTGAGTTGGTGACAAAAGTCAAACCTGTCGGATGTTCACCCCAATATGCATTATTCCTACTCCCTTATAAAATGTACAGGCATGCATTATTTTTTGGAGAAAAAAAAAAACTTACATGTACAGACAAAACATTTACTTGGTGAATCGGCCAGTACTGATACAGAGGGAAGTATCTTCAGTCAGTCTAAAAAGGCAGCAGTGTGAGCGTTCCCTGTCCAATCACTCACAGCGGTCACACACCAGAGGAAAAAGGAAAACAGACACACTCGACAAGAACCCAAAATTCACTCTGTACAACAAAGAATCACTCCGATAGGTTTTTTTTTATCCACAAACACAAAATCTATCATTAGTACCGCAGCGGTCGAGCTCAGAATCATGTCCATTAGTAAAGATGGCAGCCGCTCACACAACGTTAATCGAACTTTTATAAAACGTGTACTGTACAGTTCTGGATTATGTTTAAAATCACATACAGTGTCTTGGTATAAAGAGGCTGTGTAGTCTTCCAGATCTGTTACATCATAAAAGCCCCGTTGAGACTGTCCCATTAAATATTTATAAATTCTTAAAGCACGTTGTTTCCTTAGCAGCGCTGACAAATGGATATGTCCATAAAACAAAGTGCACAGTTCCTCTCTGACATAACTCGAGAATATTCCACCTATTACAACTTGTAGCATTATGCTGCGGTTTGCTCATCATCCTCGTCGATGTAAGGAATGTCCAGATCATCAAAGCTCCCATTTAAAGTCTTTTGGGTCTTCATCTGGGGCTCGTCGGTTGAGGAAGGGCCGTCTTGGATGGGAAGGAAGCACATGGATTGGGTGGCCTTTGACTTCTGTCCTGGCATCAACCCTCCCCATTCATCATCTGTCAGAGCCATCAGACTTCGGACTCTCTGTGCCAGGTCAGGAGGTTTGGGAGGGCATTCAGGTTTTTTTGATTTCAACCGCATTCTCACCTTTCCTGGAAAAAGAGACATCAGACTTGTAAAAATATTTGCTGAGCTTGTAGTGCAATGTCAGCCTCAAGTTCTGGGATAATAAAGTAAAGTCCTTATCTTTATCAACTATGCTATAGAAGATTGTTGGGGGGGGCGGGGGGGGGGGGGGGGGGTCCTGGAGGGTCAAAGTACCTTACTTTCCGTACCTTACTGACCTTCCGAGTCCAGGCTCTCCAGACGGTCGTCCAGGCTGTCTAAGCTCATCGATGACGCAGAGTCCAGGTTGTCGTTGTCGTTGTCAGAGTTCTCCTGCTCCAGGTCAGGTAACCCAACGGCCAGTTTCACCCTGAAAACAACAAAACAATATATTAATATTCAAACTCATCCACTCAAGTGCATTTAACTTTAAATCTCAGCTGCTCTCACTTTTCTTGCTTGATGGACTTGATCCTCTCGATGAGGGTCTTCTCAGTTTCGTCTGGACTTATTTGCTCTGGGACGTCGAGCTCGGACGGTTTTTCAACAACCTGCACAGAGGTCAGAGAAGTGTTTGGCTGTCGGACGTCTTCAAATCAGAAAAATGAGCTCTTCATCGAATGTAATCACTATCATGTTTGTATCGAGTCATTAATAATAAGTCATTAATACCGTGTTTTGTCTCTTAAGTTTGAGCTGACTGACTGCCAGGGCCTCTGCGTATTCCAGTTCCTTGATGTTCTGCATCTTCTCGTTGTAACGTCTGAACTGCTCAGAGATCAGGATCTCCACACACCTGCAGACAACAGTCAGAGATAAACACATAAAAACGATGAGGGAAAAACTAGAAAACTCAAAGACTGCCGTGTGTGACTCACATTGTCGTCTTGGACACGTCCTTCATGCCGAGGAAGGGGTCGTTGACATCGGGTGAACGCAGGATGCAGGGAGCAAACACAATAGCAAGAGAGCTCGGTGACATCTTGTTGTTATCTTCCTCTTTTGCAACCCTAAAAAACACACAGATCAAGATTTCACACACAAAACGTGCAGTTAAGGAGTAGAAGCAGCAGAAGGTAATCATGCAGATCTTCTTACCTGACAAGATGAAAGATGAGCCGCTCTAACGTGTTGTAATTAGCAGGAGGAAGTTCATCAACCTTTTGGTAGACGGCCCTGATTCTCTCAGCTCTCTCTGGCAGCTCTGAGGACAAACAAACAGCAAATATCAAATAAATATCAATAAAACTCAGACGCAGAAGCCGGTTCATGAAACAAACCAGGTTACACTTGTTTCAGTGTCTTGCCTGCAGTTCCAGTTTTAACCAGTAGAAGTCACTGTTACAAGCAAAGTTACATATTGTTCCTTAAAGATTTATGACAAAAAGATCACAAGTACAGATGAAATAATTATTAATTAAAAATATATAATTTTAGCAATTAGTTAATCGACAGAAAAAAGGACAAAGTATGCCAAACATCAATATTTACACACCCACGGCATGCAGAAAGTCGCTGTAGAGAGCAAAGGTCATGAGGGGGTCCGGCAGCTCTCTGAGCCAGCGTTTAACCAGACCTGTGATGGTGTGGATTGGGTAGTTATCTAAAGGTGCTCCCTCAGGATCTGATGCCAGACAGATGAAACACACGGGTGATTATTATTTTCCAGTCTTCACAGTTCACTTGTTTCAAGTTTCAGCTGAATTTCGTACCCGTCTCCAGAATCTGGTGGAGCTCCCTCGCTCGACACGCCGACCCCGACTTGCGGTAAATGCCCTCCGTGTAGAGGCCGTTGAGCTCCACGTGCATCAGCAGCAACTCCACCACTTTGGGCACAGGGTTGGCTTTACTGGTGAGGACACACACATGCACCCCAAAGTGAAGGGAGCCTGGTACGCTGTCGTCCTGTCACAAACAGAGACAAGAGTCCAGGTGAGACGGACAGAGAGTCTGAGAAACTGACGTATGTTTTTGTTACTCCGTCATCTCAGTTCCTACCTGCCTGGCGCACCGCGTCGAGCAGTCTGTGATGATTTTATTCAGGCATTTCTTGTGACATATTAACTTGCAAGCTAAGATAAAATAAAATAAAATTAAAAAAATCAACTTAATTGTGTCATTCTTGTGTTTTTTTAAATGTTACACTTCGTGGCCTTGCAGATCTTTGAACTCACCACTGCACATGTAAGCTTTCTCCATTCCCCAGATGTAGGAGCCACACAAGTCACATGACTGCATAATGTTCACCTGGTATGTGCTGAAGAGGTGATCCAGAGGACTGTTGGGCTGTAGAGAGAGGACGCACAGATAAAGCACTGGATGTATAACACAACATAACTTCACACTGCAGGGGAAGATGTACAGCTTACACAGATGTCCTTTTTCCTCTTTTTTGTCTTGGTGGTCTGAAAGAAGCCAGGAATGAGAGATATGAGTGGTAGCTTATACTCACCAGGTAGTTTAAAGACTGATGACTGACTGAAATTCTCAAACTTACCTTGGTTGGTTCGGAATGAGCTCGCTTTTTCTCCCCCCTGATAAAGCCATCCAGCACAGACTGAAACAAGTTGACCACCAGCGAGACTTCGGTCTTCTTCCTTGACCCCGCTAGCATGTTCACTTTGTTTTTGTAACCCTTCATCAGATCCTTGTATCCGATTTGGGGCTTCTGTTGGTCACAAGTTGTATAAAAATATCCCTACAGTGATTATGAATGGCAGTGACGTGCGAGTAAAAGGCGTAAAAGATTAAATGTGATTTTGTACAGAGTTGAACGAAGTTGAACTGACCTGCACGGAGTACATGCCTTTGATGGTGTCTCTGAACTGCATGGTGGCTGTGAGAAAGATGCTTTCTGTGGGCGACAGCTCTTTCATTCTAGCTTGCAGCTCATTCACCTGAGGACAAGGACGCCGTACATTACAAACATGTGGAATGACAACAAAGGTCCCATCTGGAACAGACCTGGACAGTTTTTTGGTATATGCTTTAACCATTCAGCTGGTGAGCCCGAGGAATACAAGATTATCTAAAAAAATATATATACCAATTGTCAACGCTGCACTCTAACCAGTTACCGACCCTGCCAGCTCTCACTGTTTTCTGGAACAGAGTGCACTGCACTGTCAGTAGGAAAGACGGGCCAGGTCGTGGTGACTTCACGTATAACTTCATCCATTATTTCCCTCGTAAAGCTTCCAAAGACAGACAATCATCATCAGCAAACAGTGGGACCTACTCCGCTCTTACTGCCAGAGACGGAGCCTGCTTCTCGGGGGGAGGACTGATCGGGTCACGACGACTTTGAGCTCTAAATTCACTGATTACTCTCAAAAGTCGGCGTTCATTACTCGTGTGCAATATTTAGGAGTGTTTATTATGCTGCTGTAAAACATTCAGAACGTGACGTCTGATTTCTTTCTCTTTCAAACAATCTGACACAAATCAAATAAAATTTAATGAAGCTGGTGAATGAAATAAACTGTGTTGCACTCGTTTGTGGAGGTCCAGTCAACAAAAGTTACATTGTTCCTTTAAACTGTTTGCACAGCAGGAAAGACACTGGTGGACTTAACACATGATGATGATGATGATGATGATGATCTCACCTGATTGCCGAGGAACTCGTCCAGGTGTCGCAGCTCTTTGGGGTCGGTGATCTCACGGTCCAGAGACACGTTCCACTGCGTCACCCGCGTGGCCCGGCTGATACGAATGGTTGGATTTCGTTTGGCCCTCCCACTGTCCTGGTTTGGCATGTGGTATGGATGCGGAGTGTAGCTGGGCAAGGTGACTGCAGTCAGATGAGAGTGAGATGAGAATATTTAAACATTATATATGAAGAGTTTTACACCTCGACCTCCAGATGGCAGTAAAACGAGTGATGTATGACATAAAACAGTGACCTCCCTTTGTGAGCTTCAGTAAACAAACCCCAACAAAAATACATTTGAACAATTGAACAATTGGAATAAGTCTTCTAAAACTTTTGGTTACCTGCTTTGTCAGAGTCACCGGTCGGGGAATATTTAGCTGGACGTTTTTTCAGGAATTTACTGAGAAACCAAATCCTGCAAAGAAGACATGCAGCAACATATCAGATTTAATACTGTTAAAAATTTAAAACTTCTGGATCCTCTGGCTATTTCCTTTGAACGTGGTTTCACCTCTCTGGGGTCGTGAGCTGTGATTGTTGATCCTCATTGCTGGTCCTGGGTGGAAGACTGAACCTCGACCCGTCAGGTTCTGCTGGAATCTGCAACAGCATCAAAACATGCTTTAAATTAAAGCAGAAAACCTGCAAATATACAATCATAAAAAACAAAAATAAATGTCCTGAGATCCCAGGTAACTGGTCTTAAACCTCTTTCCCCACCACGTCCCCCTGCAGCAGCTCCCCCACCACCAAACCAGACCACGTCCAGTCCTTCACCAGTTTTACTCCTCATGCAGAGCTGTCACTCCTGCTTCAGTTAGTGTGAGCAAAGTTAGTTCCTCTATCGATAACATTATGTCAGTGTGTTATGAACATTTAGAATTTGCAAATTCAAGTGAGGGTTAATGGATAAAACCAGATTTTTAAAATAATATTCCCATTTATACATCCAGTATTAGATTTATCTGGCTCTGTATCACTTTATGTAGTGTTATGTATTAATTATATAGTTTAGTTTAAGTCCTGGAGATAATAACGGTCTGAATCGGGCTCATAATGGATTTCTATTACAATATTGTTGTAATGGAAATAAACCAAAATAAGTCACGTGACTAAAAAACACTGACATAAAAACAATCTTCCTGCTGACCTACGTCTCGTTCGGATGACGTAAAATGAGCTTTCATGCTTCCTTCCTGTATCTCAGAGGTAACAGCTCATTCTTTATTGCCCCCGGCTGCAGGGCAGAAAAAGGAAGCCTCCAGAGCAATTCAATGAAGTCGGGGGCATACACATGCAAGTAATGCATGCAGAGGAGAGCCGTGGTCGGTCAGAATGTCTCTTCGGTCAGTACCTTGACCTGTGATTTGAGGGACCGGACGTCCATGCTACTGGTCGAGCTCTTCAGGTTGGTTTCATGGGGGCTGATGGGAGGCAGCGGAAAGCTCCAGTACTCGCTCTCCTTGGAGCTCCCCAAGTTAATCATCAAACCGCTGCGGGCATAGGCTATGCGCCGCTTTCGTTTGGGCTGCTTGCGGAAACGCACCCTGACCTAATTGAGCCAGGACAGGTGATGAGGCACGTCTTGGATTCACGGCTAAGGAGCCTCCATTCATGTGTTTGTCAGGTTACAACACACACAAACGCTTTGAAAAGCCAATGCCAATATTTATTCTTGTACAGGACACTAACGGCATTAGAAGCAGAAGGAATACGTTGAAGGACAGTGTTTTGGATCATGTAATAACATATCAACAAAGGTTACCTCACTGATCGACGGCGAGCTGTCAGAGCCTGATGAGCTTATCTTGGACAGTTCATCGGCAGACATGGACTTCCCTTTGTGCCTGTTTTGTAGAGAATAAGAGCAGAGTTGTCGACTATTTTTGGCAGCACCAAGATACATATTGTGAGAAATTACTGCCACGTAAAGCTCGAATCAATCAAGAGCTTGTCCAACATCTGTGAGTTTAGGGTGCTTACTTAAACTCGTTTTTCCTGTCCGGTCGCCGCTGCATTTCTGGACTTGAGTTGTCGCTCTGTCTTTCCTTCCACCGCTCGGCCTTTTCCTTGATGCCCCCCGTGTCTTTGTAGCGCTGAAGCGGGGTCTTGGAAGGGCTGGTGGTGTGATCGTCACTGCTGACTTTAGGGTCCAACGGGAGGGAGAGGGGTCTGTTGAGAGGAGGAGGCGATCCTCTGCCCTCTCGCTTCTCCCTGCTCCTGGCTCTCTGCTCAGACTGGCCGTTGACTGGGTCAGACTGCTGGGCCCGGCTGGGGCTGAGCTCCACTTTGTCCTGCCTCCTCAGCCCCTTTTTCAGGCTGTTATGTAAGAATAATTAATTCAGACAAGAAGCCTCAAACTGTCGACTGGAGAACTACTGGATAAACCAGACCTTTATAAATGATCACACATATATTAGTATCAACATGTTTGTCAGAAATAACAAGAAATGTGTATGCTACTCAATATTTGGCCACTAGAGAGCACTGTTTTTAACATCCTGCTCACTACAGCTTATCTTTTCTAACCAAATTTAATATTCTAACACGCCTAATGATGTCAGCCTAAAGAGTGACTTAAAATCTGTGCAGCAGCTGTGATATGATGCTTGAGTGAAAGCCTTGTGTGGAGGCTAACAGATGTTTAATAGATACATATATATTTTTAAAGTAAGTCCAGTCAAACTGTGATTATAAATGAAGCTTTGTAAGTCTTGCGGGGGCAGCTGCATGCTGCGTAGCCTGTGTTATGTTATACAATGTATTTACACTTCATTTTCAGGGAGCAGTACTGGTTGTGTCGTGGTCGTGGTATGTATACCTGTCCCGTCCAAGCCGGGTTTGGGCTGTCGTCTCGTCATCCCCCTCCTTATGCTTTGATTTCTTCAGGGAAGTCCTCCATGCTGTCTGGATCACTGTAGCAGCTCGGTTTTGGTTCTCATAAAACCCACGCCAGCTCCTCTGAAAAGCGTCAGAAATCCTCCGTTTTAGTCTGCTGTCATGTTCCCTAGTTATTCTTTAAGCTTTGTGTGACTTATCGATCATGTTGCACTACTTTCGCTTGGTTTCGCCCCTCCTTCAAAGCTCACTCTCAGCCATGCCGTGGCAAGTTTAGCTCAGCTGGAGCCAAAATGACGTAAAGAAGTCAGGTGTTGCTCAGATTAGTGTTGGGTTTTGTGAAGGTGTGGGTGTATAATCGTTCACCCATGCCGTGATGTGATAAGGATAAACAGTTAATGGAAAAGTGGATAAATATAAACGGTACCTGTATAATCATGGTGGCATCTCTTTTTTGCAGGAAGTGCAACCTGATCAAACAGGTGCGGAACCAGCGCTGCAGGATGACGATGTGACGCATCACTTCTTTGTGGTGAGTGTCTTGGAGCAGTTTCCTCTCCTTCTCCTTGAGGAACACCTGAGCAGATGAAAGAGAGCCATACACATGAGGAAGCTTTCCGACGCCGCGTCTACACTACGTTTCAGTCCACGCATTGGCAACATTACTTTCGGACACTGTGATGCACGGATACGATCTTAAATATTTACCTTGGTTCTTCCTATTTGATAACTGGTCTTTTCCAGCTTCATCTTCTCAAACAGTGCAGTTATGTGCTCCGGCGTTCCCGTGGCTCCTTTTGGAAGCATCATTCTGAAAGTCTTCACAAATTCCTGCCAGCAAGAGAAAAATATAAAAGTAAATCAACTAGCTTCTCATTAACAGGTACACACGTTACACACACACGCATATATAATAAACTGCACAATTCTCAAATGATTGCTGTGGTTGAATTCACTGAAATGTAAACCGCTGAATCATCTGTTAAGTCAAGGTCAGTGCGACTTTTATGACCACTGACGTCAGACGAGATGTTCAGACAGTCTCGCTGTATTAATTTGACCCTGGGGCGTCTCAGTTTCTTGAGATACGTTTGTTGGAAGATGGCTCTGACTGGATTTCTGTTGTTTACATTCACGCTGAGTCATTTATCGGACGTTTTTTATCCACAGCGACTTACAAAAAAGGGAAACAGTCAGTGCACAGTGTAGAGGGGGTAGATTCAGCATGTCCGGTCGTTGGTAGTGTTGAAGAGGGGGTACTCTCTGAAGAGCTGGAGGTCTTCAGGAGGTTTTTAGGACGTTCACCAACTGCAGAACTGGAGACGGCTTTCTAGTCAGCATTAGGGGGTTTGAATTTAATGCAGGCTGCTGCAGGTAGCTGGAGCTGGATGAGCAGCGGGGTAACGTGTGTTTCACTGTGCAGGCCTGGAGGGCCGTCAGGAGGACGTTACGGTCATGAGATGACCGCAGCCTGTGTCAGGAGTTGGGTAGTCATGTAAGGCCTGATTCTTCTCATGCTGTGAAGTGCAAAGCTGCACGACAGAGCAAACTGTGGCAACGTGATCAGAGAAGGTTAGCTGGTCATCGATCACGACTCCTGGAGCTACGAAGGCGCCTCTCTGTTTGACCTCGGCAGTGTGGGTATAAACTACACTGTGTATTGTTTGCATGCAGACTGTGCTGAAGCTGTGTGTAGTGAGATTTGCTTTTTTGTGCCAGTGCTTCAAATGAAACACATTCATATAGCTGTTGACCAGAGAGTGTTTCTTTATTCATCAGCTGCCCACCTTGAATGTGTACTTGGCGCTGTAGCCAGACTTCTGGATGAGAACCATCTGCAGGATGCCTGTGGACTTGATTTGCCGTCTCACAAGTTCATCATCAAAGTGCAGCTCTTTCTGTAAAAAAAAAAAAAAAAAACATTTTCCAGAGGGATGATTTGTTAAGCGGACTAAAGTTTACAGCGATGACGTAACAGATTAACAGGTGACGTTACCTTCTCAACGTTGGAGCGAATGCAGACGATAACGAACGGCTCGGCTTTTTCAATCGTCTCCACCAGCTTCCTGAGTGAGCCCTGTGAGGTACGAAAGTGCAGTGAGCGATGGCTGATGTTCAGTTATTACAATAGCAGATTAGAAACAGGCAGTTAACAAGCTCGAGACAAACATGCACTGGTGCAACATTGTCCCAAAATTCCAGTACATACAGTTTGTCATGTACTGCAAAAATGTGGCTCAAGTATGTTTTTATCTACGATAATAAAACACATGACTCAGATATATAAAATAAAACTCAGATTATTGCTGGGTTCTGCTGGGTTCGTGGCACGTGGTTTCCTGCTCCCTTGTTGCGCCTTACATCTGCCCTGCTAGTGTCCAGACCTGCCCCCCACGCATAGTAATAATAGTCCAATTATCAGTTAATCAATGGCTGATTAATATAATTACACCTCCCCCCAGTTACCCTAATTATTCATGTCCGGGACACACAAGGCCCAAAACAAATTATGTTCATTCACTGACTCTCTCTCTCCATCTGGAAGCTTCAGTCTAACCCGCCAACTTGACCTCATGTTGTATCCACTCATCTTTCATCATGTGTCTGTCATTCGTCCTTGTATCTGTCGTGCTATGTATTGTAATCACTGAGAAAAATGGATCATTAAACTTCATCATCATCATCATCTATTGTTTTAAACCAAGCGGCTGATAAAACATCACCTTCATATAAAGGATATTTTAAGGTCCGACTCTTTCCTTTATGAGACGGAGCGAGGGAGCGAGAGAGGACAAACCTGGAACTGAGTGCTGACTGTAGGAGGCTTTATCCTCCGATGAGGGTGGAAGATGAATTTGCTGGTTCGGTCGTGAGCGGTGAAACCAGCAATATGTTGGAGTGATTGAAAATTCATGAGGTTCTGTTGAATAAATCATCATAAAGTCTGTGAGCTTTCTGACACGCGGATAGAGGGACTGACGAAGTGAACAAACTAAATTAAATTTACTTCAAAGATGTACAAACATTCACCTTTGGGATGAGCTGCTTCTGTCGACCGCTTTTAGTTTTCCTGCGGAAAAATCAGACGAAATCAAATGTGAGAAGGCGACACGTGACGTTATGTTTAATCTTTGTTAAATTAAACTTACTTTCTCTTTTCATAATTGGCAAAGATGTCTTCGAATACGTCGAGGGGCAGTTCATCAGAGCGGTCAAAGGAGAAATCCAGAGTGAAGCTGTTGCTGTAAACGTCAGAGAGGATTTTTTTTTTATTTTTAAGGTGGATTTTCCTTTTGACGAGCGCGTTTACACGTATTTATTCATGCTCGGTCGTACACGTCGTTCCCTCTGCAGCTCTTCTGCCTTTGATAAACACACACGAAGGGAATGTTATCTGTGTTTAAGTTTCATGCCTGTCCGCCTGACGGAAAAAAGATGGCGAGGGTGATTCCCCATCTTTCAACTGCCACCAACTGGTGCGTGACCAACACTGGATGGAGATCAAATGTAGCTTTAAAAGTTCCTCATACCAAAAAAACTGCTTTCATTTCCCCATATTTCTAATACCAATCTCTAAAATCTAATAATATTAAATGTGGGATCAATGAGACTAAAAAATTAAGAATAAATAAATGACAATGAATGAATTAAGAGGTTGGTTAATGGTCTGGTTAGTGGCAGTAAAATAAATATACGAAGGATGCACAGGTGTAGGACATTTACCTGGACAGCCTGTCCATAGTATTGCTGCGCTGTTTCATGTCTTTGAGGGACTTGCGGGAGCCTTTTCTGGAAGCGACTGTGGTGACAAGAAGTATAATCAATAGATGATGGAGGGTCGCTGACTCATTCACAACAAGCTTGTCCTGCAGAGACGCATCTAAAGCTAAATGAACCTACGCAGTTCTGCCCGCTGGCGTCCGAGGCTCTTGAATACCGTGAGGATGCGAATGGTGGCTCGGAGGACTCCCCATCTGAACAGCGCCTCTGGGCTGGACGCAACCAAGTGGTGCAGGAACGCTCGCTCGCTGCTCCGGAGAAGCGACACGACCTCAGGACGCATGTGCTCGACGTTTTTCTGCAGGAAATCCTGAAGAACGAGAAGAACCAAGATCAGCATGCTGCATACTTTTAGCCACACAGAAGGGGGAATGTGGCGCTCCACATCCATCCGCGGTCTTCACGGGGGAGGGATCAGCATTAATCCTTCACTTATTTTGGATGTTCAAGGATTTTCCCACAGCGGTGAGCGCGGCGCTCACAGTGATACGAGTTCATTTACTGAAATTCAAGTGTAAGAATCTTATTGACTTTGTAGAAAAAAGATGTTTCCACTGTGGGGCATTATACTCCACCTTGATGTGATATTTGACACTCCCAGCAAAATGCTGAATGACAAAAGTCAGCTCTGTATTTGAAGAGGGTACAAAGAATGGATTGTCCTGATGGTGCTGCTTTAACTTGTCCAACAGGGTTTCATCTGTGGCCTCAGGGATGCTGAAGATACACAAAGGGGAGGACAGAATATCAATATCAATGTCTGGGAAAGAAAACAACACAGGTCAACAGTCAGCTGATAGATCAGAAAGAAAGATAATTCAATATATTAACAGCTGATATGACATCTCATGACTTTGATTTCATCCAGTTAGACTTCAAACTAGTAACAAGGAAGGAGTTATTCCTCCGTTTGCCATGAGACCTTTTGTAAAAAGGCGACGCTAAGACTACCCAGACTAACTTCACCTACCTGCTCTCCTCGTCCAGCAGTTCGAAGAGCCCGGTTGATTTCCCGCTGATCAGCTGAACGCAGTCGCTGTTGTCAGTGTAGTCAATGTTTTGCCAGGCGATGCCTTCTGACACGTAATCTTCCTGGAATAGAGTTTTATCACAATCACTTAATCAGGTGAGGTGAATTTAAAAACTAAAGTAGTGACACAGAGCCTTCAAGTTTTAAGATGGACAAAAGAAACTCAACAGTATGTCTGTCTGTCTGAGCGTAATTTAATGTTTATCGACATATCCAGATTATATTTTAGCCTGGACTGTTTTTCCAAGACGTATTTGGAGGTTTTGAATCAGATTTCTACAGATCTGCATCTCTGTTTGGATACTCTGGCCACTCTTATCAGTTTTTGGGGCGTCTTTTGAGTCACTCGAACCGCAAACGCCAACGTCAAATCCAGAGTGACGAAAGAAGTGCATCAGCCGAGCACAATCATGCTGCTGCTAGTAGAGCTGCATGGAGGACTATGAAGGGAGATAAAGCTGCTTCAGTCTGATTTGCTGCAGTCTGACGTGCCCTTGACTGTCATGAAAAATACATATTAAAAAAAAAAACACCTTACTTGCTCAAGCTTAAAGATTTGCAGGTTGATGTAATACTGCAGCGTCTCGTTGGTGAAGTTGATGCAGAGCTGCTCGAAGCTGTTTGTCTGCCGGTTCTCGAAACCAAACATGTCCAGGACGCCGACGGACAAGAACTAAAAACAACAAACAACAAAACAGGACAAAACAGAATGTGATGATGTGATTCAGTGGGTTCAAGCTGTGAGCTGGTAGGACAGAGAGCCCCTGAGGGAAGACGTGTGATATTAAATGAAATGAAATGGAAAATAAACATCTTGCTGCTTTTATTTCCACCAAATTCAACTTCCTTTTTTATTTGTTGCTTCCTCTTTTATTATTAATTATAGACAACGGATGTGGAAGGAGATGCAAAAATGTATTTACAAAATGACATTTGATGATATGTTTTTAAATACAATCTCTACTTCTACATTTCAAGTCCTCCTGTGTCACGAGACTTACAGAGACAGACTCCTCCATGTCTCGTCTATTGAGCGTCGCGTGGTTGATGTGAATGACGATCCAGTCAAACAGAGCGCCGTATAAAGACTTGGCCATGGAGTCTCGCATCATGGAGGCCTAAAGACACAGAAACATCGAACAGAGCTAATTACAACTTAAACTCGACACGTTACAGCTTTAAATTACGACCCCAGTGTTGTGCAATGATTTAATCTTAAGGGGCCAGGTCCTGGTACTACATTTAGCGTCTGTACCTCTTGTAGTGTGTACTGTGACTCCACGGTGGCATCGGCAGTCATGACTCTCCTCTTGGTCAGAGTCTTCACCAGAAGCTCCTTTTTTACCTGGAAATAAAAAAAACAGTCACGAGAGTTCTTCATCTCTATGACACATTATTAATCCAGGGACAGATCATGCTGAAACATGGTCCTTCTTCAACAATACACAGAGCTATTTTAGGCGTAGCAATGACGCACTTTTTCTCTATGAGTTGCTTCAGAGCTCTAAATATTTTCAGGTTCGTGTGATTTCATCACAAATGTACGGCAGCAGAAAAACAACCCGGAGGCCGTAGGTGATAAACCAGGTGGTCACCGAGCTGTTTCTGTTTTGGGAAACGTACTTTGAACAGGTCAGACAGCGTGGACAAAACTTCAGCAGGCCCGACCTCCAGGACTTCAGTGTCCTCTGACAGCGTGTACGTCACGTTGCCCAGGAGCAGGATGGCAGAGAGGGTGGAAAACACGCTGAAACACAAACAGACAGCATGAGGGGATTTTTAGGTGGGACACCTGCAGCCATAACGGAGGTCAGAAACGGTTAGATCTGGGGCAACTGAACATTGAACATTTTTTATGAACCGGTCCTGACCTCAATCTGCCACGTCGAAACGGAAACTGAACTAGAAACCGTCCCAGATATTAACTATTTTCAGCCCCACTGCGGTTTTAAAAGTGTATTTACTGAAAATACACTTTTAAAATCATTTCAACTAACCTGCCTGACATGTTTCATGTATTATTAACCAGTTTCCTTTCACTTCTGTTTAACACATCCCAAAAGTATTCGACACAACTCACACTTTCTGCTCTGTTCATCAGTGTATCAGCAGTAACCCAAAAACTGATGTGTGCATTTGTAGCCAGTTATAAAACAAGGCTAAACACTACTTTGGTTATGTAAACGTGAGTTTTGTCGTCCAGCCAGTACATCTACTATCTTAGAAGTGAGTAGTAGCTGATATTAATATTTTACTATACTGTCTCATTAGCTACGTCACTCGACAAAGCCACAAACAGGTTGTACATTCAGGTCAACCTGCTGTAAATACGAGGCCTTAATAGTCTATTTATAGGCGTCTGCAGTGGAGCTGAAACCTTTTATTAAAGAAAAATGGTGTCATCCCCTTTCACATGTGTAACGTTATGACACAATCCCGTGTGGGTTTATCTGCTTCAGCAGTTAGTGTGTCTTCAGCACGGTGATTCACTTCACGAGGGGACCAACCTGAACAGGTTACGACTACGCTGCTAGCGCTTTGATGAATATACGCTGTGTCCCCAGGCTGTCAGGCGCTTGTCGACATGCTTGCTGCATTTTTTCCCTCTGCTCGACTTGACAAGCTCTGACCTGTTACTGCCACCAGTATAGAAAGCAGAAACTCTTCGACAGCGAGCAGTCGAATTACAAATGGCTTTTCCCGTGCGCGTGGTTTTGTTAGATTTGTACAGCTGTGCAGCGCCACTGTAAACTTTGCAAACACGGTGTCTCTGCGTCACGGACTGCAAATATTTCTCTTTGACGTATTTCTGTTTGTTTCCGAGCTTTCTTAGAAGACCTCGTGCTTCGCTGTAATAACATGCGCTGCCGAGCTGTTGTGTGACAAATCCCACATGTCCGACAGAAACAAAAACTAAATAATTATTATTTCCAAACAGGTTTGGCCTTAAATCTTCACGTCACACAAAGATTTTACACTGGTGACTCTCTTGTAGGCAGGTACAGGTACACCGGTTAGTTTGACTGCAGCCTCCCAGCTCATGATTAAAATCATACGTACTGTTTCTTGGTGGAGGCCAGGAAGCCGACCATCTCCATAGCTTGATGGAGCCTTTTGTACTCCTGCCCAAGTTTCTCCTCATCGTCGAAATGGAGGTCTTCCTGCAGGACAAGAGGGCGAGATATGAAGGGAAGGTAGATATTAGGCATAAGTCACAGATCAATAATGTAGAATAATGAAGCTTTTGAGCCTCAACAGACATTATAATCATTTATCTTCCTTATTCAGGATTGGGGCATTCCAGCTTCTCCTGGGGGATCCTGAGGCATTCCCAAATGTTACATGGGCTACAGCTGAGTCTGCCCAGGGGTCTCCTCCCTGTTGGACGTGCCTGGAATACCTCAAAAGGGAGGCGCCCAGGGGGCATCCTCATCAGACGCCTGCACCACCTGAGCTCCTTTTCACACGATGGAGCAGCGGCTCTACTCCGAGCTCCTCATCTTATTTCAACCACTTTTATCCACAGTCTCTTTCTTTCGGTCACTACCCAAAGCGCTTGACGGGTGATGGACTGGAAAATTAAGAGCTTTGCCTTCTAACTCAGCTCACTTTTCCCCACAATGGTCCAGTACAGCCAACCTGATCGGTTTTATTATTCTCCGTGAAATACAACGGGTTCAAAGTTTCAAAATGACGCATTTACAAAACAGTAAAAGACTCAACAGGACAGCTCTGTTGAGTCTTTCTGCATCATCGGGCTCACACAAGCTTCAATTTATTTTCTGTGGATGACTTAAGCAATAACAAACACAGACTAATCAGTTGTGAGGCAGCGCCTGTAAATTAAGACCTACTACAAATAAAAGAGACAGAAACTAAACTAGAAAATGATGCTGCGTTGTCAACAATGCACCAGGTAGTTTAAAACTAGCGTCTGCCCGTTTTTAGTCGACGTCAGGGTTCAATCGAAGTACGGCGTTCTCAAAAGACAAACAGACGAAAGTATCAGCGTGTGAACGTGGTCTTACATCCTCTGTATATTTAAATGATTTTGAGGGAACGCAGGTGCACATTGAGCCGAGTTAAGAGGCGGTTTTACAGTTTTATGTGAGTGTCTGTTTATTACTACACAGGGGAAACTCTCACACGCTAAAATTTACTGTTGAGAAGATATCCTGGGCCTGTTTCTAAAAGAAAAAAACATCCACCGCTGGGTTTTCCCTATTTAATAGGATGACACATCGCGTCTTATCCTGGTCCTCCCCTTTCTTTCTCTATGACTGCTGCAGAGCGTGCAGATCAAAGGTACCTGCTTGAGGTAGAGATAATCGTGCGGCTTTAACAGATGAAACTCCTCCTGCTCGTCTTTGGACGCGCCCATCAGCAGATAGTAGAACACGTGGTAGTTCCTGCAGGTCACAGAGCATCAATACAGTCAATCAGGGCTCAGACAGGGTTCATTTCAACTCCTTACAGAGCTGTGAAGGCGGTTAGACTTATGGGACTTAAAAGGTCTTTGTTATTACCTCTCACTCTTATCTCTGGACACCAGACGCGACTTTTCTAGTAGGTACTTCTCAATAACTGCCCTGTTGGAAAACAAGAAGAGGATGTCGATAAAAAAAGTCTGGTTTGGTTGCCAGCAGACGAGAAGAAGTAGAAAAATGAACTGCTGAATGAAATAACATAACATAAAATATGATCCAAGATAAACTGTAAACTGTGCTGGCGAGTTCAAAAGACACCTACCCTCTGATGACACCACTCTCCAGATAGTTGAGCTGGATGAACTTCCCGAAGCGACTGGAGTTGTTATTCTCTGCAGTCCTAGCATTGCCAAAGGCCTGTTTAACACACAAGTTTCACTCACTTAAATAAACAGACAAATTTGTGGTGAGCATGTTTCTCACAGACACTGGCACCCAGACCTAAACACTTTACATGTTTGCAGAGCAGCTATCAGATAAATCACTTCAGTTTAGGGACGGCAGGGGACTGTTTTCATTATGCATTATGTAACCTTATGTTGGAGACCAAGTCGGTCTAAGTCCAAACTAAAGCTGCAACTAGCTGCATTATCTTTATTATCGATTACTCCATCTTAGTTAGTTTCAGTTTATTTTGGACACGTGGGAGTAACACAACAGAGTAAACTGGAACCGGAACATGCATGTGCATATCTTGATTATTTGATTAGTCTCTGGAGTACGTCAGAAAATAGTGAAAAATACCCATTGTGAAAATTCAAACTGACCAACAGTCGAAAAGATTAAAAAAAACAGATTATATTCACATTTCGAGTGTAGGACCAGAGTTTATTCCTTCCAAACACCTAACAACACAAATGCATTGTGTTTGTGAAAATATATTTTTGATGTTGCGACGTTGATCTTTGTATGTTCTCATCAATAATGCAGTTAAACCAGGAGACCCAGATCAATTATGCAAACGATAAGTGTCCGCAGGCTCCAAAACTAAAGCCACCATGAGGCAGCTGTGCTCCAACGTGTTGTCTGTTACATTTCAGGGTTTTTTCTGCATGGCCGATAGAGCAAAAAAAAAAAACAACTGTTGTTGTCGTCACATGATGATAATGGTGAGGGGCAACGAGGCCAAGAGGTTGTTTGATCAATTCGTCAACCCCGACAGAAGATTGACAGGTATCTTAACAACTGATTATCATTTTAAGTTATTTTCTGAGTAAAAACGAGGGCAACATTTCTGACTTGATAAGGGAGCGGCTGTGGTGTCCTTAGATAAAACTGCTCCTGAAGGCTGCCATTGTTGTGTGAGTGTGTATGAATGATTAACTCCTAAAGCTGATGAGCAGCTGGCACCTTGCCATCAGTGTATGAATGTGCGTGTGAATTAGATATGTAGTTTAAACTTTATGACTGATCTCAGGGTTGTTGTTCTCTGACTAGTGACAGTAACTAAGGTTCACTATCAATACCACAAAATAACACTGGAAAAAAAAAATCACTGGGAAATCGCGGCTCATGAGCAGCAGCTGACTCAGGATCAGTTTCTTTTTCCCAAGTCGGAACCTTTCCCATCGGAAAAGAAAAATCCAAACTGTGCCCACGTCAGCGTCTGAGGAAATCACTCTCCTTCATTCCAGTGTGAGCTATGCCGTGGGTCATGTCTTAACAAGCCGGAGTAATAATGCCTCTGCAGACAGTAAGTAGATGTGCAAGCTGTGCTGATCGCACGCTGGCAGGTAAAGCTCTGACACGCTGGAATGTTCCTACCCAGAGCACCTCTGTAAACACAGGGAGGGATTTTTTTAAACACACATTGCTTTCATTTTCAACCAGATAGATCAAACTTATAAAAAAAAGGAGCGGATGAAAGGCATATGGAGAAAAAAGTAAGGCTGGTATGCAGAGGAGGGTGAGAAACAGGTGTTTGCCATGTCCCAGTTCAGGGGCTGAATCCTCTCAAGGACTCTATCATGACGAGGGGGCAGGCAGAACAAATGATGCCTTCAGTCGGACTGTGGAGTCAACAAAATTCCAAGTTTATCACCAGGAATTTAGCCGAAAAAAAAAAAACCTCACTGCCAACAAAGTAGCAAATATCAGCGGTAAAATCTGATGCCAACAGCTGCAAAATGACTTTTCACTCTGATAGACGACGGCCTGGAAAACAACTTTTTACAAATGATTTAGTGACTCGTCGAGCGAAAGTGCCAAACATGTTGTGATTTGCTTATTTTCTGTTTCAGAAATATCTTCAGACAAAACTAGTAACTAGTCACCTTGGACTCTTTTGTCAACAGATTAATTAAAGAAAAGAAAATATTGAGTAAATTGTATTTATTTGTTTTGTTTGATTACCTATAGAGTCAGTCAGGCTGCTAAAATGAACAAATAATGCTGTTCATGCACGGCACCCTGCAGTGGCTCTTTCATTCATGGAGTTTGGTGGTTACCAAACCTTTTGTGGTTTGTGTGTTAAGCTACTGTTTACCAGTTGCATAACATTATGGGATTTGAATGGGTAACCAAGAGAGAGAGAGAGATTTTCCTTTTCCTAAATTAATAATAATGGAATAATAAACACAGCGACACTCAGGTCATTGGTCTGGTTCATAGGATACATTTCTCAGGGATAAATGACTAAATAATGTGACATGTGCTGACTTTGACTTGGAAAGGATTGCCTGAACATTACAGTAAACTGAAATGGATCATGGGTTAATGAAGGCAGCGAATGTACCAGTTGTGTCCTAAAAATTCAGACACAAAAGGACTTTGAGATATCGTTTCAAACTTCAGGAAAATGGGAGAGACGCAGACGCTTTAAAACGCACACCTCTGAGAATCTACAATCCCTGACTTGTAATGCATCTGAACAATGAGAGAAGGAGAGAAAGAGTGGATTTGTGAGAACGGTTTAAGGAGGGAGGGAAAGAGAAAGAGGGTGAGGAGGTGATTTATACTTTGTTGTGTTGGTTTGCCAGCAGACCTGGCCGAGCCTGTTCTGACACGTTCCTGCCTCTCTTCTCTCTCTCTCTCTCTGGTGTTCCCTCAGAGACAACGCCCTTCTCATTCCCCCTGTTGGAGCTCAGCTCTCAGCTTCCTGATCACCAACACCAAACACAAACCTTCAGTCAGTCAGTCAGTCAGTCAGTTAACTGAAAGCAAGGCCCTAACACGTGCCGGCTATTGACTGCAGAGGTTTTCAAATTAACAACTTACTTACAGCTTTTTTACTTTACTTACTAAATAAAAGGGCATTGGATACAGATGTCAGTGGTGGTTAACTTGCAGTGAGATTAAAATCGTGTGCAGTTTCCGTTACATACTGATGTGAAGAGAGAGATAACATTGAATTTAAAGTTAGGGTGTGACTCATGTAAGTAAAGGAAGCGTAATTGCAAATGCAAAATGCAAATTAGCATATCAACTGATCGTCACGACTACAGCGGAAACCTTGTCAAAATGTCCTGGCTTGGCCTCTATTGATATTCAGCACCCGTGCACGGCCTCCCCTGCTTTTAACCTGAGGCTAATTGTCGTGACACACTGTCACCGTCTTCAGTAAGCTGCTTTCTTGTTTACCGTGTAAAAAAAAAAAAAAAAAGCCACAAAGTTCTCTCGTCAAGCTCAATCTCTGCCTCTTTGAAAACTACTAAGCCAAGAACACAAAACAGTGAAATGCCAGAAAGACCAGTTAATAGGAAAAATACTTCAGCTGTTGCTTATTTCAAGGAGGAACTCGTTGGACTTGTTCAGAGAGAGGAAGAATCCATATTTAGACATTGTCTAACGAAAGGCTGGCCCCATGGGATTGTGTATGTGTGTGTGGGGGTGTGTGATCAGTAACAAATGGGTCAGGATCCTTTGTCTGAACCACATATATCTGAGATTTTCTAAAAGCTGTCCATTCTCCCTTTGACGAAACTGTACTGTTGAGTTTTGAATTGAATTCTTGGCATCTTCCCTCAGGAATCCCGAAAACCGCTTATCCAAATCACAGAAAGAATATGGGCTTTAACCTTGTTATTGACTTATATACAATATATGCGATATGTTATCATCTTATCGTAAGACATGAGCGCGATCAGTTTTGCTCACCTTGATAAAGCCTGTTGAGTTACTGAGTGTTTGTTTACATAAGAATGTCGCTAACATGTTAGCCAACGTGATACTAGAAGATACAGCGAGGGGTTTCCCTAAATCCCTAAATTAAGACTTGGTTACAAGTGTTTTGTTTATAGTGCCAAAGTCAAATGAATAGAAAAAACTATGCTGAGTAACAATGACAATAATGTTAATTATTGCAATTATTTCTGAGAAGATATCGTCCATCAAAAATTCCTGACCTAGTTGAATAAGTATATGAATTTGGCCACCAAAATCATGAAATATGGTAAAGTATTCTTCCAATCTGCTCTTATATATTCAAATCATTGTCCTGCTGTCAACTAACAACCTGCTAGCTTTGTGCCAAAGCTGTGGTCAGTCAGTGTGGGACCTTTGGTACTGTAACAAACAGCATCACATCGTCCGCATACAGACAAAACCTCTGTTCTAAACCTCTAACTTAGTGTCTGTTAATCTTAATTCTGGCATTTGGTGAGGAGTTTACAGTTTTAACGCATCTAATAGAATCCTCTTTAGGCCAGGCTTCTTCCTGTAAAAGGTTAGTTGTTTTAGTACTGTGAACTGTACAAACCCCACTGTTCCGTGTTTGATAACTGGCGGGTGCAAAAATAACATGAATAAAACAAATACTGGAACACGGTATCATTAGTCCCAATTACTGAACTGAAACCAACTGGGGCGGCTGTAGCTCAGAGGTAGAGCGGGTCGACCACTAATCAGATGAGTCCAGTCTGCGTGTCAAAGTGTCCTTGGGCAAGATACTGAACCCCAAGTTTCTCCCGAAGGCTGTGCCATCGGTGTGTGAATGCGTATGAATGGTTAGTTCCTCGAGCTGATGAGTACTTGGCACCTTACATGTGTGTAAATGTGATATCTAGTGTAAAAGTGCTTTGAATGGTCAGAAGACTAGAAAATACAGTCCATTTAAAGACTCTTGCATTTCCCTTTAAAGGGCAGTTGGTCTAGTTTTATGTCAATTATCATTTGAGCGTATTGTGCAATCTAACTGACAACTGAAAGAGAAAGCAGATGTCATGAGGAAATGTGGCCAAACGTGCTGTTGGGTTATTCATTGACCTGGTTGCTGTAACAGTGGTATGTAAAGACATACCACTGACATTTTGACATTTTCATTGACACTGAATTGATGTGGTAAAAGCGAGGATTCCCAGTTGACAGAAACTATTTTACTCACTGGTGGTTTTTGAGTTGAGGAAGTGGAAATGCCTGATTGTACAAGGAGTGACGCAAAGATATACGTCTAGATATATTTCTCAATATCAAAGGTCAGCGTGGACAAAACAGATTTCAAACTGGTGAAGGTTTGCAGCCTTCATGTTGTGCCATTTGTTACATTTTGTCTTATAAACAAATGACTAATAAGATACTGCCCTTGGGTCCCTCATGGTTTAGATCATGCAGCTGTTTTGTGGTTATTGTTGACGACACTGGTGCTTTTATTGCAGGGAATGCAAAACACATGAGGTCGATACACACTGTTTTGTATAAAAAAAAGGAGTGGTTTCATTTTTTTTTGACACTTTCTGTCCTTGAACAGAAGTGACGCGTCTGAAAAAGGGATACGAGACTAAAGAGGCCACTTTGTGTAACACTAGTTTCACTTAGACTCAGCACTGTGACCTAGAACAAAAAAATACATGACCAGAAAACACGTATCAGAGTGATTCTCAGCAAGAGTCTCCGCTTGTGAGTCATCGGTCTCTGCAGATTGCAGCAAAAGATGATGACTAACATCTTCAGTGATTTTATCAAATAAACTAAAAACCGTTTGGGGTTTCTTAAACCACCCATGCAAGTCTCTGGTGGGGCGACTGCCAGACCAGCATGTTCTCAGGGCCTTAGATTTCATGGCAAACAGACCTCATCAGGTCATGGGTTGATTAGTTGTTATGTCTGGGCCAACCAACAGTAATAAGTGATTGGCAGATTTGTGATTTGTGAAATTAGGGAATTTTTCATTCCCTAATTTCTGCTTTTACCTGCAATATCTGTTTTATCTTATATCTCTGTGCACTAAATATCTTTTGGACCGTTGGTTGGACAAAACAAGACGTAAAGATGTCATGTTGGGCTTGGGAAACTGTGATGGGTAAAAAAAAAATCATCAATTAACATGACTTATTCAATATTACAACTAGTTTTGAGTGTTTATAGCTGGGGATTGTACAAAAATCTTCTTCACTAACAAAGAGACCCCAAAAAGAAGGAAAGACTTCTTCCTTGAGATGAATAAAAACACATCACAATTTCCCAGAGCCACTGTGATGACTTCACATTTGTTGTCTTGTCCATCCAACAGTTAAAACCCCCCAAAGATATTCAGTTTGCAATGATAACACCCTGAAATCCTGAAACCAGAAAATGGACATAAAAAGGAGCCCAAATGAAACAGTTTTGTCCTGGATCTACAAAGTTTGAACAACTCATGATTGTGTACGTGTGCTGCCTGACACAAATGGTGGTCTTCATAGTCTAGACCGTCTGGACTGTCACGTCACAGTTGACCTACCTCTAGCACCGGGCCGGCCCCGAGGACGGTCCGTTTCAGCCCGCCGCAGTAGGTCTTCTGGCTGAGGGCGGTCAGGCAGTGGATGAGATAACTGCTGCTCTCAGTCTTCCCTGAGCCACTCTCGCCAGATATCACAATACACTGGTTCACCTGCCTGTTCAGCATAGTGCGGAAGGCCGCGTCTGCTATGGCAAATATATGAGGGCTTAGTTTGCCCAGTGGCTGGTTCTCGTACATCTTGACATACTTGGGATTGTAGTAAACAGGAAGGAACTTATTGGGGTTGATGGCAATGAGGATCTCACTGGCATAGGTGTAGATTTTATGCTGGTAAAAGCGCTGACGTAAAGTCTCCAGGATAGTCTCCTCAGTCACATCTTTGAGGTTACAGAGGTCGTCGTAGTCCCCTCTGCTGCTTTCTACTAGGTTTCCTCCACTGATGGCTTGCTGCTGCAGGACAAAGTAGTACCCGTGGGTCTTAGTGTGCCACTTCTGTGTCTCCGGTGGCCACAGCAGGACTCGCTCCAAAATGCAATCCCCAGCCTCCAGCAACCGCTCCTCTCCACCGCTCTCCCTGACCTCTAGCAGGCTGTACCTCTGGCTGGCATCCAGGCCCAGCGTGATCACGGCATTGTGGATGACAGTTCTCGCCGTGTCCCCGCCGCTGACCTGCAGGGGACAGTAGGCAGGTGTGTCCTGGGACAACCTGGGGTAGATCTGCACAACACAGGTCTTTTCGTGCTCTTCAGGGGCCCCGGCTCCATCTGTAGTGCTCATCCTGATATACAGATATACAGGCGGGCTTCAGCATAACTTACTGCCCCGACTCTCTGCCTGCACCCACTGTAAAAAAACACACACATAAAGAGTTTAAAATAAAGGAAAGAAGGCAGGAATGAAGGAATATCAGTCTATTTACACCACACAAAGTGTCAGGAACACTCCCCGTACCTCTAAATTATATAAAAAATCACTGTTTAAATTCAGTTTTTCTTCTTTAAACATGCAAATACTGTACATACTGTCATATCCACCTATGTTCTGTACATAAAGCAACCTGCAACTCTGCACCGCTGCCATATCTGCCTACAAATCTACATATTTATATCTGTACACAGCAGTCTAATGTATACCTGCCGAGCATGAGTACTTGTTTTATATCTCTGCAAGTGCATACAACAACACCAAATTCCTTGTGTGTGTGTGTGCACGTACCTGCCCAGTCAAAGAAACACACTCTTCACAGTTAAATGCATGACATGCATGAAGAACTCCCTGTTTGCCTCACTTCTATCCACAGTATCAACATGCCTGCACCATTTCCTCTTATCCATACCATAAATTTCCACCCAGTTGTTAAATGACAGACGGTGACAAACAAGTGTCAAACAGGACCAAAGTGTCTCACCGTTCATGAGAAGCAGCTCATTCAATGTTTGAAATCCTTAAAAGTAAAAAATAAAAAATAAAAGAAGTCCCAGGAGCGGAGAGAGTGTGGAGATCTCTGCACCACCTCCGGGTAACGACACTCCAATCACACAACTTAAGGTGGGGGAGAAAAAAAAAGTTTCTTCACCTGAGCTTCACAAAATAAAGGTGAGCGATCCGACTCTTCCAGCTTTAAAAGGTGAAAGAGGAGCTTCACGGCGCTCAGCGGCGTCCCTGTCCGAGGAAATCACAGTTTCTTTGGGGGAAATCGGGGGATTAACGTCCTCCCCGTCGTCCCAGCCGAAAAAAACTTTGGTTAACGTTTACTTCCTAGATTTCTCCACTGACACACACACTCACACACTCACTCATGCGTCGACGAGGTGGAAGTAAGTGGATGTTTTTCCTTCACTGACCTGAAGGATGTCACCCTTTAACCGACAGCAGATTAAAGCAGAGTGAAATAAACACACCAGGAGCTGGTAACAGACAGAGAGAGGGAGAGAGAGGGAGGAGGTGACAGTTTGACTTCACCGAGGAGGAGAAGTTAATAACCACAGACCGCTCAGCACTTTAATTGACCTCGTTTGTTACCGCGAGCCAGCTGTGCGCTGTGAGCGCCATCTAGTGACAGTCTGAGGCGCTACAGCCAGCTCACAGCTTCTACAGTCAGTGTCTGTGTCCTGTCTGTCTGTCTCTGCTGTCTGTGTCCTGTCTGTCTCTGCTGTCTGTGTCCTGTCTGTCTGTCTCTGCTGTCTGTGTCCTGTCTGTCTCTGCTGTCTGTGTCCTGTCTGTCTGTCTCTGCTGTCTCTCTGCTGTCTGTGTCCTGTCTGTCTCTGCTGTCTGTGTCCTGTCTGTCTGTCTCTGCTGTCTGTCTCTGCTGTCTGTGTCCTGTCTGTCTATCTCTGCTGTCTGTGTCCTGTGTCTGTGTCCTGTTTCTCTGCTGTCTGTGTCCTGTCTGTCTGTCTCTGCTGTCTGTGTCCGGTGTCTGTGTCCTGTCTGTCTCTGCTGTCTGTGTCCGGTGTCTGTGTCCTGTCTCTCTGCTGTCTGTGTCCTGTCTGTCTCTGCTGTCTGTGTCCTGTCTGTCTGTCTCTGCTGTCTGTGTCCGGTGTCTGTGTCCTGTCTGTCTCTGCTGTCTGTGTCCGGTGTCTGTGTCCTGTCTCTCTGCTGTCTCTGTCCTGTCTGTCTCTGCTGTCTGTGCCGTGTCACAGTTTTGTGCTCAGATTAGTTATGTGCAATCCAACCAACAGTACAAAAATATAAAAACAAAATATTTTTATAGTTAATAAATATAAATGCTGTATCTATGTCGAGCACCTCAAAACAAGGAGAACATCTTATTAAACTAATACTCTTAAAATCAATAAACCAACACCAGTCTGACTGATGTTCTTTGGATATTTAAGACCAGTGCTGTAAAGTAACTAAGTACGTTTACTCAGGTGTGGAAGAAGTACTCTCTTACTTAAGTAAAAGTAGCAACACCACAGTGTTGATATACTCTGTTCTGCATTCGAAAGTACTAAAAGTACAAAGCATCTAAATATATTTAAAGTGCCAAAATATTTTAAATATATTTAAAGTGCCAAAATATTTTAAATATATTTAAAGTGCCAAAATAAATAAATAAATAAATTCTTATGCAGAAATAATATATATTATATTACTATATTACAGTATGTGCTCATTACTTATAATAGCATAGACAATATTAGGTCTACATTAAACTAAGAGATAAGAACAGAGTGAAGTAGAAAGCAGTCAAAAATAGAAATAATTTTTAATAAAGTGTAACTTTAATGCTCTGCCAGGGCAGAAACGTTGTCTTTAATAAAGATAATTAACACAACACAGCTGCACAGAAATAATCAGCCTTACAGGAATATGTGTGCATAAGTTGATGTATTTTATTAAAATGTAGGATATTGTAGCGCTGTTTGTTCATTATGTCACTATAATTCTTCATCGTGTTTTCGTGGGGCGAGGTCCAAAAGGTGTTGTACCAAAGTGGAGAAGATGGTCGGTGTCATTAGATAATAGGCAGAGCTTTTGGTTTTAAGATTTAATGCCACTTTTTAATGGCCTGTGCGCCGATCCTGTGTCCCAAAAACAGAAAATAAAGTACTCAGCAACTGTTCCAGAGGCCACAAATCCCTTTGACACTTTTAATTAACATTTTTGGCTGCAAACCGTCTTCTGAAAATTAAAGAAGCTGTTTGTTTGGTCTGATTTATTTGTTTATTTATTTATTAAGGGTTATGTAAAGTTATTTTAAGGTCATGCTGAACAATAAGTCACTTTGCAGAGCAGCTTCTGCTGATGACACACCCCAGTAACGTTTTTAAAATAATATAAATAATCCTGTTGGACTATTTTGGGCCAACAGGCTCAACAGGGATTGAAACTGTGTCACTATAGTGACCTTATCATATTTGGGTTTCACTATAATTTGATTGTACTATTCTCGGAGGACAGTGTATTTAGTTTATGGGGGTGATATGTACAATAAAAGCAACACCTGTACAACACAATGCAAATCAATGCAAATCTGCAGCAAACCTTCTGCTGAGAGTATGTCATGCAAGGCTGACATTTGCCTGTGACGTGCAGCAGTGGCAGTATTATGCAAATCCTTTTTTATATAGGTCATACAGACCACATGCTGTCAAGTTGGGTCAAAAAACAAGTTCATGTTGAATTTCTTCTTTTCCTTTGGGTGTTATCTTCTCACCTGCACAAATGCTTTCCCGTTCTCGCTGGCGATTAACCATTAAAAAACAAACAACCATGCAAATAAAGGCAGGGTGAGTCTTTTCTATATCACATCTCATACACAAAGACACTTCAGTGCAAATTAAGGGAGTAGAAACAATAAAAACATTTAATTAAATGATAAAAAATGTTAGAAATAAATAGAGGATTGGTAAAGATGTAAGTACAAAAACGAGCTGGTTTGGGGGGAAATGGCTGCAGATATTTGAAGCAGCATTAAAGTAGCATTGAGTGCAGGTATTTTAATCCCTCTGAAGGCTCGGGCTGACATATTTAAACACAGAAAAAGAAGAATCTGTGCACTTTTCAGTCTGTGCCTGAGAAAAGATAATAATGTGAACGTCACAGTCCAGTTCAACACAGATTTAGTTTGGTGCCACAGATATGTAATTGCAATGTAAGGAGATGAAATCAATGTGAAAATTTAGAGCTATTCAACGATGTTTTCTTTTCCAATTAAACTTTGCACGTCTGCGGATTTATTTAGTCCAAAAGTGGATGACCTCAGGTCAAAAGTAATCAGTTTTTGCTTATGCTATGATCAGTTTTGCTTATGCTAATGCAGCTCCTGTCCGTTCAGGTATATAATGACTGCAGAGGTGTTGAGGCGCTATATTCCAGTTTAGTGTGGAGGCTCGCGGACACACTGACAGCTTATTATACTGTGAGGAATGAAGAGAGGCAACGTAAAGTGTTACTCAGCACAAATCAGCTGCTGTTGATAACGACTACCTGCAGAGGCAGCCAGATTCACCCACACAGGAAGACAAATTAGGACACACACACACACACACACACACACAGATGTGCACACACATCATTTCTTTGTGTCAGAATCACAAATTCATCACTCCAGACAAAACACACATCGCTGTGATAAACACGTTTGTGGTCATTTACGATGTGTTCCCTCTGATTATCTTCATGAGGGATGATGATGATGATGATGATGATGACGACGACGACCTTGTTAGCGCTGTTGGTGTCATGGTAGGTGTCACTCTTGTTCCTGCTGGACTGAGCCAGTTCTGCAAAGACACACTGAATCCAGTTCAGTAGGCACAGGAGTACACAACTTGGAAAAAGTCCACGTTCTCACATGATGCCAAAATGATTTAGAGCACGAAATTTAACAAGCTATGGCTCTATTTTAAACTCTCTGAGGAAGAGTAACTCCTTAGTTGACACATTGACGCGGCTCTTATTGACTGACATCACCTTTATCTTGGAAAATATGAAGCTTTATGTAATAATCTTTTCAAAAAATATATATATATATAGTGTTGAAAATGAATTCTATGCTTCAAAAATCTT
The DNA here is from genome assembly GCA_023373845.1 of Nibea coibor. Taxonomy (NCBI): domain Eukaryota; kingdom Metazoa; phylum Chordata; class Actinopteri; family Sciaenidae; genus Nibea; species Nibea coibor. Next base: position 4,681,623 of record CM041725.1, read on the forward strand.
CAAAATAGGTCATCCATCATTGGCCTTTCTTCTTCTTCTTCTTCATAAAACCCCCATAAATCAGAAGAAGTTGACAACATCACAGTGTGTCTGAACATGCAAAGGCTTCCACAGCATTCCTCTTTGTTGTTTTACAGTAAAAGGTGGGCCGGCTTCTTTCCTGTGCATCCTCCTGCCTCACCTTTCAGTTTGGTGATGGCCGAGGACTCTCAGGTATGCGAGAGTTCATTCTTTCATGTTAGACACTGAACTTAGCCACTGTGAACAATTCCTGTTTGGTTCAATGCTCACTAATGAGCTAAGTTCTGCATCTTCAGAAAAGTCACTCCGGAGTGGAAATCTGAGATCTGCGTGTCTCATTCTGCAAGGAAACAAAAAAAACTTTACACAACTTGTAAAAATTAGACGGATTCTTAACGGAGAACGTGGATTTTTAGCGACGTCGCAATCATGCTCAGTCCTGTAAAAGTAATCATGTCTGCTGTTTTCATGCTGTGACTTATCCAAATGGGAAATCCAGGTCCACTGCAAAGAGAGAAACTCATTAAATGAAGAAAAAAAAGGAAATTTGCTCATAAAAACAAACTATATTAGTCTAATATATCATACAGACCACTAATATGAATGTAGAACATGTGGAGACTTAAGATACGAGGCTGGCCAAAGAGCTGAACCGCAGTTTATTGCTTTCAAATGCAATAAGTGAATGAGCTCTTTTCATGACACGCGTGTTAATAAAGTAAAATTACCTCATATGACTCCTCAAATCCACTGGTGGAAGAAGTATTTTACTCAAGTCAAGTCAAGTACAAATACTCCAAGTATAACTGACGCATGAAACAGTTCTTTATACACCGTTGTTGTTAGACTGTGTTAATGATCCGTAACTATAGTTTTCATTCAAATATGGTGGAGTAAAAAGTTCAATATTTACCTCAAATGTGGTAAAACAGTGGCAGAAAATGGAGAAAGTCGAGCCAAGTAAATGTGCTACTTTCCTCTTCAAATGTAACTACTAAAGAAGAAGGTCACACCAGGCCTGGAAGCAGCTACGTGCTCTCATATGTACTGTTTGACGTGATGACTTGGTGTTTTTTTTATAGACTTTTAAATGCAGATTTTTTTTTTCTTCTCACACATGCATGAGGCTTTAATCTTTCCCTCCCCGGCTGAGAAGAGTCTCTACCTTCATCGTTTGTACTCGTATAGTTTGTCTGAGCCTCGGGACACGGGCTCAGTTTTCAGAATAAACTGTTAGTCCGCCCATACAGTGGTGTCATGACATCACCCCGCTCAGAAGAAAACAACTCACTCTCACGTTCACGTCGCCTCGATCTGGAGCTTTATGAGCAAAACCTGCTGCTCACAGATGCATCAGTTGTGTCTCTTCTGCTTCTGCCTCTTTAGTTACTAAAATAGAAAAATGAGTCTGTGATTTCTCAGGTGCACTGGGTTAAACGTTAAATAAGTAACATACTTACTTAACAATAATAACACTTAATTAGAGCAGTTAGGTAATTTCCTCATCGCCTATTTATTTGTGTGGATTGACGGTGATTTCAAACTCTTGCAGCAGCACAAATCTTGTAAACACAACCCAAGAGTTGGATTAGTTTCAAGGGTATCAGTGTCCAAGTGAAGTTACCTGAGCTCGACTGCCATTATGTCATTTTTCACCCTGCTTCACGAGAAGAAAAGGCAGCTGCAGCCTTTGTCATCCCGCCACCTCCTTCTTCCCTGTGGAGAAGAAAGTGTGATGATCCATCTTTTGGAATTAAACAAGCAGGAAACCAAAATCCCCTGCTATCACCTCCCTACACGACTTTATTCAACTTCTCAAGGCTTGTTCTGCTCAAGTTAATCGCTGCTTCTGGAGGAGAGGGAAGCAAGCAAAACATTTTAGAGATGGTGGAGATGTTATGCTAAGAAAAAAGTGGGTGCATTAGGAGGAAAGAGAAAGGAATAAAAATAGCTGAACAGAGCGAAAGAGAAAGAACGGTACAGTCTGAAACAGTCTATACAAGCAATTCAGCAGCGCCACATTCAGCAAAAAAACATCCCCAAATAAGAAAAGATGCACTTAAATGCATTACAACACAATTTAAACACATGATATTGATTCTGTCTTCTGTTGACCAAAGAGCTGAGATACCAGCTTTCATTGCATCTGATCCTAAAAGTGCCTGTAAAGGTTGTGAATCTCAACTTACCTGCGTGTGAGGGAAGAAAGCGGGACGGTGAGACAGATGAGGCCCTCGGTGTCGTCAAACCTGATCACTCTCTGCTGGGTTCACCTCAATGGTTTCTGTTGCATGTTCTTAGCAAGACGGCGCCGCTTTCCTGCTCCTCTAGCTGTTCGGTGTGAGGTGTGGGTGAGCGAGGAGGGGGGAGCATGTGTGAAAAGAGAGGAGGCACGAAAAGGGGAGGGGAAGACCGAGGGGGAAGGAGGGAGGGATGAAGGAAGGGAGGGAGGTGGGGGGTGATGGGACAGGTGTGGAATTTACACACCCTGCTGGTAGCGCGCACTATTGGCATATTTGGCTCAGTGTGATGACTCACCCTCTTATGGTGGAAGTGAGAGAAAATGTGGGTTTGTGAGTGATAGGGAGACACAAACTGAAATATAAACTGGATAAACTGTCTGCAGGATGTGTCACTGTTCGAGTCAGGAATAGCCCTGAACTTTAGTCTTAACTTTTTAGTCTAAAATATATGTTATCCGTGCCTAGGACAACTATATCTGAGCACAGGAAACACAGAGAAGCAGCCTGATTAGCCCTGGAGGACATGTACATGTTGTGGATATATCAAGTTTCACAGTCAAGATATTCCCATCGCACCTTTAAAGCAAAGACGCTGGATCATCGGTGCACCTGAGGCAGGCTGAACGACGCCCTCAGTGCAGTTGTCATGAACGGCTGTTAACATGTTTATTTATTTAACATGGGGACTTATGGAGACTGACTCACCTCTGGAGCCAGCCTCAAGCGTTCAAGAGTTCTTCTAACATCTATTGTCTGACCTTAATGGCCTGCTGCCGTCCTGTACATTTCTCTTTGGTGAACTAATCCCATGTGCAGATTCAAACCAACAATGAATTGATTGCACCAACACAAATTCTCCGTGTCGCTTAAGCCTGATATAGATTATTCCTCTGTGCTGTAGAGCTCCATTGTTGTCTTCAAAACACATAAATTAACCGCACCGTTACGCTGGGTGACTTCGTTATAATGGAGCGCGGTCACTGTAGGTTTGAGTCGATCTCGCGTACAACAGAAGTGTGGATGAATTCGCATCAGAAAATAGTCCCCAAAAATAACTCTGCTCACCCGTTCCCGGAAACTAAATCTATAATAAATCTATAAAATGAAACTATATATTTGAGACCCATTTGTTAAAGCACAAGTCTGTAGGATTTAGTGGCATCTAGTGAGGTAGTCATCTCACCTTTTCTTTTCAACAACGTTGGCTGCAAAACCTGCACAGAATCTACATGGAAGAGGACCTGTGGTTGATATAAAAGGCTCATTCTGAGGTAACAAAACCAGAACAATTCTTATTTAATGGTGGTTATTGCACCGTATATTTTCAATTTCTGCTTAGCCCTTAAATCTGACATACCGGACCTTTAAGATTTATGTCTTTGTTAGGACTTGGCTGGTTTTCAAAGAGGGTTTGTTGAAAGAAAAGTATCAATCCAGGAAGAGTCCATAAGTCCATAAGTAAATATATTTTTTAAGATTAACCCTGGAAGATTCATGTTTCTGTTTGCAGAATTCCTTGTTTCTCGTTTTGTTACTCTCTGAGTATTTTTGTTTCTCGTTTGACAAACACTACTTATCTGGTAAGTAATCTGGTATTATTTCTTGAGAAAACTCTGTCCAGTTGTAGCAAACATGTTTACCCTCCATCACACGTGGGCCCTCGTGTCAGTCACCGTACCCTCCATGTACGTTCTGGCCTTTCTCTCTCCATCAGGATGATTGTTTTGATTTGACGGGCTGCAACCCGATACGTTGTGCCTCCATACATAGTTGGTACTTGTCGCCGTCGCTCTACAGCAGGGCAGCGGGCCTGGAAAAAAAAAAAAAAAAAACATAACATGGAGGCTGTCTCGAGTTGTTTTTCTCTCCTCGCCTTTTAAGAGCACTCTGCAGCGAGCTCCTCTCTGGCCCCTAATGCACCCGGTCCATTTAGCAAAGCAGAGCTGTGAAACCCAAGATCACAGGCATGGTCAAAAACAATTTCACCCTCTGATTGAGCCAATATCCACTTTACATTTTGAGGAGAAACAGCAATCTGATACGTGTTACTGTACATACAAGATCTGCATTTTGTAATCTGTTAGTGAAATGTGATTTGACGCACTTGTCACCGGTCAAAATATATAAAATATCTGCACATGAAACCTCAGAAATGTTTATTACTTTGCCGGATACCTCACATCCTCTCCTCAACTTTGTAACCTCAAGTGCTAAATACACAAACTTATTAGTATGACACAGAAAACAAACATTTTCTCTGCAACTATTTCTCGGGGGTCAATGTTTTGCAGCGAGCATAAAGAGATGAGGCGGCTTCTCTGTGAAACCAGATCCAGTCTCGAGTGATGGGCAGTGCATGGCAGCGAGTCCTGGACGCATTAGCCCAGGCTAATGGGCTAGCTGGCTCCGAGAGGCCTGACTGTCCATTATGTGCTGCCACGGCTGGAGGAGTTTGAAGGTAAACTGCTTTTGACTGCTCTGATGTCCAACGAGCCTCTTAACTCTCACATCATTACTGTCTCTGATATTTAAATTACAAACAAACTTGTAGCAGACGTAGGATGAATTGTTTACTGGCAATCTGTCTGTCGGCCTGTTGAGTTTAATTGAATTTGGGGTAGATAGATAAATAGAAAGACAGATAGAGAGAGACACAGATGCACAGCAGCAATAAAATGATGTAACTATATACTTTAATGGAGATATGACTGAATGCCATATATATATATACTGTATATATGGATGTCACGCAGCAGGCTCGACCAACGTCTGATCCGTGAGAACCATGCGAGATGAGAAAGCACAAAAACTCTGGGCAAGAAGAGAAGTTAGTGACATGTGTTGATGGTACAAGTCGACCCAGCAGTCTGGTCCTACAGGGAAGCTCAGTCTATAAGCTCCAACGAAAAGTGAAGTCTTAAAAAGTGTTGATGGTGTCTGCCTCCCGAACGCAAACTGGGAGTTTGTCTCACAGAAGAGGAGTTGATAGCTGAAAGCTCTGGCTCCTGTTCCACTTTCAGAGACTAAAGGAACCGCGAGGAACCCTGCATTGTGTTCTAGTGCGGTAATAAGGTCCTATGAGCTCTTCAAGATATGATGGCCCCTGACCATGAAGAGCAGAAGGATATTAAATCATATTCTTGATTTAACAGGTAGCCAATGCAGAGACGTTAAAATTGGATCTGTCCGTCTACCTACAGCTACTGCTAAATAATATACAGCAGCGCGCTTGAAGATGAAAAGAACCAGACAAGCACTTTGAATGAATTCCACCTAATCTGTCATTTTTATGTAATTTGACATTCACAGAAAATAGCTGGCACGAATCGGAGTGAAATGTTCTCTGCTTCACTGAAAAGGTGATCGTTGATGCTTTGATTGAAGGTGGATAATGAGGGCAGTTATCCGTCCTTGCAGCGAGGTTCAGGACATTTTGGCACCGGTTCTCGAGTTAAGCGTAGCGGGGGGGGGGGGGGGGTTTAAAAAGGCCACCGAGATGGGAGGGATCCACGTGATGAATAGCTCTTTAAGTTGAGAGAAGTAGATTGATCTGTATCCTCCTGCTGCATGCAAAGCCAACACACGTTTTGGAGGGAGGGAGTAACGGAAAAGAAAGAGAGAGAGAGAGGCTGCAGGTTTTTTTTTTTTTTTTTGATGTATACTGCAGGACTTTGGAGGATGTGCCATAGAGGGTGCTGTTGCATTAATCAAATCTGGAGGTGATAAATGCATGAATAAGACTTTTGGCAGCCAAGAATGAGAATGAAGGACAGTGTTTTAGTGGAAGGAAAGGTTGTTTCAATCTGCAGGATTATCCATGAAACAGCCGAGCGTCGTAACATCTGTGTTTGCTTACAGGTGTATTGTTTTATGGTTTAACAGATACCATTGCAACACTTTGAAGAACAAACGTTTGAATGAAAAAGGGCAGAAAAGGTGAAAAATAAAACATATCCTGACTTGCTGTTTGCAGGAATAATTTATTCCTGTAAACGGATGACTTTGCAAAACTGTCAAGGATCATGGGTGCCACCTATTGATCATGTTGAGAATTAATCTCTTTCAGAGATGCACAAGATCATTTCAATCAGTTTCATACCTGCTTGGTTAAATAATGAAAGTGAAGCTCAGTTTAATGTTCTTCATGCTCCCCCAGCTCAGCAGCTGCAGAACGTGTGACACCTCGATGTCCTCTCAGCAGACAGAAAAGGAGAACGACATCTGCGTATAACGGCCGGGCGACCTTTGGCTCTGACACGGGTTGTCGGGAATCAGTGACACTTGCATACCAAGCTGTCAGGTCGGCTGCACGGCCTCTCCCTGCGCCTCTGTGGTACGAGCGGTATCACACAGGAAATGCAGAGGAGCTAATTATGTTGAGTAAGTCTGAAGTGCCTCACTCCAAAACGAGTGTCTCAGTTTGAAAGGGTATAAATATTCATCCAAATTATCTGTTCAGAGGAAGTCACTCTCCGCTGTTTTCAAACGACTTACTCTTATGTGAAGGTCTGTCTGAGGTTTGTTGAACTGATACTTAAAGTTTGTCAGATTTAGGAGGCTTTTACAGAATATGGCAGAAACATAACACTATGCTATAATAATGACCATACAAATACAAATAGTACAAATATCCTCATACATCCAGGACTGTGTATCATCGCTCTCAGACATATCTACGTGGATGAAAGCACTCCATCTGCAGCTGAACCTCTCAGTGACTGAGCTGCTAGTCCTCCCAGCCAAACCTACTTCACACCAAGACATCCACATCAGAATTAACCCCCTGTCTCTTGCCCCTGCTTGCCCTGAGTCATGATTGATGACCATTAACCTTCTCTGATCACGTTGCAAAATGCTAACCAGGCTGTGATCATCTAACAGGCCTCCAGATTAGGGAGTCCCTCACTACCTTCAAAAACCTTGCAGCTCTTACTTCGTGCCTCCTCTCCTAGTACAACCAGAAACTAAACGTGATGCAATGCATGTGCCGTCTAATAGCAAAGCCTCTAATGCTTCATTACCACAGATAAAAGCAAAGTGGCTGTCACGCCATTAGCAATTTAATTTAATGTTTAGCACCTCCACACCCAGTCTCCATTTCTTTTATGCACTGGCAAAACATCAACAGCACCCTCCAGAATCAAGTGTTATTAGCCTGTATCCTCATTTTGAAAGTACACCTTATTACAAAAAACAAAATGTTCCACCCGTGATGATTTTAATTACAATAATTTCAGCACTTTTTTTTTCAGGATCAAGTAAAAATCCTTCAAACAGTGTCGATGCTCACCAGAACGGCTGCTACAACAAGCTGCTTTCATGCAAAGTGTTCAGTGGAGCTGATGTTCGTCATCCAAAAGCTCTTTTTTTTTTTTTTTTTATGGGAAGCATTGTTCTGACTGAGGCCAGCTGCTCATGGACAATGGCAGAAAAAAAAGGATTTCATTTATTTTTCAGGCACGCAGCGAGAGTTGTTGTGGTGTGGATGGCAGTGAAACGGTGGCACATAAACACACTGTCATACTCTTTGTGCTGTTTTTCACACTTTTATAATAGCTTCTTTTTGAACTACACATATTCGGGTTGTTCTTGAAACTTTGTGTTTTTGTGCGACGCCAGATTGTCGAGAGAGAAGTCATCTGCAATCTTCCTCTGCAATGTTTTCTCTGATGTAACTCGTCTGCAGCAGCGGCTTCTCTCTCTCTCTCTGCTTTCGTTATCTATTATTTCATCCTCATATTATTTGGAAAAGTGTGGGTGGGTCTGTTTCTGTCTGTGGGTGTGCAGGGGGTGAACATTTTTATTATGTACTCATGGTTTATTTTATTTTGTTCATATTTGTTGAGTTTACAATGTATGAAAGTAACTTTGATCTGATATTATACGTGCATTAGAGTGTTTCTAGTTTCATGTTAACTGCTGCATTAAAGAAAGATTGAAGTATGAACAATGTGGCAGTAAGTCCTTGTCTCTGATTGCCTGTTCCTGCTCTGTTTCTACAGTCCCAGTCTGGCCTTGAACAGGACTGGACCTGAGTTTGAAAGTCGCCTCGGATGATCTTCACTACAGTTTTGAATAACAATGATTTAGAGGACAAAAAAAGACTCAGCTCTTGCAGACAATGCTATATGAGAGCTGCAGGCACTAAATAAGTCACTGCCACTTAGGAAAATAAGAGAGGTCGCATAGCTGCAGCCAAGATTGAACGTTGTGTCAGCACAGTGTGTTAAACCACACTCCCAGGCTTGGCTGTTTCTGGTGTTGGTTCAACCAAGGTCTTGCAGGAGTGCCCATCTTTTTTATTGGCTGTTTACGAAGCATAAAAACCCCCCGTCTCCACACCTCCATTGACCATCACAAGCTCCTGTAAAGCTAAGGCTACAGGAGTACATCTTTGGAAACTTAAAACGAGGTCAGGAGGCCCTTTTAATGATGTTCGATCTATGTTGGCACGTTTCTCCTCAGATTAGACGTGAAACAAGTAATGGTCTTGCCAGTGCTGCTCTCAAGTGTCTCCACGGTACATCAGAGGATGATTTTTCTTTGCCATCTCTGTACATTTCCATTATCTAGGCACAAAAAAGACACTGAGAGATGCTTCAAACATCCACAAAGGAAAAGCGCTTATATTTTCTCAGACTAAGCTTTTGTCTGAGTCATTATTTGACGCAGATGCGAGAAGCACATGATGATTTTTGACGTTAACTGGTTACCTTGGATGATTTTGCACATTATCATAACGGACGTGGAGTTAAACACAAAGGATAGCGATCGGCTGTCACGTTGAGTAAGGCTTTGATTTCTCTCTTGGTGCACTGCTTTAAGTGCACTGCTTTTCATCTAAAATAGAAAAATATGAAGGCTGGAGGCTTCACAGTTTGTGTTAAAAGGTGGAGAATAAATGATTCAGCTTTTGTTTGTGGGTAAACATGAGATATGACTCTGAATAAACGGACAGCCATGAACTTGTAGGTCAGGAGAATGCCAAAATTGAACATTTCATGCACCGTCCTGTTGCAGCTATATTAAAACCAAATGTTAAACCTGTAGGAGGTTTGTAAAAACAAGAAAATGAAGAACAGGACTAATATTTCCTGCTTTGTATGTATTACAGCATGGATGTTTGCAGTAATTATAACTCGCCTGCATTTGAGAACGAGTTAATCAAATCTGAATGAGGTAGGTCCACCGAGTTTAATGAACGGAGCCTCTAATTCCCCAAATGTTACGTGATCAGTTTTAAATATCTGATGCAGGATTATGTAAATACACCAGTGGTTTCCAAACTCTTTGACTTGTGAACCACTGAAATTAAATTTAAAAAAATATCATCAGGGGTTACATGTCTGTTGGTTCATGATTTTTGGTAAAACCTTCAAGTAATTGAATGTTAAATTGTAATGTTAAATGTCAGAAACATCGATCCGTCTTCTTCTTCATGATGGTCACACAGAGACAAACAACCATTTACACCTACGGGCAATTTAGAGTCACCAATTAACCTGAATGTCTTTGACTGTGGGAGGAAGGAGAGACTCTACATGGAAAGGTCCTGGTCGGGGTTCTTGCTGTGAGGCGACAGTGCTAACCATGTCAGAAACTCTAAATATAACTTACCATAGCATAACGTTGTTTTTTTGGGCTTTAGAGATGACATTGGCAATTAGTTGGTTCATCACTTTGGTCCAGAAAGTTCTCAACAACCATTAGACAGAGGGTCTGACAGTTTTGTGAAACATTCATGGTTCCCAGATGATGAACCCGAATGTCTGAGGTGGTTGCCTGACCTTTCCTCTGTCGCCACCATGACACGCAAGATAAATATGATGAGGTAGCGTCGTCTATCTATAAATGAAGGAGCTTGGATGAGGCGGATAAACAGTGACAGGTCCTGCAACCCAACCCAAACATGACTTGTTTAACATCATTTAAACGTCGTAAATATTAAACCTGTTGAACGTCAGCATGTTATTGTGAGCGTGTTAGCGTGACAGCTGACGGTGAAGACGCTTTTATCGCCTCTCAAACACAAACTGCTTCAACCTACTGCAATGTGCCACTTTGCTGTAACATTTTTAAAGATCTTTGTTCGTGGTCTATTTTTTGTATAACCATCCTTGAAAGCCTGGATACTGACCTTCACAGCGACGCCTCGATGATGTCTTTTCTAAATATCAAAGTGGGAATATCTACTCAGGTAATTCGTCACGAAATCCTCAGAAATTCTTCAGCTCTACATTCTTGCATTCAGAATTAGAAAGAAAATATGATTTTAATATTGAACATATATGTAATTATACCCTGATAGCTCATGCAAAAACCTTCGTCTGCACTGTGTGACTTCAGTTTGATCAACTTTTTATATTTATCCAAGTTAACAGCACTTACACGTAAATGTAACAGTAAAAATATGTAAGTACTAGCTTCGGTACTCTAAGTACAGCACCCTGTAACGGTGTATTTATACAAGGATACTGAACACTACAAAATGATCATACAGTCAATGGACTTTGGCAGTGCTCATTTCAAATTTTCTGCACTGGACTAATGACCAAAGGCTTTGGCATGGAGCTGTTTAATGAACAATGTAAATTGGGTTTATCTGGGTCAGCGCATGTTACCGCTGCAGGTCATGTCTGAGTGAAAAAGAAGTTTGACTGTCTGTTCCTGTTTTAGAATCAGCGTCTCAGGCTGCAGGACGACGCCGGGCCAGACTTTCGTGACCCAGACGGATGTGTTCATGGTGCCACAGCGCTCAGTTCCCGGATAAAAACCAAAGGTAAGTGCCAGCCATGTCAACAGGATGTTTTTGTTTTTCTTTGTTATGTCATTGTGTAGCCGCTGGCTGTGGTTTTAGTGTTTGTGTCTGGACTTGCAAACAGTTTCTTGACATCTTGGACTTGTATTTGTCTTGACCTCTGGACATTTCTGGCTGTTGTCATGACTTTTTAGCAACATGGCTCTGTGGTGTACGTCTTTAGGTCCACCACTATGATCCAGACCGAAATATCCCAACAGCTATGCTATGAAAACTCATTTAGCTCAAAAGTCTGCAACTTAGTGGCCTTGCAGAGCTATAAATGTACTTTTACTTCCCCTGATCCATCTTTTTAAAAGTCCACTTCAGCCCTACAAGCAGTTTTAGTTGTTAAACCATGTAATGGTCCTTTAAGCATTGATTTTTTTTTAGAACTCTCCAGACTGATCTCCATCTTTGTTCATCCTTCAGAGATCCCATTTTAATTTGACATGAGGAAATATGTACCACTTATCACTCGGAGGAGAATTCGCTCTGCTTTGAGTCTTGACGTGGTCTCAACACGTGGTCTCCTCTTCAGCTCACATGGACCGAGTCTTAGAACTGGCTTACACTCGTCTGAGGCGGTCTTAACTACAGACGTGCCCTTGGATTTGCAGTAACGTGTCCTTTTGTGCTGTCAGTGGAGAGCTGATAACCCCCCCCCCTCCCATCTATCCCTCCTATATATCTCTCTTTCCTCCTTGTCACAATCTAAGAGCGAAACCAGGTGAACACAAGAGCTTTTTTTTTCCTGTCGTCTTTTTGTCGTCACGGCAAGTGCAATCTCACGCCAGCAGGGCAAAAATGAATCACTTCATTCCCATTTTCTTACTGTCAGCCATGGCAACAGCTTTCTGTGAGCCAACTCAGCTGTGCTTCTCAAGGCAACACTCGCTCTCCCTTCGTCATTATCCTGTCCATTAGTGCTGTTTGCCATTGTTATTTGGGTCCCAGGCCCTCTTTTAACAGCAGACTCCCTTGTAGTGTCCTTGATACACGCCAGATACGGACAAATTTGCTCCGGCACCCTGAAGTCTTTACCCTGAGCAATTTACCCTGAGAGAATTTGCATGTAATAACAAGTGACCATGTGAAACAGTCTCAAGGACTAAGAGCTATAGATTTTATTTTAATTATAATAAAGATGCATTGACTAAAGTTTCTCTTTCGACAGTCGTTTTCCAACCTTGCACAAAGAATAGAAGAATAAAATCAGTCTATTTCTTTTGCCCTTTGAAGCAAGAACACATTCAGTCTCTCTGCTTCCAGCGTCACACTAAAACCACTTTGTTCTCTCACAAAAACTCAAGGACTAACTTATCTCATGAATTGCATGACGCAGCGTTTCTGTGGCACCATGATGCAACTGGATTTCCTGGCTTGGAAATGGGAATTGTTTCATAATCCTCTTTGGAACAACCTAACCATTGTGTTCCCAAAAAGCACGACATGCACCGACACATCGAGCACTTGATATAAGATATGACCTCACTGGGTTTTAGATCTCACATGGCTCGACGCTGTCACTAGTTACTACCCCACGGTGGAGAAATCACTTTTGACTGCAGTTTTTCTGCCCACTCTCTCTTGCCTGAGTGAGTCCAATCTCACTTCAAACGGTTTTTTGACATTAAGCACCTTTTAAAATGCAACTAGGAAGGTGAATTGACTTAATTTGCGTGATTTTTCGCCCGTTTTTGACACTTTCAGTACGCCATCGCTCAGTATTACTCTATTTCCTCTTACCATAAAAAGAATATAATCTAATTTCAGGGCTAGACGAAAATCTTGCTGTTTCATGGTGGCATGATGTCTCCTCAGGAAATGCAATAATTTACTCACAATAGGAGATCGTTTGGGAGTGAAATTAGATTGACCTCATCTACAGATGCAGGAACTCCTCATCCTCATTAAAGCGCCCTGACTGTGCAAAATATCAGGGATACTCTGTCTGTCTCTTGATTTCTTGATAAACGACATGAAAGCAGATAAAAGCCATTATCCATCATTGATTTTCTATATGAAAGTCGTAGCAGCTTTTAGGGAGAAGGTGTAGATAAAGAGACTCCCTCATATTTTATACATTCAGCGGACCTTAAAGCACCGACGCGAGCAGCCGCATGAAGGACGTGCCTGTTTCTTTTTAGCTTGAATATGCAGCCTTATAATTAACGTGAATTTGAAATGCTCAGGTTGCATGTGGTCTGAAGCACACCCTGATATCTCTATCATAGAGAACTCATTAAACACACTGTATCTGTGCGCTGGCGTGATATGTGAGTCACCTTTTCATATCAAGAAATGACACATGCATCACTGTCACCACCTGCCAGCTCAAGTTTAAACTAAGAAAGGTTAAAACAGTCCTCCACAGATCAGGATAAGTTTCGAGGTTTTCTTGAAGAGCTGTAAGCCGTGTTTGGTGAAATGTTACACACTTTTCTTAAAGTTCTCGAGCAGTTTGTACTGAGACAGACAGATTGGGACGTGAAAGATGTTATTTGAACACCTTGGCTCTTCCAACATGATCAGCTGCTCCATAAGCTTTGTTTCCTTTAGATTCAGCTTCTGTTGATGCTTGCAAAACAACTGATCTGGTCTTTTTTGTTGTTGCACATTTAAGGTAATTACAATTAATCTAAAATCAATAAATGCACTGAGGGCCACTTTAATGAGGCTAAAACTAGCCTACACAGTACGGCCACGTCGCAGATGAAACATTAATCATATCACATTCACTACCTCCTGCAAGCTAATGCACAAATACAAACAATTTGCATATTGTGTGCCATATGTGAGACACTTGGGTCAGTAAATATCTGGGCCTGTGCATCTGCAGGAGGGTAAAATAGGCCGCACGCCATCTGACACATCCCAGACTCCACATCGAGCTCTTGTTATTGACTCATTTAGAAGTATCCATATGTGTTAATTAGGTCGTCTTGACCCTGGCGAGGACAGGACAGACAGGCGAACGGCAGAGTCGTGAAGTGCGGCTTCAGTTCTCTTCTTTGTGGGTGCCCTCAGGTCGTGCAGCGAAGCGGGGAGGCGGGCGGGCGGGCGGGCCAACACAAAACAGTGTGATGTAAGAGCTGCACAAGCTGGGAACTGAAGTAACACTCACGCATACTACACCCGTATATATGTGCATGTGTGCGGACAGTATGACAACTCCAAGCTTTGATATTCCTTTTGTAGATTTCATGGACATGCCTGAGGAACCAACAACGGAGAACCGCTGAGATTAAGATGACAAGCCGAGGTGTTGCTCTGTCTCCACTCATCTGTCTATCTGTCCAGATTGTTTATATGCACATATATGTATGAGTCAGATATAGTAGAAGTGCAGTGCATATATATATTTAGGGGTAGAAATTATCCCAAATTTTCCTACTCAGGTGGAAAATATTGCAAATATGCAAATATTTTGCTTATCTTAAGGGAAAAAAGAGTTTGTTGTTGTTGTTTTCATAAGTGAACAATGACGCAATGCCAAAAAGGTTGAAAGGACACAGACAAGTATAATAAATATATAAATAAATAAATAAAGTAGAGCCAGATTGCTCTTCTTTCTCGGCTGACTGTTTGCTGCGGGTGGCTCCTCATCCGCTGGCCGTTTTACAATGGGCTCGGTTTCAGACTCTGTGTTTTGTGAGAGGCTGCAAAATGTGCTGAGACTGTGTTTATAAAGATGATTGAACATTAGAGGTCACCGATATATAGGAACTGTCAACCATCACAATCTGTCAAGTGGTTTATACCTGTACTGTGATTCTGTGTGTGTGTTACATTATTGGGAGGACAGATTTTTGTGATGAGGCATTTTATTCACTTGCAGCTGAAGTTTTGCAGAATTAAGAGCACGGCTGCTTTGATCGACAAGAGAGTGCCATGGTAGATGGTTTGTTGGAGCAACAAGGCGTCATTCAGCCCGCCTCAGCTCAGCTCGCGGTCCACATATTTGCCTGCCAAGACCAGAGCCACCATGCTCTGAACTTTAAAACGCCTCTTCAGAAACCTGAGGGTGACGTCACAGAGACTTTATCCAGGTTTTAAACTCTCATAGATGTCAGGCTCTAAAATCAGACTGTCCAGCACCAAATTGCTGGTGAATGGAGTGGAAATGGTGGAGACTAAAACAGAGAGAGAGGTTCAACTTTCTAAGTTAGTAATATGTTCGCGTTGTGCTCACAGCTTGTTTCCACTGCCCCCAACTGGCCAAAAAACCTATTAGATTGTAGGTTTAACTCCATTTTACAGTTACTATTATCACAGTCTACTACAATAATATCACTATCGAGGATTTTATCCACATCTCTCACCTTCAGCGTGCATTAAATTTAAATTAGTACCAACCTTTCCTGCGACATTCTCCCAGATGTGCACATCCTCTCCCTCCTGTGAGGCTATATATATGTACGTTAAGGTAAAGTCACTCCAGCTGTGTTTCATTTATAACAACAATGTTTCCCAGCAGCTGGTACTGGGCTGCTCATCCTCCTGCTGGGATGGATGAATCTCTCTTCATCCTCCTTTAGCTGTTTTTCTCAGTAGTTTTTTTTCCCCCTCTCTCTTTTCTATTAACAACCCATTGTTTTCCAAGCTCCAGTTATTTTCTTTGAAAATAAACGCAGCGCTGTCCTCAGTAGATGTGGATTAAGAGCCGCAACACAGGCGAGTTATTCTATTTTGGAAAGACACAGAGAGAGATCTTTGATTGCTCATCCTGCTTTTCTAATTTTGAGTTGCATGTTCCTTTTATCTGGAGATTATGTTCATCCATAGTGAGCAGTGATTGATTTCGGAGCGAACATCATGATGGATTTAACATGGCTTGGACACACGGTTCGACTTTTCTGACAGTGAGCCGCTCAAAGTGTCTTTTAAACACTATTGTGCGGACCTGACAGGAAGAAGGGTGCATACTTTTCAGTACAGTGCTACTATAATGTACTTGCTTGCCTCAGCAAAGTGGAGTTTCGCTCAACTGTTGAGGTGTAATCACTTGAAGCGAGACAATGACAGAGTGGGAATGACAGCAGAGGCAAAGGACAAAGAGGGGAAGGGATTGGCGGGGAAGGAGGGAGAAAAAAGCAGATACAGAATGGTGAAAAAATGTTCTCCTCGTACAAAGGCAGTGACTCTGTCTCCTTGACTCAGAATGCTGTCTACTCCCTCGTCTGTGTATGTTAGAAACCCCACCTCCCCCAGTGCTTCTCTCCTCCCCTCCCCTCCCCTCCTCTCTCAGTCTTCAGCCAAGGAATCCCAGGCAGCGTTTAATTGCAGAGTGCAAAGGCTTTAGTTGGACTAATGAGCTCTAGCACCGGAGCTCGGACTCTTTCGGGCACTCTCTTGACAAGACAGAAACCACATATGGAGTCCTTTACCGGAGGAGCCTCACGGGGCGGCGGGATTTTAGGTGGAGGGGAGAGGAGGAATTCATAAATTCAGGTACAGACGACTATGTGAGAGAATATACCAGAGGCAAGAGACGAGAGTAAGAGGTGGAGAAAGAGAGGAGAGCGGGAGAGGGGAGGGGAGGAAACGGGAAATACACAGCCAGAGAGAGAGAAAGAGAGAGAGAGAGAGAGAGAGAGAGAGAGAGAGAGACTAGAAGCTTGCAGCAGCAAATGAGACAGAACAACGAGGCGGGAGAGGTAGAAAGAGAGACAGAGAGGGAGGGAGGTGGAGAGGGGCCCCGTGCAGGAGAGAGAGGGCTACAGGGTGAGGAAGAAGAAGAAGGAGTGGAGAAAAAGTTAGCAGAAGTAGGAGAAAGAAGGTTCACAGGAAAGAAAAGAACAGGACGCAGAGGTTAACAACCACAGGAGGAGAAGAGGAAGGAGAAAGAAGAAGAAGAAGAAGAAGTAGAAGAAGAAGAAGTAGAAGAAGAAGAAAGGGAAACAACAGACAGGAAGGAAGGGGAGGGAGAAGTCTTGGGTAGAGAGGAGAAAAAAAAGAAAAGAGCTGAAGAAAAGTTTTCTTGTGGGAAGACACAGATGAGGAAAACAGAGCGAGTGAATGACTGGGCTAGAGAGAGCAGGGACGGGAGGAAACCAGTTGTTTTCTAAGGCGTTTTCCACACAAGCCTCTGGACTTCTTTGGACATGTACACAGAAGGCGCACAAACAACGGGACACCACCGATTTCTTCAGCACATCAACACCAACTCCCACCCCTGCCCCTGCCAGCACTGCGTCCACTATGAGCAGCAGCCGTCGTACGGCCATCACGGTGGGCCGGGATACCAACCAGCATCAGCCAGGCAGACAGACCGCCCATCTCTGGACTGCAGGAGAGACATCCAGGCTCCTCGGGTTAAAGATGTAGGAGGGAGCGCTTTCGTAGTGGACAGAGTAGAGAGAAGCGGTCATCGCAGCCCACAGAGGAGGCCTGTGTTCATAGGGCCCGGCCCTTACAGTCAGTCGGATGACTTGAGCCAAGTTTACCCCTGGGAATTGAACCCTGCCCAGTGGAGCTACCCACCGGAGCCTGGGGTGAGACACTACCCGTCTGTCATAGAACAGTGTGGCTGTGTGGTGCGCAGCGACACCAGGGCGCACCCCTTTAACGCCGGAATACCACATCCTCTACCCCATCTTCAGGTCAAAGGTCAAGGGTACAGGCACAGGAAGACCGCCAGGTATGTCTCCGTGGATGAGGAGGAGGAAGCTTGCGGATGCGCCGCTGAGAACTTTCATTTGGACCAACACAATTCACATCTGAGTCATTCACACAAGCCGAACGGCCACTGTGGACCGAGGCCGGTGTTCTTTGAGGGAGGGGAGGAAAGAGATAGCCATCAGGACCGGGGCAGACTGAAGGGTGGATCAGAGGAGGGCTGTAACGGACGCGACGGCTCCCACAAAGGTTTCTTCCCCACTGAAGTCCCGCAGAAACACTTGAATCAAAGCAGACAGAAGGGGCCCTGCGCCCCTCCCTCTGGCATCGCCAGCCTAGAGCCCTCCAAACCGCCGACAGCCAACGACCAGCACCTTCGGCAGGGCACGGAGGTGGTGAAGCAGAAGAGGAGGCAGGATTTGGTGAGGGATCAAATCAGACAAGTGGTGACAGATCTGGAGGATGTGTTGGGGGGTTTGAAGCAAGTTCACGTGGAGATGAAAGAGGTAGGAGGGTCTATCATTAAAGATGTTTGTGCGTAGATCACGGGTCTAAACACGAAGGTCTGCGTCAGGTGCAGCCTTTCATCAGTGCTCCCTCGGATATTGTGACATTTGAAATGATTCATGCAAAGCTCAGTTTGACACAGGTTGCGTATCTGCGGGTGCATGTTCCTGAGTGCATATCAATACGTGTGTGTGTGTGCGTGTGCATTGTTTGTGACTCACTCATCATCTCTTTCTGAAGCCATGATTGAGAACAATTTGCTCTGACCTTTTGCAGAATGCTGCCAAAATTGGCAGCGTTCCGGTGAGCACATTAAAAAGCCTGGCTTCAAGCTGTTACTAAATTTTACCTTGCCCTTACAGTATTCCATTTTGCATGCAGCGGTGAGATAGCATTGATCCACAGCTGAATGCATCCGCGTAAGACCGCTGTACTGAGGCGACATTACCGACGACTGTGGAACATCAAGATAAACCAGCTTTGATGATTGCTTCACTCAGAGATGCACTTGTGATTATAAATCCACTCTGGCAGTGCTGAAAGAAGTACTCAGATTACTTTTACTTAGGAACAATTAAAATAGCCCATACAAAGTAGAAGTCCTGCTTTTAAATCATACTTAAGTGTGAAGTTCTCATTCATGAAAAATGTCCCATTACTGATACTTAATCACACATGACATCATTACGTCTGGCTGAAGTGGAGCTATACTGTTAGATACAGCGCTGTAGATACTTTATATTCAGTTAGTGTTCCCAGTCATGGTGTCAGGGTCCATCCGAATGGTCACAACATAAATCGGAGGTGTGTGAGATGATGTACAGGCTCTCTCTCTCTCTTTAATCTCTGTTCATACATTTTCTGTGAAATATTGGAGAGTTTTACCTCTTCGATTTTAAGAAGGGAAATGTCTTTGGTGGAACGGCTCATCTAAAATGTAGCAAGAACCACTGCTCTGAAAATCTGAACCGATGATTGTAGCTGTCAGAGACGTACAGTTGAGTATATTTCCCTGAACTGTAGTGCAAGGTAGAATTAAATCTTCAGTAACGTCATTTCTTTCCACAACTGCAGTTTGGACAGGTACCAACTCTCTTTATTGTCATTCAGGTGGTCGAGCAGATCGATCGTCTCACAGCCAGTATCGACCTCAGCGAGGAGGCGCCCTGCATCACTCAAGGGCCGTCCAGTAACTTTCACGGCCCGATTCATCCAGGTGACCCGAGGCTGGCCCCGCTGCCCAATCATAAAACCGCTCCGGTGCAGGCGCTGCAACACATCGACGAAGACCGCATCATCTTAAGAACTAACTCCCCCTCCCCCGTTCACATGGCGTCGGTCGTCAAAACCAGCCACTTCATCCCACCCAACCACATTAAGGACGTCAACCACGAGAGGCCAGGTGTGAACGGCCACCTGCCTCACCAGTATCCCCACAGAGACTCCAACCACATCGGGCAAACTCATCCGGAGCCCCATCCACAGAGCCTGGACCCTAAGGTCATTATCGGTAACAGCACCTCCAATTTAAGGACTCAGAAACCTCCTCTGTACCCTCAGAACGGGCGATGTGGGAAGGGCCCGTACCTGCCTCCCAAGCCTGTGAGGACCCCTGCCTACCCCGGGAGAGGCCGCCTGAACACCAGCATGGTGTGAAGGAGGAGGGGGGTGGTCTGCCCCAGTGCCATGGGGGCCTGAAACATGAGACCCTGCTGCAGCGAGTGGAGGTCAGAGTGGGACCAGGCAGGGGAACAACTCATGGTAAGTTCAGACACACCAGGTCGTTTTTTTCCTCCTTCTTCTGTTACCGTGTTGATGTTTCTGTCAGCGCTCACAGCTGATGACGTCTGCTGTGTTTACTGGCAGCGTAGTTTTCAAAGTCAGTAAATGAATAGCAGTGTTCCTCCCTACTACAAAAAAGGGTTTATGTGGTGTTTGATGTGTGTGTGTGTGTGTGTGATGTCTGTGTGTGGGCGGCAGCGGCGGCGGTGGAAGGGGGCGTAATGTGTCTGCTTTTGTTGATGTCACATGATTTCCCAGTCTTCACTACACTGCAAAATGTGTCTGTCTTGGCGAGGGAAACGAAGGAAACGAGTGTTTATTCTCCAGGTTGGGTTACACATGTGGTCAGAATCAGCCAGCGGGGTGAGAAAATCTCACTCGCAGAAGTGAAATTCAACTTTTTTTGAGGAGATTTGAGGAATTTCTGATGCTGATTTTTCTGTTTGTTATTGCATTTTTTTTACATTTTAAAACACAACGGTGGAAATTACTTTTTTCAAGCAGCTTTAAAACTCATCCGATTTGGATATTTTCACTCGTTAATCACTTGCATCTGAAGTCAGACAGGAGTTTAAAATCTCAAGACAGACTTCTTTTTACAGTGCAACTTTAGTCACCACTTAGACTTGGCAGGAGCTCAGATGTTTCTGGCTAAGGAAGACCCCACAACCACTTGACTCCAATCATGTGACACAAAAGAGGCGTCATTATATTTACAGGATGATCATAGCTCTGACTCAGGATTGTCATGATTTACTGCGAGGGGGGTTTGATGAGGAAGAGCTCAGCCTTTCTTCTTGTGCCACAGTCAGATGTATCATTACTGACTGTGAACTAGAAGCAGACTTAATAACAAGATGACATCTGTGAAAGATTCCCTCCAGCAGAGGGGAAAACGCGACACATTAAACATTAAGCAGACGCAGATTAAAAGCCCACCTTTACAGATGCTGCAGAGACAGACGTGCGTGTTTCTGCACTTCCCTCTTGTGCAGACTATGCGTAACTGCAATCTATTTTTCTGGCCTCTCCGTGTTGGGCAAGCGCAATCTGGTTTTAATCATAAAACCTCTTGGCCACGTGCCAGAACAGAGTGAGGCAAACTCTTGGTATATTTGTGACGTCCATATAAACATAAGCACCGCTGCACGGCAAAGCGGCTCTCCACATTGTACTGTGGAAAGAGAGAGAGAGAGAGAGGCTGCAGCTTCAGGTCGAGGCTGGCAGCCAATGAACGGGGGGGTCAGAAAAGTGCACAAGCTTTCATTTTCATCGTGAGATAAACGTTTAATTAGTCGTAAGTGTGATGTAGCTTTTCTGTTGAACACCGTCCTTTATTTTCACTTTCACAGCCTCTCAAAGCACAGATGCTGTTGACATTTTAAAGGCCTGAATCATCCGAATTAGTCACCCAGAGCAGGTTCAATGTTAAAAGGGCTAGCACAGACAGATTTTGTGCTAAGCAAATGCAGCCATACCCACACCACACACACACACACACACACGCTTATGGGCACGCTGTTCTTCTGCAAACCTAATCTAACTAATCTAACCTTAAACCAAAGACCAAGTCTTACATCAGTCTATCCAAACACCCCCTTTTGTTTGTTGTTGTTCACATTTGTTTCTTCTAATGTGGCTGTTAGTCATCACGGGCACCGTGATCACACACAGAAAACATGGGGCACAAATCTGGACATGAATAATCTCGTCAAAAATAAAAGGAATGAATAAAATCCTCACAAGAGTCCCGTGCTCCTACCCGACTCAGAGAGAGATAAACTGTACTTTCCAGGTCTAAAACTCACATCTTCACAAAGTTATAAGTACAACACACACACACACACACACACACACATTTATACGACTCTCATTGTTCTGCTGCAAACCCTGACCCTTAGTAATCTGCTCTAACTAATCTGACATTAACCCTAAAACCAAGCCTTACATCAAACACTCCTTTTGTCTTGCGTTCAGTGGATTCCCATCAGCTTCTTCTAATGTGGCTGTTAGTCATCATGGGGAGCGTGATTGCGTCCAAACAACATGGGACAAAAGTCTGGACTGGATTCATCCATTTTCTGTAACCGCTTATCCTTATCAGGGGGGGATGGAGCCGATCCAGGCTGATTTAGGACACGAGATGGGGCACAGACGGGACACTGGACTGAGATTTACACTCACATCACACCTACGGGCAATTTAGAGTCACCAATTAACCCGTTAAGTGCACGTCTTCGGACTGTGGGAGGAAGGCGGAGTACCCAGAGAGAACCCACGCAGACAGGGAAGAACTGGGAACCTTTTTGCTGTGAGGGGACAGTTCTAACCGCTGCACCACTGTGCTGCCCTTAACATGAATAAAAAAATAAAAGGAATGAATTAAAATCATCACAAGTCGGTGTTCTTATATAACTCAGAGGTTAGAAGAGATCGCTGTCTTTCAGGAGACAGATCAAAAGCTTCATCCTGTACTGTTGTTGTCTTTTTCAGGTTTCGGTATAAAAAGTGTTGCCAGATGTGGAAAGGGACTGTCGCTGGAAGTTATCGTCCCCACATTTAGAGAAGACTAGTTGTAACGAGTAGATTACTGCCTCAAAAAAAGACAAAAGATAAAGCGCTTATTCCTTTTTAGTCATGTTCTTCTTGTGTGTTACTACCCACCCAGGTGCTCATAAATACATACAAAGTGGACTTGGTGAAACTAATCAGCTTAACAGAAGATTTCTGTATCACCCAGGGGAAGAATAACAAAGACAGGTTTAAAAAGATGATTACAAATTTGGACATTTCTATCTGGATTACTAACCTGGAAAACTGGGCAACTGCTCTGTCCACCAGTCCCAGACCTGCAGGGACCCAAGCAACCCAGGTGTGTGTGTGTGTGTGTGTGTGTGTGTGTGGGGTTTGTTTATTTATTTACTTGGATGAACTCGAATGATAATGAGTCCTGTGTTGAAATCAGTGCTGCGTTTGAGTGTTTTTTTTGATAAAAATAAACATGTTAGGGCACTGAGAGTCTAATATTTCATGATTTTATACTTCTATTCTTGTAATTCAACTTATTTTTTATTGTTTTATCTGCTTTTCACTCATCTCCAGCTCGTATTTACACAGCGTGTTCATATGCTTTGTGTCCTATCTGTTTCTATTGCTGCACAAGCGGCAGCAGATTGAGGAATGAGGCTGTCAGCGGGCATCCACAGCTCATCTTTCAGGCTTCTGGGTTAATCTGGCGTTAATTACAATTATATGTTTCACGTGCAAAGACGATGACTACCATAAGTGTCGTCTCTCTCAAGGTCTAAAATGACAGAAGTGCACGAACACACACAGCTCTTACCGCAACAAAACAATAAAAGCTGGTTTACACTGCTCCTCCACAAGTGTGGCAACATGACTCACAAGGACGAACACGCTGCTTCACTTTCAGTACAGCGCAGACTAACGCAGTAGTTCTTTGGATTTGTCAATGACGTTGCGAGAGAAGCACAGTTTGTACGTGCCACGCTTGATTGGGGGGCGAGCGAGCCTGAGTGCGCTGAGCTGATGAATTGAAGTCTTTTTTGTTTCCAGCAGGAGCTGATGCCACTGAGACAAGCTGTCAGCCGGTGGAAACAGAGCATCGCCTGAAGATGGGGGTATTTCCAAAGGGAAAACTCCCCCAAGAGTCAACCCAGCGACTGGATCTCACACAGGCACAGAAGCATGGAGGAGTGGCAGTCTTTTTGCCGTTTACCGGTGATGTAGTGGCAAATAATGAGAGGGATAAACTGTGAACTGCTACTCAACAACCACACATAGAAACATAGAAGTATCTTTAATTTATTTGTACTATTTTTTATTGCAAAGAAGTCTATTTTCAGGCAGCTTACACCAGTTTGGATACTACCTAACCTAAAGTATGCTATATTAAGATTTATATCATCTGAACTACAGATAGTTTCCATACAAAGAGTTTAGACTCGGCTACGTGGTTGTTACAGTAGGTCAGAAGAAACGGAGAAAGGAAAGTTGGATTAAATCGCAATACAATAAATTCTGCTGCACTTTTCTCATACAAATCAATCTGATGTCTCAATTTCCGAACTCTAGAGATGTTGCATTGACCGCTGAATGTCCTACTTTGGAATATGAAATGAAATAAATGACGCCAGCATTTCATCGCCCCCGAGTCTGGAAAATGATTTATGCATTCGCAGTGTCTGATAGAAGGATCCCAAACGGTTGTGGAAGCCATAGAAATACTTCTTAGGCTGAACTGGAGATGGCAGTGTGTGATCTCTCATGGCCTTATTCTGTCAGGACGCCCGCTGCTGCATCCAGGTCCAGTCAGGCCAACGTCTGTGTCTCTGTTTGTTTAAATCTTGTCTGAGACTTTCACCACTTTGCTCTCAGAGGCTCTCGCTGCTGTCAGAGCGCACCGCTTCCCCTCTCGACAATAACTGCAATCCATTCACCTCACACAGCATCCATCCCTCGGCCTCTCCGTCTCTCTTTCTGTGCTGATGGAGAGCCACGGTGACAGATGGAGGGTGACGCGTGCAAACTGTTTACTGTCGTGGCCACTTTGTCACTCTCTGTCTGTGTCCGCCAGCCTGTAGCGGTGTAGAGTAATTGTGCTGTATGGCGAGTGAGAGGTGAGGCTGTGATAAGCTGCTGAAGGTTACATAGATGGGTGAGGTCAAGTGCCAGAGGCCATTATTACTCATCAAGAGCCACATTCAAAATGTTTTGAGCATCCAATTTGATGATAAATCAGGCCTGCAATTAAGATGATTATCTGTTCATACGTCCTTTTTTAAAAGTAATCATTGATAAGGAAATATCAGGAAATAGTGATAAATCCTAATCGCACTTTTCCAGAGTTCAACGTGACACCAAATATCTCAAACCAGAGCCAAATCCAGCAGCTGCCCCTGAGGACGCTGCCCTCTTACTGTGGAGCGCTGCCACTGCATGCATGCAGGTTATAACAGACACGTAACTCGAATACGCAAGCTGCAGAGTTACACATGAAACATAACTATTCATCTTCAGTCACTTGAGGCTCTCTGTGATTGTGACTTTAAACTCAAAGTGCTTTTCTATTATTTGTTTCAACACTGGATTAATGAATCATAAGTTCTGCATTGTATCTCCTAAAATCTGTTTTCTTCCCTGAACAATGACTAAATACTTTAATAGCTTAGTCATGAACTGTGTCAGACTATTTTCCATATTCCAGATACACTCTTCTTGCTATTCACAGGAGAGGTCTGTTTTGGCAGTGAGATAAAAGTGTGTTTTTCAAAAGACCTTTCTTTCAACTCTTCTATTTGACTAAAATCTAACTTTTAAAACAAGTGTCTCATGGTTACGACGCCGTATGAATACCAAGTTGCAAAACAGCCATCAATCCTCAGGATCTGACTCAAAGGTCTGCATGCCTCTCCGATAATGTCTGCCGCACCTAAAACCTGGTGGGCTTTGAGAAAGGCCACGTCTTGGCCCGCCGTCCAAGGCTATGAATCTTGTCAGACAGAAAGCACACCGGCTGAGCCGTCGGCCTTGCCGGCTTTGTAAATACTGGAGTGACTCTGGAATGTCAGACAGAGATTTTGACCAAGAACAACACCGACTCACAGTATTGGCACCTCCCGTTCGTCTCATCTACCTAAAAATAGCAGGTTGATGCTGTTAATATGAGAGGTGTTCTGTTCAGTACTGTTTCCTGGTCCACTTTGGTTCTGGATTGTAAAAAGTACAGCGTGCTGAGCAGCTGCAGTCTCAGAGACTATGACATGGTCATGAACAACAGCCAGGTGCTAAAACACAGACAGTTAGGGAGGCGACGACATGGTCTAGCTGATTACATAAAAAATAACTACACTGTATAAAATATTGATATATTGCTTAAATAGAAATGAGTCAATAAATGCACCATACCATTATATAGCTTATTGTAGATGGTTTTCATGCATTTCGTGGTCACGGTAGTGAGGTGAAGGTAAAACGAGAGAGTTGCAATTCATAACTACACCACTAGACGGCACTAAATCCTGAACACTGCTCCTTTAAAGTCATAGTTACTGCTGTGTTTGTATATATCATTATCTATGAGCTTAAATAAGTTAATACTATATATTACTTTACATGTAGATGAACATAAACCTAAGAACTGGAAAACTAAGAAAATACCATAAATAATACGTTGGTATTTTTGTGATTTAACACGTTTTTTTTGGGGCAAAACCACCGTGGTAGTTGACAACTTTGACAATCAAGCAAGTGCAACAAAACAAGACAAAGCAGCAGTTAATATTACTTACTAGTCCAACAGCAGTCAGCCCAGCTTGGCGTCTGTTGTTCAGCCTTTTATTTCTCCAAGCGCTCGCCAACAACTAAAAGTCAGTCCCAGTTTTACTCTTGTCCAGCACCTTCTTGCTTGCTCACTCTCTCCTTTTCTCTACTTAGCTTCCTCCGTCAACGTCCTCTTCGGTCTTTTCACCTCTGCCGTTATGTCCATCGAGGCTGCTGAGCCCGGTTACACTGCCCACTTGCCCGTCAGCAGCATGAAAACTTCTTCTTCCTGGTGGTCCAAAACGCCTGTGGTACAAACACAAACACTTTCCATTTCTCTGAGCCAAAGAAGCTAACATTAGCTAACAGCAGCTGCAGAGAGTTGAGGTGGAGCAACACCAGAGGGAAAACCAGAAAACATTTTCTCATGATCCACTTTCACCAAAATCAGTGAAATTGTTGGTGACGTGTGACTTAGTGCCGTAAAAAGTTACGTACTTCTCACAGGTGATCGTACCTGGAGCAAAAAGTTGCATCGTGCAAGAGCAGACACCTTATTCACCTGATTATAAGTCAGGTAAATCAATTACAATCGTGTCATAATGATTTAAAATCTGTTGTTTTATGGTAGAAGGGTTACAGAATGGAGCTTTTATGCTGGAGCAGAAAAGTCCAAGTAACACAAGCGCAGTTCACTGTTAACTGGAATTAATTTTTATTGTTTGTTGCCACAAAATGAGAAACGTTCTATCAAAACAGTTTCACGTTGTCTGTTATGGATGGTGTTTCCCTTCCCCGGGCGTTTTAAAGAGAACAAAGCAACCAAAACAATGAACACGAGTGTGTGCAGAGCTGAAGATCTTGCGTTAAGACGATCCCTACAAATACCACCCAGGTCACAATACCACCCAGCATGAAAGAGAAACATAATTCATGCTCGCCTGTGTTTTGTCCCGGCACACAATGCAGTTTTCACACACAGTGTACGACACTGGTTGTGTAAGTGACCCGGGGTGAGGAAGTAGCCCAGTGTGTCTGCCCTACACGCCCTCGCCGCTCTACGGCTGACCTCAGCACTGTTCTTAATCTCAATGGGATGACAGAACTGCTGAGGAATTTCTCTGCTCTCTGCCTAAACTAACCTGTCAAGATGCTCTCATTTACCCTGAGCAAGTTCCTCTGTTACGTGCTCGCCGGCTCTCACGTGGCCCGAGCTTTGTTGGAACATGACCCGCAAATACCAAACCCTGGCCTCGGTAACCTCTCCAAACACTGCCCGCCTACGTGCAGATGCATCCGGAAAATGTCTCTCCTTGCCACAGTATGTCCAGTGTAGGCTGCAGGCATATGGCAGAACCCATCCCCTCCTCACCTTACCTACCTGTACGCTGGGTTGTGTTTGTTGAAAGCCAGATGAGAGGTGCCAGTTTTTTTTTTCTCTCTTTAGCTTTTGCCAATGCTGTTCTGTGCTTGTGTTAGGCTAACAAGAGCCTGCATCCAGATGTTGGTATGAACCTCCACAGCTGAGCAAACAGTCGCCGTCTTCTCTACAGCATGACATGTTTAAAATGACATGCTCGTCCAAAAAGGAGGAGACCAGCTGAGTTCTGAGGAAGACAGTCAGCCAAACACTCATCACCTGATCGGACAGCTTAAAGTTCAACACCCCTTGAATTTTTGTTGGCTGTGGGGATGGCGATGTTGGTCTGACTTATAAGTGAGTGAAAACACAATGTCAAGAGCGTGCAAGGTTAGTAAAAAGGTGTTAGAAATCCCGCAGTGTCTTCGATTTTACACGATTGGTGTTGACTTTATTGGGAGGGATGAACATTGTTTCTAGTCGGGACGTTTGTGAAGGCAATACCTGTCTGCCAGTCGGTGCACCACGTTGGTCCAGACTGAAATATTCCAATAAGCGCTGGATGTTTGCCACGAAATTTTGTTCAGACTTTAACGGTTCCCAGAGGATGAAGTCTAATCACTTTGTTGATCCTCTGACTTTTTTTTCCTCTTGACATTTTTATCTTGGCCAGAATAGGATGGATCACCGTGAAATTAAGCGTACATATTTACGTTTCCCTCAGGATGAATAGTGTAATAATTCGAGATCCGTTGACTTTGCCTAGCGCCGTCATCAGGTCAGTTTTTAAATTCGTCCAAGACTTTAATTTCTGTCCAAATATCCGCGAAAAAACTAATGACATTCCCACCAGCTACTTTGTTTTTAGTGCTAAAGTTAGCATGCTAACAACAGCATGTTAACATTATCATTGTTAGCGTGCCAGCATGCTAATGTTAGCACTCAGATCTGATTGCACGGCTGCAGACTGAGATCTAGACTTCATTAACCCTCCGCCGCAGTGATTCCTTTGAAATACTCGCTGTCTTGTAAATATTGTCCCGAAAATTCCTAGACAGACAGAGACGGAGTTGACTGAAAAGGAGTCGGGGGGATTTTCCAGACACTCTCAATAACATAGACAATCTATTCTGGCAGGCGAGCGCCTTGGCAACTTCCAACGTAAACCATTTCAATTGCGCTTAATCTCCCCGCTTCGCTGCTTTCTTAAGCTAAGACTGAGCTCTGTGTCGTCGTGAACATCTGTGCATTTAACAGTGCATACATTGTCTGGAGCCTGCATGTTTTCCAGCACATCAGTCAAAACCGTTCACGCTAAATATATACATA
This sequence comes from Nibea coibor, assembly GCA_023373845.1. NCBI lineage: Eukaryota > Metazoa > Chordata > Actinopteri > Sciaenidae > Nibea > Nibea coibor. Next base: position 4,710,565 of record CM041725.1, read on the forward strand.
TGAATCGTATATTATATAAAGTTTGTTTAACAAAGTGATTTGTTCAAGGAAAAAAGATCTTTGAATCAGGTGAAGCACCATCCCAGACTGAATTCAGTCCACGCAGGTTTAGTGCTCCTCCTGTCAATCTCTTCTGTTTGAAACAGTCTAGTGCTTGCTGCAAAAACACATTTGTCCTTGTTAAAAACATCTTTGAATGACTCTCCGGCGGGTTGTGTCAGTCCTCCCACTCAGACAAAATATCCCAGTGCAGTTAAAGCGTCTGTCATCCTCGAGCATTCCCGAAGGACGTGAATGAAGCCACGACACGCTGAATTCTGGGCCAGGAAGAAGTCTTTTACGGCGGGTGACAGACATGCACAGGGGAGCAGAGGAGCGAGAGCGAGAAAAGGCCTCCATTCATGGTGCTCTGGCTGTGTTTTAGTAGATATGGCACGGCTGTATAAGATCCTGCGGGTTGTGTCTTCACAGAAGCCTGTCAGCAAACATGCCGCCAGCGTCTGCCTGCAGCCCTGTTTGTCTCTGAGGCCACGATCTGCACGCATCACTCAAAGTAAAAGTCCTCCATTCAACAGAGGACGAGGACGAAATACTGATTGAACAAGCCACTTTTGTCCACCTAGCATACCGGATTTAAAACTGTTAAAGCAACTATTCCCGAAGGGTCGATGGTATTTTTATAATAAAACAAAGGAAAAGAAAAAAATCTTTATAAATGAACTGGAACAAGTTTGATATTCTGACATTTAAGAAGAAGAAAGGATGCCTGTGGTTATCAATTAAACACGAATCAGCAAGAAATGTTACAATAATAAACTCCTCTCTCCTCTCGCCATCTTTATTGCATTAAATCCAACATACCGACAGAATATAAGAAGGCGTTCAAGGTTTCAGCAACATTAAACAGCTTCACACATTTTTCATTCACTCACACAAACACACACACTCGTAAAAACACACTCCAAATATCCTTTAGTATTTGACATAAAACGAGATAGTTGCAATTTGTTAATGTGACCACAGAGTGGTTATTAAAGGACAAGTCTGCTCATATTCTGGATGTTTCCTCAACGCGGGAAATACATTTATGCTCCTGACATGTGTTCATCCACAGCCTGATATATCTTATCCCTCTGCGCCTGTACAAAAGTTATTATGAGCCGTATTATTTCACTTAAATGTTCCTTCATTATCATAAACATGATCTACTCTACACTGACTCGTATATCTAAAAACGCTGCTGAACGTAGGCCCAAATGTATTCACTCGAGTGACATTTGCAAATAAAACTTTACAGCCCAGAAAATTTAGAAGATTTAGTATTTTTAAGAAGTGAAACTATAAATCTGTGACCTGTTTCTTAAGATTTATGTCTTCAGTACGCACTACATGTTGGATTTGGTCTTTTCTCGAGATTTAACAAAACTAAATAACAAAATACAGAAAATTTTATCCTTTAAATAGAAACTGTAAAAACTAACAACGTGCACAGCGGAAACACACAAAGCAGAAAAAGACGACACGAGGCAACACAACACACATTTCAAGCAATAAACCAGCTTTCAAGAAATAAATGTATATGCAAATAAAAAAAAAATCTTATTGTTATGAATCATGGCACATTCGTAGAAGTACATAATCAAGTAAATCTGATGATCTCACCAGTTTAATGTACCAGGTTGGTGTAAACGTTTGCATTTCTTTCCAGTAAATGCAACATAAACTTATGTAGCACAGTTGTCATTCAACGCTTTACCAATTGCACCTTGTGTTAGTCGCGGAGCTGATGTCGCTGTACAGTACAGGGAGAGATGTTTGCTGTAAGTAAAGTAAAACTCCGGCAGATGGAAGATTTCAACCCCTGAAAAATGGAAAGAAAGGAGACATGAAGCAGACGTCCTCAGAAGATGTTTCAGATGTTTCAACAGACACTCGTACAGTACCTTGTTACTCGACAGTGGTGTGTTTGAACATAGACTCCTGTGTACGTGATATCACATCTCACTATGTTGTTGCTGAAGTCTGACTCCATGACGTGGAAATTGGGATTGACGGTAACCTGAAAGAAGAAGAAGAACGGTTCGAACATCTCTGCAGGCAGGTAAGTTAAATCCCCGAGTTGATCTAAAGTTAATATGACACGTGTTACCTTTAAGATATAGTTTCCTGGAGGTACATCAGTGATGTCAATCCACTGACAGTCGATGTTGGCAGCGTAGACGTCATGACATCCCGGGCTCAGTCCCTGAGAACACAACCCAACCCCCCCAAGTGTGGTTTAAAGCTCAGACTCAGGCTCTTTAGACGACTTTGACTAGTATTTTCCTACAAGTGCTGCAAATGAAGCAAATTTGAGTTTTAGTTATACAAACAGTTCTTTGGAAGCAAAGCTGTTACAAGAAACCAGCGCTGCAAAGCCAGAATCACAGAGCCCAGACAACAGATATAATAAATATTCCTATGTCCTCAGGATGTTTTTTCTTTATTGGCATACAGTGGAGTTTTACTCATAAAAACATTTCTCAGAAGTGGATCTGGAGGATCAGCAAAAAACTTCCCCACCAAAAGTAAAAGTAAAAGAGTAACTGTGAAACCCCGATCCTCGCTAAATACACTGCGCATTGTTTCACGAAATAAATAAAAAATAAATATATCTTTGGACTGCTGAGTCATCCTTTAAAGGGCCACTCCACTGATTTTACGTCTGAAAAAAGTGACCTTCGTGTTTGAAAGTTGAAACTAAGCAGGCACGGTCTGACAAAGATTATATCTTAGTGAGAAAAAAAAGAGTTGGATCCAGGATTCAGGATCTGAAAATCAGGATGTCTCGGGCCTCTGCTGCCAAGATATTCATTCTGACCATTTTGTTGACAGTTTAACCACTACATTATAAAATGCCTCACTATATTACATCAGCTACTGTTCTCCAGATCATACCTCAAGACTGACTAACCCGGATCCAGCACACCTGGCATCATAGCTCTGTGTGGTCATCTCCTGGTATTTCGTCTAAGGTGACTTAGCAGAAAAAAAACCCCAGCGTGGGCGCTTTGATTCGATTGACAGGTAGGTGCCGTTACAGGTGGCTTGTTTGAGCAACCGGGCTTCATTCGTTGTCTATTTTTAGCCGGTTAAGAGGGAGGACTGCCACATTTTGAGCTTCAGTGGGTGACATCGTGGATACGATGTCCATTGTTTACACTGTCAGTGATTTATGTCGCTCCCCCGTTAAACAAAGAGGGATCCTGGACCAAGGCTAGATACCGGACAGGAACTTCTAACTTCCAGGCGTTTTTCAGCTTTTAACTCATTACATATTTAGTACATGTTCACCAATCCTCCATCTCCAATTTGAAGAATCAGCGTTATTTAAACTAGCACCGCCCAACAGTCGGGGCGGCCTGTGGTTTGCTGTGTTAACTCGTCTTTTTGTTGAGGCATCTGTTGCTTCATGGGGACTTTCTGACTGATTTGGAAACACGTAGAGCGTTTTTTAGCTGTGCTGTTTGTTTTCTTGGGGTTTTTTTTAGATTTTTAGATTGTGGGTTTTTTTCTTTGTTTTCATTTTGTGCCGATAGCACAGGCTCTGATTTTTTAAGAGAATACTGTTGGTTTGTTATTTGTTGGTTTGAACAGCATCCACTCACCCTTTGTAGCTATCCTCGGCTCTTTGTGTTATTGTAATTGATCTGAATAACTTTGTTTTACCAAGTACATCTGGTTTATGTTCTGTCCTGTAACTCTCTCTTGTAGAAGAAGCTTGGTCAGATTGCCTGATTGATTAAAGGTTATAGAACATGTTCACGCTTATGTTACCTGCGTGTGAGACGTGCAGGCGTAGCGCCGCCTGAATCCGGGATCACAGCTGGTGTCCTCCAAGCAGAAACTGGCCTTGTGTCCCTCGGCCACTTTACGTCCACTGACGACGTCCAGCAGGTCGTAGTTGCTGAAGGCGTCCATGCTGTGGTAATGTCTGTGAGGGCGCAGAACACAACACAATAGAATAAAAGCTTCTTTCTTGGCTCAAACCTGGTTCAGGAATGCCGTTAAGACCACACGTTCATGTTCATGCATGAATTTTGAGGGCACAGCATCATATCAGAACTCAACAGAGCCAATCACAACATTTAAATCACGTGAGGTCATCTCACTCGGAGGCTGTGTAAACTCACTGGTGACAGCTGTGCCAGTCCCACTGATATCTCGGCTTGACTGGGAGGAAGTCGCTGGTGCCTTGGTTCTTCACTTTCTGGGGGAACCGCAGGAGGACTCTGAAGTCGATGTCTCTCACGGCAGGTCCATAAGCCGACCTTGGATGGATCACAGGGGAAACGGGCATAAGCTGGGTTGGAAAGTGCAACTGGCTGAGCTCCCGGGGGCTAGTTTTCTTAAAAGTAACGGAGTGCAAAGGGTTTGTTCCATTGTGCTTAATGCTTTTGGGAAAACCAACCCAGAACATTTACGTCTTGGCAGGACATCATGTTGGAGGATCACTGCTCCATAATAGGATCAAACAGTTTTTGTAACTCTATCAACACCACAGTTACCGTGCCACGTTGAAAAGTTGGACAGATATGACCGAGACGTGTCCTAAAACAAGCAAAAAATGTGCAAAAACAAGAAAATTCATCTTCATTGAGCAGTAAGAAATGAGCGTGTGAGAGCGTATGTTGGGCGTGTGTGTGTCTGCCTCGGTGTCTACGTGCTGAAGAAGTGAATCACTTTTGGCACCACGGATTACCTGGCCAGACAGTTCTCCTCAGCAGCACAGCGGAGAGCATACATCTGCATCCGCTGGACATAGGCACCTGCTTGGATGGCATATGGGTCTGGCACAAGGTCTGGCAGTCCTGAGAGACGAGATCAGAGATCAGAGATCAGAATCCAAGTTTTTCTTCTTCTTCTTTTTTTTTTAATAATCATAATTCTGAGATCTCAATATTGGCAGTTTATTCATGCATGAGAACAATTCACTGAAACACGTAGATGGTGTCCAGGCTGAAAATGAGAGCAGCTGTTTGTGTTTGTTGGCATAATTTAAAGTGTTTTACATTCCTGAGCTGTCAAACTGGAATTCAGAGCCCAAATACAAATTTTCCCCCTTTTTTCTCTCCCTGACTCTGCAAACTGGCTTCAATGTGTCTGATTTAAAACCTAATTTTCTTTCATATAATGGGATATTATTTACACCCTGTCCATTTCCTCCAAACTGACGCACCCACTGGACCATCATTTCAATTCACGCCTAAGCTCAGTCCATATGATTGAGAACTTACCATTTTGGAAATATCTTGTTCCATATCCTGTGCCAGGCGGACGGCGGGCCACTGACCTCCCTCTTGTGGGATATGGGTTGTAGAAAACAGAGTTCCTGTGGTTTTTAAACGGGTTTCGAGGGTCGTCGTTAACCATCTCCTCGTTTGAAATTTCCTCACCCGGTGTAGGAGCCTCAGATTCCCTTACCGGAGTTGAGGGATATCCTGAGATGGAGTGATCCGTCTGCGCGGGCTGTTGGTGTTGCGCACCGGGCCCTGGTTCTCCTCCTCTGGTGTGCAGTGCAGTAGCATCCACATTGGCCACTCTTCTTCGGCCTTGGAGATCTGTGAAACTCCCCGGTGCAGAGGAGTCGATGGTGTTGGTGTGTGCGCCCGGCTGCTGCTGCCTGCTCCCTGACGCACGACCATTAAACGGCACATATTGTCTAACAGGCTGTCCTGGCGCAATAGATCCAGGCTCTACACCGTGGTCAGTCCTGAACTGTCTGGACTCAGTCTGGCCGCTTCTTACAATCGCCGTTGCTCTGTTTGGTATTTGGCTCCTGGTGGCATCCCTCCTGCTGCTCATATAAACTCTCGACTGGCTCCTGGACCGAACCGGAGCCTGGTACTCAGATCCAGTGGTGATTAAACTATAAACCTGCCCGTTGTTCTCCCACTGAATCCGCTGTCGCCAAGGGCCAGCTGTGCGCTGCTGCTGCCCAAAGATGAGAGGAATTAGTCCTTGGAAAAAGTATAAAAATAAAAGTGACCATTTTGCCATTGCAGTGATGCTACAAAAAGACAATTCCCTCCTGTAAGTCAGTGATGAATCAGATCATGAGATGAATTGCGCGCACAGATGTTGCTTTGTGGGAAGTGGATGAAAAGCAGAACCACATATCAGTTCTCAGGAGGACTGAGAGGAGACAGAAGAGGAGGGCTGGAGCCTTTTTTTTCTGCTCATTTATCGAATTCAGCCCAGTTTCTTACGCAAAGTCAAACTTTCTAGCAAAAAGAATTAACCCATGCCTTGCCGTGGTTAAGTTGTGTTACCCAGGACTTACAGAAGGACGTTTGCTGAGTAAACTTTACGCGCGGGTGTGAGCTGAAGTCATCTAAACGTTATGTTTTTTCTTTTCTTCCAAGAACCAGTGCGCCCAGTAGAGGAAAACTTTTCAAACAGTGGAAGATGAAACCGAAATATCTCAACATTTTTCACGTCCTTTGAGCGCCACACACGGTCAGTTACTCCACATTAATGAGCAGATATCAGATGGAAGTTTTTAGTCCTGTGACATTGTGCAACAAATGCGTAAAAGCTGCACAAGATGCGGCACTAAACCGCCACCACACGGCGGCAGGCTGCCTCTGTGCAACCATCCTGCAGACAGTGGCGCTCTCCAGGAGCCTTTTTATCACCAGCCCGAGAGAATCTGCAGGTCCACAAAGAAAAAACTTCCTGTTTTTGTGTTTCGTGTTTTAAACAGTGCATATGTATGTCAAAATATTAAAAACAACCAATTATATTGATTCATTCATTCATTGTGGCGATTCTCTATGAATTTATCCACTCAGCTTTCAATCAGGGCATCATCATTCATCCACTGATTGACTGATTGAAACTTCAGCTTTGTCACATCCATCTTTAACTGGAGCTCAGTCAGCACAGCCAACACTCAATAAAACAACACTTAGATTATAAATTCAGCATCTTCTTTGCACAGATTTGTGATTTGTGACTTGCTTTCATTTGTTTTATTTATGTCATTATGCTGAAAGGCTAAAGTGTGATGAATGTGAAGTATTCAGATCATTTACTTCAGTAAAAGCAACAATACCACAGTGTAAAAATACTCTGTTATGAGTACAAGTCATGTATTCATAATATTCCTTAAGTAGGTTCAGCTACTTTACACTCTGCTGGTTAGTTTGATCTGTTATTATAGATTAAACCACAATTTATTAGTTGATTATACTTCAGATTAAATAAAGTAAAAGTACCTTAAAGTTTACTTAGCTACATTCCACCTCTGACAAGCTGATCTCATAAAGTTTTGTTGGAAGCTGTGTGGGTCAGCCTCAGACTATCATCAACACCACTAGAAGTTTTTCAGTTAAGGAACTTAGGTGGTAAAAAAGGGGAATATACAGACTCCGCGTCTTGCAGAGCTCTGTGTTTGTCACCTCTCAGATGAAGTGCCAAATAGGGCATCAAGATGGTGAGCCTGCATACTTTTCTATTCTTAGACAAAGAAACCGTCCCCCGGTCCAAAGTCCGGCCCCCGCCCTGCTCTCTGCTGCACTCCAGATTTATAAGAGCCGCAGATCCTCGGCACTGGTTTGGCACAAGACTTCCCGAGCAGGACATGTAACCCACAAAATTTAGCCAGTAAGTATTAATGTTGAATTGAGTCTTTCTTGTGTGTCTGACCTGAAAGTAAACAAATCACAACAAATGTTGCCACAAAAAAACTAATCTTTACTGTAAGTTAGGAGTGCTTGGAAATAAAATAAACAGTTTCTGGTTGTTTTCTTGGTACACCTACAGCAGCAGCAGCAGCAGCAGCAGATCTTTCCCCGTGTGAAAGACTAATTCTTTTACGCTTTGAATATATCTTATCCCATGAATCTAGGTATCCAGGGCTGCTCACAGCTTTGCTTCTTGTGAGATTTAACGAAGATGATGGTCTTAAAATGGTTTTACCACAAGAAAACTTCCCCACAAGGAATATACCTGTTGTCTTCCCCTGAGGCCTCACACTGCCAGTCTGAGGAGTTTACAACTAAATCATAGATCCAGAGGGTTTACCACAGATCATGGGGAGACAATACAGGTGAGCTGCTGAAAGAAATGTTTGAACAAAAATAAAAATGCTTACACTGTGCTGTGGGACGCTCTCCCACTGTGTGGACATTTAGTGCCCCCCTGAAAACTGTTGATTAAAATAGAAATGTCTAATAAATGATGAATTATTTGACAACTGCGGGGCGCTGCTGATCCTCTGGTTTCTTTTGAAACATGTTCCGCTTATCATTGATTAACATTTGCCCAAATCGGCGTGGTCAGCTCTCCTCATGTTTCAGCCTTTGAGCAACACGCTGCCGTATCTTCTTCACGTTTTGGTCGATATACACGTGACAAATTTCTGTGGAGAGCACTTAATATGTGAGCTATTAAAGGAGCTCCAATCAGTGAACCCTTAACCTAAACTTAAGTGTTAATACCTTGTGATGTTAAGGGTTTATCTCGCCATTTAAGCTTCACCGAGCCAATGTGAAGAGTCAGATTTATCCACAGTTCTTGGATATTCTGATCAAATATAATTATTTCATCAGAATAAATATGTTTGTGTTTTTAACGTGCATTACACTGTATGTGATATTTAGTTTTGTTCAGTGTCGGTTAAACATCTGCTTCTCTCTTTAAATCTGTTTTATGGAGGGTTATAAATATCATGAAATTAAAGTTTGGCAGTTCTGTTAGAAGAGAATATACAACCGAAGGAACTGATGCCACGTTCATAAATAAAATCAAATTAAAAAAAGCCAAATAAATTATAAAATAAACATCATTTTTCTAAAGAGGTCACTGAGGATTAATGTTGTGTAACGGTCTCCTTCTTCTCTGAGAGCGTGAGAATATGTAAACACGAAATACAGACGTCATTTATATCTTTGTTAAAGATGAGAGTTTCTTAATCACTCTGTGGCCTTTTGAATGAACGACGAAGACGCGGACAGCCTGTTCTTTTATTACAAAGCAGGCTCTCTATTTATGAGCAGTGTATTCATATGCAATAAACAGTGTGTAACACACAGTTTTAGTTACTTTTCTGACAAACAAATGATCATTTCTGACACATTAAAAACACTAAATGTGCTCTTATATCTGCTTCTAACTGCACCATAGTCTGTTATAAACCTTTTATTTAGTGCATATATGTTTCTAATAATGCTAAAGTTAAGAACGAACTCAGTTCACATATGTTTAGTCACAGCGTGGCTGCCATAAATATTCCTGTCGTTCATCCGGTGGCATAACCGCAACTGTTCACATGCCTCACTCATACTGGGAGTCTGTACAGCATGTGACAGCCGCTCATCTCCTGTGTCCCTGCCTCTCGACCCTTACATGGGCGCCCCCAGCTGTACTTTTGGGGGTTGCCATGGCGGCGGGTGACGTGGGACCGCATGAGCGTTCTCACCTTACTCACCCGGCTGGTGGCGTGTGGAGACTGGCCCCCTGAGTCAGGCCAGGCTCTGGAGTGCAGAGTGTGGGTGTGTAGGTCAGTAATTGGCTGTGCACTTGTTAAATATACTCCCAAGGCACTTAGCCTAAATATAAACTGACAGACCAGCTACCCTCTGCTCCAGGCCAACTGTTGGCATGTAAAGACCGCCAGAAACGTATCACAAGACCCTGAACACCCCCCTCCCTAACACACCCAGCCAGGTCTTGGGACAGAGCTGGCAGGTGTGCAGTGTGAGGCAAGCCGTACGATCAGAAAAGGGAGATTCAGAAAAAGGCTGAAGATTTGTAGGTATATAAAGCTCGGGCTATAAACCCTTTGATGTCTTAGTCATGGCTGCCGGTTTATGCTGTGCAATCAGCTTTAGATAGGAAATACAGCCCTCAAGGTTACCGCATAATTCAGCGGGATTTGATCTTGAAATATCAATAAAAGTGAAAAATTTACAGCTCCCTGTTTGCCCTGTTTGTCTGCGGCGCAGAGGTGTGTGAGGGCAGAGCAACACGGCCGACCTTTGAGAGGACGTTTGACCTTTCAGAGATTTGATAACCCGCCAGTGAAAAGCGTAAGCACTTTAACTCCATGTCGTGATTAAGGTGATCGCCACTAAAGCTGTCATCGACGTGGAGATTCTTGCTCTTTTATTCCGCAAAGCAACCAGCTAGAAATAATTATTTTGTGTTGCTGGATAATCATCCGAACAACCGACATGCATGCAGTGCGTTCAGAGTCAGCGTGGCTGACCTTCCTGTGTCGAGGAAAGTGAAGAGAGAGACCAATGAGCTACCGATCACCTTTTTATATATTTTATTATTCAATCGGTGCTAAGATTCCTCTTAGAAACAGTAAAAGTCAGTGCTACGTGACACCCAAAGCTTAAAGAGGATGTCTGGAGATGTTATATTTTTACGAGGCCGCTTTCATTCGTATGGTTTGGCATTAAAAATTTAGTTCTGGCTACTCAAGTGGATAATTAAAAAATGAAGTGCTCCAGCGTGTTTTCATATTTATAGAGATCATAATGTTTAAAATCACAGTTTTTATCTGCTGTATAGTTCACCTGTTGTCTTTCACAGGAAAACCTCTTTTATTGAGGCTTCCTTTATCTCTCCTGATAAAGAGTTTCATTCATGAGCTGCGGGATGTTATCGGTTGGTGTTTGTGCTGTAAAACGTGAGGTTTGAGATTCTTAACGGGAACTTTTTCCGTGTGTGAAATGCAAAAAGAAAAGACAGGAGACATCGAGTGGATTCAGTTGTTTCATTAAGTTACGTTAAGTTACCTTCCTCCAGAAGGTGCTTTCATACTTTCACATACAGACAAGATCAGAGTTCAGATCTGTCCCTGATGTTAAACACTGGGCAGTCCAGAGGTGGCTTAATCTTTTAGAAAAAAAAAAGTTACACAGGATTATACAAAACACAACGCTTCTGCTGTTAGTTCTTAATAAGTTACAGGATTAACTATTTACAAATCAGGCTAGAAGTACAGAACTGGTGTTACACATCATGATATTTACAAGTCTATACACAAATCCACCGTCGTCCCCGTGTTGCTGCAGAGAGAAAGAGAGAAAGGAGAGAAGTCAGTCACTCTGGATCAAACAATGATCAGCGATCTGTCCGTGGAAATGTCTTAAACTGTACCTATAAGTTGTTCAGCAGGGAGTTCTGTACGCTCTCGTACACCTTGTTGTAGATATCATCCTTCGATGTCATCCCATCAAGGTACTCTGTCCAGAAAAAGACAGCAAGAGTTAAATCTCTGACGTCAGGGATGTAGAGACAGAGCAGCATGTAAAGACTTTGGTCGTACCTATTCTGCTACAGTTGTTGTCCATCTCCTTCCTGTGTTTCAAGTACATTGGCCAGACGTGGCCGTCGAACAGGTCTGGGGGGTCAGGGACTGTGTATGTCCTTGTACTGCAGAAAAACAATCCATGAAGTCACACTGAAGCCTGTAAGATCTAAATCTAAGAGTAAGTTGTCTCTCTCTTACCTTCTTCTCTTTTTGCACTCCTCATAAGGAATGGAAATGTAGAAACATTTGTCATAGACGTCAATAAGAGGCCTGCAGAGGGGAACCCAGGGTCGGATTAGTGGTCAAGAGGCATTTAGGTTAAAGCTTGTGTAGAAAAAAGTAAGAAGGCAAGATGACCCACTTGTAGTTGTAGATGAGGAAGCCCTCCACGATGAGAATGTGGATACCTTTATCGGGGTCCTCGGCTTCAGGTGACAGGCTGACACCGTGCGAGCGTGCAAACTTTACCGGGTTCTCCTGCCAGCCCTTCACGGTGCTGACCATCGCCTCCATGTCCAGGGCAGTGATCACTGATACAGAACAAGGAGAGAACAGAGAAGAGCGGACTTCACCACACAAGCAACAAACGCTCCACGCCAATGTCCTTTAACACACACCAATCACGCTTAGTGAATGTCTGTAGCATTCACACAATAAGATGATAGAAAATCACAAAGTTTAGGATTGATTGGTTACCAAAAACTGAAGAAATGTGCAGGAAAGAAAAAGTACATTACTGCATGGTTTTCCTATGTGAAATCCATTCTTACCATCCCACTGTCTAAAGCCGTCCTCCCCGACTTCTATTTGATCGGGTTTCTGAAATAACAGTCACCAACAAAACATTGCTGCAACCTAGTAATCAGTCGGAGCTGATCACACCTGGACAGGACAAGTCAAGGACTCGTCTCCACCAAAAGTGGCGCACGGTGGCACGGTGCGGTTTAAATGTTCTTCCCACTATTGCGCTTGCAAAATATCGATTGGTTGACTTGTTTTAAAATGAGAGCTGCGCTGGTAACGTGTTTTTAAAGACGGAACTTCTCTAGCTCAGTTAGCGTAAACTGTCTCGCACTCCTAAAAGAAAGAGAGAAAAAGACGTCCGGATCGCGATTTTGAAATTTCGATTTTTTCGCAATACCGCTGCCCTAGACGACACCTGTGATGTATTGCTACAGCAGTAAAGCTTACGATGACTTTAAGTCTGATTTTAAGGACAAAATGTCCTCCGCTGTCCCTGAAAGCAGCACGAAAAGATGCATGTGGTAGAAAAGTCTTCTGGCTTCTTTAAAGTCAAATGTGGCTCATGGTCATATTTATATATATAAAAAGAAAGAAAGAGCTGGTTGCAGAATTTTGCAACATGTTTGGACAAAGTCTGACTTTAAGTGGGGACGTTCAGCCCTTTCATTGGCTGTCCAGGAGACAATCAGCCAGATGTATTACTAGGCTACTGAGATGACAGGACATCTTCAAGTCAGACTGGCGGGTTATTTCTGAGCTCAAGGGCAAATTTAACATAGCACATGAAACAAAAATCAAAAATAATACTTACATTCACTTAACATCAATGCATTCAAATAGTTACTGTAGCTTTAAACTAAACATTTAGTGATTCAAATGTCAAAAGCTCAAAAGAAAGGCGACTCTAATTTAACGTACCTTGAAAAAGTCATCCTGATGCACCACACAACAGTTGGGTAATGTCTTTAGTAGTCTATTTGTCAAAGTGGTCTTCCCACCGTTGGTCACTCTGAAATTAAAAACACATTTCACGTCACGCTGATGAGTTACACACTAGTTTAAGTGCTAGATAAATCCTCTGAATGAGACTCACCCTCCAATGCCGATGACGAACTTCATTTTCGCTTCTGTGTGTTGGTCACCTCTGGAATTCAGTAAATAAAAGAAGGGAACCAAGCCAAGCCAAACAAACTATCAAAGGCTTCCTTTAGAAAAACCTTTCCTTCTTCTCTCCACCGCCACAGATGTTCCCCCCTTTTACTACTTCATTGATAGACAATCTCTTTGCCGGGCATATAAAGGATTTCGCTCCAGCGTCAGAGCCCCAGACCAATCGGCCCCCTTTTCCTGCAGCCAATGAGCCGCTGCTTTACAGCTGCACTGGACCAATGGGAAGGGGACTTAGGAGCCTCACATTTGCATGAAAGCGGATCCAAAATCTTCCACCTGCCCAGGGGGCCAGTGGACTCTGACCAAGCAAATGCATGACAAATCCTACACCCATCAGTTATTGGAGTATAATAGAGAAATGGCGATGGGGCTAAGCTGTGAAACACAAAATTAATTCTCTGTTTGGACAGAGCCGCGGTCACACGTGGAGTCCCAGAGAGGGGACTGCTGTAGAGTAGTGATGCTGATAGGTCAGAGCTTGTGAAATCTTTATTTCCTCTTAATATTTGAGATGAACACGATTCAAGAGACTCAAAATCCTTTAGACTGAGGAGCAATATGTGATTCAAGTGCAGACAGCATTTGTCAAAAGGTGCTTTTTATACACAATCGATCATTAAGATTTGCTGTAATCAATGAGTATAAAAGTAACATCCTGTTACTGAAACATCTGCATCACAGCTCGGAGAAAAACTTCATTTATTTGGATGTTTTAGAGGAAAAAGTTTCCATGCTCGGACGAGTCCGGGTGGCTCAAAACCAGAAGCACTATATTTAGTTGGCTGTTGTGTGTCTGCCTGCTGCGTCACGCATATTTCTGATGCAACCAGCTGAAGTACATGGCCACCGGCCATGTGGCCACAGTCTTTCGAGTCATGGATACAACTTTGATAACACAGACAGGTCTATTTCTTTGAACCGCAGCTTATCAGCCCTGGCGGTTACACACCTCCGGATGCGTGCGGTCTAATCTCGCGTTCATGTTGTTTGCACAGCGTTTGAACAAATACCTTCACTGCTTATTCTGAAAGTGTGAAAGAGGTGAACTTTGAGTCCCGAAGCTGTGAGAGCACGTGGTTTCACGTTTCACCGCCATGACAAACGTGGACATATAGCGATGCCTGTTAACACCATAACATGATGATTTCTTTAACCGCTTGTGTTCTGCAGATTCGATGTGTTGTAGTGTCGGCGAACAGGAAATGATTTAAGACATTTGGATTACAAAACCGTCCCACATAGACTGGGACATTCTGTAGGGCAGCAGGTCATGTGTCCTTCGCCATGCGAAGCATGTGGTGCACATACTTTTTCCTTCTTAGATGACAGACAAACTTTATCGGCAGTTTGGTATATAATTATGTTACTTTTCACAGTTTGACTTCAACATTCACTCTGTAAGTTATTAAAACTAATTATGCTGGTGGGCGAATCTGCGGGGATAATGTCAAATCGCCTACAGTTACAGGCTTTAAGGTATAAAGTGACATTTTAATGCACTTGCAGAGACTTACGTCAAAACCCCGCCGGGCATATTTCTGTCACATCAAGGCTGTAACCCAGCTGGGAGTGTTTTGTCCACCAGACTTGCTCAGTTTTGGTCATTTTTTCCTGGTTTATGTGCTTCTAAATATGAAAATATGATACGTAGGTCGAAATTCATAGAACAGACTGTGGCAGTTCTGGTCTGAAACACAATGATCCGGCTTAGCTTTTAGATGAGAAGAGTGACTTTAATATTTAAATGCTGACTGTGGAGATCGAGCGATTAGCTTAGCTTAGCATAAAGACTGGAAGCGGGGGAAAACAGCTAGCCTAAAGTTGAAAGTCTACCAAAAGCTCATTAACATCTCCTGGATGTTGGATGTTGAGCTGGTCCGCATGCAAAAATGCAAATCTACTCCTTAAGCTTAAGCTTAAAAAAAAGAAGAAACTTCCCAGACTTGTTGGAGTTGATAAATGAATTCATTGTCATGTTAAATACATTTATTTGTAATTTAGCCAGTGAAAGTCACTGCACAGCATTACAGTAAACCTTCATACTTACAAACACATCTGTGCAAATGACTTTCAGAACGGACTCGCCAACAACAGAAGAGAAACGTTGCCATCAGTAATAACTACACTGACAGCGCAGAGCTGTTACTCACATTTTTTTAAGTGCTGCTGTTGGCTGAAAGCTGCATTTGAATTATTTTTTGTTCACGCTACAGAGAATCTGAATCCAGTCCAAACCTTCCTGTCACAACCGATCAATGCAGACTAAATATTACAGGAAACTATTAAAAAAAACTATTACGAGAAACTATCTGCATTAAAATAAAACATATTGTGGTGACAGGGACCTGGAGAAGTGCAACAATACACATAATATGCAGAGTCCAATTAGTTATTTCTCACAGCTTCCCGTCCCTGTTGCATGTTAGACTATAAAAGGTAATGATAAAAATGTTGAGGGGAGGCAGTACGGCTTATTATGGGTTATTTATTGTGGTAACGCGGTACCTTGTGATCACAGTAATGTTGCATATAAAAATAAAGACAGGTCACTTCAGGAGTGTGTCAGATGACACAAAGGACATCAACCGAGTTGGCCAGCACACACATAAATCATAATTATGCCCGTTAATAACTCACGAGGAGGAACAGTCTGTGAAGAAACAATCTGGATCAGAGTTGAACATATAATAAAAAAGATGAAAATATCAACAGGTATGTTCGTTAGCGAGGTCGTCCTTGACTGTTCTGTTAGGAAACAAATCACAAAAAGACAGAAGCTGGTTTTAGTTCACTCGTTTATTTTTTTTTTACAAACAGTAAATGGCACATTTTTCATAAATAACACTTTTAGCAACTCTGTTTAAATATATTGAATTTCATCTGTAACAATTTATTCTTTCCGTCTTGTAAAAGTACCTTTGGAAACATTAAAAACTGACCAAAACAAAATGCAACAGAGACAGAAGGGTTAAAAACAAGCATGCCACCTGCATATCAAACTCTGGAAAACTGAAACACGTTGTTTGCATTAGTAAACATCTACTGGAGGTCGAAGAAGAACAATTATCATTGCACGTTATTTTTCAGTAAACAGCCATGAAACCAAAACAACAACCATGCCATATCAAAAACCAAATTTACCTTTCTCAAAAATATATATGTACAAGTATGTACACGCGGAGACTTTGTGCTTCATCCAAGTCCTTCATATCTCATTTATATAGCTGAAGTCATGCTATAGATAAAGCTCAACTGGACATGCGTGGAGCTGACTTGATTTAACGTAGTCTTGTAATGCTTTGGTGTAAGTTTTAGTTAAGAAGCAGGCAAGTCACTGAAGATACTGTTTTTGAGAAGTGATTGTCTCGCAGATTATGGATCCAGTCAGGAAGTGGATGGTGACGGTGACGGTGCAGGCATTTTCATGAATGAATGTTCCCCCACTGGTTCTTCAGTTTTAAAGCTCTGCAATGCAAACAGAGACAGATGCATGTGCATGTCCAGAAATACAGTATTTCTAATAAAATGCTTAAATTTGTCAATAGGCATCCAAAAAAATCTAAACTAAATCCAACTTGACATATATCAGGTTTGCCTATTTATTTTCCCCCCGCTTCCTCCCTTGGCATTTAGTTAGTAGATGGTGCCTGTGTCCATTCCTGGGATGTCAGCCAGTCCTTCGGCTGATAGCTTCTTTGATATATGGAGGCTCTGATAGGAATGGTCAGCAGCACAGGACAGCACAGAAGGAGGAGGGGGGTTCTAAAATAATCTCACCCGCCCCTGCCACACGCCGATCTGCTGCGGTGGGTATTTCCCCCCAATTTCAGGAGCGGCGGATCAATTTGCCAGAGCTCGTTTGTGGAACTCATTAAAAATAGAATCGATCGGCTGTGCGGACACTCTTAAAGAGACGAGCAGCTGTGCTTTACGCAACACGGCATACTCGGAGGTGGAATATGATGTTTGAGGATCAGCTAACATTTCTGGGAGTCACACGCAGAATGATTTAAAGTTTGACATGACTTAGCAAAAGAAACACAAGATTCTTTACTTTTATTACTTGTTATGCAACATTTTGGGTCGTCAGAGTCACAAACAACAAAAGTGATTGATTAAACAAACACGTGTGTGTTCTGTCAGTTATTTTCTTGATTAATCAATGAACTGCTTCGTCCAGTTCATTGATGACCATTCATAATAAGAGCTCAAACATTAAACCTCAAAATTAAAAGCGCTGCACATCTTTTTAAGAGAAGCTCTGAGTCTCGTTCTGCTCGTGGTCGGTCTCATTTGACTCAGTCTGATACTGTAAATTGGATCTCGGAGCCCCTGAACACCGAGCTGACCCTTTGGTTCTTTGGCCAAGTGACCAAACACTCCAGACAGGCCAGCGTCCAACATTTGGTTGATTTACTGTATTGCTTCTCTTTAGGAGTACATAAGAATGTGTGTGCGCACAGAAGACAACATTTCCATGTATGTGTATGAGATTAGTTACAGGGGGGTTGACATTACAAACCGGGCTGGATGCAGTCGATGGAAAGGTAGTTAAGTCAATGAGAACTCTTACCTTAATGTCAGATGTCACGGCCAACGTCTGCTATCATTGACTTTGGCCTGGAAATGACAGATTAAAGTTAAGTAAATATAAATGTTTTGCTTGGTCATGTAGCCCATAATAGGTTGTACATCTACGTGGCTGCAGAGGTAACTCACGCTTCGTAAAGTGATGATGCACAGATTTGATTTCGTGTCACATTTTCTTGACACTTATGCAAGCGGCAGCCTCATTTCAGTAAAGAACTGCTGCGTGTGTAATATTTCAGACCTCTAGCAGCCACCAGCTTCACATGTGAGGGTAAAATGTGGTAGCACTGTGGTGAAAAAAAACTTTGATTTATCCAAAAATGGCAGCGGACTGTATGTGCTGCAAAATGAGGTCACCTTTCTTTAGGCGGTGTTGAGTTGGTCTGCTGCTGCTCTTGCTCGAGTCTGTAACATGACAGGGAAATATTAATCATCCTACTTAGATGCAGCAAAAAGAGACTTCATTAAAACCTTTTGTTTAATAATTAAATCTATTTCTCACCTTTCCCTTTGGGCTCTTATCTTCTCGTCATCATACCTTTAAAATAGAGAGTAGAAACCTCAGGCTGATGTGTCATTACATGAACAAAATTCTCACCGGTGGCACCAAAAAGACAAAAATTCACTGCAGCATGAGTCAATATATTATTTCTGCTTCAGCTGTCTTTAAATATTCACTGCAGTGCTTACCAAAGCCTGCTTATGAGCCTATTGAACGTCACACACAGTTTGCTTCACTGTTTAGCTGCACAGGGCAGCGTACATAACATACACAGCTTCATGCACAGTTTGGCTCAGGTTTAGTTCAATCACTGTGCTGTCAGGATCCTTTCAACATCGGATTACTGTAAGCAATAAATAGCGTGTGTCTCAACAGTGACCCTTGGTGGTTCAGAGTACTTACTGCAACACGCACTCAGGGATCTGCACATGCTCCATGGGGATGATTTGACTGAGTTCCTGCAGGGTGTGAACGTACCGGATCTTATCGATGAACTTCACACTGCAGGAAACATCAACGACATGTAAATTATTCTCCCAAATGATCTGGAATCTGAAAACTCTCGTCTCTCCAGCTGACGTAGCATTATTAGTCTGAATCTACACGCAGCTGGATCACTGTGTGGCTCCCTAATGTATCTTCTTTCTGTTTATTAGATCTGCTTGGAGAAGCCAGCATGTAACTCAAAGGACAGACTGATGGACTATAAACATCAGGGAGGGTATCGTCACCTGATGAAAGGTCTGGAGATGGCCAGGACGGTGCGGATGAACCACGTTGGGTGAGCGATGATGAGACACTTGAGATTCTTCCTCAGTCTGCAGGCGACATTCACATTTAAAGTTTACATTCTTGACTCACTTCACACCCGAGCCGTTATATGATATTCTGCTGGCCTTACTTCCTGTCGATCATCTGGTAGCATCTCTTCAGCCAGCTGATGCCGGGCATCTTCCTGCGAGGGGTCGCCCCGTTCAAGTAGATGATCATGTAATCTTCTGCCACCAGCAGCTCCAGGCTGCTCATGACGTATCTGGGGACAGAACAAACACGCTTAGACAAGGCTCTCTTCTTTCATGTTAATAAACCTTTCCAACATGATTACACACGCGTATTCCATAGTAACATTTTCTCTGGTCATGTCCTCTGATCAATTACAAAGCGAAAAGAAAGAATAAAGCAGAGGAATGAGGTCGTGAAGAGGCTCATCATACAGCACGCTACAGTAAAAAGAAGAGACCTTACAGGAAAAGATTCTCCATGATGTATGTGTAGTCCTCGCAGTTGCTGTCAGGGAGGTAGCAGGCCGCAAACACGATGATGGCGTTCAGACCTTCACCATAGTAACCTGAAGGAGGAGAGAGACATATCCACTTACAAAAAAGGGAAACAATCAAGGTACAATGCGACAGGGACATGTTAGTGCAGAAGAAAGTAGTGACAGTTGTAGAAGAGGGATAGATTTAGCATGTCCAGGTGCTGGTAGGTAGGTAGGACGTCCCAAGTGGCACTTAAAAGGTTAATTGGTGACTCTAAATAGGCCGTAAATGTGAGTGTTCTGATGGAAATCTACAGCTCACAAATTCACTATAGAAACATGCTCAAACTTTACGTAGCCTGTAGGCTATGTAAGCTGAACCAGAGATCCGGAGAAAGAGTGAGAGTTGGCGCTGTAGGCGAAAAGAGCCATGAAGTGTGATTACTGTCAGCAGCATGAATTATGTGGATTAATTATTATTGGGAATGAATTATAACTCACTATATTTAAATTTATTTCTTGCCTTTTCCTTGATGGTCAGAATAAATCACTGAATTATTTGTTTAGGATCTTAGACACATGAAAGTAAGAAAGTTGGCAACACTGTGGAAGTGAACATGCGACGCAGCGCAGAGCTTGTGCTGGTGCCAGCTCACATTGTGTAATTTAAAGTACAGATGTCCACACTAACCTCCATGTGTGACCACCCTCAGGTACGGTCTGATGACCTGCATGTCGATTCGCTGCTCCTGGTCACCGATGATCACCGTCCGCCACAGACGCCCAGACGAGTCTCTCTCCTCTTCGCTTTCACCCGGGAGACGTTTGGCCGTGGCCACAGGAGTGTCATCTAGACCCGAGGTGACAAAAAAGAAATGTTTGAGTCAGACTGTTAAACCATGCTTCCATTGCTTGCACAGCTACATGTACATTTTTTTTTTTTACTATCGTCTGACCTTCCCACTCCAGCTCGTTGCTGTTATTGATAAACTCCAGTGAGTCCGTCTCATCTGGGGTCTCGATGTCATCCACGTTGATGTCCAGGTCATCGGGGGTTTCCAGGAAGTCGTCAGAGAGCACCGACCCCTCACTCTGATCCAGGGAGAGGTTCATGTCAGGGGCGACCAGAGTGCGACGCTTACGCTGGGCCACGGACTCACCCACATTCAGCGAGGTGGGAGGATCTGGACAGGCAGGCCAGGAGCGTTTAGATACAGCAAATACATATTCAACGCTGTGTATTTATATTACTTACTAGTTCTGTTGTCAGTGAGGCCGCACGAGGAATCTCCATCCTCTGGAAGTGGCCTGCAGAGAATGACATGAATGCACAGTATAAATGACACACAGAGGAATTACAGTCTCTCTTTGGCTGATTGTTTTCAAGTTAATGATTGTTTTTGTCTTTTTATGGATGCTAGTTAAAAGCATTAACATTTCAAATAGACTGCTGTCATAAAAACTGAAAAATAAACTCTAAAGTACGAGCAGCATTTTCACTCTTAGCCTTTTGTTCCTGGAAGTGCCTCTATTGTGATTTAACAACAGTGTGTCCTTGGAAACAATACATGTTGTTCGAGAAAGCAACACCAATAATTACCAACTCCCCTCTGACATTATAATAAGACAGCTAAACCCTCAGCGCGGCGGGGACCAAGAAGGCCAGATTATAGTCGATAGCACTCACGCAACGCATGGTGTACACAGACAGAGACATTAACACAGACATTCATGCACAGACAAACACACCCTGAAACAACCACAAGTATGGGCTCGCTGATGGAGCTGCTGGAGTAATTGCTGTTATTATGTTGTCAGCGGCTCTGTAGACGTACGTTAAAGAAAAGCACCAACGGATATTCAGGAGCGGATTAAACGCTGGAGAGAAACAATTTGCAGTTTAACGGCACTCCTAAACGTTTCACCGAACGCCTGTGAAACACGCAGAGGTAAAAACTGTGCAGACACTCCAGTTACTCCTCTCTAATGTGACTTCATCGTTTGCACACAGATAGATATCAAACATGTGTTACACGCTGTGTAAAAATATGTTATGAATACACACTGGATGTCTTGAATATTCAGTCTCCTCTGCTCATTTTTCACCAACACATTCCCTCTGCTGTAGAAATGAGAGTGTGGGTGGCTGAATATTTTTCCATCTCTGGACACTGTGACGTGTTTGACTTCTCTTTTTTTCCCCCTTTAAGCTGACAGCTATTTTGTTCACTGGCATGATACAACCTCATCACGTAACACGTGACTTACATCAAGGAAAGAACACACCTGCTGCCTTTCAGCCTTCAACACGTGTGGCTAACTTTCCATCATAGCTGGCTGGGTTTGTTGAAGCCTGTACACAAACTGTATACACACACACATACACTCTCACTCTCTCTCTCTCTCACACACACACACACACTCAGACACACACATTACCTGGGGAAGTCCTCATCCTGCCACTCATCCTTAACCTCCATGCTGTCCATCCGTAAAGTGGCTTCTGCCGTACCCATCCTCTGCCGGGGAGGACGAGCTCCTTCAGCTCACTGTGGTTGACGAACAGATAAAACAAAGTCATTCAGGAGGAAGGAAGTGTTAAAACCTTGTTAAAACATGCATTACTTGTCGCCGGCACTCCACCCACTTCACCCAACCCCGATGATTTCATCAGGATTGTCAGAATTTCTTTGCCACTTCAGACTTATGACAGAAAGTCGGTGTAACAAACTCAAAAGGTGTGGAGTTTGAAAGACGTGGGTGTTTACCAGGCAGGGAGGGTTTAATGGAAGAAATCATCCAAATGCAACATGGGAAATGTAGGATTCAGTGTTTTTGGAGCTTGGTAGAAAAATGTGGATATGCAATTTCAACCATCTCTGTCACAAGTTTTGCTTGAGCTCTGATTCTTGGAGTGCCACTAACCTGCACATCCACAATATATAGCTTTTAGTAGGTGTAATTAAGTGCACTGGAAATTCTCCAGTTTCTACAAAGACGACTCTGCCACGACTCTTTCTTGTATAATTGTGTCGTAATGAATTAAAAATGAGCCAAGCTAGGCTCCTTTCTCTGCATCCTTAGGGAAAGAGACAAAAATAAAACACCACATTGCGCACGCATCCCCTCAAGGCGATACAAACGCATCATACATGCCGTCATAGATGGTGATCTGAACTTTCATATTTTACATAATAAAATCAGAAATGACTCCATCCAACATTGCATGGCTCTTTTTTTTCCTGGCATGTGACGTAAGGCTTTACAGTGTCTTGTGTTTAGCTTTTGCAGTGAACATCATATGGAAGTCCCGTGCACATGGGGGGAGGAGCGACCTCCCTGCATCACTGTCCCATGCTACAGCAGACATAGCACGGTCCATTTGTCCACTGGGATGTCACTGATGTGTTAGTGAGAGACAGATCAGAGCCTGAAGTGGAGAACAAAAAGAGGCTCTCTGTCTACATTTGACTCTGAAGGATGGAGGAGAACGTGTTTGCACTCTTTGATGTGGGCTTGATGGGGAACTCCTTAAACGCCACCTCCTTCTGATCTCACACGCTCAAACAGATAGATCATTTCTCCCAGAATGCAGTGTGAGCGGAGAAAAAAGATAAACACAGCAGATCCGTGCGTGTGGGTTGGTGTCTCTCACCAAAGCTGAGCTGCCCTTGCACTGAACTGCTGGACACACAGTAATGTTTCTGTACGGCACGTGTTCGTTAGGGATTTGAGTCCAGATGGCAGGGCAGCCTTCATTTCCCAAACACAGTCTCGTGAGCTGTTCAACACGCGGTGCGTAACGAACCAAACACCTCTTAATCTGTCACAGAAATGGAAGGCTAGTAGCTGAAATGGCAGAGCTTGAATAGAACATGACCATTGTTTCCTCCTCTGCAATATGAAATCATTTACATGGCCTGCAGCTCGCAGATACACATCAACAGAGCCACTGATGATAAAATCCAAGGAAATTACGATGAGTGCAGCCTCTTTGAACTTGTCTGAGAGCAATTTACAGACACGAGGATGGTGATGCATTTCTCTATAAATGTTTATGCAAGTTCAGTTCAATTTGAGAGCTTAACACTGTGAAGATAATTTGCTTTGACTGACCAAACAAGCCACCAACTGTTATTAGATTAAGAGCTCAGAGAAATAGAAACATCCTCTGTGAAATGACAAAAAATGTCTGGAAAATTGGTGTATGTTCATGCAGGTTACTTATGTTAAAAAGCTGATTGAGGTATTACATTTTCAGGGTGTGTGAAAGGAGAGAAGCCACTCTGTCACGACTCCCACCCTCTCCTCATCTGACACCGTCTCGGCAATTTGAATCACAAACACCAGCAGGATGAAACAGAACATTCAAAATCATGTCACAGAGGCAGGGGTACTCACATACTGTAATTAGGAAGACTTCCTCTTTGCCGTTTTGAAATCTTTCCTTCCTCCTCCTCTTTAAATCTACCTGAGCAGAGCGAGGCTCATCATCTGTTTACGTCTGCAGGTGGGACACTCGCGCGCTCAGGAGGTTCTGGGTGTTTTCTGATGGAGGCTGAGAGACAAATCGTATCCTCCTGTAAAGAGGAGAACGGTGAGGAGAGAAGAGTCAGGGTCATCACACAGAAAATGCCATCCTGCTCTGATCATTTCCTCTCAGAGTCAGACCCCGTGCTGCTTTTTGGAGAAAAGAAGGGATAATCCTGGCTCGCTTTTAGCTCATCTCATGACGCTCACCATCTCTCTCGGTTACTTCTGCTGAATCCCTCTCTTCCACCCACCACCCCAGGCTCTATAATCCTGCTGTGATGATGTCACCCGTATGGGTGCTGTGTTATGGTGGTTATGTAATAACACCTGCCTACCTTCTCTTTGTTTCCCCCCGAGCTGCCTGGAGTCACAATCAGCTGTTTATCTTCTGCTCACGTTCAGTCCATTTTGCATCCATGCTTCAACGTGTTTTCATCCTCCCGTGAGCTGGAAAAGACGGACGGATCTACTTCACCGCCTGTTCCCTGGCAACAGCATTTTCCTCCCTCACATACTGCCTCTCTCTCTCTCTCTCTCTCTCTTTGCTTTTTCTCACCATCTCTTTTACGCTCTCTCGCTCCTGGTGAAACCCCTCCTCCACATGAGTTTCCCCTCCCTTTCTCTTGCTCGCTGGCTCTGATGCTCACTCCCCCTCCTCCTCCTCCTCCTCCTCCACCTCCCTCCCTCTCTCTTTCTCTTTCCCTCCTGCTCCACACACAGCTGCACGGAGCTCTGGGCGATGAATGCAATGTCAGAGAGAAGCCACTGACATCGCCCGGAGGGAGCAGCCACAGTTTCCTATTCTTCTTCCTGTCATTGGCTGATGGTAGAATAATGCATTTCGGGTGCGTTTACAGTTTTCTATTAATAACGCTACTTTGCACAGCTCTGAAACACTGCAACATGCCCAGACCTGTGGCAGAAATAATGTTTTTACCCAGAGATCCTGCACAGTTCAGACACAAACTGTACTTGAATGTAGAGAAGACAGCTTTAGCTGTTTAAGAACAATATTTGGATGACGAGCTGTAATTAATAAATTAATAATTTGCCTGATTTCCACAAAAGGTTTATCTAGCTTTAAACTGTGGCTTATCTTCTTTTGATGATCTTTTAAGTTCCACATTATATTTTCACAAATTGTGGTACTGCGTAGTATTTATAAGCTCTTTATGTTTTTGCAATTGTCCATGTCCAAGTGGGTCACAGATATTTCTCCTGCCTTGCATGTTGACTTTTCTGCCACCAGATGGTGACAGACTGCTCAGTTACAACAAAGGAAACAGTGTGCTGCTCTTCTCATGTTTAGACTGATAACCTCATGTAAGGCCTGTGTTATATATTTGATACGGTTGGTATATTTAGCATCATAATACTGTTAGGCAGCGTGAAGGAAAGATACTTTGGTAAAAACTCATGGCAGCAACAGAAAACAGAAGGTGAATTCATTGTTTTGAGTCAGTGTTTAATTTGCCATGTATCTGATCCACCAACCAGCTCTTATTTTAGTGAGAAATCTTTTTTGTCTCTTTCCTAAACACAGTTATCCACTGATTACTGACGGAGGCTGATCAGGTTCAAAGTTTGTTACAATCTAAGATAAATTAAGATGATTAATTATTGTAATAGTTGTTAAAGCAGTGATACGTGTTACGTCGAGCCTCATGAAGATCAGAGCTGAAACCCCTGAAGCTCACGTCTGGACAGATGCTGTACTACACCCACGCCGATACAGTCGCCGAGCACGTTGGTGGTAGTCCTTAGACGATCCCTGTCAGCAAACATGCAAACAACCAGATCTGAGGTTATAATGAGAACTGTGTGAGTGTGACTTTCAAAGTGTTAATGTACAGGATACTTTTAGGGTGAAAGTTCAGCATGTAACAGATGAAAAATCAAACATTATTCACAGGCACAAACGATAATGCTAGCAGCATGTAGACTTACAGAATCCAGTCAAAAATCACCAGCAGTGAGATGTCTTCAGTGGGCAGTCCAACTGACACCAACACAATCACCATGGATACAAAGCCAGCCTGTGGGATGCCTGCTGCACCGGTGCTTGCAGCTGTGACAATCAAACTGAAACAGGAGAAACAGGGATGGTTCTGTGATGCCATCTTTATTAGTGTATAAGAACATGAATTCATAAAAACGTATAAAAGTGTTAAGCTCAGCGTCTTTGGAACGTACCTGAGGACAATGATTTGACCCAGGTTAAACTCCATATTATTAACCTGGGCAATGAATAAAGCAGCTACAGCTTCATAGAGCGCCGCACCATCCATGTTCATTGTGGCACCAATAGGCAGCATGAAGCGTGCCACTTTGTCCATGTAGTGATATTTCTCCATACAGTGGAGGGTAACAGGTAGCGTTGCAGAACTGTGAAGAAGAAGAAACCCAGATAATGTCACCTTTAGTTACAATCAAAACATAATTTCAATTATAAACCTAAAACCATGACATATAGTGTATTAAATCACCTGGATGACGTCCCAAAGGCAGTGGTGAGTGCCTGGAGCAGACCGCCCATAAACCTGAAGGGATTCTTACGTGTAACCATGAAATAGATGAGGGGCAGCGTGAAGAAGCTGTGGATTAGTAGGCCAGTGATCACAGTGAGACAATACATGGCAACTCCACGACCCGTCTCTCCAGTGTCTGTCATCTTCACAATCTGTCCTGCCATCAGGAAGAAGGTTCCCACCGGAGAATACCTGTGTAAAAACAGCAAGGTGCCGACGTGTGCCAAAACCTGGACACAAACACGAATAAAGCATGAAGCATGCACTTACCAGATGACTATGTTGACCAAACGCATGATGGTTTTATTCATGCAGGCAAAGAAATCCCTCAGAGGTTTGCCCTCAGTCTCCATCCTGCCCAGCATGAGGCCAAAGGCAACACAGAAGACCAGCAGACCCAAAAGATTGAGTCCATCTGAGGTGCCCGGCACTGGTACTCTGTCATCTACCAGAAATGTTGTTAAGATTATGAAGTACTGAATCAACGTAAAGGACACTAGGACAAACATTTGGTCACAATCACAAAAGAAATCTCACAGTTTTCACTGGTCTCTGTCGTATTGATGACACCTCCACTCTCTCTGGAATAAACTGTTTTATACTACATGAAGAGCACAAGCAAAGATTTGTTAATATGAAAGTGTCAGGATGAAAAATACAACAAATAACCGCAGATCTTACCTTTCTGAGACAAGCCTCCACCAGATTTGAAGGAATCATGTTTCTGTGAATCAAAAACACAGATTAGATGTTTGATGATTAGATGCTGAAAAAACACGTGTTAGATTTGAATACACACCTGATGAGATCTAGAAAGGAGTCCACTGTCTGCACAGCCTCTGCATCACCACTAGAGGACACCGAGGCAGTCCTGGATGATTTCCCCGGTTGGATAAGAAGAGCTAAGGTGATGCCAGTGAATGCAGCAATAACGGTGGTGACCATGTAAAAGCCGAGGGCCCGTAGCCCAATTTTCCCATGAGCCTTTCTGTCCACAGATGACATTCCTGAAAGATAAAGATGTGACTGTTAAACCTGGTTAGTTATTTGTCTGTGGCGACTTGTCCAGTCATCACTTGTGAAAATTATACCTGAAATTCAATTTAACCAAGTTTAAGTGTGGATCTAACCTGTAATCAGACTGGAGATGATGAGAGGAAGCACCAACATCTGCAGGATTCTCATCAGCAGTTCTCCAGGAAAGGTTAAATATTTTATTTCCCTGGCTGACAGATTAATGTACCGCAGAGCAAAGCCCAGACCAATCCCTCAGAGAAACACAAACATAAGTCAGCAAGTTAGTGGGTCTATCAAAGGGTGAGTTCAAAATACCAAATAAGCCCAAACACGCAGCACTGCCAGCGAGGTTATATATTAATACAACTCATGAAAGCAGCAGGTCGCAGTTCGACTTCACAATAGTACGAAAGATTTAAAGATAAACTTTTCTGAATTACCGAATGCAACAGCGGCCACTGTAAGAACAACAAAAGCATTCCTCTTAAAAAATGCCAAGACATTAGATCCATTCTGGGATGATGATCCAAGACCTGAGAGGTTACGGATTTCCTGAGGTTCTGTGACCTCTACCGAGTCCAACTCAGGCAGATCATTAGGACACGGCAGCACCTCTTTCATAGCTAGTCTCAGAAAGCAGTATAGACTGGAGAGAAAACATGAAAGCAGGTTAAAATAGTGCAATCTAACCTTTAAAAATGACTGAGAAGTTAATTTTAACAGAAACATTACACTGTCCTCAGTTATGTGGTAATGATAGAAAAAGAAAGATCACCTTTAAAATGTGATTCCTTGAACAGTCTTTACAGCTGCACGTCCAAGTCCACAGCATGGCCAGCAGTGTGAAAGTCCAGCTTTGGCTTCACCACATTAATCATCAGCTTTGCGTCTCCCTCGAGTCATGTGCAAATTTAATTCAGAACAGTCAGCAAAAAGACAGTGATATTAATAAAATGACAAAACATTTTTATATGTTGCTCATGCTTAAATGAAATCATCATATTTGCCAGTTTTAAGATGAAAATGAACTTTCAGTGACACTTACAGACCTTGGCACAAACGCTTCAGTCCTTGAATCATCTGAAGCGAAGTGTAAAAGCTTACAGCATGGAAACAGTTTACAGCACTGAGTGCATCATTGCAGCAACATGGCTGGCTGTGATAAGCCACACACAAAGCATGAAGCAGTACAGCACTAACAAATGCACGAAATTATACCTATTGCATGATAAGATACTCTGTGGTCAGTGAAGCTTCAGCCTGCGTGACAATAGAAACAGGTTTGACACTGTGCCTGGTGCTGATGAGTCATCTTGAATTCAGCTGCATTTGTTTGTGGGTTTATGTTTTATATAACATTCTCAGACACGAGTATCATTTATCTCTAGTGCTGCTGACATGACCGGTGAGAGCTCACTGTTCAATCACATCCTTATCAGAAAACTCAACTCCAAGAAGTGACAGTGATCAGGCACTGGACACTAAAACGTATTTATTTTCCCTTTATAAAATATTACATGTTATTAAAGACATTTAGCTATCTCTTAAGCGATGTCGCACAGCAGGGCAACACCACGCAAGATCCAGTGGTCTGGTGCCTCCATGGTAGGCAACACCACCGCTGTGATGTAATTCAAGTCTGTGCGCCTTGGTTTCTTGTAGATGGGGCAGACGTACAGCTTAGGATCCATGGGCTCAGTGGAGTTGATGGCAAACATGTGGATGACGGGCAACGGTGTGAACAGCACTTTGGGTGAGGATTCGATGAGATGGGTGTTCTTCCTGTCCCAGCCGGCACCGTCCAGGTATAGACCATAGACATACACGCCCTCCTGTTGAGGAAAGGCAGTCAGTAACAAAATACCACTTGTGTTCACATCTCAGGATCAATACTTTAATGCAATGCCAGACCAAGTTTATCATGAATGTTAAGTCTAAGCTGAAGTATTTCCATGCTTTTTGACTCACTGTAGGCGAGGATGTGATCTCCTCCCTTGCCTGCTTTAGTACTTTGTTGTGCAGGGTGACTGTGTCCAGAGCCCATCCTTTGTTTGCCCTCGTTACTTCCTGCCTCATGGCCGTCAGAAACCCTGCAAACATTCCCAGGAAAGACATCATTATTACAATTAAATCTGTTGGGATTAATATACTAATGTACTTTATTTAAAAACTGTTACTCACCCTGAGGGTTAAAGAAACCCGTCATCCAAAATGTTTTGGGTCTTCCTTCGAACACCCAGCTGTAGAACTGTTTGTTTCTCTCCAGAAGTTCTGTGAACCAAAAGCCCAGCGTGGATGACTCCCAGGAGATTTTCCTCCACAGGTTTGGCACACGGGCATCAAAGATATTATCCAGGGCATCTCGGAGGTTCTAGGAGACAATTACAGATATATATAAGAACTGTAAAGGTGTTGTATAAGGTGTTTTATATTCAAACAATGAAATATGAAAATCAAAATACAGTCTGAACAGAACTGACCTCACTCATGATGATAGTACCATCAATGGCCAGCTTCAGGTCAGTCAGACTTGTGCGCACCACACCGATGATCCTTTGCATTCGATCCACCTCCTGACGTAGGAAGATGTTCATTGGGTTCAGGATTCCCATCTTCATCAGCATGGCTTTGACCTTAAATGATAAAAAAGTTGCAGTTCAGATTTTAGCTGGTGGAAGAATTGGCAACTAAACAAAAATCGAACAAACTGACCTCGTGTGGTACGTAGTTTGGGGGCAGTTTGTCCAACATGTCCTCTGCCATGTTGTAAACAATGGACTCTCGAGTTGCTCCTGATCCCCCTCCACTTTCCTTGGGCTGGATATTTGTGATTGTGTCGAGCACTTCAGCAGATGTGTTCGTCTGATACCTAGCCAACATTAAAGCAAACATGAACGCTATGACAACAGTAATACTACACACTACGCAGCTGTATCACAAATAGCTTTAGGATAATGTTTCCTTACGTGATATCAGCATTAGGATGCAGCCCCAACGCTTGGGGTGAATCTATAGTGGGCAAGCTCTGAATGTATTCCATGTATTCCTCCACTGTCTTGCACACTGGAATTTTGTAGCCCGTGTAGAAGCAAAATGAGGGATCAAACATCTTCTTACTGAACCACACCTGTAATGAAAAACACCATCCTCATGTACTGTAACATCAAATCAAATCAAACTACTGATCAAGGCGGTGAATGAAAACAAAGATTTGGTTATTACACGTGCAAAACACTTGAGTAGGCGTTTGTCGTAGTCATCTGTAACCCTTCCTCCATATTGCACCTCAGCTAGCATGTATCGCACAGTTACCCAGGATACATCCTGCACAGAAAAAAAGCATAAACTGATGAGTGAGAGCAGACGATAAGAAGATCTTTAAAGTCAGGCCGCTGTTGCTGAATCCTCGCCTTCTTGGGGCCGCAATCATCCAAGTGTCTCTCGACAAACTCAACACTTGCGGTGAAATCAGCAGAGTTGAACTCGTACGGTATGTTCCAACCTAACGGCCCGAATTTACGCCGTTCCTAAAAAAAAGGAAGAGATAAAACGTGATTACAAATTAAATCAAGTCAATGAGCATGAATTAATGTTCACTGTGTTACTGTTGTGAACATATTTTACAGTTTAAAATACTGATGAACTTGGAATGGACGGTACCTGCACAGCAGTGTGGAGGAAGGCCACGCTGTACAGCATGGGCTTCCACATGGGAAGGTTGCTGACTTCCAGCTGGTTCTGCGAAATTCCTGCAAATGTTCGTTTCAAGCCAGCGCGCACTCCCTGGGGTGGATCGTTCGTAAACTTGATAGAGGACTATGAGGAGAGGAGAGAAACAACTGCTCTGAACATGTATGTACTGTATATAGGTTCATCACAGTACTTGAACAGGTTAGGTCAGGTAATTACACAACATAAAAGCTTTGCAAAGTGTCACCTGTAGGAGTGTGATGGAGAACAGATTGTGTGGTTCTGTGGTGATCCACACCCTGAAAGTATCATGCATGGTCTCTGCTGTTGTGATAGTTTCTAGCAGCTCATCCATAAACTCCAGCCCCAGGTGGCAGTTTTGCAGAAGGACCCAGCCTCCCTGTACATACAGGTCACACATCAGATGACACAGTCAGCCATGCCTTTAAAAAGTCATCACTCATTCATAGAATGTAACGAAGAACACACACCTGTGACATCGATGTCTTAATAAGCTTCCTTGCGTGCACCTCTTGCCCTTGACCCATGGATATAGCTCTGCATTCTGTGAGAGACGAGTGTAGTGAGATCAGGACCAAAATTAAAATGAGAAGCTCATAAAAGTTGTAGATTTAATACGGCAGAAAAGCTCACCAAGCTCAAGTCTCTTAGCAAGCGCTTCAATTTGCTCTGTGGGATCTGAGCCCATGGAGAGAAAGCATATTAGAGGGGTGCGAGGGTCACTCTCCTCCCATGTGCTGTGAAGGTTTAAGAGGACCGGCTCAGCAAACTTCATGCCCATGGACTGTGCTACATACTTTCTGGCTTGAGACAGGGTACGATCAGGGCACCAAGACCTGTGACATAAAGAGCGTATAAGAATATTCACTATCATACTGTGTATTCGAACACCTACTGTAAGCAACATGACAGGAACTAACCTTATTAGCAAAAGTCTATGGAAGACATCGAGGGAGTTGTATTCTGGGATGACACCCTCCTCCGGGGCATCAAGATTGACCCACGCTTTCCAGGGTTTCCCGTTTTGAGACACCTAGCAAATATGTCAACATGAATAACTAAGAACACGTTAATGGAGCATTCACATGTATGATTCACGGAACATAAGCTCGCCTGGTTTATGATGTTAGTGAACTCTCGCAATTTGCTGAGTTCCACCAAGTTTAGCCACACCATATCCAGGATCCAGCTGAAGGGCTTTGGGGGGCAGGTCTTCAGGTCAAGAGCTGCACCACCTAGTTGTATATTCAGAGAAGTTATCATGTTATAATATACCATAAAAAGTGCATTAAATCTTTCTGGCAGTGACAATTATCTTACCTTTAATAAGAATCTGAAATTCGTTGTGCTCTATTACGTTCTTCTGTAAGTCAATCTTGAGGGCCAGCAGGAGTGTGAAGATGAACTTGTGGTTTTCATACAGACCTCTCACTGAGTATCTGAACACCTCGTAAGTCAGATGTTCAATGATGTTTGCAATTCGCTTTTGAGTTTTAGAGGACTTCTCTGACCTGTAAAAGCATATTCATTAGAGCATCAACTGTAAACAGAGCGAGTGACAGAGTGAGTGTGCAAAAATGTGACAAAATGACAAAGGCTGGCTGTTAGAGCGAGCAATGGTTAATTTAACTCAGAGTTAATTTGTAGCATAGTGTGGAATATAAGGTTCATAGTACAACAGCTGTCACAGCCTCATTCTTCAACTTCAAAACTAAACAAACGCCAACATTGTTCAAAACATGCTTCTTCAATCAGTTTTGATGAAAGAGTACCTTGCCAATGACAGGTCAAAGACTTTGAGGAACTGGCCCAGGGAAGTCTGGTACATGACGTTGACCATGCTCATTTCTGTGATGAGGAAGTAAAGGATGCTGCCTCGCGAGGCGACGGGGCGATATTCTGCCTGAGCTTCATTGATCTTCAGCTCTGCCTGTGCTGCGACACTGAGCTTTGTGCTAACTTCAGCAGCAGTTTGCTTAGTTACAGTCAAAATGCTCATCATGGAGTCGTCATCAACCAAGGAACCTTCAATTGCACAAACAGAAACACGTCGTTACCTTTAGAAATTTCCAGAAACTGTCATTAACTTACACTAGTAACTATTGTACCTTTTGTGCTGCTCAGTTTGTACAGCAAGTTGTCCTCCAACTCTTGCATCTTTCTCTTATTGGCTGTTACATCCTCAATTAGTTTCAATCTTTCTGCCTCTAGTTCCTGTGAAAAGAATTAGAGTAACTCTCAACAACTTAATAGTTCTAAAATTCACGTGCAGCCCAAGGCACAATCAATACTGCATAATACTGTTATAACAAGGTAATACTGAAAAAAAGAAGCATTGATTGAGCTAGCTGACATCATAGACTAGTTTGGCTGCCACGTGATGTTGCTAAACCACTCGTATGGAAAAAATAGACACTTACATATTTCTCTGTAAGGATGACACGGCCGAGCAGCTGGTTCTCCAGGCCCTTCATGTTAACAGTGAAATCAATGATCGATGTCTTGGCACTGACTTCTGGAGTGTATGCTGGATTAGGCAGTTTGGTGGTTATATAAAGCTGGAAGCCATCCATCACATTTACCTCTTTGTCTCCCACTTTGACCTATACAAAGGCAGATTTTAAATCAACTCATAAAAGATCATCTCTTCTGATTTCCTCCATCTACATCACATCACATTTACAGAGTTTCCCGATGGACAGTAAATGTGAACTGCTGCAATCTATAACTGCTGTTAGCCAATGTTAGCTCAGTTTGTCAGTCCATCTGCCCAGACTGTGACCTCAGAGCTCCAGGGCAGTGTTAGTGTAAGGAAACGGCTTGCTGATGATATGCTGGCTGTATATAACTGGCCTAATCCTCCGGTCAGAGAAGACGCAGCAACTTCTTCGTTCTTGGCTTTATTATGTTCTTCAAAATAAACAGGGCACAGCAGCAATTGTGTACATGCGTGTGTGGTTTGTGATGTCTGCAAAGACAACAATAATAAACAGCATTAATAATGAATAACCTACAGTGGTATTAACGATATTAACGATAAAATAACATGAACTGCAATAGACATGACTAAATAAGAATCACCAGTAGGTGTCAGTGCAACATCGCTAAACAGTACGACAGCCTGGCGCAACAAGCCAGTCACCTGACCGAACTGAACGGAGACATCCACCAATACATTCAACCTGTCACGCCAGCATAAGTATAATAGCAGCCTCAAGAACGACAGTTACACTGCTAAATAAACAATAACATGAAGAAAGAAATGTATGCCGGTTAAATAAGTTACGGCTCGGGCCGTTCATGTCCGTGTGGCTCTGTGACACACCACGTGGTAAGCTAACAACGTAAACCGAGCTTATCAGTATGAATAACCAGTAACATTAATAACCGTAGTAACATATAAATATAAACAACACGTCAGACAACTTACGTAATCACCGACGCACACTGTTGTACAGAAATGATTACTGCGAGTTGGCGAAGAGTGCATTAACTGATTTAACTCGCATCATTTTTTACACATTGCGCACGCGCAAGAACAGTCCACAGTCTCTACCTAGAACAGCTCGCTGTGACGTGAACTCCTCACAGCAGGGAATTCACAACAGCCGCCCCCACATTCATTCATGAATGTGTAGAAGAAGTACAAGTCCCTGCTGTGGTTAAAATACCCTGGTGTCCGTGTCATCTTCAGGCATCTTGGGGAGAGGTACCAGCTTGGTAACGGGCCGAGTGTAAACTGTACCTTTGATGTTGACATCCGCTGACCGAACTGTCCCATCATCACTGTGATGAACTTTAGTGACCTTTCCTATGGGCCAGAGTGCCCTAGGAAGCTGAGAATCCACCACCATAACCACTTGGTCTACAGCGAAGTCGACCGTAGGAGTTCTCCACTTCTGGCGGCGCTGAAGATCAGGAAGGTACTGGCGGGTGAATTGGCTCCAGAACTGGTCTGCCAGGACCTGGCTGTGCCTCCACCGACGGCGACCTAGAAGCTCACTGGAACCATATGCGGCTTGAGGAAGTGATGCATCGCGCCGCCCCATCAGCAGCAAGTTAGGCGTTACAGGATCAGGATCAGCCAGGTCAGAAGAGGAGTATCCCAGGGGCTTTGAGTTAAGTATACCCTCCACCTCCACGAGGACAGTCGACAACACCTCCTCTGATACAACTTGGTCCCGCAGCACGACTTGGAGGGAGGCTTTGACAGACCTTACCTCCCTCTCCCACGCGCCACCGAAATGGGGTGAGAGAGGAGGATTAAACTTGAATGTGATGCTTTGGGCGGCCAGCTGCTGCTTTAATGGGGGGTCCTGATCGTCCAGGGATTCTTTGAGTTCTCGCTCCCCCCCCCGGAAGTTAGTGCCTCTGTCACATAAGATCTCGTATGGCTTGCCTCGTCTTGAGATAAACCGACGCAAGGCCAGTAAGAACGAGTCTGTGTCCATGTGTGGAATTAAATCAAGGTGGACACATCTTGAAGTAAGACATTTAAAGATAATGCCCCACCGTTTCTCATGCCTCCTTCCTATCTTCACTGTATAGGGCCCGAAGCAGTCAACCCCGGTGGACCAGAATGGAGGTTTGTTGATCCGAAGCCGTGCAGCTGGGAGGTCGGCCATCTTTGGTGTCACGGGGGTACTTCGCCACAAACAGCATTTTGCACAGTGTTTCTGGTGTTTCTTTATGACCTGGCGACCACGTAGGATCCAGTAATTTCTCCGAATCTCTGCGAAGATTCTCTCGGGGCCAGCGTGATGCAGACGGTGGTCGTAGTCCTTCACCAAGAGCTGGGTGATTGGATGATCAGGGCTGATGACGACAGGATGAAGGCTGTCTCCAAGCAGGCTCTCTGCTTTGCGTAGGCGACCACCAACTCGAATCAGACCTAGCACTTGATCGTATTCAGGGCTGAGAGCACTTAAACGGCTGCCTGATTGGACTGGTTTACCC
This sequence comes from Nibea coibor, assembly GCA_023373845.1. Classification (NCBI taxonomy): domain Eukaryota; kingdom Metazoa; phylum Chordata; class Actinopteri; family Sciaenidae; genus Nibea; species Nibea coibor. Next base: position 4,746,882 of record CM041725.1, read on the forward strand.
TTTTTAAGTGCCTTTAGTTCCTCTGGGAAACTGTCAGATTGTATCCTTCTCAGCAGAGTAGTCTCCATCTCGATGCGATCAGCGGCAGACATAACTGGGGCAGCCGCCCCGTGGAGGGACTGATAGGTGGCCTGCAGTAGTTCAGTCCATGAACTGTATTTAGCCAGGTCTGGCTCATTGCCGCTGGTAGTGGAGATGTGCCCACAGAAGGTTTGGGCTTTCAACTCATCAGGTTCCTCTGTGAGAACTGAGGGATGCGCTGGCCAGTGGTCTGGGGACTGATGCAGAAACGAAGGCCCTTGACTCCACCGGCTTGGCTGGGACAATTCGAGGAGTGTCTTCCCTCGAGTGATATCATCAGCCGGGTTCAAGTCAGTGTTGATGTATCTCCATGATCCAGGCGTGGTAAGATCCAGTATTTCAGTGACTCTTGTACCGACGAATACTTTGTACTGGTTTGACTCTGACTGTATCCAGCTCAGTACAGTTGTTGAATCAGACCACAGTACCAAGGATTGGATGGGCAAAGTCAGTTCTGTCTGCAGCAACTTGGCCAGCTGGGCTCCTGTGAGTGCAGCACATAATTCCAGTCGGGGCATTGTCTGTTGTCGCTTGGGTGCGACTCGCGACCTGGCCATAATGAATGACACAGTGATACGTCCCTCTGGGTCCTCCACTCGTAGGTAGGCGACTGATCCATACGCTTTCTCCGAGGCATCACAGAAGATGTGTATCTGCCTGACTGATGAGTCGTTGTCGGCCGCTGCTGGAACATAACAGCGGGGAAGAACTATGTTCTGCAACTGAGGGAGCTCACCTTCCCAAGCCTGCCACATTGGAAGTAACTCATCTGCAATAGGCTCGTCCCACTGTCTTTCTGTAGCCCACAAAGCTTGGACCAGGACTTTAGCCCGGGTTGTGAAGGGGATTATGTATCCCAGTGGGTCGTATTGTGAGGCAAGCACTCTGTACACGTTCCTCATGGTGGGCTGTTTGGGTGATACTGGCTGGGATTTATAACCCAGTGTGTCTTCCATGCAATGCCAAACCAGGCCAAGCGTGGATTCCCTGGTGTCAGATCCTTCAGCAGTTAGCCACAGCTCAGATGTTGCTGATCGTGCCTCAGTCGGGAGATGAGAGATTACCTCGGTCCTGTTGGATGCCCACTGCCTGATCTCAAATCCACCTTTAGCGAGGAGGGCTCTCAGGCGGTCGAGAAGATCCTTGGCCTGCTGTGGTGAGCGGAGTGATTTCAGACAGTTATCCACATAGAACGAGGTGATTACCGTCTCCAGCAGGTCCTCATTGCCGCTCTGTTGATCACGAACGTGACGCTGCACAGCGTAGATGGCACAACACGGGCTGCAAACCGTGCCAAATGGCAGGACGTGCCATTCATAGATGTCAGGTGGTCTGTCTCTGTCCATGTCACGCCAGAGGAAACGCAGAAGTGGGCGGTCCTCAGGAAGGAGTCTGATCTGATGAAACATAGCCCGTATGTCTCCACTGATGGCGACCACATGTTCTCTGAATCTGAGCAGGACCCCCAGTAGTGATGGCCCGAGAGAGGGCCCCGGTAGCAGGTCATCATTCAGGGCACTGTTCTGGTAACGAAAGGAGCAGTTGAACACCACCCTTGCCTTTCCATTATGGTGTACTAAATGGTGTGGGATGTACCAGGATTCAGCAGAACGACTGGCGTCCTCGCTGGTGATCCGCTCAGCATATCCTGCATCCACGAGCTTGTGTATTTCTTGGTTGTAGACTTTAGCAAGCTCAGGATTGGTCAATAGACGGCGTTCTGTGGAGCGGAGGAGGGGCATCACAGCAGCGGGTGATGCACAGGGCAGAGCTACTTTCGTCTTTCGAAGGAGAGGCGTTGCATATCTTGTGACACCGTCCATGAGTACAGTGGTGCTCTTCTCATCAAGCATGGTGAGAGCTGCTTGATCTTGTTTGGATCTTGTCGCCTCCCTTTCACTTTTGAATGGCAAAATGTCCAGCTGCCACAGGCGTTGAACATCCTTGTGTAGGTCGGAGCAAGGTGTTTCAACCGACAGGTGAAGGAGGGAGCTCTCACCGGGTGGATGTTGAAGAAAGCTGGTGGGCCCTTGCACTGCCCAACCGAGTCGAGTGCAGACTGCTACTGGAGCGCCAATAGGTCCTGTACGTACTGGGTGGATTGGAGTTATTAGATGAGGGTGGTCGGATCCAATCAGTAGCATTGGCTGTACTTTAGTGAATGTGTGCAGTGGGACTCCTTTCAAGTGATTGTATTTACTTGTTAGTTTGTCTCCTGGACATGACTGCTCAGCCAATTGGAGTTCAGTTGCTGTAAAAGCTTGGCTGATGGAGTGATAGGCACGTGGCTGCGTGTTAGCAGACACTTCAAATGACACTCTCCTTCCCTGAAGCTCCAACACATCCTGCCTGATAGTCTTCAGTTTAAGTGACTCCACATCTCCGCACAGCCCGAGATGTTTTACTGCAGCAGCCAGAATCACAGTACGCTCAGAGCCATCATCTAACACTGCATGTGTGTTTAGTGTTCTTTTGCCGTGGCGGAGCAGCACTGGTACCACCTTTAACATTACACGCCCTGAGTGACTGGCGTGATCCAGATACACGGCATTGGTTGGGGCACTGACGGTGAGAATGTTTAGTTGTGGGTCTTGGGCCACAACTTCGTGGAGTATCAGCAGGTGTTGCTTGTTGCATGAGGGGCAGAGTTTCTTTAGGGTGCAGTTCTCTGGTGAATGGCCACGTCCACATCTCCAACATTTCCCTTTGTCTTTAATCCAGGCAGCTTTCTCCTCTGTAGTAATTCTTTCGAATTCAGGGCAGTTGTTGAGATAATGGTCCTGGGTGGTTGCGCAATATGGACAATAGGGCTTGAAGCGCTCCCTCTTTTTACCGGTGGGCTGATCCTTCTTTGAGCCTGGCTGGATGTGGGTCTGCTGATGTTTGACTGCTGGAGAGTCACTGCTGAAGTAGACAGAGGCTGGTTTGGACCACTGTGATTTACCTGTTTTAGTCTCTCTCTGTGTGATGCGACTTGACTCAACTGGGTTAAATTCTGCTGCGCGTCGGGACACCTGGAGCACCTGAACCTTCATGTCCAACCATTCAGCGAAGTCTGGTAAGGTGTATGTCTGGTCGCTCCCACTTCGGATGATGCCTCTTTTTATGCAGAATTCAGCGAAGCTATCCCTGTAGTTACCAGGCAGTTTACCAAGGAGGGTGTCTACGTGGGAGCCGCACCGCAGTTCAGACTGAGCGGGACCATCCATGTGACTTAACATCCCCACCAGTATGTTTACAGCAGAGGAGAAATCTTCAAAAGCCTTTGCATCGCCAGGTTTCACAGGAGGAGAGTTCAATATAGTCTTTAATTCCCCCTGGACCAGCTGTCTTGGCTGCCCGTATCGTTGCTGCAGAGCGTCCATTGCACTGGTGTAAGGAGTAGAGTCATGTATGTATCTCTTTGCCATTTGGTAGGCACTGGGCAGTTTGAGGTGATCAAGCAATACTTGGTATTTATAATCTTCAGTTAAGTGTCTGTGTGGACCAAGTAAGCTATCCAGACCCCTTTTCAGCATGATGAAATCACTCTCCCGTCCAGAACTGAAGAAAGGCAGTTTGGGCTTAGGGATCCCGTAGGAGGCTGCAATAGCCATTTCTGTCATGTTGAGTGTTGCAGGATTGTGGTAGGGAATGTTGTATCCTGGCACTGGGGGTGGACCACCCGTGGGTGTGAACTGTGGGAAGTGTGTAGCTGACTGAGATCCAGACTGGTGTGGCTGTGGTTGCGCTGCAGGGGGATACTCAGTCCGTTGGAGTGGGTAGACTGCTCCTGGATCAGTAGCTAGCTGATAAGGAGGGATAGCAAGAGAATTTGGTCTTGTCCCCTGTTGGTTGAATGCAGCAGGTTGAAGTCCTAGCGGCGGTCCAGGTGGAGGGTTGGCCTGATGCTGCACGTATTGAGGATAGCTCTGCTGTTGGGCAATTGTGAGGAAAGGCTGTAGCCTAGTTTGCGACTGTGAGGGCGCAAGCTGATTTGTCAGGAACGCTGTCGGTGGCGTCTGTTGAGCTGGTTGGTGCTCCGGCTGGACATACTGGCCTGCATGCTGGACAGGCAAAGAAGGTGAATATATTCGCTGGGAAAGTGGGGTGTGATGAACTGCAGGCAGCTGTGGAAACTCTGAGGCCAGTCCAGTCAGATTAGCTGAATGATGAGTAGGCTCACTGGGGTCTAACATTTGTGCTACTACCTGGACAGGTGGCTGCAGGGCTCTGGCAGCCTGAATTGTTGAGCTGAGTTCTCCTTGTTGCATGGGCAGTGCTGCAGGTGGATGCGGCTCACGGTTGTCTAAGAACGGACAATATCCTCCATCAGCTGATCTCCAACTCATCTGATTATCCAGGAGGGGGGATACTCCAAGCTTTGTCACTCCACTGTGTTGAATATGAGGAAGGCTTGAGCTCCGGGCTGGATATGACGAGTCGAATGGGTGCTGCTGAGGGTGAGCTTTACCTTTTACACTGTCCATGGTTGACTGTAGCTGTCTCATCTGCCTAGTTAGGTCTTTCATGCGGGCCTCCATCCCTTCTAGTCTCAAATCTTCTGGTCCAGCAAGTACAGTATGGTCTAGAGGCTCTGTCTGGTGTGCTTCTATCACTTGTTGTGCTGTATTCTGTCTATTCAGGTAGCCACGGTTGTCCATGACGAAGTCATGTAGGTGCCTGGGGAGATGGCGAGTCCGACTTGGGCGGAGTACAACTGGAGGTTGCTCATCTGCTTGATTGCCAGAAGTTGCCATAGCGCAGTCATACACAGGATCCGGCTCGAAGGACCACTTGTAAGGAAACGGCTTGCTGATGATATGCTGGCTGTATATAACTGGCCTAATCCTCCGGTCAGAGAAGACGCAGCAACTTCTTCGTTCTTGGCTTTATTATGTTCTTCAAAATAAACAGGGCACAGCAGCAATTGTGTACATGCGTGTGTGGTTTGTGATGTCTGCAAAGACAACAATAATAAACAGCATTAATAATGAATAACCTACAGTGGTATTAACGATATTAACGATAAAATAACATGAACTGCAATAGACATGACTAAATAAGAATCACCAGTAGGTGTCAGTGCAACATCGCTAAACAGTACGACAGCCTGGCGCAACAAGCCAGTCACCTGACCGAACTGAACGGAGACATCCACCAATACATTCAACCTGTCACGCCAGCATAAGTATAATAGCAGCCTCAAGAACGACAGTTACACTGCTAAATAAACAATAACATGAAGAAAGAAATGTATGCCGGTTAAATAAGTTACGGCTCGGGCCGTTCATGTCCGTGTGGCTCTGTGACACACCACGTGGTAAGCTAACAACGTAAACCGAGCTTATCAGTATGAATAACCAGTAACATTAATAACCGTAGTAACATATAAATATAAACAACACGTCAGACAACTTACGTAATCACCGACGCACACTGTTGTACAGAAATGATTACTGCGAGTTGGCGAAGAGTGCATTAACTGATTTAACTCGCATCATTTTTTACACATTGCGCACGCGCAAGAACAGTCCACAGTCTCTACCTAGAACAGCTCGCTGTGACGTGAACTCCTCACAGCAGGGAATTCACAACAGTTAGCGTTTGTACCACAGGCACAGGAAAAAGCGTTTTTTGCTGATAGGGAGCAGAGCTAGTATCATACCTGAACCGGAGTTGTATTGTTAATTTCAAGTGGCTATTACATGATCTGACCTTGAAACTGGTCCCAGATTTAATGAAGTTTTTCTCAAGGACATTGTCAAGGGCCGGGTCCAGCTCCTCAGAAACATCTTCAATAAGCAGTGGGCGTCCCAGGGAAAGACAGTCTTCCAAATGAGTGCGAAAGAACTTGTGGTTAAGTGAAGTCACCTGCAAGACAGATTACAGATTACTTCCATACTATGTGTTACCCAAGCAACTAAACTGGGTGACAATGGCACGACTCCACTGTATTTCACTATGTACTTGGAATGAATTAGCCTTTTCTTTTTCCTTAATCCAAGCCTTTCCCTGAGTCTGGGGATCGATGAGGAGGGGATATCTTGTTGCTTTTGTGACGATGATACCATTCTGCACTGATAAGTCATCTCCAGGGAGTCCCTGAAGGTTCCACTCACTTATCTTAAACATAAACAGGAGTGTGAATGTGTTTCTTCACATGATTACTTATCTTGTGCAGCAAATATTGAAGTAAAATTAAAATTAGTTCACGTTGTTCTTACAGTGGGAGGATCCACCAGGGCAGAAATGAGGTTGAGGTCTTCTGTAAAAGGGATTTTATGTTTCCTGAGCTCAGCCTTCCAGATGTCCTTCAACAACATGTCACGGAAAGTCTGGTTGAATGGCCCACAGTAAGACAAGAAGCCAGTGAGTTGGAGCACGTCACCGACAAGTCTGCCAGGAACAGAAGCAGATGACCTTATTTAAGAGCTCTCCTGATCAATAAGCTGCAAATCTACCCTGACAAAGCCAGCCTAACAAATGTCCCCCAATTTTTATGTGTGCCTTAGTAAATTCAGTTTTACCTGTTGATTTGTAATTTAAATTCTTTGCTTTGCTCTATCCAGCGAACTTTTTCTCCACTAAGTCCATCAATAAGTTGGGATGCAGCCTGCATTTTATTCTTGCACATCTCAGCACCATCCAGCAAGTCCTGAAAAACACGATATTATTATTATTATAAGTGTTTCATGAGACATAATTCAAAGACAAATGTTTTATAAGATTGATTCACACCTGTTTCTCTTTCATAGCAGCATCACATTTGGCCTTCACTTTGTCAAACTCTGCTTGCTTTTCGTCCAGCTGAGCCTCAGCTTCACGCAGCTCAGTATTAGCTGCTTTCAGTCGGGTTTCCTGAATGAACAGGTTAGCCTGGACACAGATGAGGAGAAATGAGGAGAAGAGGTCAAGAAATTATCTATTGCTTTGAGCTAAATGAACCATTCTGGCATTATTCAACTAAGGACATCTTAAAAACAGGGTGTTAACAGAATATTAAAGTAAAATAGTGATCTAAGCAAGATATCCATTAGCTGCCATGATGAAGATTACAGTATATTAACCTTGAGTGGCAGCACTTCTTTGTTGATGCCAAAGAATGTGGCCATAGCCCGGGTCCATGCCAGCAGACCAGCTACATTACCACACACTTTCTGGGCATTTTCCATTGTGTAATCCTCCATTTCAAAATATGGCTTCAGCAGTTCGACCATTTCCTCTGAAATTTGGTCCTTTGGGAACTGCTGGAGGGAAATCATGAAACCAGCTGCACTCATAAGCTAAAGAGCAGACAAGGAAAATTTGGCAAAAGGGAGTTGTTAGTAACTTGACAACAACATTGTCAACATGGCAGCACATGCATAACTGTACAGACAGTCACATCTCTCTATATGGGTTCACAGAAAGTGTTTACAATGTGCTGGTTGTGAGTACCTTCAGTGCTTCTGACCATGATGGTTTAAGACAACCTCGTTCTGGATCAAGAGTGATACTGTCCAAATTCTTTTGGAATAAAATCAAGCAGCAGTCCATGATCCTCATGATCAGATGTGGAGGTTTGGCCAATTTTCTCACAGTGGCAATGTCAGCAGGCTTGATGGTCTGTGAAGATTTTTCAAGTAGATCATGATATGTACACTACAGCAGATGATCCAAATACACAAATATGTACCAAGTCACACAAGTCTCACATTAAGTGCAGCTTCTGCATCTTCTAAAGCCGGTTTGGCAGCTTCCAGCTTCTTCTCTGCAATTGCTTTCTCTACCCCAATTTCATCCACAATTTTCTGAGCTTTATCCTTCACAACCTGGACCTCGTTCTTTACGATGGTAGCAGCTTCAGCACTGACTGTCACCTCTGCTACCACCTATATTCATGCAACAAGAACAAGAGTCTTTTATCCAGTTTTTCAGATTTCACAAAACCTGGGGCAGATATTCATACTACCGTGAAAAATATTTACATAAATCTCATTGACCTAATAATACAAAGTTTTGCTTCCTCTACATTAAAAGTTCTTGTGCATGGTTGTGGGAGACTGGTGCCTGTATTATTATTTACCTTGTCAGCTTTGACAGATGCTATAGCCAGTTCTTTTTCCTTGACTTCAAGCTCTTTGGAGAGTTGAGCCACAGACTTACTGGCCTCCATGAGTTTGTCCAACCCTGGAAATCATTAACACCTTTTAAAATCCTTTCCCTGAATAGAGTTACATGTCATTTTTTAATTTTTTGTGTCTTGCTGCTGGACTTCCTTACCAACATCCATGCGCTCTGCTAGTGTGTTGATATAGTTGTGTTTTTCAGTGTACAGTGTTTTGTAACCATTTATAAAAGATAAGTAGGATTTAGGGGTGACATGAGTTCTTCTTCGAAATCTGAAAGATGAAACAGCACACAACTTTCATGTAGTTCAAGTTCATGTAAAATATGTCTCCAGTGTGAACTTAGATTTAATTTGCATGTTATACCTTTCAAAGTAGCTTTCACAGGTATCAGACACTTTGTCATGATATGTACCCATGGTGGTCACCACAGAAGCCTTCACTTCATCAGAGCAAACCATTGGAAACTCTGATAAGAAATAGTTAGACACAGCCACCAGAGCCTCATTGGGCCAAGGTGTGAACCAGTCTATGGTGCAGCCAGATATCAACCCTGGAAACTTCATAGCTCTGGAGCGAAACTTCTGTCCCACCTGTCAAGGAGAGTAGAAGCAATAGAAATGAATGGAGGATTTTTACTTACACAGGGACACATGTGTAATGTAACAGTTTATGATAAGCAAACTTGAAACGGAAGAAAAAAAGGCAATTACAGAAAGTGAATGCAGAGAAATATGAAGTAAACAAAGTATAAGTAGTTTTAACCTACCGGTGAGAAGCAAAGAACTACATGTAGATTCTTTTTGGACCGGGATATGAAGTAGTCATAAAGATTGTCAAAAGTTGGAGGAACACGAGGAAACTCCTTTTTCATCACAGAGATGAGGTTCTGGGTGATCTCTTGTATCTCGTCTTTAGCGAAAAGGTTGGAGACCTGCGCACAGTTAATTCAAAGTGAGGTAATCAGGACCTCTAACGGCTTAACTTCGAATATTTCTGAACTTTATTGTCTAAATGCAGACTTAGATGGTTTGGGTGATCATTGATTGGGGCTTCAAAGACATCAAACTTTTACTCACCTCTCCAGAAGAAAGAACATTGTTGAGGTACTCGAGGAAGGCTTCATCTTTTATTTCATTATCCGTAAAGATGAAGGTGATGCCTTTTCCCTCTGCCCCAGCTATTTTATACAACACTTTCAGGTCTTCCATGAAATTGTTTATGTTGTATGTTCTGATGAGAAAACAGAAGTGTAAGAAACAAATCCTCAGTACATCCTGTATAACATCCTGTAAAGATGAATGACAAGCTAATTTTTCTGTCATTACTTTGTCAGTGTGATCTGAAAGATGCTGTATCCAGCTATGTATGATCCTAATCGAGTCAGGCTCTGTTTCCCAGATCCTCCGACTCCCACAAGCAGAGCATTACCATTGTCAGTTCGAATGATTCGTGAGATCTATAGGAAGGAAACTCAAATAAATCAGAATTATCTATAGTTTGTTCTTGTTGTGTATTTATACAGAATGACTATTAGTCTGACCTTAACAAGATGAGTCATGGCATCCGTGAAGAAAACCAAATCTAGGCTGGAGCCTCTCACAGTCTCATTGTGCTGGGACTGATACATTATCAGCTTTTCTGATAAAAACTCAAAACTTGGCACCTGGAGGAATGTTAGTTTGCTCAGACTACTGTGACAGTTGTGGACATCTACAATATCTTTCGTGCAATTGTTTAAATGCAAAGTCACATACCAGTTCATAGATTTTGGGGGCATCAAAGCAGGCATCATCTTCTTCTTCTCCAGTGGGCTCAGGAGCATCTCGCAGGAAGTCCACAAAGTATGGCTCAGGATGAATTTCTGGGACAAGGTCAGGATCAACGTGCTTTTGAATCACCCGAGTTACAGCCTCCTCAAACCACTCTCTATCCTCAGAGCAAATAAACCTATAGCAAAACGATGGTTCTGTTTGTCTTTTTGCCATTTCTTGTTGTATTCAAAAGTAGATGTACTGTACGTAAGCACTGTACCTGTCAGCAATCACTCTTGTACATTCACTTTTGAAAAGAGCCAGGAGAGTGGGGATATCATTACACTCCTCGGACTTAATGTTTAACATTCCTTGCCAGATCCTGGACAGGTCTCTCAAATTGAAGATGTAGTGGAACTTGGATGGCGTAGGAAGCATTTTTACCTTTAATGTGAAATTAATCAATTCAGGTCATGCTTTCATTAATAAATGAGTCCTTATAATCCATTTCACATCATTCTTCAGGCGTTTACCTTTGTCCACTGCCATAGAATCCTCCCAGCAGAGACAAGACACTTCACCATATGTGAAGTCTCAGACATGAAGCCCCTGCATGTATGGAAATATCCACAGCCGATTACACCTGCAGAAAAAGGGTGTGAGAGAACAACTAAAGTGTTTCGTATGACTTTAAATGAGCAGAAAAATGAATCATTTTAAAGACGGCTACCAAAGATTTTATCAATGGATGTGTTGGATGGCAGAGTACAGTTGAAGACTGTAAACTGTCTCTTCAGTCGTTGTGGGATGTCATTTCTCCCACCACCAGGGTGAATCATGGCAGCCAGTATCTGTACGTCTACAATATTGGTGAAGTCTCCTGGCTTGTCCAGATTGTACATGCCGTTCATTTCCATCATCTGGCGCACTATCTCATTGGTGATCTGGTTGGACAGTCATATATAGTAGTCAGACTGAACATGAATAGAAAACATTCTTCTCTAATCTTTCTGTATACAGTACCTGATCTCCCCATTCATTGACAACAGGCATGTTGATATCATCAACGAAGACGGTCATCCTGCGTCCTCCTGGGGGTCCATAGGTGCTGCCAATTCTTTTCTCAATGTAGCTTTCCACTGTTCGCTATAAAAGCAAAAAATGTTCAGCACTGTACAAAACCATGCATACACAACATGGTAAATATTCTACCTGGAACATTAGGGGTTCTGTCGCTGATGAGAAGTTTAGGGACTTGGACAGGTCTGTCTCTGGATCATATGTTTTTGTGTAGCTTTTTATCATCACTGTCTTAGCTGTCCCTTGTTCACCAATAAGCAGTACAGCCTAAAACACAACATTTATATTTTATAGCCAGGTCTTTCATTTGTTTTATTCTGAAAGGTATGTCTAAAAGAGACAAGTTTACTTTGCGTTGCTTGGCAATAGTCTCCAGCAGGAATGAGGTTCTTGTGTTATCCACATTTGGCACAAGGATAGAGGCATAGTCTGGCACGAGGTCAGTTGGATAGACATACTCCCCAACATGGTTATTCCAATGACACCATTCACCTGAACAGAATGTGCCATACAGTTAGTCATGTGTGCACGATTAACAAATACACGGCAGTATTTAACGTATAAAATGAGTATACCGTTTGGATTGACCATATACTCAAACATAGTCTCCCCTGGCTGTATTTGAGGCACATCAATGCTGCTTTCGTGAGCTCTGATGTAAGCCTCCAGTTTGTCTCTATCCTCTAACTCCAAAAGGGCTCCCAGGCTCCACATCAGGCAGAAGACAAAGAGGCGTTCGAGTCGCTTGCTACCGGCCAAGCCACCTGGGTCCTTGGTTGGGATGAGGCCCTCCAGCAGATTCACAGACTGTACATAGTATTAAGATAGTTCAGTGTTTCATGAAAGTTTAGAGCCACCATCTAATATCATCATCTAATTGTGTATACATACCTGCATTATGTAGTTGCATTCCAAAAGCTCCATTTTGGGTTTAAGGTTCTGCCTCATATATAGGTAGGCGTCCCCATATATCTTATTGTATAAACCCATAATGCTCTCTGCCTCTTGTGCATTGCGCTTGTGAGCCCATCCCTAGAACACAAAGCCAACATTCCACCTCAGCACTGATTTAGAAAAGAAACATTATTCGTTTCTTCAAACACTTTCTGTTTTGATGATTTGACAAAACAACTGTACCTGGAGTATGGGCTGCCAGCTGAGAGCTGAGGAGCTCATGAAGACCATGCCCACCCGGGACACAGTAGCAGGGGAGGCGTTATCCATGTTGTGCACCTCAAACACCAGCTTGCAGGATGGACTCATAGTGATGCGGTCACCATTAGCCAGGGTCAGTGTCTTGTTATCATCCAGCACAGAATTGAGGTTCTCAATCCATATGGCATCTACGGGGCCATCCAACACGATCCATATGAACTCCCCTGTAGTGTACACATTTTAAAGCCATCACAATTCGATCCTCAGGTAGTATAAGAACATTTTTATGATGATTTGTCACATAAATTGGGGAATATTAGTTTGGATGTACACTAAACTTTGTGTGACAAACCTTTCTTGGCTTTAAGTGTCCTCCTCCACAGAGTGGAAAAGATCCCGTCTGTCCAATCATTGGTAGCTGCATCAAGACGACCGAACATCTGTGGAGCAGTAATTGCTTTGGGATTCATACGCATCTCCCTGTGTGGGGTTCCACATTCACTCAAAGCTCGCATGAGAATGTTGATGACCGTGGTCTTCCCAGCTCCACTTGGGCCCAAAGTCATCAGGCCATGGCGCACTCGTGAAGCTTCATAAAGCTGTTAATGACAGTAAGATATCAGTGAGGTACAATAACTTCCTCAGACATAAAAACACAACAGAAACTTCACATGCAAAGGATGTTTTTAATGGTACCTGAACCAGCTTAAGATTCCATGGTGGGTGGTTGACAAGACCAGCATGTTCAACTTGATGGGCAACAGCAGCTTGAAGTTCAACATATGTACTCCCATCCAGCTGGATACCAGGGAACAGGTCATTGATCAAACTAAGGAAGAGGGGCTCATCCTCATCCACCTGAAACATACAGGAAGATTCACATACACATGATCTGTTGATAAACTACAGTATTTCCATTATCCCTGATGGTCTACACTGAGTTCCTGTCATACCAGTTTAGAAAGGTTCATGTCACGCAGCACTCTCATGACAGTGCTGGACTCTGTGTCATCTGGCCGTGCTCTTTTACAGGCCCCCAGTGTTCTCAACACAGACAGGATGTTTCTCAGGCCAAAATCATAGTGCACCTGGACACATAGGAGAGGTCGTGTCAGAAGGGCAATAATCAAAGTTAAAGTTATTAAGCACTGGCCACAACATTCTCACCTGTTTTGTAAGTTGTTCTTCACACAGTTTATAAAGGACAAAGAATTTCTGGGCTAAAATGACATTTTCATTGAATCCACAACTGGCTAGTTTGACTCTCATGATGATCTGCCAAAGACAACAGTGGAGAGATGACGTCTGTTAGGACCAGAATATTACTTTAAATATTACTTTACAGGAAAAGCACTCTTCGCCCACCTGTCGGTCTGGTACCATCATAGACACTGTCCTGAATTGCACTTTTAAGTTTTCAGGAAGTTCCTGGCGACCTGCATATCCGGGATTCTAGACATGGAATGACAACGCATTATCTAGAGTAAATTTTATATGTTCTATCTTGTTTCTTATGAAGATTCCTGTCCATCTGTGTATCCTACCATTGTGATAAACAGGCCAAACTCTGGATTCAGATCCACACAGTCTCCATCAGTAAAGATGAAAGTGGTTTTGTGTCTCTTGCGTGCCATCAATACAATGTAGATCTGCTGAGCAGCAACAGAAAGCACCGGCAGATCGATTCTGTTGAACTCATCAAAGCAGCCCCATGACCCTGACTGTGCAAGGCCTGCAAAAAGAATTCACCATGAGATAACTGGTATTGAACACCGATTCCACACTGTCAGATGAATTGTTTCATTGTCAGGGATACCTTTATATATCCTGCCAAGTCCTCTGAAGTCCATTTGGTCTGAGCAGTTGAACACCACCACATACTTGCCGAGGCAGCGACCCATGTCTTTAGTGGTTTCAGTCTTCCCGGTGCCAGCCGGGCCTGCGGGGGCTCCTCCCATGCTCATCCCCAAAGCCTGGGACAGTGTGATGTAACACCTGCAGATAAAAATCAGTTCTCCCATTCAACTTAGAAATTAAACCCTGTATGAAAACTTCAATTATTAAGTAACAAAACTGAAGTCCTCTTCACTTGCCTGTCAGTCAGAGGGGTGATTACCAGACGGTCGGTGCAGCCTAGAAACTCATTCTGATAAATGAAGTCGACATTTGTGATGGACACAATGACCTGATCCAGGTCCTCCCTAAAGTAAAATCTGCTCTGCTTCAGCCATTCAAAGTCACTGACAGATTTTATACGCATCTTTACCTGAGGACAAAGTAGGAAGTCAATCTGAATGTGTTACATACATGACAGTAATCAGTACTCAGCAATTTGAAAGAATCCATGACATGAATAAGATTATTTCAAAGAACCTACTAGATCATTGAATATATCACTCTGGTGAACGTGAATTGTGACGAGTGTCTCGTATTTGACTCTGTCAAATTTGGTCAGGTCGTAGGTGGTTTGTTTAATGAGTGCGCTGAGTATATTTAGGAATTTCTTTTTGGTAAGCGGCATAATGTCCTTGTCATATTCAGCATTTTGCAGTGCCTCTTCTGCATCTCTTGTCCAAAGCATCTGGATTCCCAGTAAGCCCACCTAAAAAAGAAATTAAAAGTATCTAATGAAATAAACCATCTAAATGTAACCTGAATATACAGTATGGGCTAATATACATTAGTTGTCATGCCATGCTGTACAAGTATTCACACCATAGGGTTATCATTTTTGTTATTTCACTACTGTAATCCAACCTGGGCTTGGAAATCGTTCAGGAAATTCAGAAGATTGAAGTCTTCATCATTGATCTCTAAATCTGAAGATTTGATAACAGAGTGTAAAGAAGCCTGCTGTTGTTTCAACAGCTCCCCCAGCCAGAGCTCCACTGCTCCCTGTGCAATGACAGGTCTGTCCAGCTGAAACCACAACACAAACATTTACTATGTTAAACTATATTTCTATATAATATATAATATATAATAATATATATATAATATAATATTAAACTTTATTTCTATTTTGCAAATGTAGAATTACATTACAGTTACAATTTGCAAATGCAAGTAGTATAACATACCGGTAGTTTCTCCCCCTCTTGTGAAATAACAGCCAAAATCTTGTCATACTCTCTTTGATGAAACTCTGCTTCATTAACATTGTCAAACACGCCGAGTAGATGCGACTGAAAAAATATTAGTAGCTAAAATTAGTACAGTCGGTACTCTGAAAAGACAATCACAGGATTCATGTGCTTGATTTTTCATCTAAAAAAGCAGTCAAGAAAATGAAAATTCTCTGTCACAATATTAAGATATTCTAAAATATCTTGCCATGTTTTGCAAGAGTTTGAAAAAACATAAAACAAAACTAGTATTTGTTAAAATAAAGTGTCTAACCTGAATTGTGTGAGAATCGCTGGCTTGTCCAAGGATTTCTAAGAGGGCCGGATCAGACACAAAGAAGAACCGTGGGAACAGGAGCCTCTTTTTCTCAAGGTACCTGTTGAATTAGATCACATTATCCATCAAATTTAGCAGAAAAAACTATGGCCTGTGTCGTTCAGGGCTACATTTTATTATCCCAAATAAATTTTTAAAAAATGGAAATGGTTGAATGAAAAACATTAAAGCAAAAATAATTTAGAACCATTAAATACAAGTAGAAGAGAGGTTGGTTTGTAAATCTTTTTAGCCCCAGAGAAATTAAAAAAAACTTTTTGACAAAGCTTTACCCTGCAAGAGATTTTTGACAGAACTCGAGCTGTTTCTGAAGATCTGGTAGGAGCTCTCCTAGAGTTGGATCACACACACAGCATTCCACCACATTTGGAACTTTTTGGGCTCGCTGCATGATCGTGATCCAGGACTTGTCAATGTTCTGAAAACGCTTTGCTTCCTACATTGGGAAAAAATAACATATTTTTTGTATTTTACTAAGGAAGGAAGAGCTCAACATTGTAATTTTAATAAGGTATAATGACTATACCTGCGGGAGGTCTTTGGCGATGTCGCCACCAACAAACACAGCCTCCAAATAGATCCACAGGTTTTGTACAATAACCCACTGTTCAATCACATCAGATGACGTCGAAAGCTTTGAGACCCAATCCTGAATCTCTGCTTTGTAGTAGGCGCTGTATCTGTAAATGGCAGACAAGGACACAAGTTTCAGTACAAGACAGTGTGTGAGCACTGTCTGAAAGAAAGCTTAAATAAATAGAGCCAACATTATTTGCATCAATACTTAATTTTCCTCTCTGAATTATCAGTTATAGTCACAACAATCATGACGCAGTATTTTTCATACTAGGTGTTAAATGCTAATTTTGGTCAATGTCTTGAAATGTTAACATATTAACATGTGTAAATAGTTACGAGTCACGTTTGTTTGCTCTGTTGTACCTGTTGCTTAACAGTGACCCCAGCACCATCAGACTATCCTCCAGGATGGTAAGGATCTCTGTTGTATCTGCCCCTTTCAGCATCAGCTCTCCTCTATCCTTGAATGTCATCAAGCTCAAAGTCTGACTGGACCACACTTCTTTCACTTGTGACAACTTGGCCTCAATATCCTTCTCCTTCACAGCTGATATGCAGATGTCCTACAGTATAAATGCAAAAGAAGTCAATAAGATTAAATACTGCGGTGAGAAATTAGCACAATATTTAAGCGCAATATCCAAACTGCCAGCAAACCTCAATATCATCTTTGTACTTCAACAGAGGTGCTTCCATGATGTTCTCCAGTTTAAAGGTATCTGACTCCACCTCAAATCGGTGCCCAGTCAGGTCTGTGATTCGGCCCCAGTGCCTCATCATCATAGATTTGTTTGCCATCATCTCAAGCAGAGGGCAAGACTCACTGAAATCATCAATTGTCTTCTTCAGGTCTAGGAAGGCTTGCCAGTCCTTCAGTCCTTTGGGTAGCTTTCGGCACCTAGAAACAGGAATAATTATTCATGGCTATGTGTAAAACTAACACACAAACAGTTGTACTTTCTATTTTTTTATCTACATTTGAATACCTAGAACTGTAACTTTTTTACGATTTAGATAATATTGTATTAAGTTTGGGAAAGTTTACATAATGGCTACTTCACAGTACACAAAATGATTGTCTGTACTTAGCTTACCTGTTTTGAAATTCCAAAAGTTCTGAGTTAATCTTCTCAATATCCACATCAGTCCACAGAATGCCATAGTATCCCCGAATCTTACTCATCACTGCATTATATAGGCCATAGAGTTTCTGTAGCAGATCAAGTTCTTTTCTGAGGTAATCAGGGGAAATCATAGATCTATTAGTTGGAATTCATTATAAAGCACCATAAAGATTAACACTGTAACAAAGTATTCATAAAACTGTCATTGTCCTGATAATGTAGGGTAAACCTTTGAAAAGTGGTTACACACTTTTTCTTTTCGAGACAGTCATAATTTGTGACTGGCAAGCCAAGAAGCTGCTCCCCAGAGGTATATGTGTTGAAATTTTTCCACAGCTCTTCAAATCTAACCTGTTAAAAATAAATATGTATTAAAAACACAAAACACTTCATCCACTGCGTCAGAAAAGCAAAGGTAGCCCTTGGAGGTGAGGAATTTAGCTAGTCGACATAAAGAAGAATTCATTTTTGGATTTTGATGTAACCCCTGTTGGACAGTAGTACTCTCCATCACATTTGGGATTTCTACTTGTTTAAATGCATTTTATATATCTAACAGTGACAAGTATGTAGGACTGTATTAAATAAATCTACAGTATTACCTGAAAATTCCGTAGCCTGCAGCTGGCTTCTTGAGGAGCTATTCCCTCGACCATGGGGCCTTCCTAAAAAATAATACAAGAACTGATTAATACCTCAAATATGTTGACTGAAAACTGATTACACTTAAAGATTTGCAGATTACTTACTGAATCATATTCTTCCAAAAAAGTGCCAACGGCATTTTGAAAGATGGAAACTCCCTCCAGAAGGTTTTGTTTGAACATGGGCTGCATACGAACAAGCTCATATTGCACTGATCTCTGGGGAAATAGATAACAGAGATCAGTTACAGAAAACACATTATAAATCCCATAGCAAAAAAAAAAATCATACATATGATAATACTAACAGCTTTGGACTCAAGCTTTTTGAAGGACTGCCTCAGACTGCACACGTCCTCTGTTTCCCTTTTGGTCACCTCATCATATTTCGTCAAAATTTCATAGGCTTCCTGTAAAATATGATATTGTTATTATAACATGGTTATGTGACACCTTCATAAATCAAACTGCAGAACTACTAAAAGAAAAAGAATGTATACAAATTTAATAAGCATACAAACCTATAATAGAGCGTATGGATCAAAAATATGATGGTGATGGAAATCACAATCATGGCAAAAAGTCCTCAATAATTTCACTAATAACGCCTCAATGGATCATGCAAAGCCAGCTCAGTTTATGTACACACTTGCAGCCTATATCTTTAAATAAAATATTGTGGTGTTCATACCTCAATGGATATCAATGTCATATCAGTTTGTATTTCAGCATCCCGAAGTTTTGACAGGGCACCCATGGTATGACGCACATCTTCCAGATTAACCACAGGATGGGAAAGATGTGTGAGATATTTGTTAAAATTTATTTTACGGTCTATCATTATCCTCTTGTACTGCTGCCTCAGGTATTTGCACAACAGTTTCTTCCAGGCTTTGGTCTCAAGTCTCAAGGTCGCCTTTAATGGTTCTGTGGGAAACAGATACATTTTGCAGTGTTTGAATTTGCATTACTGAAGTCCTCTGATGCATACAGCTCTCACCCTACAGGTGATGACATGACCAGTAGAAAAAACTGTCTTAAAAAGGTTTATGTGATTGCTGACACATTACGGCTACCTTACCTGTTGACAATGCGGTAGTCCCCACAGCAATGATGGGTGCAATATCATCAATTTCTTGTTCAATTGCGTCATAGTGCTGAATTTCAGATTTGATCTGGAGCAAGGATGGTTTGGTGTCCATGAATTCCTTAAAAAAAACCCATAATGTTACTGTTATAGGAAAAAAAAGTTAAGATTTTCTCTACAATTTAAAACAAGCAGGAACATGCGGGAAATCAAACCTTGACTTTGAGGTTCTTGTCCTCATTACAGAGCACTTTGAAATGATTGAACTGCTCTAGCACTTCAGTCACTGGTCCTTTCTGGGAGCTGATGGCTAATTTCAGAGTGACCACAACTTTTTTGATGTCCTTGTTTTCAACAATTCTTTGATGGAAATTCACTTTTCCTCCTAAATAATTAAATGAATAATTAAAATGAAAACCTTTTTTAAAGGCTGCATGTATATTGACTATGCTCTTAAAACACAGAGATCTACAAATGAACAACTTAAGAACAACTTATTTAAAATCCACACAATACCTTTATTTTTTGTGGAATCTTGACTATACTCCTGCTGCCATGAAACACCCTTGCTAACGTCCAACACCAACTTAATTAGTTGTTTTATGGTCTGTTGGATCTCATCTAAAGTTGGAGTCATTACCTGAAAACAAATATCGAGTAAAACAAAATTTTCATACAGAATACAGATACAGAAGGGCTTCATGTGAACTGGAATCAGTAGATGAAGAGTGGAAACTTACCACATCAGATTTAACCATCTGGACTTCAGATCTGAATAGTGAGACCAGATGAGACTTCTCGAAAGAACTAAAATAAACATTGGTTGAGTTTGAGCAGTAGGAGATCATTTTTATTACATATTTATCTTAGATACTGGCCTTTTTCTTCTTGACAAACACAGACACACTTACTTATTGTCACACATTCTCCTTTTCATGGTCTCCAGAGATAACTTGGTTGTTTTGGTCAGTGCTTCCAACACCTTTGCAGTGAAGTTTTCATAAAGCTTCCTAAACTCCTAGTAAAGTTAAGATTTTGATTCGAAGCATTAACACATTTGTTGATATACTGGATACAAGAGCAATGTTTTGGTGTTACTAGGTAAACATACCCTTTCAATTTTGATCGCTTTCTCTCTACCCTTTCCCTCATCAGGGATCTCTGTCTCTTGCTCTCCTGATCTCTGGCCTAAGATGTTTAAAAAGGTCAAATAAAAAGGTAAACACACATACATTTCTTAAAATTTTAGGTGCTCTATGACTGTTTGCAACACTCAATACCTGAATTCCTGATGCTCAACACACGATCCAGCTCCTTCACTGCTTCTTTGACACGGCCACATTTGTAGTCCAATGTCTTTGTCTGCTCCTTACATAGAATCTAAAAAAGAGATACATTATGATCTACATCTTTTAACATCTTTTAACATTCATTGAAAAGACATTAATAATTTGATTTTGCTTCATGTTACATAATAAAGTAAAATAGATACAATTCAGAGCATGACAATGAGTCAAATGGGTCCACACCTCATTATGTTCAATCAGATCCTGCAGTGAAGACACGTGACACACTTCTGGGAGCTCAATCATCACAGTCTTTGAGATGTCTTCAAGGACCTCATCAAAGTGTATCTCATAGATATCTTGCACCTGAAATAAGAAATATGGCAACTGGAAACATGGAACTTGAGCAACAGTATATTTAGGAACCCATAACATAAGTTATTAATAATCATTCTGAACTGGGAATCAAATATAGTGGATGATTTTTTAAAAATCTTATCCTGAAGTTAATCTTGGTACTACTTTCAACAGTAAAGTATTATATCTGAAAAGGAGAGATTGCTCTGTGCTTTTATTCAGTACTATACCTTCTTTGTGATATGTTTGAGCTCAAACAAAGCAGTGTCAACATTTAGGAAGAATTTGTCTAGGAGGAGGGATGACCAGGTGTGCAACACTGACCCATGGCGAAGCGCAAATTCCACCTTTTAATTTATCAAAAACAAAGTCAATAAAAATTTGAAACAATAGAAGCAATGATAATTTTAACTATTTAACTCTTTAAGATATGAAATCCATGAAAATATAAAATGTGACAAAAAATATGTTCTACATTTAAATGTGCTGTATTTACAAACAGCTTACATTTTTTATTTGTGAATCCATCAAGTTGGCACATTCCTCAGGTATGCTCGCACAAGCAGACTCATAATCTGCCAAAATGGTCTATAAAAAAGAAAGAAGGAATACAGGTCATTTTATAATGACGTAACCCATCTATCTGTGAAAAACTATTCTGTGATTTACCTGTAGTCGGAGGTGATAAGTGTTTAATTTGTTTTCCGAACTGACTAGACGCAAAGCCTGTTTTGGAACCTCCAAACCCATCTTCAACAAACACTTTGCCTCCCGAATGACCTCAGTGATTTTAGGATCAAAGTTGGCATAATGTTTTTTAGTCTTTGGGTGACGAACCAAGAGTGTAACATTCCAGACTGTTAGAAACAGAACAGCAACAGGGAGATGGTATTTAAAATGATTACCAGAATGCTATGATGCAACACAACAAAGGAAAATGTTAGCCAGGGGGTGTATCAACATATTAAGTCAGAGCAAGAAACCTAACCGTAATCCAGTCTTGACACTTCTTCCATCCACACTCTGTGGTAAACACACTCGAACTTCATCAGCGCTGCTGCAGTTAGATTGTACATTTTAACCACCTCTTGTCCCTCTGGGCTGTGCAGGATGTCAGAGTTTTTCTGTTGATGACAGAAACATTCAATGTTCAAATATTTCAGCACAATAATTTGAGACAATGCCTTTCAGTTGGAGAAATATTGGCTTACCTGAATGTATAATATGGGTTCCTCTATTTTTCTGTACAGGTGCCTGGCCCAAAAAATCCTTCCAGCCACAGGAGTCATATTTCTACATAATGGGGGGTCATTGCTCTGTGTCTCATAGAGCTGCAAAGAAAATTTATTGATTTGATTGATTTGAGTGTCCATGTTTGACAATAATTTGAGTGTATTCTCAGTATGTACTCAAACATGGAAAAAGGCATACCTTTTTCACAAACTCTATTTCTGTGGCATAATGCTGGAGAATGAGACCCAAGACTCTGGAAATTTCTGGGTCAAGACAGGGAATGTTCAGCCCCTGAAAACTACAAATAAAGAAACTTATAAGACTTGTGCTAGAGTATGAATATGATGCCAAATCATTCATTTAAAATAATTATAATAGCCTGTGGTGCAATTATTACATTATGCCACAACACTGAATAAAATAAAAAAAATACTTACCGTTTTAGTAGACACAGTGCTTGCTGGGATGAGATGATGTTTAAGAACCATGAACTCATAAATGCCACCAGCTGGTTCTGTAAATAGGGATACCCAAATAATAAGAGAGAGGGAGACAGTAGAAGCTACACCACAGATTGCAAACAGAAGAAAATGATACGTACCTCTAAGTGGCTTATTTGAACCATGAACTTAGCAAAATCTGTTTCAAATTCATGTCCCCTTGGAGCCAGCATGTCATACTGCTTCCTTTTCATATTCATGGATACTGTGTGGAAATTTCTGGCCAGAACAGCAATGCCCTCAATATTTGATTTTCCGAGAGATTCGAATGTCTTGAAAACTGCAATTATTTGTGTGATCTACAAAAGAAAAATGCTTGTTATTACTTGGCAAGGCCTAGTGGGAAGAGTGGGTTTTAAATTAAAAAGGTTACTGTGGACTGCACCTTTTTCAGTTGTTTGCACAAGCTCTCAAACTTGCCAAAAATAAGATTCTCTGAAACCTCTAAGGGTTTCTTTACAAGGTTTTCAGCTGTCTGTTCCTGGAAGCAACTCTGATACTTCTGATACAAGCTGACACAATCCTGCCAGAAAAAAATATGAATGACAGGACGCATTACACACGATCATACAACCTCTGAACAAATCTGTGCTAAAACAAAATATTTAATTTTTGAGAATTTGGTTGATGGTAGAATGAGAAGATTTAACAGGGCAAAATGTAGACCTTCTCATTCTCACTTTCATTCGAATAGAACGGTAAAAGTACTGAACCAAAGAGAAGAAATATGCCTTTGAAGTAATGAATGAAGTTGATCTGTAGTATTAGTAGTAATACTGAAAATTTATCAACATGGCTGCAGGTGTGTCATCATTACCTGCATTTTCCTGATGAGGTCTTCAGGATCTTGGTCCCATATTTGCTGTGTGCCATTGACTGTAATATATGATCTGCATGCTGTAATCATCTGATTTGTGACCTGGATTTTTTTTTTCAGGAATGGAATTAGTTTCATAAAGTGAACTGGACCCTAAGATTTCCTAAACTTATATTTTCCGGAGACTCGATACATCACACTTACACTGATGAACAGACGAGATATCTTTTCACTCGTATTGTAGTACAGTGAAACAGAGTAAATATTTTGAATGACATTGATGATGTTCGGCACGCTTTCCATTATGGTTACCTGAAATCACATCATATATATTTTTACATTATTTATATATAAGCCCTCTGTGGAAACAATTATATTGCTATTAAATTATATTACAAACTTGCCTTAATACACGATGCAAAGTCTTTTCTAGTACCACTAAACCCATTGACAAATCACAGTGTCCTAAACTCTGTCAGTTTCCTCATAAACTGTGCTTAAACCACAGCTATCCTCTTCCAGAGATCCACTAGATGTCACTGCATCTAATGCTACACGGTCTGCATCTGAAATTGTCCACTCATTCACTTTACATCAACAGTTGCTACAACCTTTCCTCGGCATTCATCACATCAAATTATTCACACATACCGGGTCACTGTTGTAGAGAGGCTGACAGACTTTCTCCAGTGTGTTCAGGAATTTCACATTGTCTTTTGCCTCATTGACACAACTTGTTATCCTGTTGTCCAACTCCTGCCACATCTGCATCAGTACATGATACACAGAATCTTGGTTAATTTGCAGAATCATAATTATTATATCTCCATGAAAAAATATCACATAATATGCACAGACAGACAAACCTTGTAAAACAATCTATAATAACTCTTTGTGTGTTACTTTGTTGAAGTCTAATATTCAAGCATCTGTACCTTCATCATCTTGGATTTGCTGATATGGAGCACCATCACCACTGCCTTACACTCCGGGCTTTTTATATGACTGATGATGGAGTTGAACCTTATAGACATTTTCTTCCAGTGGTCTAACTCAGTCAGTGGCCCACCAGTATCAACCCCTTTCCTTAGTTGTTCACTTTCTAGCAGGATCTTATGATTATGGATACAAAGAAAGAGAGCAGCAATTCAATCAGCTCATCTACAATAAGACACATTCAGAAAGTTCAATTTTTTTTCTAATCAGCACTTTACCAACCTTTTCGATTTGCTTATACCACTGCATGAGAATTTCCTCCATTTCATGCACCATGTCAACGTTGGCAGCTGCAACTTTCATGTCCTCAAGAGAGGCCAATTTAGAGAGGTCAACATCTGTGACTGTAGTCACGTGAATAACACTCTCATTGCACATCTGAGCATCTGGGGTACAAACAAGAAAGATGAAGTATAAACTACTACTTCCTTTACTTGGTTCCAATAGTATCATTGTGGGCAGATAATGCAACAGATAATGTCGAAGTGTGAAAATTATGCAACTAACAACTGAAAAAAATGACTTGCCCTTTAGGGTGTTAAGACAACGCTCTATGGTGTACTTGAAGTTCTTTATAAGTTTTTCTCCATGTCTCGACTTCTCTAAGACACCCCAGTTTTGCCCCGTTTCCAGAGCTGGTAGCACAAAGCTCAAGGCATTCATTGTTCCTTTCAGGAGGCCATCTCTGGCATCAATCATTTTAAAGAAGATTTCCTACACATCATCAAGAAAAGATCATCTATTCAATATCTACAATGAGAACTTTTACTGTTACATATAACAATTTTAGCCACAGTGTGTTAATCACAGTGTGTTAATCACAGTGTGTTAATCACAGCCCTAAACGTACAAATACATACACTTGACACATATTAGACTGTCTTACTTCATGGATGTTTTCAGAAGTGACAGGAATGTCCACTCTAGGCCGTGTGAAAGCGCAGCAAATGCCTGTCAGGCAGGTCTTAGACAAATCAGCTATGAACAGCCTCAATATTTGTTTTCCTTTGCTATTCCCAGGATTTGTGTGCCCAGACTCTGAAACGAAATCCAAATGAATTTTAATGAGACATGTAAAATAATTCACTGCTGATATCAAAAGTACTTCACTTTGAACATTGCCCAGTATGAGGGCAAATAGAATCCATTACATTTTATTAGACCTGGTTAAGACTAATGATAGAAATTACTAACTATATCTAATTACTATCTAAAGATGGAGCCATCCTGTCACATATAGTAATCAGATCCATGGATTATCTCTTACAAATACACGTATGTGACCTGTGAATAACTTACTGCTATAATTTAAATTATTCCAACTTGGCTGTTTTGCTTTTAGATTTAGATTTCTGATGTGTTAGCCAGCAACTAATAATCTTTCTACATTATGCCTACCTGTTGCTGGGACTTCACACTTTTGATAGACAAAGGAAATGGTTTTACGACCTCCTTTTGCAAAGAAGTCATCAAAAGCAGCAAGCTGTTGAGCACAGAGACAAAAATGAAACTTTTTTTAAGTACTGACATGGTAACACAGGTGACATTAAATCAGATTGAAAACAACACATGAAGTTGAAAAAAAAGAAAAAAAAGAAAAAAAAATTGTGGCTGCATGGAAAACCAAACTGTCCAAAACCACTGGGATGATTAATCACCTCTCTGATAAGAAACTCTGTGCATTGTTTTTCAAAATACACGGACACAACTCACAGAGGAAGAATCTGAAATAAATCCCTCCACTGCTGTTGGTTCCAAGGACAACCTCTCAGCCAGGATGTTAATCATGTACTTGTGTGCAGGGGTGAAGGGCTTATCTGGCTCTTCTCCCGTCTGTTTGCATTGGCCCTGAGAGAGACAATGGTTGTAAATAGCAGTGCACAGTTTACCACGCCATATATACATAGATTACATGGACTTGTTTACTGTATTCCTGCATATACTTGTATGTAAGTCTTTGTGTGAAGGTGTTAAATCCATTTACCGGGGATTCATGATTGTTTGCCTTCGGATTAGGTGAATCCATCATGAAAAGCTCAGGAAAAATCACCTCCTACCGTTGAAATACTCTGTTCTGGTGTTTTCCTTCTCTGGAATAAATAAAAGAAAACAGTTAGCCACCACTGCTGGAGATTCATGTGCGTTTTTCATGGAGTTGGTTGATGTAGCAAACTACTTCCACTTCTATGAGGTTTTAATATATGTAAGCTAATAAATAAGTGTGTTTTTTCATTTTTTATTTAAGCTGACAAACAGGTATAACATATACCTGACCTTATTTTAGCGTTGTATTAACGTTACATGTATGTGGGACGGGATATGATGCACCCTTCCCCACAAATAACAGTTAGCCACCAGCTAAGGCTAACACACTTAGTTGCCTAGTAACAGGTTAAAACGGTTAAATATGTCGATTCACGTTGCTAACGTTCAACTAGCATTAAAGCTAATGTAAGTTAATGTTGTGTCGGTATTAAAGTATTAAAGTTTTGCAAACACGCTCCAAGCTAATTTAAAGTTTAATAAAGGTGATTATAATTTGTTGTGATAGCTGTCAAATTACTTCCGGTTACAATGTTAGCATTAAGCTAGTTAACGGAAGCTAATGCTAGCGCTGACGTTGGAGTGAAGTTAGCCGCTAGCCGTTAGCAATCTGAGTCAGTCCTCTTATTAGCTGAGAGTTAACATTTGTTAATACTATAATTTCCAACCCTTACCTACACTCACCACCTGACATAGATGCCCTCAGGCCTCATTTTCTGTATGTGTTGTTAGAAAAAAAGGATTAAAAAGATGTTGGGTTTTTTTGTGACCGCTGACAGTGAAACGTTCGTCCAAATTTAGCCGACCAACTGTTACCGTTGCTTACCGTTGATCGTTGAGGGATGCCTCGCGACCTGTCCGTTACTGACAGAGCTTCAAAACAAACAAACAAACAAACAAGCTGTGTGTGAGCAGGTTTTGGTTTGTGTTTGCTGCGTGGTCATGCGGGAACAGGTTTCACATCACAGTTACCTGGCTGATCACTGTGTTTATATTCTTCACTTTGGTTAACGTCACTTTTAAATATGTCTAATCGATTTTTTATCATCTCAATGCTTCCTTCATGCTTCTGATTAGGTGTCTTTTGAAATAGTTGTTAACCCTCAGTGTTGTTCACACATTACCAGCATCATCAAACCGGTTACATGGAGACGATATGACGATATTCTAGTTAGTTTGTCTATCCATTTATAGATTTAACTGTTTGTCTTTTTTTTTTTTTTTTTTACTTTTAGTCGCTTTAATTGCATATAGTCTTTTATCTTTATAGGTCTAATTTGAAGGACTGTTTACTGTGTTTTTATGCTGTTATTGGATGTTTCTATACATTTAACCCCCTTCCGGTATTTCCTCGCTGCAAAGTGAGAAGATAGTGTTACCTCAGCTTGTGTTTTTGTTTGTAAAACAGGATGTGGTGGGTGTGGGGCGTTGTTTCATTGTGTGGACACTTTGTGTTACATTTGCTTGTATGCAAATGTAATACAAATACAGTCTGATTTATTGATTTACTGATCGGCTGGTCGATTGATTGACATGACGCCCAGTCCTTCTTGGAGACGGTAGCCTTGTACATTCATTTTATCCCCTTCATAATCTGCTTTGTTGTAATTAGCACCCCCTGCAGGAGGATTGCAATAACGACACGTCTAAATAATGTAAAACAACCACTGATCCTGGACCAGCCTCTGGGGACGACATATGTTTCGTGGTCTACTGTGATTGGTCCAAGCACACCATCTTGTTGTCCAATGAGAGGCAGACATCTGTTCGCTGGAGCGACTCTAAAATATTCTCTTCTCTTCCTTCTCCACAAGGTATTCACACTACTCAGCAAGGGCATCGGCAGCAGTGGAAAGCTGATCTGAGATGGGGAAAATGCAAGTGTTGGGTGTAGTTGCGGTGATATTGGCGGTGTACTGCGTCCATGCAAAGGTTTACTTTCGGGAGGAGTTTCTGGACGGTGGTAAGTTTGGCCTAACCCTGACGTTAGTTGTACAGGAGGTTAATTCATTGCACGTTAGCTTGACTGTTAGCCAGCGTTTTGTAAATATTTATCATCGAGTTTCTTTTTGGAAGCTTGTTCTCTTCACGAAAGAATGTTTTAACAGCTAGTTTTCAGCGAAAAAAGTCAGTCATGTTACTTTATAGTTTTTTTAAACTTCAAATGAGTAGTTAGCTGGCTAACTTTAGCAAGGCCCCAAAGCTAACACCCATACCCACACTGACACTTAAGTTGCTCCTTAAGTTGCAGAATAAATGTGTAATCTGTGTTGGAATGTCGTCGTTTTGACTGTCAGACTAACATTAATGAATGAACAGCTGGCTAATATGGTTTTGGGGGAAGTAGCTTTGAAAGAGGTGTTGAACATCAGCAAACTTACTTGTCTTTTTTTGTTGTTGTTGTTGTTCAGATGAGTGGAGAAGTCGCTGGATAAACTCCAAACACAAATCTGACTATGGAGAGTGGAAGCTGACGGCTGGAAACTTTTATGGAGATGCAGAGAAAGACAAAGGTAATGAATCCACTCTATAAATCAGCAATCACGTGTGTTTACTAAGACGAACAGCTCTCTAAGAGTTGATCCTGTTGTATTCATTGTGGCTAAATGGCACCTGTGGCCCTGGTGTAAATATTGAATTAAAATTTTAGTGGATCATTGGACAAGTCAACAGCCACTACAACAACACATTACAGATTTCCCTTTCACTTTCTTTTTCAGGTCTGCAGACAAGCCAGGATGCTCGTTTCTATGCTGCCTCTGCCCGTTTTGACCCTTTCAGCAACGAGGGCAAGCCTCTGGTCATTCAGTTTACAGTCAAACATGAGCAAAAGATCGACTGTGGCGGTGGCTACGTGAAGGTCTTCCCCGCTGACTTGGAACAGACTGAGATGCATGGAGAATCCTCATACTACATAATGTTTGGTAAGTGATGATGTTCATGCAAATGGGCATTACATTACATTATAATTCAATGGCTGTAAGAACAGAAAAATGAATGCATTAAATTTATTTCATCCAGGCCCTGATATCTGTGGATACAGCACCAAGAAAGTCCATGTCATCTTCAATTACAAGGGCAAGAATCACCTCATCAAGAAAGAAATTAAGTGCAAGGTAATTCCGGTGTTTTTATATATGGAAAATAAATGTTTTTCTTGTAATATGCAAATATGCGCAACCTCTGCACCAGTGGCTTAATCCAAGCACTTTCTGTCCCTTCTAGGATGATGAGCTGACCCACCTGTACACACTCATCCTGAATCCAGATCAGACCTATGAGGTGAAGATTGACAACGAGAAGGTAGAATCTGGCAGTCTGGAGGAAGACTGGGACTTCCTGCCCCCAAAGAAAATTAAGGACCCCGAAGCCAAGAAGCCAGAGGACTGGGATGATCGTGCCAAGATTGATGATGCTGACGACACCAAGCCTGAGGTCAATAAACAAATTAGTACTGTGAAGCAATCAGTTTAACCAACCTCATCTATCTTAACGTTTACTTTTATTCTGCTTTGGATCAGCTGAAATTGCTGTTCATGGGAAAAGTGTTTTTCCCTTCATTTCTTACATTCACAATTGCATCAGTTCAACCTCCATTTTTCGATTATTTGTTCTTCTTTAGGACTGGGACAAACCCGAAAACATCCCAGACCCTGATGCCAAAAAGCCTGAAGATTGGGATGAGGATATGGACGGAGAGTGGGAGCCACCCATGATCCCCAACCCAGAGTACAAGGTAGGATAAAATGGGATCATCATGGCTAAAGCTCACACAGTGTGGGATCTCTGCCTGATAAATGCTTAACGCTCACCCTACTAGTGCACTTGCATTGATAAATACTTTCTGTGTGACAGGGTGAATGGAAACCTAAGCAGATCGACAACCCCAACTACAAAGGAACCTGGGTGCATCCCGAGATCGACAATCCTGAATACAGCCCTGATTCAAACATTTACAAGTTTGACAACATTGGTGTCATTGGTCTTGATCTCTGGCAGGTGAGAGAGCAGAAGATCATCTTTTTGTGTTAATGTTATTGACGTAGTGCTGCCTAAACTACACTGTAATACTTTTTATCGTTTTTATAGGTGAAATCTGGTACCATCTTTGATAACTTCGTGATCACAGACGATGTGAAGGAAGCAGATGACATTGCAAAGGAGACGTGGGGTGTGACAAAGGTATGCTGGTGATTTGTTTTGTTTTTCATATTTTGTCGTTTGTACAACACACGAAAGCGTTGCCCGTGAATTCATGATCTAAACTTCAACCACAGGAACCAGAGAGAAAAATGAAACAAGAGCAAGATGACCTGAAACGAAAAGAAGAGGAGGAGAAGAACAAAGAACAAGATACTGAAGCTGCTGATGACGAGGACGATGAGGATGAGGATGAGGATGAAGACATAGATGAGGAAGAGCCAAAGGAAGACACAGATGAGGCAATTTCAGACATGGAGGACGAGGACGTAAAGCCCAAAGATGAGCTTTGAGGAGGTGTGGCCAGAGATTTTGTCTGTCCCTCCTTTAGAAACTCTGTCCTTTATGTCCCAGGGGTATTGTGGCTGCTGTGCATCCTTTCCCTGAGATTTGGACACAACCCAACTTGGGGGGGCAAATGTAGCGTAGGGTGGCAAGTGGATGTTAATGAATTTAGTTTCTCTATCATTTTGGTCATGATATTACCCTGTTGCCCTTGAACTGCTGGATTGATTCAAATTTTTTCCACCCATAAAGTCCATTCCTCATTTTGTAATAACAGAGAATAAGGAGGAGCTGACATCCAATGTTTTCTTGATTTTCTTGATTTACTTTATTTGCAGATTTCCCTTGCACAGTTAACCAGAAACTGGTTTAAAAAATACAAATAAGCCATTCAAGTTTTAGCTGTACTGTCCCCGATGGAAGGTTTCTGTTGCAACCTGGTGAAATATAAAATGCACACAACTGAACATACGATACATAAACTGTAAGACTTAAATCACAAAATACAGACAGAAATCAAAACTGTGATGTAATGTAACTTATTTTGGTTGTGTCTGTGGCACTGACTTCTTTTCTTTTCCACACTCTTTAAGGCATAATTGAAGTGTTTAGCCTGAACTTAATCTTCATCAATCAAACTGTTTGTCTGCATTGAAATGGCGTGAGTTCAACATGTCTTTGTGGTAATGTGATGGGACCTGCATAATATCCTGAAAATCTGGAAAAACAGATGGCGAGCCCCTGCTGTGACTCGTGACATCACTAAGGGTCACACACACCCATATTTTTATTGGACAGAATGTTATTGATACCAAAGTTTTTATTAAAAGATTATAACCTTATCGCCTGCTCATCGTTTGTACTGCATATGCACTTGTTGGAAGTGTGTGGTAAAAATGTAAATTGTCCGGGTTCAGAGTGTTTTACATAATGAAAACAAAACCTGCTGTCCCAGCAGATGTATCATGGTAAAGGTGTCTCTCTGATCCCTGTTCAGTTTTCAAGAGGTTATTTTCTTTTAAAGATTTGTGCCAGAAGACAAAGAGAAGTTTCTTTAACTGTAGGAATAAAAAACAGGTTTCCAGAGAGGTTACATTCTAAAAGGTTTTACTTTTGCAGAGGGAGTACTAATCTAGTAATACTAATACTAAACTAATACTAATACTAAACTTTGATAAAGCTCTGTGTCTCATTCACAGTTGCACTAATGAGTTAAATTTCTGAAATTTCTTTTTTGGGGGGCAAAATTTGAATGTAGTTCCTGATCTACCGGTTCCTCCCATTCTCTTTGAACTGTGTATATGTTAGGTTCTACACACAGCAGTATGCAAAATGCAGCTTCATCGCTGAGAGCCACTGAAACCAACCTGCAGGTGTACTCCTGATACTGCAAATCCAGGTTTATCACATGCCGGTTTATATACTTGATAACTTATACCATGTATGAGAAAAATATCAGCATAAAAATACAATCGTTAAAATTCTCTCAAGGTTTGCTAAAACCAGTTACAGTTTATATTACAAAAAAGGACGTGTTTTCCTACATGTTCCAGCAGCAGAAGTAGACATACTGGCTGGTTTCTGTGGCTCTGGGCAATAAAGCTGCCATTTTACGCCCTGCTGTGTTTAACATGATACAAACACACTTCAGAGGGAGTGAGAGGAACCGGTGGGTCAACAGGGATCATATCAAATAAATGATGTAACCACAACACCCAAGGGCCTCTGGGATTCCCTGAGGGTCTGGGGCCTTGCGTTTTCCAACCTTGAGCTGCAGAAACCATTAAGAGATACATCACTGAAGAGTCATTTTCTGTATCTGTGGGTTTAGCCACTTCCCTTTGGGAGACCTGCGTTGTGTCTCTATAGACCTTTTTCACAGTAGCCATTTGACCTGAAATAGTAGGGCAAACACAAGTTCAGTGATACTAATTAAGGTATTATCAGCATCGGTCCTATATTATACTCTGAAAAACTAAAAAATATCTTTCCACAACATTAGTTCATGCTTTGTTTTTGATTTTTTGGTTTTACACTGAATTTCATTAGCATCTTTCCATATGAAATAAATGGAAATGTAGTATCCTACATATTAACTACATTTACAGTGCCCCAGACTGTGTCCTGAACACAGGTCCAGGTCCTGACCACAGGTCCAGGTCCTGACCACAGGTCCAGGTCCTTGAACACATGTCCAGATCCTTGAACACAGGTCCAGGTCCTGACCACAGGTCAGATCCTTGAACACATGTCCAGCTCCTGAACACTGGTCCAGGTCCTTGACAACAGGTCCAGGCTTTGAACACAGGTCCAGATCCTTGAACAAAGGTCCAGGTCCTGACCACTGGTCCAGGTCCTGACCACAGGTCCAGGTCCTTGAACAAAGGTCCAGGTCCTGACCACAGGTCCACGTCTTTGAACACCGACAGGAAACAGGCTTCCTCTGCATCTGTCGCCGCTCGTGCCCGCTCGGTTAAGGGGCGTGTGCGCACTCCCGAGACACCAGGAAATATGGCGGCGCTCATGACTCTCAGTCAGGTAACAACTCCGAATAGCTGAAGAAAAGTCATAAATTTGAACCCTGGTCACCGTGGAGTGACAGCGACAGTCGTCGTACGACTCTACCACGTTACTAGTGTCTAAGTTTGGTGAATATCAGCGAGCGCGGCTGTGTTAGCGGCCTCTCGCTGTCACCGATGGTTAGCTAGGTTAAGTCAGGATAGCAAAGTTACTGGAGAAGGAAGCTAAGGTTGCCAGGAAAGTAACGTCAGCAGCGAGGATGGGAGTAATTAAATTAAAAACAGGACTAATTACCGGTTAAAACTGAACAAAAACAACCCTTTAGTCAGCTAAGGTTAGCCATTAAGGCTGTGTTTATCTACTTCTTACTGCCTGCTAACGTTAGAGCTGCTTTCTGACAGCTGAGCTAATTTTGCTCATTTGTAGCTCAACTCTTGTTACTTTTCTCTCCTGTCTGCAGTTATCAAGTGGTTTCCCAGCCTATGAGACCTATTACAGACAGGTAAGTGATTTCCACTCCAGCTCTCCAAAGTGTTAATACGGCTAAATATGATCTGTCATGTGAAAATCAATGACTGAGCAGAGTTATGTCTGCTGTAATCCACTTAGTGTTTTGTTATTGATTCTCTGTTGTAGCTGGATCCTGGAAACACGGGAAAAATATCGGCTGGAGATGCGGCTCAGTTCCTTAAGAAGTCAGGGCTGTCGGACAGTACACTGGGGAAGGTGGGTCTGCATACATATACACACTAAAACACACTCATATATATATATTTATTCACTGGATCATCAGCATCTAAACCTTTTTTTGTTCTTGTCGTTTATTTTAGATTTGGGATTTGGCAGACTCAGAAAGAAAAGGCTATTTGGATAAGCGGGTAACGCGACATTTCTCACAAGTTTTGCTACCGTCGGTTAAAAAACAGTTGACGTGCTCATGAAACGCCAGATTTGTTTTGAGTTCTTCCTCTTTTTTCGCAGGGTTTCTTCATAGCTTTGAGACTGGTGGCCTCAGCACAGGGTGGAAATGACATCAGCCTTAACAACCTCAATCAAACCTTAGCTGCTCCCAAATTTGTGAGTCATGAAATGACCATCTAACGGCTCCCTAACTGAATATTGTAATGTCTAATGATGTGATAGAAGAACACGCTGGGCAGAGATAAAATACTTCTGTAACTCAAATGAGAAATTAACAGACTCTGAATGCACACTGTTGTCTTCACACATTTTTACAGAAAGACACTAACAGCCCATTATTAAGTGCTTCAACTACAGGACCTGATGCACACTGGGCAATTAGGGTGAGTTGATGCCATTTCTCAAGAAAACTCTTGAGGGTGTAAGAAAATCACGCTTGTCAGCACCTAAACTTTTGTTTTTCCTCCCCAGCCTGATGAAAAAGGGAAGTTTGAAGGCATCTTTGAGAGTCTGGCTCCTGTAAACGGTCTCCTCTCCGGTGATAAAGTCAGGCCTATTTTGATCAACTCCAAGCTACCTCTGGATGTGTTAGGAAAGGTGATATTACGTTTCAGAGTGATGTGCCACATAAGCACTGTTATCATATCAGAGCAGCTAAATCTTCATTTACTTGTTGCTTCTGTAGATTTGGGACCTAAGTGATGTTGACAAAGATGGAAGCTTGGACAAAGATGAATTCACAGTGGTAAGCTGCTTTTTGTTTCACTGTTGCTCCAGAGGAATTCTGTGAAGCTAGTACTTGTTGTTGGATGTTTTTTATTTTAATATTACATTAAGAAATGATCTGCCATCCTCTTTTCTAGGCCATGCATCTCGTGTATCGAACCATGGAAAAGGAGCCTATCCCAGCTACCTTACCTACTTCCCTCATCCCCCCTTCAAAAAGAAAGAAGTTTGCCAGTGGACTACCAGGTGCTGTGGCTGTGCTTCCTGCTCTCTCTGGGTTAATGGCTGGCCCCGCTCCTCTTAAGGATTCCCTGCGAAGCACTCCTCCTCTGGGCAGCACTACTCTTCTTAACACCAGTGCAGTCAACCTCTCTCCAAAACACTCCTTTAAATCCAGCTCACCGGTACGTCACTTCACTTGTGTCTCTCTTCATGAAGTACAAACACTGACACTCCCCCAGTGCTCTGACCTCATAGTAGCTAACATTAGCTAATACTAACTGTAGCTTGCAGCAGTAAACTGTCTCTCAGGAAACTCTGTAAATTACAGAGTTGAAGCGGAGCAGCCTGATGGTTATTTTATGGTAGAAAAATGATACAATGTTGCTTTAATATCACATTATTATGAATACATGTCCTATATTACTATTAATACATACATAGAAACTCTAAAATAATCAAACTAATGTTCAGTGCATTTATATACTCCATAGCTATGATTTGCTTTTCTGCATGACATCAAAGAAGAGGTTTTTAGACGGTATGCAGCCTCTTCAGGTATCTAACATGTAACTAATATTCACCAAATGTCTTCGGGTCAGGCCTCCACCGCCCAGCTTTCTGCTGCTGTATTGTAAAGCTGTTTTGCATAAACTCTTTGGGGTTTAGTCAAATTTTATTACATGGGATTTGGCTGAGCTCTCCTCACAGAGAGACACAATCATATTCTAGGAGTGCGCGTGAAGGAGTACATCTCTATCGGTCAATACTAATCACTGACCATTGTATCCTGAAATTGACCAGTTTGATTTGTTGGAACGTCTTGCTGTCTTCTCTCGTAGTCTTCTGGTAAAACCTCGACCTGAACGCTCCTGTCCTCTCTTTAGTTTTTCTGTGCTGTGCAGGTGTTTGCTTTAAAACTACAGACTGTAACTAACTAGCTTTTTGAACAGTTACTCAGCCTCTTCCACCATCATTTGTTTAACCCTCATCAGTGGAGTGCCAGCATGAAAGTCTTGAAATGGTCTTGAAATAAAATCCAGAGACACGACTAGTAGAAATGTGGTCGATACTGAGAGCGCGATCTTGAGTACTACAGCACTGTAAATTTAGCGATAAAAATGATATAGTAAGTTTTGTATTTCACTCATCATTCAAGTAAAAAAAAGTGTTCATTCATTTTCACACATAATTCTACTAAAAGTTGATAATTGATGATATTGAGTTGTCACTTAATTTACTAGTTGTTTCTTTATAAGTCTTCATGACGGCGGAAACGAGACCCACAGGATGTCATGCCTTGTTAATTTTATGTAGTTTCACACAGCTGTCTTTACTGAATCTTAAAAAAAGAAGAAAAAAAGCATGCTTGCTCAATGCAGTGTAGTTTAGTCAAGAACAATCTTAGGATCACTTTCTGAACGTGGCAAGCTGTTGTCGAGTCATAAGCTGAAAAAAGTGAATGAAATTAGGTTTACTTGCTCATACTGGAAATGTAGGCACACACCGGGCTCTGCCCTTGTGATACAAGGGCAGAGCCCGGTGTGTGCTGTACTGAAACCAGCATTTCATGTATTGATTCTTTTCTCTTGCTGATGGATGGACTTGTTCTTCCACATTGTTTTGAGCAGTGTGCACAGGCTCATGTGTTTCCCTGTGCTTTGGTAAAGCTGCAGGGATTTTTCACCCGTGACTTTTAGAGAAACAGGTTTCCTTCAGGAGGAAAAGAAACAAGACTCTGTTCACACTTGTTCAGAGGTTATCTGTCATGGCTCTCATGACACCTGTTGTGATTTCCTCGTCTTTGTTATTCATTAGGCCTCATCCCATTCCTGTTTCTCTCTCCTTTAATTACCATTTCCCTAGATTTCTTCCACATATACTATCAAGTCAAGTCAAGTCATTTCTACCATATACACACATATATACAGTATAGTAGGTAGGTATTGAACAGAGTTGAGTAGCAGCAGAGACTCATTGAATCGCAGTAGCTTCGATAAATCATGGCTAAAGTCCTTACCGCAGCGACCCGGGTTCGATCGGAGTCTTTTGCTGAATGTCTTTCCCTCTCTCAAGCTGTCATTGTCACAGAAAGTAGAAAATCCCCCCAAATTAACTTTTTATTTGAATGTATAGTATAGTTTTCCTCTCTGGTCACTAGGTACACTTCATTTTTACAGCACATGAATATCACCTGCTAAAAACATCTAAAATGTTGTCATTTGTTAACTCCAGCCGGCAGTGAACTGGGTCGTGCCGGTGGCTGACAGAGAGCGATACGATGACATCTTCAAGAAAACCGACACCGACAATGACGGCCTGGTTAATGGAACTGAAGTCATCGAGATCTTCATGCTGTCCAGTCTCTCCCAGACTATGCTGGCGCAGATATGGTGAGAACACAGTGCATTTTTTCTCATTGCTTTCACAACATTACAAACATCACAGCGGCCAGGAAAGGTAAAAAAGCATTTTCATTCTTAATTTACATTGTCAAGAAATAATGATGTCCTACAGAAACGGTCTTACTAGAACGTTTCCTCTTACCTGGTACCTAAATGATGCTGAATCCTCCAAACCGATGCGTAGCTGGTCTCTTTAAGTTTGGATTTACAGCTCCATCTGGTGGACAGTTCAAATCATTACGTCTTCTCCAGAACATAGTGCAACATAAGATGCAACAATGATTTGTTGTGCCAGATCAGAGGACATTCTTATCAGCAGAGTATTATTCCTCATAAAGAATGCAGTATCTTGTTCTCTGAGTCCGGTTTCTCGCCCTCTGTGCAGGGGACTTGCTGACACTAAACAGACAGGCAAGCTGACCCGGGAGCAGTTCTCTCTGGCCATGTATCTGATCCAGCAGAAGGCCACTAAAGGCATAGACCCTCCGGCCACTCTAACACCAGACATGATACCTCCATCGGAAAGGACTACAGCTTCAGCGGCGGGTCCTGTGAGTCCTTACTTCAGCCGACTGCAATGCGCTGCTTCATCTTTCACCGTCTTTATTTACTGAAATTTTTCCTATCTTCCAAATCTATTTTGTTTCACTTGCACATGTACCTCCAGAGTCTTATGTTCTGCTGCCACTTTATGCATTTTAAGCGGCGAGAGCTGCTTTCTGTTTTCCAGCCTCGCATTTCCTCGTTTTCTTTTTTCTGCTTTTGCTTTTTTGAGCTCTCTTCTATCCTGTCTACCAGGGCTATGCGGGGCTTATGTCAGCTGGGAGACCTGAACTCGCTGCACTTGCTAATATGCGCAGAGTGAGTAGTTGAGCTTTGCGTCACAAGGTGGCGCTTTTGTTCTGTCATATTCTGTCATACTCCATCTCAGTCTGAAGCATTAGCTGTAAACAGGACCATGATGAGGATTACTTTGTATTAACTTATTGGTTTCCAAGTTTATTTTCCCAACACAGCTGAACACAGAACTTCTTTCATCTTGTTTATTCTTTGCAAAAGTTTTGTCATGTGTTGGATTTTCTCCAAATTTGTCTTTTCTAAGCCTCAACTTTGCTGAAGGCAAACACTGCCACCTGCTGCTGCTTCATCTTCAATGGTCTGCAACAGCAACCAATGTCAAGTAACGCCCAACCATAGTATAGTTAAAGCCTGTGATTCTAGTAAAACAAGTGGTGACATTTACTTTACTTGTTGTTGGTGAATATAGAAGTTATAGCATATAGCGATGTTGTGCTTTGTTTCAATCAATTTTAGAGCATTAAAACAGACATCGGGCTGCTTAATCTGTGTAAGGAAAGAAAAATGTTGATTGTTCACATTGTGATCATCAGACACGTCAGCAAACACTTTGGATTAGCTGCCTCAAGTGTCTAGCTTCAAATTTGACTACAAACACACAAGCATCACTAATAAACGCCTCTTGAGCCTTCCACATCAAAGAAAGTTTGATCGATTACGGTTTATTATAAAGAGATTAAGGTCAAGAACAGAGTGAAACATTAAGTAAGAGCTTTCAAAGAAGTACAGTGCAAATACATTCTTTTGTAATTCTTATGCAAGTACTATCATTACAAACAGATAGCTTTATTACACAGTTCCCTTTTTGAGGTCGAACATGGGAGCTAACGAAACAATATATAGGGAAATAGAAAGCGTAGCATTACTCTGACCAAAGTTCATAAAAGAGAGGATTTTTCTGGGATACTGTGATTTTGAGACTCCTTGATTTGTCAAGAGGCTTCAGATGTTGAATGTTGACGTACTATATAAGTCAGGTTTCACTGGAGTGTTAAATTCTTTGTGTCTGTGTGCATTTCTCCTCATCCATGTATTGTCTGTAACTCCTGCTCCCTCCCTAGCTGTGCGAGGTGGTTGTGTTTCCTTCCTGTGTCTTTTGTTTTGTTAGACGTGTCAGCATGGAGCTCCTCTCTCCCCCTGCGCTCCCATTTATGTCCCTTCAGCTCTCTCCCCCCTTTTTTGTGTCCCCTTTCCCCATTTGATAAACCCCCTCTTGTCCCCATCTTTTTCACATCCATGTCGCCCCTGTCCTACCTGCCGTTGCCACTCTGGTCTCACCTTCTGTCTGTTCCGTCATACTTCTTCACCTCCTTTTTTTTTCGCTTCCCCTCTCTCACTCCTCGTCTTTGTGTCTCGCCTCAGGACAGCACCAGCTCCACGGGGTCGGCCGAGCTGACAGGCATCAAAGAGCTGGATGACCTCAGCCAGGAAATAGCTCAGCTGCAGAGGTGAGCCCCTGCATTCTGAGTAGCAGGAGGATAACTTTGTTTCTCTTCCTCTAGAAAAAAAAAACAAGGGGAGGTTGCGTTGAAGTGATGTTCAGCATCAAAGCTTAAAATATTTGATATATTTTTGTCAAATAATGTTAATCTTTATTTAGCTGTGTGCTCTTATTAGATTTTAGCTCTGGAGCCTTGCTTTGAGTCAGTCTGAGCCATTATTAACATGTGGATTCAATACTTGCAGTTATGCTAATATCTTAACTAGGTCATCTCACATTCTTTGAACATTTAAATTCGAGTACAAGTAACGCACTCTGCAGACCTGGAGACAGTATTTCAAATTATTAGGGTATGCTTGCACTGATATGCTGAGCAGTCTCTATTGTCACAAGGGTCAAAGAATACTAATCATATGGTTGCAACAGACACCTCACACACATCAAGGCTTCTGTCTCACATCATGCCAAAAGCAGTATCTGCAACAAGTGCTTTGAACCGTTCTTTTGCCTCGAGTTTACAACATCAGGACAGTTTATGCAGCGTCAAGTGAAGTGACAGATCAAGGGGAGAGAATCTCTCTTTGTGATTTCCGTCGTTTTTTAAAGGTTGTTTCAAACAACCCATGAAGTTCTTTCCAAATGACAGTTTCTCCTTTTTAGACTCAGCCAGCAGAGGCTTTCTTAGGAAATAATAACAAAATGTTGTTTACTTACTCTTCTCCCATGTTTCACCGTGTTCACCTTTCAGAGAGAAATTTATTCTGGAGCAGGAGATCAGGGAAAAGGAGGAAGCCATCAGACATCAAAATAGTGAAGTCCAGGTAAGAACAGCCTGAAAGTGCGTTCAGTGTGTTTACAAATGTGTACGGCAAACTTATGAAGCCATTCAGACCGTTCCCTTAAGTGTTTAAGTCAACTTAACCACTGTAAAGTTAATGTGAACTCACTGGTCAAATTATACAATTCGGAGGTAAACTAGTTACAGAGTTAATAGCTGAATAAAGATGATACTTGTAGTTGTACCATGTAAACACCTGTGTGTTGTGTGTGTGTGCTTGGCGGACCCTCAGGACATGCAGAACAGCTTGGACAGGGAGAGCAGCAGCCTACAGGACCTGGAGTCACAGAAGCAGGTCGCACAGGAACGTCTGGAGGAGATGGACCAGCAGCGATCCAAGCTGGAGGGAATGCTCAACGACGTCAAGCAGAAGTGTCAAGAAGAGTCGCAGATGGTTAGTGACGCAACTTATTAAGACAACATGTATATTTATAGAACAAAACAAAAATGCTGTTGTATTGCATGCAGTGACATGGTTGTATGCATTGCCATTGTTATCTCGGCACGGTCCAGTCCTTTTGTGCACAGTTGATAATGCTATGGTATTTGTGGAGTGCAATGACAGATGTTATCAGATGTCAGTCAAACGCTGAGGTCAGTTTAGGTTGAGCTTTGGAAAATGTTGCACAATATTAATGTGTGTTAAAATACACTGTTTTGTATGTTTAAAAATTTTAAAAGCCTTTTGAGGCAGTGGCGGGCACATTAGTTTGAAGCTTTGCATTGCTGATTCTTTGGGACCGGTTAAGTAAATGGTATAATTTGTAAAGTAAGCATAAGGACCACCATCTTACTATAATGTCAAATGGCTGATATAAGGTAGTATGCTACAGCTACATTGACATCCTACTTTTTTTCTCTGCTTTCACCCTCCAGATCTCGTCCCTGCAGAGCCAGATCCGCTCTCAGGAGACCGACCTCCAAAGCCAGGAGGATGAACTGAGCCGCAGCAAGGTGGACTTGAGCCGGCTGCAGGAGGAGGAGGCCCAGCTGGAGCAGAGCCTGCTCTCCGGTCGTGTCCAGCTGGACAGCATCATTAAGTCGCTCAAAACCACTCAGGAAGAGATCAACCAGGTCAGTGCAGGCAGAGTAACTACGGGTTACATTAAGGATGTTCTGCAACTTTTAGCCAATAAGCTCTCCGATCAGTTCATCATTGTGCGGCATAAAGCTGAGGATTTTTGAGTTGATACAAATTAAGCTCTGGAAATCCGACCATAATACTGACTTCCATGTGGAGTTAGAAAGGTTTGTATGTTTATGTACAAGCTGTGGAGTTTGTTCTGCTGCCGGTGTTTTTTAAAGAAGTGCAGAGTCACTTTTGGAAACATTAGTTTTACTTTTACTTCTGTGACCTTTGTGCCAAAGTATGCATGCTCTGAAGCACATGAGTTTGAAGCACGGTGAAGTGAAACTGTCATATTGTAGTGGTTAAGTTTATGGGTTTTTTTGATCAGCCTAACCACTAACCACCGCTTACATAATTGGTGAAGGTAAAGCCATTCTTCAAAATATTTGCCTATAAAAAAATGTGGCTTGAAATCATAGTAGCCAGTGTGAAATTCACCTTTTTTTTAAAAAGAGACAGTAGAATTAATCCACTGGATGTTTTATGTGTTTTAGGCTCGCAGTAAGCTGTCGATGATCCAGGACAGTCAGAAGGAGGTGACCAAGACCATTGAGCAATACAACAGCGCTTTGAGCGACATCAATGGAGGAAACTTGAGCAACCTGCCGGACTTGAGTGAAGGGTTCGCTGAGAAGGAGAACGGAGGTTTCAGAAGCACAGTGAGGAGATCACGAATAAATACTCAAGAATTTAACCTAGAAACCAGAAACTTTTTCTTCTAATGAATCCCGGTTTAAAGTTTTGATTTCAACCGCCTAAAAAAAATGAGGAGAGAATGATTTAAAAACAACAACAATCACCTTCTCCTAATATGCCTGTTTAAGATGCCTCAAACATAAATATGCTCATGTTGCCAAGTTTTGTAGTCCCAAATGATTTTAGTCTCTGCATATGTTGGTGGAGAAGAAACTTCACTGTGTTCTGCTGTAACGTTACGTTATAGCGACGACTCAATGATGGTCTGTTTCTGGATTCATTCAGGACGACTCTTTCAAGTCAAAGATAGCCATGTTCAACAACAACAGCAGTGCTAAGGAGCCTCCAGCAGACCCTTTCCAGACAGAGGATCCCTTCAAGTCCGACCCCTTCACAGGTCTGAATTCCTTGTGTATTTTTGTAGAGAGCAAATGCTGAGTTGTGAAGTATTATCGAAAATGGATTTGAGGTGATTATTTATACTCAGCCATGGCAGTCACTCTTTTTCTCACTGCTTTGTCCTTTTTTCTAGATCCATTTGGAGGAGATCCTTTCAAAGAAAGCGATCCCTTTAAGGGCACCTCGTCTGAAGATTTCTTTAAGAGAACGGATAAGACAGACTTGTTCGGATCCTCAGACCCCTTTGGTAGAAAACCAACGCCGCCAGCCAAGGTACTGATCACCGCTTGTCTTTAGCACTTACAAGATGTTTGTTTGAAGTGCTGATTGTCGTTCTTTTGCAGTATGTGAGAATCCTAATGCTCTTTTGTCAAAAGCTTGAAATGATAGCTCCTTTTTTTGTTTAATTACTTGCTGTAGTCATCAGTGCTAATAGAAACAAGTTGTGGCGTGTTTTACCATTGTCGATAGCTGGAAAAGAAACCAGCGCTACAAAGAGAGATTCTTAGTGGTTATGCTGACGTGGTCATTGTGAGTATGATTGTGTGTGTGTGAGTGTGTGTGTGTGTGTGTATTTTAAACAAGATCTTTTGAATAGCTTGCTTGTTGTACTTTTGTTTTGCTCCTTTGTCTTTCCCAGCCAAGTGCCTTCAGCAGTGGTGACCGTTTCACATCAAACAGCCCCAAACCAAAGGACTCAGGTACTTTGCAGCTCACAGAATGTTCATACAGTGCATAAAGAGAGAGATGGAACTCCTCCTGAAGTCTTGTTTTTTTTTCAAACTTTCTCTCTTGTAACTGTAAAAAGTTGGTTAAGATAAAATTTTCAGTTAAGATGTAGTTGATTATCTTTGATACTATTTTAGTCAGAGAGATAAGCT
The DNA here is from genome assembly GCA_023373845.1 of Nibea coibor. Classification (NCBI taxonomy): domain Eukaryota; kingdom Metazoa; phylum Chordata; class Actinopteri; family Sciaenidae; genus Nibea; species Nibea coibor. The sequence goes on from CM041725.1 coordinate 4,790,688, forward strand.
TTGACGACACTGCAGTAGAATGAACTGTGCATACACATTGTGCATGTGTCACTTTGTCATGTAAAAAAAGCGTAAGTGCACAGTCATCCCTGTACTAAATACGTGTTTTCCATGCAGGTTTCCCAGAATGTGACTCTTATTAACTGAAGGTGAAAGAACGTTCTAGTTGTGAAACGTTTCTCAAAGACTCATTCTTTGTCCATTCTCGGTGACGTGTTAGATTTAGATTTTATTTTTGGGGGCATCAGGGGCAAACAATTTTTACTCACTGTGGCTTCAATTTTTCCTGTGGTTTAGGGCTATTTTTAGTCGAGTACCTACGCATTTAACTACTGGCCAACTAAAAATACTCCCCCTACCCCTGGAAAAACAGGAGGCTTGCGGGAGCCAAACATAACAGAAACTCTGTGACTGCTACTAGAATACACTGCCACTCCTTTAACCAGTTCCCTGCTGCCTCTGTCCCGTCTTTATATCTGCTGCCATAGAACTGTTCTGCCTCATTCAGCACGGAAGTTGTTTTAAGTTAGTGGCTACCTCTGGTCAATGCCCTGCCATGCTGCACACCTTCAGAGGAACACAGAGTCAACTGTAGGCCTTAGCCGAGTTACTGTGCGTAAAAGAAAACAGCGCGTACTTCACATGAATGGGTTCTCTTGTGGTTGCGCTCTTACAACAAACATATTCTATTACAATGTTTTGTTTTTTCACTGTAACCATCTGCAGTTTGCTGTGTTTTTTTCATTAAGCGGCATACCGCTGAGCTTCAAAACAACCCGGGCACAGTTCTGGTTAACAGTACGCCAACTGACGCCTTTAATTAGCTGATCAGATGCATACGTCAGGTTAAACAAGACCTCTGCTTTCCAGGTTTTTGTGAAATGTCATGGAAAATTAAACGGTCATGCCACATTCCCCCACTCTGAAAATAGCACGCAGGCCCTTTTCAGAATAAGCAAGATGCAGAGATGATTTTGAATGTGTGGTTTGGGGCTGAACTTCATTATAGTTTCTGGCTCTTTCCATAAACATATTCAAATGTTCCAAATGCATTTTAATGTACTCTTCTCACAGATGTGTTTGGGACAGCGGACCCCTTTGGAAGCAACTCTTTTGGAGGAAAGGCGGGCGGATTTGCCGACTTTAGTCAGATGTCAAAGGTACGCTCTGGAGACTCTTTGAGTTATGAATCAGTTGCACCATAAAGCATAATTTTCCACTTAAGCTGTAGAAAGCTGTGTTGTTATTTTTTTTAACTCTCATCATGAGTGATTTCTTATTTTTCTGCCAGTTTATCACATTTATGAAAACACACCCTCTGGTACGAGGCCAGAGGCTTTTCATTTTGGCTGACATTTCTGTTAGAGTCATCTTTTTTTTTTATGTGATGGTTGAAAATTTTTTTTTTGTCTTTCCCCTTGTGTGTGAACAGAAGTCGGACAACCCTGCGCTCCCATCAAAGAAAAACGTGCCTAACCGACCTGCACCTCCCTATGGTAAGCCCTGATTTTGTATGTGAGTGTGTGTGTGCGCGCGCTTGAACGTGACTGTACTTGCAGCTTAACGGTTCAGTGATTTACACGATTAGCATGTAATGTTGGTGAAAACCAGGTGAATTCAATGTTCATGCCAGTGTTGCCTGTAGCAGAGTATGAGAGCTTTGCAGCTTGTCACTGAAACCTGAAGGCACAACATGTTTGGGGTGGTTCTTGTGATTGACTGCTGACTTCCCTGTTGAGCTGCAAGGCTGCAGAGAAAGTGCTTTCTTTTGAAGTTGTAAACAGGAAAACTGTTGGTTTAAAAAAAATGGCAGCACTCTAGAGTTTAAAGTGATGTGCCTTTGTCAGGGTTTTTTATTTTAGTCTCCAACAGTTGAAACAGCCAGTGCAGCGTTAAGTTAAACTTGTGCACGGTGTTATGACATCAGGATCTACTATCTCTGAGCCTTTTTAGATACATTAAACCTCATGTTCATTGTGTTATATCTGCGTGTACATTCACACGCTCCCCTACCACCCACGGAACATGCCAAGTACATGCCCTTCCGTTGTGACCTTGCAGTTATTCTTTTAGCAGAAGCCACAGCGTGAGAAAGTTGGTGTTCCCCTTTGTTTTTACCACATAGAGAGAGGGCAGAGATGAGTAGCCACAGTTAGCCAGCGAGCTGACTTCAGAGATGTGCATCATACGTTTATGGGGAAGTGAGAAGCCCACTCCTAAAGCCGTGGACTGCTCCGAAAGTTTGCATCACTGTGATAGTTGCACAATCACTTTTAATCCAGTTGCATATGATTGATATTATTTTTTTTGGTATTTGCATTTATTTACAAGTCTAACACGTCATTTATTGTTTTATTTATTTTTTAAATATAGTGTTTAATAAGTTGGAAGTGCAGCTGTGAGGCTTTGTTTGCTAGTCCTCCAGTTTGCAGATGCAGCCAGTGTGGCACTGGGGCACAAAGTTAGAGAGATGAATAAGTATTGCTACATTATAATGCCATTAAAATAGGAAATGTCTTCAAAGCTTACTGTAGACAAGGGTGTGTCCATCTTTTACAATTGTGTGTTCCAAAAAAAGGCACACTTTGCTTGTTAAGCTTCAATGCATCAGTGAGCGTTACTCAAAAAATGTGGTTAACACCTTTTTTTGAACCAATATCGCTTTCCCCTGGGTGACTGCTCAAGAAGCCTTCAGCTTTAAGCTGTTAGCTTCCTGTGAAAATTAAACAGCACAATATTACACATCAGCCTCTTTAGTGAGAGCATTTTTATCCCAGGGGGCTGTCATCCTGAACTGAAGGGGATAAAATGTTTTATCTTACATGGACTTTGGTATTTATTGTAAATGTCTTCCTTCTCCAGTAGGTGCGCTCGGTTTGACTGCGTCCGAGCCGACCCAGAGTGTTTTCTCCGCTGTAGACAGTAAAGACTCGTTTGTTACGACACACTCGAGTAAAACATCCAAAGACTGCCCTGTGGGTTTTGCAGATTTTGGCTCTGTAAGTGCAGCCTGCTTACAGTTTTCTAATGGGTCAAGTATCTTTGTCTGCATGAGCTGCTGATCTCATGATCTCACTCTTCAGACTGTAGCTGAAGGCTCGTAGGTGGCGGCTCTGTCACTGGGCCTCATTCTGTTAACTTTCCCTCACACAGACACTAGCGAGCGATCTCGGGGTCGCGTGCTTACTTGGCTGTTGACTAACAACCGACTGACTTCATATGGGTGTGAAAGGAAAGTGAATGCTTACATGCCTGACATAGACAGCCCCCCGTACTCGTGTCTATCATGTTGTTTGTTGCCTCCGTCTGTCTGGTAAAGGGGCTTTTGCATGCTCGCTGTTGTCTTTTAAAAGGAAGTCAAATTATACACATCTAAGTCAGCGAGTTAGTCAACTTGCCTGGTCAGGTAGCACTCCAGGAGCATTTTTTTAAAGTCTTGAAGTACAAGGTATAGGCTTATTTGCTGTCAAAGCATGATATGCCTCGAAGCAGAGCACAGCAGAGTAAATCTGCCTCTTTGTCCTTCATCTTCCGCTTCTTTGCCATCGTGTATAGCCTAACCGCCGAGTGTGTTCTCAAGTGGAGAAATGATGCATGGCAGCTTTTTGTGTCTGGTTTGTATCATCTGACATGACATGAATTTATTTTATCCCTCGTGCAAGCATGACAGTTGTGAAGAGGGATTTGTGGTCTCTCTCTCTCTTTTTTTTTCATATCGAGCTTTGTATTGTAATTTTTGTTTTTCTGCCAGGATCTGAATATGTCAAGGTAAGACTGTACAAGGGTGTGGTGGTCAGTCCTTTGCATGTGAAAAACCTGTCTGCACTGCATAATCTGCGTACGGTGATTCATGAGCACCATTATTTTCAATAAATATCTCCAGTCACATTGATCCAAAAGCACTGGATGTTTACGGGAAATATGTGACCAGTAATTTATTGCAGTAGTATATCACTGTGTTTTGTGTAGAAAGCTTCTTTTTTTGAGCTTCTAGTTATGCTTTGTTCGCCTTTTTTGTGACGTTCAAGTGAAATCTTTTGTTTTTCTCAATTTACTGCTATATATCAAATTATTTCTGTTGCGTTTGACGTAGTTTTTGCCTAATTAGAAACATTTGATTTGTAGACTTGCATCCATCTTGCTTTCTCCCAATGACTTCTCTCTGTTTGTGTTGACATTTCAGCCTAAATCTGCATCTTTGTCCTCATCTAACATTCCTTTCTCCACTCTAGTTTGGAAGTGAGAACCAGCAGCTGGAGTGGGCCAAGCGGGAGAGCGAGCGCGAGGAGCAGGAGAGGCTGAGGAGGCTGCGGCTCCAGGAACAGCAGGACCTGGAGCTGGCTATCGCTCTGAGCAGGGCCGACATGCCCAGCTCCTGACCAGACATGAACCCACCACAGCGTCTGGTCCTCCCTCTTCTGCCGTACGGTCTTCCATCCGCAGGCTCATGACAGCAGCACCGACACTGGCCCAACATGACTAGCAGCCCCTGTTACCAATTTGTGTAAGAGACCAGTGATTCTCCAGCCATGACTGGACTCATGTCAAATGACTCCACGTTTAGCAACCGGTTCAGGTTCATTGCTCCCAAAACTACATGGCAACTATGATCAGGGACAATACGGAGCCACTTGATTTAAGCCTGGCTTCATCCTGCAAGAACATAGCGATTTAACGCAACCCGAACCAGCAGGGTACTCTACTACAACCTTTATCTAGCTCCATACCTTACTATTGCTAATCACCCTGACTTATCCAAAAAGGCTTTCTGTGCAAGAAAAGAAATAACCTTTTAAAGAATATTTTACTGTTTTATTTATATGCAGAAACATTGAATCTGTGGTGTATGAAGTACTTGTAAAATGCACTGTATAAACTGTTTTATATAACCTTTAATTACTCAGAAATAATCCTATCGAAATTCATTTACGCGGACTACTCTGTTGGCCTACGATCGATTCTGTCCAGTTTCTTTTCTCTTTGTAAGAAACTCCTTCGTAAACTGTAAATATTATCAGACGATGGTTTTATGTACAAGCCACGGAAGAGCGTCCTTTAAAAAAAACAAACCTGTCTTAAAGGACTGGATCTTAATGATAGTGGCATGATTTTTACTCCACACATGTTTCTTGCTGTCCATGCCTGCGTATGGATTATTTATGGACATGGATTGAAGAGAGTTTTGAATATAATCAAAACCATGAACAGGGATACACATGTCAAAGAAAGAGCATGATGTTTTGGGAACTTCTTATAAGCATTTTAGTCCTAACTAACATAGCTTTGGTTAAATATGATTTAGCCCCAAGTTATTGGTCGCCTATTTTCAATAATGCTAGCGATAATCATTGAGGTCTTCCTTCCTTATGAACAAATGGTTGTACCGTCCCTCTGATGTCAGCAGCTGGTGTTTGTGCTTGTTGTAACTCCACTTACAGCTCGCACTCTCTTGCAACCAAACGCCTCCGTGCAATGGAAATGGTGTGAACTTACATTGTTTATACTGGTGCTGTTACACTTAGCTTTGACCTTCTGTTTACCTCTTCACACTACCACTGATGCACACGCAACGTGCTTCTCTCGACCTTCAAATCAATTTTGTGGTTTTGTTTTTCTTTTCTCTTCGTTAATGTCTCATGATCCACTCGGAGGACATTTGTTCAAGATGCCTTAAAATATTGCATCCGTAATTATCTAACACTAACCAGGTTTATTCGGCACATAATGTATGCACTGTATATTCCAGAGTTGACTGGATATGTACAGAGTGACAGGGCCTTATTTATCAACATATCAACATGTAGTATTGCACAATATGTATGTGATTATAACAGTTGCTCAAAACTGTAATAACTTTTAATTGAATAAAAGTGATTTTTAACATTCCTGAAACAAGGTAAGGCTTGTCTTTTAAATAAAATATTGCGTCATAGCAGGTCGTGAATAGTTTGCGTATTTATGAAAATGAATACGTAAGTGCTCAGTATAGAATTTGCGTTAGACCGCCTCGAGGAACAATAGCTCAACATAGCACAGACATGACGTGTTGTGAAGGAGCAACTTAGGTCAACTCTATTCTTAGAGCTTACAGCCAGATAAAAATGGACGCTGAATTTTAAAAGAATTGTTTATGATCTTCTAGTTCTGCATTAATATTGGAACAAAAAAAGGTGAAATGAGAGTGATACATTTGCATATAGCACTCAAGATATTTTTTTTTACCTAGTGTGTACTTCCTCTTTTTCTTTTTTTTTAAGATCAATTCGAGTGAAGAGTCGATCGACACAGTCACAGTCACCGTGTTTGTTTTGTTATGGCTGAAGAGATGAAATAACCGCAGAGCTTCTTGACGGTGAATGTCTGGCGTTTATCAAGTTATTATTATTTTTTTAAGTTTTAAACATTGTGGCAACAGAAAGAAAATAAGAGTGTCGCGTCAGTCCCCAAGTGCACATTTGAAGAAAAATGTTTAATATTTATCTACTCTACTTTTTTCTTTTTTTCTTTTTTTTGGAAACGCCATCTGGCTTTGATACTCAGTGCTGCTCTTTGATGCGGGCGAAACAAATGCTCGCTGACACCATGCAGACATGATGTGCACGGACTCAGCTACTTTGAAACTGTAGTGCAGAGTGACTGTGTGTAATTGTAGTATTAAGGCCCTTTGATGTCCTACTATAATTTCTACCCATCAGAAAGGGAGTCTAAGGGCTCCCTGATGAGGGTTTGCTGTGCCCCTCTGTCCAGACGGCTCCTGGCTCACTCTGTAATTATGGAAATGGAGTGTTTGTATTTATAGGTTAAGCCCACAAGCGGCTGCCCTTCTCTGTCTTGCAGCTGCAAAACATCACAGTGGAAATCAAGTGCCCGTGTTTTAAATTAAAGTGCGTATACAATGGCAACATGTATAACCTATTTAGTGTAAGTGAGCTGATGGCCTGCAGGTCTGCTGCTCCTGCTGGGACCAGTTGTAAGAAAGGTATGAAACCTGTTGTTGAGTGGGTGGATGTGGTTGATCAAATTAAATGTGTGAACAAGATATAACCAGAATGACTAGGTGTGCATGAAAAGGTCACAAGCCAAAAGTCCAATTTCATTGTTTTTAATATTTACAATAAATACATTTTACAGTATAAAATCCATGTACATATTTATATAAATTTAAGTGAAAAATAATGCACAGGACATCAAGCCCTGAGAGTGAACAGAGGGGGCTGGATCCAAGAGTTTCACACAAGAGGAGACAACATCAACTCCAGATAGTAGGAAGCAATAAAATAAAAACTGTTCAGGCCATTCAGACATTGAGGCAGTTTAAATAAAACATTGTCTTTGCACACGTTAGGCGACTGTATGTGCATCTCACTCCTGTCAACAAGAACATGTACTGTTTTTGCGGCCATGTCGTTCTGTCATGAAGAGTTTTACAGTAGCACAGTCATAGAAAGGCACTTTTGTGTCAAACACAGCATTCCAGTTCTGTCAAAGAAGAGTAGTATATACAGGGCCAGCCCCTTCTTGGTCTGCCTGCTCTAAAGCAAACAAAGCTTTTCTAAAGCTTTTATGGAACCAAAGTAGTACCAGCTACGTTATTATAAAATAATAACACAAACATTTGTTTAAATTCAATATTATATATATAAAAAAAGACTTTGGTCATGTGGATTTAAATAAAAAATACATCAGTTGCATCACAATAAAAATAACACAACCCCTCTCCCTCCCCAATGAACCCTGAAGTCCTTATGTGGGCTCCTTCACATGTGTCTCTTCATGTGAAGTGCCAGGTGGTCAGACCTGGAGAAGGCGCGTTCACACAGGTGGCACTGGAAGGGCCTGTGTCCTGTGTGTTTGCGGAAATGACGGGTCAGCTCATCGGAGCGGGCGAATTTCCATCCACAGCCTTCCCAGCTGCAGTGGTACGGCTTCTCACCTGCGAGGACAAAGAAATGGAAAATGATTAGTGCGTTGAAATGTGCTGGAATAAGAAACGTTGTTTTGGAGCTATGCGGGCCAGTGCGTAATTGCGCACAGAGGCTTTTATCATGGTGGGTTTTTAGGGCTCAAGCTTACCGGTGTGAGTTCGGAGATGTGCCTTCAGGTGGGAGCTCTTGGTGTAGGTTTTCCCGCAGCCAGCAAAGGTGCAGGTGTGCGTGGCGGTGCGCTTCCGCGGCCATGTGCGACGCCCTCTCTTGGGTTTGGACTCCAGCAGCTCGAGGGGAGATGAGGGCGGCGTGAGCATCACCCTCTGCGCGCCTGGCTGCATGCTGAGACCTTCATCGTACATGCCAAATGCAGTGTGCGGACCGTGGTAGGACATCTGCATCTGGGGTGCCTGAGGGTGGTGCGGGAAAGCCGCTGGTGTGTGGTACTTCTGTGAGAAGTTCATGGGCTGGCACAGCTGTGCCTGGCAGTCCGAAGCTCCCTGGTCGTCGGGGCTGAGAGGCGGGGTCATGTTGCTGGCTGCTCGCGGAGAGATGGCCACCCTGGGCTGCTCGAAAGACATCATGCACGAAACGTTCCCTTCTTGCTTGATTTTGCCACAGCTTTGGGGCACCATGCCCATAACGGGGCCATAACCGTCCATGGGTGGCTCTACTTTGATGTCCTGGCGGGGAAAATGCGCCGTGTTGGCGTAAAATCTCCCCTGAACGCCTGGGTTGCGCGTAATGCCATAGTTGTTGGTTCCCTCGGCGCGGAGCAGCTCTGTCATGAGGCTGGCGCCGTACGGGGGCGGTGGGGAGCGGTGGTCGTCTGCAGCTGGATAGGATGGGACAGAGTTCCCCGTCGTGTACATGCTGTGGTCAACTGTGCCCACAAATTCCGCCGCGCTGTCTGAGCAAGTTGTGTTGGCGAGAATAAAATCCAGATCCAAATAGTTACTCAGATCCTCGTCGTCCTTTTTGCTGTGATTGTCCAGGTTGTGTACCATTTCAAGCATGGAGCAGTTGGTGGGGACTAGTTTGTCCATCTCTCCTTTCCATCTCTGAAAGAATAAACAGATATGATCAGATTTGATGAGAAATGTAGAGAAGAACGTTTCTTATTTTCCTACAGTAAATAAGCTGCGCAGATGAAAACAGGTGACAGCAGCGCGCATTTATCCAGAAATCTTTCAAGACAAAATGTGTTTTTAACTTACGTTTTCCCAGGTTTTCTCTCTTTGGTTTGAGAATGTCGAAAATGACGGTAGCATCACTCCGGATAAGGCCATCGTTTCGGTGAAATAATAAAACTCTCTCTTGTCAAAGTCGCGTTGTGTTGAGCGGCAGCCGCACCAGAGACCCTGTGCGTCTTTTTCACTGTCGCCTCTCCACAGCTGCGCTCCAAAGAGACATGAACAAGTTTAAAAGTGGTAGGAGGTCCTCCGAACCTTATAACTCTCTAACCGGAGTTCTCCTGGCCAATTGTGAGAGCTCAGGAAACAACGTAAAATCTGGTAAATTTAGCTCTTTATAAAGCGGCTCCTGCAGGCAGCATTGCTCAGTGCGCAGTGTGACAGTCCGAGGCAGCGCAGACCTGCCTATAAAGTGTGGGACCTCCCCCACGGGCTGACGCAAAAACAAGAGACCAACCCACCGACCGAGCCGGTTGGAAAAAAATTGCTGGCAAATTACAAACACACGAGCAATATAGCAACCATAGATACTTACGTAATATGCAGAAAAGAACGAGCCTAATGACAGAAAGTGCTCGGGGCCAAGCCGCACCAGAGCTTAATATAAAGGCTGTCAGTACTTCACTTAATCATCACAACACAAAGGAGATATGGCTTTTTTGATGAACAGTAATAAAATATAATTAGATTCAAAGTAGTGGGTTAAAACTCTGGAATTAAAGACAGAGCCATGACAGGATATTTAATAGAAAGCAGATAATTGAGAGTATGGCACAGGAATCTAATACACGCACAAAAATCCACATTTATATGTTGGATATGTCATTTTAACTTCCATGTGACTGCATCATTTATTTTTATTTATTCATTATAATGACAGAATATCCCTCCAAGCTCCTTAAACAAAGAGCTTCTTGTATATTAAAGCTGAAAATGATGCAATAACCTGCTGATGCAGATGGAGATGTTCTCTGCAGCGCGCCTCGCTCTCGGCTCATTATCATTAATGGAAGATGGTTTTATTCTCGCACAGCAGGCTTGTCTAAACAGGCGCCAGGCTCGGTCTGAAACGGTTTTTCACCGTTTTTTCAACACATCTAAACTCTTGTAATGTAAACACGATTTAAAGTGACGTCGCATTCAGGTGTAAATGGCGTACAGAGGGGGCTGCGGTGTCGACTGGAGGCGTCATTTGCATCACAACGCTCCGCGTACCTGTTTACTGTTTCTGCTCGGGGATCTGGTTTCTGACATGACAGACAGTCGAGGCTGATTCCCAGCAGGAATCCTCTGGCTCCAGAGGTCATTAGGCCAACTGTAACTCCGCTTGAATAAATGTTAATACACACATTGTTCTCTTAATGTGAAGTCCTTCACCTGAACTTGAATATCTGGATTTTTGGGTCACACTTGCTCATCACTCCCTTGACTTAATGCACAATTCCCAGCAAACAATAGAATAAGAAATAAAGGCAACACAACTCAAAGATGTATCATATTTTCCCACAATCTTTGGCAGGTTCTTTACTGGAGTAAAAGTGACACTACCACAATGTAAAAATACTCAATTACAAGTACAAGTATTGTCTTTAAATGCAGGCAGAATGTCCCTGTCAGTATTTAATTTTTATTACTGTAACCAGCCAGTTGGAGCTCAGTTTTACTGTATTATGTTGGCACAGTTTAATCTGCCTTATCAGTTTTATCTTAATCTGTCCACTTACAAGTAAATAATTCACTCCTAATTGTTGTGCAGCCGGAGAATAAACTACTCGAGTATCTCAGAGTACTCAAGTACTCGGTGTTCTGATGACCTGAACAAACACAGAACAAGTGAGCTCAAATCCACACAACATCTCTCATCAACCTGTTATGTCCACCAGCACCAGCAGCACCAGCAGCACTAACAGTACGCTCTGTCAGTGCAGCCGTGAGGTTTCCACATCCTGATCCCTGATCTGTGCTGTGTGTTCAGTGGAAAGTGCGTCACACGGCAGCAGTCCAGTAAGGCCGGAGAGGAAGTGTGTTTTTAATGGCGACGGAGTGGCTGGCCTGAACTCCTGACCGTTGACTCTGACCCCGGTGCAAGCGGAGCTGCTCCGCTCAGCTACCAGTGAGAGTGTTCTCACTTCCTCTGTTACTCAGCCACCTTTAGTGCTTTGTAATGCTCCCCGATTTTAATTTAAGGAACTTCATCTACTTTTTGACCTTTTGTAGCTATATCCACATCACACAATTTACTTGCAAAAAGGTAGTTCTGTTTTACGTTTGTAGATTTCCGCCACGCGTGTTCAAGCTGTTGCATGTCAGCCGCTGTGGACATCTGATCTGTAAAAACAGGCTACATCAACAGAATATTATATGTTTGATGCATTTTGACTTTATGTTTTTGTGTAAAGCTCTTAGACCTTTCAGTGTCTTGTTTAAAGTCATTTTTGGGGTAAACACTGTGGGATGAGAACATCAATATCACTCTCACATCTCTGTGTTTGTTATGAAGCTACAGCCAGGAGCTGATTTGCTTAGCTTAGCATAAAGGCTGAAAACAGTGGGCAAACAGCGAACCTGGATCCAATGATAACAAAACTGGACTCCCATAAAGCTCAGAGAGTTCAATTTGAGTAAACTGACAGTACCAGAGCAAAATGAGTACAGACCAAGCATCATGGGTCTTCTTTAGAATTCACACCACAATGGAAGCTTGTCATATTTTCATTTGATTAATCCATTATTTGCATGCATGCAGTTAAACGTCACAATGTAACCAGACCTGATTAACAGGAGATTTGCGCCAGAGCTTTATAAAGACTTCACGAGACAACTCTGCACCTGGCGGATTCAAATGTCAGCCAGTCAGGAGAGAAAAATTTGCTCTTGAAATCATGTTGAAACTCCACACACTGTGACGTGCAGCGGAGGGATAAGAAAGGCAAAAAAGCTGTACTTGGCGAGTTTGGTGTTTCCCTGAAAGGAGCCCTCACTAATTCTCATGACGTTTAAGAAACAGGTCTGTGTTTCATTCTGATCCATCACTTCCTGTGGAGAAATGTGCGTACCCGACGATAGAATTTCATTTGGGCACATCGAGTCGAGCATACAGGACCTCACATACGATGGGTGGGACGCGCTTTTCACCGCAGCAGCCCACATGAAAACATTCCTCAGTGGAAGTTTGTGAGAAGTTCATAAAAAGGTGGTACTCAGTTAATCTCTGTAAGGAATTTCTCTTTTTGCTTGCACAGAGGGGTCAGAGGTCAAAAATAGGACAAACACCTTGTTGCAGGGATTCGGCGTCCTCCTCAGACTCTTGACCCAGTGCCCTTTGAGTCAGAGCACCGTCCCCCTACCTGCAGCCCCGCGCAGGCTTTACTTTCCCTGCAGAAGAGGAACCACTGAAATCTTGGTATGAAATAAGTGTTCAATGTGGATGAGCAACATTTCCTCAGAAACTTCTGAAAATCTCTTTCCCTGAATCGACGCAATTTACACAATCGTTTTTCCATTGGGCAACCCCTGTGTCATTTCACAATTATAAAGTTTGTTGTATACGTGCTGTTCTTCTCTGTTCATTTAAGTTATCAGCAAGATGTTTACAAGCCACGAAGGCGTCTTCAGGTTTCATTTCAAACACGTAACAGAAAAAACAAGAACAAGCATAATAGGAAAGATAGGTAGATAGAAAGAAATAAGAAATAATATAGATAGAAATAATAATAAAAATACAATGAAATCTGTACCCAAATTTAGTGATTAAGTTTTCTTATGCAACACAAACGAAATCTTACATGTTCGATAAACAGGAGGAGGAAGTACTTATTCCTACTTCCTCCCCGCTACTTATCATATAACTCACAGGCGTGTATCTATCTACCATGTATATCCTATACATATATTCATGTATACGTATACAGATATATAGAAGGCAACCGTCACGTAGCAGTGACAGTAATTCTTTAAAACTTTCCTGTTTCCATATGCATTTTCTCATGAATCATTTTGACCAAAATACAGCCTCATCTAAGAGTTTACAAAAAACACAAAAAACACGCATGACGTGTCCGGTCCTTCAGCGGTTGTGGAAAAGCAGAGAACACCTTAAAGTCTCCTAATATACAAAGCTTTGGTCCAAAAACAAACAACAGGCCCGTGATGTTAACATTAAAGCAGTGAATCATTTAAGATTTTCTTCAGAATTTCATATTCGCCTTCATAAAAACAGAGCTAAGGGTGTATCATCGTCTCATATTCTCCATTATGAAATCTTGTGTTGTCACCCGTAAGTTGTTATTGGGCCGTTCGATTCAGTGACATGAACACAGGCTCGCATTATGTCTGGGTCAGGTCTGTAAGTGTTCCGTCACTGTGGTGAGGATTTGGACACATCAGCTCTGCCTCATGTGGCATACTCTGCTAAACTTCCATGGAAAAACAGTGTGTGAGTGTGAGATGTAGCGCCGGGGCCTGCACGGGACGTCCTGACTGAGCGAGAGTCAGTGAGAGTATGAGAGTGAGTGGGATCCTGCTCCGGGCTTATATAGCCCGGTTATTTTTAACCACCCACCCCTTGCTTATTACAGAGTTTCCCCCCGGACCACTCAGGAAGCACGTTTGGCTCCTTTTCCTGCTCACACGCGGCCAGATTCTAACAGAATCAAAGAATGATAGCATTGAGGCTCTCCAACCCCCCCTTTGGAAAAAGAAGGGGGGAAGGAGGACGCGGAGGTGGTGGGGGGGAGAGAGAAATGTTTAGCAGAAAAGGTTGGCACGCGCCAACGGCATGACATTCAAAGAGCTGGCTCCAGTCCTGCTCCAATTTCAGAAAACCTCAAACATTCGTTAAAAAAACAGCGCGGGACGGGGCAGATAGTCCTGAACACACATTTGTACCTGCTGGGGAGCATTCAGCAAGGTTTCTGTAGCGAATTAGCATGACTGAAGAAAGTTGAGTTTCACTGTTAAAGATAACTGTCAACAAACAGAGCTGCTGGTAACCTGCTGTATATACAGCACTTAATTGCGCCGGAGTCATTTGCATAATGTGTCGCATGACAGTACCCAGCTGTTTACATTGTTAAGCTGTAAAAGTAAACTACCTGAGAACACACGGAGGCCAATTCAACTCCTTATATTTTCTACCACGGAGACAAACATGCAACATTTAAGGTTCGTAACTCTCTTTCATAGAGAGAGCAAGTCATCTATATTAACGAGGGTAGCCTGAATATTAGAAACATACAGTTTAAGAGCGCCACAAGCTGCAAAAATGACCATAAAGTTGCACCAACACCTCTCGGTAACGCTTTAACCTGCAGGAAAAGCTAGGTGTTAAAACACCGGACAAACACCTATCCTCTGTATCTTTGGAGAAAAGTTCTTAAGACGACCGCCCCCTCCCCCCTTCTCCCAGAATTTTTCTATCCAGGTAATAAACCCGTTAATTGTCTCTAAACACATTACTCCAGGTGAGACTTCTGAAAACAAAGGGCACATGCTCGCCCCCGCTGCGCCCCACAGCACCTCTGCATTAAAACAGCCAGTGTCTGGCTTCCACAGAGCCCAAACATGTGTCTCGACAACCGGCGTAGCTTTCAGCAAGTGTTATGGAAACCAACTCTTTTATAAATATGCAGCTCACCCCGGCTAACATGGCAGGAATAATGGCTACATGTGGATATAATTGAGCCAGTAGAGCACCGGGGGGATGGGCCCCCAATTTATTAGCTGTTAACACCAGGAATCACACCGGTCCCACTCGTCATACCACACACACATGGCTTCGCTGGCTGTGAAAATGTTGTTTTTTTCTCTCCAAAGTGCTAAGAAAGGTGCTTTTTATTTGATAAATGAGAATTGGCAGGCTCTCTGGGGCTTGAAGTGGGCCACTCTGAAAAGACTGGAACATTTACAGACACGTGACAACCCAAAGAGCTGACCGTGCTGGGCGCAACTTTAGAAATAGAAGTTATTTTTAGCAAGAATGGGATCAGATAAAATACTTCTGTGATGTTTGTACGCTGAATATGAAGTTACAGCCTGGAAGCTGTTAGCTTAGCTCCGTCGTGCTTCGGCTGGAAACAGGTGGGAACAGCCTGCGTGGCTCTGTCCAAAGCTAACAAGGTGTTATATCTCGTTTGTTCAATCTGTACAAAAAAATCAAAGTGTGCATAAAAACAAGAGCCAGGCTAGCTGTTTCAACATAGTTTTTGTGCTAAGCTAAGCTGGCTGTAGCTTCACATTTAGTGTAGAAACATGAGAGCGGTGGAAGAAGAAGCAAACACTCGATAAAGACGAACAATGCCTTTAAAGCTGACACTTTAGTATAATAGTTTGATGTGTCTTTTCTGTTCTCTGATTTCTAACCCGTCCCATGTCGGCGGGTTAACTCGACTGTTTCACTTTCAGTATGATGACATTGTATAAATTTGAGTGCGTCCTGCCCAAAGCTCGGGGAGGGCCTGCGTGTTTTTTCCTCCGTGCGGTACGACAGCCTCAGACCTGTGCACATTTGAACATGCCGAACTAAACTGTGCCAGCTGTTCAAATAGCATAACCCCGGCCCTCGACACAGGTTCCCCATTGAAGCAACGCTCCGCTTGATGGAGTGATCCAGCCTGTAGTGCACTTTATAGTGTACACACCTCGAAATGGCGACATTTGTAAAGAGGCTAATAAAAACATTCCTCCAGCGAGGAATGCTCCAGGTATTTCCTCCCCTACACCTGGTTACGATTCCTTGAGTGCACCCGTCTGTTTTCACAGACCCGCGCTCTTTCAGGGAGTGAGATATTGATCCCGTACTCATGAATGGCGTTGTGTTTTTCTAAATGGATGACACTGAAAACACGGCTTGATGCCTTTGCAGAGGGGAACTGTTGAAAGCTTATTGATGAGTTGTTTTGGGAAATGAGTGAGTTGCAATGCGATGTTGAAATCAATGCGTTGCTAGTCGAAGTGTTTGTTTCATGTGGGAGTCAGTCAAATGTCAACTAGAGCGGTCAAGAGTTCAAGATATATCTGTGAGGAAAAAGAAGAGATGAAGATAGAGCAGGAATATGACTAAAGACAAAGACTGTTTCTCAATCTCAGGGTCGGGGCCTCAGATGGGTCAAGATATTTTACACATCTTAAAGATGTGATGACACACACGTCCTCCAGCTGTATGAAGTTGATGCATGGCTCAGTGGAAAGCTTTGCAAAATTTGGGCTTGACTCTTACAAATTTATCGCGTGGGATGGCTTCAAATGACTCCATATTTGACTAGACCAATAACTTCTTGCTCCCGCTACTTTTCCAATTACTCATTAACCCAAAGCAGAATCAGGCGACATTACGGGAAATGTAGGATCCAGTGGTTTTGATGAAAAGTCATATCTCTGTCATTGTTGCTTCATTTTCTCTTGTGAATGCTCTACCTTTAAAAAAAAGCACAACACAGTACACATTACATCAAAACTGATCTTAAATACATCAGCACCTCTCTAATTACTGACATCATGAGAATTTTAAGAGTAAAGATCAAGAAATTCAAAGTTAGTCACATATTTGTAAAGCCTCTCTTCCAGGTGTGATCATTTTAAATCAAATATCTAACACGGCAGGTCGGAAACTCAAATCCATCAGGTGAAGCCGGTTCGCTTCCACGACCCAAGGCCGGGAGCCGTCGCAGGTTTCCTTGCAAGCCATCCAGGAGTCACTCGGTCAATAACTCATCGGGCTGAAGCGCAGGGGGGCTCACGCAGGTTCCTCTGCACATTACAGATGTTATCTCAAAGGAGCGCGGGGACATTAACCCAGAGTCAAACTGTCATAAAACACCCCTTGTTTCTTAAGCGGGGTGAGGGGTGAGAAAAATGCTGACGGATGGTTTCTAGCAGCATGCTCAGTATCATCTTCTTTTCCCATCGTATTGTTGCCTCTCACCTTGTAATAATGAAACTGTATTATTCTTTAATTGATCAGAACTATGACCACAACGTAAGTTTCACAGCCAGAAAAATACAGATGATTTCATGATTTTTGGGTGTAACAAGTGGCAAATCAATGTGTTTTCTGCTTTGAGCAGTTAGAGCAGTTAAAGGGAGTGATCAGGTGCGTAGGGTGTATCTACAACTGAGTAATTTAGATTTTTGGGCTTGGCTGCAAAAACCCAGAGAAGATAACAACCTGTGGTTGACAAACAAAACGAGATCCGGTGTGTACCGACCATTTGGCACGCGCAGCATTCATATTTTGATGTGTCCCTCTTTCACTCTTACCCTGCTGACAGGAACTGGTATTTGTAGTGTGGTTTGTCAGCTAACCAGGTGGGTCCACGATGCGAAGAGAGGATCCACACCAGTGAAAAATATTCAGTTCATCATGTGTGAAGTGTGCTACCTCAACGGAGCGAGAGTGGTTTGCTGAGCCACATGTCGGTTTCCTCTCTAACTTTCAGCAGTTTCTTTTGTGGCTATGTGCAATTCATTGATGTAAACTGATTTAAAATCTGTACAAAACGTTTACGTTTGGAGGATTTCCACCTATTTTAAATAACGTCGTGTTTTCTGCAACTGTAGCAGAACTGAAAATAGCCACACAGCCCCCGACGACAAAAAAAAAAAATCCAAGATAGCTTCAAAAACGCCCCGGAGGAGCCAAGCTGAGTCAAATTACTTCTGCAGCCACATACCTAATTGATTTATTTACTACACCTGGCTTCAATAAACGGCACCAAAGCGCAGGTTACTGGTCTATTTAACACTTCAACTAAGGTATAATTAACCCGCTGTAATGGCTCAGGGGCCTCACCCGACTGGTTAACTTCAAACCCCCCTCCTGCTCTTTAATAACCCGTATCTCTTGTATCATCTGTGCCTCTTCACTCACTTCCCGAATGGGCCCCGCCACTGATCAGGCTGTAATTTATGGGCTTTTTGTGGGGTGAAGATAGACGAGGGCTGGTTCTTATCAAATGTGGAGGTTGGAAGACTGACAGCTGAAATCAAAAAAATCAAATGACGCAATGATTACAGAGAAATATAGTCACCATGGAAGTCCAGTTTAGGCTTCAACACATACATTTCTAATATGTCAAGGAAGAGTCAGGTCTATTTGTGAATGAACGATTACTACTGCTGACGTAACTGCACCACGGTGTTGCGATGGAGTCTCTTATTCATCAACTGACTATTCCCAAAATATGTGTTCATCCCGTACTGTCACAGTGCATAGTAAGTCAAACACACACGCACACAGCGCTTAGCAACTACACTGGCTGTGACAGAGCGGGGAAAGCCGAGACAGAGCAACACTCTTCCTCCCCGACATCTGACCCTGTGACCCGCAGGTCTCACAGGCTTCTTCAAGGGTCAGAGGTCAAAGTGGCTGCCTCTAAGAGCCAATGACCTTTTGGAGAGCTCGAGGTCCCCGCCCTCTCAACCTTGACTGACCACTTTAAATTCACCTGAACTCTCCCTCGAGCACTTATCAGGCCCATCTTGTTTGCGGCTCAGCTTAACTGTCAGAACCTGTTCTCACACCAGCTCGTCACAGGACCTGTTGCCTGCGCTGTCGCCAGATAGTGGCTCGATTAACTCCCTTCTTCTTTTTGTTTTTTTGTTCCCATCTAAGCCTTTCGCAAATCGTCAGCGTGTCCGGGCACTTCAACCTGCGGCAGGCCAAGGGGATAAACACACTTGATCCATAAATGCATGTGTGCTCTTTTTGGATGAGGAGCCCCGCGGCTCTGGGTGACATTCTGAAACGCAGCTGCTCTGTTCACCTCAGGGGCAGGTATAAGCCTCCACTACTTATCTGCTTGGCATATTATGTAATTCAGACATTCTTTTGTTAAAGGGATAGAGATAAGATAGAGACAGAGATAGAGATAGAGATACAGGAGGCCTGCATGCGTGTCAGTCGCTAAAACTTTCTAATGACTGGCTGCTTCTTTGAGGAACTACATTCTAGTAGCATAAATAAATAATGCAGAGCTCTCCTATGCAAATGAATCGAATTAAAAACGTATTTGAGGAGGCGGTGGAACATTTTTTTCTCAGTTCTGCTTTAGAGTTTTAAAGGAGTTATATATTGCATGTTGTCAGTGTGTTTTGGGTGTCAGAATTACAGAGGTGTACTCTGGTTTAATGCAGCTGGTAACCACTTCCTGTTTTTTGAACAGTGAATCTTCTCACAGTTTGGCCATAATTTCCTGAAGTGTGTTTCGTGTGTGCGACTGCAAGCACTTGTGTTTTGTGGGTTAACGCAAAACTGAGGTGGTTTGCATGTTTGCAATGAACAATCACGGTTCCCCTCTGCTCAGTGTGGTGCACCTTTACAAGCAGCACATGCTCCTTCTGCTCAGTGCTTGACATGACGTTTCTGGGAAGAGTGCACAAGTAACGTTTGTATTTTTAAACGTGTGTGTGTGCAGCCATGCGTGTATGTGTTGTATCTTCATGTGTGAGTGTCGCGGATGGTGTAATGGAACAAAATGCCCGTTTTTGTGTTTTTTTTCTGCCGTGTGATTGGTTAAAGCCTCTTTGTCTTAACCACTATCAGGAAACTGATGCATCACTCACAATTCAGACATCATGCTGTAATCTTCCTGCTGAGCTGAACAGTAACGTGAGAGCCGCGTTTACATTGTTTCTTGATCTCTGCATCTCTCTTTTGTGCTTTGTCTTACGATCGTCCTAACAGCGGGGACCTCACACAGGCTCACGACACGTGATATCGCATGCTCGCCCGCGATGAGGCCCAATGTCGAATGTTGTCTTTCAAATCAGCTATTAACAGGAACACATGTACACCAGTTGTGTATATAATGTGTGTGTGTGACTCGGAGCGAGCCGAGGGGACTGCCGTGCCCTAATTTGTTTTCTCAGACTCTGAGGTCGACCGTGCTAAGATTTATACTCATCTGGCATTTTTCACCCTCGCCCCATTGCATTGCACAAGCCTGACTGATACGCTGCTGGCCTGGAAATACAGAGAAAACACTCACAGCTTGATCTGTTCTCTCCATTTAGTGCTCAAATGTGGGATTTTTTTTAAAGATATCACGACTCTTATCTTGTCAAAAAACTCCCCATCAAGGTCTTAAAACTGGATTTAACTCAGTATTAGCTGTTGCCAATCAGTTTGGGAGTAGTTTCTATCACACATGAAAAAGATCTAACAAAGGAGAAACACAAACAGATCATCTCAGGACTGTATTACATAGGTAGCCACATACGCCACAAGTTAGAGAAGTGGGCCTGACTTGTGGGGGAAGAGGTTCCCTATGGGTTTTACACGCAGAGATAAACAGCATATTTTTGCTGAAAATAGATCCCCTTCATCTCTACTTGACCTAGAATTTGTGCACCCACATTGAGGGTTTTCCACCCAACCCTGTTGTTACCTGCTACCGAACAATTGAGGAGAAATCCGAGACATTCAGCGGCTGGAAGCTCATCTGTACACGGCTTAATCGAGAGCAGACCCCCAAAAAACCAGAGGGTCCTTCACCAGAAATAAAACGACGTCCTGCTTCATCCTGAAATATCCTCATCAGGGGACAAAATGGGGTTATAATGGAAATGTATGGCAGGGTGTGGCATGTTATGAGAATCCCACAAATTATGGGCTGGTGGGGAATTGTTCTAATCCAGCAAACCAATGCTGCGGAAACAGAGCTGCCATTTTGGAGAAGGGGAAGGAGCCAGTTATTTCCTGAGTCCAGGCTAATCTAATGGTTCATGAAGAAGATGTGTGGGCCCGGTGGGCCTGGTGGTGGTGGCGGGGGGAGCGGGGGATCCCACAGTTTTGAGGGTTTCTTGGTTTTGCATATGCAAGCGTATGAAAATACCTGTCAGCTGGATCGTAAGGCGGATTCAAACAGCGTGGAAGTTATAATTAAAGCCACTTCTAATCCAAATATGGCTCCAATTCACTCCTTCTTTTGATTTTCCTTCTCTCAGCAAGAAAAAATGTTACTGACTGCGTTTTAGTAATTTAAGATTTCATCTCCGTCCTTTTTACTAATAATTCATCGCACTTGCTCAGCTAAAGCTTTCATCAAACGCTCAGACGCAGCGATGTCCTGGATCATGTTGTGTTTCTGTGGCGTGCTGCTTTTCTTGGAATGTGCGCCGGCTCTTTGATTGTTCTGTTTCCTGTGATTTCAGAGGCCCTTTGTCTCTGCGTGGTAACACACTAATCAGGGAACTCCGTCATAGTACCCCGTCGCTAGGCCGCGTTCCCCTAATGTCACCCTCTCTGTGTAATGATATTTTTGGCTCTGCTCTCATGGATCTCACACACACACACACAAAAAAAGTCAAAGCTGACAAGAACAATCACCTTCAGGAATGTGCAGACTAAAAATGAGAATGTGGCATCACTGGCAGGCGACGGGGGTAACTGCTCTGTCATGAGGCAGAGCTCCAAAAGTAAAAAGAAATACCCGTAAATCCCTCTCAGTTGGACCTTCCTCTCACCTCCGTACGCCAGTTAGCTCCTCTGTGATTTATGATTTGATATATTACAGGCTACTGGATACATGGATCATTTTTCTCTGTTCATAAAACGTGCGAGCGGGAACGCTTTTGCCAAGACTGGAGAATCATAACGAGGTCAGTTTTTTTTTTAACACTCTGGGTTTCCCCCCATCTTCTTTTGCTTAGACTGTGGTTTCATGATGTGTTATGGGATCCATGAAACAACAATGAAACCAGATGTGCTTAGTAATGCGTCTATGTACAGTCTTAACAACTTTGCAGAAGTTGAGCCGAGAGCACACCATGTAGCCAGTGTGAGAACTTTGTGCCGTCTAAGCTTTCTGGAAGGGCCTCTGTTCTTTTTTATACCTCCTCTTAAAATAAGCCTCCACCCATTGGCTGACAGCACTTTGGTCATTGAATCACATCAGGCCAATTAGAGAGTAACACTTCCTTTGCTGTGAAAGATGTTTCCTGTTGATAGTAAATGTGTGACCTGCTGAGGAACAGAGAAAGGGAGGGAGGAGCGGGGGCTTGTTGAAATGCTGCCAGTGTTTCCCTGACCTTTGTGGCCTTCATGGCGGAAAAACTGATGCTGCCGTTGGCCCGAGGTGTATGTTTTGACTATGTGTATGTGTCAGCATTGGCTGGAAAGCGACATAATACATTTCTCCGTGCAGGATTTTGAAATGCTTGTACATTACCTGTGTATCTCCACTCTGAGCTGTTCACACGAAGAGCAACAGAAATACTTGTGTCAACAAAGAAAACAGAGAGCTCGAGGGAAAGTTCAAACCTTTGTTGCCTCTCGCCAAAAAGTTTTCTGACAAACAGGTCTGATGGAGCCTGTAGCTGTTCAACCAAGGAAAGATTTCCCCTCTAAACATCTCTCACGGTTTTATTTAAATAACTGTTTGAGGCTCAAAGAGGTGAAACAGTGTAATGTATGTATGTGTAGCAGTATAGAAAGACGTATTTAGCGTCTTTCTAGATTTCTGACCACTCTGAGTGCTTTTACACTACATATCTCATGCACACACACGGTTGTCATGCATGGTGCCAGCTGCTCATCAGTTTTTGGGAGCTAACCAGTCTTATGCATTCACACACAGCCTTCGGCGTCAATACGCTTCGATAAGCAGCCTGGATGAGCCGGGGATTAAGCCACCAATCGTCTGATTAGTGGACGACCTGTTGCCCACGCAGCTGGAATAGACCCTTCAGATTAACATTCACTTCAACACTCAACTTCCACACACAGGCCCGCTCGAGTCGGACAGCATGGATTTACTACGAATCGTAGTAAATTCTGCCATGTCATGTCTTCCCAGTGTCACCAGCAGTTTCACATGCCAGCCTAGAGATGTGAAGCGGTTTTGTGCCTGTGGGAATGACAGCTTCACTCTGATCAGATCACATTCGAAGCCTGTACTTAGAGCGGCAAACAGATCTGATGTTTAACTCTTTGTGGCACAGATGTTGTGTTTTCACAGCCATGTAAACAGACAGAAACCGCGAGGCAGCAGTCGCCTCTCCCCTTTTTGATGTCCGTGAGAAAATCAAAGGTTAAAAACGATGAAAAAATCTGATTCCTTGTGTTGTCTCTCTAAAGTTTTGGTGATTTTGTGTCTCTTGACCTCTTAACAGTGTTTCAGTGACCAGTCTCGCCCCCTCACGCCCACCTGTTTCTGCGGCCTGCATAGACTCACGCTTGTTTACCTCTAATGGGACTCTGCTGCAGAGTTAAAACCGAGGGGCCCGATGGTTGTGGCCACAGGTTGGAGGAATGTCTACCGTCTGGACGGGAAAATGTAATCAGCTGAGATCAGCGAATTAGAGGTCGGTTTCTCTTTCTGCATACAGGCGCTCTCACTTTCCCTCCATGTGCTTCTCATGCATGCATACAGGCGCTCTCACTTTTTCTCACTCTCTCTCTCTCTCTCTCTCTCTCTCTCTCTCTCTCTCGTGTCGTGCAGTGCACCAGCACACACACACACATGCACACACTCACGCACTCTTTCAGATGAAGAAAAATTGCACCTTTTCTTTCAGCTATTTCCTCTGTTTTTACATACTTGGGCCCGGCGTACAAGAGGCAACCTTGTGTTTTCATGTGACAAAACACACAGAGGTCTGTGTGGATTTGGGAGAGGTGAATAGCCTAATTCATCATTCGGGGTTAGGCCTGTCTAAGCCTCATCTGGGAATATCTCTATCTACACTTAAAAAGTGGGACTGTTGGCGCTGTCTCTGGAGCTTAAAGAAACTACAACTCAGTCCTGTCCTCTGTTTGACTGATGACTTCTCTGGAGAATCAAAATTCCACAGTTTAAATGTGGTTTTACCTAAAAGCTGTAAGCTTGCGTTTCTCCTCAAAAGTCCTCCCGCTCGACAGAGGAAATAGCATTTTGCCTAATCCTTTCGTTTTTTTTGGCTGCATATGCAAAAAACAAACATCGGTGGTGGAAGAATCATCTACAAGCTTACTTCCCAAAAACTACCATGTAAAACTAGTAAGAAAAAAACTGGGATGTAACAAATACATATATCTACTCCTGTATCATCTTGTTACACTGTGATGTCAGGTTGAGGTTGATATATAGATCTATTATATCATTATATCTCAAGTCAAGTTTGTCAAGTTGTTGTCTCTTTTGCTGTCCCAAAACTTCTATACTTTTTTATTTTGATAAGCGCTGGACACTTCTACATAGCAGAAGACGAGGCACCGCCATCCTAAAAATGGTGGCTGAGTTGAAGCGATTGCAGTGAACACTACTATGTACAAATATAAGCCGTACGTATGTTTTATATCTATATTTATATCGATGTGGGCGCTAATGCTCCGCTCGATTGCAATTTGGTGAGGAGCAGAAGAAGCAAGTGCACAACGGCCGTAACCGAACTGAGGCAACACCACCCTACTGAAAATAGTGCACTACATCAGGAAGTACATAGTGTACTATGTAAGAAATTGAGACACAGCATATGCTTCTATAGGGTCAACTGTCATAGTGAGTGAGTGGGTGAATGAGGAAGTCATTTTTAATGTACTGTATATTCACCTAGCACATGCACTGTTTGGTAGTTTAATTAATCGTACACTATAAACTGATCATATGCTCAAATCTTAATCTGCAACTTAACTAGTGTGGTTTAAATAACAGTATTACTGATTACTGCCTGAAACGTAGCATGAAATAAAAATACTATGTCAATACTGCCACTGTTGTTACTGTACATGTGTATTTGTTATGATTACATTACTTATGATCAAAACATCAAGCAAAAGTCAGTCCCAGATTTACTCTTGTCTGGTGACTTCTTGCTTACTCACTCTCTCGTCCCTTTTGGTCTTTTCTCCTCTGTCATTACGCCCATAGAGGCTGCCGAGCCTCGTTACACTGCCCACTTGCCCAGCTCTGGTTCTGGCATGACACTGGCTCCACTCCTCTTCCTGATGGTCCAAAACACCTGTAGCACAAACTCTTAACTAACTAGCCGACAACAGCTAACAGCAGCTGCAGTTCGCAAGAGCCGAAAGTTGCTACGCAGCAGTTGTAGCGATTGTTGGTGGCGTGTGGCTTAAAGTAAAGAGTTTTTTATAGCGTACTTCTCACAGGCGATTGTAGCACAAAGTTACATAGTGTGGGAACAGAGGTGCAGGGTGCAGAGTGGCAATGAGAGAGACACCTTTCACCTGGTCATAAGTCAGTTATTTTATGGAAGAAAAGTTACACCATGTTGCTTTAAGTCGACATTGAGTAAAAGTTATTTTCCGCCCCTGACAAACACGCCTGTCATCAGCACACTCATGTATCACGCTGTGTATATTAAGCCTCACCAGCGGCATTATTTCTGATAATTAAGCCTCCACAGTGGACGTTAAGGGTAACAGGTCAACCACAGGCACGCTCGGGCTGTGCTGTAAGTCCTCCGACTGCCCGTCACGTACACACACTCTCACACATTCTCACTTGCTCTCACACACATGTTGATAACCACACTTGTAATGTGAACCTTACTGCTGAGGAGCGCGGGCCTATAATTATGGAGAAATGGTGGGAAAGCCATAATCATAAAGACTCAAATAGAAATCTGAATCAACAGATGATTCCAGATTGACTCGTTCCCTCTGTTTACACAAGGCCGTTTTGATTTACATTCGGAACTGGAAAACCTATTGTCCCTTGCACAAATGTTAACATTTCTCTGATTGAGCCTTTAAGAAGCCTGTAAGCGGTGATATGTAATTGTGCTTTTGTGTTTTTGCTTTCACTCAGAAGCCACATCAAAGGTGTTTTTCTGTGACTTGCCAGCCGATAGAAACGGGTAGTCTGATTGTGATCATGAAAAACACATCGACTCGAATCAGTGCCCAACTGTGAATCACGCTCCTGTGTTACAACAGATGCCCCAGTGTGTTTCTGTTACATACATGCACACACACACACACGGACTGCACAAGCACTGCATTTCCACTATTTCAACCCAGCTGGCGGAAACCGTTAAATGAGCAGAAACTATGACACCTCTGTGGTATGAAAATTAGATGTAATGTGCATTTTCTTTCCATATAGGTGTATGTTGTTTTAACTGGCGGTTCGGTCACTTGTTTATAGACTTGTTGATCATGCATGAGCTGCATAGACCTGTGCAATGAATAGCTGGCAGGATATTCTCTTTATCTGGATCATTTCACTTTTTAATGACGCGTTCTGAAAACTCTTAATTTCCTTTTTGTCACACAGCTGCAGCTTTAGACGCAGTGTGTTCGTATCTCTCTATCTGTTTCTCTCTTTTCTGTACTGTAGCTTTAAAAAAAACTACTGTTTAAAACACTGTCGTTGCTCAATGGCAATTGCCTAAGACACCCCACTCCTGGGAAATGAATGCATGCCCTTGTTCCAAATTTAGTTTTTGCCCGCCACCATGGGCTGCTATTTGGTCTGCCATTTCTCAGGGTTGTGGGCTTCTTTAATGAGCACTTTGATCCCACTCAGGTCTGGCGCTGGTGTTTACGCGACCCTGGAGAAAGAGGAAAAAAAACAAGAAAAAGAAAAAAAAAACGTATCCTATTCTCTGCTAGAGACCTCTGAGCTGTGGTGTCCAGTGCAGACCCCGGGGACCTGGTCTTCATCCTCATATCCCGGGTGACCGCAGAGAATTCGTGGCTGTACTTTCAAGTCACAGCAGGGTGGATTTTCTGTGGAAAGCAGATGATAAATGCACACTAGACAAGGGTTATAAGGGACACACAAAAAAACCCTGAAACATTTCCAGTCAACCTGTCAGATTCCTTTGGATTGGAAGCTCTCGTTGCAGATGTCGGTGGCAGCTGCTTTTTTCAGGTTCATTTGTAGTATAACATTTGTTCATGATTAAGATTTCTCTTTATCAGTCTCATAAATTTCATAACTAAACTACAACAGCTTCTTGGCTCCAAACACAAGATTCTTTATTTCCAGCATGGCTCTGACATGGAGCAGCTGTGTTGTGAGCGTCAAGGCTCAAGCACATTTTTAACTCGCTGCATCTGTATGCCGTCACAGTAACCTGCACAAACTTGAAATTTAAGTTATCCAGTGCAGAATCTCAAATATCTGTTTCTCTAAGAGAGAAGAATCTGCAGCGGTCTATTGATAGATGACACACTAATGTAGCTTGATTTGATAATGGGTGATGAGACGCGATATTTATGTGCAGCCAGAACAAAAATGGACCAGATCTGGTTAGTGTAGCTTATATAAACATCTGCCAAAAGGAGGAACAGCACCTGATGCTCACAAATTAATACTTTATATCTTGTTTGTTTAATCTGCTCAAAAATGTGCAACAGCACTCAAACACCTCTGCCTCCGAACGCGCAAATATGAGCTCGGTATCGATCTTCTCATCTGTAAGTTTGCCTGATATTAGACGGCGCCGTCAGCTCGTTACGCTTCATATCTTTAATCTGACATCTCCTCCACTCTCATTCACTGATTTCTGTAATCAGTCATTAGAGAGACATTAATTAATTACATCAATCATTAAAAACAAACTTCAGTGTCAGGTGAGAAGAAACGCCGTCCATGAACAGCCTCAACAGGAGCGTCTACCTCGTCTATAGCGGCTGCCATTGCTGTCAGTGCACCTCCTTGGTTCTGGAGCACAGCTTGAAAACACTCGAGAACAGCTCGACAGCGGCAGTCCCGCCTTTGGGGTTACACATTGGATCAATAGTTTTTTCAACCGTGAAACCGCTGTTTCGTGTCATGTTGCCAAACCAGAATCGTTAGACTTGGTAGCGTGGGTGGATTCAAAGATCTGAACGCAGAAAGTGGTATATTTCAGTCAGATAGCTCGTGATTGAAATGTTTATTACAGCAGCAGAACATACTGTAATTAGCGTTTGGCCTCTAGGCTCCAACTTCATCACTCCCTGCGGATATGTTTGAGAAGTGGTGAGCAAATATCTCCAACCTGAGAACAGGCAGCGATGCTGATGCAGGGTGGCAGTGCCATGACAGAGCAGAGGGACAGAGGGGAGATGCTGCAGCTTCAATAGGCCGATACGGGTGTTTGGATGGATGACTGTGGAGAGTGAGGCAGCCTACCTACCAACTTTCAGATGTGGTTGCTTCGAGTTTTGGACTCTTTGGTTTCTTTACTCCTCTTTCATCACTTGCTGTTGCCATGTGAAGATTGAAAACACATGACTGACCAAAAAGTGCGAATAAAACAGGATTTGTGATTTATGTAAAACAGGTTTATTGGTTATCAAAAATTGGGAGGACTTGTGCAGGTTAATTATGGTTCACAGAGAGCGTTAACAGTTATAACATCGAACACAGTTATGATGAATGAAATAAATCATCTATTTTTTTATCTATCATGCATGCTTTTAGTAACAGTCACTGCGCTATTATCAAATAAATTCAAAAGGAATGCACGGGCTAAATGCTTAATTAGTTTCACGTGGAGCCGGTCCAAGGAAACTTCAACCGGTTTTGAAAAGAAAAACCTGATCACAGAAAATGTTTCAGGCACGCTAGATAGAGAGAAATAAAAGCTTTACTTGGACAAGGATTTTGATTTAAAATGTTTTTCTTCACAGGAGCTTTGTCAGGTCAGACATTAGTCAGTTTCACACTTTACAGAGAGGAATATCATCTAGTGCAAGCCAAGCGCTGAAAAAGTTGGGGCGCTGCTTGAAACATTAATAAGAACAGAACGCAGAATGATCTACAAATCCTTTTCTGCAATAATTTTTATTGCAGTACTAAAACTATATATTGAATGTTCAAATTTTGTAAACGTACACTCATTCTAAACTTGATGCTGACAATAAGTTTCAAAAAGGTTTGAACAGAGGCAACAAACGCCTGTAAATCTTCCACAGGTAAACAGGTGATCAGTATCATGACTAGACTGTAGTTGCTCCTTCATTTTAGGAAGGAGAGGGTGAGGCGAGGGGGCTGTAATACACAGAGTAATTCTGCAGACTGGACCTTTAATGTTACTGTACGTCAGCCTGTAAACAAACAAACTAAATCTACAGACTGGACCTTTAATGTCAGTGTATCTTCAGGGGCATCCTTGAAAGGCAAAGATGGGGCGAGGTTCATGACATAGTGAAAAACTGTGCGGCAACAGTTTAAGATTCTCTAAACACAATCGCAATGAATTGTGGGATTTTTTCAACAATCCAAAACATCATTAAAAGATTAAGAAAACCTATTAAGGGGGCAAGGCCAGGAACAAGCACTGAACGCCCATGACCTTCGATCCCTCAGGCGGCGCTGCGTTAAAAGCCGACATACCTTTGTAAAGAATATCATTACGTGTGCTCTGGAACACCTCAGAAAACTATTGTCGGTAAACGGTTCATTAGTGAATTAGTGCATCATACATGCAAGTTAAGACTCTATCGTGCAAAAAAGTGAAAGCTGCATTTCTCAAAAGACCTGATGAGACTTCACAGTTAATCGGGTGTTGGTGTGTTACTTCCCTGAAGGCATCAGCAGGAACTGCTACATTCCACCAAATGAATTATCAGCTGTACAACAAAGAACCTAAACCAGGAGTACTGAATGTTCTCAAGTCATCATTGTTTGGTACATAGTTTAATCTAATGCCAGGTTGAAGGAAACATGCCCTGTTTCCCTGCGTGGGAAACAGTACTAACCACTCACAGACCTTACAGATACCTCAGCAGGTAGGATGCATCAACTCAGAGACGATGTTGGCTGCTTACTTCACTGTGAAATATTGATCCTGTTTGAAAAGGAAGACAGGATATGCAAACCCTGTATAACTGCCAGGGTGACAGGTGTGTGTGAGTGCGAGTGTGAGTGTGTGTGTGTGTGTGTGTGTTTGCTTTTGGAAACTCGACCTGAAACTGTGAGTCAAAAACAAAACAAAACAAAAAACAGAAACACTCATGTGAACATGATGCATGCAGAGCATATTTTACACTCGCATACATCCGCAGACAAAACAGAAAAGACAAAACTGCTGCGCTCTTTCTAAGACGACTTGGACGACGTGATGGGAACTGTTTAGAGCCAAAGACAAGAAGACAACTTGTTGACTCAGTGACTCACTGCAGGGTTTTTGCTGTTTGCACTGGGCTGTTAATCACAAGAGTATACGGCCATGTAGGCGGGTGGAGGAGCAGGATCTTGCTGCAGATAGATTAAGATGGATGAATCCTGACGGCGTGCCAAAAGAAAACCTGCAATCAAATCAAGATGTATGCATTCACGAGAAATATACACTCTCACAGTCGGGCGTAGAGGACGGTTTAGTACGCGATAGATCAGAGGATTTATCCAGGTGTAAATGGCTGTCAGGCCCTTTGCCTGGACTTGCCCGTTGTGTGCCCATCCACGTGTTCTGGATGCCCATGTGTCAGTGGTTATGAGTCACGCCAGACAAGTTTGTTTGCCCAAGCCGATGTGACTCATCGCATTCTTGCTGGATGGGACCTGGACTGTCGATCTTTTCTCATGTCTTAAGTACAGCGTCTGTTTGACTTGAGCTTTTCTATCTGCGTTTTTTGCATGCTTACGTGGTCACCTGCAGCTCCATGACAATAGCGCACCTCTTTCTACCCATTCCTTCTCTTTAAATCTGCATTTCACGTGTCACCCATGACAGTTGTTGTGTGGCCAACGCGCAGGGGCTTTGCCTTTTTTTCTACCGTCAAAGAATGCCAGGTTTTTTCCAACATAACATGCTTCTACATCAGCACACACACACGCAGGCAGTTCTTGGCTTGTGACATGCGTGGGCGACTGTCAGAGTCATGTCATATGTGCCTGACCAAGGGTTACAGCCCAGATGGAGACAGCGTTAACCCTCAGTGCTGATAGGGAGACATTATGGGTGTCTTATCTCTGCCCAGGGCTCCTTAAGTCAGCTATACAACACTTCAGCGACTGAATTTTATAGCAACAGAAAAAAAAATGGCCATAAACATAAAATGACTGACTGATAGCTGCACTCGGCTGAAGGATGCCCTCTAATTAGTGTGTTTTATGAGCCCAGGATCCACAGTGAAAACATGTTCGTGCTGCGCCGGAGAGCAAACACTGCCTGGGAGGTCAGAGTGCTCGCAGGAAGCTCTGGAGTGTCCTCAGACCAAGTTCAGGCCATTTCATCGGAAGTCTCATGGTAGAAGATTGGCGCCCACGTCACATTAATTGCCTGGTTAATTACAGTATGACTAATACGCCGGTTTCAATGTGTAGCAGGAAAGAAACAATGCAGCATTCCACTGTTACTACTTCCAATGTTTCACATTTTCATCGATGAATAAAATTAAATAAAATACACTGTTTTAATACAATCTATGTTAGTGTACTGTTTGGAAAAATATCCCATTCTTCGCACATTGATGTAGCTGCTTCACGGCCTGCCAGCGGTGTTAGCTGACATGTCTTGGAAGGAAAAACAGATTTATGGACTGAAAAGATGATTTACAATCCCAATAACAGTTTCACAAGAAGGAGCAACAACACAGCTGGGGCGAACCACAAAAACAGCAGGCTTAGACGTATAAATAGATAAGCTAACCTTCACAATCGACTTCACAATCAGTCTTTTGCGCTGGGAGGAATCAATGAAGGATTTACGTGGGCTGTCGTTGATTTTTGCTGAGGAATATTGCTAATAATATTAGCAGCTTAAGCTAAACTCATAGGATTGGGTTGGAGTAGATGGTTGGAGGTTTGATGAATGTTTGATGTGTCCAAGATACTGACCTCTGAGCTGCTCCCGATGGGGGAAAATGTATTGCATGCATTACGTAAAGTGAAATGATAGAAATCATCGCTACAGAGGGAAAATGTTGTTAAATATCTAATTCAGCAGCAACACTTGAGAGAGTGAAGATTGTTTGTTGACGTAAAATGAAACCAGATTATTGTTGGTATGATAAGTGGTAACCCAATCTCTTCACTGGCAGAATGATAACACTTTCCCCACTTTCATTCATCCACTCCATCACAGAAACGAATCCCTGAAGAATTTCTGCTCTGTTGGCACTCGAACCAACAACATCTCCTGTTTCACCTGCTCCCGCACGAGTGAACCGATGAGCTCTGGTCCGCAACTAGCGGCCCGACCTCTCAGCAAACAAAAGCTCTTTAAATGAGTGAAATATTTCGGATGCTCCTCCAGACAAAAGACGAAGAAGAGAAGAGAGAGAGAGAAGAAGAAAAGGGAGTTGAGTGAGAGGCAGGAGAGCTCCTCGTGACCCTCTGGTCAACCAGAAAGTGGGAAGGGGTTAATCCAGCTTTACACTGACTTCACCGAGCAGCTTCTCAGCGCTGGATGCACTGATAAAACATGAGTACGAGGAGGATTCTCCTCTCACCTGGTGACAATGCAGCGCCCCGGGCCCGACCTCACAGGTGACGACAGACTTGACATGACATCTCTGCTGTGGGAGAGGCAGACGGAGATGTAAAGAGAAGCAGAAAAAAGCCATAAAGCCAAGCCCTCTTTTAGACACTGAATCCGTTAAATTGCTGGGTTTGTTTATCTGTTAAATTAAGGGCTTTTCGTCTCTTTGGCGTGGAAAAAGACTGTTTTTTCGTGGGCTATTTGGCAGTTACCATTCAGGACAAGGCAATGAACGTAATAGTTTACTTGCAGAAGTCTCTTTAGAGTCAACTCGACTCTTTCAGACTTGCATCCTATGCAAAAAGTCTGAATAGATGCTGAATTGAGTGAATTTCCCCGTTTCATGGACACAATTTGGGATCTCAGTGATCAATCACATCTTATACGCACAGTCTCTCCAAATATTAGTTAACTTGGCTGTTCTACTTTCTTTCTATTGTTGTATCTCATGTTGCTTCATGTTAATGTTGGCACAGCCGGGGAAGATGATGATTTGATGACAGACTAAGATTGTCATTTGTCGTGGCTGACAAACTCCGAGTGACATGTTTGGGACAAGTTCCCATCTGATTTGGATCTGAAAAGAAAAAGATAGATGGTTATGAAGAAAGTCAAATCAGAGAAAGAAGAGCTGGAGAGAAAATCAGACTATCAGACGTGTTATTTATCAACCCCCTCATTTTTTTTCTTTTCCTGCTTTTCAATGAAATCAGCGTGCTTTTTTTTCCACACTTCTCTCACAACTGATAAAAACCCTGTTATCGTTCAAGGTAAATGCAGAGTTCAAAGGATGTCAAAACTGTTTGCAAAGCATTGGGTGTGACATTAGCTTTGCAGCAATTTGTTTTTTCATTTCAGACTTATCTCTATTTCTATTGATAAGGTGAAGCTGATTCATCAGTGTCGAGGGGCTGAACTTGATCCCTTCTGTTTTAATTTTTCCACAGTGATTAATGTTAAACGGATATATCATGTACAAAGCTGCAGGAGGATGGCCTGCGTTTGGATAATGGCTATAAATCAAATGGACATGTTTTTGTAGACAGTGTAGGTGTGTTTTGTGTTGAGCAGGTTTATAAAACTATCACTGCATTCCATGTGTGTGTTTACCTGTCTGCTCAGGCCTCATCTTCGGCCACACCCCGCGGTGTGTTTTTATAGTAACTATAGATTCATACAACTGATTGAAGACTTTTAGGGAATCTCCAAATGGCCAAACATGTTGCACAAACAGTTTCATTATACGTTGTTGTTGATTGACAGTTGCACAGCTGATGCAATTGCAAACCTAAACGTATATGAACAAAAAGAGAGCGGTGGACTTGAAAACTACAGCTTGCTGTGCTGTGCTGTAAAATCAGCAGCGGAGTTACAGCCTTGCCTCCTGGAGATACGCACAGCCCAGAAAAATGTCCAACAAAGTGAGAAAGCTCCTGCAAACCATTTGAGCGAGTGTTATTTCCCCGCTTTGTTTACATCTCAGAGCAATAAAACTGTAATAAAATGATCTACAGAGGAGCCCCCGTGAGCGTGACCTCCCTGTAAAATGCTACCTAAGACTCTGCAAATATTTTAATGAGAACATCATAAACTGAACATGCACTTGTGTCGACAGAGAGAGAAGCTGCGTTTTGAGTTTGGTCTCTCAAAGCACTTTCTGTCTTTTACTTTGTAATTATTTACCAGTTATGGTGCATGTCAGGCCTGTCACAGGTAACCATGTTAACTTCCTTACAGTTCACCAGAAGGGTGCATGTGATTTTTATGTTCGGCTCTCTCCTGACTCAACCTGTTTGTGGAGGAAACTTCACTTCAGTTGTTTTTGAGCTTGTTTGCTCTGCACGAATACCACGTTTTGTTTTCTAATACAGGACTTTCAGTGAGACCGGCGGCTAAAAAAAATATGGATTTCTGAGAAATTACAGCGTTTAACTACAGTGCGATTCTGCCAAGCTTTATTTTGAAATGCAAGACGGGTGTATGATTTGGTGGGTTAAGGTTACGTCAAGTCAAACTCCTGCTATTAGCAGCAAAGCTGCTTTGGTGGGGCGTTCTTCCACGCACGCTCACTTGAGCACACACACCATGCACCTGTGCAGGACTGTGCTGATAGCAGAGTGAAAGAACTTGACATTTGTTTTCCTAATCACCGCCGACACCCCCTTTCTGTTTGTGCAGAGCGAGAAGTATCACAGAGCTCAACAAAGGCCCCATTTACTCGCCATCCTTGTCCAAGCGTGTTTCCCTCCAGCTCCCTGAAACCACAAGCTCATTATTTCACCCTCTGTAATGTTAGCTTTTAAATCCACATCAGCACGCTCATTTGGTTAGAGATGGTAAATATTTATGCGGTGTGTCAATAAAACACACACACGTCCACGCACAAACACAAAGCTGGCATACGCGCACGTGCGTGCACACTTTTACACTCCCGTTTGTTCAGATTTTCTTTTTTTCATTTTCGGTTTGAGCTGGATTGGTTTCATCGGTCCTGTTTTCATGAGATCTTATTGGATTATTGAAGACCAGAGTTTGTTGTTTGGCCTGATTGTTTCTTTTTGTTGCTTAAATCTTTGTTTTCATGTGGAAAGTCGCTGGAAACTGACTAATGGATGTGAGTCGGGATAAAAAATATTACTTTTCTGGGCCGAATGAATATGACCGGCTAATATCACATTTTGTTTGCATGAAGGAATGCAAGTACAATAAATAATATGGAAAAGCCAAAGCACTATTGAAACAGCCTATTTATTTTGGACAAACAGGATAGACTACGTGCAGAAGAGCACATCAGTGTTGGTATATAATCGATATTAGAGCGCTGCGATGTATTGGGCTCGGGCCATCTGAAGGTTTGACTGAAAAAATGTTAATAACAGTCATTTCAAACAGAGGCTCTGACTTAGCTGGGCCCCCCTGACTCCTTGGGGCCCAGTAATCCATTCATGCCTTCAAGTTGCGTCACAGGCTATTAGCATGTATGCCTGTGGAAAGGAGCATCGTCTTGACGTGGGAGTGAACACTGGCCCGCTTTGAAAAGGCTCCTGCACCGTGGAGCAGTTACAAATCGTGCCCACAAAGAAAGCTGACATTAAACATGACTAAAATCTTCTGCTGGAAACATCTGGATGTGATGAGATCATTTGTTTGACCAGACATTTTGCAGACAAACAACAAACTGCAAATCACTAACACTTCTTTTAAACCATTTGGTTTGATTTATATATTTTTTTTCACTTCATTCATCTCGCCACCCCTCCCCCTCCTTCCACTCTGTGTCTCAGGTTGCCTGCAGTCAGGTATGATGGCCCGAGGCCTCCGGTTAAATCCCCAGCCCAGACGTCTGCACAGCCCCTAGTCTGGCTCATCGGGAGTCCTGCATTGATTGCTGCTTTAGTCCCCTCCTCATTGTTAATGGGAGCCCCGCATTGTGAGGGGCCTCTTGTATTATTCTTTTGCTGAGCGTTGGAGGATTGCCTTGTGTGGGCACCGGGCTGCCAGCGGCTCCTGTGGGGTCTTGTTGACCTGCTGAATGGAGCCACCTGAGAGTCAATCAGGGCACCAGGACTGAAGAATGTGGAGGAACTGCTGTCGTCTGGATCAACGTCAGTCTCAACCAGTGAGCAGACGCGATGGGAAAACGTTGAATTAAAACTGCCATAATAACTTGTACGCCTCCTGCTCTGCACCGATGAACAGACTGTTCTTTAACTTTGGGGATAAACAGGTGAAACCCCAATGAAACCTGATGTTTTCAGTTTTTCTCTGCTGTCTTTGCTCTTATGAAGTAATCGCTGAGTCAGAATATCTTATTGAGTCATGAGTAAGGAAACGAGTGAGTGAGAATAACTCAAGATTAAAATGGTTAGAAATGACTTGAAAGCATATAATATATGTACAATATACAGTATATTATGATTGGAAAACAAAACAAAATTAACCTCTGACCGCTGGTTGTAACCCTGTTGGCAACTTTTGTCAAAGTGTCTAATAGTTTATATAAAATGTATTAATGTTGCATGTTGCTGTAAACACACATTTCTAATCTTTAAACTCCTGTAGTGAATTGTTACCTGATACATAATGTTCTTCTGTGACACTGTAAGCCCTGTGACCTTGATGAGGATAAGCGGTTATTAAACATGGATGGACATTCTGTTTACTGTGTTATTACAAGTGTGCGGGGGTAAGTGTTCAAATAAACACACAGAAACAGGAACATTCGCCCGGCCGCGCGTGCAGGATTGCAGGAATGCACCACGTGTGTGTGTTTAGGCTCCACGTCGTTCCTGCAGGATGCTGTAATTAAACCATCATATCAATATCTGCTCTCTCTCTCTCTCTGCGGCTCCGTGTTATGATTTCTCTCCTCGCAGGGCCATTGTTTTACTTAACTAATCAGAGGCTCGGCTGCTATCGGATCACGCCACGTTTTAACGTCTGTCGGCAGGCCGGAGCAGACGAGCTCACCGTTAACAGCCCGTCTCTCTGCACGCAAGACGATGCTGAGAAGAACAAGGAGAAAGGAGGAAGACACAAAGGCTAATTTTGGAAATGGGTTTCTTTTGATATTCACAGTTTATTGGAACCACTGATCAGAGTGCCAGTTTATTTAAAGGAAATCATGCAAGGCTAAAAGTAGCATAGGAGCTAACTGGCACACTGCTTTGAGAGATGTGTAATCAGGAACATCTTAAACCCTGAAAGGAATCTGGGATTTCTTCAAATATAGGCTGTTATCTCCTGTGCTTGACATACAAAAAACATATATACAGTTGCATTTGGAAACTCAAGCCTTCATATGCAACCTTATACTGACGGTCATGCAGATAAACCCGAGGTTACCTCTTCAGCTGGAGTCACTGGAGGGATGTGTGCTGGACTCATGTAACTGAAGCTCGCAGTGAATCTCGGCGGATAATGACGGTGACTAAACCTGCTCCCATTGTTCACCTGCATTGTGTTACATGGGAATGAGGACGGCAGGAAACCTTCCTTTTGTTGATCTCTTATATTTTGTATTATCACACCAGTGCTGGTGCCCTCGTGTACACAACACCAGGGCGCGCGCGTGCACGCACACACGCACACATTTACATTATATACAAGAGAGCTCCACCACTTCAAAGCCTTCAATCTGTGCACAAAGCAAATGGCAGGAGCTGGCTAATTAGAAGGGGAGCACGGGTGCTTCTTCAGAGGGAGAGGAAGCACATCGGAAGGACCTTTAATCTCCCACAACCCTGCCAAATTGAATACCCGGTGGAAATGACGTCACGAGGTTCGCTGTAGTGATATCGTGTTGCAAAATGCAAAATTCATCGCTGTCCCAGATATGATTGTCCTCAGCGTGACTGGGGTCATGTTTCGTGATATTAGAAGCTTCTCAGTGTGCAGCTTCTCGGAGGTGTTATGTTGCTAATCCAAGCTGACAATGGGAAAAAAGTAGCCCAATAACAAATTTTACTTCGGTAAAATATCGCCCAACAAACTCATAACGGGGCGCAATGATTTTTTCTTAAGTAGTTCTTGTTGGTAAGTTTGAAAAGTAATTTTGAAATGAGTTTGTCAAACTATAGTTGTTGATTTGAGTTTGTAACGTGAGAAAGGCACCAACATGAACAAGTTTCAAAAACTGCAAAGGCAAGAACAGGATTATATATAGTTTCTGAGTGAAATCAGGACAAAGACAAAGACACAAATCATTTGCTGTGTGGCAATAATTGAGTTTTTCTGTTTACAGCCTTCAAAGGTAGAGGTCTTTATCCTCAGGCCCTGTTGTTCTGCATTAGCGTGCACTAAATTGTTTTTTAAAAGTCACAGAGAACAATAGAAACATGATTTTAAGTTATGGTTTTGAAGGGGGTGAAACCAGGACAACGACTGATGTAAATTGTAACCTTTTCAAATAAACCTGCGCCGTTCCACTCCAGCTTAACTCATCACCTCTGTCTTTGTGACAGCCTGTAATTGCAGACCTTTTAAGCAGCCCTGGAGATGTGTTGCAGATAAGCCGTCCATCTTAACACAGTCAAGGCTTCTCGGCGGTTTCCTTCAGGCATCTCTCAGGCCGCCGGAGGCTGCAGATTTTGTGCGGAGGCTTCATATTTCAAAGATGCGACGTCGCTCAAAACACATTAGAGCAGGACGACGGACTCGTCTTGTAATTTGTGGGCACGAAAATAATCTGAAAGAAAAACTCTCATATTCAAACGTCTGTGTCAGATCTACTGCGTATTTTCAGTCAAAGGAGATCCACGAGACCATGAAAGGAGGAGGACTGCAGGACCACAGTTGTTGAAGTGATTAGTGGTCACAGCATTTAGTAAAGGCAAACTCTTTAATTACAGAAAACACCAATGGAGGTAAATAGTTCGTCATCTGATAGCATCTGGGGTAAGTTAACACCCCCCCTCCTCCTCCTCTTTCTCCCACCAACACTAAACACTAAGTGCAGGTAACGAAGCCGTAGCCCTGAGGTCCCTCTGTTTTCAACCTGATCAAGAATGACAATAGAAGTAAATCTAAGTTGTATTGTTGGAAAAACCACTCAGGCGATACGAAGCAGAGGTGTTTTTCAGGTAGGATTTCTCATCCAGCTGTGTTAACCAGCACACGTTGGATAAACTACTCCAGCTACATAACGCAACACTGGAATTTCATCTATGGCTGGAGATTTCTTGTCAGAGACTGATTAACATCCTGCTGAACTCAAACTTGCTTTAACTTGAGTCACCCAGCAGTAGATTTCTTTGATTAGCTCTGATTAAATGTAATCAACCTGCAAGGCTCAACCGGATGTAAAAGAACTCCTACAAACCATGAAACAGGGATTAGTTTCCTCCAGCTGGAGCACCTCGGGCAGGTTTTTCCAAAAAAAAGGTCCAAGAAGCAGGTCACCTTTGGTGTTTAACCTTGAAAGATGAAAACATTCGAGACATTTCTGCTTAAAGATCTCAGGTTGCATGAAGGAAACAAGAGTCTAGCAAGAAAACTGAGGCAGCAAGGACACAATAGTGATGAACTGTGTCAGTGAAGATGACAAACAAAAGCTTTGAGGACACGATGGTGGATTGAGCCGAAACAGTTCAACATCAGCAGCAGCCAGCTGGTTTCACCAGAGGGTTTGTTACACAGAACTCAGTAGGTGATGATGAAGTGTCACGTCTATCATCACACTGGAGAAAAAAAAAAAGTTTTTCATCATTGTTGTTTTTCGATTTTTAACCTCCGTGGCCGGGAAATGAAGCCAACGTGGAAGTGAAAACGTCAGTCATGCAAACGCTGTCACTGGTCATCACACACACCTAGCCTTAAACCACGCCCATAGCTCATGCTGCAGTGGCTGCTGATTGGTCTGTAACCACCGCGTTTTCGATCATTAACGTGCGTTCTTGCAGGACGGATTCTTGCATCACAAAGTTAGCTGTTTTTGGTTTTTATGAAAATGCCTCAGCAGCCAAAACAGCCTGTGCTCCACCCCGCAGTCGTCATATCAAACTTTCCCCGTATGAGATAATCGGCTGGGCTGGAGCCGACCAGATCGTGGTTAGGAGGAAATCTGCCTGAATGGGAAAGGTTTCAGACACATCTGCCGGGGCCAATCAGATGTAAAGTTGCAGATTTGTTTGGTCCACTAACATTAACCAAATGTTGTGAACGGCTAACATGGGGGCAAGATGTATGAATGGTTGGAGGGAAAACAAATGAAATAGAGGTAGTTGAAATTCTGCTGGTATGTTCAGCATTAACATCTCGTGACTTGTCAGATGCAATAATTAACATATTTAGTATATAAACATCATTTTTACGTGACAGGCTTTCAGATATCTGCGTTGTGCCATCACCCTTTGTGCATTTGAACGTGCCGCCGCATCCATTCATGACTGTAAACGCTACTTTCTGCTAAACAAACAGGACGATAAATCATTTAGAAACTCTTTTGTAGCGCTTATGCAGAATTAACTGTGTTAGAAGATATCGTACTGTAATGACAGCAGCTTGATTTCTGAGCATGAGTCACCGTAACCGCAGCCTCGGGTGTGCCCTTTATTGTCCCCGCATCGAACTCTACTCGCTCGTGATAATTGAATTCAGCCAGGATGGGATTTGGGATCTTGTGAAGGAGAAATCGGACTTGTTTCTTTCTCTTTTTCATTTTGCTCACAGAATAATAATGCGTTTGAATCTATTTTTCATTACCTGGGCTCTTTCAGAAACATTAAGTAACAGACCTCTGCCTGCTCCAGGATGAATATAAATAATTTTGGTACAGAAACATATCCAATCGGTCAGCAGTATGGACTGAAAATTTAATTTGTTGGAGATAAAACTTGGAAAACATAATTTGAATCTGCTCCAGTAAATTTCTCCAACAACTTGATACCTATAGGCAGCAGATAAGATAAACCGCACTCGTTGGCAAGAGTTTAATCTCCTCCTGCTGCAGATTAGATTAGAAATTGGCACATCACCAGATTAAACAACTTCTATAGCAAATGTTTTATTTATTTTAACCCTGAGATAAGGCGTTGACTTTTGCAAACAGTTCGCTTTGGGTGAACGTGCGACTTGCGAGACAAAAGCAAGGTGTAGTCTGCAAGGTCACATGAACTTAACATATGACACATGTGCTAATTATCTAACACTGGCACCGTCATCACGCTTGATCCAAACTCCAACAATGAGTAGAGAACAAGTGAACACGTGTCTGCCCTTAGAGGATGTGATGGACAGCAAGGCGTTAGACAGACAAGTCACAACAAATAGCAGCAGCAGTAATTATCTTCTGATATTCTTTGTCTTGTTGCACATTAAAATACCTCTTATTTAACATATGAGTAATAAATAATAGCCCCAACCATGTGCAGTCTTGTTCTTTCTGCTAATACTGTCTCTCAGAATAAGCCTCACATGCTCTCTGTATTGTGATTCACCGTTCACATGCCGTTCTTCATACAGCCCCAAAGTTTCTGCAACATGCATTCCTTGCAAAATTGAAAATATTTCATATCTGAATCACTTTCACTAAGCAGAAGTGAAAATCGTGAAGTATTCCACCCATAAACAAGCCGAAAAATGACATCCTGAAAAAGAACGGTTACTGTTCTCCAACCTTTTTCTTCTGTTTACTCTTCCCTCCCCCAAAAAAAGTCAAATTTAATCAAAGCGATCTAAATTTACGGAGGCACAAACATAGATATATTTTTATATTTTGTCTGCAAAACAAAGCAACTGTTGCTGCAGCGATTTTTATGTCTTAAAAACTCAAGTTGTCGTGCTTTCAAACAATGCACCCTTTGTCAACTTTGAGCGACAAATGAAGGCGTACTGCTCGTTAAAGAATCTTTATAAAAGGCCATAAAGAAAAATGGTATAGCTTGTCTTTCAAACAGGTCATATACATAGTACAAAAACAGGTAAATGGCTGACAGCTGGGCGCCGGAGGTTTTAGAAAATGCTACAAAAATATGAATAAATGGTGCATTTTGTGGGGGTCTATTTTCAGCAGCGGAATGATACGTGTTTGGTGGTCAAATAAGAATTTCCGTCCGCTCAAAATAAATTGCAGTATAATTGCAGTTCAATGAAGGAACATTGCAACAGAGTGGCTCATGCATGTGTTTTTTAATAGTTTTTGGATAACAATGGAGCTCATGGCACAGAGGAATAAGATATATCGGGCTTTGAGCACGCAGACAATGAATTTATTGTTTCACGACTATCACCAGGCTTATCCTTTAAGGGGTTAAATTACAGGAAGAGGTGTTTTTTTTACTTTTAGTCACTGAAAAATGACTTGTGTAAATTCTGCTGGCCTTGAAAAACTGACCATCATTGTCGTTCCACTGATTGCACCAACATGTCTAAACCACTTGAGAATTACTCACAGGAAGGTTCAAGGATCTTATGACTAAGATTTCACTTTCCACAAAGCACAAAATGGCCATAATGCATTTTTTTTTTTTTATTTATGTCAGGCTTTGATAGAGTTGTCAACCAATCCCAGTGACTCACAGATTAATTTGCCAGCCTCACAGAGTTCTGGCTTTCAAAATTCACTTTCTGGCCAGTACTCCATTAAAATGCTCCCTGGCTATGAGCGTTTCAAGAAATTCCAATTTAAAAAACTAATAAAATAAAATAAAAATAATGGTAGCTCTGTTCTGGGTTGTTATTTATTATTTCATGACACAATCGAACACTTAAATATTAGCGCTTTCCTCCAGAAGTGGAAGACGGTTGTGAGCAAACAACCGATGTTTTGCAACTCGTTTCTGACTCAAGAAAGTAAAAGTTGAAGAAATCTGGCTGGCATCATGACATGTTATTGCTTCACTTGTTGTTTCTTTTGTGAGAATCGGACTTTTGTGTTTACGTGTATTACAGCAGGCCACATTTTTACACTGGGACAATCCTAGAA
Organism: Nibea coibor; assembly: GCA_023373845.1. NCBI lineage: Eukaryota > Metazoa > Chordata > Actinopteri > Sciaenidae > Nibea > Nibea coibor. The sequence goes on from CM041725.1 coordinate 4,833,584, forward strand.
ACCAGTAAGACTTGCACCGTGAATTACATTATGTCCGTTTAATCCCTAATTAAGGAAAAGAAATCCAATCCAGCCATTGTACAGTAACAAAAAGTAGCTTTAAATAGTTACACCTGTTATACCGAGAACACTGTGTGCTTCGAGTCTTTTCTTGGACGACGTTGGAACTGGAAACGCTTTCAACTCAAGTTAAACCGCCTACAGATCATAAAATCCCCAAAACTGGACAATGAAGCTTGAGTTGTTAAAAATTTTATAGTGAAATACCCCTGCCTGTTCTCTCGGCCTCGTACACTCGAAGCAGAAGTCAAACATTTACTGACCCTAAAAATAAATGTTTTCTGCCGATTGTATAATTACATGGTGCGGGGAGCAGGGATGTTAGCGTGTAACGTGATGCCGTTTTGTGTGTGTTTGTGAAGGGAAGGGGTTGCGGAAAGGGGAGGGAGATGGGGCGGGGGAGCTTTGGTACAATATAATTAAAATAGGATGGCCTTCGCAGGGCTCAGCTTGTTATTGTCTTTTCAACCTCAAAAAGACGGCGTGTAAAAATAGACATGTGGCAGAGGCTTTTTCTTCGTCGTCTATATATTTTACACAGATCTGATGAATGAATTCTGCTTTGAGGTTGTCGGCAGCTTGATATTGAGTGAATTGACAGGCGCGGTGCTTCATCAATCGGGTTTTTGTAGCTGCGCATGCCGGTTGCATGTATGCTCACTGTAAACCTGTCAACACAATAAATCCCTTCTCTTTAAATAGTCCTTAAAAACTTCAGGTAAACCTTCAACCGTCGGTGTTCCCTGAGTTTAACCCCGGTCTGGCTAGTGCTTGGTCTCCTGACTTATGCAATTCCATCCGAGAGGAATTTTATTGAAGTGGTTGCCTATTTGCCCTCACATTAAACGCCTGAGGAATGTGTCCCTGGGTTTGCTGAGGTTGTTTTGATGTGCATTCAAAAAGCCCGTGTGTGCAGAAGGAGCTCATTCACAGCTCGCAGCGACTCAATGGCTTCATTTGTCCTTGAAGGTAAACACTCACAGAGGAGGCCCTGAAATATGGCCTTTTCAAATGCCAAGGCCCCCTCGGCTCTCCATCTTATGTGACAATGAACAAATTCCTATTCAAAAGCACTTACTGTGCGATAGCGTGGCATTGTGGTGCCTTCAGCACACCTGGGTAAATGAATGAACCACATCACGGTCGGAAAAAAACACGCTTACAGTTTACATGAGCCGTAAACGTGACATGTGTGTATGTAAGGCCTGGCTTCATTACTCAGAAAACCTGTTTGACAAATTGAATTCAGTCCAAAATGAAGACGTCTCACAGGCTGTCATGCTACTTAAACTGACATCAAAAATCTGGAGATTTCAACCTTTTGTCCTTCATGCTCAGTTATTTTTAGCAAAGTATTTCGACTGTTTATCCATTACTCTAGCAAACTGCTTTAAAAGTTCGGTCTGGCTTTGTCTCCTTGGTGACCCGGAGTTAAATACGCCCTCGCGCTGGGCACCTGCCAGCTGCTTGTGCACAACTTTGACGTCTTTTGTCTGCAACCCAAATAAAACGACGGTGTTCTCCGAGTTAAACACTTAGAAACAAATGAAAAGAAACAAACAGGCCGACCGTCTCAAAATAAAGTCACATGCAGGCGTTAATGTCTGATCCGACGGTCTGATAGTCAAAATACCAAACATCACGACACAGTTCGCCCTGCAGGTTCCCAGCGTGCGGTGATGACTCATTGCTGCCACCGTCTATCCCAGGGTGCCCCCGTGCTGTGCGAGCGCTGTGTGTGTGTGTGTGTTTTTTTTGAGGCATTCCCAGGTGAGGTGTGTGTGCGTTAAATTGCTGTCATGTCTTTCATTGCACTTATTACACAAAGACAACCTTTGTGAGATCCCGACAATGTTTTTTGTCAACACCTCGCAGCGGAGATACGCCGAAGCTCCAACAACAACTATGAAAGTTGGAGACTGTGTAGGTGTGAAGATGAGTTTCTTTTTTTCTTCCTCTGGTCGAGAGGAGCCTCGCATTCCCACAACACCTGTAAAATTCCACTCCGGATTGTCGTGCCGATGCAGCCAAGCGACATCCCACACAAACCAACACACTCATACTTTAGATAAAAGAGGTGTACTCATGTGTGACCAAAACCCACAATGAATATTTTAACCTGCTGGTTGACAGCTTGTTCCAGCAGCAGACATTTAAACATGTTGCCAGGGCGTGCTGTTTTTATTTTACTGCTGTGTTCGTCCCATTAATTAATGAACAAACGTGTGTCACCACGTGAGCAGGCAAAGCACTTTTTCTCACACAATCATTTAGCAAATTCCTCAGATCATTTCTCAATATTTGAGCGTCATTTCATTTTATTCTGGTTACCAAGTTAGTTAGTATCTATCACTTTAGCAGCTAAACGCTCCACGATATCAAATCAAAACAATTAACTGAAAGAAACTAAAATGCTCCATGAAGCTAACAAGATTTGGATGATAATTCTTTTCAGGTTTATACTTTTGTTCATTTAATCCATTAACATAAAAGTATTGGTATTAGTGCAGCTTTAAAAGACATGCAGTCACAAAATTATTATAAAGAGTTGAATAATTCAGCTAAATTTAGTTAGTCAAGAGTTTGCTTCTTTACTATCCTAATCAAATTAGTCAGGAACGCTTCGCGTGCACGTTTTTGGAGGCTGTAAAAACTTTTAATCTTGTTTCATAGTTTCATTTTAGTTTCATCATTCAGTACAACGCCAGCCTGAAAATGATGCAGCTACTGCTAATGTGATATAAAGATTTTATGTTACTGTTAACTGGCACCTTTCATGAAGTCAGCCTCACATCCGTCCACGCACCAGCTGTAGGATGAATCTTCACAGGTTATCATCGGGGGATTAAAATGTGCCTCGTGAGCAGAAAAGAGACTTTTGGTCTGGTTATTTCTGTTCCTGTTGCACGCCTGGTGTGAGATCTAGCAAACATCTTATTCATAAAACTGTCTGGAAGCCAATCTCACCTGCCATCTGATATCTGATGCCGTCTACCATGAATTCAGTGAAAGGCTGACTTTCGTTATCTTACTGCTGGATGACTTCCTGATGAATCTTTTGTTTACTTCCAACTTTTGTTTTTTGTCTACACCCCGCTCACCGTCCTGTTTTCCTTACAGACTTGATAAGCCTGTCCCCGAGCAAAGAAAAGAAAAAGAGACTTCCTGAATATCCACTGCATCAGCATTGTCTAAGTTCACCCCATCAGCGTGCAAATCATGTAAATTGCAGGGAAGGGTGGGTATGTATGCTGTAATTTCAATGGAATATGTGTGCTTAAATTAGAGCGCGGCGTGGTTAGGGGGGGCAAATGTACCGAGGCGCTGGGGCCTCTGGCTGGTGATTGGCTGTGTGTTGTGCTAACAGACAGGGCCTTTCCACTGGTTGTGACGGGCGGTTCTGATGTGGCCGACCACGCGGCCCTGATGACGGGGTTGCATGTGTTCCTTGACCCTGACCATAATGGACAACTTTTACCCGCCGGAAGAAAATTACAGCCCCTCAGGAATGTTGCTGTTATTATTTTTCCTTCTTCCTATAAAATAGAAGAGGACATTTCAAAGTGTAAGCCATTATAAAACCATCGCAGCTAACCATGTGCAGAGGGAAATGGGCTTTTTTGTTGTTGTTGTCCATGTAGGAGGGTAATACATGATTAAGAGGGAGTGCAGATGAGTTTATGGGGATGTTCTGCTAAATTAGACAATGACGTTCAACACATTTCACTAATTTCTTCCTATGTAGCCCGCCTACAACTCCACTAATTCTCTACCATGGCTGAAATGTATCTGTCACTCAATCTCCGTCGGATGCAGAGGGAGTGGATGTCGTACATCGTACGGTAGTGTGAGCGTACACAGTTTTCGTTTCTGAGGGAACACATGTTTGAAGACTTTCCCACACAAGCTTCTAACAATATAACTCAAACACTTTAGCACATCTCCTGTGGGAGTTGAGCAAGTTCGACTCCCCCCCCCTGAGTTTTAAATCATCCTCAAAATATATCTCCTGGAGGATTCCTTCAAACCAACCTGTGCACGCTGGTAAAAAACTAAAAGTGACTCACTAAAGTCGACTCCACATAAACTGAAATTGCCTGATATATTTGGCCGGTCTCATTCGGGTAAATTTAATGGGGTCTGTAAGAAGCTAAATAGAATTACCACATGGGTCAACACTAAAAGTGAGGCTGGTTTGGCTACAGCGGGTCCACAGCATCTGTTTTAAAGCTATGAGCTTGACACAAATGGGGAACTCTGGTTCACCCTCAGCCATCCTTTAGAAAGCAGAGCACACAAACAGGTGGCAGAGCTGAGCCGTTTCATCCCTTGGTAGTGAAACTCCTCATTAGGATTTAGGTTTAGAGACTGAACTGTGAGACGCAAACAGTTTTTTTTCCGTCCTTTGGTCCTTTTCTTTTTCTTTTTTTTTGAAGTGTGGAGATAAAGATCACTGAGATTAGCACAGATTGAATTCAGAGAGATGACTGAAGGTCTTTTGCGGGGGTTAGCGAGGTACCGTCAATGATCATATCTGCTGTGGAGGATCAAAGGAGAGGAGCCTTCAGCCCTGAGGGATGCTGTTGCCTCTTGTTGCTCCTCACCTCGTTTCACCTCCCCTGCGAGGTGTGTATGCGGAGGACAGGAGAGGAAAAGAAAGAGAGAGAAAGAGGTGGGGATATTCGAGCTATTATGTGGCAGATGAAGAGGGAAGGGGAAGAAGTTAGGAGCTGAAGAATCCCCCCTTCAATCTTCAAACATTTTTCAGGGTAATGACAGGTGTCCCGCGGGGCAGATCTGGATCCATCATCTAAATTAAGTGGCTGTTGCTCAAACAGCTCCATTCCCTGTGTGGTATTTCTGGGAGTTTCGTGAATTTTAAACGCCATTCATAGATTCTGATTACCCATTTCCACCAACAAACACACACCTGAACAGACATACCTGTGGTTTAGCTTACGTGAGGTGGTACACTTTGGTGACAGACATTTTCCAAATAACAACACACTTTTTTTTAGACTGATTTCTCACCCTCTAACCTTCCAGCTCCACTTTCTTTTTTTTTATATATGAAAATCAGATTATCAGTGCATGGTAATGCAGTTGTAAGCAGGGAATCTTGTTGAAGCATTCAAGGATGCTCCAGTATTTAAGGTTACCTGGCAACTAAACAACATCCTTTACGATAAGAAAGGACTAAATCCAACTTATTCTTTTCAAAACATTCACGACTGAGACTTTGACATCTCCTTTCTCCACCATCCTACAGTTATTTAGCAAAAATGTCCCAAAATACATGTGAGCTGTGAGCAAGGACCATTTAAGAAACCCTTCTTGGTGCACTTAGCAATCCTTTTATGCAAGAGCGGACTGAATTCCTGTTATTGTCCAGAACAGTTTTAAACAAGGTCTGTTCACAGTTATATTCCCATGTGACCCTGAAACACCTGAAAGATGAGTTTATTTTGATGGGTGACCTTTCTAAATCTTTAGTTCATGCTCATACGTCAGAAACCAGAGTCTCAAAGTTAAAAAATCAGTCTCAGAACTCTGTAAAATGGCTGCCAGAGATGTAAAATATATTTGATTTGTTGGTAATAGGTGTAAAACCGCAGACTCTGTCCTTCATTATATTCACACTTTAGTGCACAATGAACAGCTGCAAATCGAAGCTTGTGTAGTCTTATGAAACCGAAGAAGGATTTCCTGTGTAGTTGACAGAGGACATTGGCATGCTGTCCCACGCTATGACTCAACAATGCATCTTCTTAGGTACAGCGGCAGCAGCCAGGTGATTTTCATGAATTTCTTTATAATTATTTCCTGTCCTTTAAAACAAAAAAAACAATACGGATGCCAAAGACAATACAGATCTCTTGTGTGACGTCTTCATAAAACAAAAACTAGCATGAAGTTATGAGGAAGCACATCCTATTGTGACGGTGACACACACAAGAGGAGTTAATTACGGAAAATGAAACATAATTTTGCAAATATTTCCTGTTCACGGCCTTTGATTCAGACTTGTAATTTCTCGCTTGAGCGCCTCGCGATCTCCTGTGGGCATGGCTGTAAACTGCTCCTCTGTGTAGATGTTGAGATAGTGATCACAGGACGACAACCTCCTCAGCTTTGGTGTGCTGACAGGTGGCAGCTGAGTCCCGAGAATGGAGAAGTCAATTAACCCGAGGTGAAAAGGTCAGTTTGAGGGGATCTTTGTCTTCACTGACAAATATTCAGGTGTCTCAGATTTACGTCTTTTTACGCTCACGCTCCGACAATATTCATTTGACAAATATGTCCAGTATTGGTGAAATGCAGCGTGACAAATGTCCTGATCATGATGAAACATGACTCAGAGCTCTGTGGAGGCTGAGCGCTGCCTTGACCTTATAGCCAGCATGTCACAATCACAATGCTGTTTAGCAGGTACACAGTTTACCGTGTTCACCACGTTACAGTAGTTTATTTTTTAGATGTACAATTAAAACACCTACCCTCGTTTTCAGGGTTTGAAATAATGAGAATGAATCTGTGGCAAAAGGTCGTGAAAATGAAAAGGTGCTTGTTTCCTCTAGTAGTTTCTCTTTTGTTTAATTTTAAAGTTGTTAAAGTTTCAGTTCTGAATTTGAGCGAAGAAACCACCAGGGCCTCAAGACAACCAGCCTAACCAAGAAGTTTTAATGCCTGAACCCATCTTGTCCCGCAGCCACCATTTTTATTAGCTCAATGATACGATGCTAGAAAGTTTTTTTAAGTTTGCACAATTCATCCTGAATGTCCGCATCAAGTTTCATGACAATCCAGCCAATGGTAACAACAGATGTTGAGATATTTCACACAGATTCAGGGACTCCGTCCTGTAGGACCGAAGAAACCAACCGACTGTTTGAAAATCTACTCTGGGATTGATCAGTCTTACTAAATTTCGAAAGAGATTTCGTGAGAAGTCGTGACATAGTTTAAAAAGCTTTACTAAACAAACGTTCTGCCTGTACGTCAAAAGCGTTTGAGCTGTTAGCATACGGCATGTACCAATCGTTTTTTTCCATTGTGAAATACCTACTGTTACAAGAGCAATAATTACAGAGATGGCAATCTTTTTAATTGCTCCGAGGTGGGCGAAGGTTGTGTCACCGCGTCTGCACACCTCATACCACATTTACAAGTTAATCGTCGTGGGAGGCGGGAGGCGTCTGCCACACCTCCAAATATTCAGTAGTTACTACATCGGACTGATATGAAGACATGCCGTGTTTGCTGAAAGAGCATCAGGTAATCACATTAATCTTGTCTGAGATTAACGATAAGTGGCATTCTCGACACGTGTGTTTGTTTTGGGAGTGCAGATGTGTGTAATTTACACCGAGGGACGTTATTTTTTTATCTAAATGCTGCAGGATGTTTGAAATCTTAAACCGTCTTATGCAGGAGCACACAGTAAGCCAACCACGTGTGCAACCACCCTACCCCTAATCATAAATGGGGTGGGAGGTTTTAAGGCTCTCTGGAGAGACCCCATCATTGCACCACCGAAATATATACCCATCAAACAAGCTATTTCTGGTCTGAACCTCTTCATGTGGTTGGATTTCTATTTTTGCCTCACCCTTGAATTTTAACTGAATGATATTGTATACCCTGACCGTACTCCCATTGCAAATTATATGAGGGGGGAATCATCTGCAGATAGGATGAATCACAGTAAGTTATCGTAACCAGCACAAAGTCAAGCACAAGTGGAACTGAATGCGTCTTCAAACCCCTGTCCCAAGGATGCGTCCCAAAGGTTTATTTTTACTCAGCTGTGAATGGTTATGGCAACAAACCGCCATATGGCTGTAAGATTGAGTGGTCTTGGTGGAAAATGGGGACGGAAATTATAGAGGGAGCGCTGGTGTCACACAGGCCTCTCATTCCTCCTCTTCTCCACGAGCTGATTGGGTAAATACACTCTGTACACGGGGACAGTAACCGGTTGCAAGCATCACCTGCCTTTACAACGGGAGAGTTTTTCATTTCAACGTTTCATCTAAACATTTTTGTGACGTGGGCCCCGCTTCATGTCCAACTCAGAGCAGATTTCGTGTCAAGAGATTCTGCTTGTTTACCACAATAGGACTGCGTGCCGGGCAGCACCACAAACGTCCGTGTGCATGTCGTGTAAAAGTCAAACAAGTTTAAATAATATAGTTTTATATAGATACATACATGCAACTAAAAGTTAGAACCGTTTTAAAGGGGTTTGGTTAGGATGAAGTTTCTATAAGACAAACTTTAAAATGAAAACTTCTCCTGCAGTTAAAGTTTCATTCTGACAGATTTGATGGCAAATCCTCCTCGGCTCCACCGTTTTGATTTCTCCTTTCATGTCTCCGTCGTGTAATCCTTTTTTATTTTGGAAAAAAAAAAAAAAAATCTCTCAGACTTTTCCTACACGGACTGAATTTTAATTCAAAAGAAATAAAAATAAAGTTTCCTGAGACAAAGTTTTGTGTGACCTAATATTATTTATTAGCTCAAACACAGGTCTTAGCTTGTGTATGTCCACACCTGGGAGCCGCTTTCTCTCTCGCTCTTTTATTTTTTTTTTCCGATGCATCATCAGCGGCACAGCTGGAGCAGTTTGCCCTGTCGACTGTTTTGATTATGAGCTCCTCGACAGTAGTTGTTATGGCAGGACGGAGTTGCTCATTCACTTTCGCCTGCCCAGAGTGTCACTGCACATCAGGTTTGGTGATTTAAAGTTGCTCATGACTGGGCCCTTTGATGCCGAGCATGTTGTACATGGCTTGATAGTCTTGGAGAAGTTTGTTGTGGCGCGGGACACACTGTACTTTGTGCGTGTGTTTACTTTGCTGCTGTCTATCCAGAGCCCTTTTTCAAAGCGCTAGTATAAACAAGAATCGAAATGAGACACAATGAAGGATCCAAAAAACCATTTAACCTCAGTGAGCAGGCCCGTCCTCAAACATGAGCTCATTGATTGGACTGTAATTACCGGTACGCTTTGAAATCAGCCATTGTCACCCGTTAATTTAAGTGGAGTTGCTGCGAGGGGACAATGAAGCCCCGCTGCAAAACGTCTAGCGAGTGACACTGATGTCAAACACATGTTTCCCCCCGCAGCCCAACAGAAATAGACAAGCCTATTTAGAGGGCTGGTTTGCATGCAGGCTCCAAGGACTGATGTTTGCAATCTGGGAGCCACAGCGGGTTTTTACATGATCAGTAATTCAAAAAGTGGTCGGCCAAAGAATTCATCTTGTGCCTCTTTGTTTTGCTGTTGCCATGCACTTGTGCTAAAATATCATTTGGTGCAACGGGCCGGCATTAAGACAGCAGAAAGTATGTCGGAGGGCGTCCAGAGACTATCAAATGTCCGGAGGAGCGAGAGAGGGGAAAACACAAATATTTTCAGTAGCAGGGAGCAAAACCAAAAGGCGCTCTGGTAGACAATCAAAGCGAATTAAGGGGTTTCTCATGAGCGCGTCAATGTTTATTACATCTGCTACAGTCCAGATAATATCCAGATGTAGATTTGTAGCTGGTTAAAAAAGCAATTTGAAGGACAGGGAGCCGAGGTTTTTGTCCTCTGTGGTATTGCTGAACTTCTGCAATTGCCATTATCCAGGACGCAAGGTGTCTCCGTGCTCGCTGTGCACTTGTCTGTCTTTCTCCGAATGTAAAACCAGAACAGGAGGTGACTGAAAGCTCCAACAGGCCTTTGAACTTACATCTAACAGCCAGGTGTCCTGCGGCTTCTCAAAAGAGGACAGGCAAGGATTTTACCCTCCGTTGTGCCACAAGAAAAGACTTCTCGATTAGCACGCTGCCTCAAGCAACATTTGTTTTGACGGTTTTGTTCGGTGGCAGAGAGAAGAGAAAGACTTCCGTCTTCGCTATAAAACAAATTATTCCCAGCGCCATGTGAGCACGCTTTTTATGTATCTGATAAAGGATCTTTTTTTTTTTCACACGACAGGTTCCTTCTCAAACAAATTGGACACATCTCTGTTTGTTCGGCGGGGGGGTTGTTTACTCTCGGAGACCTGTGCCATTGCAGACAGTCAAAGGGAAAAACATTATTCAAACTGCCTTGTAGATTTTGCCTCAGGATGCACAGAACCATCATTGTAGATATGTCATTTTCGCATAATCCTCCAGCAGCGCGGGGCATGTTGTGGCACCGTAGCAGTGCAGCACACAGAGGAAAGACAAACATCTAAATATGGAGAGCTAAAGAACTACCGGGGGCATATTTAGAAAGCTATACCTCTTGTATTGACTTTCAGTTTGGATGAGTATAAAAAAGAAGACGCATTCATGAACTGCCAAAACAAACTGCAGTGCATTTTTTTTATGTTTTGGACTGCCATGACAGTATCCAGGGCAGCAAAACTCTGAACGTTAGGCCCAAGAAAAAATAATGAAGTCAGACTTCCAGTTATTGTCAGTGAAGCGAGACTGTAATGCATACTGTGTATTAGTAACGTCTGAGGTTACAGTCTCTGTAGTTTCTAAACATATCTATGAGTGATTCATGAAATATTTGAGCTGTGTTTTCTCACTATGTAGCAAAGGATAAAATCCTGCATGTGTGTGATTCACAACCCTTTAAAATAAAGCTGAAACCATTAGCTGATTGATCAGTTAGAGCACATTCACACTGGGCGCTGAGATATTTTATAGTCCCGTCTGACAATTAATCAAGGCTAATCAGTAATGAGAACAATGTAAGATGATGTTTATTTATTGTATTTTTCTCAGGTTTAGTGAGAGAATTGGCAACATTTAATGGATGACAACAAACTTCTGCGGCTGTGAAGTGAAGCTGGTGCCCAAAACTGCAGTTCCTCAAATGTCCTCTTGGGGCTGGCTATAGAAGAAGTCAGTCTCCATAAGTCCCCATGTTAAAATATAGTAAACATGAAAATGTTTACAGCCTGGTACAAAAAATAGTTTTAGTCTCTATAGAAAATTTCCCCGTTCATGATAACTGTGCAGAGTATTTCCGAATGTCACAGGCTCAACTTGGTGAAAGGTGGATGAGAAGACGGATACCGCTTTTTGTGGCTGCATGTAAATGTGCAGCTGGAGCCAACAAAGACAAAGGAACGAGGAGGACGGAGAATCCAGGAACATAACCAGCTGTAAGACACTGAATTATTTTTACATTTCACTTCTTGTATGTCTTCGTCAGTGAGCTATGAAGGTGCTTGTAGGTGAATGTTGAAGCCTTTGGTCTGAGCCAGACCTGCTGTTTCCTCCCGTTTCCAACCTTAATGCCAAGCTCACTGATTTAAAACCACAGGAATGATCTGAAGCTTTGAATCTTTCTGGGTAAGAAAGTAAATGTAATTAATCATCTGATGACTGGTTTATCTCTGGATTCACCGCGCTAGTTGTCCATAATAATACAGTCTGTTGTGAAACGGGGCTGATAATAAGGTTGTGTGTGCTCTACTGTACTCGCTGATCTTTCAGACTTTGGACTCCACTGCTGATGAGTCAGTTTCCAAGGAAAAGACATAACAAAACACTTGTTATAGGAGATCTCTTAATGGGAAGTAAATATAGCAACGCTGCTAAATGTTTACCCTGGAGTGCACTTTGACCCCATGACACTACAAGTAACTGAGTCGTACGATGAGTCTGCACGACCCACTGTCACGTACTGCGCTGGGATGTCTCAGCAGACTATCTGTCAGCCATGTGTTCCCGGAGACACTGAGATTACAGCAATGTCTCAAGGCCAGCTAGGTTTAACACTCAGGTCTTTAAACCAATATTGTTCTAAAGTCTACGCAGGAGGATGGAAATTTTCCTCACACTCGAGGAATACCCTGCTGCAAAGCCGGCACGGACCACACACTGAGCTCCTGGTGTTTTTCAACCAGTGTAACAACTATTTCAGGTTTCTGTGGGAGGAAGTCCCTCACACTCTGCGGCTTCACCTATAGCGAAATACCTTTTCTCCAGTTACCGTCTCAGAGTGACTCATCAACTATTTGCATTTCACAACTGACGGCGAGAGGCTTCACACGCAGGATTATAGGGTCACTGTGCATGACTGAGAGCGGAACGACCTGTCTTTTGACGTCACGCGACGATCAGACGAGGGTTTCCCTCTTGTTGCTAGGTAACGTGGTTCCGTTGTGTGGATAAACACGGCGTCCGCGTGGCACACCTGTGTTTGAAGTTGACACTGCCACGCTGTCAGGCCTCTCTACCTGTGTTGCTTCACACTGCTGAGTAACCATAGTTATTTTCCATTGGCAGTAACTACACTGAGATACCTGCTATAAAATCAGTGACAATAAGTGTAACGTCGGCATGGCAACCAAATAAGTCCCTGTGGGGAAAAGGTGAAGCTTTTATTTCACTCACCTGTTAGCCTAGTTATGCCGGAGGCATGAGAAGGTTCATGTATTCTGTTAAGTAACAGATCAAAGATGTGCAGTTATTTAACCATGTGGTTAATGGAACAACTACTTAGGAACATGTTGCTGTGATATTTCTACAGATACAAACTATAAAATAAAAACAAAAGTATAAAGTATCAAAGTATCAAAACAAAGTCTTTGTAAACTTGAAAATAAAAGCCAAATAGCTAAATGTATCTCAATCCTGTCATCCTGCAACATAATTACTTTTACTTTTAATATTTTTAGATACATTTACTTAAATAACATCTTAAAAGCAGGTCCAGCGTGTAAAATTGAGTAACATCTAGTGGTGAAGTTGCAACCGACTGAATACCCCTCACGTCGCCCCCTCGTTTCAAACATAGGAGAAACTACAGTGGCTGTGAAAGAGCCAGTGTTTGGTTTGTCTGTTCTGAGCTACATGGGAGAAGACCCGCTCCCTCTGCAGATATAAAGAGTAACATCAATGTAAGGTAGCAGAAACATAACAACTCTTATTTTCTGGTGGTTAAACATAAAAAACCAGTTATGAACATTATATCCCATCTCTGCCTCTTGAAGCATTGCACCTTTATATTGCTGTATTACAACTTTTGAGTAAAGAATTTCGATACTTTTGCTTTAAATGATATTTTGTGCTTTCATAATTCTTCAAGTCTGATGCATTTTTAACATGAACGAGGTGCCCGTGTCTTTAAAAAACATGTTATGGTATCCCAGCAGTTAATTAGAGATAAGAGAGCATGTGTTCATGTTAAAAATGTGTCGACATTAAAGAGGATACTTATGTTTTGCATCAATTGAGCCTTCCGTAAGCAATCATGCAACATGAGGTAAATGTCAGGTCTCACCTCGAACACTTCAGAGGTTGACTTTGCTCCATGAATGTAACCCTCTCATCGTGTGCCAAATACTATATTCACATGTTTTGCCAAGTATCACAGACACAGATCCCCAGAGTGAAGAAGGAGGGCACGCGTCCACCAGTACGTGTTCTACCAATAACTCCAATATAGCTGTGGTGATTTCATGTTAGTAAAAGTTGGAAAAGTGCCTGTATGAGTAGCCAGTCTTGTAAAGATGACAGCCCATGTAAGAGCAGGGTGTCACCAAAGGTCAAGTTAAATTTAATCTGGTGTGAGTAGGTGTCACAGTGTCATAGCTGACAGTCAGATGATTGCCAGATAGGGCGAGTAGTCGCACGCAAAACTGCATTCCCTAAATGGACAAAGGAACTGTCTATTATGAAATTATCTATAGATCATAGATAATTGCCTGAAATCATATATTATTCAAATATCTACGATTAAGATCACAAAAATGTTCACGTGTTCACAAAAGAAGATGCAGGAGATAAGAATGTAACGTTAGCGACTTGCATATTTTTCGTATCGGGCAGGATACCTTGCTCCTGATGACTATCACGAATGTTGAAAGCTGCTTTCCCTAGAATGTGAATCATCTATGAACACCAGCTGTAGCAAGTGTCAAAAAATAAATAAAAATCAGGTGCATGTAAAAAAAAAAAAAAAAAGGAGAGGAATTCAAACTCCAGCAACCGCAATCGCGTGACGAGTAATCCGAACAAATCTGGCATTTCAGGTCGTGGTGACATAGACTCAACCTTCAGCACCTGCTCGGAGTGACTCACATGAATTAAGAGTATCGCAGTCCCCTTACAAGACAAACTTAAGGAATGACCTCATGTGAGACCACTGCAGTCTGGCTTGGCATGAACAATAGCCAGTCTGTGCTGGTCCATCCTACGTTTCTCTCTAGCATGTCTGCGACCGCTGACCACAGCTTGAGTCACATCCTTCCCAGCTCTCCTGCATGTTTACGGAGTGCTGGCGCTCAATTGCCTATGATATCACGAGCCCTGGGCATTAAGAGTCGCACTGTTTGAAAAGACCTCCAGGATGAGGTGGAAAGAACCATCCAGGGTTTTGCTTGCAGCCACAGGCCTGATACAGGAAACCCCCTCCGCTGTGCGTCTCTGTGCAGAGTTTTTCCCCTCTGTTCAGCATTCCTCATTGGTGTGCAGCACAGGTGCCTGCGGATGACCCTGTGACAGCTCAGTGTGATGCCTGCAGTGACATCACACACGAAATGACGCAAGGAGACGATGGAACAGTTTTCTCTAAATAGACATTTAATGATTTAAAATAATGTGGCTACAGACGGGGGGAAGGGAAACAGGTGTCGGGGCGGAAAAAAGGGATTTTTTATTTTATTTTCGACTGGTATTCTATTTACCGTGCTACTTATATCGACCACATTTTTTTTCTTCTGCGAAGCTGAACGTCAAAGGAGATGAATAAAAAGCACAACAGCCATGCAGGAAGGCATCGCGCTGGCACGTATCAATGGCATCCCGTGGAGGTGATAATACAAAGTAAAGAGACGACCTTTTTAATTTACAGTTATCGAACAAATAACACTGAATCGAAGATCATTAACGTGTAACAAATATATACAGATAATCAACAATCAATAGGAATTGTGGCAGAACGAAGCAGCTTCATATAAAATACCATCCTCAGACTGACTGGAGAGAGTGTGTGTCATCCACCTGTGTGTGTGTGTGTGTGGAGGTGATTACAGTAACTTTAAGTGCGAATTGTAACATACTCTTTTTGACCCTTTGTGACAGATTGTGTGCATCTCTGCACGGCATCAATTGAGTGTAAACATTTCTCCTGCTTTCCTTGGCGTTCGCTCACATCAGGAGCCACACAGTAGTATTCAACATTATTATCTAACTGAAGGCTCCATCTAATATTTGCATTGATCGGAAATTAATGTAACTTCAACGAATACAAAAAAAAAAAAAAAAACGAAACAAAAAAGTAGATACTGACAGTCCTCTGGTCTCAAGACTGACACCTGCCATTGATAGCACATTAGCGGCTCGACCCCGCCTCCGCCTCCTCTGATTTCCACCTGCCCACTGCCGGCTGAGGCGCTGCCTACTGGGTCCGGAGTTGGTAATCTGAGGAGGAAATGGACAAGACGTTAATCAAATGGACAAAGAAAAGAGGGGAATCAAGAGAGAAATCAAGTGGAGGCAGCTGATGCTTTCCACCCAGAATGAATGGAATACAAAGGAAATGAGATGAGGATGTTCGGCAATTACTGGCAACATTAGCAAAAAGACCAACATGTGCAACCTCGGTAATCTCAGCAAAGAAGATCAGGGAAGCTAAACTAAAAAGAAGAAAAAGAGCCAACTTTCTCACATTTCGCAGGACGTTGCCACATTGCCTCATGTTCTACAGTGTAAGTGTATCCCCTTTCTCATACAAGTACAAGGCTGGTTCCCACCGCATTGCACTGCATTGCCCAACTCTTGCCTAATAACTGCACATATGGGCACTGTGCACAAGCATTACTGAACACTTGACCTACCTCCATTTTGGGTAATGTAGCGCACCCACGGCAGGGCCTGATATCCACTCTTCTCAATGATCTTCAGGTAACGCACCTGTTGAGTAAAAATTCATCTGAATGAGTAGCACGAACAAGTTTGCACAATGTTTCCGACGCAACAATAGAACCTGGAACCTTCTTGCTGTGAGTCGACAGCACTAATTAACCTAGTTACATCCCCACCTATGGGAAACTTAATGCAAACAAGTCCTCATGCCAGGAACAAGGAAGGTGGAAGGAGAAGGGGAAATAAAGACCCTGAAAACGGGTTTCAGCGCTTCCAAGCAAAAACTCTGCAGCAATGACTTCCATACTACACACACATTCTTAACAGGTTTCAAGTATGTAACACGTTGTGGAAAAATCAAGCACTAAAGGAAGAAAAAAGAAACCGTAAATTTTTTGGGTGTGCTGCTGCTGCACGGGCGAATGGAGGTGGCGCCCACAGCTGCAAAAAATTAAAATAAATTGCGGATTGGTGGTGTGACGGCTCCAAAAAGATCACAGCGACCAAAAAACAACAATATTTAGAAAAACATTTTGCTTTTGTTAGTGAAGTTTACATGTCAGTCACGTTGTAAAGGCTCAGTTTTAATTACATATACACACTGGGCATGTTGTATCAAAAACACCTGTTGGAATAAAACGATAAAGCACGCCGACTTCTTGAGTAATAACTAAAAATAGCACAATAAAGTGCAGAATTTCACATATAGTGAATAAAATTATCACCACCTAGCTACGTAGATCTCTTAGAAATATTATTTTGGTGATTAAAAGGCAGAATTAGGATGACGAGGAGATGTTTGCATGAATATTTTGACTTTTAACTGTTGCGATCTGTTGCTACTTTAGAAAGGATGTAGGTGCATACATGGGAAAATATTTGATCCTCAAAAGATAGATTTTTCAGCGCAGTACTCCTGCAAGCATTAAGCAAGTTGTAGTAAGAGAAGTGTTGTTGATGAGGAAGCAGTAGTATGAGTCAGACTGAGAAGGGGGAAGCAGATACAGAACAGCTTTCAAGGGACACACAAAGTCAATTTACATAACTGTAACATACTGTTTTTCAATGCCTGGAAGACAGAAAGAAAAGAAGAAAAGAAAAAAAAAAAAAACGCACATCAGCATAATCAAGATACAACTTTCACAAGCCATTAACCGATATTTCACCACAGCAGTGTTACCACAGAGCTGAATTTCGAGAATACCCTCTAAAAATACCCTGCCATCTTGACCACGGCCGAACATTACTGCACATCGTGTTTCCAGTCAGGTGGAGGGAAAAAAACACTTTTATAAAAGATGAATTATTACTTTATTTGAACATGAAGAATGATTTCTTCGACATCAGGAATGTGACGAGTATCTGTCACCACAAAAATGATTACAGTTAGCAGAGATGAGATGAGAGAGCGGCCATTTTAAGGCTGACGCGACCCCTCTGTGGGAGATGCTGCCGTGCCATGTCTCCATCACGCCGGTTCCCAGCTGAAAGCGGGACAGACAACGGCAGGAATTTGTGCGGCGGGCCTCTGGTAAGGCCTCGATAGTGGCTGCCTTGTTATTACCTTCCACTACGCAGTGAGGTCAGAGAGAGAGAGAGGCAGAGAGAGAGAGCGCCGTGGCCAGCAGACACATGACGACAAACACGCAGACGCGGGATCACCAAGTTTGCCGGCGCAGCACTTCTTCCCTGAACCCAGTAGCCAAACATGCAGTCGTCCTGACCGTGGGTACGCAAGTCAGCAAAACGGCATCAAAAGCCGTCCTCCGCAAAATATCATTATGGCTTGTAAGATGAGAAGGGGAATGGAGGATGTTTGTTGTATCTCCTTTGGTAAGTACAGACTACATGTGTGGTCTGGATTTATCAGGCTTTTGGTAAAAGCTATGACCCAAAATGCATCTGCCAACTTGTTTGGGTTCACTCGACATCACCTAAAGATGGCGGAGGTTCGAAAAAGCAACTACAGTTCTCCTTACGGCCACTCGAGCCAAAGCGCGGGGTTAGTCCATTTCTAGTTAAATTTATAAGGTGCAGTTACGTGCATCACACACACTTCGCATATGCTCTCCCCTACACTTAGTGGTAGAGTTAAGAGGAACTTTCTCATGCTTTGATATTTACATGTGTCTAATTAAACTTCATGGCCTCTTCTCACACGTACAGAGTGGTGTTACTGGCTGCATTAGAGTCTGAGACCCAGTCTGCTGGTGCCCTGTAATAAGGCGAAGGTTGCTGGCCCGACACAAGAGTTCGATGGGAATATGGCTCTTAATAGGTTGTGGTGGGTGCACCGCATTGTGATTGTAAACACTGTGCAAGGAGTTTTTAGGCTTTTTTTCTTGACAGGCAGTGAAGGTGGACTGTGGAGGCCTACAACCGGAGCTGCAACATCATCTCAAGTCTATATAAGTCGATTAAACGATTCTCAGCTGTTAGATTAATCACCAACTAGTTTCACAGAGAGATTAATAAATCTAAATTCTCTGATTTCAGCTTCTTAAATGTGAATATTTTCTAGTCGCTCTCGTCTTCTCTGTCGGTAAACTGAATAATTTTGGGGTTGGTGACAAAACAAGACGTTTGAGGGTGTCACTTCGGGCAACATGAGCAACATTTTTTTTTAAATAAACATTTTCTGACATTTTATGGACCAAAAAAACTGATCAATAAATAAAATGACAGATTCTTCAGCAATTAAAATAACAGTTGGTTTGTAGCTCTTACCTACAATAACTAAAGCACTAATCCTGATATTTTAGGTCCGTGCCTGCAGACTGTAAATGCCAATGCACGACATTATTTCCAATAATCTGAATGATCTGAAATTATTTTATTTTTATTTTATCTTTCCAATATGAAAAGTCAAAACTACAAATCACTTTAGGGCTTACAAAATGACATATTTTCTGTGTTGTACTTGAGTGAACCTGCCTGAGCCACCTCAAGAAAAAAAAAAAAAAAAAGAAGAAAGAGAAAGAAAGAAAAAATCCCCAGGGTGCACTGCGGTTTTCAGAAGCAGACCTTTTCAGGTGGCTTCCAGGAAGTTACAGATTTAACGGAAGAAAAATGACATTGACATTTGGCACGTTTAATGGTTTCACAAACGTGCCAATATGGTTTTTTACATAGTTTAGCTTCCAACGGCCAACTGAAGCCAGTGATGTAAATGAACTCCTCGACATTGCTAAGAGTCATTTGCAAAACTGAATCTATGGATGATCTTTGCCTTGGAATACAAGTTTTTATGATCATAAACCGGTGTCAGTGTGGTGAATTTAAGATTATTCCATTTATTACATGTTGATATGATTAAATCATATGATGACATACGATAAAAGATCCTCTGAGAACAGTGACACTCCGTCCATTGGGTGTGTACAGATTGAAATTAACAGGAAATATTTAGTTGTCTTGTGTTTGAATACAAGTCAGCAATGGTTTGTGGAAAACCACAAAAAGAGGATCTAACAACCAAACAGATGAGCAAGTCAGATCTAGTTCTAACCAAAGATTGCATCACATAGTGTATCATATGACTTTCTGTTGTTTTTATATGGGCTGGGACTCATTTTCATCTCTAAAGAAATGAATCTAATTGAGCGGATTGTTGGAAAAAAAAAAAGAGCGTTAAAAATATCCATCTGTTAACGCAAGGACGAGCTTCAGCTCACGGACACGCAGAGCGGCTCCACACCTGCCTTTGTTGCCGCAGTATGACTTAATGCACTTGCTTTTATTCGAGCATCTGTTCATTTATGGATTGGCAAAGATTTGAAAGACAGGAAGGAAGGAAAAGGGGGATTATTTCTTTCAGCTGCCAAATTACCTTGGAAAATGACAAGCATTCTTATACTGCCAAAACCGCCCCAATTAAAAGTATTATATATTTCAATTAACTTGGGTTTGAGCTTGTCGTTTCCGAGTGGGCTGCATAATGTCCATGCAACGTAATAACGTTTTATTGACTATCATAGGAAATGTGGAGACGCTGGAAAATATGACCTTGTTGCTCTTTTAATGAGAGTTTTACAGAAAGCAGCATTAGGAGACAAGAAGTACATAAAAATGTGTTAGAAGTAGAAATTCAGGCCTCCGTCAGCGCAGGAGAACAAAGTTAACGGTTATAAACACGCTGGTTGTTATTAGGGAGCAGAAATAAGAAACTCGAATAACGCTATTACACACAATTCATTGGGTTGCTTGTAAAAACAGGATTAATTGTGTACCAGTACTCGGGTACTGTTATTTCAGGAGGAAAATAAAGATTGTTTACAAAAGTCTATGACAAAGATGTAAGTAGCTGCTTCTTACGCACATTTTGTAATTACAGTGTGATTACAGTTCAGCACATGCTCATAGGAACTGACTACCCGCAGTAGCAGTGATGAAAATGAGAGAGAATTGGTGGAGAGGCTGACTGCGTCTACAGATGTGCTGAAAAACACTCTCAAAGTAAAATAAGTGTGAGGCTTAGAGTGAAGTCTATACATGAAATCTACAGCGTGAACGGACTGCAGAGCTCTTTCTGCTGTGGTTTGTTTTAGCGCTCTGTTCCATGCATGAAGCTGTATGATCCGTCATTTAAGAAACTGGCTTCTTGTTATTTAAGGCAGCAACTTTGATAACTTGTCCGATGTTCCTAGAAAACTGGGACATAAAAAGAAGTACTGTCATGTGACGTTTAAAGCAGAAGTTGTAAAATACTGCATTTAAGAGCTCCTGCTTCAGATAATAAAGCAGAAAGTTAAATGAGATCTGGTTGGTGCAGCACGGAGCTGTGAGCATGTAAATGTACCTGTGGAAAAAACACAGTTGTTTTTCTTTTTGGGCGATGATATGATATTTTTCAAATGGAGTTTGTCAAGTTGCCATTGTTTCCTCACATCAAGACATGGGAAAACTTAATTTTGTGTTACTGTGGTGCTGCACATATAATCACAGGACAACTGTGATTATATAGTAAGTGCAGCACATCTGTGTAAGTCTGTGGTCAGCAAGAGTTTTCATTCAAACATGAAGGAAAAACATTAGCTACTGCTCTCGGCTTCATGGGAATCACAATCAAAATCCAATGAATCTACTCACCTGTAACCGAGACTGACATTTTCTATCACTGTGATTAAACATAAAAACGCAAGAAGGCCAAGTCCAAGTTGATGAGCAGTTGCTTTCTGGTTTGTGTAACAGTAGAAATTTTCTCTACCGCAAAGAGTCTCACAGTTGAGCAGTGCTCGCTTACTGCCCCCTCTGGCCAAAAAACAAGACAAATATGAATTGTTTAAATTCCTGCTCTGGAGAGGGAGTGCATTTTCGAGACGCTGCTGTGTGCCATAAATTCTAAATCCAGGATGACAGAGCAACAACAGAAAACCACAAGATATTTGGACGATGCATGCAGGTGCAATAAGAGTTTAGTTTGAATCTGCTCCCAGATGGTTTTACTGTACAGGAATGATAAACACTGTAAACAGTAAACACTGTGAAAAGAGTGTGTCGTGTGTGTGTGTGCACATGTGGGACGTACCTGGATGCCTGAGGTGGTGAAGTATGGGATCTCAAACTTGACACTGATTGGCGGCTTCCCCTCCTTGTCTTCAGCCTCTACGCTCGGCAGGCCGAAGTGGGCTCGCATCAAATACTCTTTTCCGCCCTGTTCACAAAAAGTCACGACACAAACTCTATAAAACTTCTGGAAACTTCGCGTGTTGAATCACAAACGCCGTGGCGTCATTTGTAAACAGAAACCTAATTTCACACAGTCAAGTTTTAACCGTCTATATGATACTCATGAGTCATGATTTCAGCTCACAGGGAAGGACTTGATTGACCAGACGATCTCGCTGTTCTCCGGCACCCACTTCACGCTGCCCACTGTGGTCTTGAATTTGGGCGAGTCAGCGTCCGTTGGCACAGGAATGTGGATCTCCACGTTGTTGGCTGTGGAACGCCTTTTGAATTGACTCTTCGCCTGAGACGAGAAACAAGAAGGTCAAGTTTAACACGGTGTCGCACCTAAACAGGATATTTATCATGCGAGGGCTTAATAACATTAAACGGGGTTTGTAAGGCGTGAAAGACAGATACTCAACATGAAAGTCCCATTACAGTACGCTTCACTGTACTCACTTCTTCTTTTACGACTAATGGGACCTAAGTTTGACAACAATGCTGCTGTAATTGTCATAGAAACGGATGAACCAACAGAAATAGTGACTAACCTTAATCATGTACTCGATCCGACTGTGGGAGTGCTTCTCAATGACAGACTCAATCCAGATCAAGGGCTTCACCTAAGAGAGATATTTTTAAAAAAGCACACACATCTTTTACTTACAAATACATTTAAGAAATAACTTGTTATTGTCTCTGTTATGTTTAACGTACATGTTGGCTTAAATAACATATGACGCAGTCACCACCTAGTGGACAGGAGATATTACTACAAGAACAAAGCCTTTAAGAAGAGGACATATTGCACATTTGCAACTGACAAAAACTCAGATTTGCGTCGAGTAGAATGAGTGAACTGAAAAGTCATCAGAAGCTGTGTGACGGCTCTTTTCTCTCTGGCACGCCATGTAATTGCGTAACATTGCGTAATGTTTCCATACTAGCCTAAAGATGGGGATTTAATTATTATGATTATTTTTTAATAGTGATTAAGTTATCTAGAACGGAGACAACTTAAAGGAAATGCCAATATACAAAGTCTTCCAAGAGATATTCCCTCATTTGGTGTTTCGATGGAGAGTCTCCTCTGTGATGAGCTGTGGTGACTGCAAAGGCCATGGGTAATGATTCACGTCATCTTCATACTACTAACCTTTCCCCTTTCCACCCATCTTTATATAACAATGTATAAGCCGATGACAGAGTATTAAATAATTTATTTTAACATCAACAGCACTCTTGATCCCTGAAGGCTTCTGTGGTTTTTGAAATTCTGACCAAGACTGAGCGACATTTTACAGAGTCAAATCAACACATCGGTGCTATTTAAGGCCAAATCTGCCACTTCAGGGAATGCACGGGGTTTTTTTTTTTTCCATTCGTTTGAATGGTTGAGGTTGAGCCGGATCCAACTTTAGGAAAAACACAGCCCGACGTCACACCGTGGCCGCCAATCAGACGCTCAGGCTAGTCAACCTTCAGTCAGTCTGAAATTTCACTTACAAACCGACTCACATGGATAAAAGCTGAGACTTTTTATGTCTCGCTTGCAAAGTTGGTATGTAAGTAAATACAATCTTATTTTCTCCATATAACCCGGCTCTACAAGTCTAATGTGGCCAATCACTCCACAAGATGTTTCTTGAATAATGAATTTCAGATTTGTTGGTGGTGGCTGAGGTACAACTGTACTTCTCTTTCCACAAGCTCACTGGAAAATCTATTGTGAAACATTTATTAGGAATCCAGAGCCAGTTTAAGCTTTACTATTACTATAGTGCACAACCTCCTGTGTGACTCATTATGTTTGACTTTATACTTCCTTTTCATGACTGTGCTTTTGGGATTTCATATGCACAGGATGATGAAGCAATCGAGCTGACTGCAGCAAAGGCAGCATGGGCCTCATCTCTTTTGTGCCTTCCAAATAATTTGTTTTTAACACATTTTCTCAATAGTTTTGTATACGTTAACCGTACGCAGACGGTACGATTGGCCTCTAAGTACATAACACTTTATGGCGCAAGTCCACCACCAACTGCGTCAATCTTTTTATTGAAACTGGATCTGGATATTTTATGGAGAAAATGTTTTCTGGCTTTTCCTCTGATGTCCTCCGTCTGCTCCGCACCAACTCTCGGTAAAGTAAACTGTAGCTGCTGTTTAGCTTTTAGACATAAAGAGCGCTGGGAGCATGTTGGTGTTTATGCTGGTTTGTGACACCAGCGTCATGCCAGAACCGGAGCCAGCCTCTGCAGCTTCTATGGCAAAGGTGACGAAGGAAAGGAGAAGACAGTGAGCAAGCAAAAGTCCACCAGAAAAGGGTAAATCTAGGACTGACTTTTAGTCACTGGTAAGAGCTTGGTGAAATAAAAAGCTCATTACACTTTGGGGGCATCCAATAGCAACAGATACAGAATCTTACATAATGTTGCTTTGCAGTTGCTTGCTAGAACACAGAGGGGCCTATAAGGTGTCTGACCCGCGGTACTCACATGAGTGTTGAGGCGGTAGGACATGAGCTCAAACTCTCCATCGGGAGGAATGAAGGAGATGGTGCGGTCGTTCTCGAAGCGAGATAGACGGACACACTGGTGAAACTTGACATCCTCCAGCTCTACTGATTTACTCTTCCCACCTGCACGAAAAAACCCAAATCAGATCACACAAAAGGAGAGGAATGGAACAGGGCATCTGCTTCCCATGAATTGATATGAATCAGACCAAAAAACTTTTAGGGGTTCTGTCATGAGGTAACAGGCAAAAAGGGTAATCAATCATCATTCAAACTTCCGTGAGGCAGCTCGAATCATTCCTTAACACAATATGACCAGAGTCTGCCAGAAGAGAGAACTCACGTCCAGTGTTTTCGAACAGAACCTTGTCGTTAAGGCCCAAACGCAACTCAGGCATCCCAGACAGGAAGACGCGCATCTTAATGGAGCCGACGATCTCGCTACGTAGAACATTACCATTGGCACTAACCTGAGGAAACAGAGGTGAGGAGGTTACAGCGAGTCAGAGAAAACGACCTAAAAGTGTGTGAAAAAGAAAATCACAACAGTCTACGGAAAACACAGCAAGATCAGCTACCTAACACTGTGACGCACATGGGGAGGAAGTTTATGAACAGTGACTGGCATTCCTTTAGCAACACAGCGATTCTAAATCAAGGAGTTCCTACCAGGAGGTTCACTGACTCAATGACGTCCAGGAAGACCTCGTTCTTCCTGTACTTGATGCCCTCTGACCTCCAGGAGACGGCGTTGGTGACTGTGGCAGGGGGTCGCGGGGCGCCAGTGTCTAGCTTGTGCCCCTCTTGGGTTATGTATCTGAGAGACAAAAAAAACATAAACACTTAGTCAAGCGATAGAAAAGAGGAAATCAACCGTCTGCAGTGGCGAGTTCCCAGACAGCATCAAAGTAGAACAGAGAATCTCATGGTTACTAAGGGAGGACTGTGTGACTTATTGCTGTACTCAGAACACTGGGGGAAATCCAGAGTTACCCTGCTGCATGTCTCTGCGTCAACCACAGTGCTGGAATTTTAAACGGTCATGTACAGTACAAAGCCGAACAAAGTTATCTTGCAAAAAACCTGACTTAACGGCTTCGCGACAATCAACGTACAAAAACTGAAAAATCAGGTGTGCTCCAGTGGTTAGTGAAAGCAAAGGCCATCGTGAATATTATATCTGATCAACAGATAGTTAACAAGGACAATTTCGATGATGATTTGATGAACACGAAAACTCCTCAGCGGTTACGATTGGCAGCTTTAAAATGAAGCACGTCAAACAAATCTGCATATTTGTTTAAGTTTGTAAGTCACTTGGAATTAAAGTGTGAGCTAAATGAATGTAATGTCAAGGAAATTCATGTTAACAGAGTATATTTGGGTTCTTTTGATTGGTCACATCGACAAAATTGTGGAGAGAAGGTCGTGAGACGACGTTGTGTGACACACTACGTACAATCTGTGATTTATTATTACAGAGTGATAATTTGAATCGCTGATAAAGCGTAGATTTCATTTAGGACAGCTGGCAAGTAATCCATACGCTTGTGTAAAACCTGATGAATCAGGTTTTGCCAACATGATGCGACAGTGATTCTCATGTCATGACTGTTGATGAATACATGACCGTCAGGTCTTCTTTGGTATTCGAATAGTTCCTGCAAAGCTTTGATGTGCAAAGCTTTGGCGTCATAATCCAGCTGCGGGATGAATCCTTCTCCGTAAAGATGCAGACTAGAGTGTGTGTAATATGTCTCTGAAGAATTAGAGTGCTTCTTAGAGTAGCCAACGCACCTCCAGACTTGAATATTCCCACCTTGTTTCACTGTGAGTTTGATACTGACACAAATCTCAATCTCAAATTCTTAGCCCAATTTGATTTCTGACACTTTCGGATCATTTCTGAGTTTAGGATGAAGTCTCAGACCTTTGTACACCGCAGTGTAACTGTATCAATGATCAATCAATTTTTTTGCTGAGCTGTTCTTTACACGACATCTATTGCATGTCCGTTCCATTCGGTTTCCTTCCCCTTTTTTCTCTTAGGGGAGTTCCTAATCGAGGGAGTCAGCAGTGCAGCAGTGCAGCAAATTATTATTCTGGGATGACTTAAATAAGAGGAAATAATCCAAATGTTAATCATTAATGGTGGTATTAATTAGTTACCTCTCTGATGAGGTTAAATACAGTTAACTGCAGTGAGACTGTGACTAAGAGGTTACTTACTCTTGCAGAATCTTGCTGTCTGTGGTCTGAGGATAGCCGAAATCCATCAGCTCGTCCATCAGCTCGTATATGATGACAAAGTTATCTCTAATGCTCTCTTCTTCCAATTCTTTAAAGTACTCTGAAAAAACCTGAAGAACACAGATCAGACCATCACTGTAAATACAGAACATACGGCGTGTCAGTGTTGTCTATGCAGACTAAAGCGTTCGATCCTACCTGGACGATTTTGTACAAGAAGGAGAAGACCAGCGAGACGCTCGCGTTTTTCTTGGATGTTGCAACCACTGATGTGACGTGTGTTAAGAAATACAGCTACAAGAGTTAAAAATATATGCACATATAATATCAAGTGCTGCGGTGTAGGTACAAATATCACACAGTGAACAGTAAGGATACAGTAGAGGTTATTGTGTTTGATCCACATGAAACGGACTCCGCCGTGAGCCAGGATCGGAGAGAGCGTCCCCTCCTCCTCTTTGTCCATCAGAAGCGTCATGAAGTGCTCGATCTCTGACATGTCCACATCTCCCCGGTAATTTCGGCACACCAGCACCTGACAGGAACAGATGCATCAATGTTACTGTTAGAGAGCAGTACTCTCTATCCAAAACTCTGCTGCCGAGATCACAACTATTCTGGCTTCCTTACATTGTCCACAGAGCTGATATTAAGCTTTTATTCCCTTGCTTATAAAGCCATGGGAGCCCTTTCTCCAGGGTTATTTAGCTGACCTTTTGCCCTACGTCCCTTCTCGCTCCCTGACATCTTCGGACACGTCATTCCTGGTTGTTCCTCGGTCTAGATTTATACACAAACGTCACACACGCGAGTCTGCGGTATGACCTGCCTGAGGAGGTGAAAAGTTGATCTATTTATGTTCTGTCACATTTTGCTTGTTACTGTTTGTTACTGTGGATCGTCTTCTGTGAAAGGTACTCTATAAATAAAGTTCATTATTAATCACTTGTACTTTATTTAACCTCTGAAACATCCTTCAGGAGAGGCTTTGTGTGCAGACATTTAAATCATGAACACCTTTACTGCATTACTTTGTGCCTTTTCTACAGCACACATGTTATTTTAACTTTAACTTAGTCCGGCCTTGGGGTCAATCACAGCCTGCAGTCTTTGAATACATTATTTACGGCCTGCTAGGGCTGTCAGACACTGTGAAAGATTTTCTGGTTGACATATTCGAACGGTAACCTACAAGGACATAACCGCCGGTGTTACATTTGTGTAGATGTGACGTGAAACATTACTTTCTGAATGATTTAGTTGAAGATAGAGCAAGAGTGACACATCTTAAAACTTAAATATCAGCAGACTTTGCATTACTCATAAAAAGTCATGTTTAAAATGAACACAAGGGTTGAGATTTGCATCAAGTTTAACGGGCTCCATGCAATTTATTCTTTGTTATCTGACTCCAGATGTGCAAGAAACATTTTTATGTATGTAACTATTATTGTTGTTCATTTAAATCTTAGTACTAGCATCTTCACACTGTCAAATCTGCTCCTCTTTGACTGTTTTCCCTCCCCCGGGCTGAGCTGTGGGCGGCAGCCGCAAACAGATGTTAAACTTGAGTTAAACGTGTCTTGATGAATAAGTGAGTTTACCAGAAGACCTTCACGGTTGAACACGGGCTTAATGAATATAGCACAGTGCGTGTAGAGCCTTGCAAAAGAGGCGATGAGAAGTGAAACTGCTGAACAGTGAGAGGGGGAGTCTGACAGCCTCTGCGCGCAGCCTGCTGCTAACAGCCGGTCACCTGTCTGTTAGTCAGAGAATCGTTACGTGGCCTTGTATTTCTCACTTTTACTCATCGTGTGAAACCGACCTCGTCGTTTAGCTGCAACACACCGACTTAAATCACAAGCTTACACCTTAACCCCCCCCCCCTGCCGACACGTTAGCGTCCCCCCCGACCCGCATCATAATCTGTCAGCGAGGAATGCGTTAGCCTGAGGGGCTAGGCTAGGCTAGGCTAGGCTAGGCTAGCGTTAGCTTAGCGCCGCAGCATCACCGTTATCTTACCTTTCCCTTCAAGTCCAGCACGTACACCGCGCTCGCAGACATCTTGAACCAATCAACACGAGCTCAGCGAAGCTCTCAATCGGTTCCTTGTTTATTAATGTTCGTTATTGACTAGTTCAGGGGTGAAATTAAAGCGCAGACATTCATTCATAATACTGAGAGGAGGAAAGCCACCCTTCCCTGTTTGTCATAGCAGACGTGCGCCTGACGAGCGCCCCCTATGGAGCGGGAGGACGAAGTACTGCACCACGGGGATATAACGCTTACATGCGTTTTCCATTAGAAAGTAACAGTAAGTTTAGAAAGTTTACAGTAACCTGCTTCTTGTTTTTATCTTGTAGCTCCCTCTATTGGATGACTAGTCAATCAATTCAACAACTCAGCAACATCGCCTGTGTAATATGTGTAAATTATATTGCACCATTTCATTGCACATTCCCATTCAGTGTAAAAAATGTTTTATTTTTGTCTATAGATACAGATTTATATATACCTTTTTATATGTACATAGTTTTTATACTTGGTTTTTTGTTTATGTTTATGTCTACGGTAACCTGTCGAGTCCTCTGCTCTGTTTGTACTGTCCTCATGTGTGCACACATACCTGGCCAATTAAAGGAGTTTTGATTCTTAGTGTTGGTGTGTTTTCAGATCAAACTGTAGCCCAACCTCATCAGGTTCTGGTGTATGTAAATAAATATGGACATATGTAATCAATATATCACATGAACAAACGCAGGTCATACATTCATACATTTAACTTGTGATAACAACTTAATTTCATTTGTTTTCCCAGGATCTTGAGTTATTTATATCACGTTGAAACAATCGAGTGTTTCTCAAGATAACAAAATAATTAATACATGATCTCAAGGTAATGAATGAAATGTGACAGGCCTGAGTTTTCTATCACACGTGACATCATGCCTTGCTGAGCACTGATTGATATACTCCTGCTCCTCTGTCACTGCTACACTGAATTATGCTTCCTGCAATGATTTAATAAATTACTATTATTTTTTGATTGCTTGTGGTCTCATATTAATTATGTTGTTATCTCAAGAAAACAAAGTTTTGTTATCTTAAGATCTCAATCCTGGACAAAAACATTTGTTATTTTGACATAATGACGTAAATAAGTGGAAACCTCAAGAAAACTAATTAAATTAACTTGTTATCACAAGAAACAACAGAGGACATAAAATGTATGACTGCATTACCACTTCCATATAAGTGACATCCATGCCAGTTATTCACTGTACTATAAACCTTTTAGTGTTTTCACTACTGCTGTCTGGCAAAATACTATTCACATGCTCAGATACACGGTTAAAAATATATTTAAATGGACAGAGACAATCTCGAGTTCACATGCTCTTCAAAAATGTTTCTGAATTGCAGTAATCTGCTTCTTGATTTTGTCTTGTAGCTCCCTCTATTGGATGAATACTTGATCTGCAAGAGACTACTCAACTTAAAGTTCATAGTCTTTGGATCAAACTATAAGGTTCTGGTGTATGGAGACTCATATGGGACAAAAATAAATAGGGCTGTATGAAATTAGTACATCACAAACACGTATTATATCAGAATCACTTTTATTGACCAGGTTTGTGTAGACGTGCAAGAAATCTGAAACAAAGCCAACAAGCCTGAGTGTTAGCCTACTTTGTACCTCCTCCTGTCTTTGAGCCAATCACACACTCAGCAGCTATTAAAAAAAAAACAAAAAAACACGTATACTTTATCCTGTACACATCATCCATGCAGGAATTTGTTCCCACTCAGCCACAAGAGCAATAATGAGGTCAGCACTGACGATGGCCGCATTCCAGTTCAGCCCAAAGGTGTTTGATGGGGCTGAGTTCACGGCTCCGTGCAGGCCAATCTTCCTCACCAAATTCCACCAAATCATTTCTTGCTGGATTACAGAGCACAGTGATGTTAACAGGAAAGGGCCTGCTGGCACACTATTGTGTCAAATATCATTGTATACTGATTAAGATTTGACAATGACACAGCCAAGAGCATGAAGAACAGCCCCTTACCACAAATGTCTTTCACACCGATTTGATGCAAATATTTCAGACGCTTGTGTCAAATGTGGCTCAGAGGTTTGGACATGGGACAATTTTCTGGATAAAAATAATACAGACTGATTCTTTAACATTATTTCTCTGGCCCTGTGTTTGCATCTTGGATCTCTTTCATGAAGAGAGGATGATATGAGACTATCCAACATTCTTTGTCTCCTAAAATAAAATAATAAAATATTGTATTATCTCTTCGGTGGAAAGCACAAACTATTAATCAATGGCTGAATATTTTCTCAGGCAGCCTGGTGGTGGAAAAACGGATGCATGCCATGAAAGATCACAAAACAGACAGTCCAAATAAAATGGGGACACTTTGTGCACTATCAGGAAACCAGGTTACACAACCAACTCTGTACTTTCTGGTGAAGAAATGTGGATTATTCATACCAGAATAATGAACTATAGTGGGGTTTTTCATGATTTCCTCATTTGTTTTTGTTGTTTCCTCAGTGTTTCTAGTGTATGCTGTGTTTTGCTTTGTTGAAAGTACATTGACAGGACAGGCATGCCCTCCTATTTTTGGCCTTCTAGTTTGCAGGCTTTCATATCCTTTGTTGTCTGCCACAGATGGTCAGTCTTACACAATCAGCCACTCATTATGTATTTCCTTTGTACTGGTGCAAATAAGTGTGTCTAACGTCGCTGAACTCAGCGGCACTAAATTTGTGCAAATCATAACTGCTGACGTGACCCCGTGCACTAATTTTATCCTCAAACTTTAACTTGATCACCTCACTGACTATTACTGTGCAAATAAATGGCACCCAAGCAAAAACTAAGTGAGTTCATCACTCATCATACATCATCAGACTCCTGAAACATAAGCAGAAGCATCTCTTCTTCAGATATCTAAAAATATACCACTTATTAATATGTCAGTGTATTATAATACACAAAGATGCTTGAGTAATTATTGAGGTAGTACAGGCTTAGCATTAAAATAGCTCACTCAAGTACATAAACCCAAACAGATGGTACGTTTCACCTCTGTGTATTGTGAACACAGACCGGCACGCGAGGAGATGAAGGATAACAAAGAGATCATGAGGTAGAGGCAGAGATCTGGGTAGATTTTGGAGAAACGCGGTGTAAAAAATCTGCACTGACATTTGATCAAATTAAATATAAAAGTAACTGAATCGGGGGACTTAAAGAAATGTGTTTATGAGTGAAAACTGACCAGCCCTGTGTTTTTTCACCCCCCACTTTTTGGCGTGAAAATCCTTTCACCGCCGGGCTTGTGCAAAGACAACTGCGTCTCATCGAGGTGACAGATCTCTGATCCCTTGGCTGGTAAGATGGAGTCTAGACATTGTCGGATTGTCATAGATACAACTGGACTGAGTTACAGAGCCAAATATAACAGACTGCCACTTACCTCAGCCACTTCCACACACTACACGGTGTTTGTGTGTGTGTGTGTGTGTGTGGCACTGTAGTCTAAGGGATCACTGGATGTGGTTGCGTAGTTATTGGACATGTTTGTACAGAAGCCTCAGTGCTGAGCAGGGCTGACGTATGCTCACTTTTGTTGCTTAATGGGCCTGTTTGAGCACACTGTGAGTCAGTGCATCACATAGGTGTTACATACTGGATTAGTCAGACGCGCAGGTGTTGCCACAGAAAGCTTCTGGAGCATTAGACGCTCGTTATTATCGCCTTAGACTGATTACTTGAATGAATGCAGACATTTTCTGTGTAAAATGCATCATACAGTGGCAACGTTAAAGGTTAAACACACCGCTTGCTCGACATCGGGCACTTAAGGTTACTAAAACTGTGCCAGTTTGTATTCTTCATGATAGTGTTCATACACACTGTAATCTGTTCCACCATTCCCATGGCTTTGTGATTTATACTTAGCAGGTCTTTGACTCTACTCCCAAGGCGATCCTGTGGCTTTTGGGGGAGTTTTTACCATACAAGGAGAAGAGGAGTTTAGCTCGGTTTCCTGTGGGAGGGTTCTGATTTCTCTCACTCCGCATCTGATTCACTCTCTCTATTTCTCTCTCCCCGTACCTCCTTCTCTCGTTCTCCTCTCCTGGTTCTGCTCCAAACGTCCTTTCTGCTCTCTACATAACCCGAAACAACTCGAAGAATTTCATTAAGAGGAAAAAAAATCACCCAAACACTTCCAAAATAAATATTTGTATCTGTGCAGTGGAGTATCATAACAGTGTGTACAGCCAGCATCCTCACACACCAAATAAGGCACACAGTCACCGCTCTTTATCATTGCAGGGCATGATGTAAGCCCAGGATTTTAAAGCTATCAAACTGCCACCACTTTCATAAACGGACGCCAAAAAAGGGCTGCAGCTTCCCTCCCCTGCTGAAAAGAATTCTATTAGTCCGCTCACAGTTGTTTTAGTGTCTAAGTCTGAAAGAGAAGGGCGAGCATTTGTGGGTCGGTGTGTGAGATTTCCTCCGGGTGATCTGACTTCTGAGAAGCCTTTAAGTTACATACTGTGTGTGTTCACACTGTGTGTGCTCATGCTCTATGATGCAGTTATTTACATACCTCGAGATGTGATACAAGGCAGAACCGGCCTTGACCTCACACCGAGCGCTCTCGCTCAGTCTGACATGTAACGGCTGGAGAAATATACAAAAGGAAATAATTTTGAAAATCTGCACCGACGTGACTTTCTACTGCTCGAAACTCAAAGTATCTGCATAAACCACAGACTCTCAGGTTTTGGTTTCGTTCTACTTCCTCTGTGTCAAAGTGCAAAATGTCTGTCGAATCAGAGAGTACACAGTGCAATAGTGGCAATGCGACATTTGTCCGAGTTTACCTTCAGAAATGGCCTCTGTGCGCCGTACTGTTCTTTGACTTTCCTTGTAATCTTTATTTTTAGCCGGGGCAGCTGCACAGAAGAGTTGAAAGCAAGCAGACAAGTTCATGTGTGTCGATGTCATTAGCGCGCACACACAGAAATACACACATCATAATTAATCATAGATAAAAAGATGAGTATCTATTCTATTTTACATTTGCTTTTCTCATCATTTGATCTAAACTTTACCCTGCAAACAAAGAGCATGAAGTGAAAACCATGCACGGCTCACTCAAATATCTCCTAGGTGCATAAATTCATATTCCTGGAAACCATCTTGAGCTGTGTACCCCAGTCAACAATGCTTTTTTTTATATTGTGAGCCTTACAAATTACAGAAAACAGATCTAAATAAGGGTTTGTCAGACCAGTAGTAATTAAGAGGATGTTAATTGCAGCAGACCGATGGTTTATGTCTGTGCCGCTCGACTGTAAAGCTCCGGCTGCCTGGTGTAGATCACATGCAGACAGCTCTTTCCCCAAATTTTCTTTGGCTGGATCATTTTCCATACAGCCTTTTTTCATTTAGCGGTAGAATGAAAACTATGTCCTTTTCTAACCAACTCTGGTATTAACATCAATTTGAACATTCCTAAGTAAGAACACAGGAATATAGATATGCAGCCCAAAGGGGGGATATGAAGGTTCAGTAACTCATATAGGGAACAATGTCCTTTTGATGTCTCAGTTACAGATCATTTTGCTTCTTCTTATCTGCTCTTCCTCTCCTGTTCCAAAACAAAAAGGCCGTGATCCAAATAAGGAGATAGGCTGGATATTGCCAACATATCCACACCACTTTGTTCCTCCAAGGAGCCTTCAAGAGGTGAAGTTTAGATTAGGGAGGGGGGCACAGTAAGTTCTAGAGGAGCCAAGGCGGGGAGTGGCGGAAGGGGTAAACGGTGGGAAAGGGCTGTCACTAGAGACTGGGGCTGTCTGCAAACCTCCAGTCAAGTTTAAATCACTTAGAGCTCGACCGATTCTCAGTCTGCATCCTCCTCTCCTCTCCTCTCCTTTCCTCTCTTCTCCTCTGCTCACACGCTCTGTGCTCCTTCTCTCTCTCTCCTCCTCTCTGCATCTGCCGGTTGCTCTCTCGGTCAACCTTGCGAGGGCTCTTGTGTGGCGTCTTCCTCTGAACATCTGCTTTTTCACGCAAAAGATTTTTTTTTTCCTGAAGCCTGTGAGAAACTGAGAACCAACTGTCACCATGGAGGCCATCAAGAAGAAGATGCAGATGCTGAAGCTGGACAAGGAGAACGCCATCGACAGGGCAGAGCAGGCTGAGTGTGACCAGAAGGCAGCCGAGGATAAATGCAAGCTGGTGAGACAAGGCTGGGAACACAGCATGGATGTCATGAACTTCACTCAATTAAAAACAGAGGAAAAAGAAGTACAAGAACAGAGTATAGCACAGATAGATAAGTAACTTTTAAGTAAGATTTGAATGCTTTGTACATTAAGATAGTGAAGCACAGAAAAACATTAAAGGTACCAAATGCTTTGTATATACAATTATACATTAATAACTGCTAGTGCAACTGTTCAAATGAATCAATCTAAACCATAATTATTTATTTTTTTAATCATTCTTCTGTAATGAATAGGTCTACTTTGTGTGATTGTGTTTTTTTCCACATCACAATACATACCAATGTCAAGAAGTATTCTTAATAACGTTAAAAAGAAAAAAAGTTTTCATTCGTATATACCAAAAAACTCCTTTATCCACTAATTTGATCAGATTTAATTGAAGTATATTAGTTTGTGAGATTAGCCTGACGTGTAATCTGTGATTTAAGTGTTTTTTTTTATTTAATTACGCCGATAATTTGATCAGAAACAAATAAATAAATACAAAAAAGCACTTGTACAGACTGAGGAGGGGCTCAACATAAAATGTCACGTATGTCCCAAAGCACCAAATGTTGAATTACAGAGAGCAGCTGATACCGAGCCCCTGGGTCTTGTCTTTGGCAGGCGGGAAAAGCTGGAGGATGTCCACAGGGACGTACAAACAGAATGACAGAGCGACGACTGCTGGACATATCATCCACCACAGATGTGGTCCTGCATGACTTAAAACAATCCAACCAGCCCATCGCAGCTGTTTCTGACTCTGCATTATCCAGCATCCTTATCTGAATTTTTTAAGCCCGCACCGTATCAAAGTAAAACCTCACACATTCCAAAGATCTGCACAGCCATATTTGGTGCTTCAGTGCGAGGGCTGTAGACGGCCAGATATTTCAAGGGCTAACATAATGATGGCGTGTTTGTACCACTTGATACAAGCAAAGTGGAATCTGGAGATGTAATAAGATATTTGAGGTTTCTAAATAGATGCAATTATTGCACAGTGGGAGGTGGTCTCATCATCACGGCGGTACGAGAGGAATGCTAGAGAGCAGGGAGTTGAAGACCAGGAGCTTGAGAAAAGCAAGTGGAAAGAATCCTCTGTCTGTTGGCTAATGCCCTAATCACATCCTCAGAGAGCACCAAGGAGTGACAGTTGTCATTGGCACCGCACATATGCACCCCGAGCATGTCTTCCACATCAAGGAGCAGTCAGCATGAAACTCTAGAAGGTTGCACAGAGCTCTTTAGTTTGTTTTGATGGCAGTGATACAAGCAGAGAGAGATGCTTTCTTTGCTATTCTTGGCACGGCTTGATGAACATCAAGCGTGCAGCCTATACAGTGCAAATACGCAAAAGTAAGACTTAATATCAACAGACATCACAGACAACAAGCTCCGGCAGCAATGAGAGGATCTTAAAGTTGATCTGGTTCACTCACATGAACTGTAAGAATGTTAAAAATTCAGTAGTCATGTGTCTTTTCAGAAACAATGTCTCCATTCCTCTTGATGATCCGCAGACTACAGTGTACTTTCTACTGGAAATACAGTCCTGACAGCAAGTTCTGTTGATTATCAAGAGTAATGGGAACTGAAATTTACCAGAGCGGCTTATTGCACTATTTAAACAATTATTACCATAGTCAGACATTCATGATTCCCAGAGAATGAATCCTAATCGGTGGTCCCCCGATGTTTCCTCTGTAGTGAGGTTGATATTTGTGGTTTTAAGGGAAATCTCTCATCAGATATTGGATGGATTGTCATGACATTTAATACAGACATTCAAGTCCTTTTAGTTAATTGAAAACTGATGTTTCATATGTAAAATCCACAGGCTTCTAGTTTTGTTTTGAGACATAAGTTACCTGATAGGAGAGATGATCCTTCATCTAACTGCGTTGGGTATTGATCAAATCTAATAAAGTGTCTTTAATTTCAAATTTACCATTTCATCTACCAATCAAACTACTCTTCCCTTGTCTAATACATCAAGAATATTTATAAAGATCCATCCTGAAACGTAGGTCGGTGTTGCTGTATCCTCTCTGACTCTCTCTTTCACATTTCTTTCAGTTGGAGGATGAGCTGCTGGCTCTGCAGAAGAAGCTGAAGGGAACAGAGGATGAGCTCGACAAGTACTCGGAGGCCCTGAAGGACGCTCAGGAGAAACTGGAACTGTCTGAGAAGAAGGCCACAGATGTGAGTTAGCCACAAAGACGCCATCTGAAACAGATTATCCACATTACAGTGGAAAAACCACCAAAAACTCCTAGGTTTCAAGCATGTAAGGTATCGATAACCAGTCTTTGAAATGGACCAAACAAAATATCACTCTGTGATTGAAGGAGGAACAGAGAGACATTCAGCAGGAGTTGTTCTGAAGCATAGCAGCAGAGCGATTGAAACAAAAACATCCAAAAATGACAATAATTAAAAAACATTTTTTAAGTAATTTATCTAATTTAAAGGTCATGACCTTAAAGGTCTCTTGGTTTCTATGATTTCAAAAAAGACGGAGGAAGGAACAAAAGCCAGTCAAGCTGACTGTCGTGCCAAAAATTTCCCATGAGAATAAATTTGAAAATCCCCTTGTGTGGATAAAATACTTGAACCGTAGAGTACATACGTCAGACAGGATTTACACTAAAGTTCTACTTTCAAAATTACCTTTGAACGTTGAACTAACAGCCCTGAAATCAGTCCTGAAATGAGTAACTTGTACCTTCTCTAACCCAGACAGTGTTGAGAATCACCGAGTTATTGGTGTCTTATTGAGGTCTGTAACGGAGCTATTTCTCAAGCACAGACAAAACTTGGCCAGCCTGTAGCTGACCAGGAATCCCAGGAATGCAGCTTAAGCAAACAGAGAACCCCGTACTGCAGTGTCTAATGAAATCAATGCTCTGGCCCTTTTTTTTGGAGGGGCGGGGATAATGCACTCTGCTCTGTCTGGCCTTACAGTACCTTATCTGTGACAACAATGAATGACTGTTCACCTTTAAAAGAGAAAAAAGACATGAGCACTGATCAAATCTATCTGAAGCAAAGAGCTCAGCGAGGAAAATAAATCAAAGTGGAGACAGAGAGACTGGACTTTGTTTTTTTGGGGCAGTCATGACCAATATTATTGATACGATACCACAAATACTTTTCTAATGCGGTTCTTCCGCTGACGCATGATGAGTCTCTTCTTTCACCATCTAGATCTTCATTTTTTGGGGAGATGCATTAGCCAGGAGCAACACGATGATGTTCGACTGTGCACACACATCATTATTAAGATCAGATAACTCTTGAAATGAGGAAAACACTCTCCTTTTACCTCTTTTCCTTTTTACAAAATGAACCAAATCACTGACAGTGAAGATATTCAGGTTATTACTTCACATGATTTAAAAAAAAACAGCCAAATTCTAACAGTACAGTCAAAATAGCTGCTTGTTAATTTTCAAATTATCAATGTCTCAGCTGTAATGGAAGTAGCCCCCGCTGTGCTAAAACCACCAGTGAAAGCAGGTGAGATAAGGCCTCTCCAGAGGTCAAAGGTCAGATGGACAGATTTGTGTCTCTGATGATCTCACAGATGTCCACAGGTGTGTTTTTTTAGTCTACCACTACTTTCTTCTTTTAATTGCGCTCATGAGGGACGTTTACACATAAAAATGTGACACAAGGGCAGACGGAGCCAATTAAACACTCCCTGAGACGTGAAGAGGGCTGAGGGTGGAGGCTGGCCGACTGAAGGGGGGCGCTGTAGGAATGTGTCGCCACCCGATGGCTGCGGGTCATGTCTGCAACCAAATCAATTTACATTCCAGGCCGCTGCAGGTCAACAACCCCTGTGTGCTGAGGAGGATTATCACCGCCCCACCCCGCCGCAGACCCTCCCTCCTCCCACATGTAGTGAAGTTTGGACTGAACTTTGATTTCTAGTCGGTTTACAACTCTGCTTTATCACACACACACACACACACATTCATACGTTTACTGATCCCTTTTCTCCCCCCCCCCCCCCCCACACACACATACAGCCAAATCAAATCCATTATGATTCACATTAGACATGATTCATTTATCTGAGTCAGACTGGATTCTTCCTCTTCTCTTGATCTCGTCCCTGCTCCCTTTAATCAGAGCAGAAAAATGCAGCCTAAGCAGCACCTTATTTGCCATATAAGTCCACAATAGAAATTCCAGACTCTCTCTCACACACACATTGACTTTACACACCTCTTTTTTTTTCTTTGGAGGAGGAAAAAGAGCAGTGCCTTCCCCTCCTAAATCCTGTGATGTCATCCGAGCCCAGTCTTCTTCACAGGATTGGATGATCTCGCCATAAATTTCCTGAAAACTCCCAGCCCTTTTTTTCCCCCCACATCCCAACACCGCACGTCCTACTTCCTGCCCGAGAAAAAACTTTTTCCTCGGAGTCTGAAACTTTTGACGCAAATCAATAACTGCTTTTCACCCCCCTCGGAGGGACACACGGCTCGATTTTTAGACCGCTCTCAGAGGGAGATCCGTGTTTGCTTTTCATCGAAATCATGGAGATGGTAAAGAAGAAAATCCAAACCCTGCAGCAACAAGTTGATGAGGCAGAGGAGCGTGAGCAGGCAATACAAAGGGAGTTGGACACTGAGCACGGACTGCGCGAAAAAGTGAGACAACTGCACATTTTTACCACTTCACTTAGATTTATTTCAACTTCTCTTTAATCCTCGCGTCCCTGACGATCATCTTCTGGTGAGGATTGTAAAGATTTGACACGCAAACTGTCCTCAGGTCTCATACCGCTCCTGTGAGGATTAAAAACTTCCCCTGGCGCATCATATTTGCAAATATGTTGTTTTAATCTTTCAGTGCCCCTCTCTCTCTCTCTCTGTATATATTATATTGTATTTGGAGGTTTATTGGTGCATCATTGCGGCACTCCTTGGCAGACTTTTGTTCGGCTGCGTTATCTAACACGCCCTATATCCTCTCAGAAACCCAGCAGGCGCCCTCATTATTACGTTAACTGTCAGCAGGATTGTTGAAACATAAAGAGGTGGGAGGTTTGCTGTTTTTTTTTTTTTTTTTCTTAAACTTTATTTTTTTCCCCCTCAACCACAATTTCTGTCAAAGTCCACTTGGAAAATGGT
This sequence comes from Nibea coibor, assembly GCA_023373845.1. Lineage (NCBI taxonomy): Eukaryota > Metazoa > Chordata > Actinopteri > Sciaenidae > Nibea > Nibea coibor. The sequence goes on from CM041725.1 coordinate 4,873,404, forward strand.
TTCTTCCTGTTTTGTCAAGCGTCCAGTAGTCTTTGTCTGTGCTCGCCCTCCCTGTTTTTTAAGCTTGACTGGATAACGTTTGGCACATATCTCAAATTAGGAGCTGTAACCCTTCCTCCTCCTCCTCCTCCTCCTCTTCTTCTTCGGCCTCCTCCACACAGGAAGAAGAGAGAACACTGGCTGTCTGTGATATCAGTCTGACAGGAAACAGGCCCGTGGAGAAGTAATCTGCTGTCCTCCAAACATATATGCGTCTATGTTTATTAAAAAACGTCAGGCCCGGCTGTATGGCTGCAGATATGTCGGGGTTAAAGCTGTCACTGTGATGTTCGACATCAGCACTTTTCAAAGTGTTCAAAGTCCACAGCTCATCACGGTCGCTGGGAGTGAAACGCGTTGCCCAGAGAGTAATAAATAGGCTCATAATGTTCAAACCATTCAAGGGCAAGAAATGAGTATAAATAAACCGATTAACTGCAGTCGAAAGAGTCATTTGATATCATAAAACATGCAGCTTTAACTGTATCCTTCCTACCATTGCAGCAGTGTGTTTCCTGGCTGACCCCTGACCTGTGACCCCTCTCTCTCTCTCTCTCTCTCTCTTTCTTCCTCTCTGTGTTGCTGTAGGCCGAGGGCGATGTGGCATCTTTGAACCGCAGGATCCAGCTGGTGGAGGAGGAGCTGGACCGCGCTCAGGAGAGACTGGCCACAGCCCTGCAGAAACTGGAGGAGGCCGAGAAGGCCGCAGATGAGAGCGAAAGGTGTGACATGATTCGACCTCGGACAAGACTGGCAAATGATCATATTATGGCTTTGAGATCTGTGGTGCATGTACAACACAACCCTTACAGTTACTGCTGTCATTATGTAGATGTTAAGCAGAGAAAACAGAAAAAAGAACCAATTCAGAGGGTCCAACATCCAGGCGAAACTAATATGGAGCCTCATAGAATAAAAGGCCAGGTGTGTTTAAGCTCTACAAAGTAGACAAGGTGGCAGAGATGTCAGGTCTGGAAATAGAAGGTAAGATAAAATAAAAAAAAGGAAGGTGAGGTGTTTATCGCGTGAAATGAGGCATTAGCTGCACCAGAAACAGACCACGGGAAGATGTGAAGAAGATCAAATTAGAGCAAAGAAAAGAAGGACGATAAACTATGAGTCAAAATTAAATTTAAGCTAAGTATAGATACAAAATGAGCGCGTAATATTTTCCCAAGAGAAATTCTAAATTCAGTTTAGTTTCAACAAAGTCCCCATTCAACAATATTATGAGCTCATCTGTAGCATTCATGCAGAGCACGGCAGCAGAATCTACAAAAACAGTCCTGTCGATCTGCATAACGAAACCGAAACAACCGCAAAATATATCCCTGTAGTCGTACCCAGTCATAAAATCATTAACATATAAAATGTAACTGACTGTCTTAACAACAGAGGCATGAAGGTGATTGAGAACAGAGCCATGAAAGATGAGGAGAAGATGGAGATCCAGGAGATGCAACTCAAAGAAGCCAAACACATCGCCGAGGAGGCGGACCGCAAATACGAGGAGGTGCGGGCGCGAAGATCATGTTTCAGCTGACTTTTAAGTTTCTGCATGACTGATAAAATGTCTGTTGCTCAGCTGTGGTTTTATTTTTTCTGTCTGTTTTTAAACGTCAGGTCGCCCGTAAGCTGGTCATCCTGGAGGGTGAGCTGGAGAGAGCAGAAGAGCGGGCAGAGATTGCAGAGCTGTAAGCAAGAAAACATTAAAGAAGTTGTTTGTGTTCTCGCAGCCGTCGAGGTCACGCAGGAAACCTAAATGCATTTCTCTGTTCATGCAGTAAGTGTGGTGACCTGGAAGAGGAGCTGAAGAACGTCACTAACAACCTCAAGTCACTAGAGGCTCAGTCTGACAAGGTGAGCTTTTTAAAAAGAGACAGCTGTCATGCAACACGAGTATCAGCAGCGTGCAGTGCAGTAACATCGGGATGTTTGTTGATTTTCTTCTTCTGTCTCCATAGTACTCTGAGAAAGAGGACAAATATGAGGAGGAGATTAAAGTCCTGAATGACAGACTTAAGGAGGTACGTTCATGCTTGCACACGCTGTTCTTATTGTAGTACACTTTGTATTTCTCATTTAATATGTTGTCTTTTTTTTAAAGGCGGAAACCCGTGCAGAATTTGCAGAAAGGACAGTGGCCAAACTGGAAAAGTCCATAGATGACTTAGAAGGTACGCATTTCAATCCTACAGCGATCTGTGCTGTTTCTTTACCTTTCTCCAATCTTTATTCTCAGTTTTTCTTATTCTTAATCTTTGATTTCTCTTTTTTTCCCTTCTGATTTCTCTCCATGGTCTGCACAATTCTGCATTTTCCGCCCCCTCCGCCTGCTGTCTCTCTCTCTGCCCCCCTTTGACCTGCAGACGAACTGTACACTCAGAAGCTGAAGTACAAGGCTATCAGTGAGGAGCTGGATCATGCCCTCAATGATATGAACACCTTGTAAATGCTGAATTGAGCTCATGACGTTTTCATGTTTCTCTTTGTTTCACCTGTTTGGAAGCACTTTTTCTCCTCTTCTCTCTTTGCTCTCACTGCTCCTTGCGACTTTTGCATCAAACTGAATCTCAATAAAGCTATTTTTCTCTTTTACCTTGTCTTCTGTCATTTCAGTCTTAACTACTCTGCACTTTCTATATTTATTGGCAACTGTGAAAAGGCCAAATTTGTAGGTTTGTGTTGTACAAAGGTGTTTCTTTCTCTGTCTGCTCTACAGTAACCCATATTTATTATCTTATTGCAATTATGTGATCAATTCAGCTCTTCACTGCCAATTTTTTTATATCTGCTGCTACTTCTTATTACAGAGAACCTATCGTCTGCTAAAGAGGAAAACCTAGGAATACACAAAGTCCTGGACCAAACCCTGCAGGAGCTCAATAATTTGTAAAATGCCAAGAAGAACATCGAACAATAAGAACAAACAAGCATTTGTTTTGTAAAAGATATTTTCTACATGCCATCCATTTTCTGTAATTTCACTCTTCTTCCTAGTTGTTAAAACAAATGTACCCCTTTTATATATTTATGGTTCTTTTGTTTCTTTTCCTTTTTTTAAAAAAATGGTTTTGGGTCCATATGATATCCAGTTTCGGTGCTTGAAAACGTGTTGGAGACCAAACTCTTGAGCACAAATAAAACTGACAACGATTACGATGAAGTGAGTTTTGTGTTATGTTGACTGCGTGTGTGTGTGTGTGTGTGTGTGTGCTTGAGGCAGTTTCAACACTGCCATAAACTGTGACGTCAGAATGAGTTCACCCTTCAATTTACGCGTGCTAACACGCACAGTGTATTCTCTGTGCTCTGCTAAGACGGTCAAACACAAAACTAGAGATTCGCTTAGCTTGGTATTTCTTGGTAACACAGTGGTATCATCACTGAATTCAGTTGAAATATACGTACCTGACCAGTCAGTTTCAGTGTCACAGGACCGCAATCAAATGAGGTTCACCATCAGATCAGGTTTTTGTGAGTAATAACTTTTGGATAAATGAGAGCTAATTATGATGGCAAACCATACTAACTAAACAGTTAAACCATCTCCATGACAACCGAGCAACTCCATCTGCAGGAGGAGGAAGGACGTGTGGTGTGGTTGAAAGCTCAGAAAACAGGTAAGTTGGGCTTCGTTTTTTAGATTTTCTCTTCTCAAACCGGAACAAACCTGCCATCAACAGCTTCTCAAATGAAATACTACAATGCAAAGTTTTATCAGGCTTACATACACTCAGCAGCCACTTCATTAAGTACACTTGTACGATCTAAAGTGATCCAAACAACAACCCTGCCCCAGTCTTAATAGACAATGTCAGAGTAGTGCTCTGTGGTTATTACTGAGGTTGCAGTTTAAACAGGGCAGCGTTATATTGAGCGGTGTTAATAAATAATTTGACCGCACTACTTACATACAGGAGCTGGCTTAGAGAGGTAGAATTATGATCATAGGCACAATGAAAACATACTTATATTATGCTCCATTACTGTCAGTAGATAGTAGTAAAACTAATATTGCACACAGTGTCCGGGCCACCAACCAGAGACCAGCAGTGACAGCAGTAATATGTGTTATGTTAACTAGACAGAGTACTTTATTGATCCCCAAATGGAAATTCTCATGTTGCAGCCTCAGTTACAAATATTACAGAACAACAACAACACAGACATACGCTATGTACGAGTAGATGTAAGTTGCAAAAATGTATACCATACCCAATTATCATACTACGTTCACGGGCAAACAACAAACAAGTGTACAGATGATGCAAAAGGAGTACTTGAAGTAAAGTGGATTGAGTATATTAAGTATAATGTTACTTAGAGCCTGCGGACTATGCAGTTCACCAGGAGGACCCAAGCTGCAAGTCCAGCCTTGATATATTTTGGGAAAAATTCAAAATACTTGTCTTTATTTGTAGGATTTGGATTTTTAGGGACCTGCTGCATCTGTTGCATGAATGCACTCAAGCCTGTTTCCCTCTTAAAATGTTGCATTTTGCAGCATCTTGCATAGGGGCCCTCCAAACAGCCAGAAAAGGCCCTGTAGTTACTCCCAGCCCTGCAGATTACAGTCAGTTCACAGTTACAGGAGTAAACGCCCTCTGGTCGCAGTCACACACAGGCTGCAGGGGGATTCCGGGCCAGCAGGGGGCGTCATTTCCACACCGTCGCATCACTGCTGCGCTTCGCCGGGCGGGATTTCCGCAATAATATCAAGTATGGCGAAGACGTACGACTATTTGTTTAAATTACTGTTAATCGGCGACTCCGGTGTCGGGAAGACCTGCGTGCTGTTCAGGTTTTCAGAAGACGCCTTCAACTCAACGTTTATCTCAACCATAGGTGCGTTTTTACTGGGTGATTCAAACTGTGTCTGTTTACAGAGAGGTGTGTGTCTGCGGGGCTCGGGCTATTTGCTGGAAGGCTACGTTTGACGGCTGGGAGTAGTTTGTCTTTGTCGTTAATAAGCAGCGTTGTTCTCTTATATGTGATGAATATTTATATGTTAAAACGTAAAGAGGACTCGTTGTTAGCCGTGTGTTTGAATAGATGTGTGTCCGTTTTTAATGTGAAACCACGCCGGGTGGTTGGTTAGCGGTTAGCCAGCGGGCCCCGTCTACATCCTGGCAAGACACCGGAAAGCCCGCTGTGGCTAATTAATTTAACAGTCATAAAAGCATTATTTTCCCTTTTTAGACACACTTTACTGCGGTCTGTCTTCACAAGAAACACAGTCGCTTCTTATTCCCGGTCCACAAGTGTGGTTTGTTGTGTCACAGCCAGTGTTTGACAGGTTCACCCAAAGCTAACAACAGGCTATAACGTTATGATTGACGTGCATGATCCGTCTTTATCCCTCCAGGCATTGATTTCAAGATTAGGACAATAGAGCTCGACGGCAAGAAGATAAAGTTACAGATATGGTAAGTTTATCTTAATTCCCCTTTTTAATCCAGGGCAGGTTACACGATGGCAGTGTTTTATTGATATTTGGCTGATAAAGTATGGCTGGCACGCAGGTAGGCTGCCTACAGGTTACACTTTAAAACTGGTTTCTGTCTCCAGCGACAAAATCCCAGTTGTTGGAGCTTATAAAAGTTTTAAATCTGTGGCCTGCCCTTAATATGCCAAACCTGCACACCTCCCTGCTGCAGCGCTGCAGCAGTTTACCGGAAAAAGTCCTCCCAGTCTCTTTAATGCATACCTGTCCACCCTTGACTGCAGTGAGAAATTTATGGAAACTTTCCCCCATTTATCAAAATATTCTATCCCACAATGGGGAATATTACTTGTAGTAGGAAATGTGTATAATATACACACTATAGAGCAGAAACAAAAAACGAACAGACAAACAACAGACAAGTGTACAGACGTACAAAACAATTTAAAAGCCATGGTGAGTAGTAGCGGTAATTGAAGCTACAACATGATCAGGTGGTGCAGGTGTTGTAGAGTCGGCAGGTAACCTCAGTAACCAGCAGTCTCCCGCTGAAGGAGCCCACAGTGTCATGTCAGTGGTGAGAGGTGTTTAATTCACTTACACTCTTTAATGCCTCAGTCTTGGTGTGTGTTTTTCAGGGACACAGCCGGCCAGGAGCGCTTCCGAACGATCACAACAGCCTACTACAGAGGGGCGATGGTGGGTGTCCTCACGTCCTCACAGACAAATGTAGCACGAGTCCGCTTCTGTTAACACTGGTTAATTCACTGTTCTTCACAGGGCATCATGCTGGTCTACGACATCACCAACGAGAAGTCTTTTGAAAACATCAAGAACTGGATAAGGAACATAGAGGAGGTATTCACCAGCCCTCGTTAGACCCTGGCCACCACTTAAAATGCTGAAATGGCTCCCTGTAGCAGAGTGTGTTGAATTAAATGTCCCCTCTCTTGATCCAGCATGCATCAGCTGATGTTGAGAAGATGGTCCTCGGCAACAAGTGTGACATCAACGACAAGCGGCAGGTGTCCAAAGACAGAGGGGAGAAGGTTAGAAGTCGTCACAGGCTTATGTTTTCTGATAAATGACGTGTTACAGCATGAAGAAAACGTGTCAACGTTTTACTACCATTTTCTTTCAGCTTGCGTTAGAGTATGGGATCAAGTTCATGGAGACCAGTGCAAAGGCCAACATCAATGTGGAGAATGTATGTCTCCATTCTACCTTGAATTATACTTCAAACCTGTGTCATCAGTATCGTAACGGCTATCTTTTTCTGGCTCACAGGCATTTCTGACACTCGCCAGAGACATCAAATCGAAAATGGACACAAAATTGGTAAGGAAAAACTCAACGTAGTGTTTCACTCTGTAAGAAACAGTTTCACAATCGATAGCTGGTGGTGGCTGTAGTTGTGAGAAAAGAACATGAGGTTTACCGTAGCTGCTGAACCATACGACATTTCGACATAACAGAGCAGTGACGTGTTAATCTGCCGTCTTTTGTAGGAGGGCAACACACCGCAGGGGAGCAGTCATGGAGTCAAGATCTCAGAGCCTCAGAAAAAGACCAGCTTCTTCCGCTGTAGCCTACTCTGAGGACGGAGGCCTTCGTCGCTGGCTGCCAGCTGGCTGGACATAAATGGACTGTGCTTGCTCTCAGCACTTCCTTCCCTTTCCTCCTTTCTACCCATCCATGACCTGTCCTCCCAGTCCACACAAACCATTATATTCCCAGTAAGTGGAGGACTTCCTTCCCCTCCTTGCTTCCTCTTCTGAAAGCTTCCAGTGGTGCATCTCTTCCATTTTTAAGGAGACTCGTTGTTTTCATAGGTCAGAGTGCTTGACAGGTCGAGGACTCAACCGAGAGCGTTGTCCAGCTGTTCTTTACCACACGAAAGACAGGCTCTTACTCCCGATGTTAGTCTCTTTGTTGCACGCACTTATATTTCACACAGCTGGTGGCACAACTGAGTTTGAGAACCTGTTAAATTAACATCGAGGTTTTGGGATTGCAAAATAGCAAATGTGATATTTAGATCTATTTTTATTAGCGCTCTTTCCCTTTTTAAATTATAAACATCAACCAGAGACCGAACGGCTTGAACTCGGTGAAACAGAGTTGCACATGCTTTCACTTTCATTTCAGCACTTGAGAATCATATCACACACAGGGCAGTCAAGGATCTGAAGGGAGTCGGACTGAAAGGTTTTCCATTGCACGCAGTCCTTGACAATCATTTGATGTGACTAAAAATGCATGTGTCATCATGCCCACATCATTACACACTGCCACCCCCCTCCACTTCTCTTCTTAACCCTTTCTGCGATAGCTTTCAGCTCCTGGAAGGCATGTTGGAAACACAAAACCGAAGAGTAATCCAGATCTCTGCCTCTGTAGATAAAGTTCTGCTGTCAGATCATCAGCAGAACATTTGTGAGCTTCGACTTTCTCTGCTTCAGTGACCTACAGTGCAATAAGAGCAGAGCTGCAGTTAATTATTCCTTTGGTTATCAATTATTCTGACGGTTACTTCCTCGTCTTGAAAAATGCAGCACGATGCGACCAGCAGTCAACAAAACATTCACTGACGTATAAGAAAAGCAGAAAATCTTTGTGTTGTTTGACATTTCTGCTAGAAAACTGACTTAAAGGGATGAATCAGTTATCTAACTGTTTCATCCCTCAATAAAGATGACTTCACGTTTTGACTTGAGGGTTTCGTAGCAGCTCTGATTCACAGCCAAGCTAAATGACGTCTCCGGTTATCCGATCGGTTAAAATCATTCTTGAAGTTTCGCACTGTAAGCCCCTTCTCCAGCTCTCCTTGCACTTTACACAGTAACTCGTGTTCTTGTGTGTAGTCTGTGCCAAGTGATAGTTTTGCAATACAACTACTTAAGTAAGTTAAAACCGTTTTGATCTATTGAGTATTGGTAGTATTACGGGCAATATTCCTAAATTTTACAAATACCTACTTATAAACGTGTAAACATGTCACTGCTAGTGATCCATCGTCCTGGTATAAGTTCACTGAAATACATCACCCTAATGTTCAACAGCTGCGTGTATTTATGAAAAGGAAAAACAGTTTGCAAGCCTCTGTTCCTCTGCTACCCGCCTGCCAAATTATAGTTTAAAAGCGGCGTTTTCTTGGCGTTTTACATGAAAGGTCCCGTTCGTATTGTACAACTTCTCGTTTGTGTTTTGATTGTGGCTCTACAGCCCGACAGCTAGGTGGCACCACAGGTTCGTGGTGCGTTCCAGGCGACTACCTGAACTCCCAATTTTAACCAGTGTTTTATTTAAAACAAAAAAAAACGTGAGCCACGGCGAACTAGACATGTGCGATCCAGACACGTACTAAGTATTTAACGTAGATGTTGAACCTCGGTCTGTTCGTTCCTCTGTGTTTCCCTTTTTAACATCTGTTACTAGTCTGAAAATTAAACTCCTGTATGCACAATTTAGAGGGAGGATCTGCTTTTGCTTGCCTGCATCTTTTTTATTTTATTTTAATATCAAATCATTTGGGACCTCATGACTACCACGGCCATTTGTCTTAACCACGAATACTCAGTTCTGTCATAGGTGAGCTATGCATTGTGAATCTTGGACCTGTGCATATGTTATGTAATTTTTCAGACATGCTTGTAGGCCTGTACAGTTGAATGTACGGGCTTTTTTTTTTTTTTTTATTACTATTTTTGTTTTGTGTCATTCACTGAGCCAAAAATAGGACACGCTCAGTTTGTAGAAACGGCATTTGCTACATCAGCGCGAGTGACACGTAGCATGGTGGCAGATTTGAAGTAGGAAGAGTCTGAGCGCCGAAACGTGGAGGTTTAGTGCCGTCGTCTCATTCGAGTGACACTGTAGCTTTAAGTCATGAACGGAAACGTAGGGAGCAGAGGCGCTCGTGGGACTCGAGCTGTATCATTTTCAGCTGAAATGATACTTCCTCTTTTTGATTTTGTTTTTAAATCGTATCCTTTTTTTTTTCTCAAGACTCCTATCACGTCGTAATATACTGTACATCCGTTTTTACAGCCATATTTTCATTCCATCGATTGTGAAGTACACAGGGAGAATAATACGAGACATTTTGAAGAAAAAAAGTGGAAAACATTGTAAATATCACACTGAAAAAAAGAGATCTACTTAAATTGTACTGTACTTTCTAAATCCATATGAAAATGTATCTACAATTTGTAGATATGTGTACTTTTGATTTAATAAAATAAGATTATAAAACTCCACATTGACTGTGTTTATTGGCTGGCTGTCAGAGGAAACTACACTGTCAGTTGACCCCGTTCTCCCGCATTGAGAGCTTGACTGCTTTCATGACAAATGGCTCTCCTTTTATTGGCCTGCTGTGACCCACTGGAATATTCTGGCATGTGTTTCTTTTATAGTCTGGTGTAACTGAACCCCTTTAGATACAAAACACAAATCTACTGTTGATGGTCATAACTAATGAGCCTTGTCTTGATGGATTGGTTGATTCCACCACCTGATGACAGATCTGCAGTCACACCACGGGCTGCTGTTATTACGGCGTTTCCAGGAATAAAAAGAAAAATCGGATGTGGGCTCGGTGCGTCAGTGCAGGTCAAACAGATCCAAGCTTAATGCTCCCATGAAAGACAAGACAACGCATAGTTAGTCATAGATTTACTCTGGAGGCTGACAAAGTCTGATCTCTGCGGATCTGAATGTTTTTGGTTACTTTTCTTTCTTTTTATACAAAATATATCACACAAAGCAAAAATTTAAACATTCACAAGATGATTTGTGGGTTTTGGTTGAAATGTCAGGATTCCCTCCCTTTCCAGACACCGTGCAGAAACTATAAGTCCATCTTGATGTGCAATTCAAATGCACATGACTGCTTCAGCTCTTTATATCCTTATGTGGAACGTGCTGTGAACAGAAATGAGAATAGTTCTTGTTCCAGATCAGCAAAGTTGTGGATACATAAAAAGATAAATGTGTTCTCATGAACTGTACGTCGGTGGTTTTACTCGTCATTACATCGCAGCGGCCCACCTGAGGAATTCTGGCGCTCGAACGATCATGTGCTGGAAGTCCTCCAGTGACAGACGTCCGTCGTTGTCCAGGTCGGCTTCGTCGATCACCTTCTCGCACACCATCCTCACCTCGTCTTCCGTCAGCTCGTTACGGGTCAGTTTGTTCAGCGTCTTCTCCAGGTCCGACTTACAGATGAAATCGTCATTGTTGAAGTCTTGCAGGGAACGAGAAGAAGTGATTAGCAACATACAAAGTGCATTTAATAATTTTTGATAATTAATGTGGTCTGCTGTGATTAAGCGGCTGGGAAATGAAGTGCCAAAACTGTAATACCTAAAGTGACCACTTGAGGATGGCTAGAGAACATTTTAACACCCATAAGTCCCCATGTTCAAATGTCCAACTTCACAGCAGAAGTAAACATGTTTACAGCCTGGTACTAAAAACAGTTTTGGTCTCTATAGCTAATTATGACAACCGTACTGAGGGTGAATTTATATACAACTCACCCGTTACATTACTTGAAGGTTTGTGGTTGCTTTGATTGACAGGTATGCACCGTTACAGATGGCTTGTTTGAACACAAAGGCGTCATTAAGCCTGCCTTAGGTGATCCAAGTCTTGGCTGATTTGTAGATTAGCTGGGAAGCGGATGAGGTAGCCCAGCCAACACGGTGGTGGCAGCCAGAACTACATATTTTTCACTGTCGGTTCTTTTTACTGTTTTTACGGGTCGGACGTTTCACTAATTTCAGATATCAGTTCCAGGTTTTTCCTGATTAGGTCAACACGGCCACGTCAATGTCTTAAGCCCTAAACATATCTGCCCTTCATTAGAGAGGTCATTTCAGGTGCTGCTCATCATAACACAGCTATGCCTTTACAGTATGTCACCTTCCTTGGGTTTCTCCTCTGTCAGTCTGAATAATAAATGAGAAGTTTCCTTGACCCATGACCACGCCGATGTGTATGTAACTTCTTCATCTGTCAGCGTTTGTTAATTAGGGGGGACCCTGGTGCTCTGCTCAAGCTGGGCTTTGACAAGCTCTTTGCCTCCATAATGGGCTGGTTAATAATTCATGATGTCGCATGCACCATCCGTCATGCTTACAGATCCAGAACCCTTCAGCATGCTCCCCTTCCATATGCTCGTATGATATTAAAATTAAAAAACATGTTTCGTCTTACTAAATTTACATGGGAAGATTTTAATTCATAGTTTAAACTTTAATGATCGGATGATACCGTTGCACAAAAGTGAGATTATTTTGTTTCTTCTTAACAGTCTGTAGTGTTACATGTTCCCTGACCGCCTTTAACAGCTCAAAAACATTCATCTGTAATCATGATACTTTGTGGCTTTTCCTAATATTATCAGATTTACTCATAAACATGATTTTGCTTTATGATCTTTTCTGTATCTTGGCACCTCCATCAGACAGTGTACGTGTTGTTACCATAAATTTTGAAAGCGTAGTACGCCTTGAGGTCACGCGGCGCCATCTCACTCAAGACCGAAAACATGTCCAAGAAGTCATCCAGTGTCATGTTTCCCTCTCCGTCCTCCGAGAAAACCTCAGCGATCCTCTGACGGAACGGGTTGTCCTGGACGGAGGGGACACAACTTCTGTTACAGCCTGATTAAAGAACTCATCATGCAGAAGAATGAACTGCCATTGTTGGATTTGGTGGCTACATGGTTTTATATCTCAAGTCTGATTTTTGTTTTCCTAGTGAGAATTTGAGTTACACACTTGTCACAGTTTGGAATAACACATGACAACGAGGGAAAGTATAATCCTTACTCTCCCTTTCTCGGGACATGTCAGGGACCAGCGTGTTCACACGCACCTGTTTACCTCGCTGTCATTGTGTAAAGAGGCATATAATTGACCCATTTCCAACAAGTGTGCCCTGAGGGACTCACCAGCATTCTTCAAGTTTAAAGGAGTCGGGTAACGTATAACCTTTCAAAGAATTCTGTCGATTAGTTGGCCATTAATTATGGATTGGTAACACAGGGACAGAGAGGGAGAGAGCGCGGGTCTGCAGGGTGTGTGTGGAGCAGTGGGTTTACCTTCAGCTCTGGCATGCTGCCAATCAGCTCATATGGTAACTTCACATCTGGGTGGTTGGTGTAGTCAAGAGGAACGAGCTGCGGTGCCAAATCCCGATAGCGGTAGAACAGCCTGGGAAAGGTTTTTTTAAAAATTACTTTCAATATTACATTACAAGATATCTTCCATGTTTTGCTGCTGTGTCTTTTAGATTCAGTGACTGGCTGTTAAAAAAAAGTTTCAGCTGGAGCCTCTACTCAATATTAACATCAATGAAAAATGAGATTTAGCACAGCAAAATTCTGAGAGCGAGATTTTCATGTGACCTCGGTGATAGTGTGCCCCACAGCAGGACAGGTCTCCTGATACTGTAGTTTAGAGTTACAGTGTAGTACTGTGCAGAACAAAACAAAAATTCAGCTGTGTCACACCAGCAACAACTCAAACATATCAAGATCTGACGTCAGCGAAATGATTCACTCACCTGAGAATTTCTTTTCTCGTGAAATACGTGCAGTCCTGCGAATAAAAAGTCAGATCACGGCAGGTATCAAAGGCAGATCGCAAAGGATGCAGCTGGTCGTGCTGCTAAATGACTTATTTTATACAGCAGTGGAAGAAGTATTCAGATATTTACTTTAGTAATAGTATACCGTGAAATTCTCCAACATAAGTCATACATTAAAAATATTAAGAGTACATGTCAGCACTATGTTATTATAGTGTTTATTCATAGTTAAACAACATATTTAATCATTAACTTTACATTCCCCTGCTCTGAGATGTAGTGAAGTACCTCAAAATAATACTTAAATACAGTATTACTGTACTGCTAAAGTAACTAACCTTCCACCCCTGGATTCATATGAAAACATTTGTAAACATTTAATTAACAGTATTAAATTTATGATTGTAAAATGTCCATAAATTGATTTTTCAGAGCAGTGAGGTTGAAATAAACCAAATATTAAATCAACAAACTTTTACCGTGTGCACCTCATGACTCTGAAAGTTCTTATTGTTAGTGAATAAAAAAGTACAAAGACGTCCGACAAGTGTGTTTATCTTGTTTACACATGCTGGTAGCTGGTATTGATAAGAGAAGCAGCATCGGAGGGAGTGAGGCTAATCGTCTCATTCAGAACCAAACAGGATTGACACCAACCTGATAGGCATCTAGCTGCTGTGCCGTAAAGATGGTCTGTTTATTCCCCATGTCTGAGCGCGCAAACACCAAGCCTCAGGTCCATCGCTGCTCCGACATCAAGTGCTTTTTTAGGGTGTGTGGATATGTCAGATATGAAATACTGGGACAAAGGGAAGCCAGAGCCAAAGAGGAGATCGGGTGTCGGGCCCTTTGGTCCCCATTATAATGGCAGCATTTCATCGTTTTCTCCATTGTGAATAGCAACCCCTTTGACAATGAATAAGGGCTGTCGTCCAGCATCATGCCAAGTGGTATCAACCCCCTTTAGTGCCACTCTATGGCCAACGCCTCAGTCAGTGCTCAGGTTACACTCTTTAGAGACAGGGTTCTGTAGTGGGAAAATAGACTTTTTGATGCGAGACAAGTTTTGTTTCAGCTGATAACTAGAAAATTGGATATTTATCCAATTATTGAGGGCATTGTCACCTTCAGTTTCAGGTCAGGTGTTACATAAGGGTCAGATATAACGTATCCACATCACAACATCTCACTGATATCGCACTTTATATTCATATTCAGCTTTTGGTTGATGTATGCTTTGCTGCTTTTTTGCAAGACTCTTCTCCTCCAGCTGACTTCACCTTCTTTGGAACGCCTCTGTTTGTTCGTTTGTTGCCTGCCTGGAGGATTTATATTAATTTTACTTACGTATTTTTGAATATTCTTTCATTCTTTATGAGTTTAGAACCACAGTAAGAAGTGAAGCTAAGTAAAATATTACTAAGTAATAAGTAAAATATTCAAGGTTTTCTCAGGAGAAACAGTTTTGTTCTTCTCACCATGGCTGCCAATGTCAAAGTGAAGTCTGATTGTCTGTCTAACTTCATTCTCTTTGTAAAATAACTCTAACGTTTTGATCTCCTCAGTATCTAACAAGTGAATCTATCTCTTCAGATACATTTTCTCTTTCAAGAGAGACCTGTCCATAATTATAAATGTCTGAACACTTTAGTACTAACTCATAATATTCTTAACTTCTAGTCAGTATGAGAGAGTTCATACATCATCATCATGTTTTTGTGAGATACGTTCATATGTTTCAGGCATGTCAACAGAAAGGCCTTTGGGAAAATGGAGTTCCTTACTCTTTGCTATTACACAATGACCAACGTCATATCTGTGTGTGCTGGCATCCTCCTTGTTTTTCTCATCCAGCCAGGGAACTCACCCAGGAACACCTCAGCGCCCTCTGACAGTGAAGAGGAGGCGGTGCAGGTCAGTGCAGGTTGGGGACACCTTCCTGGATCTGAGTCAGTCATTAAAGAAACATTCTTCCAAACACTGACCATTTTGATTGCTACATATTTTGTTGTTCTGTCATGAAGCCACAGTAACATCAGCGACAATGAGTGAAAGATAATTTGCAAATAAATTCATTCCACAAACTTTTGTTTACACCATTTATTCTGACTGCAATATTTCACAACAGAAAACATAAAATATACACATTTACATCTTTCACAGGATATCACTTCCATCACTGCCATATATTATAATTTTGGGATATTTACATATATTACAATGCCACATATGGGACTGCACATTATTCGTTAGTCGAGTTTTAAAGGGCAGCTGGCTATCTAAGTACAGAAACCCTGATGTACGTATCCGTGTTTCTAATAAATATCTGTGCAGCCCAACACAGCAGTGACTGGCTGATGTCACTGGCAGCCACAGCTTCCAGCCACCATGTCATTATACTGTTTCAGCACCACATTCTCATCGTCATCAAAATAGAGCAAGTTGATGGAGAAGAGCTTGTCGGGCACGCAGCACGGCATCTCGATGCCTTTGATCAGCTTCAGGGCGTGGATGATGGACTGGACGGTGGCGTGGTTGGTTGGCCTCATGTTCTGACCCAGAGGGAAGGGGCAGGAGCCTTTGCAGTGGTAAGCGTTGTACCCCCGGGGAGACACGATCCAGCCCGACCAGCCGATCTCCTCAAAGTCGACGTACAGGGGTTGACGCTGGCAGGGCAAGGACACGCCTTCCTCCTCGGTGTAGTCCAGAGAGCGGGCGCTGCGGGAGGACGGACCGGACATGGGGGCCTGGGGCAGGTTGGAAGTGGCTGCGGTATCTTTTGGATCTGGTGAAGGAGGACAAAGAATTTTGCTTAGTTAGTTTTCTCAAGAATGGAACATACACAAAACACACATTGTTTTAGCTAATAAGCATTGAATGTCCGATCTTCCCTAAGAAACCATACATTTGGTAAAATAATTGGGGGGCCCGGGTGGTCCCTAGGCCCCTTGGCTCTTATTTAGACCCCTGCTTATCAGGACTAAAACCACAAAAACACCTGGACTGTGTATTTTTTACTAGCGCTGGTTGTAATCTGATCAGTCAGTGGCATTAAAGCTCACCTGTGCTTTCAAGGGTAGCAGAGCGCCGGCCGTCATCGGTGAAGAGCACCAACATGGGCTGTTTGCTCTGGTGGTGGTTGCGTCCCGAAGCAAAGCGGATCATTTTCATATCCATCTGGCTTCCTCCCAGGGTCCGAACCACCACGTGGAGCCCCAGGTTACTGCCTTCATCTATCATCCAGGAGCGGACCTTCAAAAAAGAAGTTCACGTCAGTCAGTGAAAACCCAGAGTTCAGGCAGTTATGTTCAGAGTTGAACTACAGGAGTTAATGCAGGCCTTAAGGAGAAGTGGATACTCACTGCTTGTGTAATGGTGAACACCTCCCAACCAGCAGAGTGCACTGGGATGAGTCGGGAGGACAGCAGCTTCTTGTCTTGTGTGTTGTTGTTCCTGCTGGTGTCCAGCAGCTGATAAACACTGACCTGAGTGACACAGAGGAGACTGAGGATTACACTACTGTCTAAGGGATTCAACATTTCATGAAATTGTTCAGTTAAGTTGTATTTTATGGTGCCTACCTGACAGAAATGATGTCTGTGGAATGTCATCGTTGCCTGAGGTCGCAGCTTGAAGAGATGAAGCTCTGCAGTGAGGATCTTCTCAGTCCTGGCCACCGTGGACAAATTGAACCTGTACTCCACCTGCTCACTGCGCACTGCAATGGAAATCAGAGCGTTAGAGGCCAGAACAAACATGACTGTATTTCACTGTCAGCAGCAGCAGCCAGAAGCAAATCTGATCTTACATTTGTCAAAGAAACTGCGCACAGTATTCCCCTCCAGAAGGTACGGGTCCTTGGTCACACCGTCCACATCAGCGACCGTGTTGTACAGATCGAGCATGTACTGAGGCGGCTGCTTGTGTCCATGGATAGCAGGAGGGTCCTCCATCCCGAATACTTCCAAAAGTCTCTTGATGGCAGCTGAGCGGACTTCCTCTGACTCGGTCTCGGCGGTGAAGTGATTCTCCAGGTAGCTGAGTGAAGGCCGTGCAGCGGCCGTGCACACCAAAGTGGCAAAGCTGATCACAAACATCAACATCTCCAAAAGTTTGGGTAGATTCCTGACGCAACGGTGTCCTGGATCCTCACAACCGGCCAGCAGCTTGGAGTTGGAGTGACTGCAGGGTCCTGGAAGCTCCACTTTTTATATCAAATGCCCCCGTTCACTCTTCAGTGGCCCTCAAAGCCTTTGGTAAACAGCAGTAAAGATGCTATTTGGTCGCAAATGTAAATCACCAATCAGCGAATGTAAAGGGAGACTAATGGCGGTGTTAACAAGGTGTGAACCCGATTGTAGATTTTATTCAAGCCCATTGTCTCCACGTCTGGCAATAAAGGGTCAAATAAACTAAAATCGGCCTTTGAAAGAAAAAACTTGGAGTGGCCACATTGTCGTGGAATATAAATTCATCATCAGATGTATCGTTATGGTGCAGGAATGTGAAGAATATGAAGAGGACAGACTCGGAGCTGATGTGCTGAGGAAGTGCACTCACCATGGGAGGCTAACTGCGCCTAAATGAATCCATTAATTTAGAATAATGGGCACTGTGTCTTAGGTGGAAACCAATTACTTCGATAAAGAGACGGGTGTCGCTGGCTACACGTCGCCAGATTTACATAACCGCTTATCCAGTTGGTTGGCCGGATAATCGCCAAATTTGCAGTTTTATTTTTAAAGGACCTCCAGCTGGACTGATCTCCTGCAATGACACCAGATGAGGTGGCGCTAAAATGATTACAGTGGCACAAATACACATTTCTTTCCGTATTTTAACAGTTTGGCACAAGTCTGAGGCTACGAATTGGGTTTATTTATACTAACAATGGTTGTTCACTGAGATTTCACCACTTTACATACAAAAATATCTACAAATGATATAATTAATCACTATTAACCCTCAGCACAAAGCTATTCTCCTTTAAACTTGCGTATTTTTCATTCGCCAACTCGTTTCTTTCCTTGGAAACGGCTCACGCTGCCATTTGGTGACTTTGATCTTTACGCACAATTACGCACGAGTGAAAGACACCGTTTCCCCCCACTGTAATAAACATTTAGAAGATCAGAGTTTTTTTCCTACATGACACCTTGAAAGCAGGCCATAAAAACCTCTTCTTGGAGGACAGAATAAAAACGTAAAAGTGTTGTTTCGCACGTTCATATCAAAATAAGAAGCTATTAACTGCACGTGTGTGTTTTTTCAAATTGGTTGGCCTTTCATGTCTCACTTCTGTAGCGCTTCAAAGCTTCATTCTGCTGCTTTGAAACGTCAGTACCTGATGCAGAGACGTTTATTTCAGATCTTATTGATCTCTGAATTGTCTTGAAGTTACAATTCAAAGTGCCATTTAAAGTTTATTTCAAGTCATGTACCTGGGACGCCTTCCCAGTGTGGTTTATTTTGCAGAAACATTTGTTGTGCTTTGTGCACAGTGGTCCAATGACAGGTCTTCACAGTTTGTTGTATTAAATTTATTTACAAAATTATCATTTTTACATATATTACATATAATACAATAATACTATAGGGTAGCAAATTCTTAAACAACGGTTACAGTATCTGGTGGGGTCATCAACAGGCTGCAGCTACTGTGAATGGAAACATTTCCGCTCTTGAGAGGGGCTCAGTGGTAACTTTCCGTTGGGGGGCGCGGTGTTCAGCTCTGGCAAAGGCAGGAAGTGATGGAGAGGACGGTGCGTATCTGTCCGTGCTGGTTGAGAAAGCTGTGGCTCTCGTAGCCCTGAGGAACGCAGGAGCTGGACTGTTTTTCAGACCATAAGTGGCAGACGTCCGGATCAGATGGACTCCTGCAACGGAAAAATGAAAGAACATTAAATCAAACACTTATATGTTGATGGGTATTAATATGTTGTGTCTTGCTGAACATCTTTCACTGATATATCAGTTGAATAGCTACAATGTGTTAGAAGTTTGCAATGCATCCAGTATTTGTATTACTAAAGACGCTCTGCTCTTAAACCCTCGTGGTTGAGTTTGAATTCTACTTGAGTGGATAAAGTTGTCAGGATGACTTTAGGGAAAATATGTCTACAATAAAATATTATAAAATGACACAGCACCTAAAAACATAAAAACACGGGTGTCTTGGGTTTGAATATTTCACCACAAAGCTTCAGTGAAGTGCTTGAACAGGTTGATACAGAATATTTATGAATTTACTCTCAGACAGAAGAGAAAACTGTATGATATGGGCTAATTACATTTAAAAAAAAAGCTTCATGTTTGTTTGTCATAAAGTCAAAGTGATGAAGGAGGTACATTCAGAATGTGAACCTCTTATTCTTTATAGAATATAAACTGCAATTACACAGAAGTCTGCAGCAATCCCAAGGCACCAGAGGGACATTTGGTGTGAGATTAAACTAAGATGGCCAACATGCTGAGTTCAGAAAGTGTCAGAGCTCACAGGTAATTGTTATGAGAGAGGCAGAGGAGGTGTGTGTGTGTGTGTGTGTGTGTGTGTGGAGCAGCAGCTGTGTTCATACTTACCTGAGAAGGCATCGGTTTCCTGTGGTGCAGCCTCCCAAACATCTGCCCACATCTATTTCCTGTGAAAAAATTAGCAACACAGAGAGAGGGCAATCAGCTCACAGCTGCTCACAAATATTGACCCAGTAGAGTTTGGGGTGGGGGGGCAGGGGGGACCAGCTGCTGTTTAGCATGTTAACTGCTTTGATTCGACACCTGTGGGGGCCATTTGTGTTTGCGATGCGCTCGCACCTTTGGTACTGAGACACAGCAGATGTGTCCAACTGCCTGTAAGAATTCAGCTTAAACCTTGGCTTAAAAACTTCAACTTACATAAAGTCTTAATAATTATTTTGATCTTTGGTACTGACAGATGTATTTTGCATTTAAGTACTTCAAAGTAGGATAACTGTGAATGATTTAAAGAATAATGAGTCGAAATCCTCATTTTCAAAACAAAAACAAACTTAAATCAAGTTTTAAATGCTATTTCCTGAATAAAGATCAGCTGTGGCACTAAAATCTGGCAGTCTACCATGTGTATTGCTTCAGGTCGTGCAGGAATAAGCATGCAACCCGGCCTTCACATCAGGATGTGCGGTGCCAGCCACTGGCCAGTGGATTAGCTTGATTAAGTGCTGTCTTCCACACATGCGTCTGGTGAATAAAGATACTTCATTACTGTCTGGCACCCGGATGGACCCCCATTTCCTCTCAACTTGATCACAAAAGGCAGTGTGAAATAGGCATCACAAATGAATCACTCTTCTAGCGCTAAGTTTGCCATGCTAAAAAGAAATGAAGCTTATTTTGAGATCCAAACTTAAAGTTCATTTTTTTGTTGTGCACGAACAAGACAAGTGTTTTATGAGAGCTGGAAAAAAGAGACATTTGGTGTGAGAGTTGTAGAAAGAAAGAAAAATAGTGCCCACATTTCAGTGTCACTTTAGTGTTTACACCTACTTTAAGCCTCTCCTCTTTGACTCCATCTGCATGGTGGATTATTTCATAGTAATACTCCACATATGGGACCCGGTAGCAGCTTTCCTTCAGCTCACAGGTCACCACGGTCGGGATGAGGTCCGCTTTGTTGGGGGTTTCCACCAGGGCTGAGTCAAACTTTGTGGGGACGCAGGAGAATCCCTCTGCGGATGAACGATAAAGGAAAAAAGTTAGAGTTATGTAGACAGGAAGGGCAGCTTAATTATAATCTGTGATCCAAATGTCAACAAACGGGATTAGGGATCACTCTCAAACTGATTGACGGGTCTTTTAATCAACCGGAGACAACAGCTTCATAAGTTCTGCTGTTTTCTTATGCTGTTAAATAACTGTGCATGTCAGTGATGTTAGAGAAGACTTTAAATTAGGTTAGAATCACTGATCAAACAACTGTACATGTACACTCAGCTAAAATCTTGAAATTGTAAGGCTTTAGCTTTATCAGGGTTGATATATACACACATAAAAAAGGTTACTCATTAATAGGTTAATTTTATTTGGGCCTAAAATCTAGACCGTGTGAAATTATTTCATTTCCCAGTAAAACTTTTTAAATGAAATGAAAATGTCCTGCATTGTTGAAACTGTCTAACCTCTTTATTTGTTTATTTATTCATTTATGAACTCTCTTTTGTGATAAACAGGCTGTAATATCTTTACTAACCGACCAGCTGAGCTCACGTTTGCAGGCCTTTGGTTGATGTTTAGTGACTGACTGATCTGAAAATAGGTGAGTGGGCTCTAAGGAGGTGGATAAACCAGGGTAATCGCTCTTTAGTGTGACTGTATTTGATTCGTTGCCGTCTTCCTGCTCTGTCCTCTCTCATTCACCTGATGGATACACACCTAGTGAGCCCTTCGAGTTGGAGCATCCTCCCACGTCGATGACTGTCTCGTACGGTGTCTCAGAGTAATAAGTCCTCAGAGCTGGCACACGGATGCACTGGGTCAGCTTGATCTCGCAGTGGCACTCCTCGATGACCTCCACTTCTCGGGGGCCCTCGAACAGAAGCACCCGGTCCACGCGCATCCCGGTCGGCTCGCACAGCTGGTTCACGCCGCAGGAGGGCAGCTGGTTCTGGGGCTCCGAGCTCTCTGGAGCCGCAGATCCGCGCGTCCTCATCTTTTTTGCAGAGGCGAGAGAAATGATTGTCAAAACATGTCTGTGTGCGCTTTTACGCATGTAGTTTGTACTTTTATTGCGTAGTTTATGCAGAATGGCGCACCAAACTCCACAAATAATGCCTCTGATACAGAAATAATATGTGCTCTGTGATGTTTCAGTTGTAAATTAATGATCAAACACTGGCCTCGTGAAGTTTCAGTATAAATAAACCTTGACGGAGCATTACTAAATCATAGCGCCCCCCTGTGGCCACGCAATGAAACCCCACTTACTTTTTTGCTCTTGAGAAATTCCAGCATTGAGGAATGTTTGGAATATTCCTGCTGTCCTGCTTCATGTGATGGCCTGCTGGAGGCTCCCCCACAGTGCGACCTGCACATGCCCACATCAACACTGACAGGACTCCCAGAGATGTCTGATGTGGAGAGAGACACACACGATAAACACAGGGAATTATTACAACTCAAAAGTAAGTTTTTATTTATTTAAACCGTTGACGAATCACACTTTGGAGGATTGCAGGAATGCACTTAATGGTAACGGTGGTCACCGTGAACCTTTGGTGTAATGTGGTGCTTTACCTTGTCCAATGTACACAAAGTGGCTCTGTCTCTTGCAGCACACTCTCTGTGTGAACAGGTTTCTGTGATCTATGTGTTTGCTCAGCACGCCGGTCACTAGAAAACACAACAGCAAACATCAGTCAGTACACACGACAAGGCCTGACCACGCTTTATCTCCATATTGCTGATCAGTGCTGGAACTGTGGTTAAAAATGGGACGTAACAGTGCAGAAATGTACTTTCTTTAAGGTCTTTTGCTCATAAAAAGTATTAATTAGCTGTAATTTAGACCCAGGGAGGTATTTGAATATTTACAACAAAAGATTTCCAAGAATATTTTTATCACCTCTGGAAATATTCACTTTATACTTGCATGTGAAATGTCAATATTTAGTTAAAGGGAAGCGAACAGACCTGATCCAGTTTAAAAATCCTATCCTGCTCTTCTACACCTCATGTTTCCAGTCACATCACAGGGGATAAGCAAGTATATTTGAGCAGATTTGTGTCATTCCATCGAGTGACTAGCTGCTTGTTCAGCACGAGTAGAATAGAAAAGAGCAAACAGTACTTACAGGTCAGGTGGAGGGCACACAGGAGGAGAAGGAATGGTCGGGGTACATCCATGGCTTAAGTCCGAATCTGCTCCTCAGCTGCCAGATCGTGAGTGTCCCTCTGCTCACCGATGCCTCTGATATTTATATGGGATCAAGCTTCAGCCCCAAATGTGAGCTGAAAACAAGGTGGTGTGGAGTGAAAATAAAGTGAGAGCTAATCAAATTTCCATGCCGAATGCTTTGTGGGATGGTGTTCTTACAAGCTGGGGCCACTTCAAAGGAAATCTCTACAGCTTTTCTGTTCTGCTGCGAGGGACCCAGTGGATCGAGTGTGTCGACAGGCCCGAGCTCACCCTAATGAAGTGCTTAAGTAGCCTTGAGCCATTAAAGTGTCGCTCATTCAAAGGCATTAATCATCTTTTATCTCAGGGGGAAGGTGTTTAGCACCTCTGACTTAAAACAAAACCTGGCCCAAACACATAAACAGGATCAGCGTGGGGGCCCGAGCCTCCCCTTCAGAAAACCCCAGCACCTTTGTGTTTATTCAACATGACACCAAATGGTCAGACTCCTCAGAGCTGCCCTTCAAATCTCAGCTTCTCTTCAGAGGAAAGGGACTAGAATAAGAATTAGAATAACATATTCTATGTGTGTGTTTGTATCATTTCTGATTTAACATTTCTGAGGTCAAATGGAAACTTAGTCAAGAACAACAAGGCTCCAGGACACTCCGAATTTAACAAGGAGCAACAGAAATACTCTAAATAATTAAATCTAAAAAGTTTTATTTTAATCACATGAAAAAAGTGTAACTACAGTGTTCCCATTTTACTGATTTTCCATTTATATAAGGTGTTAGTCCTTCTTTGAAGTGTTGATATGATCCCCTCATTTTCACCGGGATCAACGGATCATCGTTCAGAGAGCCGTCGGCACTCAGACACCTTGATTAAGGTGACACCTCTGCCTAAGTTTCAATTGTTGAGTGCTTTCATGAAGATACAGCAAATCTTTTTGAAATTCTATCATAATCCTGGGATTAACAGATTGCTTGTTAATTACTTGATTTAATTATGTAGATCATCATCATCAAAAAAACCCCAAAAAACTATAAAACTCTATAAGGAGGACCAGAGTTGGTTTTCAGACTAGGTTTCAGGTTCTTAAAGGGGCGGGTCCACAAAACTGTGATGGTGAAAATGTGAAATTACTTTTAATGTTACTAATATCATCGGTTGCAAAAGTTTGAGACTCACACAATTCGTTTTGACAGTGACTCAAATAAAAAGTCTATGTTACACGATCTTCCCCAGAAGATAAAGTTTGTCCAGCGGTCTTCAAACTTCTGAACACTTTAAGCACTTCTCGTCCATGCTGGTTTAAAAGTTACAAATGATTCGCTGACAGCTGGGCAAAATTTCTCTGCAGTCGCTGGTGGTGAGATTGTTTTACCAACTGCAGTTTCCAAGGTCGAGAATAAACTTATTTTGAAACTCAAGAACTGAAAAGTTAAAGTCCCGTCCAGTTTTAATGATAATTATGGGTGTGTCCTGTAAGAAATGTGTGTCACATTCTGTCTGTGAATTGGTTTTGCTTATAAATTTAAAACTATTACTGTCTTAGCTACCAGAATATCATATTTTACCTTCAGACAGCTTAAATTCCTTTTCTCCAATCATACATTTGGTAGTCAGTGACAGTCACTGGGTCAAGTTTTTCAGTACCTAGCGGTTAACGTTGTAGTTTTTGTATCTTCTCTTCTGCATTCAAGCACACCTGTTTGAATGCAGCCTCTCCTCTCCTCCCCTGTAAATCTTTCCACAATAGATTCCCAACCTCAATTCACTGCACGTGCTAAGATGATCACCGAGGTGGTGATTGGATTAGGGTGAGTCACTCTCGACATAATTTCACATGCAGCTTAAGCACCATGACCGCTGGACAGTCCCTTTTGTCCAGTCTGGGTAGCAGAGGTTGGTGGTTGAGATGGGGCACAGACAGTCTCTGGGTTTGTCTGTGCAGACAGTCTGGCCTTTTGTCACGGTCAATATCTGGGTCACTGTGTTACCGTGTAGTCACGCTGACTCTGGCTCAGCTTAATTCAGGTCCTCCTGAGCCTCTCAGTGCTGGTGTGGTGTATCCGGAACATCATTCCTGATTGCAGCAGGGAGGAACACTCTTGATTTGGGTGTTTGGGATCCATAAAGATCACCCTAGGCTTATGTTAACAGGGTAGAGCCCCACCCATTGCACATTCAGCCCAAAAGAAATACTCTTTGTAGCGTTAGGGTTAGGGTGGTGTTTCCGTTCCAGACTCTCTCAACGGTGCGGGAGTAGAAATTCCTCAGTATTTGAAGGGATACCTGGAATTTCCTGAAGAGTTTGAGGTGAAACAGTCTCTGTCTTGCCTTCTTCACAGAGCCACTGTAAGATGTGCACACAAAGGTGCTTGAAGCTATCCACTTTCTCCACCGGAGACATATTGATATTCCCAGAAGTCCAGATTACACTATCATCTCTGCATTCTTGCTGATGTTCAGGAGGAGTTTAGTGGCTCGCGGGTCAAGTTACTTCCCTCAGGCAGACCTTTTCACTGAGTCCAGTCAATCAGGCTCACCACGGATGTGTCGTCAGCAAACTTGACAGTGGTGTTGGAGTTGATCTGGTTGAGGTTGGGAGGCTAAAGTAGCATCTTTTTGTTTTGATTTGGTTGAAAATGATTATTTGTAACCAGGGCAGCCAACACAATACCTCAGATTAAGTCTAAAATTTATTATAAAGTCTGAATTATAACGTAAAAAGTAATTTACACTTGATTAAATGTTCCAACCACTGGAAAGAGAATCACTCTAAATGCAGTTTTAACCTTCCTCCAGTCGCTTGACCCCTAACAGTAATTCTAGTTATAAGCAGTACGTTATAGAGATAATCCCATCAATGTCCTATTCAAGCACCTGCATCAGGTGGCATGTTCATGTCTGGGGGTTAAAGAGGCCTCTGGACAGCCTGTCTATTGTCTGTCTACGTAGGAGGAGTCTAAAACTCTGGGATTACATGGCGTCATACAGTAGTTCTGGATTATGCACCAGGATACAGTTCTTACAGCGGAGAGAGAGACAGCAGTGCTGCTATGACAGCATCTGGACAAGGCAGTCAGTTATCTGAGAAGCATCATCTGAATATTTTTCTTCATGCATGCAGATGGTTTTAAATTCACGTCATGTTGCTGACATTGTTTTTCCTTCAGTTTTTGGTTTGTGGAAATCAGATTTCTGGGTAATTTGTCACCTTGTTGTTTTCCAAAATCTTCAACCTTCTGATACCTTCTGGCGTCTGTGATCGAAATCATGTACATAAACAACAGAAATAATGCCATCAACACAGAAAGAAAGAAGAATATCAAAGGGAACACACGTGAGTACAGTCCACATCACTCAGTTTAAATTACAGGATTATTAGAGTCTGGATTTATAGAGATACTTCTGAACAAACATTGCTGTGTGACACCAGCTTGATTCTTTTCTCCTTCTCAGGGCCTCACACGACAAAGACAAATTCACATCAGGAAAACATTTTCACCCTGACGACCCCGAAGATGGGTAAAAAGGAGTGCATGTCAGAGGAGCAGGAGGTGATGCAGCACACTGCCTTCTCGAAGGCCTTTTATGATCTGACTCATTCGGAGAGGGTGATGAATGATCTGACATTTGGACGGCGGGTGGGACTTTACGAGCTGAGAGGAGAGATCGGCTCCGGGAACTTCTCTCAGGTTAGACTGGGGATACATGACCTGACCAAAGGTGAGACGCTGGGTTTTGCTTTTCTTTACTTACTATTTTCACAGCTTCAGTGATCCAGTAGTTTCCATGGCTGTAGACTGACACTAGTGCAATCACAATCCTTTTTTCGGCCACAAAAACAAAGTTCAGACTTCTCACATTGTTGTATTTTCTGTGGATACTTCAAAATGAGAAAATAATGCGTATATATTCAGAGTTCAGTTGGTTTAAAGCCCTCTATCTGGTGCTGAGATAGTAAGTGCATGCGTCAGAGTTACTCCAGTAAATCTGTCAAATTAATGATAAGTTAGCCAGAGACACACCTCTCATATCTCCTCCAAGTTAAACAAGCGAGCACACAAAAACTGGGTCATGCTGCCCATACTGAACATAATGACGTAAAGTTTAAATACTTTTTCATTAAGCGTTTATGTTATATTGCAAGTCATTTGTTTAGCTGCATGAGGAAGAAATGTAATTTGTGAAATGTAAAACACTTAAATTAATCTATGCATGCGTTAAAGGAAAAAGAATATTTGTATGAAATCTCAACAGGTTTTCTTAATTTGCATCTAAATTTTGAAATATCTTTAATGTTTTTACAATCTAGAACCATAATAATAATAATTGAAGATATAGGGGTGAATATATGCACTGTAGTTTGTGTAGACTTTGTTTCCTCACTGCCTTTATTCACATCTTCATCTGACAGAACGAGTGGCAGTAAAAATCCTGGATAAAGGACGCCTGGACAAGCGATCACAGGCTCTGTTCGACTCTGAAATATCTTGCATGGAGAACCTGTCTCACCCCAACATAGTGCGCCTGTATGAGGTGGTGGAGACGTTCAAGCGGCTCTACCTGGTGATGGAGTATGCCAGTGGAGGAGAGCTCTTCTCCCGTATCAGCGCCAGGGGGCGCCTGTCAGACCTGGAGAGCAAACTTGTGTTTTCCCAGGTCCTGTCTGCTGTCAGACACATGGTGGGTGAGCAGCAGACATACCCAGTGCAGAATATTACAAGCTGTGCAGAAAGAATGTTTAGCTTGCTCCTGTAAGAAAACCAGTGCGAGTATAACAATCTAAAAACGTTGTTTCTCTCTTCCCAGCATGACAGTAATATCGTGCACAGGGACCTGAAGGCTGAGAACATCTTCTACACCAACACCTACTGCATTAAAGTGGGTGACTTCGGTTTCAGCACGTCCTGCAGCCCCAAAGACGTCCTTCACACGTTCTGCGGCTCTCCGCCGTACGCAGCGCCCGAGCTGTTCAAAGAAAAAGGTTACATTGGCCGGTATGCAGATATCTGGGCACTGGGTGTTTTGCTTTACTTCATTGTGACTGCCACAATGCCATTCAAAGCTACTAACACGAGCAAGCTTAGGTGTTGTATCCTAGAGGGCTCGTACGCCGTTCCCCCCTTCGTACCGGGATCATGCCAGGAGGTCATTAAGGGCCTCCTGACACCGGTCCCTGTGGATCGCCTCACTATAGCACAGATCATGGACAGCGACTGGATGAGAGGTATTGAATACACCCAGGCCTACCCAGCTTCTAGCCCTACACCCAACCACCTGATCGAGCCTTCCGACATCCTAAGCGCGGATGAACTCAATGTGAAAGCAGCCCTGGAGGATCTTGGCATCACAAAAATCCACCTCCGCAACAACAACCTAGACTTAAGGAGCCCAATTACCGGCGCTTATCGGATTTTGCTGCACCGCTTCCAGAAGAGGAGGTCCGTTGAAGCTGTGGGCTACAGCCAGATGTGCACCAAGCAGTCCCAGAACAGACTCACATGGAGGGCAGGCTCAGATGGCCTGCTGAACAAACGCCACTCTGTGGTCTGTGTGATCATGTAGTTGAGTTTTTTTAATGGAATAGTTTCCCAGCACTTAAAAAGAGAATTGCCACTCTATGTTTGTGTGTGTTAAATATGAGCTTAGCTTAGCTGACTAGTATTTATTTTCTTTAGAAGTATTCATGGCTTAAAATGTCATCAGGTTTTTATTAGATTTTTTTGTTGATTTATCAATGATTACATATTCATATTTTACTGTTTACAGTTGAACTGTCTTTTTTTGGCTCTGAAAAGCACTTTGAATGGCAGTAAATTTACGAAAAGAGAAAGTTCGGTTGAAGTTGGACTGACAGCGCTGACAGTAAAAAGCTGAAGAATAGCTGGTGTGAATCTCACCAAAGTTATAAATATGTCAACCAGAACCCCTGAGGCTGACTAATTAACATGCTGTTTGTTCAATTCAAACAGTATCATCAAAAAAACAGATTTGTGACAGCTTCTCAGAGAACAACAGGTGGGTGCAATGACTTCACAGAGTCTTGTTGCCACACGAGTTCGTCAGTAAACCAGCAGACACTACCGTTATTCATCAAGACCAACGATTACTCAGTGAGCTGTAACGGTCCTGGCTAATCGCCTCCTGGCTCCAGCTTCGTACATAAAACATAGACGTAAAATCAAAACGGTTTTTAAAGAGTGCCAACAAAAAAAAAATCCCCAAATCTCCAACTATTCCTTGAATAACTAAAAATGTAACCAGAGGTTCTGGATCTGAATCTGGTTTCGAATTGAGGTTCTCATTTTATGAAAATTCAGTTTTGGCTTCACTTCCACATCATGTAAATGTGAGAATGATAGTTTGACTGTTCTTGGCACTCTTTTGTCCACTAAGATAACATCCAAAGTTTTTACAGTGTGAGCAGCACGACCAACTGAGCATGACAGGATTTCACATGGGGGCTGACCTCAGTAAGGCAACAGGAATGTGAAAATATAAAAAAACACATGAAGCTTTTTTGGTTTGTTTTTTTTGGAAATGGGTGAAATGTCAACCAGAGAAAGGTAAGATATAGTCCAGATTAATCGGGCTTTGTCAATGTTTTATTAGATTTTAGCGCAGGGGTATCAAACATACAGCCCACGTCAGAAAGAGTCCAATCAGACCCACGTGAGGAGAAGTTATTAATGCCCATTTTCATCAAAATACAATCCTGTTGCTGATTTGTCTGCTGGACAAAAAGAAGAAAACTGTTATTCAGTTCCACGATACACACGCGACTAAACATCTTGTGCCTTTGTAGACAGCAGATCGACTGAATGTGGAAAAACTGGCACGTTGTTAGAATTACATCTCACACGATAATGTGTGATGTTCATCTGTTTTGCGTAGACGGTTCATTACTTGCTGGTCTCGTCCACTTCGAATCATTGGCCAGCATGTGGCCCGTGAACTGAAATGAGTTTGACACGTCTGTTTTAGTGTTTGTCACCAGATAAATGAAATTAGCATGGCAAGAGGTTTTTCATTCTGTGTGCTAGTTATTTAAAAATAATCCAGTAGAATCCATTGAATTGTGTTTTTATTGAATCATGTTATTTCAAAGAAAAGACCTGATAATATTGCTGATATTTTAATGCATAATCTGTTTTATTTCTGCAAAATTGTAAATTTTCCACATTCTATTTCCTATGTACTGTATTCTTCATTCTTTATTTGTATACTGTATGTAATTATTAATACTTTAATACATTTAGAGATTTCCTGTAACTACAATAAATTGAATTAAACACTGAAAACTGCCGATCATGGTGTAACTTAATAGCATAAAATAGTAAAATAAATATAAATCAATTCACTGCTCATGGTGAAATAGTTTTTTCGGGGTTAGGTTATAAAACATTGAGTTGTCGATTAGCTCCGTTGGTAGAGCAGCAGTATGACATTATGAGAGTTATATGAGACATTATGGCAGTCAGTTTCAAATAACTTCATGGCGTGCGATGTTTTATGAGCGCTTTCATCATTTCTCGTTGCCCTTTCTACCTTTCTTTCATAGGAGTCGTGATTTATAATAACACATTTTTTTCTTTCACACCAAACTTGCACAGACTTCTGTTAACACGAATTTCAAAGTTATGAAAGTATGAAGGTGGCAGCGATACAACAACTTGAAACAAGTCTGTGCTGCAACGTTTAATGCTTTCATTTCTGTTCTTCGAATCCTTGTGCAACACGTTAGAACACCACTTTCTCTGCTTTTTCCCCCGTCTCGTGCTCCATCATCTTATTTCCTCTACATAAATTATCAGATTGTGTGAAAATCTATTTTTTTTACACACTGATTTCTGTTCTCATACTTTTGTTTCATGGGTTTTTTCCTCCCCAACATAAAAGGAGGCTAAAATTTCTGATAATGATGCCAATCACGTATTTCTTTCTGCCCCGGCATGCAAAAGCAAACAGTGCAGCATTTGTCAGCATTGTTGTGATATAAACAAGAAGAAACTATGCCTCAGCTCCAAAATCTTTCCTCAAGCTGCAACCTAATTCTTTGACCTCTGAGAGAGGTGCATCTATTAGTCTTTCCCAGTGCGATTCTGGGTATCAATCACTATTATAAATCCCATTCATGTCTGGGTAATTGCTATGTATTTGTCAAGTTATCTATCAGCTTTGGCTTTTGGCAAGAAGTTGGCAGCTCATTAAAACAAATACTTTACCTGTGAGCATGGAGGATTATCTGCTTTTTAAAGCTGATTGCCACACGTTATTCTAACTCTCAGCTGCTCGTATCTTTGCAGACATCAGATAGATAATATAGTGCACAGACCTGCACGGTCCAATTGTGTTTCTATTGATGCATATATCGAGACAACACAAAGTGTTGTGTCTGCAAGGCACCAGTCTGTGGAAGTCATCAATCCCCACAGACGGCGCACTCAAACAGTGAGATTTTATCGGCCGCATGTCCCAGCAGTTCTTGTCAATGTCCATGGGAATGTGAATGTAAACGCAGATATTAATGAATGAATCCAGCACCATGTCACAGCAGATACGCCTGTTTGTAAATCAGCACATCACATTCACAGATAATATCACTGGAGCTTCACATGTGCCCGCGTCCTCTCTGCAGATATTCTGAGGTGCATTTGCAATCAGAAAACTACTTCGCTGGCAGCATCAGTATAACACGTGAAATGCACTTTCACATCCACATGTGGAAACATGACCGTGTGCAAAATGGTGAATTAGTCACTGCTACAATTATGGTGGTCAAAGGCTGTTCAAGGTGAGAGCAATTACGCATCTGTTTGTATAGAACTTTTGTAAAGCAAAACACTGCCAGCATAAACTATGTTTAATGACGATAACATCAGGCGAGGAAGGAGAATCATAGCCAGCAGCGTCATAAAAAAAACCTAGTGTCCAAATTCAAACAACACCAAACTATAAACTATCAGCTGGCCAAGAGGATAGAAACATTTCTGTGAACATAATCAGAGACTTTTATACAATATCACATGGGACTGGGAGGTGAAAGCACGTTTATTGTCATATAATTCTTTTATGGGGATACATATTCTGTAATAAAACATATACACAATATTCTGAAAGGAAAACAAGCTTTCTGTTTAGTATATACACACATTATGCAAGAAATACTCTAAATGTTACATCTATATACACATATTATAGTTTACACTCATCACTATTAACGAATTAAACAGCTTATTGAATATCTGATGTCTCGAAAAGCACAAAAGCAGTCACATTTATGTAGTGTGTAGCGGACAGTTGGCATCAGGAGCCAGGCCGTTGACCTTTATGATGTGCAGAGGGAAGCAAAAGTATGGCTAAGGTAAGATTTTCCTTGATCATCCTCTGCCTATGTTCCAATAAGACACCATAAAGTGCTTGTTGCTCAGTGATAAGGTCTCGATGGCAGAGGAGGAAATGTTTACAGGGGCAATGTAGCAGGCAGTTGTCCTCAACCTCTGTACGGCCGTCGTGGATTGTGCTGTGAGGAGCAAAAACACTGATTAGAAAACTGAGAATTCAAATTGTTTTAAAGTCATTGCTTTATTCTTTTGCACATCAAGATACAAACACTGAATTCTGGAAAATATATCGAATACAGGTCGGTTGCATTACAGCATTGGCAGCTGTAAGGTTGCTAGGACTGGTTGCTAGTCACATAGGACTTGATAACATGGGCCATTTTGGAAAAATCTGCAAAAACATCAATAATCACCCACCTGGTCTTTGTGGGTTTTGATTTTCTTAGCATCAATCTTTTGCATCAGTTTTTGGACCCATGCCTCTTTGGGGTCCGTGCAGTACACACGCTTCTTCCGCATGGTGAAGCTAGAGAATAAGTGATGCAGAAAGATGTTTATTTTGAGTAGCAAACACAGAAAAATTCTCTTAAAATAAGAAACATTGAATGTTTTGAAAGTGGGGTCAGTTCGTGTGTACTTACATTACAGCAGGGATGTTGCAGCCGCCATCTGTCACCTGCAGCCTGTACGCCACTGCATGCTTTTGAGTTCTGGCGTTCATTTGTTTCACATATTTCAAACAGCAGTCATCGTAGGTCACTGAAGGATCAGAAATGATAATTCATACATTAAGTCAAAAGGTAATTGACACAATGAGGAAATGCTAAAGTTGCTCAACAACAATCAACAGTGCAGCCCACACAGGTACTTAGGCAATAAACCCACCTAATTGACCTTCATTTATTGTTGCCGTGTGTTCAAAGATCTGTATTGCATGCCGCCTGTGAGACAATACTGTCAGATACCAGCTGTTCTTTTACAAGGTCTTACCTTGTGCCAATGCAAGACTGAGGCAAGATATGGTCAGCAGGAAGAACAGCGTGTTGAACCGCATGTTGCTGTCTGTGGTCACAGCTCTGAAAACAGTCAGATGGATGCAAAGAGTGAGAACGTTTACCTGAAGTCTGCCTTATCACTCTGCAATTATCGTTCCTCAGTTCCACCCACGCCCTACGTAGTCACATCTGAGACCTTGACCATTGAACAAATATTTCATATCGGCTCTCTGTGTGCATTATGTACATGCATTCTGCCATATTCCACAATTATTAAAGCTTTTTTACATTACAGAACATTTTTGGCACCTGTTGAATGAAGCAATTGTTCTAAAACAACAAGCAACTTAGTTTTTTTGTATCAAAATGTTTCAATTATTTTTGCTTTTGAGGTGCTAAAAACATCTGTTCACTCTGTGCTTAAATCCATTTGATCTGAGACATCAAATTTTCATACTTGAACTAAATCTAAATTTTGCCTTTTGGCTAAACATGACACATCTACACAAAGAAGAGTAAAGTAAAGTAAAGTAATGTAAAGTAAATTATGTAAATCTTACTCAGTCTTATCTTTTGGAATACTAACTATTAAAAGATACTGAGGAAACAAATTAGTATCTTCTCAGGATTACGAGTAACTCACCTCTAAAGCTCCAGATGTGCATGTATTATTACGTCTCTGGCTCTCTTCTTCTGTCTGTGCAGGTGAGGCAAGCAACTCTTAAAGTACTCAAGCACGGGGGCGCTAAGCCAAGTATCGAATTACAATAAACGCAACCTTTGCCCTGCAGATCATCTTCTTCTTTCTCTTTTTTTCTTTTTTATTTCGACTCGACAAGCATTCATGATGGACAGATGAAGGTTTCTGTGTGTTACTTAATCCAAATATTAGTCATATCATGTCTCTGCCACTTCATGTAAGGATCTCGCCACCTGATGCAGGCGAGCTGTTGATTGAAGTAAGAAGTTAGAGACAAAGTTTTCTGCAGTTTGTGAAATGACATGTCTTTAATAGGGTGGGAGGTTGTTACAAATGATATGTGTCTTTCTTAGTATATGATCTTATGTATTCGCGTTAGCCTTAGGCTGTTGTAATCGGAGTCTGTGAAACACTTAAAGGTTTTAACATCCCGTCACACTCACAGCACATATTGAGAAACAGACTAATACGGTGTTTCTCAAACTTTTTATACCATGTTCCAACTCCAAAGTAAATATTTTTTCTCCAAGTAGCACTATTTTGACAGTTGCTATAATCCAGCAGTGTAGGCTGACCCTCTTCAACTTTACGCACCTCGTAAGAGATTATTTATTGCTGATTGTTGTTCAGCAACAAGAGTTCATTTGGTGGAAAAGGATACTCCTGATCTGCACTTCTCTTCCTAATATTTCTGGTTTCATCATGAATGTATGCACGCACTTTGTGCCTGAACGTGACAGTGGGCTGATATGGAAACAAGATATTTGAGGAAATGCAAAACTTATTTTAAATAACATTCCAGGAATAATGTTGTTGTAGATGGTTTGATATGTTTTTCTATTATTTCATTTCAACAAAAAACACTTCAGAGATCCAAGTACCACGACAGCAAGCTCGCGTACTGCTAGTGGTACTCGCACCACAGTTTGGGAACCTGTGCTCTAATACTTTCATAATGACTGTTGAATGAAGTGCCATTATTCTCACATAACCTCTCAATTCGTATCCAAAGGAAATCCATGCACTTAAATACAGCACTTAACAAAAAGGTTAAAATAACAGACTCAGACAATCGAATTATTGTGCTAGGACGCAGCCGTTATCCTGCAGAAATGCAAGGTTTTATTTTCATGAGACGTGTCATGTCAAGTGATCTCTTTGAATACAAACACACTCTGTCATTGTGCATTGTGTTTTTGCTGTGAATATTAAAGTATAGAGGACATACTATCCTGTACGTATGTTCATGTACATCAATATGAACATGCATTTTCCTTATTCATCATTATAGTTCTAATACTAATAATATTAAATACAGTATCTTGGCAAATCAGCATAATTAGCCTCTCTCTGTAAATAACCTTTTAATAGACCCATTCTTCCAGACAGAGTCAAATACTAAACACGTGCCTCTTCAGTGGTTTATACCACATTTCATGTTACTATCTCTTCTCCTCAAGGCTGATGGCAAAGATAGCTCGCTGCCATCTGTGGAAGTCTGAATGAAAGCGAGCTGTAGAGTGTAAATGCTTTGGATAAAGGTGCCGTCTAAATGCAGTCTGTGCTGTACAGTTAATGTGATATTCATACTGTGAGGTTTGCTAACTACCTATTACCGCTACTATACGACGTCTGTCAGCATCAAACTTTCAGACTTTTAGTAGTTACTTGTTTAAATCGACACATTATTCATTGTTTTTATTCTGAGTTACGTTGCGTTCATTGTCCGTGGTTAGCTCAAAGTGTCGCTGTTGCTGATTTACTTTTAATTACAGGTGGAAATCCCCAACATGGTACACAGGAAGTTTTATAAGGCCATAAAGGCCGTATCTCGTAATCAATAAATCACACCTCAAAGTTTGAACCCGTTTTGACCCTTGAAGCTGACGGGAAGAGAAAATAAAGTCATTGGTGATTTGCATTATGATTTCTTAATGTAGGTATAAAATAAATGGCTAATGTGTCAACACTGTTAGTCGTATATCAACTCAGGCAAGTGTGACAAATTGGCCACACACCCCCTGCATCTGTAAAAATCTGCTGACGTTCTCAGTAATGCTTGTCAATGTTCTCAAGACTCTGCTGTATGAAACTTCAGATGTACAGAATCAGAAATGAAGTATTTTCTTCTTCTTTCATCAGCCACGCTGTGACCTGACAGCTGAGAAGCTTTGCATTAAAAACACTTGTCAGCATCGCCGTAACGCATATCCACCCAAAGCTTTTCCTTTTGATTCTTAAAAAACAGGCTCCAGTGTTCTTTTCACACAGGCTTTTTTTCGACACTCGCTGACAGATATTAATGATCCTTGAGTGCCTGAGTGGACATCTGATAGCACTGTTCGCTGTTTATACTCTTACTAATGCTCACACAGCCTGCAAAAGTCCAACGAGGTGTTTCACAGACCTGCCCTTTTCATTTCCTTTGCCTGCAGGATACTGGTAGCCACTTCAGTTGTTTACTACACTCCAGGACACGCGAAGACACTGTGACATACAAAAAAATCTAAGAATTTGTTGTTTCTTTCCAGTTGCCACCCAGGTATTGAAACAGTTTGTATTAATGTGATTGACTGTGATTTAATCATAAAAAAACGCCTCAGTCTTTCTGTGCGATTCTCCCTGCCAAACCCTGCGGGTTTGATCGCAGTACAACATGAAAGAGATCTGCATGTTAGCTGGAAAACCAGCCTTTAATTCGAACAAGAAAAAACAACAACTATAGAAATGGCTGCAATTATCTTTCTATCTATTATTCCTGGTTGTGATTGCTTCATTCACAATATCCTGACGGATTAATGGCATTAAATTTGTCAGGAGATGATGGTCCACCGCCAAGGGAACTTGGACACAGGCCACGTAATAATACAGTGTGTTGTCTTGAGCAATCTTTCCAGACAATGCGATGTGTTGTTTTAAGCATTCACCGTTACTGTCGTCTTGAATGCATATGAAAGAAGACATCATGTCAAGCCATTTATCAGAGTGAGATACTGACTTTGGCACAGAGTACGAAAAGGCTGCAGTGCGGAGATAGGAAGACGGAGCTGTCTCACACAGTAGACTGAATAATGACGCTAATTTAACATTTACTTCTGTTGCAACCATCCATTTGTAAACCGCAGGAGAAAAATGAAAGCAAACATGGGGACACAACTGAAATTTAGTCTTTACCGGTTGTCATATTTCATTTTTTTTCTTTTTAGGTATATCATAAGGTTGTTTTCTGGGCGTGCTGAAGAAACAGAAAGGCCATGAAGGTGCAAATGTAGTTTTTTTTCCCCTGCTGGGAACATGAACGTGCAAAGAAAAACTTGTAAACGTCAAAGGGGAGACATGATAAGTTAATTCATTCCGGAGTGATTGCTTGAAGTGAGGAATGGCACCAAGATCAAAACGTTTCCTACTTTTACTTTTGGGGCAGAAATGCCGCAGTCATAATCCAACCAACAAACCAACAGAAAGAAAAGACAATCCCATAATCACCAAAGGTAATCACAGCCAAACAAACAAATCCTGCATTTTCATGATATTAAAGTTTCCATAAGTTACTTCATATCTGACCTTTGAGATTAGAGTTCCTGTCCTTTCACAGGCTGGCAATCAATATTTGCGAAACCATTGAAGACATAATCGACGTTAACAAATTTAATCTGGGGTTTTGCCCAAAAGTCCAATATTAGCATTCTTTCTGGCATTAAAAAACATAAAACGCTCTAGAGTGACATATAGAGACTGCTGTGTCAAGGCTCTCAGCCCTCTGCGGTTTTCTTCACTGAGAATGTGTGCAGATGTTTGCACTTCAAAACCAAACATGGCTAAATTCATCATTTTTGGAGTTGTTCCCACGTCTCATCGTGAGAACAATTTTCGATTTCAATTTCAGAAGCTGTGTTCTTCGGATGACTCTGCTCAGATGATAAGATCAGACATTACAACACCCAACAAATGAGATGGTTTTGGGGGTTTTTGTTAAAGAATGTATCACTTCTTTTCCAGTGAAATTCCCCTGGGTTTTATCTTTTGGTGTTAGTTACAAGGATCTGGAAAAAACGAGAAGCCCGTTATGTAACAAAGTGTGTCTGAGGTGGTCTTACAATACTTCAAAGCAGCACATACACGCATCCTATGTACATCTGAAGGCCCCGAAGTGAGGGGTACTGAAATGACAGCAATGTTACAGAGCCAGTTTGTAAATCTGCTACACTGAAGGGTAACAGGCAATTTTGACATGCACAACAAAAATGTACAAACATTAACTGGAGTATATTTATGATTTGGCATGAGTTAAGTTCCCTGGCCTGCCGCCAGTAAAAATGTTGACTCAGTGATCTACAGCGGACATTGGACATCAGAGAAGAAGTGAAACTGTTAGGACTCGACACACAAGCCAAGCCCTCCTGACAGACGTGGGCCTTCTGTAGCACGCAGCGTAAACACAAGCAGTGGCTTGTTTGAAATGTGCCTGAAGGGGAAATTTTAAGTATGATTCCTTCTGAGAACTTCTGGTTGGTATTGTGCAATTCAACTCTTAGGAAAAATGCTACTCAGCGTTCCTTAACAATAGTCGAACTAACAACTGATTTACGTTTATATATCTGTTTATTGTCTATTATTTCTGCCTTACTCTTTCTTTCTCTGTCACTCTCTAATTAAAACATTTCTTGTACATGTACTGCAAAAAGTTTATGGGAGAATGAGAGACATAGCGTGACAAAAACTTAGACAAAGAAGCTACAATATCTTGTTCTCATTATCTCAAGATAATAAGATAAATATCTCTATTATGTCTCAGTGTCATTTTCTTGTCATAACAGAAGCTGATTCAGGGTTTTCAGAGATGCAGGGAAATCTGTCAGTGTGTGTAAATGTGGAAATGTCTTGATTCGCAAATGGTGTGTGACAATCGATTTGGCTATGAACCAATTTCCAAGTAAAGAATACACAGATGTTGTTCTGTGAAAACCTTTTGGATTATTCCATTAACCTTTCACTGACTTTTAAGTTAATAACAACCTTTAAAACTTCATGGATCCTCAACCAGGTGCAGTTGCCCCAGATTGATGTGTTGTGTGTTAACATTATTCCAGTTATTTTACCTGGTATTATTTTTAAAGGTCCAGTGTGTCGACTTTGGTGATATCTAGTGGTGAAGTTTCAGATTGCAACCAACAAAAAAAATGTCACCTCTCCTCTTCGAAGAAAAACTACATCGGCCATGAAACTTGTAAAAAATGCAAAAGGCCCTATTGCGAGCCAGTGTTTGGTTTGTCCCTTCTGAGCTACTGTAGAAACGAAGCGGTTCTACGGTAACATAAACATAAGAAATTAGTTGTGAATATTATATTCAGTTTCTGTCAGTAGATAATTTAAATGTTACACACTGGACCTTTAAAGTGTGTAACAGAACATGGAGGCATTTAATGTGGCCTAATAAGAATGGCATAAGACTGCTGCGTAAACTCTCCATGCTGGTGTAATTCCAGCCACATAAATAGATGCCGACCCGCTCTAACTACATATGCAGGCGGTTTGCATCAGAAAATGGCATTATTCCAGCCTTGGTCATGGCTCTCCAGTTTGTATGTAGGTGCAGTTTGCTGACTTCTGTCTTTTGGTTATTAAGTTGCACACGTGTTGCCTTGTTAAATATTGTCATTAGCGCATCACAGACTTTGTGTCCCCTTAATAAAGTCATGAGTGTCTGTGTGTGAAGGAGACTTGCTTGCTGTACCTGCCCTCTGGTGGCAGGGACAGTGAACTGCACTGCTTTGACAAATCACAGACTAGCAGATCACTCAGACGGTTTATTCACAACACAAAGTTTTAAAAACATTTATATGAAGACAAATGGAAAAATGTGCAAAAATTCAGATGCTTGCTTTGCTCTTGTAGCACGTGGCGCTCTTGAGTTTGATCAGAGCTGGAGTGGCTTTTCTGTGTTTACAGTTCTGGGAGCCAAT
Source organism: Nibea coibor (assembly GCA_023373845.1). NCBI lineage: Eukaryota > Metazoa > Chordata > Actinopteri > Sciaenidae > Nibea > Nibea coibor. Next base: position 4,913,373 of record CM041725.1, read on the forward strand.
CAGCATGGCACAATAGCCCATTGATGCCTTCATGACTGATTCACAGCACAGCAAATGTGGCCTCCATAAAAAAGGTACCAATGCGCCAGTAAAAGAGGATGAGAGCACGAGCTGGTGTAAACAACGCTCGTTTCAAAACGTAAAAAAAAAAGTCTCTGCAAATGTGTTATGAGGTAGGAAATGTATTCCACATGTGTTAGACCTCAAGGATAGTGGAAGTGTTTTAGTTGGAACAGTGACTGTCAATAAAACTCAATACGCTTTCTTTAACTGCGTCTATTTAGTAAAATTACTCATTCTTGGCTCCAGACTATTTGCCAAAAAGCTATCTGAGAACTTTAGGTTTTGATTTTGTTATTTTCCATTATAAACACGCATATTAATCCACCACAGTATGTCACGTCTGTTTTAATTACTGTCACAAAATGTATTCTTGTTATTTTATTCTGACAGCTCTCAGGTAGATTCAAACCCATGAATCTTCTCAGTGCGACGCAGCACTTGTGTATCATGTGGACTGATACATGAGTCCACGTAACGTGAACTCTGCCGTGTTTATCTGAGCCATGCCTTCAGATGGTTGTTTGATATACTAAATACCTCAGCACAATTCAGAGGAAGGCTGCAGAGCTTCAGCTGCAACTGGAAAGCTAAACAAACAAAAATGAAATGTGTCAAGACAAAAAAAGGTTGTGAACCGCATATACAAGATTAAAATAATCCTCGCTGTGGGGAAATAAAACATTCCTGCTCAGTCACTTTTTGTACCCAGTGTATAAATATGACTGTGACTTATTTATGACTCACCTTTCCTCCTCACTGTCACATATAATGACAATACTTATCTTGCTGCAGAGGTCTTTGGTCCTGAAGCAAGGACTACTCTTTCTCTTGTGATCCATGACTGTTGGATTTTGGACATCTTTTTCATGCGGTTGTTTTTTGCTCCGTGCGTGTCAGATCTGTGCAGCATTCCCCCGTCTGGTCTCATCACCTTGGGAGCTCATTTGTTGACATCAATCATCATGACAGCAATGATGATGCCAGGTATTTCTATGACAACTCCACTCCCTGAAGAAGATCATGAGATGTGGTTGAAAGCTTGAGAAACAAAACAAACAAACAAAAAAAGCTAGCAAGTTTTTACATGCATTTTACAGCCACACACACACACACACACACACAAAGTACTCACATGGAGAGATGAGTCATCTGGAGTGACGGGCAGCTACGTAACAGCGCCTTGGGAGTAGTAGTTACTACTTGCTACTACCGGTTCAGCCTCCACCGTCCGTACTTTGGTCCATGCTGGACTTGAGTCTGCCACCTTCTGGTTCCCAAGCCAAATCCTTATGCTATACAGAACTGTATGATACATCACACAATAAGTGGATAAGCGGACAATGAGATAGATAGATAGATAGATAGATAGATAGATAGATAGATAGATAGATAGATAGATGATAACACTTCAAATCTGTGTTATTTGCATGCTGGACTTGAGTCTGCCACCCTCTGGTTCCCAAGCCAAATCCTACTACTACTTTTTGCAAGGTGATAGGAAACTGATCATACTATATATTATCTATGTATCTATAAGATACATAGATAGATAGATAGATAGATAGATAGATAGATACGGTATATTTGAATGCAATAAAAATACAATAAAATAAAAATTGTAAGATTGAAAAGAAAGAAAAAAAGAAAGAAAAATAAATACAAATAAAACACAGACAGGGACAAGGACACTTTAAAAAAAAAGAAGATAAATAGCTGTTAACACTTTAAATCTGTTATTTCTGCATCATATGTCTACAGGGGCCTTGCAGTGGGTTTGTAGTAGTAGTAGTAGTTGCTGTAGTAGTAGTAGTAGTAGTAGAAGTAGAAGTAGAAGTAGGCTGGGGCAATCCAAACTAACTTTAAACAACCCATGCATTCATAAAAAAGCATAACCATAACGACAGCCGCGGTCACACACAGTATCACGGCGGTGTATTGAAGGGCACCGTAGACAGCAGCAGCAGCAGCAGGGGGGGTCGCTCTTTTTGCATCAAGTCAAACGGCGGTAAAGCAATGTGCGCTCTCTCCCACTGAAAACATCTCTGCCTCGACTCGTATCATCTGCGCGGTGGGTTGTGGGTGTGTGAGCGTCGAAGTAAAATGGCGGACTTGGCAAACGAAGGTGAGTAAGTGGCAGTGTGAGAAAAACAACACGGCCACTTGTGCCGTTACAAACGGCGGCCGTGCGTCGCTCGGCACATTTGATAGCTGAAATAAAGCAGCTCCGCCGCGTGTTAACGGCGACTTCGAGGTGAATTGTAGGCGTCGCGGCGTTCACAAGACCGCACAGCGTTAGCGAGCGAGGCTAACAATGCTAACGCTCTGGGCTGCGGGTAATACCTGGAGTGTGCCTCGGAACGCCCCGCTAGCTGGCTTACCTTCCAACGCTAGCACCCGGCTATTTTTAGTGTGGCTGTGTGTTTTGTCACTCGCGGCGAGGTTAACAGCTCTAACGTGAGAATAAACCAAAGCTTGCTTAGGCCACAGCGCAACCCCCCCTTAAAGCTAATATATTATAGGTGATGTTTCTATTGATGGGGAGACGTTTACAGTACGACACCCCCCTCCGTTGCTATTTAAGTTGCTTGACGTTCATTTAGGCGCGTAGAGAGGAGAAACGTCAGCCTGGAGACAATGCTTCGGGTTGTAATCGCATCTTCCTTTGTGTTTATATTTGTGTATTTTTATCACGATTGTCCCATTTGTGTGAATTCAGTGAGAATCCCGCTTGTGAAGGCGAGATGACTCATGCTGGATGGAGCGCATTAGCAAGCTAACTATAGCTAAGCTACGTTCAAGGGGGCATTAAGGGAGGGAGGGAGGAGGAGGAGGTGGAGGGGGGAGAACCGGCGGCGGCGCTGGCTATTTGCTGGAGTCACGGCTCGGCTAGTGTAAAAATGCTAGCTGGTTAACATAAGCCGGGTTGAATTTCTTCAATGAATATCGGTGTAGCACGCTGGAGTCTTTTTTTGTTTGTTTGTTGTAGCATTCATTAGCAACGATAGCTGGCTGAAAGCCGCAGAGGGAGAGAGATACTGAAAGCCGGGTGGTTAAATATAGGTCACACAACATTTTCGTTCCGTTGAACGTGTTTCATACATAAACAGCTAGTGTTAGCAGTGAGGTGTTGTGTTACAGACGGCGAATGTCGGTCCAGTAAACAGTCCCGGCGGCTAAAAAACGTGTGAATTTATGCCCTCGGCGGCGATGCTACACCTGCTCGGTGTAACAGGCCCGGCCCAGACAGAGGAAAACCTTTTGTCTGCTAACATTATAGGATTACACATCTTACAGAGGTGACAGTGTGAAGGTGGACGCATTAAGTGGCGAGGTGACATCAAACTCGGCCTAACGGATTGAGTTGAACATGACAGTATCTTAAAGCAGCAGCAGCAGCAGCAGCACATGAGAGCTGAATAAAACCCCCTTTTTTTTGATTAACAAAGTAGCTACAGTTGCCATGTGGGGCGACTGAAAGTTTCAGACATGGGTGTTTTTATTTTAACACATTGTTTGACATTTCAACACGATGTGAGCTCACTCTTCCTGGTTCCTTTCCGGACTGCAACCCGAATTTAAAGTTTCTGACACTGACTGAAATTACACATTGTTCAGCGTTGCAGAAATATTATTTACTTGAGTCACCGCGCGTCAGATTTCACTGACATTTAAACGAACTGAGCGCCGTTTAGTTTGATCTAACGTGCATGTATTCACGCGTGTGGTGTGTGTCATTGTGTTTCATTCAGGATTATGCTGGTGCACATAGCCTCATAGTTTTATCAACAACGGTCACGTGGTCGCTGCTTTTAACAGGAAATATCAAGGCCCTGGAGTTAGCAGGCCGTAGCCTCAGCTGTTTTGTTCTCTACTGTAATCAATGAAGAATCAAACACACCTGATTGTTGTGCACTTTAAACTTGGATGACTAGCCTACATCTTCTCTTAACAGACAAGCCTGCCATAGCGCCACCTGTGTTTGTTTTCCAAAAAGATAAAGCACAGAAGGTAAGCCTCTCTCTCTCTCTGTTATTTGAATGTTTCTCGAGGCTGATGTCGTATTTTATGATGTTCGTACACTTCATTTAAACGGTTTTTCAGTCTGGACTGCATTCTTGACATATCGCACAAGAGTTATTGACATTAAATCTCGCCCCATTAGCAGAGCTGTTAACACGGCTTGATGAAATGTCAAAATCTGTTGACATCATGTTGAGTACATCTTATTTAAATTGACACCGCTTCTCAGTGTTTCCCACGGTGCAGACTGAATAACACCGAGGTCGAGCAAGATGCAACCTAGTGTTACTATTTTATGTGATGTTTTGGGATTAAAAACCTCATTGTGTTGTCTTGCAGCGATCTGCGGAGGGCTCAAGCGCAGAGGATGGAGAAGGTAAATTTAATGTCCAAACTGGCCACGTTAGTTACTGATATTATCACGCTCATAGATTTATTTTAAACTGGAATATTACCAATGTTTTGTTACCGTTTTCAGATTCAGATAAAGACGAGGGAAGTTATTGCCCCCCTGTGAAAAGGGAAAGGACCTCATCGTTCCCACCCCCACATTCTGGTAAGGGCACGTGGTGACTAAGCAGAGCGTTTGTGTGTTTTTTTCTCTCTCTTGGTTCTTGCTTGTGGTGTACACATTGATTTGTATGCTGAGTGCCATGCCTGTTTGCTACTTTGCAGTTCCCAAGAACAATGTATTCATGCCCTCAAGTTTCTGCCAGTCTCCGACTGGGAACTCTGACTCTGAGCCAGGTGAGCCAACTAGACCACCGTTAGTTTCTCTTCACAGCTTGAAAACCCCCCTGCAGTAAATTTCTGAGTTTCAGTGTGGCCAGTTTAAGGCAACAAACACATTAAATGTGCAGAGGCCTGTGAACGGTAACCTCTGAGAGGATTATATGACAGTTGTAATTTTTTAAACACATGTTGACGTTTTCAAACGTCATGTCAGCATTAGTTGCAAATAAGTTGTCAATGTTTTGCATATTGTCTCCCTGCTTGTGCACCCCGTCACTCTGACTGGCTCTATTCAACTCGCATGTCGTCATGTTACTTTTGAACTAATGTTTGAAGTGTCTGCTGTGGAGGTCTGACATCATTAATGGATGGAGAAAAATGCACGGTTACAAAGCTACAGACAGACAAATGACAGAGGCATTCATTAGACATGGTTATGAATAATAAGTGAATACACTTACATTGAAGATGAGTGTAAATTTCCCTTGTGTAGTTTTAAACTTTGCAAGAATCTCACTATGGCAGATCAGCGTAGTCATCTTGGACATCTCTAAATTGGTTCAAGCTGGTTTGTTGTTGTATTAAGCTATTCTAGTTGAGGTTTGGTTATTTTGAAAGCGCTTGGCCAAGCTCTCTGTGTGTCTATGGCTACACCACTGGTCCATGCCAGTTTGTGTCATGTGTTACAAATAGGACATGCAATATACCCAACAGAGAGCGCTGAAACCTATTTGTTTGGTGAGCTGGCAGTATTAAATAAAATAAAATTTGCTTAAGAGAAGCTTCTCGAAATCCCCAGTAATTCAGAGAATACTTCTTCATTGTGGGAACATTGTGACCTTGCATGACCCGTGGCTATGCCTGTACATAATGCAGTTCTGTTCTGGATTATGATTGTTTGAACTGCCAAATTTCAGCTGGGGAAACAAATTGTGAGTTTACCAGTCAAATTTATGATGCCAGTATTTGAAAAAGTTGAGGTTTATAATGGTGTCTCCAGAGGATTTAATATTATAAGATACCAGAGTGTAATGTGCTGCTGGTTGACTGCAGATTGTGCAGTGCCACTGAACATGTCAGGAATGGTTTATTAGGGATTATAAGACACTTGTGTTTTGTGCTGGTGGGCCTCTGAAGACACACTGTTATGGCTGCTTCCAGCTTAAGGTTGTTTTGTATTTGTGAGATCGGCTTTCTTCTTCTTCTTCTTTTTTAAATAGGAAACATGCATTTGCAAAATAAGTTCGGTCTTTCGGTTCCACACTTGTGCAGACACTTTGCTGGGGTTTGGTATCTTCCTTGGGTCACACATGCAGTATTTATCTGTCGCAGCTGGTAGCATGCTGTTTACCATCTCAGACAGAGTGTTTGTTGTGGTCCACCATGTGCATTTCATCGGAAGGAAAATGCAAAACAGCGATTTAGTCATTAATTTAAATTCAAACAAATGTACCTCATTGGAAACAGGATGAAATTTACGCAGTATTACAGGCAAAAGGCTAAAGTTACAACTGCAGGAGGGCTTTAATATTCAGAAAAATGTGTAATTTTGTGAATTATTATTGTCGTATTTATTCAAGTTTTGCTTTGGATTTGATTGGCTGCGTTCTCATCACCAGCTCAGCTGTTTAGAGTTGGCAGGAGTGATGTCACTGGTTAACAGAGCTTAACAGAGAGGAGGGGGCATCCACTTGCGCAAACAAACACAGCATAATTAATGACCATTTTCAGCATATTACATAAAGCACTTATTTGGAAGTGAAAACAAAGATGAACTAACAAAGAGTCCAAACACTGATTGATTGTAAAACTAGAACGACAGTAGGCACGCCATCATCCGCACTGCACTGTACTAGTGTTTTTGTTAGACTGGTTGAATTGTGTTAAGATTTGGTTTTGTTTGCATGTGTGGATGTTTTCAATGCACGGCAGTATCAGGTGCACCTCCGCGTCCTCAGAGGTGCTGCTTAAAAATCAGATCCACCAAGAGAACGTTCATGTTCACCATGATGGTCATCTTGTAAATCTCGAGATAAAAGAGGATACAGTTTTTACAAGTGCTTTCAGCTTTCTGCGTTAGCACTGATTAGGGCCAGGTCATGTCGGGCTAATAAAGCCACTGAGATGGAGAGTCAGGTTGAAATAGATCACAGGCCCTAGAGCCTGCCATGTTACCGCACAGGACTTGAATTGCAACTGGATCGCTGTACAAGGGTTGCTGTGGTAACAGGCCCTGTGGTTAGGAAGGTGCAAAGACAGAAGTAACATGCCCGTTTATAAGTTGTTGTTGTTGTGACTCTTGGATCTTTTTTTTTTTAATGTCTGCCTTCTCTTGTGCTCCGTCTCACCAGAGGAGAAACCTGTGGGATTCCGTTTAAAGCCACCGACTCTCATACATGGACAGGCACCCAGTTCAGGTTGGTGTCTGAGGTCAATAGCCTACTTTTGTGTAATATTTCTTTTGACACTGACTTGATTGAAATTGAAAAATTACTTGTATACAATCCCTCTTAGATATACTACTAGACTCCTAGATGTAGAACCAAAACAGGTCATTGTGTTAAAGGAAAGTATGAAACAAGTTGGCTGTGTTTCAGGCGTCCCAAGTCAGAAACCCAAGGAACAGCAACGCAGTGTCCTCCGCCCTGCAGTTCTCCAGGCACCTCCCTCTAAATCTCATATAGAGTCCAGTGAGTGCAGCTTAAATCACCTTATAAACCACTATAAACTAGACGAAACATACTTACATTATTAAAACTTGCACAGTGTGTTTTCTGCATGTCCCCTACAGACTAAATTTGCCATACTGGGGATAAACCAGTAAAATTATCTTTGTCCTTCCTGTTTATTTAGATTCCAGTTGTGGAACCAACGGTGTGAAAAAGTCATCAGATGGGACACCTGGGACTCAGTCCCTCTTCCTGAACAACACAGAGCACTCAGCCACCCTGGGCAAGTCACTGGTGAGGAGCGGTTAAATCTCTGCCTGTTTATAATCGAGGGCTTGCTCGAGTCAGTCCAGAAAGTGTGTCATTAAACTGTAGGTAATTTACAGAAGATCTGTGGTTTCATGCTCCTTTTGTAATGAGGAAGTACGTTGCATTCGTAATAAGTTGCGTAAATGTTATCAGAATCACAGTATTGTCAGTGATGCATACGGAGCAGAGTTAAAGCTGTTGTAGAACTTCTATAGAAAATGACAACAACAAATCTGAAGTTGACGTTTGGACGTTTTTTTTTTTTTTTTTTTGTTCCCATTTCAGAAACATGAAAATGAGGAAGACGGAGCAAGTGGTAACAAAGACGGAGGCGGAAGAGAGAAGAAGGAGGCAGATGTAGCAATATCTTTTGTGTTTGGTCAGAATATCAAAGACAGAGCGAAGGTGGGTTGTTTTCCACTCAGCCTGGACCTCTTCCTCACCCAGCCACTGTGCAGAGCTGAGGCGAGAACGTGTGACAAACAAAAACATGCAGACCGGAAAGGCTTTTACACATGAGACTCTATATTCTGAGTTCCTCTGTTATAGTCTGCAGTTTGTGTTTAATGTGTGACTTTTATGTACACCAGAATTACTTTTGGGGGTCTCAGTTTCCTTGCTAAGAAAATCTCTTGTTGTCCTAGTAAGAGGTGTAGTTCTTTGTGGTTTTTGCATGTCCAATATTATTTAGTATAATTTTGTGGCAGGAATGTTTTGACATTTTGGAAACGGTGACTCACTGCTCACTCATTCGCTATACTTGGTCAGGATTTTCAATAATGTGGATTTGGAAATCCATAATGGATTTTTGCCCTTTGAATTTGGTTTGTTTCTTTAAAGCGTTTACTCCAAATGTAACACTTCTTTTTCTCCCTCCAGTTGGAAGAGAACAGTACAGAAGACAAGTCAAAGGATAGTGTGCCACTGGACTCTCAATCGGAGGGCACTAATTATTTCTTACAGTACATCTCTACCCCAAGGTAATGACATTGTGTCCTCCTTTGAGTATTTTTAGCAAGTCATCTTCATTCATGATTAACTTCCATCAGCTCACTGTTTTATTTCTCTCCTCCTCTCTGTCTCCTGTCCTTCCAGTTCAAAAAATGCCACAAACAGTACAGACAGTGGGGCAAAATTTGTTTTTGGGCAGAACATGTCTGAACGAGTTCTGGTGAGTTGATATAGCCTTTTGAATAGCGAGTCTATCATCTGTGACGTCGGGAAAGCTCCTAGTGATTGAGCTTTGAACAAGTTCCAATCACCCGCCTTTGTTGTGTTTTCAGAGTCCCCCGAAGGGCGAGTCCGCAAATGAGGAAAATAAAGAAGTTTCAGCTACCCCTGCTTCAGAGCCCTCACCACAGGAAACCACCCCAGAGAAGGGTAAAGACACAAACCCCGCTGATTACCGAAAACACGTCTGATATTTGGCTTGACTACTAGAAGCTTTAAGAGTCAGTTGGCTCCACTCCAGTGATAACAACAGAATAATAAGGCCTGGGACGGCTAAATAAGCAGCTCAACAGGAATAGAAAGTGAAACATGCCTACATCTAGCTGTCCAGTTATATTAAAAGTGGCATCAGATGTAATGAGGAGCTAGTGTTTGATTAAAAGTCCATAAAGAGCTGTGGGTGTGATAAATACATCTGTAATGTGAGATTTCACCCTGAAACATCACAGCTTTTATTTCCTGCATGCACAAAACACAAGGAGCTGCGACACTTTTAGTGAATCTTGGAAATATCCACGTTTTGACACATTCGAGGTTTTTTATCTGACTTTCCCCTTCCCATCACCTTCCCTTTTTATTCACAGCAAGTGCAAATAACAGCTCAACAGGAACGAGGTGCCAACAGATTTTTCTCATGTGAAAGTGAAATTAATTCAGATAACTAGAAAACATCACCTGCTTGTTGCAGGTGGGAATAATTCATTAGAAATGTAGCAGTCAATTCTGCGTGCACGCTGGTTTGATGACTGTTTGCAAAGAAGTTATTTTGTGGGCTGATGGTACAAGGCCACATCATCAGCTGTTACAATACCGAACGTACATGTTTGTGATTTGACAGTATGTTTCAGTTACTGTCCATGTCCCCTAACAATGAAAAGAAATGAAGCATTATGAAGCATTTATGTGCAAACGTATTTATTATTGTGGGCTTACTGCTGAAGTGGCTCTTCGCTTCAAACGATCTGCGGCAGCCTGCACAGCTTTTGTAGTAACCGAGTGCCAACCTATGAGCTTCAAGTTTCGCTGCAAAGATGTTATCAGAGGGAGGGGAGGCTCTCAAAAAGATGCAGTGAAGATCTCAGCAGCCAAATATTAACTCGAGTTGGTTGCAGATGTCTCACTGCTGTGTTTTTTCTCACCAGCGAACAGCGTGTCAGAGTCTTTGGAGGAGTCTGCAGCAGCCTACACCAAAGCCACAGCCAAGAAGTGCATCTTAGAGAAGGTCGACGTCAAAACCGGAGAGGAATCAGAAAGCAACGTTTTACAGGTGGGAGGCGGGGCCTTTTCATTCAACACGCAGTACAGAAATGTAACAGGAAGCAGCGAAGTTGATGCCTGTTGTTACGCTCTTATTTCAGATGCAGTGCAAATTATATGTATTTGAGAAGACCGCTCAGTCGTGGATAGAGAGGGGTCGAGGCTTGCTGAGGCTCAACGATATGGCGTCGACGGACGATGGCACGCTACAGTCCCGTCTAGGTAAACACTTGCAGAAACTCCTGGTGTAGGGTATCAACTTGTGCTTGTACACTGTGGTGTCAGATATTCATGGTTCAGTGATCAGATTGTGTTTGTCTGTGGGTTGAACGTTCGTGCCAGATAGATACGAGATCAAAGATAACGCAGAGGAAAAAAACAAATCCTTCTTGGTGCTTTTCACGGCCATCGTGTGTCAGTACCTGACTGTGAACACAAGGGGGAGCCCGTACATCTGCTACACTCTTCTGTGGACTGGGCTCCAAAGCATGCTGTTAAAGAGGAAGTGGATGTGTTTTGTCCTCAAAAGCACAAAAAATAAGAGAAAGACACTTCCTGAAAAGTTCAGATTTATTATCACTATATGTCGCTACGTAGAAGTATTTATACTGATAAACACTACAAAATATAACAAAACATCCTCAGATGCTTGGAAAAGCCTCTTGATGGAGCTATAGGCTTAGTTATTACTGCTGTTCATTCTATATCTTATCTTTCATGACATGAACACACAGCGATCAGAAATCATAGAGTCAGGTGGTTGGTTGCCTGGACTTGTAGTTCGCTGCTGTTATATGTGTGTGTTTGTGTTCAAACCCTTCCAGTGATGAGGACCCAGGGCAGCCTCCGGTTGATCCTCAACACTAAACTTTGGCCCCAGATGCAGGTGGACAAGGCCAGCGAGAAGAGTGTACGAATCACTGCCATGGACACAGAGGACCAGGGGGTCAAGGTCTTCCTAATATCGGTTTGTATCGCCAGATTTTATTTTTTTCTTTCTTACCCAAATGCAAAAAGACCCCGAATACGACCTCTTCTTTAAATATCTATACAACGTCACTACCAGTGCGTCAGTGAAGTGGAGCATGAACATCTGCTCTAACATGCCAGTTTCAGCGCAAACAGGGCAGAAAGTTTTTCTTTCATAATTCATCTGCTGCCGCTGTTCTTCCTGACAGGATGTCATCAGCCTGATATCTGCAGACAGCTTCAGCGGTTGTGCTATGAGAAGTGACATGTTAAAAATCTGAGCGCTGGTCATTCTCTCTTCCACGGCTTCACCTTGTGAGATAAAAAAACAAGACAAAACAAAAGCCTCTTTTATTTTTCTTGCATAAGTGAAGGTTAGATTTGCTCCAAGATGGCCAGAGCCAGCCCGCCATCATAAGTCATGACTGTCCCTTAAACTTTGTAACTCTTGGCCTGACAGTTTATGAGGCTGCCGTGACTCAAATCCGTTAGTACAGCCAGCTAACATGGCTTTTGTGAGTGAAATTAAGCTGTATTAACAAAAATGAAACATCCTTCACTGTGGCTGAGTGGTGTCTCTCTCTCTGCCTCTTCTCTTCAGGGTAGCTCTAAGGACATAGGTCAGCTGGCTGCAGCGTTACATCACCGTATCTTAGCCCTGAAGAGCCGGGCAGAGCAAGAGCCCGAGACCCCGACGACAACCATCCCCGAGGCTGAGGTACCGCAGTCCAACGAGGACGACAGCGACGAGGAAGACAATGCCTCCGCCTCAGCTTCAGCCTCCACTCCTGCTACGAGTGAGTGATTTTTATAGTTCGTGTTTCAACATTTCCCCGCTTGCTTACTCTTGGGCCGCACGGTTTAGAGCGTTTGTGGTTTTGTATGCTGCTTTAGCAGCTTTTTCTCACCACAGCAGCACTTTGCTTTGTGATGTATACATTCAGACCACTCTGGTCAACCCGCTCTCACTTTCTTCCTGCAGGTAATTCAGAGGGAGGAGAGAGCCAGGCAGCAGGAAGCACATAGCGTCACTCTTGGACAGCCTGCCTAAGATGCTGCTGTTGAGGCATTTTGCTGTAGGCATCTCCATGGACACCCCTTGACCAACATGGGTCCTCCAGACCAGTACTTTTGGATATTAGAAGTCTAGCTCCAGGAAATAACCCCTTGTGCCGGAGTGTCTCACCCAACTCGTGCAGTTCATCTTCTCTGCATTCAGCGTAATATCTGGAGTCGTTTCTTCCCTCCCTCTCCTGTTTTGTGTTTTATTTTTGTTTTCGAGTATTTTTTCCTCTCCCCGATAGCAAAAATAAAGACTTCAAAGCTTTGGTTTGGGACTTTTCTGCTCATCATATTGATGAGTGTAAGGGTGTTTTCCTCTACATTTTAAAGTATGGCACATGTTAAGACTGCAGTTTCTACTTTGGGACCTTTTTACTCACTCTACAGTTGTACCTCTGGACGCCACACATCCAGAGGAGCTTCATTCACAGTGTATTTGACTAGTCATCAGTCCGTTGTTCTTACATCGAGTCCAACCCTCCCATTCCCCCTCCATCCCAAACGGTCCATGCGTTAGGTTTTGGCAAATGTAATTTATTTTGGGTCGTCATTTTCATAAGGCATCTCAACACGTATGTGCTGTTTGTAATGGCTAGCCAAGACCACTCAAGTTGTCATTAATAGCAGTTTCTTATATTTCCTATTGACCTATATATTATACTGAATAAAAGACTGAAACACTGCGGTTTCTGCTAATGTGAGTTAATTATGAAGACGAAGAGCAGATGGATTCAACTCAAAAGTTTCTCTAAATTAGTCAAAAGAAATGTCTTAGTCATTCACCTGGGTTTTATTTTTTTTGTTTCATTTTTAATTTTTTCCGAAATGGAAATTTATCTCATCAGTCTACAATCTGCATGTAACTGTTATTTCTCTTTTGTTTTTTCTTTCCAGCATCCCATGGGTTTACTGTGTTGATACTTTTTTTTATTATTATTATTTTGAAAATATACAAACTTTTTATCCATTTTCATTTGGAAAAACGTATTGGAATGAAGACTTAACTTCATGTGTGGAAAATTTGAGTGATAACTGTTAATACCTTTTTGAATGTCATGTACATTTGAATATATCATCATTTAGTAGCGCACCATGTTTTCTCATCTCCTCCAACTGCCCCCTTTACAAAATAAACCATTTTGGACTGACGTCTGCGATTTTTCCTTTTGAAAACTGATTTTTTTTTTCTTTTTTTTTCTGTGCAAAATGGAAACTTGAATCCAAATTTCAGATGAAGACATCAGTAGGCTGGTATACTCTGACACTGTCTTCTGTATCTGTATTAAATCAAACCAGCAGCCAGACAAAGGCAGAGCGCTTCATCTGTTTTATATTCATGCGCTGGATCTGGCCTCCAGGTTGATGTATGCTGCGCTGTGACTGCGCTGAACAGAGACTGGAGCAAAATCTGCTTATGTACAATATGCATCACGCACAAGGTCATGAATTTTTGATGCATGTACCTATCATAACAGCCCGACACAATCATATACATCCAAACTAGGAACACAACTGCTGCTCCCACACTCTCCTAATCTGCCTCTCTGTGGTGACTGTACGAAAGTATTTTCTTTGGTTTCTCCTGTAAATGACTGCAGCTGTGTCGTGAAAGTCACAAAAGAAACATGTTCTGACCTTAGATGGATGCTATAAAAAAAAACAAAAAACTCATTACTTAAAGTGGTTTCCCCTAAAATCTTTTTTTTTCTCTATGAGATTTCACAGACTTTGAGGACCTGCAACAACAAAACTTTATTTACACGGGACTCTTGAAAACCGACGTTTTACTGGAAGAAGATAAGGCGGAAAGGAGATTAAAAAAGAGAAGGAAATGAAGCGTACAATGTACAAAATACGAGGTGCAAAAATAAATCTGAGAAAATAAACAGCAAAAGAATGATTACATGATTTTCAGCTCAGATCTTGAACAGCTAGACGTCCCACCTCGGAAGGCGTGAGTCTCCTCCCAGTGTACAGAAGGCACCACAGCTCCTTCGAGTGTAGTGGGGCTGGACTATGCAGTGCTCTGTATGCCAAGAGTGAAGATCTGAAAGGAATTTAAAGCCAATGAAGAAGAGAGAATCTAAAATTGGACTTTTTTTTGTTGCTGTTAAAACCCTGAAGCTGAACTGAGACAGTGAAGATTTTCTGAGTGCCAGAAGTTGTAGGTGTAGCAGTGGTCAAGGCGGGATGTAGTAAAAGAATCACTGAGGTTTTTTCCTAAATCAGGCTCCTTTTAAAGGAGTTAAACATTTCAATTGTGATTGAATTTAATCCCAATTTATTTTTCTATGAGTGTGATGAATTAAATCGACAGGTTTATGAAATTAGGTGTCAAAATCAGGTGAAACTCCAGCAGTAAACTCAGTTCTGTGACACTGCTTGGCGTGTCCAGTAAAGTTGCAGAAACCACGACCATGCACAGAAGAGGTCCCGCCTCCCTCACCAGTCAAATACTGAACCACGACGACCTCAACGTGGATGCTACGACCAGAACAGCCGGTAAGCGTGTAGTTCAAGGGCCCAAAGATAAAAAGAAACAAAGTATGTATCGTTCCATAACAACCGACCCCGGCACATCCACCCACAGCTAAACGTTGGCAGGCCCTGAAACTTATGTTAGAGCGCTGGTGGCACTCAGTGACAGTATGAATAATGGACTGCGTTTGAGTGATGTCACCCGATGGTTTCCATAGCACCGTTTTGAATCTCAGAGTATGTGGCATTGGCCTCGCTCCAAACGCTTCCTTACAGCCTGAATAAGGGTCAGTCTGTTGTTTGGCCACCCAGTCGTCATGGCGTACAGGGTAACCCTCCTCCTGCTCCACGGCTCCTGATGTAATCAACCCTGCGGTGCCGGTTGTCGGCTGTTCTGGTGGAGGGCAAGCTGCAGAAAACTGAAAGACAACGTCTGTGTTTGTGTTCTTTGTGGACTTGACTTCGAAGTTGAAGGTTGCCAGCTGGGCTACCCAGCCAATCCACTTTCCCCAGCTTTGCAAACTGTAAATGAGCAACAGGGTTATTGTCTGTATGTACAATGAACTCAGCTCCAATCAAGTAATGCTTGAACTTATCTCTAATTGCCCATTTTAACTCCAAAAGCTCCAATTTAAACGAGCTGTAATTAGCATTGTCGCCTTCTGTGGGATGTAAGCGCCGACTGGCATAAGCAATTACCCGCTCCTTACCTTCCTGGACTTGAGCCAGTACTGCTCCCGACCCTCGGTGGCTGACATCTGTGTGAGGAACAAATGGCTTGGGAGAATCGGCATAGGCAAGCACGGGAGCTTCTGTTAATATTCTTTTTATGTCACTGAAGGAGGAGGACCCTAGGCGCTTGTCATTTGGCATGCCGAGACCAGGATTCAATTTAGTGGCCGTGCGACAAAACTGGGGACAAACTGCTTGCAATACCCGACGAGACCTTCTTTAGCTGTAGCGAGAACGGTCCAATCGACAACAGTGAACCTTTTCTGGGTCTGGCCTCACTCAGTGTTGGCCACGTGTGCTTACACTTGTCAGGACAAAGCTTCCATAGGTGTACCTCAAACACCTCCTCCGAGTGCATGAGGTAGGAGGAAAAGTCTGGGGAACAGACAATAATGTCATCTAGATAGACTTGTAATGAGTCTGATTTGGCCGCAGAGGCACTGCTGCATTAGACGCTGAAACGTTGCTGAAGTCTTCCTCATGGGTGGAGAAAACTTTCTCCCATCTTTGCAGCCGAGCTCTTTAACTGACCTTCCCCCTCCTGGGTCAGGTCAGGCCGATCAGCCAACTTTAGCACCTCAAACCGACCCCGTCACAGCTCTTATGTGATTTGGCTGAAAGCACGAGGACACCGCTGTCAATGACAATGACGGCACACACTTTTCAGGACAGTTTAGAGTCTCTGGCAGAACATGCAACCTCGAATTGATGGGACGATGTATAAAGCAGAGAGCATAGAGATTTATTATTAGCTGCAATAAATTATCTGATGGAAGGTCACCACATTTTCTCCAGTCAATACTTGGCACACGAGTACATGAATAAAAATTGTGACTGTTCTTTGCTGACGTCTGTTCCACCCAGCTGCTCCTCCAGCTTTTTCACTTCATTAATGTTTTCACACGGTTTGATAATCAGAAGGTTGACATGCTGTAGGTCAGTGGTTCCCAACCTTTTACGCCTCTGACCCGTTAATGCAAAGCAACTTTTCGTTACACTTTTTTTTTTACACTTTTCCACCCCAGTAAAAATCTTGTGGTGCCTTGGATCCATCTCATGACCCATTTGTGGTCGTCCTGACCCTCATGGTGGCACAATTGACAAGAATTGTACAGTAACTTGATGTTTTAGTGATGTAGTTAGTTATACTTTAGTACTTTAGTAGCAGGTATCTTTTAGATATAGAAGGTCAGTTTACAGATGTTTCACATCATCGTCAAAGTAAAGTCCACGCAGTTATTTTTCATTTGCTCACATAGTTAGTCTATAAAATGTCAGAAAATGCTGCCTATCACAGCGTTTTGGTAATAATACAAATGTTCGTAAATTACTTTTTGTTTGACATTTTGTTTCTTGGAATAGTTCAAAACCTCAAAACATTCAATTCACGATCAAAGCAGAAAATACTCACATTTAAGAAGCCTGTACCAACAAAGTTTTGGCATTTCTGCCTGATAAGTCGCTCAAACTACTGATTAATGATCAAAAACAGTTGCAGAAATTAAAGGTCAAGCCCTGAAGATATGATTTTACCAAACCGCCCCCAGCTGTGGTTCTGTCCCCAGTGTGTGTATCCTTGTATGAATTTCTGTTTTTGAGTCACACTAATGAATCTCGTTCTTTGCAACAGAACTCTAACCTTGTAACCTTGAACTGACTGTCTTCGTCTGCCTTACCCGTGTATTATTCCTATCTTCCTCAGTTATCTTCAGGCCCAATTTTCTCTCCTCTTCCCGTTTGATATGCTGTAATTCTTCACACTGTGATTTGTATTCTTTTTATTCAAGGTTTCTAGATACACATCTGTCCTGGACTAAGGTTATCGCTACAATTTCTATTGAAACCTAAACCATTGGTGTCACAATGTTTGCTTTAAATGTTCTTCCTAATGTTTTTCTTCTGATATATTTGGATCAAATTGAGATTTTTGTCTTTTCAAAGGACATTACCCGTGCGGAAAAAAATATATATCCACCTTTGTTTGTATTCTGATTTATGAGACTTAAGGTTATTCTCTCCTCAAAAAAAAGGAATGTTACATAAGGAACCAGAGGCACCAAAATAAATAAACCGCTCCACTGGAAAACAAGAGAAGTGGAGTATTCGAAGGTGGTCTTACCGGTTCAGCAAAAGCATGTTGCGTAGTAACAAGTGTTTTTCTGAACCATGCCTCATCAAGGTCATATAGGGATAATCATTTTAACTGCAACACATTGACACCATGAGTGGTCTGAAGTACAGAGCAGTAATTTTAACAGGCTGTGTGGCTGTGGATTATTATCCTACCCAAAACTATAAAAACATTTAGTGCCTTATTAGTTCAACCTCAGCAACTTCGTATGGACGCCAATTAGTAAAAGTTAGCACGTTACGATGCTGAACTTGGTTCGTCTCAGACTGATTCTTGTGAAAGATTCTTAGATGCCTGAAGCTTATCACAAACAAACAAAAAAGTTATATTTACATGTTGTGTTTCTCACACAAACAATGTGTGTATCCTTGGTGGTTTAGCAGAACATGCTGAACACATTTTCCTCCTTATGAAACATTTGCAGGGCAGATTTAGTTCAATATTTTAAAGGCGCACTGTGTTGAATTTAGTGGCGTCTAGTGGTGTAGTTGGGAACAGCAACCCTCACCGTACGTGCAAAAACACAAAAGAGCTAGAGCCTGTGTGTGGTTTGTCCATTCTGGGCTACTGTAGCTTACATGCACATGTAGAGCGCTCCTCAAATCTCACACGCTGGATCTTTAAATTGCATTTTGTCGACATACTGACGTGCTTCAAAGTGCTGCCCGCGGTCACCTTTAATGTCGGAGTTGCTCAAATTAAATGTTCTCGTCTGTTTCCTCACAGAGTTAATCTGCGCCGTTCGGGGGGATCAAATGAATATTCAGTTCTTGTTTTTCTGCTCATGAAATGCAAATGAAACAGCGCAGAGCATGCATTACTTCAGACCAGGTGGAAGCTGTTGTAAAGCGATAGCCCTCAGTTACAGCAGAGCCCCTGGATTTCAGCAGACTTGGAGCGCTTTCAAGCCTATACATGTCATGATGTCAGAATGAGAAGCACCTAATATGCATTGTTAAAAAAAAAAAAAGAAAGCAGAAGCCCCAGAATGAACCTCTCGTGTCATTACTCAAACGGCTCCCTTTAAGAATTCCTAAAGGAGAACAAATTACACCTGCTAACACTAAACTCATTCCTCTTCTTCACGCAGTCGGCTCTGATGTTATAACTCAGAGAGCATTAAAAAAGGGAGTGTAAAATTCAAATTACCACCTCAGATGGCACATTTTTAAGGCCTGTTATCGCCTGTGAGCTGAAGCCTGTTGACAAAAGGCAGATCTGTAAATGAGTCATGCAGTAGTCAACTTGGGAAGTTTTGGCAATTTTTAAGGGTAGCCATGTCAGAGCGGATTAAGTTCAGAGAGGATAAAAGATTGTGATGAAAATGGTGAATTCGTGGAATGCCGCGGTTGCAGAAGGGGGAGTCGTGTTTTTATATCAGCGAAAAAAGGTAAACATCTATCAAAGTCATAGCATTCGGAGCAGCTTGGCTAAACAGCAGGTGTCACATAAAAAACAAGCATCAGAACCAAAATAACATTTATATTATCTTTCATAAAGTTCCTCTGATGATTCTTTATTTGTGTCATTTATTTCCTTACAAGGAGTCAAGTCAGAGGTCTGGGAAAATGACTGCAACATGACTGTGTCTTCTGTGAGGCGCTTCCAAGAAGCATCCTGCTCCAGGAGAGAAATGTTGTATAAATAAAGCGAGATTACTAACAGGAATGAATGAGGAGCATGACGTGGATTTTAGTTAAAAGTCTGAGCCTCACCCTCTTTATAAATAAATAAATTACTCAATAATCAGATATGGTTCCACAGTATTACTGGAATCTGGGAGGGGGGCAAACCAGAAGACACTAAACAGACACAAGAAACAAATGCTTTGTCTTTGCCTCCACGATTTCAGCCTCGGAGCATTTGTCGATTTTGTGGATTTTCTATAACAAACACAAATGTGTGAGACTGAGCGCTGAGGAAAACCAATGGTTTCATTACACGTCACGCATTTCAAATAATTATATCAACATGTATCTGCTGTGATATAATGAGATGAAACATTGCAACTTTCCTTTGAATTATGACTACAGTATTTTCACACTTTGATTTTATAACGTGAGCATGCACCGCTGCAACTATTCAAACCTATTGGCCTATTCAAACTTTATTGAAGAGTGACAGGAATGTGGGCAGAGAGAGAGACGGGGAATGACATGCAGGAAAAAGCCACAGTTCGGATTCGAACCCTTGGCTCAAGGACTGAGCCTTCGTACACGGGGCGGTTGCTCTACCAACTGAGCTGAACAATAAACAAAACCCCATAGGACACCACGGTTTCGCTTGAACATTGCCACCATAGCATGGTAAAAGGCGTGAGGGTGATCGCCCTTATCATCCCTTTATCCTTACTCAATGCTCAAGAACGGAATCTGCACGCCCTACTGCCTCTGATAGGAATCAAGTTTTCTTTATCTGATTTTGATTGCTGTTGTAGAAAAACACCCAGTCCTGCACTTAAATGTACAATATGTACCCCAGTAGGCTGTGATCAAATGTAAATTCACTCAAACACTCACATTTGAAAGTATCGATGAATAAATACGATGAATATCGTATTTATTCATATATATATATATATATATATATATATATATATATATATATATATATATATATATATATATATATATATATATATATATATACATATATTTTTAAGACACTGACATGTTCACCCATCGTATTTAGAATATGATCTGCAGTAATGTTATTTTTCTTTATTATCATTCTTCTGTTTTTCCACAAGGGGGAGCTGTCAAGTGAAAAAATATATCTCTAAATATACCTTAGAAATATTTCCTGAAACTTGCAGGATTCATTTATGAACCCATGAAGATTAACTGGATGATTATCAGTGGCAGTGTTAAACTACATGATATTCTTTGTTCTGTAAATGTTCTGTAAAACGACTGCAGACAATCAAAGCGGGATGATTTTGTCCACTCTCATTAGCTCCTTCTGTCTTTTCCAACTCTTTCCGTCTCATATTCCATTCACATGGCGCAGCTGCTCCTGAATAAAGTGCGTTTTGAGGATCTTAATCTCGGGGATTTGTTGTAGCTAATTAGTGTTTGTGACACAGCATGTATTACAGCTGATGGGGATTAAACAGAGTGCACACAAAATAAACAGGACAAATCCTGGAAAACACTTGAAACGTTTGATATCATGTTACCTTTCAAGAAACTCTGAGCTTTACTTAAACGAGTGCAGAGCCTTCTCCATATTTGAATATTATCTGAACCTTCACTCAAAAGGTCTCGATACAGTCAAATTATAGGATCTACATTTTAATGTAAGTTATTCCAAGTGCCTCTTAAATCCTCTTTATTTTTATTATTGGCAGTAAAATGTAGAAAACTTTTTCAGATTTTTGTGGGTATGCTAAACACTTGATGCTTTAATCGTGTCTCTGTTATCTGGACACCCATGTGTCCATATTCACCAGACTGTGCGCGTGGCAGAGAAGTGGGCAGTGAACTAAAGCGAGGGGAATTGATCTGCAGGATCGCCGCTTCCTTCAGCCTTCCAGCTCTACACCTTGCCCCACTTCTCCCTCTAATCCCCCTATTCCATGAAATCCTGCCACTCCCAATCATCACTCCACCCAAAGCCCCTATAAACACACCTCACCACGCCTCACACACCCACCAGCGCTGAAAAATAAACACGCTAGCACGCACACTTCTTTTTCATATGACTCAAATCAGATGCCCATACAGAGCCCTAGCAGAAAGGGAGACAATGTGAAGGGAGTAGTTCAAAGGTTCAAAGGTGTGGAGCATATTCCGATCCACACAGGAACCCATGACCTCATAACAACAAAAAACCCATGACTTACAGCACCGCAGTGAATAGCACACAGCGGGAAAAGAGTATCCCGAGGCGGAGATAACTGTGTCAACTTTTCTCCAAAGGCCTTACATATCTCTGTGCACCATCAATAACATTAATGCAGACTGTTAAACAGCCTACCCATCTGCAAAATGTCCAACAGAGACAGCTATCGGCAGCATCTCCGCAACCACATCAACCACCTCAAGAAGAAGAGCCAAGTGAGACTGTTTGCGAAGAGTCGGACTGGAGGACATCAGAAGCCGAAAACAGAAAGATCTTTGTCCGGCCGAACTCACGCCAGCCGTGTTCGTTGAATGGCTGTCATTCTTTTCGACGGCAGAGACGGTGCAAGTCCAAGATCTATTTAGAGACGACGCTGCCAAACTAAGCAGCCTTCATTCCAGTGCCAAACGCTCAAAATCAGCTAATCAGAAAGCGACGGCTCTGTAGCTGCACCAGCCAGTCTGCACCCCATCAGATAAGAGACCTGTTTACTCCGACACTGTTTACAAGTCGCCCGCAGTCACTGAAAAGTTTGTTTCTGAAACACGATACACACAATATACCTCAGTCTATACACATACCATCTTTTTTCAATTAGCAGCTGAATTATTAATGGTTATTTAGGTTTAAAGCTTTTAAATATTTATGGGTGTGAATATTGAAATGTACATGAATTATGAATGAATACAAGGAGTCAAGTACGTTTCTTTGATATTTATCTCTGTTATAAAATGATCCCGTGACCTTATTTCCTCCCCCACCCCAAACCTCAAACCAATCCTGTGTAAATCTTAGAGTGTAATTTAAAAAGAAATGTAACGCAACAATTTCATTATAAAAGAAGCAAAACATCCAAAATGGATTGGGTTAATTCATCTTTGGAGAGTTCAGAGTTGCTCAGGAAGAGGAGGAACACCTGCTCGCTGCAGTTGTTCAAGCTGTTCGGGTCCTCCAGAGTCACCGCTGCATCCTCCGTCCATCCCGCTATCTTCCTCTAAAGAGAACTCACCAACATGCTGCAGCTGGACATGGGAGGGGGTTGTAAAAGTTTGGCATGTTTATTGTAGATCTTGTCAGTGCTGTTACCAACAACAGATGTCTTGTATACACTAACACTATTATCTTCCAACACGCTACAGCGTTGACATGAATTAGGTGGGGGTTTTCCTTTATATCTGCAAAAATAACACAAATAATCACTGATTTTAAATTGAATGCGATTATCTCAGCCACCAACGCGTAGACTGCCGGCCCATAGCGGTCAATTACGTAAGAAAACATTCTGAAAAACCAGATAAAGGGGAGGATAGTGGCTGACGTGGATTCATCTTGTCTCGCCGAGCGTCTCATCTGCTCAGTTTAAGCGCCTGGTTGGCAAAGAGTCCGACTTCTTTCAATTTGAAGTTCATTAACGCCTCCTGGCCAAGGTCTAACCTGCCATTATCACCCCATGAAAAGCACATCAGGGAAAACAAACAGCTGTAATGATTATTTCTTTGAAAATGTCAAACGGCGGTCTGGATTCCTGCAGATTAATCATACTTTGTGATCAAATGGGAGCCATGTGTTATTATGCAGTTTGATTCTCTCACCAGCCTTCATTAACAGCTCCCCCCCCCCCTCCCTGTGGGTCTCCACCGTGGGCGTGTAGACGATTTGGTTGAAGGCCATTTACTGCAGTGGCAAGTAACGGAAAGAAGTGTTTATAACAGAGGTAAAGTGGCTTTACTTCCTCGCTGTTGTAAACACATTTCAAGGTGCTCCAAGTATGAAAAAAATATTGGAAATTGCACAAAGTTATTATGTAAATACAACGTGCTGGGAAACGCTGCTCTGATTTCTCTCTTTGCTGCAGTAACTGGACCGAGAGTTGTCACTGTTGTGGAAATTCTTCATATACTGGATTTCATTGCATCCAAATGTTTGAGGGCGACGTGCCTTTGATGTGAGGGAGTCGTGTAATTCCTGTAGTTGGCTTCAAAAATATGAAATTGCTGAAAATACAAACTGTTGAAGTCATTTCTCCCCCCACAGCTGTAGTAAATACAGTAAGTCACAGTCAAACTAAAACATGTGCTCCACTTAGCCAAATAAACCCACAAGGGGAGAAGATTTCTTTTTCGCTCACACAATACGGCGGCTGCCCCGGACCGTCCGTGAGCCGCATCACTCCACGTGACCTGCCTCTGATCGACTTTTAAGTCAGGTAACTCATGCTGACTTCTGTGTTACCTCCAGATGCCTTTGGTGCAGGAGAGCGGAGTGACCTCATTGAAAATCATGCAGGAAGTGTTGTGTAAATTGTGTTGTCTGGCCTTTCCTGGGATTTATGTCTCGCAGGAATAACAAGCAGTCTCAATGCATGTATAACTCAGGAAGACATTTTTTTTCTCCCCCCGCTCAATATAACTCATATTCAGGAGATGAAATATGGTGATAGCACATTAAATTCAAGATAACCTACACCCAAAGTGGACGCTTTATCCTACATGCAGCACCGTAGAAGCGTTACTGTTCCCTAGACCGTGAGAATATACTGCAAGTCAGAGCTGGCATCTATACGTCAAACAAATATTCTTCCTGAATTACCGCCACATGAAAAGTCTACTTCCAAAACAATATTGTATATATCGCTACCATCATGCTAAAACTCCCAGACTTTCTCTGTATTTAATGTTTTAACTTCAATCTGAAGCCAAAGTTCCTGCTCAGATACTCACGCACTGTTGTCAAACATTTATTTTAATGTATCGAAGGAGCTGCCACCAACTGTTGTTGTTAGTTTTTCTGATGAGACCACATCCACCACGACTACCTCCTCCGCTTCCTCTCAGCCAGTGGTCTCCGAGAGCGTTGTTTGAGTGGTAACAGTAACAGCAGACCCGAATTGACGGGGGCTTTTTTTTTTTCCATTCAGATATCCCCAGTAAGCCGTTTGATTGAGTCAACATGAGCTGCAACGGTGCCGTGCATCAGACGCATGTGAAAGGAATGCAGCTGCAATTAATGATCAATTACACCTGTGCTTCACCTGCCGAGACACGTCAAAATGTCTTCTGCAGGAGACGGGAGGAAAGGCCGAGGGCTGTTTGTTGCTGTGATGAAACTAATTCTTAAGACAGATTTTTTTTCCTGTAAAGAAAGAAAATGTAATAAATAGATTAAGAAAGTCTGAGAACTTGTGAAGCCTCGTGAGGCCTCGTAAAACCTTCCAGCTGAACTCAAACTAGTTTATGTTCACCTTTGAGAAGTCGACTTGTTTGAGATACAAGGTTCCGATCCAAAGGATAAAGCTGAGAGGATAACGTTGGTGTTGATTTAATATCTTTGATATTCTCAGCAAACCTCCCACCAGTTAGATCACTCTGTGTGTGGCACAGGTTGCTACTTAAAGCAACTTTATGTAACGTTTACGTTATTTTTCTGCTACGCTAACATGTAATCAGAAGTTTCTTTGTCATTCCCACTCTGCGTCCCGTACACGCTTCTGCACAATGTAACTTTGTGGTCTGGGTACGATCACCCACAAGAGGTTTCTAAACTAAATCACACACCACCGATTTTTTCACTTATTTTGGTGAAACTGCGAGTTACAGAGTTTCCTGATGGACAGTAAAGTAAACTGCTGCAAATTGTAGCTGCTGTTGGTTAGTGTTGGCTCAGTTTTTTTTTTTTTTATCCCTGTTGCCTGAACCGTGAACTCAGAGCTCCGGTGGTGTAGTTAGTGTTTGTACCTCGGCTTTTCAACCACTGGTAACAGGAGTGAAGCTAATTCGTACCAGAACCGGAGCTGGACAGGCGGGCAGTGTTACCGGGTCCTGCAGCCTCTATCTGGACTCTCTCTTAAACTCTATCTTAAACTTAATTTAAGAAAAGACTTACAATCACAGAGTTTCAGTCCTTTCCTAAATTAAAAAGCGTCCTTGATGTGCATTAAGCTGTGCTTGAAAATAGTCCCCAATACATGCAGTAGTTTATCCTATTTGCTAAATGTTAATGCACATTTGGCCTCTAGTGAGTGTTCCTGGCAGCATCGTATTGCCCCAAACGTTGCGGCTCTCTGGTGTGTTCTTAATAGGTTTTGGACAGCAGTGGACAGGAGAATAAGCCTGGGCACAGACACTGAAAGCCAACTCTGCTTTTGAAATAATTCCCAGATAAATACACTTTGCTCTGAAGTGGACTGAAGCAGAAAACGGTTCCCTTCATCCTGATACCCTTTGCTTGCTATCGGACTACATTTCCCAGATTCTATGTCTGCAGCGTCTCCGTGGCTCTGCCCGGCTGGTCTTCGCCGCCTGTCTGCTCGCAGTGCTCGTTGTGTAAGCTCATGTCATCACCGTTCAATACGTGCTGCTTAGCTGCTGTATAATAGATGATTTCAGAGAGCATCGCTGAGTGAACCCGCATTTCTAAGAAATGTTTACAGCAATAGCAATAGCATGACAGTGGTGCTCTTTAATCTGCCATATGGCCTGTTGTAAACTGATCGTCGGCACCTCGCATCATAAGTTTTATCATTATTGTTTCATCTTTATTTGTGTATTTAAGACCCAACGATTACTAATGCAGGAGAAAAAGAGACATCCATACCTCTGAAATTATGTTTATTCAGCAGTCATTATAGAATGTTAGATAAAACATTTTTTGGCACAGTTGCTTAATGATAATAAGCTGTCCCGTTTCTGTGTGGTAGTCTAAATAAATATGCAAAACCATAATTTACTTCCCAAATAAATACAATATAAACTACAATAAAAGATGCACCGCATCCGCGCCCCGCACTGCACCTCCTCAGGAAAACGAAAACAACAACATAATTTATTGTACTTCAGGCAAACAGTTGCAATGGATTCGATTGTCGAAGGTGAAAAACATGCTTCATAACTCATAAACAGCTTATTTTCTGCTAAAACTTTACCAGGCAATACAACAAGGAGGCATTTGATGGGCCAATAAAAGGCTGTACTGTGGGCTTTGTGTCGTGTAGTAAGCTACAGGGCTTTATGGATGGGTGCAAACACATTTCCAGATCCTGACTCTACTTCATAGTCCTGTCAGCGAGGGGAGAAAAAAAGAAACAAAACAAAAACACGCCGTTACGATCACTAAAAGCATTCTTTTCTTTCACACCTCAGATTATTTACAGTGAAACCTGCGAGTGTAAGCGCCCGCAAATTGCATCCAGAGACGATATTAAAGAGGCTTTATCACCTGGAACTTGAGACGAGAGGTGTTTACGAATCTAAGTTAATGAATTCATTATGCGTGTTGACTTGACTTGGTGTGTTTTGGCAATTGTTTGAGGAAAATATGTCCAGAGGATCATGGGTAATTGCAATACTTGGTTAATTGAGGGGGGGAAAGTATAAAAACAGACTTAAAAGGATCATTTCTTCGAAACACAAGGAGTCATTCTGCAGAGAGCAGGTGAGAGAAATTTTCACGTTGACTAACGTGAGAGTGTTTTCTCACTGTCGAGCTACACAACACCGATATACAAAACACAATAATTAAAGGTGGGTATCAAACCTGGAGCTATATAAAAGGAGTTTCTTCCGTCATCAAATTCTTATCAATGACACGTGTTCTTTTACCTGTGTAATAACACTGCAGTCAGTAACAGTAATGCATACAAGCAGGGTCACCTGTGACAGCAACTCACACCTACTTTCCAGAAACAGCTGATCACTACGTATCATTTCAGGTCAATGGTCCAAACTGTCCCGCACGGAGCCTCGAGTAAACACCGGTGCATTACATATATTTTTAGTTTTGTTTCATTTATGGCTTATAAAATGATTTTTGAGCACTTTTTTTTTTTGCCTGAAAGGTGATTCACTGTCACCGTGATCATGTAAACTACAAGATTTGGATTTATTGACGCCCATGGATGTGAAGTGTAGTAACAGCAATAATCTAGTCCACCGTGGCTCATCTATCGCATGTACTACTACTCAAATGAATCATCACAAACATCATATTGCTACGTTGTTGTTACACCACAGTTTACAGTGTTACTACACAGATAGAAAAGAAAACAGAAAAGTTTCCGCGTGAAGAGTCATTTTCTGTCTCACTACATTGGAATCCACACAAACGCAGCGCTCGCTGTCCATGTGATTCGGTGCTAACTGGTATCAACAGATGTCCAAAAAATTCAAGTCTGCCTGTCACAAAAAAGGGCTGCCGTGGAGCAACCTGAAAACTATATTCCACAGTTTGTCTTTCAATAGCATCCACGTTCAACTGTTCCAACAGAGGCTGAGAGCAGCAAGAAGGAGTGAGAAGTCTATTTCTCCGGGTCATACACAGCCGCAGTTCTTCGCCGACACGTTCTGTACCGTGTGATAGCGACTCTTATTGTCCAGGAAGGAAAAGTCCTTTTCGAACGCGGTGGGCCGGCAGCAGGGCCCGTTGCTGACCTTGTCCCTGCGGCCCTTCTCCCTGAACCCCGTCCGCATCATGTGCTCCATGGTGATGTCGTAGTTGTGCCGATGGGCCGTGCATTTGCCGCTGCAGTAGCGCAGCAGCAACGTCTCGTCGCTCTCGTAACCGAGACCCAGTTCGCTCACGGTCAGCTCCAGCTCTCTCAAAGAGCAGGGTTTAGGCCTCCGGGCTCTTTTAGTCCTTCGGGCCTGCTTTTCACCTAGGCGCCGACTCTTCCTCCTTTTCCTGTCGAGCAAGGTCCCGACCACATGCTGAAGCTCGCCCTCCGTGAAGCTCTGGAACATCATGGAAACTAACAAAGAGAAGATAAAACAACATCAAGGAGCTGGTAGACGAATTATCTCGTTTTTGTAAGTTTGTCTCACCCGGCATCCGACAGCTATGAGATAATCTTATCACATAGCATGTTAGAATTTCTCTGAAGTGAGGCCATGTGGAACCAAAGATAAGTGGGTGTATCATCATGTCTGAAGGTTAACATGGTTCTATGGAAAGCCAGTGAACTATGAGGTGCTAATTGACTGCAGGTTATTGGGAGATATTAAACCCCGCTCTATAAACAACAGAGCCAGGTCCTAAGTGTTCTGTCTGAACTCTAGCAGCCCTTTCACACGACACCTTATCTCAGACCAGACAAAAAAAGAGAAGACAATAACAGTTTATCTTACACTCTGAGAGAAGAGAGTTCATCTCGTCTGCCGAGCGGGTTCTCCGGTGAAGCCCACCCATCTGCCGGGACAACGCTGACGATGAGGGCGACGGCGGCGAGGCCTTTGGTGTCGATTCTGCCGAGGAGGACCTTCTCGATGAGGATGAAGACGCGTGTGGATATCTGGTCTTGTGTTTGAACTGTCCGATCGTGGCCGTGTTTCTAATGAGGAGGATGGACAGGGCTGCACCACAGAGCACGAAGGCAAAAGTAGCACCTTTCCATAACTTCATCTTAGAACGTGGAGGAGCATTGAAACTCTGCCGGGAGAGGTGAAACGGACAAACGTCAGGCATGTTCAAACAGTCGCACTTTCAAACATGTAAACCACCTCCTCGACGTGTCACATTAAAGCAGCGGATACAATGCAAAAATTGTTATCTTTGTCATCACAGTTCTTTGACCTTCCCGGGAATCCGCCTCTGTCAGCGGGGCTTTCATTTTTACCCTCAGTTTACTTTCTTACGATTGTGCTTGTCAGCTCATTTTCACTTTAAGTGAGTTCACGATCCGCGGGCTTCACATCACTTGCTGACACCTGAGAATGCAGTGTGTATTTAATCACTGCTGCCTGAGAGGAAAAAACACAGCCGCAATTTCTTACTTGAACTGAAGGTAGGTTGGAAGAGTTCAAACTCTTCACCCCTCGTGAAAGTTTGTGTATCGTATCAAAAAAATACCTGATATGGATGTGAATGTAAGCCTCTCTTCATTTCTGAGGTGGAAAAACATTTCTTGACGGAGACAGATGTTGCTTGAAACATCCTTTTAAAGTCTGTGAATCCATTTCTTCCTTTGCAGGAATCTCTTAACCACACCTATTTGCATTGCTCTGTATGTTTTGTACATCCCTTGATCGTATGCCGCCCCTCCTTTTTAAAAGACACTGCACCACAGCAACCACAAAACTCAATTTGGAGGATTTATACGTCGTGTTTTCTCTTTCCTTAATGTCATGCCACAAGAATTTGAGAAGTTTTACAAGCCCACTTCTTTGTATTTTTCACATCATGTCACCAGTGAGAAAAACATTTCCCCAGAGCCGGAAATGGTATACTGGCAGTGACTAACAGCATATCCAGACCGGCCTTTACAAAGTGTTTTGCCAGACTGGATTCTGTAGTGTACATATACAGGCCGTAGTGTTTACAATGGGACAAAATGTCGCATATCTTTGTCTGCTTGAGAAGAGAAACAAAAATCTGAAATGAATGACTTCTGGAAGTTTGCACTTTCAACATGTGGGCTGCCTTAACAGATCACATTAAACACGGGAGTTCATGAAAAATAGTAAGGAGTGGGAACATTTTGTCTTTCCGCTGGATTTGCCATTTTCGTACAAAAGTTTCGGAGAAGTAAAACAAAGAGGAACTATAGGCAAATTCAGACAATACTCACTCAGTGCGTCTGAGTTTTTTTTTGGACACAGCAGAGGGAAAATACAAAGAAGCTGCATGCATGAGTTGCAGTGGAATAAACAGCATATAAACAGGTATAACCAGTCCTATCAGTCATAGCTTGACTCATCACTCATAATTCCATATGGGTTTGACATGGTGAGCAGCCTCTGCACAATGAAGGGGTAGAATGGTATTTATTTGAAAGTCAAACATTTCGGCTCACAACCTCATTTGACGCAAACGTGGAACTGTGGCTGCCGCTGCTGAGCGTGACCCGGTGCCCGGCCATACGTTTGACTCTCGCTGCTTTTTCACTGTTGAATTTAATCACCAGGCGTGATAGATGGACGCCCCGAATGGAAAGACGTTTTGTTTCTGTTGGTTCGAGACCAACTCTTAAGACTCTTAACACCAGACATCTTACGGCTCCTGCTTCAAACGTGATAGATTTCCGATCTAAAAAGAGCTAGCTTGTTATGATGTATGACAGAGGATGAGATCATTGTTTTTTTTAATGTAATTAATAGGTCAGCTTGAGATGATTGCTCTGCCGGTTCACACTGCCTCGATAGATCACTGCCTGTGGCCTGCCCGCTCTGTGGCTCATCTTGATAAAACAATTAGCTGGTGAAAAACAGATGAGTCCTCCGACGTCTCAGGCGCTGACACTGGACGAAGGCTGGTCGTCAAACACTGATCTCATGTCCCTGAAGACACTTTGATTGTCATAATTGCCGTACTCAGAAACACATTAGTCCCATCTGCAGTCGATTGGCGCCAATAAAAGTGCCAAGGAGCATTCTGCAGCTTGTTCAGATGGTCACGGATGATTAATCAGATTAGACATTTAATATCTATCACTGGCCTCTGCTGTCGTGGACATAAATATACAGACACAGATAGGGGAAAGGGGCACCGGTGTTTTCTTAGGGGATCAACGGAAAGGCATGAGTGAGTGGTCGACTTCCTGAAAGGACAAACGCTGCTGCCTTCCAGCAAACAGTGAAGAGCAACAACGCAGAGGATATAGTGGCCTCCCAGAGGACCCTCCGGCAGAAGGAAAAGCCATCCAAAAACTGAGGCATAAAAGTGCAGATGAGTCGCAGAGACAGCTAAAACATCTCCCACACAGGCGCAGCGTGTACTGCCCTCACAAAGCGCCAGCACATGTGCCCGTGCATGCTCCGAGTTAAGGCCGGTTGAATATGTGAGGCCCAAAACAAACGCAGGAAATCATCTATTCACAAGGAGAAAAGAGAGAGCGTGCAGGGATGAAAGTCCTCATCAGGATTCAGTGTTCCTAGTGACCGGGAGTGAATATGAGGTATGTGAAGAAACAGCACACCTGATATGTTCTGTTCGCCATATGGCACCTGAGCAGCTACCAACTGAGTGAAAACAGTCCCAGCGGACCATTAACATGTTTGAGGCGAACCAAAGAAAGCGAACTGCGTAGCCCAGAATTCCTCAGTCTGTCAAAGCCATTCCTGAGACATTATGTATTCTTCGACGCAGGCATCGTACATCGACGCCCGACGCTCAACCCTCAACCGAGCTCTTGTTGTAACTCAAAGATGGCATTATTTCAAGTGACACAATAAATTTGATGTTTTCAAGGAATAATTGGGTCAGCGGCCGCGGCGCTACTAAGCTGGTGGTAATGTAATTACAGCAGCATGGCACTGCCTTCTTCCCCTCCCTGCCATGCCAGAGGGAGACGCTCAACAGAATGCCACTGCCTCTGGAAGATGAACTAGAGATCTGTCAAAATGGGGATAAGGGGCGTCTGTGGTTAACACTTTTGAATGAAGCCGGCAGACAGGGGGTGCCTTCTTTGTCAGCTTGCTTGGATCTTGACCAGTGTGACGTGATTACAGCGAAAGAAGATCACAGAAAGGAATGAATGAAGAGCGCCTTTGTTGCTGGAAAAAAGCAGATAGCAACTTTTATGTCTCATCACCCTGTAGAATCCGTCCCTATACATTCCCCAAATACAGCCCGTTCTGTCTCACTCGCTCACTCACTCTCTCACTCTCACTCTCTGTGACTCACACATACCATAAACACACATGCAGCCTCTGCGTGGGTTTCACTTTCCCCAAATCATATGACACAGGCTCGCGTAGAAATCGAGACAAAAGTCTAACCTTCCATTGCTGTCCAGACACCCACGTCACTTCCAGGACCCGCACACACTCCCAGCAGCACCATCACATAACACTAGATAATCCATCTTACATAATACCGCTGCTTCTTGATATCTAGAAATCAGTCCGCAGGTCTCAGCACTGTGTTGTTGCCTCTGCATTACCTGAGGCCTTTACCTACAGAACGTTATTACCACGCTGTGTGTTCCAGCTCAGCTCCACCCATGTGACCGTCTGCCTGTGCGCTGCTCTGAACACACCCCATAAATACTTGCGACGAAGATAACAGGAGCATAACAAACAGCGGGAAAGGCACCTACTGTGTTGTTGCAACGACACAACGTGCTTTGAGGGAGTCCTAGAGAGGTATTGTCTTGTCTTTTCCCTCTTAAGTGAGCATCAGGAGGCCTGGGGACAGCTAGAGAGTGCTTGGGGAGGTAATAGGGACATATTCCAAAGATCAGGGCGGGATTAGCACTAATGCCTGCCGGCTTTATCTGCAGTCACGTGGGTTAACACCTGGCTGCAGTGTTGGTGGCAGAGCCTGGGCCTTGCTGTTTGTGTGTGTGCGTCTGTGTTAATCCATCAGACACCTCTAACTCGGGGTTAGGCAAGCATGCAGGGCCCAAGTGAGCACCAGCAGGCGCCTCTCCTCCTCCTCCTCCTCCTCCTCCTCCTCCTTCTTCTTCTTCTAAAACCTGTCCTGCTCTCAGTCAAAATAATGAAGAAACGTGAAGAGCACAGTTAGTTAGATGTGTTGTGTTGGCACCGGGGTGGGCCAAAAAGCCTGTAAAATAAAGTGGATGTTCTGAGCCAGGATTGGCTGTTCTAAATCCAGCCCTGGTTCTAATGCAACTGAAAAAGGCTTAGGTTAGACTGTGCTGTAATTTTGCTGGGCAACCGCTTCGGTTGGCTTGTGCTCTGTCACTCAGTAACCGTAGGATAATTAAAACGAGCCTGTTCCTCGTTAGCGAGAAAGCTGCTGTTCATTATTTCGAGGGGGGGAAAAATGGGAAAACATCTGTAAGCAATGCCAGAAAAATAGCGATCATTGTTACACGCATTCTTTGAACGCTAAACGTGATTCCTGCATCGTTTTGATCCGCTTGATGTAGGTGAGCGGTTAAACAGATTTGATTCTGGAAGCGCTACTATCACATCCAATGGACTTATAACAGATTAATCCAGTGACCTAACAGCCCAGCACAAAAGCTCACAACTCAAACCTGTTGCTGTTAGGGTGGCGTTAATGAGGTGTGAGGGGAAGACACACTTGACACCTGTCCTAATTTGTCGTCCCCTTTCTATTACGGGACGGGCTGAGGCGAGGTACAGTCCTGACATGTATTTAAATAGCCTTTCGAAAACAGACAAAGCAGTTATGTGAGGCTTGGCAGGAGAACGACGCTTTGCCTCGTCAGTTTTGTGCGAGTAAGATTGATGTTGTCTCGGCTACTTTCTAAAGAAGAGTCTATGAGCTGCTATTCTGGCGGCTAATCTGTCTATGCCAGATCCTCTTTTAACACAACAGCATCGCCTCTAAACCCATGTTAAACATGTTGATGTTGCTGCTACAAAAGATTGACGGCCATCTGGCACGCATTGAATAACCACTTTTTAAATATGACCCACGCGAGCAAGCACAAGCAAGTACAAACATCCAAAATATGACATTTTATATCTTTATAAGCCAGAGCTCTTTTCAAACGATTAAGATTTGTATTATTTGCATGCATAATGTATATTTTAGCGAGAATCTGACAAAGAAACGCGGATGTGATGATGAGGAGCGCTGCATCCGTTCCGCTCCCCCCTTCGGTTTCCTCCAGTTATGATCAGCTTTGGCAGGTTATGAAAGTTGAACGGCTCAATTGACTTCAAGCTTAACCTCGATCCCGCCTCTTGGGGCTCTGCGAGATACAGTATAATCTCTACGTATGATATGGGCTTAGAGAGAAGGGATCATCACTTCAGTAAAATACCCACGGAGAGTATCATCAAGTTTGCCTCTCCCAGAGCAGCACTGTAATTTAAAATCACAGTTTATTTAAATGATTAAAGGCGCAGCACTGCGAAAAATGTCAACCTCTACAATGATGAGCACGGACAAAAATAATTATCTGAAATCGGTATTTCATAAGATTTCTAAGTACTGCTCCAACTTTTGACAAAGGAAAAGCCAGAGAGTATTTGAAGAGCAATTATCCATGACAATGAGGCAAACCACCATGTTGGATAAGTGACAGGAAAAGAAAATATTCCTCACTGTCCAAACAAACTTGTCTGCATGGTAGGAGCTTATTCAAATTCTGCAGAATGTGATAA
This sequence comes from Nibea coibor, assembly GCA_023373845.1. Classification (NCBI taxonomy): domain Eukaryota; kingdom Metazoa; phylum Chordata; class Actinopteri; family Sciaenidae; genus Nibea; species Nibea coibor. The sequence goes on from CM041725.1 coordinate 4,947,899, forward strand.
TAATTCATTATCTTGTATCTTTTCCAGCATGGTGGCCAACCACTTTTAATCAGTGCCGATCAGTTACCGCTCTGCACACATTGCGTGACAGACCGATGTGCACTATTGACATGCGGTTCCAGCGAGGCCCGCTTGTTGATACAGATAATCCAACGTGTGTTTTCTGCCACTCAAGCACTTGGTGAGGCATCCCTGTCAGTGGCACCTAACACCTTCCCCATAAGCTGCCAGCTTAAACTAACAAAAGAAGATGCGGTGTCCTTACCGTTCGGCCGGCTAATCCAGACTTAGCTGCGTGGCGTCGTCTTCAGCTGACCTCCACAGGCAAGTGCTGGCTGGGTAAGTCCATCATCATCATCACAGGTGAGGAGCAAGGGCAGGACTCCTGCTTGTTTCCCTGAAATTCATCAGAACTTCCAGTTCCTGCAAGTAAGGAAGGTGTCCTGACTTGATTCAGGTCCAAGATGTATTACTGATTTAACATATTCCCAGTTCCATAGACCTGCATCAGGTTGCAAAGATCAAAATCAGCATTCCTCTGAAAAGCGTGATCCTCATGGCACTCAGATTGACACGATCATAGAGCAGAGACGTGTGTGTGAACAGAAGTCCTTGACTTGGCATCTGGTTCACTTCAGAAAACGTCTGTCATCGTGTTGCTCCATACAAAATTGCTGCTCCCGCATTTCTTCTTTGCACAAACCCGAACCTGAAACGGAGGAACAGAGCGATACTGAGGTACGGTGTCATGTCATAAACAGATCTCACAGATGCCTTAACTTTTATTCCATCTGTTTTGAAACTCTTTCCATATCAGATCATTATATCTCCATCTCCAGCTGCACTGTGGGATAGATAATCCGCATCTCATCTCCTTACCCTCTTTCCAGCAGCAGGTCTTCTCTTTAGTTCCAAGGAGGGAAACTCTGCGGGTCGAGAAGATGGGTTAGGGTGAGGAGGGAAAGCGTGGTTACCGTAAGCCGAGCAGAGAGCTTCTCTGATGCCTGTCTGCTACACCCCCCACACACACCCCCCCTCCACCTCTCTCTCTCAACTGTTGCTCCTCCTCCTCCATAGTTGTGCTTGTGGGCCGAGTCAGATTACTCCTGACATGATAATCTCTCTGGCTCTAGCAGGAGCACTAAAGGATGCTTTGGCCTGAGTAAGGGCTTACATTTACCTTCTGCCGCAAGAGTCTGCCATCTTAAGTGGACGACTGGTAATAGCCTCAACTGGGCAGATCAGTGCAGTCAGAGAGAGAGAGAGAGAGATCTTGCTGAAGTCTTTGAATCTTTCAGGGGGAAATAAGAAAGTTCTCAGTTAGTTGGTGATAAGACAACGCTAACTCCAGCTAAATGGAGTTATCGCAGCAGAGGTATTTCACGATAATTCAGTCTACACTTGACTGGAGATAAAACCAGGGATGTTGTTGTTGGGAACGTCACGTTCGTGTCCCCCCCCCCCCAATACAAACCAGTATTTTAGCCCTTGAGCCTTCAGCAGGCAAATGAGGAGCAGATGGCTGCACTTTTGGAAGGTATCAGGCACTCCAGACTGCAATCTAAATAAATACCCCATCCGTGGAGGAAATGCGTCAGGTGTGTGGGGTCAGTCATATATAAACAACAGCCAACCAGTTCGCAGAGGAATGAAGCGGCGCACGAGGGAGGCACAGATACGCGATGCTTTACAGGTGCTGTTTGAGTGCATAAACCAGTCAAATAAATCAAGAGGTACAATGTTGATCTAAACAGAGCTGATGACATTAAAATTGTGTCTGCAGCCAAAGATGTTGAAATAAAGTAGCTAACTCCGTGCTAAAGCAATAAGTCAGCGGAACAGGAAACAAATTATTTGCTAACAAATATCTCATTCTAACGCCATGAGTCATTCTCATGTCCTCGGGCCAAATTATACACAAATCGCACTACTTCCACTAGTGGGATGGACATGTGGTTTTCTAGGACTTAAAATTCTAGGACTTAAAATTCCTTCAGTGTTGACTAAGAGAAAACAGGGACAAACCAAAAGAGTATTTACCCAAACTTGGTCCCATACCAGGAAATGTGTATCGATGGATATTCCGAGCTTGTTATCTCACCGACTGAAAGCGTAGATTTCGTGTAAAGTCCAAAGTGAAGCCAACACAAACTCTCCCCTTTTAAACTTCAGCTTCAGCCCTTCAGCGCAGACTTGAGGGAAAACACAGTGCCACAAATCAAGACAGGATTCATGCTCTTCTTCGTGAGGTGGGGGAGGAGGCGGGGGGAATATTTTGGAGACAGCAAGCAGGTGCAAATTGATCCAGATCTCCCCTCCAAGAAACTAATAAAGCATGAGAATTATTAGGACTAAGTTGTTTGACATAGACTTCAATTATTGGCCAGAGGAGCCTATGTAAATACATAATGACTTCCAGTTAGCAGGGGATATCGTGCTTTTCCATCCTTGAAAAGGAACTATCAGCACAGCAGAAAAACATTTCCTGACGTCGGGCAGGAACGTTTCTACTCCATCCATATTGTTAACAGATGTGTAAAGTTTTCATAGATCTACAGTATGTAAGCTGCAATAAAAGCCCAACAGCTGTTAATTACTAAATCAAGTCAGAGACAATAAGGGTGAAACATTTGATCTGTATACACTGCAACGTCTCACTCCGCAGCTAAGATTACATTAGTCATGAATACAGTCTGACACTCAGAATATACAAGAGAAAAAAAAAACAACAAAGTATGCTTCCAATTTAAATATGATAGAATCCCATGCACATCGTATTGAATCTTTTCCACTGGGCGTGGATGAGTGAAGAAACACATTTTGTTTAGTTTGGGCAAGATTTTTAAGGAAGCCCTCAATCAGTAACACTATAAACACCCCATTCCAGTGGAGGTGTCATTAGAAAGGCTGGAAATAAGGCACAAATGTTGCTACTACGCTCTTCTTGCACAAGATGTGGTTTGATGATTGGACAAGAAGCCTTCAGCCAAATGTCATCTCAGTGAATGGAAAAGTACTTTTTAGAGAACCAAAATCTAAACAGGCATTTGTGAAAAAGACGCAGAGGGACAATGAGAGCTTTTTCATGATGAAAGACAACACCTCTTTTCTGGAGAGAGTGGTAACAAGGTAAATCCATCTTGGCCCGAGAACAAATATACATTGCAATTTAGAGTTGTGACTGGAAGAGATGAGGCCCCAGGAGGGCTGCGGAGGCCGCTGGTGTTTAAAAAAGAAAAAAGGGGCCTGGGTGGATTGTGAGACACTTTTAGTTCAGCACCTCCGTGCACCTCAGTTTGTGTAACAATTTGTACCTCCTGCTAATACATGTGGGGTCTATTTATGTGCATTGCAGTGTATTTACTGTAGCTCCAACACAACTACAACCTGAGAAGTGAGTCGGTGTTTAAAGTGACACAGTCGCTTTGTGAATGCAGATAAATGCTGCCCCCATCTGTCAGCGGCGTGCAACTACATGCAACACAGATTAAACCAACCAATCCAGACACCAAAGCTGAAGTAGATTTTGTCATTTAATGAAAAAAAATATTCTGAGCTTCGTCAGCTTTTAGAATTTTTTTGTTTCGTTACTTCACAAATGTGCCACTGTGATTCAGCACAGATGGCTTTGCTGCATGCATGGGAGACCTCCTGCTACAGCGGCTTCCTCCTGCCCTGAAAGCCCTTGGTGCCATCAGGGCCGAAGGGCTGACGCAGCACTCTTTGCATCAAGCAGGGTGCGTACGGGTGCCCTGCCACCTTGGGGTTTAGTGCACTGGCTGCAAATTTACGCCTGAGCACCCAGGGGATGTGAGCGCCATCTTTATCACTGACCACAGAGCTCCAGCCTGCCCTACTGTACCTCTGATGCAACCCAAAGAAAGACTGGCCGTTGCAGCTGGTGGAGATCTGCTCAGAGGTTCTTTGTGTGGAGTTATCCGAGGACTCTCGGGGCTGAGAGGTGTCTGGAGTCTCGTTAGGAACTGACGAAGAGGATTCCTCCTGGACCAAATCCTCTGAGGTTTCAGGTGGACTTTCCCAGGACTTTGCAGATTGGTCCTCGTTGTTTTCCTCTGATGATTTGTCCCTAGCGATGTGGTGCACTGGCAAAAATCCTAAAGGTACCACACGCATTCCCTCACCGTTAGACGTCTCCTCTTCTGCTTTCAGGGCGCTGCAGACCTTACGAACCGCCTCCAATTTATCAAACTTCACCACCGCACACAAATCTTGCCCAAGCTTATTGTGACGCTTGGCATAGCACTTCAGCTCCTTGGGAAGCTCTTTGCCAGGATGTAGGATCCAGAGAGAGGTAACGTTGCCGTGAGCGCTGAACTTCTGGAGGATCCTCTCGTACAGTGATGGGTGCTCGGGGCCTCCTTCGTTTTTCCACCACTCCACAGAAATGTTCCAGACGAGGAGTAACTTGCTGGTGGGGGAACACAGCAGCCACTCGGGAAGCGTCTCTCTCCTCTTCACTTTGGTGCAGTCATCACTCACCTCAAGAATATCTGAGTACGCTGCTCCTGCCAGAGTCATGTACCAGTCTGTGGTCAGGACCTTTATCTGTGACAAACAGTGGGCAAACTCAGCTTTGTTTGCATTTTACAGGATTGTTCTTATTCAAACTGATGGAATGTAAACACCGCAGAAAGAACATGAAATCTTGCCTTTTTTTCCCCCCTTCCTCCGTCTCTCTTTACCTTTTTCAAACAAGTGAGGAGCTTGAGGCTGACGTAGCCCTGTTTGTTCTTCTGCACATGTTTCAGCAGGAAGCCGTCCTCTGCCAGGTGGCTGCAGGAGAACAAATCCTCCAACTGGGCTTTAATCTTCAAGCAGAGCAACTCACCTTCACGGTCTTCTTCATCTTGGACAGATTGTGCATCATTTCTACAAGAACACATGGCTCAGCATCATGATATACTGCAATGTAGATTAGTCAACCATATGTTATCTAATTTCCTTACCCAATTGGATTACTCATGGTATCTCCTTAGGATAGTGGAAACAGGTCACCGAGCTGCGTTGTTGTTTCTTTGGAAAATAAAGGAAGCTATTAAGAAGACGCAGGGGTCTAGATAGACTCAATACAACTAAATGAAGAAAAACATGCATCTGGACACAGTTCATAAAACCACAGCGATGGCAGATGGTTCTGTGGGATCCAAAACAAAAGTTTGTAAAATGCCACAAGCAAAATTCCACATTGCACAACTACAGCTAATAACAAATACATGTTCAAAAAAAATAAAAAAACAAACAGAACATCATCACAGATAAAATATGGCCCACTCCGTGTGGCAACATCCTCAAACGTGTTAGATGCACAATCAGATTTATGATACAACCAGACTCACAATGCATAGTAGGACTAAAACATCAACAGTTATTATTCTATAAATCCGGACTTGTATCCTGTTTGTGAGGTTTCTGTCAGAAATAATTCAGCATGTCTTTGGCTGAATGGTTCCCACATGTCGAAAGCAACAACAAACAGTCGCCTGAGAACAGATAGCCTGTTTCCTTCCATACGTTACAATCATTGCACATAGCATAAATATACAAACTCAAACATTTGCTTGACTTTTCCACAGATTCACTCATCCCATTTTTTTTCCCCTCCACTACTGTTATGCGACATCTGCTACGCCTGCTACTGTTACAGGCCCGGAGATGATGAAGCCTTGCTATGAGAGAGGGGACAGCACCCAAAACTTTTATTCTTATATCAAATATTTGCCACTAAATGTCGTTATCGTATGCTGCAAGTTTAAGAAAAATTCAGCAAATCTGCTGGGCATGGTTTGATCTGATTTGATGGTGGTGTCTCCATGGCAACCCAAGTAAACAACTCAACAACTGTAATTAGATTCTGTGCCCTTAACCCAACCCTCACTGACTTAATTACTATAATAAACACAATGAAAGAATTTAACTATTCAATTTGCGTCATCACTGACAGGTGTAGGATTACATTTTTCCACTGACAAAATTGCGTTGCATTGTGGGATTGACAGCAGAAAGTCAGACGTTGCTTTCTCGCTCCTCTGAGGGATCATTTTCACACCAACAGTTTGAACATTCGAATGAAATGTTGGCGCTCGTACCGTAAACAAATCAGCCTCGGCTAATCCGCTCCATCACGACTTGTATGGGCGTGATTTGATTTGGATTTGATTGACAGTTGGGGTCTCCATGGCAACACAAGCAAAACAACCCAACCAACAATGGTCAGTGAATTCTGAGTCTTCGATAAAAAATGTGATGTGATGGAAAAATATGTGACAGCATTTTTTTTTTCTCGACACACCCAATCACAAAAAAAACAGAGAAAATGTCTGAGGTGAAATGTGCCGACAACTTCATGACAAAGGAGCAAACTCCATCTATCACTGAAGACTGTGAGATGTACCTTGAGTTAAGAGTATTTTGCCTTAAGTAATTCTAGATTTGGCAAATAAGTCCCGTTCATGTAGGACAACACTGCTTACACCAAGAAGCTGATCATGAAAATCGTTCCCGGGGTGGATTTCTTCACAGTCAGCTGGGACAAGAAGCCTTTAGAAACGCCTCGAAATGAAGGACACACACGGTAATGAACTAAAACTACAACATTCCAGCAGCGGGAGATAAAGCAGACAGTTTCCAGGTGTCCCCAAAGGGCAAACGAGCAAACCTGTAGTATCAGGAATTTAAATACTCACATTTTGAAAAAAGAAACAAAACATCACAAGCCAGGATTTGTACAAAAACCCAATTATTTAACTTTATTAACATCAATGTTTTTTCTTTTTCATCAACAGTTTCTTTTTAAATTCCAGTTCTTTATCAACAAATAGAAAACAGACTGTGTGTACAACAGATCGAACCCCTACAGCACTAAGCATTCACAAGGTAAAAATGAACATTTTTAGTTTTTCGCCAGCGTTTTCAAGTCCCCCCTCCCTCTCCTTCCCGCTGCCGCCTCCGCCACCGCCACCGCAAACGCTTAGGCCTCTCGGATCAGACGCTCCCCCTCCTGCGGCTCGTGTGGGAGAAGACGATGTGTGCTTGAGTGGGTGCGATGGCCCCGCGCCGAGGAGGAGTCTATCCACTTTGATGGATGGGGTGGGGTGGGGGGGTTGTACTGTGTTTTTTCCTCATTCAGACGGACAACCAGCTGTCAAAGTTACTATGGTAGTACAGTAGATACAACGGTGTTTCCATTAATACACACTCTAGGACAGCAGGCTCTCTGCAGTCTCTAGGGTTGGTAGATCAGCAGAATTAATCCTTTTTAACAATATACCTTTGAAGCTGTGTATATATCTATGTGTAATTGTACATATATATAATCAATCATAATTATATATATATTTATAGTTCTATTTCTGTATAAAATAATATCAGGTTTCAGTCCAAAGGGCTGAGTCTCTTTCCCTCTGGTAGGAATGGTTGATTCTGTACAGGTGCCAGCGTTCATGGCTCCGCTCCTCAGCCCATGTGAACCACTTCCGCTCCTTTCGGGTCTGTGCGGTTCAGCTCCAGCGAACCGACCAGGCTAACTGGGCAGTGAGGAGATGGGAGGGACTTGAAGAGCAACAATATTCAGAGATTGGGAGATTTTCTGTCAACTACCCTTTGGGTATAAAAGTCTGTTTTTCCTCAGGTAAGTTCTCCGCGGTGGAGTATGAAGGCCTCAATGCCATAGGCTTCTGATGAAAAACAACCAACCAAAAAACAAAAAAAGAGACGTAGAAATCATGTGCTTTCCGTTCCTGTACACCTCTGATTTAGTCGCTAATTCACTTTTTGTCTTATAACTAGCTACCATGTTTACAGAAGGACGAACCCTTTAGCGAGTGTGTGCTCTGAAATCGGTTTTCTCAAAGTAGATTCTTTTTTTTTTTAATATCGAAAACAGCAAGTGAAAAAGGCAATTTTTTTTTTTTAGTTATTGAACTGAGTAAGACAAAAAAAAAATGTTATGACACATAATATGAATAAAACGATAAATGTCATGTGACAAAAGAAATCTGACAGCAGCTCAGAGAACGGTGGTCCTCCCGTATTAGTATCTAGGAACGTGTTAAAAATACATGTCCCTTGTGCTAAAAGTACCCTAAAATAAAAACAAAATTTAAAAAAAGTACTGATTATGAAAATAATGCATGCCCCCTGCTGGGCGGTTTAAGACAGAAGAAATGTCTGATGTTAAAATGATTATTAAAAACAAACAAATACACTAAACAATACCATTTGACATAGTGAATCAGAATATTGACAATAAAATTAACATAAAAACAGAGAGAACGCTCTCTTAGTGCTACCAGTAGCCTTTGACAATCAGGGAGGTTTGGCTTCGACGGAGCAGAGAGGCGAGCTGCCCGTCTGCGCTGTCGCATCTGTACAAGAGTTGTCATGTTTGTCATAGTCACTGTAAAGTTTCTGTTATTATTTTTAAAGCAAAATCTCATGTGGTTGGTTAAAGTCGGCGTGGATCTCTGTTCTGTGATTGGTTGAACCCGTCGCCGGGTCTGCAAGCGCGTCCCTTACTCCTCCTCCCTCCGGTAGCTGCGAGGAGTCGGGTTTTTTTTAAGGGGGTTGGGGTGGGGGGAAGGGGTCAAGTGAGTGGATGGTGGCTGAGATGGGACACTTGGCACACTCCTGAGAGGTTTGACCAGGGAGGCTGCTCGGTGGGAGTGGTTATGTTGCATAGTGGTCAAAGCTCCCCAGGTACTCCAACGCTGCCCTGTAGCACAACTGGTACTGGTCCTGGACGAGAGAGGACGGAGAAGACACCTCAGTTAGAAAGTCTGAACGTCACATGTCGTATCTGTAATTTAACTCTGCACACGCGACATCTATTGCATACGAGACTTATTTCTTTGAGCTTTTTATTGTGGAGTCTTTCCGTCTCTGTCTGAGGATGGCGAGCGCCGTATGAGTAATGAAGTTACTCATCTCTGTAACTATAGCTGGAGTGCTTGAGGGTGTTTGCATTAGATGCAAAAGGATGCTTCCTTCTTTCCTTTTTTAGCTCATTTATATTCACACCGTGTCAGTCTTGCTTAATATGCCGTACTTGTTTGTTGTGTAATGCATTTATCAATTCTTAATTTGAGCTAAATCTGACATTGGACCTCTGCGATAGCAGCAGAGGTCAGCGCTCCTAAAACCTCACCAAGTTAAAAACAAGAAAAGAAAAAGACACTTTAGATAACATCAAGTTTACACCGTGAAAATATACAACGGTGACTTTGGAATAGCGTCCTGTCACCGTGGGATGTTGAGTATGAACAATCTCCCCCGTCTGCACTCTGTTCTTACCTCGGTCTGCACCATGGCAGGCCGCTGGGTGCGAAGCGTCTTCACCGTCTGGAAGAGGTCGACGACTCCTTCATACCTCATCCTCTCCAGCACGATGCTGAGGGTGATGAAGACTCCGGTCCTGCCCACCCCAGCACTAAAAACACACACAAAGTACTCTATTACATCTCCTGTTTAAGTCTCCTGAACACTTTATGACTTTAAAGTTCAAGACGAAGGATTTTATTGTACTTTGGAAACTAATCTGAGGTTGTTCTGAATATGAAAGCCTGACTAAGGGAGTTCATTTGACCTGTAAACGTGATATGTCTGTTATCATACTGCACTGTATACGTGATGGAGGTCAGCAAACCACAAACTACAGCCTCCTAAATGGCTGTAAAGTTGAAAGTGTTAAAGGATTATTTGCTGTACACCTTCATTACCTCATTTGCTTTCACGTTACGCAGGCTGGACACACTCAGAGACGGCAGACAGGATGTATCTGACTTCACGTCATGATTTCTCTGAGCCCGTTTCCCTCCTTACCTGCAGTGTACAGTGATTGGTCCATCCTGTCCGAACTGTTCCTTGGTTTTGTGCACTTGTCCGATGAAATCAATGAAGCCCTCTCCGGTTTTTGGCACTCCTTGCTCGGGCCAGTCAGTGAACTGGAATTGGCGGATTGTTCTGGACTGGCCGTCCTGAGGGGCAGCAAATAAAGAGTTTAAGTACATTTAAGGGGCACAGTGGACTGGTAAGTGAACGGGCTGACACTGAGGTGATATATAAGGTGTGCATAATTCAGCCGAGCTTTTTTTTTAATGCTTCAATTCATCTTTATGAGTGAATAACACCCTGCTGTGCACGCATCTCTCACTCTAATAAGCAGTCAACACAAAACACCACCATAAGCGCGGCCTCTCAGACGAGGTCCACAGGTATCATAACCCTGCTGGTTTTTCATGGCAGCCATCTAATCATCTAATTTACACCTGGGATGCAATGTGAATAAGGCATGATGACCCGGCAGGAGAGGAAACCAGTCGGTGTGACACACGAGGCAAACACAGAACTGTAACATGGAGTCACACACTGCGGTGTCGGCACGTGTGAAATGAATGTTTCTTTAGTGGATATTAGACGTTATTACACATTTATGTCTCTGTCAATGCACGTACTGTGTGTGTGTGAAAGAAGGGGTGGATGTGGGATTAGTGCTGCTGTGCTGTGGTCCTTCTGATGACAGTAAAGTATATTTATAGCCCACTGAAACTACTGCATCACAGGGAGTTGCAGTACTGGCCCTCGGGGATTGGAGGCTATGCTTTTCATGTATTTTCACAGTGATCTCGAAACACACACACACACACACATAGATACTCAGGACCACAGCCACACACACACGCACAAGCCATAGAGCAAGCACACTGCTACTAAATCTGGGTAAACATGTTTGATGGTGCATTCGCTTGGTGTCAACCTGTCAGGAGAAATAACACGGGATGCGTTCTGATCATCTCTACCTTGAAATCACGCTCGCTATAATTTTTTACACTTAGTGTGACTGTTTATGTTAAAACCTAAAATTAAGATGGATTCGGCTCGGGTGGTTGTATTTAGGTAAAACGCCAATCAATCCTCATCGCCCCCCTATCGAGACGTACAAGAACACACTCACACACACAGGAGCAAATCCACAGATATTCACACACACACAGAGCGAAGCCGACATACCCTGGCATCTGTGACTTTGAACTCTCTGAGGATGTACTGGGGCATGTTGTACTCAGCCATCGGATCCACCACAAAGTACTGGTACCTGGCTGAACGCTCTGCTGGCCAGTACTGATGGCACTTCTCCTGCAAAAGCAAAAAAAGGAGGCAAAATTTAAAAGGAGCAAAATTTCCAGAATCTTTCAGGAAGAAAAATACATTTTTACACAATGACTGCTTGATGTGCAAATGCAGGATATTAATAGCAGGGGTGTCTATACTTTGTCATTTTGAGTCATGGGGAGGTCTCTGCTTATAAAAGAAAATCGAGCAGAGACTAATCGTTGGGTTTTGAAATATCGTCTGATTTATCTTAGGTGGAAAATATTTACATAATTTGTTTGTGTGCTTAACCACGGCAATGATGTGCATGAAGGCTTTTTTTCATAAACTGTGATTATGGATGAGGGGGTGATAAAAGCTATAAAACACAGTTGAGTGCTGTCAGAATCACATGCGTAATCACAAAAAAACAACTCAGTCAAAGATATTATGGATTTACTCAACAAGATGAGAGGGTTGATTTTTTACCATAAAGTAATAGTTTGAAATTTTGGCAGACGCATTTATTCACTTTCTTGCGGAGAGAAGTTAGTTCAGATGATTGATGCCACTCACGTCTGTCCTTCTGAGGTCTAATGTGAAAGATTTATTGCAAAAAAAGGAGAGGGTGAGGTGAGGCGGCTGAAATCAGCAGCCACACCGCAAAACTGCTAAATCCTTCACACTGTTCCTTAAACTATGAAGCTGGAGCCAGCAGGCGGTTAGCTTAGCTTAGCAAGAAGCCCAGAGGAGAATGGAGTAAGCCAGGCCAGCTGCTTTGGCCCTTCTTCACCCCCAAGCTAAGCTAACTGTGCTAAGCTAACTGTCTCCAGGCTTATACAGTATTTAAAGGACAGCTGTGAGAGTGGTATTGATTTTCTCATCTAACTTCTGGCCAAGAAAGCAAATAAGTTTATTTCCCTGGATGTCGAACTTTATTTAAGATTCACTGCCTGACTTGTTTGTTGTTGCTTTATGACCCCCAAATCCCCAAATTTTCTTCAAGGTCGCTGTTGATGTGTTTGAAAACTCAACTTTATCTGTGTGCTATAGTAGTATGCAAAATTATCAAGTGTATTTGTATGAAACATCTGCTCAAGACAAGAAAACATCACTGTTTAGCCCCCTTGTTACCAAAAACAGAACCAATAGTTCATAAAGTGTAATGCAGGATTGCAGTACGGGAATTATGAGTATGGCTGGAATGCATCCAATTATTGACATATCCGACATGGTAGCATGCTACTTTCAACCCACTGGCATTCCAACCACGCTGATAAGGAAGTTAACTTTCAACCAGAGTTACTGCTCAGGGTTGTAATGAATTAATATTTGAGCAATGTGACGCAAGATTGTTAGGATTCCCTGAAACGGTCCAATGACCTCACTGCCTGCTGCGTTCATCGATGTATAGCACACGTTTGTGTCTTACCCGGCCCATCTCTCGTAGCTTGGTGAGCATGACGACGATGGTGGAGTTGTGCTCCCACAGCATCCTCCAGAAGTCCTCGGTGGTCTCTGCCAGCGGGCCCTGCGTGGCCAGGTAGGCCTTCTGCTGTCTGAAAGACGTACACGACACAGAGGGGAGACAGAGATTAAACATTAGACATAATAATTATAAACTTTATGGCGCTTTTACAGCTGGTATTATAAAACACGGCGCCGAGCAATAACCAGAAAAGGATTTAATGATAAAAGGAGTGCTGCTGTTGTCAAAGGCTGTTAATCCAACCCAAACCTCAAAATTTAATAACGGACAAAACATACGACTGCTGTCTTATAAAGAGCTCAAACGCATTCAGACACAAATTTATTGAAATAAAATTCAAAGGGTGGGGAAGAGCTTTCTCTGTTCCTCCAGTTTTGTTCCATAAAAGCAACACATACCATTTTGGGGACACTATTATATATATGTTTATATATACACAAGGCAGCTGCATTAGCATGACTTGTAGGAAATGGAATCAAACCCATGACTGTGCTTTAAACGCATTCAGCTGCAAACTGCAGAGTCTCTCTCATACTGTCCTGTTGTCCTTGTAGTCTTTGTCAGAATGTCTCTAATGCCAACAAGACAGATTCCTACACCCTTAATGAACACAGCAAATAATCCATGGCAACTATCATCATCGCTGAGCTATTCCTCTACTTCTTCCTCTGTGTAACACAACAGAGAGAGAGGGAGGGAGGGAGGGAGGGAGAGGGAGAGCAAGAGGGAGGAGGGGGGGAGTACTTGATATGCTCACTAAACTAGAGATGAGCTCATCCACTGAGGTGCCAGAGCTGTGCTTGTGTCCTACGTGACTTTGGTCCAGCTGAGCAGTCTTTTTGTCAAACAGCAGGTGGCAGCAGCGCACTGATCAACGGAGTGAGAGGGCGCAGAGGAATCCAACGAAACGCGCATAACCGTGCATGGACACACTCACATGTTTGCAGCACATGTAAGCTTGCATCTAGGTGTGCCAGCGTATGCGTGCAGTGTGCTTTTTTTTTCTTTTTCCCCCCACATGTATATTCAGACACGGCAGCACACACTCGGTCACACACTGAGCCACGGCTGAACAACTAATGAAGGTGCTGCAGGCGAGGCACTAAAGTGGAACCGGGAGATTAGAATATGCTCTGGGCCTCGCTCGCACAAATCAAGAAACAACAGATTGGCGGAGAGAAGAGGAGAGGAGATGGCATACGAGGAGGGGAAGGCAACAGGGTGAGGAATCAAATTAAGAAAGAAAAAAGATGAAAAACGGGAGAAAAAGAGGAATGCAAAGTAAAGAGAGACGTACAAAGTGGAGGGAAGAGATGTGGAGAGGAAAATGTGAGGAGATGAAAAGAGTGAGCACTGCTCTCTCCAGCTGGTCATGAGAGTGCAAAGTAGGACTGACTGCTGAGGAGGAGAGGAGAGGAGAGGAGTAAGAGCACAAGAGGAGAGGCTAAGGAAGAAAATGAGAATATAGGGAAGGGGACTGTAGCAGAGGAGGAAAACAGAGAACGGAGGCTAAGCAGGGGATGAATGCTAATTTTCAAATTGATAGGGTGGACCCCTCTAACCTCCCCATAAAACAGCCCCTAGCCAAAACAACAACAATTCTAAGCGTATAACACAATACTGACTTCTTTGCACACAGTGTCCTGATGAGTGCGCTGCCAAACAGCACAAAGCACTCCCTGCATCATCCCACATGACTGCAGTGCTCGAGGACATAGTGTTTCATTTCAACCTCATTACAATGCTAAAACTCCAGCCTGCATCGGAGCATATCCAGGGCTCGCGCCCCTGATAGCATAGCTGGAATCAATGGCTCGCCTCTCATTAGCTTAGCATATTATTGGCTTTTCTTGAAGGCGCTGGGGTGAAGGGCACTGGAGGCCCCTGTTTAGTTTTTATTTATGCCCAGGCTTTAAAAGCGGCTTAATCACTCAGAGCCACTGGTGCACACAACAGGTCCCAACCCGGATATGTCTGTCTCTGCCATGATGTCTGGTTGGAAAATTAAGATGGCGAGTGAGAGGGGAATGGTGGGAGGAGAGAGTGTGAGGAAAGAGGTGAGAAGGAGACCGATTAAAGAGGAGAACAGCGACAGACAGAGATAAGAGAGGAGTGAAAATAAAGAGGGGAAAAAGAGAGAGAAGCAGAGAAAATGAAGGAGACGGAAAATAATGTGAGAGAGGGGTTTGGAACAGCACACTTCATTACAATACTCTCTCGCTGCAATTATGTTATTTACACAGCAACAATGGAGGGTTGGCCTCTGCAGAGCAACTTCTCATTAACAACAGGACTGGAGAAAGAGGAGGGAGTTGGAGGAGGTTTGGGGGTGGAGGTGTCGTCTCTGTCGACGGCTCGATATGAAGCGGAACCCCATGCGGACCGAACAACATTTCAGCCTCGCTAAATCCATCCCCTTGCTGTACACTTCAGCCACAGATGAGTCAGTGCCTTCTGTCTCTGCTCGTACTTATATAGATATAAAACAGGGGGCTGCCTTTTCATCTTCCTCCCTCTAGGAAGCAATTTGGAGTCACAGAGCACACGAGGACATGCAGTAGCTGCGATATGAAAGAAGTAGTGGCTCAGCGGACTAGAGCCACATCGGCAGAGATGGGAGTAATTCTTGCAACTGGATACTGCTCACTGCGGACTCATCGGCAGTCCCCTCCCATACATTTTTATCTAGTGAATGCTTGCTGTATTTTTCACACCTGTAACAATCGATGATGCCGGGAAAAAAAAACTGCAGATCTGTCACATTCAGTGCAGCCTGGACAGTGATGCAACTATTAAGTTGGCTCGTCACTGTGCCGACCCTCGGATGTTAATTTAAGGGTGTTTACATCCGCTTCAGACGAACCACATGCCGTTACATCCCAATTTTAGGAGACAGAGACTAATTGGAGGTGTTAACATGAACCTAAATTAAAGTCGTTGCCCTTAATATGTGGTTGGAAGTCCTGTTCAATCAACGTCCAGCTGAAGTCTACGACTCATTAATAACATCGGCAGGCGCTTGGTATCTTTCTCGGATGCTCTGCCAGGCCTGCACAGCAGCCGTCTTCACTATTTGCCTTCAGTCTGGTCCAATCTTGGACTGTGTGGCCATAAAAATGAATGCTGATTGCTTTGGATGCACGTTAAGGATCACTGCCCTGCTGCCTTGTCCTAAAATGACAAGATTATGTGCAAAAAATGGATTCACTGTTACCACAACATGGATGTAAACACCGTTAAAGCACAGAGCTGGTGTTATGCAAAGACAATATATCGATCCTACCAACAAATGCTGCATCCAAAGCATGACGTGGCTTATTCTTGTGTCATAGATCTTCATTATTGCATTGGGTAACATATTTTTATGCCCGACACAAACACACAGACACACACACGCAGACACTGTCCTGCTGCATTAGATACTCACTAGATCACCAAATGTATATTAATTAGTCACGGAAAACAGTCTTAGCAAATGTTCTATTTACCCAAGTCTGAGTAACATTTGCTTTAAACTGAAGTGGCCAGCTGTTTAGCAAATTACTAAGCCTTCTTTTTATTTTTTATTTTTTTATCTCTGACTCTTTTTTTAAGCTTCACATCTTCAGTCGGAACAAATGGGCTCTGGAATGCGAGCCAGGCTGCGCAGCATGGGAAGTGACTAATGCATAGCTGGTTTTGATCTTTTCATGAGGTTTGTTGATAATGAGATAAATGTAGAAGAATGCAGCTGTGTCTTTTAAAGTCAGCACTTTATACTTCATACAGTCATTGTATTCAGCTCAAATCTTGAAGTCCTTTACTGACCTGTAGCCGTCGATGCAGCTGGCGTTGATGTAGTCGGAACCCTCGACGCCGCGGATGGGCTGCAGGCAGACGCGGGTGGACTCAAAAGGCATGATGTTGACCAGGCGGTTCTTGAACTTGTTGCAGGGCAAGTTGGCGCTGATGAAGCGTGATGTGTGGGCTTTGGAGTTGGCCAGTCTCTGTTTAATGAAAGGTGAGAAGAAAGCAGGCACACAGAGAGAGGTGGAGAGGGAAAATTAGTGACCTGTGACCCGAGTAAACAAACAAAGAAGTCTGAAATGCTTCCTTGTCAAAAGTCTGTTTTTAGACTTAAAGTTTCCTGCCAAGAAAAAAAGAAGAAGTTCTGCTGGTAGGTGAAACTAAGTGCAGTGGGCTCCTCTTCCATACAGTCCCAGAGCATGGAGGACTGTAGGCGTGACAAGCTCAGCACTGGCAGTGGACAGAGCACAGATGGACAGCACAGGAGTGTGTACGGACAGTCATGGTACTCCGTGATAATTTGTGTGTGTGTGTTTTGGCCAGACTGCGTGGGCACGGAGGCTGTGGCCTCCACATAAGCCTCAATCATTTTCTCACTCTTTCATTCTCAATCGTTGGCAGGAGTGTAGATGCTATTATCACTTCAAACAGAATGGATCATGGTCATAAGAGGCCTAATGGCAGAGCCGCACTGGGAGGAAAGTGTGTAATAACATCACAGTCGATGGCTATTGACAGAAGGTGTGCGTGTGATTGCGAGTCACCTTGAACACCAGCTGTGTGTATGCACGAGCGGCAGTCATTTTGTGATTCTCCGCGTGTAGGTGTGTTCGTGTCTTTGTGTCTCTGCATGTATGTGTTATATATTTGTTCTAGCCCCAGAAATGTGTTGCTGCTGTATGTTGTCTCAGCATCAATGTCACAGAGACGAATTCCTGTGCATTGGCTTATCTGGCCAATTAATTTAAACATACTCAAACGTCTAGGTGATCAGCCGGGACAGAAGTTGCAACCACAGACTGACGTCCTCTTTTGGTTCTTGCAGGTCAGTTTGGAGCACAAAATTTCTGTTAATTACTATCAAAAACTCACATCACTTCCTGGAGTGCGGTACAGTGTCACGGCTGTGAACTATCCAGTGCGGTATAAATCAGAAAAAGCTGTTCTAAGAGGTCTTTGTTCGGTTAAATGCTTCCTGCAGGAGTCTTCTCCAGCAGCTGTCTTCGGTATGACTCATCTGACGTGTGCACTCACCTTGAATTCCAACTCCATGGCAGTAACCGTCTCGCCAGGCGGGGGCTGGGTGAGTTTCTGGATGTGGGCGTACAGGTTGCGCGCCGGCACCTCGGTGTTGCCGCACGTGGCGGCCTCCAGCAGGGCTTCGTGAATGAAGATGTACTGGTCCTCGGTCTGGACCATGTAGTTCCTCTGGGCGCGCATGCACGTCACGTGGCCGTAGATGTCTACAGACTTCTCGTGCTTCATGCGCTCCAGCATGGCATCAATCACGATGAAGCAGCCAGTCCTGCCCACACCCGCACTGATGGAGGGAGACGGAGACATCACAGGATAAACAACTTTATTATTCACTATGTAACAGTATATAATGTCACTCTAGAATAAGATGGTACAAACACACTGGTAAACACACAAAAGCACAAGGTTATGAGTGTTTAATTGAAATGTAAAGACCTTATAATTTATTCACGGTATTCAGAAGATATATATTAACCAAGAATATTTATCACTCAAGGTACAAATGACTTCTTTACTATACGATTCAGCTTTCACATAAGAGCGTGAAATTAGTTTCTCTCCGACCTTCAGTCTCCTTTTACGTGTATAGGTAGAGATTTAACCCTATATATGTGTATGAATGTTCAGCTGAATAGAGTCAAAGACGCACGGAAATCAAAAGTTGAGATGCGTCAGAATTATAAGTATTATAATGTGAGGTAAGTTTTCCACTTCTATTATGTTCTCTCTCCATGCATGACAGCAGAAAACTGGACTTTTATTTGACTCCGTCGCTCCAGCAGAGGCATCTTGAGAGGCTGGAACATGCAATTATTGAGTCGAATTCATGGAAAACAAGAAAAGGTGTTGACCCCGAAAACAAGATTTCAGCATCTCTGCTACGTGTGGTGTCCTTTATGGTGAGTTACATAACACGGTTCGTTTTAACCCACGTGTCCCCATTAAAAATAAACTTAATTTACTGCATACACACATACTGAGCTGCACCCACCTGCAGTGGACCACCATAGGCCCTGCGTCTGGAGGATTGCAGGCCTTTACCCGCCGTAGGAAGGCCAGGATGGGGGTGGGGTACTCTGGCACCCCGTGGTCTGGCCAGGCCATGAACTGGAACTGTCTCACCTCTCTCTTCTCACTGGAGCCATTCTGCAGAGAGAGAGTCGGAGTGAAGTCGAAAGCTGTAAGCTGGGAGCTTAGTGGGATAGCCTGACATACTAAACTGTAACTGGCTGCTTTTTTTTTTTTTTAGAGAAATGTGTCACACGGGGAAAAAATATTACAGGTTACGGTCAGAGTGTTGTGATAAAAATGAAAAAGTTTGAAAGGCGCAATAATTTCATTGTCAGAAAAGTGCCTATTTTAAGCAGAAGTCTCGAGTTGACTCACTTTGATAGCGGCACATAATGTGCTCTCCTTGTGGCTGTGATCATTCTGCAAGTGTAGGTGTAGATAATGTGTATAATTTTGGAATTGAACCCGGCAGTTTCTCAGAAATGGTTCTTGGCATTGTCACCATTTGTGATTGAAACCAAGTAACCGCTCCAGCTGGAGACTTGCTTTTAATTAGGGATGATAATAATGTTAGAAATTAAGAATGTAAGTAATGGAAAAATAGCAGGCAGAGGAGAAATAAAGGGCGAAATATCAGTCACATCACCGTGGCACTGAGTGAAAAGCTGAAATTTTTATTGGCTTTTTGAGAACAAGAGACAAATCTTGGATGTTAAAAACCAATTAACGCAGCAAAAAAAGAGTCCGGTGGTAATAGCCTTTATCTGTCTTTAGAAAAATAAGAAATTACTTTTTTAAAATGTGACCCTGCTAATGATGAACTGCAATTACCTACTGGGAACATGTCCTTCGTGACCACGTCTAACTATACGGTTAACTGCGAATGAACAAAGTCAGTACTATACCTTATAGAGGGCAAAAGTACGGACGCTGTAAGTGGCCAACTCCACAGTGTCCAGCATGGTGACCTGGATCATCCCGTAGGTCTCCGTTCCTCGCGACGGCCAGTACTGGTCACACTTCACCTGGCAGAGCAAAAGAGAGAGAGGGGGCACACTGTCAGGGAGTGAACCGCCGCTAACATCCACCACGAGGCTAGTGAGAGGCTTGTAGAATCACACTGATTAACAAGGAGGGAACATTAGAGAGGTCAGATCAAAGGCTTTGTCCACTGTCTAATTAAAAAGTGAAGAGTCCAGAGTCAGACTCCCGCACCTCCGGAAAAGTCAATGGCGCATGCGCATGTGCACCCATGTGTGTCCGCACCTGAAGCAGGCTTCAGAAGGGCATTAAAAAACCCACTTTGTCTTTTACCAGCCTGTGATCATTTTCAATTAGCTAATTGTCAGGTGGTTCACAACCCCCTTGTAATGTATGCTTTTGGCGCATTTGTAATGACTGGCCGCTGCATTGTGGAGGGAGAGGTGTCTAAAAGCCGGCTCTCGCCTGTCGTGAAGAGACAGCAGGTTCGGCCACCTGGCTCCATATGGGCCAGGAACAAACTTCACTGCAGATGAGGCTAAATATCCCCCATACGCCGGCACTGACTGGCTTTGTATCTATGAAAATGACACTCTGGCCTTTGCCGTGATTTTCACTTCACTTCCTCTCTTCAGGAAGGCTCAACTGTGGAACAAAAAAAGGACTGTGGAAGAAGGAAATTGCTGATAACACTCTTCTTCATTTAGACATTTACATGAACCCTTCCTCGGCAGATTAATGAGAAGTCACCACTGGCTGTGGCAGTTGGAGCTCCGCTTTGTTTTTTAAGTAGCAAATATTTCCGAAACAACTTCTGAGTTATTTGGAGTCAAAAATAGGCCACACGGTTGCACAATCATGCCTCATTTGATTTTCATAACACTTAATTTAATAGTTGTTCACAAGGTCTGAAAGTTTCTAGAGGCGATGAGTCACATCATTATTTAAACGCTTCTGTGTTGAATAGATTCTCCCTGGACGTTGTAAAGAATACAATCTTGCTGGGAAAACTTGAAACGCTTGTGACGTGGAGTCTGAATTTGTGGGTTCAGGTTCAGTCCCCGATTATTAACTCAGTGGCGTCCTGAAAAACAGCATGAGCTAAAATAAAATAAAAAATAATGAGCGCAGGTCACTCACAGAATCTCTGAAAGTTACCTCCAACTCCCTTTTTACTTATAGAAACTGAGCAAATGCAAAGTGCGACTAGGACTTGCTGTTATTGATTTGGATAACATAAGAGGAAGAGATGCGGCGCAGGCGAGCTAATCATATTGATACTGCAGTGCCGGGCTGACATTTCGAAGCACCTTGGCTGTCTGAGCGAGCTGGTACAAATCGACAAACAAAATGCGCTAAAATTCACCCCCTCACATTTCACCTCCCCTGGTGACAGCTCCCATTCACGAGCAGAGGTAGACCTTGCAGGAGAAACTCAATTGAGTGATGGGGGAACCACTTGCAGTACAAATATATGGATTAGCAGTCACCACTGTAATGAATATCTCTGCGCTGTCTGAGCTTGGGTGGCATATTCTCCCTTGCAAACACACACGAGCAGATTTCAGGCACATGCACGCAGACCGCAGCTTTCACTATCATCCGCTGCTGCTTCTCGCGTGTCGTCACCTGGCCTTTTGCAGAGGACGCGGACCTCTTATCTAGACATGCACATACACCAACATGCACATAGACACACACACACGAGTGAGTAATACCGCTCATTTCAAGTCTTGACCTTTTTGGGTTTCACTAACTAGTAATGATAGCCCTAGAGGAAGCTGAAATTTGCCTGCTGCCGGATCTTGTCACATTTGTCGAGCTCCTGCTCTGTTTGGCAGCCGTCTGACTGGGTGGTGGGAGGTTGACTCACCCACCATATGTGTGCGTCTGCGTGCGTATGCGAGAGAGAAATACCCAAATAGAGGATGTGTATTTAAGCAAACGAGAGTGGACAAAATAACAGAGAGGAAACGTAGCAGCTAATCAGGAGTACAGCCGGCTTTTTGTGATGTTTTGTCTCATTAAATGTCACGTTAAATAATGTTGTTTTTCGGGACTGATGCAGAAGCTCTTTAATCAATCCAGCTCATTGTTAGTTGCCTCACATTGCACGTCTTTGGAAACTGCGGCAGACATTTATATCAAATACATACTGCTAATTGTCATTTAACTGAACATTTATCCTTCTGTATAGCAGAGGCTGTAATTGTGTCTCATAGACACCACTGTTTAAAGACTAATTAAACAGAAAAAAATGTCTTTGGAGCTCTTAACACATTAATATGCACTGTATGTGGAAAATTCTACCAATAGTAGAAATGTTTCTTGCTCTTTCTGCTGGTTAGGAGTGGAGTTAAACTCCTCTCCACCCTGTTTGATAATTATATTAAAGCTCTGAAGGTACGTGACATAAGTGGGGCAAAAATGTTTCCACCTCCTCTGGTAGAAGGCAGGTTTGGTTCTCTCTCCTTAGTGTTGGCAAGGCAATTCTCAGATGTGTGTAGGAGGTCGAGACAGGCTTAGAAAAGCTGCTTCATTTCTCTTTCTGTTCCTAACGTTAGGTGTTTCCATTATTTTGTCCCCGCGCATGCATTTGGCTCAAAGCAGGAGAGCGTGGTCATCTGTCACGGAGCTCTGAAATTGCCACTCAGGCAGACTGAACGTGCAGCGAGGTGTTTATTCTCACTAAGATCGACTGATTAAAACCATCTTATCAAATGTACGCGCTGCAGATTTTCTCAACGGGATGAATAAATTAGCTCATTTCCGGAAAGGCCACAATCTCCCTAAATGATCGATTGCATCGATTGCCTAAAATGAAAACAGATGATCCTACTTTTTGAACGATGGTTAGTAATTTAAGCGCTTACTTGACTGAACGACTTTTTTTATAGACTCACTGTAGATAGCGAATGATGAACTGAGCTTCAGGTAATGATTCCCACATCCACCCACTCCAAAAAAAATCAATCAATATCCAGTATTTTGGAAATTAACTTTTCCATTTACAATCTCTTTAACTACCAGTCCGTACTCTGGAGACTCGCTTTCATGAGGGCACCGTATGCACACAGTAACAAAGCAGCACATACTGGCAGGGCTCCACACTGATTTATTTACACCAAGGAATTCATGAGCATGATTTTGTGATGGTAATTAAATAAAACCCATCCCAGTTTTGAATCTCAAGTGTGCTCCGTTTTAGCTTGACTGTATTTTTAGGAGCACACGGGTATTGCTGGGTGACAATCCTCTTAACTCTAACTTCAGAGTTTTCATTATAGTGCCTTGGCTTTCAAGAGCCAAATTCAGAGGGAGCAAACACAAATGAGACACTCTATGTCGATGAAACCTTGGCATGATGTTTGCAAAAAATAAATATGTAGCAATCAAGTATGGGGCTCTCTGAGCGGTTTCTAAATAATGACTCAAACAGAATTTGCATTAATATGAAAATCTAAATGTAACGACACTGTGCACGTTCATAATTCAGCTGAAAATATTTCTTATTTCCAGTGCACGTGTTGTCACCATATGCAAAGCTGCCACAGTAACTCCGCCATGAGTGACAAACAAACAACAGGAGAGAAAATGGAGAACGGTTAAAAAAAAAAAAAAAAAAAAGCTGTTGTACAATTTAACTCCACAAACAGATTTAGAGGGAAATCATGCAGAAGTTTTCAGAGATTGCTGAAGACTCAGAAGGAGAGAAGCAACATGAAGCGATACTGTCCACGGACAAGCCAAATATCCTTTGAAGTCCTTGTGACTTTGATCAGACTGACAAATCCTGCTTTAAAGTAGGCCCGGGCGTCTATATGCCTTCAGGCTTTGTTTGGTGTAATGTTACTTCCCTGGTGTCGAGCTACATAAATATATACATATATGTGTCAGGAATCACCATTTCTGTACACATTTCAACCTTCAAACACCGACTGTCTGTCACAGTAATATCAGCTGCGATGGCAAGTGTTAGGATGCACTTATCTGCTGTCCTCCTGGCACTGCAAACCTGACTAGGTCGTGGTAAAAAGGGTGTGATATCACGATCACGTACAAAGTGATCAAACCTTTTGTTGTACCATCATTTGTTGCATGTAAATGCATTTTATGACGTGACGACAGGAAAATGTGTTTCCGGTGAATTGAATTGAAAATCCACTGAATTCAACGGGCAGTCAGTGATCGATTGGCTTATTTCTCAGTGTTTCACAGTAATTGACACCGTGTCTCTTCTTACCCGTGACTTCTCCTCCAGTCTGGTCATCATGACGATGGTGTTGGATCTTTGCTCCCACACCATCCTCCAGAAGTCACTCAGTGTCTCTGGAAGTGGCCCCTGCGTGGCGATGTAGGCATTCTGCTTCCTGTAGCCGTCGATGTAGTTGGCGTTGATGTAGTCGCTGCCTGGAACGGCTGCAGTGAAGACAAAAGAATAAGGGTGTAACCACAGAATGGTCTGTTTGATGGAATCGCTGAGAATAAGATCTAAGTCAATCCTGTCACAATAAATGTTTTCTTACTTGCTCATACTTTACAACCTACATGTTGTGATCAACACTCTACTGTACATCAATTTAGAAAAAGTGCATCTTCTTTGTGGATAAAACTGGAGATTTCTAGAGCAGCAGCTGTGAAATGTCCTTGGTACTTGTAAAGGAGGTTTCAATCAATGGCTGCCTCAGTCAATGGCTATCTGAGGGGTTAAGTGGTTACACGAGCTCTTACCGTCAACAGAGGTGAGAACCACTCTGGAGTGGTCATAGGCAATGACGTTTGCATAGCGATTCTTTGGCTTGTTGACTTCCATGTTGGAGTTCTCCCAGGTAAACTGCTGCCCTGGATCAATCGACTGTGAGTGAGGGCAGGAAGGGAAAGAGACAGAAAGAGGGAGAGAGAGCAGATAGGGAGGTGCAGACAGGAGGAAAAGGTAAGAGAAGAAAACAGAAGCACAAAAGGAGGCTCTTAAGTGTTACAGGGATAAAATGGAACAAGACGGGAGGCTAAAGGAACAGGGTAAAATTACCCCACTGTCTGCTGACACCCATTCAGCCTCAGCACACCATGGACAACAAAGGCTTTAAATGGAACATATAACAGCATCATGTCTGATGAAGAGCCACAGCGGCGCTCTACAAGTAAGTAGCTTTATACTGTGTTGGAGATTGTGCAGACTCAAGCTATTCTACTGCTGGCTGCAGTGCATGAACAGGCTGATGATATGCATGGCATTTGATGCCTTGAATGCTAATCATGAAGAGAATATGAATGCACGTGTTTCGGTGATTTAAATCAACCATAAAAAAACAAAGTGAGAATGAAAAAATGAGGAAATATTTTTAGGCTTGCAGCCCACCACAAACACTCGTCCTCTCGTTTTAGGGCGGTCATATTGAATTACCCGATTCGGAGAAGTCACATGCATGACTTCTCCGTCTTTCTCTCTTTTTTCATCTTCTATTTCTGTTGCCTCGTCCGATCTCGTATTTTTGTTTCACTCCCTGCCTTTCAGGCCCTCTCTGTTTCTAACCCTTCCCTTCTTACGTCATTTGTCTCCCAGGCTAAGACGACAGTAGACTGCATACATATTGATCTGGGGAGATATGTGACGGCCTCCCATCCCTTGGCTCGATAATGTCACAGAGTCTCTTGTTATTCCGTATCGATCCTCCTCAGCTCACACCGGAACCATGTCCACTAATTCCCCAGACCTTTCGCCTCGCAAATCCAACAGGAGTCAGAGCGACACCTTCGAAAATTCCTTTTACTTACTCACCGTGGCTTCTGGCAGTGATTTAATTATCGGAGGGTATTTCAAGTCAAAACCCGACAGCTCAAACATGATAATAATAATTATTGGATAATGGATAAAATAAAGGGTGCAAGGTGAGCCCTGGAGAGAGTGGAGATCATGATCCGGGGCCATGAAGTGATGAGCAGAGTAGCATTTTTTAGAAGACGTTGTCCTGGTGCTGTCAGTTAATTTGGGAATTGCAGGTACGGCAAATTGGTTTTCGACTTCCTCGCTATGTTGTCCTGTGGAGTCAAGTGGCACTTACACAGGTAAAAATGTGGCATAAGTTTAGATTCAAGTTTATTTCCAGAGAAAGCAATGTGCATGAGCGCCCAGACACAAGAAATCTTTCACTATAGCTCCAATTTGCTCGGCAGCAGAGAGTCATGTGAGCAGAAGCCTGTTGCTGCTGATGAGCACAGCACTGCCAAATTTATCTGTCAGTGCCCACCAGTACGAAGAGAAAGATTTCATTTGCAGTCAAAACATGTCATAACCATTTGAGAGCACAGTGAACACAACGGGCACACTAAAATGATGACAACTAGCAAACAAGTTAGGTAAAGGTGGTAAAAAGAGGTGAGAAGCGAGCACCCAAGGTATTCTCGCTGACACACTGGAAACGCTTTCAAATGAACATAATGATGCTATGACGACAGCAGCGTGGTATCGCTTCCTGCGATAAAAAGACTGTCAGGGGGAGACGCGGCATGCCTGATTGACAAATTCTGCTCATTACCCAGTGTGCTCATTGCTCAGTGTGATGTGGACTGGCGTTGGTGGTAAAGGAAGTGTCAGGCCGCCTGAAACATCAGGGAGAGGAAGTGGTGAAGCCTCTACGAATTCTGTGCCTCGGGGTAAGGCGCGACGGGAGCAGCCGGCGAATATGACTGTGACAAAGCGCCACGAGCTCCGCCACAGTGTCTTGGCTGGCACAGAGATGGGCGGCCATCTGCCGGGCCGCAGAGGGGGTCTTCCCTGGCTTGGAATGGTGCGGGGAGGGAATGGAGCTGGGATGGCTGCCTGTAGTCGTACAAGCCACTTCTCTGGCTTGATTCGTTTACACTAACTCAACGGGCCAGGAGGGCGATATGCTGGAGAGGCACCGAGCAGCACAAGAAAGCACTTAATTGAGAGCAGATTTTTACTATGGCCTAATTATCTCCCCAGTTACCTGTTAATTTCACAGTGAACCAGATAAAACACTCTGCTAGAATTTTATACATCTGCAATGTGCAACTTATTAGAAACTAAACGTGATAAAATATTACAAACAACTCTCAGCCTTCAGCTGCGCCACTAACTGCATCCTCCAAAATGGCCGGGAACTGAACTGACACATCTTTAAAGCAATTTCAGCAAAGACTTATAGATGATTTAATGCATAGCTGTGTGTTTGAATGCATTAGTTTCAGTCAGTACTACATTTGTTCAAAAATCACGGATGAAATCTGAATGAATGGAGCTTTATCACATAAAAAGAAACATGCCACTGCAGGCTAAACCACGGAGCACAACACGTGCTTCAAACGGATTCTCCAGCCAGTTATGTAAGGCTGTGAAATGAGTGTTATTTTTACAGTACACTGGACAGACCACTTCTAAAGTGTTGACTAAAGTTTGGGCTTGTAGTGATGGTCACGAGGTCAGCAAAATAAAGAGAAGCTGCCCAGGAAATTTCATGCTAGAGCAACGTATGCTGGCCCCCAGACAAACAGACAGAGGCAATCACATAACCTTTGAGGTGAGGGTAGCAACAACAAAAAAAAAGATGTACGATCATTTGTTGGATCCATCAGTGTGAGCTGAACAGAGCTAACACAGACTGAACAATCAGAACAAATAAATAAGAGGCAGCTTTTGTTTTTTTGTATTCACGGACGCCTCTCCCCTTCATCTGGCCTCGCTCCGTCCCCAAAAAACGACTATGTGCCACTTTAAATGCAAATTCAAACCCCCCTGCACTTTTTTTGGGGAAAGAACACGGACAAGAGATAATCCCTCACCGAGTTGCATCAGAGACCGCCTGCAAAATAACATTCTTAGGGGAAACATCAAGATGCACACAGATTTCTTAAGCAACTCGCCACCTGCTAGCTCTGTGAAAAAGCATCTCGCAGTATTTAATGTAAGTGTTGGTTTCCTGGTGGGATTGTAATGGACTTGTAAAAATGACTGAATAATGCCGGGAAAGAAGTCTTCCATAATCCATTAGAATGGATGCATACGGGATCAAAGCAACTTCCTCTCGGAGAAGATAACAAAGGAACACATTTATATGCTTGAAAGAGAGGAGCACGCTGGTGCTGCATTAGCTCTTACCTCATACTCCTGGGAAAAGCGTAGGCCGTCGTTGGCCTTCAGACGCTCTATGTGGTCAGCGAGGTCGACGACGGGGATGGGCGGGTGCTCCCTCATTCCTGAGAGAGGAAGAGGTGAGAAAACAAAGAGAAGAGTGAGATCGGGCTGTTCCTACATCAGACGCAGACATCGACTTACACGAACACTGGTTGGACCACAGGGTGAGTGAAGCTGCCAGTGGGACCATGAGGTGGCTGTGTAACGGTGAGGAGAGTGCACTTTGTTCAACAATGCATGAAGAGAAGGAGAAAAGAGAGAGATAGAGCGCACAAGTTGAAACAGGCTGGTGACATTTGGTGACATTTGGTGATATCGTCATGCTAAGTGAGGAGGACAGAGGTGGGGCTGGCACGGCAATGCACATGAGTGGCTGGGTGAGCATGCTCCTGGAAGGAAGCAGGAGGCAGACATCTCTCTGACTCCACAACGCTCAATTGGTGGCAGAGGTGGGATCAGAGCAAGAACCCACAAGTCTCTACAAATCAGTCACACTGTCATTTCCCAGAGAGGAAAAAAAAAACTGACTGGTCACCAGCCAAAACTCATTTCTTTGGAAATCTCTTTCCCAACAATAGACTATCTTTCGGCCCAGCCTGGAGCACTTGGGCTGGATTAATTTCAAACAACCCCCCTGCCGCTCTCTAGATTTCTCATCGCAGAGTTATTGGATGATTTATTGCTAATCTACCGACACAAATTCCCCCTGTGCCTCTGAACTTGGCGAGGCTCTGTGCTTAAACGGATTGCTGGGAACTTGCTTTATGTGTGAAAAGTTAACTGTACGCGACGCATGAAAAAGCTCTAAAGTTATACAGGGAGCATCATTAACCTTACACATAGCCTTGAAGTCACGCAGATAGAGAAAGACTTTAAAGAGGTATACATATTCACATTAGTGCCTTTTGGCTGAGTGCGTCTGTAAGGTCATGGGTCAGGCTTTCAGAGGAGCGAACGCTGCAAGCTCATTATTGCTGTAATGCTAATGGCTGGTAACGATAGCCACTACGCAAGATGAGACCTGACCAATTACACTAATTTAATACTATCACACGGAGCAACCTCAGTGTGTGTGTGTGTGTGTGTGTTTGCATGTTCATTCAGGTCTTTTACAGCCATGATGTTGGCTAAATGGAGAGTGAAGCAATAGATAACAAGGCTAATGTACAGCAAGTGTAACTGTCCGCACTGCTCAACTATCCATGAAACCATCTCGTCCCTCTGCTCCCGCACCAAAAAGGTGTTGTGGGAAGTTCACAGCCATGAGAGAGGACATTGCTGCATCCTTGGAGCGCCAGAGGCTTCAAGCCTACGGGCTTGTGATGTCTGTCAGGATTGAAACGTGTAGGAGGGGGGGGGGGGGGATGGGATCAGGAGTGAGAGAGAGGTAGAGAGGCTGCATGTGTGGGTAATACACAATAGGTGAGAGAGCAGACTAACTTGGAGTGTTGGGGCAGCGATGAGAGCTGGGACCTGTGGAGAGAGGAAAGTGAAGGAGGGAGGAAGAAGAACACTCAATCAATGGAGACGACTCAGGATCAGACTAGGGCCAAACAGTATCTGCAAATAACCTTTCAAGCTAGTTGGAGTGCGCGGCGGGTGGTGCTCGCCCTCTCTGGACAATTCAAGTAGTGTGGTTAAACAGAAGTGCATACGAAGCTTGACTTTAAAACACTCCCCTGTGACTGCTCAGAGTAAACCGCACGACTGAGTAAAGGGCACTGCGTTTCTCATCTGAAGTGTTCAAGGACATTTTTATTCCACAAGAACTCGGTGTTATTGTCTAGTTTGGGCCTTTATTTTGGTTATGACAACATTATCATCGCCAGTAATCTGTGTGTGGTGCATCTACGCCACTTCATCTGGAGGTGAAATAAAAGAAGTCTGTCTGTTTGGGTTTCTTCCCCACTCATCAGCGATGAACATATTATCACTGATTGAAATGAAAAGCTACAACTCGGGTTTTATGAGACCTCTATTTCCTTTTTAAAATGCTCCTCTGTGATTACTTTCTTTCTCTGGCAGCACAAGCTTTATCTGGAGTCAAACACAAGTGATGTCAGTCAAGTATTTGCAAATACTATCTGAGCCAGGTCTGCCAAGGATAAAACCAGGTCAGTTACTCATAGAGACACGCACGCCATGCTGCCGGCGTTTGCCAAAAGGTGCAGCCGGGCTCTGTTTAACAAACCGACATGCCGGAGACATGATCTGCAATCGGCCGGACAACTTAACAAAAATCAGAATCGGAGCAGGAATGTTCACCTGCTGTGGGCGAATCAAAGAGAGAAAGAGCGAGAGGAATGGGCTGTTCAATATTCACTCAGCTCAGCCTTGGCATCTCACACTCATTCACGAGCTAGACGCAGCCTTGGTGATTTTTGATAATCACCACTCTTGAAGCAAAACAGCGAGGTGGAAAAGGGGAGAAAAAAGGAGACGAAATGTTGACGTACAGAGAGAGAGAGAGAGAGAGTGAGGGGACAGAAAGTGAGAGGAAGAGAGAGAGATTACTCTACAGGGGGAAATGGAAGACAAAAGAGGAAAGAGGTGGAGTGGGAGGATGGGAGAACAGGGCTCTTTTAGAGCAGCACCACTGCTTAATTCCTCTGCAGGGGTTCAAAGGGGTTGTGTGTGTGTGTGTGTGTGCATGTGTGTATGCCGAATGGGATCTTTAATAACCCGTGAGAAGGGATACACACACACACACACACACGCATACGCACACATACAGAAGCACAAATGCTCGTGCACCGGGGGTTGACATTTTCTCTCAGCTCCATTGTTCCCTCCGCCTGGCTCACCTTCACATCAGAGAGCAGGACTCATTACCAGCTAGGGGGAATGAAAGGAGCTCATGGAGGGAGGAGGAGGAGTGAGTGAGGACCGGGGGAGGAGATCAGGAGGAAAAAGGAAGAAGGCTGATGCTGAGGCGGGCACCCTGACACAACTCTCCCCCCTCCGCTCCACATCACCGCCGCATGTGGATGGAATCTGAATTCACTCAGCCTCCCTTCCACCGATAACGTCCAGAGCTGGGTATGATGGCGAACATGATTTGTTTATTTTCTCTTATTGATTCACAGATGGAGAATTGGTCAGATTTACAGCCCGAGGATAAATCACAATATAAGCAGGACACATGAATTTTCGTGCAGCTACACCTGCTACAAAGCGCTAATAAACAAGAGATCTATCAAAAAAAAAAAAGAGGAAGGCAGGCGCTCATTGTGAAAGAAGATTGCTTCTTGAAAAAATCCAAAATGCAATATCCACCATTTGAGGAAAAAAAGGCGTGCAAATACATGATATTAAGGAATGCTATTAAAGGTGTGAGCCCCCTTTAGATATTTTCTTTGAGCGCTGAAGATAGGATCATCTGATAAATTTCAGGGAGGATTTTCATTTTGGAGTGAAGCAAAATATACTCCTTACTCATTCTTTATGAAAGAAATGTTGACTGAAGCGCCGCTCTTTTCCCACCCTGATTAAAATCCACACGTTAAGCACCGGAGACATTCAAACAATGTTTAACAAACTTTCCAAAACTTTCCTCGGTTTGCCAGCAAGCAGAGGCTGATTCGTGCCATATTGCAGACATCATGAATTTTTGGACTTATAAGTGGAGCTCATGCCAGACTTAAAGTCATCCAAAATGGATGCCCAAGGTCTGTGGTTCAGTGTTATTAAACCCAGATTTAATGGTTATGATGTTATATTATATTACACAGCATTTTAATCCTCTGTAATCATTTAACCTTCAAGTTCAACATGGTAATCTTTCCTATGAGATGTTCAGTTCTTGTTTTCGAATGCATGTTTTGAACGTCAGGCTGTGGTTTGTTACCTGGAGTCTGGTAGTTAAGTCTTCTCATCTCCACAGGGTCGGAGGAGTTGGCCAGCAGGCAGTCTTTCACCCCGCCTGAGTGCTCGTCCTTGGGCAGGGGCGACGCTCGCTTCCTGAGGTGGCAGAAACACACAGTGAGGCGTTAACTACGTCACGCCGGGACCACCCACAAGCTTAGCGCTCAAAGAGAGCTCTACTGGAGGTGGAAATGACAGGACGATTATGACATCAATGGTTCTTCTATATGGTTAAACAAAAGGACTGAAGGAAATGCATTGTTTTTACTGCGCTGCACACTTGATGAGGCTAATGGCATTGTTAATGGATCTCAAAACTAGTTTTGAGGACCGGCAATTCAGGAGACAGTAGGTACCAGGGCATTACCCCCATTAGTTTGCCAACTGGAGTTTAATGTGTTTGAAGAAACGGCATCGTTTTCCTGGAGTGGGCTAGGTTGGGTTTGTTTGCTGCTGGATAGGTGACAGCTGCTGTGTGGGTATGTGTACATGAGCGTGTGTGTTTGTGTGTAGCAAAGACTTAAATGTGTGATTTTCGCTGCTGTGTGTGTGTGCTAACAACACATTGTGTTTACTGGCTTTCCAGATTGAGAGGAAAACAGGCGGATGCTGTAATTAGCTCATCAGCTGGGTGGCACAACACTGGGTAATTAGACCAGTTCAGCAGCACCTGCGCTGCCAGACCCGGGCCTAGCTGAGGCTAGCACAGAACAGAACAGTACAGCACGGACTGGCTCAGCTCAGTCGACCGTGGCTTTGTCCATCAGGCAGGGAGAGGAACAGAAAAAAAAAAAAAAAACGCAGCCCGCCTGTATCTTCATGTTCAGACAACCAGCATCTGTTGACATACACACACAAACAGGCACACAGATGTACGCTTTTCCACCTCTCTCACTTTCACAACTACACACACTCTCGCACAGATACAGCTGCAGACTCACAAGCCTTCTGACTGCAAATGGAAATAGGCGGAAGGAAGCATCAGGGCGCCCTGTGGAAATTTCACATCTCATTGCACTCCATTTGCAAGTGGCGAGCGTGGGTTTTAGGCAGGAGCAGGGCCTTCTGTTGAAGCCCGCCGTGGTGAGAATACATAAAGATGGTGGTACACACACAGTCTTAACCCGGTCCACCTCAGCCGCTGAGGCTCGGGCCTCACCGCCACCTGTTATCTTATGCTGCAGGGGCTTAAGCTAATGCTAGCAGCGTGACGGCTAATCTATGGCAAGCATCTTTTCCTCTCCAGCTGAGAACTGAGCCAGACTGTATCCGGTTTTCCCAGAGATGACTGCTGGTGCCGGTGCTGGGGGAGTTGGGCATCTGTGATCTGTTCTCCACACCCATGATCTCTCCCTCTAACCCAATAAGATACCAATCTACATGACACTTTACTGCTGGGCTAAAGTAAACATGGCAGCAATCTCAATGGGGTTATTCATCCCAGGCTCAAAATGAGGGTTAAGACGTGTGAGAATGTAAGTACACACAGGCAGAGTGTGTGTGCAGTACAGGGTGCTCTTAATGAGGGTAGAACAGGGCCCTTTGTTGAGACTCCTGCCACGAGGAAGCAGGGAGAGGGGGGAAAAAGTGGAGGAATGGGTCTCGGTGGAAAATGTCAGCTTAAAAGATGGGAACATTTCTTTTTCAGCAGTTTCCCTGTCTGGCATTTACTCCACAATGGCCCATTCAACAGCAGGTGATGCCTTGGCATATTCAGATGGGGCCAATCCTGAAGGGGCGCGCTGACACTGGCTGGATAATGAAACACAGCACGGAGACAAACCATGGCAGACAGGATGATCTGAGGAGGAACACTGGCACTAGATGTGGAACATGCACTGCTACACGGTAGTGACCTGGGGGTTCGTTTGACCCCAGTTATCAAGGGCTGCAGAGTCTGCTGCTTCTCGCGTCTCGTACGTCACGTAAAGCTGAACAAATCAGATAAGACACCAATTGGAAGATGCTTCCTTTCATCTCATTTTGGTTAATGCCAATTAGAACTGAGAAGAAGCTGACCCTGCGAGCCCAAAGCACAGACAAATACCACCAATTACACAATACACATACAAAGGGACTTGGGTGGTGGGGGATGAAATTGTGACTGTAACAGTAACAGTACCCACCTTTCCTGTTTGCTGCATTCACAGAGGGCAAAAAGAAGGGGGGAGGGGGATTAATACGTAACTGGTATTCGTATGGACCCATAACTTCTTCACTAAAAAGTCTGTTCCAGGCCTGTACTATTTTCAGAAAGCTAAATGTAGCTCTTCCAAAAATGTAAACCACATCTTGAAAGCACAGCATAAAAAGTTATCGTAACAGTCGCTGGAGACTTTGGAGAATAACCTCGTCATTGTTTGCTGCTGGTGTTGGTCTTGGCGAATACGCAGGTAGCAATAACAACCTGAGCTAAAGTGCGATTATTCCATTGCACATTTACTGCTTGTCCACAGTGAAAAGGGCACGCAGCCACCTCCCCACAGTCCCTCCTGTCGATCTGTGTCTACACGAAGAAAGGCCTTCCAGACAGAGGATGTGCTTCTCAGCAGCGAGCTGTCTCAAGGCCTATTATTAACCGGTCCCCTTTTTCTAAGTCTGCCGGAGACGGCAGCCACACAGCAATCTGCGAGGCTGTGGATGGCAGGTTGGAGAATAGGTATGATGTGGAAATGGAAAATTTGTAATGGAGCCATCAAGAGCAGATAAGGGAGGAGGGGACTTAATAAGGAAGAAGCCAAGTGTGGTAAATAATGTCTCATAGCTAATAGATTCCCGTGTAAATGGCGTCTTTATAGTGTCCAAACCACATTATCGTTATCATTGTGTCCTCTGCTAACATACAAATAATTTCTAATACTAACAAGCCGAGCTGGTTGTATGCAGGGCTGCAACTCATGATTATTTTATGGAGCAGCGGCAATGGCTGATTAATCACTCAATCAGTTAACAAAAATCATAATAATACAACTATTGTTGTAATCCATTAAAAGTTTTAGTCATTTTTAAATGGAAAATAACATTAGACTGTTTGCTTTGCAGCTTTCACGATCATAAAATGAGAATTTAGCATTTTTTGACTGGAGCATTAGATGAACTCACACATATTTTATAAAACAAAACATCACTTGAGAAAACAATCAGCAGCATAAACATAAAAATGGCATCAACCATATAAGAAATCGTCTCTCCTTACAACTTAGAATTTCCAAACAGTTGCTGACAAACTAATCGACTAATCCTCTCAGCACTAGTTGTGTCGTTATCTGTGCGCCTGTACCTCTGCTGCACCTCGCTGGCCTGTGTGCGTAGGGGTAGCTGAAGTGCTTTTAAGAGATATTGACTGAGCTTTTAGTTAAGCCCTCAGCTGTAGCCTTCTGTTTCTTATTTGATATGACCAATCGTGTTGGCCAAAACACATTTCTCACTCCTAACTAAGGGGTTTTGACAGCCAAGCTGTGCTTTTCATTAGAGAGTCGATGTCAGCTGCCATTTCGACTGACACTTCACATAGTACTGTTAAAAATGGCCAACTGGGCCAAAATCTTTTGGGGAGAAATGAGGATTTTCTGAAAGACAAATCAATCCCTGTTTGATTCAATTCCCATTGCACTAGAAAATTGAATGTTACAGTTTGGTCTGCGAGCAGCTGGGTGCAGGTGGCAGAGGGGGAACATTACCATCCCTGATGCAACCAAAAGAAACCTGCAATCACAAGTGTCGCTGCAGTTGAGCTTCACGCAAACACAGAAGAGAAGAATGAGCGAGTAAAGCCTCTTACTTCTTGAAGAGCAGGATGGCGATGACGATGATGATAATGAGGACCACGGCCAAAACAGGGCCCATAACCCACAACATTTCAGGCTGCTCCATCCCCTGAGCCATGCTATTTGGGACCTTTACTGGGTCTGAGTAGGGACTGGCTGAAAATGTCATCTGTAAAGGAAAAGAGAAGAGGGAAAGTGCAGGTGCATGAGAGCAAAGTCACTTCAGAGCAATATACTGTATGCAAAGTTTTCTTAATAACATCTAGCGTGGCCTTCCTTAGAGATTTTCCTAAAAAGGCAACTAAAAATAGCACATTCAACATTCAATATAGTTTTTCTCATTGTAGAGGAACCACAGGAAGTCTCGGCTGATATGCAATGAGGAGGTATGAATCTATATTTGAATATTTTTAGTACGTTGGGTAGGTGAAGAACTGCAGGTACTTATTACCACATCAAAACCTCAAATAAACAATATTACAAGAAGATGAGAAGATGCCAAGATTACAAAAGGATACAGGTCATAAATTCGTTGTCATAAATTTGAGATATAGCAAACAATTGGAGGAAAAAAGCAGCCTTTTATATCTCAAATCATGAGAATAATAAGAGAAAGCATCAATCAGACATTTAGATGTATTCTCTGTAGCTAATCTAACAATGTTGGAAACAATGAAACATGAATAGTGTCAGCTAAATCTGCGTCGATAAACAAAGAATCGGAACATCGGACTGCAGATTTCTTGTTTATGGCACCTTCAGTTATGTCATAATAATAATATGCCGCGGTTCAAGGATGCAGCAGAACAAGCCATAAAGCTATCGACCTAACTCAAAAGGTACTTTCCCCATAACAATAATCATCTTGGTTAATGAAGTTATTATTATGTTTCTATTAAAGCGTTGCATCACGTTGGAGATGATGACAGAGCAAGTGTGAGACAGGAGAGTGAGAGAGGCAGAGACAGAGAGGCAGGGATGAGTGTGCATGTCCCTTGGCCACGGAGATAAATGGGGGCACAGGAGAGGACTCATCTCTTCTTCATTAGTGTTCATACCGTGACGGAAGAGGAGGAGGAGGAGGAGGTGGAGGAGGAGGAGGTGGTGGTGACAGTGAGGGTGCATTTCCACCTTGGTTGTAAATGAGACATCTCTCCGCTCCTCCATCTTCAAATGATGGAGGGATGGGGGTGTGTGCCAGGGTGTGCGCCAGGGTGTGTGTGTGTGTGTGTGAGAAAAGTGGGTGCACGAAACACGAAGTGGTGTGGTGTTTAAAAAGTGTCGGAAAGAAGACGGAGTCCAACTGCAGGAGCGCAAGGTGACAGATGAGAAAGCGAAAGAGGGAGGTGCCAGGCATCTGTCATTAGAGCGCAGCTTGTCTCCTATCGAATGACGATGGGAGATGGGGGTTGGCGACGGGAGGAGGGGGCGAGGGGGTGGTGTG
Organism: Nibea coibor; assembly: GCA_023373845.1. Classification (NCBI taxonomy): domain Eukaryota; kingdom Metazoa; phylum Chordata; class Actinopteri; family Sciaenidae; genus Nibea; species Nibea coibor. The sequence continues at coordinate 4,984,759 of CM041725.1, forward strand.
TGTGCGCGAAGGGGCATGGGTGACAGATCGCAACCCTCGAAGGGAATTGGGCTCCCAGCATGCAGCGGGAGTGGCAGGGTGGCAGGCAGCGGTAATCCGGATCATTAGCCGCACAGCAGCCTGCTCTTCGGCACACAGGCAGATATTAATTGGAAAGATGAGCTGAGATGAACTCAAGGAGTCCTGTGCTCCGTCAAATAGTTCTGTTATCTCTCGTACTCTTGGGCAACTGCTGGGAAAATTTACAGCATGGGTGTGTGTGTGTGTGTGTGTGTTACAGCCTGTCTCAAACATGTAGGTGCAAAGCAGCACAGTCTGATATTAGGAACAAGATAACCTGAGTAGGAGAGTAAAAAGATTCACATTTTCATATTACAGCAGTAGTTTACAGCAGCGATGCATTTGCATTCATCTCCTGCACACACACCAGGCACATGAGACTTGCTTCTCTCCCGTTCTCCGTGCCTTTGGGAGGAACCTATTATCCAAGAACAAAGACAATCGACTCAGCGGTGGGACGCCGCTGATGTGACGACACCACGAGGCTTCCTGTTCCTTCGGGAGCGCCCCCCCTCCCCAAAAAAAGGCTGTAGGATGTGGCCCTGTAGGGAATCCTGGGAAAAAAAACTTTTTTTTTCTTTTTCTGTGGTGTAACAAATGACTGCAGCTGTGCTTTCAGAGAAGGAATAAGGGAGGAAAGAGTGAGAAGAGGGGAGAGGGCCGGACAAAAAGAGAGGGGCTTTTTGTCTGTTGGTCACGCCAAAGTAGTGGGATCATCCATTTGAACGGCCCTAATATCTGATAAAAGCTCAGTCACGCAGCTCCTAATGCTTCTGCGCTCATATCGTGGTATCACAATGGAGTAATGGTGCAGGGAAGGACTGAGAGTGAGTCATTCAGACATAAATGTAAATATATGTGCATCTCCTACCGCTCTGAATCAGCGTGCATGTATGATGTGGAAACAGAGGTCCCAAATTTCCCACCGTGAGCCAGCGCTTGACAGTGACATGACATGACAGGTAGCAGGCGTCGCCTGTTTTTCCCTCAGGTGACCGACACTGAAATGTCTGTAATTAACTTAATTACATAATAAACGTGCTTTAAGAGAACTTTTTTGTCTTTTATCTGTTTTTGTCTGTGCTCAGCTGAAGGCATTTAGAAACAGAAAAGCGTCTCTGATTGGCAGTTTTGACATTTACTTTCACTCCTGAAGGTTATTTGTAACAGGTTTTTAGTATTTGGAGCTTGTGAAAGAATAACGTGTACCAAAGAAGGCTACACTTGTTATATTCACTGTACCAGATACATGCTGTGAATGGTCAATAAAGCTGACACTCAGAGCTGAAGTGCCTTCAGTCAACTGAGTGATTAGAGCTCTCAATTGAATCCTTGGTTTTTAGTTGTATGAAATTTATTGAGAGTCAAACATAAATAGATTTCATAGAGAATTTCAGAGAGAATCAAATTTGCAAAGTGGAGCAGATATTGGATTCAGATGTGATCAAATTTGAGTCCATCCACGCAGGAGAGAGGACAGTGGATTACTGCAGATGAGCTTTTATTACTGTCCTGCATACTGTACATCCAGCTGTAAGCGTCATGAGTGAACGGATGTGTGTTTCTGTGTGTGCATCGCTCAGTGAGAAACAGAAAGCGTGCGGCTGTGTGTAAAGGCTGTAAACAAATGTGTGTAAGAGCCTGTGTGTGAGCATAAGTCAGTTCTTTTGGAGACTTTTTTTTTTCTTTCCTCAAGCTCCTCTGAGCCTCCACAAGTATGTGTTTGTCTAGGTCGCAGCCGCTGAGTGTGTGTGTGTGTGTGTATGACTGTAAGTGTTTGTCTAAGACAGAGCAAGAGAGAGAGAGAGAGAGAGAGAGAGAGAGAGTGGGTGATGAGAGATGGCAGAGAGTGGAGAGACTGAAGCTGAGGTGTTATGGTAGTAGCAGTATATGGAGTCTGCTATGTGGCCCGTGGGCTACGCAACTTCCCCGGTCAGCCTCGGCTCCGTTGTCCCCCGAGTGCAGAATCCGCTGCGTGCAGCTAAAGCTACATTTTGCTTCGAGTCGCCTTTGACCCCGGCAGCTTCCGCATTCTCTCCAAAAGTGGCCTAACTAAGCCGCAGGGGTGTGTGCCAGACGAACAGACAAACAAACACGCAACCACGGCCATTATATATCTGCCTTCCTCTCTTCTCTGCCTCCCCGGGGAGGCTGAGGAGCCCACACTCTCCACGGCGCTGCATGACACAGGCAAAGCCAGCAAGGGAGGGAGGGGGGAGACAGGCTGGAGTGAGATATTTAGAAAAAAACTGTAGGTACAAAATGTGAGAGGGAAAGATGACAGTACGTGTAAGTTTATCTTTATCTACAAGGAACAGAAATATAGCTGCAGGGTCTAGCCTACCCTGAATGATGACCCCTCTCCTTCATACTGTAGTTCTCCCTTCATACTTTTTTTCCCCCCTCTCCTCCACTCATTCTTCCCTCACATGCCCTCGTTCTCATTCAGCACCAGAGCTGCACTTTTCCCTCTTTAGCTGTCTGAATACCAAACATCCAGATATCTGGAGGCATCACTCGAGGGAGACGCCACAAGGAGCGGAAGTGGCATAATACAGCTGAGCGTAGGATCCCATCGATGCTGCCGCTGTTTCAACCACCCTTGGTGAAAAGTTGTGCTCGAGTATTCTGACACTCTGCTGGAAAAAAAACCCAAAAAAGCATCTTGTGTTTTATAATTCTCTCTTGATATTGTTTGTCGAAGCCTTTGAATTTCGAAAGAAGCCAGTCTTCCATGTTAAGGGTGTTTTGAGCCCAGAGCAGCAACAGAATTAGTGCTACAAAGCCAATTCTTGTTGCGAGTGAGTGGAATATAAATGTGTGGATGGCACTGCAAACTGTGGTAAACACATTGGAGCACACTCTGTTTTGCTCACCTCCTCCCTTATCAAAAGAAAAGCACACATTAGTACAATCCCCTCCTCTTCCACCGGTTCACTTCCTCTCATGTGAGCTTCATAGACCGGCCGGGACACAATACAAACATTTTGCTTTCCTCTTTCCCTTCTCCAACACGGCGCGTCCTCTCTGTCTCACATCACACAATATTTCATGCTACCTCCCTCCCTCACTCTCTTCTCGCATTAAATGATACTGTTTATACACACCCAGCATCTATCATCCCATTTCACACTTCCCCCGGCTTGTTTATCTGCCTTGGGTGCTGGGGAGACATGAAGGCACACTCGCTTCTTCGTTCGCACTCTCATCCCCCCCCTTTGCCTTCCTTTCCTCTCTTCTCCCCTGCAACCAGTGCTGGCTGCTTGTGGCCATTGATATATGAGGGCTTATTAAACCCTGGCGGCCCTGTTTGATCTACACTGGGGGAGTTTGGGTGGTGCCGTGGAAGTGTAGTAAAGACACAAGTCATTTACTCCGGTACTTGTTGTCTTATTCTCCGGGGTCTGGTGAAGATCCTGCTCGAGGCGGCATCTTCCAACTGCTCAATCTCTCGCTTTACCTTTCGCACCCGCTCGCGTTCCGTAATAAATGTTTGCAAGCGCCGCGTTAGGGGCGACAAAAACAAACACTGCCACGGTATCTGAGTTTCCCAAAGGTTAGGGGATTTGTGCGACGATCAATGACAGCCTAGCTGTAGTCACCAGCTCAGAATTCAACGCATTGTCACACACACGAGAAACGAGGTTACCGAGAGAGAAACGAGGAAATCAAGGTGATAACGTGCACTGCAATAATCTTGTTAGTGTAAAACCCATGTTTATTACAGCAGCGGGTCACTTATTGGATTTAATTCCCATCCTCTACTGTACTTGAACTAAGGATGGCACATTCTGAGTCAATTTATGGCACAGTATCATTCTGCAGCCTGAAGGGGGACTTTGGTCTGATGGTTCAGTGAGAGGACAGGCTCTGTAGAGTAAGAAAGTGACAGTTTATCCTTTCGATGTGCGCACATGTGTGATTTCTTCTATTTTCTGCAGAAGTTCTTCTGCTCAGCTGTGGATGTCACTTATTTTTCAGTTTCTAGGCACGCGGATGCACTGCAGTTTCTGTAAACCTTTACTCAAGTTAATGAAATCAAGTCCTTGGTTTGCGTGAAGTTTAAGTTTACTGCATAAAGCTGTCGATAATCGGGTTACTGCGGTGAAGGTAAACACGCTGATTGACTCGCGCTGTGTGTGAAGCCCGATTAATCCAAGTGATTAAGTTTAAAGGTGGGAGGGTGCCGCGCAGTTTAAGGAGGGTGAGTACACAGACGAAAGACAAATCTCGAGCGCCGGTGATCCAACCTGCAGCGTCTGGCAGGTGTGGCGGGATTGCTGTGTGGCGATGGGGTTTAAGCATCTCCTTTGAAGTCAAGTGTATCATGGCTGCCCACTATAGACCGCTTCCCACTTCCCTCCTCTTCTCAGAGCGAAGGAGTGGAGGGATTATTGGGTGGCGGTGGTGGGGGGTGTGGGCTTTAGGGACATTTAAAGCAGCATTTCAAGGGAATCAGGCCTGCTTTACGGACTCCCTAGGCCCTGTGACCAGGCCCTCGCCTCCCTCTTAACTCCAGCCGCACTAATCAATCTCCTCTGCTCTCTTCACGGTCCAGAAAGATGGGGAGAGGGAGAGAGGGAGAGAGGGAGAGGCGCAGAGAAGCAGAGAGGCAGCGGGGAGAAAAAGAGCCGAGAGAAGAGAAAGAAATAGGTGAAAAGTCTGGGATTTGGTTTCGGACATGGAGCGCTCGCTCTCGCTCCCTCTGTGGTCGCTCAGGGCCCAGCTACTGAATATGCATGTCCCGGGCAGTGGAGGAGCCCAGAGCAATCGCAGACTCTCATTCTTCCTGCAGTGAAGTTTACTTCAGACCATCCCTTGGAGAGCGGAGCCTCTACGTTAGTGCTGTTTGACGAGTGCACGGGGCCTCCACTTAGAAAGCTAAGAGCCTTGTATAAGCATTGTTAAGAGATCTGCGCAGGGCCCCGCTGGCTGCCGAATTGGCAAAGCTGGATCTCTGATGTCATTGTCGACTGATAAGGGAGTTATCAGGACAAGCTGCAATGACTTTTAGAGGCAGCTGTAGTAAAGGCTAAGTGGCAGTAAAAACAACAACAAGTTGGCTTTTCACTGCCAACACTTGACGGGAAACGTGGACAGAGCCTTTCAGAGCCGGGGTGATAAACTTAAACAGTTTGTCAGAAAAAAGAAAAAGGTGACGTATAAATATTCAGAACAGGGTCTGTTTTCAATCTAACAAATCCTCCACTGGCCTTTACCTTTATGTTTTTGGTATTATTTTATATTTGTTCTCTTTGTTTTAACATTTTCCCTTCAGAATAAATAAAGTTCTCTCTTATCTTACTCAGAAATGTTATACTATTAGGAATGATAGTGTGTGTGTGTGTGTGTCTCTTACATAATTAGAAGTGCTGTCTGCCCCTTCAGACCGGAGTACTGCCAGGACAAAGCAGAGATACTCCTGCGGACTGCTCAGGGGCTTGTTGTAGAAGCCGTTGTATCTCTTCTCATCACCCAGGGTGAAGGTGGTCGGCAATGAGGCCAACTTGGCAGCGATGTAAGGTTTGGAGGAATCCAGGTGACGTCTGCGCCTCAGGACGGGGCCTTCACTTGACTTGAACAGCTGTGGAAAACACAGAGAGCACAGGTTAAGGTCAAGTTTAGACCCTGAACTCTGATCTCCTTTGGGAGGAGAATAATTTGTACTCTAACACGGAGGTAAAAAAAAAAGGGCTCAGTCCTCACTATCAATAGAACTTTGGGCCAAAAAATCTGAAATTATTTATATGCAATAGAATAAATGAATACTGAAACTTCCAATCAGCTCCAAAAATTAAAATAAAACCCTCTTTGCATTTGCGCTATACATTCAGGCCTGCCTCTGCCCATGCCTCCGAATAAGATATAATGATTCCACGCAGCTAAAATGCCCTTTGCTCAGTGATATAACTTTGCAAACAATGGAGCCAAGCTACGAAGTGAGCAATTAGCGCTTGCTCCAGCACACAATCTCAGCATGACTGCCAGCCTGGTTAATAAATGAGCAGGAGCACACAGCACTGCGGCATTGTGTTTTCAGTAGCATTTTGTTTTCTGTCAGTGATGTCTCATGTGCTTCTCCAGATGTAGCTTTATTAAATCATTATGTCGGGGGGAGGAGACAATGGCCTGCTCAGTGTTTAATGACTCAGGGAGTCCCATCCCTCTCCCCCTCTTGGTCTCTTCTGTTATTTCTTCAGGGAACTCGAACAATAGCGATCCAAGCCAACGAGCCTCGCAGTTTACTTAAAAATGATGCTATTAATATTTAGGCATGTCATTTAGCTTAAATTCTCCCGAGGCCAAGGGAGACCTTTATTCAATAGAATAATAAAGCAATCATAAATCTTTATCCTCATTTGAATACTTTATGTAAAACTTTGTTTGGAGTTGCCAAACATGGATTATACGGACTGTAAAACAAAAAATGTAGAAGAAGGAAGCTGGAATTTATCATTTCTGTGCTGGAAGGGGCTTCGTGAAAATAGTTGACTTGCTTAACGTTGATGTCAAATTAAAAAGATTATTCTGTGCAATCAATCTGTTGGATTCAGCAGATGGGTCCAGTCTGAAGTCCTGGCATCCAATCAGGACATTCCCCACCTGCCTGAATGACTCATTGTTTAAAATCGCTCTGCCCTCACACCCCCCTCCCTGTGCCCAGGAGGGTAGAGCTAATTAGCTACAACCAGTGACTTCCTACCCAGTTGGAACGGGAGATGCTATCTGCGACCCCTGACCTGGCGCATAAGCCAATCAGCCACCGGCTGGCTCTCACCTCATCCAGGTCCATCTCGTCTGGATTCTTCCACCCCCGCGTTGACTGGGACACCGGCACCACCACGATGTAGTACCACCTGCCAAGAAAAATAAAGCCTGAGTTAAGACAGACGGACTAAAGCACATGCACGCTGGGATCAAAGTGGGCCAAGTGCATTAATAACACAGTCAAAACATTTAGAAAGACACTCTTTGACTGCGAGGCTTGCTGGGCTGAATTCAAAACTTGAGTGCTACACAAGCGGGTCCGACCAAGGTCGAACACCAGCAGATTGGCACTGCATTCTCCAATTAATGGCTAATCACTAAGAACATCTGCCATGTAGACTGGAACAAACACTATCCCAGCGAGAGGAGCCTTCAGCTAATAGAGATCCCCGTAGGAATCCTTAGGTTAATAGGACCGTCTATGCGACTACTTGTGTGCGTTCTTTTATTGCCATCATTATAAAGACCAAAAATAAAAGGAAAAGAAAGGCATCGGAAAGACATTCAGGGTCAAACGAAGGAGTTCGGTAATGAATGGAGGGGCGTGCTTGTGAGTACACAATGTACAAACATCTGTGTCTGTGTTTATTTATGTGTTGGCTCTCTCTCGCTGTCTCTCTCGTGTTCTGCCCCAGTCTGTCTTCTCTCAGCTCAAAGTTTTTCCCCCACTGCGGCATTCAACCGCTTGTAAAATCAGCTGCTGCTGACAGTGAAAGCAGCTGCTTCTCTCGCCTTCTCTCCAGGCCTCGACTCTGTGATTCAACAGTCAGTCAAGTCTGGGAGTGGGAGAAGACATGTATAACAAGACTCCTAAACCCCTTACTCAGCCACACACACACACACACACACACACACACACCCCTCCACTCTCACATCTCCAATCACGTGCGCTCTTTGCCTGTCAATCTGTGCTGGAGCTTGGCCAGCCCTGACAGCCCTGTAATCTTTTTACCAATCAACCCTGTGCACTCCCTCTACACAGATGTGTGTGTGTGTGTGTGTGTGAGCATCTGAATGAAAGGCTTTACTCATCAGGGTCAGGCACAATTCTGCTCTTAACAATTTGAGTCAAAAGATAATAGAGCTCGACCTGATGGTACAAGTCTCGATTATCATCAGCCGCTGCGCAAAGTTGGCTGGGACTTAAACTTGCAGCTTCAAAATTGGTTTAGTATTGATCAGACACAAGTGCGCCGCTTGTCCTGCAGTTGCTGCTAGGAAGGTTGTTGCAGTTGAATTAGGTCCTGAATTACCCCGTTTTTTGATATTAAGTGGCTGTTTACGGGCCCGGGGCCACAAACAAGCTTCAGAAGCAGAAATTCCCTTGCTGATTTCTTGTTTTCGTAGACTTACAGTATTTCTTTTTTCCTCAAACAATTCGGTGATTTGACTATTAGATGATTGTTGCTTATCACATTTGCACCAGTGAATGCAAAAACAGCTGCCTGTGTCAGCATATTGTTGAGTGTGGTTGCTGGAAAATAACGTCATCAAATCAAAACACTTCACGTCGGTGTTTAAAGCTCGGTCACTGCAGCAGTCGAGGATCAAATGCAAATCAATGCTAATTAAAGACAGTCATCAGTTGGTGGATTTATGCCCGAGTCAGATCTGGCCCTGCGTGTCTGCGTACTGACCTGACACGCGTGGTGGTCTGGACCTTGGGCAGGTTGATTGTCATCTTGCTACCGTGAGGCTGATGTGTGCTGGGCTTTGTGTTTATCAGGTCGGGAGCAGTGCGGATGGACACCTGCTGCTGCAGACCACCGGCTATGTTGCCCCTGCTTGTCAGCACAAAAGAGTAGTCCGTGTCTGGCTGCAGCTGCGTGATCAGCCTCCTCTTCAGGGATCCCTGCACTTCCACGCTTTGCTGGTTGTACAAGATCTGTGAGCGCACACAGGAAAGATTAAGAGGCTGTTTGTTAACCTACATACACACAACGTACATATCCTCCCTTTCACCTCCAGCACACACACAACAAAGAGAGGCACCCATCTCATCTAACACCTCATCACATGCGTGTCAGTGTCAAACCTGCCCACTGGTGCACATCCAATATTTCTTTTTACACTTCAAATTGTCTTTTTTTCAAATTGTCCCATTACCATGGAGTGGGAATTGATATAATATGATTCTGACAGATTATTACAGCTCGTAAACGGGCATCAATCTGGTTTTTTCCATTTTTCTGTGCAAATAGGGAAAGTGACTGCATCACACCCTGGTAAAAGTGTTAACAGCTAATAGTGTAGCTGTGCGTCACAATTACGTGAAAAATATATGTATAACATATGTGTTGAAATAACAATGACAGTAATAGCTAAGTTGCCAACGGATGTACTGTACTTAATTTGGCGGTTGAGAGTGTGATAATTCACATCAATATCAAAATATCAGAGCTCATAAAACCATAAAAAATCAAGTTCAACTTTAAGTAAGTATGAAAATTGTGTTCATGGTGAAATGCCTCGTGTTCGTCCTTGACTAAATGGATGTTCTGTTTTTTTTTTTCCTCAGGATTGCTGAAATCCTGGCACTCACCTTGAAAGGCACTTGGGATTTGTAGTTCGGTGGCAAATCCCAGGTGAGGAGGACAGATGTTTTCATGACGGCTTTGACACCAAAGTTGAGGGTGGGAAAATCTAGGGCGGGGAAAAAAAAAAGAAATCCTTTGATTAATATCTCAAAGTATGACATCTTGTACACCACAAAAAGTGTGTAATTCAATTTCACGCTACGGTACAGCAAGAAACACCCCCGGTAAACAATGTGAACGTATTCCGCGGCGGTACCTTAAGACCAAACTTGACAAGCCAAAGGGGGGTTCGACGAACGGCAACAATCTCGTTCACGGTCGGTTACAGAGCACGTAAAAATAGCCGCCATCTCCTCGAGCCCCATTCCGTTCATTACACCCCCCCATTCCAAGACATACGCAATAGGTCGACATCTCTGTGGTAACCGAGAGACGTATACGCCTCAAAAATAGGCATCACTCACAACCGGTTATAAATAAGAAATGTCACATTTATAAGATTATAAAATGCATGAGTAGATGCACGCTGGGTACGCTTTAGATTTCTGTCTAATGGGAGGGGGGATGAGGCGGCATGGTAATGTGACTGTAGCGTGTAATGAGATTAGTACTCTATAAATCAATAAACACAGTGCGGTACTGTACTGAGTGCTAGATGAAAAAGACGTGGCACCGATGAAGCCTGAAGAAGAGCCAGTTATAGAGCGTTCAAAACAGAAGCAGGTGACACCGCGTTCACCTGTACGCTCGCGTCTGTTGCGGATGAGGTTGCGTGTAGAGGTGCGTGGCAGTGAGTGTGTACTGCTTGTGTGTGCGTTTCTCAAAGCCCTGATGTGATGTTTTCAAATCAAACACCCCTGGTATGTTTGTGTAGAAATTTCAGCCGTGCGTCCGACCGGTTTTCCTACCGTTCGACATGGTCCTGCTCTGAATGCTAGGGCTGAGGGGTCCTCCGCCCTTACTGGTGAACGCCTGCACCCGGATGTCGTAGGTGGTGTCAGGATTAAGGCCCTGGATGGTCATGTGCGTTTCGCTCGTCCGGTTTGTGCTGTTCTGCTGACTGTTGATGTCCCTGTAAACAACCACATAGTACACGATCTTGCCGTTCCTTTCGGCCACCAGCGGCGGGTCCCAGGTCAGCTGGGTGCTGGACTGAGTCAGTCCTGTGACCTGCAGGTTGAACGGGAAGCCTGACGGCACGTCTTCAGGGGTGCTGATCTCCTTCACGTAAGCTTCGCCGTTGCCGGCACGGTTGCGGGCGCTGAGGCGGAAGACGTAGGTGGCGCCTTTGTGCAGGCCGGTGACGGTGTAATGGTCATCGGTCTTTCTCAGCTCCCGCGAGGTGTAGTTTTCCTCGTCAGTGCGCTTGTACTGCAGCTGGTAGCCCATCAGCTCACCAACCATTTCCTTAGGTGGCTGCCACTGAATCAGCGCTGTGTTGCCCATAGTGGTGCTGATCATCATAGTGGGCTTTCCTGGCACTGAGAAAACAAGCGAAGTAGAAATAAAAGAATAAGTCGTGGTGCAGGGACTATTTTATTTTTAAATATGCTTAATTACTTTCTGGCACAGCGTTAAATGAGAACATTCATGCCATTCTCATATCTGCCATTTAAATATAAGGCTAGCAGCTTAGTTTCACGCTAAGACTGGAAACAGGGGAAAACGACTAATCATTTTCTTTTGCCTTAAGAAGATTCATACATGAAAATTGACCTATATAACCAATATCCACCAAGAGGCAGCTTAAATGCAGCATATGAAGATTACATGTCTTGCTCAAAGCACTTCAGCAGAAGTTAGTTATAGTCTGGACGTCGAAGATAACATACAGTACATGTAGCATCCTGCTAAAAAGAACATGGCATTTCAGTCACGTGGACGGCCTTTGAGGGAGACAGATGTTATCAGTTTCAAGCCTTGAAAATAATACCGCAGTATTCACTGTAAATAGACAGCACATATCCTGTTTTACACGATAACCCTGATAAAAGCAGACCCTGACCTGCACCGGTCGTGGTGATGACTTTAGCTTTGCTGCGTGCTCCGTCTCCCTTGGTCGTGTAAGCTGCCACGGTGACTGAGTAGGTGGTCTCAGAGTGCAGTCCAGCAATGATGGCCTCCTGCAAAATACAAAGATCACAAGATCAGAGGTTAAAAGGTAGGAGTGAGCCGGAGCGAGACCACCACTCAAAGGTAAAATAAAAAAAAACAAACCCAAACCCCTGTCACACAAGCTTGCAAAACACACAGCACCACAAGAAAACCGTGATAAAATTAAACACCCTTCCTCTAGTCAACCGTAGTTTCTTGATCAATCTACCTAGTAAAACACAAATAAAACATTTGAAGGATTTAACAGACAGAAGTGTTGAAGGCACACAAACTGGACCGGGAACTTTTCTTAAGTCAAGAAAAACTCCTGCGTCCAAACGTTAGGCACACGCTGAACCCGTTAGCCAACAAACCAACCAAATGAACCAGAACATCACCAGTGTGTCAGTGTTCATGTCTGCTGCATGGATAAGCATGAGGCCATACCCAGAGGAGCTGAGGACCATCACTACACTGCAGTCTGCACAAGCCCACAGATAATATTACTGTGACTGTGGGACATATTGTGAAAACTCTTAACGATGAAAAAACATGTTACTTTTTTAATTAATGAAGTTAGATTATTGGCATTTTTTGTCCTCTGGAAGTTGGACTGAATGTTCAAGAGCCTCTACACAAAAACACAGACACACTCAGGTGGTTGAACACATCAGTAACTCAGCAGTCATGAACAAACAAACGGCAGAAAAACTTATGTAACACACTGTTATTGGTAACCTGCTGCAGTGCTGGCACTCACTTCACCAGACTGCATCAGTCTGAACAAAAAAAAAAAAAAAAACACACACCCACACACGGTGAAATTAAAAACGCTCTCAGAGCTCGAACAAAGCCCATATGTAAACAGACATACGCACACATACTTACCAACGTACAACACACACTGAAGGATGCATGCACGTACGTACAGACACGCCATAAATGTGCACATGTGCACTCACACAGTAATACACGCAGACACGAGCACACATTCGATACAGAGAACAAATTAATGCCGGCGGCTTGAGCACACATGCTGGAGCCTCTGACTGGGGCCACTGAGAGGACGAACACGCGAATGCCCACGAGCCTTCCTGCCGGAACTCCTCGCAAACTTCTCACACACTCGAATATTATACGGCTCTGCCCTAATGCTGTTTCTCTAACTAATGAAGTTTTAATTTCCTGACCATAGAAGAACATTTAACAGTCTATATAAGCCGGCTCTGTACGACAATGCTTTTTACTGCCCCTATTTTTTAGGGGACATTTGGTGCTCCCATGCTAGCCTTTAAGAGAGACGGGGGAGAAAATGCTAAATTACTATATCATAAAACCATTTTAGCTTTATGGAGGAAGTCTCATTACTTTAATCATACAAAATAGCTTCAACATTCTCAGCAGTGGCAGCCTTCTTTTTTTTCTTCCTGTGTTCTGGCAAGGTCAAACTGGGTCTAGTAACACTTTTGAAACTCAGCAAAAAATAGAAAAGGCGAGGCTTCAAAGTTTCCTTCAGAGCAAATGCTTAGAGCAGCACCAAAGGGCATTACAGAGATTATCAAGTGGACTAGTTATAGAAATGGATTATTCTCTACAAGCCTCTTTACAACCTCTATCCTGACTAGGGTAGAAAACGTCTGGGAAATAAAGGCTGGCATTGTTAAAACAAATATATACACTTCAGAGTGTTTTTTGCTAAAGGACAGCGTTTGATGTGCTCTATTTATGTTGATTTGCATTAGAAATGCCATAATTATCTAAAAAATAAATGTAAATTGTTTCTGAATTGTACTCCCAGTGAGCATGCCATGGGTCAACAAGACATGCTAATGTTTTTGCTGTTGGCATCTGTCTGTGGCTAGTCACACTACATTAGTTACCTGGCACACAGACTGCTATCGCCTAAACATGGCTGCTAAAGAAATAATAAAGACGTGTGAACAGATGTCTTCCTCTGACAGTGTCTAGCTCTCTGTCTGTCAGGTGTTAATCAACACATTAAAAGGAGAGGGAGAGGAGGCGAGCCTGACTCATGCCATGTGGGTGTAGCTGAAGGAATCAGGCCATGTGTGATGTGCAAACAGATTTCTGTTTAACTGGCTGTTATCAAATAAATAAAATGATCAGCGCACATCCCACCAGCTAATTTAGAAAGAAAGAAAAAAAAATCAGTACTGAGATATGAAGAGATGACAACAACAAAAAAAGATGCCTCAGCTTCTGTCAACCTTTGCAGATGGTCACTGTTTTTTTTTGTTTGTCAGAGAGAAAACAAGGAAACTAAAATTGCTAAAATAATTATTTGATGTGGCTTTTTAAAAGCTACAAACCTACAAAATAAAAACAACTTATTCGCCTTTGTTTGAATTCTAAAAACAATGTCTATTATTCTGGCAGGTTCGTATTGAATTTCTGACTAGGAACAGTAAGTGGCCCTGCATTCATGCCACTGCATATGACATCTGGAAGGTAATAAGCCATAACAAAGGGCTGCACGACAGCCATGGAACAGTGAGCTGCCATCCAGGCAAATGAAAGAACATGAAAGGCTGGTGGCAATCTTGGGAGATGTGCGGAGCTGATAAAAAACACACAGCTCCTCCCCTCAGATAGACATGTCATCTGGAACAGTAGGTGAGACAGCAGGTTAGGTGAGCCTGATTAATGTCAGCGTCACACTGGGATGGATGACACGCAGCCTTTGACTGCGCCGCGCGCTCGGTGACGGAGGAAAGCGCCGCGCGCTCGCTGCGGCGAGCGCCTCGGATCAGAGTGAGCGCCCAGCTGTTACTATGAGTTCGTCTGACGCTGAAAAATTAGACTTGTACGCAATCATCAGTGGAAGTAATCCTCATGCTTTGTGCTTTGTGGTTGTAGTAGCTCTGAGAACATCACACACACACACACACAGGCGTAAAAAAAAACATTAAAAATAAATTAAAAACACAGGAATCATTAGGACACACGTCTCTTGCTGTGGTTATGATGGGGTTGTGATCTGTCATGAGAATTCACACGGAGTGGATTACAGGCAAAAAACACACACGCTCACACGCCAAACTCAAAATCCACAAGCACACACAGCACCCCCAAATTGCAGAGGGGAGAAGAGCCTGCCCTGCAAGACAACCCCAGCAGCACACATGAGGGTTACTCACATGCTCGGTGGACTCCTCAATATTCCACTGATGGGAGAGAGAAGACACAGGACACAGGGTGGGGAGAGAGATGAGTCAGAGACAACACAACAGGCCTGGAAAAAAAGCGCTGGTCTTTTTTTCGCTCAAAGACAGATGAATGTAGGTGTCAACAGAGTCATGCAGTAGACAAAAAAAATAAAACAGAGGGAGAGAGTGTGATGGAGGAGGAGTAAAAGAAAAACAAGAAGTGGAAGTTGAGTGGCATGAAACAAATTGTGTAGCCAAGTTGAGCAATGGTTGTGAAATTCTTTTGTTTATGATGCACTGCCTTGTTTCTCATTTGCCTATGAATCCAATAAAAAGCTCGCACTTCCTTAATCACAGAACACCTCTATTTAGGATGATGACTATCTCATTTATATCTGTGGATATGAAACCTAAACTATGCAGAATCTCTGAAGCGTTTCCTCTTTCCTCTTCGAAAAGGAGGGAGGGCCGTTTATTTATTATATTTCAATATGTTTTCAAAATGTTCTCCTTGCTCGCTGTGCTTGGCCAAGTGATTCCCGGGGGAAGTGAAAGCCCATTTTGTGCTGCGGGGCTCCGTCGGTGCCAAGCGTGAAATCCTATTACCAGTGCTGCTATGCTAGCCCTGTGACATCAAACCCCATCGATGCAGAACGCAACTGCTGGTGTTTACCAGCAACTCGCTCCGCGGTTCGGCCGCTGCAGAGGAGCTCACTGATGGGTGACCCGGCTGAGGAGGGGCATGAGAGATGACACCGGTGACACTGATGTGGGACAAAATGGGGGAACACGGAAGGAAGAGGGGCCGAGGGAAGAGAGGTGGGTGAAGGTGGAGGTCGCAAGGGATAATATTTGAACATTGGTGGTCAGCACTGAGAGAGATAGGTGATGCTACTGTAGGACAGATTAGGGAAGGAGATGAAGACACCATAAAAACCCCTAGTTAAAGGTTTCCGCCTTAAATAAATGTCTTCTTCTCCTTTAAGAAGACCAGCATGGAGTTTATGCAGTCACCTGACATGCAAACACAGAAATTGATCAGCGCTGTCTGCCTTCCTGCCTGCCTGGCGTTTCCGTCTTTCAACGCGGGGCTTTCGCAAACAATGAGCGAGCCTCACACTCTACTGATTCATTGTGCACTGGAGAGACGGTGTTCATCATCCTCCATTGACTGTTGGCATACGGAAAGACAAAAGACCCAACTTCTCCTCCCTGTGGATGAGTCTTTATCACCAACCAGCTAACTGAAGCATGAACGGGGCCTCTGTACGGTCCCGGTTGTGACTGGTCGACACACATGGCGCATTAAGAACTGCTGCCTCATGCTCCTCTGACATAGCGGGGCACTAAATAGTACCATTTAAGAACAGCTGCTACTTAACTCCATGAATAACAGTTTGTGACGTGCCTAATTGCTTAATTTGTTTACCGTCGACTCCACTCAGTGTGTCAACAGAGCAGTGAACACATTAAGGTTTGCAAGAGTTCCTATCTCATCTTGGGCTTAATCCCTTTCTATCGCAACTGCTTTTGCTTTCTGCTTAAATCCATGGGAGAATTATAAATTATCCCCCATTTATATTTCGAATGCCAACGCAAGCTGAAAACACATCATTGCTGATAAGCGTCGTTTGTGGAAACGGAGCGGTATAATTTGCAGGCGGGTGAATGCAAATGTGATGACATGGGCTAAGATGTGTGGCTATAAAAATGGGAACGGGGGGGGGGGGGGGGGGGGCGAGTGATGTGGAAGAGAAGGAGCTGTCATGATTGATGGAGTGAAACGGGTTGAGGTGCTTCTTTTCTCTTTTTTTCTCCCCCCCCACCCGATTCACATTCAACTCCAATCTGAGGAAGTGAAGGCCGTAGAGGCAGTGAAGCATCGCCTCGCTCACTCTCCCTCACAGACACACACACACCGCAAAAATGCATGAGTGGTCAAACAAAATGAACCTGGGAAAGTAGTGCTGAATAAAGGCAAACTTGTGCAGAAAATGTATAGAAGCGCAGACAGTGGCTAATGGGTTCAAACTCAATCAAGCCATTTTCTGCCAACTTTTATAGACGGGGGTACGCGGAGCATGAGCCTAGAGGTTGCTGCGAGTGCACAGTGATGAGGCAGGCTCTGTGGTGTGGACTTGCCCACTCAGGTTGAGTCCACTTTCCCGACAGAAATATGGATGGAAAGGGGTCGATAACATCAGAGTTAACATGGCCTCTGGTTTAAATTTAGCAGGGAAATGAGGGCGCTGTGTGGGCTCCTGCTTGAAAAGAAAAAGAGGCGCTTAACCCGCCCACGCACAAGCAAGCTTTCCTAGCTCTCCTCCCAGCGTTTTCAGCTAACCCTGAGAGAGGGTGAAGAGGAGAGAAGGAGCCAGAAACAGAGAGAGAGAGAGAGAGAGACAAAGACAAAGGCGAGAGGTGAGAGCGATTTTGACAGAATCTGCAAACCAATCATTTGGCTTGGATCTGTGATTTAAGTCTACGGTTGTGCTACGTTCTGAGAGCCCTGCTGGAAAATCTAGATTTTGTTTTTTCCCTCCTGGCAGGCTTACTGTGCATCCAATGCAGGTGAAAGGGTGGATATGGAACTGATTTCACAACGCATTAGGCAGATTCTTGAGAGGAACGCTATGGGATGTGCCAGGAAAGAAGAAAATTGTTTTTTTCTTTTTATTTATCATCAATTACAGGTGTGCGTTTGAGGATTTGCATGAGTCTAGGATGAGTCATGAACTCTTCCCAGCCAAGTGGAACACCCACTACAATGTTGATCTAAGCTGTGAGCGTGTTTGCTCATGTTATCTGCGTTGTTTTTTCCGCTTGTTGTTGGGGTACAGAAACTGAAAGATGTGTGAGAAAAGGGAGCGATTGTTCTCAAAACCAGTTGGGCGAACGAGGACAAGGGGAGCGACGGCTGGCTGTGTGGTCTTCGGTGACGTCTGGGCAGGTCCTTGCAGGTTGGCTACTCAGCACTGTCTCATAGAAAACAATCTGTTGAGATGACTCAATCAAGGGTAACCAACCTGCACGCAAGCCTGTGGTAATTACTCAACTGGCTTCTCAGGCAGGAAGGGTGCAAAAGGAGGACACGAGAGAAAGGGAAGGGAGTTTCAGGGAGTGAAATGGAAGAAAAAAAAACATAACAGGAAGGAGGAGAAATTCAGGTTTCTGCCAGGGAGGGAACGGTGAGTTTGAGAGGTGTCTTGGCCACCAAACTGGAACATGAGAGCTATTGCCGAGCTCCAAATTGCAGTGCATCTTTGTGCTCTTGTGTGAACCTGGCACAAGCGAGACGTGGCGGGGAGCATTGTTTGCACAACAAGTAGGGTCATGTTCAGTTCAATTTTCAGAACACAAAACAAAGTCACGCTAAACATGTCGGCGTGAGGAAAACACTTCCAGAAAGACAAGCAGCCGCCATGTTTTCCTCTTTTTCCCGACCAGACGATGCTGTCCCGGCTGTCGAGCACTCCAGTACACAGTCAGATAGCAATGAACTGTCAGCAGCAGCTGCCAGAAACTCCTGCTGTCCGACACCTTTGTTTTTCAAAGGCTTTATATTCTCGTCTCTATCTCGCCAGTATAACTAAAAACTGTTAATTTTCTGCTTAGAAATAGCTCTGGAGTCCCAGGTGAGACGGGCCACGCAGGTGACTCTTTGTGTGTTTGTCAATGAAGCCAGTGTTACGCAGCTGTGATTCCACAACCTTCTGCTGAGCGTCACTTGGGACGCAGCACGTCTGACACGTCACACCAAGGTGACTTTGACGGTGCTTCCTCTTCTGAAATGATAAGACTTAAGACAGCGGGCTGTTTGCCAAAGCAAATGAGGGTTAATAGCTCCACTCAAGGGCACGGCAGTGTGTTCTCCCTGGGAAATGAACCAGCAACCTGTTGGTCTCCCTAAATGCTGCTACGAAGCATTTATCAGCAAATGCTGCTCAGAGAGCCGTTCAGATTTTTATTTATTTTTATTTTGTGGTGTTCCTGCGGCCAGGGAGCGCTTACTTGTTCAAATGAGATGTTTCTGTGCGGGGCCATCGAGGGTGCGAGCGAATGCGTGTTTGCGCAAATGTTACTCCCGGCAAACAATCAGAAAGAGGCTCTTAAGCTGGAGAGGGAAAAAGTGAGAATGTTTTTTTTTTTTTTTTTGGTTTTAAGATATTCATGAATCTCTGAATCCCTCTTAAGGATTACAATCTCTCATCCATCTCACACGGTGTCACACAGCTTTGGGCGATTCGGAGCAGCCTGCATTAATGTGCAAAGGGCGGCGTCAAGGAAAAAAAAGTCTAATTTATAAACATGGTAACAAGGCAGTGCATATGTTTTACTGCTAAAACCGCAAAGAGGGGTGCATTGATTCGGCTAAGCCCCAACCTGATGTAACACATATAAAATATTTAATAGCTATTACTGTAGAATTAGAATGAATCTTGTTACGGCGGCTAATCCAAAGCTGTGGGAGCAGGGACCAATTTAGAGTCAAATGTCACATGTGGAGGACGACGGAGGAAAAAAAAAATGAAGAGATAGTGTGGTCGACGAATGTGTCACAAGGTATGGAGGGAATGAAGTGTGAACTGAAGGGAATATGGGAGCAGTGGAGAATGAAAATAATAGGATACGAACATAAGACAGATAAAGAGAGTGAAAGAGAGACAGAGAAGGGCTGGACAGGAGTAAGACATCATCCAGTACCTGCGCCTCTGGCAAAGCAACGTCCATGATGTTAGGCTGGCCTCGTGGTTCGCCGTTTTCAAGCCGAGAGAAGATGACTTGATAGCCCCGGATTTGGCCGTGCTGCTTCCCCTGCAGGGGCGGCTTCCAGGTGACCCGGATCGCTGTGGAGTTTATGGCCTCAACCTCCAGTTTCCTGGGGGGTGCTCCCGGCACTGGAAACCAGAAAAAAGGGCAAGACGGGGAGAGAGAGAGAGAGAGGAAGGGAGTCAAAATATGGTGAGTTAGCAATTTTCCTCAGTTCACTGTGTTTTGTGATGAGGAGCCAAAATAATGACTCCTGGTGAGTTTTTTATAGACTTGGGCTCTCCTCTAGTAGGAAGTCAGACCAGATTTGGCCATGAATCAAAATCATCTCCACTCAGTTCAGACCTTTTGTGTCTACTGTGTCCCCAAAACACCCAATACGGGACAGCATGTGGTCTAGTGATGTCTGTAATGCCCTTAATTCCGGTATGAAATTAGCTGTGTTGCAGCAAACTTCAAACACATTAATTATAGAAGACTCTCTTAGGGGGAGCCGCTCTCTATCAGACTGCAAACAAAACGAGGAACGAGTGAGAGAAAGAGGCGAGAGCGATGGAACGGGAGAGGGGGAGTGCTGCTCCACTTCTACTCCTCAGAACAGAAGAAAGAAGACATGAAGGCATTTAAACAGTGAAAGCTGAGGAAAGTGGTGCAGAGCTGAGGCCCTGGAGGTGATGATCCTTAACCTGTCACAGATGTGAAGCGTTAAAGCTGCAGAGAGCGAGCTGGAAAGGGGAGGGGGAAAAAAAAGAGAAGGTGACCCCCTTTTGCTACCGCTATCAGCTCATTAAGTCGGAACTGATCAACAGGACAAAGAAATGTGCAGGACAGGTTGAAGGGAGTGAAGGAAAACAGTGACAGGCAGCCCCAAGCAACAGATGTCAAGAGTCTGAGAGCACTCTGCTTAAGGGGAGGTGTTAACCTACCATCCTCTTTGGTTCTCATCCTCACTGGGGCACTCTCGGGGCCGGGGCCCACGTCAGTGTGCGCCCTCACCCACACCTGATACTCAGTCCACTTCTCCAGGCCCTCCAGCACAAAGCTAGTGGCGTCTGCGCCGATGCCCGTCACCTCATGCCGCTCCGTGTCTTCTCCAGCCATGGCCTGGTAGCTGACTGTGTAGCGCACAATGGCGCCGTGGCGGCTAGCGGCGGGCGGTGCCACCCAACTCACCTTGAGGCTGGTGGAGCTCAGGCTGACCAGGTGTACCTCCTGAGGGGGGGCAGATGGGGCTGTAGGGGGAGGGGAGCACAACCACACGGAGGGGGGCACGGATCAAGCAAACAAAAAAAACTAAAACAAGCAAACTTAAGGCAAAACTGGAAGCTTTTTGTAGACGAGTCAAAATTATTAAAATGTTAAATTACACACCGGCAGTATTGAATGTTTTGGTCCTCTACCTTCTAGTGAAAGTCTATTTTCAAAGTCTACTTTCTCAGCTGTGTGAGGTTTACACATTATTTGCACTCGTACTGTAGGTGATACATTTAATAATACTGCAAGTTTGAATCAAACATTTTAATTTTCACACCGAATACAAAAAGCTTCCGTACTAAACAGGATGCTACCTCTGGACTGAGAGACGGGCTGCAAAAGCGCATTTACCAGGCTACTGTTGAAGCTGGGTTTGGCACTAAAACTACAGGGTGGGCTGAGCGGAACATAAAATGTGCCAAAATTTTACAAGCCGATGTTTTTCTAAAGACGTAATTTGTCCCCGACTGCCCTCTCTGCTGCCTCCCGCAGTATGCAGAGGGAGCAATAAAGAGGCCACGGACGTGCGAGCGCGTGAACAAGTGCTTGACAGTGTTGACTGGTGTTCGCACGTTGATGCGGAGGCTCTGGGCTTTGTGCTCGCTGCTGCAGCTGAGACACACTGGGCTGTCTTCGAAGTTATGCATGAAGCTATCATTTGATAATCAGTAACAGTCATGAAAATCACAACACTGTCAACAAACATGGTAAACAATATTGTTATCAAATGGGACTTTTTAATTACCTTTTATGATTTAAATAACTGGTGATGTTGTGACACTTAAATCTTCTGGCCCGTCACGACCTCAAAGTGAGTTTTTAAATCAATGTGTATATCGACATGCCAGGTTGTGTTAAAGTCTGTCCATCTTACCCTGACATGTTTTATAGTAAAGTCTTCTGACATGTCTCACTATGTGTAGAAACACAAATAGCATACAGTATAATGTGTCTATACAGGGTTTATAATCTCTCCTAGTGCTGCACCTCCAGTCTGGAATAATAAGATTACTGCAATAAATAATGTAACATTATTCGCAACAGCTGCTGTATAAAGTATATTTAATCTCTCAAGTCCAGAGGAAAACAGAAAACCAATAAACTACTTCAAAACAGGGAACAAGAACAACACTGAAAATAAACACAACAGCATTCATACATTACATGCATCTAACTCAATCACAAACTTATTCAACTCCACGGGAAAAAAAAGGGCCTCTTCAAAACAAAAGAAAATGAACCGAGAAAAAGAAAATCTGAAATAAGGTGTTCTTACAAAGCATGCCCATGAAATCTTTTTTAATAAGCAGAGCAATGAACAATCCTCTAATCTGAATCCGATGAACTAACGCCAGACCTCAAAGCTCAAAATATTAACAGAAGAGAACGGAGACTCATCAGATGGTCCCTGATCTGCAGGAGAGCGGACTACAAAGACCTGACAACACCACGTGTTACAAAAAAAGGTGACAGACTGAGTCAAAACAATGCTGATGATTAGCAGAACTGATTGTGATGCTGAAAAATCTGCTAGATCAAAGTCAAACTGGACGACGCCACAGGAAATACACGCACCTCGGAGGCAGAATGAGACAGACGAAGAGCGGCTTATAGTGGAGACACAATTTTAGCTGAAGTGCCTCCATCTACCTCCTAAAGTTAACACCCAAAACATACGTTTTTGACCATATACAGTCAAAAACTTTGTGATTTGTTTAATAATTTAGTGCACCTATACCCTGACTGATGAATATATCCATAGTCCACTTTAGCAGGTTTTCTTAAAACATCCAAAAACATTACAGACGTCTTAGATGTGTTCCCATAGGACACAGACTGCACATGCACAGAAGCTCACTCTACTTTCTGTCTCTAAGGAAGAAAACGGCACAATGAAGCCACCTCTTCAGCCACTTGAGTGACTGTTGAGTCCTTAGTAGTAGACTTGTAGTCTTCGATCATGTATAGATGGCAAAAGAATACAAGCACAGCTCAAGTTCATTGCTCTGAAGCATAAAAAGAAAGAAACATTTCAATGTAGCACTAGAAAATGTCACACACTGCTTCTGCACAGTACTCATCTGCACTTGTGATCTCAGTTGGCAGGTATAATACTCTGTGGTTGTCAGAGGTGTTGATGTTAAGTGACTTTGTCTGTCCTAATGGGGAAGATTTCATAAACTAGGTATCAATTCCTTCCATCCATCCTATCGTATTCTTTTCTGTTCTAATGTTGCAACCACAGTGAGGTTTGCTTATTTAAAATGTACCAATGTAATTCCTATATTATATTTGTACAGCGTGCACCTGCGATGTCCTGAACTAATCCTAAAGATTGTTTTTTGGAGAGAAGATTAAACATGTTTTCTGTAAAACAACGTCACTCTAGTGGATCAAATTAGGAGGACACTTATTCATGTGATCCTAAAATGTAGCTCTGTACAAAAGTGTGCACAAATGTATGTAATGCAACATAAGCCTTCTGGCTGAGAGGTGGGACAAGCATGGTGCCACCACAGCAAAAAAGTCAACAGTCAGCTGGCAGAGTGACATTTTGAGTGCTGGCACTGTAAAAGCACATAATGATATGAGGCAAAATAACACGGCACAGCTCACAAATGTGGGAAAAGGACACATTAAACGTACCTTTGACACTGAACACAGGGCCTGCCCTCAGATAGATGGACAGGAGGGTTAGTGTTGGCGACAGAGGGGAGGTGGCGGAGGCGAGAGGCTGACTGCGACTGGCTGCACTGTCAGCATTTTATGTTGTGCTGAAATTGACTTGACATTCAAGTTGCCAACGGTGTCTAAGTTAAGCTCTCTCAAACACAACTTTGTCCTGCCTAAACCTAAACCTGCTTCAGCCGACTGTGGGCGCCACAAAATCACTGGTTAGTGGACAACAAGGAGACGAGACAGACGAGAGAGAGAGGAAAATCACTTTCTCCACAAGGACTTACTGGACTGGGCGGTGCGAGCCTCAATGGGTTGAGTGTAGACACCTAAGCCCATCTCAGAACGGGCTGCCAGAGAGAAACGGTACAAGGTGTCAGGCTTTAGACCGTCCACAGCGTAGGAGCCCGCGGGGTTGAAGCTCACATGTAACTGTAGGGTTAGACAGAAAGATGGCACTCAGTTAACACCAAAGACAGTCACACAGGTCCTCAAATGCTCGCCTAGAAGGAGGATTTGTTGTATTATTTTTACAGGGATGAATGAATCTAACTGCTGTCTCTCCTTCCTACATACATGAATGCAGAAAAGCAGCTTATTCCATAGCCATCGTCTTGTTTACGACTGATGCAGTGGTCTAGTAGAGTTGCACGAAGGGCCACGTCCAGATTTTGCGGTCTGTTACTACAGTAAATCTTTCTCATCAGCTGGAGAGTTGACTGAATTACTACAATAACACTGCTTCAGCTGCGCCCTCCCATTCAGAGATATTGCGTCATAAAGAACGAGATTCATTCGTCTGCGATCTCACGGCCGATAGATAGATAGATAGACAGGCAGACTGACAGATGAACGGATGGATGAATAGACCGACAGGAAGGAGAGAGAGAGAGTATGACAGAAAAACAACTAAAGGAAGATGTTATGTAGGAGAGAACACCGGGTCATAAAATAGTTAGAAATCCATGTTGTTATTCTAACCTTGTTGTCTGAGCCGGCCTCCCAGTACTGCAGCTCGTACTTAGTGATGGGGTCCTGGACGGGCCACAGCCATGTTAGCATGATGCGGCTGTCCAGCTCAGCTTCAGCCTCAAAGCTGGATGGCTGGGCAGGGACTGAGGACAGAGGGGATAGAAGGAATAAAACAAGAGCACATCTGTAAAGCTAAATGTTTATCACGGCAAGATCCACCTCAAATAACCTCACGAGACCTTTCACACACGCTGCAGGTTCATACAAAACATAAAATACAGCACCTTTACATAACTACACATCCTTCTAAGACACTAAATGTACACAACAACACAGGGAACATTTTACAAGTGCATATGCACATACACTTAATTAACACACACTGTTGTTGGCAGCTCACCTCCCTGCTGGGTTTTGACTTGCAGGATGTCAGAAGGTGGCCCGTCACCTACAGAGGTGAAGCCAAGCACCCTGAGGCTGTAGGTGATGTCAGGAGTCAGGCCTGAGATGGTAGTCAGGCTGCTGTCGTCTGTGTTGTGCTTCTGCCAGGCGCTGAGCGGCGCCGTCAAGTCCGAGCTGTAGTAGACCCGGTAGCCCCTGATTTGCCCGTTGGGTTCCTCGGGCGGTTCCCACTGGACCAGCATTGTGCTGGCACTCAGCATGCGTGCTTGGACGTGCAGAGGTGGCGAGGAGGGGGCCTGTTCACCGGTGCGTGTCTCCACGGGGTCGCTCGGCGGCCCCCGGCCAATGTTGTTGACAGCCATGACACGAAACTCATACTCAGAGTAGGGGCTAAGTCCACCGATGCTGTAACGGGTAGTTGCCACACCTTCCACTTCCTGGAAGCCATTGTCTGAGGTCTTGGCTCTGTACTGGATCATGTAGTAGGACACAGGTTCTGGGTTTCCAGAGTCCCAGGTGAGAGTCACACTGGTGGCTGTGGTTTCTGTCACAATGAGGGAGGCGGGAGGCTTTGGCAAAGCTGAGGAGGGGGAAGCAGGGCGTTAGCTTTGTGGGTAATTTGAGAAAAATTGGAGGTCTGGCACGTTCATTACAATGATTCTCAAAATGTAGGCAGCTAAAATCAGCTCTCCGGAGAAAAGACATGGCCGGTCATGTCTCCATTCTGTAACTCATAGCACTGAAATGATTGTTTCATAAGCTAATCCTCATAGTGCTGTCAGGAGCCAATGTGAATAGAAGAGCTAGACTGGAATCCCAATTTAGAGTTTTATAACCGGTGTGGTCATCGCTGACAATACGAGAAAATTGCAAGAGTGGCTCCTGTTGTGAGAGCCGGACGAACAGAAACAAAACAGAGGCTCTTCATTATGGTCTCTTTTTTAAAGAGAAGGGGGTGTTCTGTATAGCTGTGGACCCTCTAAATGACTGTGACATTCTGTGTATCGATCAGCTGAGTGGAAAGGAGGATCAATACTGACAACAACTGATAACAGACGCTGCAATGGGCAGACAACACACACACACAAGCGCTGACATTGAGACCGAAAACAGCGAGAGTGTTTCATTTTTTACCTCTCGGCGTCAACAAGAACCACAAGCCACAGCGCGAAAGCAGCGATGATTATTCACAAGAAGAGGCCATTCGAAAGCAGTTTACTGTTTTATAACACGTCATTATCAGGAATTCACATTAACAATACTCAACAGCACAATAACCTCACTCGGAGACGCGGCCCTTACCTTTGACGGTGACCTGAGCGGTGGCTTCTATCATGCCCAGAGAGGAGATGGCCACGCAGGTGTAGTTTGCCGACTCACGGATGTTGTTGACCTCCAGCACGTTGCGCCCCATCGGCATCTCTTCTTCCTTGGTCAGCTCCACCAGGCCCATTGTCCACTTGACGTAGGGCATGGGCGAGCCCACTGCCACGCATGTCAGGTTGACGCTGCCGCCTGGCATCACCTCTTGGTTGGTGGGCGGGATGGAGAACCTGGGTGGGACTCTTCGCACTGAGGGAGATGAAGAGGAGCAGGAGAAAATAGTTAACAGGTTGCACATGTAAAGGTGAATATGATGATTCTTTTTTTTGTGTGATTTCATGAATGGTCTTTCCCCACACAGCTAATAGAATGGAGGGCTGATCGCTTTTGTCCGAATGTGCAGGCGAGCACAATGGGAATAATAAGACTGTCACAAAATGGCTCTGGAAATTCACAAGAAAACTTTGAGGGGGTGTTTTATCCTCTTGCCAACAAAAGGGAATATAATCAAAAAAATAGCCCAGTTTTGCTGGAGACTATGTCTGGCCCTCTTTTGTCAAAGTGTCAAATGGTAGCGAGAGTTGCATCATTGAGGGACCCTGTGGAGATGGCATTGTTTGATTTCTCCTCCCTCTCCCTCTCTCTCTCTGGCTCCTTCTGCTTCAGCCTGTCTCTCTCTCTCTCCCTCTCTTTGTGCAGTTCTGATATGCAGATAGGCTGACATTAAAAAGGGGTTCCCATGGAGACAAGAAGGGCCCGTTGACGTCGCCAGGGACAAGGCAAACACCGATGCTGAGGCTCCATGCGATACTGAAAAGCTGGCCCAGAATAAACAGGCAGCCAGCATTTACATATGACTTGTTTTCTATCTAAATAAAGATACACAAGAAATGCCTGCCATATTTACACACTTCAGATCATTTTCTGGTAACTTTTGGCAACCACAACAAACTTATCCGCTTGACATGGTAAAGAAAACTTGACAGTGCGATGTGAACGCCCATCAGTGTCAGACCTGTTACGTTTATGATGTGCTGAAAATTACCATAGTGTGTGCTGAACATATGAAGGAGCAGCTCTGACTTCTTTAACCTTGATTATGAAGCCAAGCCAAACATTTCGCTCCCTGGTGAGGTCCCACTATTGCTGCTTGTGTGTATTCAAAATACTACGGCGTGAAACTATCCCTGCAGAATTTATACTGCTTGTTTCCCCTAATGCACTATAACGTCTCTGTGGAAAAAAAGAGAGAAAATCTTGACTGTAATTGCTCTTTTGCACTGGTCTCCATGAAAATGGATTTTAAAATGTAAGTCTCCTTCCACCTTCCCTTTCCCCCCCAACACCTTTCACCCCTCCCTCCCCAATCTCATTTGAACCAGAACGATGTTACTATATATCCATGCTTGTTATTCCCCTCATTATGTGGTGAAATGAAAAAACAACAACAACAACAACAACAAAACACAGAAGCACTTTTTGAGATTCCAGTCAGGAAATCTCTGGAGTCTCTGGACTGCACTATAATAAGGGGAACCTGCTTCACTCTCATCTGAATTTTCCTAAAATAATTGAGGTGCTGTATATAAACCTGCTGCGTTTTTTTTTTTTCTTCAATACCATCATGTGGGCTTAAACTACTTGGCTCGATAGCTCATAAAAATATTAATATACCAGGTCTGAGCCACAAAAATACACTGAATCATGCATGTTTTGGAATTTCTCACAATATCCTAGATGAATCAAAACTTTGCAGCTCTCTTTATAAGAACTAACCTCTTCAGAGGGTGTGTGGGAAAAAAGTTAACTCTGGGAACAGTGAAGAGGTCAGTGAAGGTTTAGGATGGAGTAATGACGACTCTTGAATGGTGATAATAATGCAGAGTTTCCAAAATGACTCAACGAACAAGAAGGTACAATACGGACGGGTTCGTGCAGGGAAGAAGTGACGCACTCTAACAGTGCAGAAAATTATCAACAGCCATGACGTCTGCTGGGTTCACGAGCAAACGGCTGATCTCTAAATGCAAAGAATGCACGGGCAGAGCAGCGTCACCAGCCTGGGAACGGGACAGGGGCGACATTCTCAAGCAAGGCATGCACGGGAGCTGAGGAAAGATATGTGATGGGATCACAAGCCCGAGTACGGTGAGAGAAGAAGATAAAGACAGAACTTGGTCCAATTTTCTTGTGTAATTGACTGAACATCTGATTTCCAGGCTGACTAATGCATGACAGACTTTCCTTTCAAGAAGAAGAAGAAAAAAACCCACAGCGTTAGTATTCCGCTTATGTTGGTAGCCACCTGTGTCTTCTCACACAACTGTAATATTCTCCAAGTGCAGCTATTTTTCACAACATATGCTTATATAAAAAAAGAGGGATCTGAGAGGAGCGGCCCTAATGTAAAACCATTTAGCTCAAAGTATCTGTTATTCCTTCATGATTCCATAGACTAAACAGTGCTAAGAGCAGTCAGTCAATGGGACCTGTGTATATTGAACACTTAATGTTGTGAATAATTCATGTCATGCGGTTAAGTTTGGAGAGGTGCTGTGGAACAAAATGACTAGAGGGCAGGTAATTGTTATCGATTCCCCCGAAGCCTCTCTCCTGTTGAGAGCGGCTTGGAGAGACGGGCTCCGGGACTCTATCAAAACCACAAAATAAGCCCTGTCTCCACTCTGCCTGCCTGCTTGCTGGATACCTATAAATTTAACTGCCTTGACAAAGTGCCCAAGGATAGCAGAACCTGTTCAGTCAATCAATATCTGAGCAAACTGGCACAGAGTCAGCGGGCTCCCAGGCTTCCTGGCAGCACTGCTGGGCTACCATGATGGCTGATCATCCCCTTGTCAGCACACTGCCAGCTCATTCTTAAATATTCTATAGGTCAGCTCTTTGCACAGCAGCGTATCGCAGATAGTACAAGTGAAGAGATTATTTCCAAAACATTAGCTCTCTCTTGGACAATATCAGCGTCATCATTCATAAACTCTGAAACACTGGTTCAGTCTATAAATAAGTGTATCGAGGGCCAAATCTGCAGATATTAACCGCTTGTTTCCATTTATTAATGACTGGCTGTGGCAGAGTGCATTTAGTGAAAGAAGACGGGACTTCTTCATCATTAGCGCACACTTCTTGCAACACAACATAATAAACTCTCTTTTCCTGCAGTGCCTCCTGCTGCCACATCACATAAAGACATGGTGGGATGTCTTCTCATTAGGCTAACATGTGCCTATCACATGCTTCAGTCTCCAGGTAGTGGATGCCCGTGGCGGTAAAACAGGCATAATCCCCTGAGAACGGCTTTGTCAGTCCTGATACCCATGTCCCTCGGTGGGAGAGCGAGGGGTGTTGCTGCCTAAATACCTGACAAATCCGGTTGCCACCTGAATACCGAAGTAATCCATCACACACCTCTGATTGGCCTGCAGAGGTGGATGGAACGTCTGAGAGTAAAAGGAGGTGTAGTTTCTGGGTGGAAGGGGATGACAGTGACAACATGGGTGCGGTTGGGGAGAATCCACGGCTACATAACAACAACAGAGATCTACTAATGGCTTAAGCAAACTGCACGGGGACTCCTTGTGTGTTTTGGCAAGGCTAATTGAAACACAGTTAGGGGGAGTGGTGTCGGAAGGCATGCAAGAACTATTAAAGGATTCATGCAAACAAGTAGACAAAGGACACAAGCACACTATGACGGATTAGGGAGAGCCATTATTGATATTTGAGTCTTTCAGGGAAGGGACACCGCTTTCTCTTTATCGTAGGACCTGGAAGGGATTGTTGACCTCACTTAAAATCTTTATGAAAACTGAAGGGAGAGGATTAAAAGTGAAACTGACAAACCTTCTCGCTGATCTGTTTGAGGATGAAGTGATTTGATGGAGGTGAGCGATGGAATGAAAAGATACAAAGTGGAGAGGGAAAGAAGACAGTGAAACAGAACAGTGTTTCTGCGTGACATGGCAGAGTAATGCATACGTACGGTACCAAGGAAGGAAACTCCGTTTTACAAATGATTCACCATCACTGTTTTTCATCAGCGTCTTTATTATTAAAATCTATGATGTCAAATGAAACTCGAATAAATTAGGTGTGAAAGCTTTTGTCTGACACCACTGCAACAATATGCAGTTAAACTCTGTGATGATAGTGCCTACACGGATAAGTCAGAGATTAAATAACAAGTTAAATATATGTTCCACTAAAAGCAGGTATTAGAATTTCTAAGCCTCATTCTAACTACGCTTGGAAGCATTTCTTGCAGAGTACTTGTTGATTTAAAAGATACTGGACACAGCTCCAGTACCTGATCTTTTGTTCATGAAATTGAGCTGAATTTATCATTTTG
This sequence comes from Nibea coibor, assembly GCA_023373845.1. NCBI lineage: Eukaryota > Metazoa > Chordata > Actinopteri > Sciaenidae > Nibea > Nibea coibor. Next base: position 5,015,148 of record CM041725.1, read on the forward strand.
TAACGTTTTTCCTTCCTGACACACACAGACACATGAAACACGCACACAAAGAGAACAGCATGAAGATATTTTGGTAAAAGAGAAGCCCGGCTGCAGCACTTTATCCTCTATGACATATTGACATGTCACATGGATATATGAAGGAGTGCCAGCAGACAGAGGCTGACATCCCTCCTCCGGTTGCGGGATAAGCGCTTGACAAATGAGCGCTCATGCACAATCACAGGACGCTCTGTGATTCTGCCCACGTTGATGGAGTCCTCCTTTAGAGGAGGGTCACCGAGAGCGACCCCGCAGCAAACAAGGAGCACGCGCACCGGCGCACCTACAAACATGCACTCGCTCTTAATGGATGAGAAGTGGAAAGAACACAGATACACAAACAGGATGGGGGGGTGGAGGGGGAGAAGAGTCCACCCCCTCCGCCTCCCACAAAGAGAAATATGAGGACATCGTTCTCTGGTGGCTCTAAAATGTCAAGACAAGGGTGGTGATGGTGCTCGGAGCATGTTTGTGTACCTGCAGACAGGAATAGGATCAGGTAGTGATGGTGAGTGGAAAAACACAGGAACACATTTGCTGACACGGAACAGGCACAATTAATGCAAGTCTGACAGAGGTGTATGTGTGTACTGTATGTGGGCGGGTGTTAGAAGGGTGTTGATGGAGAATAATACCATAATTCTTTCGCCCATGCTCATCTTTTGCATATGTCACCTTCCAAGTAGTGGTTACCTTATTGACACCTGAAGCCTACAAACGACTGTTCCACCCAGGGGAGGATGGAAATCTCAGAAGATGCTGAATTGAATTCAGTAATGCTTATAATTAACTAAAAATGTCGTGTTGGAACACAGTTAATCTCACTATTTTGTACATTTTAATTTTGCGCTGGAAGTTTTTGCAGCCTACAACGACCTGCGACAACTGTAAAAATTCACAGTTGTCAAATGACCTGTTTGCTTCCAACGCTTGTTATGTTTACAGGTTGGAGACGAGACGAGACGTAAGCCCCTAAATCCCCCCTCAGGTGTAAGAGAATAATAAATATATATATAACAAGAGGAGAGGAAGAGAGGCATGTCAAAGGGCACTTGTCTGGAGTCCCTCATGTTTTAAACCCAATCAAGCAGCCCGGTGATAGCACAGCCCCGGGTCTCGTCTCCTCATTCTTGCAGCAGTAACAAAGACAGAGTGAAAACATGGCTGGAGTCTTTGTTCTCCATTCCAGACTAGTACACTTTTAAAAGGTTACGGCTGGGTTGATTTCTATCTCTCCAATGGTGTGGTAAGGCTGGCGGAAAAGTTGGTGTCGGGGCCAATGGGTTGACAGCTACCTGGGTGGTGTTACAGACTAGCTGGGCCTGGGGGCCCTGCTGGCGCCACGCCACACAACTACTGTAATTACCTCTGAGGGGAAGAAAAGGCTGCGCTTGCACCTGTGACAGACATGCCCTGATTAATAGACGAGGCTTCCATCCCTTCCTCGCCTTTGCTGTTTGGCTGACTACCTCCCCCTGTCAAGATTTAAGATCTAAACCTTCTGGAGCCCAAAAGTGTTTAATCTGTAGATTTGATGCCTCTATGGTCCTTGAGGATGATTGTATATGTGGCTTCTCTGATCAAGGAGGAGGTTCTGTCTGTCTGGAAACAGAACAATGCTGATGCTAAACATGAGCAGCGCACATTTTTCTGTGTGGAAGTTTTGTTTAGAAAATTTACTAATTCAATTTGACACTGCCTAAGCAGTGGCTTGTAATTTCCATCTGGGTTTGAAGGGAAACATTGGACACTAAATTACTTATTTTGTCTTGATGGATGAAAAAGGAGACTATGGAATCGCTCGGCCATGAAATAGCCTCCAAGATGCACGACTGTAAATGCTTTTAACAAAATTATAAAGTGATAGCTGAGTGTCTCCTTCTTAACCCTGACACTTTCACTCCCTCCCTCCTCCACCCACACTAACAACTGGAGCAGCTATTCTGTTTCATGTACATCAGACATGGTGGTGTTATCCGCAGGGGCTGACCTACACTACTCTCTCCCCTATACCAGCTTCTTTTTTCCAGGATGGGTACAATACTGGCCTTGCCCTGCATTAGTCTGCTCATAGAGACACCACAACAAAAACAAACCCTGAAACTCCAGACCCTTCCATGCCCGTAGGAGCTCTGGGTTGTGCGGGCGGGAAGGAGGGGGGGAATAATGGAGCCTTTCGATACAGTCAAAATAAAAAAAGAAAGGAGCCCTGGCATGGCTTTCAATGCCAGCGGAGGAAACGGTTTCAATGCAGCTGTTTTCACAGAGGCCGCACCTGGTCGCGTTCACAGCCAAACAGGAGGTTGAGGTTAGTTCAGCTCATTGGGTACGGGAGGGGCGGCAAGGCAGGGATAATGGCGGGAGAAATGGTTGAAAGAGAAGAAGGAGAGATAAATAATGACATAAATGCGCTCATCAGATGTGGAAATTACGCAACAATCAAAGTGTTTGCCACAGATGTTTTCACTTATCCTGGATAATTAGAACTCTGAGCAGGTTGACGGTGGGCAGGGCTCCATGCACCAATTAAAAAGATGTCATTTGTCCCACCCTGGCAGCTGTAGCAAAGCTAACAGAGGAGTGACGGAGATGTCGCATCATACTCACCGCGCCACCCAAAATTACTGTAATGAAAGAACTGAAATCACCTGTGGATGAAGCATTAAGTGTACACAGACTCAAGGGGGGGAAAGAGATGTAAAGATGCACGGTCACTGGTGAGTGAACAACATATAGAGTATAAAAGACAAGTCGCTTAAAAGGACAGTGTGTTGTTTATGGTTTGCAAATGTTCGAGACAGCAGAAATGATGAATTCAAGCACTGAGAGAGACGTTTGATTTTACCTCGTACGTAGAGATTGGCAGGAGCGGAGTAACGGGTCCCAGCGCTGTTCATGGCAACACATTCGTATTTCCCTTGGTCGGACTCCTCGCTGTTCTCAATTTGCAGAGCTCCTGCGCAGAGGATTAACAAATTTAGCTGTCTTGACAGTTGTGGAATATGAGATGTAAGTTGGCACGGAAACCACAGCAGATATCTGTACTGTGACTCGCTAGAGAGCCTGTAGTCAACTAGCCTAACCCAGTTCATGCATAATTAAGTGGCTCAGACATGGACACAGTTTTGTCAAGGAACTGCTTACGGCAACATAAGCGTTTAGCTGATTTGGCAAGTTTAATGGAAACGCTAACGGAACACTTGCCTAGTCGTGTTAAGGAGAAAAAAGACCATGACTGAGGGTCAATTAATCATCTGAATTACATGTCTATGATGTGAGGTGATCTATTCCAGCCACATGTTGGGATGAAGCCCAGCTACGCGCCGGAAAAAAAAAAAAAACACAGCAGAGATCAGAAATGATCACGCTGCTGCTTATCAACGACTGTGCAATCTGCGTTTTACCAAAAAGACTCGTGCGCCTCCGGAGGCATGCTGCTCTGATTAAGAGTAATTAAAGTTTTATCCTAATAGTGAAAATAAAATCCAAATTCAACCATATTTAACCAAAACGAGTGAGTGAAAAGTGAACTGATTATCTGTTACATGGCTCTGAAGCAGGTCCCACTGCAGGTCTCTCTTCTTCGCTCTTTGTTGAGTATGCTTTTCACAGTGAGGTCATAATTGTGTTCTTTTATTACCAACTATTTGACCATGTCTCACTGAAGCCCTCAAGGGAGACGCTACTGTGCCAGATGGCTTAGATTAGTATTCACAATCCCAAGTAGCTGTAGTCATCAGACAGAAGGCTAACATGTTTTTTGGCAAAACATGAAAGCCCAGGAGACCTGTCTTGGTGCGGTTATTTTGACACTCCAGGTCCATGAACATCATGTGATCATTGATACTGAATTGCAAATGGCTGGCAGACGAGGCGAGTTTCAATCTGACATATCTGAGACAGCAATCTTACCCGAGTCCCACAGATTAAAACATACATGTATATATATAATCATGAACAAAGCTGCTTCTCTCGGCAGTGCGTGTATGCGTATATGCATGTCACAAGCGAGTGATAACATTTATCACGCCTCCAAAACAGCATGGTACGAGCATGAAAGGCGGCGAGCCACCATGCAGTTTGAAAATGACAAAAATACTCGGCATAAGATGATGTCAGGATACTTTTTTTTTCCACATCATGCAGTATGAGATGAATGTAACAAACAGGTTCAACCACCAACCAAAGGGGACTCGAATCAAGACGAGACCAAAAAGAGAAAGAAAAAAAAGAGAGAGAGAAGAGAAACAGGGCGGGGCAGCGACATGTGGTAATACCAGCTCAGATCTCATGACAACACATCTCTTCAAGGTGTTTGCTCTGCATCGCTGTCTGATTCAGCACTGACACGCACCTGCATACTAATGCCGTTGTCACCAATCTGTCAATCTGCACACTCTCCCATGGGAGAAAGCAGTGCGAGTACTACAGCAATGTAGAAGGTTACTGCTATGGCAGGTGTCAGAGCCTCAACACTAAACCCCTTCAATTACTTCCAACTACTCAAACATTGGCAGATCTTCTACAAGGTCATTTCACTCTTTCCCAGTGCAGAAATTACATAAGGGGCGTAGAGGCTGCTATAAGATCGCCTCGGCTCCCAAAGAGTTAAATATCTAATTGAATATGGGCTGAATTAGGAGCCATGGATGCACAGATAGTTAGACAGACAACTGGTAGCTCCTAATGTATTCAACTTGCCCTAGACGTCCACTATTTACCTCACTGCTGTTGAACGGAAATCATGCTTTCACTCGAGGGGGAAAGCAGACAATTACCATAAAAAGGGTTTGAAGCTTCCACCTTAACAATCTCGACCAGGCATCCTGTTCCCATGCTGGGGGGCAATGCTGCATAGGCTGTATGCAAATGCAGCCATTTCAGTTTACATTGAGGCTGCACAAAGGAGGCAGGTAGATCCTCTTGTGGCCACAGTGGCCTTTAGTTTAAAATGCAAGCCCTCGCCTCTTTTTCCGCTGAGAAGCCAGAGGAGAGGCCGGAGCCGAAATGTGTTTGTCTCTGTGCGAGTGTGCGTGTTTGTTGGTGAGCGTGGTTCACTTCAAACTGAAGAGGAGGAGCCTTGAAAAAAGCTCTTTTACAAGGTAACACCTTGGACTTGCTTTTGCATTTCCATTCTCCTGACATCAGGGTTGGTGATCATTTGTTTGTTAAGGAGCAGACAGCAGACAGAACATCTTGGGGAAGAGACGAGAGGTGCGGGGAAGTGGATCGGCGCTCACAGCATGGATGAACCCGGTGATGTGGTGGTGTTGTTTTTTTGTTTTTTTGGGAGGGGGAATGGAGGGGTCTGATATGAACGTGAGGGAATGGCGTGGACGTGATATTTTCCAACACACTTTATCTTCCTTACCTCTAATTGGTGTACCACCTAGGTGGGAGTAATTTCGATGCAAACAGGGTTGAGAGATTAGTTAGTAATCCACTTACAACAGTGGGAGAGAAAAACATGGCTTCTGACAGACCACAGATAAAAATAAGAAAAAAAACAACAACAAGGTAGAAGCCACTTAAATGCAATATGACAAAGTTCAGTGTACTTAATGAATGCTATGAAGCAAGTATAGATTTTGGGCTGTACGTGTTGTCTGTAAATGACCAAAAACAACGCAGCATTTGAGAAGGATCCCTTCTGTCAGCCAAACATTTTGAAATATGACGCTGCTACTCGTGTTTGCAGACAACAGCTACTGCCTCATTCGTCCTTGTTTCACAGCAGCATTGAAATAGTATGCAATTTAAGCATGTTTCTAATTTAAGACGGCCCCCACTCTTTGTACAGACTGCATTTGTGCAGAAAAGCAGTTAGTAAAATGGGCAAGAGAAATGAATGAAAGTCATACACAGTAAACAGAGTAATGCACAGGAAGAAGAATTCAGGTCAAAGGTATTGAATTGAAAAGAAGTTAGTATCTCTGCAGAGTGGATGAACTGGATGGTGTGAAAAGATAGACCAAATGTGTCTGTGCGCTCACTCAAAACCTGAGTGTGATGCAACACGAGGAACTGAAGTCTGCCTTTTCTAAACTCCGGCAGCAAATGAATGCGCCTTTTTCTGCCGTCGCAAAAAAAAAGAAAATTGGCCTCGTTTCGGGTCATATGCAGTAATGTAAATCCCGATACGGCAGCAGATGTCAAGTAAAGGGTTTGTGGATAAAAAGAATTGTTGGTCTGAGGGCATTGCATATCAGCACATTTTCAGGCACTCTCACTATGAGCAAGAAAGAAAACTAATTAAAAGTTTGTTGGTAGATGTAAAACGAATCACATGTTTAGCCACTTTTTTTTTTTATCCTTGTTATAATAACATCAAACAATTAAGTAGTTGTGTTTGTATCTAATTTGTGTGAAATCTGTATCTAATTTGGGTTCTGCTACATTCTTTAATACCCTTAGAACAAGGAGAGTCCAAGTGAACATGCTCCTGCGACCTGTATTCATCTTCCACTGGGCAGCTCCGGCGCCGGCCTTTTTCTGGAGTAGCTCTCATCTTTAATCTTCGGGGCCTCAGACCTGTAGCCCGTCCTGACACTCTCTAAGTGAGGTAGATTTAGTAAGGAGTGACAGAGTGGAGTGAAGACTGAACCTGGTCAAAAGCCACTAATCTTTCCACCTCGCACCATTTCCATCTAATCCGGGTCAGGCGAGCACTGTTTATTTGTCAAGTGGACGGCTACTGTGAACAAAGAGCACCTCATTGATTTTTTTTATTTTTTGCAAGGTTGAATCCGAGCTAATGCATCATCGGCCGGCCTCTTTGTCACCCAGCTGCATGTTTAAGAGGGGATTAAGGATTATTTAATATGGTGAAAAATTCTCTTTCTGTACTCTGGAAGGTTACGGGCTCATGCATCACTGTCAAAGATTGCAGGAGCAACTTCATTCCAACTTCTGTGTTACTCTGGAAGTGGCTGCAGCTGTTCTGTAAGAACTCCGCTGACTTATCAAGGTGACAAACTTTGGATTAATCTTTCATGTCTGTTGTGATGAAAGAGAATACATGAAGTCATACGTGACAACAAAGGCCTTTTGTGTTTTCACAACATCCTCGTGTCTAACATGAATCGTGTCTGTTGGTATTTGACGGCATCTTGTACCCTGCAACTTGGGTGTACTATATTTATCAGTGTGTCATGTACAATAAGACAGAAATCGTTCAATCACATCTAGCCAAAAAAACACATCAATCAAATCAAATCGTACCTGAACGAAGCTGTTTAATGCGCCCGTTGCTGCTGCTGATGTCCACGGGAAGCATGTCCTTGAACCAGGAGATCTCCGGGTCCGGGTTTCCGCTGGCGGCGCACAGCATGGTGGCAGTTCTGGTCTTCTCAACTACCTTCAGCTGCGGACCCATATCGATGGTTGGGAAACCATGGGGGATCTGGTTCTCTGAAAAAGTTTAAAGGCAGATTATAAGTATATTCACTCAAATAACAAATGAGAAGAAAAAAAACAAGTAGAAAGTGTTTGCAAAGAGACAGAACCGACTCTCGGTTGCAGCGAGAGGCATTGAGTGCATCAGAGCTGTTGAGCTGACAAGGACAGAGAAGAGTATGAAAGAGAGCAAATACATTTCAGGTGCCACGGGCCAAACAATAATCACAACACACACACAGATATTAGTGTATGAGCGGAACATACAACTGGAGAAGATGGGCAGATCTGGATTTCAAATTTGGTTGGGAAAAAAAAAAGTCTCTGATTGATTATCATAGCAGACTCATTACCCCCGCACAGGGAGTCACAGGTTTAGACAGAGGAAGAGTTGCAGTCTGCCTCTGGGCACCCATGCATAAATGAGCCGCCTTAGGCTTAGCAAGCTAAACAAACCTATTTGAATAATCCAACTCATCATAATGAATGTAACAGCATATCCATGACAACATAGCATAATCCGCCAAGCAGAATTTGGGAATCTGAGATGAAATGTTCTAATTCTTTCAAATTTATACACTGACAATATCACGAGATCATCCTGGGCTATCTCAAAATCCAAATCCAGATATCCAGATGTCAGCAGGAAGAGGTGCATCCCATCATACGGCGTCGCCGTTGACATTAAAACCGCTCGCGGTATGTGTTTCACATTCATCACATTCTAGTCATGACAGTAAGACAGTCACGACTCAAGGCCTACTTCAGAGCCGCGTCACTCTAATGACAAGCTGTGTCGCCGTGTACCGTCAGACAGATGTTTCCAACCTTACAAAGGTAAGCACACTAGGAGCATTAAGGCAACCGCTTACCTCTTTATTCTCTTTGATATTCAAATTAAACCTTGTAAATTAAACATTGAAATATTCCACTATGTCACATAGTTGCTTATTAGCTTTAAAATAAATGACCCAGATTATTTAATAATTGTTTTGCGACGTCCACGTCGTCACAAAAAACTGTGCCGCAAATCTCAAACAAGACCCCCACCTCACTTCATAATAAATAATAATTTAACCCCTGCACAGCGTTAATCAAGAGGAAACACAGCGGCCCCTGAGAGGTCCTTTTATCAGCTTGTTCTCAAACTTGTAATCTCTTTTTATTTCTTTCCTCATATGTAGATGTGTCCTTGAGGGCCAAAAGTGCTAATGTGAAATCCTTAGAACAGTGCTAATGCCTTTGGTTCACCATCAGAAGATGCTTAACGGCATGTTAAGAATAAGCAAATGATAGTTGGTCTACGGGGAAGAGCTAAATTAATACAGGATGGAGCTTTGGCTATTTAGCAAAGTTGGGGAAATTGTGTCCAGAAAAGGATTTAAATGTGACAAAAGTAAAACTCAATGAGCGTGACAGAACGGCTCACTAAATATGAACTAATGACTGCTTGAAAAATAATCTGTGCTCAAGAGAATGACGAGGAAAACAACAAGCACGAGGCATAACTGTGATTATCCGAAAAAGATCTACTTCTAACTACATTTGACTCCGCTCAAAGTATTATCGGCGCACGCCTTTATAACGCGTGCCTGTGTTTTGATTTCATTCTGACTGCCTCTGAGATTACAGCAGCAAGACGGCTGTCAAACTTAAGATGGAGTGTAAGGGATGCACTGAATAGGATTTTCTTGTCTGAGTCAAAGATCCATATGTAAACTTATATGGCTGGAGCATGAATCCGTGCATGGGTGTTTGTTCTGATCCCCCAGCCGAGCAGTTGTTCCTTCTTTCACCCTTGTGCTTGGCCCGTAGCCCGGACCGTCTCATATTCAGATGTAGTTGACAGATCTCTGCATGGCCTCTTATCTTTGTGGCAAGGCTTACTTCCTGTCTAACGATATAGGATTTGTTTTCAGACATCCCAACTGAAATCAAGATACCTCTACAAAACAGGCAACTACAGCACAATGAAATAATACTGTACACTTTGTCACTGTATGAATAATGGTAACAGTAGTGCCCCATGTTCCTCTGTGGTTTGCTCTCTCTAACCTTCAAAGGGACGGAGAAGAGAAAAGGTAGAGGGTAAAAAATGGCGGCCAAAGATGAGTAAAATGATTTCTCTGTCACTCTCCTTTTAAGTTGTAATGCGGGGAAGCCATTAAATAATGCTAAACCTAGAGGGAGCTGAACTCCGGTCTCACCTACTTAGAATTCACTTAGAACATGTTCATAATGGCCACAGATCACCTGAGAGCAGCTCCCTTTGTGGCTACTGACAAGAACCCAATTTTCTCATGCTCGCATTCACTGGGGTGGGAGGCACAGTTGGTATGGATTCAGGTGATTGTGTTCAGGGACAGTACGCTGCGTTTGGGGACATGGAAGAAGAACTAAATGAGGTGCTTTGGAAGTCTGTGGAGAGTTCATACCGAGCGCTCATCTGGATTTTGGCAAAACCGAAACTGAACTTTCATATAAATATTTAATCAGTTAATTTTAATATTCAGTTTTATTTCCCAGGAGTAATCTCTGTACAAAATTAGAATGTTTGAAGAAGTAATGAAGAAAATACTGTACATACAACCACCAGCCCTCTGCTGATTCCTAATGTTTGTATATGTAACACATGGTTGGGCCCCCTAAATCACTCATCTCTCAACCAGAAAATGGTGCCTCCCTCTAGGTCTAGTATAAAGTAACTATACAATGGAAACCAATCGATTCAATGAGGCGTGACACCATCCTGTCAATCACATCTACCCAGTTACCCTGGAGACTGTACAGGGGAGGACTGAGAAGTCTGTCGTACCATGTTTTGGAGGTGAACATCCAAAGATTTGTTCTGTTTCCTTCAAAACTGTATCTGCAGTCTGCAACATATAAAATAAAGGCGCCTACAGAAAGAAGTGTCTAACCTTGCTGGGCGGTGGGGACTGTTTATTTTTCACCAAACTCTCTTGTATTGCTGCCTATAGAATATTTATGATTAAGATTATTGGCAAACGTTACTGAGCTGTGAAAAATGCAAACCGTTGGTAAAACAGGGTGAAAGAACCCAAAGGAGTTATTACACGACTCAGCGGCTCTGTCATATCAAGAAGCACAAACAGGGAATACTTCGAAAAGGCACACAGCAGCTGCAAAGCTTATACGTGAATCTATCCCTTATTTCTGCTTCATGTTTGCATTGCGGGAACGAACTGTTATTACAACTGGCAGACATTTCTGTCGCAGTGTGTCTGATTGGTGGAAAGTGCACCGTAGCTTCAACCGGCGTGTCAATTCTAACTTTGGAAATTGTTGAATGGAAAGCTGCATGTACAGTAGACGTAATATGTATGTAGAAGGCAGCGCGATTTATAATGCGAGCAGGAATTCTCCAAGGTTAGTTACAGTTTTGGCAGCTTCAACAGGAGGAAGATTTGTTCAATTTGGTGAGCACACAACAAAGATTTAATTGGTACAAGAATAAAACCTCACATGACCTTGTAATAATAAATGTCTGTAATGTAAAGATTTCACCTGGATGTGTTTAGTTTTAAAGTTCTGCTGGTTGTACGGCTTTGTACTCTCGAGAGCCGGGCCGCTGAAAGAAGAGAATAGTGTCTTTGGCATGCAGGCCCTTCACATTTTTAAAGACACTGAATCAGCAGCCGAGGCTTGCACAGTCGCATGATTCGAATCACGTTCTTTTATGTACTCATACAATGTCAAATTCTGTGAGTTTTAGAGGGATTACTCACAAAACACCTAGAGAACTGTGTCACTTCTAAAAAAAAAATGTCTGGCAGGAGGTTTTACAGTTCACTGCGATAGTTCTTCTATGATAATACGTGATAAATAATAAATTGAATTGGATTATTTTTCCATTTTGGTTACAGTGTTAACATAATGCTCAGCAGGAAAAGCTGAAATTCCTTTTTCTCTTGTTGCAAAGCCATGCGGCTCACATCTAACACAGCCTGCCTGTGTCCTTGGCATTTGGAAAGAGGAAGAGGATAAAAAAAAAGAATAATTGAGTGTTCTTTCTATACACATGCTTATCAAACATCTTGTCGAGCTCATGGGTAAGATTTGAGCCCTGTCTGTCTCTTCCTACTACAGCAAGTTCTGCGGCTGGCCTTGTCTGCCAACTTGTCATCCCGGGGAAGACAAAGACGTGCCTTTGTTCGGTCCTCTTTAATTTGAAGGGAAAAGAAAAGGGATGGGGAAATTTGGAGAAAATCCAATGAAATAGTGCAGGCGATGCAGGTTGATGTTTGTCGAGATAGAGGGCATTTTTAATAAAAAGCCCCTCTTGTGCTGGAGTGTAATTCATCAGACAAAAAAAAAAAAAACAGCTCCTCTGTCTAGTCCAGGCAGGAAAATAGGAGTAAGGCGAGAATCCTGCGATAATGTCACATAGGCACGGCGTTCCCAGGATGAACCGAGCTTCGACAAAAACATAAACACATAAAACTTAAAATGTAAAACCAGCTGGCTCATTCTGCACGTTTGCAGACGAAACAATCGCAAACTGTGACGCGTGTCGCGTGCAAACCGCTGCACCGCTGCTGATCTGCTATAGCGTAGTACAATGGGAGTCTATATTGTCTCCTTTGATACAGTTGTTAGAACAAAAAGTAATACAAACACGCTGAAATGAGTAAGGCCAGAGGCAAAGCCAGAGAGGCGTCAGATGTAAAGCTAGGTATGCATGAACTGGTTCCTCCATGATGTGAAAAATAAGAGCCATTGTTCTCTCAACAGCCACTTACTCACGCACAGTCATACTGCAATACGAGCAGCTGAGCAGATGAACTTGTTTACACTGGTTAAAGCAGTAAGGTAGAGAAGAGAGGGCAGAAGGTGAAGGCTTAATGTGGTTTTGTGGTTGTACTGCGAAATTAGAATAGCAGTGGGGGCCTCGACTGTACACAAAACACGAGGAAACATGGGCAATATAATTTGTAAAGAGAAGAGGCACGGGTAATATGATAATTACTGAAATTAAGAAAACATGATACAGTAATCAAAAACTAGAGTCAAAGAGGTGTGCCTCTGCTGTTACAGCCACGGGCAGGTGAGGTAAGATTCAGATGAGAGACGAGAGTGTAAAAAAGGAAGGAAAAAAAAGAGGAGAGGGGAAGAGGAGGGAGGAGAAGAGGAGGGGGTAAGGGAGGGGTACATGCCAACCTCCTGCCAGCTCCAATTACCAGTGTGAGTGGAGCGTGGCAGCTAGGGCGATGGGTCTAATCAGAGCCCTGCTGAAAGAGACCCGTCCCTGTCCTCCTGCCCCACTGGGAGGCTGCTGGAGCTCAATCCCATACTATCGTAAGCCAGCGTTTTCCCCCCTCAACCCAAACACACTCGTCTCAATGGGGGCAAACACTCCAGAAACCCCAGTGCCTTCATAACAGGGGAGCCCCGACGCAGTGCCACGAGATGCAACAGTTCTGCATGAAAAATTCCTGCCTCATTCCCGTTTCAGTGCCCTCACATCTCTCTTCACGTCTCATACTCAAGCGCAAAAAGTAACGAACGACACTTGCTCGTATGAATGTTTTAAGCTAAAGTAACACCAGTTAAAAAAAACAGCCCTATGGAGAGAACGTACAGACATGAAGCATATGTCTAGAAACACTCGCGAGGAAACATCGCAACAACATGAAAAGGCGTTGTGTGCATGCTTGCAAGCTACCCACAGCGTGTTGCTTCATTCTGTATCAATAGTTAATCTAATTCGGCATCAACACACGTCATCAAAAATTAAGGTGATAGAGCGAGCCTTTCTTAAGGTCTTTTGCGTACACATCTGAGCCGATCTCCTTTCCGAGCATGAAATAAAAAGGCCTTGTGATCTCCATGTGTGCGTTGCCAAGTGATGGATGACAACAATTAAAGGTGATGTCTCCTTTGATAGTGGCAACCAAAAGACCACGGTGACAGCAACACAGCCACTTGCCTCATGAAATATTAGTGCTCGAAAATCTACCCTTTTAAATATACATCAGTGCACTGTCTTTATAATGCAGGTAAAAAAAGTTTGTGCACTTTTAGAGACTATCTAGGCCATTTCGGTATTTCTTTTACCTGTGTGAGGAAGTGAAGTGCATCGTTTAGTGCTTAAGTGATGCCTAAATGTTTAAAGGACCAGTTCATTTTGTGTAATTTGTTAGGTATGTAAGTGTTTCCTATGCCTAAACCCCATTTAATTATTCACCTTTCTTCTAAACCAACCTGTGAGGGGAAACTAAATATAGTGCAATAAGTGTTGTCTATGTCTCAACTGGTGTTGAGTCAATCTGGCACTGAAAACTAGACAGACCGTCTGCAGAAACAAAGCGCATGGCCCGCGGCTGTTTCTAGCCAAGAACAACGTCGAGACAGACATTTGCATCTGCCTGAGACACACGGAAGTGTGTGAGAAGTGTCAGCTGCGGCAGGAGGTGCAAACAGAAAGCCAAAACTAACATAAGTTCAACCCGAAAGGCTCCATGAATAGTTGGATCGCTGACGGTGTGTAAAACATTCAGCAAGTTCGCTGGAAAAAAATCTTTTACTGCTAAGGATTTATGAGGAGGAGCGGCAGCACTGCGGTGCGGTGGTTAGTAGTCACCTCACAGCGTGGAGGTTCTGGGTTCAAACCTGCCAGCTGGCTGGGGGCCTTTTAGTCTGGAGTTTGCGTGTTCTCCCCGTGACTGTATGGGTTTCCGCCAGGTGCTCCTGTCTTCTCCCAGAGACATGCAGGTTGGGTTAACCGGCGACTTGAAATGTCCTGTATGTGTGAATGTGGGCATGTTGTCTGTCTCTATGTGTCAGCACTGATTGACTGGAAGCCTGTCTGTGGTCAGCTGGGGATCAGCTCCAGCCTCCTGCTACCCGAAAGGATAAGCTGTTACAGCTAATGGATGGACTGATTTATAAGGAACACGGAGGTGGTGGTGGTGTTTCTCTCTGTTTAAAATTTCGGGAGCATTTCCAGTTATCAAGTAACCACGGATGTTGCTTATTAACATCTCCTGTGGTTCAGTTAATGTTAACCTTGCATGTTTTTGATAGCTGTGGATGTACTTGCAGGTGTGGATTCTGAAATCCTGTGACATTCAAGCAGTGACTAATAGGCCCCACAGAAAGGCAGACAGACCCGACTGGTTTCCGTGTAACTGCCTCTGCACTTTTGACTTGCAAAACATCGGAGGGCAAAGACTTCTCTCACATGTTCTGCCATGAGGGGCATGTGAGCAGGACCCTCCCGCTCTTCAGAGGAATACTAGTTGGCAGAACTCCCACTGCAGAGGTCTCCTCAGCAGGGACGACACGGCACACCCCGACATCAAAGACCCCGGCAAGGAGGCCATTGATGTAATACTGTTGTAATGACATGAAAATGGTGAAAATCTCCACGGAAAAGGGAGCTAATCTACAATGTGCATTAAAATGTGCATTCAAATACATCTCGTGGAGCCGGTTGTCTCCGGGACGCTATCGCTAAGACCAGGTGTTATGGCAGTTGCTAAGGAGATAGTAGCGTGTCAAACAAACACAGGAACCTGCACGCACAGACACACCTGCATGCAACAGACCATCACGAAAACACAGTCATAACAAAAGCACCGTTAATGCAGTTGTTAATACGCGCTGCGTGGGCCTATCACTGCGCTGTTATTCTGCTGTTTATCCAAGTGTACTTGGAGTAAAAAGACCGTAATGCATGCCATGACCTTTGAAATAATACACTTTTTTGTCTGGCTGAGCAGAACATTTGGCCTTACTTCCTCGCCTACAGGCAGATAATCAATAACAGTCATCTAATTCCCCCCCAACTCCTTCCTTTCCTCCTCCTCTTTTTATCATCTCCCTCTCTCCACTTTCCTATTCATCTCTACTTCTCCCTTTTTCTCCTATCTGATATCATACTTCCACCGTCGTCAGTATGATCTACGGCCCTGCCAGATGCCCTGCGCCTGTTATTTATGCCGCGGCACACCGGTTAGTACATAACCGTGGCCTCCGACCATTACTGCAACCCAAGGGTGGTCTTCTGAATTCACATGGTTATGCTGACCGAGTCACCTTGTGGGACAAGCACTGCTGCACAGAATCACATCCTCCATTAACTACGCTATATGAGTAGCACAGCTGTAGGCTTTCATTTTGAGATTACAGCTCTACTTTTTTGCCTTGTGGTCCAACCAACATGAGTCTGATTGAAGACCCTTGAGATTATAGTATTACGGAGTACAGGGTTTGTGGTTCACTACTCTTTTTAATGTAACTGCCTCTAAGATGAAGAAAAAAAAAAAACCTAAAGGCTCATGGTAAATTTCTGTGGTAATACGATGTGGCTAATAAGACAGGCTATTCCTTCAGGTGTCTTGGAAAAAAGAACAAGGACGGGACTGAAAATCGGGAAGCGTGACGGTTAATGAAATCGGTCTGCGAAAGGAAGCAGAGCGGCGGTTTGCAAATAAATGAATTAATTGATCCTCCACAACTCAAATTAATCATCGGCAGAGCTTTATTGTGACATGTTTAGTGTAATTACGGCAGATAGGGATGGCTTTTATGAGTTCTGAGAAAGGCAGTGGATGTAGTGGAATGTGGCAGGTTCTGTTAATTAAATCCTCACTGACTGGGCTCCTGTGACAGCCTTTACTTATTCTCTCAGTCAGAGATAATGAATAATACACAGAGTCTGTGAGTCAATGTCGACAGCCTCAACTTTGTAGTGGTTTGCAGAAGTGATGGGTGTTCAAAACTATCGGATTTTTTTGGCATAACCTATTAGCCGCTCACCTTGAAAGAGGTGAACGCAATAATTTCATCAATGCTGGTCAACAGAGGCGAGAGGAACGTGACAAAGATAGTGAGGTCGAAACGTGACCTTCGACCACAAACAGCTTGATGATTTGTACTCTCCTGTGGTTTAGCTTGTAGTTATGATTTCCTATTTTTTTAGGAGTGAACAGATCTACGTATCATCACGCTTACTGTAGAACCAAATCTAATCCTACTACCTATAATTAAGCCTAACATCATTTTTGATCATTATATTGTTTCATTTTCTGTAATTGGTATGGTCCTGTGGTGAGGGGTTCTAACCTCACTGCAATTTCACCGGGAAGGGACACGGACCTGCTTTTTCCAACTGTGACAGTCGATAATTGGTTGTTTGAGATATTTGAGATTGCAAATTATAGGAGCACAAGCGCTCTCGATTACTTGGTGTGGACATGCCCTGACACTGTGAGCGTTAAGCAGAGCAGACCTGGATTTGCCTGCTCAGTCGACCATCCCTTGCGAAAACAGGTTAAAAATATTGACGCAGATGTAATGCATGCAAAATCAACAGTGCCTTTGACAGCTGTAAGGAGACCGATCAACTGCAACCTTGAAAAACACAGCTTAGCAGCTTAGAGAAAATGGGACTATGCCTCTTAAACATGAGAAAAATGTCAAGCTTAAGGCCAAGCTATAAGGCTGATAGTGAGTCAAGCCGTTCTCCCCTGCCTTCTGCGGCCCAGTGGGTAAGCCAAGAGGGCTTGGTGTGTAAATGTGTGAGGAAAAGGGGGTCAGGGTGAAAGGACTCCCATTAGCCAGCTCATTGAGTGTAGGTATTAGAACCCCCCCGACATGCAGCAGGCCCATCCATCCATAGCCAGTCAGGGCCTGGGGAGCCGTTGACTCACTGGCCTGCAGAGCTTCGAGGTGGACCTTGGCTTTTACCTGCAGGGTACAGGCCCAGGGCTTCATTTTTTTCACTGTGTGTTTTGTGTGTGTTTTTTTCTTTAGTATTCTTGTACAGAAATAGAAATGTCTGCCCAATATGATGCGGCAAATGTAAATCAACACAAGCAATAACAGTTTGATTGGATCGGTGACGTGTTATCTTGGTCATTTTTGAGGTGATGTTATGCGCTAAATAAATGACCTGCATGGGTGTATTTGCAGGGCGTTCATGTTAGATTGTTGGTGTCTTCCATTGTGCTGGGATTTCTGGCGTACAATTCAGAGACAGACGCACTGTTATCAACATCAGAGTGCTTGGATTATTATATCATCCACACTAAGCCAACAAATACAACGTGCGATTAGGAACAAGGGCTGATAATATGGAAGCAGAAATCTATGAAATCAAGAGCGACTTCACTCAGGTGTAACGTCAAAGTCAATAGCTCAAAGTCAAAAGTACCACATCAGATTTTCAGTCTGTAAAAAGTCATTACTTGTATCGAGTTCTTTCAGATAGAACTTTTATCAACAGTTCAGCAGATTTTATTAGTTATTTCAGCCCACTTCTGATTTACAATTTATATTGTTATGGTCCTCCTGTGCCACGGAGAGAGAAAATGACATATAATAGACCTCATTACTAACAGCGGACTATAAAAATGCGGAGGGGCACCTAGATTGAGGGACAGTTTGAACCTTCGCTGAGCATAAAACACTTTTAACTAAAGTCAGAAAAACAGCATGAAGCAATGAACAAATTGATTTGCTGCAAAATTACACTCTAGCTGTCTGCAGGGCACAGACTACTCAGGTGTAAGTAAGCAGCTGACTTGTATCTGACCCTTCAAATATCAATTTGATTCAGGTGCATATTTG
The DNA here is from genome assembly GCA_023373845.1 of Nibea coibor. Lineage (NCBI taxonomy): Eukaryota > Metazoa > Chordata > Actinopteri > Sciaenidae > Nibea > Nibea coibor. The sequence goes on from CM041725.1 coordinate 5,033,181, forward strand.
TGAGTGACACTTTCCACGAACGGCTTATATTTCTGGGAAAATAATATTGGATGTTCACATTAGGATGTCTGCCTCTCACTCTCCCTGCTGGCTTCATGTCTGGTTTAGAAACAAGGCACTCCAATAAAAAAAATCATCTGGGCTTAGATAATCAGAAGCAAGTGCATACAGATGTAGGGACTAACAAAATGAATCAATCTTTGGCGAAAAGGCAAAATAATCACCTTTTAGCTCGTCTACACTCTAATAGAGGAAGCACCATGTCAGTCTCAATGCATGTGAAACACTATTGATAATCACATTGGTCATGCTCTCTCAAGCAAGCCTTCAGTAAAATCTGTAATTGAATAATGACAGCATGTTCCATCTGTTTGTGGCAGATATTTAATAGCAGATGTCAATTTGCAGATACCCCTGTCTTTCCCTGACAATGCACAGATATTAATGGATGTGCATGTCTTGTCACATCTCCAATATCTTCCCAAAGCCCAGAGACAACGTCCAGATGAAGAGTTCAATATGTTCTGACACACAGCGGCGGCCATAACGTACGGCTCAGCTCACAATAAATGTATGACAGAAGCCAGAAGCAATAATAGTGAGTGTGCATGCAGTTTTAAATGTGGACACATTAAACACCTACATGCATCTATGCAATCTGCTACAAGAGCTCTGCAATAAGGACCTTTGGCAAGCTAATAATGTTAAAGAAGAGGTGATGATTCAACTTTGTGTTTTGCGCTCTTGAATTAGATAACATATTATGAGATGTTCCTGTTTTTCCTCACCGTGACCATCAAACAAAAGCAGCATTTATTGCAGAACTGTTACTGCATAGGTCTTACTATTATTGTATCTACCCTGTGTAGGTGACTGTACAGAAGAGATAACTTTAATAAAGCATATTTAGTTTGCCTTTAGCAAGAGGAATGACTTTGACGTGTTGACAGCTACATCGTCAATGAATCCCATGACACTGAAGGGATTCATTGAAAAAAAATCATCTACATTCATTTAGCAATTTCCCTTTTTCCTTATTAAAGTTTGAGAAAATGTATTTTCCTGGGAGAAAGTGTAAAGCTCTGACGTGTTAAAACACTCTTTGAAAACCACTGGCTCACTTAAAATAGGATAAATATGTCCCAGTCTTTTCTTAACACCTTTCAGGATGCTGAATTTCCTCCCCAAAGTGGTTAAAGTTATGGGATAAATTAGAGAAATGTAAATCCGCTCTTAAGTCATTAGGACAGGCTGCAGATGTGTTTTGAGGTTTTAATACCAAATTACATGCTTTCCACAATTTAGAGAGTGGTGGGAAGCAGCCAAAGCTGCGATGATGAAGTTAAAGAAGCGGTCTAATTCACCACCTGTGCGAAGAAAAACAAAAGACAGAAATACTTACATTTTGCAGTGATTCTTAAAGAATTACAGCTCTGACTGTCTCGGTTGTTCTGTTTTCAATCAACCACTTTTTTAAATGTTATTTTTACTCACTGACCTCGCTCTCTTTCTCTCTCTCTATCCCCTGGGGCCATAGACATGATCAACACTGACGGCACAGACATACCAGACATCGACGTCTTTACAGATACAGCTTGCCAAAAGCAATGAGCAATTGATGGACAAGTACAGCTGATAAAATGTTGCCTCAAAGCAGAAGTGGCTCCCTCCAGATGATGCGTACGACGTGGAATTTTTAGCCAGGTGTCAAACAACAAATCTCTCGAGACAGATTAATTAACCAGGGTCAGTTTGACTGGTAACTGGAAATCTGAAGTTATATATCATCCTAAATTACTGAGCTTCAAACAGAAGATTTTAGGGCCTGATCAGGGAAACTACTGTTGCCACTGACACCACACCCAACATCTCAACAAACCACTCATCTACGTTCTGGTACACAGAACAAAAGCTTGATTGTTTGAATGGGGAAGAGTACCTGGCAGCGTCAATGATTTATTCATTTTATCGTGAGTTTCCAAGGTTGAAAACAAGTTCTTACTTCCCTGTGTGTTAAAATGGTAAATGGTGACTGTAATATAGTTGCTATAGCCCTGGCCAAACACGAAAAGCTATCTGTTCCCGAGTCCTTGGAAGTGAGGATGTGAGGATGCAGATTGGGTGGCCAGGAGTGTGATTCCACCCTGCCATATTGTGTGAGTCCTTGGGAGAAGCATGCATAGACAGATGCAGTTTGTATCTGTCAGGCTGGATATGATCTACGATGCTGGGCTTCCAGCCAGCAGATGGTGGGAGAAATTAAATCTGTGACACAGACCGTCACAATGGAGCTAGGAAATACAGTAGGGGGGTGGGTGGGTGGGTACACCTGTAGATCTGTGTGTGTGTGTGCGAGGATGCATGTCTGAAAGGGTTTTGTGTGCGTGCGAGTTGCTTCTATATTCCTACAGCGTGTTGTGACAAACAGCCCTGCCCAAAAGACGGAAGTCAAACCTGTTCTGCTCGAAGTACGTCCAAACACCCTGCGTCATTTTCCTAAACACCCTACTGTATGTAACGCCACAGATGAGCTGAACATTACAGAAACGCACCACCAAGAGAGAACTGGAGACACGGAAAAAGTAATGTGATGGAATAGCAGTTACACCACACACCTTATTTTGGTCATTGTGGATGATTTGAATAGCGCAAAGGAAAGGAGAGGATTAAATTGTCGGAGGAAGCAGCGCTCGGTATTAAATCATTCCGATATAGCTTCTGTATGTATTTATCTTGCCCGGGAAGAGGTGCAATGCGATTTCTATGCTGTTTATCCAGTCAGGTTTGTTGTCCGCACTTGCCTGGCTCCTGAGATATTTATTACTGGCATTGTGTCGCAGTCATTTTTTGCCTCTGCACCAGGGACAATAATGCATGCCAAGCAAATAAAGGCCTTTTCTAACCGGTGAGGCCGTAATTTGTTTACTGCCACCAAACACAGGACCACTAAATACAGCCAACACAGTAAAGCCAGGATGCTGGATTGAATTCCAGTTTGAAATTTTTCAAACTGTGTAAAAAGCGTACGAGTTTTTAACACTGCGGTGTAATTACGGCCTCTTTTCCAACTCAAAAATTAGAGGACTCATAAGGCAGAAGTCTGTTAATATTACAGGGAGATGTATCGCTCCAAAGTTTGATGTTTGGCATGTTTTCAGGGGTTATTTTTTCTTCATTGCAGAAGCTTTGAATTCTAGCATATTTCTCGCTTGACCTTTATAAAATTAAAATTTTTTCCTCCACATTACATGTTCAGGAATGGGTTGCCAGGGAACTTCAAAAAAGGTCTGCAGCTGGTATGAAGGAGAACCTTTCTAATTTACGCTCTGACAGCGGAGTATTCTGGTAATGATAAGGCTTTTGATCTGGTACCATTAGATAACATTCCTCCTTTCTGGAGACGGGTCAGCTGTCTCCCAAAGGACAAGAGAATATTCTCTAACACAGCAGAAACAGTCACAGAATATACCTGAGAGCATGTGCTCATACTTAAGGAATCTTCTCAAGTCGCAGGGAGCGCCTCTGATATCAGTTTGACATTTTCGTGTTTGTTTTAGCTTTTTAATCCCAAGAATGTTTTGCTGAAACTAAAATTACATTGGGAAGGGTTAAGGTTTTCACTACCCTTGGGTCTGATAGGACACTTGATTAATACAAATTCCCACCTTTGGGCTTGTTTTTGGAGCCGGTGCAGAACTAATGGTATTGCGAGCCATTTCATTCTCGCACCATAAAAGGGAAAAAAAAAGATCTGAACTGTTTGTACAGTGTTTTTTCTCTGTGATACGTGACCTCCAATTAGATGTTTGTGTTGAATCTCCTTGCTAAAGATCTCGCTGATGTGTTTTCACTTGGAAAATATTCGTTGTTATTTCTAAGTTAGAAGTTTGGTTTGCTGTAGGCCGTTCCCAGGACTTGTCAATGTTGCAATTCCCCGGTCGCTGATAGAACCCAATTAAAGCTACGTACCTTTAAGAATTTTGCTCGAGGCAGTTTCATCAGAATTTGGCACTGGTATGAAGAAAAGCTCACCGCTTCCAATTGTGAAGACAGTCACTCTATTCATTGCACCGCAGCGCCTCATCCGTTTTATCATCACCATTAGTGTCATGACATGGTTTTGACACCACCTTAGTCATTTCGTGATTTGAGTCATTGCATTTTACATTTTACATGCTCATCAAATGTTAACGGCGAGGAAAATATGAAATATTGCCTTGACATGGAGAAGTGGCAGCACACTGCATTTAAGACTGATGTTGTGAGCCGAGATGTCTTTTCTGGCCAGCAGTAGTTTATTTCATACATCACCGAGACAAGCACCATTTACCTGAACATTTACTGAGGCAGTTCAATTCAAGGGGGGTGCTCAAGGTCAAAACATCGGCATCGTTACCCAAGTAATGAGTCATTGTTCCCTCTGGTCATCTCTGTATACTATCCTGCAACGTCATACCACCACACTGTCCACTATATTTAACAGAGAGGGAGATACAGAGAGAAAAAATAGACATGAAGGCAGAAAGTGAAATGAAAGAGCAGGAAAGAGAAAGGGGGAATGAAAGACTGACAGCAACAATATTTCTCAATAACACCTTTCCTTCTGGTCTCAGCATCATTATTTATCCATACGGGTCAGACCTGCACACAGAGACTGACTCTCTCACTCTCTCTTATGCACACACAGGTTTTTTGGCAGGATTGCACATTTGAAAAGTCATTTTGCATGTAGAGGATTATTCAAAAAAACATCACAGCAAAAAAAAAGAAGTCGATAATAGCCAAGGAGCCTCAGATTTTGACTTATGACTGTGTGACGACAATAAAGAAACATGACTCTGTTCTTATTATTCTACTGCTGCATGTGTGCACGTCTCCCTCTCTATCACACACACACACACAAACAATGAGAGATGGCTGAGCTAACTTTGGGCCCGTATGTAAGTCTCAGCGGTGTGACCTCTCGGGCGGGGGCGTGAGAACTGCCACGAACAAAGAGCAGGGCTGTTACAGCGTGACAGAATTACAGAGTGACTCGAGACTCATGACTGCAAAAGTGCTAAAGTCCAGCTCGGCTTTGGTGTTAAAACATGCAACACGCCGCAGGTGAGCGGCTGTAAAGCTATACGGTTACAACCGCGATCATCTGCTGAGGTTAAGAAAGAGACACAACGTCCTCTGGGCTGTCAACAGTATGACATGCATATTCATTTCTAAACAACCAGAACTGTTTACACGCTGTTGAGTAACACTTGACAGCCTGTGACTGGGCGACATTGACTAAGTAAGTGAAGTAACTGCCATGAAGTCAGCTTAAGATGTGTGAAAAATAACTGCATAAATCGCCGTTATGACATCGGATCCTATGCTTTAAATCCAGGGACGACTTCTTCCCCTGATGTTACATGATAAATCCACAGTGCTGACGCAAATTCATGTTGGAGTTAACCATTAACTATTTAGAAATCACAAGCAAGTGATCCAGGCGCTATCATGCACTTGTGAACCTTGGTATTTCTTTTATACACACAACCTTCCTTTGAGCACACTGAAAGCACACGCAAAGCTGCACCGATACGACTGTAATAATCCATATTTTGCAGGATTGGCAGAACAAAATAAAGAGCCAGTATATGAAATAATCATAATTAATGCTCGACCTTCCTTTGCTCCGCTAAAACCTATAATCCTGATCGACTTAGCTGTATAATGACTTCGCCATTCTCGCTGCCTCTTTGGATGGGGGTGCTCGACGTATTATGACAACTTCATGCGGATGGAAAGTCACATGTACTTTAAGTCATGCTGAGAGTGTGAGGATTTTCTTTTGGGTTGCCAAACCAGGAAGTTTTTGTTCAGGAAGTCAGAATTTCAACCTTTATTTATTCAGGGATGGCTGACGTGAGAGACGTGGGAGACGTGACATGTTTCTTAGCAATGCTCAGCTTGATTTTTTTCTTTACACATTCGCATCTGGAGACCTACCAGGTACAGCTATAGTTCTCTTGTTATTATTGGTGACTGAGCAGCTGTACTGGTTTTGTGCCTTGCGTAAGGGCATCACAGTTAATTCAGTTTGCTGACGCTCGGCAGGTTTCTTCGCCACTTTTCTCCAGATTTTCCTGATTTAATTTGAAAAAGCGACACCGTCACGTGAAAGCAACTTCTGAAACCTTCGGGCTACCACTGCTCCATTAAGGAGGAGGATCATTAGTCTCCGTCTGTTTGGTGCTGCCCCAGTGTTTTCTTGTGTAGTGCTGCTGATATGAACTTGATGTATCGCTAGACTACAAACAATAGACTAAAAATAGAGCCGAGCTGACAGCACTGCTCTGTGAGGTTGTGTGTATGTGTGTTTGTGTCAGTGAATATGCATGAATTTGTGTCCATATTAACCGGGTCTAAGTTGTTCAGCACATCCTGAGGGCTCTGGTCAAGCAGCCGAGGAGTATTTGGATTAAATATAACGTGTGCGTTAACAATTGCAATCCTAAAGACAAACACTGACAGACTCGTTGAAATGTTCCCACACATTTTAAGCAGCCAAAGAGTATTTATTATTTAAGGAATATATATTCATTTATAACAATCCTCTGTTTGCAACTTAACCTGTATGTCATCAATACTTTCAGTTAAGTCTGCGTCTATGGAGATATTTTTGACACAGGTGGAGAGACTCAAAAACTAAAATCACAGCAGCGAGCCTTCATAGTATCTCAGCTTGTAAGGTTATCATTGTCAGCTTTGGCAAGAGAGATTGTTTGCACCCAGCAGATACAAAATAACTTGGCAGCATCCCGTTAAAGTCCTCGTTTTTCTAAATAAATATCTGTCTCTCTTCGCTTTTCTAAATGCCCAACAAAGACTTCAACTTCAGCAGCCACTCGTTTACTTTGGCTGTCTGCCATTCCACTGTGGACAGGTAGCACGTAGCGCTGGCTTGCTTGAGCTTGTAGGCTGAGAGCAGCTGTCCACAGGTTTTTTTTTTTTTGTGAACCTACATTGTTTTGGTTTGTCAGAGCCAAACAGAGAGCTTAAAGTGGCTTACCTCTGCGGAGACGTGCAGACTCGGGTGCTGATGTTGGGAAATCGTCAACACTAGCGTGCCTTTGGTTTTACTGTCACTCGATTTGACATTATCATAAATAAAACTGCGTAATGCAGCTTTAAACGGGTCAAAACACGGTCGGTGTGGGTAACACTGCCTTGGTTAAAAGGCCTGTTTCCCGTCCCCATCCTCAAAATGTATGCAGTGGATGTGCGCCTTATAGATAAAAGCACCCATCATATGGCATGTGTCTGTATGGTACTTGACTCCGGGGTTGGCAGCTACAACGCCGAGCGCAGGATCACAGAGAGAGGACGACTTCATGCAAAGCACGTCTGCTGGCGAGAACAGTTGCTCACTGTTGAGTAAGACTGTTGTCCGTCTTTCTTTTCTGCTAACTGAGGGAATCCAAACACGGTGTCCTATTTTGCACCCCCTCGAACACTGACACCGTTGTTAACGCTCGTCTCGTCCGTGCGCACTTCGTGTCATGTCATCCCGGCGATACGGTGCACGGGATGGGGTGGAAAGAAAACCTTTCTCTGCGCGGGAGAAAAAGCCCCGTTGGGAAGATTACACAAGCCCCAGCTGATGATATCATCGAACCAGTGTGGACGGAGAAAAAGAAACGGTGGGTGTAAGAAAGACGGGATTCAAACAGGGGGATGGAAAGGCTGCATTTGAATGAGAGGGGATCTGCTTTAATACCGGTGTAATGGCTATGGACGGCCTTAATACTCCCTCTGTGCAGCTCTGGAGCTTTTTTCTCTTGAAGGTTTCTAATGAAATCAACTCCTGTGATGACAAAATAACCAACTAGGGGAGGATATTCACACTCACAGCTCAGCGATATGGAAGGCTGAGCAGGACGGGGTGCAGAACCCCTGTCCACATAAATCACATACATTAACTCTATGAGCAGGAAGGGGAAAGGAGGTCCATGGAGGTCAAACTAGCCTGCAGGCATGGAGGGTAGCCCTATATGTGGGGAAAAATAGTTTCTATGTCTATATGGAGCCATTTTCTGTGGATAAGGAGACAGTCACCCATGTGTGAATGTATAAGTAATGTATTTTAGCCATCATTACTCACTATAAGTCTTTTGATGAGGCGGTTTATTATTTTTTTAATTGCTTATGCCTTTGATTTGTTGTGGTGGACGATTCTGACTCATTAAAAGACGGAGACAAAGCAAATAAATATAGCATTAAAGCCAATAAAAGGAGAATATATCTTTCAGGTCAGATGTTTGCTGAGTTGCTGAACTGTATGCTATCTTATTTATATATCTATGTATATCTGTATCTTATTTAAAAACGCATTCCTTGCAGGTTTTTTTTTCCCGCCTTGTGGAGTTTACATTAAGATAGATCTACTCCTCCATGGCACTGCCGATACCAGGAAAACTCCAGGAGTTTGCAAATGTTTATGTATGAATTATTAAGGCAAACACCCATATTTGCTTTTGGGTGTATTGGAATAAAAGCTTCAAAAAGAAGAAGAAGCAGCAGCAGCAGGAAGAGGAGGACGAGGAGGAGGAAGAGGGCTTAAAGAAAAGAGCAAGAGTGAAAGCAAGATGGAGAAAGAAGCCGAGCGCGCGTGCGAGAGAGAGAGAGGAAAAAAAGACTTATCTTACCTTCAAGCACTGTAAGCTTGGCGCTGGTGTTGATCTCGCCAGCACTGTTGGTGGCTGTGCACTCGTAAATGGCTTCGTCTCTGTGTGTGCGCAGTGGTTGGATCCGCAGTACGGAGCCCGAGCCATCATCAAACTCAATCACCTAGGAGAGCCGGAGCAAAGCAAAAGGCCAGGAATGTTATTTCTAGTGGTCTTGTTTTCTTTCCCAGGAATATCACTTTATCACAAACGTATAATAACGTCCGGTTAGACTTGCAGATCTTCAGATTTTCTTGGTTTTTCTGTTTCTGTGGGAGAAAATTCTGCAGTTTGAAGCGGTTTCTCAGATACGCGGTCATGTTCTGCTGCAGGAATGTGACTTTTCAGAAGTAAAATATAAATCTCTTCTTGCTGAAAATTACTTTCCACTTGAGTACGAGTGAGAATTGACCGTGATGTTTGTTGTGAAGCCACGACGCGCAGCAGAACCACAACAGGGTTCATATCAGCTACCAACAAGGAGTATAACCCAATCGTACCTCTAGCTACCACAGCTACATCATGTTACAGAGGAAAGGCCGTGTATGTTCACACCCAAGGTGCTTCCTTCTGTTCATGTGGGTTCAAAACAGGGAGGTGAAATACATCAAGTAATTCATCAAGGGGGGATGTATGGCCAGAGACAGTGGAGCTGAAGAACCGAGCGGGAAGGGGATGAAGGTGTAAAAAGACCGAAAGAGATGAAGAGGACTATATAAATCAAGATGGAAGGAGATTAAAGAGAAGGGAAGCCTGTCTGGTCTCGCTCGGAAAAAAGAGAAGAGCCGGTGTGATGCTCAATAACAGGGCAATTGATTGTGTGTGCTGCGTGAGTGTGAACGCTGTGAGTGTGGATGTGTGTGTTAATGAGAGAGGGTTGCAGAGGCAGACTAAAGCTTTGCCACGTGTGTTGTGTTCATGCCTGCTTGTGTGTACATGTAGGAGAGAGAGAGTGTGTGTGCGTGTGAATGTGTGTTCAGAGATCTGAAAAGTCACGCATGAGTGCTCACCTCAAAGCGCTGGGAGCTGACTTTCTTGCCTTTCTTCATCCAGGTGATTCTGGGTTTGGGCTCCCCGGCGGCCTGGCACACAAACGACGCAACTCCGCCCGAGATGCCCGTCTGGTCCTCTGGGGATTTGACGAAACTTGGCAGGCCTGAGTGAGCCAGAGCAAAGAGGGAGAGGGGGAAGTGATGAAAAGAGGGAGGGAAGTGAGTCAGGCACATGGGGAAGAGAGAGACGGGAGAGCAGAATGGAGGGAAAGGGGTAAAGGTCATGTTAATGCCAGTCACGTTGGCAGGTTAAACTTGGTTATCTGTGGGTATCACTTTCTCCACACAAAGGTAACAATGAGAAAACCACACAGGCATTGTTACTGTGCGCACCTGCAGCTCAGCCACGGGAGAAACAACCGGTCTTTGTGTGCCTGCCTGTCACTGTATAATGTTGAATTGCTCACCTCTGCTTTGACACAGCATTTGAAAACAGGCCAAAGTTTGTCACCCACAGACAGTGAAGTCACAGTTCTATTATCTACCTATTGAACACGAGGGGTAGCGTTAAACTCGATAGATGAAATGAAACGCGCAAATAAACTCTGCAAAAATCAGAGAGCGGGCACTTTGGAAGTTAATCTGGTTATCTGGGATTCAAACAGACGTTTGTGGCTTATGAGGCATTAAGACCGGTTAGCACATCCTAAATCCAAACAAGGCTACTACTATGTTGTGATTCTGTTACCTCTTTGTGACTTCTTAGATAATGCATGTTTGCAACAACACGGTGGACTACCATGGAGAACGCCCAGAAACGCGGCCGCCTTGTTTGCCTTCAGGGTGTTTTTTACCCCGAGCACCACACCCAGCATCATTATGCACAGGACAATGGAGTGTGTGTTCCAGTGACAACCTGTCTGTGTTGACATGATGCTCCGTGCCATACCTGCCACCCCGTACGCTTTATTTACAGGCCTCAGACGTGAATTAATACGAGTCTGGCTTCGACAATGTGACATAATGTCCTTATTACCAGCTACGTCAGATCGTGTTTCATCTCCACAGTGATTAAAGGGGAGGTGGGGAACACCTAAACCACAGCGATGACGAGGAGACCGCCCCGTGGAGAGATACACGAAGGGGTGAATCATTATACGCTGTACACAGAGGAGACGCCAGCCTTCCCTCGCTGAGCACACACTGGGGAGAGCCGAGCGATGGCTGCCACCATGCTTTGCTTTTTTATGTGTTTTAATATAACATTGGGGGAGGGGACGGTGGGGTTTGGGGTCAATATCTAGTTAACATAGCGCTGTACCTCACTTCTAGGAACTTCAGTGAGCACATTCTCCGGGTCTACCTGTTTTATGATCAACCTCTGCCCTCGCTTGGCTGGAGAAAGAGGGAGAAAGAGCAGGTGGTGCTGCTTGTCCTTGCTCGAGGACATCTCCGCGAAGGAGCTTTCTTCAAGCAGCACAGCCGTACACAATAAAAGAAAAAAATACCGTGCAGTGACATACGCGTGCATACATTACACTTTGATGCGCAGCGGTTATGCACTGGGACCTGGCTGGAGGGCCAGAGGTACTAGCAGAAATATGAGATGTTTAGCGTAGCCCCCTGAGGAAACGCATACTGCCTATGATATAGAGACATTTTCTGAACACATACACACTCCCTGCCAAAAGAATATATTTTCCACAAGTTGTCTTAATGCTCGCAATCTTAAAGATGACCGCACAGATAACAGCTGTGCAGTCAAACAGAAGGTAATGCCTGAGAATGTGCTCGGAGATATCATCTCTTCGTAGCTCTGCAAAGTAAAATACGGGGATACAAACTGATATCATTTTTTTCTCCAGATGATCCAGTTTATGACCAGCCGGAGTGAATCACTGTCAAATAACTGTCAAATTAACAAAAGGAGATCAAAGCTAACATTTATTTAAAAAACAATCACGATAAGCTAACAGTGATGAACAGATCCTCGGCGCTTTGTGCCGCAGTGACAGGCTGGAGTGCGCAGTGTAGTGTGTGAGTGGGCAGTTGTGCGCGCCTGGCAATACAAAGTAATCCGACATAACATCCATCCATCCATCCGCGACCCGTGACCCCTTCATAGTACCTAAACCCACCTGACATTTGAATGATATTTTCGTCCTGGTTCTCCCACGGACAAGATTTAAAAAGCAGCAGCACGGCGATAAATCCTCTTCTATAGCATCAGGATGTGACTGTGACACACATGCAGGCAGGTAGGCGGGCGTGCTAATGATTCAGACCTGATAAGCTCTTAAGAGTGTATGCCTGAGCATGCATCTGTGCGTGCATGGGTGGTGAGCTGGAATCCCCCAGACCTGATTATCATCGTTCTGACTTCCAAGGCTTCCTGCTAACATCTGTCAATAGCTGTTCTATTCAAGTCAACGTGAGGGCTTTTCAATTTGTTGCTGAGACGGAGGATCAGGCGGCATTAAAGAGAGTTCTCAGGCGCATGCTTCAAATTAAAAGCATGTAAGCTTGTGTACTGCCACGCACATTTATGCGAGGAAGCGCTGGATCTGGAGACACCGTAAGGATTTTTGGGGATAAGAGGAAGAAAAGGGTAAACTGGCCCTCGCTGGGCTTTTACCGTATTAATCCTCTTATACAAGCTTCCTCTGAATTTCGGCAGCTGACCTATGACTCAAAGGCGAAACTATGGCAAATTCGGAGCAGTCCATCGCTAATCCAGATATCACCAAGCATTCAATCGCAAAATCTGGACAGGGTTAATAGTGGTCCTAACACACTCCATCGAAAGGGCAGAAGCATTTATTTTTGGACTAAGACTCTCTAGAGTTCGTCCATCACTCTGCCAACAGAAGCGTTGTGAGGGATATCAAACTGCTGGGTTTGTCACTTCTTTTCTTAGAGAGACAAAATCCAGACTCGACCCTGTTTTTTCTCTGCCTGTGTCCCATTTTCCGAGCTGTCAGGTCCTTGTCACATGAAAACAATAGCAGGGACGAGGTGGAAAACACATGAGCCTACCTATGCAAATCCTTCACTCAGCCACTGACTGCAGGCACTCTTCCTAAGCTTTGATGCATCACATTCAAAACTCCTATCTCGACACCACAAGGCTTTAACCCGAGCGCTCTTCTCGCCGCCACAACTGCAAGGTGCCAGAATTTCAGGGGATGAGGTTATTGACTCATGCCTCATTTACCACATTTGGCTTACTCACACTAACCAAGTTAAGACATGCTCCAGTTACTCACACTATCACATAACCTGGGTCATCAAAGGATGACGAACATACCCGGAGCACTTGTCAATCATTCAATCTATTGGCTTTTAATTACTAAATACGAGTGATCCGCATGCAAAGCAGTGCTGCTCTACACAAACAGCAGCGTGGCTGGTGGCAAAAAGACGAGACAAACACGTTTGTTGTCAGCAGAGCAAAAAGGCTTTCATGTTACGGTTAACGAACGGAAAAAACAAGTTCATCAAAACCAAAAAAAAATATCTTTGTTTCTTATTTTCTACCTCCTATCCTGACAGACAACCTGACTATCAAACAATCAGGAAGTGAATGCAAAAACTGCCATCGTAACCCAACAGTAGTTAGTAGCAGTATTCTTAGTATTGTTAATCTTCATGCATATTCGATATTTGAGCCGTGTTCACTTGAGATTCAAACTGGATGGTGGGTTATTGACAAATCTGCATAGATCCCCGGTTTAAAGAGTATTGAGGGGAGCCTCTGAGCGGCTGACTGCTCTGTGTGTGGGGGATTAAATAGCTTCTTCAGTTAACCTAATGCCTGCAGCGGTATTTGTGAGGTCTGAGGTCATTAGAGAGAGATGAAAGGTAGAGGGGGTTCCCCCAACTCCAGCACCGCTACAGGTGTTCTACTTTTCACCGGCTGGATATAAAGATGTTGGGATGTGTGAACGGGAACACCTACGAGCTGTGCAGTAAACTGTGAGCGACTTTTTTCAAGGACAATGCAAGAAAATGGGTCTGACGAATACATTAATGAATGTGGGTCACATTTTAGGGCAGAGGCTCGTAAGAGACGCGATAAAATGGAAAAGCGGTTTACTGAAATATTGATTGACACATAGTTTTCTCAGTTCTGACACATTCAAAGCACCGTTATTGTATGATGTGTTTCCAAGCAGCAGTTTTCTGTTTTTTTCCTGGTCTAGGGCCTACGAGCGATGCTTGTAATAAATGCAGAGACAGCAGGGAGAGCCGTGTAAATGGCACTTGTGTGGCTAACAATTAGTGTATTCCCAGGCCTGCCAGAGTGCCCAACGAGAGCTACTCTGCGGTGTAGAGTATCAGGGATCGATACACACGCGGCAGAGAGAAAACCATTAATTCTTATTAATAATGGATTAGCAAGTTATCATTTTCATGAGGCAACACTTAGTGGGAATTTGTCTGATGGCATCAGCACTGGTTGTTTTAATGGAACACCTCCATTAAGGCCTTTTCGGGCCATTAGTAGGCAACTTGTTTGCAATTAATTCCATATAAAGCTGCCTCCCCTGCAAGTTATTTACCCCGATAAAGTCAACTGCACTTCAGGCTGTTTGTTTAAACCAATAAACATCATGTTTGCTATCTGCTCCTGCAGCTGAGCACCGAGGAGCTTTGCGTTGTTGTTTTTTTTCTAAATGACACGCGAACATAGCACATGTTAAAATTTACGTAGCGGGACCCTGGGACTGAATCCTATGACGCAGAGTTTGTCATAATCAGCTCCCCGTGGTCGATGCATTTCAGGTCAGCGTCATTTATTTTTATTATCTAGCCCTTAAATTTTAATCTTCTTTCAATCTGTCACTTTGAGTTCACGTTATAGACAAAGCAGCGCTGCTGCAATGCAGTACAGCTCCTCCACTTGTTCTCGCTGCTTCAATCACACTATCATTCCCCTCGCTGTGAACTAGCCAGACATATGGCTTATTTTGGGTGGATGAGTACACTGTGAGAATGTTCTAGCTCTGGTAAATTGGTCCAAATATCTTCGGGCTAAACTTTTTCGTGACATGCAGGACTAATATTGTCACGTCACACTAAGAAGATGCTGGTTTCAAACACATGTGGGTGGAGTGTGTGTTATTTGCTGTTGATGTTCTAACAGGTTTTTGCTGGATGGTCCGGTTTCGTTGCACGATCCGCTCCCTTCCTCATTGACAGTCACTTCACAGTGCGTTCACTCCCGATAACATAGAAACCCAAGAAACTTTCTTTTTTTTTTTTTCAGAACGATAGTGTAGTGGCTGAAGATGGATGGAGCTTTATGAGCTTTATCGGGACTTCAGTGAAATCACAAGAGCAATGCGATTCATCATCGCTGGGATAGTGTACTTAAGACAAAATGTCTAAACCTATAGGAGAGAAAGGGTAAAAAAAAAAGAAAAACATCAAACTTTCAATACCCTCGTGGACCAAAGATGGGCTTTCAATCAGGCCTTCCAGCTCTCTGTGAATTATTCAAGACAGCGGAGAAGAACAAGAACTCTAAGTGCAATTACCCTTCACTCCTCTCTTCCCAGTGTGAGCAACATTAATGTAATGGCTTTCATCTTCTCAAGCCGATTAAGAACGAGGGAGGCATCTCTGCAGCCTACTCTCTCTGCCTCTCCTCTTTTCTGTCAGTCAATACGTGACATTTGAAAAAAACAATGCGCACACACACACACACACACACACACACACACACACAGTGCTCTGGTGACCAGTGCCTGGAGTGGGCATTTAAAAACAACTGTTTAAAAAACATGCGAGGATAGACGCTTCATTGTGTACTTCTTTGATGCTGAGGACGTGGGTGTTCCTGCTATCGCGCGGCTGGGAGTCTGAGGCTTTATGTTAGCTGTGGTATTTAAACTGGCGCCCGAGTCAGAGATGAGTCACTACCTGTGGCTGTTTTCAACACACCTGATTCCTGAAGGGAAAGTCTTAACAGACAGATAAAAGCAAACGCTTCGCTCTGAGTTCTTTGTTTGTACTTTTAAAGTATTGCTGCACTGCTGCATGAGGGAAAATATACATCGATGCTGTGGTTATAAAACAAGGGCACTATAGGTCTGACAGTGTCCTGTTCTCATCAACACTTGTCATTTTCACTGTGTCATTATCTGAAACTGAAACTGAGCTTATGTATGGCCTGACACACGATGTGGACAATGCAAATGAGGAATGCAAAAATCCTGCGTGTTTCCGATGAACGGGCTCTTTATGAGGCCTACAAGACGCGCCTGCTAATGTGTCGGCTGAAGTGCGCAGCTCATCTGCATAACCCCGGGGCTACATCACCTCCGATGTTCATTTAATCCACTTGATGAAATGCTCTCATTTGCGCTGTCATCAAACTATGAGATTTTTCCATTCTGGAGCCGTGAAGGACGAGCGACTGCTGCATTTGAAGGCATGTGTGGGCGGACGGCAGCGGTGAGTGTCAACCTGGGGACACTCCGCATGCAAAACAAAACACGGGGAGGGGAAAGTACATTTGGAATGCAGCTTGAATATGTAATAAAGTATATAGTGTGACACCTTTGTAATGGAAATCGAAACTACTCTGTAAAGTTGCAGCGGGAATACAAAAGAAGATTTAGGCAACCGATGGAGGGCTTCACTGCTGCTGCTGCTGCTGCTTCTGGGTAAAGTCCAGTGGTCACCTTGGCTTGGGCCCTGACATTAATAGACCAGTGTGGGGAAAATGTTAAGTGTGTTAAGTGATCCCAAGGGGGGGGTGGGTTGGTGGCTCGGCCCGCTCAGATGGCTCCTAGCTTGTCCGGAGATCCCATTTTGGGGTTAGCTCATCATCCATCACCGCGAACCCCCGTGTGACCCCACTAACCTCATTAATTTGCCTCCCTTAGATTAGCCCTCCCTCAGAGACCACAAAGAGCCTGTGCCATTGTTCTCATCGTCTCACCCACACGGCCCGGAGGTCTTAAGTAATTCAACTCTCCACTAGCCAAAATTGAGGGCGAAATTAAATTATGTTACTGTAGGAACCTGGAACAACAAAGAGATTGTGGCTTTACATGCACCGACAGGCTCTTTTTTTTGTTGCCTCCCTTCTGATTTAGCATCTTTGAAACGCTACAGTGACCATTTACCCATGAAATAGTTCCCACTTGAGATCCAACCATGTTTTATGCTGCTGTTTGTCCACAGGCTGTTTGGGCTGAGTTAAATGCTTTTAAATGCACCTCAGAGGACGCTCCCAAAGTAAACAATACACAGGTGTGCAGTGAAGCGCCTGTGAGATATTTGATTTTGTCCCATTTAATGGACGCCACATTGAATTTCTCCGATCTGGACCGTCTGATAAATGATCAGGGATAGGACTAAAACAGCCGCACCCTTTAATGCTTCTAATACTCTCTACACAAGATCTCTCAACACACAATTAATCCTCATCAAATCTTCCAAATCCCTGCTAATTATTTCAATTCAGCGTAGCCTAAGATTAAGTGAGGATGTAAGAAGTAATACGTAATAAGGAGCAGTGAGGAAATGTCAATAAACGCATCACTGTGAATTAAAACGTCTTCCTCTGTCTGCCCCTTTTTCAGGAAGGACACCAGCGATTCTTGTCGTCCTGTGGCACTGCCGAATCCGGGACACTGCCGAGGTTTTGGGTGACTGCCTCTGGCCCTTGTATTGAAGCTCCCTAATTAAACTATTAATCTCACATCATTAACCTCTGATGACTCTTTCCTCCCTCAATTCTGACATTGCTGCACCGGCTTATGAAAACAACTTCCCATCGCATCTCCGCCGCCCCTGGATTGCATCCCTCCGACACTTCATCTTGCAGATGTTTTCTCACATATATTGCCCCCCCCCCCCACCAAAGCGCATTTTCCACACCTTGGTTCTTCTCCCTCCACCTCAGCCGCTCTCTCGGGGTGCCTGTCTGTATGATGTGTGTGGACCACAGCTGTGTGCTAACTGCATTACTCTCAAAGTAGCTCTCCAAGGTGGATATGGTTACTTTTAATTAAAAAAGAATCAATTTCTATCCCTGTCAGGTTTTGAACTGGGTGACCATATGGACACTTAAAAATACAATCCAATTTCCAGCCCCCCCCCCCACCCCCCACCCCCCCTCAGCACCACGTCTGGCCACCCCTCTGCAAACCACTCTGGCACTTCCATCACATCGGTCTATTGTAGGAGCTCTAGAAATTGCCAAATCAATCTATGGATGTTGTTTTATAGGCTCATTTCTTCACACGTTTGTTCTCTGGTAAGATATGCGACATTATCAGCTATTTGGGGATATTCCTGTCAAAAGCAGAGGTATATTTATCATTGCAGTCCTTGTGCTCCTAGTGCTCGAGCCACTACAGAACTACAATGAATCTATTGGTGCAACATACGGGAACACAAATAAGATACTAAAAAGGTTGTGGCATGAAACAGCGGTTCAATATAAAAAAAAAAACACTTTAAAGTCATTAAGCTAATTACAGTCCCATTGTCTAGCACTGAGACTGAATGCAGGCTCAGGGTACAAAGGCCTCCGTGGACTTCACATGAAAAGATTATAACATGCACCCAAGATTATAACATGAGAGCCACAAGAAGAGACACATACATCAAAAGCTTATTAAAGCCAATGAAATAACTCACAATGACAGCACTACAAAAAGATAACCATTACATTTAAGTGCTGTGTGTGTGTGTGTGTGACTTTGAGGCTGACCTTGTGGGCCAGTGGCCTATTGTGTACAAGGAGGGCTGTATGGAGAGCTGGTTGATTAGGCTGAGCGCCCCCCCCCCTCCCCGGGGATCGATGGGACGTCTGCGATCAGCACTCAGAGTAATCACACTGTATTGTGTGCCTACTCAATGACGCTATAAGATAAATGATGTCACGGGGCTATAACACTGATAGTGCTGGTGGAGGATTTCTTGTACTTATTTGTGCCCCTAAATCATGATGAATGTGTTGCGCCAAACAAACGGCGTGACAACAACCTTTGAAAATGCAGACGTCCCAAAGCAGCAGCAAACAATGCGCCGCAAAACCAACTGTGTATTTAAGGAACGCCGCTCACACGTTTGCTACCTGTGGTTGCTGAACTTTTTAAAGGAGGGGGGGGTGACACACCAGACCGAACCCATGTAATCAGAAACTTGCCAGGCACCCCGCCCATAATATCTGTCTGGTGTCTGCCCTGTAATACAGGAAATCCAAACCAGAACCATCAAGTTCACATAACTAAGTTGCATACAAATTACAGGCATCAAATGCGCACAACCCTGCCATTAGTGGTAGGTGTTATTTTTGCCCCCCCAACTGTCTTATTTTAATTCTATGTCTGTTTGCTTTACAGTCTGTGTAATAGCAGGTCTGGGCCTTTTTCCATGTGTGCTTACATTAAACTACAACCATAGGTTAGCCTCGGACCGGAGCCAGGCCTTTCTGGAAGTTTGATCTTTTAATACCAAACTCAAATTTCTCGAGTTCCTTCGATGTTTCAGTATATCTTCGACAAAAAAAAAACGCTCGTACCAGCTCGACCACAGCGGAGTATCTTTGTCTGTTAATTAAAATACTTGGCTCTGTGTTTTTATCCGTAAATAATATGATTACCGAAATTAGAGACCAGGGGACTCTTGTTCTCATGGAGACAGGGAGGCACGGAACAAATGTCAGGAGACAGTGGAACATTGTCTACGTTAACCCAACGTTCATAGGTCATAGTTCACAGAACACAGTAAAACACAAGCTAGCTAGCTGTGTTTGGCTCTGTGTGCGTCTTTGAATATTGTTCAGGAAAACATTCCCTAAAGGCATAACACACTGTAGATACGACCATGACAAAATATGGCTCCTGCATCCTGCATATTTGCTTAATATTCGCCTTTGCTTGTAGCTGTCTGCACAATATAGATTAAAAACAGCACAATAGCAGCACAGCTTTATAATCAGGTCACATCCAAACTCTGGTCCACACTGGGCATCTGACAGACTCAGCACATTTAAATAATATCTTGGCACCTTCAATGCAGCCGACATTACCTTTTTTTTCCTTGATGATCTCTAAAAAGCATCGCACATGCAATTGAATCAATTTCGCTCATCCCCTTGGTGGCAATTAAAATGCAGGCAGAGAAGAGCATGCACAGGATGAGAGGCGCATGAGATGACAATAAACAGAGTGCACGACGATAAATAAACTACTGACAATGCAGATCTTTTTGTCAAGAAGTATCCCAGCCCATTATTCATAGACCAACAATTGTCTTGCTGCTATTTAATTCAATCCTTCAGACAGTTAATCACTAGAAAGTCATACTTTATTTATTCAGAGGAGTTTTGGTTGCACGGGAAAGGCAGCGTGAATGGACTTAGAAGTCTGAGGATGGATTCAGTACAGTGCGGCACGTCTTTAAACTCCTTCTGCTACAGCCAAGGTTTGACTTGGTCCGATCACATTACAGGCAGACAGCAAAGACAGTCTTGCCAGACCACAAGAAAACAGACAGAAGTGCAAAAAGTTTTCTGCAAGGTCAAGTTCACACTGATACCTTGAAAAAACTCTAGACACGCCGCGAGAGACAAAGATGATAACACAGGTCTGAGCGAGCGGAGACAAAGGGTACGGAAAAACAAATCCTACCGGACCCATGTACGAAAGGACAGGGCGGTTGGCATGGTCAGGAGAGAATGGGAGGGGTCGCGGGTATAATTGAATTACAGTGACCCTATGGCAGCACTATAGGTGAGGTCATGTGTTGAATTAATTCTGTCCCTGACCTCGTCTTCGACGGGGCCGTGCCTCTTGGCCGCCCCCTCCGAGATCCGAAGCGCAGCGGCAGCGGTGACACATCTCTCTGAGTGCCTTCTTCCAGCCAAAACCGTCATTCAGACTGACAGCCAGTCACTGAGGTGGATGGTGCATTATTTTTAGCACGAATGCTAAAGCTCTCTCTCTATATAAACATGCATTTGATGAGCAGCTATTCCTCGCAAAGGGAATGAAGTAATACGGCTGAAATTATTCTCAAAGAATGTGGGTGTAGCAAATGGGGGGAGGGGGGGGCTAAAATGTTCTTAGTGTCAAAATACTTATGAAGCTTAATGTGTTATCAGATTGTACCAGAAGGAAGCATGACTTCACAGGTGAATGAGGTTACTTACTGTCTGCCAGCGAGGAGAACACCACACAGCTGAGTAGAATCAGGAACAGCAATGCCCCTCTGGGCAGGAGGGGCACTGCCAGGTGAATATTAGGCACCATGTTCCAAGTTGGCATTGCTCCCTCCTCAGTCCCCTGCTAGACACGTCCCACTCTGACAGGATCAAAGACTAACACCTGGGAGAGAGAAAACACGCAGAGCAGGAATACAGAAGCATTAGTATTCAAATCTGCCGTATATTTGCATATATTTGAATGAGCATAATAACACAGTAAAGCAGAAATATCAAACGTGAGTCAGAGCGGAGCAAGAACCAAAGGGGACGGAAGTTTCCTATACTTGTAAGGAAAACAAGAGCGCTGGAGATCTTTGGTCGTGATGAACGAGGCCCACAACAGAACCCTGCTCGGGGCAGGGGAAAGTACAAGTGAAGCGAATGTAACACGCAAACTACATCAGCAGAAGAATTATGAAACAAGCGCAGCGTGGAGCTACAAAGAAATCACGGGAAGGGAACGGGAAGAACAAAGGAGAGGTCAGGAGGCAGCGCTCAGATCCTCAGCTATCCTCGCACAATGGGGATCAGTGAAAAACCCCAAAGGACCTCTCCTAAACAGCCCTCCCCGAGGGCCGCCGCCCACTTAATGTTCCCCATTAAGAAATTGAAACGGTGTCATCCAGATGGGCTCAAATCACACAAAGTGGCATGATCTCATAACATGACAACATGTATGCATGCGTAAACATTAAGCATGCAACACCACCTCCCGAGGGGGACGTGGCTGGTCAACAAAGGAGTAGCAGGTGTACCGCATATTAACCATAATTAACCAAGCTATAAAACAGAGAGCATTGCTCCATCAGTTTAAGTAGTGGGTGGAGAGACAAAAACAAGGGCTGTCCCACAAATTAAACCACACGAGCAGTGATTTTCTTTGTCTTTTTCGGAATTTGATTTAGCGAGGAAATGACTAAGCCCCTGATAAGATTTAGATATCTGACCGTAAGTTTGTTACAGTCTGCAGTTTCGATGTCTAATGCTATTATGAACAAGTAACTGTGTATCCCAATAAAGTGAGCTAACTAAATCTCTCATCCCTACACTGTAGCCCATGGCCATCTGTGAGGAGTAATCAGAACGTAAAGCAGACCACAGTACGTTGAGGATGGAAATCTCTCTAACTAAAATGAGAGAAATTTGAAAAGTTTTAAAGTAAGCCTGCTTTTGTCTTCGAGGGCTCTCTGACAATGCTTCTGTACAACGCTTTTACAAGAGGCCTTTTGGAACCGAGTTGAAAAATTTCTCGGCTCGTCTGTTCGGCCTAACTGCCGAGTTTATAGCGGCAACCGAACAATACTGATTGCTGATATTTGTGAAAAGCGAAAGAGAGGCGCTCACAATGCGGAATATCTTGAGGCTTGCTGGGTGGCCGGTCAGCTTTAGTCTATTCAGTTCAGCTAAATAAGTTAGAGTGTCAGGAACACAATGCCTCCAGTATCTTGTGGGGAAGAAAAAAAAGCCTTTCCATTCTTAAGCCTGTGGAGGTGTTGAGCAGCCCATTACTCATGTGGCTATTTCAATGCGTGTGGAAACACTGAAAAAAAAAAAAATGCACACACCGGGCACCTCTCTCCGACCACCCTCTTTGAAACAAAACCAAGGAAAACACTCTGCTAGGCAGAGATCTTAGCAAAGCAAAAAAATTCTAAAGTTTCCTTTCCTTCATCTGAGCTCTGCTTGAACCTCTTTGGACATGTCTCCTGGCAAAGGAAAACACAGGCACTGCTGAGTAAAATGATGTGAAGGAATGCTATTCGCCAGCCACGCTGCGGCTGATGCTTCACCTGGGCACATTTGCAGACAGGTATCACTGACGGCCAGCTCTTCATCACCATTTGTCACTTACAGGAATGCGCCTCCGGGCTTTCATGTCTACTAGACCCATTTCTGATGGCGACACGCCTCGCGTCTAAGGAATTTCCAAACACGCCGAGCAGACGGCATCATCCATCGTCCGTGAAAGTTCAAGTGGCGATCGTATCAGTTTGTATTACACTCTTCCTTGCATGTAGATTTGATTTTTTGGGGGGGAAATACAGCTACAATTATTTATGAACTCTGGAAAATAAGATTCACATTGTGTCTTCACCTTCACTATTAATGAGAAAGAAGCTCATTGTTGCTGTGTTGTGTGCTGTAGCTGTCTAGAGAAGAAAAAGATGCACAAATATGTCGCTTAGAGTGCCCGAGAACCAGATCACACCTCCACTCTGCAACCAGAATCAAAGACATTTAGGCCCCATTTCTTATTTCAAGTTAAAACCCAGAGTTAGCTCTGCAAAATGAGTGCAACTCACATCAAGTTTGCTGGCTGACAAATTTGTTTTGTCAGTCATTTTTCTGTACGCCAGCGTTGCGTTGGTTCATGTCGGTGGGTAGAGAGAGTGAGTGAGGCTGATAGAGTTGGCTACTCGCCGTGCTCCAAACCCTTGGCGGTGGAGGGATATCTTTTACAGCAGATGCCAGAGAGAGGCAGATGCTTTTCATCTTCAATGAGACAAATTCCTAGAGCGAGGTTTATTCTTTATTTATATAGCTACTTATTTATCCCAGTGCAGCTTGGTGCCTCCCAGCTGCACACAAATACTATGGGACAAACACTTCGCTGCGATGTGTGCTGTGTTTGTGCTATGGCGCTGGTGCTGCTGAGAGAAGGGACAGGGCGCGAACGTGGAAACGGTGCAATGTGATTCCAGAATCTGAGCAAGTGGCTCGGCACACAGGAAGACATTGTTTGCAACTATGTGGGAGAGCGAGAGAAAAACAGTAAGAGCGTGTAGGGGGTGGACGTCTGCCCTTGTGAGATTGTATGTGAAGCCTTCTGTCTCGGTAATGATTTAATTCTGAAGCCTGGTTAGCGTCTGAGAGTACGAGAGGGAAGTGAGTATGAGAGACAAAGTATTAACACCGCATAATTATGGCTAGGATGATCTTGCAGATTATTTCACCAGAAATTAAGATGCTAATTAATAAACGCATAAGCAGGGAGGATGAATTCAGGAGCTAAATTGTTTTACAGCTAGAGTAGATTATCTAAATGAATACAGTTTAAAACTGCAGCGCACAAACTAAAACATTGTTCTATAAACCGGCGTGCCGGAACATTTACCAAAGTCCATGTTTTTTTTTTAAATTTATGGCATTCTAACAAATAAAATTTGATTTAATTGCCGATTAATTCTGCCTGACGTGACCCGAGGCTGCATTAGCCAGTGTACCGTTTATGGAGACAAGAATTTTTATTGCGTCTGTGCAAACACATTAGTTGATGAACATGATGATGTGTCCTGATATAAAAAAGTAATTAAGACAAAGTCCAAGATCCAG
This sequence comes from Nibea coibor, assembly GCA_023373845.1. Taxonomy (NCBI): domain Eukaryota; kingdom Metazoa; phylum Chordata; class Actinopteri; family Sciaenidae; genus Nibea; species Nibea coibor. The sequence goes on from CM041725.1 coordinate 5,057,438, forward strand.
CAGTCCCCTCCACCTCATTATCACTGACGACACTGAAACCTACTGAGGAAACAAAGAGAAGGCTATGTCTAATAAACTCCAGCTTCAAGCTTTCTGGGTCAATTAGCTCTTTTTTTTTTTTTTAATTTTTTTTAGGAACAGCCATTAATTAGAGCCCCAAAAACTTGTTGAATCACTCTGTCACTCAATGACATGTAGGCGGTGAAGCGGAGGAGCGTAACCTGGGATAAACAGAATTTATGGCACGGCTTCGGGCCTTCTGTCCAATTTGTCAAGAAGTCAAGACCATGAATCCTATATATAGACGGAGGACGCTATGGTGGCAACATTTTATCTTAACACCATGACAGACAACCAAGACAACAGAAGGTTATTAAAGTGATACTGAAGTTCAGATAACCTTAGCCCAAATCTACCAGACACTAGCCGGGGCGATGTATTTTTAAAAGAAGCTTTGGAGTCTCATGTGTCTGGGGAGTTCTCAGTAATGCAGAGCGTGACATATATTGTCTATATACGCTGTATTATAGGCAGAGCGTGACATACGCTGTATAATATATATGCTGTATTAAAAGGCAGCCGACTAAGAGGTTTAGTGAAGTAATTAACGAGGGAACAATGGGATGGGAACGTTTCAAACGGCAAACTGTGGAGGACAAAGGAGCTTTTGAGGCGGCTGAGTGGGGAGGGGAACGTTGCAAAAAACAACACACCTATCCTGTTTGCTTGTTCGCCACCTACATAAGGTGCCTGTCATTCAAGTGTTTGTGCGTGTGTGTGGCAAGGGAGTGGCCACCCATACAGAACTGGTAGTCCACAAACATACAATGCGAGACACAGCTGCGCAGAGAGAGAGAGAGCGCAGAGGCTGAGTAAACACTACTATTACACTAACTACAGGTAGCATCTCTGTTCTCCATCGTTTCCATCCCTCCTACTCATGTTCTCTCCCTCTCTCTCTCCGTCTCTGTTTAATGGGTCATCCTGAGCACGGGGAGGTGGGACAGCTGAGATATATGGCTGCCAGTGCGGGGAGCTAATCATGGCCGTCTCTGGAGGTGATAAACCCAGACCGGAGAGGTTTGTGTTGGCGCAGCCTCCAACGGCTCCATAAACACAGTTACAAGCCGCATTTCGACAGCAGTGTTTTGGCCCCTGATTAGTTTTCCATGCCCTAGAAGGCTCACCCTCACAAGTCTGCACTCCTTTTTTTTTTTTACCTCAGCAGTGAACACACACCACAGGACCCCAGGAGAATAACTGCAAGCCAACGAGCCCCGTATTATAAAATGAAAGCGTAAAGTAACAAAATTAGGTTTCCCCTCTCTCCAACTCTGAGCGCCTCGCTGTATCCACAGACTTGATGGTGCGTGTCTTTTTTACAGAGCTGCGACAAGGCCCTGCACTGAAATCCGCCTAACAAAGGGTAATGTCCTGTGACCTATCAGGTTTTACAGCACTTTTGTTTACAAGCTGTTTCCACAGAGTTAATTGTTAACGCAGAAGATGGAGAGATCGAAAGACACCTTTACCAGACGAGCGCACTTCCTTAAGTTGAGCAATAGAAAGTGATTATGCTGACCTAGAACGGAAAAGCACAGGCGCAATAAATCAAGTGAGTCATGTGTCTTCCTGTGCGGATGACGCCATGGGAGAGACACCACCCTGTCGCTTCGAAACACTTCAATAATTAGGCATAATAATACTACAGCCACGTTAAATGTATGCAGACCTTTACGACATGTATGACACACGTGTGAGGAAATCTGTGACGCATCTGGATTTAATGGACCGGGCTCCTGATAACGTCTCACCAGAGTCACCAACCTGCCTCTCAACAGATAGCAAATCCTGCTGAATACTGGCTTCACCCATATGATACAATGTCGATTGACATTTAGTCTGGTTGAGTGAACATTTAACAAAACTCAGGCACCTCCATAAATTGCCACTGAAGTAGGGATTTACAATCACCTCTGGGGGGGCTGGGGGGCGGGCTACCAATCTTTTCAGCTGCAAATCAATCTGGGAATGAAAGGTGATATGTATTACACTGATACGTATTACACGGAGTAGAAGAGACATACCAGAGTGCCACTTCCATTTGAATTTATTGGAGAGTGATTATTGGCGTTGTCGAGCTGCAAAGCAAGGAGAAAATGGCTTGCACTACAAAGTGCTGGGCAAAGGGCCCGCAATAAATCAAAAAAGCAGGCTCAATGTAAAACAGACATTCATCAAATAAAAGCAATGCTGTGTATAAGTGGACCAATCGAGTGGATGAAACAGCTTTCTGCGAAGTAACACAGACCTCCGGACCCAGATTTACAGAACAGGAACCAGTTCTGCTTGACAATTTCAATGGAATATTCATAAAAACATAAAGATAATGTTTAACTCACATGGCAGGATACTTTTATCCAAAGGGATTTTGTATGGAAAACATCTGGATCAGGAGTTTGATATTACCGTTATTATGGATATGATCATTACCCTCCATGTTCTTTTTATCTTGGTTTATTTTGAGGGGTCTTTGATTTGAAAAGTGGTAAATAAATAAATAAATAAATAAATCTTAGTTATTATTTAGGCCAAACTGTAATTGCCTCTAAAAATGTCAATGTCAACACCTCGCTCTAGTTTAAAGATAAAAAAAAAAGGTTTTAATATTTGTGTTTGTTTACATTTGAGAAACTTCTACAAATGAATTACTGCATAATGAGGAATGATTCTGTGCTGCGGCCAAAGGATTAAGTTTGCAATTTAAACTGAGACACGTTCCCGGCAGCAGATGTGCGTATATATCAAAAGGAAATTCACGCTGTCAAGCAAGAAAGATGGGCTAAGACGTCACCACTTGACGGTTTGCTTGTGGACAGATGGTGCCATAAAATGACTAGGCAGGCAGCACAGAAGGCATGGACAGCCCCCCACCACCACCCACCCCCTCCTCACACCACGTAGAGGACTTCCAACCCCTCCCTCACAGACACACACACACACACACACCACCCCCTGGGCAGAAAGCCTGGTCTCCGCCAGTAAAAGACAAACAGAGTGAAGGCATGTGAGCAGAAAGACTGGCAAATACAGAGCTCCATAGATCAATAGCTGGCCAAACAGAGGCAGTTGTTGGGGCTCAGCTCAATCCGCAGATATATCACGGTGGATTTTTAGAAACCGGGAAGTGCTGATATATTAGAAAAATTAAGAAGTATAGAAGTACGGCCCACGGAAGGATACGAAATACAACACAAACTGGAAGCACACACTCTATAACCAGGTTTTCTCTCTAGTATTGCTCAGCTGAGAAAGAAACCTTCCCGTTCTCTACAGGTTTAAGTGTTTTTTATTTTCTAGGGTTGGGCTGAGGTGAGGATTTTGAGCCTAACTTTATATAAGAGCATAGAAAGGGGGCTTTTGAGGGCTTCATACTATTCAGCAGGTGTCTCCACTGTCCTAAATCAATTACCTCTAGTCAGCCAGTGCTTAGGGCAGAGGGGGGGTATTGTAAATCAGCTTGGTGTCAGGCCAGATTAGTGACTGTAACGGGTGGGGAGTGAAGTTCTTTGGCCAGCAGGGACCCTCCAGAGGACTACATGAGAACCAAGCTGGGGCTTGTAACTCTTGCAATTGTTTGCCACAATACGCTGTACTAAAGTTGGGCCATATGTATTATATATGGAGCGCGTGTGCTGCTAATATATCACTGGAGAAAATGCAAATCAATGAGCAGAACTGCTGAGGCCGTATTGGATTTATAGGATTCTTTCATCGATTTGCCAGATAGATCAGCAAAAACAGATTCTTACGTGTTGTTTTACTGAGTTTTATCCGTATCGGACATCCTGACATGAACTGTGCACGCGTTTACAGCTCTGAAGGAGCTAGGATTTGTTGACTCATGCTAGCAAAATTCAAACTGGCTGTAGAAGGATTAACCAGACTGCTATTAACCTGAAACTGTGGTCATTCATTCGCTCATTTGCTCGCCCAGCGTCAAGCACGAAAGGAGCCGCTTATCTCGCCACCTCCTTTTATGCAAATCTAATTCTGAGGAAGTGTTATGTCAGCAACAATCTTCTCCCACTAAACACAGAGGGCATGCATTGACATTGTGGTCTACGTTCACTTCACGACACAGAGTGGCCAAGATTTCTCAAACTAAATTTGTTCGGCTGGAGGTGGGATGTGGGGGGGGGGTTCGTTTGTCTTCAGTCAGAGCTGGATAAAAACTGTATATTGACACAAAGGTTTTATTATTTCACTTCACAGCAGAGTATGTAAACCAAGCAGGGAAAACAATCCTCTGTGGTCCAAGGTACAGAGGAACAAACCCGGTGTTGACACAGGGAAGGGTTGGACTAACTCAGGCAGGGCTGGGAAAAGCACTCGTGGTGGGAAACAGAAACATTGTACCTGATGGCGTCTAGGTCGACGCTTAAGGTTCTGTTTTCAAAGGAGGACCCCCTTGAAAGGCACACAAACATATGCTATTCAGAGACTTAACTTGAAACGAGAAATTAGGTCTGTGTTACACAAAGAAAAGCCTCCTGGTCCACCTGAAACAGTTAAGACCTAACAGACTTAACACGGGTTAGCTGCCATTTCAAATGTGGAAAAAAAAGAGGATCCCCAAGTCCTAATCCAACTCCTTCCCTGCCTCCTATTACAGACGGCTATCCTCTCTGCCGTCGTCTAACTAGTGAAAAAAGGCAGATTGTAATAAGCTATTCTGTCTTTCTGTCAGTCTGTGTTTCTCTCCATTCTCCGGTTTCCTCCTGCTGCTCTCTCTCTCTCTCTCTACCTCCCTGGTCATGTCTCCTTCTCTGTCTCTTTCTCTCTGTCTGAGCCATGAGCCATGTCTGCCGGAGCAGATGGAACCATATATCCCCATTGCTCTCCGGAGGCTTGAGGATTTAAAATGTAAAAGAGATGAGTGCGGCAATAGGCAAGGACCAGTCGATAAGGGGCAAGAGAGGCGGGGACTCTCGGCTTAGACGTGTTCATCAAACGTACGTGCCCCTAAAAACTATAAAGATGTAGATTTAAGACCGCTAACCTGGCATGTCTTTCCTTAGTGTCTAATCCAACATGATGTGAGCAACACTTTTTAAGTTGCCTAGCTTCTCAAACTTGCTTTTCTTGGGTGCACATCAGCATTTATACTTTTGGACTGTTGATCAAACAGAACCAGAAAGTTTAATGCAGTCCCTTGAGCGAGGGATTGACCATCAGTAATGAACATAAATGATTAGCTTCCACCCCAAAACAAACAAGTTAACTGAATGCTAATAGTCAGCAGCCGCATGCAAAACAAACAGGAATGAACTGCTGCTTCTGAGGTTTCCTCTTTAGGTTACTTTGGTCGGAAATGCAGAGTCAGACTTGCCTTCCTCCACACCTCACCTCAGACCACCTTTCAGGTAATGAGAAAGTATTTGGACGCTGTATCTGTCGTCTGTGAGAAGATTCTGCTTCGTCCTCCGTCTCTGGGTGGCAGGTTGACAGACAGGAAGAGTGAAGAACAACAGGCAGACGAGGTCGTGAGCAGTACAATCGATTGCCAGCTGACTAGCAAGGTCCATTATACTGACAGGCCGGAGCCACAACACGACGACCTGCACTCCACCAACGTCCTCATTACTACCTATGAATCTCTCACTGGGACCAATCTCTCTCGCGCACTTCCCCTTTCTTGCTCTCCCTTGCTTCTCTCCGCAGTACATTTCCCTGGGCAAAGCATAAGACCGAATTTCACTCTGTCAATCTGATGGAAGTGTTTTAAAAGAGGGAAAAGCCACACCTAAGCCCCAGCACTTAGCTTCACGCGCTAGGCAAGCAATGGATCCAGAACAAAGACGACATGGGATAATACACTGTTCTTCAAAGTAACGTTCTTGAGAAGAATGCAGCCTAAATGTACATTTAAGCCTGTGCAATCTTGGAGAAATTTTAACTGTCTGCTGGAGGAAAACGTCTGCCATATTAAACATTTCATTTCTCCTTCGCCCTGTCTTTCAGCTATGCTATCTGCTCTCCTCATTCTTTTTCTCCCCCACCATCCCTCTAGTTATTCTGGAAATCCTTAGTCCTTGGAAGACTTATTTATACTCTCTCCCCCACCCTACAGTACCTCACCCCAACCTACCCTTCTCCCTCACAGTACAGCTGCAGATAGGATTTACCTGCAGCTGAGACAGCCTCCAGACTATCAATTACCACCAGTGTAGAGTCACTGTTCTGCAGCTTGGCTAACAAGACATACACACACGCGCGCGCGCGCGCAGATCTCTTCGACACATCCAGTCAGAGAAATTCTGAGTTGACTGTGAGTCAAAGGATTTTATTAACTAATCAGATAGTTTGGTGAAAAACCACTTTATGAATAAAAATCGAGACAAGAGCGTGAATACATCCAATCAAGCAAATTGGTATTTAGGTTAAGTGTGCTATGAAAGGAGAGCAGGAATTATGAGTGAAGATGCCGGAGACGCCATCTTCAGATAATCAAAGAGCGCCACTGTCACTGCAGGAATTACAATCACACCCTGAAAAACGATTTAAGGACCAAAAATAACAGCAAAGGTAGTGCTATGACTCAACTTTTGACTTTCAAATCATGTTCAAGGATGTGTGGGTGAGAGTGTAGGTCTGTGCTTGAATTTGCAATTGATTACAAAGTCCAAAAAAAAAAACATTTAAAAAAGGCAAAAACTTTGAGCCCTCGCTGCAGACATCATGTTTGACTGGTCGGCGATGTGCTGAAAACAGAGCTCTCGTCAAATTCTTCCTGACATGTCATCCCACTCTTTGACAACTATTAGACTGAGCAGCAGGCCATTACACATACAGGAAGACATGCAGAGACAGGACCCGTCACTCACCCCACCGGATCCACCCTGACGCCCAAAGTGCCTCTGTCAGGTCAACAAATGAAAACCCATCACAGCCAATGTTGCAGTCATCAAGCTGAGGTCATTCCATGGACTGGTTAAATGCTATCTTGCCAGGTCCTGTTAAACGTGGTTGAGCGTGTTGGCGCTCAAGGCGTCGGCTTCGATTCCAGGGCTTAGCACTTCGATGATGAGCCACTGCAGGAGATGGACAACCAGCCAGGAAACAGAAATAATGTTGGGGGCATGGACTAACTCTTCCCAATAAAACGAGAGCTACAGCTTGCAATCTAGCGGTGCTTGGTCACATAGTCGGTCCATGCGGCAACCGCTGTAAGCCAGTGAAGGGAGCTTAGTGAATTCCTTTCAAGTGAGCCGCCACGTCTAGCCGTGGCAGCAGGGCAGCGAACGTTAAGATAACATATCCGGGTCAAAAGCTGAATGAATGTGCATTAACAATGAACTGGATGGAAACTCTTCGTAAAGCAGAGGCACTCACAGCTCACCATGAAACCATGAAAACCACTAACCTCAGGAGACACTGAAGAGGGGGGGGTGTACTATGCATTATTTACCTCATACATAAAATTAGATCATGAGCTTAAAGGAGTTTCAGTGCTTTAAATGTTCATCTTGGCACTTGTGCTGAATTTCCAAGCATGAGATGCAAGGGGGCGTTTCGCATGAACTATAAAGAACTGGCTATCCCCGTATCTCCCTTTAACTCAACCAGTCCTCTTGTCTGACTGTCAGCCTAGGCAGCCAAGTCTCCCATGTTTACTAATGTAGAAGCAACCCCTTTATCAGGGAAGAGATTTGTAGGGAAGAGGCTGGGGATTAGTCATCAAATTACCAGGCAGACAGCATCCCTGCTCCAGGGTTGTGAAGCGGTAATCTCTGAGGCTGAAGGGGGAGATCCAGATAAAGGTTTGGGATTGGTGCTGTGGAACTCCAAACCCCAAACTGTGCATAAGTAAAATATGAAAGTTTCAGGGGAGCTATTTTTTCTCCTAAGCAAGTTCCCTCTTTTCTTTTTTTTTTGTGGTAACTGCTTTTACAGGACCAGATCACATAATACAGTTTCTCCCATGTTGTTGGGTCATGCAATGTCATTGCAAAGACTTTTGATAGGTGAAAGCTCTCAAGCAGGAATGCCGTAGCTAGGCAGGGCTCGTGGAATTAGATTTCAGTGGCCTTGCCCATGGTTCTTGCATTGTCACCTCGCTGCCCTCCCTTAAATAAGCAGTGCACTCCACAGAGAATACCCCCTGGACACAGGAATGTTTCATCAACGCCTCAGCCCCCAGCATCCTTACGGGGCCACAGTGGGCCAACAGGCGGTGCACAGGCAGGCTATAAATAAGTCAGGCATTATAATGAAACCAAATGAATCTCCATCCATCTTCCCAAAACAAGGCAGGGACCTCTGAGTTCTGCGGGGAAGAAGAGTTATTGCCTGAGCGTTTGAGGACGAACCACAAGATGAACAAAAGCCAAACGTTACAGTGACGCTGAACGCGTCTCTCTGTAAAACATGCAACACACATGTGCAACTCTCAGACGCTGGAGAGGCGTGTGAGGACTTATTCCATTAAGACATCTCACAGAGAGCAAGGTGGACGGTCCTACTTGCTGCTGTGCGGGACCAGCAGTGGTGGACTGTTGAAAAAGAAATCATAACTTTGGAGGAAGTGACAGGAGGGCTGATAAAGTAATCAAGTAGAATGTCGAGTCTAAGCCAGGCATTTGAAGAAATTGGGAGGCTGAGCAAACAAGCGGGGTAGTGGAGGCAGAGGGATAAATCAGCCACATGACTGTACTCCCACAACCCGGCACCAAATAAATCAAGCCCACATTCAATTTTATTTGCTTTACTGCAGTTTAGCATCGCAGTTATCCCCTCACTCTCAAGAGCAAGGTAAAGCTGCGACCTTTAATTCCCGTTAACGACATCCACTAGCAACCAATCTGACCTCGTCTCTGCAGGAAGTAACTAATAAACATAAGACATTAGCGGCGTATCGTGCGGTAATTTCGATGATATGACAACAAGGAAATAAACAGGGTGCAACAATAGAGGGATCAGTTGTATTGTATTTTGCCACGACCACTTTGTGTCTCCAACCCGCATTGCTGCACATTTCACATACGCAAGCATAAGCTTTGGTCTTGTCATACATACAGAGTACAAAAAAGTGCAGCCGCCTCTGAAAATGTAGGCTGTTTCAATCAAATGTGGAGGCGTAATGGGATGATGTGGAATTGAAATGAGTTTTGTGCAAGGAGGGAAATGTCCTCTCTGACAAAGCGGATTTGTGTTCCCATCGAGAAAACCAATGGTTGCAATGCATAGAGTTGAGGTTTAAATCAAAAAGGTGCGAGGCTATGAGCACAAAACAGACCTCTCGCTGCTGGTGATAACTGGGTATAAAATGTAGATGGGTACATCTAAATATAGGGTAGGTAAGAAAAGAGGTGAATACAATCTTGCGCCTGAGCATTGTGATCTACTTGTTTTCATTTCACCTTAAAGAGACAATAATCTAAAGCTAACGGCCACATGCAGCAGCCTTCTACGGGTCAATTTTTACTGTTTACTTGAATATGATTGCTCAAAGTGTTATTAGCATACCTCTGCACACGTGAAAGCACAGCCACAGATCTCTCCTGGCCGTGGCTGTGCTCCAGTATACTCCCCAGTGTGTCTTAAGTCTCCCACTCCCCTGTGTTCGCAGCACTCCCCTGCCTGTCTCTCTCTCTCCCTCTGTGTGTTCATGTGGTTTTCCTCCACTCACTCCCCTGGCTCCTGGCTCCCTGACCACCTGCACGGCTGCCTTCAATCAGCTCATCAACCTGCAGTATATCAACCCCGGTTTTCACCCAGCAGATCAGCTACTGTGGTAGGCCTCACTTAATCCCGGTGATTTTGAGATTTTTGTATGCTGATGCTCACCTCTTTTCCCTTCGTGCCCTGTAGGATCACTGCATCTCCACCTGTCTCACCCACCTCCTCACCTCTGCTCACACTCTCACCCTGGCCTTGCTCTGGATCCGGCTGCGCTCCGGCACCCTCCATTACCTTTCATCCAATCCTGGAAAATCCCTGGACATCACCCCACCCCCACCATCTTCATCTCCACCTCTTCCTTTTAACCAAACACCCTGTGTGTACGTTCTGCGTTCGCAATCAAATGAGCTCTCTGCTTGGGGCAGCTGAAGAAAAGCGTTCTTGTCAAAACACTGCTGAATTTAGTGATAAAGAAGCCTTTTTTTCCCTAAACCTTCTCCTCAGCACCTGTCACAATGGATGAGCGGCTGTCTATAAAAAAACAGAAGTGTCACAGCTGAGACCAAAAAGTGACTATCACCACAGCTACGGTGGCCGCTGATTGACATGACACATTACGCAAGACGTTTCCGGCACATTTAACACTAGCTGCATAAACATCTTATTTAGTGCAGAACAGAGGATTAACACTAAATTACTCATGACCTCGTCACCATCAGGAAACACCTTCCTGACCTGAAAAGTGAGTAACTTTCCTCTGCTGACATTTTCTATTCATAAAAGGAAAGTAAACTTCAGCTCCGGCATCAAAGCTTTGAACTTTAATAACCCAACTAAAGCTAATGGGTTTCCTGCCTTCTTGCAGTGTGCGTCGCGGACAAAGGTCTGACTCCACTGACACAATCGCCTTCACAGGCATTGATCCGTGATTATAAGCAACCTCCTTTCATGTCCCAACTGGGAATAGAGTGACTAAGCAGATCCATCATGCCTTAACAGGCCATTACACATCAACCAATTCACAGATGATGATGAGAAATCAAGTTCTATGGAAAAATCCATATGCTCAACCCATAATTACTTTTGAGGAAACCAGCAGGGAGACGGATCGAGTGATTGACTGCTCCAAACAGAATGATTTGTTCAAACGGAAAGGCTACAACCGCGGCAGTCATTTAAGTGCCCGGTCAGGAAATCTAATAAGAGGCAGCAATACACAAATGGACGTAGCTATTTCCTCAGGTCGCTTCCTAGACATGTTTGTCTGGAACGTTACCGGCGACAAAGTGACTGAAGCGCAGTCGTAAAAGTGGAATGAAGGGGTCAGGGGTGGAGGTGAAGGAGGGCGACCTCCAGGGTCACCTGGTGCGGACGGGGATTGACTTTGTTTGAACAAATGATGATGGCTGACAGTTTTCTGTCTTGTTTGTTTATGCTACTGAGCAGCTGAACAGACATTTTAAGTGTTCATCTTGGGTTTCGCCTCAAGGTCGTTTTTTTTTTTTTTTTTTTAAATCAAGTCTGGGCTACCACTCAAAGTCAGGACAACAGCAGTGAGTTCTTGCAGGGTTGTACTCCTGTACTAGGAAAAATATAAAGAATAAATAATTAAAAAAGCAAGTTCAACTATGGTACAACTAAGAAAGAAAACATCCCACTGCACTGACCCATGGGGAAGTCTAGATATTTCAAAGGCCAAACTAAATGAGACAGACAAGTTGTCAACACTATATTCTTTGAAAGCTTAAGACAGCTTTGATGGAAAAGAGCAAGTTACAAAAAGGATATTTTCCCCACTGAAACCAGCTCCTTGTATTGAGCAACAAACTTATTGTGCAACAACTGCCACATTTATTGTGACCGAGAACAAGATGAACCCAATCCAAAAGTTTCTCATACAAGCGAATAAAAGTTTTATGTTGCAGTAAAAAAAAAAAAAGAAGAATCAAAAGATTTAAGACATAATTACAGCTGAAGGCGACATTCAGAGCTGCTTTTTCTCTGCTGAAACAAAGACAGAAAGGTAGAAAAAGTTTTCGTGTTTCTCCTGAAATCCATGTCTTTTCCAAAAACGCCTTTTAACTAAGATGTAGCTGATCATCAGGGAGAGACAAACAAACTTAAAACCTTTAAATCACACGAAAAAACTCGTGTATTACAGGTCTTACTTTGTTGAAAAAGCCAGGCACAAACATTTTACAAAAATTATAATTTGTGACTTCCAAAAAGCTCTCCTCTAAAATTATCTGGGATTTCAAAGCTTTCCAGTGTCTCCTTCGAACTGGAATTCTTGTCTCTGAAACTTAACCCTCCAGATTGCCCAGGGAGATAAAGACAACTGGAAAAACAGGTTGTTTGGCCTCAGTGTAGGCCTAATGCAGTAGAACGGTAGGGTGCCTCACCTTAGCAGCGGTAGCTAGGGGACATTCTATGGCCCTTCTATTCAAAGTCCTCTGAATACGTAGGGGAGGGCTTGCACCAGACAGGGCAATTTGCCAGAGAGCCAGCCAATAGAGCTAAGCCAAGACGAGGTTAAACTATTGTTTTGGCTTAACAAGCAAGAGTGAGCAAGGACAAAAGACAAGGGGACAAAAGAATAGTAAGAAAATACCTGACCATTGAAGTGTAACACATCAACTTATTTTGTTACTTATCATAAGTAGAAAGTTGTAAAAAGGTATATCCCGGGATTAAAAAGAACACATCCTGAAACGGGGATACGTGAAGGAATAAAGTTCAGGATCTAGGACAGCCTTGCCAGTTTAAAAAAAAAACAACCTGTGCCTGATCTGTTTTCAGAAGTTATAACTTCTGTTTTCATCAGTGACACGTCAGAACAATCCTTTGGTAGAAAATCACTTACCCATGCATGTCAATTAAGTCCACTTAAAACTGCTTTTTTATTGTTATTCCTTTATTCCAGAGGGAGAGTATCCAAAATCCTAGATAGGAAAATCCAGCAGTATCCACTAAAGATTATCCCCAAGCGATGTCTTTGTTTTGTGAGAGAAAGTAAGTCCCCAGTTTCTGCTCAGTTATTCCATTCACAGCGTTTCATTAAAACCAGAAGAAGAAGAAGAAGAAGTGTCTTTTTGGCTCTCCAGCAATACGTTTCCAGCTGTGGCTATAGAGCAATGTGGCTTGGGGAGAGATCCTTCTGTGGCAGAGCTTGTTCACACACTGAGAGCGGTGTTCGGGGACTGCCTGGAAGAAGCCAAGCCCACCAACGTGATGTCACTGGTGTCAAATTTCAGTGTGGAGAGGGAGGAGGCTGAAAGGGCCTTACCTTTTTGAACCTCGGCCAATGAGAAACGTTTCTGTGGTGCACCTGCACGTAGGCAAAAAAAAAAAAAACACGAGTTGAAGTGGGAGTACACGTGATGTTATGTATTTCGTGCAGCTCAGAGAGCCCATTATGTCTTATCTATTGACCACCATCCAGCGAAAGAATGTGACCTAATCTGAGTTCATATGCAGACTTATCATGAATCAGGCTGTCCAGCATCTCCGGTTCTACTTTTGAACAGAAGTCCTGCTTATATTTCAAAATTAATTAAAGCGTGGACTTAAAATAAACAAGCGTAGTCACGTGACAAGCGTCCAATAACATGTTTTGTGGTTATGAACTTAACAACTTAATAATTCGTTCCTGTCGTGCTTCCAAAAAAAAAATAAAAAAAGAAAGAAAATAAATATGCAAAATCCCCATTCTTAAATCAGCAAGGCGTTGAGTATACACACACAAACCCCCCCAACACACTGCTTCTCACTCCCTCCGGTCAAACTCTGCTAGCCATGGAGCTAATCATCCACAACAGATGTTCAGAAATGTTCAGTTGGATTTATGACAGAGCTCAGAGGAACAGCCAAGTCAGCCTCTGGTGCTGTTTTTCTCTTCCGTCCTACAAGGACAAGGGATTGCACTGAGAGAGGATGTCAGCACAACCATTCTCTTCCCCCCCAAAAATTCCCTCGCTCTCCGAGATTCACCATCCGAGACGACAGGGCCTTAATAGATCACAGAGCCTCGGGACCTTGGGGAGAGGTTTGCTCATTTATCCCAATAATACTGTGTGGACTGTAACTTGACTCATCCAGCAATGCTTCAACAATGTTTCGCCCTGGACGTAATAATGTATTTTTTATATATCTCGGCGGCGTTGCTGACGCTGCAAGCCATGACCTAGGAACGAGACAAATGTTTTTAGATGAAGCCATATACAATACCGGGTTGCATTCACAATTAAATTATACATTACAAACTATATTGTAATATGTAAGTAGTTTCTGAAAGGGAAAATAAACTCTTGCCACACTGCTGCTTTGTGTAATTCCTATTAATCTAAACGGGGCAGCCCTGCCGAGGTTCTAGAAAGCGTGCATGAGAGTTTACACTGAGAGCAGCAATGCTGAATGTCTTCTAGGCTTAAACTCTGCTAAAGGAAATGGCGAACTGTGCTGTGTTCTACATTTCTCTTTGTTGTTAACAATGGGAGACAGTCTGATTTTACTGCGGGCTGTGCACACAGCAGACTTTTCAGCAAGACAAAGAATTGTTTTAATCTTTAACTTTCCGTCTTGTTTAGAACAAACGGGAAGTGGGTCATGTGATTAAAAAGCCATTTGATTTCTAACGGCTCGACACATAAATACATTCTGTCTGTCTGTGCCGCGATAATCTCGCTAATAAAAAATGCGATCCCGAGCACGCAACATGGACAGAAACTCGCAACTTGCATCTGAACTATCTGCAAAAAAAAAAAAGAAGGAGAACAACCAATCTGGACATTTTGGAAACCTCTCATTCCTCTCAAACTCTCGAGAGTTCGAGGGAACCTTCTGGAGAATAATTACTACACCCACACACCCCTGAGGAGAGGAGAAAAAGTATTTTTGTGGGTGTAAAAGAGTGTGTGCCAACTCAAATGTCAAATTCATCTGGCATCGAATCGCTGCACAAATCTCGCAGTGGTAAAAGGTAGAAGTACAGATTAGATTGGCTGGTGGTCTTAACAGCCGAGTGGGAGAGAAAATTAATTGTGAGCCGCAGTAATGCAGTGTATTGTGTCAGACATTTCATCTCTGGTGTAATTTGGTTTCAGAGCAATGTAAAACTAAAAAAAAAACAACACACAGATGGACTGTAGCAGTAAACCTCTACGCAGGATTAAAGCTGCTGCCTCCAGTGAGTTTTGTTGCTCAGGCAGTTTTAGGACTTATCTTTTGCCCCACCCCCCCAACACCACCACCACCAAGAGCTTGAATAGAGTTGGAAACACCCCCTACCAAGTCGGAGAATTTATAACATTGTGACAACCACCCATCCCCCGCTCATTTCATTAGACTGAAGAAAAGGTTGACAACCTCTTCAATCTGAAGAAGCCAGCCTCTCCCTGACTTAAGCCAATCTGCTAACAGGGTTAACAGATTCTGGTATGCTTGATTTTGTGAGATCAATAGTTTTTTCAGGCTTTTCCTGCTTTATTTAGAGAGTTATTGCGTGCACTAAAATTTTTTGCGCGGCTCCAGGGTTATCTGTAACGGAAGAACACCTGGATCAAGGCCGGCACCTCAGCTCCTCTGTGGTAGCTGAAGTCATCATCTGATGGGAAAACTGCGCTGTGCTGTAGGATAGGATGAATCACATCGGCCCTGGGCTTTATCAATATAACTGTCTGCCCCATGTAACAAGTCTGCCAAAACATTTTAACAAGGTTCGGCTCCGAGGTAAGAAAATAAGTTTCTTGGTCTGAGGTCAGAAGAGCGCACGTTGACTGAATAACTGAATAACTTACATTGTGTATTTACGGCATTTTGAAACACTGCAGTCTACAATTGACTAAAACCACATCTCAAGCTATTATTAACTATTATCTCTCAAAAAAAAAAAGCTTTAAACGGCAAATAAATCCAAATAAATGTGCTTTATCTCCCCCCGTTCAGAGGGGTCGCTGATAAACACAATTCTGGCCGCATGCCAGTGAAAAAATGCTGACCTGTGTCGTAAACACTGAGCTGTGAAAGTCAGTGTGCTGCTGCTGATGGGCTCTTAAGACTAGCACTATGTCATCATGTCCAAAAGCACAGCTGGGCAACACCTGTTAGCCTCGAATTCCCATCCCGATTCACTATTTACTGAGGCCTGGCTACTGCCACTGTCTGTTTGTTAGCTAATTTACCACCAGATTGTAATTGAGGAGGTATCTATAACACACACACACACACACTCATACGATAACTTACAGACACGGGTGAAGGGTATTTCTAAAATATCAACATTTAACCTCAGTTATGCATAATACGATAACATCTAAGTGATATTTTCTTCATCCAAGCTACCGAATTATGTTTATTATCCATCAGAGTATGAAAGAACAGGGCGTTTGCACTGAGTGCATAGTTCTGCACTCAATGTTTATCTTTATCAGGCAAAGTAATGCATCTGCGAGCCGCCCAAAAATGAATGAAAATGTCAAACATCATGTGAGCATCATATTTCTGCTCAGCAGTCCCAACACCACAAGGGCACACTTTTGGCTCTGAATTTTTCTCAGGACTTGTCTGCAGATAAGACTGGCTCCAGCGCCGAGCGGGAAGGTGATGGCACATGGCGACAGGAGGTGTGAAAAAGACAAGGACAGTGAGGAAACAGAGCACATAAAAACACAGATAAGATTGGCTTCACTGTGCTGACCTTCACCGGAGTGTCTGCACGTCTACGTGCCTGTGCAGGCATGTCTGAGTGTAAAAGGCATGTGAATTTGTGCATGTGTCCCTGTGCCAGTGTGTCTGTGTACACAGAGGTAGGTGTGCCTGGATTCCTATATTAACTTGTTGGTCACAGACGTGCATGGGAGGAGGGAAGAGAGAAAGAAATAAGACAAGATGGGTAGAGCCGTTAGAGGACGGCCCTTATTTTCCTGCTACTCGTTGAAAATCAAAAACAACAAGCCCTCTCCATTACACTCTGCAGCTGACAACTGGCGGGGCGCGCTCTCTAAGGGGAACAGCAGAGCGTGCCGCCGAATGCATGAGACAAATCATTTTTATCTGGGACCCTGGCGGGTATTGACAAACCAGGGGTGCATTTAGATAGCCCAATTAAAATGGGGAAATGAAGCGACATTGAGGCACTTTACAGCACGGCGCCCCCTCTCCACCCTCTGGCCCCCTCGCGCTCCCCTGAACCTCTCCAGAGACCGACTTCCTTGCAAACTGCTCTCAGTGAGGGGTACGGGGGTGGCAGTGAAAACGAAGGCGATGAAACGGGTTGCTTGGAGAAGTCTCTTTGAGTTAAAGTATGCAATGTGGGAGGCGGTTCGTGAGAGGTGAGAGTGACGTAGCGTTGTTTTTTTTTGATCGTTTCATCGCGTGTGCATCGTTTTTGCGCAGTAGCGCTCGCTGCTCGAGCCCCGAGTGGATCCCCAATGGGTGGCGAGGCATACAGTGGGGTCAAGAACAGCATCGAAGACAAGGAACTCAATGCAGCTCTGTGCAACTTCAAAGGGTAAGTTGGCAATCAATGATATGGATGTTGGCTCCATTTATCCAAACGCGTGACCTTCAATGACATCCACTCCTTACTCTAAAGTCTGCATGGTTCAATTCACTTCTTCCCTCACCTGAATACGTCTCCCCTCGGTCTAATTTTCGGGCCCCTATTTGTCTTTTTGATCAATGATCATTCCACTGGGATTACTGTCAGGCGCACTTTTGGAGCAGATAGCCACCTCAGCACCGACACACAACAAAACTCCCATTCATCAGTTTCCTTCAAGTATACTAAAAAGGTTACGGAGAGCGGGATATCGTAAGACGTCTCACCTTCTGTGTAGGCGGGTGGGGGTGGGGCGGGTGATAGCGAAAGCAGCCCGGTCACTTCTTCCAATCAAGGAAAAGTCAGCGTGGAGAAAGAGCAATGCTGTGCTGTGCTGTGACCAGCTGTTCAGCAGTGTTACATTTCACAGGATACCGTCAACAGATCTGCAAAGATGCAAGCTGTTTCCACAATGCATTCTATTCTGTGATCGTATTGTCAGCGGGGAAACTGATATCTCTGCTGCTTTTATACTCTGTTTTTTTCCCTTCAATGTTTCCAAACCTGGTCTTTATCTTGCATGGAAAAAAATAAAAACCACCGTTATTTACATTTGCCCGGTAATCTCGAGAGAATGAGAAAAAACAACCACCAAACAGCAAAATTTGAGGCAAACAGCACAATGCCAAATTCTTTTTTTAAAGGGGTCTTAAGGTGCATTTCTCAGATAATAAATATTCCCACTGAGATGAAAAATCAAGGCAGATATAGCGTTGCAACCAGCGTAAAAACAAGTACGTAGCTTGCACACAAACATCAGATGTACAAAGAATAGGTCAAGGATACGATCCAAACAGGGACCCGTACTCTCTGCGGTATCTCGGCTGGAGTACGCATGCAGTGTACCGAGGAGACTTTGATAAATCTGAAAAACTTTCACTGAGAGGTTCCTAATAAAAACCCCACAGCGCAGTCTCTCCCAACCCGAGGAGGCTACACTTTGTCTCTGACAAGACAGCCTTCCAGATGCTTTCCCTCAATACATTTCTGCCTCGCACAGAGGATAAGGTGCGAGCAGCTCAGGAAGATAAGTAGTCTGACTGGAAATAGTGCAAAGTGTCAACTGCTTTTCAAATAAAGCGTGAGCTTCAGGTTCAGTGTCAACATGTTTAACCGCATGAAAACGGGCCGCGTGCGACTCGCCGTCGAGCTTCTCCTGTTTTCTCTGGACTTGCACAGAAGAAAAAGCATTTTGTTATTCTAATAATCTCCCATTGGCATGCAGGAAAAACAACTCGGACACAAAGGGATGCATTCAAAAAACACAAATCAACTTCAGCACTGTTAATAGCTCTCATTAGGAAATCTCCCCAAGCTTTGCACCAGAGTGCATCACTTTGCTGGAATCAAAAGGAGAGGGGATATGAAATTATTCCCTCTGCTGGAGAAGGCTGCTTCCACTGCTTTAAGGAAATAAACCACAAATTATGAGCTACCCTCTTGCATGAAAAACTGCTAATGGCTCGAGCTGATGCTATGTAAAGGAACAGCTGGAGCTTGAAACTGTATCTAAGTGTTACATGGCTACACTAAGATGTTAAATATCACAAATATATATCCAATATGCATCATAAAAATCTGATTTCTAACGATATAAGATGCAAATGTTTACATTTAAATGGAACCTGCAGACACTGAGGGTTTGGCTGTTCCGAGTTGAGCTGCAAATTGTTTTTGAACGCTTCACATGAATAAGATTAAGGTAATTTCTGCAACATCACCATCAGTTGTGTTCTTCCAAATGTGTTGACCAAACCTTGAAAACGAGCCGCGCATAAAAATCCTCTCATTTGTCCCAAACCCAGACTTGAGGATGCCTGAGCACACACACACACACACGCACACACACAGACACACACACACCATTTCAACAGATGAAAAGCCTGCCAAATAAAAGAGTAATCCATCACTCATGCCATTTTGCATTTGCAGGGTCCCTCTCTTCAACAATGGCTTGACTGACAGTGAAAGATAAGGGCCCTCTGTTGACCAAACCAGTGAACACATCAAAGCCAAAGCAAACTAAAAATCTGATGATGTTTTGTGTAGAAAATTTGTATTTGGTGTCTAAGGTTGTAAGAAGTACACACTGATGCTGATTAGAACAAATGAGTGTTTTCCAGGTCCAAACTTAGACTTAGGCTTGACCCTGGAGCTGCAGACTGCATCGTGTTTTTTGAATACTCCCAATAAATAACTGACCAGCGGTGAAGAGTAATCTTAGCGTACCACGGTCTTACAGCAACTCTTAGTGCCTATCTCTTCATTAACCATTCATAGCGAGGAGTAACAAATGGACTTCAACTGTCTGACTAGAAAGCTAGCCCAAAATAATTAAGGAAATGAAATATTCAACATAAAACTTCTTATTATAGCAACAGCGCCTCATAAATTTATAGAGAAGAAACGAGTGGATTAATTTGAGCACTAATGGAGAAGAAAACCAGCCATTTCCCCTTCCTCCCATTCGACTTCATTTAACCTTTTAAAGAAGAAAAAGAGGTAACTCTTCCAAATATCTCGGGGATTTCTAGTGCATGGCAAACTGATATTGGTCTCTTTTGTTATAAAAAAAAAAAAAAAAGAGGAATGTGTGGCTAAAGGAGCAAGCTAATAATGCCAAAGATCTGAGCTTAAGTGCTCCAGGGGGGAAACTACAATTTTTCAAATAGTCCAAGGCGCTCCATGCAGTTTTTACCTCTTGATGTGGAATCTAGAAGTGCTAAAGTGCAGTGCTCTTTGAGACAGGGACAGATGAAGAAATACCAAAAGAAAACACTACTTCAGACACATAATGGCCGTCAAAACCATTGGAGTGTATGAAAACTTCCATTTCTGAGTATACCTTAGGCGTTTTCATCTACTAATATTTGATGGAATTTATATCATTTCTTTTGCAAAACGTGTAACTGCATCAAAAAGCCGAACTATTTTTTTTCCTCCGCCACGGAACGGCCTTATATTTTTCCTCTGTCTTGCCTAGAGCACAATGACTAAGCTCACTAAGACCTCTGGGACTTTGACAGTCAAGTCAGGCCAACTGTCAGGTCGCTCTCAGACGCCAGTGGATCATGCCATAGAAAAAAAAACAGCGAAACAAAGCAGGAATGAAAAGCGTGACGAGACCTATCCTTTGTTGAAAATAAAGAATTTAAATGATTTCTCCTCTCGTATTTCACCTTTTTGTCTCCAAGGATGCAGCTGCGTCGCTGTTAAACAGGCACTTAAAGACCTTCAGCACAAGTTAAAATATTCAATCTGAAACTGAATCTGATAGATTTGTTCTCATCATGGGTGTTTGCGCTGGGGTGTGGCAAAGGGATAAACATTCCTCGAGTTACTAAATTCCATTTAGGCTCCAAACTGTCTGACCCAGCCCCGCGGCATTAGCAGGACCACCATGTTGGTAACACAGAAGCATCCTAAGAACAAACGCCACTTCCTGAAGCAATCAAATATTTCAGGCCCAGGTCAAAGTCATCGTGTAGGTCACGCCGTAGGTATTGCTACCCAGTAAACGCAGCATGCCATCGTGATCACAGAGCAGACTTTGAAGAGGTGCTGCATGGTTTAAAATTAGACTGTCAAAAAAGGTACGGTCCCTGCTCGTTCCACAAGTCGATCTCTCTGCTCTGAGCCGTGCAGCTGATCCCATCGGACAGCCTCAAACTGAAATGGTAGGTGAACCGTGATGTAATTTCCTCCAGCGTCTCCTGATGCGTTTCGCCCGGTGTTCGCCTATGAAGAGGCTTCCCGCTAGGAAAATGTTCAGATCACTTCTGATCTTCGTAATGAGTTTTGCCACTTCAGTTATATCTCCGACAATATTAGGTACAGCACTGCAGTGGACAAATGCCACCTCTGTGTCACTGTGCCTGAATAGCCGGGGTTACCCTTGTCTTTTCAATGTGACCTTTGTCTTCGGACGTGGCAAAGGTGAAGTCCACATCTGACACGCGGATCTTTGATCAGATCTGTCTTTCTTCATGCAAACACTCGCTGCATCTAGACTGCAGTCTAAATTAATGAGATCTGACTGAAACTCAAGCCACTGCACGATGTTGATTTTCAGCCTGGATCTCATTTCACATTTCGGGTGTATAAACCTGACAGTTATACAACCTTTGATTGTTTGCACTGAAAATATGGTGTGACTACAACAAACAGAGCGCTGGGCATCCATCCATTGCTAAAAGATTGGCTTTTAATCCACATTTATGCCGAATGATGTCGAGTTAATATCTGTATAATTCTATATATTTCAAAACATATTTTAAAAACCCAACTGACAGACTGGCTTTTGAAAAATTTAGAACAAAAAGGCAACTTTCTTACGATGTTAGAACTACGAGAAGACATAAAATAATGAAATATTCTAATTTAACAGCTCCTAAATAATTTAATTATAAATACATCTGGGCTATGTTTATGTGCGAAGGGCTCAGTGGGAAAAACAACGCTATGCTACAGGATTTTCTTCAAGGATATACTGTAATAATAAAATGCAGTCAAACACCACATCCATGCCATGAATGCTAACCTTCGGCTATTTTGTCCTTAGGATAGAATAACCTGAATATCCTTGAATATAATGTAAGAAACACAACACACACACAGCCTTGAAAACCTCAACTAAAACACAGCATTATAACCTTCACGCACAAAATAAATATCAGGGCTACACGGTGCAGATGCTTGTCGTATGTTGCTGTGTTCACTCCTCTGTACGTTACCATGTTGGTAAAAAATGTATTCTTGGGGAAATTAACTCCTCTGGAAAGCCTCATGCCTAATTTTCCCGGGGAGCGGTTTAGAAATTGTGTCACCAGATGGCCAATACTTGTGGGCGGACAAGCCACCATGGCAGCAAAATATGTTGCCTGTTAAATTAAAGTAACCTCGTGTCCCTTAAGTGACTATGCAAATTAGTCTATACGTCAAGTATCCTCAACTAAATTGGCAATTTAAATCAAGCGGCTAAACGGTAACTAAATAATACAAGCTTGAGTATGAGAAGCATCTCTGTGGAAAATATGACTCAGGTTTTAGCGGCAACTTAATATGCAACTTTCATATAGACTAGATTTTTGGATTTTCCTATGTGTGCATTGTAAAAATCCGCAGCCTCCTTTCTCAATATGCAGAGGGAAAATCCTGGATAAAATAACACGCCAGCTTCCATTTGCAAGGGCAAACAGGCCAGTAAAATCCAATCAATACACATTATTGGCTCAGTGAGGGCTAGGATTTGTAAGAAAACAAAGATCTAGTCGACGGGGAAATCCTTTGAACTCTTTAACTTGATATCCGAAATGAACATTTCCTGTTAACTCTACTGCAAACCCTTTATGCATCATTTATGTCAAAGCGAGGCCGCACTGTAATTTTCCAAATGTAAAGCTTAAATGGCGTCAGCTTTCCTCGGGCACAGCACCCCAGTTAAGATGAAAATAATCAAAGCGGACAAGAAATTACAAAAACATGCTGTGACCTTTCAGGTCTGAGGGGGAAAGGCTGTGTATACGTTTACAAAATGTGAAGGGACAGTAAAAAAAAAATTCCCATCACAGAAATTGGAGTGTGACTAATGGGTAGTGAATGAGCTGGTCTCTAACCTGAACTCCAAAATAATCTTGCTCAAGTCTCCATGGCCACTTTGGGGGAGCGGTGGGGGGTTTGACAAGGGGAATGGAGGACCACCTGCACAACCAGCGGAGCCAGCTCTGTACTGGCACCACCATTTGTTACGCTCTGGATTCCCATTACTTCAGAGCTAGGTTGGCTGGGAAATCCATCTCCTGGTGTCAGGTTTATCAAACTTCTATGCAAACTGCAGAGGTGGAAATGGGGGAGAAGGACTACAGCCGTGCAAGGAACCAAGCCGGGGGAAAGAGATATCTTCGCTCATGGTAAGGTTAAAACCAGTGTATCAAAGTGTGCAGGCTCACCTAGCTCTGACCTTTTTGCTTCTAATGTTAACTTCTTGAAGCATTAAATATCATAACATCATTTTTGGACTATTATGAAGACACTGTGAAGCCAAAGATACAAACATCCACATTAAAATTATAAGCAGCAGCATTATATGCACACAAACTGGCCTCAGTAAGCTTAATGTCAGCCCTAAATTTAATGGGCACTTGACACACAGTGAAAGCTGCTAACAGAGGTATTATATGCTGCATATTAGAAGGCGGCATTAGCCAAGCCTGGTTTGAATGCCAGCTGGGGAAGTCTGTGGTGAGGAGAAAGGCCTTCAACAGTTTCATCTGAGCTGATCTCTGGTCAGCAGTGAGAAACCACAATTCCAGGTCCTCAGGCTACTGGAGCTGTACCAATATCGATATAACTGAGGCTGCCATACGAGACCAATCCCAATTAAACACTGTTCACGTATCATTGTGTCATTGTTAACAACAAGTAATCTTTTAATTCATTTATCATGACAAACTACCAGACGATTGCTTGTTCAAGCTTCTAAAACACAACACGTAGTTAAAACCTCATGTTAAAAGAATGATCCCAATCAGCTTCAAACTAGAGAGAAGCATATCGTAGCACTGGTTATTGGATGAGTGCTTGAGCCTTGATATTAGGTGTCAAAATGGGCATCTAGATCACAACTCCAACACTTGGCAACTTGCTGAAAAAGTGCATAAAGGCCTGATGAATCATTGTTGGTTGCAGAAAAAAAGTTTGAAAATAGGGGCAACAGAGGTTTTCTTACTTTAAGAAAGAGACATCCCCGAGGCTTCTCCTTTCTACATGGTTCTCTGCATCAATAACACAGACTGACGTGCACAAGATACTCTCAAGGAGAACCAGTCAGTTTGCGTCACCAGAGTGCTCGCCGTGAAATAAACAAATGAGAACTGACAATCCTTGTGATAGTCCATATATTGTCATGAACAGGATACATCCTTGTCTACTCTGTCCACCCCCAATGGGGTTTTACACAGAATCCGGGTGGATTTGTTTTCCACGGCAAATAGCATCATCGAGACGAAAGGAGCGCCACTCCAAGGATTCAGAGATAGTTCAGAGTTAATTGAATGTTCTTTGCAAAAATCTGAAAAAGAATACCAAGTGACAGTGTGTGAGTAGTGTAAATGGCTACGAAATACAGATCAGATGTACTGAGCATCTGGGAGCGGCACCACTGAGAACAGGAACTAGTGAAATGTCTGTCAGGACTTGAAACAGACCTGCAAGAGCGTAGAAATTGTATTAGATGCAATAATGTATAGTTCCCAGTGGAATTTGATAACAGAAGGCTGGGAAAGAACAAGAATGTGCTACAAATGCATCTAATCGTACTGGTAATCAAATTTGTATGAGCTTTTCTGCTTAACAAAGTTTAAACCCAATCCTGATCTATTAGTAAACCACCACAACAGGAAAACCCAGCTGACATCCCTGGAGTTCAAACGCATTAATTCAAGATTCATCTCCTCCTGCTGGTATTTCACCATTTTCCTTGTAAAACCCAGCAGAATTTTACATGAAGCCTCGTTCTAAAACAGCTACCTACCTACCTATTGAAGACAGGTGCAAATAGCAACACTCATTTGTGGATCAACCACCTAAATAAGATTAGATTGGGGTTTTGGAAAAATATCCAGTTAAAGATGTTGCTATTTAACATAAAAATCCTATGGGATGCTTTGGGGTTGTAGGTTGATTAGGATACAAGAATTCAAGGACTGAAGGTCTGACTTGGATCGCTCTGATCTCAAACTGCCTTTTGGTTTTGAAAAAAAGTCACTAATGTAAAGCCAAATGATAGGAATCATACAGCAGGTCTGAAAAATAAAGCAAAAGAAGAAAGAAAAAGTTATAAATATGATGAATTTCTACAGCTTTGCTCTAAAGCTCCTAATTAACTTGAGACATTTTGCTTAGTGGTTTGGCATTTTAGCCACAGAGGGGCTGATACAGTAGATTGTATTGGACGTGCAAGCAAAAGGACACAACCTATAAAGGCTGATTCAGGGGTCTAAATCCTGCGCTCTACTGAAATTGTGTAAAACAACCAAAAGTATTAGAATTCCATGCTAAACGTGACGGCTGGAATCTGCAATTCTCCAAGCCAAGGTGTGGAAAATAGGCGTCAAACTTAACATTAGCAGGACATCAGTGATTTGCAGAAACAACTAATTATCCTTTTTAAAATTTCACGCAAGTCTATCCAACAGAAACTTGTTATCATCAGGAGTTATTCAACAGCAGGAAGGCCTAGATAGAGATGTTCATTAGCCTATTGCTGAGACAAACACATTTGATGGATTAAACAGTCAAATATAACAAGATGCTTGAACTACTGTCCTGGTTGTTAAGGGAGATCAAAGTGGGGCCTGAGGGGTCTGGTAAGTATGAGGAGCAGGATTGGTTCAGCAGAGCTCCAAAAGAACAAGTGCTGGACCAAGGAGATACGACATCAGACGTGTGCACTGCATTCCCCCAGGCCTGTTCTTTCAAAACTGCCAGGCTGCCTACCAAATGAACTGCAAAGGAGGGCGCAAACTGTCTTTCAGAATGCACTTCTAATCTAACAATAAGCACAAGCCTCATTTGGTAATGTGCCGTTTTAGTGAAGCCAATTGAATGTGGAATCAATTAGATTATTATTTTTTGATTCCGACGCCTGTAAATTGTCGCCCTACTGTGAAAAATGTGACACATTCCAGAGGGAGGGGGGGGGGCACTTGAAGCAATTTGCAATTATGTTCCCATGAGGTAATAGAGGTATGCTTAGATTTTATTTCCATGAAAAAAAAAATAATAATAAAGTAATAAAATGAGAAATGCATGAAGTAACAGCGGAATCCGTCGGAGCGTGAAAAACGCTTTCACCAAATGACATGTTTCGCTTGGGAGGAGTATGAAGGTTTTAGATTTCAAGCCAGGAAGACCAGACATCATACATGGTCAGTAAATATATGGATGTGTGTGGCAGTCACTCTGCTGCTGAAGTACTTTTCTCAGTGACACATACTATATTTGCCTGTTGATGGATTGCCTGTCTGCCTGCACTAGAGCACATAGAATAAGGAGACAGAAGTGCTGATGAAATGTTTTTTTGCTTAGCTTTCAGACACATCATAACACGCCGCCTCACGTTGTCTGTTTCTGTGACACTTCAGCAGTTCAACGGCATCAGTTTAGTAATTTCTTCTAATGCAGGTTCAAACTTTGTTAAATGAATTAAGCCTGGCTAATACTTAACAGATTATATTACACCCCGTCACGGTTACGCAAAATAGCCATAAGGGATGACAGTAAGTGTATAAAATGTGGTGATGAAGACACTCCGCTCCATCTGTTGTGGGACTGCAATAAAATCAAAATCTTTGGCTTGGCATAACAAAGCAAGTGATGATCCGCACTAATATAGCCATTCCACTCACACCACAATCATGTATATGGGGAGATTTGCATAACTTCAGTAAGTTCTAAGAATAAAACTGTCTCACTCTTGTTATGTATGGTCACAAAGAAGGCAATCATGAATAACTGGATTGCTTTAAATACACCAACTGAGAAAGAATGGATCACTGCGGCAATAGAAATGATTAAGTTACCAAAGGTAGCTTTTAAATTGCAAAATAATGAGATAGAATATGCCGGAACATGGGCAGCAGTGGAATTGTACTTAATGTCACTTTTATTTTCTCCTTTTTCTGACTTAAGATAAAAGTAATGGGTGTCTTCCTCTTCTGTCGGGGCTGCCGTACAGAATTAACATTGCATTTTACCAACGCTGGGAAATGAAAGTGGAGTGAACATTGTAGTAATAATGTTTATGACTGAGTGATGGAGGGGGGCATTGGTGAAGGGAAGGTTTAAGATTAAGATTAGATTAGGTTTAGAGAGGGGCAGAAACTCACTAGTTTGTTTAGAAATTGTTAGCTTTATGCGGCTACAATACGCTCAAAATGAAGCCTTAAAATGTGTTAATACAATATTGAATCAGTGCTGTAATAATTGGTCAAGCAACAGTGACTTTGCTGATCAATAAGAAGTAATTTAACAAGCAAACATCTGTTGGTTTTAGCGTCAATAAACATGAGCATTTTTTGCTTTTATCGGTTTTACATCATTATGATGTAACTGAATAAATCAGTTATATCAGTTAACATCTTTATTTATAGATTGACAATGATATTATTGTATACATGTACATATTTTGCAGCGTTACACTGGATTCTAGTACAATACACCATCACCAGGAATGAAGAAGAAATGAGACACTGACTGCTTCCAGCTTATAACCGCCCTCCTTTTACTATTAGAGAGTTCACATTCCACCAGCGCAGCCATTATGTAAAATAAACAGCTTGGCTTCCCAACATGGTGGATGATGCAACATACAGCTTCTTTCCCAACCTTAGACTTAGTCATCCACTCACCAAGCACTTGAACTTTCACTGACATCTGAAACTAAATTGAAGAGAACCCTTCCAGCAAAAAAAATGCGGTGAGAACATCAGCTGAGGGGCTAGCATCGACTCGACACGCCAAATAATTGTCTTAATGTGTCTAAATCCACACAGGAATGCATGAAGATATGTCTCAGAAAAAAATGGCATCTTGTACTGCATTGTTGCCATAGGAGGGTGTATTACCACAGTCCTTGTGCAAAGTGTGACCGATCAATTTAACTTCCTCCTGAAAAACAACACGGCGAGTGGGGAAAATCAGCATCTGCTGTGTCCCCACCCTCCGTTATATCTGCGGACCATTCAAAGACATACGATATCGTACAATGCTCAGTTTTTTGAGCGATGTAAACAAGGGAGCAAGAAAAGTCAGGAAACTGTGAGAAAGGGACGGAGAGGGAGGCTTTTTTTGTCTCCGCATTTCTCACGGTGGGTATCGGAAACAGCCAGATGCTGTCCATCACAAGTGAAGGCCAGAGAATAGACTGCCCTATTTATCTAATGAAGAGGTCAAGGGGTGGGGGTGAGGGGGGAGGTGGGTTTGCGGGGGGAGTAAGTGGGGCATAGCCAGGCCTGTCACAATGCCATAGCCGGAGAACTCACTCCAAAAGGAGTCGGATTACCCGTGGCACTGCATCGGCAATAAATACGTGGAATCAATGTGCGTGTGCCAATAGTGAGTCAGTGGTTCAAAAAGAATGGGAAAACCAAAACGCCAAGCAAATGGGCTCTCTCGAACCCAGCAGCCACTTAGGCAGAAAACACACAATCTAGGGCTTAAATAAACTGATGACTGTTCTATCAGCTAAAATCTGTCATCCATACTGTTTTTCTAATTTTACTCCACGGGTTTTGGTGAACTCATTATCATTCCAGTATAGGTGGTGCTAAACCCAGGACGTAGCGACGGCTGCCTTGCAAAATTGTTTTGCAAGATAAGGGAAGGTGAATTCTGACTGAACTAGTGAGCTAGATATTTTTAATGCAAGGACTTGCTGCCTTCATCCATTTAACACCATAAAATGAATGCCTCAATTTGCTTTTTTGGCGATGGTTTACTACATTTTCAATACAGCAAAGAAAACACAAGAAACACGGAACATAACTTTCTTTTCCCCATTTGGAAAGCACGCATTAAATGGCGGCTCATTGGCGATAAAACTGGCCCCAGAAATGTGTCTATTAAGTGTAGTGTATTTATAGTTCTCTTAAATTAGAGGCAGCAGTGCAATTTTAGCTTCACACATTCACTTCAACCATTTATGCTTATACTCAGTCAAGACTCACTTCGTTTTCACATTTTACACAGTTAAGTAGCCCCGGAGGTCTTTGCATTTTGGAGAGAGAGAGCCAAGAGCGACAGTGCTGGTTTACACAGGCCAGGCACGGCATGACAGCGCCGCTCCTGTCACGTTATGGACACTTTTGTGGGTGATGCAGTCATGAATTGTTTGGCAGTTTGATTAAGTTTTCAAGCACGCATCCAACCTCATCACTCAGTCCATCCTCTTTGTCCAGCGTTGTTGTATCTTAATAGTCATGAGCGACATCAGACTCTTCCAGCTCTGCTTTCTCATTTATCTTCGTCACACCACACAACCAGCGGCGGCATGAATGATTATGAAGAAAATGAAGACACTGTTCGTGTCATTAGACAGAGAGGCAGATCACGTTTGTGCCTGCTTGATTGCGGTGGAGTAACTTCATATATGACGTCTTTCAAGTTTGTATTGTACATTTATTCTCACCAGTGACACGACATCCGTGATGAAGGGAAGTTCCAGAGGACAGAGTCACAGCTTTCAACGAGACAGAAAGTTTATTAATAATGAAGATGATCTTTTATTTCTGTCATCATTTCTTTTTCTTTACTTAAGAAGTTTGTCCTTTTAGGACAGTTACGGTAAACACTGGTCAAAGGAAGCCTCTGTGGGTCGTTTAGCTCAGCAACCGCCACATGTACGAAGGCTCAGTCCTTGCCGGCTCATTCCCGATCTCTCTCTCCCCACATTCCTGTCACTCTTCAGCTGTCTCTATCTATTGAAAAGGCCAAGAAAATATCTAAAAAAAAAAGAAAAGAAAGCCTCTGTGATCCTGTCTGGATTTGCGGCCGTTGTGTCATGGTGTCTGTGGATTAGTAATTGAAAAAGGACAAAATTACTGAATAACTGAAGGCCCTCTGAACACAATACAATACAGTGTAACTGCTGCTGCATGGTGTTGGAATGGCAAGCTTACCTCTTCAAGCTGGAGGCTACAACACTGAATGAAAACACCTTCAACAACCTCTTTTGTAACAGAAACACTCAGCCGTATCTTTGTCATCTCCAGAGGGTCAATACCGCACAGTACTTAAACCACGGTCATCCACCGTTGGAGACCCAGCACATTTAAATGGGAAAACAGAACAACTGTCGAACAACTTGAGCAGAGCTAAAAGGGAGTCGCGGGTTTAAGCAGCTCTGATTGTAATAACTTAGCCTTTCTACACAAAAACAGATGATTGAATTTCTGCTGATTGCTCCGCAGGCCGTGCAAATCTTCATAAAGCAAAGCTCAAGCATGGAGACGGAAAAAAATGGCCAAGAATTTTGACGCTCCATTTCAATTAAACTATAAACCACAGCCATAGAAAGGAGAACATTCACAGAGTTTTCCCCCTCCATGAAACTCCTGAAAGCATGACGTCCTCGGGTACGGGTACGGGAATGCGGTACATGCCCTACCTGACGAACGTTTCATTACAACATCTGCATAATGGCTAATGCCGTTACCATAGTAACACCTGTGATTGATGGCTTTGTTAAGAGGAATAGTTACACACCATTAAATTGGTGTAATAGTGCATGGCAGTCATCTCAATAACTAGGGACAAAGCAATTACCAAGTCATTAAAAAAGGAACAGACTAATACAACATGGCGCACACAGGGATGACGACATGCTTTGAGATCCGCATGCGTGGATTCCTTAAAAAATAAAAAATGTTATTTGTGTGCACAAACTGTTTTCTGTGGAAGACTTGGGATTACATTTTTGTGCAACCTAGCATGGATTCAGTTTAGAGTCTGATCATCTCCGCACGCAAACATTTGCATCGAAATCGCTCTTTGTTCCACAAATGTGAAAAGTTTGCCATCCATTTCGTCTGCCATCCCGTATGCCCCCTCATCCCGCGCTGCACGAGCTCTTACGGTGTCAGCTTGAACGCTCATTTCCACTGGGGATTACATTTAGCTGCGTCTTGATAATAATTTGATGGCGAAGTCAAGAATACTTGTTCGAGAAGAAATGTCGTCCTTCTCCGCAGTCTGCAAGCTGGCGGATGGAGCGCAGCAGCGGCGCTGGCGATGATTGAGAGAACTCAAAATTCAAACGAGAGAGAGGAGACAGAGTGTCACAGATGTGCTGTTGTTCGGAGAGAGAGCAGCATGCATGCAGGGTAAGCACGCACAGCCACGCACCAACACACACAGAGCTATATACACGTGCATAGAGCAGCAGCGCCACTCAATCATCCCGGTCGAGGGCCAATCCATCTATTGCTGGTTGACTGGGATCCAATCACCATTCCCAACAGGGCCAGAATGAAAGAATGGCAGACAGCCTGTGAAGAGGCCCACACTCTCATCGTAGATTGATGGGACATATAAAATATGTCTGATGTCATACAGGACTTGAAAACAGGCCGCTCCCCTTATTCTATCATAAAGTGTGTATGTGTTGTTTTGCATTTCCAAAAATGTGTGTTTAGCTAAGAAGCTATTTTTGCCATTCAACCATAAGAAGCCCATTAGGATGTGTCATGAGTTGCAGTTTTATTTGTCCCGAGCGGATAACACTCATTTTCTTGTGTTTAATGCTGCAAAACATTCTCATTCTTTTATGGCGACGCAGGAACGACTTGAGACGAGCGCACGGCAGAGCAACAGTGGACAAGAAGACAAAGACAGAAACAAACTATTGATTGTCAAGCGGGGGATTCAGTGTTGTGTTTTCAGTGTGTTAGCCGACCATTGTTGTATCAGAGTCGGAGAACCTGAGAGCCCTCGGCCTGAAAAATTAACAAGAAATGGAAGAAAACAACTTTGAGGCTTGCAAAAACATAAAACCAGGAAAAATATTTATGTGGTATTTTTCAAGAAAGCTCTTAAAATGGACAAAAGTCTCCAAACTGAAGCTGAAGGTTTTTGTTTAGTTGGACAGGCAACAACCTGAATTATGTATTTTTGACTAACCAGATTAATCTGTTCATTTATTATTACACTGGCTGTTTTACAGGGCAAGTCGGAGCCTTTAGGGGAAAAAAAAATCTTTGGGAGAATCCCTTAGTGTTCCTTCAACTTATACTCCGAATAATTTAAAATATATTATCTTTAACAACTCCATAATATTAATTGGCCCTTGCTGCACATTCTGCATTCATGAGAATGAGCCTCTTTCCTAACAAACAGAAGCTCCTCTGTAATCAGCACTAACATGGAAAATCACAGAGAATGGATAATCATGACGATAGTTAGTCTCCACATCCGCTTTGCCAATACATTAACGGGACCTGATGTGGGGGTGTGTGAAAGCTACAATGCCAACATACAGACTAGGTGCTGCTGGCTCCGGTTACACTGTGGCCATTTAGTCAGTGTTTGCAGTCATTTTCCTAAAACGTCAGCCAGATACATCTGCCGTACGCAGCCTACACACGGTACGGTATTCATCACCGTCAACTGTGCTCGCGGTAACGCAGTGAAGTGTTTTTCTTGCATGTCGAAGTTGCTAAATGATATGATGTCATATCTGCTCTAACTCTGAGATGACATCCAGTGAGGCTGTCAGAACAAATTTCAATATTCATAATGTCTAATGTCAAGAAATACCAATTTGAACTGGCTCACAAAATACATTAAAACTCTTCTGTTTTGTTTTTTTCTTCCCGGCTCGTAATTTTCAGCACACTCCTACAAGTAATAAGATATTTTGATTCCCATGTGTGAGAGGCAAAATGTAGCAGAATATTAGCTCGAAGCTTTCAAGAATATGAACAATGAAAGCCAGAGCGCACTCCATGTATAACATGTTAAACATTCATTGTGTTTAATGCTACACAAAGACCAAAGTCAGCATAAAGAAAAGCCCAAACAATCAAAGACACTGAGTCTGTGTCTTTGGTATATTTTATCACTTCAGTCATGAAAATAGCCAGAAAGCCTACAAAGGTTTGAGCAGTTCTTAAACAGTACATGCGAGTGCATATCCTACCATTCATGAGAGTAATCATTTATTAAACTTAGGGAATAATTAAGCTTCTGTGAACATAATTTGGACTTTAAAAGTAGGTCGGTGTGGGAAAGCTTTGGTTCAAACCCCATAACAGAACTATAATTAAAACGCAGTCAATAATGAATACGTATAGTTGAAACCAAAAAGAATATGCACATTATTTCAGAGGATGACTTCGCAGGCGTCACGTCATTGTCAAATATGTAAGAAGGCAGAGGGTGGAGGTACAGCTCGTTCTTAAATGTATCTTTAAATATTTGCAGATCACTTCAAATCAAGTCCCAGTAAAAAAGTTCCTGTTTAAAAAATCAAGCCAGATGTTTCTGGAAGTTTAAAGACAAACATGTTTTTCACAAGCACATTTTAAGACAGTGTATTATAGATGGATCTGGTGTCCATCTGACCTCAAAAGAGGAAGACAAGTGAGTAGCACTGAGGCAAAGCAGAGACAGAGAGGCGAAGATAACACACTTATCTCTGGGCAAAACCTCTTTTAGAGCAACCGGCCCCCCCAGCGACAGGACAATTGTTATTGTCAAAGCCTGCCTGTGGCTCTAATCTTTATTATGAAGATTAATAACACAGTAGGCAAGATACTGCATTATTTGGAGTCATCCTCAGGCAAAACTGACATTTACTTATCCTGACTTCCTAGATTGACAAGAGCAATATAATCCTGGGCTTCCTGACTGTTTATTGACATGTGCTGGAGGATTCCAGTCCTCCGCACACCCGGCCCTGGCCGCTCCTCCTCCTGTGTCAGCATCACACGCAAACATTGCGTCGGCCTGTTAAACAGGCTCAGTCAAATGGCAGCTGCGCTGTTGCTTTTGCTAATGTGGAGGAGCACATGATCACATTAGAGCAGTGCACCGGGAGGAGGAGGAGGAGAAGAGCCTCAGGACAGACACCTACGGAGCTCTGGTCCTATGGCTGCCTCGCTGCTCTTTAAGATCCAGCCTGAACCCCTGAAGTGTGAGTCTCTCCCGCCGTTTAATGACGGAGATAACCTTGAAAAGTATCACACAGAGGGGGAACTGTTTAATTTCACAGCTCTTCGTCTGTCTCTGATTTGGATGTCGGCAATTTATCTAGTGCTCAATTTGTATTGGATTTGTATTCAGCTCATATTTGAATATATATTCAGACGAATTGCAGCCTACACTAGACAAAATGCTTCTTGAGTATTATGACTTTTGAATTACATCTCACACTGATATAACCATTGTACGGCATGTTCTCATTTTGTAAATAGCTTATTCTCACAACTTTACTCTGAGTGCAGGAATATACATTAATGATTATGGCGTGCTGCTGAAGAATCGCAGTCCAGAGCCAGTTCTACTTTTTCACAGACAGCACACTGATGTTCTGAAGCTGATGTAAATATACCATTGTGCATTCTGACACCCCTGTTATGAGCTGGCTGACTTGTCCAGGGTGTACCTCGCCTCTCACCCAAAGTCGGCTGGGACAGGCTCCCTCCCCGCGACCCTGATGAGGATAAGTGGTTACAGATAATGGATGGACGGATGGCATTTTGACACCAGTTGAAGCTACAATCCACACTGCAATTAGGCGCTAAAAGATTGTTAAGATGGACAGTGTCACAGCCGTAACATATTCAGTGCAGACTGACGTGAAAATGGCTATAAACACCAGCTGCAATTAGGAGAAAAACATTTCTTCTCCCTGACTGTCCACTTCATGTTCGTCATATTTAAAAGAGAGACAATATCTAGAGAAACATGCACGAGTCTGACCAATATCAAATGCTTTGCTTGATGATGTGTTTCGCTTTTGAAAGCAACAAGTTTTCCTGAAGTGTCAGGTGTTGGAGTTTCCCTCGAGTACATGAACACACACCGCATACCATCGGCCCCCACACAGACTGCTGAATGAAACCAAGTCCAGCTGTTAGAGAGCTGGTACACTGCACAGCATGGGCACATTTAAGAAAGTGTTTGAACATGCAAAAACACCAGTGTGGACTCGGTTATAAAAGATGCAACAGCGAAGAAGAAGCAACAACGTATTCATCATTCTGTAGCCCGAGGTGCTTAGCGGGACTAAAGAGGGACGCACTCAGACAAATGCCACCTTCGCTTCTGCACATCCCTCTGAAAAATACAATAAAATGTTTCTACAGTCACGGAAATTGCTCAACATATGTAGAAAAACACAATATCCTACTGAACAGTCCAATATCATTTAGTATTGGTTGTAATTACCTGCTGAAATTCCATTATTGGAAAAATAATAGGCTGGTAATTACATTTTCCAATTTATCAGTGGCCAATTTATCACTCTTGTGCTCCCATTGTCAAAACATATTGAAATCCAACATATCTCTACCAAATCAGTTTGTCTGGAGCCAGAAAGACGTGACTTTTTAGAGACGCGAGCATCTTTCACAATTTAGTCACACATGTTGCTGGTATTTAGGTTGTCACACTTTCAAAACAACACATGTCACATTCATCCACCCAGATGGATTGACATATTACGGACAGACATTTACTTGAACTTAACATCTGTGGCAGAAAGATAATCTGCATATCAAAAGCCTAAGGGAGTGGGATAATTGGCAAGACAAATTGGAAGTAGAGAGGTCTGCCTTTCCTCAAAAACTCACTGTAAAGAAAATCCATTGATCTGACAAACCTAATTAAGCCATTTATGCATATTAAACGATTTTGACAAAATAAACATTTTTTGTTGTCGTAATTTAGTTTGAACAAGGTCAATCCCCTGGCCCGCTTCCCTTTGAAACTTCAAGACCGTGTGACCGCTCATCTGCTATACCAGCACAGGTCAGGCTGTCTCTAATCAATAGGCTCATCTCTTGCCTCAAAGAGTAAACTCATTGGAATGCTCCAGAGGCTCATAGGAGGAAGTACACACAGTCCTTGACCATGATATGCTGCTTAAAATGTAAATGAGGCTCTGAATAATGGGACAAGTCAGCAATGAATATGCAGACGACCACAAATTATTTTTGCTCGTCTTATAAATCATTTTCTGTTTGGTGGCATTTTGGAGGACTCCAGATTGTCGATTCTCAACCGAAACCTGCCGCCACGATTCATTTAACGCCAAATGTATGGAAAGTCCCTGCGTCTGTGACCTTGTTCCCTATATTGGGGTGATCTAATAACAAGTGGACAGCCCCAAACTTAGCTGTAAAAACATTACGCTCAGACCACTCCAGTCAATTCTGATGTGGTTGATTTTTTTGTCCTGAACTGGGATCAGGGCCAAATGAGCCATTTTTTGATGGATCGATATCAGCTGTATAAAACACTATCCATTTTCAATCCTTTGTTTGCTTCTGGTACACTAGCTGACAAGAATGTCCAATTGCTCTCCATTAAACACTGTAACAGTCAGCCAATGCGCGCTGATGAAAGCGAGAAAGCCAGCAGTTACAATCACAGATGATTATTGGCATTCATTGGCGAGCGAGCCAGCGGAGCTGAAAAAAGGCTTGCTTTGTCTTACTCTGTGCTGCAGAAACTACAAAGACTGATGCTCATTACTTAGTGAACTTTATATACAGCCATATAATATACAGAATATAATAAGAAGCCATCAAAGGAAGGCTGTAATGATGGCTACAGTGTGTTATTGGAGAACTACGCAACACTCAGAGATACTTAAATTACTTGACTCAAATTATTTAAGTTAAGGCATCGTGGAGCTGAACTCGACCCATTCTGATCCGTATCATAGTTCTTTATATTACAGCCATCACTGCCACTTCCAGCCCCACTCATATATGACTTTTCCATATCAGCAACAACGTTTAGATTGATTCTGTTGTACATATTACAAACAAGCCAACCCGTGACCAGGCTTGGAGATCAGCGTAAAACACTGTACAAAAAACAAGTTCTTAATCCTGTTTAAAATGATAACAGCATTTAAACCTTTAGTATGACCGTTAAATGTCTTACTGTGTTCCCTGCTCTCCATCAGATACCAACCAACAATTTTACCTCAGAGAGTCAATTAGAACGGCAATTAATTTCTCTATTAAAATAATCTTATTTCACATTTGCCGGACTTCACTTTGATGTTTGTTTGTTTGGTTGCGGCGCTTCCTTTTTGCAGATAAAGTCTGCCTGCACATTTCTTTCACATCAGATCAAAGTGGCTGGGTTTGTGCAGGTACAAAAGCCCGCGCTGCAGATAAGCTTTCTGTAGCAAGCAAAAGTGAGAAATACCTTGTTTGACCACGCTTCGAAATATTTTTGGTGAGCCTTGTTAGGAAGCAATTGTACCTGTCATAGCCTTATTTTTCATCAAAGAGCTGAATATAAAACACAGTGTCATGACAGTCACTACACACTATGTAAAGACGGGGAAAAAAAAGCAAGAACAGAGTGTAAGGACTGCTGAAATACTTCACTGGGTTTTTCTTCAATCAGTCGCATCCCGTAAAGGTCGGTGTGCATGTTTTGACTCGTCACTTCAGGGTTTCATTATGCAAAATAACACTATCAATACATACTGTGGTAAGATGCACAGGTTAGAGAGATGAAGCATCAGCACTAGTCAGTCAAAACCTTACACTTTTAAAAAACTAAGCAACAAAACAGAAAATAACCACCCCGAAACAAAAGGCAGAGAAACAACGGTTCCCACACTGCACATCTTCTGAAATCCCAATACCATTAAAAACCATCAATACAATAAATTACCAACACTCAGTATCCATGCTGGTCACGTTCAGTGTCTCACAGCTCAAAGACTACAAACCTGACTGTCCTTCAACCATGTTTTCTCTTCATTTGAACAGTTCTGCACTGTCTGATACTCCATGGTAAAGAATCCCAACATAACATAATAGAGCACTATAGAGGAAACTCTTGTTAACCTTGAGCCAAGTCCACATGTTGTTAAATGTCTGTATCTAACCTTGGTGGTATCTAACTCTGATGTAATATTTAAAACCTGAATATTGGCGAATAAACATGTTTTATTCGGCCAAATGTTGGCTTGCTTTGTCTCATCTCCGAAGCGCCATATTCCAGGGTGAACTCGCTAATGTTTTCGCCAAGTAACAGTAAGCTGTTCGAAAGGTTAAACGCAGCCATAATCCTTATTTGAATGAAATGGAAGACAGCCTATGCAGTCGACAATGCCGAATATGGAAAAGTTATTCTGCTTCTGTCTGGTTTTCATTCAGCAACATTTTAATTTTCAATTCAAGCCCAACCATCTCTGACCAGTGGCCTGGTTACAAGAGCTTTAAAGACTCTTAGTGACACATAGAGTCAACATGTGACCCATCACACTGTTGATACAGAATGAAAAATATCATCATATCCTCTATTTTGGGCGCAGAATTTAAGGCTAGTATTTACTATGACGAAAACGAGACCAGGTTTAACCACTCCCAGGGAGTTCTCTGACTGAGCTTACATCACATGAGGTGAATTAGCACAGAAGACTACACAGCAAAGTAAGGAAAGGGGAGGAAAAACAAGCTAATCAACATGCAGAGACAGGAAGCCGACTGAGTCCAAGTCAAGCTGCCAAGCCGCCAGATAAAGATCTGTCTGACACGTAGCCTTTTAAATAATCCACTTGTAAGTACACCATTTAGGAACATTAACATCTAGCTGGGAAAAGGTGATTTTCTGATGAGGGGGGTGAGGCCAGTGGAGGCTTTTCCCGAAGATGGATGATAGCGTGGACAGGAACCATGTGGAGACCTCTGAGACATACAGACTTTAGATGTCACTCATTAAAACCCAAAGCAACTGCTGCTAATCCTCTGAAGAGTTCCTTCTGCGGCTCCGTGGAGAGAGGAAACCTGAGCTCCTTCTCTGCCTTTATGCAGGCCTTGCGTAACAACGGTGAGGCAGGTTTGGGAATTTTCTAATGGGGCGGACTGCAACTCTAGAAGCAGGTGATGATGTTGGCTAAAACATTTTCTGTCAGTTTGCATTTTAAACGCTTCACGAAGTCAGTCAAATCCGGTTTGTGCAAGCCTTGTTTGCAGTCAGACTTTCCCGCCCCTCTGTTTCTGCCAGGCCTTGCTTTTCTGATGAGAAAACAGGCCAAACACAATCGCAGGAAAGGACATGCTTGATGTGAAAACACACAGTTATTCCGTCACGACTATCGCTTTACACTCCGTTCGTAATCCTTGCTGATTTAATAATGAGACTGATGTCTGCTTGCGTGTGAAGCATAACACCATCTCAGTGTAAAGCCAAGGAACCAGCGTGGGAATCAGACAGGGGTTTGTCCGACTTAAAAAGGACTGAAAATTCTTCGGCTATTCTGAAGGGCTCAGTGAAGTTGTTTGCCACGTTAATTGCTTTGTGACAATTGGAGGCTTTAAATAAATCTGCGGTATTTCAAGTGACTCGAGCTTTTTCAAACATTTCCAGTTTACTCTGTCAATTAATTATCTCAAATATTGTCTGCAATATTACCTGTCTGAAAGCTGAAATTCAGAAGTTCAGGGAGGCTCCAAAGCTCAGACATGGATATAAAGCTTATTAGGGAGGAAGACACA
Organism: Nibea coibor; assembly: GCA_023373845.1. NCBI lineage: Eukaryota > Metazoa > Chordata > Actinopteri > Sciaenidae > Nibea > Nibea coibor. Next base: position 5,096,966 of record CM041725.1, read on the forward strand.
CAAAGCAATCAGCAGCCTCTCCTAAAAACTGAAGGGAACCAGGAGGGCTTAACCACACTATTTCGGAGAGAAGACTTTTCTCTCCAAGATTCAAGATTAAAATGAACAATTTTCAGGGGGCAATTTCTATTTCTCTGACAGTGGTTCCTACTTCGAGTCAAGGATAAGGTTCATATCTATATATAGGCCTTGACAAAGAAAGATAAAGGTGGAAAAACTGCTTATCCTTGCGCTTGACGTATTAAGAACAATAGGCTACTTCGTTCACTCCACAACTTTGGTGTCATAAATTTAGTTCTCTCTATCTTTCCCTCTTCTAAATACATGGCCAGAATAAACTCAAACTATAGATGCACAGATTGAGAGCACTGAAGTGGGGAGATGGGGGAGTATGCATGAGAGTCTGTGTGCATCTTTGTGCATGTGCTGGCGGCGGGGATCTCATACCTAGGCTGCAAAAGAGAGCCTAACTGTTCAGCACATCTTGAGCTATAAATCAGTGCCCTGGTCAACCTGGCCAAGAGCATTTTCAAACCCATTTGCAGAAGATAATGCCAGCTATTCCTCCCAGCCCCAGGGACAGGAGAGCCAGCCTCATGAATCATTGGCCTTTTAGGGGAGCTGCAGCATGGATCTCACCTTGCAGTGTCCATAGGGTTCTCTTGACTTTTGCTGGTAGGCAGAAACAAAGGGTGGCAGCACAGGAAAATCTTTGAACTATGACCAAGGAGTTCAAGAAATCAAGTTATGAAGCATAATGACTCCGTGCTGACAATAACCAGGTTCAGAGGATGAAGGTGGCAATGCCAGCTCTACGGGAAACCACTGTTAGTCTGCTGCTGGGTGGGAATACAATATTGCAAAATGCCTAAAGGATAAAGTACTTTATTCGAAAGCTCAACTAGACCCATAGTAGATAGGGGTTTTGCATCGGTTCACTAAATGTGCATTAAAATGTGCATTAGTGGCAGAGAATCAGACAGTTTTACTGGGAACAATGAGTTGACAGCGGAAATTGTTGCCATTACCGGATTACACTTTGCAGTTAGGAAAAATAACTTGACGAAGTCATTTCACAGACTCATTCTGCGGAGAACGGACACAGGCTTGGAAGTTGTACAATTAGTGGAAGAAATCAATCAACAATTTATTTTAAAGGAAATATAATTGTTGTGGTCAGTGCATCAGCAAATGTTATCTTAATGAAGACATATGTAAGTTTCACTGTTTCGTCAATAACAAGAAAGTGCAGAACAGAAATGCCAAAGATGTGTTTGTTCCAATGAGAGTGCTGATTTTCAGTGTTATTAATGAAAATAATTTCAATTATTTATTAATTTTTTATTTTCGGGTTGAGACTTTTTGTCCAGAACGGCCGTGTATAGTCTCTAAAAAAAGCAATTTATTGATGCAACAACAGGTCTGAATTATTATTTGGTAATGTATCACTATCGCCACAATCTAAAGAAATTATGTTCAATTTATAACTTCTATAAACATATTTACATGACTCCTCTGGACAGACAGCTTTCTACCATCAGGGCTTCAATATGTGGAACTTTTTATCCTCATAACTTGCAAAGGATCAAAACTGGGATCACTTTAAATCCGACTTTCTGAATCAGATCAGACGTGTGGTCACGGCTGTGTCTGGTGTCAAGCTTTAGGATTTTATTTTCTTTATATGGCACATTTATTTTAATGTGTGTTTTATATTTATGTTTCTGTGCTGTTTAATAGAATATGTATCCTGCATGGCACCACACATTCTTTCTACCTTTAATAAAACTCTGTTTGGTAATAAACACTGAAAATTAGCTCAGGCTGTAAATGCTATGATATGTAGTATTAGCATTTTTAGTGAATCTTCTTTGTCTGTTTATCTATGCCAATAAAAATAAACATAAAAATGAATTTAAAAAAAAGTATTTATTCATATAAAGGATCTGCCACATCCACGGATGTGCTGCAATGAAAATGACCTGTAGACCTTGTTGAAATGGAAAGCAGCCTTTTATCTAGTGTCCATAAACAATACAATAAATTCTATTTATTACAGATAGAGCCAAATCAGAGCGCCTTCCCCCTCCACCACCTAAACCACCCCGTAACCTCACACTACGATATTCTATCACTACAGTCAGGAAAGTGTACATTACTTCAGCTGTGCACTACAGTGTGTAACCTTGAAAAGCACTTATTGTGAGTCTGATGAATGTTGGTAATGTGCAACTACATATTGGGTCATTTATATTATCATAGCCCATATTTATATATAAACAGGATACGGGAAACAACTTATCATTTCAGTCACTGCGCAGACATTCCATTAAAAGCGAGTTCAAAAGTCCCAGTGCTTCTTCATCCCGCCTTACTTCATTTATTTGTGCAGAGATGTAAGAGTGAGACAGTAAATTCAGGTCCCTGATGGAAAGTTTTTACAAATTTCAGCCTGATCTGTTGGCAATATTCTGAACTTTAAATAGTATGTGATTAATTTAAGTAATATCCCACCGGAGTGACTTATATAACAAGCACTGGAGTGCCTTGTTTTAAGCGTGATACAATACACCACTAATATTCATGAGCTACATGGACAAAGCAGCGGTAGCAAAATATGATAAAACTATGATCTGTGTATTCACATGTGTCAAGTATAAGAGAATAAACATGTTTGTGGCACATTTTTCTCTGTTAACCATTTCAAATGTTCACAGTTTAAAAGCTCATCACTTATTAACAGCACAGACCTTAAAGATCGGTGAAAGGCCTCTTTACATTCTGACCATATGAAACTTCCTTCTCTCGATTCAGCGTTTGATAAACAAGCTAGAGCCCTGAGAGTAAATTATTTACAGTAAGCAGCCTCATACTTAAGTCTTTAAATGTTTTGTGCAATTTCAGCCCAGTTGTGAGAAGAGCACTCTTACGACTTGCTCGGGCCTTAATTCAGTCACTGAATTATTGCATTACATGGCCTTATTGGAGTCACTCGTCTTCACTTGTGTCATACATTCGGGTCTAATCAAATCACAGCATCTTGAAAAACCATCTCCAGCACTAACTGCAGAGGCTTTTCAGACAGTCGATGCTCAAAGCAAAGGCCATAGGCCATGACAGCATTCGGACAGCAGGGGAAATATTGCATATCAAGCGTCATCTGTAGGGCTAATATGTAAGCTCGGTCGAGCAGAAACGATGCAGGGAACGGGAAGAAATCTTCAGGCTGGCATTAGCAGAGTCCTGTTTATTGTGTGGCATCTTTATTTACTGTTCTTACTTTTCATTGCTTGACCATGAGCTCCAGTGTGACATGATGACATGCTGTCAATGCTAATGGTCTACGATGGCATCAAGGCTCTGTCAGGAGGACAGGAGGAGTAGGTGCTCAGAGCCAAGGCTCTTGGTAGCCCTCCACGGACGGAGAGCTGTCATCTCTGTCCCTCATGGCCAAAGAGGCCCAGCGCCTCCCCTCCCTAAATTCATATCCATCTGCCGTATCAGCGGGGCAGAGGGAGTGCAAGGCATGCACTTTCCACCATTCACTGTGGTGCTTTAGCACGCCCAGCTAGTGTCAGGTCCGTCACTACTACAATCAACACATGGTCATTTACTGAATTTCTGTTGAAAAAGCACAAAGTTATTAGTTCGCCCTGACGCAGTTTCCACAAAGTCAGCCTTCTAAGAGCGTTACGGCTGCAGCTGTCACTCATGAACTTCTTCACCTTCATCTGTACCACTTCCATAAGCTAAAAGCAACGTGGTGGAGCGTCGTGACAAAGCCTCTTGGCGCTGATTTCTGCCTCTCTTTTTTTTTTTTTCCCTAACAATCAGCAAGATTTTCACACCTGAGAGTGCACACAAAAAAAATCTCTGACTGTCTGTGTGCTTGTATATTCTCACCAAAACTGGTAATGGCAACGACAGAGATTCCCTGGAGGGAAGAAGCTTTTAGAGTAAAAAAAAAAAAAAAAAAAGACAGAGAGAAAAGCTATGATGTGCTGACATCCTTTCAAGAAAACACGCAAGCTAAAACATGCAAAGTCACGATTTGTTTTCTAACATAAATATAGAATAACTTTAAGACCAGCCAGTGGAAGATATTTCTACCCCATCATCGGTTATGCAACATGGTAGCAGCATGTTAAGCGTCTGTCGTGAATAATAAAGTAAATCCAAGACTAGAAGGACATGTATTCCATCTCTCAGAGGATGGGTCCGCCTGCCTGCAATGCTAATATAATGGACTGTTGAACACTGAGAATCCAGGTCAAGCTCAGCGTGAAAACTGGCTCATTCTTCATTACAGTCAAAGTTTAATCTACATAACCTTTATGAATTTGTCACATTTTTAAAACACGGAGTACGTGCAATTTAAGTCCAGCCGGATAAGACTGGACCGTAACACCGTTTGACCTTCACTTAATGTTCTGGTACGGTTCGTGTGTGTGTGGCTCTGTGTGTGTTCTAATTAGATGAGAACCTGAAAAGAATAGGTTGACAATGACAAGCAAAACGAATGACACCAGCCGCTGAGCCGTTGCTCCATTTGTCTGAAATGAAAGAGCGTGTCATCTGTGCACTTCTGCTGACTGAGCAAATGCGCAGCCAGGGACTGAGGTCTTACACGCGTGTGGCATGTTCCTGTCAACTCCCAGCTACATTTACCCATACACAAGATGCGATAAAACCGTCTACTGTGCCGTAACCCTGGATAAGCACCCATACAGAATTGGTGTTAGGATCTCAAACGAAAGATGTAATAACCCACAAGTGGTAACTGCAGGGCATGAAGCTATTTGGGCTCTAATGATTCATAAAATTCATAGTTGGATTGAGGCATTACAGTGGCATCACCATTTTATATATTTTCAACACTGAAAATCTGAGGACCGCCTGAGAATGAGTCTCATATTTCCATTTTCAATTTACTGACACGCTTTATGAGAGCATGAAAAGTATAAAATTTGAGAGCACAAAATTAAACAATGGTCTTCTCGACCATTTCAAGAGGTTTCTCGGCAGGGCTGCACCAAAACAAAGCGGCCCTTTAAAACTACAACAAAAACAACCACATGTGGTGTCAAAACAGGAGACATCACTTCAGCTCAACAACCACACCGCCGTATTGTCTGACAGATACCGAGCAAAATGCATGGTCAGCTGTGTTATTCATCATGTGTCAGATCAAACACACTGCAGTGAGTGACAATAAATGGTACAATGCATTGTTCTTCCCCCAGAACGCATGATATCATCAGTCTACACAGACCATCTGCACCATTTATTAATCATGTAACTGTGTGTGTCCACACTGATAATATTACCAATAGATGAGGCTGATACCGGTCAGGCTAGCAAAATAAAGTCAGTGTAAATGTGCTAAAAACTGTAATTCCTCCAGCGGCCACTTGAAGCTGGCTGCAGATCTCCATAAGCACCCAACTTCACAGCAGACATGTTTCCAGCCTGGTACAAGACATAGTTTTGGTCTCTATGGTCTCTATAACTGTACTGAGGGTAAAAATTCTAATTCAAACCCATTCAAATGATATTAAGGCTTAGAGTTATGCAGATTTAACAGCGTGGCTGCTTTGACTGACAGGTAGGTGCTGTTGAGGATGGATTATTAGAAGAACCCAGGTGTCATCCAGCCCACCTCAGGTCCGCCGCTGATCCACGTCTTTGCCGATATTTAAATTAGCCAGGAGGCGAAAGAAGCAGTACAGCCAATCCTCACCAGCAAATATTAGTATTTGGTTTAGCTTAATGATTAATCAGTTTATTAATAGACTTATTAATTCAGGTTTAGAATAATTTTCTAAATCACAAAAACAGCAAGGGCAGTATGAAGCCTACACACTCTACAGGGACTGGACACATAATTCATACTGAATTACCTTGATGAAAAATGTTTTTTCCCACACTACCAGCAGGCGTGTTATGGGTAAGCAAGCAGCTAACTCATCAAGCAAACACAGAGCAGTAAATACTACGTTTAGACAAAAACAATCATTTATTTTCACACAGGCGAGATAGCAAAGCCGCTGACATTCAGACCAGTTAAAGCTAAACACACTGATATGGGTACTTAACTATTTAAGCATGTATAATCGCTGACAATAATGGCACTGAAAATAATCACACACGGCGTCATCACAAATTATAGAAAGAAAATGTGTTCCTTAGATACGGCTTAGAAACCTCTCAGCCGCTCACAGCTGCAACGGGGATTCTACACAAACCAAATGCTTCACATAATTACTCAGAAATGTCAGTGGACAGGAGTAAAAAAAAAAAGCCAGTCGATATGCAGGTATCATTATGTGGGGAAACATGGATAAATAATAGAAACGGTTGTAACACCTCTAAACAATCCACTAGAGTGTTTGGTGGTTTAAAGTTATAATTAGATGGCCTGTGTGGTGAGAATGCAAAGCCATCTGGGACCATCTGAGATCACAGGGACAGCAGAGGAATAGCAACAGTTTCTCACTGCAGACTTTTTGTTACGCATATCAACGCGCGGCTAACTGCACATTGTGATACTCCACAGTTGTCTAAAAGTTCCATTTCTCACGTCAGAAAATCTCCCAACAGTCAAAAGAGCAGTGATATTTCCGAGCCGTCGGGACCTGAAGCTCCGACCTGCTGTAAATCGTGAATGCACACGAAAACTTTAAACTCAACTGAAAGCAAACTCCAAATGCACACAGACCGTATTTAACCTTTTCCCAAACATGGCACCAGCGCTAATGACTACTAATAACTGAACACATCCTGTATTTGACTTCACAATAAAGCCATCGTCAATTATCTTTTGCTGGAAAGGCTTTTACTGTGAAACAGCTGCAGCTAATGCTGTTAGCTAATGTTTAGTCATTTCCAGCGGCATTAAGAGAACGCTGGCATCCTTAAAGGTCCGGCCATCAAATTCCAGCATCCGTCATTCGTTAGCCTTTGCACTTATTCTCTTAAAGAAGTCTGCTGCTCTTGCACTTCAGTGGCATTTTGACTCAGTAATGAGTTGCGTGTTGTTTTAAGGCTTAGGTGCTTAAAAAAAAAAAAAAAAGTAATTAGGGCTGTTTGGTCCATTTACGTAATGGCTAACTTCTGACATGTGTTAATACAGAAGAAGTGCAAAGATGTCGCAGGGTCTCGACACAGCAAATTGCCTGAGCCAATTTTCACATAGTGTGGACTGCGGTTCTGATTCACACGTGACGGCTGGAGGAAAAGAAAAAGCTCCACCACATGCAGAAAAAGAAAGCCGCAGTATTCAAACCAGATGGAGCTGCTGTATCGAGGAGGTCCTCCATAAATGAAACATAAACTGATTAACATTTGACCTTTCAATGTCATCCATATTCACGGCTTCAATCAGCAGCACTAACATGCTTTGAAGTAAAAACAACAAATCACACGAGGAATGGATAAAAATAGACCTTTGATGGTACCACGGGCCATTTTTAGGAGCTGCGTCTGTTTCCACTTTCCCCATTGCAGGGGTGCCCTGTAAAACATCGGTGTAAATGGTTTATAATGCCACCAGTGGACTCTGAAATGGGAGACCTGGTTTCAATCAGCAGTCAAATTGCTCCTACATTACCCTTGCAGACAGAGTAGTAAATCACTCTTTGCCTCTGTGCTGCTGACGTTAAGGAACAAGCATTGTTAAAAATCCACCATGCGTGCTACTAAGAGCACCCTGCCTCTATGAGGGGACGGGATACTAAACAGGACAATAGCAGTAGCTCGCGGTGTCCCTATACATGCGAGAGAACATCCCGATGAATAGAAAAGCAGCACACGCTGTGGCTAAATTTGACTCTTGAAGCCGACAGACCTGATTCACAGCCTCGAATGTAAACTTCAGGTTAGAGCCTGGCTCGTGTAACCCCCCCGTGCCAAAGAGCCCCATCACAACCAGTTTGAACCAGTCTGCCTGGTTAAAAAGAGTTCTTGGTTTCTCTGTGCCAACGCCCTGACAGTGGGCCAGTGAGGCATCTCGAAACAGTTATAATCCACTATAAACCCGAGAAACGCTGATCCCGCCCACCACAGACCAACACACTATGGGCAAAACCTCTCATTAGAACTCCAGGGCCCTGAAATTACCAAGATTTTACCCATATGGAAAGCATGAGAAAGCGTCAGCTGGGACAGGGTTGTGCCGAGTGGTTTTTCAGCGTGTGGTCACAGAGGAGCTGGTTTTCTTTAACAGTGCCATTCAGCCTGGCCCCTGCCAGGGAGCACCGGCATTTGAGGAAGCAGAGGCAGATGCTCTGGCTACTAGCCCCAGACCAGGCCTGCTAGGAAATACCCGAAACAAACTCCATATAAACGGTCACGCAGACCGGGGACGACGGTCAACAACAATGCGGGTAAATCCATTTGTAGGCGCAATCTGTCATTGAAAAGGCCAGAAAAACAAAGTGTAGAGCTGCCACATGTATTCAAAATGCAACACATGGCACTGGTGTTGTTCCCAGATTTATTTAGAGGACTTTCCATGAAAGGAATAACACACAACACACACAACAACAACTGAAACAAGACATGTTTTTGTTCTGATGCTGTTTAAGGTGATTTCCATCAGCATCTGATGTAAAATTTGAATTTTTTTTCATTTAATTGGTCAAAAAAAAATCAAATTTGACTTCAGTTTCTGTTAAATTAGCCACACATCAAACCACAAAACAAACACAGCTTGCTAACTGTCGACATGTAGCCCAGCTTCTGACAATATATGCCTTTCAGATGACGTCACCAGCCAAGGGCCTAGGCTGGAATCCCAACGGAAAAGCCAAATGAACTGTTGACTCTTCTGGCAAGAAACAAAAGAAGAAAGCAAACGTAGTGATCCATTGTGGGCCACCCTGTAATCCCTCAGGAGTCATGAGGATTAGGTCAAATAAATCATACGTCTGCTCTTGAATCGTTCTCGTTTTGAAGTGGTCGGAGTGTAAGAGCAGGACTAATAGCTCGTGGGAATGTGTCGATATGCAGCAAATAAACACCAGCGATCAAACCATGGCAGAGAATATTCATAGTCACAGAGATGTCAGAAGGTTAAAGATTCTTTACGTAAAGGCTTTCATAACACACAAAAAGATGGAGGAACACAGTCCTGCAGCTTCCCTATAACGTCCGGGCGAGATGACTGAAGAAAACCTTAATGCCTCAGCAGCATGGCACCAAACAGCACTGTCAACACAGGTTTGAATGATAAAATATCTATCCGCTAGGTAGCGAGAGGCTGCTCTGAACACTGGATCCAAAAACAGTTCCTGAGAGAGCCATCTGCTTTATGTAAGAAATTACAACTACTCTCCCCTAATCGCCATGTAGTCTCCAGCATCGCCAGAACACCCCACACGCAAAAGCCAGAATATTTTACAGTAGAGGGTCTAGAATAGAAATAAACCATATCACTTTCTTTTCAGCAGGCATGAGCTGAAGGTTAGAAAACCCAAACATGCTGCAGGGCCCAGGATTCAGTTGCAGAAAGCCTCTGATGCAATTCCAAGAAACTAACCCACCCTGTATCATCCTGTTACAGCCTGGCTCATGCTTAGGTCTCTTCATTGTGTCTGTGACAGCTCTAATCGGACTCATGTATTGATAAAGGATGGCCATGAGGCTCCTTCAGCATGTCACTCTCTTCCCCCCCTGCAAAAACTGCTTCCAATCCCTGTCTTTAAATAAACAAAAAAAAAAAAAAGACAGGGGGCTGCGGGCTTGATGCAACACTGTGAATATTTCTGTATATCCACCCCTCCTTTCTACTTGAGATCTGTTCCAGACCCAAAGAGGGCTTTGGGGCTGTTATATGAAGTGATGCACCTGTAAAAGCTGTCATTAAAAAAAACGGTTCTCCCAACTGAATTCCCCAATTTCTGCTGCGAGGAGGCTAAATCATGACATCAAACCTGTCTCGGCAGCCAGTGCTGCAGCCCTTTTTTTTCAAAGGGCAGATGAATGACACATACATGACAGCAGTCTGCAGCTGATGGGCATACAGGAAGTCAAATACCAATCTGTTGTAATGGTAAGTAGAGGAAGAGCAGGAAAAAAGGGAGGCTGCACATGCCGGGGGGCGCTCTCTGACACACACACACACACACATGAAGCATGAAGCATGAAGGCAGGTTTGTGTGTGGCAAAGCATTTTCTTTTTTAAATATGGAGGTCAGAAAATGGGTGCACCATTACAACTAAAGGCAGAAAAACACGGTGACCCCCCTCCTCTCCTCTCCCTCCCCTCCTCCACAGCTCATATTCATGATTTCATTTAGTGATTCTCGGCAGATTTTCTGCCTGATTGAAGCTTCCACCCCCTCCTGCAATGACCAGCAGAAAAGTGCATGCTCCCTCAGTTTATTTCCAACTCTGCGCAGGTTTGCATGGGGGGGGGGGGAAAAGAAAAATCACTTCATGAGTGACAGAGATATATTTATATATATTCCTGTTGGTTAAAATGGAGACCGAACATGTCTCCCTTTCAAACACACACACACACACACACACACACACTCACTGGGCTTCGTAATAAAACTTGTTTTTTAAAAAACAAACTGTGTGCGTGGCTCGTCCGGCGTCAAACGGAGACGGAGCTGACTTCCAGCATTTGACCGTCTGAACGCGTTAAACTAACACACACACACACACACACACGCAAAAAGCTGTGTGTCAAGTTCACACACACACACACACACAGAAATAAGGTGCACAAGATAACGGTGCCACTTACTGAATCTCCTCTTTGTCACCGCCGTTGGCATTTCTCTCCCTTCTTCTTCTTCTTCACAACGTTTAAGTCCCGTCTTCACTTTGTAAGCGAGCACCACCACAAAAAATAAAAATGGAAATAATAAAATTCCCGCTTCGTTCGTTCGTGTGATTTATAACAGCCAACAAAACACACACACAAGAGTTTAGAGCCAACCCAGAGAGTAAACGCAGACCGGTGAGAGAGAAGGGGGGGAGTCCGACTGCCGGAGAGGGAACACGAGGTCCAACCCCGACCGGCCGACCGGGGTCGTGGATACCGGATCTATTCGTGGCAGCTCCCGTGTCTCGACGTTCAAGTGTTCAAGTGTCCGCGTGCGAGAGAAAGCGAGAGCACAAATGTTATTTCTTCTTCTTGCAAGTCAAATTTCTTCCTCCTCCTCCTCCTCCTCTCCTTCTCCTTCTTCTTCTTCTTCTTCTTCTTCTTCTTGCAAGTTCAATCCGTGAGTCTGCACGCAGTTCCCCCCCCAGGAGGAGCTGTGGGAAGGTAAGGGGAGCTGCTGCTGCTGCTACCGCCGCCGCTGCTGCTCCGTGTCTCCCTTCACAGTCACGCTTCTTTCTGCCTCTGTGGAGAAAACACACACAGGTCGGTCAGCAGGATTTTCGGATTCACTCGGCTACACTCGCTGCTGTGTCCATTCATTCCTGCCTGCCTGCCCTCCTCCTCCTCCTCCTCCTCTCTCACAAGTCATGCAGCCTCCTGAAAACATGCACTTGACACAAGGGGCTCTCACACCTGTCATTTTTATTTTTCTGTTTACACAAAGCACCTACAACCCCCCCAAAAAGAGACAATTAACCCATTTTTGCAAGTATCTTCCACACTGAACCTCAGCCTGAGGAGATTTTACAAGTATGTTATGATTTAAGAGACATGCCACGAGGTATGAGAGATAATCTAGCATAAATTCAGACTTTTTTTTTTTTAAACACACTCTCCCGTTATGAAAGTGGAAGTATTCAACTATTCCTCATTTTCCTGGGGAGGCCCTCCAGCTAATCCAGGTGGTCCCCAGGCCCCACTCTGGGAGCCTCTGCAATAAGCGAAGTCATGAATCATCACTGAGAATAGAAAATTTATAAATACTGCCCTATTATCCCCGTTTTCTCCAGAAAAATAAAACACATCTGCAGCCCCCACTCCTCATCTTCATCCTTGCTCTCACCTTGTGAAAGGCTCAGGACAAGACTGTAATTTATAATTTATAAGTGCAGGCCAACTTTCTGGCTCTTTCGCCGGTACTTGAAATTGTTTTTTAAGACAGCCCTGGGAGAGTGTTGCAGGAAATGTTCCCCCAGTGTTCAGTGACATGCAGGCATGTTAACGAGCTGTCTAATTTTGCAAATTGAATATCAGGAAAGATATGAAGAGAAAGGCCCCCAAACTCCACAGCCCCTTCAGCTAAACAGTAATTTGTATTATTTGAAGATGATATCAATGCTTAGAATCAAGATTTGGCATTTCCAATTTAATTACAACCAGCCTGCAATCAAGACAGTCAGGAACTACAGAATTTATAAGTGAAGCAGTGCAACAGGGACTGAGACGAGGCTCTGCTTACAGTGCAGCTTGGCTGTTAGTGCATGAGCACCCAAGCGACTCGGTTGAACGTGCGGGGCATAGACGCTGTGACCCTCAGTAATGAGGACCTGAATATCTTTAGGATTCTGACAACTCATCTCCTCTGCCTTCTAACCTCGCCATGATCAATCGTTAGCTTGGCAGAACTCCCGCTGAACTGCAGCCTGGCACACCCCCCTAATGACTGGTGCAGAAGACGTTTACACAAGGTTTTACCTTGCTATAAATGTCCCTTACAATTGAGCAATCACACCGGCCCTCCATTCACCACACACAGGGACGAATGCGCTCGGGCAGACTAACAGTTACACATATATAGCCTTTATGTAGTAAAATGAGTTGCTATGCGACCTCGCAGTGACTGAAAGGGACTTCATTTCATTTTATCTTACAAATAATAACCTTGGACAGTGCCCAGTGATCCAGGAATTGGATCCTGTCAGACAAATAAGAGGCCTAGCCAGTTCTCTTACACTTAGAGGAAGGCCATTGTTTGGATACAACAGCCATCAATATGTAGGTGCCAGACTGAGAAATTGGCGCACATGCTCAATAATGCTGTTATGTATCTCTGGTGGCCAACACTGAACCTGTTTTTCAGTTCGGGACATCTCACGTGGGCAGTGGAGAAGACCTATAAACAACCTTTGTCTTCGAAGGTCAAACATGTCTGGGGCTGTTTCTTTTTTGCAGTTATGCTGCTAAAGAGTCCTTTGAGTGCAACCATACTTTGTCCTTGCCAGACATTGAATAAATGCATCTGCCAAATTATGGATTTTCTACCCGGAGCAACAATTCTTTGCTGAGCAACACATTTTTGATGATGTGTTCCTGGTCCTGAATCAAACGCAATCAACTTACTTCCATCAGATCAGGTTTCTATAAACTATATTTCTACTTTTTGCACATTAATTAAGAAATTATATATAGAACCTTAAACTTGTTTTTTTCAGTCAATTAAATATGGTATAACCATCAGAGAATGGGAACAACCCCCCCACTCTGAGCTATTTCCTGCTCTTAATTATAAATGACTGACTACATTACTGCAAATCAAAAATGGTCTGAGGTACCAAATCAGTCCTTAAGCACAGCATTCTTGGAATGAAGCTTCATACATGGACCACTTTATCAGCTGTTCCTCCTTATTAATGTTTTTTATTGAACTCTGTGGGGAAATTAGTTGGGAGAAATTACTTGTAAAGAGATTCATTTCTATCCAGAGGCCCCTCAGTTGGTACTTAATGGTTTAAAGGCTGATTTAAGGCTTACTTATCTTCACATTTCTGTCCATGATCCATGTTACAAAGAGTCATCAACAACAGAATACATCTGAATATACAGTATATAATATGAACCTTCCATAGCAAAAAACAAAAACAAAAAAAACGAGGCCAACGTTTTGATTTTCATTGTGACTGAGCATATGGATCACGCCTCAACCGCACCTGTCAAGCTACTTGACAGGTGGTGGATACCTGGCCTACCCTTCTAGCCCCGTTTGTCTCACTTTTCTTGACCTACCCTGAAGTAGTGTGGGTAGGGATGAGCAGTGGAAGGGATGAAGTGAAAGCATCCTTTCCTCACCTCGTCCCTGCTCCTTCATCCTCTCTTCCCTCCTTCCTTTTCAATCTGGTGTGTACTTTGCCACATCTCATTGCTGGTATTGCCTGGGGACCCGAAGCAGCTCAGGTGGAAACACACCTGAGACGGAACCCCGACTCTGAGTCTGCCTCTGTCAGGCTTTCAACACGTTCTCAAACACCAGCCTAACAGATTACATCCCTCCTCCACGCTCTCCCCACCACAGCTACACCCATTTGTCTCTCCTTAGACTGAATGATAACATCAGCAGGTTGGATCCAAGTCATTTAATGTCTTAATTTAATTGTCTTAGCCGAATAGACTCAGCTTTTACGTTGCCAAAAATGAACTACGCACACCAGATATTTTTGTTATCTTTGTGTTAAAGGCTACACTGGCCACATCCACGATGATGTCATTTGTAATTAGACCCTGTCAGTCTCTTCCCTTTAAAAATAAGCCTGTGTTGCTGTTTTAGAAGATTGTGATGTTGTGATGGCTGAAGTAATTTGGTCTGAATATGTTATAGAGTATTAAGATGTTTTGACAGTTGTTTAATGATCATTCTATGGACACAGTGTGAAATTATTGGTGTTACTGTCATGATCCAGGTTTAACTCCAACCTGTGCCCCCTTGCTGCACGTCTTCACATCTCTCTCCTCACCTTCCCGTCACTCCTCCGCTGCTGATATCAACTAAAGGGAATAAAAAGCCTAAAGCATAATCTTAAAAATAAATCATTGGCTTTGAAGTACTTATTGCTCTATAAATACCGGCTCCAGCGTGGTCTCCATCAACAGGAATGACAGCCACTTGTTTGCATATCAAATGTGCCCTGCAGTATTGGAATGAAATGTAAAGCTGATGCACATCTTTGGTTTTGAACTTCTCACTGAATTTATTTTGTTCACGCTCTTTATCAGTTCAGAAAACAAACCAGTGTTACTCTGTGATGTTATTTTAGGTCAGTTGTTGTAATGTTTTCCTGCAGTGCTGAAATATACCGCACAGCCGTTCTCAGTTATTCTCCCCTTTGCCCTGAGAATTTCCTGTATATTCATCACTTTTGTAGTAGGATGTTTGATATTTTTCCAGAATAACTTCCCTTTTGTCTCCACCGTCTTTGAAAAAAGTGGAATTTAGCTATTTTCAGCTCAGAGATAACTTTGTTTCCTGGCCGTTTTAAAAGCATATCATTGTTGATGGTTGATGGCATTAAACCAAATTAGACTCTGCTAATTCCTGGATTTTGTTTCTGGATTTTTATGCGAAACTTGTTTGCTCATGAGGCTGATTAGGTTGTTACAGCGTGTTACAGATCATCATTTCATCAGAAAACATTCGATGTTCCCGTTTTTTATTTCATAAATTACTTCTCAGACACAGCTTACATGCACTTATGCCATCTTATGCTTAACCTATTTTTGTCAGCTCCCTTACAACCGCAGTAAAAATGTATTTTTGCAATATGGAGTTTTGGAATTCATAAAGATGTAGTTTACTTACAAATATGGACCACCGTGATATTTAAGTACTAACTTTACCAGGTGTTCTATGTTATACTTAACATTTATGTATGTATTATTAATTAGCTTAGATAAAATCACAATAATGAAGCGAATAGATTTGCTGCATAATGATCATGAACTCGAATACGGATACCTTCATCTTATAACCGCTGCACAATTAATGCAGGACTCAATGAGGCAGGAAAACACTTAATGGACGTTAATGATGAGAACACACAGAGCTCTTTGTATCATTAACCAACATGCAGTCAAACATGTTAATGATTGCGGTTTCTATCCCACAGAATGAGGACACAATTTTATGTAGGTGCATGTGGAGGTGCTGCTGCAATTTCCTGCAAAGAAAGCAAGTTAAAGCAAGTCACACCGAGCAGAGTGATAACAGGTCATCATACTGTGGTTGCAGTTCTCAATTTCAAGCATAAAAATGTATGTGTGCTCATTTATGTGTGGCACATAAATAAGCAGAAGGACCTCCCAGAGAACTGAGATGAGCATGGACAGAATAGTTTTGGTACATATCTGTATTATGTTGCCTAACAGATGAAACCCGTTCAACTTGTCACTCATTTCCTTCATCCTTGATTAGTTCAGGCTACAAATAGTCATCTCTTTCAGCGCTCGACACAGAAAAAGGGTTGATGATGAAATCCTGGAGACTCACCCGTTCCAGTAAACCATAAACACTGTGGTGTTACAGGTATATTTGTCAGAGCAACTGCCGGTAACATGGACAATAATATCAATAATAAGACCTTTCTGAATATGAAAGCTGTCAAATCAATCTGTTTTCATTAGTAGACATGACTCAGTCTCTTCGCGACAGCTCAGATTGGAGTTCTCCTCTGAAGTTTAACAAGCTTTTCATGTCAGATATCCATAATATTCATTTATCAGCAAAAGATCTGATTTTAAAAAAAATCCCTTCAGAGTCTAATTATCGATAATAGGACGTGTTTGACTAAACATCATTTTATCGCACAAACACGTATCTAAGCCACGAGACAGAGGCGTGAATTATCTGAAACACTCAGCTCCATCAAAGGCTGGAGCCACAAGAAACACAGCAGCATTTCCACAGAAGCTATATTTAAAAGAGGAGGGGGGGGGGGGGGCAGAGAAATGAAGAGGAAGAGACAGCGGCGGCAGCAAGAGAGAAGAGAGAGAGAGAAAGAGAGTGGTGGGTTGGAATTGGATGAAGGACATTTACGCTCTCACTGAGTTGGCAACAGTGAAAAGAGCCCTTGGTTATTGAAAAAAAAAGAAATCAAAGGCATAAAATTCCTGCAGAGGGACGGGGGCAGAGAAACAAGCCTGTCTTCCTCTTCTTTGTTTTTTTTTTTTTCCACTGTGGTTAGAGTAGTTAGCCACTCAGCAATAGAGAAGAGATGCACAGTAGCCAGCAGGTTGGCAAAGGCCCTTGAGCACAAGGATCTAAGAAGGAATAGGAGGCGACACAGCACAAACTGGTTTATATTCTGCGATGTGGAGGATTTTGCTGAGTGTCAAACGCTGAAAAAAGAAAAGAAAAAACTGTGACACTATGTACAGGATCAGAATCCGTCTTTTCGGGCCAAGTGTGTGTGTACTGAAGGAATTTGAGTCCAGTTTTAAGCGTGCTTACATACGGCTCCAAGAACAATTGACAGGAATATAGAAATGGACATCAGATACTAATATGTACATACAAATAAGGCACATTTATATAAAGAGTAATCAGCAGGTGTTCTTCTGTGACTTGTAGTGCAAAGTAATACATATTAAGTGGGTAATAGATTACTTTATATGCAGTACATTAACACATACATACATGGTTTTGTATTATATGCATGTATACATGTCTATACTGAATAGAATATACATGTTTGTTTGACAGTGATGGATGATATGCAGGTTACATGTCACGTGCAGGCTACATGTTGAAGCCCAGTGCAGTATTTCCCTTTTGCAGTGCAGCACTTCTGAGCACAACAAACATGCCATCTTATGTGATGATGCACTAATTATTCATGAAATGTTAAATAAATCCTACAGTACATGGCAGAACATGCTGTATGTTTGCATGGTGTGTGTGTGCGTGTGTGTGTGCGTCATGGCGTTTGTCTCCCAGAGAATGCAGATATTGCACATGTAAGGACAATAACAGCAAGGTCGTGATGTAGTGCTGCACAGGACGCAGCGCAGAGTAATGTGTGCTACATGACAGCTCAGGAATAGACTCTAGTTTTATGGAGGAGGTCATCTCTCGGTAGCCAGCTGTTACTGATGTGAGTCAGTCGTGATGGATGTGATGGACAGGCATTATCCCTCTGTTTCTTCCTGCCATCTCTGTCAGCGTTTTCCCTCCAGCAGATTGGGTTCCACAAGTCATCCCTCACAGCCCATCGCTGGGGGAATCTGCTGTTTCAACCGCGCAGAGCATCCCATCAGACAAATGGATATTAGCTGGTTAATTTTTAATTCCTGAGATGCAAGGGAGCCGCGCTCTTTCATGGCTGGAAGGAGAGCTAATGGGCCTGGATTAGGTATCACGGGCGGATATCTGGGAACGGACCCTTGGGAATGTTGTGTGGGTCTCTCCATTGAACACCATTAAGAGTCTTGGAGTAAGGCAGAAAGCCTCTCAAAGACACACTGTCCAGCTATTGACCTTTTCGGAGGCACAATGGAGGTCCTCACTGAAGATATATTGAGTGGATTCTGTGAGCGGTTCATTAAGCCATAGTGGGAGTAAAAACATGGTTGTTGATACGGTTTGCTCTCCATCCAACACAGCTAGACATAGATTTCTGTTTCCCACCAAACACGACCGTGCGAGCCCACCAAGAGAGGCCCGAATGCAGGAGCTGCATGCTCAAACAATGGCCGGTTCATTGAGAGCAGCAGCTGCTTTTGCATCTCTGAAGAAAAACCCTGCTGTGATCTTCGATGTATTCACACAAGACAAAAGCAAAAGCTTGAGACTGTAATAGGTTGTCTGGCTAAGTGCACATCAAGCCGCTCCCTGGACAGATTCAAACACCTCAGCTATGTTTTCCTTGACCACCTAAAATAATTTCCTTGCTTTCAGTAGGATTGGCAGTGATGATTGTTTTTATTGACTCAGATGTTCCATTAGGCGAGGAGCTGCTTGGGGTAAATGGCTCCTGACAGCAGCACAGAGCCGGATGATGATGCCCCGTCACTAGACCTCACACCAGGGTTATTAACTGGCCGCCACTGCAGCAGAGCACCAGCGCTCCCCTGACAGTGACACGTACACGGACAAAATATAACGCTGTCTTCCAGCATTTCCCTTCTCCTAACAGAGCGTGGGGGAAAGCCGAGGACCGAGGACGGGGATGACAGCGTTTTAGATTCAAATGAGGTTTAACGAAAGAAATTAACCGAGATCTATGGGAGGGGGAAAGGATGGTGACACGCGTTCACTTTAATTTTCTCGCAGTCACTGCAGACACAAGGACAAGAGACTCAATTTAACAGTGCATTTACACTGAGAAGCGTGCGGTTGTTTGCAAAGTATTACACCTGTTTTGTTGTTGTTTGCTGCGTTTTTGAAAAGGACCTCAAATTACTACATCATTTTTTTCAGTGACACAAAGAGCTTGAAAACATCTAATTAGGTGCACATATAACCAGAGGAAACAATGTTTTTTTAACCTTTATTTATTCAGGGTAGCTTTACTGAGAGTGAGGCTCTCTTTTGCAGAACACCCTGATGACATTTACAGGTGACCTTCGGGTCACAAGCTCGCTTCTCCAACCTTTAGGCCACCGCTCTTATGCTTATGATGTGTTTTCTAATTGTTATGACAATCCCTGTTACCAAGCAATATATTCAATGTTTAATTTACAATGTTAGAAAACAGAAAATGCAGTAAATCCTCACATTTGTGAAGTGGAACCACATATCAGTAATATTTGGCAGTTTAGCTTCCTCTAACAATCTATCATCACTCATTGGCTTCCACTCTTTTCTCACAGATTACTATGCATGTGTAAAATGTTAATTCATTCAGAATGGCTGGACGTTATTACCTCGTATCGATAAAATATACAGAAATGATTGCAGACTTGCAGTTCAGTTGATTATCATGGTGGACTGAAATGAATGCAAGTCAACGGAAGCCAACATCCATCCATCCATTATCTGTAACCGTTTATCCTCATCGGGGTCACAGTGGGGCTGGATCCTATCCCAGCTGTCTGTGAGCAAGGGAGCCAACATGAGTACAAAAATATTTTACAATTTCTAAAACATGGCAGTGTTGTTCACAAGAAGCAATAAATGGGCTAAATCGCTGCTATGTTATCATAATTTGTTGACTCGTTTGGATGTCTTGTCCAACTACAGGTGAAATAGAAAATGCATTTGTGCGAGTGAAGCTGTGACCTGCATGGAGGCTGCAGAACGGTGACTCATTCGCTCAGTTCAGGCTCATCCAGGGAACTAAAAAAACTAGAAACTTAAGTGACAACTGCAGTGAAAACCCCGTGGTTATGTCCACTGCCATTTCATGTCAGGGTGTCAGCGATAAATCGAAATGCTGAGCAGTGTGTTTACCAGGATGTCACCTCATCCTGTTAGTTGAACTCCACTTGAGAAAACAGACATGCAAGTGTAATACAGTGAGTGACAAGTTGTTCAGATTGGGAAACACGCCATACACATACACACACACACACATACACATATGCCTCGTCAGCATTTCTTAATTCGCAGCTCAGAGGGGCTGTCACTCCATGAATACTCCACCTGAGTGTGGCAGCGTTAGCGCCTGTGCTACCAGATAGAGCCATGCTGTCACGCAGGAGTGATTAGAGCCTCCTTTTATAATCTCCCTCCTCTGTCCTTTCTCCACACATCATTACGGTAATACAGCAGGCTCTATTACCCCTCAGCACCCCGTCAGTGCCCCACCGCCTCCGAGCCTCAGAGCAGGCCTCAGAGGGGTGATGATGATGGTGGGTTAAGGCAGAGCCCAGGGTCCCTGCAGCATGGCAGCTTTAATTTCACGCTTTGTTAATGTCCCCATCGCAAGCGCTCGTCCTGCCCGATGCCCTCCGCATCAGCAACCAGGGTCGCATCCGTCCTGGCTGCCCCGCTCTTGGCTCAAGGACTGCGTCCAGGAGGAACCACGGGAACTCTCCTTCCCCTTTTCTTTTTTTTCTTCCTACAACTGTCGCCCATTTGTTGGAAATCTCTCCCTCACAACCTCCGCCCCCTGCGTACCTTTATCTTATTCTCTACCCGTTGTGCACTCTGTCACTGTCTGTTTCACTCTTGACCGCCTCCTCTCTCATTCCCTCTCACCCACGTCGATTATCTATCTCTCTCCTATTGCAGTCTCTTTCTCGTTCGCTGCCTTCCCCTCTCTGGTAAACAGCTCTTTCTCTCAGCACAGCCCACTCTCTGCCCATTCACTGCGTCTTCCTCATGTTCTCTCACTCCACCTCGATTGCTGCTCTTCATCTCTTTCCCTCTCCCCGTCCCATTATCTTCCCCTTTAATTCCAGCGCACTCTGTTTTCATTGCTGCTCTGCTCACTGTCTCACTTTGGATGAACACGTCTCATTGCATCCTCTCCCCCCCGCACCACTCCTCCTCTTTCCCTTTGCGTCTTCATCCTTAAGTCTCCATTTACACACTGTACCATCTGTATTTGCTAAGCGCTGAGAGGCTGAGAATCATCATTCTGTCAACCTTCTCCTTCTGCATGAGTCGGCAGCCACTTTCGGATGTCCCCAAAAATGCCACTGTAAGCACAAACTTGTTGAACCATAGGTTTTAGAGTCAGCTTGAATTCTTCATCGAAGGGGTGAAACAAAGGCCTGCAGCCTGCTCCTCCGTTCTGTCCCAAAAAACAATGTCTCAAACTATCCTGTTTTGCATACCGTTCAGCACTGTTGTCACATGTACGGCAGTCTGCAGGCTTTAACATCAACAAACTGGAAAGACTAGACAGAACACGGCTCTAAAAAATGTGTCCATTTCATCACCTCTAGGGAAGCTGTTCCCGTTCTACACAGCGCTGAACTGAACATGGTGTTTAGGCTCGTAAGACCTGGTCGACTCCCACAAAGCCAAATTGGCTAGTAAGCTATACATATAATTTCAAGGCTGGCGTACAGTCACGCAGGTGCTAATCTGTAATGCTACTTTTAAAGGATAATTCCAGTTTCCATGTATGTAGAGTCGGCCGTCATTCCGCATCATATTTCTGTTTGACTTGATCAGACAAAGTTATTTCCCTAACTGCATGTCAGAAACTTGCAGCCACATTTCACTTACCTCTCGTGCTTGTTTAATGAGCGACAGTTTGACTGTTTTTTACTTTAGCTCCAAGGAAAGCAGTTCAGATAATCTGGCTAAACAGTTTGTGTGTTTACAATGTATCTGTCAGCTTTTCCAGATCTACAGCAAACACTTGCAAACACTGGTGAGTACAGTGTCTCCTAACTGACAGAAAGGAATTCATAAAACCAAAAACTTTGTTTTAATACTCCATAATTATCCTTTAATGCGCCCTGGAACTGTCTGGACCTTTTGAATTGTGTTGAATTAATTGTAACTTTTGATACTATGTCAGGAAATTCGGTTAATTCTAGTGTCAGAGCTGCTCAAGGGTCACAGAAATCGCACCGCCGCCCTGGAATTACTGCAATTTTGACGGCGCATCATCGAGAAGTTATTTCACCTCGTTGCTGGCGGCGTGCAGCGAGAATGCCGACGACCGTCCACGTAATGTTAATGCAAATGTGTCATTTACTGAAGTGATGAAATTTAAGGGCAATTCAACTGCAACTCCACAAACCTAATCAACATTTTGCAACAGCACGCAGCGAGCACCCCCATCGGAAATACAGCACACGGAGACACATAGAGAATTTAGGTTTGCTCACAATTAACAGCAGACAGTTAAGTCGGGGATTAATTAACAGCAGAGAAGTGCACCTCGTTCATATTAGTAGGACCAGATGAGCGGGTAACACAAAAGACTGGATAATGAAATAAAGGCTCCCCAGAAAAATGGGGGAAAAAGCTCTTTGGTCTGAGGAGGGTCGTGTTTCTTTGACATGGGGGGGAGAAGGTAACAGAATCTCTTTGTGAGTGAAGTCATGGGGTCTCCTGTGGGAGGGCATTGATCGGAGGTGAAACACTGAGGAGAAAGGGAGCACCTATCAGATTCTGCTCGGCCTCCCTTTCTCTCTCTCTCTCTCTCTCTCACACACACACACACACCAAACCAAGTTTACTCCTAAAAACTGTTTACGCACACACTCTTATCGGCATTCAAGTCCACAAACCTTTCCTCCTACTCAACTCCATTCTCTCTCTCTCACACACACACGCACACACACACAGTACCAGAGCTAGACAAAGATTTTCATCAGTGTTAAACCAATCAGATGAAATATATTGATTACCTCCACACTCTGAAAGTGACATCTTTAGCCAGGGGCTATTTTTTCCACACACACAAACACACCTAACACCGAAGAATTGGTGACTATTTGTAACAATTTTGGATTATTATCTATCTGGCAACTGTCCCACGAAACAATAGTTAATGGGTTGGCAGAAACAGCTGAACCATTAACACCGCCATGATTGTTTGACTTCCCCTCCTATGCTTAATCATGACTAATGATATGACACATGCCCACAGCAGAACGCAGGCCATAACTATTGTTTGACTTAAACCTCTTGTTGCTAGGTAACCGGCATTTATCAACCCCCTAGTATTTTTTTTTGTACTTTTTTTTAAATCTTTTTTTTTCTTTTTTAACATTTATTGCACATCTTAAGTTGCTGCATCCTACAATTGCTACAACGCCTTAGTCCACATTCGGAATAATGTCTTTTGTAGTTACTGTAACACGCGCCAGATACAGTTTCATACCTCGGGCTACGGCTCTGTGACACATCAGAGCTTAATCTTAAATCATACTTGTCCTAGATGATACTCTGCATGAGCGTTTTCATGTCTGTTTGCATGCCTGGCTCCATGCATATGCGTGTGTGTGTGCTGCAGAAAGAGTTTAATCTCTCACGTGAAACACAGAGCAGGCAGTTCTTTTTATTATTTTTTTTTATCTCTGCTGTGGAAAATATTATTGTTTTTGCAGAACACTGCAAGGATCTGCACTGAGTTTATCAGTTTTCTACTATTTATATTGATACACCCAGAGATGCTCCTGCAGGTAAGATATATGGCAGCATGAAGTATGGCCTTGTCCACAGTGAGAAGGTACTGAACGCTATTTTGTGATGAGATGGGGACCGGGCCAAGGTGACCCTTCCGTAATATATGGGCTGCGGCTGCCAAGGCCTCCCAGGAAGGTATTTGTCATCAGTGTCCCCCAAGTGTAAGGTTACCAGCAAATCAGGTTATCAGTCTACTGTTTTTGGCAGGACTGGCACAAAAACACAGATTATCTTTTAATATACGCTCAGCGTTGCAGAAACAGAAACAGATGCACGCATACAAACACAAACACATACAACCCACTCAGAATGCTCTCCTGCTGTATAGTCGTTCCTTAACCCCTAACCTTAAACATTGCATGCTAGCCTTAACCTTTTACCTTAACCCCTCACAGCTAATTCTATTTCCAGGCGAGCTGTTTGTGCTAAGAGGTTATGCTTCCAGTACCGCTGAATTTAATGTGATGTATACAGTAACAAGACGAACACGTGTCACAACAGGTCAAATCAGCTTCACTGGAGCTTGATATCCTTCAATCTAACACTGATTTACAGGCTGCCCAAACTTTTGGACTTAAATTGACAGAATATGGAAAATCATCCAGTATTAAATCCTACTTATTACATCATTATTGCCCTCCCTGGGAGCCATTGATCATTGGTATGCCGGGCTTATCTCTCCCGATAGCCTGCAGCGCAGAGCCACAGAGGATAATCACACCAAGACAGCGTTGTGCTCTCATAATTCTGAATATGTAAAATGTTTATTGAATAATGAATACGTCCACCAGGGAGCATGTCTGCCCTGCACCACCTTGTTGCTATAAAAGTGAGGCTGCCACTCCAAAGAGCGTGAACTCTCCTGCACATCAGCGGCAGAGCGTGTAGGCGGGAGCGGGGGTGACAAATGTGCAGCATTATGTGAGAGGAGGCAGGAAGCTGCACAACATGTCAGGATACAGATGCTTGCATCTCCCTCACACTACCTCCGGTGATGTATTTCAACCCACAGCTTTAATTGTGTTTGCCTTGAAAATATCCATCTCCTTGTTCACCACAGTGGCGGCAGAGCAGGGGTTAATGCAAGGGTCAGGTGCCTGTACAGTAAGTGCTGTATAGAAGTACTTAGGGTTGTGCAACTATTAAGTTACATATTACATATATACTGCATAGGTATCCCATATGTTCAGCCTAAGTGCATTACTGCATGCAACAGCTATTAATCTTTACATACCAGACGATAGTGTAGTTTTAGCTAACCATGCTTTATTAATCCTGTAGCTAGATGTAAAGTTTGAAGAATCAATAAAAACAAACAAAAAAAAGATTCAAATTAAAGAACGACTTTGAGAAATAATGTTTTACTTTGCGCCCAAGAATTAGACGAGAAATTTGACACTACTGTGCAGCTAGAGCCAGGATGTGATTAGCTTAGCTTAGCTTAGCTTATCTTAGCTTAGCTTAGCTTAAAGACTGGAAGCAGGGCGAAACATCTAGCCTATCTTTTGTTATGTTTCTGTTTGTGCGTGGATTAAAGGTCCATTGTATGAGATTTGGGGGTGCTCTATTGACAGAATATGGTAGAAATGGAATATGAGATGCACACAACTATATTTTCATCTGCGTATAAACGCCTGAAAATAAAGAATCTTTGTGTGTTTCTGTTATCTAAGATCGAGCCTTTTATATCTACATCGCGCAGTCCACCTTGCTGAACTGCCACGTTTCTTTAACTTTGGACAGAGCCAGGGTAACTGCTTATGCTAAGCTAATCACCTCTGAGCTCCAGCTCCATGCATAATGCACAAACATAAGAGTGGTATAAATGTTCTCAGTCGAGCATATTTCCTAAAAATCAGTAGTCAAACTATTCCTATCACTCTAAAGACATATGAGTCTGTTTCAGATACAGGATATAAGTGATATAAGTGAATCGGATAACAAGTCCTGCTGCTGCATTTTGAAGATGTTTCATTGCTTTGTAGTGTCCACTTTGGCCTTGTATAACACATACCCAGTTCCTCTGCAAATCTAAATTTAACCAAAGCCGAACCTTGATCCTCGTCTCACCACCACAACCAACAACAAAGCAGTCAAAGCACTCAGACACAGCATGTAGTCTGGTGAGTGACGAAGACAGAGAGTCTACGTTGGCCTTTTTGTCTCCAGGGATGTAAGCTGTGGCAACCTAAGTAAGGAAATAAGCCCCCGTCGCAAGCCAGGGCTGACCTGCACAGCCAGCTAGGTGACAGGACTAAATAAAGACAAAAGCTGTCAAGAGGCTTTGTAATGAGCAGCTGACCATACAGATACCGACAGACGGTTTGGTGTGCCGGGCTGTCTGAGCGGGTCATGAGCCGGGCAGACATATGTGTCTCTGTGTATGTTTGTTTGTCCTGCTTGGGGAATGTCCATCTCTGTTGGTGTTTGTGTGTGGAAGTCAGGTACAGTCTCTCTCACTCACTTGTGTTTCAAAATGAACAACGAAAAAGCAGGTCAGCAGGCGCGAGTGGGAGGTGTTTGCCTTGAAAAGTGTTAGACCTTTAATTAAGTATATTTAAAACATAAAGCGGTTGCTGAATAAATCCCTGTTAAGCAGTGTAAAATAAGTGTATAAAAAGGCTGATGTTTTACTGTTGCAGACATCTGACCTCTCTGCTTTCAGTGCAAAACATTACAGTCAACTGTTTCTAAATACACCAATTAAAAGCATTACCCAAAGGTAATAAAAACCGTAGTGCCATTACAGCAAGTAGCAGATCTGGCAGTTTACTACAGCTGACCAGTTGGTTCACCACGTAGCAACAAACCAGATATGATATGAGGAGTAATAACACTCAGAAAGTGGGACACAGCTCTGGAGTCATGGAATATGTCTAAGAGGCTTGGGGAGATCCTATTAAACATGCCTTCACGACACCTGCTCCTCGCGGCTCTGACCAGGAAACGACCGGCTCTGCTGACCTGCATCTCTGTCGCACGAGCCCGAACCGGTTCAGTTCGGCGAGCGGGTCGAGGAACGTGCCGCATGAGGAGAGAGCAGCCGAGAAGCAGTTTGCACTCTCCTACATCACAGCCTTTCTGTCTCTGTCTCTGTATGATGAAACTGAAAAACTCAATGGGGCAATGTAAAGCCCTTTGGAAGTGGCTCTTTATGGTAAAGAAAATACTTTGGAAGGCATGGAATTGTTCAAAAAGCAGAAATAATAATAATAAAAAAAATTTTGAGAACTGAGTGTGACCGTTACTGGGAGTCGTCTCTTGCTGCATTTTCTAAAGAAGTCATACGAGCTCTACCAAGACCAATTTTCCTGACTAAGTCACACAAACAGTGACCTGAGACTTGTCTTCAAAAGACTCAACGCTTTAGAGATTTGGGACTTGTAAATAATCTTGACTTTTAGCAAGGAATATGCACCGAATGTCTTTCCCTCCCTTATTATCATGCGTGACCTTACACATCCGGGGCGCGCGGCCACAGATGACTAAGCTGCCGCAGAAACACCATAACTGCAGCATACAATTTTTTCATAACCTTAGGCTGAAATAACTTCCTACATGCAGGGGCGTACGTCTGCGGGGAATGAGTATGCAGGGCGCTCATGCAAGGCGGCACTGCATCAACGTCTGGGGTATGAAATATAGGACGCTGGATCAACCACATCAAACTTCACCTGGATGCTTAGCTTAGCATCAGCTGCTAACTCGGCTAAGAAAGGTAAACAATTACATCGTTATTCGCTGAATATTTGAAAAAGATGCATGTGTGACTGTTTGTTTTCTGGCTAACGTTAAAATGAGACCCTGTTAATTAAACACATTCATTGTTGACCGAGTCACAGGCTTATTATGTTACCATTTCCCTGCGTTGGAGTGGCTAGAAGGATGTATTAATTTACAGTAGATTATAAGACGTAATTAGTTGGAGACCCGGTGCTTATACAATGCGGTTGTACTCCGTAACTGTTAATGAAAAATAGGTTACAATTATAATTGCATGACTAGTAATGTTAGCAATATTTTCCTGTTACCCTGAGTAATGTCAGTGTCGTTAATTGGAAGTTTGTTTACTGAGCCTGCACAACAGAGGCGTGTCTATCACCGCTATCACTCAGGAACAGTGAGCAAGCGAGCCAGACTTGGCAGAACACAGTTATTAATTTTAAAGGAAAGCATTGGTTGTGTGTTTTTATAGAGCACTGATAGCCTGTTTAAAGCAATCATATAGCAAACAGCTGATCAATGTTGATGCATGCTAATAAATATAAGAGCTTTGGATTCCATACAGCGCTGCAGTGTTCTAACAAAGCAGATGTCATGCAACAGATGAGAAAATGCTCATTATATCTGGAAGAGACTTGAGACTTGACTCGGACTTGTAATAAACGAGCATCTCTGGTGCACATTTAAAATAGCTTGAACGCAGCACAACTTTCCAGGCTGTGAATTAACATGACACGAAGGTGCTTGTAGAAGCATTTATTCGACCGAGGAAACATTAACTGCTCTGATTTATCAGCTTACTTAAAATGAGTTAAAACCTCATCTGTCCGGCTGGAGCGGTATCGGCCTGCAATCGCTGAGTTATTTCCCGCTCAGTAACTGTTTTTCTACTTGATTGTTCGGTGTTCCTTTTGCCATACTTTAATCTCTATTAGCTAACCCCTCTCCCACGGGGCATGTGCATGAGCTTTGCACACATAATCATAACAAGCTCTGTTTACACAACAAACAGTATTATGAAAATTGTCTTGCAGGAGGCAGTGCACAAGATGGTGGGAGATGCCGAAGGTGGAGTCAGCACTGTACACAGGGGTGGCCCACCTCAACCCCGCGTTAAGGGTGGGATGAAGTGACTCGGAACAAATAGGATGGCGGGCTCAATGTCATCAATGTCTGCCGTAATTGAGCCAATGACATATTGATCTTTGGGTTAATGAAGACAAAGCACACAAGAGATAGGGTGTTTAAATCTACCATGGTTAATTCCTCTGAATCCGAGCATGAATCTTAATACATTGACTGTGCATGAGCGAGTATTATAAAGGAGAGACGTTTTTGTCTGCGGTGGGCTGGAAATGACTGTCACGTGATGTCTGCACCATGCTGCAAATGCTCTGTGGTTGTTGCACCGTAGATCTCATTTTCATATCTTTGATCAGTCATAACGCTGACCAAAGTCAATGCCGGGGTCTGGAAACATGGTTATATTTTCTTGTCATTGTCTTGTTCCTTCAAAGGACATTTGGTTCCATTCAGATGTAACGAACAAGTGGTCACAAATGTATAGTTTAACAGCTGGTCACTGCAGCTTTTAGCAAAGATTAGTCAAACAAGAGTAAAGAATGCATTTGTTCAGGAGCGGAGTTATTTTTAGCGGTGCATGAGTATTGCTCTGGTGACTTAAAATAAACTACAAAGCCTGTGCTCAGAGTAATGAAGGAACATGTCACCACATGATCAGTTTTTGGACAGCAGTGGAGGTCTATAGTGCGGAGAATAAAGCTTGTTAGTGAGATCATTTTATAGTTTTGATCTTTTAATGGGATCTGTTGACAGTACAGCGTTATTTTTATAGGAAATAAACCCCATGTTGTAATAAACAGGAATGGTAAAACACTGCTTTTTATGGCTTACTCTCTTTTTTTCGAGCTACCAGTCTGAGCTGTACAGGGAAAGACAGAGTGCCTCCACTTCTGCCGCACTTGCCTACATTTTAGCACATGGCTCGTGTCACTGGCTGAGAGCTGGCCAGTAAAGACAGTGTCACAGAGAGCGGCCGTCCATGGAAGCTCCCAGCAGCAGGAGTGATGAGACAGAGATGAATCATGACGATGTTCATTCCTGCAGCTTTCAGCGGGGATCAACCCACGACTTATTCCCCTCCTTGTGTGACTTCAGCGGGGGCACGACCTTCAAAGATCACAAATCTTGCAAGTGTCATCAGTCATTAACCAAAGCAATATGTCCCGAGTCGTCTTTCTGTGGCCACGGTCCACAGTAGTTCAAAGACAGAGCCTTGATAGCCGCTGTTGCAATCCCTCGTTGTGCATCTGTCTTCTCCAAGTCTAGTATGGGCTGTAAAATGGTGTGTAAACTATAACCTTCAGCCATCACCATCAGGCAACACAGACCAGAAAAGTGATCATTTATGTTGTATAACTTGTGATTATATTTTCTCTCATTTTATGCATCTTATAAAAATTTAGGTCATCCTAAATTGGTTGGGTTTGCAGCCACTCCAGTCAATTTTCTCTGCACACTGCAGTCAAAATTTAAGAGACTTATTTAAATTTGTCACATGATTATTTGTCAAACCACTTCTTGAGCTTCACGACCCCTCAGATTTGAACAATCCTCTAAAAACGTCCCATTAATAATTCATAGCAGATATCTCTGATCAGTTCATCACGTGGCAGAGCAGAAGTCGAGCTGATGGAAGCCGCTGCATACGGCGGTGCTATTAAAATAAAAAAGTGGGATCTCAACGATGTCAGTGCCCCTCGGTGTGGTTGGAGGAATCGCTGCCTTCCTCTTTTGTACTTTTTAATGAACTGTTTTGGGAAAAGAGTGAAAGATAACAGAGAGCTGGAGTGAGGAAGAAAAAGTGTTATGTAATTCTATCATCAATATTTGTCTCTTTGAAAGATGCTAACACGGAGAGTCGAGCCGGCCTGTGCGTTCTCGGGCGCTTACTGCGTTTTGAAGGGAAGGGGAAGGAATTCGACAACAAATTTCACCTGACCCCCCTCGCCCCTACACACACACACACACACACACACACACAACTCACTGGGGCCTTTATTTCTAAAATCCATTCCTCCTCCCACCTTGTGAAAGCAAAGACACGTATGTCGAGAGCCGTGTCTAATCAGGAGAACGTTCACTGAGGGTTAGATTAAGATGAGAGGGGAGTAAGGTCGACATGTTGGATGCACTTCACTGAGCTGAGCTGTGGGTAGACTCAGTTAGCCACAGCTAAACAGCCTACACACACTGCACAATAAGACTGATTAATACGGTAGCAGATGGAGAGAGGTGTTCGCATCACGACAGGCATTCTTCGGCGTTAAAATGACTGCCTACTGCTGCCATGAAGTCAGAAAACACGGCAACCTGAGGCTTATCAACATGCTGGACCTGCTCAATAGAACTGTCCAGAAACCAACGTACTGCTGCTGCTGCTTTCATTACACCTTTATCACATTACCAGGCCTTGCATTCGTGGATAAACCTGAATCCTCATTCTAAGTGCAGCAAACAAAGCGAAGGTTTAGAGTGTGTTCAGATCGAACGTATGGCCTTACACGAGTGCGCTCACTCACACACTCGTGTCAACTCAAATCTGACCAGAAAGTTGTTTACCTGCTTCATGACGTAGAGTCGTGCACCTTCAAGACAGGTAGGCTGAAACACCTAAAACACAGCTCACACAAACGCGTCTTCGCCTCAGTGCACGCCACCAGATTTGCATTATGCAGCAGATATTTTGAAGGACAGGATGTAGGCTAGTGTCATTTCTGCTCATTACATGCATTTCATACTTGAACCAGCATCAATGATTTTTTATTTTTGGCTACCTCGCAGCAGCACAACAAGCTGCAGAATTGACTTGGAGTTAGTCGCCTGGGAAACGTCAGTCCAACATCACCAATATAAAAAATACACCCGGCAATTTAGCTACTAAGCGTTCCCCAGCTAGCTGCTCCACCTCGTCCACCTCGATGCTGGTTGTGGCTGGGCACGTGGCGAGATTCTTTTGTTAAAAACAGCTGCCTGCCACAGCTGGAAATAAGGTTGATGGGAGCCGTGAGTATGATCAGCGATGGAATTAATTGCAGTTCAGGTGATTTTTTTTTCAAAGGACTAATTGTTCCTCTGAAGCTACACGGCAATATCTTTGTGTACCACGATGGAAACTTTACTTTCTCTAATGAGCGTACTCAGTTGTTTTACGGTTTTAAATCGCGTTATACAGCCACATTATGAGAGCAAAGATGTGAATTACAGTACATACTTTTGTAAATTACATCTATTAACACCTGTAGCTGCCACAGTGACTCAATTGTAAGAGAATTACAGCCCCCCCCCCCCCCCCCCCCCGTCCCCCGTGGGGTTAGACAATTCCTACAGAGTTAAAGATTTATCTCCGCGTCATAACCTCCTTCCACTTCCTTCTGATCATTGGGAACTCTCTGAGCTTTTCGAGCCATGTGAGCAAAGTCATTTCCAGATTTCCAGACCTTTCTGATCAAATAGGAGAGAAAAAGTTTTTTTTTTCACCCCCTTAAGGCAGCTGTATTTCAACTGGCCAGTGTCATCTAACTGCAATGTGCTGAGTCTTTGTGGAAGACAAGCCATAGGAGGGGAAGAAAAAAAAAAAAGAAAGATGTATGATGAGAGAGAGACACAGACAAAGCTGGGAAGAAGGGAGGCCGAGAGACAAAGAGACCAAAAGAAACAGTTTTGTTCATGTGTCTAACAATGACAGCGAGAGCTCGTACACAGTTTAAAAGCATCGCGGTTGTCAAAAGTCACACTGTTGTACTGATGTGAGATCAGTCGGGTCACCAGCTGGTTCTTCTCTGGCAGAGCTGGATTTCATTTGACAGGCCAGCGGTGACAATGGCATGACAGGTCTGTTTCCATGGGAACACATTTGTCACTTCTGTGGAGCGCGGCCAAAGTGTTGGAGGGGAATCACCAATGAGGATTGTAGGACTGGAGGGAAAATTAATCACACTAATGATGATTCAAAGCGCGAGCTGCGGCAGAATGCGAAAATCGCTTCCGCTCCCAGTTTCTCACTGTTTTCCCTGAAACTGAAATCTGGCGAGCTGCAACAGGGTGTTCTTTGGGTGGCTTTTCCTCAGATGTAATATTCCAAATTATTCGATGTGGATGCTGGACGTGAAATAAAGCAGACAGGAGGGGAGATGCAAATGTCAAGTTGTGAGGATATGGCGGCGGTAGTTTGGCTTTGAATTAGAGAGAAGGAGCAGTCAGTAGAAAGATGTTAAGATGGTTAATCCCTGGCAATGGTCCGATGCCTTTTTTCCACTTGCAAGACAGCAAGAAGGACCGCCGTGCTTTGGCAAACCATGTTTTCTGGAATTGGACGCAACATGTGTTGAGTGTTATGTACAAGGGAGTCTCTGGAATAGGGTTATTATTTTCAGTTTTTTTTTAATTTTTCAAACACAAATCCATGATTTTTGGTGCAAATGGAATATTGCATATTAAGGAACAGTTGAAAATAAGTAATTCACTCAACGCACAAAGATATCTGGTGAAAAATCAGACTTTCTGAAGACGGTTTGCGACACAGCCACTCTGTAGTTCAGCTGCTTCCTTTTCCAACTTACTCTGAAGGTCACAAGCTTCTGATTGGTGCATGATTGACCCAGTTTCAAGGCCCGCACCTTATAAGGTTTTAAGTGATGACAATGACACATTTGTGTCAGATCTGTGTTCATTTTTCAAACAATGGCTCCTTCACGTCAGACATAAGCCATTTCCAGATCCCATTAGCTATAGCAAGCTAGTTAATTTAACACTAACTCAGAGGGTTGGTTGAAAGTGAGATTGCACTACTTAAATGTGTATAAAACCAAAGCCTGACAGGTCTGTTGTGACTAGTTATTGATTGCTACGCTATAAACAGACCACTCAGATCATTATAAGCTGTCAATTAACATCCCGTACACATTTTCTTCCTATTTCTGTCTTCGCCTTTCAGTAGATTTACATATCTAGGTCTTGTCAAAGGGTTGTTTGCTGTAAAATACTCTGGAGGCTGATTTCCAGCTGCAGGAAACAATAAAGTTTGGGTGCCTGGGGACATAAAATCCTGGTATCAGTTTTCACTGATCCGCTGTGTCGAAGAAATCTGGGTACTTTTCTGTGAAACTCTGCAAAACCCCTCACCAAAAAAATAATATATATATATTTATATATATATATATAAAAGACAAATTGCAATAACCTACTGTACAAGAGAGGTAAGCCTGCAGAGACCTAAACCTTGCAGCTTCTTGGTTTTATAATTTATCATGACCAGCCTTGCAATATCAGTTGTTCAAGGGCATTTCATCTTAATGCGTGTCTGTCAGAGAGTGGCACTTCCAACATCACTTTGATGACACTCCAACCTGCCTAGTGCAATAAGCTTGGAAAACTCCACTGCCATTGTCTTGCTGTATTGTATTACCCCTTAAAGGCACTTCACTGCTCGGAGAGTGCATTCATTATGTAGTTGTGTGTAATTTATGCTAACTCTCTATATTAATCTGATGCAATTGTCACAAAACAAGTGTTCATAAGGATACTCATTCTTCATGTTTGGTCCATGAATACTAAGTAAAGATAAAGTTTTGCACTTCAGGCGTTATAAAATTAAAGAAGTCAATAAATTATTTATTGAAAGCCACTGAGCTGACCATCTGGATGGTGTCTATCCTCCACAGCAGTGCTCTCGTTGAATCGTGTCTGCCGTCTTACCATTTGTATCATCTCCCTCTCTATGTTCCTAGGCTGGCTTCTCTCAGTTTGGCTTGGCACGTCGCACTTTGGCGCTCCTGGTTGTGCTGGTGAAGAAAATCTTGGCATCGCTTTCAGGGTTTGCGATTCCTCCGTCTCATTCTAAGTCCTCACGTCCTTCGATTTTTTTTTTTTTTCCCAGACATGTTCCCAGAAGCCTGTTCTTTGATGGCATGGCTGAGCTTTCCAGATTCCTCCATTTGGTCTTGGTGAGAACTGACTTGGAGCCGTGCTTGAGAGGGTGGTGCTGTGGCCCCTCTCCAGTTGCGAGGCCTGCCAGGATCCACAAGTCTTTCCAGTTAACGCGCCAGTGCCAGAGTGGATTGGGGGGGGGGGGGGGGGGGGCAGAGGAGGAGGAGGAGGAGGAGGAGGAGGAGGGCAGGAAGAGAGGGTGGAAAGCAGGCAGTGGGATTCTGGGATCACTTCACTGTGACCCATATCCCTCCGTTCTGCTCTGAATGCCTCAATATGAAAACAACCCAATTACTGTTGACCCCTGCACCGCCTCCAAAACACAGCAGCAACTACTAATTAAAACTGAAAGGGTTCCCATTCCCTCTTTTGTTTTTGCCCAGTGTGTGAGTTTGAGTGTGTGTGTGTGTGTTTGTGCGTATAGACTTGCATTTAACCGAAAGCCTCCGTTTTTTTTTTTTGTGTGTGTCTGCGATCGTAAGGAAAAAGGTAAGATTGCACGCAGCCGTTTGTGCTGAATAAAAATACGATCGTCCATATGCGGTTATATAACCCACTTACTCAGAGCAAAAAGTTTAAAGGCAAAAGCAAAAGCACAGAGCCATCCAAACAGGCTGTTTCTTTCTCACCAGCCAGACCCTGGGGGCCCGGGGCGACGAGCCATCAACCTGCCGATGTGTCTGGCAGTGACAGGAGCTTCCAATCCAATCTCTATTTCATTCAATTATCATCCCCTGCAACAGGCCTCTGTGTTGTTTGCCCTCAAGAGGAACTTGTGTCGCATCCACAGTAGCTGGCGTGTTTTGTCTGCGCTGCTCTCTGGCTGTACATTGACCAAAATCCATTTCTGTTCAAACACACGGCCATGTGATTCAGACCAACAAACTGTAATGGAAACAGACCCTCGGAGGGATTGTGCCGCTTAACAATGAGCCTTCAAACGGATCCTTGCCTCTTAAAAACACATAAGACAAGAAAAGAAAAAGAGCATATATATATATATATATATATATATATATATATATATATATATATATATAGTTGTAATACGCGATGTGGGAGTTCAATCGTTAATTGCTTCAAATGAAGAAATGACTACTGAATCAGGAAACTGGGCAAGAAATCCTGTGATCTGTGACAAAACCTGGAACTACTCCATCAGCAATTAATTGGTGCCTGCACTTTGTTGGCTCACAGAGCCTTTACACCCAAATGATTTCACTGTAGTGCTAACAGTTGTTAACAGGAAAAAGTGCCCATATCTACTCATAAGTACCCCGAGTGGTTATCATTATATTCGCCCCCCATATTCATTGTCAGATGTCCAAGTGTTTTTCTCTTGCGGGCGCATAATGAACACAGTCTTAGGAGGAACTCACAATGTGGACCATTTGTCCAAGGTCATAAAAAAACAGCAACTTAAAAGCAGTAATAATTTCGGATTGATCTCTCTTATCAGCAGGATTCTGGATTACAGAACCAGGGGAATAAGCAGTTGTAAATTATTCTTGGTGTTTGCTTTAGCCAGCTCGGAGTAGCTGATTGGTGGGAGAGCTACACACAGACACTCGACCTGTTTTTTTTTTAACAACAATGCTTAAATCTACTGTCAGATCGTCTGAAACGAACAGGAAGTAGCCATTTATTTTTAATATCTGGTTTCAAAATACATCTGTGGCACTCTTATAATGTGATTTCAAGTAACTGACTAAATCATTTAACCATCTGATCTGGTGATCTGAAGCTCTAGATTGTATCATCTTCAGCCAAGTGACTCATAAATATAACGGATGCTTATGTTTTTCCAAACTTCTCAAGATCATAAAGAAACTTTTACTCACAAAGATGAGAAGAAAAACAGAGCAGATCCCATTTGACGAAAACTGGGCAAACTCCATCTGCTGAGGAAGATTCAATATGATGGAAAGCTCCGGAAACAAATGGACCTTGTGGCGCGATTGCTTTGTTTAAGGTGCATATAACAGATTGTGTGTGTGCCCGAGGCCTAACAAATGCGTTGAATGCATTTGCCTCTTGACAAACATTTGCAAAGCCAATTGTTTGGACTGTTTACTGTACATCCATGTTTGCAGGCTTGCCATCTTCTTCTTCTCTGCATTTTTTCTCTACTACCACCACCTGTGGAGTGGAACACCGTTGGTGGGGGTGTGTATTGCGGAGGTGCATGTGTGTTCAAGTCCCTGAGATGCAAAAAAAAATCTTTTTTAGGATATTTTGACTTTGTTTGTTCCTCATCCCCGAGCATATCTGACAAATCTATCCTAAAGGTGAGTTATCATGTACAGTTATCAGTTATCTTTGGAAGTTTGCAGTTTATTTTAAGTCGCCAAATGCATTTCATGACCTCTAAAAACGGTTTGAATGACTTAATCCTGCATTTACACCTGGATTTTTGCATCACCCTCGTGTAGCATTAACCCCTGGTTTGAAGACGGGCTATATTAAGGCAGTTTATGTATTTTTAATATCAAATATTTTAATTTTTCATATCAAACTGTCCATATTATCAAATTGCATTTGCCCTTCGTTCTTGTCAGTCCGTTTGGTTTCTTTTTCGCCCTTCACCCTCAGCTGCACCTCTGTCTGTCCTCTGGGGGACTGCAGCTCTTCTCCCACCCAAGCAGATGGCCAAGGTCGAGCACTTCACTGGACTCTGCTGCACATCAAAGCGCGTCTCTGTCTTAAAAATGAAGTCATTATAAAACATATCACAGTCATTCTCTGATGAATGTCACTTCTGGGAGTGTGACTTAATAATTTAGACTGAATTCCACTTTGTGCATTCGTTGTTTTCTTATTATTCGCGATAAGCAGATCTTTTAGGATGGTGCTGTAATTACCAAAGAGCAAAGGAAACTGTTGAACTGGCAGATTCTTCCGGCCTCTACACTGCATTTTACTTTATGTGCCACTGGGTCGGTGCTGTTTATCCAGCACAAACAGAGATAAAGATTTTCACGATTTCACAACAGCAGATGGTGGAGTGAGGGAGAAGCAAAGTCAGGGTAAACCAGAGAGAAAAACAAGAACATCTCTGACACGACGCTTTTCCTCTTCAGTGCTGACAAAGAAAGAGATTTTACTCGAGGAAGCAGCGATATTATTCAAGTGAAATGAGGTCTTAGTTAAAAAAAACACAGATAAGATATAATGTTAAGTTGCAACGTTAATAGTTGTGGGATTGAAACTGCTGCATGAGCTAACCGGTTAACCTGTTGCTTGTTGCGTGCCTTTTGTTTCCTGAGAGAAAAAGATGGAGGGAGAGAGCGAGAGGGAGTGATTGCGTGTATGTTCCAGATCTGGTCCAGGCCCCCAGGAGCAGGGGAGCTTACAGAGCCCAGTGACTACAGCCACATCAGGGCAGCCCACAGACAGCTGGCTCCCTCAGATGATGCACTGGCCTTGGCATCCTAATTGGCCCCAGTGCCTCAGCCAGGGGGCCTGGTGTTTTTTTTTTCTGTGTGCACCCATGTGTGTTTGTGTGTGTGTGTGTAGGGTGTACATCTTTGTGTTTATGTGTGCATCCGGTGGTGCGTTGCGTACATCTGCATTCTGGTGCAGCTCCTGTATGCGTGAGAATGGCTGTGTTCAGGTATGTGTGTGTAAGCGTGTGTGTGACACTCGCTCCTCCGGTCTTTTTTGAATGTACACCACATACGGCGCTTTGGGCCGGGATGTACTTCCACTGACCTTTCATCTGCCGCAGAATCCTCACTGAGCATACACACATATCCACAGAGGACACATGCTGTTTTTTTTTTTTGGTTTATGTGTGTGTGTGAACGCATTTCAGTGTGAACTTGCGTGTGTCAGTAAATGTTGTAGTTATTACACACTACTGTGTGCTGATGCTCGATCAAAACGCCACGCTAATAAAGCTTCATTGAATTAAATTGAATTAAAAAAAAGGGGAGTGTACGCATGTGTGCATAATTTCACCACACGTGTGTGTGTGTGTGTGTGTGGCATTAAGCATTCCAGTGAGTGACTGGGGTATTAGGGAGAGTGTGTGCGAGTGTGAGCGTGTGTGCACTCTGGCTGTCATGACTAATATCAGTCAAGTTAAGGATTATAAACAGAAATGACACAAGACATTTACATTATCCTGGACTATGTAATAAATGGAGTTAATTATTGTTGTCATCCTGTCTGTTACAGAACTGTCTGGTCACTTAAAGGCGGTGTTGGCCTGGTGGGTAGCGAAATTGTCCCGTGAATGAAAAGGTCACAGGTCCCGATCCCAACAACAGTTTATGTGTGCATCACTGCAGAGGAGGACATTTAAGTTGTACTCGCCGCAGGCAGCGAGACTTATCATGCATGTAGATTCCCTCTCTGAGGAATATGCAAAAGGGGGAAAAAAATAAACCTCATTACTCGACTTTACTTGACTGTTTGTGGTGACTCGCTGCTCGTGAAAGGTTTCCATGTGCCAAAACAGAAACTGCATTAGTCCAACATGCATCAGCGTCTCACAGCTGATCACTGTGATCACTGCTGGTACAGTATTTCGCTCCTCCCTCCTTCTTGTTCAATCTCAGGACCCCATCATGAAGCTGCAGGCTGTAATAGCAATTTTTACATGGACCAGTGTCGACTGACTAGAAAAATAGGCTGCGACTTGCTCGGAATTGGAAGTATATAGTGGACCAATTACCCCTGTGGTGATGGCAATATACTAGCGTAGCTATAGGCTGGAGCTGCTGTGGGTGTAATTGATGTTGCTCGGTGGCTGCCACAGAGGTTGGAGGCATGTAGACCACAGAGACATTTCCTCTAATAGGCCCTGCCAGGGGTCATGGCACACGCTACAGACCAAAGCACTTACAACCTGACCAGGTCTCCGGTGTCTCCTCCAATATACACTGTAGCACACGTGTGGAAGGTTGTTGTTGTGACGCTGTGAAGCGCCCACAACTATTTGACCCACTTTTTTATTTGCGTTTGTTTAATACAAAGTTTACAATCACAGTACACTACAACTACAATTACAGTAATGTAAGAATGACTATGTTGTGTCAGGGTATGTGTGCCTCCCTTCATCCTCTGCTCTTCACCATAAATTATAGCTTCTTTTGTTTTGGGTTGTTTTGTTTCTGTGTAGCATAAGGGACTCGCCTCGGTTTGGTTGTGCAACCCTGCATTGTGGAATGATAAATAAAAGAACCTGGAACCTTGAATTGATTTTTGGCCATGTAGAGACCGTGGAAAAAATCTACAAACACAGCACAGACAAATTATCAGCGTTTATAAAGTTGACTTACGGTCAGCTTTTTATTTATACATCTAGAAAACGCATTGGATTTCATTTAGGGTCCAGAGTCCGCCCTGTTTTTGAATGTTGTAGAATATGTGGCTCTTTATCTACTCAGTACTCTGCTATGTCTGCCGGCTAGCTGCTAACTTTGTCTGTTGGTGGTGGGTGGTGGACAGCAGCTACCTGCTGCTTCTGAAAAACACTGATGAGTGTGGTGAGAGTGCCCATCACT
Organism: Nibea coibor; assembly: GCA_023373845.1. Lineage (NCBI taxonomy): Eukaryota > Metazoa > Chordata > Actinopteri > Sciaenidae > Nibea > Nibea coibor. The sequence continues at coordinate 5,136,903 of CM041725.1, forward strand.
AAGTAAAATAGAAGGCTATGAAACCAAAACAACCAGCTGAAAGGGGACAAATCAAACACTTCATCTGACTGATCACCCATGGTTAATATAAAAAGGAAATATTTGAGCAGCAGCTTTAAATGTCCAGTGTGAAAACAGATGGAGCAGGTCCTCTTCCACGGAGTCAGCCATGTTACACCTCCACGTTTCTACAGTAACTGAGAAGAGAAAAAGCAAACATTGTTGGGTTTCCTGGACACCGTAATTTCCCCTACACACTAGGTTGAAGCTCTAAATAAATATATTATACTAAAAAAAACAATTAGTAAATACACAATTAACATAAATAAGTGCTTTACTATCCCACTATGGACATTAAGATACAGAGTGAGACAGCGACTCACCTAGTCCTAAATAACGTTAGTATTCTCCTCTGTGCCACAAAGTATAGAAAACTATTCTACTAAGATAACGATGCACTCCCAGTTTTTACGAGGACATGAATAATCTAAATATGAGTCTATGATGGACTGTGCTTATATGGGACCTAATGAGCCACAGATGATAGATATCGCGTTCATTAAGAGCAAGCGCATTTGAATAACTCGTTTTTGCAAAATGATTGATTTTGCTCAGAAAAACCTCCACCTCGGGGTTTTACAATTAACATGCCATGTATACTGTCCCTTGGAGAACATTTTATAGTTATTGGCTGAGTACTCAGGTGAAATCCACCTAAAGATAAAATGAAAAAGCCTAGAAGTGCTGTGAGCAAATGGATATAATAAACCTGGCTGTGTACACTCATGGCAGGCATATTAAATGAAGAGTCAGTACAGAACTACATCCTGGTGTTTGGTACCCAAGATACATTTACTGAAAACTCCAGCAACATTTATTATTCACCGATTATCCAACTAAAACAAAACCTAATGGATTGTGGGTAGCGGTTTTTCTCCACATACCTCACCACTGTGTGTGTGTGTTGCATTCATACATCTATTTTTTTTTTCCAGATACAGTGTCCAGCTCCAGGTAACCAAGGCAACCACCTGTGTGTTAAGTGCTGCATATAGGCTTTTAGTCTGAAGTACAACTACCGTGTGCAAAGGATGGTTACCTGCTGAAAAGAATCTGAGCCAGAAGGCCACAGGGACACGCCGCCGCCGACTCTGTTTTAACAGCTAAAAGTAAAAGCATGAAAAGTGTGAGCAGTCTTTTTTTGGGGAGATTATTTATTTAGACGTGCACAGATGTCAGACCCTACGGGAGGAGTAACTCGTGTTGCACTCCGTGAGTTTGACTTTGTGAACTATGTGCCACTTCTCAGGCAATAATAATCACGAGTCGAGTCGATTGCCTCATCTGAATTAGCATAATACTGAAGAGAGAACACGACCTGACACAACTTTTGGGAAACATTTCACGGCATATGAATCCACGTGCCGCTCATGAGCTAACGGTGAATTAAAAACTAAGTAGCAGTGCGCTTATGATGGTCTGCTTTATTTGTAAGAAATATACCAAGGTAATCGTGAATTGAGGATGTAATCTCAACTGTCTGTGATGCCAAACCCTGACACACGAAAATGGTAACTAATATGGATGTAATAAGGAAGTAAGTTTAGTTATTATGTGTCATTTGCAGTAACAACTGATTCACAGATAATGAGGAACTATTTAATATGAATGTGCTTTAGCAGCCTTTATCAGCTATACAGTCCTGTTACTAGGGCTGCTACTGATAATTATTTTCATTATGAATTAATCTGCTGATTCTTTAATCTATGAAATATAATAAAAAGTTGTGAAACATTATAAAATCCCCAGCTGAACGCAACCCTCTCACCTCACCACCTCCTTCCAAACATGTAGGATAAACTATGGCGGCTGCAAAAAGACTTGATCTAGTGCCAGTGTTTAGTTTGTCCATTCTGGGCTGCTGTAGCAATATGGAAGTGCAAGATGGCGGACTATATGGAAGCGGACCCCTGGGGGTCTGTAAGTATTAGGCTCATTCTGCAGGTAACAAACATACAACAACACAAGGAATGCTAATTTTCGGGTACACACACGTTTGATCATTAATCAAGACTTTTAATTAACTTTTTGTTGATCGTCAAGTTGGTTAAACTCTACTTGTTAAGTTTTTCATTAGCAGTTTCTATAGAATCTGATTTAGTCCTTCAACTGATAATTATGTCCACGTCATGCGTCATTCATGCTGCTCTAACATTCAAACAGGATGAAAAAACTTCTTTATTATGGACCTTCTACCCACTGGTTCACTCCTCCTCTGTGGTTCTAATTAATCCTCGAATCTCTTTCATCTCCTCCTTTAGCTCTTGTTCTATGTGTCTCCTTTTTCCACCTTTGTGTTCATACGAAGTCCTTGCGACAGCTCGATTGAGGCAGCTGCAATCACAAGTCACATCCTCGCCAAGGTAGGAACGCCATAATCAAGATGGAAAAGTTGAACATGATCATAATATGAAACTTAAATTGAATGCACTCCGAGGCAATAAGGTTTGGTGTCCTCTCCTTAAGGAAAGGTCTGCAGGGTGGATGAGTGCTCCACCTGCAGAACCTGCTGATATCCACAGAAGCTGCAGAAAGGTCACGCTGTTTCTGTAACGTGTCCGTCAACCGTTTGTCAAATGCTTTGCAGTGACACTTTCTTACCTACTGCAGTGTGAGCCAGATACGGCGTGACATTTCAGCAAATGTGTCCTTCAGAATACACAACCTTCACATGAGATGTTCGCATCGTACATCCATGGCAATTTCACAGACAACCCACTGTGTGTTATCGAATTATCACAATCTGAATCTCATTTCAGGGAAAGGTTTTTCTACCTAGCTGTTATTTTCTGGCATTTCTGTCATACATGTTCAGGGTAAACAAGAATATCTGAACATCATTTGTTGGGATGTTGTGACATTGACCTTTTCCCCTCCTTTTTTCATTAGCTGCAGTGTTGCTAATCCGAGATTTAAGTCTTTTCTATCACAGCCCTCAGCAATTTACTCCAGATGAGAGTCAAAGTTTAAATGCTAAAATATAAATGCTGTTTTGTCGACACATGAACCTTAGTCTGAGAGGGGCTCCAGATAAAAAACTATTTTAAACTGTGACCACGTTGCCGCATGTTTTGATATTTGTTTTCAACGGTTCTGGCACGGAGAGTACACCTCAATTATTGTGGCGGGTTGTATGCAGGCTCGCCTCTTTCAAGCCCTCCTGCATTCTGAACTAGTGTACTGTTCCTCATTAACATTTTACTGCGGCGGGTGACCCTGCCATTCATTTACAGACAACTGCTTCCTGACAATGTTTTTTTTTTTCCTCCTTCCTCTCAAAGGAGAGCAGCCCATTCTCTCCAGAATGTTAATGCCTTGTAAATCCAGAAGTGAGGCTGAGCTGAGAGGGAGCAAACTACCTTCTCTTCTTTTCGGGAGCGTTATTAAAAAAATTCAATTAGGCTGTTGAACCATAGACAAAAAAAAAAAAAAGAAAAAAAAAACATTGCCTTCAGTGTTGGTGTGCCTTTTTCTCTCAGCTGAAAGGGAGACATTTGCCAGGTTTGTACTTGGCAGAAGATCTAGGCGACACAAAAAGGGATCGATTCTTGGTCGTCTGCAGGGTGAATTTAGAATCAATGTCTGTTCTGGGGCAGCCGCAACAATGGAAAAGGTGCATGCGTCAATAAAGATGTCTGCTTGTGAATGCCTGTGGATCCAGTCATTATCAAATATTTTTTTGGGTTTTCCTAATGCGTGCAGAATGATTCAAAATCGATCAGCGCTGTGATTGCACAACCGTTTTGCAATTTCCATAAAGAGGGAGAGAGAGAGAGAGAAAGAAAAGCATACATGCAGGCAGCTCTGGGACGCAACCAAAGTACATCCACGCAAGTACTGCACAATTTTCAGGCACTTGGACTTGAGTATTTCCATTCGATTGTATTTTATACTTCCCCTTTGACACATTCCAGAGGGCAATATTGGACTTTTCACTCCACCACATTTGTCCAGCAGCTAGATTCACCGTGCAAAACATGATATTGGCTTAACGATGCAACACTATACATTAAACTACCCAACAGTTTTAAGAGTGGCTCCAATGAGCTCCAGCCAGAACAGTAAAAATCTGCTCACACGCTAATGCATCGATAAGAACAGTCTAATAATATAATATATAATAATCTAACACTGACAGGAGCCATTCTGCTCCATAATGAGCACTTTCACCAGTTGAATGCTCTCAATGTGAAGTAGCAGCCGAAGGAAATGTTTGCATTAGCAGTAACTTAATACAACTCTGGTACGGTGTTAACAGTAAACACTGAGGCTCTCATCAGTGACATGAAGTTAAACTGGATTATAAACATGCATTATTTTCTTCACTAACAAGGAAAACTGCTGCAAAGAGAGGAAATTATCACATTTAAGTACACTCAATGGCCATTGCTGAAAAAAACATCACGATGTTCTGCGGCTTCATTGAAGTAAGATTTCGAATGCAGCACTTATTTGAAATGTAATTTTTCAGCAAGTAAGTGATTTCAACCATTGTTCCAACCTCGCGGCTTCCTCTCAGTCAAGGACGACATGAAAGAGCTGACAGAGCCACCAGACATCTCGCTTCACCGGCTCACCTCGGCTGCACGTGATGAGCACCTCCAGCCGGTCGATATGAATCAATGCTGCGACGTGTGGTTCACACGTATGCAAAAAGGCACACAGACGGAAAGAGTCTGTATTTTGCTGGGGTTTCTTTTTCCGCGTGCAACACCTTACCCTCAAGCAGGTGATGCATTCACACTGCCAACATTATCTTGGGAGCAGAAAGAGAAATTACAGTTGTACTGCATGAAAAAACTTTTTCAAAACAATGTGAAGTTCCTACACAAAGAATATTGAACTGTCGAATGTTAATGACACTGCTACAGGCCATAGACAGCCTCTTGCCAAGCCTACTATGCTATATATTTCTCTCCTGTTGGGTGCACAGATTTTTCTGCAATGCTTCTTTTTTTTTGTGCTCGTGCAGCGGCTGACCGGGAGGCATCCTGCCGTTACCTACATTAGATAACGTTGAAACAAGGGCTGGTTTTGATTGGCTCCTGCGTGATAAAAGATAGCATCTCTCTCTTTTTCTCTCAGTCTCCTGCCATGGGCCAGCTTCCTCCTGTTTCCTCTGACTCCTAAACCAAATCTCCCTCCACGGGGACGTCGTCAGGCAGCCTGTTGCTGGGTAACCAAAGAGGATTGTGGGTCAGAGAAATTATCAGTTGAATACCAACAACTCCTCAGCGCTCGGCGTAGATAATATCAGTGAAATATGGTTTCACCTGACGTAGCCGTTTTTGGAGCGGCGATGCTGATAGTAATAAAGTTTTCCTGATTTTCTAAGGATGTTTTCTTGGTTTTGATTTGTTTATTTTTCTATCAAAGAAATGCGCACGCGGTTGCCAACTTTCGGTCACAGCCCGTGGCTCATTCTCAAATAACTTCAGTGCTCGCTGTTATTACTGATTAGCAGATTTGATGAAACATGGACGAAATCATCTGCGTGTAAACAACTTGCCACAAAATATGATCTAAAACTGAAGATAAAAGGAATATGATTATGGTCTTCAGAGACGCTATTTAATGAAACACAAATGAGTGAAAAAAACAAAACCTTTTCGGAGATATTTCCTGTTTTTAGAACAGCCAAACAGCAGTGAACCAGTTTCCAATCAGCACTATCCAACTGAGCTATGAAGCAACGTTGGCAGTAATAAATCTGCGAGCTGTTTAACACATGTCTGGCTATTTTAGAATGAGAGATGAAAAATTAATAGCTTTAAATAAATTTGGGTAAAATGTTATACTGAGCAAGTGAGTATATTAATATCAGTTATGGCTGAAGGCATCAATTATTGACAATGCATTCCTAGTGGCTGGATCACTACTAGTTGAGAAATTCTGGCATTCATAATACACATGTACAATTATAGGACTGAGCTGGAAATCACTGACGAAACACGATTTGTATTCTCTCCTTTCATGAAACACATTTCACAGCTCCGAAACTTTGACAGAATAGATTCCTGTAACTTCTCGCAGCTCACTGGTCTATGTAACTAAGTAATCAAGCTTAGGCGGTCTACCTTCATTCAAGTGATGCTCTACAAAGTCTTTGTATGAATAAATCCACGTTGTACTTTTTTTATTTTTTTTTTAAATACTGATTGATATAACACAGAAGTAATAATACATGAGTGAGTCAACCATTTAGGTACAGCCGGTGGACTACAAGAAATTCTGAATTTTAGGTTTCAGTGTGAGGGAAAAAGGAATAATTACTAGTGATGCATTGATTCCATAAACTGGATCAGTAAGTTCTATTTATCAAGTCAATGTACTTTGTAATTTTTTACAGCCATGTCCACGTTTTCAAGTTGAATCAGTAAAAAGAGCACACTGGAAGTCAGTACTTCGAATAGTCAGCCAGCAACCTGAGTTTGGGTATTAGAATATCATCATATTACTGGGAGCAGGGTCAAGATTTTAGAAATACAGAGGTCACAAATTGGAAATCCTCCCACAACATTAGAAAATAAGAAGCAGTTTCTGCAAGGAAATTCCTTTGGAAACCAACGACTGCTCACAAAGTCACAGAGAAAGTCACACAGTCAATAAAACTGAAATAACAGTTTCAGAAATGTGCCTCCAATTTCTTTGGAATGACTCTTGAGATATTTCTTATACATTTATTAGGAAACTGAAATAAGAAGTTGTTTTATCTCCCAACATGAATTTAGAAGTGCTGCTTCAAAGGCCTCTCTACATTACCAGCAATATAATTCTTCAAACTGGATTTAGCCTAAAAGAAGATCTAATGTTTCTTATGTAAGATGTTAAAAATATAAAAGGACATGACTTTAATATCTTTAATGGCCGCTAGAGCCCATTTCAGAGTCAAACGTGTGATCAGTTCAAACCAACAAAAGAAAGACAGATAAACAGGCTCAGAGTTGGTTCACCAAAACATACCAGGAGAACAACATCCGTATTTTTGAATTGCAGTTCTTCACGGGATTAGCACCACAATAAAAACAAACAAGGTTCTCATGGATTACCACTTCACAACAGTACACATAAACTCCTCTCAAAACTACACTGTGAGCTACTGCTTTGAGCTCAGAGCGTTAGCCAGCGTTTGAATGGTGTGGAGACACAAACATCACGATGCTGGAGCCAAGCGAAGGTGAATCATCTGCTGATCCACTTCAGCATTCTAATCAGCGCTCTTAAATTGGCGATCCAAGCCAGGGAGCCGGGCTCAGCCAAGCACGAACGGCCCTAAAAAAAAAAAAAAAAACATGTGACTGAAGCCATTTGAATAGAAATGGGCCTGGCTCGGCAGCGTGCCACTGGACCTGACATCAACGTATTAGAAACGATTGTGCTATTTAGCCCACAAGATCCACTTTGCTTTCTTTTCTAATGGCGCTTTAGTTGGGCACATTTGGGTCAACCGTTTAAACGCTTTCACCTCGTTGAATGAGAGCATGAACAAAGCGCTTCTGTTTCATCCGGTACCCAATCCAAGAAAGAGGTTGATAAAACCTCTTCAAAAATCAAGGCCATTTTTATATTGAGACATGCTGCTGCAGTCGTCCTACAATGACGACAATGTTGGTTGAGTTCCCTGGAGATTATTTGATAGTTTGTGCTTTGAATGCTGCTTTGTGCAACGTTGCTGGTGAGGAAATACAAAGATGGTTTAAATTCCCCCGTGTAGATACCAAGATTAATGAGGCTAACTGGAGTTCTTCTTTTTTTTATTGCGACCAGACCACAAACCACCACGACTCTGAACTCCTACCCACTAATTACTTTGTCAGTGTGTGTACACATTCGTCTGTGTGAATGTGCATTCCTGAGCAAGCATGTGTGTGTGTGTGTGCTGGGCAACATGTACGAGTGTGTGCAAGCAGGGAAGAAGAGTGAGTAAGAAGGAAAATATGATAATATTTGTCTGAGTCAATGAGTTACTCACCGGTAAGTTGTTCAAACCCTCATAGCTGAAGCGTGGGAGGCTCTACTTATGTGTGTGCTTGGTATGTACAGTATGTACAGATGGAGACATGAGTGTGGTATGTGTATTAGCATGTGTGTTTGTATAAGACGGGGGTGGGGTGATCGGGGGGCACTGCTTGGTGAAGCTGAAAGAGGAGAGATGACATGCTGTCAGTCTGAGTTGACGGTCACCGCTCAATGCTTTAGCGCCTCCTGACACTTTCTATTCAGACCAGGGAGACTGCAGAGTGCCTCCGGCATGCCGAGGGATCCCGCCTTTTAAATGAGCCTTTACCCAAGATTCATTTCACTCTCCACCTAGGGCCTCACTGGGAGCAGACAAAACCATGAGAGTGACAAAACTGGGCCTCGCATTGTCCGGGCTTAGAGGCTGGTGAAACCTAGACCTACATAAAAAAGTTAACCTTTGAGACATTATCCCAGTTTCACAGTCAGTGAAACCTCACTAATCTGAACCTCTAGCACATGAAAGTCATTTTATAATCGGAAGACCCCATTTAAATGTAGTAAGACCTCCATTAGCTTCGTGGATAGAGCTAGATCCCCTGAGTTGGTAGATATTCTTGATAAAAGACAAATAAAATGGATGACGTGACCTTGCACAAGACACCTGAATCCAGTAATGTAATATGAAGATAGAAAAGACAGAATGCTTTTGTCAAGTCAAGGGTGCAAAATCATCATGGGTGGAAAAAGGTGACAAAGATTTGAACCTCTTAGCGGGGTCCAGCGGCGTGGCCTCAGCAGGAAAAACATTTTAAATACCCCTCCGGAGAGGGAGGCGAAGTAGGACTGACCCTGACGAGTTTCCTGATTGGCTTGTCGTCACATGTTTTTCATATGTTCATTTGTTTGTTTGCTAACATGATTCTTTCCAAAGTTAGACATTTTAATATGATGGCCTATGAAAGTATAAAAAATGGACAGTGTATGTGTAACGTCAGCCAAAGGTTTCCAGAAATCTGTTTTGAAACCCAATATGTGGTACTGGCTGTGCCATGTTGGCCGTCTTGCCTCTAAACTTAAGGTCCACAAAGCAGAGGATCATCTAAGGCAGGCCGAATGGTGCCTATGTGTTCTGTAATGGCACTCGTTTACATCTTGATATTGGAGCTTATGTTGGTTGAAGTGTTCTGTAGCCAGCCTCGAGTGGCCATTCGAGGAACTGCAGTGTTGGCACTTCCATTGACTTGGTATAGCAGTTCAAAGAAAACACAGAGATATGAAAATACATCTACAGGGATAAAAATATTTTACCAATATAGAAAATAAAGTAGCTTCAAATAGACTAGTTCTTTCGAGAAAAACCTCAAGGATAACAACATCCTTGAAAATGTTGGTTCAAGCCTCTCAGACATAATGGCTTCTTGGTGTTCTCTGATTAACATCAAATCGAACATCTCTGGGTTTGAAGTGTTGATTGGACAAAACAAATCCGAAGATGCCACTCAGAGCTGGGAATATTGTGATGGGTACGGTGTACACTCTGACATTTTAAAGACTAATGGATCAATCGATAATAGGGATAATCGGCCAACCATATTCTGCATGTTTAGCTGAAACCAAAAATCATACATGCTGCCACGCTGATGAAGAAATGTTCTCGTTCCAATTATTACCTCCATCAAACTCCACTCTGATTAACATTCCATAGAGCCACATTAAGCTATGGTCCATTTCAGAAGAGCAATCACATGGAAATCCTTACAGACTGTGAGCAGGAATGGGCTGATGACTCGTGGTTTTGCACTCGTGTTCTTATGTAACTTCACTTCAAAAAGAGAGCCGGATCTCTATGTGACTTAATCTCCAAAGCCTGTTCTGACAGTGGAGACAAGAAACCACAGACAGTCCTAGCAGGCCTCATTAGCACCAGCTGGAAAGGAGGGGCCTCACCTGCTGTGACAGATCTTCTCAGACCTCTCAGAGCAAACAATGTGCTTCATTATTTGATATATATATAAATATATATATATAGAGAGAGAGAGAGTGAGAGAGATATCCTCCTACAGCAACTCTGCTGGTCCAGCGTGATGACTGGCTGCTAGAAAAAGGATTATGTACAATCCTTAATTGATTTTGTCCTGGAGAGTTGTTCAATTTAGACTCACCAGAAAAATAAACGAGGCAAGAGCAGAGATCATCGGCCATGTAGAAAACACAAACTATCAATGACACGATGAGACCTTTCCCTCAAAAGAAGTCCAAAAAGTACAAGTCAAGAATAAGATATGAAATGGGCAGAATAAATTAAGAGTTCCCCCCTCGCCCTCTTTTCAGGTGGTCACACTTGTGGAGTGGTGATTTTAAGGCCGGATGAAATGAGTAAATCACAAGATGGACATTTCTCTGGCAGTGTATGGACAGGAGCAATTTCCCTGGTGACAGACAGCTCAATAGTCATCCCTGTCTCTGTGTCTCAGTGTGTGTTCTGACTCCCTGCCTGTTAATAAGCAAACCTCCCCAAAGGCACAGCTGGCTTCTCTGTTTGCCTTGTTACCAAGGTCTATCCTATCAATACTAAATTTAATGGAGCGGCCAGGATGCAAAATGCACAGCACGTGGCTTCTGAATTTATACACTGTATATAGCAAACATGCTCAGTAAGTAACCGGAAAATATAAATATACATGCAATTTAATGCAATGTGCACAATGGCCCTGCGATGAATTTATACTGCATACTGGCCATGAATATATTTCCCCCTTTGTTCCAAAGGGACAACAGTGAGGCGGTACCTAAATACAGCAGTGTTTTGAGCGAAATGCTAATGTCGGCATGCTAATAGGCTCATAATAACTACATGAACACACTCTGAGGATAATGTTTACCATATTCTAAATGTTAGCTGTTAGCTTAACAGCACGTAATGCTAACATTTAGTACAACTATACATACAGCCGGAGGTGATGAGGTGGTGGTTTTTCATCAGGGGTTCAAAGACAGTAGGGTCCATCCTCTGGAGACGATGAATGCCTGTTGCCAGTTCAGATATTTGTTGCAATACTTCACCCTGGAGCAACACTACATCTCTAACACAGTGGTTCAGCCAGGGGAAGTGCATTCAAAGGCTCTGTTAGTATCTATCAACACACTAAAAAGGAGCAGACACTGTTGCTCTACAGATGGACCCTGTTAGTTTGAGAGCAATACATTAGACGGTTATCTTTCAAATGGCCAAAAGAGAAACTCTGTCACAGCGTGTCTATTTAGAGCATGGCACGCTCAAAACTAAGCACAGCTAAAGCAAACATTTTTCAGCTAATCAGTCTGCAAATCACCAAATTCAGCTAAAATGAGACGGTAAAATGGAAACACGTAGCTTTCCTGTTCTGCAGTATTTATACTGTATGTGTGACAATACACTTAAAGTTTTACTGTATATTAAAGTCTGTTATAGGTTTAATACAGTAAAACATTCAGATCTGTTCTTGACTCCTACCTCGGTTGTTTGTGTGTTGACATCATTTCACGGTTCGTTTTTAGCCTCCACTTTGTTGTGGTGCTGTATTGGATTGCATTATAATAAATGACGTAATGCAGTCTAGTACAAGTGCAACACACAGGGTCCAAAATTACGACAGGCTTGTAACAACATCTCTGCTGACAAAGTGCCAAAGACTATAAATGATGTATTTATTACAGGACTGTTGGATTCCAGTGTAATGTAGAGGGGTTACATCTACGCACGCCAGACTTACTGCTTATTTAATCACATAATTTAGATCTATATTAAAAAGTATGAACGTGTAGTGTCATTAATAGTGAGGCAATTAACCAGCAGGCACAAACTGCGACAAAAGTAGCTGAATTTGAAGAGTTTCATTCTGTAATTTGCATATATTCATTTAAAGAGTTTCCTGAAAATAATGATGACAGATGATCCCATTCTTACAAATATTATCTCCCAGCCAAAGGTTTCAAGGTGGCTAATTACTTTATGATAAGGCATAGTAAGTTTAACTTTTATTTCTGTAATCATTTTGTGAAAGTGAGTGTCACTCTTCCAAATGGTATTTCACTCTGTAATGAAACTTTCCTCTTTTCAATACTACCGACTTTTTGGTGTGAAGATTTTTCATTATGATGAGTCATGAGGACGGGCTGTAAATGGTTGCTTCTGGCAGCCTGAGGTGCTGAGACAATTCATGAGGATATAGCAGTTCTTTTTCTGCTAACAGAAACAGCGGGTGTAGCAAAATTCCCTTTTCCTTCATTTTAGCAGATTTCTCAGAGAGGAAAAAAAAAAACCTCCACCCACCTCTACATCATTGTGATTCTTACACAAACACAGACAGAGGCAGGAATGTATGTATACCTGCATATATACCATCATACACAAGCAGCTTTGCATGTTTTATGTTGTATTAGCATACCTATAGAGCTTATTTGTTTTGAGGCAGTCCCTCACCTCTCGAAATCAACTTAATCCCTCTTCTAAAGTTCACCTTAAACCTAAATCTTGAGATAAATTAATCACTAAAAAGATTCCCCCTGAGAGGACACTTAAAGCTCACCAAGAAGAAAAATAAGAGAGCAGCCACACACACACACACACACACACACACAGTGGTGTTAATGTTTACAATGCGATGAGGATGATCTTTGTTGAGTGTCCCTGCCACTGCAGTGATCTAGTGTCCTCAGCTGACAGCGGTGTGAAGCTGCCAGGCTGCCCGGCTATCCTTGAGACTCTGCCCATCTCTACGGAACTCATGCCAGTGGACATTAGTCTCGGCTCCATCCCTCTGTTTGGGATTTATACCCATTAATAATTCATTCACTGTGGCGGACTTATGAGACCACCACCCTCCACCTCCACCTCCCCTCCCCGCTCCCTCTCGTATCCCCACCTCCGCCTTTCCTTACAGCACCGCGCCTATTTAAACGCTCTGAAATGACGCACAGTGGGGTAATGTGCAGAGCCGCTTCAGTGGCCGTAGCATTTAAGCTGGAGGAAAGAAAAGGAAAAGGGAAGAGATAGAACACTCCCTCTTGCTTGATTTCTGTCTCCATCCACACACACACACACACACATGGTTGCTAGGCTACACCACAACTAATCACCGGAAAAAATTATCTTTGTTCAAAACCATATCTATAACTTGTTTGAGGACATACAGTATTTACCCTGCAGTTTAGATTGAAGATATGAGAAAAAATTGAATTGTAAAGCAAGCAGGAGGGTTGTGTTTATGAATATACTTGTGTCCAGTGGTTAAGGATGATTTAGTTGACAATACGCCTAAATAAATCACCAATTCGGTGCTTATCAGTGTTCTCAAATTGAAGTTTAATATCCTCTGCTCCCAGCAATTTCCTACATGCTCGAGCCCTGTGCATTGCCAACCAGACACCCAGGACTTGCATGGAAATCTTTCCCATCACCGTTCACCACCTCTGAGGGAGAAGATTATGAAGATTAGATTTGCCTTAAATAGATTTTTTATGGCAGCCAGAAACAATGCTATCTCGGAGTCACTCTATATGCAATCCACTCTGCAGAATGCCTGACAAAAGGCACTCGCCTTTCATTGCGCGTGAAGCATGGCTTTGTGCACTGGTGATTGAATCTTGCAGGGGAAGTAATGGCAAATGTTATGACCACTGACGTAAGGGGATGGAGACTAATACGGTTCCCTGCCTCCCTCAGCAAACCCAAGTCTACGCAATCTGTCTGCAGGCCATAAAAATGCTACATCTGCAATGAAGTACTGTTGGGGCTGCACCGCATGCCCGTGTGTGTACGTGAAGATGTAAACACGATCATGACACGCACATCAACATGAAAGCAGATGTACTGTATGCTTGTGTAAAAGCTTCAGTGTGAGAACCTCTATCAGTTCTTCTCATGGAAGCGGGATTTTTTCTTCCTCTCCTCTGGGACAACGAGTGAATATAAATCAGCTCTAAACACACAGCGTGTCCCGGTGACTTTCTGTTCGGAGCATCTAAGATAATAATGGATGGCGGAGATTGGCAATGATTTATCCTGTATCAACTTGTGGTGGAATTGTTCATTCAAGTGAATTGTAAATTCAAAGTTGTAACATGAGTAGACACCACAGACTCTTTTGTCAGTTTACATGGTTGCAAGTTTGCTGTCAGTAGATCTGCTGAGATTTAGGTAAATCCACTGCCTGAAATGTTGGAAGATGTGGTTGAATGTAATTCGTAGCAACAAAAATCCAACGATTTATGGTTTCTTCAGACATCCCAATCGTTTCCAACAGCAGACATGTTTACAAAAATGTCTGCGTTTGGCCAAAGAGTGCGAGTCTGGAAGGTAGAGTCGGTCTTTCGTACTACAGAGATTGATTGGATGATGAGGAACAGGTGGTGAGGTGATCAGGGAGGTGAGAGGGAAACAGGAGGACATGCCCAGCCACACACACACACACAAACAAGAGAGAGGCAAACAAAACAGACACACACGAGGAAAGGGAAAGCACTGGGAATTAGGAGGCAGACAGCCTCATCAAAACACTATCTGCTCCGTCTTCATCCTGGATGTATTGACTAAAATGAGAGTCAATGAGATTCATTTTCTTTCCTACAATATTAACTCTTAGAATACAATATCTGGCTTAGCCCACTGAGCTATAGCAGACCAGTGCAGATGCCAGTGTCTGACATTATATATCAGAATATCTTGAGAAGAGTCTAATGTTCTGCTCAGTATGTCTCTTGGTCGCCACCAAGGACAGTAGTCAGTGTAGTTAATGTTATGCTGGAATGTTAATAGCTAAGATTTGAAATTTAAGAATCAAGAAATTAATAAAGTTCTTATTTCACACACCTGATATAATGCTTACAGCTTGATGTTAGTCATATCATACTACCATGCACACCAGTATCCACATTCATGTCCAGCAGTAATGGGTGTATATATATTTTTAGCATGTGGGGAAATTAAAGCCATAAAACTGCCGGTGGTTTCCAAACAGTGTTTATTGAAGAAAAAAAAAACACATGACCAGATATTCATAGCCATCGGCTGGCGTGTTAATCATCGTTTATGTGTAATTAGTTGGCTTTATTTCTTTAATTTCATGCTCCTCCAATTTAAATGGTCTTTGTTAAGTGTTGCCTGATGACCCCGATGAAGACAACAGTTTTTATTTTTCCTCGACAAAACGTTGCCGGAGCTGTGACTCTTCAGTGTTAGTGCACGGCTCAGCCCACTGAGCTACAACAGACCAATACAGATGCCACTGTAAATTAAAATTTATTGGCCACAGTTAGCCCAGCGACATGTTGGCATTGTTTACGGTCATATCATCAGAAGTAACGACCGCACCAAGTTTAAGTCCCATGATGGTAGCAGGTCTAATAACCATTATTCATATGTTGCACTGGTGAGGGAGCTGTTTATTCTGTCCCACCGGAGCCCAACTGTGTTAGTAACAGAGGTGACTGCCACAACACTTATTTTCTATCCGGGTGCTTCTGTGCTGGATGGTTCACTGGAGGCAGCATGGTTTGTTAGTGTCCTGTGGAGGTAGAAATAGGTAGACAAGAGCCAGCGAGATGTAATGACCCCCCACCATCAAATGACTAAGACCCACCAGCAGCTCTGCATGGCTGGGGAAGTACACCTGATATTAATGACAGCAGAGCTATAATAATCGCCGCCACCTCACTCTCTTCTCTTGTCACTGAAAGAGTCAGGTGGACAGGCTGGCTGGTGTGAGAGCCAGGTGTGTGTGGATGTGTGTGTCAGCACCTGTGTCACGCACACTCACACATCCACCATGTATGCTACGGGTGTTCACTATTTTTATCTATCTATATGTACATGCATTGTGCTGAGGTGGAAAAGAATATTGAAATTTTTATTTGTCTTCAGATAAAAAAAAAAAAAGAAAAATCACTGAGTCCTGCTGACACATCACGAAACCAAAAGATATAAAATATAGATTTCTCCTGTTTGGGAGAGCACACATAAATGCTGTAGCAGATGTAATTCAATTAAATTTCATTGATATTTTATATGATTTATTATTTTATCTCCTGACACTTTGCATGTAGGGCAGGTCAGAGTCATACTCTTTATAATGAACAGTTCCCACCATGAGCAAGCACTTTGTGACAGTGGCAAGAAACCTCGAGCAGAACCAACCAGCTCATGTTGAATAAAATGCAACTAAATTCAAATTTCAGTTGGATTTTAAATAGCAATATGTCGATTTTGTGTTCCACTTCAAGTAGCCAAAAGGCAAACCTCTGATTAAAGGAAGTGTCTGAGAAAATCCAAGCAAACAGATCTGGAGCCAGGAGGTGATTAGCTTCATTTAGGAAGTCTGGAAGTAGGACAAACAGCTAGCCTGGCTCTGTCCATTATATTCAGACCTCACTAATCAACCTGGTATGACATGCTACTGTACATTGCATGTTGTAACAATGTCTTGCTGAGCAACTGTTTATCGGTCTGCCCAGCACATTGTGCACGATCTCTGCTGGTTGTCAGGGAATTCATTGCACCCGCTCATTGTCTGCTGAGAAATTGTTTCCCAAAATGCAGAAATATCCTCATGAGTCTCCATTTTAATTAATGAAACCGAAGATTTACAAAAATTATTTGCTCTCTTTGTGGAGCCAAAAAAAAAGAAAGAAAATGTTTTGGCTGAAAAGTCCATGGACTGTTATTATTGTTATTCCAAACACAAAATAATACTGAACTTATTCTGAAAGAGCAAATATTTAGAAAACACTGTTAACTGTAATTTATATTTTTCAAGCGTCATGGACCGAAAGTGCCCAGCGGCACGGATTTATAAGACACTACAACCACAACAAACAAAGGCTATAAACATAAGGCATAAAAACTAACAATACATCATACATATCAAACAATGCAAAATATAAACACAACCCTGTTCTTCAGATTGCATCTGTGAGACATAAAGAAAGACAAGTGCGGCGCAGACTGTTCCTTTAAACACATCAAACATAAATCGGCCTACGTGGGTCGGCACTTAAACTGAGCAAAGTGAAACAAAGACTTTATTCTGCATTATGCGCATAAAACACAAATCAGGACATTCTGGCATCATTTTATGGAAAAGCCTATATCTAAAGTTATGATATTACAGACAATAGACCAAAAAAAGTGCATTTTATTTTCAGCCTCTCCCCAAGTGACACTTTCCATCCTCCTCTGGAATTTAGTGGATGCATTCAGTTTCCACTGCCAGAGGCAAGATACTACATTTCAACTGGCCACAAACAGAACCTCTGTGCTCTAGTTAGGCGAAGGGTAATATATATGTGAGCGAAAATAAACAAAGAATGATTTGCATATCTTATTTTTTCCAGGTCTGATGAGAAGGGAGTAGAGACGAGTAAAAGATGAAAGGTGCAGGTCACGTCTTTTGCCAGCCGCTAACTGGAAGTAGCTCTGCAATGCAGAGGAACGTTATAATAAATGACTAGACTGGATTACAAACTTTTTATGTTGCTATACAAATAACTTCCTTTCATTTTCTGGTAGCTGAGACTTGTACTTCATTGATTTGAGTTGTAAAGTCATTTTCAGGTGGTGAGTTATTGAGCTAACCTCACGAGAAGGATCCTGATTTGTGAAATAACCTTCAAGAGTTTGTAAGATATTGGTAGGACAGCGTCAGTGAACTAAATGAAAACGCTGCAAATTCTCATTCTCTCAAACTATTCAAAAATGTCCAAATCGTACTGAATACTGGAATCATATCGTGACTGTTGGATACAGTGGTTACATAGAGATGAAAAGATGAGATGTTCAGCCTTGGATCCCCCTTCGACAGCCAACGTCTCCCTCAAAAAATGTGTCTCGTCTCAAGTAAAGGACTGAACTTTCAGCTTAAAGTTGCCAAAAAGTTAACAGTACTGTACACCCTCATGTAGCTCACTGTCTCCTAGATAAATTGAGTAAAGCCTGGAAGCCGATGATTACCCTAAACCCAGAGAGTTCATTACTTCAAAGTAGAACCTCATTAGTTTAGATTTGCCTTTCAAGTTCACTTTCTCTCAGGATCCTGACTTTAACTGTTAATTACTGTTCAATTAATTAAAGAACTGGTACCACAGAGGCAGGTGCTGATACCACATAAAACTGATCAAGTTCAGCTTATTTCCATAATTTTAAGTAATATCACTACTGGGAATACAAAAGAAAAATAATAGACAGCATAGCCTATCGTCAAACTGATAGGGCACAGTGTGGGCAAATATTCATGCAGCATTCCCGGTGTTTGATGTAAATCTTGATTAAACATCACAGTTATTAATTTCAAGGCAGACCCTGAGTGGATAGTTAATTATGCAAGCTCTGTTTCAACAAGACTTATGTTCTCCCACAATTAATCAAGGCAGTCATAAACCAGGACATATACAAGAATGCCAGCCCACCCCGTCCTGCACAAACTGAGAGCTGACCTGCTTCAAGAACTGGATTTAATTCTGATGGGATCCAAGCATGGTGCAGGTCAAAGCACAGAGACGGGAGGATGAATCGACATTTTTTAGGCTAAAACTCACTGAGTTATGATGTTGTGCATGCGACTGAATTCAAAGAGCTTTGGCTCAGTTTTAGTTCTAGTTTCAGACACTTTCATCCACCTGTCACCTCGGGTTGGAGCGTGCAGACAGACCCGGTTGGAGGGATGCATGTGTCGGTTTGAAAGAAAGTGAACCATACCGAGAAACAAATGAATATACAAGCGTGCGCGCTTCCCTGGGTGTACAGTGCCTCCGTGCACACAAGTGAGCTGCATGCTGTCATGACGATTTTGCCTCCTCGTTTTTTATGTTACAGTACTGTTGAATGTGCTGCGGCTCAGCAGGGGAGAGTGATTACGTGCAAAGATTAGATAGAAGGGGGGTGGGAGATATAAACCTCAAGGAAAACCTATCATTTCCCCAAATCTCTGCATCATCAGGTGCATCACAAGCAGGAATGTGGATCAAAACCTTCCGCCTATGGGATTTCTCAGTAAATCAGACTTGCTCTTCTTCATCATTGTATTGTGACTGTATGTCAAACCCACTGAGCGGAGCTAGAAAGGCACAGAGTTCCACGTATCTCTGCGGGGATCCTGAACCACATCCACTTTTTCTGTCTGTCAAATCACAAGTTCTGCTGAGTTTCAGTGATGGGTTCAAGTTCATTTGATGGAAAAGGTACACAGTGAATTTTATACGTGTGCTCTATTGAGTTCTGCTACATCATTTCACTCCACTGATAATCTCAGTGACAGGTCAGATTTGTGGCTCCAAAGGTGAACATGAGGTGAAGTCGCACAGGTGACAGAAACTGCCACAGTTCTTCTTCTCAGGTTGCTTGACAGACAAGCGGCATAATACCTGATGTGTTGGAAATTGTTGAAGACGTCCGGAAAACAACTAGGTTCAGAGCTGAAACTCATCATACATGGAAACATTCTGTGCTAAATAGTCTTGTGCAGTCCTCCAGCCTCTGTCCATCTGGAACAGCCCCGTTTATAACCTTCGTCACTCTGGATGCTATTACATCCTGCTTATAATATTCCACTTCTATTGCACAGTCGAGCCCATTTTCTGGGAACTCAAGGACTTTACCGTACGCAACCAAATTTGGTGCCAAACCTATCTTGGCACATTGACCGTGTATCAAATTTATTCACCATATCTTCCCCCCTCTGGAGGTTTATTCGTCTCCAAACAACAAGTGAGAGCGAAACACTTAACAGTCATATCATTTGCCAGGAAAATTCCCCCATGACCCCCAACACGCTTTCCAAAATTAAGGGTGATCGCATTTCTGCCTGCATTGTTTCTTTATATGAGTGGCATAATGCAATTGAACCCCGTTATGAATAAGCATGACGAACACATCTGCATCTGCAGTTATGTATGGATCAGAAATGTCACATAGCTTCATTGACTTCGGTTAATTAGCATATGATGACAGTACATAGCAATTCTCCTCTCGGATACATGAAAGATCATATTTCTCCATTTGCCCAGGGTTTGATTATACTGAGCAACAAATTCATATCTCATTACAATTCGAAATGTCAGAGCTTTTGTATTAAAATAACCACAAGTCAAAATTCATGATATAATTTTATACTGCAGCTCTTATTTGTTCACTCTTTTTGCATATTAACGCCATTCTGGGTGTTGAAATGAAGCAAGAAATGTAGCTAATGTAGCTATTATGACAATACAACATGTATAACTGTTTTCATCATTATGTTTTTGTGAACAAGCCTTTTATATCTACAGATGTTGCGGGTCCATGTCCATGGAGTCCACCATGTTGCACCTCCATGTTTCTACAGTAGCCCAGAACAGACAAACCAAACGCTGGCTATAGATAAGGCCTAACAAGTTTTTTTGCTAATGTGGCAGCCAGATTTTCTTTCATGCTACGAAGGAGAGGGTGACATCAGGGGGTTAAAATCAGCAGCTGGACTATTACATGCCACTAAACGCACCGCACTGATCCTCTAAAGCAGCCACAAGGAACTTGTGTTGACTCTGGTGACCCACGTGGACAAAGGCGGTAGTGTTTCCACTCCTTTCTCACGTCTGTTTCAAGAGGAGTCTGACCCAGTGGCAAGAATTAAGAGCTATATTAAAGCAGCAAATCTTGGGACGGCCTGGGAGCTCACCTGGTAAAGTGTGCGCCCCAAATACAAAGGCTGAGTGTTTAATGTGGCAGCCCGGGTTCTATTCAAGCCTGTGGCTCATCGCTGCATGTCATTCTCTCTCTGGACACTTTCCTGTCCTACAAAATAAAGGCATACATGTCCAGTTTGAAACAAAGAGAGAGCACATCAGTAAGCATCACTGTTAAACTTACTTTGTTGTACTTTTAACTAAAACTAACAAAACAACATTATCTGCAAATGTTCTACAAAACTGTAGAAATGACATTGCCAAGTTTATATTGTCATATACAGTTTTATACTTTTGGATGATTATTACTGATTGATTAAAACAGTATTTTAAAGTTGCAGTTGGCTGAAGTGGAGCCGATTCTGGCTATTTTTCGTACTACTGCGTTGTTTAATTTACTGTAAAACAATGCATCTGTTTTATGTGCTCAATAACTCGTAACTGTAGCTGTCAAATAAATGTAGTGGAGTACAGTATTTCCCCCCGAAGTGTAGTGGAGTAGAAGTGGAATACATAAATTAAAATAAATTGAGCAAACGCACTGCCCAGTTACTTTCCACCGCTGCTTTGGAAAGGTTTGTCACTGTGCAACATGATGAGAAAAGTTGGTCAGAAAGTGCAACTGCCAAGTGACACAGAAACATTACTGTGAATTATTACTACAGAAACATTTTAGAATATTATGGTGACATAAATAGTGTTCATGTAAATCCGCTTCTGAGGCTGTGTGTTACTAATCGAGATGTTTTCATGAAGTTTTCGGAGACATTTCCTCATTTTTAAAACGATGTAACATCATGATAACATGAGTCTGATCTAAATTTGACTAAAACACAGATACGTTTAGGCGTAATGCACATCATCCATAGCTCCACAGTTTTAGTACGTTACCTCGGGGGCTTTACTGCTTCGCTTTAATGTTTAGCAACGCTGCCATCAAATTAGGATCCTCTGCGCCTCGTCTTTGATCTGCACTGATAATGTGTGGAGAATAAGGCCTCCAATTAAATAAGTGATACAGTTTGAATGTAAAGAACCTTACCTAAGTGAACGTCCTGTGGCAAAACCAAGACGTGCTGAGGTCCAGCCCGGTTGGAGACGGGTGAGCCCGATAATAGCAAAATGCTTAAAACTCTTCAAACGGGCTTTCTCAGATGAAATCCTCTTTACCTTCAGACATCGAATGGCCTCTCTTGTTCAAGTCATTTGGCATGTGACAGACTGGAGTGTATTAATTTGATAGATTCTCGGAATGACTGCTCGAATCACATTTCTTCGAGTTGCCTTGAGGCAATTATGGCACAAAAATACATCACAGAACCTTTTACAGCGAGCTAAAGATGAAGCGCTATTTACTAATTGCCATCTATGGAGCTGCCGGTTTAATTATTATATTCTGATCAAATGCATTAGTCTGTCAGATAGGCAGAGTTTACAATGCATTCCTTTTGAGACAAATTGAGCCACTATGAACAATTAAATCTTTAATGACCAATTGCTACTTCAATCAAGCTACAGCTTATTATTGTTTCCGTGAGTCAGGTGTTAAGTGAGTGTTGCTGCTGCAGCTCTGTGACACGTCTACATTTTGCTAATGGCCTGTGCTATCTCCCTCAGCATTTTAGACATTCAGCTATTATTCAGGCCAACGTGCAGGAAATTCAGCCACACACTAAAAGCATGACCACTCTGCTCATTCGAGCGAGCCTGGGGTGATCAAGCCTCGATTTATTGCTTGTTTTGTATTTACAGTATTTTTACTTTTGGAAGATTTGATGAATACAGATTAGCTGTATGTCCTCAACCCCTTGACCACTTTCTGTGAGGACCATAGCTGCGGCCACCTTGAACCAATGACCTCATCAACGTACAACACAAAGGAACAGGAATGACAGGCTTTTCATTATTGCCCAGCCATTGTGCCGGAGGGGGAAATCAATTATAAAAACACGACTAACAGCAAAGATAACAGCAGTGTCCTCTATTGTGTTGGAACGAGCTAACTTTTTTTTTCCTCAAGGGTCTCTTGACCAGTCCGGCATCACCTTGGTGCAATTTGCTCCCCATCTCAAATCCCATTGCCTTTTGGAATTGGATTTACCTGACTCATTCACACAGTGAATGGACTCTCCCTCCAGTGAAAAAAAGAGAGAGATTCTGTGTGAAATTGCCTGAGGAGTCAGGAGGTTTTGGATTCGTCAGGTACCTCGCTCTGTCTGCCATTAACCTTCCAACAGGAAGAATGTCCTCATTACAGGGAAGGACTGGGGGCTTCTGGGGGAGATGGAGGGAGTGGGGGGGTGGTCGGACACTGAAACAAGGAAGCGACATGTGAACATGGATGGGAACGTTAGTGAAAAGAATTAAGGTGTGCCATGAGGGAGGAGGCTCGTGATTCATGTGGCTTCATATCTTGTTGTCACGTTCCAGGCTGTAAAGCTATCGAATATTTCTAGGCTTTCCAGTGAAATGTAAACAGATACTGGGTAAGAACAACACACATTTCTGGGTTTTCAGATAAGAAACACACAATAACTAGAATATAGAATATAATATATATGTAGCCTGTAAGTAGAAATTAAGGAAGAGCAAAAACACAAGTATATTTCTCAAAGTTATTTCAGAACAGCCTGCTGTCCTTTGAGCGAACAACATTAATGAAAATAAAAATAAATACGCTTTTGGCAAGCTCTGGGACCTGCCGTCCCAGATGAATAGCTCCTAAATAGAAAACAATGACATCCCCTCGCAGCTGGAAATTAGGCTAAATCAGCGTGAAACCGAATCGACACAGATGCACACTTCTTTAACAGTAAACTGGTTATCTGTCACTGGAAATCTGAAAGTGAGGAAGCAACAAGAAAGAAGAACCACAGGAAAAAGAGCTTCAGTTCAGCTTTCTCCCGCTTGCAACAGAGCAATCATACCAGGCCACAATAACATAAGACAAACTGATGTATACAGTGTGAAGTACAACATGTTCGGGCTTGTATTACAGTCAAGTTCAATTTTCTAACTCTGATCACTGTTAGAATCATTACGCTGCAATACTGCCATATTTATTGTACAATATAAACAGTAATACTAATCATGGCAACAGCACTAGGCACTCTGCCAACCGTGTTGGAATAAGCAGTGCGATACATTAACATGAAACTCTGCCAATATCTACAAGCCCCGATGCCAGTCATTGAGATTTACAGCAGCATGTATCCCACTGCACTGCACTATGCTATAACAATTTAATGACAACATGTTTTTTTGATACCATCGTCCATTATACTTACGTACCCTTCACCACTAACACCCATCAAAAGGAAGTTTGCAGAAACCAATCAGACTGCATATAAATGGTATGGACCCATCAAAAATACTCAGTATGCAAACTTACCATGACAGTATAAATGCATATGCTTCAGTACAAAGAAAACAACTGTAATGATTCATTTTTGTCCATTTGGGGCAGCAAAACTATCTGAAAACACAACATTTAAATGTTATTACATTGTAATGGTGGAGACATTTAGTGTTGAATTCATGCATTCAAGAGATACAGAGAAATATTACCATAATTTGGAGTCACATTTGGCCACCTGTATAGCTCTGTTTTGGCCTCCACCGACTGTAAAACTAAAACAATAAGCTAAAAGAGGCTAAAAAACATGAGAATTCTCCAATAAGCACCTTTTGCGTTGAACACATTTGATCCATGGTTAAGAAAAAAATATTGATGAGTACAGCTTCATTTTAATAAATTATAAATATATAAAATATCATTTCAGTGTAATAAAGTCCAGGTAGGTTCCCATTGTCAACATGTGTCGCAGATGGTGACTAGTGTGGAGTGGATTTGAGCAAAGTTGCTATCAGCTGTGATCACATGGCGCGGCAGTTTCTCGAGGCAGATGGTGAGTGTGAACTCTGAGGCGCGAGAAAAATTACATGTAGTGCTGCCCATGCATCATGCTGCTGCCAGAGTTAATTGAGTTCTCTCGATCTTTGAATCAGTTTCAGGGATATTCTGACTGCCACTGGGTCCCTTTAGGATCTGGTTTCTTGTTCGGACATTTAATTTACGCGCAGGTTCATGTAGGTTTTCCACTGCGAAGATGCAATGAGCAATTCTGAATAAGTAGATACACTTTTACTGTTGAAGCAACAGAAATGAATACGGTATGAAATTCAAACGGTCAGTGTGATAACGTTGTCTCTAGGATACATGATCACTATGTTTTGGCTGCAGAGAGAGGAAATACAGCTGAAGGGCCACCCACACCTTCGACACCTGTGTAGACAAGGACTCTCATTATAATGTTCTGCAGACCCAGTAGAAACAGCTCGTGTCTAGCTGGCATGCACAAGTTAGAAACAATGACCCTGTCCACTTTTGGATGCATTTTTATTTTGAGGTTGTTGTAACCCATTGCAATGACTCTTGCTCTCCTCCCCCAACCTCCACCTACAACCCAACCACCTCCTCTCTCCCTCCCTCCCTCATCACAACAAGTCAGATCCCTCTGACCCATATTCATCAACCTGCCTGCATGTTTCTTTCAGATTTGTTGCGGTTGCTCCCATGTGGTCTGCTTGTTTGTGTCTTGCTCACACTAGCAGATTATAAGGCTTTTTGCCAGCATCGTGTGCAACCTGGTTTGAATAAAGGATGATTTTCTGGCAGGCTTGCAGCATTACATCATTCACAGGGAAAGGTAATTGTCAGCTGAAACAGATAATTCTATAATCTTCTGTGGGTTAACTTGGTGTTACCCCACTGGGAAAGTCCTGTCAGATTAATCAAAATGTTACCCATCAACAATGACTGTACGGGAGGCTAGCAGCCCCAAAACAATAGCCGTTTACCATTAGCATTTGAGTTAGATCCGGATTGAAACCCATCATCAACTGTAAGGCTAATTCAGGCTGACAGGACGTGACAGAATAAACAAAGAAGTTCAATACCACTTCACAGAGTGGAAACCCATCCTGAGTCATTTGTAAAAGCCTCAGTCATTGTAATCTCTTAAAAGAAAATCTAACACAACAGTAAGTAGGTTTCATTCTTGCAAAATTGAATTTCACTGCCAAACAATCTAGCACAGCTGAAGAAATCAATGTGATTTCCAATGTATTCCATTATATTTTGGATATCAAGCGAGGCAATATGTTGTGTTTCTTAAGGGCTTTCAGTTTGATTTGCACTGTTACCAGAAGAAATCGGTGGAGAAGAAAAGATGCTGCGTGTTTGAATTGCTGCATGAGAGCAAAAACTTTTCACACTTGTATCATCACATATCATTTTTTTCCCCTTTTGCTTTTCAGCCTGGATATTTTTGCCATTATACACAAGACAAAAGGAGCAGAAAGATGCATCAGAAAGGTGATATCTATGAACGGATAACACCTTTTGTTTGGTTGTAACATTATAAATAGTAGAGATATCACACCAACGCAACAGTCTTCAGTTTTCTTTTACTGTGCAAAAGTTTATAGAGGCCTGCAGAGTCCTGACGTGTTGTTTTGCACCGTTCTTCAAATGCAATTTTTTTTTAATGCCATCAAACTCAAGTCAGTAGTTAGTGCAATTAATGTCATTCTTGGCTTCGTCTAGGTGAGACCATGACAGGCAAATTAGTTTTATTGTGTACGTTCATACAGCGCTGCAGATCTCAGTGTAATCTGATCAAACACTCACACATACGCACGCAGAGCCCGGCACAAAACAAAACAGATGTAGGACTAATGACCCACTCGCAGAGTAAATGACAGTTGAAATAGGTTTAGAGCAATCTGGAATCAGATAAATGGACCTAATCTTGTTCTGGTCGGGACCCTGGCCGGGAAATGGCTCCTGACACCTGAGACCCTGCTACACGTCAAGGCTCAATCGAGGCTGGCGGCACAAGCCCATACATCTCCATTTTAGATGACAAGACACAAATCTGAATCCTCAAGCAGAAGAAAGCCTGGGAGGGTCAGTTGTGGTTTAGTGTGAGATTAAAAGGAGGAGAAAAAGAGGAGGCGGCCGTGGTCAACAAAGATAATGTGTACGTTTTCCTAGATAGAGGTGACAAGAGAAATGGCTCTGATTTAAACCTCATTAAGCCTGGCTAAAGGCTGACTAAAACCCGGTCCTATTCCTGAGAGCGGTTGTTATTTATTCCTGCCAGGGTTTAGTCAGAGAATTAAAATCAGTTTAATTTCTCCAAACTTCTAATGTCAAGGCACACAAGCAAGAATTCATTTTAGATCTGCAGGGGAGACAATTTTAATTACAGCACATCGATGCAAACTTTTCTGTGTTAGCATCAAACATCCCTTTATGTTCTGACATTCAAACCAGGGATGTCCATCCACAAATGTACAAATATCCACTGGTTCCAGGTTTGCAAATGTGAGGATTTTCTGCTTTTTTGACATTTTATCAACCATTAATCAATTATCATTAATTAATTTAACGCCCTGAGTCTTTCCTCGGGCTGAAGAGTAATGGAGATCTATGGAGGACCCACAACCTTTACCAGCAACACTGAAATCTGCCGCCTGTGATGTCAGATGACAGAGAAATGTCATTCTCTAATATTCACCCCATCACCTTCAATCACCACCGCAGACACACCTCATAAGACGAAGGCCAGATAGCAAAGATCAAAGATGAAAATTGCTGGCAGAAGACATGTTGGCAGGCGAAATGGAGCACGGGTCCAGAAGGAGAGTGAGACGACACAGCAGACTGTCATTTTTATGACTCTGTATTCAATGCTTTTCTTTAGTCCGGCCAGAGAGTTTTATTGACGCATCAGCTGACCTGTAACATCCAATCACATTCACACAAATGCATTCTGCTCTCTCCTGAAGCCAGCGTCGCTTTCTGCCACAACTCCTCATCACTACGTAAACCTCCTCCTTAAACAATTTAAACTTTGATATCGTTACTCAGATATTCATGTGTGCTTCCAGCTGCAGTAAATCTAATATGCGTTATGTGTGAGGGGGTTTCCTTCTGCGCCTTGAGCTCCTTGAAAGAATAGAGCCATTTCTGCCAAATGTACACAAAATGTGATCAATTCTTTGACATAAGTGTTGAAAATGATTTTCTGAATGCTTCTTGGTGAGCAATCTGCATCACCTTAAAATCCAAGAACTCTGCAAAGTTCAAGTGTCACTTGGGAATGTTACTGAATTTGACTCGAGCTAAATATGCGCTATCAAGTTAGTCTTTATAACTGTACTGCACTTTATGAACTTTCTATTAACTTAAACAACATGGGCAACAAACAGCAACTGCTTCCTATAAATATTTACGCATTGATATGAACTGGATTTAGAGAAGGCGCCGCTCCATTGATCAGGAAGCACTCCGAAAGTATGACCTGTTGCAAAGAAATGGGATCATATCGCTTCCACAATCCCTCTCTGCATCTCCAAACTGGTCACCGGTCAATTTTAAGGCAGCTTTTCTTTAAAAAAAAAAAAATTGATTGGTTTAAATGAGCAGCTGATTTTTATCCCTTAAGCTGCATGACCGACCGCTGACCTTGATATGATCCAGTGCTCTGCTTCTCGCACACAGATCCTCAGATGTGGCCCTTCTGGTCAATCCGCCATCAAGGTTTGAAGAATAAAAGCGACCCTGCTTTTGCTACCAGAGCAACCAGACATGGGAGCAACCCACCAGCGGAGACGAGAGGTTAAAAAACAGACTCTTGTCTTCTGGTTCTATCTCAGACTGTATTTTTCTTTACATGGACATTTATTCTGTGCGGTTCTGTCGTCTTTCTGTTGTTTTAATGGAATCATTTTGTGTCTGTTTACCGTGAAGCCCTTCTTCAGCTGTGTTTAAAAAGTGCTACATAAAGAAAGCTTATTATTGGTGGTGCAATAGAGCCCACAATCATCAAAGCAGGGTTTGCGGTTTGTGGTTGTGAGATCTATCTCGTAGTCGGCTTATTGGAAATTCTTTCTGGTGAGAGAGACAATAGCACAGCAATTTTTCCACATGTCATTTTCAATTTTCACATCACAGGATAAAACCACGGCAGTGATAAACTATCATTTAATTAAAGCATACATAATAAATGTGCTCTCAGTTATGGACATTTATCAACATGCCAGTGTCAGTAAATATTTAGGTATTTATTAGGCCTCTGTTTGCTTCGCTGCAGGTCATGAAGATGTAGAGTTACATAACGGCTTGATTTGATCACTTGTTCTTTAACGTGAGTCATAATTGATCAAGAGACCGTAAAATGCACATCTGCGGCTGGAAGATTACTCCACAAGACTCAACAAGGTAGGAAAAAAATACAAGACGCGCGGATTAATACGGCCATAAATCGAGTGTAAAACTACAGTTCTTATCAGATACAGACACAGTGACGTTCATTACTCCAGCAGAGCGCCTCGCCAATGATGCACGGTGGAGGTGACGACCCCTGAAGCACTCTCTGTGTGTTTATGATAAAGCAAAAGGGGCGTATTATGTGTGCAGACACAATACATTTGTTAACCATTTTCACTCCTTGTAAGACCAGCCAGGCCACGAAGAGGCCGTGGCACTCCAGGAATGCATGTGGTGAAAGATACAGATCCAGTTTGTGTCATTCAACAAAGGGATGAAGTTTGATATACTTTCATTAGCTTTGTTGGCTTCACGATTCGTTACGCGGGGTGGTGGATTCAAGTGGTAATAGAGAGTGCGACATGTGGGGGGTGGGGGGTGGATTATGATTTATTCTTTTAATTAAGATGTTAAATGTGACAGATTGGTTACGGTGATTACATGCTGATTTGAACATATGTAAAGATGGTAGATTCATTTAAAGATGCAGGCTCCTGTGTGTGGCATCATTAAGAACTCCAGGCCTCCTTATCTGAAAAGCAAACTAAACATTTCCTGCTGTAACAGAAGCTGTGCCTACTCGATCTCAGCACAAACAAAAAGCAGAGGGGTTGATTCTCGCTGGCCGACTCTCAGCTGCTCATTAGCTTATGTTTATGGAAAGTGCGAAACGCTATCCTCCCCCATTTTCCTTCAACTTTAGAGTACAGCGCTTTATCTCGCGGCGTGCCTAATGTACAGCAAAGTATCACATTCCATGGCAAACAACGAGATATGTTCCAGTTACTCATTAGAGCAAAACAATACCGGGATGGTGACTCAAGACTAATATCACCCTCTGAACTAATTGCAGTGCAACGTTCAGCCATGCAGAGGAAATGGACGACATTTGGAATGACATTTCGAACCTCCCCTCACAGAACGAGACGTGAAATCATGGACTCGGGACAAGACATGTGACAGTCATAAAAATTCTGAGCGGGTTCCCTCCAATTTCACGGCACTGAGTCTTGCATAAAGTTTAAGGTGACAGTGTATACACACCGACATCAATGTCGCTTTTTTCCACCACTTCATTATAATTAATCGCATATCTCTAGGGCACACGGAGTGAGCAAGAGAAGCTAGTTGAAGCCGGGACGGCTGTAATCTGACATTGATGTACAGCAAAAATGGAAGTCCTCGTTCACCTTCCCTTTGTTCCGGGGAAAGGGAAGTGGTGTGTGAAAGGGTGTAATTAATGAACCTACAAATAGCTCCAGTTTCGTTTAATGACAATCTATGTGTTAAGAGGCAGTACCCTTTGTTACTGTGGGTGTGGGAGTGCTGGCAACACAGACTCCCAATAGAGCCCTGACAGGTAATTCTGCATTTTGAAATGGTAATGAAGCAGAATGCATCACTGGATTGCACCTAGGGGACTAACATGTTGAGCGTCCTTCAGGGTGTAAAAATGTAATGCTCTTGATCATCAACGAGGCCACTGGCAGCAGAGTAGCAGCGGGTGCGAAGGTCGAGAACCGTATCTGTGTGACTTACCCCAGGGCCTTGCCAATGCAGCCAATTTCTAATTGCTGCTTTAAACAGGGCAAATGAAGCTGGCATGACAAATTGCGTCAAAACAAGTCTGTAGGCTGGCGCTCAGTTAATTTGTGAGACACAGAGATGTATTTGGTGCCAGGAAGAGCTCACGCGTAATGAATATCATTTCCCAGGTAGCAACCTGCAGATGATGTATTTTGCTGCATGCTGCACACAGTGCATTGCAAGACAGGCAGACTGCTCTTTGTCTAATTTAAGATGAACCCGAGCGGTGTCTATGCTGCTATCGCATATGATGAGTGTTGTAAAAAGGAGACGTTATTGGCTTCTCCTTTAATTAAATGCAATGATTTTGATGTTGTATGAAATCGTTACTATAAACGAGATGCTTTCCTCTTAAGAGCCATTCTACACATTCAGCGATTAATTAATTTTTCACATCAGACAATTTCCAAGACCATATCTTTGTCTTTTATCTGTCAGGCCGCAAAAAAGAAAAAAAGTTTCTGGCGCCATCGCTGCCCATCTATTTTCACAATATGCTTATCTCAGTCCCTGAAAGATTCTCATTGTTCTCGTTGCTAATCCTCTAAATCTGCAGCATGACTCAGAAGTTAACCACACTCTCTTGTGCCAATACAATTCCGTTCTGTATTATCCTCCAACAGGAGCCGCGCGTCATTTTTCCCTCTGAAACAATGCGCCTGAAATGACTCCTTGTCTGCCAAACAGATGATAAAATGCCCAGCTGTGAGTTTTAATAATGCTCACTGGCAAACACGAGTCAAAGGAGCAGTGAAAGGTATAACAACGCACTTTATTATAATGAAGCTCATTGTCTCGCACATCACTGGGTGACCTGATACAGAAATGGTTGACGTGCAGCACCCACCTCTGTTGTGTAACTGGGACAATAAAGAACCTGCGGCACTTATAAACGCGTCCACTCGCGGTGCATATGTCTCCTGGATAAATAGGAAAGAAAGGGAAAATAATGAACAAAGTTTTGCCTACTGCACCGTATAAAATAAACCGCTGACAGCTTACATGCATGTTGTTCTTGATCCTTGACCAGACCTAGTCATTCGAAGCCTTCAACAGCCAATTGAGATGAATCCATAGGAATGTAATGCATTCTTTGGAAGGGGCTGGCCAGTGGGAGTCGCCTGTTAACCTTCACGGTCACAGGAATTCAGTCATTATTAAAAAGGATGCTGGCAGCCTTAATACAAAACCATGGCAAGCTGTGACATTCCTGCGCAAGTGTGGGTGCTTTTCAGCGTGGCCCCTAATCTCCAAGGTCTATTTTGGACATCCATTGGTCCCCAAGGTCCCCTTACCCCATGTCTCTCTATCTCCATCTCACCAACTGCACACTGTCACATAATACAGTGTCTGCCTTTAATTACTGTCTGGAAGTATCAGGGTTAAGGGTTACACATTCCATCGGGAGCCTCTGTGGGTGTGTACGTGTGTGTTATATGTGTGCGTGCGTGACTGTCTTGACTCAATGTGCAGAATGTCCTTTGTATGACGACTAGAGTATTGAGGGAAGTGCTGAATTCCACGGCACTTTTTCCCCTTGCTCATCACGTATCGCACACCCTTGACCTGCCACTACATTAGCCCCTCAGACCTGTTTTAGGAGTGCAAATGGTTTGCAAGGGGCCGCCGGGAATGTGCTGGAGCTGTGATTGCAAGTGTCTAATTTAAATGTGAGACAAAATTCTGAAATGATATCAGACACAATTTAATCCGCTGCGATATGCAACCCAAACCCAAAAAAGGTTTGTTGCCCTTGAGGTTAAAGCCCTGCTATCCCCGGGGCTCAACTTCTACTTTCCCTGACAAGAGACAAGATTAGCCAGCTGTACTAAAGACCAATCTGCTGTCGGCGAAAGCAGCTAATTTGAGCTCTTATCTAAAAGCGAAAAAGGTAAAATTATTTCTACATGGAGGTAAAGCCCTTCGATATTGGCTTTAATGGGCAAACATCTCCATAAGCATATCTGACACCCACACTATCTACACTGTGAGGCCAATCCTCTATACATGAGGGTAGAAACAAAGCCGGCCGGTCAGAGATATGAATAAACCACCAACACCCCACTCTGTCATCTGGCTACAAATATGATTGCATAAATCAGCCAGTGGCCTCTCATGCTCTACTGTCATCCACAAGTCATCAATCCAACCAGGCTATAAATTAAAGCAAACAAACTTAGGTGTCGGGCTACAGTAATTGGGTTTGCTGTCTGTTGTTATATTTTCTTATCTGGTGAGTTGTTATGCGTAATCATAAAATTCAATGACTAAACATAATAGTGTTTTCATGATGGGAAGACAGGCAAGCACAGGGGTGGATTTGAATACGCTTTAGCTGAGATTTAGCAGCTCTGCCTTCTGTGCTGTGACCGGCATCGTTTTTTATCGAGTTTTTATTAAATGCTCAAAGTCGCCAGTGCAATCCCACACAGGCAGAAATAACATATTGTTGAATGCTGATGCATTGCTCCCTGAAAACATAATCTAGCGACTGGGCAAAAATAGGCTGTTTATCACGGGATCTGTTGACTAAACTGTCTCAGACCATTAAGCAGATCCCTGAGACGCTGATTACTAGTGGGGACAAAAACATAAAATGCAAATGCTTACAATGACTGAGGTGCAAGGCCATGATGCACACCCCCACTTAATCAGGGAAAACAATGATGTAACACTTGACAACGGAGGAAGGAAAAAAAAAAAAATAAAGACGACTTCGCGCTCACAGTGAGGAGTTGGATATTTTTATTACACCGAGATGAGATGCACAACAGGGCATCAATCCCATTCATTGGCTATTCAATACAATATGCATATATAAAGCTGCTGAATTATAAATGATGCACTTAAAGTGAAAGCATGAGGGTATCTATTGATTAGGCCTCTTACATCAGTCATATGACCCATAGATTATCACATGATCTGCACAGATTGCCTTACTCTCAACGCTCCGTTGGCGACACATCTCCGCACAGGAGCCCGTCGTCCAGTGGAATAAAATGTGTTGATCCATTGATGAGATGATCTTTACTTGTTTATCAAGCAGCCTTGACCTTGACCATGTTGCAGGACAAAGAGCGGGTAAAGAACCACAAGAAGGAACGACAGCGATACACAGAATCAGCAGCTACAAGTAGCAGTAGATGCCTGAACAATTAACCTACCATCTCCATGATTAAGTCAACTAAAACTAATTGGTTAACATCTCTGTTGTCAAATTCTTTGAACTATTAAGCTCACTTTAACTGATGACATTGGCACGTGTCACAGTATCTACATGAACCGATGATGGTGGCATCTACGGTATGCCGTTCTCGTACAGACAGGGGTCGGATGATAACAACAACAACAAAAAAAAAACAATTTCTTGTGAAGTCCCATCTAGCAGATATGGTGCACTGTAAAGCTGCCACTTTTTTCCCTCTTCTTATCCAACTAAGGCTTAGGTGCCTTCTCTCCCACTGAGTTGCCTTATCCTCCTCAAGCATCTGTTTTTGAAGCCAGGCAGCTTAAGCACAGATTAATGGGGAGTCCTAGAGTTCTTGCCGTGAGGGCACAAAACAGAAGTCTTGGCTTGAGTTTTGGCATCAGGACCTGCATGCAGCGAGTCGCCATTATCAGCAACATATCTCCTCGGCTGCTGAGACAGCAAGTTTGCTAACATCGGCGCTTTGACTTATCTCAGCGTTGTACTTTTCAGTTCTTCGGGCGGCAGCACCTTAAATTGAGAATCCATGGGTGTTCTCTGTTTACTGTAGTACCTCCACTTTCATTTGCGGCCATTTGCTGCCTTTTTTTATTTCGCCGGCGTGTGATACATTGGTGTAAATGTGCTGTAATAAGATAGTTGTCTTCTACTTTCATTACCGCTTTCATTATCTTCAAGAAACGCTGAAACAGCGTCTGTTGTAGATGGTGCTGTAGTATAGGCCTACTGGCATTTATTACCCAATCAATACTCACCTTAATCTAATTTAGTAGGAAGTAGTGAACTCTTTCACATTATCCCCTCCCCCGTCTCATTGAGCCCAGCCTGGGTAAAAAGGCCTCTCATTCTCTCATTCTCTCATTCTCTTGCCAGGCTTTTCATCCTACAGACAGATACAATGTTCCTGAAGCCCTGCAGTGACTGTTCTCACGCTTTCTCCCTCACAGCTTTTAAAAAAGGGGGAAAAAAGAAGGGTCCTTTCCCGAGCCCTCTCTCTTTCTTTCCCCCCAGGAAAAGAGGCTGGGGGCAGCAATCCAGCCACCACCCCTCCCTCAAGTGTATCTCGAACCCTGCGGGCTGTGCTCAGCCCCCAGTTTACCCAAACGCTGTAAAATGTGCCGAGTGAAACGGCCCTTTTTAAGGGGAGCCAAAGTGAGCAGAGTATGAAATGGTAGCTCTGACACAATCAGTGTGCCTGGACTACCAGCCATGATGTTTAATCAGAGATTAAATACACACTGCATTACAATCCCCAGGCTGGCACAGTGACAGCACCCTCATCATTCTCGACTATTTCCAGGAAATATAGACAGCAGAGAAACCCCCCGAGGTCAGGTCTAACTATGTTTATATCTGCTGATTATCTTTCCTTTTATTTTTTTTTTGCTGTGGCTCTAGCTGATTTATTTAGCTCCCTTTTTAGTCTAATTTGAATTTTCACAGCAATCATGAGGCCATCACTGGACCACATGCTGTGCGACTACCAATTCAAACTGGTAATTCCTATGCAAATCTTGTATTAGAAGTAATGCCATTAAGCTTAATGCATTGGAAACATTCAAACATCAAACACAAATATCTCATCTCTTCTAATCTTGTTGACAATTGACTCGCAAAGAAGATGCACGGTTATTAGCCTGTAACCTCAGACTTTTAATGCTTTCAACTTCTTGGAATGGGTGGGCCCACTGCCATCAGACTATGTTTACTGTGTGATATTCCCCTCTGCGTGTCTGTCAGCGAGCGCGTACGCAGCAGGGATCCAATCTCAAGAGTAAAAGAAGCCAGACCGAACAGCATCTATCTACCCACAATGGCTAATTTTGCTTTCAGTTCCTGCCCCATGTCTTCATATGTGGCAATTTGCATTCAAGATGGAAACATGCGAAACTCTGATTTGGTCTGATTTTCACTGATTTTGCTCCCAACTGCAGCACTTAGTGGATGCTGATTGCGGTTAAAATTACCACTACACGCTATCATTGGAAGAAACTACTATTCAGAGTCATTTCTGGGAAAAAAAAAAAAATCATTGAATTACATTGTAGTGCATAGGCCATTTATGTTTTTAAGCTCAATCAAGCTCAGTCCGTGGTAACAAATTGCCCTTGTGGTTGGTGTGACTGTGAAGTGAGATTTATGGCCTAGTGAAGCTGTTGAACGAGCAAATCAATAGATTCATGTTTGATATAGTGTGTTGCATTCAGAAACACCCCCATGCACCATTGTTCTACGTCCACCTCTGAGATAGACAATTCTTCATTGTCATTTTGAGAGACATGACATTCACAGCGCACCTTCGACAATAGGCTTTTGTGTCTTTTTGCCAAGGCCTGAAAATACTTTGAGGCAGCTGATTTTGATATAGATATAAACAGTCATCCGTCTACCTACTTCCAGAATTAAATTATAAAACTGGGGCGGTCACATCTTTTACTTCAGCAAATGGATCAAGTGCAACAATGGAATAGCACTTAATTAGAGGCAAAAGCCTTAAATTGAATATTCGGCTTCAGTATGAAATGAGTCATATTAAGAAAATCTTAAAAAGCAGCAAAGAAAATATTATTTTTGACATCTACAATAGCCTACGCTGACATTCTGCTATCGAATATGAATTGTAGAAATCCTCATCAGTCTGCTGTGATGATCTAGTAACTCTCTAAAAAGACTAGCATGTTTTTTAAGCAATATTTCTATTGAATGCTGCATTTTTCCAACACACGAATAGACAAAAATCTTTTAGATACTTTATAAAAACACTCAGAATAAGAGAAAACAGAAACAGAAAGATAAATGGAGAATTTCAAAATAATTGTGCACAGAGTCACAAAGTTTGAAGGTTTCCACATGTTTTCAAATGATCCTGCCTTTACTCTGTTTATGTAAGTCAGTCTCTCCAAAACAAAGACACCTTCTCTTCCTGCACAACTATTCTCCAGTATTACTTTAAAATTCCCACACAGAATATCCTTCCCTTCGTCAGACTGCCATCAGACAGCAATGTCAATATATACATAGGGCCTCTATTCTCTGCACACCTACAGTGTATCTGCCCTCAATGTATGGATGTATTGCCTGAGAAGCGAGAAACAGGAGGTGTATATCTTAATATGCTGATGTGCTTCATACCAGATGTCAATAGCAGTTTTGAGGAAAGGTTTCTCGGTTGCTTCTTTCTGTTTTTTGCTGCCTGCAGAGTATACAGAGATACGGCTTTAATGGTTTGGTATTGAAGGTTATTCAATATTTACCCACATTGGAAGAGCCTCTATTAAGAAAGAGAGCGCTGCAGAACGTAACTGTGCAGATCAATAATACCATTTCTAATTTGGGAGCCGTGGACCCCCCTTTGATAAGGCAGGTATAGCAGCTTGACTTTCAGTTTAGATTTTCTTGCATGTGTTGAATACAAAGTCTCGATATCTCTGTGGAAATATTTAAATAAATGTTATATTTCTCGTCACTGATTGCAGCGTAGGTATTTGAAAATGCCTTTATATTTGGAATGTAAAGGCATCCAGACCAAAATGCTCCAGAGATGAAACAAGAGTACATCCATCTGTGGAATATACTGTACACCGTTCAATGTAATGGAGCAGCTGTAATACCTCCCTGTACCAGACACCCTCCATATCCCATCTCTATTAATATGCAAACATCTGCCTCCTCTCTTTACGAGGTGTGAATTTTAAGTTTTCTCAACAGCATCTGCAAGCCAACGGTGCCCAATTGGGGATTGGCCTGCTAAACATTTACCAGCTGTTGACCCTACGGATGACGTCTGTGTGTAACAGAGCGCCGTACGAGATGACAACAGTTACCACACCGGTCCTCTGTGTCCACTTTCCCAGGAATCTCTTTATCTGTTTCACTGTCTTAAGCTGACAGACTGCTCAGTGAGGGACGTTTTTCTATGCCACAGATGCTGCGTTAGACACATTGAGAGACCTATTAAAAGCTTTGTTCCCAGGTTCCACCTCAACAGTTTTAAAAAGTTAAGTTGTATTTAGGTGTTCTGTCTCCGACTACTAGCTGAAACTTTTATCAAGGTCACATATTGCTCCCAGACATAATCACCTTGTAGTCTTTTCTTTCCAAGTTAATGAGCGATTGCGTTATTGACAAAAGGCGAGAGATTGAAGAAGAAAAAAACCTTTGTGGTATCTTCATTGTCAGAACAAGCATGTAGAATTCAATACAAAGGGCCTCTATTCATCGGCAACAGTGACAAGCTCCTGCTCTTTAAAACCCAAAGGAAAAATCAATACTGTGCGAATGTAGCCTTCTGTCCCTCCACCCGTCCACCTGTCCACCCCTCTATCCTGTCATTTCTATCTCGGTTTGGAGAGTTTTGTTTGCACTCAGACCGGCTCCACTTCAATCACCCCCCTCCCTCCCAGCAGCACCATGGCAAAGGTCTACATCAATCTGCCCCTCCAACAAATAAGACCTAACATTCGAGTGAAGTCCATACACTTCATATCATGGGAGCACTCTCAGCTCTCCGCGTGAATCATCAAGCTGTGATGAGCATGGAAAGCGTATTAGAAGGTCTGTTAACTGTCTGATTGGAGAGATATTCTCATATTTGTTGATAAGTGTTTTGTGTTTGTTGTTCCTGCTGATTAGACACCTAAACTCATGACTCTCCAGTTTTGATGATGATGAATATGATGCGCCACCAGCAATTCAGGCTGGAAATCTGTATGCTAATTTCGCATTTGAGATGAAGTAATTTGGCCTAATGCGCTGGAAAAATTCCGATTTAACCCTTTCTGAGACTAATTGAATGAGAGAGCGAGAGTGAACAAGTAAAGGTGTGTACATGGATGGTATCTGAGCACCGGATAAATCCAGGTTCAAAACTTCATTTAACTTTGTCGACGTATTAAGGGTCAAATGTTTTTACAAAAGGAAATTTGGATATCTCTTTTTATCACTCCATAAATCAGAAAAAAATGAAAACAGCCATGTTTTTAGGAATAAAATGTCACATAAATCAGGCTATGAATGATATATGAACAAGCCCTCTCTGCAAAAACCTTCAGAATATAAATGGGAATAAAAAAGGATGGTTTGGTATAAGTGTTTTGGAGATTGTGATTTTCTGGCTCGGAGTATGAGGAAAAACTCATTTTGAGAAAACAGCTTCAAAGTTATGTATTGCAAAACTCACACCAGAGGCAACAACAGGTTAAAAATCACCATGAAACTACCCCAATGTGTTGCTTACAATACATACATTCATTTTTTTCTATTTTATTTCTTATTTATTAGTATATCCTCATCGACCTTGTGTATGCGAGTTGCTGTAACAAGCGAATTTCCTGGTACAGGATCAATAAAGTCTATCTTATCTTACATAAAGTATTAAGTCATCAAGTTTTCTGTAATATTACATTTAAATATGCTAACTCAGATAATGGGCAAGTTAAGATAACGTACCTGTTTGGATTTCTTTAGTAGTATGGGGCCAACCAGATCCAAACTGTGGATGAGCTAGGAAGAAGCTGACGTCATTTCGTGTTTATGAAACCATCTTTCAATTCATTTTACTGTGTGTACCGAGGCGCTACCTTCCTGGAATACAGGAATGTCATAAGAGGACAGTTTTTGCACCATAGGGTGCTTCAGTTAAATGGCATCATATTCCTCGGCTGTTATATGACCGTGCAGAGCAATCACCACACCTAATGTCTCCCATGGCTGCTTATATCACTGCATATCCACCACCGTGTTTAACAGCTGGTAACAAACTTTGTGAGCTGTTAGTCTCCTTTGGTTTTCCTGTCCACATGTAGGGGAAATGGTAAAAATGAATCTTTAGACCACGTAATGTCTTTTCACTGCACATGGCTCCATGTGTTATACTTCTCAGACACGGTTGCGTCTATGAAACTTTGAAACAATCAGTTTTTAAATGGAAATTATATATGTCCCAGTTCACAGCGCAATTTTAGATGATTCGGTTCTGCAGCTATTTTTGAAGCTGTATTTTTGGGTTGTTTAACAACTGCTCTGTTAATTGTCAGTCTGAATCAGAGCTTCAACTGGTGACCAATGTTCCACTTTGTTGACGCAGTTTGTCAGTCTTTGGCAGATGATCCTGAAGCCTGTGTCCCATGTCACATTTTGCGGTTTTCTAATAAATGTTCCTGCTTTTGGAGAATTGTTTCGCCTCTTCGGGACTCTTGTTTGTTGCCATTTATCTTTGAAAACTTTCAATGCAAATGGATGATGTCAGACTGTATCAGCCAAAAGAGACAGCCTGCTGCATGTAGCTGATTTTATAATTGTGATTTATTTATCCTCTCTCTTGTTTCAGTGTCAGTGGTGATGAGAATGTGATTCATGTTTCGGATGTTGCACTTACTTCTGTCCTTTCTTTGACCTGCTGCATGTCTGCCTTGTAATTGTGGTGCTGGATTTTTTTTTAAAAAAGCTTCATTCCAGGTCTCAAAGGAGGCCAAGAACCACCAAGGGAGTTTCCTCTTCGAAACACCACTGATCAGAAACCACATCAGAAGTCATCAAATTTCACTGAAACACAGAAAAACAGAGGGCCTAGAATTACCCTTTGAAACATTAACAGTCTGCGGACTGAAATAACCTTTCAGGAGTTCCTATTTTTGCCTGAAGTTCTGGTTTAGATTGATAGCGGGTTAGATCTCATCAGAAGACCTTTGTTTAGTGCTAACATTTGTGCTTGTTTATGACCGTATGTTTTCTAACCTCACAAAATGTCCCCTCTCAGTTCCAGTAAACAGTAAATCCACCCAGAAACAGATTTCCCATTCACAGTATTTCCAGCCTCTTTCATCGGCGCATTGCTGAAATATTTACTTCCTGCTCACATTTATTAACATGCAAACTGGGTTTTCTTTAATGATGAATCTATTTTTTATTGTGTTGTTTAGGTGATGATTTTCTTGTTCACATTTCCTGGCCGAACTGTCAGATCTTAAAAAGGTTACTCACCCTGTCGGGAGAGGCGGAGGCAGGGTCAGCAGGAGTCAATTATGCAAAGACAAAGTTTGTCTATGATCATCTGACGTGTGTGATCTGAGCAGTGAGGCTCCAACATGTTCATTAGCACAGATGTCTTTCAAAACTGTAGCAGCTAGTCTTTTTTTTTTTTTTAATCACAAGAATGTCTTGATGTTTCGGACTTCCCTTTAAGCCGCTCACTGATGATATGGGTTTTATTATTTAATTATCAGTGACAAGAACATGGGCTTGATTAAATGTGTCACTAATGGTGATACCGTGATTGTTTAGAAGGAAATCTCGCAAAGTCTGTTTGACTTCCAGTCAGTCGAGAGAAAGTACAGATTAGTAACAGATTAAAGGGAAACAAATCCAACAGAAAATGACTACTGCCACGAGAACGGCTTCAGTTCTCCTTGGCATATGCACACCATGTCTGCTGGAGACATGAATCACCATTCTTCCAAAACATATTCCCTAGTTTGGTGTTTTGAATGGTGGTGAAGACTGTTGTTTAACCAAAATCTCCCATGTGTATTCAATTGGGTTGTGATCCATTGACTGCAAAGACCATAGCATATGGTTCGCATGTGTTCAACCACTCAGTAACCCTTTGCCCTGTTTATCGCATCGCCGTCTTACAAAAAACAATTCTCAAATTAGAAATGTTTCACAATGAAAATGTTTCCCAGAAAGGATGCCCGGGCTTGTAGAAGAGTTGACATGTTGACCTGTGCCTGGAGCAACCTGATCGGTTGGTCAAACGCTTGGTTGTGGTTGGTTTGAAATGGAAAAACTTATGTTTTACTCATGATACACAAAATACACTTAAAATCTGTACAGACCTACATCTCCCCCTGCATGTTTTGCATGTTCCAGCCTCAAAGAAAGATGCCTCAGCATAAGTGGGTGATGCTTCTCTGCTAATTTACCCAGGTTAATCTGTCACCCATCTCTATCTTTTGATAGCAAGGTATGAAGCATGTTTGAAGAGAAAGTCAGGGATCAAATTAGCAACATTATGCACAGGCTCTGCCTGCAGTCCTGTTCAACTTGGCTCGCTGCTCTTTAATT
Organism: Nibea coibor; assembly: GCA_023373845.1. Taxonomy (NCBI): domain Eukaryota; kingdom Metazoa; phylum Chordata; class Actinopteri; family Sciaenidae; genus Nibea; species Nibea coibor. The sequence continues at coordinate 5,178,815 of CM041725.1, forward strand.
TACTTGTGACATATGGATCATCAGCTCTGAATACAATCTCGCTGAGTCTAGAAACTGCAGCCCGAAGTCAAACATCTTGTACTCTTGTGCTGATTGACAGCTTTCTTCTGCAAATAGCATAAACATAAGAATGTCACCAGGCCATTTGAAAGACATATAGCACCCTAATAATGTTCAGTTTTCCAGCAGCTATACCGTTTCCAATGAGCTTTTTCCTATTTGTGGCCTCATGTTTTTGGATTTGAGTGGATATGTGAAGTATTCTCTAGCAGAGGTAATGGGTTCTGTCAGTGCATACTCTCTGCAAGCTACTTATTACCCTCCACGCACCAGCCCATCAATATCAAAGGCGTCACTGGTGAACAAAAATACACCAGTAAACTTTCTCAGATGTCCCTCAAACAGCTTCAATCAAAACAAGTCAATATACATTATATCTCTGCTCCCAGGGAAAGGTTGAGGCCTGCAATTTTATGTACAGATTGCGTGGGGAGCGACAGGGGAGGGTCATAACCATCCACGGAGCAAACAACACTTATCCAGTCAGCACATATAGGTGAAACGTGGTGTGTGATGGAGATCTGTTGATTGCACAGCAGAAGGGGTCGGTGAGGGAACATGAGAAGTTTGTAAAGCAGGCAACTTCACGCTCAATTCATCACATCTCCCTCTCATCTCTGTCACAGAAAGTGAATTGGAAATTGCTCCAACAGAGATAATCAGCACGTTAGGAACTGGGGTAAAAAAAGAAAAGGAGATTTGTCCTCCTACAGACCACTCTGCATTAAGGAGAAAACAGCATCGGGATGACAGTAGTGATTTCCTTTGTTGCCCTGTGTTTGAGGTTGAGGCACTTCTCATTAGGTCTTATTTCATGTGCGAGCACACAGCGAATTGATTCATTGACGTGATGACCTGGAAGCCCACCAGTGGTGCTCGGGTCACTTCTAAAACTGTGATTAATCAGCTGCTTCACATAGCTTGACAGACATCGCACCAGGAAGAGAAATCGCTTTCAACAACAACAACCTCATTTTTCAAGAATAAATGAATGTTACGGCAGGTTTGTAGTGCAAAAGTCCTTACATTTGTAGAGACGCTTCGATGATATAATGCCACAGGTAATTCATAAGAAGACATTAATTCTGCATAACTGCCTGCGTTGAATTGTCATGCTCTCTTTGAATGTCTCTGATAAGTCCATATACTTGCTCAAAGAATAAATGTTAACGTTAGCGTCGCCTTCAATGGAGCAGTTAGAGTGGTGAAGGAAAAAAAAAGACTTATTGGAGAGAGAGCCTATCACATCAGCGCAGATTCTGCCAAGATGAACGGCACTGTCTCAATAAATTGTATTTTTGTGTCAGAGAAGCACGTGGGACCCTTGCCTAATGTAGCGTAAAAGTCTCTTTTGTGAAGCCTCAGATTCTTTGTATCTGGCTGTCAGAGCTAAACTAGGGAAATTGCAGTGAACAATAGAAATAGAAAGGAAAGAGAGGTCAGGGCGCCGAGCTTGTTCCAGGAAACAACATGTGCTCCTTCCAAAAGATGACAGTCGGAGCTTGACTGAGACGAAGATATTTTCTCAGAATCATTCTTGAGAGATACAATCTGCAGCAGGGCCGTTTTCGTACACGTATCTGTATAGACTTTTAATTGGCGGTTAAAGAAACCTTCAGCTTTCTGGAACATTTTCTAATGGAACTAATTTGTTAAATACATTGCTGTAAAGTAAATAAACAAGGACACCTTCATTATAACTCCGATATAACCCCTGTCCCAGACAACCATCTTGCCACTCATTCCTGTCATATGTTTGCTATGTTAGCTAGCCAGCTAGCAGGCCTACAGTAAGATAACAGAAATACGAATCGTAAATCACATTTTCCCCGTTGAACACTTCCTGTATACTTTTCTGTATTCCTCTGGTGTTTCAATGGACAGACACATTTTATTTTAAGACTTATATTGTGAAACTTTGGCAGGAAGGTTTTTGTGGTAAACCTCTAGTCCACTCTCATTCATGGCTTTAGGAGAGGCTGAGGCACAAATGACACTTAGTGGTACAATTTGGTATTACCGGCCTACCGGTATTATTTAGCTTGGTGTCAAACCGGTTTAATTTTTTATTTTGGACAATGTTATCTCAAAGTAAACATTTCCATTGAAAGTATTGTACACACTGTGAAAGGTGTAAAGGTGTCGCTAATTATACTAGTTTAGGTTGTGTTCCATTCAGGTCGAACAGTCAGGGTCTGGCTCTGCTGCAAAAAATGGAACAGAACCTTAATTAGTATGATTGGACACACCTATGATGACTATGAGTTGAGAGAAATGTTCAAACCAACAACGCACACTGACACAGTTGAAAGGCATGCGTTAGATGCTTTGAGAACTTCGGTTGGAACCTACCGACACATGCCCGACCTGAGATCACTGCTACACAGGGTGAGGAAAAGGCACAATGTCACCACAAGCTTTAATACATCGCAATTCTTTGTGTGTCTGCAACACTCTGTCAGGCTTTGGATTAATGCCCATACCATACATTTCATGCTCCATGCAACAGCATCTGCAGAGTGATATTGTTTTAAAAGGGGATAAAAAAAAATCTTAAATCACCAACTGGGCTTGTGTGAACATGCCAAATTCATCTTTTTAGCAAATGTGTTCTTCATGCTGTCATCTACTGACCGTCAGTGAAGTCCAACACTAAAGGCTTTATAGAAAAGCTGACTAACACTCCTCCTAATGGATTTCAGACACATGCTGAGATGCATTCCAGAGCCATCAGATCCATTAGGATGTTTTTTTTTTCTTCTGAAATGTAATGAAAGAACTTTGATTCAGGATGTCTGATTCCTGTGCTGTGTCTGAATTCAGTTGATGGTATGGCCACATTATCTCATTGAAAGTGATAATCACCAAAACAAACTGAATCTTGTCCAACACGACCCCCATTCCAATTCCAATTTATTTTACCACCCACAGCCTGAATCAAATTGAACCTACTGACCACGCAGATAGAAAAGGACTGGTAAACAAAACAAGATGTTGCACGCTTCCCCCTCATTAGATACTGAGAGTCCATTGAAAATCAACAACATATTGACGGGAACATGCTACATGTAGCCAAACATTCGGCTTAAAGGACTTAAACTTGATTTGCTTGCTGTTGTTGAATGCATCTTTAAGTCGTGGCTTTATGGAAACAGTCTTCCTTTTCACTGGGGATCATGGGAAAATTCTGAATCCTGCAGCCTATAATATCACTATAGTACATGGTAGCTGCACATCCCATGCTGCTGGTATTCCTCCCTGTCCTTATTATTTGAATATAAAACCCATCAGCTTAGCTCGGCATGCAAGACAGTGTTCTTTGTTGTAGGCGATTGCCGCCATGCTTGGGACTGATACGGTTGTATGCTTTTATTTTACCCAGCACTCCAGTGGGTCCGTTGTGATTCAACAGTCATTATCAATGCCCAACACATGTCCGCCTGCCTCTAACTGTCCTAGTAGCACACTGACCACAACAGGGAACCGAACACACTAATCCATTGTAGTCTCAAAATGGATCCTGAACAATTGCTTGGCATTTGCAGCACTCACATGAGGTTGCTAAGAGTATGTCTTATTCTGTGCTAGGAAATAACAATGTATTTATCCTGTTCTGAATGCAGGATGGATCAACTGGATGATCCTCTTCAACACTTCAACAGGAACCACACTCCAGTGCACAGGAAAATTAGGTACATATGTAATATTAATCAGGACACACACATGTCAAGTCACTCCATACGCAATACCAAAGAGACTTCCATTATATAAGACTTTCCATATTAATGTATCTGACACTATAGACAATGGATAGTGCTGCCCTTCACAATCCATTTGCCCTGTTCCTCTCTTCCCGTTTACACATTAGGGAGGGTGTCAAATCTGAGCCGATTATTACACAAGGAAATCAAGCCATCTGACACGCCGATCAATGGCCGCCTTGACTGATGGGTCTCGTATCTAGATGAACGGCCCCCTAGAGGGATGCCTGCTCTGCCTCACCACTGCTGCAGAGACGGGGGGGGGATGCAACAGTGATGATTGTCAAGGTCACCTCGTGGCCACAGAGATGACGTGATGCATCAGACCAACCCCGAGGAGATCATACAGCAAGATCTGACCACAGATTGAAGGGTATGCAAAATAAGAAAGACACACACTCCCCTTCCATCTTACAAATGTTTATATTTCGTGTGTGTAGAGCCATTCGAGGCTACGCTGCAACACATGATGACTGTGGTTGATTAAAAGAGACCCATGAGAAATCGGGCAAATGCCCTCGTGGACCACTTGAAGTCTTTAGGGACAGGCTGCTCATTGTGATCCCCTCCAGCGGCGGCAGCAAGCTGTCTCTCATTCTGGGAAGGAAGTAGATATGTGCAGACTTTTATATTGAATACAGCCTGGAGATGTTTGGATGGCACAGTGATAATACTGGTCATCTGTTGAACCACAACTGAAAGGTCATATGGAACTACTTACAGGCACGTTAAGTCAGTGCATGCTATATCACTTGCTAATAAGTGTACCGTACATGTATGCACAGAGGCACACTCACGATAAACAACAGGCTGCAGAGATGTTCTAAGCAGAAACTATTTATATATCTGTCTTGTTTAATTCAAAACATGTTTGTTATATTTAGCTATGCTAATGCCGGTCTGTCACTTGGTTGGTTGATGAATTATTTCAACAACTGTGAGATGGATTGTCTGGAAATGTTGTATGTAAATGAGGATGCATGCTAATGACTTCGATGATTCTCTCACCTCTAGTACCACCATGAGGTGCTGATTTTTTTCATCCAGCATCACCATTAAGTTGACATCAGTAGTCGTCTTGACAACCATGTAATGAGTTGCCATAAAATTTGGTTCAGGCATTGGTGTTACTCTCGGGATGAATTATAATAACTTTGATGATCAGTTACCTTTACAACTAGTGCCATCATCTGGTCAAAGTAATTGGTTCACTTGGTCCAATATTTTGGTTTGTGACACTTGTTATAGCTTTAGCATGTTTGCTGACGTTAAGCTCAAAGGCCCATAGTGTTTCTCTTAGTCTGACTCGCCGAGCATTGAGTAAGTCCGGTCTCCAAGATGAGGTTTGTCACAGTATCCAAAAAAAAAAAAAATCTTCCAAACAAGCAGAGAAACCTTTGTAAATGCTGAGTGTTGCTGCCTTGATCTATTTCGTAGAGGTACGGTTTGGGAATCCCTCTGTTCAGCTCAGTACATCTGCTGCCTGGTATCTGACACAACATGAAATATACCTTATAGGATTACAACAAGTTCAAAGCAGCCATCTTGGTACAAAAACAGACCCCGCTACAAATGCGTGCTGACACTAGAAACATCTCTGCTCTTCGGCGTTTAATCTGAGTGGCTCTTCGTTCTCTTACAGACACAAGTCCTGGTCTTCAGTGCTTCCGACCATGTTCTTTGTTTCTCTTCTCGCTTTCACTCTCCATCAAGAATAAATACATTTATCTTATAATGGGATCCCCTTTGATAAAAAGCAGTCTTCTGTCATTCTGTTGGAGGTGCCAGAGTGTTGGATGGTGAGAAACTCCAGGTTAAGTACTTTCTTTTATCACTGCTCCTTTTTATATGCAAATCATTCTGCCCGCCCATCTATTTACTGTTGCAGGTATTCAGACAGGGCCTCAAACCGTGCCAGCCAGAGACCACAGCCTGCCATCCGGCGCCAGCATGGGACTTGAAATAGATTTGATTAGGATTCAAAAATACGCCTTTGATCTCACGTTTGTTAGGCAAATGCAGCCACATGACAATATGCTTGAGAGGATGGAATGATTCTGCTGGCGTTTACAAAATAATGGACAATCTAATTGTACTGTAATGCAGGGTGCGCGCAGTTATTAATTTGTGAGGTGCAGTGAGCCAGAAACTGGGTTCATTTGCATCCGGCTCTGACACGTTGAGAGAGACGCAGTGGTTTGGCTTCAAACAAATATGCTGTTGCGTATAGATAATCAGCACTCTGTTGCTGTGTGGCACAAACTCTACCTGCTGTCAGGATGAATAGACTGTCTTTTTGTCAATAAATATGAAATACTGGACAGGGTTTTTTTCAATAATTAGATTTACCTTTACATAGAAGGATACTCGTTGCTGAGTATACTTCTGTGAACACACAAACAATGAACTGATCTTTGGTCTTTCTGAGCAAAAAAAGGAAAAATAAAGAGCTGGCTTTCAGCTTCAGTCATCTAAATTGAGGCAAGGTTGCTGTCAGGACTGCACACAGAAAGACCAATATACACAAGTGCAATCATTCCAGCAATCTATCTGCTTCCATTACACCATCTTAAAATCTGTCACTTATGCCTTTTTCCAGTCACTTTCAAAAGAGCGGCCCAGACGTGAGCCGTTGTCTTTTCAACTGTTGAGTCACACACCCAAAAGACCTCAATGACCCAGATCAAAATCAAGCCTGACATGCATTATTTAAACCGCGTGGAATGGCTGTGATTTGAGAGTTAACCCACTTCTAAAAATACAACCATTATGCAGACTTTAATCTGACAACACATATAGCGTTTTGCAGCAGATTTTGATTTCCAGCACGATAATACGTTTGCACTGCACTGAGCGCTTTTATCTTTCATTAAACCGAGGCCAGCCACAGTGATCGGACCAAATAACCTGCTCCGAATTCATTATTAACTACATTACACACTATTCTGTGATGAGCTGTAATTCTACTTGCATGGGCACAGCTGGAGGGCCAGCACAAAGGTCTTAACATTGCTAACTCCATGCTAGTTGGAATCTGCAGCGAGAGTCTATTAAAAGAAGTCTTCTACATAGGTAAACACTGTGAGATTAGTAGCAGCTGGCCAACTCACATAATTGAATTGTTGTCGTAGCACAAAATAGTCAGTGTACTTTTTCCATTCTCAGTCATGAATAAACAAGAGCCTCTTTTGGGCGTGGGCTGAGACTGACTGGAAAAGCTCCCCCTTACTAGCTTAGCTTTTTTCAGGCTGTAATTGACAACACTTGATGCTCAGGCTTTGGAAAAGACCACGGATTTCCATGGATTAAAGTGTGAGGGCCAAGGCTATGCCATCCTCTGCAACTGGATTAAATCACTTGATTGGTAAGGAAGCCAAAGCGACGGCTGTGGCGGATTGCCAAGATATAAGGTGCTTGCTCTGCATCCAAGGTGGAAGGTTAACTATCCTGTCCAGAAGGGGCTTCAAACCATTTGGCCTTGACCGTGTGGGTCAGAGGATGACATAAATCACACGCCAATGAACTCCAATCAAAGTGCAGCATCAGGCCACTTCACATCCCATTTTCACTGACAGGTGGAAGAGCATCTTCGATCTGTATTTTCCAAAAGGTGATATTTCTAACACAAGAAAAATAGGACGCACGTGCATGTCAGACCCACACACAGACATATATAGTGTAGACACAAAGCTCTACACATACACAAGATATGCTCATTTCTTCTGTTCTCGCTCAGCAGTCACCCAACCTTGAGTTGTTTCTTCCACATCAGTTAATGGCATCATATGCCCTCTTTCTCCCTTCCCCTTTCCCTCTCCGTCTTCCTCTGCACCACAGCTTCCCTAAGGCTTGAGGCTTTAAATGGCTTGGGTGCAAAAGTGGAGTCTGCTTCAAATCTCATTTCATGATTTATAATGCAGTGGGTCCTTTAAAGTTCTAATCCGTGATTGGTTTACGGCAGCATTTCCACCAACGGTCCAATATACAATTCCTCGCTCATGCAAAAGAGTCCACACAGAGTCAACAGTGTGGACTCCACAATACATGGTCTGCAATTAAAATATGGACCATTCAGTACTGGAAACTTTTCAAGGACTGAGGCTTCAAAGGACCTTGATCCTACATGTAGGTTATGTTGTCTTGGCAACAGATTTTAATAACATTTGGTGAAAAGTTAGGCCGCAGGTCAAGGTACAAGTGATTACAGTGGTTTGTGGTACAGATCCACTTAACATTTCTCAAGCTGAGCATGAAGATTCATTCGTGACCTTGGCAGTAGCTATTTGACCCAAAAATATCTCATCACACAGTCTTTTTCCATGTTTTGTCTGAAGCCACGTTTAGCCTCCCTCAGCATATGGAATTTCCTTGAGATGCCAACAGAGGAATTTGATCAGAAATCATCATTTCTGTCATTTGCTCACATGTTGCACATACTACGGCTATATTAAACTTTTCTGTATTAAGAGTGGATCAAATGACTTTGTGTGCATGAAATGAATCAAACATACCGCCAAACCAACATAAAATCATCACCCGGCTCTGCAGTTGCCCTCAATTTTGTGGCGCCCGTGCAGACAAATTTAGTGTTTTGGTTCATTCTCTCCGCTCTGAGCATTGTTTCCAGACACAGAAGGCAGCTATTTTCAGCAAAAAAAGAAGAAAAAAAGAAGACAAACCCATGGTTACACTGCCTGGCCTGCACCAAATGGCAGACAGACAAGCTTAGCATTTAGCCACTGAACATAGTGAGGCATTTAGCTGCTAAAAAGGCAGATATGTTTCGCCCAGGAGTCGGCGGAGAGCAAAACAAAGCTAAATCCACAGTCAGTATTAGATTTCTATTCATTAAATAGATGCAAACATGACTCATGCTAACAAGTTTGACATACAAACTTAATAGACAGCAAATACATTTGTTCAGAGCTTGTTTCTGCCTCCTCCAGAGAGTCTAAATATGAAATGTTGCAGGTTTAAACCAATAAAAACAAATTAAACGCAATGAACTGTTTTCATTCAGAACCAAATCTGAAGTAGACTTTTTGTGTGTTTTCTGGATGAGGTGAATTGTTTTCACCCTGACACTTTTTGTTGTTGTTGTTGTTGAACCATCAACTTGTGCATTGAATCAAGCGGCTGACTGTCCCATTCACACACTACATGAACAATTACCCCTTTTCCGCTGCAAATGAAGCAATTGCTACTACCGCCATTGACCCTCTGTCTTTTCTATAATATTGTTCATCTGTCATGAGTTAAGGAGACACACAGTAGCACAAATGCCAGTGAAAACCTGACAGTAAACTCCCACAACGCCTCTGAGAGCCATTTTAACGTCCAAAGCCACAGCGAGAGGAAGCGATCACACAGCCTCGATTTGGCAGTCCGTACGCAGTCATTGTCTCGGGGGTGATGAACGGCCTCCATCACAGCCACAGCCAACCACAGCCCAAACTAATTACTAGACTGGCATGTCCTGTATTCATTGTGGGCTTTGGAACAAAACATGCCCAGTTTTCTATCTGCTCCGCATTCATGAAAAGGCCGGTGCCACAAAGCCGGGTTAGGTGGAAGAGGAATGATGTAGTATGATGTTTTCTCTGTAACAGTGGAAACACGCCACAGATTCCTGCCATGTTGAATCGACTCTGTTTCTTTCCTTGTTTATTTCAGTCTTGTTAGCACCTGAGGGGAAGTTAGATATCACCTGGGTCCAACCTGCAAGCCATCATTGCCCGTTTACGCCTCAAAAAAACTAATGTTGGGTGAAAATCTTCAAAGGGACTCACTTAGACAGATAATATGTTCCACTATAAAAGGGTCTTTCATTGACATTTAAATACCATTCCATCCCCATCATTCGGCACAATGCGGAGAAAATGTGTTTCTTTAATACCACCTCTGCTGTTGCTCCTAGTTTTGAACCGTACCAAAATATTAGCATTAAACCCCATACTCACGAAGTATATAACTGCTCTTTTTCCTCCTCATTTCTTGTCGAGTCAGAGACACCGGAAGAAAGTCACATTTAACTTTATCTTCCATGGTCAATCTATTTAACACTGTAAGCAGACTGGAATGGTTGGAGTGAAAGTGTCTGGGGAAATATCAGAGGCTGGGAAGACGTCCAATGATGCTGTGATTTATGGTTTCATTACTGTATCTACTAGGAAAGATCCCTGTGTGAATCTCTGCTCTGAACATCACTGCGCGTCGTATCACCTATTTTCATCACTCACACATCAAAACACTTGTAGGCCAGAGAGGAATAGATGCCACCCTCACTCTTGAATCTTGCAATTTTAGAAAATGTTGTAGGTCTAGTAATCTAATTACAATATTAAATTAAGCAGGCTAAGGGCGACGTAAAGATGGTGCAAACAGAGCAAAGTTAGCCCAGTTAGCTTGTCACGGTTCTCAACAATCTGAAGAGAGTAAGAGGGAATATGCGAACTCAACGGGAGTAAGCCATATCTGACACATTGCATTTTTCTGCCCATAAAACATTCATGCAATGAATCACTTAAGATATCGAAATACGGGAGAGCTGGCTGGGTGCAAAGAATAGAATTCTATTTCATTCCTCCGAAAAAACACACTGTCATATAACTTACTTTTGGAAATGAAAGGAGTGAAGAAGAATGCATAATGCATCTGAAATGGGCTGAACAAAGGGGATACATATCACAGGTATTCATGCAGAGCTATTAGTTTCTTATTGAACTATGTATCAAAGTGCTTTCTTCAAAAGGCCAACAGATAGTGCTATCACTCTGATATACTGACCTATAATTTGGACATCCTGTCTAGACTGTGTCTTGGAGTAACTAAAAATGCTGGAGGAATATTTCACTTAGAAATGACTTTTTCAATTTTGATTCATTTTGTCCTGTTTCACCTTATGATGAAACTTTGGTTAACTAATCAATATTTCAGTATTAACAATGGATCAGATAATGACAAATCCACAGAGCGTTATTACTCAACCTTTGTGAGTTCACCTCAGCACCATGAGACCATTTTAGCATCTTTCAGCTCAGCTTCAGCTTTTTGGTTGAGTAAATAAGCAACAACGTGCTAACAAGTTAACAATAACTTGTTGTGGGAGCTGTGGCACTTCAATGACCAAAGAAAGCAATGAATGATTAAAATCCAACTGGAGTCACATTCATTCATCCTTTTTGCAGTCTAATAATGCCTTCAACAAAATATTAAAAAAAGGCATTTGGGGAAATATCAGATCTGCTTCTTTTCATTTCAGACGGATGAGGCGACATTTCTGTGTTTGATTGACAGCTGAGTTTTGGTGTTACACATCAGGAACAAAAGATGGAGCAAACAAACTCTGACTGGACCGAAGTGACATTTGCAGTTGAGTTTACGTGCTGTTTAAAGTTCTGCAGCTGAGCAGCTGGCAAACTGACATTATAAGTACGCATTTTCCAGCTGTGCCAAGCTGGTCCCTCATTCAACAAGCAAAGGTGCAGAACGAGATGTGTGTTCATGTTTGTAAGTTAAATACGAAGGAAACTATAGCAGGAAAGCTAATGTGGGTTGTTGCAGTAACCGCAATAATGAAATACTGTGCAACTGACAGGCCAACAGTCAGGGACGGCAAGCCGCCACTACAACCACATGGTGGTGGTCACATCATGTCACGCCATGTTCAAGCTTTATTTTTAAGTGTCCCAGACTAAGCTGAGGACACAACACAGCAACAACTCGCTCTCTGCTACACGATGCCTCTTTTCCGTTTAACTAGTTAAACTGTTAACTGTCCACTTTCAGTTGAATGCATACCATTTTTGCCAACGCATTGTTATTCTGCTGAATGTCACCCGTTAGCAGGGGTTATTCACTTGGCAGACCAAGGAGAAGAGAGTGCGCAGGTGATTAAGCAGGTACTGAGATGAAACGTTGCACTAAGATAAAACATTATCCTGCTGTAGCCCTTGCAAAGTGATTTGCAAAAAGAGAAAAGAAACGGCGCTAATGGCGCTAATGCTGGGCTGTCGAGCCACCCCAAATCTCTGCAGGGGAAAACTTCACTGTGACAGCCTTAGTTCAGAGTCTGTGTGTCTTTGTAGCAGGCTGCTGTGGACGGCTGCCCTGCCTCTGAACGCCGCTGATGATATGATGATTTGATTGGCTGTTTCGGTGTGAGATCTAATATTATTCTATCTATCATGCAACCAAAAAATACGAAATATAACTTCATCTACTCTTGATCTTGAGGAGAGCACAGGGCAAGAGATTTACAGAGCAGATATGTACTGTATGGTGCAGCAAGCAGAAATCTAGTCGCTTAGTTGCTGTGTTAACCTTTAGAAAGCATTATTATGTTTCATAACAGTGATAAGGCATGGCACATATAGTTTCATATTCATATATGTGTTCAAAGATCAGGTATCACGAGTTTATATGAAAGTTGACAAGGTCTTATTAACATAATGGTGCTCTCTGTAACCACAGAGGACAGCGAGTGGTTACTGTTCGCTCAGCCTAAGATGATCTAAGGCTATAATGATATCCAACGGCTATTATATGAAGCTCTTACAGAGGCAGAAAATAAACATCACACCGTTTGTCACCACAGGCATTTTGTTGATCCTGACAATGGAGTCAAGGTTCAAAACCTGTCATCATAACAGACACTCAAAGTGGAAATGTAGCGGCACAGAGGAAACAGAGCCACGGCCCCGCTGGAATAACGTCTCATATTAACCGAGTGGAAATAAAGCACTGGCTCTGCAGGATCCACACACGCACGCAAGCATCAGTATCAGTGAATTACTTTAGCCTTCACTGATTACACAGTACATATTCATGATGAGATTGTATGTTTATGAGCTACACTTAGTGTTACTGAGTGTGGGTCACCCCCCGTTTTGGCAGCGCTCAAAACCCAATGACTGTAGAAACGCGTGTAAAGCCGAATAAAATAGACTCGAATTGTTAAAATTGGGTCGCGGTTATGCCCATACAGCAGCAGTGAGATGTGACTGTGTCGACAGCTGTATTAATTAAAATAAAGTGTATCTGACTGAATAAAGCAGCTGAAACGCCTATGTGTAGTCAAGAATTTAACCATCGGGCTTCCGGGTGCCCAACATGCCACAGTCCATTAATGAATCAAACAAAAAGAAAAGGCAGACGTGTTTAAGTCAAGAAAAAATGTTTCAGCTTTTCGCTGATTCATAGAATTAAAACTGAAGATCTCAGAAGCTTTTAGCATGTTATTAATAGGACTGTAGACATTATGGAAAACCATCTTCTCACTCTTCATCCATTGGAGGTGGAGAAAATAATTCCTAACAGGACTGGCCCTAAATGCAACATTGTTGCCTTGAACATCAGTACAAGTTGACAGGCCCATAGGTATAAGCAATTGTGATGGTGATGAAATCATATGTAATGTCTTACGACTGTTGGCATTGGACATCATCATACATCATGAAGCCTTACAGCAGCTTCTATGATGCACACGTGTGTGTTATGGAGGTATTAGATTACAGGTGTGATGCCGCAGTCACTTGTTTCACACTGTGATCAGCTTGTCCGGCTCGGGAGGCTGCCACAGAGATGCAGAGACGTTCCACTGATAACGACTTGACGCATAAGCATCTCTACATTTGTCTAAGACTCCTCAAGGACACCGATCCTCGCAATAAGTCATCCATCTTCCAGCATGATCAAATCCTTTGACACAAGGTTATGTTGGTTTTCCTTTCCCCAGATTTAGCCCAGAGCAATGGATCCCACAGACACCGAGGACATGTGTAGGCATGCTTCAGTGTGACAGCTCCATCTGGACTCACCACACGGACCTTTTAATGATTACGGAGCAGGATTCCCCTCTCAAGGTCCCAGCACTCTGACCAGTGTCTACTCTGCTATGCCTTTAATCGCAATTTTCTCCTCTTTGATACGTAATTTATCATCTTTAGCTGTGAGGGCGAGGGATGTTACACCTATATGTATGGGGACTTTTAGTGTTTGATCTTCATCTCTGTGAAATGTACCGGCAGGATATTTTTTCCCCAGTCCGTCTGTCTGCGCGTGTGGGTGGTAGCTGTGCCATTTGATTGAGATATGCGACAGTAGCACTGGTTACGGTGGACCATTAAATGAGTGTCCTTGGGCTCCTGGGCTCCTCTCATCACTCTTGGGTGGCTGGCTGTCCCTGGGCAGTGTGAGCCGTGCAGGTCTCTGCTTGGTTCCATTATTTATGACTGTCAATCTGACGTCAGGTCCCTCCACCTCTGCCATCCAGCCCACCACGCCAAATGTCGGTTGAATGTGTAGCCAGAGATAACAGTTTTTATCAGAAAAACACTGGGTTGCCTCAATTTGTTTCGACTTATACGACTGGAGAGACCCGAGTGACGACAAACACTGCATGATTTTTTCCGTTTTTTTTTTTTTTTGCTATTTCCACAAATGCAAAGCCCTGATCAAACAGAGCACAGCTTTTACAGCAAGAGGCACGCTTTGCCTCTTTTCTCTGGGCAATAAGCAGAGAAATGTGCGAGCTGCTCATGCCTCGCATTTTTGCAGGAGTACTTAGGTTGAAAAAACTTTAACTGAGAGCAGAAAATAACCCGACGTTGATTTCATTTTTCCCCCTTGTCCACTCGGATGAATTGAGAAGCAGTTTACAGTTGCTTGGAAACAATAATCAGGGAGGACAACCCAGTCATGTCTGTTACTGTGATTTTACCAACCACCGTGACAATGATTTGAACAAAAAAAACAGCAGGCCTGGGGGTGGCAGCGTGGAGGATTTCAGGTTGTTTTCTTTAACTTACACTGTACTCATAGTAACCGGTAGCATACAGTTCAAGCTGTTTTAAACGTAGCAATTTCCCTCAATGTGTTTGTTGGGTTGCCGAACGCTGAACTGTCAGGACTGCCTGTGCTGTGGTTTTCTTGGTCATTTTTTTTATTGGATGGACTTTTAGAAATGTTACGCTAATGATCCTAATGCTTATTTTAACAGGTTCATACCAGCCAGACAGGCGTTGTGCCATAGGTGCCCTTATCCCAGTCACTGCATGTATGATGTGCTGCTTTAACTCATTACTGCACCGTGGTGTGGCTGTGTTTTGGTTTTTGAGGTTCACCAGTCTCATTATTTGAGAGTAAATTGTGACCCGAAAAAATCGGACTCCCCTCCTTTTTTCCTGTCTGTTAACACTAGTTACAAATAACTTCAGACATAAGTAGCAGAGTTCACAACATGTCAGCAGAGTGAAAATTGTTGGTGTTACATCTTGCAAAAAAAAAGAGGCCCTTGGCACATGCCCACTTTGCCCATGCAGTAATCCGTCCACAGGTGTGCTTTGTCAAAAGTTAATTTGTGGAATTATGTTATGTTGCTCAGACTGGCATACAAAAAAACATGATTTGACTATTGTAATAATCCCTATTATGACAAGAACCGCTCAACTAAGTACAGTGAAATGTTGTACAGTCACTGTGTCTGATCGGGGCCAAAGGATGCTTTGAAAGTGTTCTGAAAATGCGCATCATTCATTTGGCTTTTACCCGATTCCTGGAGGCTTTATATGGGCTAAACTACTGACCCAAACAGGCTAGGACCAAGGGGATGATGTGACTAATGGGTAGTGATCTGGTAGGTCTGAGGCCTTTGGAAGACAGAGGTCTCAGTTTGAGTGATTGTTCTGACCTGCCCATCCATCAGTCAGATTGTGACAGGCAGGAGTTCTTTCCACAGAGGGACAGCCCTGACCTGGAAGAAAGCAGCCACTGTATCCCGTCTACCATCGTCCTCATAAGACACTCGTATCTTCAAACCTCTGGGGAGAGAAGATGGTCCTGCTGAGCTGAAAGAATCAGTGTCCCTGCTGGATTCTAATTTGAGATTTTTCGAGTGGCTGTGGATGAAGGATGCCCTCACAACTGAAAGCACATCTTGAATAAAGGATGACGCAGGAAGGTAATTTGACAAGCAGCGCAAACAAAGGTGACAGCGTAAGTTCAGTGAATATATTCATGTTATAAATGTCTTCTACAAAAACAGCTTTGTAATGTTGATGCATTTATTTACATGATGAATCATGCCACCATCGGCTCAGAGAGTTCAGTTAAATTACATCCGCACGAGTCAAGATGCAGCAGGGCTGCATCATGCAAATGAAACAAGGCGTATTAATCAATACTGTATTTCCCCCCACTAAGTGAAGCGTTAACTATCACACTATTTTAGGAACACGACATTTGAATAAATATTTGATTAAGCTGGAACAGAATACATGCATGTTTGACAAGAAAAATCCATCACAATTTTCGGTTAATGCAAATGGCATTTACTCGAGTATTAATGAGGCTGGCTTTCCTCTGTACGGCAGCAGAGCAACTTATATGAACCGAGACTCATATTAACACGTTGTTTTTGATACGTGGCACGTCTGTTGAGATGAAAATATGAGAAGAAGAAGAAAAACAGGGAGCCTAAGAGTGGTCAGACACACTGCGTGATAAAAGAGGACAGCGAACACAAGGACTGTAACAAAATCAGAGAGATACTTCAGACTGTGGATGAACTCCAAGCTCCATTTCTGTTGGCCTTCCATGTTACCATAGTGAGCACAGCTGCATTCCTCTCAATACGCTGTGAATTAATAATTTGGTAATTGTTGGTAAAGAGTGATTGAAGGAGAAGGATTGAATGTTAAACGAGTTGGCTGTAAGTACCCGGGCAGCTCGTTTGTATTTATAAAGGAGCAACTGACAAAGAGCATCAAGGGCGCTATTTTTGAAATGCTGAATGTCGTCGAGGTTTGAAGCACATAAAGATGTTTTTTCAGCACATATCCGGTTTTTCATGAACTTTTGGTTATTCACTCTTCAATTTTACAATAGCAATACCACCTATACCCCAAGTCTAATTCCAAGTTCTTGTTTCATATATGTAAACTCAATATACTGTGCAAATTAACCCAGATTGAAAGGCCCCTATAGGACAAAACCATGAAAAGAAAAGTGAGAATTTTATGGAGACACTGAACTCAAAGAAATAATATAGCCATTACAATAAAATCCTACTAAAGTGAGTCTAATTCATGATTAAATGAAAACAGCCATGCTTAAAAGGCTGTCATATATTTGTTGTAATGTATGTTATGATTCATTCATAATTTATGAGGTAATGAAAATTCAAATGTCAGACTGAGACACAAGCGCGTGAAAACGGAAAAATCGAGCTCTCAGTGAAGCGTGTTTGTATGCGCGTGTGCATGCATGCGTGCATATGTCACAACACAGAAATAAATCTTTATCTAGGACAATGCTTATGTGACTGTTGCATACTGTTAAGTTATGTGAGTAAATAAACAAGTCAAAGTGAGTGGAGCCGCGTAGCGATAATGTAATCGCACAGCGCAGTGTAGTGCAGGGGGTGAACGCATTGTCGATCTTTAACAACCATGTACATACATGTCTGTGGTTTGCACATGTCAGGAATATTCTATCAATGCAGTCTAACTCTGCAGTTTTGGTTTAGAGCCGGCTGTGTTTTGAGCTCTCGGTGGACATTAAAATTTGGGCAATTAGGCAGAGCTGAAGTGGACAGCGGCTATAGGAGCAGCTGCCGGGACTGAGCGCTAAAATCTGAGAGAACTACAGCAAACACACTTAAAACGTTAAAGCTTTAAAATTTCAGACGATCAATTTTAGTCTGAATTTGCATCCAGACACATTAAAACGAGATGGTATTCGATACTGCTCAGCGCTGTATACACGAGCAGCTGAGAGTCTGTCCTTCGAATCTTAAGGCATCTTCACCATTTGCTTTAGTACAAAGAATCCTAAGTAGCTCGAGGACATTCTCCATGCGGTTATTACGTTAGTGCATACTGATAAAGCCGTATACTAGACTTAAAGAGGCATAATGCACTGCTCTCAGAAACATCTCTGTTCATTCATTTCCGAGCCGCGTTGGGCCAAACACAAAGTAACACTTATGTAACCTGGATTCAACATTCAGCCATATTCTTCCCACAACGAGCACGGCTCCGTAGTTAGCTTAATCGGGATTGATGGTACAGCACATTGGGTCTAAATTTAGTCTCCCCAAGAACATTCCTCTCCTTGCCGTTGCTGTGGGGCGAAGCTGAGGTTTTCAGATCCTCCACAGTCACACACACAGGATGGGAGGCAGTGGAGCTGAAATGCACTCCTATGTCACACTCTATGCCCTCCTCCATGCCACACTGTTTCTTTTTTTCCCTCTCCCTCCCTTTATCTCTCCATGCACTGGGATTTTGTGGATCACTTACTCAGGGAAAAAAAACCCCTGAGGAGACAGGATCCTGTTCAGAGGTCCAATTTCTAAAATCCACTCTTATGGGGATCAGCTGAAATGTAAAGCACAAATCAAACCGGATCATTAATAGCGGAGAGTTGTTAATTTTCAGCATTTGACACGCCATACGTTAACGAAAAACTGTTAAAACCCAACGCATTATTCAACATAGGCACATGGCACTGCGCGGCTGTAGTGGCACTCTGGGGAGATATTCTCTATTTTTTCAATTTGTATCTGTGCCTCTGTAAAAATTGCAAAAATTAAAAAAACAGACAGTGAAAGAACCTTCAGGCAAACCGTTATTATTTTGCCATGATTTGATTTTCGAGACAGAAGCAGCAAGATGGTAGCAAAAGCCATCTCATTATGGTACATATTTTACATTTTAAATGTGCCTCTGGCCTTTCGACTTTACTAGCAGTCGTTGGCAGTGCGCTGTCACCGTATTGTCGCCAATGTATCTGCAAACACGCCTAATGTACAATAACTGCTTGTCTGGTTTTTGGACAATTTGTAGCAGCGAGTTCACCAAGTTCTGTCTAAATAACTGCATTAGATTTTTGACACAGTCAAGAAACAACGTGTTTTCCGCCTTATGGCAGTGTCAATAATTGGTGTCACCATCGTGTTGTTGCCAGTGGCGATGTCCTGTACATTTTTGGGTCTGTCGGATTCAATCACATGTTGAATTGAGCCTAATTGATCAAAGTTTTGGGTCAGATCCAATATGTGAAGTCAATCATGGATAATGGTCACCAAAGCTCACTGTTTGTAAGAGATGGGAACCGCGGTATTTAATATCAAGAAGTCAACGCCTAACCCTACAGCTACAGCCTCGCCTTTTCTTGTGCAATCATGATGCCAAACAGCTCCCTGCTTTGGCATTGGATGCACACGCTGTTTTAAAAGCCATTTAAATAAACAACAATGCAGCATTTTTCTGAAGCGGGAACAGCCTCAATATTAAATATGATTTATTTCCCGTAAAACATCAAGCACGGACGTAGCATTTTTTAAATTCTGTTGGCGAGATAGAGATATTGTTGAGAAACAATGGAGTCTGCTCAGTAATAAGCTTTCAAAGTGGTATCCAGTGTTCTCTTTCAATAATAAAGTGCCTCTTGGAAAATTAAAGTCTGGCACATGTAAAATGGATTTTGTTTTGATTCATATCCTTTAAAATCTACACTGCAGAGGATTAAACAGTGAATGTAATTTGGCAGCAATTCCATAAAAGTCTAAGCGGTCTAAGCGCCTGTTGACTCTATTTTGGTTACTTTTTTGAAATTCACTTACTCTAAAGATAATAAGTTCAAAACACAGTTTATTCTGTATATACAAAATAATTAATGTTGGCTTGCTCTATACAATAGGGTTTCTTTTTTTAAAATTTCTACTTAAACCCCCTGCGACTTGCATGTGTGTCTGCACGAGAGGAGGTCAGCAGGACAGGTTCAGCAGTCGTCAACATAGATGGACTCCAGTGATATTGCGCATGAAGCGATATGAACATTTGTATTAAATGACCCAGACTCTTGTTTTATTGTGTTACTTGCTCTGTCCCTCATGCAACTCCACTGATTGATGTTTTGGCCACGTGGGGACAGTGAAAGCAAGGATGCTAAAGATGCTAAGTGAGAAACAAACAAAAAAATATACATGTATAAAAATATATAGACCAGGTGTGTGAAATACTCATACGTTCAATGACTGAGCAGGCAAGAGGAGCCTCGTTTGGCTCGTGCTGGGTGAGCAATTTCCATTCAAGTGACTGGTTGCCAACTTGAATTTGACACATCGTTCTTTATACTACTTCACTGGAAGGAAAAAGCAGTTATTCATATCAAATGCCACTGGTGGTATTATGGTAATTTGCTGTAATAGCATTTTCAGAATAGAATAAAAGAAAAAAAGACCTTAAAGATCCAGTATGTACGGGAGGATTTTGTAGCATCTAGCACGGACGTTGCATGAACACACAAAAGGCTCAAATTCTAGCCAGTATTCTGTTAGTCTGGGGTTTATTCTGAGGGAAGAAAAACACCAATTCTTATTTTCAGGTGACCAAACGCTCATAAAAACAGTTATGAATATCATATTCCATTTTTGCCATATTCTGCCAATAGATCCCTCGAGTTCTGACTCCCTGGAACTTTATGTAAACAATACAACTTTCAAAGCTTTCAAAAAACACTGTAAATGTTTGGATAGCGAGCGCATTTATTCAGTATTTGTCTAGCCTAAAGGATGCACAGAAGGTATTTTAGTGAGATATATCGACTGTAAATAAACCGCGTTTGTTTACAATGAGAACTCCACAGGGTACCTTTAAAAAATAAACCTGGAGATGCCTTTGAAAAATGTGACACTTGGAGCAATATGATTAAAAATAAATCCATATTGTGGTGTTGTGTTTCATAGCTGGGGATATAATCATTATTTGTTTCATATCAAAAAAATAGCAAAGAAAAGAGACTTACATTATTTTGTCTTAAAGCAAACTTCACTGAGATTATTTTATATATATTGAGTTTATTAACTATCAGGAGGTTACTGGAAAATAAATGGAGATACTTTTCATCAAAATCCTGAATCAGGTCCTCGTAAAAGTCAAATCATACACAGCGTAGAGATTTGGAACGAAAACCTTATACCCTCAAATTACATTTTGAAACCAATTAGGCTTACCTACTACTAGTGAATACAAATTTAAAACAACTTCTCATTAACCAGTTTAATCATAATTTCCAGAGGGTCATGAGGCCAATGCCCCTGATCTCATTTTGAATATAAATTCTAGTGGGGGCCCTAATCAATGATAAATTAATGCATAAATGACTTGATTGCTCATTTCTGGTCTGAAGGCAACATTCCTCCCTGGCACACTGTATGTCTTTGACAAAAAAGGCCATCTGTTACGCACACACACACACACACACACACAGACATGCAACCACCCTAAGCAACACACACACCCCCCTGCTGTTTCATCCAGGGATGTTTCTCTGCTGATAGACAAAATAAGTTGCGTTCTATTGTATGATGCAGCATCCCAGAGGCTCCTAGTCAAGGTTATTGATCAACACTCACCTCCATAATTGCATTGCCGTCTATTTAATTCGCTGTTAAGCTCCTCATTAATTACCCTGTTTTTCATCTGGGCATAGCTATTAATCTCTTAGTCTTTGATCTGTTTAATATGCCTTGTGGACTAGTCTTGACATCCACAGTTGTCTGAACACATTCGGAAGTCCACTGACTTGTTTTGTTGATGTCAATAGACTACAGGAAAAGAAACGTACACGAGCGGAATGCAGAGGAAAAACTGTAGATCTGGGGGGAAAAAATATATGTGTACTGATTGAGAGATCTCTGAACTCTGACAGCAGAAAATGCCTAGGAGTTTGTTTGTGAGCTGGCATTTACTAAACAAAAGCACAAGAGCGTGGAACTCATCTAAAATTGAGATCTTCTTTGAGATGTTTCACACTTGAGGGAGGAGGGTAAAGTACAAAAATTAGTCTGGTCTCTGTCCAAGCTTTTTCTTGCCAAATCTGAGAGCATCTACACATCATTTTGAAAACTAATCTTGAGTGCCTTATCCACGGTGAAAACTGACTTTCAAACTCAATCTCCCCAGCAATCAATCTTCCCCTGGCAGGGTAAGTCTGTCGAAACTAGGAGCCTTGGCTATGAAGAAAGTAACATTTCAATTTCTCTCTTCAACTCTTAGTGGCACCCAGCATATGTTAGCCTTGGCACCGGATGGAACCATTATGGATGGGCGACAGGGGTGTTCTTCTAGAAGGAAATGGAGGAATGAATTAATTCATCTAAAGTCTCTCTCTGAGAAATACGCAGAGGTTGCTGTGGCCGTGAGATTACAAAAAGGAGTTTGTGGTTGGCGGTTGCGTGCTGCTTTATGCAGCCTAAGTAAAGAATTAATGGTCTGAATCAATGCCACATTCGTGCAGGTGAGTCTTATTGCATTAAGGGCCTGGGAAGAGATACTACCTCATACTGTAGAAATCTTTCAGTTCTGATTCACGATGCTTCAGGTCACAAGAGAATCAACAAATATAATGAAAATGTCATGCTAACCTGAGCCCTGCCAGCACTTTCTTGTGACTAGTCACTCAGTTATGTCTTAATAGTTCCTGGCAAAGGAGAGGAGGCTTTAATCAGAGGCAGCACTTGAATACTTTAGAGAGGCAACTTTAAGGCCAGCTTCTATCTCGTGTTCTGGTGCTCGGCACATTTCATGATCAAAGCGTTAATGGACAGCTCACATAGAAAGATACGTGAATCACTGTGACCGTGTCAGCAATAATAGGCTGCTACTGACAAAGAACAGTGTTTTTTTTTAGCCAAATGGGCATGGCAAGCAAGTAAAAATTAGAAAATGAGACGCTATTGTCAGCAGTAAATACGCTGCCTTTTAATTACAGATTCATTTCTAATTACTCATTTCAGTGAAAGAGATCAGAATAAACGCAATTATATGTTATTTGTCCTGAAACAGGTGATTATTTTACTCCAATTTTGATCATCTATTCATTATTTCAGACTTCCAGTTTCCAGTTAAGAGTTTTTTTTCAAGGTTTGAGCTTCTGACTGTTAGTCAGGTAAAATGAGCAATTTGAATACATCACAGTTGACATGGTGATCTATTCAAACTTAATTTTTTGGGGCTTGTTAGCCTAGACAGTGATAGATTGAGAGAGACAGGGAAGTGGACGGAGAGAGAGAGAGAGACTTACATGCAGCAAAGGAACCGACTGCTGGTTTTAACCTTAACTCTACAGGTGAGCTACAAAGGTGCAATTAATTGAGAAAATTAATGTATAGAATTCATAGAATGAACAAATAGCAGCAACAACCACCGACAACGGTGTTCACCTAGGTCTATAACATCCTCGAGGGGTTGCTGTGTGCGTCTCAATTGTCAGCTTTGGTTTGCCACCCGCAGTGATTGGCTAAATGTCAATAGACAAAGTGAGAGAAAATCCCTCCCAGTTTATCCATCTCGAATGAGTGACAAAAATCAATGGCTGAGATGCTTATCAGGAGCATATAAATAATTAATTGCAAGCCTATGGCAGGTGTATAATTAATCAAAGGGTGATAAGTTGTGGTGATAAATATTTCAAGGGGGTGGCTAAGACAGAAAAAAAAAACGAGCCCTCTCTTGTCAACAGATCCCACAGTGGAGCTTTCTCTACAGGAGACTGGTCTTATTGAGTCTCAACAATCGTGCAGTCATTTTCTCTGAATGCGTGTGTGTGTGTTTTTGTGTGATAGCTCTCCCAGAGATGATGGAGACAGCTCCCACGGTGAAGATCAAAGGGCTGGAACATGCACGGGCTAGCTAACAGTTTATTGTTCACGTCTATGGATCAACTCTGACATCCCAAGGGCCGGACCCTTGGAACTGGTTGGAACGATGGGGGAAGTTTGCTTCAAGCGAAACTGGTAAGAGACCCAGCAGTCGCTTGTGGACTGATTGTGATTCTCTGCTACTCGCTGAATATATTTTCTGTGTAACTGATGGGTATACCACCTTTGTGATCCAAGACAATATTGAGAGGTATAAAAACCCTCAAGATCCCTTTTTAAAGCTGCACTACAGACTTTAGGAGGCGGAAACACTAAAGCCACTCTGGAATGTAAAGTATCACGGCGTGTTTCATGTCGTACAACATCCACTATCTACGAGAGGCCACTTGTCCTCTGAATGTCTGAGCACACGGGCATCATGAGCAAATTAGTGTTAGCAATAGCACACCTGATACATAAAGTGATCTTCACAGTTAGACTAATTGATGAAACATCTTTTCTTCCTCAGAATTCAGATCTGTCGACTCAGCTAGAAAAGCAGTGTTTTGCTGCCCTCTCTAGTTGAAAGTCTCGAGCCTGTTTTACCTCTGACATCTATCACAGTGATGTCACGGGGTCCAGGAGTACACCTGAACATCACTTCTGCAGCACCACGGGTGGCTAAAAGAACTGATTTTCTGAGAGTGCTCTTACTATCCAAACCCGTATACCTCAGTGCACGAACCTCACTGGAGTCATGTTTCATGAGATAGAACGACTGAAGTTACATGATCCACTTAATCAGGTCAGCATCAAGTTGGTGCAACCCCATTTCACAGAAAGGTCCAGTATGTAGAATTTAGTGGCATCCAGAGAGGTATGCAGATTGCATGAAACTACCACGTGAAAGGGCCCATAGAAGCATTTAGTTTGTCTGTTCTGGGCTACTATAGACTCCATAAACGAGGATCTGTTCTCCGATATAGAAGGTTCATTCTAAGGTAACAGGAACACTAACAGGAGATTATACACTAATTAACATAATTTCTGTCACATTCTGTAAACAGAGGCCCTAAATCTCTCACACCGGACTATTGAATACAGACATCCTCCATGAATATCATAAGAATTTACTACACTTTTTGAAATAAAACACTAAAGAAGAGCACATGCTCTATTTCATACGTCAAATGGCATTCATGGATGGGTTTGTTTGAGCCTTCATTAACTCTGACAAGAGACAAGATGTGGCCTCTGTTAATCAATTTCCTGTGGTAAAATGTCTTAAAGCAACCATGGCATAGATTGTTTAATTGTAGATGTAAGGTGTTGGTGTAATTGTTCTCTATGCAGTGTATTGCTGGCTAGTACAATGTTTAAGTGGTATGAAAGTTGGATGTTTTGAAATGCAAATGTTCAGGTAAAGTACTGGTAATTTAAACTGCATTAAGCCCGTCTGCTTACCGTACACACATTAGAATAATTCTGCAGCATCTTGAGGCAGAATCTGTTTTTTACAGCAAGAAATCTGTACGGCGCAGAAAAAAATGTATTGCTAGGTAAACGGATAAGTGATCTTCTTAGCACATGATGTCCCCCGTCTCCTTTGTTTGTTTCCCCTGCTTTTAATTGTTGCCAATAGGACGCATGACATAACTCATTATAGATGATTAATTTCGACGAGACAGTGAACTGTGGCGTGAATCCGAGAGACAAATGAAAAATGGGGAAATTATCTTCATGGCACCTGTGAACGTGTGCGTTTTATGTGGGAGTGCATAAATATTTATTTTATTGAATCAAATCTAACACCATAATCCATCGCCAGTACTCATCAAGTGAGAAAATTATGACTATTCATGGGAGAGCATCGCGAGTGCGCAGAATTTAATTCATAAAGTTGTCTGGAATTTCTATCTTGATTAGTTCACGCTGAACTAAACAGGGAAAACAGAAACAATGCAATTCATCAACATGGAGGTGAAATGAACTGAATATTATATTGAGGCATCACATGTATCTAATCCTACAGAGACTGTCTCCCAGCTGTGAGGAATCAGAATAAAAATATTTGAGAATCACTCTGTTCATTTTAGTGAGAAATAAAAAGTCATGATGTAATATGAAATTATATAACCAGTTGGGTAACTGGCCTTGTAAAAGACGTGTTTCTTTTGCACAAAATCATTGATATTTCACTAAAAGTCTTCATATTTTCCTTGATGGGAGACCTAACGTTTCACAAAGCTCCATGTTGACCTCTAATAGAACAAGCTGATTTACAAAGACAACTCTTCCCCCTTCGACTGGAACATCCATTGAATGAATCATCCTTCATAAATTAAACAAATGAAAAACAAACACTCATAATTAGGCGCCTGAATAACCACAGATTGAACCTGAACGTCTACTTATGTTTGTTTTTTAATTAGAATACATTAACAATGTTCGGCTTTCTTTAGCATGAATTCTCTGCGGGGGCAACGGGGAACGCCAAATAGCAAGGGGATTCTTCTTCACAGCGAGACAAACAAAACTAGACACACAAAAAAAAAAATAGCACAAGGCAAATCAGACGTTACATAAGCTGAGTTATCTCATTGGGTTCATTCTAAAAAAGAATATTTAGGTGGCGATTCACTGCAGGACGAGTAAAAAAACGTTTCTCAGAACAAAATCTGTCTGCTCTGCTTTGCAAGCTAAGTTAATGGATACTGTGCCTCTTGAATAGTCTTTTTGAGAGTGCACCGTCAGTGAGGTTTTGAATATTTCAAGGTCAAAAACATGAAATACACATAATAGAGCTTTGAATTGTGGGTGGGAAGTGTTTATCTTTTACAGAGATGTCTATTATATTTCGTCTTTAACCTGTGAAGACTGCATAATCTGCTGCAGTAACACTAGCAACCCCCTGCTGACATCATAAAATGTATTCGTGTTGCATATAAATAATTTAAAGAACACGTAGAAATAGACTGTTGTCCATGAAAAGTGAGGGGAACCTTGAGGATTAACTGAAGTGTATAACTCCTTATGGAACTTATTCTTTCTGAAACATTTCTATAAATCAAACATAATAGCGGACGACAAGCAGGGTGAAAATCTACACACCTTCAAGTGTTCTGATTAATCACTTCTATATATTCACACCTTTGAAAGCATAAAAAAATCTCTGAGCTATATAAACGATCCCTGCGCTTCTTTCAGACGCTGCTGGATTAATTTCATATTCTAATCTGGGAAGTTGAGCATCAAGACGAAGGATCTTTGGCTGTCTCCTGCTCCCCCCACATTTGAATGACCTCCCACCGTGTGAGAGAGGATTAAACTGTAATGTGAATCCTTTAGTCTCCCTTCAGTCAATTCAACTCAATTATGCACCCAACCTGGGCAAAATTTTTTATGTTGTAATATAATTGAGAGATCATAACTCAGCTGGAAGACGCAGATGGAGATTGTGAAGCACCTGACCTTACCTGATGCCTATTGACAGAGCTCCCTTTCTAAGATTGAATTATGGCTTTGCCATTTCTGCCTTGGATCCCATTTTCTGGAGCCATGGGCCATATGTTAATGGATGATTTTAATTAAATATTTCCAAGTTTAACTTTTTAAAGACTTTAAATGACTTCAGCTATGCAGCTACAGGCAGAGTAATATTTTTTACTGCTGTTGGTGGAATATCTAAACCACTCGTTTCCTTCTGGGCAGGAGAATCAATATCTATCAAATGGGAGCAGGTAATATAATAATATTGGGCAATTATCAGTGCAGGGGTATGATTACTATCACCATTTTTAACCTCTCAGATGTCAGCAGAAGAAAAAAAAAACTTGCATCTTATTGAATATTTCAAGAGCGTGCCCCAGAAATGCAGCAGAAAAACTCATTTGACTGGCAATGAAAGGGCTGTATCTCACTTCCTCCGCTGCTGGATTTGATGCTCTAATTAAAATTAGAGAGCGTAGCACATTACGCAATACATACTGAAGTGGAACACCTGAGCATTGTTATGACTCTCATGCCGGTTAAATGCATACTGGGATGAGCTCTCAACTGATACTGGATCTTGGGGGCAGACACAGATATGACCAAACCAACCACCTGGATGAATTTGAATGATTAAAAATATCGACAAGTTTATGAACTTAAGTGTCAAAATCAGGTAAAAATGAGCAGCTCACCTTCAGGACTGTGGGGGCATGCCCACTGAAAGTGCTGAAATGTGTCAGATAAGTTCAGAAAATGACATGACTAACTTTGGAAACACTCTCATTGAGATGAATTAATCTCCATCTCTCTGCTAGGGGTGCAGAGGTAGGCTCAGCGTGGCCTCAGCGTGTCATCGAGCCACCCTTTAAGACCGCCCACAAAATCCTGTTTTAACCTCTAACTCCACATTTTAGTGATTCATCGTTCAAAACCTTTTAACATGTTTTCAGAAACTATTTTCCAACATATTTAATGTGTTTTGAAAGAAATCTCAGAGGCATCCAAATATTATCATTCATTCATGCTTCCTGTTGCTGCCTGATGCATATTTTGTTACTTATTCCTCCTCTCAGACCACCTCACCTTCTGCCTGTGTCTGCTCTCCTCAAGCTTGTTTGTCTGACCCGTCCCTGTTGGTTTCTCCTGTGTCCTGTTATCTCCCCCTCACTAGACAATTTCTTGTGTGAGTCCTCTTCACTCCATGCCGGTTCATCTCAGTCCCAGTTTTTTGATGGAGTTTATCCTCCCTCTTTCCTGACTCTGCCTTTTGCCTTACCCTTGTTGGATTGTTTGCTGAACTCCAATTGATTACCCGTGTACCAACCCCTTTATTTTAGGCTTTGAATTTTTGAACCCTGTGTTTTTGAGTTGTACCTTTCCGGTTTTCCAGCTGTAAGAGAAAATACTAATTTGTCAAAACACTCATGTTTAACTGACACAGATGAAATCTCAGGATCTTTAGTTGGGGTGTGTTTTGTCAAATATGTGTAATGCAGCCAATAAAACGTGCGCTACTGCAGTTTTTCACTGCACTTCCCTGATACTGATAGATCTACAATTACATAACACTGGCTGATAATATCTAAAGTTGGCTGAAACAGAGTAACAGCGACTCTGAATTCAATACATATGATGTCAAATAAAGATGACCTTGTTTTCCAAGTGCACTGGAAAAGAAGCTGGGATATCCATAAACCTTGCAACCATCTTCTCGCTGAAGATGGCCACCTAACTACATAAACGGTCGCCTATTTTGTGTGCTCTCATAAAGCTCTCAGGGACATTTCCCTCGTGGATGACATCCAAGCAGACAATATCACTCAGTGCCTCTCTATCTTGTTGGGCTGAGGTGACTGATAACTATCTCCAATTTCCACAGGGCTTCTCAGATCTTTTCTTGGATTGGCCATGATTGGATAAGTGGTGGAGAATATGATCAACAGTCTCTCTTTACCAATAATGCCTTGCAGTGAAATAAAAGAACCACAGGTAGGACCTTTTCCCCTGTGATGAACCTTGGCCATAAAAGGTTCTCTCATCAGGCAATTAATCTTGCAAGGGGTGGTTAAATTTCACGCTTAAGTTCAAATGACACTGAGATTCCTGACCTCAGCACTTGTGCAGCAATGCCTCTTTTGTTGTCTTTGTCAAAAATGGTAGCTCGATCTGATGCAATAAAAAAACGGAAACTGCCAATGTTCAGAGAGAAAAGCAGGGAATAAGTTGTTTTCCTGCTGTTTTCAGCAGACAGAAAGAAAAGTTTCACGGTTTTCCTCTTATCGACAGTCATTGAACATCATGCTGGGAATGAAGCTGTGCTGTGGTGCAGACATTTTTGCAGTTGCCTTTCATTCATTATTCACTGCAGTTATAAAAGTGTAAAATGACTGGTCGTTGCCAATAACAATCTCTTCACCAGTTTTCACACACTCACACTTATTCTTTCACCTCTCTCTGACCCGGGTTCAGTGGTCTACTCTAAAATAGCTTCGGCACCACGCTGTGTTAGAAGAAAATTTTCTGTGCGACATATCACAGGAGATGTCTGATGCCACTTAAACGTTCACACCCTCTCTGAATGTCATGGCACGCTTCATCCAACTCCCAGCTAAGGGAAAAGCCAACAGGTCAAAGCGTCCTTCTGTTTATTTGGCCATTGTGCTACCACTGTGCAGCCCACAACTGTGGGCGCACTGTTGAACTACAAAGCAAAGTCACTCATCTGAAGGGTTATTACTGTGTCAACTTCGCTTAATCTCTAACAGCCTACTATCAAAGACAAAGTTTTTATATTGAGAGAACAATATGCACAAATGGTACATTTTACCATCAGATCATTCTTCTTCTTCTTCTTTTTCTTCTTCTTACAGAACAGCCAAGATTATCAAGGATCCTTTTTAAAATGTGATATTTGATAAACTCCACGATATGTGTGTATTTTAAATCACATATACACAATATATCTTAATAAGTAACAAGAAATTGCAGTGACGTTAAAGATAAAGGTACAATGTCCCACAAAGTAGTCTCGTCTCCTCTGTATCTGTTTATGTTTGTATCTATTTATATATATGGGTCAATGGGCCACCTTGGAAGCGTCTCTGTTAGAACTTGTGCCCAATGTATCAAGTCCCTACCACAGCAGCCCCGGGTTTAATTCCAGTCTGGGTCTTTTTCTGCGTGTCGATCTGTCTATCACTCCTGAATTTCCTGTTCCTTCTTTGGATAATAAAGCTGAAAATCTCAAAAAATATCATATGCACCGCTACATCATCACCGGACTCATGGAAATCAATATCGTTGCATACTGTGAGGAATAAGTTTGAATCTGTAAGAGAAAAATCTGGTGTGTTCTACATCAGAGAAAAGTCTTTCTAGTTAAGAAAACCTCCAATTGCGCTTGTGTCTAATTACTTATTTAGACTACAGATATCTGCAGGAGTTGTAATATGATCACATAGCTTATCCTTTAGAAAATACCTAATTTGATGTGTTCAGGAATTTTCAAAAAACACTTGTGGGCTTCAGAGAGTTAACAGTACAGTTAAGAAAAGGGAAAAGAGAACAAAACAAAAAGAAAATAGTTGAAGATGCAGAGCTAAGCGTGGTGAAAAAAGCTCACGGTGGGGTTGGAGATAAAGCACAGCGGACCCTTCATTCCAGATAATACAACACACAATTATACAGGCTTTCCACAGAAGGGAATCCATCCATCTAACGCCATCAATTATTCATTTCGCTCGGTCTCTTTCCAGCACGGTTACAAGACAAAAGCTTTCTCTTGGAATTGCAGCTGAAATAGGAGAAAAGCTCTTCCCCTCAGTCTGACAGCTTCCAGCAAGACATGTGTAGAGGCCTTTTTAGAAACAGACTCGATATAGTAGCGACATGATTGGCGAGAGATTTTGCCTAACTAGATTAAACGACCTTTAAAGTTAATAAGCAAATAAAAAAAAAAATCTATGCAACTTTACAAAGTGCATGTAATAATAGCAAAATCAATACAGCCTATGTCTTTATATAAACACGAGAGAGCCAAGAGGTTAAAATGTGAAGCCCGTGCAAATTTCCCAGAACTGATCAGTAGAGTTCGCAGTGGGCGTAAAATATGGTGGATATTATTCATGAGTGATAATGACTGCTCAAGCTTATCATGTAACGTCTGCAAAGTGTAATTCACATCACTGTATGCATCTCATCAATAACGATGCACCGCACTATATGAGCACTGAGTCTGATATATAATACGCTCAGATTTTATATAATTGTCCTTCATTCTCAGCTGTCGACGCCACTGGTCATTACGGAGACACGACTGAACCCCTCATCAGGCTGATCCTGTTGTCGCTGTAGACATAATTAACACAGTCTTGCTGGATAATCCTTAATTATTTGCCAGTGAACTAGATGATACTCGCTTATTGTTGTTATGGGAGAGCTGTTGAAACCAATCAGTGGATCAAGAAATCGCTGATAATCAGTCCGGGCAAGAAATAAAGTTAATTCCTAATTTAATTGGCATTTTCGACAGAAAGGAATTAATCCACATTAACTTATTTCTTACTGGGGAACTTTATGAAGGTTATTCAAGGTCGCTGCCTCCCAGGGATGTGCCATGCCTCCAACTGCTTTCATGCGCGTAACTGCCCTTTCAGTTAAAATCCGCTCATTAAAGCTGATTGAAGTGCGGAGATCTGAACTGTTTATACTGTAGGGCAGTCGGTGGAAGCTATGCTACGATCGCTTCTGCTTATAAGACAGCGAGGGAAATGTCAAAGGTTGGAATCCAACAACAACAAGATATCCAATAATCAAGTAATAATGCAGCAATATCTATGAATGCAGTCATCAATAACATATATATCGATGTTGTAATGCCCCTCTGTACTACAATACAACCCTGTCACCAGCAAAGAACATCAATACTGGGTTCGATTGGCTACAAGAAACAATAATTATCTCCACCAGGCGTGTGTTTGTATCTCTATCCGCTGCTAATCTCACATTATATAGCACACATGTAATGCCTCGTTCCTTGTGGGTTGCAGTGTTGGTCATTTTGTCTTGTTGTTGCTCAGAAACAACAGACATCCACTGAAAAATCCGACCTCCTGCAATTGATTTTGTTATCTCTGCCGCCATCTTGGCTCTGAGGGACCCATCGCTGGCATTCATGGAGACCAATTTTCCTCTGACTCTGATTTGCGACCATTTGTTGCCTTTGAGTGTGACCACAGCCTCTTATTTAATTACTTGTGAGTGTATTTCCATTATTTCCACAGAGCAGGTCCTTGGCCATTACTGGATGTACCTAGCTTTAGGCTGTACAGAGCAGCTGCTGAGTCACTACAGATCAGTTTTATTGAAGGAGGTGTCCACTGTAGTGGGTAATTGGCTGGGTAGTTCTGAGGGAGGGTGTGTAAGTCCCTACATTATGTGGCAGAACAACTGAGACTGGAAGCCGAGGTGGAGGAGACGTTAATGGAGGAGTTCAGAGAATGTTTTTGTTATTTTATGTGAAAACATTTTAGGTATTACTAAAAGTCTGTACTATTATCTCTGTGCAGTGATTTTACATGTTTTAGGGAACTTTATTCATGAGGTTTTATGCGTCGTATTTATGAGTTTAATCATAAAAAAGACTAGAATTGACTTTTTAATGTTGGATTATGTCCTTGTCTTCATTTTTACCATCTATTCCAGCACTGGTCTTTTTTTAGTAGTATAATCCTAGAAGAGGCACAGGAAAAGGCAGAGCTCTCATTGATTGTCTGAGTTCAATATTTTACTGCCAAAACTTTAATCACCTACAGCTCCTAATTAAACCAGTGCATTTTATAAAAGTCTTTCCAACAAAAAAGCAGTTTAAAATGCACAGAGCATTTTTTTACCTGAATGCTTCACCTTAGCTTTAAGCAGACACCAACCTGCTGAGTGTAATTGCAGTTTTCTCCCCTTCACTACTACATCAGCATTTATTTTTTTAATTATCCGAATGTGGTTTTCTTCTTTCCTCAAGAGTGCAGCCTGAAAGTGATGGAGTAATCTTGTATATCCATTTTATTAACACTTGTTACATATACATTTTAGTGTATGTATTCAGATTGCATTGATTTCATTCATAAATCAACAGGTTTTATTTGCACCATCTGTAAAAGGTAATGTAGGTTATGTATCCTTAAACTAATTCACACTTCCGACATGCCTCACTCCGGGATACAGAGAGAGTTTGTCCTTGTCTCTTCCATATGCCGTTTTTCCGGTGAGACTGCTGGTGACACCAGAAAGCACAAAACCCACCACCACTTCAGGATGGCGTTGTAAGTGCCTGACAGCTGCGACAGGTGCACTGCTTTCAGGTGTCACCGTAGTGGTTCGTCATCTCGCTGTGAGTGTGCACATCGCAGTGCAGTAGTTTTGCAGTTGTATGTGTTTTTTTTTTTTTTTTAGGCTGGGTGTACCGTCCGTCCTGCGACTGTTCCAAAATTTGTTTTTTATCATCCATGATCATTTTGTTCTGCTCCCCAAGACGTTGGGATGTTGTTATAATGTAGCCCTGTACATACTGTGTGTGAGAATAATCAGTAAATGAGCCTATGGTGGTTTAATAGTCAGACTATTAACAAGGGAGATGCTGCAGTACAGGGAGAGGACTGAGCTGGTCTTGACTGACAGGAAATGAAGTACATAGGAGAAAGTTCCTGATCAAGGAACTGCATGCAGGTGAGATGGTGGGGATGTGGAAAAAGTGGAAACAGGTGATGATCTCATGAAGAAGACCTCATGGTCCAAACTGTGGGTGAATGAAACCTTCTGCATCACATTTCTACAGTACTCTCGACAAGTCTAATCACCAAGAATGACATTTGTGAGAGCTGGATAACATCCGAATTCCCCAAAGCCCAGGAACTCCATGGAACGTCATTTGACTTGCCGATGAGGGTGGACCTTGATAAGCAACTCAGATTCCCCAAAGACAGTGCAAATGGCCACTCCTAGACCTGGTCTCTGAAGCATCAAAGCAGCTAGTCATGGAAGAGAGCCACTGGAGAAGGCCAGCGAGATGAACAAGGGGGAAATATGCAGACCTGGTGGAGAAGTGCTGCAGATGGAGGTGTGCGTGGTGGATGCCCATTGAAGTAAAGGGGTAAGGGCTTTGCAAAGTCTACAGCCTCCTGGGCATAGCTGACGCACATAAAAGAAGAAAAAAAATACTGACAGAGCTTCAGAGGCGGCAGAGAAAGATGCGTATGACGAGGGACAAGCCGTGGTCTCACGTCTCTTGGGCGCAGGCTGGAGACTGACGTGGTCACCTGGGTGGAGGTTTCTGAAATGACCCCAAACGCCCGATGAACCCATCCCAGTGCATCACTAGATGTATATAACTATATGACAATACTACTATATGACCTGTTGTGCACAGTTGCATGAACTGTTGCCTTTTCCATTGGTAATTTTGTGGTGGTTTATATTTTTTTGTTTATATATTTGTTTTCTTAATAAAAGACATTTTAATTTGACCTGACGTTTTGCTGTGTTGTGCTTTAGTATTACACAAACAATGAGCCAGCAGAGGTTTCTCAGAGGGATGTTTGGATATCAGTTAATTGCATTTCTTTTTTTGTTACATTATTTGACAATTCCATGATTTTCTCTCTCCTGTTTTTTTTTGTGACTTTCAAAATAAACATCCCACAACAAATTTAAATTTAACACTAATTAGCTTTTGACACGCCATTCACACCGCACTTTAAATTCCTCAGCAGTGCGGGGGCAGAGGTGTTAATAAGCCAGTATAATCGTAAGACATTCTCAATTTTAAAAAAAAGTAAATGATAAAGCACAAACAAAGAAATTATGTCTCCAAATACCATCAGTTTTTAAATATCACAGGCTAAAATGTTGCCTGCAACCAACCAGGTACAGTATGTTTTGTTTTTAGCCTAGATAACTGTATCTGCTCACAGCTAATTTTGCACACTACTGGACCTATCAATCTAAAAATGTTTGTGCATGTTTATAACTGCATACCAAGGACCACTCACTATATCACTATATATTTCTAAAGATATTTGGCCTTTTCAAGCTTTATTTTCGATAGAGACCGCTGAAGAGTGACAGGAATGTGGGGAGAGAGAGAGACGGGGAATGACATGCGAGAAGGAGCCATGGGTCGGATCCGAACCCTAGGCTGCTTTGGCAAGGACATGGGGTGGTCGCTCCATCAACTGAGCTCAACAACGCCCCATCACTGTATATTTCTGAAATAATTGGTTAAAGTTAGATTATGGCCAGTCACAGATTGACATTTGTCTTCCTGATTGGATACCAAATATCAAGAAGGCAGGTCTCATCCAATCCGAGCCTGTCAGAGTGAAAGAGATCGGTTAGACTTAGTTATGTCCATCACAGTCTCAACAAAAATTGGTTCAGCTTCAAACTGAACTGAAAGCGACGCTGAGCGATGAGCTGTGGATGTATGGTTTGGCAGTGAACCAGAGGATCCCACAACCTAGTGAGTCAACAC
Source organism: Nibea coibor (assembly GCA_023373845.1). Classification (NCBI taxonomy): domain Eukaryota; kingdom Metazoa; phylum Chordata; class Actinopteri; family Sciaenidae; genus Nibea; species Nibea coibor. The sequence continues at coordinate 5,214,300 of CM041725.1, forward strand.
TGTGAAGATGGGTTGACTCACTAGGGTTCAAACATGCCCACATCGTTTCTTTGACATTGGCAGCTTGGTATATGTTGTGGACTCCTGGAAGCTGGAATAGCTTTAATGTCACTACATGTGGTGTAATAGGGCATATGCTATATGTACTGTATATATAGATACTGTATAATCCAGCATACATCAATCTTGATTAGATCAACCCCTGGTTATTTTGAAAAGAAAATGGCAATAAACCCATATTTAAAGCTAACGAGAGGCTGCTATTGTCTTGGACTTAAAACGTTAATGCATGAATAATGATAATCCAATAATATAATATAATAGTATACTGTAACACTGACAGGGGCCATTTTTCTGAATTACAAGAAGCCTAATTTACTTCAGTCCAGCACTGATCAACAGCTGCCTGGGCTACCAGTGTAACTAGCATTATTCCTGCTGCATGTATTTTCTTGAAAATTTGAAGTTGTGTGTATCCGATCAGCAATGAAGCTCGAGGGCGACAACGAGTCTTTTGTTTTCCCGAGTTTCTCCTTAAGACAGCACTTCTCTCCATAAGGCACTCGAAGATCACAATCGGGGAAATCAAGTCTCCTGTGAGCAGTTCACGCCATAGATTACATGACTGTAACATGACTGCCGTCAGCCTTACTTTGCAAGATGAGCACTGTGGCTATATTTAGGCAGGTGTATTGTAGATTGCCCTGCTCAGACATGGGTATAGACTCCATGCATACGCAACACTACACCTCTGGGGTACACTATATCCTGCGCTGGCACTGAATGCTGGCATCAGACATAAATCAGGAGGTATGGAATTATCCAATATTGACATTTTTTTTACTTCCTGGGATACATGAGCTGAATAATAATACCATCACCGCTGCTTTTGTCATTAATGATTAATTCTCTATAGCAACATTGAGTAGAAATTGCTATTTTTACGGTTTCACATCCCCACTTTCAGAGTACGATCCCACGAAATCGAAACGTAAACATAGACAGTTATCCATGTGTACTGTTATGATTATATTACTTATGGTCAAAAACTAGACTCAGCACCTTCACTAACAGTCACCAAACAAGTGCAACGACATAGCTGCCAGCTAGTATTACTTTCTAGTCCAACAGCAAGGAAGTAATACTAGCCAAGCAAGATTTCCCCTTGCTTGGTCACCCCTTTCTTTTCTCTTAGCTTCCTCCATCAATGTACTCTTCAGTGTCTAACTCTGCCATGTTGTTCCTAGAAGGCGCTCAGCCCAGTTGCAATGCCTGCTTGTCCAACTCCGGCTCTGACCAGCTCCGCTCATGTGCCCACAGCCTTTCCAGTGGTCCAGAACACCTGTGGTATGAACGCTAACACTCCCCCGGTGCTCTGAGCTAACTGTCTGGGCAGCTCTGCTAACAAACTGAGCTAACATTAGCTAGCAGGCACTATAATTGAAAGCAGTTTACGGTCCATCTGGAAACTTCTGACAGGAAGGAAGGAAAAAAAGAAAACATTCTCTTGTTAAAATATCCAGAACCACTGAAATAGTTGGTGGTGTGTGACTTAGTTCTATAAAGGTGCACGTAGCGACCTGGTGCGAGTGGGAATGTCAGAGACACCATTCACCTGATCACATGTCAGTGTAGCAAAACGATTTAAAATATGTTATTTTATGGTAGAAAAGTTGCACAATGGAGCTTTAAAATCCTTATTTCCCTCTCTATCATTGCCTATCTGTACAGTGCCTTCTTTTTCCAATTACCAAGGAGGCCTACCAAGGCAAGGCTGTAATGAAAAGAGGAGGCAGAGCAAAATGCTTTTCTATCTCAATGTAAGAATCCTAGCAACAAAGAGGTTTGCACTTCAGGCATCTTATGCTCCAAAGTCTCTCTGAGGACAGGCGGCTCTTAATTCTGCACTTACATTAGTTGAGGAACATTAATCCAGATGGATTTACATGCAGTAGCCATCACTAGTGGTTTATCCTTTATGTGACGATAAATCTGTCCTCCCTACACATTGCTTATTGCCCTTGATGGGACATCAAGAAAAACCTAAAAGAGTCTTGTGTTGAATGCATCTGAAAATGCATTAATCAGCTCTGGATTGAGGGGTCTTTTCTCCACAGTATGACTTACGCTTACACACACACGGCTTGCTCAGATACGGGGAAATGTATATTTCAGAACTCATCAACACATCTCTTGGATCTAGGTTAGAGGATCACACCTCCTGGAGACCCCCCACCCTCTTCAATTAGTGACCTCCACAGGATTCTCCGAGCAGAGTGCCGAGAGTCTCTTCAAATCCGCACGATCAAAACATATGATTAATACTTGCTGTCCGTCCCCAGCCATGGCTAATCATCCAAAGATTCAAAAAGCAATTAATACCTCTCCAAATGCAGAATGGGAAAAGCCGCATAAAGCAGCATTTTATGATACCTGCTGCAGCTATCTTCCCACTCCGTATTAGCATGGAAGGGATGCTATCGAGCAAAGTGATTCATTAAGAACACAGCCAGCTACATCTAAAGTAATGGACCCTAAATCTTTAAGACACTTTTATAGCGTCTTTGAAGCTATATGCATATATTAAAGGCAAAGAAGAACTACAGAAAGAAGTGAGTTAAGAAGTGATATATGGAAATCTGACGTTTTAGATGTCTCGCCATTTTCTAGAAGTGGGGCTTGCCTGGCTGCATTCGGCAAAAATAAAAAAATTAAGAAGTACAAAGATGCTGTTCGTTAGCATTGAGTTACAGCTCTGAAGGATCTGTGATTACAGCCCTCATTTTACACCGGGGGCCCCAAGCTCAATATCAATTGGTGGAAGAACAGCATGGTCTTCAGAACACTTCAACTAATCACCCATCTGTGGCCATTGTCTACTAGAACCATATGTGACTGTGATGTCTGTTTATTATAATGAGGATGAAGATAAGTAGCATTTGATTACTTCCTCGCAAACTGCGCAGTGTGAAGTACTGTATGTGCCCAGGCACTTGGAGATCATTCTGTTCACAGATACAGAAATTACAGCCACTCTTAACCAACAATATTCAGAAACCGAAATTATGAATTTTGAATGCCAGGAATTCATTACTGCTGCCTTTGTTCCGTCGTGTATCTAGCATACTGACACAGAAAGAACAAGAAATCACTTTCCACTATCTGGTTTTGCTCCAGAAGTGATTTGATCACTTGATACCGTCATTCCACTGCTTCTATTTTCTCCACCGTGGGACCTTCCCCAGGGGAATACACAACCATAATGGTTTTCGAGAAATATTATCGACCTGGCCCGATGCTGAAGGTGGGTACTGCTGTAATAATGCCCTTGTCTTATGTGTAGATGAGGCACAACATAAAATGTGAAAGTACTGCATTTGAAAGTTGCTCGGTGTGGTGTTTTATAGAGATTTCACACACGTCTGCTCAGAAATAAGTATCCAGAAACAGAAGCTACGGAGAAAATTTTGTATCTGTAATTTCTGGTAATAGTTAAACACATTTGTGTTCTTGTATTGGAGATCGAGGCCATGTTTGACGTCCATACAAAGCATTTTTTTTTCTAAACTAGCATTGTTCCGTAAAACTAGCATGAAAATTAGGTTGTATATTGTAGATAGTGAAATGAAATAATGAGTAGGAAGATATTGAAGCAGGATACCAAAACAGAGCAAAAATGATGTAACAGAATGTTTCTCTATCTGTTGCTGTAAGAGTTGGACAGTTGGAGACGTTTCTCTCCTTCCAGCATTTTTGCCTCTTAACCGCAGCAGAGCTCCCGGATTTGACCTAGAAAGCCAATTACATAAAACTGAATCAAGAAGTCACTGTACTTACTGAGTGTTAGACTACTCCTGCAATTACAATCTATTTACACCCTTGCATAACTGACTATAATGCACATTGCATTTTATGTATTGTATAGTGCAAACATTATTTGACATCATATGCTTGGTATATACAAAGGATGTGACCTGAGAGCATCCCTGGAAGCCCGACTAATGACGGACCTCTAAAGAAACAAACCCCCATTTTCTCCTCAATCTGATTTAAAAAGAATGCTGCCATTGTCACTGTCAAGCTTAGTGGAAACCCATTAAGGATATCCATTAAGGCCTGTTTTCATTTCATTTAAAAGACGCTTTTATTGGAAGAGACTTAACAGATAGGGCACAAAGAGATGTCTTATATATGTCAGCAATTTATGTCAGAGAGGCAAAGATGATATTTTTAAAATGCATTACTTATTAAGAATCACTTTGAGCACAGACCTCCTTGAATCCCATTGTATTTTTCAACTAAAATGGCCATTGACGTATTTTTCACAGAACAATATAACGTGGGTCTATTCAGCAGCCACAAAGGTGGAATGATGGCAGATCAGTCTTTGTTAAGAACCAGCACAGTGTGAAATTAAGTGTTGTTGTTGTATGCAACAGCATCTATTAGTGTTTATGCCTGCTAACCTCCATCAGCTTATCGGGCCATCAGAAACATTCTCGTTTTCAAACAGATGCCTTAATTATATGAATATTCAAGAATTGAACTCGCACACTGCAATTACTCGGTGTAACATATTGCAAATGAGTGCTGAACAGATCATGTGTTCTGTGGGCAAATGACTCCACAAAATGTCAGCTGTGAGTCACGTGTAGGCCAGGCAAGTGGGTAAACATAAAGGTAAAGGGTTCTTTGAGTTCTTCAACCAGAGGTCCACGGCCCTTAGGTGGTCCACAGAGATTCTGCAGGGGGGTCAACCAAATTTATGTCATAATAATTTACATTTTTCACCAAAATACTGATGAATATGAGGGTGCAGATATTTGAGAAACTACAAACAGAGGAGGCATTTGCACTTCAGTTGGATGAATCAGTCCAAAGACGGACAGCTCATGGCATTTAATAACCAACAATAATTATGCATGATTTTTTATGAATCATAAACACACATGGGTTAATAACCCACTATAATAAAGTGAAATAAAAGGTGAATAAAGGTAATATAAAAGTTATTATAGTGCAGGCCTAAAATGTGACTTCATTAGATGTGAGGGTCTCTGTTCTGTTTGTCCTTGGGCTGGAATAGGCTGAAGATTCCTGCACATGATCCCATCTTCAAATGATTCGTCGGCCAATCACAACCTAGCTGCAACTCAGAAATGGTTAAGAATGCGTCTAAAAGCCATTTAAGATTGGACACATTGACACAGCAATTTTTTAAAGACTCTCTCTGTGGTCATAATTTCTACTCTATAGTATGAATGTATGCAGCATTAAACTAAAACAAATAAGGTTTGATTTTGCTCTGATCTGTGGCCTGTGAGCTATGATCAGTGACCAAATGATATATAGATATTCTTTTATGATGAGCCAACTGGATCAGATTGACTCTCTGATTCTTTTGGAAACTTCAGGCTCTCCTCTCATTATGTAAATAATCACAGCAGCAGCTAAAGCTTGGCACATCACATCCTTTTCATCTCCGGACTTCATATAGTCTCCAGCAATGATAAAGAGGGATAAAAAGATCCTTTGTGGGTGCATATCGAGGTCTCTTTAGCTCAGCTGGTGAAGCCGTCTTAGCTCCTGCCATAAACATTATAGCCAAATAAAAAAGGCTTAACGTGAATAGAAGAAGAAGGTGCACAATATGCTGCGCGGTGATGGCACAATAGCCCTCAATAACCTCCCAAAACCTGTCCTCAATCTATTTCTAGTGTCCTATCTTGCAGCACATAAAATGGTAAACACTTTATCGAGTGAACTCAAAATCGTTTTTTTAAATGGGCATATATAATAGATTTGATATAACAGATATAATGGAATGATTAAAGCCTTGAAGTGCTCTCAATCATCTGTATAGAAAAATAAACAAGCAGCTGTCTCAGTAAATAAGTAGTTCTCCTCTCAGTGACTGAATGAATGAAGTGTGATGTAACACTCAGCTCACCTTGTTTCTTTGATTTCCTCGTTTCAAAGGTTTTCAGAGTTTTCCTGTCACGCCGATTCTTCTGAACAGAAAATATGCTGACTGAAATGTTACCCGCACACGCGTGAACAGACTGAACTGCGGCCATTTGACGGTGACCACCGTGGGACGAGAAGGTTCCAAAACGATCCTTTAGCTATCGGTGTGGCTGCGGTGAGTGTACATCCAGGGAAAAAACACCCCGTCTATCCCCGGTTAAAATCTTTGAGAGTATTTTAGGATTCTGGAAATACCTTGAAAAAACCCTGAATGAAAAAATAATGCTGAGCTCTGTGACTCAAATGTCATGCCTTAGGGACACAGACTGGGGCCAGGCTGGCTCCCGCGTTGGCACGGACTCGCACATAAACCGGCTTTGTTTTGGTCCCGTTGGTCCAGCTGCACGGAGCTGCAGAGACTTGTCAGTGTGGACAGCCGTCATTAACTTTACTGTAAGATAGGAAACATTTTCCCATTCAGCTTGAAGAACCGCTGATGTGAAGTGAAGCACTTAAAATGCTCCATATAGGTTAGCTTCTGTTGCATAAAAGAGACATTACGGTTTCAATGAGTGGATCGTGAAAATGTTGAAAGTGTTAGGAGGTGCCTCACTCGTTGCCTTTGAAAAGCTTGTACCTCAGGGGTCACACCAACACTGAATACACATTTCTGTGCTGTGTCAATAGAGAATAGAAAAAGTAGAGAAACATAAGAGTTTAGTCTGAACACAAAAGACACGCTGAGGATGGTGTAGAGTTGAGAAGGCATAACGTTTGAAAGAAGAGCTGCAGAAGAGATCGACAAATAGGAAATTGGTGTGCTTTCTGTGCAGCACGCTTGTCTTATCCAACATTACACACCTACAAATACTGTGTTTTTCTAAGCTATGAAATACATAAATGTTCCACGCTGAGGCCATCTTGCACAGTCACATCTCCTTGAAAGCAATTTCCAAAGTTCCAGAATCATAAAATACAAAAAAAAAGAGAGAAAACCTTTGAGAAACCCTTAGGTTTAAAATTTCTTTTGGGTCAGTGTTCATAGTGCACAATTTTCTGCTGGAGTTTCAGACACCTCTGCTGTGAACCAGGTACAGGTTTGTTTTTCCAATCCTATCATAAAAAGTGTATTAGATGGCAGCTTCTAGCACCGCTGCTTGACAAGGGCCACAGCCGCCTCACCCCTAGGCGTGCGCGCAACTAGCCCACAACAACAGGTGATACCGGCTAAGTCAGGAAAGGCACTTGAAAATTAGACGCAGGACATTCAAGTGGCAGGTAAAGGCGAGATTGTTGCACAGCGCTACAAGTGAGGGATCAGAGTCGTGGTGAACCGCAGAAATCCCTCACACAAAGAAAAAAAAAAAGACAGAAAAACATACTGAAATAGAAGCTTTATAAAAAAACATGTAGGAGAAAATCTGAGTCCTCCGGGGGCTTGAAGTGCAGTTGAAGTGAAGTTGCAATCCACAGAGAAATAATACATCAAAATGAAAATACTATATATAAACAGCACACATCTACACACACATACAAATATATATATACTGCTTGATATAAAACTTTGATTATTTTCAAGGTGAAGGCCATACATACAAATATTCTCACCCTGCAGTCTTGACAAGTGCCGGTCCCTATAAATCATACATACATCAATACATACTGTGTCTCAGTGCTTATCTGTGATGTTAGTGGCTGACATGCTTTAGTTTTGATGCAGTTGCATAGTCATTTCAAACAATTTCAGGAATGATTATGCCCAGTTACCTGACGGGGTTTAGTCACAATACCCGTGACAGTGGTGTCTGTAAAAGCAGCTCACAGTCTCACAGACAGACCCGTCCAAACAGGCAGTCGGGTGTGGTTATATGAGACAGTTAAAGTCCCAATCATTTTTCCAAGAGACACTCGACTCACATTCAAGCATTTCTAACATTTTAATGGACTCTCCTATTTGAAATAGACGTACAAAACTTCAACAGCCGGACTCAGCAACATATTTGAAAAGGTACAATTGTGTGTACGTAACAACTGAAAACACATCCAACCACTGTGCTTAAAATTGGTGGATCTAAGCTACAGTAAGAGGCTGACATTTGTTTGATGTGTTGGACAAATTTAGTTATTTGAGTCAAATTATGTTGCAAACAGTCACTCAGGTTGGTTTAGCCAGCGGCTACTTCAGGCAGAGGCCCCATGAGCGTCCAGTCCAACGATCATCACCACGAAACTATCTGCAGCGTAATCCTTATGGGCAGTGGCATATCATCAATTTACAAGAAAGATCCTTTTTGCAGTTATTGTATCGCTGTGTTCAAAGTGACCACACGTCAATGACAAAAACAGTTTACTTCACAATATCATCGATTCAAACTTGACAGAAACAGTATAAAACTCACCAAAAACCTCTGCGTTCCAATAACAACCACTTAATCCACAGTTAGATTTTGCAGCTGCAGCGCTCTCGCTCAGTACGGCACCAATTTCAAAAGTTATTGCCCCATTAGTCACAAACATTGGGTAAAAAAAAAATACTGGTTATACTTTAATACACCCGGGTCTCTGAATATCTGAGCTACACCTACCCGCCAGCTTAAAAGACATGTGTCAGCTACAATGTGAGCCTAATAATACGAGTGACTCAGTGACTCAAAGTTTGATACAGGAAGTCTTTCAAAAATCCTCCATGCACCTCTGTTAGTTTACAGACAATTTCCAAAGAGCGGAGTCTGTATTTACAAAAGCTTAGAAAGGTCAACAGAGCTGAAAAGATAAAGAATATGCAGGGGATGAGATTTTATAGCAGTCAACCGCAAAAATAATTGGCAAGTCAGTGGTTGAGTTTGACATCCCAGCAACATGGCATCAACGTCTTTAAGTCGATAAAATATAAAGTTGCATAAGTCGCATAAGATCTGACCGCTTTCCACAGAGGGGCTATACAGAGCACCGTAGACAGCGTCATCACAGCGTGGTCTGGCAGCTGCGCTGTCCTCTGACCGCGAGGCCCTAGAGCAGATCGTGAGGACAGCTGAAAAGGCCATCGCAGCCTCTCTGCCCTCTGTCACGGACATCTTACAACACGTGCTGGGGCCAGAAGCGCCGTGGATCCGGCACACCTGCTCCCTGCTGGAAGAAAAGTTCAGAAGTTTAAGGAGTTCCTTCCCACAAGCACTAAGACTAAGACAACAAACACTTTAATCTCTGCTGCTACTTCTGCTTAAGTCGCACTGTATGTATCCATACGTAGCACATAAATACATGCATGAACATACACATGCTAGCCTGTCACGCTCTGTCTGTGTGTTGTTTCTTGTTAAACTGTTTAGTCTGAGCGTGCACTTTTGTACTTTGTGTTGTAATGTGTCTGCACCGTGTTTTATGTCTCATGTAGCTCCGTGGTCCTTGGCGACACACTGCCTCGTTTCACTGCCGTGCTGTGTATACGGTCGAAATGACAATAAAACCCACTTGACTTGCCTTAACTAGGGAAAAAGTCAACCACTCTATTAACACAACCCCTTCAGACGGTTAACTTTTATTTTGGGGAATGAGTTTACACCCACACACGCACACAACTGTCTCCCGTTTTCATCCCCCCGGTTGTCAAACATTTCAACTTTATATTCGCACACAGCTGACACTTCAGTGGACGTCCACGTCGACACCAGCTGTTGCTGGAAGATTAACTTCAAAAGGTTGCATACATCTTTAAGGATCCCTTTTGTATGTGGGGAGAAAACAAAAACAAAGCGCTCATCCCACTGAGTTAGCAGCATGCGTCCTTCCACAGCATGCAGACCATGGAATGAATTCTTATCGGTGGTGGTGCAGTCTGGTCTCTACGCAGCACTGACACAGTGTCTAGATGAAAGATGTGTTTTGATGAGGGCTGTATGAGAATTTAATGAAGCAAGAACGAGTGAGCCCGAAGCTATGGATGCCTATTGATGTGAGATGTTTTAAGGGGATTCCTCCTCCTTTGCCTTTATGAGCTGGATACCTTTTTATGGGATTCTGCAACAGAGTCCCCGCGCATGTATTGCAAATGTTATGTTATGATATATTTTGTAAAGGACTGCACTCTCGTGGAACTGTCTGCGACCCTGACTTGCCATAATTTCACCTTAAATACCACGCCACAGATGCAATGATCTAAAAATATCTTTGTCCGATAACACCGTTGTACCTTAGCGAAATCCTCTGATTCATCTTTAGTTGAAAAGCGAGCAGGATTCAAAGGGACGCCTCGGGCAACGCGCTTCTGAAGTAAAGGAAAATTAGCTTCTCTGGCTCCCCTTTGATACTGGGACACCTCAATGTAGGTCTCAGTTTTTTTTTTTTTTACTGTATTAGTAGCTTTATCAGATTATTGATGGTCCCAGTTCAAAATGGAAAGAGAGAATCCTCCTCAAGGGGTGAATATGTGTGTTGAATGGAGTTTTTCTAACGTGATTTCCATTCACTTCCTTTTCCAACATAACCTCTTAGTGTTTTTGTCTGTGTACAGGCATCCTCTCCAGTGTTCCAGTAACATCTCTCCAAGAGGTCAATTAACCGTAATGAGGCAATAATGCGGTTTACTCCAAACCTAATTAGATTTCGTTTAGCCAATGGGCTCTCAGATGTCCCATGTAAGAGGCTAAACTATGCATATCATTTACTGTGCGTTTCGTTTCATTTCACTTCACTTGCACTGAGAGTGGTTCTCGCGGAGGCAGCAGTAAGGCCGACCCATCAAATACATAATTGTTCGCCTTTTTAGTCTCCATCATCTTATTCGAGTTGCTGTGAATGTTCGCAAATCCTTTTAGTATATCCTCTCTTGTGTCTCTACCATCAAATTACACACCGCCTCCCGATTCTCCACTGCAATCATACATTTAGGTTCAGATATCGAAAAAGGAGATGTTAACATCTTTTTAAATTTCATGAAAGATGTTTTAATGCAGCTTTTTTTTATTTTTACCTTATTTTGGCGGCGGCGCTGTTATTACTCAAGATTTAGCCGGGACAAGAGACAAAGTCAAGAGCTCCGTTCTGGTGGTTTGATTCAAATAAATGAAGAGGTGGGCAGAAAAGTGGTGCCTTAATGCAAATTCGATCAGATGAAATATTACACACTCAAATCTTAAGTGGCCTTTGAGGTCAATTGACTGGCTGCTGAGTCGAATCGTGGCAGGGGTGGTGTCCATATTTCACACGCCATTCCACCACACGGAGCTTATAAGTTATCACACGCAGGGAAAATAGCTTAGCTCCGACCCTGTGGCCCTCGGTGGCGGTGTAAAACAGACTGCATCCGTCACGTAACAGCAGGAACGAGGTCTTGGCAATTTGCACAGCAAAGACTTTATAAAGAATTATCACAGAGATAATAAATAATTGAATTGCCGATTCAAACTGAGCTTAATATCTCACTTAGAGCTAATATCGCATGTAGGAAATGACATGCTTGGGGTTCACGGAGTGCAGAGTGAAAATTCGATGCTGCAGCTGAACTATCTCCTTTATTGTTGATTAGTTGCCTCTTAACTTCCTCGGAGTGATTCCCCCCTAAAAGATGAAAGCACAATTTCCATGTTAAGTGCTTTGCTTCCCTCAGTTGTGTCTGTGGAGGCAGAATATCTACACGTGCACGTGAGCGAGCGAGCGAGCCAGCGGCTTTTTCAACGCAGATTTGATCAGGTCTTTGCGACAGTTCCCATCTATTGGATTTCTCTCTCTCTTAATGTAATTCTTCCAACTGTACCGTCCTTAATACAGCCCCAACGATTACAGTATTCTAACTGCGACGTGATAAAAATAGAGTTCTTTAATCCATGTGCATTGTTTATTAAAATACATATGTATGCCTTGGTTTGTTTCGAATGTGCTCGGAAAGCAAACAGATTGCTCGGTGCATCTGTGCATAATTTGATTCATGTCATATCAAAACTCTGCAGATGAATGCCGCATCCTCGCCATGCTCTCTCCATGGTGACCGAAAAAAAAATGACAAATATCAATTCAATTTTCTTTTTTTCCATATTAAGGTTTTCCATCTGCTCCGGCAAAGTCATAAAAGTATTAACATTCCTGGATGTGACAAGTAAAAAATGGCTCTTAGTTTTGGCTGAGGTACAAAGGCGAGGAGGGGAAAGGAACTAAAAATGAGACGTCTGCAGCATTAGAAAGATCCGCTGTGAAATGCATGGTCCACGTTTTGTCCTTTTCCTACTCAAGAAGCACACTCTAAGCTACTTTCTCTTTTACTTATTACAGAAATATTGTTCCTGCAGCTGCTGCTTTTTCAAAAGTGGACTGGCAGAGTACAAGCTTGGCCTTAATCTTAAAGTTGGACTTCACGCCATTTCATCAGGATAAACTGACGCAACCCTCTCAAGCTCTTCTCAAGGGACGCAGTGTTTTATTTATCTACCACTTCGGATCTAACTGTAATCCCAACTCTGTCACCCATTGTCTATATAACTATTCCCGGGGCTATAATGAACAGTGCCAGCCTCCTAAATCCCAGCGCAGATGTCAGGGGAAACAGATTATTCACTCATATTGACGGGTTTATCTTTCTCTGTTGCAACCTGTCAAAAAAAGCCTATACTCCAGGCTTCCAGCATGAGTTGTTGTCTCAAAGTTAGATTTGTAAGGATAATGAATGTACAGGTGAAAGTTCCTGAAGGAAATGAGTCAGCGTCACAAACAGACATGCTATGTTTGGATAATTTACCTTTCCATAATATTTCTATGGAATATCTATATTTTATCACCATGATAAAACTTTAAATGATCTTCATGTTCGTCTGCATCACAATACAGGAAGTTTCTAAGCAAACATAGTTTAACTTTTGAACTTTGAACTTTGGCCCGTGCGTGCCCTCGCTGACAACGCCATTATTCTCCAGGAAGAGCTCCTGACACAAAGAGCATAATTCATGCAGCGTGAGCCTGGAGCCAACTAATCAGTGTTCAGAGCGGGTGTAACTCTGCCTCATACACATCAGGCATTTGCCAGAGAAACATTTCCCAGAGGAGAACGGCAGCACTCTGACTGTCAGTCACAGCTTCACTGTACCATTAAAGGGACACAGTTACAGAGCAGAAACATAAATCTGAATGGCCGATATATCACATTCATTTGTTTGTCTACGTAAAAAACAACCTTTGAGAATACATTAGTTATGACAACATAAACGCGCCTTCTTACGACTTTGTATCTCATACATGAGCATATCAGGAAGTTTGTAATATATTCCATAGCTTTCCTGACGCTCCTCATTTGCATTTCGCATCTAATTAGAACGAAGTCATCACTCAATACAGGCCGACTCATAACAAGCAACGTGTCGAGTATACAGCATGATTATTTCGACGCATCACGAATGTGTAACTGCAGTTCACTCCGTGCACCCAATTAACTCACTTCAGGCATGAACGTTCTGCACATATCACGTTTTATTTTGGGATTGATATGAATGTAAACAGATTAGATCAACTAAAGAAGTGAGAGAATAAACAGAGAGACACGCAGCAGCAGCATCAGTATGCGGCACTGCTTATGCGGTGCAAGCTGTGATGCTGTTGGAGGTTAATCCACAGAAGAATGTGTGATCATTCAAAGTAACACGAAAACACCTGAAGAACTGGATCGTTCTCTGCGCTTGGAGCCTCTCTACCCTCGTCAGTATGTCATTATTATTAATAACGAAGCTTTTACATGTTTGACATGACCATATTCCTCCAAATGCCGCAGATAAACTTGCATGTACGTGTTGCTCTGCTAACGTGATATTAATTCCAAAGTCATAATCCAAACATCACTGAATATCTTGAAGCCCCTGTGTGTGTGTTTACGAAATATTGAATTTCTATCACATCGTATTTCGTGCCTCTCACAGCAAATAGACGAGGAAGTAAGAGAAGCCAGTCTCAAAAGAGCCTAATTACCAGTTTTTTGTCAAAAGTAACGCCTGCCAATTACATAAAGACGTTTCCTTTGTGCTGCTTATTTGGAATTAATCAGCAGAAACTCACACGTACAAAAGGAGAGAAAAAATATATATTTCTGCTCCACTAAATGAGCTTTGATTGTTCAGACCTTCCAGTGAATCCTTGCTGCTTTGCTCCGAATTATTTTATCTCGAGATGGATTTATTTCAGCCGGTCACAGTTGGTAAACAAATGCAACCTGTGACAAGAAATAGGTTTGGTGACTCAGCCGTTCCTTTGTGCCGATGTCAGGCAAAGTTCAGGCACAGAGGCGAGATCCTTTCTGCTCTGAGCAACGGAAGAAGACAGCGTTTGTCCTGTCTTTACATAACTGAAAACAAACTCCAATGCATTTAGAGACGCTCGTTGTCAAATGATAGAATATTCTGGAGAAAGGAAGATGATTGAATTTAGCACTGGAATCATAACCGGCATCATAACCAGGACAGATGTGGAACTAAAACACAAAAAAAATACCCCAAAGCACCGGAGCGTCGTAAAACCAGAGGAAAAACTTTGAAACTGTGTTTAGATTTATCAGATAACGGTTATGGAGTCAGAACGGCTTCAGTAAATGGATAGTTCAAATGAATTTTCCCGTCATCATATAGCCAGAGGTATGAAGAAATATCCTGCTTAGGAAGAATTACTGATACTGTGCTGAATTTTTACCAAGGATAACGTGGTGTATAGAGTGAATAAAAAAAACATAAACCATGTTTTTCAATGACCTCTCCTCTGCAGAGTAATAAAGTGTGTCCTCGCTTTCCTCTTAATTCTTTACCTCAGTCACCTTAAAGAAGCTTCAGACTCTGGCAGCACATAATGCAGCCTGAGCGGAGAAAAACAATGATAAAGTGGCCATCAGAAAATATGGCATATAATTGGCAGGTGATGTACTGTGCTCTGGAGACTGCAGTCAGACGAGGCATGAATCTTCCCTCCAACAACCTGTCAACAACTTCCCTGCCATGATAGTTATTTACTCTAATGCACTGTTGACGTTACAACACATGTTTTATGAAGTGTTGTGAAGATAAAATGTCCAGATTTATGTCAGCGTTTTAAGACTTTAAAAATGGTTAATCTTCATTATTCGGAAACGAACAGACGTTACGCTCCAGTCAGACAACAACCTGCAAATGTTTTTAAAGCCGGCGCCGCTAGATAAATGGGAACATTTGCCGGTGTGGTTGCTTTGCATTACTTTTAGCGAGCTTGCACAGCGTTGACACGTGCAATTTATACATGCAAAATATGAGAAATTTGCCCATCCAGTGTTTATGGAGAGCCTTTCAATGAACGGGCTGTAATATAAGTGATTTGTGTGTGAGTCAGTTATTTTGCTGCACTGCAACGCCTCAGTCGCAAATAACTTAAGGTGGAGAACGCAACTGTTGCTTTGTGTGTCACAGTTCAAGGGCTTCTGCTGCGAGGGCACTGAGTTACCGTCAGTGACAGTCACGTCCAATTATCCAAGCGACAACAACAAAAAAAAACCAACAACCCTCTTCTCCCTGTCTCCTGTCAAGCCTGGTTTTGCCTAAGACGTGTTACAGGAAGCACATTTGCTGCATGGATTATGTTTAATGGCAAACTGGACTTTGAGAAAGTGCTGTCACTCCCTCCCTCCAGGTTCCAGCTGTCTCTGTCAAACGCAGGAACTCACAAACTGCAATAAAACTAGATCAACACACCAAAAACTAAAAAAAACAAAACCCTAATGCGCCTTAACATAAATGAGCATCACGATGCATTTTGATATATGCATACTACTTATGTATGAGAGTCCGAGGATGAGTTATTTTTCCATTAAGTTTGCATTTGCAAGTTAAACTAACCTGTTTGCTGCAGGCACCGAGGACACCTTAAATTACTTTGGAGTATTTTGGGAAGCGGTACAGAAAATTGCGTTGCACAATCTCGGAAAAAATAAGATCTCATTTAGCAGTCACTTAGTCATGGCGCAGTTGTTATTTACAGTATATTGTTTAGAAATGTACCACCCCGCACATGGACAATAACGGTATAATTCTCGCAGCGCATAAAAAAAAAACTTTGCTGGGCATTTTCTCATTAAATGTACTCCCAATTAAGATAGCTTGTACATCAGTGTATTTGTTCAGGCTATATGCATCCCCACAGGAGTGTGCTAAATCAGACAGACAATCTGGTTGGTGATTTTCATGCGAATGACCTCCCTTTTCCGAGAAGAGAGCCGTCTAAATTGGAAAGCGCCTCATTTTAGCCTCAAACTTTCATTCAGCTGCAAAAGGGGAGAGACAGGAATTAATTTGCTGTGAGTGAATGGGTTTTGACAGGGGCCCATTTCACCAGTCAGTGTCAGCGCTATCCTGGCCGTGCAATAACGCAATAAGGAAAACAATCAAACGGCAAGCTGCAAAACATCGGACCTCAGATTCTGTTTTGATATAGGATATAATTGCATTGTGCGAAGGACCTACAATGGCCCCTGTGTTCTGCTGATTTCTTAAAATAAGTTAGAGCTCAGTGCCAGAAGCGCGGTTATTTTCATACTGCCTTTGTTCTGCGAGATCAGTCAGAATGTCTCCAACACGGAGAGCAGGACTCTTTGAAACAAACCTTCATCTTCAGATTGTTTCCCACTTCTCTCTTGCTTCAGCTTCACTCTTCCCCGGTAACCCGAGAATTTCATAAAAGCTGAGAAAAGGAGTGCATGTCATCTAGTTTCTGCAGTGTTTATGTTATTTCGGCTCTTTCCAGGAACAATTGCGAATCCGTGTGTTGAAAAAACAAACTAACTAACTGCTGCGCCGGCGCTGTATCAGCGCGTCCAGTGATCTGCTGATCTATTGATCAGCGGACGATCAAGCTGAAAGAAGCACCTGCAGAACAGTTAGGGTTTGATAGCATTTCATCAAATCCAAAGCCAGTTTGAAATCCGCTTATCAGATCTGAATCCTTTTGAATGTCTGAATCTGAAGTCTAGCTTTCATCATCAGCAAGAAACCAAAGTTATAAATAAATACAACTCAAAGACTCAAAGTTCAGATCTGTGTTTGTTGGATGAGAAGCTCAAAAAGCTTTTTTAGTGGCAGCTCTCGTTATTCAAGCATTAACCACCTGAAAATTAGATAGGCAGCAGCAGAAGACATTAATGATAGTTTTTACAAACTACTTGATAGAAACTGTGGTCCTGATTTAAAACTGAGGTTAATGAGCTTAGAATATTTGAAGTGCAAAAAATGTTTAAGTTCAAATCGGCTGAATGATTTTTCTAGAAAAGAGCCGCCTCTGTTCAACTCCAAAGACACCGTTGGGCTGCACAATTAATCAAATATAAATCTGCATCGCGATTTTGGTTCCCCACAATTAAATTAATATGACTGACAGCGACGTTATTGTTTGAAATGCCTTCTCCGCTCATGCAAAACTCATAATCAGACTGCAAATCAATTCAAACGCTTCCGAGGGGCAAAACAAGAATCAAATGCTTGGCGGGAAGGCAAAGAGCGAATCCCTCTCGATTAGCATTTTAGTCGTGCAGCCCTACTGTTTCACCTTCCAAACGTTGACCAACATGAACACAAAGTGCACAACAGTA
Source organism: Nibea coibor (assembly GCA_023373845.1). Classification (NCBI taxonomy): domain Eukaryota; kingdom Metazoa; phylum Chordata; class Actinopteri; family Sciaenidae; genus Nibea; species Nibea coibor. The sequence goes on from CM041725.1 coordinate 5,231,839, forward strand.
AGTAATAGCAAAGCAAAAGAGGAATGATCAGTGCTGCAAAGTGGAACTGTAAAACAGACAAGAAAGCCAGTATGACAAAGGCTGCCATTGTTTGTTGACATCCTTGTCCCAGAAGTTGTTCCTACCTCCTGATGACATTAAGCTCGTGAAACCTTGTGAAAGAACGACAAGCTCTGATTGGTCAGGGACCCATGTTTAATCTCTTGGCAGAGTCACGGCAATAATTTATGTGTCATCACCTAGTCTGTAACTGTAACAGACAAAAAGAAGGTGCAGTCTGAATCCAGGATTACAGTGATCGCAGTGTAGCTGTTACATTGATGGCAGCTGATATAATCTATAATCAAACCATCGGATGCAACTGACAGCATGATGAGAAGCTTTCTAACTTTACTTGCATGTTTTAAACACAGATCGTCGCTGATCATTAGTTATATTTTTTTGTGCAATGGGCAGAAACAAAAATTAAAAATATACATTATGGAACAGTGCAACCATTTCCCCACGAGTTAAGAATAAATTGACACCCTCTCATGTCAAAGAGGGATCCCATTTATTTTCCGCTGTGCCGTTTTGTCATTGCACAAGTACTTTTAATGCAAAATACATTTTCATGGATCAGAGACGCTGCAGAAACAGAAGATCGAAAAGTGGATTATACTCAGTGGAGCAACAGTCTCGCTCTGTCCCTAGCATTTCCTCTCTTAATCCAATCATGCCCCAATTACAAAAACCCCACGACGAAGCCAGTGAAAGACAGAGGAACACTCTAAATGCAAACTTACTGTAGCTTTCTGACGTCATGTACGATAAATGAGCTCATGACCTTCACTTTTGTGTCCCAGAAGAAAGGAAGAAGAAGAAGAAGCAAAACATAAAAGTTCAAACCTTCATCCTACACGATAACACTGCCTGAAGGAAAACAAGCCTTTTTCAACAGACATGCGGAGATCATTTACTGACCTCATAGACACCGTTTCAATTGTTTATGCCTTGGCCACAGGAAATGTTGCTTGACATAATAAGTGGCTATTTCTGCTCCAGGCGAAATGATTTTCTAAATTAGGTGCTCATCTTCGTACATACAGTGCGACTGACTATCAAATAACTTTGTGAGACAGCCTCGCCGTGTCCCATCAATAGCAGTCACACTCAACACGACAGACTTTCAATATGTTCAGGCTCTCTTGAAATTTGTTACCTAGAGGGTATCGCTACAGGAAAAATTGAGTGGAAGTGGAAAGTGAGCTAGATCGGGTTCAGCTGTATTGTTTTTTTTTTTACAATACAGGAAGTGTGACGTGTTTCTGTGACACAGAGGTCACGGAGAAGAGGGCAGGGTGGACGGCTGTGAGTTTGACACATGAGATCAGTGTTTATGTGCGGCTTCGCTACAGACGACGTGGAAACGCTGTGAGCTCGCTTAAATATTAAAACAGTCAATGAGTCTTGTCTTGTGCTTCAGCAGCAACAAGAGTTGTCTTCTTTGAATATTTTACCACAACCATAACTGTTCCCCGTCCTTTCATATATTTGCTACATTTCAGAAACGGTTTGGATTATTTACAACAGCCGATAAAAAACTTACTTGAAGCCTGGATTTGTAGAGGAGGGCTGAAACGGCATTTTTGATTGATGTGCTGATTATTTTTGTAAATAAATCAATGAATCTTTTAGTCTATATGAAAGCAATTCAATTACAAGACAAAAGAAATGCAAATTTTTACAATTGTACTGGTGAACTTTTGCCATTTTTGCATGTAAACAGACAATTTCTGTTCACTAATTGTTTCAGCTTTTACAGTATATGTCCTGAACAGTGTATGCCATGCTGTGTAAAACATGTTTTCATAACATCTATCCACATGTGTCCTGAGCCTGTTCATCTGCCACCAAGCCATATTCATATATAGATATTGTTCTTGACAAATAGAGTTACACTGTAAATTATTCAGTGTGGGAGCCCACTACCGGGGGTTAATATATTATGCCAAAACTCGTGAAGCGCTGTGTCCTTGTTGTACATCGGAGCCATTATTCCTCACAAATTAAGTTGTGAAAGACAGGAAGACTTTGGTTTATGTGCCTGAGGCCTCTTGTTGACCTGAATCATGAAATCATTCTGCTGCAGTAACAGCACACAGTGCAAGTGTGTGTGTGTGTGTGTGTGTGTGTGAGAGAGAGAGAGATGCTTTAAAAGGAGCCCTGGGTAGCACAAAATGCAGGTCAGTAATTACGGTTTGCTCAGCTGAGCAACACTGTTAATCTGTATGTCACTGTTAATCTGCTGCTGTCTATATATGGATGTTGCTTCATCGCACCTGAAGGCACAACAATTACTCTTTTCCTTTACCTTTAAATTGGGTCATTAAGCACAACAACATGAGTGCGAAATATTTTTAGATCTTTAGCTTTTTGCAAGTGTCATAGCCGTGACCGAAGCCCGCCACGTTAATGTCAAACGTTCAACACTTTTGGGGACATTTCTGCATCTGTGGCCAGTTTTGACAACAGCGTCACGGATTACGCTGTATGACTTCATTAGTGTGTGAGGCAGTGTCTCTCCAAAGTGACACTGGTAATCAGATTTAGAGCTCACATCTCTGACAGTTCACCGTTCACTCACCTACCCTCATCCCGCCCCCTTTTGTCTTTGACATCACCTCTTTAAAGATTCATAAGCCAGGGCAATTTACATAAAAGTTAAAGCGTCTGATTAGTCGCATTACAACCCACTCTGACCGGCATGAGCCCTGCAGAGACTGGAGGATTGGCCAAGGTTACAGCACAGGCATGGGCTCAACAGCACGCGACGGGAACCACCATGACGCCAGGCATGGGAGAGATTATGAATTTCTTTCCGGGCAGAGCTGTTCTGCAGTTTACTGCACCTTCATGTTTCACCTAATCATTGAAACTATGCGGGAACTGCTTAATAACACTATTATCTAACGCAATCGACTCACAAAAAGAGTACCTGTATTAATGACGCACGCTACTTTGCATGAATAATAACTGCGGGCGCGTTCGCCACGATATACACATATTTGTCTTTCCTCTCTTTAGTGCGCTGAAATGAGCGACCATGATGCAATGCTGGAACAATGTCATTGTTTTCACGCACATAAAAAGGCATAAAAAACATTGAAATTGAAACTCGCCATTGCAATTCAATTGGGGTCATTAAGTCAGAATTTGCATTTAAATAGCAACATTAAAATCTTACATAGTATTGCTGAATAATGTGCTCATTCATACCAGTGCATCATAATTAATGGGTGTTTCCAAGGAAACCTGAGAAACCTAATTGCTCACAGGGTGGTCTCATTATAGAAGGCACGGGATGCTTTCAGCAAGTCTGGATGACCGGTGCATAGAAACTGGGTGTTTGGAATGCAATCAAGATCAAAAGTCAGAGACTCTGCAGCGGATCTGATATTCTTTAAATCCTCTTATGTTTTAGAATTTATTTCCCTCTGCGAATGTCCTGTCATGGCGTCTCACCGCGGCGAGGCTCGTCTGTCATTTGGGAATAATTCTGCACTTTAAACGTGAGGTGTTTGCTGAATTCTGCAGAGGACCCTCGAGCCAACTCCTGCCCAGGCAACATCCCTAAGGCTAGGCAGAAATGCACCAGGACTTATAATAATTGCCTCTGCTTGTTTCCCCAGACATGCCAGCAGCAGTCCAAACCATGTTCTACAGGGTTTAAGAGAAAACCTCTGCAGGCCAGTACAGACCTCTTTTATAAAAGACAAAGAAGCCCTCTTTCACAGGTAGAGCCTTGAGGGGTTCTTGCATGCCTGCCTTGATAAGGAAAACAGTCAGTGCTTGACTGTAGGTTGCAGGTTTGAGAGGTTTATCAGAGCAACACAAGGTCGTTTTCGTGGGTGATGCAATAAAACTCATACATAAAATAGTACTTGATAGCAGAGACAGCTAGATAAAACTTTTATTTCTCAAACCTGCTTTAAAAAAAAAAGAAGATAATACACAGTGTACCCCTAATATTGCATTTTCAAGCCACTGCACTTTAGCTGGGGCAACAGAGCACCGATTTGTCAGTCATCTCCTTCATTAGCTGCAGTAATGCAGGCTATTATAAGCAAGGGGGGCAAATTGGAAGGGATAAGGTGTCCATGGGGGGACTGGGTGATGCCATTGCAGTGGTGGTGACATTTTGTTGTTTGTTTTGCAGGATAGAGCAAGAGGTGAGGAAGGTAGCCATATGGTGGGTATTTATCAGCCGATGGCTGCCAGAGTGATTGAATGTGAGCTGAAGGTGAAGCTGCAGACAGCTGAGAGGGAGAGCAGGGCCTGAGGCCCGGGGTCTGGTACCAGGCTGTTCATCATCTCCCTTAAAGGAAGGTCAACAGTCCAATGAATCACGCTCACCAAACTTACAACTTGTTCTCAGTCAGCTTTACTGCATTTCCCTGCAGTCCTCGGTCTTCAGCTGGAACCTAATCCACTCGCCGAGATTGTTTAGAAGAGACTGGAAGATGCCAAAGTCGTTATTAATCTAATGATCCATTATTCGTATGCGTCACCAGAAATGGCCAACAGCAAAGCAGCAAGCGCATTGGTGTTATGGCACATAAGGAAGAGAACAATACCAGAATCATAGGCGATGTTACAAGTACAGAGACAAATGATGCACACGTGGTGCACAGACAATGGAGCAGTTCTACGAACACACATAACACATTTAGCTGACAGCTCCAGTGAGAAACCTGCAAATCCCACAGTGCCTAAAGTTTTTATTATAAAACTTCTTATTCAACCTTTTTAACCAATCACCAAGACCTCAGAAAACACACGGGAGGAACATACACAAGAGACGTGGGAAGCAGGGATTTGGCCTAGAATACTTTAGACTATGCAAAATATGAGAAGGGCACTCATGTTTGAAGAAAAGTAATCCGCCTCCATGAGAAATCAGAGCATTTTCTCTCTCAGGGAGACTCTCGTCTAACATCTTGCTTAAAATTATGAAAAAAATACAGAAGTTAATTCCCATTTCGACTGACTCATCTTATTGTTGAGAACACCAAAGGCAAATTTGGGCATCTCAGGGGGTCAGTGTGCGAGGTGCAATCAGTTTGTGCTGCAGAGCCAGCAGTTTCAGACCAACAGTGAGTTTGGATCTGCGCGAGTGTGACAGATTAAATAAATCACGCCAAAGGGAAACTGATCTACTTTTGTTTGGAGAATTTTGGTTTTCCTGGATAAATCCATGCAAGACTAGTTCAGTTAGCGATGGTAATGCTCTGAGTTGTTTGTTCCTCTTGGCGGTAAACAAGTGGAACGAAGAAGGAAAGAAAATCTGAGCTAACAACTTTTATCCAAGCGGGTCTTGTTTCTGATCAGGTTAGTTTTGATATATAAGAAGTGACAGAAAGAAATAGTTCATATTTTTGACATGAAGGGATATTGAAGCATGGCTATTAGCGGAGTCTACATGGCCTGTGGATGGAAATATCCCAGGGAGCCAAGAGCCCGTCAAACACAAATGAACATGACAATTGTTGCCTGTCATTCCCACTCTGTCTCCTCCCTTTGCTTTCCCCACTCACCGCTTGTACACAACCTAATAAAAAATAGGAATGTCATGAAATTATTATTCTAAAAACAGGACGCACCGATATGGAGAAGCATCACTTTCATTTCACTTCGTATGACACTATCACAGTTGCACAGAAGGCTTGTTTCATAGCAGGTGGTAAATACTGCAGCTCCCCTCCCAAGCAGCTCAGCCATCAGCCCCTGAGGGTACAGCAGGAAGACTCACATTTTATAAGTATACGCACACATACACACCACTTTATCTGGCACACCTCGGTGTTTGCTCCTCCAGGTTCCTGTGTGACTAAAGCTTAAGTACAAATAATGCTGAGATAAAATATGCGGTTACTGTTCAAGTAAATGTTAGATGTGGCAAGACGTGCGGTTCAAGTGACCTTGAACGCCTTTTACCATTTCTATTCACAAACAAGTGATGGTGGCCAAAAAATGGCCGCCCTGCGGACATGAAATAAAGTTGCAGTCAGCGTTGAGGGCTAAACTGACTCTCTGATTAGAGACGAGGGGGAAAAAAATCGAGACTCGAGGCTGGTTTCACACACACACACACACACAGGGACCAGGTATTACTAGTAAATACTAGCTCTAATGGTGTGCAGAGGAGCGTCTCCAAACAAACTACTCATCGAAGCTCAGAGCGGATCGACAGACAGCAGGAGATCAATGATGGATTCCAGCTATGGGTTTGAGGAGGGTATGGTGGACAGGAAAACCCCATCTGGTCCAGTAATTACAATAATATTGTAATAATGATAGCAGGATCAATATGCAGAGTTCAAAACACGAATTCAATATGCACTAGGCTGCAGCTGAGCAAAACAGGATCTGGAATCAGGAATGTAGTCTTGCAGACGGAAAAAGCTTTGTAGCTGCGTATCCGTGTGCTGGTGTGAAGTTCTGGACATTTCAAAGCTTTATAGTGTCAGCATCTCTGCCACATTGTCAGGAAAATCAAGCTCAGAACACAAGCAACAAGTGAACGTGATTTCCATCAAAAGGACTGAATTTCGTGAGCTTTTCATGCATTAAAAAAACGGGGGCTGCTCTTCGCACAGCTGGCTGTCAGTTTTTGTGTGCTGGAGGTTCCCACAGCACACGAACGCACTACAGCAAGTGTCAGCTACGCACACGGAGCAGCCGGCAGCGAACTTTCTCAACCAAATCTGAGAAAGCATGCAAAAACACAGGTACTGTATGGTGCCCGAACATCATTATAAAAGATGCAAGAGCGAGGGAACGTATGCAGCGAATTCATCACTCTGTAGCTAAGAGCTTAGCTTTCTTTTGCTCACTTTACTCCGGTTAACTCCCTCCTCCTGGCGCTGTTAAGAGCTAAATATATATATGTATAGTACGTGCTATGTTCAGCTCTATTCATACAGGAGAGCAGACGTGGCTCTGCAGATATTTGCACCTTACTTTGGTACAGAAGTTGTTTTTGGAGAGAAATGTGATTTCGTAAATGGTTCTGTCTGTTTTGTGAGTCATTTCTTTCCCTGTTTTTTCGGGGGGCACTCATGGTGTGTGCACAAATTAAAGAAAAATGTGCAACAATTGCATGTGGCTGCACTCACAATTATCAAATGACAAGAAATTAAATGACAGTTTTGATAACTGGTTAATTTAGTTCTTTATCGAGCACAAAATATGAAATAATTGGTAGTTCCAGCTTTGAAAATGTGACACTTTTCTCTGATTTATATTTGAATTGTTAGTCAGACAAGCAACAAGCAATGTGAAGACAAAGCGAGCGTGGGCTTTGTGATGTTATCAGGGTCTTTTAAAGAATAAAACATTTAATTGAATAAATCTACTAATAGACAAAGATAAAAAGTCACATGTGGATTAATTGCTAATTGTTATGTATGAGTTGCAGCCCCGCATGTAGCAAACATTAACAGATAACGCACAATGTCACTTTGTTCTGACTTTAACAGCAGAATATAACAGTCACCTCAGATGAGTCCCCATATGTGCACCTTTGGGAAGTCATAAAATGGGATAGTAACACCAAAAACGTGAGGCCAAAGTCGACCAGTGTCTCTGTGTAGGGTTTTCAGCACTTTGCTGAGTCAATGAATTGAAGAATTCAAAATGTTTTGGTGGTGGAAGGATCCTCGCCCGTGCTGGTGCGGTATCCTCACTAAAGAGGCTATGGGGTGTAAAATGTTTTGTGCTTTCTGCCTAAATACTGAGCTGTGTTCAGGGGATCAGTGCTTTGTTCCAAAGAAAGGAAATGACTCTCTCCACTCTGTTGGACGTATGCAAAGTCTCTGTCTCTCTTTCTCTCTCGCACACAGTGGCACTGGCAGGTTATTGATTCCCAACCTCCCATTGTGTTGCATAGCGAAACTGACACCTAACTCACAGCAGAGATTATGCAGAAGTCGCTGCAAATGGTGAGGGAAAGTGAGGGATAACAGAAAGAGACAACGGCAGAGCTTCTCTTCCCCGTGCCGACGCTTTTTTTTCACCGTGAACGCAGCAAATGAATATTAAGATTGTTTGTTTTCTTTTGAGAAGCATGGCACGGACCAGAACCAGTTTGAACCTCAATCCCCTATTCCACTCACATCGATTGACCAATCACTGCCTTAATTACACACTCCAAGGTAAAATCCAAGTCTGACTGAGTATTTTCAACTCTCTCTCTCTATTAAATCTTCCCCATCCACTGATAAAGCATGTCTGCAGACCTATACTTGTCATATTCTGGTTTTCTATGTAATGTGTGGACATTAGAGCAAGACCGACAATGTTGATATGTCCACTAGAGGAAATTTGCTCACTAGAAAGTGACTTGTTCAATGCAGGGCTTGACAGTAGTGGTTGCCATGTTACCAGTGGCAACCATTTTAAGAAATTAGCAACCGATTCTTGTCCTTTGGTTGCCACCAGTGGAAATGTGTTGTCAAAAAATGGCAACCATGTTTTCAGTTTAGGCAACCGTAAGGTGAGCCTGGTCAGCTTTTCCTTCCTCATTACAAATGTCTCCTTTCTTACTTGATTATTGATCATTTTCTTGTGTTTATGATTGATTTCTATTTCTTCTTTCTGGGTTAGGGTTGGGGTTATACCTCAAACGATCAAACTGCCAACCGACAAGCTTATTATAAGACCTCAAAGTTGGTGGCTGCAGGGAAAAAGATGATGACTTTATAGCATAACAAAGGTTATGTTATAAGTTAAGTTAAGTAATGCACATGGACAATAACCCTATGTGCTGTATGTGCTGTGTCTAATGTAGCCTACATGCACTGTAACATATACCATCCACATAATTGGCAGCGGCTACAAGGTACATCAAACATAACGAGGTATATTTCGAGTAAAAATAGAAGAATATTCTTGGATTATTCAGTGTTCCTGTGGCAGAAAAAAATCGGAGGTATAGAGCAGATACGTTACTATACCATACATTCTTTAACTCAGTTGAATAAGCACAGAGATGCTTTAGGGTGACAGCACGCATAGTTAAGTTGCAGTCGAAACGTCACGCTTGACAGCGCGCACCGTATATATTCGCAAAGGGCATGCACGCTTCCACACGTCTGTCTTTTCCCAGCCGAGACCAGCACATCAGCACGATGATGAGAGTCAGAGGACACGGGAAGTGGCTTTTACGCGCAAGCTCGTCATTGTTTGCAAGAATAGCACTATTGCTTGAAAGCATCTAAAAAGCAACGCACTGATGTACGTATAGAAAGAGAAACTGTTCATGCTTGAGTGAAAAAAAAGGGCAGTTCAGAAGTGATTCAGCCATTCTGTTGGTTCAAGAGCTGGGCAGGCGCGAGGGGAACATTTGAAGAGATTTATTTCAAAATAAAATATTCAGCTTTTAAAGGAAGGGAAATGTCGGTGTGAAGGTAAAACACTCCTTTTCTTTAAAAAATGTAAATGTTCCTGAAGGTGAAATCATCTGGGTTTATATCACATATCACAAAAATATATTGTGTCTGAAGCGACAGCACTTCACATTCCTCAGTTCTACTCTGTCGTGAGGCTGGGTCAAGTCGGAATAAAAACAGGGAGTGCCCCCAAAAGAATCATCTCCCTCACTGAATGCTGCATGTGTGGGTGGCTCTGATGACTCTCAGTCCAAGCGCTCAAATTCCTGCCGGTCTGAAACATGACCTCAGGGTGTGTGCCTACAATTCTCCAGCACACATAGGGTGGCTATGGGAACACTGGTCTCAGAGCAAGATAACAGCATAGAGAACCTGAGCCTACCACTGAAACCAGTCCACAAATGGAGCGACACTGCAGGTGAGATATTGCCCCCTAGTGGTTTGTTTGCCAAAAGCTGGCAGGAGTTCTGAGTTGAGTGACAGTGAGGTTGGAAAGCAGAGCCTTGATTAGTACAGCACTAAACTGTTCGTCATCTGCATTTGACCAAATTACTGTTTATGTATAACTATCAATGCAAACTACACATCCAAACACATTGTTATTCGTGAAAATTTCCACATTTGATTCCTTCCTGTAGGTGAAACAGAGCTGGGTGAAATGCTGGGAACATGAAACATGCTCGTTCATCCAAAAGGATGGAAAAATTAATTATATAAAATCACACGCTGGAGGAGGTTGAGTATTTTCTCCTTCTGTGCAGGCAGAGAACATGCAGCTGTTCAGGTACTGTGCCAACAACACGCCAAGGTTGACTCACTTCCAGGTGCCGAATCATCAAGAGGCTCACGTGCTGATTTCTTTATGAAATCCTAATAATGGTCTATAGATGGAAGGAGGAAATGTATTCCTCGCTTTAGTCCTGTGATATTAAAGGCAAAGCAGAACTAGGAATTTATTTTCTCATCTCAAAGTTTCTATCCTTAAATTTCTGAGATTCTGGTCACTTGGACGGATCAGTGGAGTTTGTTAGTGAACCAAACATCATGGTAAAAGACATTCAGTTACAAAACTCAATGGATGTGTTCAAGGGAGGAGTGAAGGCTCCAAAAAAAAGCATTTCAATCAAATCAGACAAAACATAAAAATAAACCAAAAGGATCAATTCAGTCTCTCTAACATTGAGAAGAAACACTGCAACAACAAATTCCATTTAAGAACCCTAAAAACCTCGAGCCTGTTACTAAATCATATTATTTAGGTAATATTGTCATTTTTTTGTCCTCTGATTTGCTGTTGTTTGTTAAGTGACTGCAAAGTGCATCTGTGTTTTTGTCACTTTTCGTTTTTTAAAGAAGCGATAGCGGGAAGAAAGGAAATGGTAAAAACTGATACGCCTGTCGGATCTAATTAGAGCCCAACAACAAACAGGCCCGGTGTCGCGCGGTACTGTAAAGACTTCCATTTTGTTGCTAAGTTACATTTCTCATCATCCGAGCGACAACAAAATTACAAGTGACAATTGTCGTGATCCCCTGAAAACTCTCACATCAACTGATAATTGGATGGTTCTTCACAAGCAAAGAACAAACGCCATAGCAACATCACACATAATTGCTCTGTGTCTCACGTTAAGGATTCATTAATGGCGGCTGACTCTGCTACCGCTGTGTCGATTGGTCACTCTGTCGTGACAAGAACATTGTGATCACAGGAACATCTCCTGTTCTATACTGAAAAGGAGCCACGCGCACGGTAATTGGAAACACAGGGTCTTTGATGAGGTTTCATTGACAAACATGCAGTCCAAAAGACACGAGTAACGCACCGCGCGGCTTTAAGGTAATTCCAAAGCGTCCTCTCCATAAACATGTCTAAACTCGAAACAAAATAGTTCACAAAAACCTTTGATGGCAGGAGTGTCGAGGCTCCTTCTGTCGAGCAGGCTCAATTGAATAAACTCTTCAGAGTGCTTTAGCTCAATGGCTGTTTGTGTAATGTAGCATGAATAGTACAAATTGTTACAGAGGCCTGTCTCTTATCCTCTCTATATTCAGCCGGTGCTCCACTGAGCCGTCAAGGTCCTATTTAATGCATATTCTTTTAGTGAAGTGTCGTAGATGGAACCTCACTCATGTGTCCCCTAGTCGTTCTCCCATTTTGACTTCGAAATGTTGTTTTGTTGTTAAACATGAGCCACAACGGAGCCAATTAACCTTTTTGTGAGCTGAAATACATGTTGGGTCACGACAAGAAGACACTTTTTTTTTTTTTGCATGAATTGAGAATAAATGGTTTGGAACATTACAGTTTTGTGGAAAAATAAGTGTGAATAATGTGTGGAGAATGTTGTTCATCTGACAGAAACGCAGAGAGACTGAGTGGGAGGCGAAGAAGCAACTTAGCTTGTAATGTAGCAGCCAGGTGAGAGGTCACGTAGGCATGTCTGTCACGCTGCAGCAAGTGTAGGTAGTGTTAGACGGCTTAAATGCACAGTTCTTCGTAGAGTGGGTAACACTCAACAATAAGGGCACAAATCGCACACTTCAGTAATTAATTAATCAGCATGGACCATGATTTTTTTGTTGCTCAATATTATAATTAATTAACGAGTCAACAACAGCCAATCATCAAGTGTAAGTGCAGCAACACAAGTCATAGCCGCCAGCTAATATTATACTAGTCCACGAGCATGGCGCCCAGCTCGGCGTCTGTCTGTCTTTCAGCCTTTTATTTCTTCTTTTCTTTGCTTCCTATGTCGACCTCATTGTCTTTTCACCTCTGTCATTATGTCCATGGAGGATGCTGAGCCTGGTTTACATTGGCCGCTTGCCCAGCTCCGGTTCTGGCACGACATCGGCTCCATACCCACAGTAGTTGCAGGTGTTACCAAAATGTTTATATAATGTTGTATAATGTTTATTGTCAACTAATCCCATGAAAAGAACAAAATCAACAGCGAACCTCCCGTGCACCATGTGTGCACCGTGAGTGTCTGTACAATGTTACATGGCAGTTCATGTGATAGCTGTTCTATGTTGTTCATTTTTCAGTCTTGAACTAAAGCGGCACACCGACTGACCAACAAATCGACATTGCCATCTATAAAGCTGCAGCGACTCTATCGAGGCACGCTGCTGCCCTGGGTGACACACTCCTTCAAAACAAAGAACACGGGCACTGTAGTTTATTTTAAGTCAATCCTACATACAGCATCCTGCTGATATAAATACTCACTAGAGCACGACATGCATTCCACTCCACCTTTGAAAGCAGTCCTCAAAAAATGCACTATATACTATTTCTATGTTCTAGGAAGTAGATTAGCCTTGAGAAAATAAAAAAAATAAATAGTATTTGTGACCTGTTTTTACGAATTTAACTTGAACAGTCAGGTTTGGAAGTACTGTTGACAACTGACACGCGGTTTGTTTCGGTCTTTTCATGGAATTTGGTGACAATGAGAAATAGAACGGCACCAACCTTATCACCTATTAAAATATGCAGTGTAAAAATGTTATCTATGATAATCTGCTGCCGCTCTGTAAGAATTTAATCATAGATTTTAAGCCCATTTTAAATTCCTCCAGGAAAGGCGCTGAGGTTGCATGCTCTCTTTCAGCCTCATGCCTTGAAATACATCCGTACAGACACTTTCAAAACGTATATTTCTATCTGCCAGTCCACCTGGGAGTCTGTTTTGATTGTTAGTCTCCACAGAACAAGCATCAAGAGTGATCTAACAGCAGAGAAGTGCTGCATTTCAGAGAAAAACACAGACCTTGCACAACATAACAGCCTGCCTATAGGATCAACTGGAATTAGAATATGTGCCCACCACTAGGTAAAATAGCATCCATCTCCAGCGGATACAAATCTGCTGCTGTGAAAATATGCAGGGAGGAGAAAACAATCCAATTTGTGTGGGCTGTTAAGGATAACCTTTAATTCAGTGTTTCCTTCAATATCCAAAATGTAAAATGCAAATGAAAAAAAGAGAGAATAATAAATGGAGCATGATAAGCAGGGGAAATTGCTGATAAAGAGAAAATTCTTACAGAGACTAATGTGCTTGGATGCTGGCCAGTTATTTAGCAAGACGCCATCTCATCTCTTTATACGACTATTTGCTGTTTTGATTGATGCGAGAGAGCCGCACCGGCCAGAGTGTCTATTGAACATTGAAAGAAAGAGGAGTGGAATCAGTGAAAGAGGGCAGCCGCTGCACAGAAGTATGATTCACAATTCACCCGCTCCTTCTGGAAGCCCTGGCCTGATGGACTGCTGATGAGTGGTGGATGTTGTGGCGGATGAGTAGAGGACAGAGAGAACCCACTGAGAGGTCAATAGTTCTGCGCCGACCTGTGAAGAAGTCCATTATACCTCGATCACATCTCTGACTCGCTCTGTTTTTCCAACTGGTGCAGGCGGCCAATACTGAGCAATAACAATATCATTGTTGCAAACTGGACTAGAGTTTTGATTCAATCACAGCCCTGTGCAGAAACATATCACACAGGCGTCTCTTGCTTACAGCAAAGGTTTGCAGGCAGTATAGGTTGTAATTTGATGGCATTTCGGTCAATACTCAGCCCTTCTATTTGATCTCAAAACCTGGGATCACATCAAAAACTCAATGACTCATGGAGTCGAGACTATTGTAAGACTGATTTCTGTGATCTGTTAGAAAGAAGCAAATGGCTGCCCCCTCATTCTCCATGAAACAAGAGAAAAGGGAGAGAACAGAGGTGATTGAATTCCATTACATAACACCTTTGTCTGTTGTTGAGAGGAGCAATCTGTTATTGCTGAAGCTACGCTTTGTCACTGCCATTACGACCAAACAATTACATGCCTGATTGTATTCACGTTGCCCTTACACACACCCGACGTGATTCTTTATGCTCTTACAGCTGACTGAAATGTTTTGCATATGACACAGCTGCTAAGTTGCATATTCCATTTTCAAAGTAGGAAGACTATAAAAAAGCTGCAGGAAATATACTAAATATGAAAAGTTGCTTTGATTTCCTCTAGGGTACAGAACGTGTCCTAACACTATAGAGCAGAGATAGAAAAAGTAAAAAAATAGCAACACCATTAAGTTGTAAAATTCTACAATTAGATTATAAGAAAAAATACACATTTGAACAAAGTGTGGAAATACTCATTACACCGAGAGGTGTTACATGATTACGTAAATATTACAGAATTATTGTTATTCATGCACCATCAGAGAAGTGTAAATATCTTATACAATGTGTTGGGTAATTTAATCTGCTGTAGCCACGGACTGTGCGAACAAACACAAAAGCCCCCATCTAGAGCTGGTGCTCACTTTGTCTGCTTTGGGCTACTGAAGACTCCGTGCAAGAGGAGCCACGAGGGTGGAGATATGAAATGCTCATCCAAATATAACTAAGGCATAACTATTCATATTCTCAGGTGATCATACGCCAACAAAAACATGGAATGAAATGAAAACGTCTGGCTTACTAGGCAGTGCTCGTGCTCAAGTAATCAAGATATATGCTGATGTAGCAAATGCATGCAAAGATCACAGTTGACTGTTAAATACTGGCATACTTCAGACCAAATTTTTAAATTTATCATAACTTAGACAGTGTGTTCAAGTTATTTATGTTCAATATCCTGATGAAGGATATAAAGAAACCCCAAGACATAATCCTGCGGTATCATAATCCCGTTCAACAGAGGGACGCCAGAGTCTCTGAGTCATTCCAACCAACGTCGTGGTTGTTCGAGGCTATCAGCCAGACAGCAGCAGAAGATGGACAGTCTGTCCTGCGACAGGTCTTGCTTATTTGTCGGCGTAATAACAGACACTCCTTCTGGCAGTAAGGGCGTATGGAACACATGGCAATTTTTTAATATCCCTCAACAGCGCGCACAAATCACACAGTCACCACAATTATCTTCTTCTGAACCTTTATGAATAGGAAATTACAAACAGCAACCTGATCCAGAGATGTCTGTACACCTACATGACACGACAGACTCGTGATTCATGGCGTTTTGTTTGGCTGTAGGGAGATGAGCCCATGGTAATGAATGAGCCTTAAGGAGGGCTCGGCCTCCGTCATTAATCTTACAAAGCTGGGCTATGGAGAAACGCACAGTCACTCTATTAGGCAAAAGAAGACATCCATTCTGTTACGCCTTTTTGAACTCATCTGAGAAATACCCAGATTGCTTGAAAGCAATTATACAATTCCAGTATGCCATTATATGGTCCTCTAAGAACAAATGAGAAAGCAAAACCATTCTGCAAAAAACATGAGAGATGGACAGCAGGTGGAGGACTTATCAGATTCAATTAGGATTCAGCATTTTCTTTTGTGCTGGAAGAGAAAAGGAAGAAGTAATGAACATCTGGACGAGAGCAAATGGTACCACTACTGAAAATGTTTGACTAGGCACCGAGCTGTTATAGCTGCCAAAGCAATGCTGCTTATGCTTTATGTCGCGAGGCGACTGATACCACCATCTTTACACGCTGAAGCTCCCTTTGAAGAAACAACTATCTGGAAAAATGTGTCTTCTTCCTGACACGCTGTGTGGGCTTTTTTTCAAGTCCCCCCTGCTCGGAGCGTGATGAGAAAACACAGACAAGACCATGACAACTGTGAGACAGGAGCATCAGACGCAGTCGTTCGTTTTCATTGAGTGACGCCGGCGAACTTTGAAGACCTTCTGAGAGATTCTCAGGGTGCTGCAGAGGAGGTTTTCAGTTTTCAAGAAAGTCTGAGTGTCTTCCAGAATTCCCAGTCCTCTCAGCCAGCCGTTATCAGTTCTTCAATCCGTCATTTCACTTCTCCTGTGATCGCTCTTTGACTGTGCACTTCTATAAAAGCTTTAACTCATCAAGCGTTTTGATTTCACAAAATCAAATGTTGGGAGCTCTTAAAGTACCGATCTGAGACTTCCTTGTGGCCTAATACAGTACCTTCTTTATTCAATAGCAGCTCCTGTGAAACATGCCTCAAAGTAACAGAACACAACATTTTTTGATGAAAACTCATCTTTAGTCCTTTTATGGCTCCATTTATGATATACATAAATGCACCGCCGGTCACAGGAACCATTTCACTGCAGCTCTTATTGTGTTGCACACAGCACACAATACATGGCTCAGTGGCAGTATCAGTATCAACTGGTCTCATACGGTATATAGTACATTTCAACATTCATATTTTGATATTGTGCTATTGGTTGTCATCTCTTTCTATAACAGCCGTTTAAGATATTTGCATCCTATACATAGACTGACCAAGTCTGAAAGCAGTTAACTACTTCTTTCTATGAGCACACCTGGAGGTTTGCTGGAAATGTTATTTGTGGACAAATGTTCATTTTAGCAGTGCAGCGTTCGTTACCATTAAAGCTACATAACCACTGTTAATTAAACTAATTTGAACACCTGTGAAGCTGCTGTACTTAAAAGTGATGAATGCCTCTTATCCAATGAAATGACTTGGTTGTATAATTACTAATAACCACTGAAAATGTACTTGAAAAACAATAACATATAGCAATTACAGAAGAAAGCCTTAATTGCATTATTATTGTTGTTGTTGTTGTTGTTGTAATAATTATTCGGAAAATATACTGGAACCACAACTATGTGGTTCTGCTGGGCTCAGACTGACCAGACTGATATTCCAAGTCAGTGTTTGTGTGAAAGATGCAGCCTGGCAGGACTCTCTAACACATTAATGCTAGCGAGCACGGTGTGTCTGATGCACTGAGACATCAACAACGTTAGTCAACATTTTGTTTTCTTCAATAAATCCCTTGATAATTTTCCTGTAATTACTGTTTCACCACGCTGGATAATTGCTCGAGTTTAATTCATTTCTAAGTATTCTGGCTTCACTGCCTTCAGTTTTCATTTTTTCCCTTCACCAGAGCTACCGTGCATCTGTCACCAGTTTTGTTTTAGTCGGCTCGGGCTGCACTTGGGACTGACAGTGAATTAGGGTAGAGAGAGACGGGTTCAGGGTGGAAATTGGTACAATTACATTCATCTTTTTAGAGGATGCCTCAGTGAAAGGTACTCTCTGGGGAATTAATCGCCCCAGTGTTTGAGCATCTTACCTGTTTAATAACCAATTTAATCACTTTCTCCCAAGGTTCAACGCTCCTAAAAAGATACGAGCGGTTGATTTTTATTAACACACTGTGCTTCTATTAAAGGCCAATTAGAAGCCATGAATTGGTTGTGTGTTTGTGTGCGTGTGTGTCTGCTGTAATTCATTTGTTGTAAACAAAATGAGATCGGGTTATTGAGAGTAACTCAACATAGTTTTACCCAGATTAGAGGTATTATTTATTACAATAACAGACACCTAAGAATGAAGTGCTGCTGCACAGCTATCATATTCAACCGTTAATAAAATCCATATTTTTTATTTCTTCAGTTACTGTATGTGCTCACAGTGTATCCTCAAGTGACTTGAAAGGCTTAACATTCAAACCAGGAACCATGTTTAAAAAAAGAGCCCTTCTCAAGGTCAATGGCACGCTTACAACAAGCCTAATTGAGAATTTGATCTAGTCGCTCTAGGGGGTGGACAAAGTGCTGCTGTGAATGTTAAAGATGAGCTATCAGGATTTGATCAGAAGTAATCAAAACGCTGGCCTACTTTTAGGTCACTTCCTTCTTTACCACCAAACTGTACAGCAGACCAGCTTTTGTGCGTCATTTGTATTCTACGCATCTGCCAGACTTCCTAAAGCACGGCAAACACATAGAGAGCTCCTGGTACATCGGCAGAGATAAATCATAAAAATTTCAGACATCTGGACAGTTGAGCAACAGTATATGTCCTCCACAGAAGCCGGTGGGAATACGAGCATGCTACGATCTATACATGTGTGACTGCAACAGAATGATTTACAGCACATGTTTTTTCTATAATGAAAAAATCTAAAATCTAAAGGCCTCTTTCTGATTTGACAGATGACCTGTGTTAA
This sequence comes from Nibea coibor, assembly GCA_023373845.1. NCBI lineage: Eukaryota > Metazoa > Chordata > Actinopteri > Sciaenidae > Nibea > Nibea coibor. The sequence continues at coordinate 5,250,265 of CM041725.1, forward strand.
GAAAATACAACTATGTGGTTTTCAGATGAGTGGGCATTAAAAGTATCGACGAAGTGGCAACGCTGACACGATCACCATGACTACGCTGACGTGCTGGTGTTAAACAGAGTGTTTGCCAAGCGCACCGTCTCAGTTTTCATTTACATTTAGTCATTTAGCGCACGCTTTTATCCAGAGCGACTTACAAAAAAGGGAAACAATCAATGCACAGACAACAACAACACTGACAAGGACGTGTTAGCGCAGCGCATAGAATCAAGTGACGGCTCTGAGCATGTGCAGTTGTTGGCAGTGCTGGGAGATGCAGAGCTGGGCCTTCCGGAGATTTTTGAAGGTTGATCTGGTAGGACGTCCCATCAACGGGGAACATCAGGTGGGTAAAGCTTGGATTGCCTGGAGCGTTGTTCATTCACTGGGAGGTAACGTGGGTGGGTGCAGAACCGGAACCAGCATTATTAAATTGAATTTAATTTGGGCTACCACAGGTAGCCAGTGCAACAGGGTGACATGCATTTTTAGTGTAACCGCAAACCAGGCGCGTGCCGCGTTCTGGATCATCTGAAAGAGTTTCAATGTGCAGGCCCATCAGGTCTGAGGTTGAACGAATGTCTAATTTTAAGGTCATAAACCAAAGTACTGGACACTTACAGTTGCAGTGTTACAGTTGCATTACACTGATATGACAGCATGACGTACTTAGTGAAAGGAAGCTTATTTTTTCAGGCGAGCAGAGAACAATACGGCTCCGCTCTGATTAAAGGCAGACACCATTGAATATTTCATCGCAGCTTCAAAATGAACTTTTGTTGTGAGTGGCTTTGATGTAAACTTGCTGTTTCAACCAGTGATAGCTTGTTTGACAGGCAGCAGTCTCGCAGAGACGAAAACAGCCCCAAAGTTGAGCGGGAGAAATGCGCACTCCCCTTCCTCCATTTCACAGAGTGGTAATGATTAGCTCTCGAGCAGGATTCTCCTAAGGCAAGTGATTACGACACGCTCTGCAAACTATGACACCTCTTACCTGGAGCCCAAACAAAGACAGCATCCCAAAATATTTCTAGAGCAGCGCTAAGAAGAGTTTGAGCTCAAATGTTGTTTTTAACGTCTCTTTGCAAGAGTTTGTGTTTATTATTCAGGTTAAGGGCTCGGGGTGGGGAAATTGGTTTTGCTAATGAAAATTACTTCCTGTGAAAACAAATGAACTGTAAATGCCAGCCACGAGAGTTGCATACCTGTTTTTTTCGGCCGGGTGCTTGAATTGGATGAGAGCTGTTGAGTATGAATCATTTTTCTCAGTGTTTCACTCTGTTTTGCCCCTTACCCGGGTTGTGAGCAGCGCTAAGCCTCTATGAGAGGAATAACCTGAAATGGAGGAACACTTCAATGTCGCCCTTTCCCCCTCTCCTCCACGAGTGATTATACAATTGATTTTTTTTTTTCCACCACTGGTTCCTGCTATAGGAGCAGTAATAACAATTTATCTTGGCTCCTTGTTCCATTACAGCAGAGCTGCAGTGAAACCAGAGGAAAAGTGCTGTGTTTTATGATTTATGGAGGCTATTTGACCTGTGCTTATTAGAGGGATCTACCGAACGTGATGCTGACTTCGGAAATAGACTATGAGCTTTGCTCTGTGATGGGAGTGTGAACATGGCTTTCGGGAAAGATGGAATGGGTGTCCCAGCTGATTGAAAAACAAACATAGCCCAGTCTGAACACTGATGCTAAAATATATATCAGCTCTGCTGCCACATTTCAGCACTCTACTTGTTACCGTCTGATTTCAATCTAATTTAGAGGTCGAAAAGAAGAGAATCCCTCCGACTGCCATTCCCAGAAGTACTTAAGAAAATAAGTTTTACAGCAGCACCGGTGAATCACACATTACAGCCCCGGTTGTCTGGTACAATTTGGCAAGGATGGAGATAAGTTGGTGAGATGCTTATCATCATGTGTCCTTACCTTGGTCCTGGTTTTTGTTAGAGTGATGCCTGAAGGAAACTGCTGTGGCTCTAAGGGCCCCCCGGTTGTTCCTCATTGACTGGCGTTTATGGAGCCGTTTAAGCATGGCGGCTACCTCCCTGCCTCCAACAAATCCAGGTCTCTCTCCTGTGGCTAGTGATAATATTTAACTGCTGACCTTATCTTCTCTCCCCCCACATCTCCCCTCCGCCAGCGAACGGAGAGCATGTTAATGTCTGACACAGCCCTACATGTAGCATGCTAATCCATCTGTGGCCTGGCTGATTAAAGATGAATATCGGTGGGATGGTAAACACAGGCATGCCCCAGGCAGCTTCACCGATGACTACATCTGCACAGGACCATGTAAGCGGTTACACTCCAACTAGCATATAATATTGCAGATCTTGGGGCCAGATGAATGAATCAGGGGTCTCTAACTTTAAGTATGTAAACGATAGAAAACACGAATTGTTTGGCACCAAGAAAACGCCATTCCCATACCCTGACTTGTGTTTATTATGATTGAATGTCACATATTTTACTTTCCAAAATGTATTTACACACCTAAACTAATAATTAAAAAGCATAAGAAAATAATAGGTAAAATCAAAAATGCTAGGGTTGAATTTGTTGCGCTAAATCGCTCAAGTCGATGTTTGAGGAATGAGACGTCTAATGGGACAGAGCTCTATAGGAGCGTCGCAAAGTGTCCGTTAAATTAAATAAACCCTCAAATACATATTGGTTATGTGACAGTCAGTAAGGTCATAAATCACTTTGTATAGTGAATATAAAATCTGAGCAAACAATTACATCAAGCTGGTAAAATTAGCTAAAAACAACACTATTCTACATAAATATTCTGATTGTATGTGTGTAAAAAAATGTAAATGATTTGTACATGTTGTACATAATTGCCGCAGAAGGTTACCAGGCCCAATTAAAAGTGTTAAGGTTTTTATTACTGTAACAGCAGCCCGAGGCAGAATAAACTCTACTTTTATTACGATACATAAATTAATGATACTTTGGACTCAAATCTCCTTTGTATCAGAGACTCAGATATCTGCGCTTGCACATTCAATGGAGAGGTTTACACAGGAAGATGTGTATCTTATATATATATATATATATATTTTGGCTAACCATAATATATATAGATATTAAAATGCCCTTTTATTATTCAACTCACAGCGATGTGAAAAGTTTAACTACAGTAAGCCTTGTTTCATGATAATTGGGGGTGTTTTTTAAAGGGAGGAGTCGTGTATCTTTGTCTGGTAAAAAGCTGTATTTGTTTCCAGAGCACCCACAGCTTCCTTTACATGCTGTTAACAAATGTCTTCTTCAGTGGACAAAGATAGACTACGTGCTGCCTTGAGGTGATCGATAGTGGACCACCTGAGAGCTGTGCCCTTTCTCTGTAGGCAGAGTTGTCACCATTAGCTGGATAAGGAGCACAACGTTGGAAAAAAAAAAATAATAATAATAATGTTGGTTGACAAGCTGCACAGAATACCCTTGAAAACAAAAGGAGAGAGTGAAAACTGAACAATTCTGTGAAAGTGATGCTTTACGTTGCTTTATAAATACCGTCAGACGCGATCATTATCGCTGTAGTGCCAGAAGGGAGAGAGCAGTGCTCTGCCGGCATCAGGTGTACTTCTCTGCTCAAACAAGCCATAGGGTGGCTAGACAGGAGAGCCACGATCACACTCAGCCAGACTGCTAATGAACGCGAGGAGCTGTTTGCTGTTGTTTGCCATCACCCACATGAAGCATTTTGACTTATGCCATCATCTTCCCCAACCAGACATAATACTGCGCACTGCAGAAGTGAATACTCTTTGTCAAGCATGCAACTTTCCTCACAGAGGAAGGACAACGATCAGCGGCTGAGCCTGAGATGCAACGCAAAGAAAGTCTTAAACGCTGCATGTTATCGATGATGAAATGTTTCTGTGATGTGATGCAGCTCGACTCAGGCTAAATGAAGTGTACGCTAGTGTCAACAGTAAAGAGGTTTGACACTCTTTTTTTGTTGTTTCCAAATATGCTGTCAAGGATGGTTCATTCATCTTACATTCAAGGGCAGAACATTTTGACTGACATCTCAAAGCACGCACAGATGTTGGAATGAAGGGGACGTAAAAAAAAAAAAAAAAGGTTACATATTATTATTTTAAAAGCAAATAGTAAGATACAAAATGAACTTACAGAGGCAAAGTTTTAGTTTATTTAAACAAAAATCTGTGACGTGTGACATGAAAATTGGCTTGCTTTATTTCTAATATTTGGATTTCTAATTATTGGATAGAGACAGCTGAGGAGTGACGGGAAACGTGTGGAGAGAAACGCCACCCATCATTTCTGACCGATGCTAATCACAGGAAAACCTTCTGTACTGTGCGTCTTGCTGCGGGCAGGAATAAAGGTTGGGTGTGTGGGGATAAAATCCACGTAAGTGGATGCTTTAAATATGGATATTATTCAGTGAATGACTTTAATTATATTTCATTGCTCCGGTGGTGACTGATCAGTGACTGACATCTTCACCATGGCAAAGGCGGCAGGATATTTTGAGTTTTGAATGGTCCTCCGCTCTGTCAAAAATATTGATTTCATTTAAAATCAATTTCACAGAAGCAAAGTTTAAATAATTAAAAGCGGTGGGCACGATATGAACCAAGCACATGATTAACACCAGCGGGGATGTTACCGGAGAGTCCCGTGTCTCTATGCTCGGAACATTTTTTAAATAACAGCATTATTGATACCCACCATGTATCATAAACTGAGCAAAGCTGCCCCATTCATCAGGTTTTTAACATTACAGCCACATATCAGCCACAAGATAGGCGAAAATAATTTTTCACTTCACTGTAGATAGGGACGTATCAGCGAGGTGAAAGGGATGTGTTGTATTTAATTTTAGGTGTCATGGACGCTGCACATTAATCAGCATGTACACATAGAAATGTGATGGGGGTTAGCCAATATTCATTCTTTTCCATAACAGGTCTCCCTACAGAATGTTAAAATGGCCCCACCTGCACGGCTGAAGAGTCGCATGTATAAACTGCAGTAAACTGAGAGATAGGAATATTTTGCCATATTTGACTTAAAGGCTAAATTTAACTTTTTTTTAATTAAACTGGTAGAACTCAAGTTCTACTTCTTTACACCCAAGAGCTCTTCTTCTTCTCTCCATGCTAACCACGGGCCAGTTCTGCATTACTGCTTGTGGCGATGGCTCCCACTACATTAGTGTTTCTCTACAGGGGGAGTGAATTTTTGGTTTTGAAAGTTGGTACTGGTAATTTGATGCAGGATGTGTGATGCCAATACAAGTCATTTCATCACAGTAATGTTTATCACAATATTGCAGCAGTGCATTTTCTGCAAATTAATGAATGAATTCATGATATTTTTGTTGTTGTCTTTGTTTTACCTCTGTACTGTTTTGTTGGCTGTGTATTGAAGTCGATTGCAGCTGTGTGTGGCACTACTGCCCAAGTCCAAGTTCCCCTTGGAGATAGTAAACTCTGTTCTATTTATTCTAATTTCTATTTTTACATCTCTGCAGATGTAAGATGCAATGGCAGTCGTTATCTCTAATGATAATAATAATAATAATCTTTGTGATTATTTGCCATATGGTGTACCACGGGCAAAAAATCACTCACAACATCTGAATCTGGGGTTTGTTTGGAGCGCTTACGTTTGTCCTCTATTTTTGACTATAGCTACTTTTGACTCGGTGATGTTTCTTGTGTAGGTGGGAAAAAAGATTAGTGATGTTTGAGTCTGATTTGTGGATCAATCTGTGGCATAATTTGCAAAGTCATGTTTTGGCTTTCTGCCCTTAGCTGTCTGCGATCCAAGCAGTCTGTACGTTACTCCATGTCGTGCTTTCTTGGTGAAATGCAAACATAGCTGCGTGACGTCCTCCCCGGTGTTGAATGTTATAATGGAACAGACAGCTTAAATTGTAAATTCAGCAGGTGATAGCAAAGGATTAACAAAAAAAATATTATACAGGTTAACACCACAGACGTTTACACTGCATCTCGTTACTTGCTCTAAGATGTCCATCAGCTTTGAAGCTTAGACGTGGGGTCCATAAATGTCTAAAAACTTTCATTTAAGTTTCAATTCAAATTTCATATCAGCTTTGAATAAATAATCTTTTTAGATAAATGAGATCTTTCTTGTTTTCTTTCTTTTTTTTTGGGCTGCCCATCTCTCCAATTTCAGCTTCCCCTCTACTATGTGCTCTACATTAATCTAAAAGCAGCCACCCTCCAGATACCAGCTGGCATCTGGAACATGCCCTTCTGTTGGTGTTGGCATCCAAACCAGCAGGCTTTTGCTGTTAATTAGCCTCTCCACCACTAGGCCAATGAGCAGCATCCATGGCACAGCATTTACGCACTCAGCAGTGGAACAGATCACGCCGGTCCATTTCCATTTTATATTTCAGACCTTTTCTTGCCCGACACACGCACGTCAAAACCACCAGATGCCAATATCTTCAGCCTCAGTTTAGGGGAAGAGGAAGGGGAGCAGTGCATTAGCATAAATCGGGATTACTATGCATGACTGTCACTTCAAAGATAATCAAACAAATTAGAAAATTCTTCAAGTGTTCACGAATGTTGGAATGAGTCAGAGATAATCCACTTTGCTTTGATTTATTTATTTTTTTGTTTTTTCGCCAGTCAAGAGCATTTCGCATGCTTATGTAACTTAGAGCGGGGTACTGATACAAGGCAGCAGCTGCAAAACACACAAGGACATGAAAAAAATATAATGAAGAGGGAGCAACGGGGAACAAAGGGAAGAGGGGAGCTGAGACAAAAGTCTAGACAAAGTAATGGATACGGTCAAAAGCCAATAATCAATACACTTCCACTGCCAAGTGATCGTTATTATCACCTCCTGATAAACCTCAGACGCTGATGTTTTCTTTAGACTGGCTAAAGAAGGGGCCAGTTTGAAAGATCTCATTCTAAATGCTTCTTGATTAGAAGGCACAACCGGTCAAATCAAAAGGTCAGCGTTATGTTGTGACACATCACAGCATTTCCTAATCTTTACAATTACTATTGCAGAAGCAAGAGACTGTTTCAGCATCATGTGAAAATAATTGTTGTTTTTACATGTCCTCTTGTTGTATCCGGGGGAACAAAACGTGACTTTTTAAAATGGCATTCCACCATTTTATGGACCAAACTACCAAACAATGATTGAAAATGAAAAAAAAATCATTAGTTGAACCAAACAGAACTAATCCATCATGGGCAGTGGTAGCCCGAAGACCAGAAAGTTCATAAGAGGTGGTTTTCCGTTATCATTTCTAGCTGGGAATACCTGGGCAGGAGAAGTTATTGCTGATCCTTTAATCGATAACAGTTAACTGCTGGCCCTATTGCCTCAATAAAGCTGCTCACTCTGCTGTACAGTTTGTAGGTTCACATGTTCAGCTGAACAGCCAAACCTTTTGTAACAACTTCCCCCGGGCCGCAACTGTAGTCAACTTGTCTGATTAAATGTTTACTGTATATTAAAAAACTAAAACTTCCGTTCCCCAACACTGTAAACTAATGGCATCATATCCAAGAGCCCTGGGCCTCATCAAGCAGCCATAAAGATTAATAAAGCACAATGAAATGTGATTTTCACGTAGTGCCATTCATTTCCATAAGCCTTGCCTTTACTACCCTCCTGTGTCACCTCAGCGTCTCAGTGGGGTTGTAGAAAGTGGGGCTCGCGCAGGAGCGGAACATTTTCACAGCTCCATTTTCATTTAGCATCATTAGAAATTCAATTCCCAGCAAATGAGTTTTTAGAATTTCACAGCAGTCCCTTAAGATGTTTGTGCATGACCCACTTTTGTCTTATAGGCTTCTCTTCGTCGCTTCAGTTCACAGTGTACATGCATACTCGTAAACACCCCTGACTGAGTCCCAGTCTTCCTGTGTAAGTGTGGGTTTTTCCACTGCCGGGGTCACAGCAGGGAAAACTGGTCATTTGCTTTTAAAGTCCCATGGTGATTCAGCACTACTGTAGCAGCTGGCTATTTTCAGCTTGTACATAATGGCATCTGCAACCTATGTGGCTGTGTCAAATATGCCTCTATGGCTACAGAGAAGGAGATTATTAACAATGACACTTCTACCCTGGGAGACAGGGAGTCCACGTTTCACCTATTTTTACGGGAAAGCCCTTATCCTGCTAGCACTGAGGTGGATCCATCCAGATCACAGGGTGATTTTCGCTGGTGTATCAACATGAATTCCTCCGACGGTTCCGTTGATTGCCGACTTCAGGTGCAAACACGTCGTACATCAACAGCTAAGCATGCCGAGATTATGTTCCGTGATCTGCCCCATCTGTTAAAAGGGCCGATGACGAAAGCGGCAGATCTATCTCGGCTCCCCTTCGGACTTAAACAGAAAGTGGGTACAGCTGACGCTTGTAACTTTAAGCGTGAAATGAACACACTCACTTTTCTGTCTGCGCAAACAAGGCTTAATAAAGGTGATGGGCTATAAATCTGGTGCTCCACCTTTTTCAATTTCCTGCTTCACTGAGCATCCTATGGAGGCAGGGGACCACCTATCCCCAGGAAATACCCCAACAAAGTGACATCAGATGTGTAGTAATGCGACACATATGAAATGTGTAGAAATAGTGATTTCACACCAGGGGATTTGGGACACTGACCAAATGCAAATTAAATCATGTCGAAAGAAGCAGATATGGGCCATCAGCTGAAAGGAAAGTTGACTAGTGGGACCCCGGGGAAAAGACGGGACTCCAGGACATTAAATGAATGATGATTCCAACAGAAATCACTTCATTCAGGTCAATGACACTGTTACCCTTTTAAAGTCTGGGCCTAATGGACCTAATGAATGCTCTACCATTGAGTTTATGAAGCGTACATCCTTGAAGTGAAGTCCACTGCCCCCAAGCTGATCTTAAACATCATCAGTTGTGAGCCTCCTGGCTCTGACAGGTGGTCCTGTGTTGGGGAGCAGGTGACCCCTCCCTCTCTTTCCTCGACGCTGTCAGTCACAGTGACAAAGGTGACATTAGGAGCAGATCCCGCCATGATGGAAAGGGCATCTGCACAGCATGTACATCTTTTAATAGCCTCTACCCAGATCAGACAGGCAGATAGAGGCACGCAAATTTACCCACTTTTGAGTGAGTACACACACGGCGAGATACGCGGACCTGAATACACACGCCGCACGAGTACAAGGTGCCCGCCTGAGAAAAGAGGACAAACAGTTTGCACTTGGTGGGAAGAAGAGATAAAAGTACCACAGGTGGCAGACTGCAATGTCCTCAAATGATTTTTTATGACTCAGAGAATAATTTCCGTTTATTACAGCTTGTTTTTTGGTTTTTTTTTTGCGGTTTTGGCACTCACTCCCATCAAGAATGTACTCAAAGGTAATTGCTGAAATCTGGGAACAAGCAAACATTACTTGAATTAGCGCTTTATTTTTGATTAATCTGTCTATAAAATGTTGATTCTTTTATTGGTTGTCTCAATTTCCCTCACCTGTGTGGGGTGTTTGCAATGACCCGGATCATTATTTCACCTTCTGACTTGATTTTCTCTTCTGAATTATTTGGAGGTTTGTTATAAATTGGGAAAAACCTAATCTAATCATCGGACTGCCTGGGTCTCATGCCCTGTCGGACTTTTTTCAATGTGATCATGTTCCAAGATCTTTGAAATGAGGCCAAAACTCTGAAAATAAGTTTTAATAAACCCAAATTATCCTCTAAAATATTAAGAGTATGTTCCAGTTTTTCTATCGCGACTTGGAGACAGTGCAGAGTATCAGCACAGAATTAGAAATAGCGCACTCCGGTTAAGATGGATTGTGGACATGCTGAATCTTTCACAACCTCGCTCTGAAAATAAAAATGTGAAATGGCCGGTGTGTTAGAAAGCTCAAGAAGAGATAGTGCGCGAGTCCGCACCGCAGAACAAAATCTCCCCAGAGTGAGACTACAAACAGCAATCGCTACCTCCTCTTTTCCTTCCTGTTGTCATATCTCAGATCTGCCGCTCTTTAAAAACATGCTGTGGGCTGTAATGGATGTCTTTTCATCATTGTCTCTGTGCTAATTGGAACTGATTCTGTGGGTAAATAGGTCCATTTGGTCAGGCAGGCTGGGCTTTTAACTCCAGTTAATGCACAGAGCGATTTGAGTGAGCATATGCTACAGACAAAACACCGACTCAAGGGAGAAGTGAGATGGCTTCCATCCAGTTAGGATTCTCCTTGAAAGCAACTGCTGATAGCTTTTATTGTTTGTTATCGCTGCATTTCCAGACCAGAATCCCAAACATCTGATAACTGGGAAAAGCTCTGCGATGGTACGTTTTCATCAGAGCTACAGTAGAGGTCAAAATTACATCACAGCCGATAAATAATAGATTGTGTCATGTATAAAAGATTATTTGTGCATTATTAACTGCTATTAATCGTTCATCCTAGAGGTTCGTGTTTGTGGAGCACAAATAACAAATCCAGCTGATAAATTTTGATGAATATTTTATGAGCGCCGAGTCGTGTTAATTATTCATGTTTATTGTAATGACATCTTGACACGAGCGCTCGGACAGAGTGCTGTTGAGTTCCATGAAGTTGAACTTCAAAACATCTCTTGAGTAACAGTTATACAACAAAATCAACACGAGCAGAGAAATAACAGATCTGCCATAACCCTGAGAGGAGACAGCGCGCTTTCAACAGTTAGCACTTGGATTTCCCATCTCAAGGATACTTTAGGAATGCGTCCTGGCCCCTGTCCGAGCCACTGGAGCTGCCGATGTTTAACTTCCAGTGCCACGTCTTGACAGCCAAAAGACCTTCCAGACACATGCATTGTGAAAAACATCTTTTTCATGTCACCCTCAGCTGCATGCCAGCATTCTGTGCCATACAGCAGAAGGGATTTAACATTGCTGTTCTACATTTGGATCCTAGTCTTCAGGCTGCACTGCTTTGGCTTCCAGATGGTTTGAAGGCTTGCAAATGCACTTTCAAAGCTGTTCTAAACCCTGTGCAGATGTCTTTTATGCATGCATTGTCCTTACTGAGGAGACTTTCCAGATAGGTAAACTCTTTGAGAGGGGAGTTGCTATCTACAGTGATTGGTGTGCGTGGTGTTGGATTGTGGAGATAGTAATGTTCGAGCCTATCCAAGCCTGTCAGTCCTATCTGTCTTTTCTTGCAGGGGAATATGATTTGTGGAGGATAGCCAGGTCATCTGCATAATCAAGATCTTCTAGCTGGGTGAAGATAGCACTGGGCTTGTCTGAGATGGTTTTACGCTTTGGCAGTGATGCACTCCTGGGAACCAGTCAGCGAGGTTGCCATTTACGATGACACTATAGTCAAATTGATGGAAAAACACTGTTATCAGTGCAGCTCCTTATGCAACAATCTTCCACAGATTGGCACAGTGTAAACTGTCAAAAGCTTTTTCAAAGCCGGTGTAACTGAATTGAATAAAGTGACTTTATGATGACTTATCAAGGCAATGAAGCTAGTCTCAGTTTGGTAAAATATTCAGAATATGTACAGTTACAGTATCTGTAAGGAAAATCTGTGTAAGAATATTTCCTGTCTTCATATTTTGCAAATGTATTTTTTAACCTAGCCATAATTGAGAACACCATTAAATGTGGTAGTACAATAAATATGTACTAATCTAGGGTTAAAAATATTAATATAATAATAATAAATAAATAACTTGGTATTTTGGCCATACATACATATGGATTTAATAACAACAGAGAGAGAGAGAATAAGGCCAGCCTTGTCAACCCGCACATATCAACTCCTAACCCCAAATGACCAAGACAACATTCTCTGGGAATATATGTAAAATTATATACCAGAAAGACAGATGCTGTCAAAAGAAAGGGGCTGTGAAAAATAAATGAGGTTCATGACACCTTTATTTTCTCTTTTTACTCCACTATACATATAGTCTCTGGTCCAGTTCCTCACTACTGTGTCCAAAATACAATTTATCCACAAAGGACCAGTTGAGACAACACTGGAGAACCAAGGACATCCGCACAAGCTGCCCTAGTGGGAAGTTGATGAAATGGTTATACGATATCGTGAAACATCATCCACACATGAGCTGAAACACATTTCCATATTCCATTCCTGGAGAGAAACACATTTGAATGAGGAAGGGACACGTGACGCATAAGATCTAGAGCAGGGAATGGAATAATCTAAGCTCAGTGACCAAACAACCTTTCGAAAATAATAAGGTGAGCGAAGTTGTAGGTAGGCGGGGAGGAAGATTTGCAAGATTTTATCATATGCGGGCAAAGGCATATTAATCATAGTCCCAGTACACATGAGAACAGTGGTATGAAAGAACTCGGGAAAGGTTAATGTGTGGAAACGGGTGTAATAATGTGCGGCGTTAGAATACTAAAATGGTACGTTCCATATGCAGCAAAGCAATCACCGCACTTTGTCATATGTCATTGTACATAAGAAAAACGACACATATATTTCTGGCAAAGAAATATGACAAAAAATCTACAGCAGCTGCCAGGAAGCGTGAATTTAACAATAAAAACAGGATTGTTTGTGTGTGGGAGGTTGAGCTGGTTAAGGCTGTCAGTTTGAATCTGACTCAGTCTTTCCCGCATGTCACCCACTTTCATATTTCCTGCATCTCTGCATAAGGAAAATAATATCAAACATCATCGTAATCGGCATCCACAACCTACACTTTAGGCAGTTAATCTCTCTCCAGACAGAGAGAAGAAAGTCTCGACTGTTTTCAGTTCCATCTCTGACTCATTTATGACCTTGATAAGGACAATAAAGAGCCACTGTGGAAAGAACAAGAGCAAAGCTGGCACAAAATAAATCTAAACTTGAGTGATTCGGCTCAGCTTCTTTTTGACAGTCCAGCGGGCTACAAGCTTTACATCTCTGTTTCAAATGCAAAATCAAAGACACTGTGTACTCATCAGCAGGCTACAGAGACGGCCATCTCCCTCACTGTCTCGCGGCATAGATGTCTTGGCAGCTGGCCCTGGTACTCATGGTGTCATTGCTCTCCACTAATGAATGCTGAAAGGAACTCAAAGGCCATACTGAAAAGTAGCAACATAACTCAGGCGTTCACTTTTCAAGACGTGCAATTTTGCTGACACAGACGGCACCAAAGAGACTGAAAACACCGAGGAGAGCGGGAAGAGAGATCACATGGAAAATGTGCGTTTTCATCAAGGAAGCCGTGTCATTGTCTGATCTCATAAACTAAGCAATTTAAGCTTTTCACAGATTTCCCTTTTAATAGCACCTTCTATGCCATCTTTAAGTGATCAAAGTTCTTTAACACAGATGTTGAAACACTGATTCTGTTTGATCGGTGGGCTTTTAAAGTTTGGCAGTTTTCATCTCGTCTAAAAAAAAAAAAATCGTCCACTTTTAAGCGGTTTCACACGAGCTCATAAGTGGAAACATAAGAGGACCGGACCCTGACTGTCGCAGCTCCCCACGATGGCTGCTTAAATCCTTCCAATCAAACAGGTTTGCAGCATTTCAACCAACACACTGGCTCAAATGTAACAGCAGCAGCTCTGAATCAGGGGAGCGTGTACAGTCTGTCTGTCAGGGTCCAAAACCGTTCCACATGAAAGAACCTTCAAATTCATTCAAGAAACAACCTATTTTCTTAACTGCCCTGTTTTCACAAACATTATTCCTACTCAAAGACATGGAACATTTGCAGACAAATTCCTGAAAAGCAAATAATTTTAGACATTTGCTGAGCTCACCACTAATGCAAATCAGAGCCTCAAAGCCAACATCAGCAAAGCAATTTCCCTTTTTGGTTGTGAAAAGGTGTTGTAATAAGCATGTCGCTGGTCCAGAATAACAATCTTAGCCTTCCAACACGGTATTGTGCGACATCAATCAGGACTGTGGGTGCTAATGGAGCTTCAGTGGCCATCGGAGAAGGGCAGCTTACTGATAGATGAGGGAACACGGCACAAACAACCCCATCCTCGCACAGAAATGCACAAACACACTCCCATCAGTCTGCGTGCGAGTAATGATAATGTCTAATGAGAGGCATTGATGGTCCACCCACGACACCAAGATTCACAAATATGGACAACATAGGAGTAATAAAAAAAATGTGAGAAAGAATAAGCAATATCTTCTTACTGTTTTATTACACCGACAACATTTTTGGCAATCTTTGGGAGGGGGAGCTATTTAATTAGACCCCTATTAATCACAGTAATTGGTCATTCTGCATCCCAGGAGTGCAACTGGCCAATAGCTGTTAACCTTCTGTCTCTATCGCCGCCGTTGTCCCCCTATCTATTAATATACTGGTGGGCATTGTTTCCAAGTGACTCCTGGGAAGAGTTTCCATTGGTTTTCAATAAGGGGTTGATTATCTCCAACTGTTTATTCATGCGAGGTGGATTATTCCTCAAGAGTACCTTGAACTGGTATCTCATGCAAAAACATGCAACGCACGTTTTGTTTGGCTGTGAGTGCGAGCATCTCGTGGATTACACTTTGCCGAATAAAGCCACATCTAATATCAAAGAGAGAAATGTCACAGAATAATTAGGTTGCTCTGTGTTTTTACCACCTTGTTTTGTCGGATTACGACAACATTGTGTAAACCGTTCAGATGGAACGCCACCAGCGTGGCCTTTGTCAGGTACTATGTCTGGTGAAATTGGTTTTCGTATTGTGGTGTAACGAAAGACATTACATTATGTAAGACTGTCCCATTATTTGCAACTAAATATAGTGTAAATGGGGAATGTTGAGGGTGTTCTGCATGTGTCCAGTCTGTACATACAGCTGGTGCCACCCACAGACTGGGAAATGGCCGGTACACTAGACCATCTGTCAGGAAGCAAAGAGCATATTCAGACCCAAAAGGCCGCCAAGGCCAAAAGGGTCAGCAGCAGGGAGGGTGACTTTGGAGCCAGAGATGGATCCTAATGGTATTCATAAAACCACATTACATATTGTTAACCCTGTTGTTTTTATGCTTTTGGGTCATTGGTCCAATGAAGTCTTATCATATCTTTTCACAATGACAGTGACAGTACTGTAGATTAGCATCTAGAACATTAGCACTGAGAGCATAAAAATGAAGGCATTAAAGCAACATTATGTAAGATTTGGTATTTGTTGTGATTTAAGGGCCTGCAGTCTCAGAGTACAACACCACTTGCATAAATATGGATAGCTGCACGTGTGCATTTGTCATAGTTACCAAACTAGCGTGCTGACCGCTTTGCTAATGCAGCCAAAGATTGATCAAGTGCAACAGCACAAGACGTATCAGCCAGCCAATTAAATAAAATAATACTCATGAGTCCAGCAGTAAGAATCCCGGCTCAGCATCTGTCTTTTAGTCTTTAATTACTCTCGCCAACCACTAAAAGTCAGTCCCAAGTTTACTTCTGTCCGGAGGCTTCTTGCTCTGTCACTCTCTCCTTTTCTCTACTTAGTTTCTTCCGTCAGCATTCCCCCCGCCGTCCTGGGCCTGAATACCTTCTCCTTCTGGGTCTCCAAAGCTCCCGTGCTACACCAACACTCCCCCAGTCCTCCAGTACTAACTAACAGCAGCTCCAGTTTGTAGTAGTTTACTCTCCACCTGAAAACTCTTCAGGGAAAATAGTACAAACCGAGCCCAAGGGTACATTGTTGAAGAACATGCATACATGTTCAAGAACATGTTCAGGATATGTTCAACAAGTCAACGACAAATGACAAGACATGCTGTTTGCAGGTGCCCTCAAGAACAGCAGATATCAAGTGTGTTTTTATCTGACAGCACCTATTGGCTTCCAAAACTGTTACAAATCCTGTTTGTTGCTGTGACACCACTATAGTTAAGGCTTGTTAGGTTCAGGCACAAAACAGAGAACCCATTTTGTTGGCTATGGTTAGAGAACAATCCTGGTCATGGTTAAAAGAAACCAGCACTGGCAGGAGATGAAAACGAACAGCAACGTTTCCTGCTCCCTCTACGGACTCTATTACAATACCCATGATTTCCTCCCATGGACGGTCACAATTCCTACGTCTGCGAGAAGACTCTTGTGCATGTTCAGATGTTTTTTTTTAGCTGTTTCTGAAACAACAAATGTTGTCGTTTCTGTTTGGGAAGACAGTCTCAGTATATTAAAGTGAAAGATTACAAGATTTCACCTCGAAAGATCAAAAGATTCTGTGACAAGTGACATACTAATTCTAATATTTCAAGTCGCTGCCGTCATATTTGTCGAGCCGCTGAGCTGTTTGTGTCACCGGTTCCTGTCAGTGTCCCCATCCACTTCATCATTCCATTCTTTTAACTACGTCTGTGAATATTCATGCACGATCATAGCAAGAGCAATCTTCTGATCTGGATGATGCATTATGAGTCAGATGTTTAGTACTAAAACAGCTTAATCAAGTGCTCTTGCTAAGGGCCATTGTACTCTGTTTATGTGCCAGGATGCCCCCCCCTTTGAGTTCATGTTATATCTGGAGTATTTACACTGCAGCACAATGTGAGTGATTAATTAAAATGCTGTCGCTTTTTGCCCAAAACAACAGCAACGTCAAGACAGCTCAGTTGGAATTGATTTATAGAGCTCTGCTTTTGATGCTATACTTTGTTTATTTGCACTATGAAAAGCAATGATTAATATTATTATGATTGTTTACTATTATTACCATCATCATCATCATCATTATTATTATTATTATTACTGCCCCTACATGGAAACACTTCACTTGCGACTGATTAAAGTGCATCTCAAACTGTGCCTTGCGGAATTTTGCACAAAGCATCATTTATTAATATTGAATGCACTGATGGAAACAAACAGCAAAAACTGGAAACTCGTCTCCAGTGTCTGTGAATTAAAAGGGCTGTCAGTCAGCTTGAGCAGAATATCAGGTTCCAACCTCGCGCTTTGCTTTTTTCTCATAAGAAGGGCTGCCAATTGTTTACAACAGATTGCGTCTAGTTGAGAAAGCCTAGTTGCAGAGTTGAACTCCTCTAAACATACACCACGCTCGAAACAGCAGCGACAGAGGGAGTGACGATCATAAACTGAGCCCAAAGCCTGCTACTATAAGGAGTGTGGGTGGATTGTCTTGTACCCATTGCATAAACCTCTTTGAGTTTAATTAGACTATTTCTGCGAGGCTCGGCTCAGCGTCAAGCATGTGGAGAAAATGTTACCTATCCTATGTGTGACTAACAGTACGTTGAGCCTCACATGGAGCCATTACAGGGACTAACTGTGTGAATGTGCAACAGTATATAACTGTAGCCTCTGCTAGAGACCTGGTTTGAAGTAAGGAAACAGGAAACAAGTCAAAAGAACAGCAGCAACCTTTCTAAACCCATCAATCCATTTCATATGCAGCGGCAGGTTGTCGTGTTAGCGCTGCACGACAAAGCACGGTCCCATTATGTCTTTTAAAATGACCACTGATTTCTGTCTCAACTCCTGAAGAATATGAAATTCACACGTTGATCTCTGCATCAAGTTTAGGATCAGCAGTTTGCTCCTAATCACGACACGAAAGAACAGTTAAGTAACAATCCATCCTCCGTGTTACAAAAAGCCGCGTTGAGCCTCCCATGGCGGCAATATTAGAGGAATAATTACGTGAAGAGGCTGTGTGCGAGGCAACAATCACGTTTGAATCCCCTCAGCACGCAATCACAGCATCTATTAAAGACCCAGGTGTACAGCGAGGCAATGAGAAACCTCCACAAAGCATGGCAACAACTTCCACGACCTATCCGCGTTATTCTTCACCTCCTCGTTGAGCAACAGCACAAAAGCTCATAATAGCACACGCCGAGGTGGAAGAAACCAGGAAACATTTTAAAGGAAGAAAATAGTTGACAGTGGACCTTTCACAGCACCACATCCTGACATGAAATGGTAGATAAAGTCAGGTGTTACCAGTGATACTCAATAAGGCTCCGTTCCATTCACCGGAAAGCCTCTGCTGCAATAAATGGAACAGAACCTTAATTAGTGTTACTGGAAGCGCCCTACTGTTTCGTGTCAAAATGGCTGCTCTCAAAAAGGTCTGTTGCGCATAAGATAGCAGCAATGGCATAATAAGAATTAGCAAAACCCAATTTCACTGCAGACAAGCAGACATGCAACAAGTAAACAGCAAACAATAGCGGGCAGTACTAATAAGTGCTTGTTGGCCACTTGGGGGCAGCAGAAAGTAAGACGACATATCGCCACTTTTTAAGCTGACAGCACAGACTTTTTAACAAATGGTTGCTTAGTTACACATCCAGAAGCTACAGAGCAACATTGCCATTCATTTGTTGTCGTGTTCCTCTCTAAATGATCCAAGCTAGGTCCACTAATCACTCACCTTTTAGCTCTCGGAGGGAAATATCTCTCTTCAGCTGTTGCACCATCTTCACCTGCTAATTGCTAACTCAGTCTGTCTGCTGTGCCGCGGGTGTTTATAGCATCTCTGGAAACAGCCTCCTGTCGCCACCAAAAATAACTGTGAGGGTGAGTAAACTAATAACATTAACGAGGGCTGCACACTGGCAAGGCTATGGCTACTTACCATTGTTAGCAGTATTAGTTACACCCATAAACCAACTGAGTAAACACCTGGTGTGGTTGGGTTCAGGTAACTAAAGGACTTTTGTTAAAGTTTGGCAATAAGTAAGTAAGGCAATAACTTTATTTTGAGGATATATGGTTGCCAGATTGGTGGATAACTATAAGCTCTACAGTATATTTATTTTTACTGTCCTTAACGGTATTGCTTGGTGATGGAATCACAAATGTATTCTAGGTACACTGTATATTCATTTTAATAGCTGTACCAATTAGTGTTACATATAAGGATGTTTTATGAGCAACAATATTTTATAGAGTGCAACATTAAAAAATAAATAAATAAAAAAAGAAGTTCTAATTAAAACAGCTAAATCTTTTATTTAAGCCTCCGAGCTGACTTTACAGTATCGCACTACTTGCATTTTATATTGTTTCTGTGGCCATTTTCTGTGATGCTCGTGGTTTATCTTCATTGTGTATGCAATTAAGTTTGTATAAATGACAAAAACAACCCAGAACATAACAAATGTCATCTCATTTACGGAGTGAAGGTGGCACAAGTAGCAGTTGCCGAGGGAAGCTGATTCTTTCTCCGTCTGTTCCTTAACCTGAATAAAAGATTTCATTGCCCTCATAAGTATAGAGAGAGGCTGAGCTCATTATGGTCCATAATCCAATCTTTGAGTTCCCAGAATCGGAGGTGCAATGACATATCAATATTGTCCTTGGTAGAGAGAAGGTGGAAATGTAAGAAAGTAGTGCAGAGAAAATGTTAACAAAACTACTGTGAGGGAGTAAAAAAAAAAAAAAAAAAAAACATTTCTGGCTGTAAGTGAGCACCAGCTGGGAATACAAGCTACAAGGTTGTAGCAATGTTTCCTCTGTACTCATTCAGTTTGGCTGGTCCACTCCTGCATAAAAAATGCCACCACTGTTGTAGAAATGTGATTAATGTTAAATACCCTGAATGCTATTAAGAAAAGCTCTGTTGTTGGAAAATGGGCTCAATCAAAAGTCAAAAAATCAAAACAGGAGTCAAACATCCACCCAACTGCAAAAACTATGAATGTGTCGTCGAGTACATCTAAACAACGTGAAGCATACGCCAATTCAGGCTTATCCTTAGGCTATTTCTGCAGAAATATTAAAGAAACAGATCATGCCGTAACCGCGTCACCATATAGCACTCGAAAATGGCATGGAGATGTTCTGCCGAGCTGCAGGCTTTGTCAGAAACATTAACTTTTTATTGTCTTGTGACATATATGTTTATATATTCATCTCATTTCCGCCCTGCGCCCCTGTCAGGGGGGGAAACATTCATCAGAGTGAGCAGTTACCAACAGTCCCGGTATACCTGCAGCAGAATCTAACCTGTCCTGATGTGGGGAAATATATTTTGTAAACAGATTACGTTTTATTAAAATTTTATCAATGTTTGGATCATTTGCCTTCGTGCTGTTTGGATCAAAAGGTGCCAGATGCCACGGCTGTCAGGTGCCCCTGCACAACAGAACAGCTAAATCCCATCCGCTCAGGAGTCAAGGTGTTAATGGATTTTTTTTGTTTGTTTTTATTACTGAATATGACAAATTTTAACAAAAGGGACCAAAATTATTCAATTAAGAGCTGGATCAAAATTCAGCTATTTGAAGGAGTTCTTCTTTATTTCGCTGAAATTGTTTAAAACCTTCGACCTCATTCAACCTTATTTGTTTTTTGAGTTCTTACTTGCTAATAGGTGATTTAATTGCTCTAAACAAATGATATCTTCCTGAAACACATTTCTGCACTGCCCAGCACTCACATCCTTGAACAATGACAAGCTTTCAGAGAGGACAGAATTAAAATTCAAAGGCAGGGCGGTTCATTTTAGTTCCAGGAACCGCTGTGTGAAAAACACTTGACTGATTTTAATCACATTCTTATTTATTTCAGCTTAGAGCTCGACATGACTTTTTAAAAGCCGTGGAGTGATTTGCACTGTATTTTCATAGTGCAACAGCACCATCTAGCAGGTCTCTGCAGGGATCAGCTTTGCTCACTCAAGCCATTAGTCAGTATATTCAGCCTAAAAGCCCTGCCTTCACAACACTGCCGGAATAGCAAACATTTATTTGCAGAATAGGTTTTTACTAAGAGTACTATATCTCCCTCTCTGTTATACACTCCGCTACATCAGGATTATTGCTGTTTGCGTGTGTCTGCATAGTTATGTGCCCGCCAAACCAGAAAGAATGAGTCATAGGATATGATTGACACTTGACAAATACAGCAAAATCACTGCCTGAGAGTCGCTGCGGCTTTCTTCTCACAAACAGAAACCAGAGCATAAACAAAATTTGCATTTTAAAAAGCTTGTTTTTTTTTTAGAAAGAGATGACCTTGCTTGGGACTTGAATGCAGTGACTTCTACAGTGCGTACTTCAATTAGTTTGTAATGAAACATTTATGTTCTGTAAACTTTAACTCAGCTTTATTTCACAGAGCTTCACTTTCTGCTGAACTGCATTTACTGGACAGTTGTAATTAGGTACTTGACAGAGTTGTGAGCAAAGCATATGAACAAAAGCTAATAAGTTTGATAGCCCTCATTTCCTATGAGTGTGCAGGATGCAAATTTCTCCTCCTTATACGCAAGCCGCTGATGTGAGCCTCCGAGAACCATCCCTCACAGCATGTACATTTATTTTTGACATTCAAGCGTGCTACATTAACATGCAAACACTTTAACACTTAAGTAAAATTCAATGGCAAGATGACTACATGTCATTCCACTTGACTAGTGGGACATTAAAGCGGCGAAGAGAGGAGCGCTCTCTCTTCTCTTCTGTTATATATGAAGCTACAGCCAGGAAACAGTTGGCTTAGCTATAAACTATTACTTGGCTGGCAGTAGTGACCTCGAGACAAGCTGTTTGCCTCCTGTTTCCAGTCTTTGTGCTAAGCTAAGCTTCCTGGATCTGTGCTGGCTCTGCCTTTATATTTAACAGGCAGAAACGAGAGTGGTATTGATCTTCTCATCAAACTTTCAGCAAGAAAGAAGAGGCATGTTTTCCAAAATGTGGCACTACTCCTGCGAGTAAAGGATATATTTCACATCTGTGAACACTATTTTAAATTTTACAAAAAACAAATGATTATTTCCAGGATCGAATATGAAATTTTCTCTAATAAAGCTCTTATAATAGCAACCATCCAGTAAAATAAAATACACTGCACACATCAGACATGTGCATTTCTTCATTTACATACATTTTCATTCAAGGTTAAGCTGTTGATGTCTTTGTGTCGTGCTTAAGCTGCTTTTAGACGGCGTTCCTTACTCCATGACACCAATAGATCTGGGACGTTCTCTTCCTTACATCGCTTTAATGAAGCCATTTATATTAGTGACATATGTGATGATCCTCCTCTCTTCTTCTTCCTCTCTGTTTTATCAACTCTGCTTGCAGCTGATATTTAGTTTGTGTGTGTATATGTAAGAGAGAGAGAGAGAGAGAGAGCGAGAGAGAGAGAGAGAGACCATCATTAAAAATGTATAGCATCTCTCCAAACATTGTCCTGACAAGCCACTCATGCTCATTGGATATCAGTCATTAAAATTTAGCGAAGAGGGCAAAGCGTGGCCCGGGTAGGTATCAGGTTCCTCATTCAGGCTTGTGGATGAATTTTTCAAAGTCCTATTACCTCTACAGGCACCACTGCTGATGTCTCAAGGCTGTACGCTCTGACACTGCTGTTGTCTGTCTGTGCCGGGATTATAGCTGAGGCGTGACAAAAGCCGAATCAACAATAACAACATGAGTCTCAGGGTGGCTATACTGATTCATTTACTACTGCTTGTTGACAAGGCTGATTCCAAAAAAGGTGAGTTGCTATTTGTTATCTTGATGGAGCAAAGCTTAAATTTGATGGAAGTGCTTTATCTTGCAGGTACAGTATATACAGAGAAAGTTGGGCCTCAATTGTTCAATGTCAGCTTGTAATGCACTTTCAGAGGTTGTACCAGGTTGCTAGAAAATCGTCAAATAAATAAGTAAGCGAGGAAAGAGTCACAGCCTTTATTCAGTATGAGCTCAAATGAAACTTTTGTAATTATAGGTGTCAAATGTGGAGGAATCCTTTCTGCTCCATCTGGCAATATCTCCAGTCCAAACTTCCCAGGCCCGTATCCCTACAACATTGACTGTTCCTGGCTAATTGTGGTGGCAGAGGGATCGTCTGTCCTCCTCACCTTTCACCACTTTGAGCTGGAGTACCATGCCAACTGTGCTTATGACTACATCAAGATCTACAACGGCATATCCGAGGACGAGGGGAACCTCCTTGGGATATTTTGCGGTGACATCTCCCCACCACAGTTCACCTCTTCTTGGAATGTCATGTCCATCATCTTCCATTCAGACCGGCACGTGGCCTACAGGGGCTTCAGCGTTGGCTACAGAAAAGGTAACTTGTTATGTTTGATGCAGTATGACAGGGATCAGTTGGCTAACTGCCCAAAACTTTTCTGACAAATCCATAACTCTTTTATATTTTAGCTAAAACTTCTTGATCTTAACCTCACTGGAGTACTTAGATCTCTGCAAAACATTACACAGAAGCAAGACTAAGAATCTGAAATCACCTCTGTGAGGATTTAATCATGCTTTCCATGATAGTGCTAGAATGTTTACCTCTTTACAACGCTCAAACCATGTGGGACCAGATGAACTCGACCACAGATGCGTTATCTTTTTAGCAGTTGATGTACCCATGACCTGTTATCTGTAGCCCCTTTTAAAAAAAATATTGTCTGGTCCATCTGCTTTTGCCCTCTGTCCTCTCTAGATATGTGTGGTGGAGTCCTAACTGGTTTATCAGGTGTAATCTCAAGTCCAGGCTACCCTCAGGAGTACAGCAACAATGCCGACTGCTCCTGGGCCATCCACGTGTCCAACACCAGTGTGGTCACCTTGGTATTTTTGGACTTCCAGTTGGAAAACAATGAGGGATGTAATTTTGACTTTGTCGCCATGTTTGATGGCCCAACAGTCACTCACCGACACCTGGGGAAATACTGCGGGGCAGATAAACCCCCAAATATTGTGACCACCTCCAATCAGCTTCTGGTAGTCTTCAAGTCTGATTTCAACATTGGTGGACGTGGGTTCAAGGCCTACTACTATTCAGGTAAGAAGGTTTTGTGTGAGTCATTCATATTGGAAAAATAATACCACTGTGGAGTATAAAGTTCTTGACTGAAGAAGTTGTATTCATTTGTCTACTCAGAACAGAAAATATACAATGAAATCCAAGTAGTCGTGTAGTAGTTGGACTGATTGTAGTTCTGAGGAGAAGAAAAAACACATTCCATCACGCTGAAAGTTGGGAACGAACTACGTGAAAGACCTTGAACGTGGCACAAAAGATCCTGTCATCTGATGAAATGAAAATTAAACACTTTCAGCTACAGTATAAAGGACAGAGCAGAACTCATCACCTGTCTCACACCATTTCTACCACGAACAAGGAAGTCTAGCTCAGACTTGAATCCAATTCAAACATAGCAGAAGAAATTTTAGACGGCTGCTCATAGACTGTTCCTGTCTGACCATGTCGAGCATAAACACATCTGCAGCTGCAGAAGGATGCTGGCAAAGATAGGTTAATATCTATTTAAATAATCAATCCTCACTTTTAAAATATTTGCAAAATGAATGTCTTCACATTTTATTTCATGTTGACATATGTTGAAAAAAAATCTGCTTTTAATTCATCATTAATTCAGAAGATCAACGCTCTGGGAAACGAGCATGTTTGGTTTCCTTTGGAAAGAATTACGTAAGAAGATTGATACCACGTTCTTTATGCATTCAGTGTGAAGCTACAGCCACTAGCTAGTTAGTTTAGCTTAGCATAACGACTGGGAACAGAACCTAGCTCTGTCCATAGGTAGCTAAAATTGCTACAAAGTTGCATTATTTTTTATTTGTTGTTAGCCCGGACCAGTGGTCAGGCTAACTGTTTTCCTGTTTCCAGTCTCTATGCTAAGCTAAGATAACTGGCTGCTGGGTGTAACTTCATACTTTCTTGGCACGAAAGTCAATAAAAGACTTTATTTACATTCCTGCTGTAAAGAAGAGTTGATACAACATCCGAAAACACCAGTACAGAACTAATAAACTAATTTAAATAATGTTGACTAACTTATATAATCACCTGTACCCAAACAGGTGAATGCCAGCAGGTCCTGTCAGCTGTGAGCGGGAACTTCAGCAGCCCCCATTTTCCAAGCATATACCCAAATAACATCAACTGCCACTGGAGCATCACCCTAGCGGCTGGATACCGCATCAAACTCTTCTTCCCCGTCATGGACTTGGAAGACCGCAACAGTCTGTCAGATGAGTGTGACTACGACTCTGTTGCGGTTTACGACGGGGAGAGTCAGACGGACACCCTGATGGGACACTGGTGTGGCAAGGAGCAACCTTCCTCGCTTGTTTCAAAGGGCAACAAGATGCTGGTGGTACTCAGCACAGATAGAAATGAAGCTCGCAGAGGATTCACTGCTTCTTATCTTGGAGGTAAATGTCCTGTACTGCTAACAACGTTCATGGTGTAAATCTCAGCTAAATATAGTCCTGGTGAGACTCTAAACTTTTTCTCACATATGCTGCTCTTTAAAAAGTATGAACTGTGTCCTTTTTCTCCCTGCAATCCAAGTGGTACCTGTAAACGTTAGCTGCACAAGATCAGAATTCACCATTTTGATACCCCAGCAGTCCTTACCGCAGCTGGACCGTGAGAGCATCTACCTGGGAAACCCAACCTGTGCAGCCCAGTTGACGGCCACCTCATACAAGATACTTGCTCAGTTTGTTAACTGCGGCACTGCTGGCCAGGTGACTAGCCACAAGTCTCATATCACTTACTGGTACACCATAATAGGCAATCATTTACCGTACTTAAGCTACTAGAGACATTGATCTGTGACTCCTGATCCCTTACAGAAATATCGGAACATCACCGTGCTGGTAAACAAACTCTACATTGATTTCTCTGATGGGAAGCAGCAGAACGTGCAAGAATACAGGGTGCAGTGCGATGCCCTGCGGAAGATCGCATCAGTGTCCTTAATTTCAGCAGAGGAGCGTCGTCTCGAGGAGCAGGCCCAGCAAACCGACAACGACAGCGGTGGCAACACAGAGGAGCCAGAATCTGAGCCTCACGACCTGAGCGATGTCGTCTTCATTAGCATCTGCGTTCTAGCTGTTATTCTCATGGTGATAGCTATTGTTTGGCTGGTGCTGCTTTAGTCATATATATATATATATATATATATATATATATATATATATATATATATATATATATATATATATATATATATATATATATATAAAATAAGAAAGGACTCCAATGCTTTCATGTTTTCAATCATATTTTTATAAAAATGTTAACCACCAGTATAAAAACAAAGTTTCTATCAACAAAAACCTTCATGATTCTAGCACAAAGGAATGTCATTATCATCACCATCAATATATAAATTCATGTTCTTGACTATGATTTACATGTAACAGTGTAAGGCTGCTGATGTGCCACAAAGTGTGAACGTATTTTATATTCTCCTTTACAGAAAATCGAGGAAAAAGAAATTTAAAAAAAAAGTAAAAAAAATCAAAATGTGTATGCATCAATAAAACATGACAAATCCAAGTAAAACAACCAGAAGTCTTCCACGTGCAGTCGGTTATTTCTTGTATTTAGAAACCAGCTGGTTGACTGATGTTGTGTTGTCCTTCACTTGGGTTCTGATCTCAGGGTTGTGTTTGAAGGCAAACACCAGCGCTCTAATTGTCCGTCTGTACGAGCTGCTGACTAATCGGGAGCTCTGGTGAAACACCTCTCTCTCGATGTTGTCTATGAGTCCTGAATCCTCCTGTAGATATCAGATGAGAAAATGAAAACACGCATAAGATGTCAAAGGTCAACAGACTGTTGAGAACAGACATAGCTGTAGCTTTTCCATCATTTTAAACTCCCAAAACATCACAACCACGTCAGATGTAAATGAGATGTGGAATAACTTCACTCCTCCTCACCTTGACCTCCAGAGCTTCAGACATGAGTCTCCTGGCGTTGCTCCTGAGTCCTTCAGATTGTTTGTCAGAGCGCACTTCAATAGACGGCTTATTGGAATTCTCCTCGATGAACGTCCTCCAGTCGGTGTAAACCTTTGCTGCCATTGAACTCACCTCGGGGTCCAGATGCTTTCGCATTTTGTTGACAGTGTGACCTTACGGGAGAGAGGATTTCATACTGTTTAGAATAATTAGTGTAAAGTGTAGCTGATAAAGGACCTGGCATCTATGGGGTAAACACAATTCTGATAGCTTTTTTGCCCTTAACAGACAGATACTACTGTTTTAGCACTATAACATGACATGTTAGTGTGAAGTTTTACCTATTTTTGTGGACTTGAGCACCTCCCTGGATGGGATCTTCTTGCTCAGGTCTGTCAGGGCAGTCAGCAGGTTGTCCTTGGTCTGTTCTGGCAGCTCCAAGATGGACTTATACCTCATGATGTCCTCAATCACAACCACCCTCTGTGAGAAACACAAAGGCAGTGAATATAACCCAGCAAACCTGCTGTACCTACAGTAACACTCTCAGACTGATAACTCACCCGTAAAGACTCAATTGTGGTCTGTTTGTAAACCTTTTCGGTGCTTTTCGGTTTTGCAGGTGTTCCCCCCTTCGGAAGCCGCACTACAAACTTGTCCATCTTTAAATAAAAAGCACCAAACTGGTTGGTTTTGTTTAAGAAAGGGGAGCTGGTTGCCAGAGTGCTAAGTGTTATTAGCAGTTAGCTCCCTGGCTAACGTTACCTAGCTGACTAACTCTATCCTCCGTGTGAAATTCAGCATGTTAAAGGCATTACTGGCTCGGCTTAAGTCATCATTTCAAGTCGCCTATGCTGTAATAATTAACAGGTGACTTCATAAAGACAATTGTGCCAAACGTGTTTGGTAAAGCTAGCTACAGCTAAGGCTAAATAGTAGCTAATAAAGTTGCCTTCAAGTGCTGTCGGAAATAAGATAGACACGATCCAACAATTTCGAAAATAAAGACATTGTTTGGATCTGTGAAGTACAGACGGTGCAAAAATCAATAAATAATCAGAACAAATGAGTAATTGTAATGCATTTATACATCTTTAAAAGCAAATGATTAAACACTCTAATGTTGCAATTCCAGTATATCATTCTTACTCTAACATTATTTATTTCATGTTTACATCATCTGTAATTTTATCTCCATTTTTATTGACATTATTTACATTTAAACTTCTATCTATGCACAACATACTTGTCCATCTATACTCAAAAACACATCTATATTTGTTTAACTTGTTAAAAACAATGATAACAAGACATGCTCAGCTCCAACAATACACAAAAAAACATTTCCACGCTGTTTATTTATTAATTTATGTGCAAACTTTGACCCTGTATCCCTGACGACAAGGAATTGAGGTATTTACGAGGAGCACTTAAACGCAGCAAAAACACTTAAAGCGCATTCTCGCGTGCTTTGGGGTGATTCCCGCGAGACTACGAGGGGGATTAAGGAGGAGGAAGAAGAAGCGTGTTGTTGTTTGTTTAGGTTTTCGCAGGCAAAATGGGGACGCTCTCCTCCTTTGTTTGTGTCTGGGGACTGTCCGCGCTGCTCGCTCTCACGACGGCGTCCTCGGACGTGTTCGACAGCGTGCTGGGGAACACGGCGTCCTGTCACAAGTCATGTGAAATGACATACAGCTTGCACACGTATCCACGGGTGAGTACTCAGAGTAATACCTGCTAGCGTCGGCTAACACTTGGCATAATTAGGCCTGTGTACTTCAGGCTGGTACAACGCCCTCTTTGAATTAAATATTGACAGCTTGTGACTGGTGTAAAAGTTTAAAGTGCGTCTTTTTTTCCCCGAGGCATTCAACTGGTCCTCTGCTTTGTTTTGCAGGAAGAGGAGCTGTACGCCTGTCAGAGAGGCTGCCGTCTGTTCTCCATTTGTCAGTTTGTTCGTGACAGCGAAGATCTAAACCAGACTAAATCCGAGTGTGAATCGAGTAAGTGAACGCACCACCCTTTTGGGCCTGTTTTAATTCTCCTCAGTGCAGCCATTGTCCGTGTTTCACACGCCCAATCCTGTAATAATAGGCTTTTTCCTCGATCTCTGTAATCCTGTTTCATCCAAACAGCCTGTCATGAAGCCTACACCCAAACCGATGAGCAGTATGCATGCAACCTGGGATGTCAGAACCAGCTTCCATTTGCTGAGCAACGGCATGAGCAGGTGTGTGAGACCCACCCGGCGATCTGTACAGATCTCAATAATGAATAGTGTACTGAGTGTTGCTTGTCTCCCCCCCCCCCCCCCCCCCCCCCCCAGCTGGAGGCCATGATGCCCAGGATTCACCTCCTGTACCCCCTGACTCTGGTCAGAGGTCTGTGGGAGGATGTGATGAATCAGGCCCACAGCTTCATCACGTCCACATGGACGTTCTACCTCCAGGCTGATGATGGCAAAGTTGTCATTTTCCAGGTATGGAAGCAAATGAGGGGCTTTAAAATACATTCTGCATGCGAACACCAGCCCATCCCTGCATCAAAGAACTAAACATGCAGCTCTGTCTTCTGTTTTAACAGACTGAACCACAAGTCCGCTTCTTCTCCCAGTTTGAGGTGGAAAAAGAAATTAAAGAGGAGCCACAAAAGAGCTGTAAGTCCTCCACCCATTTTACTGAAAATCTACTAAAGCGATACAGTTGGTGACATTCTCCTGTGATTGACTTAATTCCTCCGTATTCATTGTTCTCCTAAATAATGTTTAAATGAGCCACACAGTTGCAGTGAGAGATTAACAAAATACATGTATTATTAACTCTAGTTTAAGGTATTTTAAAAACTATAGTTCCCAGCCGAGTCTTCTTTTTGTTACCTGTAATGCTGGAAGGAGAAGTGAAAATCCTGCCGTTTAGATGTGAGGACAGGGAAAAGTGACAGACGGGGCAAGCATACAGAATGGAAAATGGAGAGCTTGACAGTGAAGCTAAAACCCTGGCTCTTTCTCACCTACGTGATCACAACGTGAAGTGGGCGTGAAAGTCAGATGGTAGATTTCGGAGATCAATGGAACGTACTGAGAGACAAACTCACACATTGTTGGTTTTTGGTCTTTTCGGGGAATTTGTTGGCGATAAGAAAAGTGCAGAATAATGCCAGCCTTGTCCTTCAAAATCACTGTTCTTCAAAATGCCTCTATTAAGGCTATATTTTAACCACAATCCATAAATCCTGCAGTACAACAAGGGAGATAAACAATGATGAGATGAGATGTGCCTGCATGTCAAGTAACTCTTATTTCTCATTTCAAGTCCCCGGGTTGAGCAGCCCTGTTTACAAAGAATACCATCGCACTTTAATCCAGGAAAGAGACAGAGACATGACAGGAGACCGCAGCTACGACGATGACTACAACCTCTTCAGCTGCCTTTCCAGGTTGGTTTACTGCTGTTGTCAGAGGAATGAAAATGAAATTGTTTGTGGCTTGATAAGTAGATCAGCACTGAGGATCTAATCCCCACACATACTAAATATTTGCACTCTT
The DNA here is from genome assembly GCA_023373845.1 of Nibea coibor. Lineage (NCBI taxonomy): Eukaryota > Metazoa > Chordata > Actinopteri > Sciaenidae > Nibea > Nibea coibor. The sequence continues at coordinate 5,280,551 of CM041725.1, forward strand.
CTCCTCAGGAATCCTTGGCTACCAGGGTGGATCCTCACCACAACTCTGGTCCTGTCAGTCATGGTCCTGATCTGGATCTGCTGTGCCACTGTGGCAACCGCAGTAGACCAGTATGTGCCCGCTGAGGTACGTAGTGTGCTGTCCCTTGTTTGCATACAAGCCCAGTGGAGGCATGTAAATATTTGTTACGTGTAAATTTAAGGGGACTGTTTTTGATCTTGCACTTACAGTTTGGGAAATACACTTATCCACTTTCTTGCTGAGAGTTGTATGATACCATCTAAACCACTGTTACATGTGTAGCTTGAGCAAGGGATTGTTAAAGACAGTGGGAAATGGCTCACCTAGCTCTGTCAAAAGGTAACACAATCAGGATACCCAGCACCTCTGAGGCTCCCTTTACACGTGTGCGTGTGTGTTCAGAGTGTCATTTTCTGAGAGAAAAACGCTGCCAGGGTTGGCATGAAACACTCGTGTTTCGTTTGTTTCTTGGCAGTTTCTAGTGATTTGCTATTAGATTAGCAAACGTGCCGTGGCTGCGTGAATCAACAATAACTGTGGGCACGGCGGGTGGAGATGACGCTTCTCTAGTTGTCTCGTTGTCGACTCCCTCTTCTTCGCCCGGTTTGCTGTCTCCAGCACATCCTGCTCTCCCACTCTGTGTGTGTTGGAGCTGAGCCCCACCCTTGGACAGAGACACAGAGAGACAAAGAAGCTAGAGCCAAACATAAATGACAGCAACTCTCAATAACTGCCCTGGGGTGTCTTGCTGGTTGGTTAGCAACTGGCTTTTTTTCTTTTTTTTTTTAAACACCTCAGTATTTGTATGAATTAGATACAATACAAAACATGTAAATCAGTGAGCTCTGGGGATGCTGACAGCCAGTCTTTGTGCTACGCTGTCCGGCACAGATATGGAAATAGCATTGAAATGTAGACGGTTATTTTCCAAAACATCAAACTGTCTTTTGAAGTCAAACTATTCACTGCAAGGTGCTAAAGCTAAAGGCATGTGCTGAACTAATGAAAGTTACATCTGAGGTTATCTTGACTTTTGACTCATGTTGGCGATGTCAAATGTTGAAATCCAAAACATTTATATAATTTACTTTTCAGAAACTGAGCATCTATGGTGACAAGGAGTACATAAAGGAACAGAAACTGATCCCTTATCCAGCGTCCTCGCTGCTCATCATCACCTCCAAAGGACCAGAAGAGGAAGAAGCCGGGCCGCTCCCTTCTAAAGTGAACCTGGGTCAGTCCGACATCTAGAAGCCAAAGTCGTAGCAGAGAAGGGATATCCTCCTTTATGAATAATCTATAGTTGATTTTTATCCTCTCGCACAAGGCCTGTGCTTCTCATGGTCTAAACAGGAGTAACTACTTGCTGAACACACTTGTATTACTCATAATGTCTCGTCTCCCTTTTCTTTTTTCTTCTTGAAGCTTTTAAAATTGAAGTGCTGAAAAGGTTTATTTTCTGTATATTTGTATGATTGAGGCATTATAGTACAGTGATGACAGAAGAAGTAAACTGGGTTTGGGGAATTTTTCTTTCCTGGATTCTGACGTGTGCATTAGTCTGCTGGTGTGCTTTATTTTATTGAGTAATGTTTAATGAACTGTTTGTGGCTTGAAGCGATGCAGGTTTCACCCAATCCAAATCTTTTTCTGGTAAAACTGTTTGCGCTAACATTGCAGACTCTCCCTGTTTGTTTCCATGTTTTTACTGCAGTGATTTCCAGATTCAATTTTACAATAAAGTTCTATGCTCTTAATTAAAATTAATTAATAGTGGTGGTATATACAGTAGGTCTTTTCCTGCTTCACTGTCGTCTGTTCTAGTAATGATGGAACTGAATTAAATACAATGGAGTAAAGTTCTTCACCTGGGTCTGACTTTTTTTTTTTCTTCCAGTTGTCATGGCCTGTAGCTAACATGGGGAGTCTTATGTCGACATTAATTTGAACACATATATAGCTGTAGAAAAAAATGATTAAAGTAACGAGTGCAATCATTTCCACTGGGACAGAAAATTAATTTAAATCTCACAAACGGTTTGCATGTTTAAAAACTGATTGTACGTGGGTATATGTTACTCAAACTACACTGTGGAAGTCCTAGCAGCTCCAGCTTTGTTGCAGCGTGCACATGGATCTACAGCTGCCTTACAGTATATTATTTGAGCATATCAAGGCCCTTTTTTCATATTTCAGCCCAGTTTCTTATTGTTTTGCAGTGAATATCCTCAGAGCTGGCTCAGCTGAATTTTACCTGCCATGTGGCTCAAGGGCAAAAATGAGCTGCTAGGCGCCCTATTTATCTGCTTTTATTTCCTCTCATTCTTTGTGCTGTGTTTACAGCTTTTCCTGTGCTGAAAAACTATCTGGCCTCCAGGTTTTGACGCCTGGTAATTTGATTCAAAGGAGACCTGCACTGATTTTTTTTTTTTTTTTTTTTACACACATCAAAGTCTGTTTACATGTCTCGGGGAGTACTATTGCATAGGTGGAGAAAATTGTATGAAGCCTTTTGTAGCTTTAGAGAGCTCTGCAAAGCGATATAATGCCCTCAAGTGGTGTCACTTCCATCAGTTAAGACGAGAAATGTGAAAATGGAAAAACTCTGTAGTGCACTCTTGCTCTGTCTGAGGCTCACCTAAATTTCAGACTGAACTTTAGATGCTCGGCTTTCATTTTGGGCAGCGTAGATATCACCTTTGACAAGGAGGAGTGAGAATGTGTGCTTCAAGTTTTACATCGGTGCCGTACTCTCAACACAGTAAGTGATAACGTATGCAACATATGACCACACGCCTGAAGAGGGTCCATCTTCAAACCATCTAGATCAGGCCTCTCAGCTCAAGGTCCTTCGGTCCGTTGACGTTGCGTCAGTGCTCCTAGTCCCAAAAACTAGCTTGTTTATGTCTAATTACCACAAAATGACAAGCAAAGAAATACAATATTAAACTTTATTTATAAAAAAATGCAGGATCAACACCAACTGTATCCAAGAAAGTGTTTGCAGCTGCCCAGCATGAATATTCTTCCTCATTTGAGTCCTAACATACTCGAGTTGCTCTCCACTCTGCTCTGTGGAATGCTCCATGGACGCATACCTCAATAGCTGTTCAACAAGTCAATGTCCTCCGCAGTAAGCGCTGACGAGGGCAAACGTTTTGTAGGGGGGCTTTGACGCGTGCTGTCGCACCTTTCCGTCTGACGCTGCCTTTTTTTCACGTTGTGCCGCGAGGGCTCTGCTTGGTGATTCATCGAGGAACAAGTCTGTTTCTCTGGTATGTGAGCGTTCGCTGCGGGTTTGTAGAAGTGCAGTCTCTCTCTCTTGGCCTCTTCCTCGCTCTCATGTACCACGGGTGCAGCGTTCAGTACTTCTCTGACAAACTTCTGCCGGCCGACTGGAGAAGAAAAAACAAACTTTCAAGACTCTCTTAGACAGTTCGTGATAATATTAAGCGCTGTTTTTTCACTAAATGTGAGAGTAATACAAAATGAGCTCACAAAAGCGAAGCGCCGATGTTCTGGATTCATCGATCTTCTTCTGTTTCGGCATTTGTGAGTTATTTGTTTCCCACTGGTTTACAACCTGAGGATGAAGCAATGAATTTGTTGGTGACACACCGACAGCGCGTACATAAATAAAAATTTGTTTAATTTGATTTTCATCATGTGGAAAGATTTACCTGCTCTGCCCAACCTTCTGTTTTACATCGTGAGTGATCAAAGGTGTCCAGTGGTTTCTTCTCAGAATAAATAAGGCCCAACAGGTCCCATATGGTTGTCTTCAATCTTGTGCCAAGCTGCAGGTGTAAATTACATTTAGATGTCAGCATCACAGTAAGATACAGCCAAGTGTTATACACAGTAATGAGCGTCATACCTTCATATTGGTCGCAGATATGTCAAGTTTTTCAAGTTTGGGGAGGCATGTGATGTATCTGAGAGCTCTCTCTGAGACGGGGTTATCTGGAGAGGGAATACGTGTTTAGGGGCGTTGGTATTTGTGCTGCTACTACAGGATGAAAGCAGACGTTATTTTGGATGCTTACAGGAAACATCAAGGAACTGAAGACAGTCCAGTCCCTTCCTCATCATGCGGATGGGCGCAGTCAGTCTTTGCAGGCCGACGTCTGACAGACTGTTACCACCGATGGAGAGCTGAATCAGGCTGCTGGAGAAGCAGTGACAGATCAACTTAAAACCTCTATATCAAGTCTTTGCCATCCATCAGTCAATCAATCAGGTCTTACCTTGCCAGCGAGCTGGATGTTAGATGCAGGTATATCTCATGATCATCACCCAGCCTGCAGCCGAACAGATCCAGAGACTTCAAACTATGAAATGTTTTTATTTCATCCATCCTCTCATGAAAGAGTGGGAATCTGCAGGCATAAAAAAGGAGGGGGGGCATTTGTGATGTTGCTGTCTCTTACAGAGAAAAACTGGGAGATGTGTTGTGTCACAATAACTCACTTATTTCTCAGACAGAGGGATCCAAGCACCATCTCCCCGTACGCATCGCTGAATAACTGCAGGGCTTTCTGAGAGACGTCAGCGTTCAAAAAGACACGATTCTCCTCTGCTGCTGCAAAAAGCCTGTCTCCAATTTGCTCGGGGAAACCGACCAGAGAGTCCACATGGTGGATGTTGTCAGCTACGAACAGCAGGGTGATGTCAAAGAGAGACTTTGTGGTGTATCTCAGACTTCCCTCTGCGTTGTAGGTGAATATGAAGTGCTCCTTTCTCAGCACTAAAGGATTCGTCCTTCTGCACGATGACACTGGCTTTGGCTGTGCCAGGACAATGTCACTGACACGGCGAAGGTTGCCTCTTTCTCGGACATAAATGGTGCCACTGTCCATGCTAAAGGTCCAACTTTTTCTATTTACCTGTGAGGAGGAACTTAAACTCAGGTTTAAGTCAGCTAGACGACCTGACCTGGAGCATTACAAGAACTCAAGGTAGCTTGCTAGTTAGCTCCTCTGTGGTCGATAGCTGAGCTACAAACGACACTAAAATCATCCTCAAGTCTTGAGGAAGGGTCTTTTATTATCTGCTGTCGTTTCTCGTCTTATTTCGCCCTGTTATTTAATAATTGCGCGTTTTTCTTTTCAGCAAGTATTTTGAGTTCCTTGTTTTGAGCCTACTGGTGATGTGTAGATCGTAAACGAGCCGGGTCAAAGAGCCAACGAACGATGGGGAGCGAACGATGGGAGCCGGTCTCATGCATTAAATGAGTGGTTTGTGTACACACCAGTGAGTGGGTGCATTTCACGGCAGGGGTGCTTAACATAGCACAACATCGGGGCCGTTGAGTTATAGAAAGAAAAAGAAGCAGCATTTGGACCCGGCAGAACGCAGAATTTTGCAAAGCCAAGCTGTTGTGTTGAGCAGGATCCACACACAAGAACTGTTATTATAGGTGTTTCTATCTGCTTTGTGTAGCAGAGTGATTTAGAAGCATATTAGTGCATTTATTGGGCTGTAAACACAAATTATTGATGTTAGAAAATATATTTTTTTACTTTTGAATGCTTAAGTACAGAGGGAGTATTGAATATATACGTGATATACTTGCACACATACAAATCACAAGTCAAAGAAGAGCCGTTTGGGAGCTGAAAGAACCGACTCTTCTTGGTGAGCTGAGTCAAATGATCTGACTCCCTAAAAAGAACCGAACTTCCCATCACTACAGCCTACAGTGCAAGTTATCGGTTGTGGTGGTGGCAGACTTTTGCCTGCTAACTTCAAAATAAAAGTCCCACTACTAAAAGAAACTCGTTTCCACGACCTCAGAATAGAAAGTAGTAACAGTTTTACCTGAATAAAAAACAAACAAACGAAAAAACACGTCATGTAATGTTTCGTGACAAAACCTGATGATATATTACATTTAAACAGCCGTTGAACTCTCTTACTTTGAAATTGTTTAGTGACAGGAAGGAGTCTTGTTTACATGCATTGTATATCCTGTTCCACGCGACGCTAACCTAGCCGAGAGAAATGTCATGATTTTTATCAGTTTTTGAAGATTATTTGGTAAATGTGTATTATTTTAATACAAATATACACTCTATTATCAAATACAACCGAGACTCTTGCTATTTTATTCAGTCTTAATGTTACGTTAGGCAGCTAATATAAGTTTATTAATTGTTGAAGAGCTGTCAAGAGAGGACTTGGCTGCTAACTGAAGCTAACTTCTAACGTCGTTTTTTGTTGCTGTGTCGTCAGTTTGTATCATTTTAAACCAGCATTACAGAGAAATTAGTCTAAAAGAGGTTAAAAGTTACGTCTCTTTTTCTCATAGCTTTCTGAGACCGAGTTGTTGCCTTCGTGCAACATTAACTTGCCGATAAGTTCCTGAGAGACGAAGCTGTGAGTCAAATGGCGTCCACAAATGATCCATTCCAGTTTCAAGGTGTGTCCTCCATCCTCAAGAGATGCTTCATACAGTTTACTCTCCTTTCTTAATCCCTGTTGCACCTATCGCACATAATCTGTAAGCAAACATGCATTTGCATAGTTCACTCAAATATACTGTCCTGAACCTTTTGACTAATGTTTTATCTTTTTTTATCCATGCCGTGAAAATAGAATTTGAAGAAGCTGGCAATCTGTTAGAAGTCAACAGAGATGCAGTCACCATCAGCATCGAAGACGATGTCAAACCTGAGAAGCAGAGAAAAGCTGCTGGTTTCGCTCCCGATGGGGAAGACGAGGATCCACTTGCCGGTGATGACAAGACAGAGGTCTGGTCAAGACTACAACACTGAGAATCTGTGATTTTTCACCACGATTGTATGTCATCGGATCAGATATTCATTTCATTGTTCTTGTTTTTCCGCTGTAGCTTCTCTCTGGGCAAAAGAAAAGTGTCCCTTTCTGGACGTTTGAGTACTACCAGAAATTCTTTGACATCGAGACACATCATGTAATGTATTTACAACTGATTTCAACTGGTGCAGTGAACCATAACAAATGTAGCTTTATGTAATGGTTGTAACATATTTTTCAGGTGAAGGAAAGAATCATTGGATCAGTGGTGCCATGGCCTGGAAAGAACTTCATTCATATCTACCTACGAAGAAATCCTGATCTTTATGGTTAGTGTCATGTCATAGTTCAAGGATGTCAGACATTTTTTATGGTTTGATCCTGTTCCTGTATTGTAGCTTCAGTTTTCTAAGATTTGTAATGAATGTTGTTTAAAGAAATCTGTTGGACACAAACTTGAGTTTTAATGTTTTTATATTTGTCCTTTCAGGACCATTCTGGATTTGCACCACTCTCGTGTTTGCAATTGCCATCAGTGGAAACATATCCAACTTTTTGGTACACTTAGGCAAGCCAAACTACAAGTACACCCCAGAGTTTCGAAAAGGTAAGTGCTGTTATTGTTTGGTGTTCATGGTTTGTTTGTTGAGCTCGAAGGTTAGAGGGAACTAAACATTTTTCTAAAAGCCTTTTTCATTTTTTAAATTTTATTTCAATTTCCAGTGACTATAGCTGCAACAGCGATCTTCAGCTACGCTTGGTTTGTGCCTCTTGCCCTCTGGGGTTTCCTGCTATGGAGAAACAACAAAGTCATGAACTTAGTGTCATATTCCTTTATGGAGATCGTCTGTGTGTATGGATACTCCCTCTCGATTTACATTCCAGCAGTGGTAAGACCTGAAAATTTGGATGAACATTTTTCTAACCCAGTTTGGCAATTGTTGTATGTTGTTTTAGTGTGTAACACATTTCCTGCTGTGGATTGATACATAGACTCAAAATCAACAACACTGGCCACATGCCTGACGATAATAGTGAGGATCATGTCACTCAGTGCAGCCGTGTGTCTCACTGATGTGTTTTTAATGTTGTTTGGACAACAATGGAGCTCTGTGGGACAGAGGAATAAGATATGTCAGGCATGGCTACACAGACGGTACTTGTTAGTAGGATCATCAGGTCATTGTTGGATTTCTTTGTTTATTTCTTGGGATTGAAAACCACCAGGCTTCTCCTCAGCGATTGATATCGCTCACCTGTGTGAAATAAATATTTGACACTTTAGTTAGCAGTTTATGAGAGAGGCCACTCACATTTTATATTTAGAGTGGATCTCAGCTGTATACACTGTGCAACAAAAACATAATGCTTTATAAAATCATGAGGAAAACCAGACGCGACAACGTAAACAAGAGAACACATCAGCATGGTAATGTAAATTTCCAACATGCCATGTGAAACACTGAACAAAATATTACCTTTCATCACATCTGCTACAAAGACCCTGACAGCTGATCAGTTATTTTGTCCTCTGTATCATGAATAATGCATTCAGAGCATTGATTGCATCTTGTAATAGCTCTCATAAAATGAGATGTACATTATTAAATACATTGTCGTTTCCTCCATAAGGTCCTGTGGATCCTTCCATATGAATGGCTGAGGTGGTGCTCCATCGTGCTGGCTCTCTGCCTCTCCGGCACAGTTCTGGTGATGACTTTCTGGCCCGCAGTCCGCGACGATCACCCTAAAGTCATCATAGCAATCATGTCGGCCATTGTTGTGCTCAACGTTCTGCTCGCTGTGGGTTGTAAGGTAAGTGTGCCGCTGGCTGCAGTTATGATGCTGCCTTTATACGACTTCACTTTTAGGATTGATTACAAATTTGAGAGATATGGAAAATAAATCTGCTCTGCGAAATAAGATACAGCGCTTATTGTCCCACTTTGGCAAACTACATCTTGTCTAATCCAATTGCTTTAAAGTGCCTGTCCATCTTAGATAACAATGATAGACTCACTGATCTCAGTAGAAAGGCCAAGCCTTGACCCAACTCGTCTACAGTGTGTCAGTCACAGACAGTACACTACACTACATGGACATTTCTGCGTGTCTCTCCCTATGCGTTTCTGTGAAATGACTATACCCAATAGTGTCAAGTTCACCCCCTCTGGGGAGTCTGTCTTCATTGGAAACTGTGACCGCATTTGCTAACTGGTGTGAGAACGGGCTGTTAGTGCACTTCTTAATGTGAATACAGTGAGGTCCTCAGAGGTATCATATGTCTGCTCACATTCATGTAATTAGTCTACAAAGTAAGCCCGTGTCTGAAGGCTGATGAAGATGAATGGATTACAGGAATACTGCATTCTCCCCTATAATGCTGAGTATTTGCTGCACACTTACACACAGACACACCGGCTTCAGCTCTTGATTGATCACTAGCTTCTCCTAATATTGTAAGTGCTTCTTTGTCGGCTTGTTTTACACTCTTGTCTTCATTTGTTTGGGTTTTTCAGGCTTATTTCTTTAGCAAACCAGAACCAGCACTACCAGTTGAACATTCTGCTATAACAGCGGCGATCAAGGCAACCGCATCGACATGAAAGCCTTTCATTGTCTGAAGGTAAACAATAGTGACACAGAAGCTTTTCATCCCATGAGCCCACTGTACAAATACGTTAACAACCTGATACATGTAAGTCATATTCACTCCACTTTGTTCTTCCTCATGGCTGTCTTTACATTTACATTCAACTGTGTCAAGAGCGATGACCACCTACTTTGAGTGGCAGCTCTGCACTGCTGGCCTATTCTAGCAGCTTTGGCTCGAGAGTTGTTTTTTTTTGATCCACTAGAGCATCTGACACCGGACTTCCTGTACATGATTTTCCTTCCCAAAGCAAATGTTATTCTTTTTAAATTGCAGGTTCTCCTGTTGCCTTAATAGAGAGAATCGGGTTGCTGTGTTGATGAAGTCATGGGTCGTCTGGATTTCACCTGCACCTCGGACATTCTGGCAGAAGACCTTAAAAACCCAGTGTGTGTACGGGCGGTTCAGCTGCATGACCTCTGAAAATGAACACTGGTACCAAGTATGTTATTTCTAATGGGATGGGTTCTAAACTTCCTAAAAGATAAATGGGGTATGGTGTTACACAGCACATAAGGTCTCTTTTAGTACGCTACTTTTTCGCTTTATAGTTCCTCTATTGAAATATTTAGATAACCAGTCTGTGCAGTAATGTTGTTGGCAACATTTGCATTTTTTATATTCCTGTTAACAGGAACTGACTAGTATACTTTGTGTATAGGATTCTCTGTGTGAGAGCACAACAATTATAGGTGTTGGTAAGATGTTCAAGGGGTTGGACCTTATGTACAAACAGAGTTGTTGTATTTTCCTCCAACTAATAATTACCGTAAGTGCCCTCAACCAATGCCAAAGACCAATTCTAAATATTCCAAGAGACTTACAACTTGTGGAACATTTTTTTTAAATATAATTTGTTTGTATTGTGACAAATTTGATTAAAATGTCTGAGACTGAATACGTCCATACTCGAAAGTTTTATGAGGAAAATAAAACATGGGCTTTGTGGGACCCAACTTTTATGAATGAAATCATAAGTGTTATGACAATGATCAATATGCAGTCAACTGAGATTATTTGCATACTGTCTTTGCACATTTTAAAGAAAGAAGAAGACGGTGGCTGTCATGTTTTTAGTATGAATACAAGCAGTAGCTGCTTAGCTTAGCTTAGTATATAGACCGGAAATGTTGAAACCGCTAGCCTACTTTTGTTCAAAGGTAACAAAATCCACCTACCAGCACCTTTAAGTCCACTAAATAAGACGTTATGTCTTTGTTTGGAAACCATTGTGGACTTTTTCTGTGCCGGGTGCAGTGACTTCTTCTCGAATCTCAAGGCTGCCTGGTCACCGGACAAGCTCTAACAGATTAGACAAACGAGATGCAATGTGTTAATTAGCCAGGTTTAGAGGTGTGAGCAGGTGGATTTTATTACCTTTTTAACAGAGCCAGGATAGGTTTTTTTTCCAGTCTTCATGCTAAGCTAAGCTAACAGGCTGTTAGTGGGGTCCAACTTCTCATGTAACTCCCAAATAGTCCTGTTTCCCAACACGTCTAATGACTCCTTTTAATAACGTTTTTTCCACTAGAATCTGAAGCCAATTTTAAATATTCACCCACTAAATTGTATCCCTGCAGTGTTTGTTCATCTAGTTTCAGAATAATAAGTATCTGGATTCAATGTTTGTCATCTGTAAAAACTGTCTTCGTTAATAAAATGTCCAGTGATGGCATCATAAATGATTCAAATGTCAGTGAACGACTTTTCTTTCAGTAAATCTGAAGTCTTTAAGTAGGACAACCTTAAATCACCCCAGCCCCCACACGCATTTGCAACATGACTCTTTTCTACCAGGTCCTGATGGCATTAAAGGCTGCCAGTACATTTCAACAGTTGAACATTTTAAATATTTAAGGGCGAGATCGTAACTAATAGGTATAACATCGACATTTCAAAGAGAGCGCGTCTAACTCTAAAAGTGGACATTTGGCTCCTGCTCCGCTTTTTCCAGCTCATCCATCTGAACTGTCGTGTGGTCGAGCAAACAGATAGATAAAATCTACCGCACCTCTGTTTTGGATGCACAGATCACCTGCAGTGGAAAATGTTACTTACGTATGTAAAGCCTGTGTCTACAGGCGCGCAGCATGTGGTCAGCACCTTTCACACGGGGGACCTTTTGTCAAGTCCGTGTTTAATATTTCAATTGATTAACAAGGGCAAAGTTTTTAGATTAATTAACAAAATAGGGGAAAAAAATTGTGTCACTTGAAACGGTGTCAAAGGGATGGTGGCGCCCTAATTAATGGTCATTCTAGCCCCAGCTTTGAATTACACAGGAGCTGCCTGTCAAACAGATAACCCTGTTAGAGGAATGTCACCTGCTTCAGTCTCAGGCATGCATGTAGCTGATCGTGCTTGTGAAGTGGATTTACCAACACAATCCTCATGGACTATTTGACCAGCTTGTGAGTAATAATGCCTTTTTAACACTTACTTTATTATAAAGTATTTCTTTTTGGGAACCTTACCATAGGATGGCCACCTCAAATGGGAAAGGTGAAAAAGTGTCCAAATTTGAGACATTGAAGCTTTTGGAGAAATGCAGGAAGGAAAGAGACGATGCCATGCACAGAGAAAGTGTTCTCAGGGAGAAACTCAGACAGTACGAGTCGAGGATGCGTTCAACAGAGGCTCTGAAACAGAAACTGAAGAGCTTGACCATGGACAACAAGGAGCTGAGGAAACAAGTGAAGTCTCTTCGTACTGAGATTGGACTTGAATCCAGCCCTAAGTTCAATGGAAAGACCACAAAGGACATAATCAACGACTTGCATGAAAAGGACCGGGAGTGCAGCTCCCTGATGGAGAAAGCCGGGAAACTGAGTCTGACCATTGATGATTTGACATCAGAGTTGGCAAACACAGTCACCTCTAAAACACTTTTAGAGGATCAGGTGCAGTCGTTGCAGCAAAATCTCAAAGATATGACAAATAATCAACGCCGCCTGCTCAAGCTGTGGGAAGACAAGAAGTCCCAGAGGGAGCAGCTCGCACTCCCTTCCATCGTCCAGAAACCATTCGTCCATAAAGCAGTTCAAACAGAGATGTCCATCGGCCTATCTCAAAAGCTCCCGGTCAACGCCTTCGAGACCAAGCCATTCTCTCGGGATCACGATAAAAAGACTGTGCTGGATCATCACAGTTTTCCAAATTATGGAAATGGGTATCATCATGAAAAGAAATCTTATTTGCATGATGAAACCAAAGGAATTCAGAACTGACTTGGACTCATTGAAACGACAGCCACTTGCACTCTTTCGCACTGAGAGAGGGGAGAGCGGAGACGCAGGAAATAATAATTGGAATAATGTTTAATAAATCTGTAAATAAAAAAATAGAGATAAAAAATGTGAAAAAAACATGATGATTCATGGCTTGTGTAATTTAATGCAGTCATTTAAGCATTTATAACATTCGTGTAACCTATAGCTCTGTTTACATCAACATTTATCCAAAGAAATATTTTTTTTGTGAGTGCATTAGACATAAAAATCCGACTTTATACATATTTTATCGGTGAACGACCTCATTGATCTGGACTCGTGTGGCTTTGAGTCTGGCATCAGGCAGTAGCACGGACAGCTCTTTACGCGGCGTCCTCCATCAGAGGTCCTTTGAATGCATGTGGCGGGATAATGGAGACATAGTTTGACAGCTCCGGAGAGTTCAGGAGTTTATTACCGCGGTGAGGCTCTCCATCTGTCCGCACAACATGTTTTCTGCAGAACAGAGTTGCTGGTTTGTCCGCAAGGTGAGTCTTTAAACCGAACTCTTCGTCTGTGACGGAGGGAAACGGAGCGAGAGCTGTGCTAGCGTGCTAACTTCACGTAGCCGGTCTGTTAGCTTGTTGAAGCGGAGCTAACAGTTTGTTTCGGTTTTTATGAAGCGACACACACAAAAAACAGCAAAAAACAAGTTACAGAACAAGAAATAAAGATCGAAACATGTGTCACAGTTTGTGGCAGCTAAAATAACTAACGTTAAATATGTTTTATACAGGAGGAAAACAAAATGATGACATCAGTACAGAGATGATAAGTTTAGCCATTTATCTGCGATATAATATTGTTAAAACAACTTGTTAGTGCGTTTGGATGAAATTATTAATCGGTTATCTTTGTTAAACACTGTCGAGATGTTTTTTTAAAGGATAACTTCATCTGAAATATGTGCAAACATTAAAATAACCGAACAGATTACAAAGATCTGATTTTAATTAGGATTCTCGATTAGCTAAATCGTCATTAAACCTATAAAAGCCTATTAAAAAAAGAACATAACATCTATAGATAGATACTTTCATCAGCCAGAGGAAATTTCAAGTATCCTGAAGCAGCATGAGTAAACATACAATCACAGTAACCCTCCATTAAAATGAGGCTGTAAGATCAATCTGAATTTAAATGAACCTCGTGCTGAGAAATTAAACATTTGCAGAGAAATTAAGATGAATTAAAGCACAAAGATCTGAACAAGTAGAAAAACTATCTAAGAAGTTGTTAAAAATATAAATTAATTTTCTTTTATCTAGAAACTAGTAAATAAATAATAAAAAAAAAAACGATGTACAGTTGAATCAGGCTGTAGTATTTGAGATAATCTGAATACTTTTTGTTTTAAAAGCTCATTCTGTTCTGTTAATGAGTGTGTATTTGCTGTCATGTCTTTAACGACTGCTTTGTTCAGGTGATCTGCTGGAGAGCCGCGGCCAGTATTGCCTGGGCCGTCCTGTTGCTGCCGCCCGTCACAGCAGTGTTTGTGATCCTCAGCAGGCTCAGTCTCCTCCACCCCATCCAGACGATATCAGGTCGGTCACCGTGTTCGCTCTGAGATTTGACTCTGTTATCTGTGAGGTTGTGTGACCCTGACTGTGGACTTCTTTTACCTGCAGAATGCCTGTCCCTCTTGACAAGTGCAAGTGCCGTCTTCTCATTAATCCTGCTGTGTGGAGTGATCCTCGTGGTCGGGTTTCTGAACCTGGAGTATTATACAGGTGAGTCGCAGGACACTGCTGAACGAAAGGGTCTTCCGGTTACGGGGTTAGTGTGTTTTACCTGAGCAAAGACGCACTGCACCAGCTCATCAGTTCAGGGTTTATGTACACAAGACAAATCAAGCTGACTGCTCAGGTGAATTCATCAGAAGTGAGTTTATTTTTAATGATATGAAACATTTGCTGACTAATATATGTTAATTTAGTGTAATGTTGGGAACAGTGTTCTGTTGGTAGACATTAGACACCTATCTTTGGTTGTAACTCGTTTTTTTCTGTTCTTCTTCAGTCATCCCGACTATCGCATGCTCAAAAATCGCCCTGCTGGGTCAGCTGCTCCACCCTCGACAGCTTTTCAACTCCCTGGTCCACAGTATCATGGGGATGATTGTTGCTTGGTGCTGTGCCATCACCATCGGGGGAAGATACGAGACACTGGGCTACCCCTGCCCACAGAGTGACGGGTAAGCAGCTACCACATACAGTACATGCGTCACGTTGGGCTTCATCCATCGCCTAAGTGGTTCGATTTGTTTTCAGCAGCGACGGCTCGCCTCAGATGTGTCTGAATGAGTATCACCTCACCCTTCTGCTGGCTGGAGCCTTTGTTGGATTCTCTCACAGCCTGCTGGGTGTGATCCACAACATGAACTATGTCTCTTTCCACACTGTTCAGGTACGTGATATTTATCTGACCGAAGATCATTTTATAGTCTTTTATAATCTGCTTCCTCTTTTACAACTCAAATCAAAAAGTCATGATATTTCAAACTACATAAACTGCCACGATGCTTTAAATAAGTTTCTGATCAGCATTCATGTTCGCTCTTTGTTGTTCTTCCGCAGCAATACAAATACCTCCGCTTCAAGGGGTCCCTACCTTTGGTGGTGAAGTGCAGCGCCACTCAAGCACTTTACTCCATCAGGAACTACATCCTCGTGTATTTCTTTCTGGGTTAGTGACTTCTGTTTACAAATGAAACGTCAGTACCGCAGAGCTCCGTCACCTTTGAACAGACTGCTCAAGGAGTTTAAACTTTCTCCCAAACAGGCTCATAAGTCATTTTTTCTAAACAATATTTCCATTTTATGTTCACAGGATACATTCCAAAAGCATGGATCTGTAAAACACTGACTCTCTATTTGAACAGGTCAGTATGGATTCTAGATTATGACTGAACAAAGATGACTGCAGATACTGCAGATGACTGTCTTCATGTATCTGTGTTCGATCTCCACCTCCAGCGCCGTCCACCCTCTTGACAGCATAGCTGGACTGCTGGACCTCACCCTGCTCTACCACATGTGGATCAGCGCCAGCTTCCTCCTCTTCACGTGGCACATCACGCTGCTGCTCTTTAGGATCTTTGTCACAGAGGTATGCGGAACCAAAATGTGGATTTCTGTTCTCTTTTCACTGTTTCTCTGATCTCATTCTGAATTCTGATCAGCATTTTTCACATGACTTGAGCACACCCATGGGCTAAAGATTAGCACTTAACCAAAGATCAGTTAAGTGATCTTATGTGAAGTGCCAACTGACTGCGGTGACCTCCATAAAATTGCTTAGGTCTGATTATCAGATTATTATCTGATTATTGCCAATTTGTGGCTTTAATTGGCTTGTTGTGTCTCAAACGCTGCTTCTGTTTGACTTGTTTTAATTATTTAGAAACACTAGGGGGCAATGTTGTCATTCCTATGAATGTTCAAGTACCTGAAGAAGACTAGACTTAACTGGACTTGAGCTTGACTTTACAGTAATATGTTATTCACTATTTCCCTGTTACCTGCAGGTGTACAGTTTTCCTGTGCAGTCATCTTTTACTGAGGATGCCCACCAGTGTCTCCCTAAAGTTCTCACAGAGACGCAGCCGATGATATTGAAGGTAGATGAAATATGATTTTCTTCAAATTTCCTCCTTTCTTGTGTTGTTGGGGGTGTCCTAACCTTTGTCTGTTTTCCAAACGTTAGTTTCTAGCTCTGCAGGACTTGGCTCTGCTGTCTCAACACTCCCCATCACGGCGCGGCGAGGTCTTCAGTCTAAGTCAACCAGGTCTGTCATGACGTCTGACACAGACGCCCGTCTTTGATTTCTCTTGATTTGTTCAGAAGTAGATTACAGCAGAAGCTAAATGTTCTCGCCTCTCTCAGGTGGCCATCCTCACAACTGGAACGCCATCAGTAAGGAGTGTCTGTCTCTGCTGACCGACCTGACCCAGAGGCTCGTCATCTATCACGACACTGTAGCAACCAACGGCAGGGCCAAATCACTGTCTACCGGGAGCGAACGGAAGACTTCGTCTGAGACGTCAGGTATGCTGCTCTAAAACACAGCTAAACGTACTCGTTTATGGGCAGCCTCCTTTATTCTCTGTCACTTCTTTTCTTCTTCAAAGTGACCTCAGGCACAGACGACCTGATGAGCCCAAGGCCCGCGTTCCTCTTGAAAACTCCAGCTTCAGTCTTCACGCGCTCCATCGTCGGCACCCCAAAGAGCCCTCTGACGGCACCGTTCACCCCTGACCTGGACAGCCCCTTCACTTCCCCCGCACTGCGCCGCCTCACCGCTCCTGTAGAACAGTGCTCGCCGTGGTTCGGCACCGTGCAGAGTCCACACGTCATGAGGAGAGCGCCAAAACTCTGGTCCACCTCCACGGGTGGGTCACTCAGATCAGAAAGACGCTTAAAGGTTCCGAGCTAGAAGTTCTGGCTCGTGTCAGCTAGTCAGTGGATTAGGTTGGTTCCAGTTTGTGAGTAACATGCGTCTTGGTGCAGATTCACAGGTCAACGGCAGTCCCCAGTCATCCCCGGCCTCAGTTCCCAGTCCCAAGCAGGAAGCGTCCAAACCAAGTCTCCTGGCTCAGTTCCTCCAGAACCGGAAAGAACAGGTACCGTAACTATGTCAACGTTTTTTTTACAGCATTGACAAAAAGGCTTTTCATTCTTAACATTTATTAACCTCAGGCTAACAATAACAGTCACATCGTGGCTCCGTCTGTCTGGTTTCCAAAATCAACAGTCAGCTCTGCTTGGTGCAGATGTGCACAGGTGTGGAAAGAGGACGGAGCTCAGTTTGCTCTGCAGATCCTCTTTTCCCACCTCGCTCATTCACAGCTCAATCGCACCAATTTCTCGCTTTTCCGAAGAGACGCGCTTCTGAGATGAGACCGAGCCCACGAAATTAGAATCACATTTCAACAATTGCTCGCAAGATTACTTACGCGCCTTATGTGCAGTCTGCTTGCTGATCTCTTTTTTTACTGGTTATTTCTGCTTCATAAAGTCACAGATCTGCCTGCTGTCGTCTCAGCCGAAGGTTAAGTGTGAAAAGCCGATGTTTCTTCTTTGTGTTGTATTTCCGTGTGTAGCCTCGAAAGCAAAACAACTTTTACACTGACTGACTAACTGTCCCATTCAGGTTAAAAATTTCTTGGCAAAGCGGGTGCTGATAATGTATTTGTTTAACAAGGTAAGGACGTGCAGCACGTGCATGGTGTCTTTTTGTTTTTCTTTAGACTTCTGAACACTGACGGGCTCCCTGCATGCTGACACTGTAGATTTTTTCATTTGGTAGCAACCTCTCCCTGCGGGCTTCACTAATACCTCCTGGTTTTGGGCTTGATTGTGCAGACATTACTAATGTAACTCTTTTCCATTTCATCCTTGTCGTCCCCTGAAGGTAACTCCATCCATGTAGCTGTTCCACGTAGTTAAACCTTATGAATTACTTTAAAAGCTTGAGTGCCACAGAAATCAAAGTGTGCGCTAGTTTCAGCCAAATATCAGCTAGTGGTGGCTGTGCTTTGATCATGCATGGGTGCTGTAGTGTCGTCTCACTATAACATGTCCATCTAACAACTCACTAATCCATCAGTCTGCTGTAGATGTGCACCTGTGTGTTTGGTGCTAGTTAACGTCGTCTCTTGCAGCTTCCAGAAGCCTCCAGTCAGGCTCTGTTTGCAGACAGCCAGGCTCACATCTGGGCTTTAGAAGGTACGACGAGACGGCGGCTTTAATTTTCATTTGAGACCCGATGAAACATCGACATCGTCTGATATCCTCCTCTCCTTTTTCCAGGACTGTCTTACCTTGTTCAAGCCTCCTTCTCCGAAGACCAGTTTGGAGTGGTGCAGACTACATTACCCAGCATTCTCAGCTCCATGCTGGTCTTACAAGAGGTAAGCACACCGAGAGCGCACGCTGGCACGGCGTCAGCGATTAAAAATAACTGGCTGTTATCAGGTTTCATGGCCCGGCTGTATTGTACCGAGCGTGAATTGGCTTTGCATAACACTCCGTGGTTAAATACAACCCGAGCTGAACTCTGTGCCGTGAAAACAAACACACGCAGTGCTTCTTGGAGAAAGTTTAAAAAGTTTCAGTTCATGTAAAATATGAGGAAACATTCCTCATCTGTGTGATATAAATCTGTACAGGGTGAGGAGCCATGTAGGAGTCCATTGTTGGAGCACTTATCATATTAAATCTCTCATTGTTTTAGAAGCAGGTGTCAGGCAGCTGTTTGTGCATCTGTGTTTTTACATGAAGACTACAAAGCCGAGAGGAAACTGATCAGATACTGTGGTGCAAAAACAAAATGACCGCTCCTGCTTCACAAAGTGTCGTGTGCTTGTCTTCAGGCAGTAGATCGACACTTCAAGCTGCCTCACGCCTCCAGTAAACCCGTCAGGTCGAGTGGCAGCATGGGAGACTCCACTCACAAAACGCTGCGCTTCGCCCTCAGGGCCACTCTGAAGACCGCCATCTACAGGATAACCACCACTTTTGGAGATCACTTAAAGTAAGACCCGTCATTCGAATGGACCTCTCCAAATCCTGACAGAACCTTTACTAATGCTTCATTTTGTGTTTTCACATCCTCAGAGCTATTCAGATGTCTGCAGAGCACCGGAAGAGATTGCAGCAGTTTCTGGAGTACAAGGAATAAAACACCCGACGCTCGCCTCTCTGTGCCTTCAGATTCTTATCGCTGTGATTTGTGTGTACGCGTGCACATTAGCATGAATAAGGCAACAAGTGAAAGCCCATGACAGTGCCTCTTTTAATATTTATATCTGCACTATGTCATGGCGGATTCTATTTGATAGGCTAGATCACATCTCCTACACGCTTGAGGTGGAGGGGGGGCCAGGAGGAAGCTGGCCGATAAACTGAGACGTGCTGGAAGAGCTTCAGCGCCTGCGTTTGGGAGAGCCGGACTGAGCTCACTGTATAAAATAAGCGACTCATTCCAAATACGTTTGTTTCATTTGTATTACAAGAAAATCAAGTTTTAATTGGGATGAGTTGTGAAGGGCTATTCATGCTGCGCCTGGACTAAATCCTTCTGGTTTCACGTTTCATCTGCTGTCCTCTTGCAACTTTGTGATTTCTTTGGTGAATGAGCGAGTCAGAGCAGCAAGGAAGAGGCTGTTTTGTTTCCGAGACGTCTTCAGTTTCTCGGTGTCCTGGGATGTGGTCTGAAATGTATTTTCATAGATCTGGTTTTGTTCTAGACACCAGCTTGGAGAGCTAGCGGACAGCCGTGCACATCGGCTCAGGCTCTCTAAACTAGAAAATACACCATAATCAGATTTACAGAGCAGACACCTCGGTTTGTACATGTCAAGTATTT
Source organism: Nibea coibor (assembly GCA_023373845.1). Taxonomy (NCBI): domain Eukaryota; kingdom Metazoa; phylum Chordata; class Actinopteri; family Sciaenidae; genus Nibea; species Nibea coibor. The sequence goes on from CM041725.1 coordinate 5,300,640, forward strand.
GTTTTGTTTGTGTCTGACAGTGTTCATGTCAGATAAAGAATGGAGATGTTGTGACTGGTAACAAGTGCAGATAAAATGTTTGAACTGCCAAAATGTTTAAATTCCCACTCAGACCTGTCAAATAAAAAATGTTTTGTAAAGAGATTTTGTCAGATTTTTGTTCTTTTCAGTTTGATATCTGAAAGTTTTGGCACATCAAAGTGATCCCTGAAGTTTACAGGATGCAGACAGATGAGGAATGGTGGAAACTGATTTTAAAAATGATATTTGGGAAAATCATGAACTCATTCACTCAGAAGAGTACCGAGTCTTCAAAGTGGCGAACTCCAAATCATCAATCGGACACGCAGACGGTTTGGACAGATTCCCTTCCCTCACTTTGCACGCTCCTGCATGCTGCCAGGAGGAAGAAGGAAGTGTGTCTGCTCAAAACATCCATTAATACAATGGACCTTTTCCACAGCAGCACACTGAGTGCTGCTAATGGCTGCAACAAGTATTTCAGTAATCCGTGACTCTGAGCCAACACGCACAATGCAGCAGTCTACAACCGACGTGTTCACGCTTTTCTCATGGTGACAAAACTTCTGCTTAAAAACAGGACGAAAAATAAATGATTATTTGTTCTACATGCTTTAACTAACGAATACTACAGACCTGTGAAGACGTGTAAAGCTAGTGAGCCCATTATAAATTATTATTCAGGAGACTCACGACAATCTGTCCAGCTCTTATACGGTGTGAATTCCTTGACAGAGGGATATTTAGAGCACTTGGTTGAACTTGTGGCATCAAAATGAGACATTTAATAACTTTACAGATGAAGATCAGTTTAATAAGTCATACTGTTTCATTGTAAGAGGTAGCAGATGTTAGAATGTTTCCTGTGGCTCTGCAGATAAAAGAATTTCAGCTGATGGTTTGTCTCCTAACATCTTTTGTTTGTTCATCACAGGGCCCTTTGTTCATTTGGTTTTCCATGGAAACACCTCCAGAGTAGCAGGTTAGGAATTTCAGATCTTCATAACTTTTGATACTCTACTTGATATTCTGGTCTGCACCATTTTTCAGACCCAAGAGACATTTCATGTAACCCTCCTATGAAGCGAAATGAGAACAATGACCAACTCCACTAATTTAGGCATAGTATGTGAAATTAACATTTTTCTTCTCATCATGTGCACCCAAACGTCTCGATAGTTTCCACCTCTTACAGGAAGAAATCTGTAAACATAATAAATATAGTTGTCAGTCATTACAGTTTCTGTATTTTGGTGCTTGACATTAAAAGTTGAAGCATCTTTTAGACTCTGCAGATTTTGATTCATTTCTCCCCCAAAATTAATGAAAGTTCAATAAGAAATAGCTTTAAAAGATAATGCAGAATATCACTTTAGAAGGACTGAGAATCGTTGCTGCTAGGAGCTTTCAGAAACCAATACTTCTCAAACTCTAAGTATGTGTGAATGTCTCTGACAGCGTCATGCAAAGTCCCCACAGATAAGGAATATGACCTTAACATCATAAATGAATTAATAAGTATAGTAAATGAGTCCATAAAATGACGACATCAAGAGCACTGTCTTTTTGTTTATTGCACGAATCGTACAGATTTCCAACTGACCTGGTAGAACGCAACATTAGGCAGTGGTGGAAAAGAAATTGTTCATCAAAAGCCTTATTATGTATACAAGATGCCAAAAATAGCCAGTGGGAAAATCTGGATACAACGGTCTCAAATGATGGATTAAGATCTAGAAAGGAAACACTGTTTTGTTTTTTTTATCTTCTTAAACAAGAAAGAGAATCAAAACTTTAATACTTGAAATGACAGCGGTTCTGTTCGGAACAGAGATGTCATTCAGAAAAAGGAAAACGTGAACAAAAATGGTCTCAAGTCAACGTTGTTTTTTTCCTCTGGATTTTAAAAGTCCTCATATAGAATATAAACCTCTGCATCATTACCAATCAAATGTTTTGACATCTTTTTTTTTTTTTTTTTTAAGTCAAACAGCATTTTCTAAAGTTGTTTTTTTGTTTTTTTTTTTTACAGTTTTAATATATATTTATATATGTACATATAAATTCATCTAACTAGAGTTCTCATAGAAAATGAGAAAAGCTGGACTTTATCGCTCTCACACAAACAAATGACTGGCAAGCATATTGACCCTACTGCTCCCTCTGTCCTCCACCGTGAGTCACTGTTGACGCAGCACAGACAGACGTTTCCTCGCGAAGCGTGAGCGTGCTGGCTGCCAACGCGACCTGGTTCAAAAATTCAGGAATTGATTTGAGACTGTCAGCGTCACCGAAGGATTTTTTCCCCCCAAATAGGAACCGCATGGACGAGTGTTTTCGTCCGACCTCGAGTCTCTCTCAATTCTGATTTGATCCAGGTCGGTTCTGGCTCTTTGTGATTACAGTTCCCCAACAGAGCCCGACGTCAGTCCCAATATCCTATGCACATACTGAACGCCATCTACCTCTGTGTTTTCATGTCTGATGAGAGAGGTCAAGTGAAGATTTCCCGTCAAAGATGGATGTCAGGGTGAAGAGTGAGGGAGGAAGAAGAAGAGGAAGAAGGAGGAGGAGGAAAGGCTGGTGGAAGCAAAAAGAAACCTCCTCTTCCTTTGTCAAAAAACAAAAGTGCAAAAACATCCCCCCACTCACAAGACGCAGAGAAAGAAACTAAAGTTCACGGTGCATTTTCTGAGTTGAGATACAAGACACAACAACAGCTCTTGCCCTCCCCCTGAAATCACACACTCAGTGCACGTTTTGTCTGTGTCTCAAACTAAAGCATCCCTGATTCAAAGTGCACTCAGTAGTGAGGGGAGGAGGAGGAGGAGGAGGTGATGGAAAGAGGAGGGGAGGGAGTCGCCGAGGGCAGCATGTAGGGTGATGCAGCATGTAGGGATTTTTAGTAGTCCTCAGAGAGAAAGAGAAAAAAAACACGTGTGATTAATGCGACTAGCTGCACAAGCTCACGGCCAGAAATCAGTATGAGATTGGGGAGGGGGGGGATACAGTGAGGGGGGGTGCTGGGGCTTCCCCTCTACAAGTTCAGATCGTCAAATAAAGTCACATTCAGGGGATAGTTTGAGGGTACCATACTGCACCCCTTCCTCCCTGCTGAAGCCCTCTTCCATCAGAAAGCTCGAGAGCAAGAAGTGCGTTACTAAAAGAGAGAGAGGGGAGGGTGGGGGTGTGTGCTGGTGCTGTATAGCGTCCTACGGGGCGACTAAAGAGGATCTGCTTGTTGCCATACATGCACAGTACGTTGTTCTGGGGGGCGGTTAGGCAGCGCATATAGATAATGTATGGACAAGCAGGGGGCCCTCCGAGTGGTTTATAGGGATGTAAGCACTCACTAAACCTCTTTGTACAATTCTCGCAAAAAGAAAAATCAGGATTCTGGAAGTGTGTGTGCAGTCTGTAGTCGCTGTTCTGCACACTCACAACTGCTGGGAAACCAGGCGATAAGCATCTCTGTCACTCTGCTTCAAAAACTATGTTTGAGTAAATGTGTGTGTGTGTCTGTTTCAGTTTGTATGTGTATGTAAAAAAAAAACTAAATGAAAAGAAAAAACAAGTCTGTGGCTCGTCAGTGTTTTGCCAGTGTGTCAATAGTGCTTGCCTATGTGCATCAATTCAAGGGCAATAAAGTGTATGTATGCATGTACGTGTGTGTGTGTGTGTGTCTAAATATGTATGTGTGGCTCAGGAGGACATGCACTGGACGTGGTCTGGACCTCCTTCCTCTTCGTCAGAGGAATCTGGAGAGCTCCAGGATTCATCTGTGTCTGCCTCTCCGCCCTCACGGCGGGCCTGCATGGAGACGGAGCAGAGCAGAGTAAGGAAGAGCCTGACGCAGTGTGCAGATATCTCCAGGTGACGATATCACATTTTCATGTTTGCTTCTTTACCAAACAAAACTTCTGTTTACATGTAGTGTTTCTCACAAAGGCATCATAATAAAATATTTTTTTTGGATTGTTTACATCCATGTTTGTTTTCCACTTTCCTGCCTTTCACAGATTGTTACACATTACATCATCCTGTCAATCAGCACTACTCGTAGTCACCTGTAATCAGTAACAGCTTCCTGTGACCTCCAATTTTCAACGGTCAGTGACGCAAAAGACTGTAACCCGAGTGTAATACCAACTCCATCCTGCACACTGTTTATTTCAGGCCCAGTGTGTCAGATTTGGGAGAGACTCATGATATCCTGACCTTTAGTCACTTTCAATCTCGGACAAAGCTGGACACTACATTTCCCAAAATGCAACTGATCTTTTTGTACGGCCCTGCCTACCTGATAAATGTCCACATCTTTTTCAACTCCACCCCGCCCCCCTCCAAACAAACAAAACCATGATTAATATTGTGTCATCTGAAAGCTCACCCTCGGGGGCCGTCTGTTCCTCATGTGTCTCATCAGGAACCACAGCAGCTGGGTGTCGTACTGGTCGCCGTGGCGCACGCTGTCCTCGTCGCGCTCTCGCTTGTTTTTCTTCATCACCTTCGTAAACAAATTGTTTGTTACAGGTGTGAACATTGGGAAACAAGAGAACACACACACACACACACACACAGCAAATACATTCACTGATACAGATGTTAACACTTTCTCAGGACTTCTCATGAAGCTTTTAAAACCTAAAGACTCATAACAGCCATTCATTATGAAGAAAATGTAAAAAAATGTCACTTGGTTTACATCCTGTCATTATCTTTTATACTTTTTGATCATCGTCATCATTATTGCACTAAATGATACACATGATGCACACAAAAACAAATGAAAACTGCTGTAGTACTGTACCAGTGTTTTGCAGTGCAATGGACAATTATAATATTCGATTCAGGCGCAGTCACCTTCATTTTGACTTTCAAATAAGCGGTTGAGACAAATGTCTATTTTTAGAGGTGTCACTGCTTCCTTACATATGTTCAAAGTAGAATGGAAAGGAATAGAGCGGAGCCTACCTCTTTTAGACCCTTCAGTCCTGTGGGGCTCTCAGCTGTGGGGGCCCACAGTTTGATGTCGTGGTCCAGCCCGCTGGTGGCCATACCCGGCAGATGAGGATGCGGCTCCAAACAGTTCACCTGCAGAGAAAACGACATGAGGTCACAATAGAAGGATGATGGGAGATTTTTACAGAGAGGAGTCATGGGATGGAGGTCTGCAGCAGCACTCACTCCTGCAACATTCCTAACATACAGTGTGTCTGAACAGTCATCAAACATAAACTGTTCTCGCTCCCTCTTTGACTCACCACTCCTCCTCTGTCTCCCTCCATAAACTGAACGATGCGGGCGGAGTACTTGTCCCACAGGTAAATGTGTCCGCAGTCACTGCCGCTGACCACGAACTCGCTGCACGGTCCGTAGAAGTTCACCCCCTTCACTGTGAGAAAGAGGAGAGAGGACGACACGGCGTCAGTCTGCATGCTGAGCAGAAACCCTTTACAGTCCTGCAGACGATGACCTCATAAATCCAAGAGTTTCCATCTGCCAAACTGTAACAGCAACTTGGACTTTAGCTGATAACTTTGATTATTAACACTGGGGTTAGATCCAAAGGGCACCAGTGAGTACTGTAATTTATTACTGAATTCAACACCTGTGGCATTATTGCGGTGTCCCTTGTATCTCCTGCGATAATCGGCCCCGTCGCTGTGGTTGGAGTCAAACAGGTAGATGTCCTCATCGTTGTAACTGGCCAGGAGCTCTGCACGCACAAAACGAGTTTCCTTTAGTGTCACGAAGGCAGAGGAGCGTCTCTGCTTCTAATGATGCAAAGATGATTCAGACAAGCTCAGTCAGGTTGTTGAGAAAAATAGAGATTCATCAGACGCGAGTACATTCCTGCAGCTGGCACTGAACCTGACCCCTGACTGCTGCTCTGCGACGATGACAGCACGCTAACGCTTTTTATTCACTGAGAATGAGCCTCATTCTGTTTGAGCCGGCTGCTATTGCATTGTGGTTGCATCAGGAAGGGAAGGAAAGGCAAGAAGTTTTGAGACAGTGAGTGTAGGAATCATTATTTTCAATATTTCTAAAATATGTTCACAACAGAAAGACAAATTAAGATAATCAAACTGATTTTAAATTTAGCCAGAAAAGTAAATCATGCCATTGGCTTTGAACTAGTTCCATACATACTGCTTTGTTTTTGCTGGTCTTATGAGATGTAACTGTTCCTTTAAAACTCATTTGTTTTACCTGTGCCATCATGACTATACACAAGGCAGGTTATGTTGGTTTTGGACTCGCTGGATACCAGATGTGAAGGGCAAAACTTTTTCAGCACCCCGTTGTTATCGTTCTCATTAATCTTCCTCTGGTCATAGATCCTGCAGAGAGGGTGAAGAGAAGAAAGAATTAAGCGAGCGCATTTCTATTGCAGTCATTACTCGAGTAATCAGCAACCCAGTTCATACCTCACATACTGATCTCTTCCACCCACAGCAAAGTGTTGTGTCTTTGCCGGGTTGACAAAGATGGTGTACAGTCCTACTTTTTTATCACCTTCCTTTACAACCACCAGTTTACTGCCAGACAAACACACAGACACAAAGGGAAAAGATGCATTAGTTGTGGTGAAGGTTAAAGTTTTAAACATCATGACGACGTGTGGCAAAGCATAAGAAAGCTGCTAAAGAGGAACATGATTTAAAGTGGCTGTTCAACAGCGCTGACTGACTGACTGACTGACAGGATATTTGCGTAACAACACTGCAAGCTACAGCCTAAAAAAAAAAAAAAGCACAGGGTTGTATATTGCGCTGTAGCTTGTGAGATTTTGCCCATCTGTTGCACAAACTCAGTTCCATTCCTGACTGTGTTTACACTTGGTAAACTTTAACAACGGGTAACTCACTTGGCGGGACGGTCTAAACGCAGGTCAATACCAAACACCACAGCGTCCTCTCCAGCAGACAGAAAGGAGCAGGGGGAATCTGGCTCCAGAGCCAGCTGGAACAAAAACACACACTTCATCATCAGACTGTCGGAGTCTTTACCGTAGAATCAGAATTAGATTTGTAAGTAGGTTTTCACATATGAAGGAAATGGTGACTAGGTGCATGACAATAATAATAATAAAAAAAACATAGTTATATATATATAAGATATATATAAAGGTGAAACAAAATAGTCAAATGGAATATATAATGAATATAAAATAAATAAAAAGACAGCATGTGCAGTAGTTGTTCAATCTAAATTGAAAAGTTGTGCAGTTGTGCAGAAATGTGTAAAATATTGCCCATGAAACAGTCAAAGTTCACAGTATGAAGTATAAAGAATATTTGTGTGTGTGTGTTAATTTAATACACAGACTATGGTGTGTGAATCTGCATTCAGCTGGAGTGTGTTGGTGGGTGTAAGAAGACAGGACAAAGGCAAAACAAGGTGCGCTAGCACACGGAGGCAGCCATCTGGCTGCACCATCTTGGAGTAGCTGGAATTTATAGCACGAAGCAGCTCGACTCTTACATTCACGCTCACCTTGTGTGCAGCCCCTTTATGCTGTGCTACCCGCTTGGTGTTCTTGCAGCGTTGTGTAGCAGAGAGCTCAGCCACCCTGATCTGACCATCTCGAGCGCACATGGCCAAGGTGGAGTCTCCGCTGTGAGGCAGGAACTTTGCCTATGTGTAATCAGGGCAAGGAGAAGACTCGTCTTAGGTTTCTAGTCCTGAATCCACCTGCGTCTTTGTTCTCAAGAAGTACAGATTTCTGTTTTGCTTTACCTGAAAGACATTGCTCTTGTGGCCGCTGTCAAACTCCAGCTCAGCGCGGCGAACAGCCCAGTCCCAGATCACCACTCGCAGGTCATCGCTGCCTGAAGCCAGACGTGTGCCTGAGGGGTTGAAGTGCAAAGTGTTGACGCAGCCCGTGTGCTTCTCCAGCCGCCCCTGGAGCTCCAGCCTCTGCACGAGGCCACGGGCCCCACACACGCGCCTCACAAACTGGTGCGAGTCCCTGCCGATCTCCCTGGAGCGCAGCGAAGGCACCGCCCGCCACTCGGGGCCACGCAGGTCGCAGAGCTCCGCTCCGAGCCACGCCTCCATGGCCTCGTCATCATCTTCGTCGTCATCCTTCTGCTCCTCTTCCTCGTCCTCATCGTCATCCTCGTCCGAGCTGGTGGAGTGATTAGTGCCGCCGCCTGGTCGATTCCTCTTCCGAGCTGCCCTTTTCCCACCATCTTTATCCTTTGCTCTCTCCCGTCTGCCTCCCTCGCTCTCTCTTTCGCCATCTTCAGTCAGGGAGTAAAGACCGCTGCCGTCCATGCTGTCTGTGTCTTCTTCCTCCTCCTCTTCTTCCTCTTCCTCCCCATCTCTGTTTGCCTCTGTGTCCCCTTCTGCATCCGGCATAGGCTTGTCTCCGGACGTCTCTCCAGTTTCTTTGGGTTCTACAGAAAGTTGGAGACACGAGGTGAAGACATCGCTGTCTCATTGGACAACTCCTGATAGTAAAAGTAAAACATCAAGTTACCATCTTGGGAGGAAGACTGTGTTTGCTCCTCTTTGCTTCCAGAGGCATCCGCCTCCTCGTGGTGATCTTCTCCAGGTTCTTTCTCCTCAGAGCCACCTATTAGAAACAAGCAAACACACACTGATTAACTCTCAGAGTTAAGGAGCACAACGACAGCTCGAGCAGCTCCGGCCAGTATGAATGATCCTTCACCGTTAAGCGCAGTGGATTTGCCGTCAGCCTCTGCCATCCTGTCTCCTTTGTCCTGCGTCGAGCCGAGGGAGAACCTCTGCATGGCACACAAAAACAATATTTAAGTTACACAAAAAAAGGAGGAGGAGGAGGTGGAGGAGGAGGAAGGGGCTCAAAGTAACAACATACAACTTGCATGCACGAGTAAACCGACACCATTGCTTGCTTGCACTCGCTGAACTGTTGTCAACCAGCGACGCCACACCACCACCTGCAGCAGCAGCAGCAGCAGCAGCAGCGGCACGGTGTGCAGTGCAGACTAAGTTACCTGTTAGCTGCAGCCTGGCTACATGTTGTCACCTACGACATTAAGACAGACTAACTCCAGTGCTAGCTGTCCTCACAGGGCCTGCTTTGTTATGTTTAACAGTGCATTGTCCTCTGCAGTGCCTGTCAACATGTCGTGAGCTAACCCCAGCTAAGCTGCGTGAGGCTAAACAAATATCGAAAGTAAAAAAAAAACAAAAAAAACAACGCAGCTGTCGGTCCGACGTGACAACCGAACCAACCCGACAACAAACACAAAAGCATGCGAGCAAGCCGAGGTTTGCCTGTAGCTGCTAACTAGCACAGCTAGCGTCAACGTTACCTCTACTCGAAGGCCCGACGAGGCGTACTTCTCGGCTCAGTCCTAATCTTTACTGCAGATTTATTCTCTCCACCTCACTTAGCTTAGCAAACTGAGCTAAGTGCCTCGACTGGGAGTTCTCTGGTGGTGAACGCACGACATGAGGAGCGCGTGCATAAAGCTGCTGTTGTTGTTGTTTTTGTTCGTGTAAAAAAATAAAAAATAAAAAAAGAAATAGACAGACTTGTGTGAAGCTGCTAGCTGCGTTCACACAAGGTTGACTGCTCTGTTTATGTTTTGACGCTTCAGCCTCTTTCCTTTTTTTTTTTTTTTTTTTTTTTTTTTTCGTGGCTTCACTTCCGGCGTCGCGCTCACGTCGTTTCTTTTCACCGGAAGTTCCACAAGCATGACAACAACAACAATGCTAATATTAATGCTAATAATAATTATTATTATTATAATGATACTTTGAATAATACAGAACACAACAGTTTGTAGAAAATATATTTATTCAACCTTTATTAGCCCGAGCACCACGAGACACAAACAGAACAGGTGTCACATTTTAAGTCTGGCCTTATAATAACTTATAGTTACTTTATTAACCTTTTATTTCACCTTATTAACCTTATTATATACTTGGTTATTAGCCAGTATGTGTTTATGGCTGATAAAAAGTGCATCATGCATAATGGAATAATTTATTTTGTAAATAGTTTTTGTCTAAAGTAGTTTATTGTTGCTTAGTAATGCTTGCAGTTTACTCATATATTTTTTAATTCTCCCAAATTATTTGGGGGAAAATTTAATTATTATGACAAAATTTGGTGGACCTCCTGCAGCACCTCTGCCTGCCCCCTGGGGGTCACGGACCCCTGGTTGAAGACCCCTGCTAGAGATAAATACACATGTATATATTGTTATATATTATATATTTTTTATATTATATATATTTTATGTTTCCTCCTTCCTCCTCTCCACACTTCCTCTATGGAGTCTAGGGGGCAGCCCAGGACAGAGCTGGACTGGACCTCTTGACCAGTTTGGTGAGCAGTGCCTCTCCATTCTTCCCCCTCCCCAGCACACTGCATGGAAGAATGCAGATGCCACCACAGGGTCATAGAAAGTTTTTAACAGAGGCCTGCACACTCCAAAGGACCTCAGTGAGCGGAGATGACCTTGACCCTTCTTGTACAAGACGTCTGTGTTGTCTGACCAGTCCAGTTTGTTGTTGAGGTGAACACCCAGGTCTCACTCTTTCAATATGCGATCCCTGGGTGTTCATCAGATGAGAGGTGAGACTGAACAAAAACTGTGGCGCTACAAGCCACGTGTATGCATTATGTAATTACTGCGTCACTTCACAGGCCAGATTAACCTGCGAGGCTGCCCTGTGGTAAAATATATACTGAACCAGAAATACTGTTATACCTTTATTGCAAATGTTTTCTTTTACCACTCTTAATAACCTTAACTACAGAACAATTCACAACATGTCTTATTTCAGCAAGTGGTCTCCTTAAATTACACTAGGTGTCCGTGATATATAAGAGTGCATTAACCTGTTCACTTCAATAGAGTCAACTAATTATGTATGTGGGTTTTTCTTCTTTCTGGGAAACTATCTGATGCTGTAGACAGTTTTGGATGTGTGCTATTGAGTGGGTATTTAATTTTTTGTTTTTTAATGAATCAAGTTTTCATGCCTAACCTACTTATTCTTATATGTGCTGAATTTTATCAACAGCTCAGTGTCTAAGGAAACATCTGCCTCTCTTACTCGGGGTAAAATAAGATGGGATCCCTCAGCTTCCTTCCTGTGTTTATGTCATGGGTTTAATGACAGTGATCTACAGTAAATCCCATGGCCGGACGATGTCCTCCCGTCTGCCTTTTCTGCTGATTCTTTTCTATCAGGTTTAACTTGTGACTATACTGAAGAAGAGAGATCACAGCTATACATGCAACAAAGAACTCAGATTACAGTCACCTGTCAAAGCTGTGTGTGTGTGCATATATATATATATAATCCACATGGAATGTCAGCTGAGAGTCGCAGACTGTGAGGGGAAAGGATTACTCTGCAGCACACATAATTTTTCATTGACTGTAAAGATAAACTGTGTGAATGATAAAATATGAGTCAGCTATGACTAACTGCCAAGAACTTTAATAATTAATTAATCATTTATCAAAACTGTCAGATATTTGCTGGTTACAGCTCTCCAAATGAGAGGACTTACTAGTTTTATCCTCTTTTATGTTAGAAATTGGCTATATTTGTGTTAGGTATTTATAATCTATATCTATATATAGATATAATCATAATTTAGAAGATGCCACTCAGGGTTCAGGAAAATGTGATAAAATGTGATATCGTGTATGCATTTTTGACTTTATATTGTTAAAAAATAATTGAAATAATAATACTTATATAGTAATAATTATACTTCTAATAAAAATAATAATTAATAATAATAATAATACAGATTCATTGATAAACTATAGTTTTATTTGCTGAGAGCTTGCACCAGAGCTTTGCTTGCACCAGCTGAATAAAGCTCCATAAAGTTTAAAAACTATGCATACAAATGGTGGTGGACGCGCCACCTCAAAGGTACAACCTGAGAAATAAGCATCGCTGATTTAATATATCTCAGTCAAGTTTATTCAGGTAGAAGCTTCATGAAGGCAGAAGTGTGCAGGGCTTGTTTCATTTGATTCTGCAGGTGTAAACCGGCAACTCATTTCAGAAATATGAGGATATATAAAGAAAAAAAATACGACCACCTCTGTGGAAATTTGACAGAAGACGGAAGGGGAAGTTCACACTGACAGAGGGGGTTTCACGACAGCCTTCCCCAGCTGTGCCGTGCTCTTAAGTTGCAGCAGCTCTCTCTGTCCTCCAGAGGCGATGCCGGAGTTTGGAGAGACCGACGGACAGCGCAGAGCGCATCTACCATGCCTCGCACGGGCTTAAGATAGGGACAAAGTTTGAACATTTTAGCATCAACCTGCTATTTCTCACAACATGGAATACTGGAGGCAATGCGCGATGTGGCTGATCAGCTGCAACGTGCTGCCCGAGAACCACCGGGTGACCGCGGACACGGCGCAGGTGTTTGACCTGGCACAAACCCTGCGGGACGGGGTGCTGCTGTGCCAGCTGCTGAACAACTTGAGACCTCAGACCATCAACCTGAAAGAGATTAACCTGAGGCCACAGATGTCACAGGTAGGCCACTTATTTCTGATTGCTTCCAAAGCAACTTTTGCTTGTGCAAGTGCAAGGAACTGCAAGCCTGCCATGAAGGACTGTGTCCAAATGAGAGGAGCCAGGCGTTATAAGAGTAAACCTGTAGTTATATATCAACGATAAGCGAGCCCAGTCCATGCATGCCAATTTATCAGATGCTGCAGTTATTAGTTAATGATTGTTGTCTTCTGACAACTGACTGGAAGCTGTGTTGTGGTACGCATGAGCTATTTAGACAAGTAGGCAGCTGCTTTTCAAGAGATGACTGTAGGTGTAGGAAAAAGTTCACAAGTCTACTATATGCTGAGGCATTAGGTTTTATTTTGCTAAGATACAGATAGATACAGAAGACTCACTTCAGAGTTCTTTAAAGTTTTTTACCCTTATAGTTATTCCATGATTTCAAAACAAACCACTGCATGGTCATCACTGTATCCTAGTCCAGAATCTGGGAACACAGACTCTCCTCTAGCACTGTGTCACTGTAACTACTCTAGAGTGACCTCTGACCGACTTGTTTGGAGATTATCGACTAATGTGGACATGTCTTCATCCTCTAATATGGTAAATGATCAAAACAGATTCATTTTAAATCTTTCTACTTTTAAAATTCGCTCTCTAAACAAACTGTTTTTGGCTAACTGAGGGAGTGCCAATGAAACCCAGAGGAATGAGTCTGAGGCTTGACCTCTCTTTACCCATAATTCTTCCCTCTGCCACTGGAGAGGCCTGATAAAATCCTGGCTTTGATCCACCCATTAGTTAGGGAACTTTTATTATGTGTGCAGAAGCTTGTAGTTTGCTTTGCCTTAAAACACCAGTTATCCATTAGTAGACATATACAAAACGCTATTTTTGCTAGGACACTCGCAAGGAAAAGATAATTACTTAATGTGCCGAAAAGCATATTTCACCTGACTTGGTGACAGATGGTGGCATTTAAAGTATGGCAGCATTTCTCTATTAGGTGCCAATTTTTTTCATGCCTTTTTTCTAATATGTCATCGACACTTTCTGTGCAACATTACAATGATTAGATCTTTATCGGGCTTTCTTAAAAGCGTGAGACATATGAATGACAAATATGTCGTCGAATCACACCCTTTGATTCCAAGAAATCTCCAACAGACGTGACCTGTTTTATCTTAATCCATAAGGTTAAATGACTCATTAATAAAAAGATACTATGATATGAAACTTTAAAAAAGTTTTGACATTTAGGTCGAACGTTTTACAAGATGAGATTAAAAGATTAAATTTTTTAGCTGTTGTAATGAATGCATGATTGAAACTCTGCGCCACCGCAGAATCCTTAAGAATAATTAAATCAGATAAACAGTCTAATTCTGTTGGCCACAAACTGCCATAAATAAATGTCGGCATCTAGTCAAAATGACTGGTTTTGCCTTCAAATATCTCTGCTTTCATAATAAATAAAAGCCTGTTTCCTTGCCAGGCATGAGAGTAAGCCAGAGCAGGGCTTACACACTGCGCCGTTGTGTTGCTCTCTGCCGGTGCGCAGCCTCTTCTTTTATATCTTCGATAGGCGGTGAAAGCAAATGTGTAGAACAATGGTTAGCCGTAGCCTGCAGCTGTAGGCCATCTCCGTACGGTCGAGAAAAGCATGTGGGCTCGAGATTTTAAATGGCCCTTTCATTGTGCCCTGCTGACCTATGCTCTTGAAAATGGAAACAAGGGCATGAAGGTAATGGATTGGAGGACGAGAGTGCAGCGTACTGTGATGAAAATGCACCCAGAAGTGCTATTTATGTCATACTATATGTTGTGGACTTTGATGCAAATGCAATATATGTGTGACAGGAAATAAATAAATAGATGCTCAATATCAGATCCGTTTGGGTCATTTTTTTTCATAGAGAAAGTAGAGAACATAGAGAACAACTGACATTCAAAGAGAAGAGATTTTAGCGTCAGTGCTGCTAAACATCAATGTATACAGATCAGCACAAATAAGAAAATAAATAATCCCCAAAGTTGCAAAATAAAAGCTCAATAGTTAGACCATTATCAAATCAGCACGAACAGGACGACTACTACTGCTACTGCTGCTAAAGAAAGCAGCAAGAAAAATCTAAAGATCTTCACCTTTACTTCAAATTCACTTCACACATCTGTGAAGCTGTGGTGTGTATTCTGAGTTAGCGTTTAAGTATACGTGATGAAACCAAACATGCACCAGAGCTGTGACTGTAATCGGGAGTATGAGGCCCGTCGTGGTGAAAAGCCATCATGTGTATGCACTTCCTCCGCAGACATACAGGCCCCGGGGTGGGGGGCGGTGGAGTGATTACAGGCGTCTCCATGATGAGCTGATGTGATAAAACGGAGCCTATCTGCTCCCAAGAATCGTGTTGCAGTCCTGTTTTTACTGCAGGTCATCACTCATGCATTCCCTAGTTTAGTCATCACTTAATAGGGCAAATTAAGTCGGTACACTTGTTTACTGTTCAAATACTTCGCCGGGTGAATTTAGAAGACACCAACCCAAACCCGAACCTGTAACCACGAGGACGCTGTGTTAGAAAGTGCTTTGACTGCAGTCTTCCCACTGAGACGCAGATCCTTTTAGGAAGTGACACCAAAAAAAAGCACATGCTTTGTGGTTTCATTCGGGACCGTGAGACTTTCACTTTTTATTTTCATCTTGCTGTGTATGCGTTGTTCACCTTCGCAATTATATTTGCATAGATACGCTTTCAAGTTCACTGTGTCCTTATCATGCATGATAATATAAGTTTGCTAAGGTCCAAAGGGTTGAAAAAAGCTTTTACCTCAGTTGCAGAAATCCATCAGAGGTTTAAAACGACAGTTCACTGGCGCTATTACTCTGGGAAAAGGTCAAAAATATTGGCACTAAAATATTGTTTTTTTGTGTGAGGACCGATGATTTCTAGAATTCTGAATAATCCAATGAACATTTTGTGCCCAACACAATTTCTAAAATCAAATTTTTTACTCTTGGCAGTTCTTGTGCCTGAAGAACATCCGCACATTCCTGACGTCGTGCAACACGGCGTTCGTGATGAAGAAAAGCGATTTATTCGAACCCTTCGATCTGTTCGATGTCCGAGACTTTGGAAAGGTAACACCCACGCCCATCCTTGTCTTTTAACGTAGAATGATGTCCTCCAACCACACTTCTGCTCTCTTCTGTTCTTTCCTGCTCTCATTCTGTCTCATACGCGCCTGCTTTTCTTATCACGATGATTTATGAAAGTCTTTAAGCTTTTCAGGATCTTGCACCTTTACAAGCTGTTTTACAAGGAAATCACTTCAAGCGAACGTGTTGTCTGTTAGAGCTGTGTGACATCAACAGCAAATGAGTTCTTTGCTAAAACTCTTCTTACATTAAGCAAATCACATGATGGCGCCGAATCCATTGAGAAAAAACGGTGCTCAGTACGTGCACTGGTGTTAAATATTGTTGCAAACCATTCTTTAGTCTGCACTGGATAGTCACTGGAAATCATTAAAGTGCAGCCTATCTGCCTGTGCATCCAGTCACACATTCAGATTATTATAAGCTGTGTAACATTATAAGACTCAGGTGTTACAGAGCCAATTAATGGTGTGATGTCTTTCCCTGTCGTGGAGGCGTGATGTGCCTGCGTGCACGTGCGTTGAAGAGCTGTTGAAGGGTCTGGTCTTGAATTTTCTGTCGGACCTCTGAAGGGATTACTTGACTTCTTCTTTTTGTGTTATTGTGGGAGCTGGTTTACCAGGTCAGTGGGTTTGTAGTGTGCTCCTCCCAGCCACTCAGCGGGCGCTCGCTCGCAGCGCAGCAGCCTTATTTCGCTTCTCTGAAGAAAGCACGCTCGCGCTGACCAACCTTATTCCCACATTTTCTTAGTTCAGTGCATCCTGTGCCTAACTTTGCCTCGGGGCATCTCTGGGTTAGCCATGAGGAAATGCATTATTATTTGTGTCTAAACCATTTCACTGTTCACCTTTGTATTCATCTGAATATATTTTATGATTCAGTACAATTAAAATTCATAAGAAAAGCCTTTAATTTGGATAAACTCCTGTACAATACTTTCTTTTTTATACATCCATTATTTTGTCAGAGCAGATATTTTTATCTATTTAAAATATATTATTAATTTAGTATTACAAAAGCTTTTGGAGCTCCAGGTATACTTCCTCTAGGTGTGTGCAAATTTTAATTAAAAGAAACGTTCAAGGCAAAAGGTACATCAAAAGTTCCTAAGCCAGACATTTTATGCATGCTTCAATTTTTAATTCACTTCCCTGCAGAGAATAGACAGTGGTCTTTGGTGTGACGTGTCAAGGATTGCATACTGAGCTTTGCGTGCAGTTTCCCACACAGACTCTTTTCTTTCCGTTCAGTGTGTTGTGTTCTAAAGAAGCTTCCACTTAATCTGGCTGCTCGTAATCCCACAGGGGAGGCGCCGCCTGCAAATATGTGCAGTACATCCGAGCCGGGCTGCATAATCTCAGTCATGTTCAAGGGTTGTCCATCAAAAAGACAAGCCTCTGAAGGGGGGAAGATTCTGTTGCATCATCCCTGTTTTTTTTTTTTCTATCGTTAGTTAAAAATACGGGTGTCTGCAGGTTACAGCGATTAGGTTGGATTGCTTCCAGGAAGTGTTGTACGGCCGAATAAGAAATGCTCAATCTCTTCCTTATTTTCCAGAAAACATTCAAAGGAGAACATTTCAAATCTCAGCCAGTCTAATCCACTCGCGTTGACTTGTGCCAACTCCGGCCGCAGACCGAGCATTAGTCCGCTGAATATCTAATGAGAGTTCTCTAACCTACATTCCTCTGCTGGGTGACTCCAGGCGTCACCCAGGGCAGCGGCGCTGCAGCCTGGAGGCCAGAGAGATGAAGGGAAGATGCACAAAATGTGTTTGTGCTTGGTAAATTGAACAGAGAAGGGGATTTTGCATTGAAGGAATTGCTAAAGAAATAGTTAAATTCATTTTTTCTTTGGTTAGCTTAGCATAAAGACTGGAAACAGAGGGAAACAGCTAGCGTGGCTCTGTCTAAATGTAACAAAATCCACCTGTCCTCTGAAGCTCACTAGTTAAAACTTAAAGACTTGTTTGTGCGATCTGCTAAAGTCTCTGTTGACTGGAAATTACTTCACTTGTTCAAGAACATTACATTTTTTATGTGTTTTTTTGGGACCATATATAATTTATTGTAAATATTCTTCTCTATATTTTAGATGCTTTCTGTTTTCCCTGCTGCTCTGGGGATTTAAGATACCTTTTGTAAATAGGCCACACTTACGTGGTGGTTGGGCTTCGACACAGTTTGTGGCTTTGCTTCTGACAACGCACGTGGCTTGAACTGAGGCCTGAAAACAACTTGTTTTTAAGACAACTTGGAATTCAGAATTCATCACACAAAGTAAAAACAAATGTTTCATTTTCGTGGCGTACTTATACGGGTTCTTCCTTTTCTCTTTAAGAACTGCTATTCTACGTCTTCCTCTGAAGTTATTCTTCCTGCTTAAATGAACTGATTAGTCAGCTATCCACTGATGAATCAGTTATCATTAGCGTTATATCAGTTGTGACAGATGTGACGTGTGAAAATGAAATTTACACTGATAGTTCCTCCTTCTGCCATGGTGTGATTTGGGCGTGTGCTTTGCTAAATGAGAATACAGCGAATATAGAACATCACATTTCTAATGATCGCACTTGAAAGGCAGCTCTTTTTGATTTTGTTTCAGGAAAGACATTACTTCGACTCCTATAAATAGCTTGTGAAGATGCAGATTGTTGAACAGACTGTTTTAAAGCTGGTCTCTGTCACGACAGTCAGATGCACACCTGTGCTCAGCCAAAGCCACAGCACTCATTCACACAGGAAGAGGCAATAAACTGCAGATAGACAGACTGATATATCTAACAGCCATCAGCTTCATGCGTTTAACTTTGCCTGCATATCCAGATCCTGAGAACACAGTCATCTGCACAAGAAGAAACAGAGAACATTGCTTTATTGGTGTAGCAACTTATTAATCAGACTTTATTTTTCTCTTTCTCATACACCAACACCCCCACCCACACCATGCCACCACACACACACACACACACACACGGTACAAACACACACACAAACAGAGAGCCTGACTCAAAGGTGTGAGATTCCAAGGTAGCGTGACCATTTCCTGCAGATCATGCTTGTTTTTATCGCTCTCCTTTTGACTGTTGCTGTTTTAATTTGACTTTCGGCATGCTCATAATTCAGCACGAGCTTTTCTCCTACGTGCTACGCTGATGTTATATGTTTGGGTTACATTATCCCAAATGTTTCCAACAGCTTCAAATACACCACCTTGTCCATGCTCAGACTCAAATATGATGTCTGTTCAGGCCAGTGAGAAAATGCCTCCCTGGTGCATACACCTCAAAAACCTTTCCAGCTTGTGGGTTTAATTCAAAACATTTAAACACTTTTCTCAGCTGGAGGAATGAATTTTAAAACTTCCATGTATTGATTCATCACAGAAACAAGTCAGAATTGAACTTGTTTGCAGTTTGAGGTGTCAACAGTTTGACAGGTGTGTCTTTTATAATGGTGGACTATGGAGAAAATGCTTTTTGGGCCCCTTAGTGGCAGAAATTACATATTGTATATTCAAGTATCTAAGAATGTGTGTCGTTCTGCTGGTCTTCATTGACATATTTTGCTGCTGCTATAACAAATAATCCAAATATTTCATGGTATGAAAGTCAGTCAAGTTAGCAGTACTTTTTTCTGAAGAAATCTGTTGTTGCCACCTTGTTAGATAATGAGAGATGGCAGGAAAATAAGGGAATAAAGGAGATGCTGAAGTGGCAAAAAACTAGCCAGTTGTTTAGTTAGTTACTTACTAACTTAATTGGCCTTGTTTATTAGTGGTTGCTACAAGGTTTCGGAGGCATTTGAGGCAGTTACAAGAACTTCAGGTGGTTGCTCAGAGGAAGCTCGTTGGTTACTAAGTGTTGGCATGGTGTGATAGGCCAGATATGATTCTCACAGTGCTGGATGATTGCAGTCGTTGCTAATGTGTTCTGAAGGTGGCTTTGCTTTTTAGAGATAGGAGAGATTCACACATGGCTCATAATGTACATTCATGTCATCAGACAACTCTAATATACAACACTGTGCAGCGAAAGGGCGTTAATCGTATCGAGTGATGGACTCTTGGCTCTTGTGAAGCATCAATATTCGTTTGCTTTCACTCTATGATTAAGTAGCAAATCAGTCAGTCAGCTGTAATTACAGCTGGGCTGTTGATGCAAATACTATTTACACCTCAGAACCTCAGAACTGGTAATTCTAATAACTTCAATATGACATTAACGCTGTAAGTCTCTCTCCTCTCTCTTCTCTGACTCTGTCTCTGAGCCATCCCAAAAACATGAATCAACACTTTTTTCCCCACCAGGTCATGGACACTCTATCCAAGCTCTCTTACACAGCGATTGCACAGCAGGGAGGATTTAGGTAAGTCACATTTGCACGTCAGCAAACGTTTCATACACTGGTCAAAATCTGTTTCTCCGAAAATGTTCTCTCCGAACACGGAGTACCTGAACTTCACCTCCACCTCGTCGGCCGCTTACTCACACCGCAGCCACACTTAGTCATGTCTCACTCGCTTGTTTTCAGTTTTCACCAGATGTTTTACCTTATTACTAGAAATGAGAAACACCTGCTGTTTTCCAAAGAGTTGATTTTTGAAATATGTTTATTGAAATATATGCAGTAAACAAAGCAAAATCACCAACAGCAGCAGAATGGCAAATACGACAGAAAAGAAATAAAAGTTGTCCATCTGTCTCTGGCTTTTTTTTTTAAATGTATGCATTATGTGGATTTTTCTTTTATTATTTTGGCATCTTTAAGACCTTTTAGGCCATGTGAGCATAGGGGAGCTGCAGATCTCCATCCCAATAAAACTGGACCCAGGCTCCATGTACTGGTTTTTAAAGTGATGCTGATAAATGAGTGAATTTGTCCAAACTAGTTGCCATACAAAAGCATATTAGGCTGTAGTAGATAAGTGAATACACCAAAAGTTCCTGCCCTAAGTCACTCGTTAATTTGAGTTTTTTCCATGGTGATTTTTTATGTTAAACACTGAGCTTCACACTGCTTTGCTGTCATTTCCAGGCCATTCCCAACCGAGGAGAGCCTAAAAGACGAGGACATTTACAATAATCTGGAAGACTTGATTGAGTATGTATGAGGCTCCCTCTCTGCGGGACCATTACTGGTGTTGATAGAAACATGATTATGCTCAGTAGCAGAACCAGCTATGCTCATCATCCATGCTCTCCAGGGGTCTGGACACCCACATGTTTTGGTAAAAGGCTTGGCTCCGTTTCTCTGTTACTGTCAGAGGGAACGAATGAGTAATTCTGCACGCTTTCGCTGAGTGCTTGCATACCACCCACATCTAGCCTCTGAATGGGTGCTGTTGACAGTTTGATTAATAGATAAAGATGAATAAGAGTAAAGTAGAGAACCAATGTACGGAACAGATGCAACATATTTGTTTCATGTCACATTAGAGGCTCAGAGCATGTTTTCTTTGAGTGGTGCATTGCGCCTTTCTAAAGTTTTTCATTCTCTAATACATGCAGTGATTAGAAGTTAATTATGAATTAACGAATATGAGAAAAGGAGCAGCCAAAGTCTTAATTGTCCATGTATTATTTGATTATTTTTATAATAATGATGATAGTGATAGTAAACAGTTTGTAATGACGTATACGCTGTCCAGGAAAGCTGTTTTTTTGTTTATCTGTGGATATCTCATACAGTACATTTAATATTTGTTGACCCGCAATGCAAGAAGTAGTTTGTGATTGATAATCAACACATTTTAGAGATATTTACATGTGTGCGTGCGTGTGTGCACATCTGTGTGTGTGTGTGTTATAGTGAGAACGTCCTCGAGGACGAGGACGACCTGTATGCGGCGGTCTACGGGCTAGAAGACGACGACGAAGGTGGCGAGATCTATGAAGACCTCATGAGGACTGAGCAGCACCCCCCATTGGTACTGCAATGAGTCACACACACACACACATGGTTACTCACTCACTGACTCACTCATGTTTGGGCAAAATACTTCCAGAGTACCGCAGCTTTGATATTGTCAGATTCTAACCACAGAAATGTTAAATTGTTGGATTATAACCCACAAAGACCTCATTCACTAAAATTTCCCATTTGAACTTCTCACCTGTGATTCAGCATCAGGATATCTTAAAGGACCAGTATGTAGGATTTAGTAGTGGCAGTATATTTTTAACAACACTTAAAACCACAATTATGAATATTATATTCCGTTTCTGCCACCGACTGTAAATAGAGCTCCATAAATCTTACACACTGGAACTTTAAAGCACTGAGATTCACTCCTAAATGAACAATGAAGTATGAATACGTGAAATGAAAAAATGATAATAAAAAGTGGTGCATTCAAGAATTATCAGTACACATAAGTCAAAATGACCCCTCTCAGAGTGCTATGGTATTACATATTATATGCCATATATTATTTATTTATTTGCATGTTTATAGCATTTTAGTAGAGTAGCTGGTAATGTGGAGATAACTAGTTTAATTTTTTAAGCGAGTCATGTGTCATCATAGTTATCTTTGATTGATTAGCCAGCATAAAATGAGATAATAGATCTGAAACTAGGATTATACTACTAAACAATACTACAAATGCAATGCACATGTGGTAAACATTTCACATGTGGACTTAGTGTGATTCCCACAGGAGGAAGTGTGCATAGGTTTGTTAAAAAAAAAAAAAAAGAAGAAGCAAAAAACAAAAACCTCTCTGATTTTTCTGATGTGGACTGAATACAGATGTTTCATGTCTGCATTCTGAGTACATATTCTGAATACACGCATACGCTTTCTTGTCTGTACATGAGCAAAAAAAAAGAAAAGAAAAAGAAAATCAAAATCTTGTCCATTGGACAGTAATATTGGTGTATTTAAGCAACATTTTCTAAGGTGCGTGTCTTTCTAGAAGCAGGCTGAGGTAGACGTCCGGAGCTGCTGTCTCACAGAGATCAAACAGACGGAGGAGAAATACACAGAGACCCTGGAGTCCATTGAGAAGGTAATATTTTGTCCCCAGAGAAGTCATCAAACTTAAAAACAGGAAACAAAGCTAATTAAAATGTGACGCTTCTGACACGTTTAGGGGCATTTTTCTTATCTCATGGTAAGTCTGTTAACAGTTTCAGTCTGAGTGTACGCCAGCTGTTGCGGACATGTCACCGCTTCTTATAAATAAAGGTCAGGATTGCTTCTAGTTAATGGTAGTTATTTATAAATGTTCTTTCCGCAGTATTTCCTGAATCCGCTGAAGAAATTTTTCTCTGCAGCTGAAATTGACAAAGTTTTTGTCAACATACCAGTAAGTCGCACACGTTCCCCCCTTCTCGTCACATGACATGATCGTGAAATGTTTATTTCCAGGTTCCTAACATCTTAATTCTCCAATGCAGGACCTGGTTAAAGTTCACAAGAGTCTGATGGCCGACGTGCAGGACTCCATCCTCAACAAAAATGCCTTGAATCTCTACCAGATTTTCATCAGCTACAAGGAGAGGTATTCATGAACACCACTCATTTGCATTTATAACTAGGTTTCAGGGAAAGTGCTTTTATTATGCTAATTTCTTACACTCTCTCCTTTCCATGAGGTGTGTGTATGATGTAAATGGCTATGCATAATTAGCTTTAGGTGTACAGAAGATTCGGTGCCAGCACACACAATACTGAGACACTGTTTACTTAGTTTTCCCTCAGATTTGATGCAGTTTGTTCCATTTCAGTTCTCCATAAAGTTCTGGGTGAATCTGCACTACAGCAATACAAAATCTAGTGAACAGATGCCGAATTTGATTGACACTTTGAAAAGTAACAGAGGAAGGATTTCCGTGTCACTTATCGTATCACGATGTAGTGTGGATAAGTGTTATGCAACAGATTCTGTATCAGAGAATCTCTCGAACGCGTCTTTAGTGCGAGCAAAACGATTGCAACATGTCAGAGTGTCTTGTGAACAGTGCACGCACTCGTCGGTGGCTAAACTGTTTCTCCTCTGAACTGCAGACTGCTCATTTATGGGATTTACTGCAGTCAGGTGGAGATCGCCGTCGCTGTGTTAGACCTCATCTGCAAAGAGAAAGAGGACGTTCGTCTAAAGCTAGAGGTGAGACACCTGAAGACGCCGGTTTGTCAATAACACACACACACACCTACAAACACAGAACCAGTTCTCCAGTGGCCCCTAGTGTTCAATTTGTGCACCACACACACAATAAGATATATTTTTCTTTTTTATTGCATTATGTAAGATAATCTTTAATTGATCCCTAAAGGAGAAACTCAGTTGTTAATGCAGCACAAGAACAGGAGTAAGTAGAGGTCAAGATAAAAACTAATGAGAGAATAAGAAGAAATACAGAAACTATTCAAGAGGAATTCAGACAAAATTACAAGGCGGAAGTGACCGCGGTGTGATGATTCTATGAACTGATTAAAAGATATTTCATACTCAATTTCACATCAACAGATACGTATAAGCTCTGGCAAACACCCAGTTTTGCGCCTCGGTCGACCCATCCACGTGAACAGAATCGAATTTCTCAGTGTAAGGATGCATTGCAATTCACGCTGTTATAAATGTGTGCCTTGTATTTGTTCCAGGAGTGCTCTAAGAGAGCCAACAACGGAAAGTTCAGATTGAGGGACCTGCTGGTTGTCCCGATGCAGAGAGTCCTCAAGTACCATCTACTTCTTCAGGTAGGGGAAGTTTAACTCAACTTATAAGAAGCGAGAGTGCCAAACCACAAAGATACGGTGTGACAGGTACGATAAGTTTAAAAAGAGAAATCCAGATTAGCCCTTTCTGATGAGATAAAAGTCTGTTAATCACCAACTAGGCAAATCTGCCCAACTTTCCAGCTGTCACTGGATTCTATGAGCAGTAGCCTACTTCTTGTTGCACCAACATGTCCTTGTCGCACTGTGCCTTTTATTTTTGGGGAGTCACTTTGGATAAAAGCAGACTAAACGCAAATATTTAAATGTGCTGGAGCATGGAGCTCATTGCTTTACTTCAGGACAGCGCAGCAGTAGCTGCTGATGCAGGAAGTGCAGCTTTATTGGAGGGATTCAAACTTGCAGACTTCTCTGAAGATATTTGTTTTTTTTATTTTATGACTTTTTTTTCTGAGTAAGTTGAGTGCTGGGAGGCTTTGTCAATGTTATTTCAGCTGACTCAACCGTGTGACGTGTTTCTGTCAGGACGGGAGTGGCCACTTGAGGGCGACATTCTCCACATTTTCGCCTCACTTCACAGCGTCTCAGCAGATTCACCCTGCAAGAAAAACCATATGTCTGCTTTGACAAGTCATTTTGGTCATGCATTTAGTATTTCTATCTCACACCTCTCAAAGAAAGCACACGTTGAATGAATGAACACGTTTTCAACCTGTCTCGACTCATTTCAGCTTTTCAGGATTTGGCATGATTTACATGACTGCAGAGCTTAAACGTGCACACGTCTTTGGACGTGTCTCGCGGTGTGGTGACACTCTCGCGTCCTGCAGAAGCCAGACGTGCAGCCGTTCAAACACAATGACCATGGAGCTGTTTTGAGTTGTTGTGCAGGGTAAAGACCCCCGCGGTAAATGGCGGTGATCCCAGGTGTTCTCAGCCGCTCTCTGAGGAGACACTTTGGGAAGTGGACAAAAAGGGGATAGTTAATCTCTTCACTCTGTAATCACATTAAAGAGCTATTAAAGAGCTAATGAAGTGTAAACAGGCCTGAAGTGATTTCACCAGCGTTTATGTAAGATATTAAACATAATGCACCTTGATTAAGTGTTGATGATATAATTTTATACTATACACATCACATGTTACGCAACAAATCCAGTGCTGGCAGCACAATGTAAATGCATGATGCTGCAACAGACTGGCCTTGATAAAATGGTGAAACTGCTGCCACACTTAGAGAAAAAAAGTATCTATTAACTGCCACACAATAGTTATGTCATTGCATTTGTTGTGGAAACGACTCAGTCTGGACTAGTATAAAGTCTAAAGTTCTTTGTCTCATGTCTTCCTTGCTGTTTGACTGGTGCTGTGATGGCAGTGAAAGTCTTTCAGAGGAGACTTCATCGTGCCTCTGTGCCTCTGCCTCCACCAACAATAACTTCCATGTGTTGAGTAATCAAATAAACATGTGTGTGGGTGTTGGCAGGGTGATGCCAGACCATCCACTTTCTTCCTATTCCTGTCAGTAAAATTACATTTGACAATATTTGTATAAATATAAAGAAAGGATCCTATTTATCTGTCCATTTAGATTTATTTCTCGGTTTATTACACATTAATACTGAGGCGCATGTGCCAGTCCATTTTCTGCCCTCAAATAAGTTCATTTATGAAAACCCACTTGAAGGCAATCAGTGGCGGATGAAGTTTTCAGATGTGTTACTTAAAAGTAAAAGCAATGCCACGCTGTGAAAAACATTAAAAGACAGAAAAGTACCTGCATTGAGAACATTGCTGAAAGGAAATTAAATGACATCACTGGATTATTAAAATGATCCGTGAATGTGGGAGCAACATTCTCATGTGGTAAAGGGTTGAAATAAAGACAATTTTAACTACCTTCTATGTCATCAGGTAGTTTATTCATGCTATATCATATTTTCCGAACTGCTCATATGTTGTGCAGGATAACTAGTAAGTATAGTTGTCAAATAATGTACTGTATTAGTACATGTCCGTAGATTCCATCACGGTTTGTGTGCCAATTTAGCTTCACTGTGTATGAATGTATATCATACAGCAAGTAGTCCCCACCGAGTAATCTGATTTGTCAACTCGATATTTAGAATGTGCCTAAATCAGCATGACAGCACACCTACGTTTTGGAGTTACTGGAGATGTTTGGATCACATCGTGCTGTGCGTTGAGCCACAAATACAGTGCTACCACCTTAAAAATAAATGTGAAGTTCACGAGCTTAGTAGCTAAATCTGTCCGTGGGGGGAAAAAAGAGTTATCTTAGCAGATATCTTAGTCACTACGAGACTGAGCCACCGAGGCAGTTTTCTTTTTATATGTGTGGCTCTTATTCAGTTTGGGAGACTCCACAAACGTGATTTGGAAGAGTCTCTGTTGCAGGTTGTTACTAAGGCTCAGACTTACAGGAGTAGTAAACTGAGTTCTGTTACATATAGGAGTCCACTGCTGTGACCGTTTTCCAGGTTTTAGTCAGACCCCATGTATCTCCATGGAAACGGAGACCAGAACATTTGATGTTGTTGTTGGTAATTGTTGTATAATCGCAATATAACATCTGTGGGTGAGCTATAACTCATTATCGGCACTTAAGTGACACTTACGGGCCGCTGACCTGACAGCATCACTATATACTGCTCAATATGCATACTGCTTCATGTTAATGTATATGTCTTTTCCTAAAAAGCACATTTTTTTGCCATCAAATGGGAATAACTCAAGAATTTATTTCCCGTCTTCCAATTACCAGAGTTTAAAAAAGGCTTGTTTGTGTTGACAACTACACGGTGCGTGTGAGTTTTGTGTGTGAACGCTGAGCATCATTCCTGTTTCATCCCCCTCTTACAGGAGCTAGTCAAACACACTCACGACGAGGCTGACAAGAGCAACTTGAAGATCGCTCTTGATGCAATGAAAGTAAGTGCAGTGCACGCGGTAAACAGACTGTGATCATTGCCATTTCAGCTTCTTACCGAACGTGGGCTGATTTAGGGCATAATTCCAAACAGTCTTCACCACTCAACTCTCAGTTGTAGTATTTTGAATCTCAGAGGGAGCCGGAGGTTGGTAGGCAGCTGATTCGAGGACTACAACAACAAACAAATGCAGCAACAAGTTCAGAACTTGAACTTGAATCCTTGATTCATTCTCACTAATGTTAACAAATATTTATTAATATTAATATTTACCAGATGTGCAGACTGAGCTCACAGTAGCACCAAATGAATTAACTTAAAGAAATAGGTTGGCATCATCTGATATCTGTATAAAACTTAATCTTTCCCAAAAAGTGTAAAAATTACAAGTTGCAATTTTTATACTTTGCTTTTTGATTTTATGCAAAGCTAAGCTAAGCTGGCTTCATCATCTCCTGGCTCCAGCTTCATGCTGAATGGTCAGATTGGTCAGAGTGATATCGATCCTCTCATCAAACGAATACATTCGTTTTGAATAAGTGTATTCCCCAAAATGCACAAGCCATTTCTCTGAATGCCCAGTACAGAATATCAGCCCTTTTCCCACTTGTCTTTACAAATAAATCCACTGTGAAATTTCTGACACATTTCACAACCTGCAGACTGAACTAACAAAAATGTGTGTATCTGTGCTGCCCAGGACCTGGCTCAGTATGTCAACGAGGTGAAGAGAGATAATGAGACTCTGAGGGAGATCGACCAGTACCAGAGGTCTATTGAAAACCTGGTAAACCAAGAGTCTTTTTCCACAACTATCAGCAGCTGTTAGTGTACACTCTATAACAGTGTAAGACATGTTGTTTCCTTTTTGTCCACGGCAAGCTTTGCAAGCCAACTAGTCTGTCTTCCTTCAGATTTGGGATAGTCTGAGTGATTCATCCAGAAAGAAAGATACAGCTTAGACAGCTACATGAATAAGTAACACACGGTTTGCTGCCTTTAGTGATTTAAAGAGTTAACGCAGGCAAATATTAACATACTTCCCCTGAATTAATGTAATTAATTAATGTTACTGTGTGCGCTTTCTTTTGGAAGTCTCTTCTTAATGATAATTAAGATAAAGTAAAAAAAAAAGATAACATGTTATACGAGAAATTATTAGTCGTTCAATCAATCAGTTGATTGCGAGGGAAAAGATTCCAAATATTTCCTGATTTCAACTCACCCGATATGGAAAATTGCTGCTTCTGTTCATTGCAACTGCATGTTAATGAGAAATTATTACTGTCGTTAAAATATATAATTATAAAAAACATCTTTTGTTTCTGTGAGAGATGCACGAGTAATTTAAGAGAATTCAGATTTCAGCATGGAGCGCAATAAACCCCCATCATCCCAGGGGCCGCGCAGAGCACACCACAGGCGTATCGTATGTAAGGCAGACCGTATGGAATACACCTCATACATAAGGCAAGAGACGCCATCACCCAGTGTGGTAATAAGGAGGCAGATCAGGATGAGATGAGGTGGCGAAGGAAGAAATGGGTCGACAGAACCGCTGTCAAAGAGAAGAAAGCGAAACCAGCAGCAGCGCAGAGTGCATGAGAGCTTGTCACGTTATAAAGATCTTCCCCTTGACTTGATTGAACGAAATTGATGACTTGAGTGAATGTCATTGGCGATAACAAGAGTCAGCTGTTACTGCTCAGCTGATGGTGCCAGAACTTTCGTGATGTTGTCCTGGGAAAACCTCAGTGTGCCTCAGTTTGGACCAAAGAAGACAACCAGTCACGGGTTACTGTTGAATATCTATAGCTGTTACAATAACATCATTATCGTGAAAGTCTGATATCGTGACAGCTCTAATTGCGGCTTCATGCAGCAATATTGTTCAAGTCAAATTTGCCTGCGGGGGAACAATTAAGCATATCTGATCTAATCTAATGTTAATTTTAACCCCTCTCTTATTATATTTTCAGAATCAGCCTCTAATCAGCTATGGTCGCCCGAAAGGTGACGGTGAAGTGCGCGTGGTCTCCACTGTTGACAAGAGGAAACAAGACAGGTTGTTCTGCTGAAATCCTGCACATTACATCCAGCGTTGTTATTTTTATAACTTAGACTCATCACTTTTCATTAATTTCGCACACACCTGGTTTGACTCTGCGACGCATTCCACGCGATGATACGCGCGGTGCAGCGATACAACGTTCTGCCTTCTTATTTCACAGGCACATCTTTTTATTCGACGTGGCTGTCATCGTCTGCAAGAGGAGGGGAGACAACTACGAGATGAAGGACATCCTCGACCTCAACTACTTCAAGATCACAAACAACCCCACGTGTGACAGAGAGGCCAAAAAGGTCAGCACAAAAAAAACAAAACATAAATAAATAGATGCTGCACTTGTATATTGGTATCTGTGCGCTTTGCATTGCTGTGAATATTGCCCCCCCTGTCTGCATCTACCTCACACTTTGATTAGTTTACAGTCCATACCCATACATTACACCACTGTATGGAAATCTGTCCAACGTGTGTTTGGCTGCTGATTTTATTGCGAAATTAAACGTCGAACGCCTGATAAGAGTAATCTAGAATCGTATTCTGTGTAGTGTTTGTCCTTTTTTGAAAAATCCTTTCACAGTTTATACGCTATGCCATTTTTCACCTTGTGGGAGCGTTTGCAGGGCGCATTGTAGCGGAGGTGACTTGTTGATGTCTTGTTGATGAATGCCACAGATGGTGTCTTCTCACGCCGGTGCTGATTGCTAATGTGAAGCTGACAGCTTGCTAGGATGGGATGGTTCTGTGGGTTTTATCAAAGGGACTCCATTATCATCCTCATTTACGCTCTTGTGCAATCAGGATGCGTTTGGTACATGCAAGACATGTCTGTGTGTATGCCTGTGGTTGGTATTTAACACGTATGGACTATGGGTTTATGGGTTTACGCCTGCCATTACTCATTTTTAAATGAAGCGTCTTGTAAGAAACGTGTAATGACAAATGACAGAGACATAAGTCATTACCCTTTATTTTTATCCCATCCACCTTCCAACAGCTGCACAAAAAAAGACGCAGACGCTGTTACACAAGTACACAGGAAAAGACAAATATGCAGAGTCAAACAGATACTGTGTACCTACATGCATCACAACACACACACCCCCAAACACACACACACCGCGGGACAGAGATGCTAATATCAGGTGATGAATGTGTGCAGTCCTCCAAGGCTGCTTATAGCTATATATCATTTTCTGCTAAATGAAACTTCAGAGTGTGAATGTGGTGCCACCGAGCACCCACACAGTCATCAATGATTTAACACTCAGCAAAGCTCTAAAACACTCAGGACTTTGCTTTGGCCCGGCCAATCACTGGAGAGTAAACCCTCACCACTTTTTTCTGTTATTACACATGACACAACAAGCTGTTATAGATGAGGGTGGCCAGGGTGGAGTGGGAATTGATTGAAAATTGTTCCCAAATATGCACATGGGCAAAGCGTTTAACCTGTAAGTGCTGTAGTGGTAGCAGCTGTACGGCAGCTAGCGGTGAAGCCAAGTGAAAGTTAGATTCTACACTCGGCATCTTATAAAAATCGATTCAACAACAAAGCTGAGGTCTTTGGCAGCTGCGGCTTAGACGTCTTGGTGGTCATTCCAAATTTAGGATGTTTTTGGAAAAGACAGATCGAACGCTGTCTTTGGTTCCTCCGAGGCAGATTAGCAGACTCTGCCTCACTGTCATCACAGCTTAAATCCTGTTTGGGAAAGAACTCCTGTTAAACCCCAACACACTTTGGTTGGTCTGTGAGCCTGGTGGCACCAAAAGACAGGAACTAAAGCCAATGAGGATTGATGACAGCGTTACCGTGTATGTCAGAGTGAGGCATCTGATGAAGTCATCTTTGCCTATGCTGTCATTGTAGGAAGTGGAAAAAATGGACCATTAGAATGTTCAGGGTTAATTAAACTAGAACCATTACATTACATCACATTTAGTCATTATCCTTTATGCAAAGCCAGGTGCAATCAAGGTACAGTGTGACAAGGGGGTAGGTGTATCATGTCCAGTTGCTGGTAGTGTTGGAGAGGAGGTCCTCTCTGAAGAGCTGGACCTTCAGGAGTTTTTGATGTCCTGGTCTAGAGGTAACGTACATCTGTATTGCGGCATTCCAGCACGTGGGTGCAGAATCTGAGGCTGCTTTGTAGGCACGCATTGTGAATTTGACTTTAATGCAGCCCTGCTACCGGTAGCCAGTGGAGCGAGCCTGCAGAATCAGGCTTCGCAATATTTGTTTTAATTGTTTTGAGATCGCCATAAATCAGGCTAGACACTTTAATTAATGTGCCTTGGTCTGATTAGACACAATACACAATGTGGTGGAGATAGAGATCGAGGAAGGAGGTAGGAGGGGGACGATAAGAACAACGAGCGATGGCAAACAACATCCCTGAAACTTCTGAAATGCTCACTTCTGAGTCAGATTGTTTTTTTTTTTCTGTCACGTCTGTCAAAACCAAATAATACAACTGTCAAATATGTCCGTGAAATGTTTGGAAACGCGGAGGCTTGAAACTGCAAAAGAGCTACTACAATATAATTTGTCATGTTACTCTCATGTTGGTGCAGTAAATGTGCTAGTTAGCTTAGCGCAAAGAGTCTGCCTTCCTCAGCTCACTAATTATGATGTGATATCGTTGTTTGTTTAAACACTGCAAAAGTATAAAGTCTCTTCTTGGAGGTTTTCAGGCCACCAGCAGTGTTTTCTCCTGCTGCCTGTCTGGCTTTGCGCCAAGCTAAACTCCTGGCTGTAGCTTCATATTTATTGTACAGATATAAGAGTTGTATCCATCTTCTTTATCTAACTCCTGCCAGAGAGCGAATCGGTGCATGCAGAAATGTAGAACTGTTCCTCTGACAGTGTGCCACCAAATGCGACCTTGTGGGTGGTCTGCATTTCTTCTGACCAAAGCTGTAATCACTAATAACTAGCTTGTCATGCCAGCCATCTTTAGTTATAAACCCACTGAATCCACCTGCAATTACACACAGGTTTCTTTGGGTATGTTATTTTCTTTTCAGCACAAACAGCATTCAGTCCGGTAGCCATTCTATTCGAAACACAATGTGCTATTTACACTTAAACCTATAAAAACATATATTTATTGCAGATTTATGACACAAATAGAAATTAAAACAAACTATAAAATTAGAGACCATCCAGTTTTTTTCTTGCTGTGAAGTTACAGCGCTAACCTCTTAACTACTTTGCCACCCACCACTGAAAATACAGCGCGCATTCAAAGCGAGATAATCGTTACAGTGCAGGTTTTGCTGTGGTAGATTCCTTTCTGTACACATAAATATGCAAAGGCACATTTGCATTCAAGAGAAAATGCATCCAGTTTGATTGCTGTCTTCTTGCTGACCTCCGACAGTGGTGCTACGGGTTCTACGTGACTCACCAGCAGGGGCACAACGGCTTCGAATTCTTTTTTAAGACCAGAGAGCTGAAGAAGAAGTGGCTGGATCAGTTTGAAATGGCCGTGTAAGTACGCAGATACATGAACACGGCAGTCATGAGTCATTTGTAAAGGCCAGCGTGTGCATCATAGGAAAAACAAACTGTGTACGTGTGTGTATGTTTGCATATGTGTGTGTGCGTGTGTGTGTGTGGTTTATTCGTCTGTGTTTACGTGCATGTTATTCCAACGCCGACAGAGGTGTTGACTCTTTCATGTGCACTGTTTGATCAGGCCTCTCCTATAATGAAGCACACACTGCTGAAAACAGTATGATAACACACACACACACCTATACGCGCACACACACACGCCGAGACACACGAGCATAAACTGTTCCAAAGAGCTGCAAAACTACAAAGACGTCACTGCCTCGATGTTTCTTCACATCAGTCCTTTATGGAGGTATATCTTTTGTATTATTTTGTAACAGTGGGAGGTTTTTCTCAGGCAGATACCCCGTCTGCGTTCTTTGTTATGTTGATTTCGGGAGAATACAGTGTTGTTTTGACATTACTCTCTGATTGACTGAACAAATGCTTTTTGTGTTTGGGCTGGATATGTAAAAACATCCCTGATATGCATGCTGACTACTTGCTATGGCCTTCGTGAATATATTTTAACTTCTCAAAGTGTGCAGGATTGTTCTTGTATACTTATGTATACATATCCACTGTCGCAAAACAATGCAGCATTTGGGGATGTGCATTAAATAATGTGCAATTTAAGCCCTTCCCTTTCTCTCATCTCGAACTGAAAGTTCACCTATGTTTGAATTCATGAACCCACATGGACCGCTAGCCTCCTTGACGCCCACTCAAAACCTCATGGGTAAGAAACGGCCATTTTTCACGTTTCCCGTCTCGAAGCTGTTTTTTTTCCTTCCGCGGATGCAGGATTTGTGTCTGCGTGCCTCTGTGCATTGGGTAATGACACCAGAAGGGGCCCATTCAGAAAGTGAAAATTGTACCTGCAAAGAGGATGTAGGCTCCTGATGAAGGACTCACTTATGGGAGCACTCAGTTTAAGTGGCTACTGGATGCTGAGTTCGATACAAAAATCAGTTTGTTTTTTTTTGCGTCTGTGGCGTTTGTTCAGGTTCCACAATGGCTGCTTATTCCTGCAATGCATGTTTAAACACATGCAGCTCAAGATATGTCTGGGCTGATTCAAGTCCTCTTCATTTAAACACACACTCACACACACAGATACATGCACTGGGGATAAAATTGCTTTTATTGCACTGAACTGAAGGAGCGGATTGCATATTGTTTTTTGCTACTAAGTAATTTTGTTCAGTTTTACGATTGGGAATGTTTTGTATAACATTAGCAATGTGTCACATATAATCACAGAGGTGCAATCACAGACTAATGTAGTAAATGGAGCTAAATAATGAATAATAGTAAATATGTCATAATAATAATAATTATTACTGTGAAAAAGCGCAGCGATGGCTGTAGACTCCTGTTTCCATTTTTGGTTTCATTTCCTCAGATCAAACATCCGACCAGAGAAAGCCAACCACAACTCCCACCAGTTCAAGATGAACACCTTTGAAAGGATCACTTCCTGTAGTTTCTGTCACCTCTTGCTCAGGTAATATTCAGAATGAACGATCTCTTCTGTTTTGGATAATGACGGGACTCAATCCCACGTCTGAGACGGGGTGAACGACACACATTGTTCTCGGATGGCAAATCATCATGTGTCATTACGTCGGTAGTGTTTTTCTGTTCTCATGAAAATACATAATCTCTTTCATATTGAAGGTTTGAAAGGAACACCATGACATTTCACATTTTTCTCAGGCACGTAGGAAAAAGGAAGTCAACTGCGTTCTCTCAATTGGCTGGAAATGGCTTATTAGCACTGGTTTAAGTGAAATAAATAGAGACAGCTGACTGAGTCAGTCTCCAGCAGACAGCGTCAGGTTTATGTTCTCGGAAAGCTAAAGGACATTTCCTGTGTCATTTCTCTTATCTCGAAACTGCGACAGAAGCCTGAAATTTCAAAATGTCAAGGTATTTCTCTTAAAGAGGCTGTTCTACATGAAGCCTGTCCTGTGCTTTATTGTGTCCAGGGGCATCTTTAACCAGGGTTATCGCTGTCTAAAATGTGGGCTGGGGGCTCATAAGGAGTGTCTGGGTCGACTGGGAGTCTGTGGGAGAGCAGGTGAGATGGAAGCTTCCCAAACTGACTGTGTTTCACTTTACCTTGAACTACAACTACCTTGAAAACTAAAAGGCATCATTTCCATAATAATATTCTCTGTGCATATTTAAGTCCCTTAGAGTATATATATATATATCTATATATATATGTATGTCCTCATTTTTTGATGACCTTTCCTTTGGCGCCACCACCAGGCCACAATTTCCAATGTGGAAAATATCAAAATCTAAAAGGCAGATTTAGCCTGAAATTTACTGAGCACATTTCATGTTCTCGAGAGAAAGACCTCTTTACATTTGGGGCCCTCTCAGTGAGCTTTCCTCTATAGCACCTCACACCCATGCCAGGTTACCAACCTTGTACAAATGATATGTAACAGCCGGCATATGATGAAATATGAAATATTTATGGTATGTGGTAACCCCTTTGACCTTTCCTGACTTGTTAAGAAGAAAGAAAATCCAAGCATCCATGTATTATTTGCTGTCTTTTTAACATTTCTAATGTTCAGACTTTCTTTTAGCAGCTGTTTAAATTGGAGCTAAACTACGGGTCCGTATAGATATTTCAAGCTTTAGCTCTTTGTCACCAGTCTGAGGCTGTAGTTTAGGTACATTACCCTCCCTGAATACACAGACAGCTAAAGGCAGCTCAGGCCTTTGACAAGCCTTCTTAGCAGAAGCGCTGTGGTCTTTATGCATTCTGAGGCATGATGAGGGCCAGCAGAGGTTGACAGTTGAGGTTGTATGTCAGGAAGCCACCACGCACTGATATTGTATTCCTCTCACCGCGTCTGTCTCTCACTCGACTGCAGATTCTGCCAAGCCGAAGCCCAAGGTAAGACCTGAACTCTTTCTCTTCTTTGACTTAGACACCAAAGCTAACACAATTAGTGAAGCATAATATAGCAGCAGCTATCACAGAGCACACACACTTATTACCCACATCAACAATTAGGTCAACAGTCGTACGGCGAACGGTTTGAGGAAGGACTTTAATTATAATAAATTCATAAATGAAAGTGTTTTAAATTAAAAACACCAAGGACAAATACGTGATAATAAAATCCCATCTCACGCGTACAATTTGTGTTAACCTGAAGGCAGCACCCTTTGATTTAATGATGTGTGAACTCGCCGTCACCTAAAAATTTACTGAATGCCGACCCACTGAGCAGCAGCTGGAGTTCTGATTGGCCAGATTCCTGACAACTGGCCATTCAGAGCTCCTGCTGACATCATTTCATTTTTCTGGCAGCATACACATCTTTAATTTAAGTCGGCCATGGACTATAAATTATAGTAAGACTCCACAAAGTATAATTAAACACTTTAAAAATCAATATAGAGTCCTGACCTGACAAAGAAATTCAAGTTTGATACAAAGAGCCAGTATTTATTTTAGTATTAAGACTAAGTGGTCAGAATCAGACCATGCATCTACACAATATAACACCCACGGATGATTGTATTAGGAATCTGACTCATTCTTCAGGTCAGGGTGAACCTGCACAAGCAGTACGAGTGACCTCTCCATTCATCAGCCTCTTCCTCTCCCCACAGTTCTTTCTTCCCAGCTCGATTTCTTGTGTTCTTCTCCGTCTTGCTTATGTTCTCTCTCTATCCACAGGAAAGCACAACACCGGTGGACCCAGGTCAGTATGGCTTGACCACTTTCCAGCTTTTGTGAACTTGCTAAGGGCTTTACGTGGTACCTCTTAAGCTGCTTTCATCTCGGTTCTGTAACAAAACAGAGACACCGGCAGGATGAAAAGGAGACGGTTAGTCAGAGGCCAGAGTGAGACCTGGAGCAGATAGATAGGTGTTTGAAAGCTAACCTTCAGATGTTATCGTAACGCTCTCATTTTTGATCAAATATTACTCAGCTCTTTCTTTTTTTTTTCATCCCCCTCCCGAAAAAAACCCCCCTGAAGATGTTTTCTTAGAAACGCACTGACACGACTCTCGCACAAAGGGTTCAAAGAAAGAAATGAGCAACAACAGTTTCCTCTTGACAAATATATTTGAGTAAGAATAACCAATGAATAATAGGATGCAGGAGGAATCCTTATCCAAAGCACAAAAAAAGAGCCCTTTTCTCTCCGTATGCTGTGAAGCCTAAACCCAAGACGGCATTGAGATGAATTGGAGTGGGTGGAATCATTATGAGGATGGCGGCAGGAGAAATGCTGGCGGAAAAGCACTTCCAGCAGTCTATATGCCTCAGCCTCAACTGCTGAGCTGTGCCTTTGTGATAAATCAATTTCCATAAGGGGCTTTATGAGAAAGACATCCGTGCTTATTGTTCTTATTAAAAACATGAATGTGAGATATTCCATTCATCTGAGGTCACCGTCAGCTAATAGTTTCCTCGGGCTGGTTTGCAGGGGAGCCGCGGCTGGAAGGGAGGAGATGTGTCTGAGAGGGGCTAGATGTGTGAGTCTGGGGAGAGTAAGTGGCTGTGTCTTTTAAGTTGGCAGGGGTGTTTAGTCTTAGCCTTAGCCGGATGCTTGTGGCTGTATTTGTCTGCCACGCTGAGGAAAGATTGGAGCCGTGCCGTACAGGAACCGGAGAGATGAATTTCCTGCGAGAGTAAATTGCTGCCTTTTAGAATGGTGCCGTTCTGTTGGTTTAGATCTCAATCAAAAAGACCGTCAAGGGCACCCACGTGTGTGTACATGTTGAAGATGAAATGTGCTGGGACTATTAGGACATCTCGTGATATTGAGATAGTTTGGATTTAATTGCACATTTAACTATGTGATTTCTGCTGTTCACACCCTTCTGTCCAGACCCATTAATAGACACTACTTTTGTAATTATTAGGAGCTGGTTTGTTGAGATAAACAGCTTCTACAGTCAGGTTCCACTGAACCACTGAAGAAGAAGAGGCCACAAAAAAAAACGGATGGAAATGTGGCGTTTCTTTTAGTTTCATTGATTACTCTGAGTCTCCTCATCGCTCTCCACACTAACCTGATGTTTCTGATGCACCGGTGCAAACATTTCTGCACTTGTACAGATGCTGGTTGTGGTGAGAGGTACATTTCTAATTATAAACTTAAAGTCAGAGGGGGGCAGTGACACACTGCTTTTTAACTCACAGCAAAATAACAGAAAAAGTTATCGTTGTGTTTGTAGTCTAGGTTACAGTTAGCTCTAATGAGAGTAAGAGGCCCCTGTGGACTTAAAAGCACCAGAATCACAAATTTTATTCTGCTTATAGACTTCACCTAGACAAATTTTTGATTGATCAAATGTGTTAACTTAAAAAAGAAAAAAGTCTTTCCAATTTAGCCTGATCAAAATATCCCCTCGTGATTCTTATGCCACCTGTTTTTCCTAGATCTCATCAGTAGTGCCCTCTTCCTTATGCCATTTTTAAAATGTCTCTCCATCATAAGTAACAACAGTATTTATAATCTATTGCCCAGAATCGATCAGGCTACACAAGGTCTGACTGACTCTGATGAATGTCTAACAATTTGAGCATAACTGTATTTGTATTCCTTGTCTGCTAGGTTTACCCAGGATGGTTGCGATCAGAGACTACAGTGGCGTCCCCTCTCCCCACTACGGGCCCCCACTAAGCATGCATGCGGGGGATATCATTGAACTGATGTTTGCAGACCTGCACAGCTCCTGGTGGCAGGTGCGTGTCACTCAGCTCATCCCCGTTTTATCACAACATCTGTGACTCTATGAAAAAATAACATGTCACGGCTCACGCGGCTGGCTCGGCTCACGCGATGTCTCTGCAGTGTCATCGGTTTGAACCCGTGCTGCGTGTCACCTCTTCTCTCTTTCCTGCCAGTTCTTCCACTGTTTGACAAAGTAAAGGGTTTGGAGAATATATAAAAGAGGGGACATGGACGATTTGTCTCCCTTTGTCTATTATTGGTCATCACAAATTACATTGTGGGTGTTTCACATCCTGCGTCAGGAAAGGCAGAAATACGACATTATGATGAGGTCAGTGATAATTAGAAATATCAGTCAAAAATCTGTACATTACAAAAGGGGTATCTGTTCTCTCCCTCCTCAGATTGACTCACAGCCCACATCAGATGATCTAACCAATTAGTGGCTTCAGTTGATTAATTGAGTGCCACGGCGAGACAATAAAACAGCAGACACTTCAGCCTCTGGAGGATGTTTTAATGGTGGTGCACAACCTCGTGTACAGGCACATTTAGCAACCATCTCACGAGGTCAGCCAATGGTTGACAGCGTTTGACCTTATCTATTTTTGAAAGGATGGCGATTTATCTGGGGTCTTCCGGCAGCCTCCCTAGCTGTTTCTCACACTGCTTTACGGCGGCATTAAAGCCTCATCCTCCTTCTGGTGCCGCTCCAATCAGACGGCGGTCTTTGCCAACGGCACGGCTGGGAGTTGGCCGTTAGCCTGATTTCCTATGCTCCATGTTTCTCTCTGTTGTGACAGAGCACAAGGTGGAGGGTGAGGGCACGAATGCCAGGAGACTTCTTGTAAGCTGATAGAACAGCTAGCAGAATGTCACCTGATGGCACTGCATTGTTTGCTACCATGGTAACCATGCATGCTGGCAGGGGATAATTAAATGATAATACACATCCGTGTGTATTCCTGTCCTGTGCATAATGGTGCTGTAATAGGACTCCTACCCTGTTCCAACATTGTTTGTATTATCTGTCCTCTCGTTGCACATGAGAAGATTGACGAAACGCAGATTTACGGAGGCAGTGAAGTTTAGAAAAAAGGAATGTGAAAAAAATACCAGCAACAAACAAAATGTGTTTTTTTTTTTTTTTTAGCTTAGTTCATTTTAATTTGGTGAAGAAAATTAAATTCACAGTCTGTAGTTCATGGTAATCTGTCTCTCTGTTTCCTATCACTCAAGTATGTGATTAAAAGCGAGCTTAAACACACCAAATCTCATGAACTCCACTCGATGGCGGTACACGATACTCTGTTAGGCTAGTTCTTTTAGCAGGATTAGCTTAGCGGTTCAGTTTACGTCTCATGGATTTAGCCACAGCCTCGTTTTATTACAAATAAACATGTTTGTTCATCAAAATTGATGTTATAGCAGCTGGTGGGGGGGGGGGGAAAGTAACTTTTGTTTTAGCTTGATCGGCTAACTGTAGCTAATTCGCCAGCTAGCTTTCATTTGATACAGCTCACTTGTTGGAGCTGTCCAATTGACTTGTCCAATTGATATTAAGCTTTTTATAATTAGTACCACATTTTTACATTTCTAAATGATCTATTTCTCTGACACAATCATCTAAATATAGTGTACATGTATTTATATGTTAATACAACCACCAATACTCCAGTTAGCGTATTGTGCTTTAGCTTTGCAGGGCAGTGAGTGAGTTCACGCTACAAATTTATGAATAGAGACTGTGTTAATCATGGTTAAAATGTTGTCTATTTAAATATTTATTTACAGATTCCAGTCTGTCAGGTCACATTTTATCTATATAGTGGCAAATCATAACAGAAGTTATTTCATGACGCTTTCCACAGGTTTCCACTGCTCTAGACTGGACTGTATTTAGAGACCTAACAATTCCCACCATGAACAAGCATTTGGCAACAGTGGCAAGGAAAAACTTCCTTTAAGAGGCAGAAAACTTGAGCAGAACTCAGCTCACTTTCAAAGATTTACATTTTTGTGATGAGGGGTGTTAAAACATATCAAGGACTGGCAGCTGTAGTGAGCTTTAATCATGGACTATTTTAATGACTAGTGG
Source organism: Nibea coibor (assembly GCA_023373845.1). NCBI lineage: Eukaryota > Metazoa > Chordata > Actinopteri > Sciaenidae > Nibea > Nibea coibor. The sequence goes on from CM041725.1 coordinate 5,341,414, forward strand.
ATGGAGCTTCTTGGTCTGATAAGTGAGTCATAGCCAGCAAAGGGCGGCTCTACTGACAGCAAAAAGAAGTCAGACTGTATGTAAATTTATAAGAAAACTCGCTTGATTTGGTCACAGTCGGTTTGAAGTCTTCTGTAATACAGCATGATGTCCATTTTGTAAATTATGGGCCTGTGTAGAGTACAACAGACAATGAAGCGAGGTCTCAGCCACGTACAATCAGGATAGAGGCAGCGCCGTGCTCTTATCCAAACACAATCACTTCTGACTCCAAGAAAAAAAAACCAAGATGGCAACAGCCTCAAAGCCAAAGTCAAGACTTCAAAATCAATGGGTGACGTCACGGTTGGTTTACACTTGGCTTTAACATGTAGGATGAAGTGATGAAGAAGATTAAAGTTAAGAAGAGTACAATCTGAGAGGAATAATACAAGTTTCAGAGCATGAGGAATGAGTCTTTTCAACAAGTTTGTCGAGTCACACGATGCGTTTTTTTGGTGAAAAACACTGAATCTAAACGAAACCATTTGTTTACAATGAAAACTCCACAGGGTGCCTTTAATCTTCAGCGTCCCCAGTGGCGCCAGAGGATGGAATTACAGAACATTGAGAATTCATATCCCCTGTTACCCAGGAGGCGATTATCCCCCATCCCACTGGCAGAACAATACAATCAATCACCGTAATTTCATTTGATCCTTTGGCTGCTGCCTGTTTATGCCAACAGAGTAATAAGTTTAATCTTTATCATACGCTTATCGAAGGCATAACAAATAGAGAGGGGCTCTCAAAAAACCTTTGATGAAATGTTATTACACAGAATGAATCACAGAGATGGGTAAAGATGCGCTTTTCAATCTAGTTACTGCCGGAGCTTGCACGGTCCCAAAAAGCATTTCATACTCTAATAAAGAGGAGTGAGGAGGACAGCATAAACAGGGCAGGAAGCTGAATGAAGAGCTCCACATGCCCTCAACACTCACTGTCTTCTCAGATTGACTCGATGGACTTCAAATTGACCTCCGACTCAGGACTGGAAACTCAAATTATCTGGAGCTTAATGCTGATATACTGTATATGTACATTACTGTCTAGAAGATAATGTACATGATGGAGAATTAAAGGTCTAAAATAAACTGAACTAGATCTAGGAGCAAGTTTGTACTGAAATTAAGTCATTTGTTTAATCACTTTGGTTTATTTAGCCAGAGAGAAAAAAAAAACTATGTCTACACTATGTTTGTTTAAGAATTAATGGTTTTCATATAAAGCCAGTGTTTGCTCGAGGCGGGCTAGCTAAAATGCAATTGTTAGTCTTTAGTGCAAGCAAGGGAGCTCACGCTGTTTGGTTATTCAAAGACCAGAATAAGATCCATTATTTAGTGTTAAACGAGGCTCTTGTTTTGATGCAGTACAAATCTAACTGCCGGCAGAGTTTGAACCATAATTAACTTGGGCTGCAAATTAGATGCATTGCTTGTTGTGTGCTAATTGCTGAGGATTTATTGAAGCAAGTGTGAGAGGGGAAGAGAAAAGGAAGTGAGAGAGAGAGAGAGAGTAAGAGAGAGCGAGGTGTAGTTGCTTCCAGACATAATGCGATTAACAGCCAGTTACCATTGCAGGGAAGAATTCAGGGGACAAGCAAGACTGGCTTCTTTCCAAGTGACGCTGTGAGGCCTTGCCCATGTGTAAGTGTGCATATTTTTCGTAATCAATAAGACACATTTAGTGTGATTACAATGCATTCAGTGGATAATGGCTACTATTGATGTTTTAGCAAAGGAATGTTGTGCTTTTCAATTGCACTTTTTCGCTGTAGAAGACTGATTTTCGCCATTAGATGTGGCTTGAATATCACATTACCACAAATGACCTCCACCCCCTCTGTATCGACTCCATTAAGACACAAAATAACCACAATTCTTTTCTGTGCCAGGTTCCAAAACCTGTCGATTACTCTGCCCAGCTCTGGTAAGTGATGAAAACAAATGACTGTAGATTGTTAACAATAACCACAAGTCATTCTTACTCCATTTTATTGATTGCATTGACGGTCCTCATCCTCATGTTCAGAATGATTGATTGCAGTTTAAGTGCAGTAGTTGTTCTTTGGGTGGTTCAGGTTTGCGGGGCCTATGGAGAGAAACCAGGCTGAGGTGGAGCTCCTGGACCGAGGAAACAGCACCTATCTGGTTCGACACAGGAGTAAAGAGTGCACGGAATACGCCATCAGTATAAAGTAAGTGACATGACAGCTTATTTTCCATTTATTTCCATAATGAATGTCAAATTTACGCTCACTGCAGTTTATCGGGAGCGGTGGAATAAACCGAGCACATGCAGTCAGCAGCAGCCTGGTGGGCAAAAACACCTTATTGAGTGAGAGGCGAGAGTGGCAAGACTCATTCAAGCTAACAAAATGCCCACATGCAAATAACAGCTCCGGATAACAATGGTGCAGTGTCTGAAAACAAACAGCTCATCAGATGTTGAAGTGGAAGGGCCGCAGCAGAAGGAGATCACGCTGTGTTCCACTCATGTCAGTGAAAAACAAGAGGTTACGCCGACTATATAATCACATAACAGCCGCAGCTGAAGAATGGAAAAAGTTCAGCCCGGTCTGATGAATCACAGCTGACACTGAAATGCAGATGGTGGGGGAGAAAATTTAGTTTAAAGGGTTGTTTCACTCAAATTGCGAGGGAAACGCATTTCCTCACTTAGTCCCTCGTGGCGTCAAGCGAATAGTTTTGGCCAGGTGTTTGAGATATCTGTCTCGAAGCTTTCAGGCTTTTCAGCCTCTAAAGCATCAAACCCAGTGTTAAATTTCATCATATTCCATTCAGTAAACATTAATGGATTATGGACCAGTGTTGTTCATCAAACACGGGGCTTATAAAAATCTCAAGGCTTTGCAGAAATCATGTTATGACTTTCCTTCAAAGTGAGCAATGGGCATTGTTTGAAAAATGGCATGTGGGTTCACTGAAGAAGGTGTGATAGTAGTTAGCATGCAGATCTTTATTCTAAACAGAGTTTTTGTCACTGAAACCATATATTTATTTACATTATTTCATTTCTTTTATACAAAGCCTGCAGCAGGACGTCGCCAGAATGAATTACGTTAGCTAAATAAGAAAAAGACGGGATTTGTGTGGGATAAGCAAAGTTGAAACAGATACATCCGCACACCCCGTAGCTCCCTTTAGAAGGATTTGGCTCTTTCTCAAGCTTAAAATCTGTACGACTCTTTCTAATGGAAGCTACGTGGCGTTGGTTCGTGGTTCTCTCATGGCTTGGAGTTTCTTGTTTAGTGTTTCACTTACCTCCTCTTCTGCATTTAAGTTCTCTGTCCTTCAAGTGGACAGAGAATGAAATCGGTAAATACGCTAATAACCGATCTTGGAGCTCACAATGAATCAGACATTGTGGATACACATTGCTTCCGTCCTTCAAATGTCCCTTGAAAAAACTCTTATTTTCCCTGGCCCTGGTTTTAATCACGGTATGAATCATACAAAAGAAAATAGTCCCCATGAAAAGTGTTGACAGTGAGGCCTGTTTTTATTTCTGGAAAGAGATGTTGTTGTTGATGCCTTATTTCCATGCTCCGAGCGTCGGTTATATTGAAGTACAGGTAAAAGAGATATATATTACTAAACATGCCATTTCTGTGTCGAAGGCTAAGTCTGGACCTTACATCATCATTTATCTTTGTTGCCATTAATTTGTGTTTACTCTGACAGTCGGCGCCGATACATCTCAACTGAATGCGGCATGGGAGAAGAGGTGGAATTGGATGATCCATTTCACCATCTATCAGCTGTCCGTCACTTCTTTCTCCACAGACATATGTTCAAGAGGAGCCTGTTAGCATTTCATCATACTATTTGCTGCTCTTTTCGCTATCGGTCATAAAAAAAATAAAAGAAGTATTTCAAAAGAGCGCTAGCAACGCACTTGAATAGTAGATAAAGCATCCATTCCTTTAGGCCTTAATAAATGGCTGCTTTATCTGCAAGTTGAGTGCCTCAGTAGCCCTCTTTTGAAATAGAACACTGTCCATTTCACATGTGAATATCTTTCAGGCTACATCAAAGCCTGTTGAGTCTTTTCAAAAAAGAAAAGGACTATCGAGTCGTCCCGACCTGGCGTGACGGCTCCGAGAGATTATAACGATTGAGGGTGCACTCTGAAAAAGTGTTTGGATGTTAAGACTATTTAGCCGGTGACACACCATTCCAGCCCATTTGGTTCTGGTGGACTCATACCGTCTCTCATTGAAGGCTTTGATGTACAGGGCCACTTTCTGAACAGCCCAATCCTAATTGCCTGTCTTACTGCTTAAGATCATTATCAGGATGGCCGTTTGAGATAATGGCACTTTATACAGAGAGCTGCTACTAATCAACCGGAACTGTCTAATGTCAAACGCTACAAGTCGTCAGGCCGCGCGTGCGTGCGTGTATTGAATGTTTGTGCATGCGTGTGCAGCCGTGGGAGCCTAGAAAGACTGGCCAAACAGGGCTCATCTGTCTCCATGTGTTATGCACCATATAACTCAACGCACATCAATAATGTATTATTCAACATATATTCATAATGTATCAGTGAATTTGCAGCATGGCCATAGTCCTCTTATCCGTTGTACACTGCGGTGGGAGATTTACAATGCGGATCTATCTCCAGTGTAACTTGCACGTCACCGTATGGGAGACATGCAATACACAGCGCTGTGCTTGCAATTGACTTGACAGGGCATCCTCACTTGTGCCTACAATATGTATGTGCTGAACGGTGTGTACGTGTTTTCAAGGCTGACCTGCATAACTTTTGATTAAGTACTCAGTCTCAGCTATAATATAATAATATACAATAATATAATTCTCACATGACATGATTATTTAATCATTTAATTACTGAATCAGACCTACAGCTTATCCTCTAAAGTACTGTGCCGTATTTTTTTCAGTGATTTTTGTATCTTCGATTAAGTGAGCAAACTGAATTACATCGTCCCTCCTCAGAATCAAATGCAACAGTACACATTTATTATTAAAACACAAGCTGAATGTGTTATAGAGTCTTCAAAATGTCAAATGCTTGAGTAATAAACCGACACGCTCCACAACACGAGTTGTGGAGGACGACTTATTAAACAAAAAGATAATAATAATGTATTTAATTAATAAGTATCAGATTACTTTATTAATATCTGTATTGTGTCCCAGTTCCATATGACATACTAATTTTAATGGTTTTTGATATACAGTGTGTTCACAGGAAGAAAGATACTAAATTAAGCATATTGTGTTTATGCATATTGTCTAAGCTGGCTCACTGACATGGATCAAAACTATTGTTAATGTTATTAATTGAACCTGTGCTTTTCCTGCTATAAGTCAGATGACGTGCTGTGAAAAAGGCCTGTTGTACACGGCGGTGACAGCACCAAAAATAGTGCAGAAAAAAAAAAGCGCATTCAGTCTTGAAATACGTTTTGTTGTCGTCTGCTGGCACGGCTCTTTGTATCATTTCCTGTTAGCGCAAAAGGACAAAGGAGCTTTTTCACGGCAGCCAGTTTGTGAAATAACAGGGTAAACACAGGTATTAGCAGCGATGCTAATTAAGGTTCAGTTCCATTCAGGTTAAACACAGTCAGGGGGCTGCTGTGGTGCATGTCGACTCACGGGAAAGCCTCTGCTGTAGCAAAAGGAATGTAGTATGATTGGAAACACCTGCGTCACGTCAAAATGGCGGCTGTGAAAACATCTATTCTTAGTCGATGATTCTGCAGAATAAGTGCATAGTATGGAAGTGGGCCTCTCAGTGAAGGTCGTTTGTCCACGATACTCAAATGACCCAAACAAACTATGAAACTTAATACTAAATTATGCTTGAAACTTGACTGTTTTTATAGTTGAACTGGGTTTTCAAAGTCATTGTGGCACTTTCTCGCTCACTCGGAAGATACAGCCGCGGTTTCAAATCCAGTTAGCGTGTCCGAGAGAAATATAACCTTGTGGTGACAAGAGAAAGGTATCACTGATGATTAAAGGGGGTAGAAAGGGAAGGCAGTTTTGCTTTCTTTCTTTTCTTTTGAAATACTGGATACTTTAATGCTCACAACTCATATCCACTTGCGATGAAGGGACACGAGTAGACGTTGTTTCATTTTAAGGGTTGACAAGCCGAAAACTGTTGGAGTCCGCTGGTGTACAGTAGGAATCGATTTCTTTTTTTCAGCCAAATTGGGTAATAGTAGGGTGCCGCTATAATTATGCGATGTGAGTGAAATTGATCTGATTTTCTCAGGCAGCTCTGATGGACCTTCGTGACGGTTCGCCACACACACACACACCGGACTGATGTGGAAGCATGTATAGTTGATTATCCACCCATGTCTGATTCATCCTCCACAGGTTCAACGATAAAGTCAAGCACATCAAGATTCTGACCAAGGATGGCTGTTTTTACATCGCTGAGAGCCGCCTGTTCAAGACCGTGCTGGTAAAGGTTTTGACTTTGTTATGGATTTTTGTGCTCTGTGAACTCCTGTAGCATTAATGAGCGCGATCATTTTGACATTACAATACTTTTGCAGCACTTTCTCGAGATGAGTCCCTGCATGCGAGTGGTATTTTTACATTTCTTTTGAACAATGATAAAAATATGGCTCCTAGATGTTTATTTTCTACCTTTATGTACACACTCACAAAACCGCAAGGGGATGTTGTGAGCAACTGCTCGCGGTGTTGTATGGCAGTAGCTAATATTAGATGATTTCCAGTACCTGCACTTGAAATAGGCAGATAGAAAGATATACTGTGGTTAGTCTCCCTGCTCAGGAGCACTCACTCAGTATCGTTTGCTGTTGCATTGTCGAGATTAAACAAGCAGCTCCTCCCTAACCAACCACACGTGTGTGCTTTCATTCCCACATTAGTGCACAGTGCCAACTAGATTCATCCTGTTTTGTTTTATTGTGTTTGATTTACACAGGAGTTGGTTGAATACTACAAGCAGTACTCTCTGAAGGAGGGTTTCAGCAGTCTTGACACCACTCTGCAGGTTCCCTATAGGGAAAATTCCAATGGAAACATGCCCAGGGCCATTACCAAGGCTGGCAGTGGTGAGTCTGCTTCACAAACATCCAGGTTTCCTCGCTGACACTATCTGTCTGACAGGTGGAAATGCTACCAGTTCAGATCAAATCACAAAGTCAAAAGTAATAGATGAGAGTGATTCTGAGTATTACTGTTTTTTTTTTTTTTTCTACAGCCCAGCACAGCTAAAGCCTCTCTGTGTGATGAAAAAAAGTCAATGGAAACTTAGATTTAAGTCCTCAGAAATAAGTTTGAGGACTAACAATATTTTATTATTGTTACACGCCAGCTCATGCACCGCATGCCGTCGCCTCAGAGAACAGTCGGAAAACGTCTCAGTTTACATTGTAAAATTATGCTTACACAGCATTTGCTTGGTTATTAGATGCACGTCAAAACTGTGTCCTGATACTCGAGGCAGTGCTATCTTTGACGTGTGAGAGATGCTGGAATTATTTAGCACACCATAATGAGCTAACACGATTCCCTGTGGAACAACAAGCAGTGTTTTTCTTTTCTTTGGGAGGCATCCCTCTTTAGTTTTGCTTGGTTGATTCTCTTTTGCCATTGTAATAATAAAGTAAAACATCTCAGCACATGCATAAAATCACTTAGATTTGACCACACACAGACCTTTTCTCTTCATGACGTGGGATCTAGGTCCTGGTCAGAGAGTGTGGATATGATGTAAGATATTAAACATTAAAAAATGTATTCATAGTAAATGATATGATGAATCAAAAGGTGCTGAAATTCACATAGAATGCATCAGAAATGATCTTCCTGAGATGTTACGGAGCTTTAGATCAAATCTTTTTTTTCTTTTTCTGTAAGAAAGCAAAATAAGGACTTTAATTTTTATAAAAGTTTCTTAATCAGACATGAAAAAAGATGTGATATAACCATTGTGTGGATGTTTTAGGTCATCTAATGGATGTTAAGCACATTATGTGGCAGGCCTCCATGTGGGTCAAACTAAACCTGGACTGAAACGCGATAAGCTTTCACAGGGTCAGAATGAAACATGCACCCACTGTTAGACTGCGAAATTACCTCCACCGCGAGAGGTTAAGCAGCCTCTTTGATTCCAGCCTGCCGACGTTAACGGGCATGAATGGATGCATTCCCGTGTTTACTTCTAACGAGTGAAGCCGCTGCGTCATCAACCGGCCCTGGAGAGATTCTCATTCGCTGTCTGGAAGCATGTGAACAAGTGGACCTGCAGAAGTAGGGGATGAAGCGGGATTTAAAGCAGGCGAGAGCAGGAAGAAGAGGAGAAGCAGGACAATGATGAGGCAAAATGATGTAGGAAGAGAAGGTTTTCAGTCTTAATTCTCAGCTAAGGAACAATCTCCTGGCTCTCCTTTAATACTTAACATGCAGACACAAAACTGGTATCAGTCTTGGCAAGAAAACAAAGCATTTTCCACAAAATGTTGAACTGTTTCCATGAAAATGTGAAATGTGGTCAAACTGAACAGATTACATTTACACCTGGCTGAGATCCAATGCAAGCCAGGCCAGCTCTAGATGTGCTCTAGCTGATCCAATCATATTCCACATTTGCAGCCTGAAATAACATGTTTCCTTACGCAAATAAAATATCTAAATACAAATGATACATACAAATGTTATTACCGAGTAGAAATCAGGTAAAATAGAGGTATAAGGGACGGCGTGGGGTAAGAGAGAGCAAAAACAAAAGAGGGAGTGGGAGAGACAGTGAGTGAAAGAAATAGAAAGGAGGCTCGGCGGCTCGCCAAGCTTGGCAGAGAGGTCCCAGTTAGGGCCCAATGCCCCAGGCAAGCACCGGGAGCCTGCTACTCCAAACGTCACACTCGGCACGCTGCTCAACTCCGAGATGGCTTCACAATTTTCCTGACAGGACATGACATTTCACTTGGGCTGGCAGCGGAGAAAACTGTATGACAGCCGCCTGCTGACATACACCTGGGGGGATACCCCTGGTCCAATCGAGGGACTGCGCCTGCTTCCACAAAACTGGGAAAAGTTTGCAAATATGATCTGATGTAAAAGAGCAGAAAGCAGCTGGAGGTAAACTGTCTTAACTTAAAGAGAAGAGTATGTGTAAACACCCACAGCCGCCGCAACAGCAGCCTAGGAAAGCAGCCGAGCGCCGGAACAAAGTCAAAGTTAGCCCTTTGTGTCTGTTCGGATGTAAAATTCTGCTACATCCTTGTCCCTCTGCCTCCTTTTGCAGCGTCGGTCTCACAGCGCATCAGGCTTCAAAGCAGCTCTGCGAGAGGTGTGTTTGTGCATCGCTGCCATTCACCGCACTTCCTTCTGTGAGAAAGCCTTGACAGACCCGCCGTTGCCTCGGTGCATTCTGGGATAGATTATTATTGCCTTAAGTCGTCCACCCCCGTAGACAGACTTAGTGTGGGCAACGCGTTCTCTGTCTGGTAAACAGCCTCCATGGAAAGACAGATGTCATGCCAAAACAAAAAAACAAACAAAAAAAAAAGACACGCGCACGTACACACACACGCACACACACACACACAAAACGGTTTGAATCTCAAAGCAGACACCTCATAGCAAAGAAAACAGAATGCAAGTCTGAGTAAACAATCACAAGATGCACAACCGCTGAAATACCATCAAAACTCTGGAGTAATCTGTTTGGGGAAAGCCAACATCTTTAATTAAAGTTAGAGTGTTTGGACTGGGAAATAATTAAAAATATCTTTTATTGTCTGTCAAGCGGGTCGTTTTGTAGTTAAGTATCAGTGTTTTCGGGATGTATAATTCTGTTGCCTTAAATTAATGATTATAAGTGAAAACTATTCACAGTTTCTGTCGAGATGAGATATTACTAGAGAAATATTGAAAACAGGACATTTAGTTTGATAATTCTAAGCTATCAGCTTCTAGTATCGAATCCAACTTCTAGTACACGTGCAGTATGTGTCCCTTTCTATATATATATATACTTCCTGCTCCTGTTGCGCTCTGGTCAGACAAACAGTTGACACACATTGGCCTACATTTACTTATCCCTGTGGGGGAGACGAAGAAGGCATGAAACCATATTGTTGTCATGACAGGAGGCGGTTTTCTCGTTGTGAGGGTCTGCTGGCTCAGATGGGATTTCATATGGAAGCAGAAGTCTTTGGCTGTGCAGCTTGGATTCCCAGCCGTTGCCTTGTCAGGGCACCGTGCTGTGCCCAGACGTATACTTACCCCCATGCTGCTGCTTTGGCTCACTTGGTCTGAAGCTCAAAAGGTTGTTAGTGCTAATTATTATGCAGCAGGACCTGGGGAAGGTTGTTAAAGATACACTCCACATGGGGAAAAAGCATGTTGACGGTGGAACACCTGATCTTTACAACCATATGCGGTTCTCGAACACCTCATTCAAAAAACATGGAGCAACAATATGCTGCTACAGCAGACCCAACTATTCTGGGAAAACGCTCCACAAGATTCTGAATCTTGGCTGCAGGGATTTCCTCCCATTCAGCCGCAAGAGCATCAGCGGCGAGGTCTGCTACTGCTGCTGAGTGATAAGTCAGACCGGTAACAATTACTGTATGCATAAACACAACATAAATGAGCCGTGCAGGCCAGTCACATTCTTCCTAATCTCAGTAAACAGATATCTGCACATGAATGCAGAAGCTGTAGGCAAATGAAGCATTCTAGTTTCCGCTTGTGGTGTGAGTGGTTTCGAACGCTCACGTTTGAGCGGGCTTTGGTTGCATGCATACGTGTGGAGAGCAAAAGATCGGAACCCATCAGCGGCGATCTAGTTTTTTATCAGCTTTTCATATGTAGATATGTGTTTATCGAGGTCATCAAAATGTCTTTGCTCTCATTCTCTCGTATGAAGTTGCTAACACTGACTGTTGCTCCAGAGCCTGAAGTAAAACGAGTTCTTCCACACCGACCACTCTGGGAAAATCTTTTCTTTATGGACTGTATGTATGCATGAAGGTTTTCTATAGGGAGGCATCGTAATATTGAAATAGTCCTCTCCATGCTGTTCCTAAAAAGTTGGAAGCAAGCTATTGTTTTAAATATCATTGTATGTTGGAGCATTAAGATGGATCAATTATGGATCTACTCCAAATAATGAAAAATAACCCTGTGGTATGTCTGCATATTTATACATGTAAGAGATAGAAGATAGAAGTATGATTTTTATTTACTCAATACACACCTTCTATTGGTAGAAAATGAATACAAATAATATCAAATATATAAAAATCACATTTGCAATGACAAATTGTCACTTTCACTGTTTTGCCCTCCGCTGTCACTCTCATCTCCCGCCTGTCCTCAACTTGCTTATTCTTTGACTTTGCCAACTTTCCCTCTGTCTCTCTCTCTCTGTCTCTCTCTCTCTCTCTCTCTTTTACCATCTCTCACTCTCTTTCTGTCAAACTCGTGTTTACTTTGCTTATGTTCTCTCTTTGCTCCCACTACGGCCTGAACCCCCCCCCCCCCGTCACTCACCCCGTTTCTCTGTAGTTCCTCCTGGCGGCTGCAGCTTTGTTCCTCCCTCCTCCTCGCCTTTCTGGTCAGGTACAGGTACAGCTTTTTCTACTCTCTTGGTCTCTCCCTTGCCACACTGAACTGCCCCCCCCCCACTCCCCCTCGCCTCTGCGTTAAATAATGTAGTCTAATGATGACCCTTTTACGTCATATAGCACAGTCTGTACGAGAAGCCATGTGGGGAAAAAAAACATTTGCGTGAACCTTCTGTGATTCCACATCGGAAATATTGTGAATATGACAGCAGTTCTCTGACAGAATACCTGCAGAATTATCAACTAACAAGTAACAAAGAGCCGCAAAGCCATTAATGTTTATATTTTACAATGACAGGATCATTTCAGCTAATTAAAAAGAGGACGCGTGCTTTGTGTTTGTATGGTTTCACTTCCTAATGAACCACAGGAAATATGTAAGCCAATAAAAATGTTAATTAAGGTTTAATGTGATTTTTTTTTCCAGGTGTGACTACAAGGCTGCTATCTTGGAATAATAATTTTCTAATTCTGCCAACGCGGCATGAATGCAGCACAGTAGCCCATTCAGATTACTTAGCGTCTATGTGTAGCGTGAGCATGAAGGAGTAGATGTAGTATCCTCCCGCTTGTGTCACCTGTACCTCCACCGATAAGATAAACACACCTACACATACCTGCATGAGCTGTGTTGAACAACTTTGTAGTAAGATCAACATGTGACTGTGATAAGCCATGACCTGTCAGCTCTACTCTCCAAAGCTGAGCAGCTGTATGTATTTCTCACACTAGTTCAAATGATTTATTCCCTCATTGTGTCTGCGGTTACAGTTAGTATGACTCAGGCCCATGAGACGTGGCTCTTCACTGCCGTATCATCTTTATAATATAGCTCTAGTCATTTTAATACCTGTGAGAGTGTGTTTGTAAACCCTGTAGAAACTACGAAAGCTTGCCACTGTGTATTAAGGTAGATAAATTGAGTTTAGTGAACTGAGTCTGCCCTCTCATTGTCCCGAGATTGTAGTACACAGAGTTGCCAAACCTCCATTTGATCGGAGCGGACGTCGAGCTAACGTTTTCAAAGTTTCATTCCAATTTAAAAATATAATCAATTCGTCGTGAGGGTAAAAGTTAGTCACCAAATGTCTTCACCCTTACGGGTGTTCCCAAGTTGGCGAACTTAAGAGTTAAGGGGGATAACTTTTAGAAAGCCCAGGATTTCTCAGTGCGGAGGAGAAAAGTGGCTTCAACAGGGTGACACAGGTGAGACGTTCTCCAAATGCTGAATGACAGTTTAGATGGTGCAGGATGAGAAAGAGTTTTTTTTTTCACTTCAAAGTTAGTGAGTATTCAAGTTTGTGAAATAGTTAGTTTGCAGAGGGAACGTCAGTAATCTATACTTTTTGATTAGATGCTGATTAAATTGTTGAATGGAGCGTGACACTCTTAGCGATATTTGCCTTGTCGCAGTGACAGTGCCTGAGATAATCCTCGTCCATTTAGTCCAGGAGGAGTTTCTCCAAGGACTTAACTAAATCACTCTGAATCTCCCGGGGTACTGAATATATGTGAAATCTCTTTGTCTCAGTGTTTTCTCCCAGAGTGGTCGCTGTTGCAGTGGCGCGCTATGACTTCTGCGCCCGAGACACCCGAGAAGTCTCCCTGCTGCAAGGAGACGTTATCAGGATCTTCACCAAGATGTCCAACGGGTGGTGGAAGGGAGAGGTTGACGGCAGGGTAGGCGTGCTGTCATCATGACGCATTTTTATTTCATCTTTACCTCAGTGTTTTTGTGTCATCTGTGCTCTTATCACATACAGCAACAAAGTCAGGTATTTGGGTGCCTGGGTTAAAATAATTGTCCGACATAACGTAGAGCACTTTGTAGTGGGAAGCCAGTGAGGGATCATAATGTTGGTCGGCCTTGGCAACTGCCTGGATGTTGTTTTAATCTTGGCAGGAGGAAAAGCAGCGTGAAACTCTCTGTGTAGATTACAGAACCTCGGTGAAGGCCCTCACTGTTAGCGCCACTTGTAGGAGAGTTGGGGGAGGTGACAAGGACTGCAATCAGTATTGGGAGGAAGAGAGGATAAATACCACAAAAATATCACGTGAAAAATATGTTTAACATTTGTGCTGCTGCCTGAGTTGTGTCCCGTTGTTTTGCTTCTCAGGTGGGCTGGTTTCCTTCTACCTACGTGGAAGAGGAGTACTGACTTTGCTGGATGAATGACGTCTATTCAGCCGACCACCTCCGGGTAGCACGGTGCCGCTCAGCCACTCTCTGCGAGTCAGATCTCTTTGATAAAACCGGGAGACTCGGACTTAAGAGGAAGCAGCGGTGCCCTCAAAAACCTTCTCCTGCCCTCTGACGGATTCACACACAGAGCAGATGTCATATCACAGATTCCAGGAGCGTCACACCGTATCTCGCCTCTCCGCGGTACCTGTCTGCCCCCGCGGCCTGCTGGGAAGTGCATGTGCTGTGCCCAGATAACCCCTCTCTCCTTCCTCGCTGCTCACCTTGTCTTATTATTGATGACTCCATTGGCTGGTGTGAGACTTGCCTTCACTGTCATCATGTTTCAATACCAGGAAGGCTCAGTCACCCAACTGGAACACAGATCCTGCTGACAGCGCACCACCCAGGTACTCCACCAAATTGAAATGCAGGAGCTGAGGAGGAGCGGCGGCTGTTGTTGGAACACTACAGCCCTCTGGGCTGTTCAGACTTTTGTGTTCAACTTTCTCTCTGAGGCACATTTTATTTTTCAGAGTTTTAATCATTGGACAGACATAAACGATGAGATATTTAAATGCAGTCGCTGAAATGTGGTTGTGGCACTGATCTATCATTCACGGGTGGTGTTTGTGTTGACTGTGTCGACTTGAACGGGAAATCACATCCACCGCTCATGAAGCTGTCTATAAGCTTTGATTCCTGTTCTGTTATCATGACTTTTAAATATCTGTTTATTGGAAATCATCACCTCAACTTTAAGGACCATCTTCACAAGGCATTGGATCGGGGAAAAATAATTTAAAGTAATATATGTCGCTGTCAAAAAAAATATTTAATGTGCAGCTACAGCCTGCAGCCGGTTAGCTTAGCTTATCATAAAGACTGGAAACAGGTGGAAAGCAGCTAGCCTGGCTCTCCCTGCAAGTAATGAAATCTGCTTACAAGCTCACTAATTAACATGTCAAATCTTGTGAGTTTAAAACAAGAATTTGTGGTTTTTACGAGGGGTTGTGTGTGTGTGAGAGAGACTATTTCTTGGCCAGGAGCGGTGATTTCCTGGAGTCTCCGAGTCGCCTGGCAACCCCACGGCGATACAAAAAGACTCCTGGGATTAGTATGCTTACAGGAATCCACCGACCAGGGTGGATTTGTTGTTTTGTTATGTTCCCTAACTTTCCCTCCTGTTTTCCAGTCAGCATGCTAAAGCTAAACTAACCGGCTGCTTCGCATTCAGTCGACAAACACAAGCGCGGTATCAGACTTCTGATGTAACTTTGGTCATGAAAGCGAATAAGTGCATTTCTCAAAATGATGATCTGAGCCAGAACTGACTAGTTAAGACTTTCCCCCGTGAGGCGTGAGTGATTCTGGTGAATCATCAGAAGGATGAGGACACATTTGGACAATGTTTAACGGGTTCGCTGTGTCCTTCTGTTTGGCTTCAGACATATGAAGTCATCAAAGAGAAAAAATATGCACAAAAGGAATTACAAAGGCAAATAAGTTTGAAAAGTGCAAGTTATAGGTCCATATTTCACTCTGTGCTCTTTCATCTTTTGATCATTCACTGTGGAAACCGGAGAGCCCTTTTACATGCCACAGATTTTGTGTTTACCTCAACTCTTTTTGGTTTCAGAATGATTCAAGGGTGATGTAACAGCTGTTCACTGTAGAGCAAGGTAGCACAAGGGCGTTAAGCGATGCTGCTTTCCCTTCAAACGTTAACATCCCGCTAACCATGTGTGTGACATCAATATTTAATAAAAGCATACTCTTTGAATTGTATTTCTGAAATTTGATGGGCTATTTTTCCCTTCTCAGACAAATGTTACTTCGCGGAAACAAAGCCTTTTGCGGTTGCATCACAACTCACAGACGTGTCTGACACGATTGTGGAGGTGCAGTGGAGTGCTGCCAGCGGTCGAATAACGGCTAAACCGAAATAACAGACACAAAAACACCTGAACAGTTGGAACATGTCATTTCAATTATGCCACTGAACGGGAGGAGTCAACAACTTTCAATCTCTCCACCTGTTAATTTAACACATTTCACAAATTAGACCAACACCTTACCCGTGAGTCGACGATGAGCATGCGAGCGCCCTCCAGAGCTCCCGAAATAATCTCCCATTTGCAGGCGAGAGTCATTTGTGAAATGCACCATTTGTAGTCTGAATCCAAGCCTACAACAAGCCATTGGTCTTCAGCTGTTTCCCACTGATCCTCTGCCACAGCTTGGGAAAAAAATCTCACCACATGCCAGATATCTAGGAGACATTTTTCTCAGGTAAGAGAGTGTTTTGATGCAAACTCTTCCACCAGAGTGAATTGTTCTGTACTGTATGGAAGGAATCTTGAGCTGTTAAGACGTGAACCAAAAATCAGGGTTTTCCTTCAAACACAACACACACAGGTCTGTTCATTATGGTGCACCAAGTTAGCGTTACCGTACCGACATTCGTCATAATTCATACTCAACGAGAGGCAGGCGGGCAGGGACACACTGGAGTTTTGAATCCAAAGAAATCATTATAGATCAGAGAGTTAATTGTTGAAAAAACAGAGAGATGATATTAATAAATTAGCTCTACAAACTGAGCTGAACGACGGCCCTCTTTAGGATGTTTAAATATAAGATTCAACAGATGCGTTTATACAGCAGTCTTACTGTATTCCCGTCATGTAAACACTCCCGCAGGCTTACTTCTTCCCCCTCTGCTCTGCAGCCTCTCTAATGACCAAGCTGAGCAGAGGGAGGGCTCTGCTGTGCTAACAGTAACCCTCCCGTCACAGAGAGGGAGAAAGAATGGCTCCCCTAATACTCTTCCTTTCCTTAATCTGCCTCTTCCTGTCTTAGCCAAAGAGATGAAAGGCGACGACACACACAAGTTGGACAGCAGCCCGAGAAAGAGAGAAATGAGTGTACAAGGTTGCATGGAGTAGATAAAGCACAGGGGGAAAAAAGAGGGTGTATATGTGTGTGTGCATCTGAGAGAGAAAGGGAGACAAAAGGCAGACACAGAGAGAAGGAAGCCATGCATCATCTTCATCTGTCTGAATGATCTCCTTAACCCTCGGTCTTTGCCCGTCAGCCCCTCTGGATCTCTATATGGGGTTAAACAGGGATTTAGCAAAATACGGTGAGCCCTTGGTTCCTCTCAAAATAGCCCGACTCTCCAAAAGACTTTATCTGTAAGATTTATATTCAACTGCTGACTTGTGACCATCAACCCCCTCCTCACAAAATCATAAAACTACAACTACAGAGTTTTTCTGCATTCAGACGAGACATAAAAAGGCACCTTGTAAGAAAAAGGAAGAATCTGGAAAAGAAAGTACAGTCCTGTTGGAAAAACCAGCTGACAACCAAGCTGACATTTTCCATTTAATGGCGAGGATGACGTCACGCCATAAAGAGCAGGATTTGAGTTGATGAAAGGTGACTCAACCAAATAGTTAGCCAATAAATAACACAGATTCCTGTGTTTAAAATATCTGTAGATCATCGATTTTGTTGCGCACACTGAAGACTTCGCTTGTCAGAAAAACAGCATCGATTGTTCAACAACTTGAAGCGACTCACATTTTCAGCTGTTCACTCCTCAAAGACTAGCCATTCAGAAATACAGGCAGGTGAGGCTCGATGCTGGGACGAATGTCAGTCTACAAAGTGTTTGGCTCCCATCAATGGCAAAGATTTTGTTAATTCGTGAAGATGATCTTTCTGTAACCAGGAACACAGTGTTTCTTGAAGCTTATGAGTCAAAATAGGTCAAAAGGTCAAAATATTGTCTGTTTAAACATCTATTTATCGTTTCCAGACTCAACAAATCCTACAATGAGAAAGCACTTGCCGATGGTGGCAAGGAAAAACTTCCTTTTAACAGGCAGAAGCCTCGAGCAGAATCCAGGATAATAACAGTAATGCCTCGAGTGGCCACTTGAGGCTGGCCCCAGAAAGTGAGCCAGTCTCCATAAGTCCCCATGTTAAAATGTCCAACTTCACAGCAGAAATAAACATGTTTACAGCCTGGTACAAAAATAGTTTTGGTCTCTATAGCTAATTTCCCCATTCATGACAGCAGGCCAAATGTATCCACACCTGCTGGATGGACAGACAATTTGGTTTATAATGAGCAATACCTGCAAAACTAAGTATATTCCCTTCACCCTCGTGCGCCTCATTTTGTGTTCGGTGCAATTATTAGCATGCTAACACAAGAAACTAAAATGGCAAAACTGCTGAATATCAGCAAAGTAGCATGCACCACGAATTTTACCACTTCACTCAAATCTGTGTAAGTACATCCTCTGAGAGCTCCCGACGTGGATGAGGACGCTTATTCTCCCTAATTATTAATAGAAATACAATTAAACAAGAACACCCAGGAATTGAGACGAGTTTATCCTGAAAAGGAAGGAAGGAATAAGGAGAAGAAGTTAAGGACACGACCACCCTCCTCCCGTCCTCGTCTGGATAGTGTTGTTAAGTCTCTGTGAGGACTCTATCAGCGCTACCCAGCAATTAAGATCTCACAGATCAAAGCGGTCTAAATGAGCTAATCCTCCGAGAGCCGCCGCTCTCTCCTCTGTCTATCTCTCCCCTTCCCTTTCTATCTCTCCCTCACCCTAGTTACTTCCTCTTGACTCATGGCTCCATGTGCTGACTGCGCTTTGATGCTTGACAGCGGTGGGTTTCCTAAATTTAAAATGGTGAATAAATGTGCATTAATGGGTAACACTTTCATATCCTTAATGCCAATTTGCACAGGCCGGGGAGCGTGTTTTCAAAGGTCTTCAGACATAATTGGTGATCATGAATTTGTAGCTACGCAATCTGATGCCCACACGCAGTGCAGCCGAGTGCAGAAACTTGCAAAGACCATAATCAGCAGAAAGACATTATATACAACGTTTAATAACGGGCAATCTTAATACATCTAGGCCTGCTTTAAAACTTATGGCGCAACAAGCCCCTTCTGAGCGTTGCCGAGCTGGAAGCGGCACTGGTGTGAAATCAAGTGACAGCTTCGAGGTCAATAGTTGTTCAAAGGAGCGTGGCGCCGCCAACCGCTTAGCAGGTCGGTCATTATAATAGGAAAAGCAAAGCATCTGCCTGCGACTCCTGCGGACAGATTTAACGAGGTTGCGCTGCCCGTCATTGGGGGGCCGCTTTGGCAGGGCCCGTCTGTCTCTCGCGCCTCCTGCTCCTTCTCTCTCTCGCCCTCCTCCGTCTCCTTCTTTTTCTCCAATCCCTTCCTCCTTCCTCCGGGCTTGCCATAGAGGGGAGTTTGTGTTTACGGCTGCCTCTTTTCATCAGGGAACTATTGTTTCATGGTTGGCTTTTGTGATGCCGTCTTCCCTCCCATATTTCTCCCCACTCTAACTTGAATCGTTTCGTTTTTTGTCTGCCCGTCGTCTGCCCCTGAACTACCTCTTCTTGTGTCCCTGCCAGCCTGTCTCTCTGACTTGTCTGCCTGTGTGTGTTTCCTCTCTAACTGCATCTTTGTAGCAGCTCTTTGTTTTGGGATTTTCTGTCACCGCCGCCACCTGTGTCTCTCCTTTCGCCAGTACACAAGACAGCAGCCCTCGGATTAATCGACGCCATTGTCAACACTGGTTTGTAACATGTGGAGCAAATAATTTAACGGATTTTGTTAAAATAACGTTAGACGCTGCTAGCAGCTGGAGATCGGCAACAATTGCACACAGAGCACAGTTCATTTATTTTGGTAGTTTAAGGATGAGGCATCAATAACAAAACATTATCAGATGATGAAGTTCAATTCGCCCAAATTGCAAAAACAAAAACGCTGGTCTGGTGTGGCATCTAACGAGTAGTTGCAGATTGCAACCACCTCCTTTCATCCTCTCTCATCCACCTAGCACTGAAGGAGCGACTAAAGTCGCCACAAAAAAATCTGCCAGTGTTCAGCACCAAAGAAATATCCCTTTTGAAAACTGACAGTCAGGTCTATGAATTAACCACATGAACTGGACGTTGCTTCTAAAACAAGGTTGTGCTTTGAATTTTTTTGCGTAAAGGGCAGCTCACACCGTATGACGGCCATCAAAGCACTTGTACTCGTCGTTATCTCCGTACGTAAGCCTGCACAGTGGCGGCATCTCGACCCGTGCCAATTTGGGCTGACGCGAGCAAACGCATCAGGATGCATCACTGACCTATTTCCCAGCTTTGATGCGCGTTGACTCGCGTTGAAAAGCAGCGACGGCGTCGCACGGATTACTCCATCCTATCTACTGTACCTTGACAGCTGCTTCTGTCCTCACGATGTTGTTGTGAGCATCACTACTTACATTCATTTCACCTCCACGGTGGATGAAGATGTCTCATAGATGTGCATGATTGGTGCCACTAGATAAAGAGAGATGAACAAAAGGGTGAAATCAACAGCGCAACAATACGTCCATCTGCAAAATATGTGCATGCTTTCCATAGCTCAACAACATGTGCAGTATCCTAACTCTGTTCCTATTTAAGTATGGTAGAGCTAAAATACCAAATGTTGTATACCAAACATTGACCTGGGTATGATTTTTAAAAAATCAGTCTCTGTGTGCAATGTGAATCTGTGATAATTTCTTACACCTTCCCTTACATGTTATTTTTGTTTTCCCAGGCAGAGGTGTTTATATGAAACCAGGGGACCACCACATCCACACATCCCTCCCAGTGCGTATAAAAAAACAACAAAAAAACGGGGATAAACCGTTTTCTTCGAAGCCCCGGGATCCCTGGAACAGGCTGTGAATCGTATCTTTTATTTATGGGCGGATTCGGTGCGATACATAAATAATTTCTTCAACGGGGCGTCGGTGGTGCCAATCCCAGCCGGGCTTGATTTGCAATTTAGGTGTGGTACTGAAGGCCAGAAGTGCAGGATTTGGCATTGAGAAAAAATAGACAAGAGTTGTGATCGTGTGTGACACTGAATGGGATTACCATCTGTAGCCGAAGAGCCGATTGCTGCCCTAGATTGTATTGAAATGAGGGGACATCAGATTGGTTTGTGGTCGTGACAAGAAAGCAGATTTTTGTCCTATAGCTCTTGCTTAGAGCGCGAATTTAAAGTCCTGCTTAGCTGCCTATACATTTCAAATAAATACTATTAATTCCACGTTTTAGCGCACGATTTAACGCTTACATTGACTGCATCACAAAGGGTATGATAGTCTTCATGACCTGTGTTGTATGTAGAATTTTTCTTGAACTAATGGATGAAGGCAGAGTGGCTTGTTCCCTGTTTAGTCACTTTCAAACACTCTGAAAGAGCAGTAGGTAGAAAGGTATTTCCATTACAACCCAGCTGAGGCAGTTTAACTCCCTCTTTGTTCTGTCTATTGATTGTAGTGTACTAGTGATTCTAGTGGCTCTGTGCACCAAGCCTGCGAACCACCCACCAGCTGTCCTTGCGATGTCAGGGATGTGAATAGGAGTTTGATAAAGCCACAGATGGGATGCTGTTCCCACCCCTCCATAAGTGCCATTCCTGATGTGTTGCCACACAAATGGAGTCGATGCAATTTCTGCCGCTGGAAGCTGAAAAATTGATTACAGTGGAGAGGCCCGGAAAGTCCTATGGACGTTGGTGAGTCACTGTGCCACAAATGTACGCACGAAAGCACACGAGGTGAATTTTTACACGGGTGTTTCAACCTCTTTTTTATGGGTTCAAAGAACACTTACCTAATACCGCCATTGCCTGTTCTATTCCTGTCTTTGTACATCTTAATTAAAACAACACACGACCCGTGTGATGATATGTAAAAGGTGGATACATAAAATCCTACCCTCTGTCACTGATTTCTCTTTCTTTGCAGATGCACACCTTTTTAATATAAATGTGTTGTTTCCTGAGGGAAGAAATCTGATTACATTTTGCAGGTTACTAAGGTTTGGTCTGTTCTTCATGCTTCATGTCCCACAAGGAGCATCTGCTTGCCCGGCAGACTTTGTTAACTTGCTCAGATTTGGTTATTTTTGCATGGTTTAAGTGCCTTCGATCATAAGTAAGTAGACTACGCAGTTAAATCGTTTTCCTTTTGCCTGTTTTTACAATGACGATTCTCTGTCTGACTTCTGACCAGCTCGATCTGCTCTGAACCGCACGATGTGGCTGCTCGCAGCATCCGTCAAGAAGAGAACAGTCGTGTTCTGTCTGGACAGTTTTGTGTGGAGGTGGAGAGGTAGCTTCATCCACTTTTCGATGTTTGAGTCCATGACATGAATACATATTTTAAATTGAATGAACTTAGTAGTCAGCAAACAAGCTAACACACAGTTAATGCTGGTTAACAGTTGACAGTTAGCAAGCTCACTAGGGCAGTGAACTTTCCACAGTGCTCTCAGAGCCGGTTTGTCAGAACAGCATTGTCCCACCAGTCTAGTGTGCTAGAGATGAGCTCGATGGCCACAGCCCTGTGAATAGTACCTAGGCAACAATCTCACGAAGATGAGCAGATTGATTTAATTGTGCCACTTTATGGCGTGACCAGACCTTTAAAGCTGAAGCAATTCATGTTGCTCAGACATAGATTATAGACTCTGACATTTAGAAAATAAAAATAGAATGAAATCAGCGTCTCAAACTGCACAATGCAGTAATTAGTTTTAATGTGGTGCTTGCTATAATGTTTCAGGGCAAGGTGTAGGTGCATTTCTTTTTCTTATCTCTTATTTGAACAAACAAAAACTTACTGACAAGCAAATAAATAAATAAAATAACTTCCATTGTGTGGCTGCCTTTGCTCCATGAACGGTGGTGGTGCTAAACGGAAGAGAATGTCTTTGTAGGAAGGCTGCACTTTCTTTTGTTACAGTGATGATCGAGCCAGCGGCTGAGACTTGCTCAGTGACTGGTCAAGGACGACTTATTGATACAAACGCAAGAAGCAGACTTGTGCAAAGTGGAAAGACCTGCGACCTCTAACTTTGTGAGCTGTAAACTACAGTAAAGATCCTTCTGAACATTCAACAACAAACACAAGCTGAACTTTCTTCATAACCTTTCATTTCAAAACAGTCGGAGGGAGAAACTTGATCTCGGCGCCCCCGTGAGAATCTGCAATGTTTAAAATGTTTGGAAAAAATGTGAAGCTCTGTATAGCGCTGCTCATTTTGTATGCATTCATTCTGCTCTTCATTTCAAAGAGTGTCATTGATGAACTGAATATGGATCTTGGATTGCTCATAAGCTGAGCGCACCAGTCGTGTTGCTGAGCCCTCTTCTTTCCCAGATACTGAATACCCCTTGTCTTATGTTATGTAACGTTCTGTTGGTGCCACCAGTGCTGACAGTGGCAGAACACAAGGACTCCTCGTGTCTAAAAATGTCCTCCTAATACCCCCTCCTGAGTCTTAGATGTGAAAGGAGGAAGGACAAGGCATGCTGTGACATGGAACCGAGGGGAACATAACTAGCGTATAATATCCTCAGGTATTTTTCGTCGCGCGCTGAATTCTGACCCCTGACGCACTTCGAAATTGTACCACGAAGTTATTATCATAATGTTCTAGTGCTGCTATATGTAGGTTTTATATTGTTTTGCTACTCGTGATAGTATTAGAAAATATATTAATGCATATGTTGTAGTTACCACTCCTCCTTAGGTCTTTAACTGTGGTGTAGAAAAAGAGAAAGTTGCTTTAAATATTCCCGTGTCCACACTCTAACAGTAAGCGAGCCATGCGGAGGAATTATGGCGCTCATTTTCCCTCCGTAGCTGAAATGTTAGCAGGATATTGCACTTGAGGCAGAGCAATGGTCTCCACCCAGTAGTTCATCAGCTGTTTGTGCCATCATCTGCATTTAAGTGCAAGAGACTTGGATTTAACCTTAAAACTTTTTTGTGCTAATAGCTAAATATAGCCTAAAGCCAGGAGCAAGTGTCATGAAACACCAATTTTATTGCACTAACATGTCATAAAGGTAATTGTCTTTCACATACACACTCTGGCCATTAAACACGCTCAAAAGATCCTTTCTCTCCGACTGTCGCCTCAAATGGTCTCAAGTGTGCCGCTTCACATTCTGCAAAGGCAGTTCAGAGAGAGGAACCTTGAAGAAAACTATTAAATCACAGAAGAAGATGCAACTGTAACGCCGGATAGATGATGCTGTTCCTGTGTTTGGGATAAAAGCATACTTATTTGTGAGTTTTAGTCACAACTGCAAGCTTGAAACAGTAACCGACCTTCGCTAAACCCGGTCCCATTGTTGCTGTTGCTGCGCCCTTCAAGCTTCCTTTTCTTGCATGGCATGAATGAAGTTTACAACGATAAGCAAAACAGATTTGCCATTCAAATTCTTTAATTCTTCAAATTCTTTAATTCTTTCCAGTGAGTCCTTGATTTCAGATACATGGACATAATTAGGTTTTCCCATTTCTAGCTGGCAACTTCTTTATCCGGCTATAATAACCACTGTCACTGGTGGTGACTCTGCTGTAGCCAACTAGCTATCAAGGCCAACTTTAGCTTCATTAGTTGGTTAAAAAAAGCTGTCTCCAGTTGACAGCTTACCATTTCCAACTGAGTTGTTTTAAATGGAGCTCTGTAAAAAAAAGATCCAAGTCGATGGTTACATAATGTTGTGCAAAAAAAAAAAGAAAAGACAGGTTAAAGGTGGGAGTCTCTGGCAAAAAGTTAGCTTCTCCACCAGTTCATCCACGTGGAAAAGATGAAAATGAAGACACAGCATTGTTCGTGTACTGCAGTGTAGAGCTAGACTAGTTAGTCCTGCGATTATCCGCCGTTTGATGCTAAGCTCACATACTTTGACAAGCGAGACAGAGGTTAGATGCTTTATTTTTTTTTTGTATTTTTCAACAGTATGTTTCACTTTAAACGTTACAAGAGAAATTTCTTTTAGGATGAGGACTAAACAATGTGTGTTTTGGCGAACGTAACATTATCTTTGATTAGCTAGGCTGAGTGTAAACTTCCCCACATCCGGGAGAAAACGGGAAAGAGGCGGGAAAGCAGTACGGTGGATGTGCTATCGTGGACATTTCTTCTCTCCCTTCTAACCTGCAACGCCACTAAATATGAAATGTTTCTTGACCTTGGTGTAACTTGGAATGGAGTTTAATCTCCATTCTTCGGT
Source organism: Nibea coibor (assembly GCA_023373845.1). NCBI lineage: Eukaryota > Metazoa > Chordata > Actinopteri > Sciaenidae > Nibea > Nibea coibor. The sequence continues at coordinate 5,366,386 of CM041725.1, forward strand.
ATTTACTCTTGTATTTTTGGTTTAAAAACTCTTTATACTGTATATTTGCTCTTAATTAAAGCCCAGTGATCACTGCTTCCAACATATATGGAGAAATCCAAAACCTGACCTGCTGCGCCTTGTGAATGATGATAGGACAATCACTGTTTGGGTCAGTTCTTCCATAATACTGATTTATTTTCTATTTAAAATGAATTCACAGTCATACTATAGTTGCTTCTTGTGTTTTCAGGACAGATCATCCCTCTTCAGTTATTTTACATGTCGTATTATCCCATTTTAAATAATCTTAGTTTTCCAAAGGGATGCGTTCCCAGCCAAGCGTCTGTCAAAAAAGGCATTCGCTACTCTTTTCATCAACAGTGTCATTTAATGAGAGGCACTTACAGTAGACTCTAACACAATTAGGTGTTTCATGACAACCTCGGGAGGAAAATTAATCTCTCAAATGAAATTGGTCTCAGTGCTCAATATGTCACCCAGTGGGATGCGACTTCATTTCTATTCATTGACCCTCCATGAATTAAAGCTCATTTCCTGAACGTGTCGCTTCTCGGAGGCTCCCGCAGCAGGATGCAGGCTTTCAACCGTACCAGCTCAGAAAACCATCCCCTCTTCCCATTTGATTCAAGGATTAGATCTGATTAAAGATTTGAGCCGGACAACCTCCGCGACAGCCGTGCAATCTCCTTTCCCCACCCCAAGTCTTCTTGTTAAATTTACATAAAGCTGATGGGATTTTGGCTTGAGATTTGTCTGATTCTCCCACATTTCATGAGCACAACAAGGATGGGTTACAGCACATGGGGGAAAAAACAACCTTAGACCTGGAAGGTCATTTGCTGACTCATATATTGTTACCAGCAACTGTTGCTTCAGTGAATAGGTCAATAATTGGCATCGATAGCGTCCGAAAATCCTTTAAAACGACATTCAGCTATTGTCATCGGCTTGTGTCTATCTACAAACAATACACTTCTATACTCCACACATCTTGTCTCAAATGTTATATTACTACTTAATAAAATTACTACTGTTCAACAACAAGACAAAGACATGTTTTTTCTTTTTCCCTTTGGTGGAAGTGTATTGTGTAAGTGTGTATGTAAACATAGTTTTGACAGCAGCTCTCAAAGGAAGAGAACCATGCCACACAAGCAAAGAAATAATAATACAACCAGACTCCTCACGCTCATAGTCCACATCTAGGGCGCATCGGCAGCAATAGAAAACAAGTAATACATCTTTCTGTTTTGCGTAGTCATGAAAATATCTGTTTTATACAAAAATTAAATACAGTTACAGTATGTTACAACTTTTTTTCCCCCCCTTGATACAGGTGAGCTCAAGCATGACTACAAAGCCTCTGAAAAAAGAAAGCAAAAGTACTAGATCGGTACTTGGCAAGGGGCTTGATAATAATACATGTGCAGCATTTGGCAAAAAACAACAGACACCCTTCAGCAAAAGAAAATCACCAGAGTCACCAAAGCACAGGGAAGGAGGAGAAAGTGAGGGAGCGAGGGAGGAGTGAGGGAAAGGAGGAGAGAGGAAGAAGGTAACACGTAAGGAAGGAGGCAGTGAGGCGAGATGTTTAAAGATGTCCCCGTCCACATTATTATTTTTTTTTTTAATAACTTCAGATGATACTTAGAAATCATGTGTCTAGTTTTGTACAGTTTGCAGATGGTGGGTGGCTCTATCCGAGTCTCCAGTCTGTCTTTAATGAAGTAGCCAATGACATAATCAGACAGCGAGGGCTCCGACCGTTTCCTCTGTGACACACGACAGCAGTGACTTCACCAGGCCTTTCATAAATCCATCTAGTATTCAGTATAACACATCAGTGCGCATCAGTTGCACTAGTTAACACCTGCCACTGCGGCTCGGAGATACAAAAGAGTTGCTTATATTGTATTCTTAGCACATCGTCCAGACATCCTTTGTCCTTCATGTCCTTATGGTTGAGAGTTCAGTCTCAACGTATGTGGTCTTAGGGTTTTGGTTGAGGGTGGGAGGCCGTCCGGGTCTCTCAGCAAAGGGAGACAATCAATAGCGGGAGCACTACGAGGGTGAGAGCGAGCTGGAGGCCGACGGGGGGATGATTGAAGGAGGCCCGTCCAGACAATTGGTCATCGCACTCCCCGGGGCCCTGGCAGCGAGCTCTCTCGCACAGGACGCCCGTGAAACCGGGGGAACAATGGCACCGCTGATGGTGGTGGCACGTGCCACCGTTCTGACAGCGCAGCATCGCGTTGTCACACACCCGAGCTGCGGAGACAAAGCAAAAAGGGCAGGGGAGACAGAAAGGGGTGATTAATAGATCACTCAGTGATAGGGCGGCAGAGAACATCAACAGGCAAGTTCACAGGGCACAAGCTGCCTCTTCTTGTCCTGTCTGCATCGCTCTGTGTCCTTAGAGCACAGCTGACACATTAGGGAGGGTGAAACCAAGGACTTTTGTGTGGTGTGCAGACGACGGAGGAGACAGATAACCAGGGCACATACTGTATGAAGAATGCAGCCCACAGCCTGTCTTCCCTTGAATGATTGTTTATGACAAAAGAACACAGACAGACATTTTATGGATTCACGGATATTTTTAGGAGCTCCAAAGGGACTTTGGAGCAAATAATCCTGGCAAAACAAAAGAGCAAACAAACCGCGGCAGTGATGAGGTGAAATGAATGATTAGTGAATCAAAGGATGCCAGCGTATTGTGAAACAGCCACTCTCTGCAGGACGGGAGAATTACATTTCGCTTCCCTCTGGCACAACGACACTCAAAGAAGGAGAAAGAGGGGAAGACATGGGACGGATACCTGGCTCCACCTACGCCACCACTCCCTTTGATATGCAAATAAGCATTTCGAGGTAACTCAACAATTGCTTTAATTCTCCTCTCTGCGGTTAACTTTAGCAACAGACAATCCGAGGTTGGAAGAAAAGGACGGAATATCCGAGAGCGCCGCCAAACATTTTTTTTTTGTTTTGATATAGATTGATTAAGACTACATAAGCTGATATTCACATTTCCAGACAAAAACCCTCACGACTCAATTATCCCAGGAAGCCCGTCTGCTGGCAGAGGTGAAATCCTGGAAGAGGTAATATTTGCCAAGAGATTTCTGTGTAATTGGATATCTCTCCCTGCATAAATAGTAATCACATTTTTTGGTTTTCAGTAATGTGGCTCATGCATCAGAATAAACCTAACAAATAATCATCGCTCTTGCCAAAACTGATTAAAAAGGCATCGGTATTGCGATTAATTTAATAATATTCCCGTCCCTTTCACGCCGTCACCAGTGTTGTTATCTGCTTTAAATAGAAATCCAGCCTGTGGCTATTTGGCTTTACTGTCAATATGGGATAGTGAGTGCTGTAAATGACTCTCTATTTTCAAAAATCCTGAGAGATTTGGTGCGACAGCTTTTAACTGTTTTCATGTAAAGACTGATAGTGATCGCATCGTGAGAACAAATGTCGCAGTTCTTGTAGTCGGTCAGATGCAGCAGGTCTTAGATTTCTCCTTGTATGATCATTGAACCAGAAGCCAAAAAAAAAAAAAAACAGCCACTAAACTTTAAATCTCTTTGAATCAATTCTGTGAATATGACATCATGAAGTCTGTATTTAGATGAAACATGCACACACACACACACACAACAGGCCCTGATCTGCAAATCACATCATGAATAAGCTGTTTGTTTACATTCATTTTCTTTTAAAGGGCAAATCAATAGCAAATTATGGTGCAGACACGTGAGCGCGAGGACCACATCTTCATAATTGGAGGCAGTAGTGCGGCTTGAAAAGCAGTTGGATTAGAGTTACTATAATATTATTGGGTGTAATAAAGGCCGGCATCGATCAGCTCCTCTCATTCCCTTTAAAAACATTGTCCTCCCTGCCATGGCCACCTGGTGATACTTTAAAGGTGTGTAACACTGAGGACGCTCTATTGGCAGGAATGTAACATAATATTCACTACTATGTTTTTTAGTGTTTAATCACCTGAAAATAATAATTGTTGTGTTTCTGCTGACTCATAATAAGCCTTTATATCTACAGAGAGAGTGGGCCCTCTTCCACGGAGTCCGCCATGTTGAACTGGCATTTTTCTACGGTAGCCCCGAGCAGACAAACTAAACACTGATCCTTTTGCTTTTTCCTATATTCTTGGAAGGAGAGGGTGAGACGTTAGCGAGTATTTATTTGGTTGGATTTGCAACTTCACTGCGATGTGGCACTAAATCCTACACACTGGACCTTTAAGTGGCTATAATCAATATTTTAATACAATAGATCAACACACTATATGTAATGTGAATTCTGTAGTCCTCCATCAGCTTATTTTTTTATTTTTATGTGCTGAAGTTACTGTTTTGTTTCGCTTTCAGCAGCAGCTTCAGCAAAGCTAACAGACTGGTAATATTGTACGCATATTCATCATTCAGAGAAAATGACTTCCCTGCACACTTTTTGCAGGTTTAATTATACTTGCAATGTTTATAATGAAGCCTTATCTTAATGCAATTCCGGATTGAGCCCAGTCCAAATATTTCTCAGGCCCTGACAGTGTTGGTCTGGACAGGATGAAGACCTCGAGTAAAATGAACACCTTACGAGTGCAGAAGTGTCTGTACTTAAACTTTGCATGCAAGAAAATGGACTCCTAAATCTCTGAGTGCTGCTGCCGTGTCCTCAGCGGGTTTAAGCATTAATGGCCTTCTGGCTACACCCCAATCAGTAATGTCAGCTTTCTAATTTTACAGCTAATGCAAAACACCTGCTCTGTGTGTTTTGGTAAAAATTTCCATGGGATTAGCAGAGCCGCCGTTGTCTAGTCTACACATTAACTCTGTTGCCTGTGGCCAAAGGATAATCTGTGTGTCCTCCAGCAGACCCATAGGACCATTGTCTTTCTAAAAGCATTTGTAGCCCAATTAGTTTTCTTTTCCAGAGGCTTAAGCCTGCGGTGTCTTTGTGGAGCCAGAGTTCTGCTGTCAGGATAAAATATAATGTAAAATAAGTCAATTATCTTGTGTCACTCAGGAAAGAACGCTCATATAGTGACTGGCTAAAAAATGGATCCTACATTTCCCACAATGCAACTCGGTAATGTATTACTTTTTAGACACTCCCTGGCAAGTGTGGCAATATTTTCACACTCCATACCTCCAGTTTGTAACACAGGCCCAACTATGTCGAAATCCTTTTCACAGACATTCAAACTGTTTGAAGTGGCCCTTTAATAAAAGATAAAACACAATATCATGATTTTATTTTAAATTATTTTTTTATGATACAACCTCGTCTCATGTAGGGGACCTGACAAATTTGCCCTTTGTGACATCACTCACCCTCATGCTTGTGCTGGCAGCAAGTGAGAACACATAAAAATCCGAAACCCGGCTAAGCACCGGCGTACTCTGTCTGAGACATATGTGCACCTCACACCTCTGTCAGATGTGTGACATTTTAGCAGTATAACTGTTATGACAGATCCATCCTCGGGCCTTGGTGTCGCACGAAGCAACATGGAGAAATTCACCACAGCAACAGCACAACAGGGAAAGATAAAGAGCTGAATGAAATTTCTCTTGTTCTGCTCAAGACTGTACAACACACAGACTGAATTATTTTGTCAATTATGGCACATTTTATGCTCTACAATACTCTAATAATGGACATATTGTTCATTTTAATGTGACTTTTTCAGAGGCTCTGGCAATCTGTTTATTTCCTTGACATATTCAGGCAGCTCACTAATCCTCTCATCTCAGTCCTCAGACGCCGTGTGACTCGAGACTCCGAGATACAGCAAATCACAGCGTGATATCAGGGTAAAAGTCACAAATCGATGGACCGTAGCTCCTGTCACTCCTTTTTTTGTGGGAGAGCTAGATATTATGTGGTAGAAATAAGTCCCATTGAACCTTTTTAAATGTGTCATTTCACATTAACAGATCTGATATTACATGAATCGCTGAGTTTTGTTGCTGTCGAGCGACGCCTGAAAGGGAGCAGAGTATTAAAGATTCCCTTTTTCTTTCTTTACAAGAAAGACCCCGGAGAGGCAGCACGCCTCTATTTAATTACACCAGGGAAGAAAAATCATATTCAAAATGATTAATTTGATAGTTTTAAAAAGCATTTATAACTATAGATTCACCAGCGCAATTAACTAAAACTGGAGACAGTTTTCAGATACAGGATCTGCTAATTATATGCTCGGAGACCGAATAGTGTTGCTTCAATTACACTGAATCAATATCTTTTGCCATGATGTCAGGGTAAGCTGAAACCTGCGTTCAGCCATGCCTCCTGTTATCATATTAACATGAAGCCTTCATCATTAGTCATGACTCCAGGCTCTCAAGTTCAATATAAATTGTCAGCTGCATAGTAACACTTGACAGTGACGGGGATACAATCCTGCATCTAAAGACAGAACGTGCCGGATGTGTTAGTAAAGGCTTGTCAGTGCAGAAGAAATGGAAGATTGCAGTCATACTGAAAGAATACTTCAAAATTACGGTGAGTCGACAGCTGAGGACATTGATACTAAACTCTTGTATGTTAACCATCGAGACACTAGAAGAACTGAAGAATGTTTCTGAGAACATTCACTCATTCATTCATTCAGCATTTTTCCTACAGACTGATTAAAAAAATAACAAATTGGCACTAAAACCGCTAAAAATAGCTATTTTATTATAATAATTACATAATATAATATATATAGCTATAGCCAATAGTTTGTTAGCTTAGCACAAAGGATGGAAACAAGATAATGTGGCTTTACCAACCCTCCATCCATTACCAACCACCTCATGATATTTTCCATATCATTTACTCTTTTTAATATTATTTGCAGAGACTCAACAATCCCCACCATGAGCAAGCACATGGCGACACTGGCAAGGTCAAACAGGCAGAAGCCCTGAGCACATGCTGCGTATGCAACTCTTTGCTGAGTTACATGCTGTGCGTGTCATTATTTCTTGGAATGCAGTGGCTGGACATTTGTAATGAAGAAATAGTTACAGCACGTAACAAGACGTGCGCGTCTGTTTTTCAGTCAGCTGTCAGGCGTGTCATGAACACGGTCTCTCCCTTCCTGATAATCAGTCTGTGAGGTTTGATCTTCCAAACTATTCATTGATTAATCAGTCACATTTGTAGATGAATTAATAATGAAAACAGCCTAACACGTCACTGCAGATGCTAAATAACTTCCTTGTTGTTCCTTCAACACGCTGCTGCTGCTGCATCTATAAAATGTCACCTCCCCGCTAAGGAAAATGTCACCTGCTCTAGCACTGAAGCATTTCTCCTATATGAAAACACCGACTGACACGGGGCGTTTAGGACTGCTAACATAAGTGCAACAAAAGCAGTACACCTACATGTAAAAGCTTTTTGTCGAGATCGCCATATATGTTTGATTGATTCTGTGTTCAGACACTTCATATGGTAATGATGCAGATTACACAGGAAAGCAGAATTGTTTGTAATCCACTCCAGAGCAGTAACAGGTTTCTTTTCACCTCTGACTGCAGTGACACTGTATTATTTTCATAGATACATCTCATTCCCAGCTTTGCGAGTCCGGACCAGAGAGACGCAGACACCTTCCCCTTTGATTGTGGAAATCCTCTTTTAATGTTTTTCCCCTCTCTTCTGGCTGTGAGAGCAGTCGTGCAGATGCAACTTAACACACACCACACAGGCTATCTGGGCCTGAGGATTAGCTGGAGATAGCTTGAGATCAATCTACATAAACCCCCCTGGAGCTTCTTCTCTCCTTCTCTCTCCTTCTCCTCTTTCCGTTTTTTCCCTCCTTGTGAGCATGGCAGAAAGGGTGCACCCCCAGAGAGCATTCTGGGTATTTAAAAAGAGGGCATGATCAAAGGGGTTATGAGGCTGTGGACATGTGGTCCATTCCCTGCAGTGTTCTCACAACAAAAGGTCTGCCTTGTAAGGACCGGCGTGTGTTTCTCTGCTGCGCAGGATGAAAGCATCTGGGCTTTGGGAAAACAATCTACTGCATACTGCTGTCTGCATAATTTACATTACACTTTTTTTTCACCTCAAATTGTCAATCAATAAGCAATCAATTCTTCTTTTGTATTGTTGATGTCATGCTGAAGTTACAAAGCCTATGAGCCTACCTTGGTTACGATTTGCAACACCAAGAGATGAAGCATTTGCTCGATCTGTGTAAAAATGGGAAAGGATATATATTAAACTGAGTTGTCATGTAATTCATGCTGTTATGTTGTTAAAGCACGGGGACAGCATGCAGAGAGTCTTGCTTTTTACAATTATTTGCTATCTGGGCTAAGTTGCCTATGACTGACTGCAAAATTTCTGCCACTTGTTTGGAGAAATAAATGTAGAATAGTGTGCATGCAACTTAAATGAGTGAATGTTTCACAAGACAAAGGCAGAGACGTGTACATATGGTAGCTGCTTTTGTTATCCGGTATGAGGAGTCACCTTCAGGCATCAACATGCGCTGGGATGCATGGTGAGAAACACGTCTTCATATAAAAAAAAAAAAAAAGTGTTTTCTTTTCTCTGGCTGTGGGCAAATATCTGTCTGTATGCTTAGAGCAAATATTCTAGAGTGCAGAGAAAAGGATTCTCACTAGAGCCGGCTGATACACTGGCCCAAACATGCAGGACTCATATAGTATTTATCTCGTCAACTACTGATCATATACTTGAAATTAGTGCGGACCGTTTTGCAAACAATGATTCAGAGTTTTACATTGTTTCTTCTTTAAAACAATGGATGTCTGCAGATTGCAGAAAGAGCCTCTTAAAATCTGCTTCTGTGTAATTCAACACAAAAGCTACAAAGCTTAAGTTAAACAGAAATCAGCCATTGGTTTCCATTCGTTTCCCAGACAGACAGGATTTCATGGCATGGTTTGCAAAACTGTCAGCAGAAATGGGAAGTGTGTATGACTTGTTGGCTAAAACATGAAATTATGGATCATTTTCTGATAAGAATTATATAAATTTTGTCTCTGAGATGAAAAAAATTCAATTTGTTTCAAATTGTTTCTTCTCATTTCAAACTCACCATTAAAGCTACACTGAGGAGAAGCAATGCTTTCTCAAAATATGAATTTGGTCAGTTCTATTCAAACATACTGTAATGAACGATAATGGTAACATATGGCACAAACTCTCAGAAGTCAAAAGTTTGATCAACTTACGCACTGGTCCGTGATTACTAGGAATACCTGCGGAGAGAGAGAGAGAGCAAAGAAACATTTAATTAAAGCCTGTCTCGTGTTGTTTTACTCTTGAAACTTTATTCATGAAACTACAAGAGGAGACTGTTTGGTGCGTGTTGTTTGCCTTGAATAATTCAAAGCCCACCAGCACTTTGGTCTGTGATTGGTCCCCACTGTGCGAGCAGCGGCAGCCATGGCTCTGCAGAAAACCTGACCACTGCCTTGGTCCAAGAACCACCCTCTTCTGATGATAATAACAAGTCTGCTAGTGTTGAAATGTCAACAGAATCAAAACTCTAAATACGGGAAAATTCTTTTCGTCTGAATAATATAGGTGATCCACAGTGATGAATAATAAGCGCGTGATCCGCAGCTTGGCTTTTCTCGGTGGTTTTGGTGGATAGTTTCTGTATCATTTCTGAATCAGTGAATCTCTGGATGACCTGCAGGTGCAGTTTGACTGATTTGATTCAAACTGTCAGTCATAATCATCACTGATTGTCAGCTTCGTGGGATTTCCTGTATATAAAACACAAGATGAAGCCAAACCCTAAGAACCAAAATACTACGCTTAGCGATGTACCACAAGGAAAACATCATCTGTCTGTAAATCAAAGGCAGCAGGCTGAAAGAAAAGTTATGAAATGTATTTGCAACCGCTGAAAAAGGCCGTGTCTGTGAGCTGGAGCTGACTTTGGCAACCGTGACACGCCCTTTCTCTGGAACATGTGCTACCGGTGTCTGGCTGCGCCTTCACTATCTTTGTGTTTCGTTAATGTAATCAGCGGACAAATCCTACCCCGCAATTAGTGCAATTTCGGATCCTTTTTTTCAATTTTCACCGCTTTGTCCTTCTGCGATTATGTTTCAGTGGGCCTTTCATATTGTTTGCACCTCATTCATCACTTCATTACCGGTCTGGAGCCGCCACGACAACTGCTGGCAAGTGCACAACACTGCAGCAGAAGGAAAAGCACAGATTTTGAGGTCCAATTTGCAAGAAAGCAAGCAAGCCGCAATCCCTAACCAATAGCCGCTCCGTGCGAGAAATGGAGGGCAAACAATATTGCCCTTTGAAACCAAAACACATTCTACAGTCTGATCAAACTCTCAGCCCCCAACCCCTCTTTAACCCGTGAACCTGCTTTGGAACACGAGATGAGTTGACGTTCCCTGTAAAGTGGACTGTCAACATAATTCTCCAAGTGATTCCTCTTCGGCTCTGCGGGCAACTTACAGATTTTTCTCCTCCGTCTTTTAAGGGACGCCGTGGATTTGAGTCACTCTCAGTCACTGTGCAACTGACAGCTAGGGCCCATAGCAACACAGGGCTCCATTTTGGGCTCTCTCTAATTTATTAGATGAAGGGTCACGTATGTCCATATATCTGCACGTGCGGGGATTTGAATATGTAATAGACCTCGCCTTGTTCCTACCTGTGAGATAAATGACTTCTATGATTAAAGAGGAAGACTTGATGACAGATGAAAGCTATTAAACCGTAATTACATTTTGCACGTTCAGCATATTTGTCTTGAAACGAGGGCTGTATGTTTAATATCCTCATAGGAAATATGAGCTTCACATAATGAATAAAGGCATGTTACAGGGCCTTGGCTTTACTTATGAGAGAAATAAGAATAATTTAAGACAAAAGTGTGTTCATTCAACACCTGAGGGACCAATATTGCTACGTCACTTCCATGTGCAACATTATTGCATTTTATGCCACTGCCAAACAAGTGCTAATATTGCTTTTGATATGGCTAGACCTTGGTTTCATCAGTTCAGTGCAGATGCGGCCAAGTGTTGGATTTTTTAATAACGGCCTGTCAATCTGACAGTGAGCACCACATTGCAGAGAGACTCATAACACAGAAGAGGTGCAGGGGCAAATCCAGCAATATCTCCTTAGAGTTCACAAGCGTTCCTACAAAAAAAACAAAAAAACAAACTCCAACTGCAATCAAACGTGTGGCATGTGCATGCATGGACACACACGTACGCACACACAGTTTGTATGAGTGTGTGTCCTGTGCACAAACGACTGTGTAATCCCCCAATTCATCATCAAGGAACAGCAAGAAATTACTGCACCGATGCGCTCGCGCCAAATCAGCGGATCGATAGCAATATAATATCTATGTACAAATCTAATCATAGCGCCATGTCTGAGAATTCAAGTCAGACAATCAAAGTGAGCATCTGAAAAGCCTGCTGTCAGTCCCAACAGACTGCTGCCATGAGTGTTTCTGACTGTAAGGCTGAATCAGTGTGAACGGAGGACCAGAGGGTTAGATCTTCCACCATCTGGCCTCGCCTGGCTGTCCACCACCACATCCCTGAGTGGCTGTATTAGATTTATTGAGGCAATGAGCCCCCTGCCTCAGGCATGGGATTTGATAAATGTGACTCAACTCCCGTCCAAGATTATAATGGGGATAATGCAAAAGAGCACCTTCTGCCTTGGAGTTACCACGTGAACAGGCAGAAAAATATCCAGCGTTAGGTCCCACTTGTCATGAGGTTGAGGTGGGGGATACTGAATTCAGTGTTAAAGTATTGGAGGAATATTAAAAGGATGAAACATGCTGTGGCGTTATCAAGCGTTAAGTCTCAACAGCAAAAATAAGCAAGAAGTAGAAATACTCAAAATGAGTCATTTGGTATCACTACCTTCCAAAAATGTTGTCCTTATATTTAAAGTATACTCTATATTATGTTATATAATATATCAGGTTTAAGACACTTCCACATTAGCTTCACTTTTCAGACCCAGAAACTCAATCCTCTATTTATTATACAGAGGCAAAGTCAATGGGAAGACGTGACTCGACACAAAATCACCCAGAGTGCCACAAACGAAAGCAATAACACACACGAAGACACACACCAACAGACTCTTTCAGCGCGCCTGTCGCTCGCCGTGTATCAGCTGTAACGTGTGTACAGTTGGTAAATTGGCTGTTTGGGGCGAATAAACATTCAGTCCGGCAGTCAAATTCAGGCAAATGACACAAGACAAAATTTAGGATTTTGTCAGTAGCGTGATGTTCTGCTCCTTCTCAGAGTGTGCAGTCATTATCCACACGATAAAAAGACGGAGTGTGTCTGCAGGAAGTCAGTTTACTGTACATACTCTGGAGATCTGAGCAAAAAAACATTATTTTGGAGAAGGTGCAGCCCAGAAGCAAAGGAACAATGGAAGGTGCAACAATCTCTCAAGGGAAATAGGTAAAACTTTTGTTATCACCCACACCAACCGTATCACTGGTAAATGAGCTCCACAGCCCGTCTATATCTGCAGAACATTGGATATACTTACATATATTTGCCGTTCCTTTGGGTATAGGGAGGTAGGAGCCCACACTCCAGGCTCTTCCGTGGTAGTGCTTCTTGCAGCGGCTGCAGTCTGACCCTGTGGTGTTGTGTTCACACTCGCAGCCCAGCTTCCCTTTGTCGAACACGCAGCTGTTGGCATGCAGGTTGCACTTGCACCTGAGACAGAAAGATAGCGACAAAAGAGAGACACGTGAATTGGCATCACTCTGCGTCCCATTGAATCCGTATCCTCTGGAGGGAGTGCACAAAGTCTGCCCTTGCTGCGGCGCTTATTTGTGCTTTTTAAATTTTTTGACAGGGGTAAATTGAAATCCTGCTGGGTTATCTGACTTGGATCGTGCCTCCTCAAAGCTTCATTATGCTCTCCGTTAAAAAAAACAAGGCCTCATTTGTTGCTGCCCCTGCGGAGAGAACAGCGATGCGAATAAGGTCACTTTTACCACTCTGAGAGCGAAATGAAAGGCACTCTGTAAGATTTACTAATTGAGCACAAAACAGGGATCTGATAGAGGGATGATAGCATAAAGAGAAGCTGCGTAGTCTGAGAATTCTCTTTATTCTTTCTCTTCAAAGTTTTCTCCTCAGACTGTGTTATTTGGCATGGGAGCCTTCAGGCAGGAAACCCTAGCGATCGACGGAGCTGGTTTATTAGACAGAACTGTGGCAGAGCTGACAGATGCTCCTGACAGGAGAGGAGAGAAGGCCCGACGGCTTTCAACTCTCAACCAAATCCAACCCCATTCTGACCGCGCGGATCAAGCGTGCTTGTATTTCCAAGTGTCTGGAAAATGTTTCCACACGCTTCTAACAACCTGGATGAGCGCAGGGTAAATTGCAGGTTTTCTGAAGAGAACCTTGTTTTGTGGGAGCTGTGTTTACCGCCAGTGAAGAGCTCTATCAGAGGCCGTGTTTGTTGTCACGTTGAGATATTAATGTTTCATGCACGACATAATCTAAATATAACTCTCCGTATTTGATTTTACTCCTAAGAGGGTAAAAGGTTACAACAAGTGACCTCAGCTTCTCGGGAGGTTAGGGGGGTTGATACAGAAAAACAGAAACAGTTAGGGAGGGGAGACAATCGAGTGGATCTGACACTCTACCCGTCTCCAGGGGTTGGGGCGGCTCATGGTTTCACATCATGACTATGTTTGTTTTTACAAAGTGCTTCCGAGGGAAGATTTCTCCCATTTGAGAGCGAGGAGCCGGGTATCTGTTGCCTACAATCGCCAGCGAACATGAGACAGAGAAATGACAGCAGCAGTCAGAAATACATCCATTCTAATTGACTTCCTGGCCTTACTGTGACATCTCGCATTAATGATAGATAACTGCGGGAAACAAGTGAAACTATAGCCTGTTCTGTAGAGCTGATAAGCAGCAGGGAAAAAGTCAGTGGAAAAGCACTGAAGTGATGTCGATGTCTGCTAACAGCCACGTGTGAGTAACACTATTTTAATAGAACGCACAGTTGAGAGTGTAAGGTGCTGGTGGTTGGTTCAAAATGTAGTCTATGAAACATATACTTATAATAACTCACATCGATTTCATCGTGTGTAACAAGTGAGATTACAAATTATTTAGAATTACTAACAGCTGCTGTATCGATATTCATATATGAGCTTATTGCATGTTTGTGTCACTGTGTTATCCCTTCATTAACTGTTTATACTTTAGTTATGAGAGTAAAAACTGTCCCATATAGATTCATATAAAACAAGGATATATTATATTATATTACTTAATTATTTGTGTAAACTTGCAAACACGCAGCTGAAAGCGCTTGACAGAGCAAACAGTCAAAACAAAGATATACAATGAATAGAAGTGATATAAACACATGGCCGTACAATGATAAAACGTCATAATAAATATAATCCTAATAAATAAATAAATAAATAAATACATGGAAAAAGAACCAGTGCATAGAAACAAAGAATCAATTTGACCTAAGAACTGTAACAATAAAAAGTTTGGTTGTTATAGACAGATACATGTATTACATTATGTTATAAACATTTATTAACATCTGGTACAGCCTATAAAAAGGGAGGGAGATTAAAAATTAAGCTGCATTGTGAGTAATACAGAAATATCTGGGATGAGGTGCCCGAAATAGCACAACCATTAGTGAAACCAGAATCAGTCTATAAAAGGTTTCACTGCATTTTACAGCAGTTTGACTGTTTTCAATGATTTTTGTGAAGATAATAAAACAGTCAACATCATTTGCAGTTACATAATTTCCACAGCTACGGCAACATTAAGGTTGGAAATAACTTCTGCAGTCAATCTGTACAAGAAAGCCGCAGTCTTTCCTCAGGTTACGTGTTGTCTCACGATATTAGTGACCGTAATGCATGCGACTGAATATCGGGCCGCATTCGCAACGCTAACGCTACTGCGTCTTACCACGCGTTCCCCACAGTCCTTAACTTTTTAATCAATTAAAGTCCCTGCTCCATAAAATTAATGACTGGGTGTAGCTCTTCTGCCATGCAGACAGCAGCAGCTCCCTGAAGAAAAGAGCGATGAGATTTGACCTTCCACTTAATTAAAAACCAGCAAAATTTGGATCATCGGGCCCAACCGGTGCGGGTAGCACGCTGATAGAGTGGAGGACGTGGACTCAGGGGAGCTCCAGGATGAGATGCTTTTGCCGCCGGCATTGTCATATTGAAATCAGAGAGCTTTTCTGTCCCCGGTTTGGGTCACAAGAGGGAAGAGATCCCCTGTATGTCCAGCTATTTGAACCTGCACCATTACAAAGACACATTTCATAAAGTTTTAATGACCTTTTATACCATGCAGAGCCCACTAGCAATTGGTATTATCCATTACCCAAACAAGTGACCCTCCCCTAGGAGACACTAGAGATCTAGCGTCTCTGTCCTTCCCATCAATTGCATTTCTTCAGCTGGGGGTACAAATGCTCTTAGAAAGGATGAAATGAACACTGTTCTAGATGAAGCGTGTGCCTCATATTGTTGTGCATGTGTGCAGGAAAGAGGTAGAGGCAGTCATTACTGGACACTGCTTCAGTTCATCAAAATCACATAACAGCAGAAGATAAGATATTTTATTTTTGCAGGTGAGATATCTGTGTCTCAGATTCCTGCAACCGCCTCCTGCAGAAATTACCATGATAATTATAATAATAATAATTATTGCTGTTTTTATTGGGATTATTTCTTGAATTGTCCAGACTAACCGGCACATTGCCTCTGCTGAGTTCAATAAATGACCTTTCTGAACGCTGATCATAAATAATCTTCCTTTTAACTTCTTTGACCTGGTGTGGACGAATATATATCAGAGCCGATATCTCATGAAAACTGTCTGCAGATTAAATCCCATTCTAAGTAAGAAAATATAAAGCGTGAACCATTTTTGTACTTTGAATAGAGCAAAGATTTTTTTCATTTAAACAGGCTAGACTCGAGGCTTCACCTGATTATGAATGTTGTCATGACCTTCTCAGTTATACATTACCTTCTTTAATCCTCGCATTGAAAAAGGAACACCTTGTGAATAATGTGATACAGATGCTGGTCTTTATTCTGACTAAATATATTTGCATGCTAAATGAAGCAAAGAGCAAACCTCTACAGTGAGATGAGGTGAGGTGAGGGTCTGGTTTATGTTCACATTGTGGAGCAGACAGCCGCAGCGCCCTGTGTCTTCTCGTCCGGCTGCTGCCTAACCTTGGTTTCTCCTGGCTGTTTGGCACTGTGGTGACAGGCTCACCATGTCTAACACAGCTTTTCTTCCTCGTGACAGCTTCTAGCGTCTCTGATTCAAGACAAGAGAGGAGGCACAGAACTCGTTAAATAAGAACCTCAAAGTGAGAGAGCCTGAGCTGACAGGGGAACTTTCTTTTTTGTTGCTCATTTTCAAGTCGAACCTTGCAGACACTTCCAAGGAAAGTAACATTAAAGCCCCTGATTTCAGAAAGTGTAAGTTTTCCTACAGGTAATTAATGTTCCCGGTCTTGACCACACAAAAACCTAATATAATTGAAGCTACTGGTAAGTAATGTCCACCTTACTCCTATTTCCATGATACTTTGCCTCACTGAACCAGTGTCCGGTTCATACAGTGACATATTTATCTACTTTATTGATTTGATTGCGGCTGATGGTGGAGTGATGCATCTGCAGACTGTGCAGCCTGTTTGCTGATGCTAAGTTAGCTTAGTTTGTTAGTGCTACCTGAGAACACAGCAGAGGGCAGAGGTATGATTGCTTTAAGGCGTGTCAGGCTGTTCCCACGTCAGTCATGCCCATAATTCATGCAAGGTGTCACGGGGCTCGGGAAAAAGGTGAATTGATTTTTAGCAAATATATCCCTTCAGGTTTTGTCCACCCACACAGATGTTTTCACTTATTTGCCTAATTAGACCACTCAAGACAATGTGGGTGTGTACAGACTGAGTTTGATTGACATCTCCCCTGTTCTCCTGTTGTGGAAGGTTTTTATTTGCTGTATATGTTTTTTTTCTCGCTGTCGAGACTTCGACATGTCACAGTTAGAGAATCACAGGTGTAAATAATAAATGATGATGGTTTCCTGGTATTGTGCATGGTCCCAACTAAGAGTTTTCATTAAGCACAAACCAAAAAGTAGAAACAACAGAAGTTGAGAAATCTCAAATTTGCAGTCTGCATCTGCTGTCATGGCTCATTGAGCCACGGGGTCATCGTTAATGTTATGAGTAACGCCTGCACTTCTCCTTCCATGACGAATCAGAATGACTGCTGCTGGTTCAGTCAGACTAAGTGAAAACAGCCGTGTGGGTGTGGTGTACTAAATGTGTGCAAACCAGTGGCATCAAACATGAGGCTTGATAGACGTGTCAGTTCATGGGCTAAGTTTAAATAAAAAGTTGAGTCAACGTCTTGGCCAGCCATCGTTCCAATGGTGCTTCAGTAACTATATATCAGTGCAGCAGGTTCTGCCTACACGTTGAAATATAATCCTTGAATTGCTGCTGGAACAATGCGTGCACGCAACCGAGATGCCCTGTAAAAAGTTTACTTTTCAATCAGAATTGAAACACCTTGACATCTTTTGACCTGCAATACACAGACTGCTTCTAAAGTCTGCACTATTTACAGCACTGTGTCTGTTTCATGTTGGAGCCCATGGTTCAACTTGGGTCTCTTACCTTTTGTGGAGGCAATGATGTGATTGACCTAATTGACTGTTTGCAGCTGTGATGGTAGGGTGTAATTTCCTGAGGCTCACAGGGCCCGGTCGTACACTGATGAAAAGCTGGTAGCTACAATGTTTGCACATTGGTCACCACTAGTATGATGATAAGGAAAATAAATTACTATTATCTACCTTTGGGGGGGGAGAATAAAACAAAAAGTGGCAGCAAAGGTTTTCAGATAAAAACTTGAGACAGTTCTAAAACCTGCAAATGTTTATGCAGGGGTTACATCTTTCATTAAATGGCTGTACAGTATTTTAGAACAAGAAGTTCTTTTTTTTTTCTTCTTTCCATTAGAGATTTAACCCATGACTGCCATTCTGACTGATAAGACTGAGTGAGCAAACCAGCCTCCCTCAGCTCTGTATCTCACCTGTTCTCTCACACAAGTCGCCCATGGTCAGAACCTGTAATGCGCCTCCATGCTGTATAAATACATACTGAGGTTTCCTGAAACTTTCCTCGACAAGACACCTGGAAAGTCTCACATATCCTGACTAGTGATGGCTCTGACAGATATGGAGAGATCAAGGCTGTTGAGTGAAACTTTGGCCTCGCTGAAAGTTTTCGATGAATGTCAATGTGTTACCTGGATAAACTAGAATAAGCTGCCCAGCACCTTACAGGGAACGGTAGGCCGTTTGATGTCTTATACATGAGAGGAAGCAACACTGTTTATCATGTGAGCTGCACAGGGAGCAAAACGGGAAAATTTAATTTTAAAGTCGGAATTCGGTGCTGTTTCTATTATGATTATTAGTTGTGGGATCCTCTGTCCTTCACTGAAACAGAATCCCAAACAAAAATGATAGATTATACAGTGTTTTAAAGTCTTTCTCATTCTGTTATTGGAAAGTGCTAATATTATAGATCCATAAAAGATAAAATTTCCACCCTTCAAAGAAAGAACATTATAAATAAAATCTGTTTTTGGAGTTAAAGAAGAATGATTTAGAGAACGGTGGTCAGCTTCATGTCAAAGACCATCCATCCATCCATCCATCCATCCATCCATCCATCCATCCATCCATCTTCTGTATCAGCTTCTCCTCATTAGGGTCACGGTGGGGCTAGTTCATCACAGGGCTGTGTTATATGTTTATTTTAAAATGCTGCGATTTCTTTACCTCACTTTGTGTCTTGCCCTTCGGTGTGACAGTACTGTAATCGCTATTTAATCTGTTTTATCCAATTTAACTTATTTTTTTATCTTCTATTTTATTTCGCTCTTTTATACACTGACCTACAAACAAAGTATTGGAAAAGGGTTTGACCTTCATGTTGTTAGGAAATACATGATTTAAAAAACAAACATAATAAATGAATGAAAGGAATATGAATGTTCGGGCACTCACAGTTTCATGTGAGGACACATATTCAAGGTTATCTTGAAAATAATTAATTCAGATATTGCTTATTCATTTACCATTATATGCAACACAGCGTGCATAATGGGATCTAGTTTAAGTTTATACTGTTGAATGTTGAAATGGGCATAAATGTGCAACCTAACTAATTTTTAGTTTCATAACAACAAATTAGCATAAAGCGAACGTTAGACTGCCTTTAGCAACAGAACAAAGGAAAGGAAAATGTTTCAACAAAAGTAATTTCATCAGGAACACGGAAAGAATGCAGCTGACATAATGAGTTTGACAGTAACATTTTACAATGACTTCTTCCTTTTTTCCATTTTTTGAATGGCATTGAACTTTTTCACAAGGAGAGTAGGGGAGTCACAGAGTCACCTCATTACACCGTGCTGTGTCACCGTGAAATTGAAGAGTCCGATTAGGCTTGTTTTTTTTTTTTTTTGGCGCTCTGTGCTGTGGCCAATTCTGTCATTCTTCGGGGGTGTAATGTAATACATCTCAAGCAAATTGTTTGCGTACTCCATTGAAATATAAAGCAGGCCCGCCAGGGCTCCCCAAATTGTTGGAGAAATATTAGGAATGGATCACAAGTTAATTCCCCCTGCTTCAATTTTCTGCCGAGGCGAAATGAAATTTGAATTTGCGTAGCTTGGGCCACTGCCACTGAAAGACTGTGATTTGTTTCAATGACAGGGCCTATTATTGAAGTTGTGCATTGATGTAGGCATACAGTATGGTAATGTCTAGCCCCCCACCCCGCCCCCCTCATCCCACCCTGGCCCTCATGGTTGAGGGCCGTCTCATTCATGTGATGTAAGCCACTGAGACAAGGAGGAAGCTGCGAAGAAATCGGCATACATATTGGAATATGGAAATCCGAGGCAAGCCGAATGGTGTGTGTGTGTGTGTGTGTGTGAGCACAGAAGCATGCAAGTGTTGCTTACTGCATGCACTCCTCTACTACAGTATGAAGGATGAGAGTACAAATCTATTTTCAGAAAGGTAGTACTTTAATGTAATGAGAAAAAAAACATGTTTTGCTACTGCATTACAAACACATGAACCTCTATCTATATATATATACACACACACACCATGCACTCATGAAGCCACAACAACCATGTCTCCTCCACTGGTAGTTAAGCTTGATCATAGAATAACTGCAGCAAAGACGACATGTTGATGCTTTCACTATTCATGGCTGCTGTCCCTCCAGAGACAGCTTATGTTGATGTACTCTCTCCATATATTATTTACAAAGAAAGCCCGGGCCTTAATGAGCACTAATTAAACGCTGGAGACTGGGAGATGACTGGCAGAAAACATCGCAGCATGTGACAGGCATCTGGTGGAAGATAAGTGAACAGGCGTTGGCAGGGCTGGTGAAAACCTTACGGTGGTAGCGAACTAACGCTGGGGGTCGTGTGAACCTGCACTTGAACCTGACTTTCAAACTCTGTCAATCAAGCTGGCTACAGCTGTCACGGTTCACAGGGCACGGGCTTGGAGGATTGGAAGCATGTGTGTGTGTGTGTGTGTACAGTATGTGCAAGACTGGATAAAAGCCAGAGGGTTTGTGTGTTGGCTTGTTTGGATATGTGAAGGGCAAGACTGCAGTGTAGCCACTTAAAGGGGCAACGAGATTCCAGCCCGGTACTGCTATGTCCTGCGTTTGATAGGCTCGAGTCTATGTTTACTTTCACTTTCAGCCACGTAAACGTCTCCAAACACATTTTCAGCTGCTAAATAATGGTCAGTAAACACCTCTGTGGGTCCTTTGCTCTTAATAGCAGGGCTGTATATCTTTAAATGCTTCATCAGCACCACACCTCATACTGAAGCTGTTGACAAGCCACTGAAAAATGTGTATTGTCCTTTTTGAATTACTTTATTCACAGACTCTATTATATTTACATTTCTTCTTTCACTAAACGATGGTCCAAAGGCATCATCATTGCAGAGAGACGCTGAATTCTTTGAGATCTAATATAAAAAAATATTTGTTTATTAAATTTATTTGTTAAAGCTCAATATTTCATAAAGTATACCACAAGGCCTGATGGCTACCGCTTTGCTCATAAGCTACTCCCAGATCTCTTTAACTCCAGAGGAGGATCCATGTTTAGGCCACCTATAGAGGGTGACGATGGCGAGAGGTGAATCAATTAAAGCCCCTTTTTGCTGGGGTCAGAACAATGGCAGTAAAAACAATGGACAGCACGAGTTACATCACCGATATTCCGTTTTGAAGTTTAAAATATGCAGCGCTGGCCGCTGCCATGTTGCATGTACTGCCTCTTTCGCCTCCCGGCTAATCTAAATATCAGCAAAGACGTCGAACATCTGTGGACCTGAGTCGGGCCAAATGATGCCTGGGTGCTCTAATAAGCCATCTGTAACGGCACCAAACTGTCAATCAAAGCAGCCACACTGTTAATTAAACATAACTTTAAGCCTTAATATAATTTGAATGGTTGAGTTAAAAAAAATTACCCTCAGTTGTTTGTACCAGGTTGTAAACATGTTTATTTCTGCTGTGAAGTTGGACATTTTAACATGGGGACTTATGGAGATTAACATGTTCTGTAGCCAGCCTCAAGTGGACGTTTGAGGAATTACAGTTTTTGGCAGAGGTTCCTGCTTGGCAACAAACAATATCAGCCCAATTTGAATCTGTGCCATACATGATGCCACTATTTTTTACATTGTTGTTAAGAGAAGTTTTGTCCCGAGCACCTTCTTCTCAGGTCATGAGGCATCGTCTAATCTGTCACCAGCAACACAATTTACCAAATCTGACACAGACAAATATTGTGTAGTCTGACCCCGGCATGACTGCGCTGCACTACTTAACCACGTAGTATATATCCTGTCAACTGCCTGGGGATGCTATAAAATGCACATAGTGGATCAAGAACTGAACTTTGGCGATGGGTGATTCAAATAAACAGCAGGCTCTGACACAGTCTTCAGCAGACATGAAAAGAAAATTCATCTATCTGAGGCAGCGAACGTCCCAAAAGGGAGAGAAACAGAAATTGCTCAAAGATGAGGGTGAATTTGGGTTCAGGAATCTTTGCATGTGAAAATACTGAAGGAGGGAAACGTATAAAAACACGGGCTGGGTGGGTTAAGAGCCGGCTACAAAGCTAGTCATTCACTGTGGGACTGCAGTGCTCTGCCATCTTTGCAACGGAAACATCATCCTATTATGTGTCAACAAGAAACTATAGAAACTTGTAGATTTACTTGTGTAATAGTATAGAATCTGCACAGATGACCACCTCGCAGATTACATTAGTCAAACAAAAGTGCACTCAGGATGTCTCAGGTTTAATTTGGGTAATAAATGAAAATTGAGCAGAGCGATCACAGACCATGGAATGTGTGTTTTTTAACAATCCATCCAGATGCTCAGCAACATCTTTCACTCAAACGCTCCAGAGGGAATATTCACTTATTGATGATGATACAAACTGTCCTGCCTTATGAAGCTACATGGGAGAGAGACTATTTTTTTTTCTTAGGATAAAAAGACATTGAAATGTCAGTAGTTTAAATGAGGCCTATTACACAGTAGATGACATGGTGTAATATCATTTCCTGGAATTTCTATATGCAGCCATTGGAAGCACACTCCGTATCCTCGGGGTTTAGATCTCCTGTATGTGGTACAGCGGGGTGCGATGCCCGTCATATGAATCCACCGTGGAGGAGTTACAAATTTAGACTCTTTTAAAGTGCAAGATCCATTTGAAGTGCGCGTGATACGGTACTTTTATGAGTTCAGGATTCCCACCGGGAGAGGGAGATACGGAGTTTGTCTATAGCTCGAGGGGAACGTTGGGGAGCATATAATAACAGTAAAATGTCTCATCTTATCTTTTCTTTTGTATCCAATTTGCCTTTGAAATAATGCTCTTGTATACCTTAGAGGGAAGGTTCAGGAGAAAATTTGCTTTTGTTTAACATTTGTCAGCGTAGAATGCCAGTTTGGGGAATAAAACATCCCTCTTTTTAATTCCTATAAGCCTGCAGACATGGTTAACATTCGATATTCTCACATCCTTGTTGCACTTTCAGTTTTGAAACCTGCTGGTAAACAAAATGGGATATTGTCCTAAATGAAACTGATTAGATCTTGCCTCCTAAAACAGTTATTTTTGGCAGTTATGTGATGCTACAGATACTCCCCAACCTTTTTTCGGATGGCGCTGCAGATATTTCCCATCAACGTACGCATTGCTTTAAGTCTTTACTAGGCAAATCAAACTGAATTTCTCTTGCATAGACCACAAATGACAGACATGCATTTGCATTCACTAGGATTGGGATTTTAAACTCACATGCACAGTATTCAAAGTTAATTTATCAACTAATTGGTCTCCACTGCTTCGTATCTGTCATGGTAAATAAGGTTTTAGCATTTGTAATGTGTGAATGACTTTGCAAATAATTTTTCAATCTTCTGTGATGTTTTTATTTTGTCTGCGATCTGCATTTTTCTCTTTGTCTAAATTAAATTAAACCAAACATTGACACAAAACCTGTGACCCTGATTTTTATGATGTACTTTAGACAGCATGTTTGTATACTAAGGAAAAAAAGAGAAGGGAGCAGTGAGGTAAGGAGGAGGAAAAAATATACATGAGAAAAGGTTCAGAAAAAATAGAGAATGACATGGGGGGGGGTGAGAGAAATAGCACATTAGCACTTATGGATTAGCTGCCTCTCATTCCCAGGCCCTGCTGCAGCCCTGTAGATGTGCAGCTCTGACCGTGCGGCCAGCCGGTAGCGGTCATGTCTTAATTAACGAGCAGACATCTGATCAATAAGTGAGGAACGATGGAGAGGGAGACGTGAAAGGTGGGACAGCCTGCACGGTTCAAGGTTTTTGTTTTCCGTTGATGTGGAATAACATTAAAAATCAATAGCACGGCTACCCCCGCCAGGTGGAAAAAATAATCCCCCTTCTACATTTTTTTTTTCCTATGTCGTCTTTTACCCATCACTGTTCTATCACACAGGATCATCGTACAGGATGGTTCGTCCCAGTATTTCCAGTTCAATGTGATTCTGAGCCTTGTAAATCCAGTTTTATAACCTTGTTCCATGTAACAATTCTTAGATTATTAGAGAGAAATCTGACTCATGCATGCTGTCACGGGTGGACTGAAGCTTCCCAGGATCATAGATCTGACTGATATATCATTGTGTTTTATTGGTGTGTCTGTTTTGCTTCGACCTGCCTCAGGCGTTTAAGTTTGGGATTTGTTCTCGTGATGACTTCTGAGGAGCTGCAGATAATGAGCTGATGTTCATCAAAGATTTGTACACACAACTTGTGCAAATCCACAAATGGACCATGCTGATGACGCTGTTTCATTCACTAGTTTAGTGGGGTCAAGTATTTTGGCTGCTCGTCTCCTTCTTCAAATGGCAAATATTCCTATACTACTTTCTTTTCGCTTTAGTTCAATTTAAAATCAAAAGTTTCAGGTGAGCATGAAAAAAATCAACACTGTATTTCCCTCTGGTGTAATGCAGCTAAATATTTAACCCTACTCCAGACAAGTTAATATTGGAAGAGTCTGCAAAACCTTGCATTAAATTCGACAAATGCCAGCATTTTAAATTCTTGCCTTTTACAATATCTATGCTTGACATTTAAAGTATGATTAGGTAGAGAAAGATTGTGATTATGGAGCTTAAGGAGTTTTTAGGGTTAATTTAATTTAATATTGTTTATGCAGGGGTTAATGGGAGGTCAGCATAAATTCAGGGTTGGATCTCTATCACTGCACTTTCGTACCATAGACGGGTGAAACGTCACCAATCTGTGTATTTATTCTACTGCGACAGAGAGTGGGCGTCACAGTGAGCAGAAGGTTTGCAGTGTGTAACTTTAAAAGGAGAAGATAACTTATTCAGCATGTTCACGTTATCTTCACTCTTTTTAATAGCTTTTTTTTTTCTCAGATGTTGATCCAACTTCCAGGCCTCCACCCAAGATTCCACGCAGCAATCACAGCCCTGCTCCGTTCACGACCTCTCGAATCGATGATCATTTTCATTTCTTAGCAGAAGACGAAGTCCGGGAGATCTTAATCAATTTAAAAGATTCTTCTCCACTCTGATGACTATGACAGTAAACTACTAATATCTGTACATGAGTTCATTGTGAGAGCTCTCACGTTTTCCATTCCTCGTTGGAAATTGGAATTTTTCCACTTGAACTAAAAATAGCCAAGATGATCCGTGTTCATAACGATGATGAGCCAGCTGTTTTCACCCATGATAGACCCATCTCCGCTTTTGCCTGCTTTATCAGAAGTAGTTGAAAAAGCTATCAGCGATCGATCAAGAACAATTTGATAAATAAACGAGGCAGAACCGTTCACCGATCACTGCGGAGGCAGTATTTGATTTGATTGTTTTTAAAGCATGGCAGGATGCCTCCATCCGTTCAGAGCTCTGACGGTCGTGGACATACGGTATCCACAGGTTACCTGGCACTGCAAATATTCAGCTGTGCGTGAGTGGAAGTTTATCAGCGTTCGTGGAGTATTCTGGGAATTCTCAGATAGGATGGCCATTCTGTGATAACGCTTTCACATTTTGGTTGTAGCCAGAAGGCTGCTGAGGCTGGTGGGAACTCTAATCAGTCTCTCCCCACCCGCCTCCATCACCCTCTTTCAAGTGAGTTACTGATCCACCTCTGGACAGAAATCGTATGTTTATTTTCTTTTCTTTCTAACTGCAAACTTTTGGTGGAAAATTGAATTTGATGCCCAGGGGCAGGATGGAAAATTGGGCAAAATAGCTTATTTCCCCCCTACCCAACCTTTTGCTGCTATTTGTAATGAATGGCAAAATAAGATATCTGTGGGATATGCTATTCTCTGCTGGGTAGCAGGCCTCGCAATTTAGAGCTCATCAATTCATGTTTACAGTACGGGTGTGGATATTGGAGGAGTGTGTCTGACTGCAGAGCATGTATATCTCTGTGATAGGGCTAAAATCACATGCCACCATTATGAAAAACCTGTTGTGGCATTTGATCAAACACTATCAAGCATCACGAAGTGTTTTTTTGCCAGTTACGGCAGCTCGTGTTCAGTGACTGATGTGCTCGTTATCAGCAGTCAGAGATGATTAAAGATAGAAATATCTGAAAATGTGTGTTATTTAAAGCCAAAACTGTAGCTTGGTCATAGATTAAACCATAAATCTACTCATTATTAAAGAGGGCAAGGCTAAATTTGGAACCACAGCTTGGCAATTCTAAATGTCTTCACGTTTCGCTGATATGTCTCTGATGATTACCATTTAATCAGCTGCAAATGCTCTTAATTACAAGATTAGTCTCCTACCAATTAGCCAACGTGCTAATGGTTCTAATCTGCCATTGAAGTCGACTGAATTCTAATTAGGGACTAACTGTTTCAATTCACCCAGGGCCCATCTAATGGGTCATTACCAACCTAGTTATCCTCATATAAACCAACTGCAGCAAGCAACACAGGTCCCATTTGGAGAGCAGCTGTAGAGGCTTTATGACCATCGTGTGGGCCATTTCCATGCGTCATGAAACGACAATGTTTCCATTCCCTGAAAATCACAGAGGCATTCTGATGACTCACTGATGAAAATATTATACACAGAAGCATCGCAAGCTGTGTTAATGACATATGCACTCAAAGTCTTTTTAATGTCGCAAAAAAACAAAACTGGAGAATGAGTCAGCCAGAAACTCTCCTTCACCATAACAAGTGCCTGAAATCAAACGAGTCAAATATCATTCTGATTTCCTATTAAATATAATTCAGCCTCCTAAATCACTCTATCATCATCCTCGTCTCCAGTAATAAATTCTGATGAACGCACTGAACGCTGCGCGCTCAGCACCAAACAGCAGACACACAATGTTAGCGACAAGTTGGTGAGCATAGTGGAGGTAGGTGGAGACCAGACCAAAGCCAGAAGGAGAGTGAAAACTGGACCTATGTTAACAAGATGGCATGAACCAGACTGTATATGAATGCTAACGTTGCTAACGAGTTTGCCATATGGACTTTATAAATAATAATATGTCCATGTTGTGTTTACAGCTTGTTCTTCTGCCCGCAAGTTTCATACAATTATTCATCGTGAAGAATTAAACGATGAGAGCAGCCCTTAAATCATTGTAACATCATATAATGAACAGTAAAATAAGAAATAAGATTTGTCTGCAGTCTCCAGTGAACCTTGCTATGTAGACGATGGTAATGAGCGCCACAGATCTTTGACTTCTGGCTAAAGTCTGCTTCAGTAAGGCTGCAGTTGTTTTTCATCAGACGATAAAAATGTCACTCATACATTTCTATATTGTCCATGTATTGTGTCTTTTATTAGCTTTTCCCTGCTGCCATATGGCCAATGTCCTCACAGCACCCTGTATTGCATGAAAGTCAATAATAAACTGAACTTGCTTCAGAGTAAAAGTACGATATTAAACAGGTTCAGTGGTGATGGGCAATGTGTGTTTGAACGGTGGATTTGTAGACTGAATCAGTTTGAATCGTAAAAAGAAACTTTGTGTAATTAGACAAAGTATTCATATTCATACTCATCCAACGTCATAGTTTGAGAAAAACAGGACAATGATGTTGTACAGCAAAACGTTTAAACAAAGTGCGTTTATGTGCTACCTGACCTGCTAACTGTAATATCATATTATGGCATTATGAGATGTCTGTGGAATCTTGATGTGTGTCTGCCATAAAAAATTAAAGAGAGACACGTATTAAAGCTCCTCTCTTCACCGCCGCTCACAGGAGGCAATCTCAGCCCTCTGTCCTTGTCAAGTTAGGGTTATAATAAGTAATTTAGGAGTCTCGGGTTCAGGATCTGGGCAAGCTTTTTTCCTGATTCCAGACTTATTTTAGGAACTGAATTTTGGGCTCCCTTGAACTCGTTGTACGCTACCTGAGAACTTTGTGCTTGTAAACTCTGAGCAGCTGTGCAAAGCTCACAGAAAAGATGAGGAGGCACTGAAGCTTGTTTCAACCAGGTCACTGATGAGTGTGTAATGTGTCAGTTCATTGAATCCTCCTTATCAAGGCGCTGTGCAGTTAACGTCACTGGCCTTTCTAAAATCAATCATCATCACGTCCTTTTGGACATGTTGAATTTTACACCAAATACTTCGTACAAAGTATTTTCACATAAAAAGGCAGGGGTGGTCAACTATGTATCAGTATGTAGTCTTTGATTCCACCTGATCAGCTCAGCAGGTGATCTCACTGATGAGTTCTTCCCCTCTACTTGAAGTGGTGCTAATTAGTGTGCAGTGTCTTTGTTTGGAATGAAAACCTGCAGACTGCTGGCTCTCCGTAGCACACAGTTGGCTACCCCAGTTAATACTGGCAGTCTGTGATAATTATAATGTCATCAAGTCTATCAGTTCATCCAAACATCCAGAGATATTTATCCGGATTTATCAAACGCTGCGGATTAAGATGTATAAAACTCTGTGCAGAAACTGTGGCACTGTGTGTACGTGCACTGTTCATCAATAAATGGATGAAGAAAACGCTTGTAAACATCAGTTTGAGTATTGACACTTATGCCCGCTCCCCTCTCAATACCTCTGTCAAAGAATAACAAGTGTCATTTCACTGATTTTGTTTCATGGCTGTGGCCGTTTGTCACCTATGTGCCATTAATTCAGCACATGTGTCTGTAAAGCATCATCACGGTGATGTCTCAGCCTCCAGTATTAAGCTTGTGGATGATTAACGATTATTTGATAGATCTGACACTGAAACTGGCTTCACAGAGTGTTTCAAATCACCTGATGGACCATTTATGCGTCTGAATGTTGTTTGAAAATGTTTCCTTGGACAAAGGACAGTTTTAATTTATAGAAAAATTATTAGTTTCACGTTATTCCATTAACTGACAGTTGAAGACAGTAAATTGCAAAGGCACGCTGCGGTACACCAACAAAGGCAGTGAAGAAGACTCCCACAGGTAAACACAGACGTAAACCATGTACATTTTTAAATAAAATATCTGCTGGGTGTGTGTAGAGAATTAAACCCAATATGTTTCTTTAGACCTTAAGGAGACACACGGAGAAACACTGAGTGGAAACATAACTTTTGTTTACCATCATTAATTTAAATCTGGCTGTGAATTATTCACCTATATCTATATATAACCAGTAACTATAGTCTCCAAAAGTAGAACTGGAGCTTGAGCCTTCAGCTATGAAGCTCCTCTCCTCTGAAATCAGCTGCCAGCTTGTGTTCTGGAGGCAGATACCCTCTCCACATTTAAGGGCAGGCTTAAAGGCAGCTCGCTGGCGGGTTCGGTGGATAAAGTTCAACCTGGTTGAAATGTGCCGTGTAAGCCAATGGAAATAATAGGTTTCAGAGCACAGTGCTTCCATTGCTGCATTGTGTCTGAAAGGGCCATAAGACTGTCCTTTCTGATGGAGCTTATACTTAGAGCTGGCTCAGGTGAGCCCTGAACCATCCCATAGTTATGCTGCTATAGGCCTTCGCTGCCGGGGGGACTTTCCATGATGCACTGAGCTCTTCTCTTCAATCTCTCCCTCTAACTCTCCCTCTACACACATTCGTGTCTCAGTAATGCATGTTACTAACTTTGCTTCTTCCCTGGAGTTTTTCTGCTCTCTCATCTCACATGTCATGGATGGTGACTACGCCTAGACCTCAGATTGTGGTGTAGATGCTGCAGTGGTCCCACTGCCAATACTATTGATATTATTATTGTTTTAAATATTAGTCCCATTTCCTCCCTAAACCTAACCGGTCATGGCAAATCACAACTAACATGAGGTTCTCATATCACAAAGGGTGAAATCTATATGGGCCTGTATGGAAAGTGTCATGAGTTAACTTCTGTTATGATTTGGAGCAATATGAGTGAGACATATGAAAAGGTCTTACCTGCCCTGCACCTTGATGTCAGAAATGGCATAGAAATATCTGGACAGGTTATTCTCATCCACCATGGTGGCTCCAGTGGCTGGCTTCAGCAGCTTAATCCTCAGATCAGTGATGGTGAAGAAGTCCCTCAGGTTCTTGGTGGTATCCAGCTGGCCGTACAGCGAGGCCATGTTGTGTAGCCGAGGCCCGGCAAAGAGGGCAAAGCGGTCTTTTATCTCGAAACGTACAGTCTTGTCGTTCTTCCACACATAGCCTCGGGAGTAGTCCTCAGTGCAGATGATATCCAGCAGGGTGCGCTGGGTGAGGTCATTGACTGTCTTGGGCTCCATGGTGAAGGCGTCCAGGCAGTCGGTGGCGTAGAACTGGTATGGGGTCCAGGTCCGACCGTAGTCGAGCGACTTTTCCAGGACCATCTGCTCCGGTCGGCCGGACTCAAAGGTCAATATGATGTCGTCGGTCAGCTCGATGGTTTTGTTCCACGAAAGCGTGATGTTAACCTGGAGCGGCTTTGGGTATTTCTTCCATGAGGTGGACTGCCAAAACGTTGTGGGGTTGCGACCCTCAAAGTCAAACATCAGCTCTGGAGGATGAGCCAGCTCCTCAGTGGTGGCGTCACATTCATTGTTGCACATGTAAGGATTCTCCTATAATAAAGAAAAGACAAACAGATACACACGTGTAAGTTTACATGGAAATAAAGGTAATAAAGATTTATATTATGCACAGAAGAAGTCGTCAACTGTGGATTTATTAGTGTGTATTGAGAAATAAGAGATAGCCTAAGAGCGATCCCTGGCAGTATCTGTAACAATTCAAGAAATACACAAAAGGCAGACCCATTGAGAATAAAACAAAATGCCTACATGAGAGGCAGATCATAAAATTAAATTTTCACAATTTGCTGACAAGTGGTTTAGGGAATGACTTAATTGCTTTTTGTGTTAGACTGTGTGAGTTTCCTGTTGTCTCCTTTGGATTGGATCAGAGCGGCGTTCCCTAGCTGAGCAGTAAGTAACCCTACAGCAAACTAACTGATGAAAGTTTGATCAAAATGGTGGTGAAAAATGAGACATGAAAGTCCGGGCTGCAAATATCTAAAAATTTTAACACGCCGGCTCACTTTTGTGCAGGAGGAGTTTTGTACAACAAACCGGACAAATCAGGATAAGCTACGCTCTGTAATTTATATAGGGGAACTTATATTATCTAGCATAAAGATGCTGTAATATTTATTTTTAAAATAAAATATCCAGAAGAAAACCTGAATCCAGAAGAGCAGTTGTTAGTTATGAAGTCCCACCCTCTCGATTACAAGTCCTGAAGCATCTCCCAGGTCAGCTGTTGCTCCACTTTGCCTCCAAAGGTTATTTGTTTTCCTAATGCCTCATTGGCTCTCCATCCTATCACGATTCCACCGCCGTACTCAACAGCATTTCTATCACATTCAGGCCAATGTGTATTTTATAATCTGCGCAAGCAATGCTGTCCCCGTAGCTGGAGGAGACAGTGACCCTCTCATTAAGATGACACTGTGGATCCCATATTCTCGTTCAGCGCCATTCCTGCCTCCACTGCCACCCAAATTGCCAGTGTAATTGATATTCCTGTGTGGTATTTCAGCTGAGATGGGAATGGAATCCCGATGAGTGTTTCTTATGAAACACGCAAAGGGACATGCATTTTTCATGGGCCTCTGTCTGCTCTGTACTATAGGCATCCACTGAGTCTGGATGTTTGTGTAAAGCGTGTTAGCGGTGAGAAAGAGGAGCTCTTGATGTGTTTGTGTTTATTTGGGAGAGGGATGGAGAACTCTGAATGTGTTTGCTTGTGTGTGCACATGCAGTCTGTGTTTGTGTGTGTGTGTGTGTGTGTGTGTGTGAGTGAGTGAATGGCAGAGAGAGAGAGAGAGAGAGAGAGAGCTGAAACAGAGCCAGAGAGCACAAGACACACTCCAATTGACATTCCTCTCACCTCTGCTCCAGGAACAATGAGGTTAAGTGCAGATGAGATTCAGATCAACTGTAAAGCGGTTCGATAATCAGCAATCATCCGACACTCTACACGCAAAATTATCTAAAGGTGAGAACAGTGCTATCTGAAACATTACGCGCTTATCTCTCCGGTATTGCAGTGCATTCAACACACACTGCCACTTTGTGAAGCGAAGATCACTGGCAGGAATACTGATAAGCCGGCGCCGTTATATTTTATTTGAAAAGACCAATGGCTGCTTTTTGTTTCCGACCCCAAGTTTCTCTCGCCCTGAAGAAAAAAAACGGGATTTGATGCTTTATCTTCCTCACTGGAAGATGTATGAATGACTCGCCTTTTTTTTTTTTTTTTTTTTTTACACACATCTTCTCAGTCCGTTTTATTTCCTGTGGGACTGTGATACGCTATCAGCGACCCGCTCCTCCATAAGTGATAACTACACGGTGAGGCGGAACAAGACAGAGGGATTGTGGGTCACTAGGCCTGCTCAGCTGACTCGAGCGTGTTGCATGATCCAATTAGGAGGGTAATAAGGGTTATGCTGCTAAAACAGAGTACGAGAAGAAAAGAGAGTGATTGCAAGAGTAGACCTTTTTTTTGTGCCAGTTTTTTTTTCTAGGAAGATCTCAGTTGCTAAAAGCATTCTACTTTTATGCCCATGTACACCCACACACCAGTGCAGAGAGCCAACACAAAGCTTGAAAGGCCACGCTGCAGCCAGAAAACAGAGAAAGGGAGATCTGAAAGAGAGAGTTAAGGGGTAATAGGGAAGACGTTGGCTGCCTGAGTTTGGCCACAGGGACGATAAATTGTACTAGTGTCAACTGTTTGCCAATGATGTGTGCTCAGGCTCGTTATATTCACCACTTGTGCTTGAACAGCCTTGGAGGTCTGCAGAGCTCAGACCTTGACTGTACATGGAGAGCGAGGTGGGGAGGGAGAGAAAGAGACACAGACAGTGCAAGAGAGAGCGATTTCCCTGTTGTCGTTCAAGAGCATAAATTTCCACTTATATTTGTTTCATTTGTTGTCACGGTTAGGTTTCGAGGGAACAGCAGGGGGTGGCTGCCTTTGCATCTTTCAAAATGGCAGCCCTATTCACTGAAGATATAGAGAACTCAGACCGAGGCGTCCGTGGCTAATGAGAAAAACAATTTCCCGGCAGAACAGTGAGAAGCAGAGTAAATAGAAGCTTTAAAGAGAGAGAAATTTGCTTCATCACGCCGGCAGAAGTGTTCAGAGACCAGTGGAAAGCAGTCATAAATTCAGTCCGTAATGATTCTCTCACTGCTTGCCTCGACTTCAGGCCTTCGGGGAAGTGATCATTCTAGCCAAGGAGCCTGTTCACATACGGAAGATGGCTGGGGACAAACGTTTCATAAAACCCCTGTCATCATTAAGCATTCAATAATGCAAAGGCACTTTTTCAATACAACATTAAGTGGCGTGTACAGTATTTACTGTCTCCCAGTAATCCGCTGCATACTGGAATGCTTTGACGCAGCCCAGTGACGGGGGAATGATAGGCTCGGAGAAAGGTCAGGACCTTTCATCGGATTTCCTGTGGTGGTTATTTAACAACAAAAACAGTGCATTATGAAGATCAATACCTTCTGTGGTCATTTAAGACCCAGGGCTTCAGCGCTATGCCGGGGGGCAGCTATTGAAAAACAATAAGCCCTCTCAGCTTGATCTTTTACCTGAGATCATGGCTGTGTTAGAGAGAAATAGTCAGCAGAGAATCAGAAAGAAACAAGAGATTTGTACCAAAATGAGATATCGACCAGATGAAAAATGTGACCTGTCCTTAAAAAAGAATTGCTGTCTGAGAGTATAATTTAATGTGGATTAATATTAAAGTTATTGTAGTGTCACTTTTAACCACTATGTGTTGACGATGTAATTAGATTACAGAGAAATACATTCATTTCTCTCTGAAATATTTTAAATGTGTTATTAAGAGTAGCTTGATGATCCTCACTCATACATTTAATTGTTATAAATGTATGAGTATTAAGTATTATCTCACTTTTATAATAAATAATAATGCATATTTTAAAAAGTTGTGATGCCATTTATTTTGTTATATTGCGTTATAGCATACTTAAGTATACTGTGAGGTGTCGCTAATGCACAAGTGCCAAAAACTGCAGTTCCTTGAATGGCCACTTGAGGCTGGATACAGAACATGTTAATCTCCATAAGCCCCCATGTTCAAATGTCCAACTTCACAGCAGAAACAAACATGTTTCCAGCCTGGTACAAGAAACAGTTCTGCTCTCTATAGCTAATTTCCCCGTTCATGACAACTGTGCTGAGGGTGATTTTTTTTTTATTTTTATAAAAGTCATCCATTCAAATGCAATTAAGGCTTAAAGTTATGCATAATTAATAGCCTGGTTGCTTTGAATGACAGGTAGGTGCAATTACAGGTGGCTAGTTTGAGCAGCCACCTCTTCAGAAACATACGAGTGATGTCACTTCATGTGTATGATAAAGACCAATTTATTTGTTAGGAAGAGTGTCACTCAGCCTTCAAAAACAGGTGATGTCATCAGGGTTATCTCAGGGCTTGAAGACTTTAAAGTTATAAATTAACTTTTACGTTGCAAACCTCTCCAATAACCTTTTATTTAACCTCTTTCATTTAACGTCTTTTTTTATTTTATACCATGTGTTTAAAGGATCCCCATTATCTCATGTCATAGCAGTCAGAGACTCTTCCTAAATCCACACCTATTGACATTACATAGTGTCGCAATGGCTTCTAATGGCCTGTCTCTTCCTGGTATTGCTGACATCTCTATTGCCACCCTGGCTACTGTGTAACTGAGCCCAACTGGTTTTTATCAATGCTATATGATCCGTCCAGTGGCAGTGGCTTAATGCAGGAGGCCTGAGCAGCGAGTCTGCGGCTGGTTGCAGCTAATGATGTCCCGATCCCTGCAGCCTATAAGGTCAATCCAATATCAGGGTGTCACACAGTAGGATAACAAGAGAAAGAGGGAGAGAGAGACTGGGAATGTGAATCCAAATGGCGTTCACTGGAATATAAAGCAGTTCTTTAGACTGTTGTGAAGGCTCAGTGGATATTTAGATGTAATTTCATGGTTGTGTTCAGTGGTTTATTGTGGTTTCTATTAAAGGAATCAACCAGCCGTCACAGAGCAAACAACTCGGCACAGAATGTATTTCTTTCACATCAATTATATCAAAATCTTTGAAATATTATAACAAAAAAATGACACAAAAATGTGCTCAGAGCACAACAATTGATGTCTCCTCACAACAGCAAAAACATCCAAAAGTGTGGAAACACACATCATACAAAAATCCATCAGGCAGGTGATGTGAGGCAGATACGGCCTGTGAGACTGACAAAGTCCAACCTGTTGACACGCCTTTTGACACGAGATGTGGTTCAGCAGATAAATTCCCTGGCCAATGACAGCTGCCGTTGAAGGATTGTTGCAGGCAATCCACCCAATCAGTTCACTTGACAGATTTCTGGACTTAAAGCTCAGATCAGAGATTGAACTAACCACAGTTTTCTACTGAGGCCGTCTCCCTCAAGGCGAGCTTGTTATTTTACCATTGTGACAAGCTTGAGATGTATCCACCGCTTTGTTTCTCAGGAAATCACTCTGAGACAGTTTTGCTTAGTAAATGGTTGCTAAAATTAATTTGGCTTTTCTTCTGTGCCATCAGTCATCAAACAGTCCTGGAGGAAATTTACTTTTGGTATAAATGGAGGCCCACAGCATTTCACTACAGAAATTTCGTAGCGGTTCAGCCAGATGCAACAACGCTGGGAAGGCGTAATGATAATTATAAAGCACAGTTTGACAGTTAGTTGCAGGAATTACAATTAATCAAATTACGTGTCAATCAAATCAAAGACTCATTCAATTTTGATTAGTGCCAGTTTCAACCAACCTTTCCAAAACATATTCATACTGCACACCTACACTGATACTATACATGCATACGTGCAAAAACAACTGTTGGCTGAGATCTTTGTTTAAAATTAGGACTGATGACAGTGCACTTTCAATGCATGGGTGGTTTTTAGTCATCTAAAGTTGATGATGATAATAAGGTATGCTTTGATTTGATTTGATTACCAGAGCAACTGCTTAAACATCAACATCGGTACATAAAAATCGAGGGGGCACATAAACACAAGTGGTCCAAAAATCAGAAAGCAGTTGGATGAGCCAACAGAACATG
Source organism: Nibea coibor (assembly GCA_023373845.1). Lineage (NCBI taxonomy): Eukaryota > Metazoa > Chordata > Actinopteri > Sciaenidae > Nibea > Nibea coibor. The sequence goes on from CM041725.1 coordinate 5,402,756, forward strand.
TCTGTTTGCAGATAATGAACAAGGACGTAAGAATCCCACAAGAGATTCTGTTGAGTTTATAACCAGGCAGCAACCTTTGTGGCTGTGAAGTGAAGCCAAAAACCTAACTCTAGCCCTACCCAAGATGGTGGCACAGAGAGCTACTAGACTGAAGCCTATGGGTGACGTCATGGATAATGCATCTGTGTTTTAGTCTATTGCAGGCCTGGGCAATCTGTTCCACAAAGGACCGGTGTGGCTGCAGGTTTTTGTTCAAACCAACCAAGAGCACACAGTTTGACCAATCAACTCTCTGAAGACCGAGATCAGTTGATTAAATGAGTCAAGTCTGGTGTGCTGCTGCTGCTTGGAAAGAAAACCTTTGTGGAACAGATTGCTCAGGCCCGGTCTATTGTTATAACTATAACAAATAAAAGGAATACACAGGGAAACTAAGTTCACTTTCTATATCTATATATATATATATGTATACACACGCTTGTGACTTGTGTATAATGTATAATGTAGTTTACCCACAGTAACCTCCTCGCTATAGAGCCTCTGTGGCCGTGAGAGAAGTCTCTCCCTCTGGACCTGAGGTGTTGCTGGATTAATCAGCCCATCATCCGGCTCGGCCTTACACCTTCTAACCTGCCACATTACACCTGCAGACCTGTCACTGGCCCAAACCCCCTTTATCACACCTCCTCATTCACGGGCCGCGCCAGAGGAGGAGAATTTGACAAATGCCAGCTTGGTGGTCACTCGCCTGTGATTCAGTGTTCAGGGAGTTGATCCAGGACAACAGAAATGACGATGATTCAAGCTGAAGCACTACTTGATAAAATCACAAGATGCCCATCAGTGCAAAATGGCAAGCTCTCTTTTTGCTGCACTCACACGGTACCTCGATATAACTGAGGATGATTCGTCTGCGGTGATACACAGAGGACGGGCCAAAAAAGGATGATATCGAGGTAGATCTAGGTCTGCTTCTTAAAAGAGGGAATGCTCAAGTGTAAAGCGAACACAGAGACTGGGTGTTGATCCTTTCAGGACTTGGTATAAGCCCTGACGGAAGAGACAGCTGAGATGAGCCATGGTGAGATATTGGGAGAGTCAGAGCTTTGGCAGAAACTCAATAGAGCTTTAATGACCTGCAGTCAGGGCCAGCAGTAGCTCACAACAGAGCCAGGCTTTTCATTCTTCTGACCTTCAGAGGAATGAAGGACAGGAGGATTGCCCATCTGACCTGTGAGCGCTCCATCATATCATATCTGAGATTGGAGGGTTGTGAATGTCTGAGAACTGATAAGAGATAATGGCAATTCAATAACATGCATGTAAAGGAAACACTATCTCCCACAATGGTTTGACAGCCTAAATGGTCAGGACGTGTGAAGGATTGCCTAAAAAGAAATCCTGACATTCCAGCGTGTTGAAGCTCATTTATTAGAAATCACATAGAGCCTACATCAAAACTATAGATTCTTCAGAGCATTGCTTAGAAGTTTAATCTATTTTTTATACCATTTAAAGCAACCATTGCCTTATATTTATTTCTGTATACCTGCCTAAGCCAGCCTGGGTAACTTTGAAGGGTGAATGAATTTTGATTTTAGGAATAACACTTTTATGTTTCTATTTTTTGGGAGATGTTGGATACTTTTTTCTTAGTTTTTTCTTCTTCTGCAAATTAAAATGATCAAAGAAGGAAAAAGCGCTCGTTAAACTGGCCAACAGCTGTGACTTTTGATCATTAGATATTGTTTAATTCAAGGTGCCACAAGCCAAAAAGAGTTGGAACCACTATTATGCAGTATATGTGCAATGTTAGTCATTGTTTCGGCTGTCAGATGACAAATTATCTTATAGTTAAAGGGGTAAAAGTTGCAGGGACACATCAGCACAGTTCCTTTAAGGGTCACGTGAGGCTGCACATGGCAAACAAAATGAAAACATAAGCGTCAAGTCGTTGGGCAGACAGCGCATCAGATGGTGCAGAGGTGACGGCTGTAACTTGCTAACAGTGCGGACGTCTGATCAAAACAAAAACACAAACTTCTCCCGGCGCTCTTGTTTCGATTTGCCACATGCCAAGAACTCCGCCCTTTGGAACGTAGCCCTCGCCAAAGCAGTCCCTTTGAGGACTGCAGCACAGCCAGTCTGGCCTTTTGAAGTACACTGCTTGGCAAATCAACCGCGCCTCCATCCAAGGCCGCAGCCTTGATTGGGATTCACGGGGCGTCGGCAAACGAGAGGAAACACACTCCACATTAATTAACACCTGGCCTCATTATCTGTCTCGTGTGGCAGAGTCCCACTGGGGTAAAATTAACACCGCTTTATTATCATGGGGGGGACGGTATGGTGGGCTTTCATGTGTATGTGAATTTTCAAGTGTATATAGTCATTTATACACGTGTATTTGCGTATGTCTATCTGTATGTGAGCCTACCTTTATATATTCCTGTGTATTAGTGTGTGCGGCCGCATGTTTCTGCGTGTGTGAGCTTGGTTTTGTGAGGGATTAGACTCCCTCTGATGTCAGGATTCAATAAAAAGCTTTAACATTGCTATAATGAGAGGATCTTTAATTCTCTCTTGCCTGATCTCCCCCTCTCTTTGTGGTGCTCTGTATTCCAAAGCACGGGATGAAACGCAGCATGCCTGCATGGTAAAAATTGATATCGCTCTCGTCAAGACACTTTAGACGGAATACTTAACACGGGCAGATATGTGTGTAAAATAAACACATCACATGACTTTACAAGCATTTCTTTTGATCGCGTAAAGATAGAGCATGTTTGTACTAAAAATATATGCGCTCATCATTCAGAAAGAAACTGTGGATAAAGACAGCCTCACCCAACAAGATTTACATGTCAAAACAAGTTTCTTTGAGTATTTGCTCCAACATACAGTAGTTACATATTTCAAACTGCAGTATTTTTAGTCAGGGCGTATATTTTTGTATCTGCCAGTTTAGCCCCCCCATTAATAGAAATTGTTTATCCATCTTGGATAATCTCCGGTTTTCTCTGCTCCCTCGACATTAAAGCAAAAGTTCAACACTTTTAATACGCTAATTTGCTTTCGTTCCAATAGTTAGAGGGCCGGATCAATATCAATCTCATGTCTGTGCATTAAGTATGGAGCTAGAGTCAGAGGGCGATTAGCTTAGCTCGGTTTAAGGAGTGGAAACGGCTAGTCTGAGTCTCTGCAAAGTTAGCGTGAAAAAACTTTTTAAACTCTCTAATTCTATGAATGTTTTACTTCTTTGACACCTTTTTTAATTGGAAAAAAACACATGGTCATGGTTGGTTGAATCAAAGTTTGAGCTATATTAAGTTGTTCTTAAAATGTCCTTTTTTGTGTGTGTTTACATGCAATGTGTGAATTGTATTTGCTATCCAGAGTTAATTGTTTGGGTGGAGGAGTCATTAAGTCAGCCTGCGTGTGCTGAAAAAGTTTTCCCGCCATCCTGACATCAACTGTAATACGCTAAACAATAGTTAAGATTAATCGGCGTGTCATCATTTTCTGACTCTCTATACCACCAGACTTCTGTGTCTTCTACGTCTTGATTGACTTTGATTGTAGACTACTCTGAAGTTGTTGCATTATTAATTTTGACTCTTGCTGGTTTCATATAAACAGTTTTAAAACACATGGAAATCTCCCACTGAGAGATTCCAAGGGCTCTCTCATTGGGAAGAAATTCAGAGGACACAGACTCAGCCCTCAGCCTTTTTTTTTTTTTTACAATGAGATGCAGGGGTCATCACGGAGAAATTGATGGAAATGGGGATGAAACCGAGAGAGTGAAAGAAAGAACGAGAGACAGTGAGAGCGAAATTGCTGCATTGTTCAGTGTGTTAGCTCATTGTGTGTCAACTCATCCTCCATCTTTTCAATCTGCATAGTTATTAGAGTCTTTTATTAATTTGAAATGCCAAAGTGAGGAATAAAGCGTTACTGAAATGTCACCCTTTCACCGAGCATGATAAAATCACACCAGCCACTTTTGGAAACGAACATTATTCCCCTCTGTACTTTCATCCCTACCTACCTCTCTCTCTCTCCCTCTCTCTCTCTCTCCCTCTCCCTCTCTCTGTGTGTACAGCACAGTCTTTTCACTCTTTCTCAGAGATCGATATGGCCTGACAACATGATGGCTGGGTTTCCTAAGGGGAAGTGGGTCGCAACAGTTCCCTGTCATCTCACCATTATTTCTCTTTTTCAAGTCTCTTACCCTCACCGCAGTTCATGATTTCACAAAATCAAAAATAAAAATGAATACAAAAACATAAAATTCTGTCCTGTAATGCTTGACCTTTTCATAAAACAGAACAAAAAAAAAAAAAAAAACACAGTCAGTGTTTTGACTTCTGGGAGATTTTAAAGGCAACACAATGCAAGGTTGACGTGCTGCACATATTAACAGAGTGTCCAGAGTGTGCCCATTGACAGAAAGAGAATATAATATTCACATGTATGTTTTCATTAGTGTATGAGCCCCTAAAAATAAGGATCGTTTTGTGTTTCACAGCCACTGTAGTTTCTCTTACATGCTACGTGAGTAGGTATTCAGTTCTTTGCAGTCTGCAACTTCATCACTACATGGCACTAAATCCTCCGTGGCTGTGAAATGCAGCAAATGTGGAAGTGCCAAAAATTGCAGTTCCTTGAATGGCCACTTGACGCTGGCTACAGAATGAGTCAGTCTCCATAAGTCCCCATGTTAAAATGTCCATCACAGCAGAAATAAACATGTTTACAGCTTTGGTCTCTATAGCTGATTTCCTCATTCACAACAACTTTACTGAGGCTAAATTTCTATATAACTCACCCATTCGAATGATATTAGGACTTAAAGTTATGCAGCTGTAGCTGATTGACAGGTAGGTGCCATTACAGGTAGCTGCCATGATTAAGTTCATTGTAGTATTTCCAATTTAACTTCATACATGCTGATCTCTCCTGCTGAGATCTGTTTCCAGAGCACACAAGTGACTCTGCAGGTAGAATACAGAATCATAAAACTACTCCTGTATGATACTGAAGACGAGAATATCTATTATAAAGTTACATGTGGCCTCTCATAAAAGAAAAGCTGGCCCACAGCCAGCACAGCTGTATTCCCACCAACTCAGACTTTTGAGGTTAAAGCTTTCAAAGTGTTCCTCTCCCATGAGAGCGCTGCTTGATTGCCTGACACTCCTCAGTCTGGCCAAAATTATAGACAGTGTCTTAAGGGAGGGGAAGTCCTTCACATGCACATACAGTTGCAAAAAAAAAAAAAAAAAAGACCTCTGGCAGATGTGTGAGCCAAGTTGAGTTTTTTTCTGGGCAGCAACGGGGAGCCACGCTTGCCAAATAGCTTTGGAGTAATTCAATTACTGTATCTTTTACAAGAATCCCATTCAGCTTGTCAAGCTTAAAAGGGTGTTGAATGGGTGTACAAGCACTGAAGACTGGGAGAGTGAAAAGGATTTGATTGAATGGTGTAAAGAATTTCTTTTATTTCTAAGATTACAGTGCAGACGGTCACCACCTTAACCTCTTATTACTTTATGGAAAAGGCAAAGGAGCTGAAATGGACACAACAAAACAAGAGAGGAAGGAAGCTCCGTGAGAGTGGAGATCTCAGAGTAGGCCCAAGGGTCACCACGACACCGTCAACCATCTGAAAGTATTTCATTCAAAGCTCTGAATTACCATCACTCTCTAAGAGCTCCTGTTTCAATGGTATCGACACGCAGCGCACACACTGAAACACCTAATTGTTTCTGGTGTGCCGAGGCGTAAGATAAACACTGTGATTCACCGATGAAACATTCATGCCTGTATTGCCCCGTGCGCCTTTGCAAGGCAAGCGTCAGAAATGCGTTGGCAAGCGGTGTCTGCAGCAAATTGGTTAAATGTAGTATGGGAGGAAACGAAGCTGAGTCACATTGTGAGGTAAGAGGATTTCCTCTGAATCACTTCAAAAATACCATCTTATCTTCTGCAATTTGGCTCCTCAAGCAGCAATTTCAAATGAGATTAGTCTTTGTCTCCCTGTATCAAAATTCATACCTAAAGGGAAGAAAAAATATTTTTATATCTTTATGTGAAGTTTGTTGACAAAGAATCTGGAAAGGGGTGAAAAGCAGAGATGCAGTCAATTCATTTTCACTTTACTTATAAATTTAAACTTAAAATGAAAAACTTTGCATGTATATGTATGGAAGTCCTTCAAGTCAGGTACTTTTTACCTGTAGGAAGTAACAAGTCAACACCTACTCTGAAGAGAAGCTCACAGATAATAAGACATGACCTCAATCTGCTCTACTGCGTATCTGACAACAGACTTTTCAATCAGGTACATCTCATGCAGTGGCTGAGAATACATTTACAATTTTTAAGTATTTGCACTTAGAACACCAGCAAAAAGATAATGAACATATGAATGCATGTATTATTAATATTTCTACATTATGATATTGCTGCTTAAAGGACCACCGTGTATTTAGTGGCATCTTGCACCTCTGCTGATTGCAACTGCCTCGTCTCGCCTTCTCCTTCCTAGCATTGAGTAGAAACTACAATGGCTGTGTTTATTTTGTCCATTCTGGGACGCTGTAGAAACACGGTGGTTCAAGATGCCAGACTCAAAGAGGACTCACAATGTTTGCAGATACAGGAAGGGCTCATTTCTAACAAAACCCCACTGATGATTCAGCACATTACACACTGATGAAAACACAATTTTGCATATTATATTTATTCTGTAAATAGAGAATAAATCTCACACACTGGGCCTCTTTAGTAAAAGATCTGAGCGCTGGTTTCATAAAAGCACCAAAAGACTGAATCTGCATTTTCTGCTAAATTCACAAGATGCCATGTTTTCCTCATGGCTGAACCCTTACAGCTGAAATACATAGGACACAGACACGATGCGTCTCATAGGTGGGGCTATTTATAGGATTTCACCTGCTGCAGAGACTCCATCTTTGTGGTGTGTGGTTGCTACATTGTGTAATAATGCAGTTGGTTTTACAGGTACTTAATTAATTATTTGTACCACGTTAACTGCAGGATCATAGACACACATTGCTTTGATTAAATGTAAAAATACCCAGGAGGTTTCTCACAGTGAGGTAATGATTTTATTCATCTTTAAAGATGCTGTCCTCCACAGTTGTAGTTCACCTGTAGTCGTTCACCTGTTGGAAAAGAGAAATGGACCAGCCACACAAACATAGAGACGAACTCCAGCAGGTGATTATCAAACTTTAGCCTTTCAGTGCCCTTCGGTGAAGCTGCGATTTTTTCTTTCTACCCATCAGCATCTAATTGTGACTAATTGGGCTGTTTGTCTCTACTTGTCCCAAAAACAGCACTGAAACATGCTCCAATTAACCACAACGAAGTGAATGAACGATGTGATTAATCAATCAGTCACCTGCCGAGCTGAATCAGACAGATCCCGACGCATCGTGGTGTCATCTATGTCGCTATGGATGCCGTTTCTAGATGATCACTCGTATGTAAAATACTATATTTCTACTGGATCTACTTTCTGCATCGCACGAATTAAACACGCCCTCAACCCCAGCTGTGCTAAGTGGAAACGCGTCATACAGTATCAAGCACAGTGGACAAACATAATGTCAAAGTACATCAAGGTCTGACAGCCTGTCATGGCGGGATGGTTCCATCACATATGTCAGTGAAAGTAGCAGAGTGTGAAATACAATATAAGAACTGCGCAATCTGTTTCAATCATAACCGCTTAGAAAACTTGATTTGATAAAGAATATATATGGATATCAGACGACATCTGTAGTCGTGAAAGACAGTCTGATGTTCTGGTAAGTTGTTTACAGCTTCAAAAGAAAACCTGCAATTATTATCATTTGTGCTGAGAAAGCAAGAATCCTGCGTACACCTGCAGAAAATATCCCAGAGTGACTTTCAACTTCCTACAAGTATTACGTCTGCTTTATAGAAAGAAGAAGAATTAAGCAGTTATGCATATGATTACAGGCGCACGTTTCAGATAGCAAACATGCATTCAAACGTAAAGCTGTCCAGAAAGACTCTGTCTAGTTGGACCACAAAGCCCATCACTTTCCTCTATATCTCCATGCATAATTCATATGTCTTTGTATTTACAACCCTCTAAGAATTAACCTGTCACATATCCCAGGGAATAATGCCGACATATCTCTATCTGTCAAGTGCTTCACCTCATACGGAGCATCCAACCTCCAAGTGTTCAAACAAGGCTTGGATATTATGCATCATCAGCTGACAGAAAACAAGGGACAGGGAAATTAAAAAGCCAGGAGACAAAAGATGTGGCAGGCGAGTGAAAGAATAAATGATGACTCCCCCTCCTCTCTCGGAGTCAGGGGACATGTTGCATGTCATCTCAGTGTCTTGGTACGCAGTGGTGCGGTGATGATGTGCTGGGCAGGGCCAGTTCAGAACAGAGTCAAGGGCACATGGGTTGACAGGAAGCTAAACGCTCCAACTGTTCCCTGTCCCCAAACAAATATATGGATGAGTGAGCCCACCCCCCACCCTGAGAAGGAAGGGTGCAGGGATCAAAGAGGGGCAATGGCAGTTTCTGGTGTGACCTCTGAACTGCTGTTATTATAGCAAACAGAGACACTCTATTCATGATACTGATGCTCAGACTAACAGGCGGTGTCTAGAAATCACTATTTACTGTATAGTGAACTATATAGAATAACTACTGTGTGACTATTATGTGTGAGAATCATAATGTCTATATAGGGAGTGAGGTTTGGATGAAGATGTGATCAATCCTCATTTTTACTCAGTTCGGGGTGCTCAATTTTGCCTCCTAGAAAAAAATTCTGTTCTTAGGCAACTAGTTTGCAATACTAAATATGTTTTGTAGGATACTGGATGTCATCCAGAATGCAATTTTATCAATGCAACGAGGAGATTTTATAGTGCCGTCAGGTTCCAGGCTCAAACTGTGTGGAGTTTGGATGTTTTTCTCCGTGCCTGCGTGAAGTTTCTTCAGACCACCCCCACCTCTCTCTCTAATTGGTGCCTCTAAATTGCCTGCAGGTGTGAGTGTCATCGCGAAGCGTTTCTAGGTGTTTGCCCTGTTATTGACTGATCTCCCTGCAACCCTCAAAAGGAGAGGTGGTTATAGTTAATAGATGAACGGACATATGCGAGTCGTTCACTGTCAAGCTTTTTGCCGAAAACGATGAAGCGTGTTTGCATGTTTATGTTTAGACAGCTGGAAGCTGATTAAACCTGCGTTCATTGATTCTTTGGCCCCTCGGAGTCAGAGAAAAAACAAATTATTACCATATGAAGATGAAGACATAAACACACAAATAACAAGCATGACAGAAATAATTATCAGACAGTACACTCTCTATATGTATGCACGCACATCCTGCAAACAATCAGTTAACATATTTGCAGCCGTGTTCCTGAATGTGAGTCCAATATTCACTCTCCTTTTTTTTGCTCCACCAGCTCCTTTGGGAAATATGTGGCTCTTTCCCTGCTAAACGTTCCACTGTCTTCACCAGCCAGCATCTAAATTTGTTTGAGCTCTTTTACTGAAAACACCTGCATGCTGCTGCTGGAAATCAGGAGGAGGACGGCGCCAAGAGCAAGCAAGCAGCAGTGATTCCTATTTATTGTGAATTTATATATATTATTAGAGCAGCTTTAAGGTTAAGGAAAGGTTGTGATCCTGGTTGAACAGTTTCATTTCATTTAACCTAAACCACAACATTTATCTAACAGTGTTTTACTAGCTATATTTATAAAAAAAAAAAATCTCACCACTAGCCACGAGACAGCCCTTTTTGACAGATTAGATAACTATATCTCTAAGGCTACCAGACTCCTTTGATAAAAGGAGTCGTAGCACACAGGAGCTGATGGTCTACTGCTGCCTCAATCCACAACAACAAACCAGCTCTGAAGTCACAGTTTGGCACATATAAACTAACCAACTGTGGTGGTGGTGAGCGACTCTGGTGGCTTTGAAGAGAGCATAGTTTGATATAAACGCTTCAGTTTCTGGACAGAAAAGCTGTCTGACGTAAAGCTAGGTAAAGTGGTGAAAATATTTCTTAATGTAGCTTTCACTTAAAAAAAAAAAAACATAAGTAACACATTTTAGTCTTAATCAAGGCAGCAATTAATGAACATGCCCTCCAAAATGTAACGACAAAGTTAGGAGATGGAGTCGGGGCACTTGCCTCTCTGCAGATGCACTATTTCTGTCAATGACCTCCCGGAGTCAGTACAAAGCAAAGGTTACTTCTCTTTCTCTAGTCTACAATCTATTTCTCTTTCTAGAGTCTATTACGTCAGTTCTAGTGGGCATGTAAGACACCGATTGAAAGTTCACAATGAGTCTCGTCATTGCCAACAAAGATAAGTCTGCTGCATTGACAGTCAATAACGTCAGTCTCCGAGCAGCTTAGTGGGAGCTCTCGTCTCGTCTTTCTTTTCTAAGCCTCAGAGGGGGCCGTGTGGTGAACTGGCAGCCACAACTCCTTTCATCCATTCGTAGAGGACTGAATAAAGTTCAGAGGAATTACAAGAATCTACCCAGTTAGACTCAGAGAAGCTGGAATAAGCATCGCTGAATGAGTCTCACAAATGTTTGTACACTGCCACTGTGGCGCGGATGAATCAGCACGGCTGCAGATATCGGTGGAGCATGTGGGCCGATGACATCCAACTCAAAGCTCGCATTCATTCATTCATCCATTCAGATAAAATGCCAGATCACTGTAGATGCTGTGGGGGAACAGAACGTCTTTCAACTTCTTCCACCAAGATTTTTTGCCCAGCAGATTCAGCCGGCGAACGTTTTAAGACAGTGTGAAGCGCTGTGCCCGATGGCTGCCACAAAAGCCTTTTTATGTTTTGTGGAATAAACATGTCCGTGCCCATTACTTAGCAACTACAAACGATTTGGTTTAACTCTGAATTGCATCAAAATTAAAGCTCCTCTCTCAATGAAGGCAAAGTAATGGCCTGCCACTTTAGTAAATTGCCATTAAATCCACCAAAGCCAACTTGATTTGGACTTAAGAGAGGCAGAAAATTGCTGTAATTAAAAACACTCTTATGTCCGTTAACCATATAAAAAAAGTGATTACGAGTGGTTTGGGATGCAGATGCCTGTTAGTGGGTGTACTTAGGCATTAACAGATGTTGTTCATTAAGGCTCATGTGGTGTAATAAAAATGGTCTCACCTATGAACATACAAATTCATCTAATTGAATCGTGCATTCATAATAATGCATGAAAACGCTGAATATCAAAAATGAAATTTTATTTTAATTAGTCACAACAGAAAGCGTGACTAGGAAATATTATGCAAATGAGGAAAAGTGATGGCGCGTTGCAATATATCAATGTATCCAACCTCCTCTGTCTTTCATAAATAACTGTGTGTGTATTTCAGTGTTGCCTGTGACTGTAGAGAGTTAAAAAAAAACATAAACTGGTGTTGGATGATAGTGAGTGACAGTGCCACAGCGCACCACGGGAGAACAGCCTTAATACCAACACATTTTGAAGAACCCCTGAAGGTCTGCAGCTAAAAATAAAAACAGGGCTAACTCCCTGATGCAGAACACCTGTCCTAGACACTGTTTATCGTGGACTCTCTTTATTACACGTCCTAAACGAGAGAAAGAGAAAGCGAGCCTGGAATTAGAACCAAAAGTTAAGGTCAAACCTTAAGCTGCAAAAAGATCCACTCTTGAATGATTAATGTCCTTTTTCGCGAGCACAGACTCTGTCATAACTGTTCAGTTTAGTTTGGACAAAAAAATAAAAAACAAAAAAAAAAAAAAAAAACATCCTCAAGCGACAGAGATGGGAATCATAAGCAAAGGCAGCAGGCGGGGGGGAAGGGAGGGGGGCAGGATGAACCATGTAGGATTTTTTTTTTGGACCATCCGCTATGAGGCAAACCAACTCCTGGGGAAAGTGATTAGACTTAGGCTCACAACTGCAGGCAACTTGGTGACTGGCTAAAAGAGCTCATTTGCATGCTCCTCTCATCTCCAACAAACGCTCAGGAAGAACCGGTGGATAAGGTCACCGGTGTCAGTCTGCCTGTGTGCCAGCCGAGAATGTAAACAGATCAAACGCACAACGGCAGTTTAGGCGAGTGCAGGAGGAGCCCGTGTTCCTGATCATCTAGACAATGATGACCTGAAATTCATGTCAGAGGTGACAGACGTCCTGATGTAAGGACATGTGACACAGAGATCATTCATGTGTTGTTATGGCAGGTGGATCATTTTTGTAGAAATGACATCACTGTGCATTTATTTATTACAATGATCAAACTGATTCTGTTTCTACCAGTCTGACTATTTCTACTATTTATTCTGGTTAAAATGCATCTATAATCTTCATAAACACATCTGCAGCTGAATGGAAATCAATCTGTAGGTAAGGGTAAGATTTTAGTGGTACTGAATTCATCAATTAAATGTTAGATATTTGAGCCTGGACCAAAGTGGTGGACAGACATCAACGTGCAATTCCAGTACTGGGAACTGCCTCATCCAACAATGTCAGATCAGCTCTCGTTTAACATCAAAGCAGGTGCAGCTTTCATGTATCATTACCATTGTCTAATAATTTTGAATAAATTTTAAAAAATGTGGCGCTTGATTATCGAACTGTAACCAGAGCCACTGTAGTTCCAATCATCCAGAGTAACACAAGCAATGGATGAATGAGCATTATTCAGCTTTCAAACAGGCTGGTGAGAGGCCATCCTTATGTGTCAGGAGTAACTGTGGTGGAATGAAGCGCTCTGACTCTCTTTGGCTCTTTCTCCTCCCCGTGTTATGTAAATGTTGTGTATTCAGGATAATCTAGCGGGCTGATAAAGGTTCCACTCTTCGTTTTGATATAAAGCCTCGCAGAATGTCACACACGACTGGAGACCGGCTCCTTTTTCATCCTACAGTGCCATTAAACGTCTCAGTGCCATCTGGAGCTGCGAGAATGAAAACTCTCCTTTTTAAAGATGCCCATTTTAATTGGTAAATATTTACTTGCAGGAGCTCTTGGCGGGCACGCTCACGACTTCTAATGAAGCACTTTAAAGCCTATGGGCTCTTACTGCTTACTTTGAGTATGATTCTAAACAAATTCAACCTGGGTGTGAACTGTTGATAATGTTTGATAAGGGCCAGTGAAACACAATGCTAAACACTGCGGTGAGCATGCGGTGCATAATAACGGCACCGGTACAATTACCAAGTCACTGTTTACACCGATCCTCTGTGTGTGTGTGTGTGTGTGCTGATTGTAGGGCCAGTTGACTCCAATACAACAACATGTTAATGCAGTAATATTAGTACGTACTGTATATTTCTAAAAAATGTCGCTGCTTTCAACGGAACAAAGCGACGGTTCTGCAATTGTGGGCAACATTTTGTGAGAGCACAGAAAAGAAATACATTTATATACAGTATATGAATAGATATAGAAGTATATACACATGTATGGTTGTATATATGTATACAGTACATATACTTTACGTCCACAGATGCCTGTCTGTCCTTGTGGAGCGCTCGTTTTGTTGTTTATTTGTGTGCATCTGTGTATTTTCACACCTGCCTCTCCGAGATTTGTACATATTTGATGTGTGTCTGCACCTGTGTGTGTATACATCTCGTGAGTGTGCCGCTGGATGTAAGCACTTGTATCCTAATGCACACCGGCTCTGCGTGTACATCAATCTCTGCTGCAGCGGCAGCAAGTTGCCTTGTATGTACTGCTCTCTATCCCTGACCCAGTATGCTGTGTGATCCTGCCTACAGCCTCATTTGTCTCCATCAGGGGACAGGCGAGGTTACGACTCACCAAAGCGCAGTACGTTTCTGGCGGATCTCCACACGTGATATTTGGGGGGTCGAGGGCCACTCGCAGGTACTTTGTCATGTCGGTGGCTTCTGGCTGACAGGCCATGTAGTCCCATGCCAGGCCCTCCTCCGTATAGATCTGGGACTTGCACACGTCATAGTGTCCCCAGGCTGCCGGGTAATGTTGCATGGCATGTGCCACGCTGCTGCACACAGCTTGCAGAGTGAATAATACTGGCCAAAGCATCGCTGATCTTGTCTTCTGGATGTCTGCTCTGGAACTTCTTTTTGACTTAACAGCTGCTTCGTCACAGAAATGACAATATCGTTGAGAATTTTCTAAATTAACTGGAGCTTTGAGCATGTGGGAAGTGTGGCAGCATCTTGCTACTTTCCGTGTGAGCAGCTTCAGACGGCGATCAGCCCCCCCATTCGGTTGTTTCCTCTTTGATTGTTGCCACTTCTGCCTGGCTGATGAATCAACAACAAGTGAGCGTCTTCACAAGTCCTGATGAAAGGGTCGGGTCAGCTAACGGTCAGATGTGATGTACAGAGAGGAGTGACACTCCTCATAAGTCAGCGGCTGTCAGATGTCTTAGCTTGATCTCCTGTCTTTTGTGATTTTCGCCACAGGCATCCTGGAGGACGGAAGAAAAAGACAAGTTTGGTGGATTAAACGGATCGCGCAACAAAACAAAAGCATTTCAAACACTGGATTAAAATATTAACGGAGGTTCAACATGGTTTAAGGGCACTGAGGTGGATAAGTAGTGCGCAAACACGCATAATGTACACACTAACACTGTTCAAGGTTCCACTGTTTATATCCATCCCTCAATAATAACCTTGCCAAAATCACTGTATACAATTCAAATCGAGCTTGTCCTGCAAGGCCTAATCTCCATTTGATTTTCATACAAAAAGGCTTATTTCCATGTGTCAAGTCACTGCATTTAAGATATTGCTTTTTCCGACTCTTACCCCTTAATAACCAAATGTGGAGTCGTGTTTGTCCCAAAGCCTTCGGAGGCATTTGGGAAATATTAAAGCAAAATTGGGAGACAGAAATGGTCTATTTGAGGGATTGTATGTTTCTCCGAGCTATCACAAGCCATCAGTCAGATGGTGTAACTCGTCAGGTAATGGTGCCTGGCAGCAGTCAGTGGAGACCCACACGATCTCAATGTCTCAGGTAAAAGAGAGAGAGAAAAAAAAAAACGTGTGCGGGGAAAATAAAATGGAGCAGCTATACACAGCTGCCTCCAACAGAGTAATGACTCCGTAAATAGGAGTTAAGTTACTGTTGACGGTCAGTGTGCTCAGATGGCCCGAGGTTTTGCCTTAGTGAAAAGAAGCCTATGTTCCCGGGAGTGTCTCTTTAGAAAATGTGCTTACATTTCAATTTAACCTTTGCCTACTTCGGGTAGAACTCCAAAAAGCATGTACAGTTATTCTCCTTTAAAGCCTCTTACAAGTTTGCAGTGTGACATGGCATCATTTATCCTAACGCAGAGTCAGACTTACAAAAACGCCCGGCACAACCAGCTGGCACATGCAGTTGAACCGGTAACTTTCCGGTCAGCAGCTTTATTCTCTCGCCTTCAGGCTCCAGCTGCCCCCCCCCCCTGTGACTGACAGTCACTGCTGAAATGATTTTTTTAGGTGCACATGTGGAGAGTCTTTTATGTTCAGCGGAAAGAGCCACTATTTGATCTGTGCCAAAAGATTACAGATTTTTTTTTTTCAATTATGGAAAGGGTTTTAATAAAAGCTTCATCATATGAGACGACAACCATTCAGATCAGATTTGGGCAACAGAAACTTATCTTAATGAGTTGCTGTGCTTCACACACGCAGCCTGGTGTCTGTGCTCCCCGCCGACATATGGAGGCATTAGAATTCAGTAGTTTAACTTGGCCATCAATTTGATTGGGTTTTGACTACATCTAAGGCAATTACTGCGTTCGGTCTCCCAACCTAATGCCCTTTTTTTACAAAATGACTACAGGCTTGAATACATTCCAACTGTAATGAAAGATGTTCGTCCGAGCCCGAGAAATGATCTGCTGTTCAAACTCAAGAGACCCTTCAAAGTGAACCGTGTCAGGAGGTATGGATGGCCAGCTTCGTCTGACAGACCTCTGGTGGGAGGTGTGAAAAAATACGAGTGAGGCAAAAAAAAAAAAAAAAGAAAAAGACACGCGGCGGGAAAGAGTTTTTGGCTCTTTAAATGTGTTCATGTCAATCAAGCCGGCTCTCTAAAAAGGGGCCAATTACAAATTTGATAACACGGCTGGAGCTCTGAGTGATGAATAAGCCATTTCTTTCATGAGGATGCGAGTATCAAATTTCATAAATATAAATGTCAGTGCCTGATCAGAGGCGCGTCATGGGACGGCCCGCTCTCATCTCACGCGCACGCACACCTGGATTTCATAATACTGACGTTGGCTTTCATTATAAAGACAGTCAAATTAGGTACCAGCCGCAGAGTGGTGGAGGTCGCTTATCTTATTTTTATTTAATAGGGAACATTCGGGGCTAATAAGTGACAGCAAATAGAGCTAACTGTGGGAGAATTGGATTTAATTCATAGATCCCGTGAGTAATGAAATCTATACAGGTGAGAGAAAGGTGTCAGGAAGCCCCGTGGACAGATACCATTCAATATCAGAGCGCTACTAAGGTGACATTAAAGAGGGAGAAAAGCTTATTATATTATATATTTCAAATCTGTATTCTCACACTGTTTAAGAGACAAACTCATCGCCTACAGTGTTCACATCAACATCAAAATATTTCATCAAAATCTGAATTAACTGAATTACAATCTTCTTATTCCCTCCTGTCCATGCATTTACACTTCATGCTCAGTGGCACTCAAAATGCACGGAGAATCACGAATGCCGTAATTTCGCCGAGAAAAATATGAGGTCAGGTTCTATATTAAAAGTCATCAATATTTGAGCAGCTTTCCGTATGCAGGGAGAGAGAGCTTAGAGCTTAGGTTGACCACCTCACCTCTCCCTCTCCCTCTCTCTCTCTGCCTCTCTCAGTCTCACTCTCACTCTGTCTCTTTCCCTTCACTTGTTTTTGAAGCCTCTCTGAAACACCCCCTTGTGTCCGCTTGCATTGCATCCCCTGGGCAGCTCAAGCATGGCAGAGTGTTTTAAAAGTCAGCAGGCAGCCATGCCCCGTGGCTTATATTGGTTACAAACTCCCAGCCAGACTCTTAAAAACCATAGAGGATGTATTCCATTCATTTTATAGTAATCCCGCTAAAGTGTGGCTTTGCTCTCAGTCTCTGAGTGCGGCTGTTCTGATCCCCGCCTGGCTCTCGAACACAGCGACGCAGAATGGGGGGAAGCTGTCCATGGTGCTGAAATACAGGCCATCAGATCTGCCCCTCCACACTGGAGGCTCGGTAGCTTAAACACTGACATTGCTGATTGCACCATGACAGTTTTATTGATTTTAAAATAAAAAAAACAGCCCAGACAGATGCTCCCTCTGTGGTTTATCCTGCAACAATTGCAATTTTGTTGTCTTTCTGTATCGAGCACCTGGTCAGGATTTCGGATGTGCACACACACACACACACAGGCACACGCACAATACTGCCTCGTTGTGCTTATTGATTTTGTTGACTTCCAACCAATAACTTCTGATCCATAGCCAATCTGAGCAGACTGATGCTTTGTGGCTGGCTGATGAGCGCAACAATAAACGGGTTAATGTGTCCAACGTTCGCCGAGCCAAGAACCAACCCTTCCATATGAGTCACAGTGGGATCGACTGGCAAGAAGAAGCATGTTTATACTGGCACGCATTCGTCTTCTTATTGTCTTTCTCTCCTTCGTTTCCTCTCTCTGGGTCCCTCATTCAAACTCTCAGTCCTGCTTTTACTCTCTCCATTTCTTTGTCTCTCAGTAGAATACCTGCTGCACAAGAGCAGTAAGCACAAAGAAACAAGCAATTAATGACCCACGGCTTCAGTTTTAACCTCTGCAACTGGAGTCATTATTTTTTTTATATATATTTACATCAAATATTGGCTCCCGCACAGAAATTTTTCCCCTGGCAGGATGTGGTTGATGTGGTGACAATGTGAGGGGTCCCTCAGTGTGGAGCCCAGCCAGCGTGGGGAGTCATCCAGCCTGCATCACCGCCTCACATGAAATCTGCCTGCCATACATTATTCAAAGTTCCCTTTCTGAGCCACTAACATGCAAAAACGCAGAGCATGTTGCAAACATTTAAAAAAAAAAAAAAAAAAAATCATCATGTAAGATTCATAAAATCAGAAACTCACGCAGGACACAGAGAGCAGAGCAAAAGTCAAATCATCTTCACAGTGAGTGAAACCAAATAAAGACTCAACCACCATTTTCTTAGAAATAACCTTGATGTTTACAGTAACTGAAGCCGTGTTCATGATGTTCTGGGTCAGATTTTGCGCAGAGGCGAGGCACACCTAGATCTGACTTTGCTGACCTGCTGCGCAACAGGTTAAAGTCACATTATCCCCCTTAATGAACGACTGAGGGGCTGACAGAAATATCGACAGCTTTAGATGAAGTGTGCACGACGCCGGTCCAGATTTATGAGCACAAGCAAACACACAAATCCCCCCCAGCACAGCCAAACTTCTCAAAGAGGTAAAACGCCGTGGATGTAAACTGCAACGTTTTAATCTCATTTCACACGAGCCTCTCATCCCTTACTCATCAAACCTGATCTGTGCTGACGTTCCGCCCATGAAACAGCCCACTGTAATTACCCTATTATTGCCCATTTAGTCACGATTGTCATCATCATACAAGTGACGGCATGCAAAAAGACACAATGAGTGAAAAGCTCCGAACAATACTCACATTTAAATGCGCTCCTGGGACGAGCTGCTCATTCAACAAGTTATTTACAGCGTGGCTGTGAAAGATTTTCACACGCCTCTGAGCGACTCCTCTTTTTTTTCTAATTCACGCCAATTTCGCACCAGGTGGCTCAATAAAGTACGCGTAGAAAGCGCGCATTTAAAGTGCGGAGACAACCTCTTCCTCTCAACTTTTCTTTAAACTTTTGCGTCTCACTAAAGCAGCTTTGTCATTCCGAATAACATTCCGGGACTCGTTCACACTCAGAATCTCCTCTCCTCTTCTTCTCCTTTCTTTCTTTCACCGCCTGCTGTCCGCACGCAGGCTGTTTGGCTTTTACGCAGCGCTGCTCTCGGCGCAGCATTCGTTGGAATGGCGCACGACAAAAACACTTCAAGTAGCCGTTAAGGGGATTCACGGTGGCCGCAAATTCATTAAAGTCCATCAACGCGTATTAAAAAAAACACGAGACATCCCAGTGGAGAGAAACTCTTGGGGTCGTTTGGATTGGATAGATTTCTTAACCCAGTCGAGTTGTGGACGGGAGAGGAGGGGAGAGATAAGCAATCTTCCTCAAATGGAGCCACTATGTCCAGTTACATACGAGCGCTCCGCCGGGTCCTAAAGATAATACTGACTGGCTGGTAAATTTCAACTTCAGCTGCTGGTTTCAGGTTGTTAAATTCGAGCAAATGCGCAAAACAATCTTAAATCCGTGCCATCTAAAAAGTGACTGAGCCTCTGGATCTTAGTTTTTGTGGCACTGGGGCTGATTTTGTGTTTGAAATACAACTCATCGCTTGAATCTAACTAAGCAAGTGACTTCACCCTGCACGGGTGCCTTTGAAAACGCATTTTGCCCTTCTTCATTTCAAGAAACTACCAGCACGGTAGAACTGATTAGAAAACGGAGACACATTTGCAGAAGCACTAAGGTGGAATATTCGGTTCAAAGTTGCCCGATAATTACTCGGCAGTGTGTTGCATCGCCTCTTACAGCAGCGTGCAACTCTCCCACAGCTGCGAGCTTAAACGCACACAGTTAAAACATTTGCCAGAGCCGCGCGGTAATTACAATGCCCGCCTGAAATAAGGTAGCAAATGAAGTGTTATCTAACACTGCGCGGTAGACTCGTCGAGGTTTTCTTATTAGGGCTGCGTGTGGAGAGTATATCCACTGAAACTTAAAAGAGGCTCTCGGGGCTGATTTCAAAGTCCAACACAATTAAGATGTAGTCTAAGTTGCACGAATCTGATCGCTTAAGAGAAAAGAAATCCGTCTGCAGATATAATTCAAAGATTATTTGCCTGCGCGCAGGACGTCAGACACAGAGTATTACCTCTACAACACGGCTCCAGGAATAAAAGGAAACAAAAACCAAACAAAAGATCTTACCTTCCGTGTAGGAATGTGGGGAATTGCGCTTGCACACACACAGGAAAAAAAAAGAGAGCAGAAGGAAAAACTCCCCCTGGTCGGAGTTGTTGCTGTAATTATTCGGTGAATTTTGAAGGCAGAGCTGAAAGAATAACTACAGTTAGGTGCGTCTACCGGGCTCCCTTGGCGAGGAGTCACAGATGTCACCCTCTCCACTACAGGGTGCCAAGCAGCACGGCAAACAACCGCGGTGACGGGTCGCTTTGAACACGCATTTTAATTGTGGTGTAATGCCAACTGGTGGAGATTGCACGATAAGAACAACCGCGCCCATCTGAAGGTCACCACAGTAACTGAGCAGACCGTATCCCATGTCGGCGTGATAATAAAGGCTCCAAACTACTACTGAGTTTGTGGGCTCTGTAACTGTATCTCTTTATTTTCATCATTCATATTTTTAGAGGTGATTCATCGGAGACTGATTTTGAGGGTTGTTTGCAACAAGAGATGCAAAGTTGCCCTCAAGATTTGATTCTTAACTAACTCATCAGTTTTCTGACATGAGGCTGTTTTACTCTTATGTTCAGCACCATGGACAGCTCCTCCTCAGTGCTCAGCTTCACATGTTGGATTTTTTAAAATGAAGAAAGTCAAATATCAGATTTAAAAAAGTTCTTTGTGACAGTTTATTTGGGAGTTTGTGATTTATTATAATAAAAAAACTTATTTGGAGCTTCCAGATGGTTCCTTTCCTTCGTCCTTCCTCCCCTTTTCTTACATTTAGTTACTCAGACGTCCTTCTTTCCTCCCCTCCTTTCAGCTATCATCCATTCTGTTTCAAAACGTCCGAATAAATCCACTGGAACGAACCATCTCATTTTCAAAGAGGTCCATTTTTTGACCCTCTTTGTTTTTGTCGTTCCATCTCCTCCTTTTAGGATTCTGAATATTCAGTTCTAATTTCCACACCTCTCTTCTTTGCTCCTCATCACTCTTTTTTTTTCTTTTTTAAGCAGAGTATACGCAAAGCAGCTAAATGTTTAAAATGCCCCCCAAATAGAACCGCGGCCCGTATTGATTTCTCGCAAATTAATATGCAATGAAAGAGCTGTAATCCCATTAAAAAGTGACAATGCCATTTCTGTTCTGATAAAGGCAGATTTTGGTGGAGACCGGAGCTGAATGACAACAAGTCTCTCATCCCCACCGAGGTAAAGTGGCTCACATTGTATCAGTGGGTTCAGCCTTTGCTTGGAGCGACTGCTGCTCTTGACATTTCCATTAAATTATTCCTCCTGGAAACACTAGAATACCGCCCTGACGGTTACATACATGACAGTGCTGGTTAATGGTGATTCTTAGAAGTGTAGATAGATAGATAGATAGATAGATAGATAGATAGATAGATAGATAGATAGATAGATAGATAGATAGATAGATAGATGGTCCAACAGTAAGAAGTCCAGCTCAGCATCTGTCTTTCAGCCTTTTTATTTCATGCAGGAATAAAAGTCAGTCCCAGATTTACTCTTGTCTGGTGGCCTTTGCTCGACCACTCTCTATTCTCCTTCTTCTTCTGTCATAGTCCTCTTCTCTGTCTCTTCGCCTCTGCTGAGACCGATTACGTTGCCTGCTCGCCTGGCTCCGGTTCAGTTGCCCATCCCGGCACTCCTCCCCATCCGCATCCCCTCTGACCTGCTCTTCCTGGTGGCCAGTGAAACACTCTCCCGGTACTCTGAGCTTACAGTCCATGCAGCACGGCTAACCAACTGCACAATTAGCAGCAGTTTAGGAAAAACCATTGATAGAACAAAATCCAAAGGGGCCCTGAGGATAAAATCAGAGTAAAATGGAATATTGAGGATGAATAGATAAAGTTTGCCTGTGACAGACAGATAGAATTTCCAGATGGATTTGTGTAGCAAACCATCATTTTGCAGGTATCGGGTCAAAGACCAAAGCATTGGGCAAATTAAAACTGTGACCTGATGATGGAACAGAGGAAAAGTCAGACTAATCTATATCAGATTTCATGGAAATCCATGCAACATCTGCTCATTTCACTCAAAGCCACAAATGTCAGTCTCATTACTGAGGTCAATAAGAGTCACAAAATTTCCAGACAAATTTCAAGTGCCGTAGTGACAGACGGACTAACTGATCATCGATGTTGTCTTCAGTTGCTGCTAGCCTGGTTAAAAATAAAGTTCACAATAATCCAAATAAGGAATTTATCTGTCAAAAATGACCTCGTTGGCGTGTGTCTTTGGTTTCTCATCTTTGATTCTGTAAACAGTAGCACAGAAGCAACTATTAGACCATAATTTACTGAATATCAATGTCTGCAAACGATTGCAGACAGCCCCCACCCCGGGCCCCTCTGGTCAAAGGCTGCGAGGTCATCTGAGTGAATCCACAAAGCCTGCTTGAAAATCACTTCAGAGAGTCAGGAATTCCTCCATAGATGCTCTGCGGTTTTAGAGCAGCGCGCTACAGTGTACAATGAGGATGCAGAGGTGGAGCCTGCCCTCTCGCCCTCAGCGTGTCCTCTCCCTTGGTGCCACCGAGAGCTCGGGCTGACAGAGATGGAGGGTTTGCTGTTTGATTCAACTCCCGGGGGTCTATTGATAGTTTCAAAGTGGAGTCCACCTGCCACTGCTTTAATCATCCGTGACCCCGGCTGCATGTTGGAAGCCCGCAGAGGGGGCCGGGATCAGCAGCCCTGTTCGTGTGTTTGTGTGCGAGCAGTCAAGAGAAAGCAAAAAAAAAGAAGAAGAAGAAGAGGGAGAGGCAGATATAGAGAGAGGATAACGAAACACTCAGACCTAAAGAGATGAGATGGGGAGAAAGAATCAGCCGCTTCAGCTGCTTGTTGTCATCCAACCATGTGTGGGTTAAGATTTTCTCCAAACTTGGGCTGAGATTTGGAATAACACTGTTTTTTATTCCATCCAGCTTCGGGCTTCTTTGTCTCATGAAGCATTTCTATCTGGGTTAAATGTATTATTAGTGTATTTAATCAGATTTCTCTCTTGAGGTAGAGTGGAGTGAATCAGCATGCAGGCACAACTTATGGCTGCCAAATTAATTCAATTTATTCCAAAGCCTTTCTTAAGGCCAAGGTTGTAATTATGGCATGCAATTAGAGGGGCTATAAATATTAGATAACTTCCCAGTTCCCTGTGAAAGTTAACCCAAAAGTTGTTTTTTCAGGTATTGGTGATTTACATAAAGATCTCAGAGAGCTCCTGGCTATAATTAAAGTGAAATACACATAGCGCTGACAAACATCACTCATCTGTAGTAGAGTTTGAGAGAGACGGTTGTTGCTGATTGCATCACCAAAAGCCTACTGATAATTGGAGTGAAACTTCACCTTTAAAGTGACAACTTGAGCAACCATGTGGTGGCATATGACAGTGTAGCTTTTCGCCAAGTGAGACATAGTTGTGAATTTGAGTGGGTTGTTACCACACATAAAAGTCTCTGTGTACACGGAATATGTGACACTTTTCTGGAGAGTATGCCAAAGCCACTGCAGTGCAGCTTAGAACAGGAAGTGATCAGGGTAAGGAAGGAGATGGGAGAGTCAGGAAACACGCTTTTGGAATTAGTTCAAGCACCGCGGTGTGTCCGTATGCGCGTGTGAGTGTTGGGGAAAGTCATGCTCATTTGAGACACTTTTAATTTAATTATTAAGTCTGTAAACATCCTGATTTATCTCTATGGTGAAACTGAAGAGAGAAAACTCACTGTAATTACTCCTCTGTCCTAAAATCCTCAACTGTTCATTAAAAATACTGTAAGTTAAGTCATCTCTTATTCGTTCAGGTCTAGTGTTATGCTCATTGGTGGTAGTTCCAAAAGGGGGACAAACAATCGACCAATTAGACTTCTGAATGCAGAAAACAAAACAGAAGATGTCATCTTCCTACAAAACTAGCTGGCTGACTGGCTGAATATGTAACAAATGGAAACAGAAATATGGCCCCATAACTGGTAACAATAATGGATGAGACTGACACAGCTGAATCCACAACTTTTATATTTCTCTGCACATTTCTTTGACTTGACTTTCTTCTACCTCAACTTCCTCAAAGTGACTTCACAGAGGCGGATACTGAACTTAATGGAGCGACACCTGCGTGATAGTACAGGCGGACAACTCGAACTGCACTGCATATTCACACGTGACACGCCTCCCCACTCCGCAATCATCCAATCCAAAGACACCAGCCCGATTCGGCGCTCTGTTTAAGCTGCGAAATGTCCCATCTCTCCCTCTGCTCTGCCAATACCTGCCTGGATTAACATCACTGCCTGTTCTTCAGCCCCAGCACCCACCTGCACCTGCAATATCTACTGTATGTATGCATATCTACGGGGAGTGATGAGGTGAGACGAGTTGTCTGACTGAACTACTCACTGTTTAGCTACAGTTGTAGTGGGAAATCACAGCAGTGCGTACCACTCTAACTTGTCAAAAGAGTGCAACCACACTTTCCATGAAATCTTTAATTGTACAGCATCACATTATACTTTTGGTGTGAAAGCCCAGAAACATGAAGAAAAAACCGAGCTAACACTGGTGGTGTTGCTAGAGCAGCTCTTTCTCAAAATTAGGACCACGTTTACTTATCAACCCTGCTGTTTCCTGTTGCAAAGAACATTTCAAAGGCATTTCTAGGTGTTTCCATAGGTGAAGCTTCCATACTGGACCTTAGAATTAATACTAGTATTCAATTTCAGAGTTTAATGCTACTGATGTAAATTTGGACACCAAACACACACATTGTGATTACATTACTTTTGATGAAAAATTAGCAAGCTGACAGTGTTGCTAACGTTACGCAAGTGCCTCAGCTAAGACCGGTTACATTGCCTGCTGGCCTGGCTCTGGTTCTGCTGTTCCCTGTCTGCATCCCCCTGTCTGCCCCCCTGACCCGCTCTTCCTGGTGGCCTGTGCAGCGTATGCACTCCGAGCTTACAGTGCAGGCAGCGCAGCTAACTAACTGAGCTAACTAACTATGGCAGCTACATTTAGCTTCAGTTTACTCTACTGTCCATCAAGCAACTCACTAAGAGTTGAGGTGGAGCAGCTGCAGGAACTCGGCGCTTGAACACTGACAGCATTTCCAATCTATACACACCAGCCCCCATTAAGATTCATTGATGGAACCTGGACTTGGCTTTGTTCGCAAGAACAGCATTGGAAAGCCACTGACAGAACAAAACCCAAAAGGCTTCTGAGGACAACGATCGATCGATAGATAGATAGATAGATAGATAGGTAGATAGGTAGATAGGTAGATAGATAGATAGATAGATAGATAGATAGATAGATAGATAGATAGATAGATAGATAGATAGATAGATAGATAGATGTATTCTGTATCTGCACTTTGCACACTGGGATATGGAATCAAAAGTCTTGTTGAGTTGAGTTGAGTGGGTGGCACACTTCCATTCTCTGCCAGGTATGCGAGGCAAGCGGGTGGCACCTCAGCTGCACCAAAACCAGGGCATCTAAGCAGCTGGAGGCCGGCATCTCTTGCCTTGAGAGAAGCGGGCAACATGCCAACCTCTCTGGGAGCTGTGCTACATTTCAAAACATGATGGATGGCACGAGTCATTTTTAACCGTAACAACAAATCAGTTCATCAACAGCCCTCCTTAATATTTGAGAGGAGATAAAAGCATTTTTTTAAAGATGAGGGCTAAATTTGACCTCTAATGAGGTGATAACTGTGAACTATTCCCATCTGAGCAACGGGCCAATTGACACTTTGAGATTATTTCCTGCTCTCTTACATCGAGAGACAGATGAGATGATGCTCTTGAGTGCTTAATTGCGGTTGTACGAGCCGTAAGTGGCTCACGCTATAGGATTGTTGACATTTTAATGAGGCGATAACCTTGAATAAAAACTGTATTCATAAGGATACAATCAAAGTGTTTGAGATGTCACAAAAC
Organism: Nibea coibor; assembly: GCA_023373845.1. Lineage (NCBI taxonomy): Eukaryota > Metazoa > Chordata > Actinopteri > Sciaenidae > Nibea > Nibea coibor. The sequence goes on from CM041725.1 coordinate 5,428,865, forward strand.
AAGCTTGGAAGTCAGGGAATAAGAAAAAAAAAAAAGAAATACCGCTGGTTTTGAGGTGAAAAAGAACATCCCGCTAGCTGATAGACTGAAGGAGGCCTTGCATGTTTTTTTTCTTTTGTGGTAAAGCATTGATTCTGATAGCTCTAAGTTTTGATTCACACATCTACAAACCCATGTGAGCCTCTTGACATTTATTAGGTACGGCATGCCAAAAAGTCCACATATTCCCTGAGGTTCTTTTGCTGTGTCTTGACAAGGTTTAGACTTTTTTTTTCTGTGGTGCAGAGGAGAGCTGAGATTTCTTTGCAAGGTTTCTGGTGGATTGACATCCTGACAAACACTAAAGTATTTACGGCGAGTTTATATTTCAGATTACGTACTTGTAATCGCTGACCGTAATGCGCTAATTGCTCTGTAGTCTGACCTTTGCCAGGATGGCATTTGCTAATATTTAAACCCTGATTCATGGCTTTCCTGCATATTGCAAAGTTTATTAAATCACATCTTTTTTTGTCAGGGGAAATGAATAAGAAAATCATTAGAAGGAATCAGACCAAGATAGTATTTCTTGGCCCGACATTCATGTCTTGAAGCTTTTCAGTAGTTGTGTGACCACTTGCCTGCTTCCCAGAAGGCAGACTAAGATGGAATATATCCCAGAATCAATTATCTATAAATTGGATTGTATTACAGGGAACAGTAGTGCTGAATATGTCTCGCAGAGGCACTCAGGAGACATTCAGCAGAGTGTAACCAACTAACGCTGGGCGCATGTTAACACCGTTTAGCACAGACAAACGTTGCAACTGTCATTAATTAAAATTCCAAGCAGCCATTCATTGTTTTTTTGCTCGTTACTACGTGCATCTTTGTATTTAACAGGCAGTGCAGTGTGGGTGTTGTCCTGCAAACATCAAACTATTAATTGATTGGAGTTTTCTTGTGTTCTGCCTTATTAATCACCTGACTATCAATTAAGTCTGCAGAGGCCGCGCTGAGCGTGTTAGTCTCATATATCATGCTATTTGTGTCTGTCATGTTCTGAGCGGTTCATTATTTCCAACATGGACCGTTGGCAGCCGACGAGGTAGTCATTGACCTCTACCTAATCTGCTTTTGATTGAGGGTAACACATTTTGATGCTCGCTAGTGTTTAGGTGCACTTAGAAGAATATTGATTCAGTAGTTTAACATTACACTGTAAAGTAAGGTCCACTCTGTTGATTTGTGTGTGTGTGAACGCTTGACTAAGCATTCACTCACCCATGCCTAATCTTCTTTTCATTGAGGTTAACATATTGGGATGTTATAAACCGCAGAGACCTGTGCTGCTCATAAACTGAACTCAATTGCTAAAGCTGCTGAAGTATCAGGAGGAAAGAGATCACATCTTCAAAAAATCCAGCCAGCTCAATGAATAACAAACCTCTCGCTCCCACTAGCTGCCTAACACTGCAGGTATTTCACTTTGAAATTAGAATGGTGGAGAAACTGGCTGACTGCTGTTTCCGAGAACATTATACAGCTTGTCTTCAGCCACTAAACATGGCATGTTATTATTTCTAAATAAATTTGAACCAAGAGACATCACCCACTGCGTGTTATATATTACGAATTACCAAGCATGACTTCTGTAGTCTCATTAATCCAGTCCAGACAATGTTTGCTGTCAGGTCCATTCTCAGAGCAAATCCAGTTTTTAGGGATGGAACCAGGCCCAGAGACAACTGCAGTTCACATTATTTGAAGATAGAAAAATACATTCAAGTCTTTATGGATGTAAAAGCACCACTGAAAATATAGATTTGCACATTAAACTGGGTTGCTGCAACTGTTCTTGCTGTCCGTAACGACCATTAAGTGATTCCTTCTTAGCGTAATTCCACAAAATCCACAGTCGCCACTTTAATGTATCGTGAAGTTAAGCCAAAAGATTATATGAGACTTCAGGACAAATCAAGCTGAAGATGCCCCTTTTTTTAGTATGAAAGTCCTGATCCTTTAAGGCTTCCTATAATGAATGTGCCATCTTTCCTTCTGTCACCGATTCTTTGACTTCCAGCTAATCAGAATAGAAGCACTGACCCGTCCATTCAGTATGTAACAGTGTGCTGCATGTCAGTGACATCTACATGCTTCAGAGTTAAAGAGAATATGGACTGCATGTTACACTGAGTAATATGAGTTTTACCCCATTGTGGGGTGACAGTATCCACTGTAACATGAGACGTTTCTATTTCTGTCCTCATAGTTAATGTTTCTAGGTGTATGAGGCCATTGTGGGGTAACATGAATCAGCGTTTTAGCATTAATGTGGTGAATGATATGACTTTTTTTTTGATTGCCAGGACAGAAAAGTTGCTACCTTTATAAACACAGACTCAGTTGACTGTAAGAACATTTTATTGATAGTAATAAAATGTGATATTCCACACTGCAGATGACTGCCTGACTTGTGCTAATGACTTATTAGTAAGTAAGGCGCCGATGACCCTTTAATGGCTTCCTGACGTTTGTAGCTGCAGACATTCCTGAATGGATTAGCGACACTTATAACTGCGCGTGTTTACACATTCAGCTGTTCATTGGTATGCTGCAGTCAGCGAACAGTTGGTTTGTCTTTATTCCAAGTATTAACAGGCATTGACATGCCTCCAGCTAAGGTGTTTCATCAGAAACTCGGGTGATTAAAAGTAGAGAGGAAGCAGATTTTCGATTGTTGGAATCTCTCAGCCACAAGTTTTCTGGAGCATTGCTGGAGCAGACTTTTATGTGGAAGATAACTGTCATCACATATTTTTTTCTGCCAATCTTACCCCCCCCCCCCAAAAAAAAAACACGATATTTTTGGAGATAGAGCTACTGTATTTTACAGGCTTACGTATTCACCCATAGAGTTCTCTGTTCTTCCTCTATACTACCCCTGATACGTATGGTGCCTTTATTTATTCCACCCACACAAGCAGGTGCATGTGCACACAAGCACGCTTATATCAACACACACACACACGCACATCATTCTAACAAGAATACACACATTTGTAAACACCGCCCTCAAACGGCGGCTTCCTCGTCAAACGCTTCCTCTTATTTTCTCGTCCGGGTTCGTGCTCCTTGAAGTAACCTTACTCATTCTGAGAATCTGCAATGCAGGCTGTCTTCATTTAGGTGTTTGTTGGGTGGGCAGGATGCAGGCTGCATTATTTATGATGAGGCGAACCGGCATCAAGTGATAGGCACCAAACAGACACGAGAACAGCCCTTCATACCGGAGTGAAGCAATCAAACAGTCCCTGTGCATTTAGTGGCGCCTTGTGACACCTCTTTTCATTTTAAACATGAGACATTTCATCCTCCCCTGCTGAGAGACGTGGAGAGGACACACACACAAAAAAACAGAGAAGCTTCAGAATTGGGGGTCCTAAGGGAGCGTGCCGGGATATATCTCGCCCAAATGTTGGTGAAAAAGTGCTGCAGTTGATTTGTTAGAGAAGAAAGGAGCGCGTAGGAATCGTGATAAACATTTCTCCAGATGAACAAGGACACCTCCATCTCCACGGCTCATCTGGAGGAAGCATTTCCGCAGAAAGAAAACGTCACATCAGAGCTGAAATAGTCGTCCGTCGTCTCGTGGATATAGACAGATCTAATGAATTCATATTACAATGCAAATAGCACCTATCCATTATCATCCACTACTGAATCCTCTTTGTTTGTCGGGATTTACATTAATCCTAGAATCCGAAGAGTGGCTGACAGACAGACTTACTTGTGATGTTCATGTTATGGAAAATGAATAAAGCATGAAGTGTTTGGGTGCAGACCGGGCTTTGTGGAGAAGGCAGGGTTGGGTTGAGAGATGTGGTGGTGGGTTTTGTCAGTGTTGTGGGATGGAGAGAGGTGCGGAGGCCACAGGGTCTGCAGGCCAGGTCCGCTGAGAAATCCTCAGTTTTTCTTCAGTATGCAAGGCAGGTGCTGGAATCCAGCGAAAGCACTTAAATATTAAACGCAGACTACCTGCAGTTTTCTCTCTCTTTCTATTCAATAATAGAGGACTGGCATTGAAGCTGTGATATTTCTGTGTGTGAGAGAGTGATGGTTGCATAACAGTGATGTTATAAAACATGTTTACACTAAAAGATAGCCATTTAATTGTGTGTGTGTTACAAGGAAATAGATCTAATGGATGAATCATGACGATAATTTGCCTCTGCTGAATAACCAGATTTCTAATGTCACAAATGTCTCTGGACGAATCAGCTGTCAGGTTGCTCTTTTTGTCTTTTGATGGCTAAAATATGAACAAAATTTCTAGAAATTCCCCCTGGAGACAAGAATACTGTCCAGCAATAGTCTCATTTGTGTACATTTTACTTAATTAGATAACCACAGGCTTTGCATTGGACAAATAGATAGTTTGTTGATCTTTTCATTCCCCGAATTGACTTCAATCCCCAAAATGGATTTGGGTATTTCTCTGGAGGCCCAGTGTTGGCCTCATTTCCTGATCAAAAGAGTTCTCGCGTCCCGTCTGGGACAAATCTGGGATTAAATGGCTATCTTTGATGACTCACTTAGTAAAATTACAACCCTGTCTCCAAAGACTACCCTCCCTGTTGCTTTCTCTTTTTTTCTCCCTTTTCCACGGTTCGGCCAGATAACAGACTTTTTTTTTGCTGTAGCTGAGATAATCTAGACTTCTTAAATCATAATCATTATATATTTCAATTAGATGGTGACATCTAGGAAAAAATGGTGAAAAGTACTACATGCTGTTTGTCAGTCAGAAAAAAGATCTGAGATACAGATGGTGGTTATATCTGCCTTTAAACAGTGATGGAAATGAATTAAACATGCACAACAAAATGTCCCCATGATGGCGGTGTCAAATGAAAGCAAGAGTTAATAGTTTAAATATAAATATATAAATATAAAAAAATATAAACTTGGCTACAAAGATGTTCAATGGAGGAGTATTCAAGATTTCTCTGGGGAGAGAATTCATTTTCTGTTTTGGATTTTTTGCTTATAGTTTGATATTAGCTTAGCATAAAGCTAAGTGATCCAGCTAGACTGGCTCTGTGGAAAGTTTGAAAATATGTCCATCAAAGCTCATTAATGACCGTAATTTGTACATAAGCAAAAATGTGAAGGTGAAGGTCTTTTAGGCTCTGCCAGGCCCACAATGGCTGCTGAGCACAGTTGCATGCATGGCTCAGGTTCTGGCACAACAATATTCCCCAGCTGGCTCCCCCTGACCTTGGGCATGAAAACCTCCATAAATATTACCAACACCCCTCTGGTGCTTTGCGCTCCCAGTCGTATGGACTGAACTGACAGCCATCAAGAAATTCTGTGAATAGTTGAGGCAGAGAACATCAGAGGGAAAACTTGAAAACATATACTCCAAATATGATCCAGTGAATGCATCCCAGAGTCCAAAGTTACACAATAAGAACAGGGAGTGGGAACGATTCATCCTACTACAAGTCAGCGCAGCATCAAAGTGATTAAGCTATAATTTAAAGTTAAATAATTAATAACTCGGGCAGATATTATACTCTGTTTGCCCCTCAGGAGTAAAGCAATGTTTGCTTTTGCCGTTTTCTGTTTAAGCTATAACATTTGCTGCATTATAGAGCACAACAGATCAGACTTGCAAATTACTATATATTCTATGCACTGAGTAATTTCTTCTTTCTTCAAATGACTTATTTAAACAGTTCCTCATGGATACTTCTCTTTGTCTTACTTTGGAGGTAATGGGAGAGGAGATATTAATGGACCTGGGAGGTTTGATGCAACTGAAAGAGAGAATGTCATTTATATGAATGTCAAAGATGTAAGGAAGTATATTTATACCCCTGGTGCAGCTGTAGACAGTGATTATATAGAGTACAGTCTCTCACTACTCTTAGCCAGTGCAGGGACGAGGGGGGCAGCATATGGAAATGAGCTGCCTTCAGGCTTTATTTCTACTCATATTGTGGCTAGCCTAGAATTAGTGCCTGGAAACCAATGGGGATATTGGGTTGCACAAAAAGCGAGTGCTTACAAGAACGGCAAATGCAGACTTCCATTAAAGTTGTTTTTTTTTTTTTCCAATCAAGCATTGAATTGTCTCTTAACCCCATGGGTCGAGGCTAGGTGCTCATGTTGTTAAGTGTGTCCTCTATTTCTTCCTGCTTATGTGTCACAGCAAGTTAAATAATGGATTTTTTACCCGTAGATGGATAGGTTCGAACACTTGAAAAAGGAAGGACAAAAACACAGTGTGAGAGGTGGCAGACGCGTATAGGTTAGAGAAGAAAATGTGTTCGGTTTATGTCACCAGTTTGAATCTAATCTCTGTCCAGTTCCTCCTAAAGCAACACTCTTTGTGCACGCTTGCAGCAAAGCAATGTCAGCATGACGGATAAATACTTTCATTATTTAAACCTTCTGCTGTGTTTGTTTCAAGGTTTCAGTGGTTGCACACCATTTTTCAGACTTCAACTGACCAAGAGACCAGAGTACAGATTTCTACTGGTCTGATGTCCATTCCTTGTGTGTCTTGGACCAAGCAGTCCTCTTCTTCTTGTTGGTCTCCCTCAGTAGTGGCTGGTTTGACCATGAAGCCTTGATTGACGCAGCATCGTCTGACAGTTGAGAAGCGTCTGCTGTTGAATGAAGTGCTGTTAATTGGCGATTTCTGAGGCTGGTAACTGTAATGAACTTATCTTCTGCAGCAGAGGTAAGTCTTGGTCTTCCTTTCCTGGGGTGGTCCTCATAGGATCCAGTTTCATCACCATTGTTTGATGGTGTTTGCGACTGCGCTTTCCAGATTGACTGACCTTGACCTCATGTTTTAAAGTAATGATGTGTTTTCTCCTTACTTAGTTGAGCGGTTCTTGACGTAATATGGTTCAGCACTGTGATGGAATAAGCCTTCCATTCTACTTTTCTACGAAGAGGGTGGAAAGCTTCGAGTTGTCTAAAACTCAGCACATCTCCCCTGTCATCTCTGGTCCTGCCACTCCCTCCTGCCCTGCAGTAACCCCCCTTTTCCTGCCATTCCTCATCACCTGACTTCCCCCGCCTACCTGCACACCTGTTTCCACTTTCCCTGTCAGCCTTGCAGTATATATACCGGCCTATTTCCATTCATTCCCTGCCAGATCATCTGTTGTGCCGCCTTAGCGTCCTAGCAATCCATTACTGCCTGCTTGTGTTCTGCCTGCATGACCCCCTGCCTGCCTTTTGGTCTTTCTGCTGCTCATCCTAATCCCTTTATGGATATATGTGTTTGTTTTTCTCTGCCTGCCTGGTTTTGACTTTTGCCTGTCCCTGACTATGAGTAAATTTGAACTTTTACTTTACCTTGTTGGTCTCTGAGTCATGCTTTTGGGTGCAGACTTGTTCCCACAGAGCTATACAATGCTTCTCCAATCACTCCGTTGTGACTCATGTGTTATAAATATCAACCATGAAGTAAAACCACACGAGCCCACAATGGACACTGTGCCTACGCTACATTTAAAAAAAAAAAGTACATTAATGTTTTGTGTCAGCAAAAATACATGTAGTTCATATTGAAGTTTTTTTTTTTTTCTTTGGTTGTTATTTTGCTGCACAATAACACACATTCAGTGCAGGGTTTCTGAACAACATGTGTTTTACTGCTCACATGAGACTAAAATAATTAAAATCAGTGAGGCGTGAGCGCTTCGGCCCCGGTCGTGAACGGCTCCTGTAAGTTTTGCAAACCACCAGATATCAGTGTGGCTTCTTACTTTGTTTGGTGCTAATTAGCAAATGTTTGCATGGCAGCATGCTCAACCAAGACTGTGAACAGGGTAAATACTAAAGATTAGCATGTTACCATTGTTATTGCATTAGCATGCTGATGTTAGCCCAAAGTACCACTGTGCTTGAGGATGGCCTCACAGAGCTGTTTGTACGGCTATGACTCTCAGCCCTGGACCAGGAACAGCTCTATGACGGCATCGTTTTTGGTCATTTGTTCCTGGTTTATGTGCATACAGTAAGTAGGATATGTATTTAAATAATTTTGGCTGTTTTTATGATCTGAAGACTGCATGGGCTGTTTTATTTTAAAAATTGTCTGGATTCTCTGTGCTGTGTCTGGTCTGCCTTGGCCAGTTTGGTCTGCTCTGATCTGCTACTTAACACGGCTGTTTGTGGCATCTGGTTTCCATGGACTTTGTCTTGTTTACCTAAAACTGCAAAATTTAAAAAAAAAAAAAAAAGAACCACAATCAAACAATTTAAATTCTTCATTCACAACAACCACTGAACACATTTACATTGTGGACTTTTGGCGTAAGTGTAGCGAGCTCACATTATGGATTCTTATCCAGAGGGAGGGTGGTCGTAAGCATCCTGTGAAAACGTTATGAAATGTTTTTGCTCTATGTGACTCTCACTACCTGTGCATTTCCTCCTTTCCTCAGAGGCAATGAAGTCAGATTTCAGTGCCATTGAACATGCTTTCTGTGTTTGCTGCATTTAATAAGTACGAGAGTCTTTTGGGACAACGTGTGGTAGCCTTCAGTGTGCATACGGTGCAACAGTGTGGGTGTGCAGTCATGAAGCAGTACAAAAACAAGGAAATATTTCCAGCGGGGAGGGACACTTGTATATTGATTTAACTGTCGACAGCAATTCCACATGGAAAAACAGAAAGCAAATACATCCAGATTCAGGTTAGAGAAAGATCAAGACGATGGGATTTTTTATTATTATTATATACATGCTTCAATGTTATTGTTTTTAGAGGATTTCTGTTATTTCTGTTTGCATACAGTGTCTCATACTAAATAAAGAACAACCCACCACGTCAGCTGACAGCAGTCTAGCTTCCAACCCGTTTATGCTTGAACCGCCTTTTTCCATCAGTTCATAATATCTTAAAAGAAAAGTCAACAACATCTCCTATAATAGAGCAGTCCATCAATTTCCCCTCAAAACTATGTGCTCGAGAGTTAATCCCATTTTAAGGGGCAATTGTGAATGTGGCACACTATAAAGCCTCTTCTTGGGTCGGGGGTGATAGTGGTAACAAGACCCAACAGGGTGCTATCAGGTTGCATTTCAAATGTCACCAACCTGTCATTGTGTTGCCTGACAGCTGTGAATGGCAGAGACAGAGAGGTCATAACGGGGAATTTCATCCGCTCTCTGGCGAGAGGGCGAGGCGAGACATGTGCACCTCTGTCAAGGCAATCCAGAGCTCGGCTGACAGATAACTGATACCTGGGCTTTAAAAGAAATGAGAATGAGAGCAAGTCTAGGGCATCATAATCCCTTTGGAAAGGTTTTCCATCTGTCACAAACGGTGGTGACCGGGCTTGGGTAATTTCCCCCCAGGATTTACAGAGAACATTAAAAAAAAAGAGCCATGTAATATTCCCTGTACCTCAGAGAGGCTGGCTGGTAGGCAGCAGTAGCAGTGCCAGGTGGAGGGATATGAAGATCCACCCTGTTCATTTCACATTAAGAGCCAATATGTACGTTTGAAGGGCTTGATGGGCTTGCATCTGCGGGTAGAAAATTTAGATATACATTCAAATCCGCTGTATGGTTTTGGTTTGATCACATTTGATTGACAGCGGTCTGGCTACATAAGCAGATTTTAATACCAATATCACAAATTTCTGATTTGTGCACAGAAGTTCACATCACCTTTTTTTCCCCACAGAGCTCTGCCTGCTTTAAAACAGTGTGAAGAACAAAGTGCAATCACCATGTGAAACCACCAAACCTGCTGCTGTATGTTGCACGTTTGCTCACAGCGAGACACTGATTGAGAAAATGCCTGTGTAAGCTGCTTTTGTTCTTTTTACTCCTTCTCTTCCAATCCTGTTTTCTAGATTTAATTTGCCCCAGCAGGAATCGTAATGACCACGTTTTATTTCAACATGGAGAGGAAATGTTCTGTAATGTTGCTGATGCTGAATAAATCATTAAAGATGTCACTGAAATCATGAGCTCTCTCACATCGTATCCAAAGCGCTGTCGTCGTTGAATGGATGCAGACCTCGGACTCTGGAGTCACACTTCTGACCTTTCTACGCCCACCCTCCCGGTGGAGGACCCACCGGTTGTAAGGTGTTTTGGCAGCGCTCTGAGCGTTTTGGCTGCCGTGCCCTCGGTGAGCTGCGTGATGATGACAGCGATGACCAGGAGAACAGCAGTAACTTCCTCACCACCGTTTCTCTTTTTCTGCACGGAGACATGTGGTCATGGTTGCGGTCATATCTCTGGTGTTATCGTGTCTCTCTGCATAACAGTAATGCCGTTTTTTGGACTAATGTATGCAGCTTGCAGAGGTTGTTTGATAGTTATATTCTGGCATGAAGTAAGGGTCACAGTTGCTGTCATCTGTTTAGAAACCTTATTCTGTTCAAGAAAAAAGTGATTTATGAGAAAGAGGCTCTCTTTCAGACGTCTAATGAGATCTACCAAAGACAAGGGCAATTAATTAAGGAAATCTGAGCTAAATTGAAATAATATTACGCATAATATGAAATCAAGTCTAAGAATTTTGTTCATAAAGATATAAATGTGATGCCAGACAAAAGTTCATGACTGAAACATTATTTCTCTAATAAAGTCGTAGCTGGCGGTGTGCATAACCAGCGAGAGAAAATGAGCTGAATGTCACAGCAGCAGTGATCTGCAGAGACACTCTGGATATTAAGACATAGGCACAGACAAATCGGCTGTAGGGTCAGAGGTCACTAGAGCTCATTGCCCTTGACAAGCTTCTGCCTTCTATAATTGGATCCAGCATCATAAATTGTGTTATTCCACAGATGGAAGGAGACACAGATCTGGCAAAGGATTTGCCTGCGGGTCATATTAATGGGCCATTGCTTTCTCGTGTGCAAAGACAGCTTAACACAGTTCAGAGGCTGCTTTCATTTTTTATGTGGCTCCAAAGCACAAAAACAAACAAACCAGAGAGGTCTGTGTGTTCGCTATGATATGCTGCGTGTGTATTAGAAGGCTGTGTGATTTACTTTACTCATTTTTCTTAATTTGGAAAAACTTAAACCAGAGATCGCGTAAGTTTGTTGTGCGGCGTTAATTTCACATACACATTTTGGAAGTAATGTTTACAAATGACACTCTCTCTCGTCTCTCGCCGTGTCCTTACATGGCACCAAGAGGACACCGATGCGCCTGTGAGACTGCGGTTTGTGTTTCGAGGTGTTGTTGTACTTCATACACCTGCCTATTTTGCTTCCCACCACCTATTGTTTGGCAGCTGCGATAGCTGGTGGGTGGCATTCGCTGCCTGAGCGCAGTTGATGTTGGAAAGACCTGTGGACCAAGAAGAGACCTGTGGGTGTGAGAGACAGATGCCGGGGCCCTACAGTGCTGCGCACTGAGTCAAACCTTGTGTGATTTACTGTATGTTTGCACCACCTTTGCCGAGGGGAAAACTACGTGGGAAGTGGCATGTCTCCCTGATGGCTGGTGTGTGTCAGGTGCAGTACGCTCCGGGGAGAGACCCGTGGGGATGAAAGACTGGCACTTTCGTCCAGTGTCAGCTGGGTTTCCCGCCACTTTCGGCATGGCAGTTCTGGCCAACTTCGTGTAAAGTGACAGTTATTGAGCTGTGTGCTTTAAACAAAACATCGCTGCCCTTTTGCCCTCCGCTGCGCAGCACTTCGGGTCTTCGTCATGGATGTATTAAAAGTGTCGGGTAATCCACTAGAGCCCAAGAGTGCTATGCCCACACTGTACAAATCCCTTAGAAGATGCAAAGACTGTCAGTAAAGAGTGAGAAGGACAAGACACAAACTTGAACTAGTCAATAATACAATAATTACTGTTAGTATAAAACTTTAAATCATGAAAATGTATAAGCGTTATGAAACAAGCAGGTAATGCACATACCTGGATGCAGATACATCGATTTGAGGAGTCGTACGATGATTTTTTACAGACCGACCAATAATATTTTTATTGTGAATTAAAATGTAAAGCTAAGCAGCATTTCATATTCTTGATCGGAGCAGCTGTGGCTCTGAGGTAGAGCGAGCCGTCCACTAATTAGAAGATCAGCGGTTCGATCCGCTCCAGCCTGCATGTCGAAGTGTCCTTGGGCAAGATACTGAACCTCAAATTGCTCCCAAAGGCTGTGCCATCAGTGCATGTGAATGGGTGAATGACATGCATATGACATGTCCATTTACCATTTAAACAGTCCACGACCAATAGGACTGACAAGTAGACTCAGGGGTAACAAGCCTAAAAGGTTAGAAACCAGTGGTATAGTGGCAGCCCAATGGGACCACTTATAAGGTGGTCTCTGCGTCAGTGTTACAGCAGGTACAGGTACAGTATATGTGTAAAAGCAGAGTGATTATTGTACACTGGGATGCAAACTGTGGAGGCAGAGCCCTCTCAAAGCCCTCAGCTTTCCTGCCATGCTAGCACCACGAGCTCAAGACAAATAAGGGAATAGGGGAGTTATGAACTCACCCAGTTCCCACATGTTTGAGCTCATCAACACTGGCTTAACAGGTGCATGCAAATTCCCCGAACACTGAGCCGTGAAGACAAGAAGCTGAATGGACAGAGCAGCGTCATGTAGCTCCAACTGACTTCAAAGAGCCAGGATTACAAAATGTAGCCATCAATCTTTTTGTGTGTTTTTCTTGTACTTGCGTGTGTTTTCAGAGCGTCTACTCATTTCCCTCCAAATTCTGCAGACGTGCCCATGTGAGACTCACAGGTGTGAATGTTTTTTTTTTGCCCAATATATGCTGGCATATGCTCGGGCCGCTGGACTCATAAAGAAATGTCAGTGGATCTGAAAAAGATGTAAATGATTTATTTTGCCGTCCAAAGTAACAGATCGCAATTTTAAGGTTTCAATTCAAAAATCTAACACAAAAGTCCCCGTTGTTAAAACCGATCAGACACTTACCCGTTCACTCTCTCTCCCCTCGGTTAAACAGGTAAATATGGCTCAGGAATAGTAATGAGAGCAACAGTGCATGGCCTTGAAATTATGCCTGTCTGATGCTCACCCTTGAGACACAGTTGAACAGTTCAGTGCTGAACCAGAGCGGAGCAGCGTGAATGAATATGCACTTTGACTGGGTGAGTGGAAACCATAACCTCCTCAGCCCGGCTGTCTGACAGCCTCCTGCTGTTCAGCACTTGACTTGTGGCAGCTTACAAAGTTTTTGTTTTTATTATGGATGGTATGTTTTGGTGGGTAACAAACTAAGCCACACTTTTTTTTTTTCTTCCTTTAGATGAAGTCATGAAAGCTGCTCAGACTGCTTTATTATTTGCAGCTACGTGTGCGTGCACTACGAGCACTGGTCCAATCGTTTTTTCACACCTACAGTGTAAAAACTTTTTAAACATATTTATAACTAATGATATCTGTGCAACTGCCATATCAAAAACTGAGTCCTAGATAAGTTAACATAGGAAAGTGCTTAAAGATCAAGTTAGATCATGTTTAATCTTTTTAATAATTTTATTTAGTTTTGTTATTTTCCATAATGCAGTGCAGAAAACAAAGGCCAAAAGATCAGTGTATTACTGGGCACATTAATTATTAATTATTATTTATTAAGATTGTGAATCATGCATCTTAAACTGTGTCTAACTTTCTTTGCCGGATCAGGTCATGATCATCATGTCAGAACTACATGAATATGTCAAAACATAATAGAGTTTTGGGCATGTCCAGAAAAGGTGGGTGAGAGAGCCTTGTGTGCAGATTTACACTGATCAGAGACATTTTGGATGCTATTCCCCAATGGCAAAACGCCTTGAGTGGTGATACAGAATTGAAAGCCTTTCGAGCAGCATCACTCAACAGACGCATCAGCCAATCAGAAATGTGCCCTTTTGGATCAATAACTAATTCCCCCAGATTTCGATCTAATTTCATGTATGGCTCTACAACAACTTTACGGGCTTATCCCCTAACTCATAATGTTTGGTTACATACCTGAGCAGATAAGGTGGTATTCCTAATTCATTTTAAGAATACTCGATATAGTGGAAGGGTTGAAGAAAGTTGTATCGATAAGTTACATTTGTGATCGTTTCATTTTTTACGAGGCAAAGAATCAAAAGAGTGTGTGTGACCCCTGATCACAACTTTCAAAGTTTCCAAAGAGTAAAGTCTGTCATTCATTTCCAGGAAATCAGAAATCTTGACAGAATGATGAGTGAGAGAGCAGCGAAGGATGAAGATCAGGTGTATCGCTGCTTTTTATGATTAAGGTCAAGGACCAATGAAGTCGAGAATGCTCGGAAATTAAAACATTGTGATATTTTTGAGCCCTCTCATTTTATATCAACTTACAGACATGTAAGAAATAATGTATTCTTGAAAAGGACTTGTGCTAACTCATGATTTGGAACGATTGCAGCAACCCATAAAGTGTTTCACTCTGACATGGGACTCCTGTGTTGAGCTCGATCAGGGGAAAAAAAAAAAAAAAAAAAAAAAGGCAATTTCATTTCAGTTTTATTCAGGTATCTACAGTAATCTGCCCGTCCTCTTCAGACATCCTCCCAAACCTAGATCCTGAGGATGAAAATGAAATGAATATATTTGACAAGAACCGCGCACTTTCGGTTGGTTTTTTGGCAAATCATTTCAAACACACATCTCATGCTCACGCATCACTCCACGAGTTACCCTCAAGGTATGAACGTCAAGTGTGGTATTACGTGACGGGAGGGGGGAGCTGGTCACCCGAAATCACACTCGACTGGATAGATGTATGTGTACAGCATGACGGTGCAGTCAGACTAAATTTTGCCTGGGGGAAATTACTCACTGGATGCAGTGATATGTAGGCAGACAATAGTGTGGTTGTTAACATTGACTGTGGGAGCCAAGTTATACAGCTTCTTATTAAACACTTTGCTGTCATATCATCGCCCATACTCCCACTGTATCCAACTGGCATCCCTTCTACATATACATATATATAGGGATATAAAGAATCACTACTTTTTGAATGAGTGGTCAATCCCAAACCCCAAAATTAAAACTGGCAGCACGTTAGAGATGCTTGCCAAAGTCAAAGTCAGCATAAAGACTGAGAGGAAATGCCAAAAGACATATGAATAATAATAAGCACAGGATTACATTCTAAACTTATTTTTTACTGTATCTAATATGGAACTTCCTCGAAATTTTGTCCACAGTCTGCATAAGCAATAAAACATACATTGTGAAGTGGTGCTTTGGCTGTGTTCATTGCCCCAGAGCAGCACTATATCTTGGAATAAAACCCTTACAGTAAAGAGCAAGTTGACTCACTGTAATGCACTGCACTGTACGGCCTGTCACAAGGAAGAGAAGCTCAGTGGAGCGAGAGGAGAGAGGACCAGAGGGGATGTGGAGAAGTGGACTGGGGCTAAGTGTTATGCGGAGACAGGCGGTGACCTCGTGGGAAAGGTACACACCATCTCGGTTCATGAATTGGCTCCAGAAGGGAGCTGGCAAGTGGCAAAACGGAAGAGAATTGTATCGACAAGCTATGCCTGGGCAGGCCCTGAGCAAGGCCATTAGCCATGTTGCCGAGTCACCAGGGAAAGCTCCGTCAGTCTGAGATTTCACTTCACCTGAGTGTTGATGGGAGCTCTCCCCGGCCATCCGACCCAGCAGCCAAACACGGAGGCAGAATTCCAATCAAGGTGCTGATGAGAAAAGAACTGCAAAACTAAAGTAATAAATACCTCTGATGTAGGGAATGGATCGGGATAATGGTCTTGTCCCTGTGCTCATCTCCCTCTTTTTAATGAGATTATTACAAGGTCCTATTACCCAAATGACTTGTTCTGTCCTTCCTTAACTTTTACTAATTCACACCATCTATTGTTAGTACCTGAACATCGGGAGGCTATTATCACCAGAGGGCTCAGCAGGAATGCAGCATGTACTTTGTGAGTTACCTTCTGGCTGTCTTTAGAGAAAGGAGACTTAAATAGCTGCAGAGACGGTTGTTATGAACAATGTAAATTGAGTCTAGTTTACTAAATTAAACAAAAGAAACTAAAATGAAGTGAGCAAAGAAAGACTCCAGATGAAAGGCGAAAACGCACGCTGATCTATAACAGCATGTAAATGGCAACATGCAACTTAAAGCTGGTGTGACTTTAAATTGCTGATAGATCCATCTTAAACACGCAAGCATGAACCATGGTTTAATGCACTCGTACTCTGTTACTGACAGATGTTGATTGGCTTGTCAGGTCCATGTTGTCCAAGCTGACAATTCCAATAAAGTCAGAGCTTGCAAACTGGAAGTAGTTTCTCGCCAGGTTTTAAGGAATGGGAATTAACACTGTAAACTAAACCTATTTGTATCAAGCTTTGAATTTTACTGCACATGCAATGATGAACAAAAAGGCTTCCTTACAAGTAGTCAAATCAATTAGAAGAACAAAACACGGCGCATTTTAAAGAGAAGTTCGACAGAAGACTTGATTTTGCCGGTTAACTTCTCAACTTGCTCAAGTAATGTGTGAAGTGTACTGCAGGGTGTGGCCAGTACACTGTGACATCACTGCTGGGCGTGATTACAGGTGCACGTGATCGAGTTGAAAATTTTGTGTACAATGAAATTTTAACCAGGAAGTTTTAGATGATGCAGTTTTCACACTTTTCGGAGCAGAACAAACAGAACATAGAGCGAGTTTGAAAAAGCCATCCTACGCCTACCTGATGGAGCAAACACTGGAAATCATCCGACCAACAGGTACTTACGTATCGAGGTGGTGAGCCAGAACAGAAAAGTTTTTATTGAACAAAGACTTGGCTGAGAGACTTTAAGCGAGTGCTGTTCTGTGTTCAGGGGAAATCTTAAGTAACTACACCTTAATACCTGCAGGCGTAGCGATCATAACTTTTCACTTCACAATAACTAGGAAAGTAATTTCTGTCTGGGTGATTCAGTAAGTAATAAAGCAACGCGCAGAGGTATTTGTGTCCAGTTAACTTGTGATGGATGGATATTTGCATTGTTTCTCCATGCTTTACGTGAGCCTCTTCCTTTGTTTCTCTCTCTGTCTTTGTCTTTGTCTCGCTCGCTCTGTGCCTCTGTCTGTTTGTTCTTTTCTCTCACCTGTTTGAATTCAGTCTTCGAGCTTTGTGTCTTGTGTGTTTGTTTTGTTTTCTCTCTTCCAGGTTTTCACGGTGGAGAGAAGGTCGTGTGGCTCAGGTCTGTCTGTCTGTGCGTCTGTCTGCCTGTCGGCCTGTCTGATGATACCTGAAGTTGCTCATCCATTTTTAAAGGACCAGTGCAACCAAGTCAGTTTTTAGTTTATCCATTCTGGGCAACTGTAGACACACAGCGGTTCAAGATGTCAAACCTCATGGAACATGACCTACAGCTATGAATATTATGTTCAATTCCTGTCATATTCTTTTAAATAAAGCCCTCTAAATCTTACATACAGGACTCTTACAGCACAGCAGTGTGCAGTAAGGGAGAAAGATGTAGGTGTGCATGCGAATATCAAAATCCCAAAATAGAAAACCAAATACCTACTCAATAAAAAGAATATCCAGATGGATGAATATTTGCTCCGGTGCTAATTTACATGATCCTGTCCCCAGATGAACATAGTTTTAAAGTGGCTTGTTGACATTGTCGTCTTGGCGAGATTAACTGCAAAGACAAACTGCAAAATCTGCATATACAGAAATGTTTAGAGCTTGTTGTAAATTTGTTATCACCGCCAATCATTCTGGTGTAGGTGGGGATGAATTGAATGTACCTGGGATGAAAATTCACACAGACTTCATTGTTTTTGCTGTATTTTATTTATTTACTTTTTCCACTCCATAATATCATATTCTGTGTCTAACAAGCGCCGACCTATCCTTAAAGCGTGGTCTAAGAAAAGAAAAACTGACATATTTGAGAGTTTAACAAGATGTTACAGGCCATTGCCATGTTGCAAAGTGAGCATCCAACTGCAGTCCCCACTTTTTGACAGTGGTGACAGACTGTGATGCGCCGCTCGCCTAGCAGTGCTGAGAGAGGCGTCTATTCTGATCAGCTCCACTTGGAGCAGGATATTTGGAGTGAACACTGTCAAAACCCTCTGCAGTCCTCATGTCAGCCGAAGACAACTTGTGCCACAGCACATCAGTCAGAGACAGGCCTCAATACCACTGTTGCCATGAGAGAAAATTTGGCGTGAGAGTGTGAATGCATAAAAAAAAAAGTTTGCAGATGACATTTTTCTTTAACACCGAGCAAATAAGTCTGGGTAGACATGACTCAATCAATTTTTAATAAACTCCAGCATGGTAGAAGTTATGAACTAAAAAACAGCAAGTTGGGTATAAAATAGATTTTAGGGGAACATTGAGGATATTTGTGGCATTTTAAATACTAGCGAGATGTTTGTCACATTGACAGAGAGGCATTTCTTAACGGTAATAGGACTGTGTGATTAATAACAAACAGTAAAATATGAATTGCATTTATGGCACATTTGTCTGTGTCTTGTTTACTCCCTATCCATCCATCTGCCAGCCTCTCTGCGTGTCTCTCACCATATACAGTATCTGTGTGAATGTGCTCTTCCCCCTTAGTTGTCTATCACCACCTACAGTATGTGTTGGCGTGTGCCTTTGTGTATGCATGTGTTCGCTGTCTGACTCTATAAGCCAGGGGAGTCGAGGGAGTTGTCAGAAGGTGGTTGCCCTGGTTTCCTTAGCAAGAAAGATTAGGGTTGTGCAGGAGATGCAACCTGCTTGACTGTAGCAGGGAAAAAATAACCATCAGAAAAAGCTCCCAAACCGGAGAAATTCACCACCGAAGCCAGACAAAATAGATTTAATCTCATAGTACTGAGACTAATCAACACCTCGCTTTCCTTTCCCTGTTGTGTACCTTCACAATATGCAGCTTTTCAGTCGTATTTGATCAGAAGCAGCCATTGTGACAAAGGATTAAAACTCTTCCATGCGCTCATCTCAGCTTCTTGGATGCAGTTTGCCCGATGATGGATTTTGCATATCCAGCTCGCAGCCTCCTTTGGCTTCACTAAATGAATTAAGGAGGCCTGAGTAGCTACATTTTTAGCTTCATGGACTAGATGCACATTATCTTGAGCCGTTGAAAGCCTAAATACCTGCTGGGCCTCGCTATGACCGTTCGGCTGCCATCAAGAGCCCGCAGAGAGGTCGGAGAGGAAGAGAGACTGCACAGGATAGAGAGAGTACGCGGGAGAAGAGTGGCTGATGACAGCGAAATCGATTAATTGAATGAGTGGACAACTCTTGCGCGGATTGAGTTGCACTGCTGTGATAAAACAAAGTGCACATTATGTTTTTAAAATGAGTAAAAACCGAGTTAAGCACCTGGAGGCCGAGCAATGATAGCGGCTGCATTCGCCGCTTCACATCCTTCATGGTTGCAGGAGCTCCCCGCGCTTCGCTGCAGCTCGGAGAGACGCAGAGGCACCAGAAGACGCCTTTGCTTTCCCTCCCTGGAGATTCACTTCCTCCATTAATATTTAAGTTTGTTTATGTTTAGCTCTTTCTCTTTATTGACCACACTCAGGCTTCTTTTTATATATATTTACATATCTTTGTTTTCATAATGCAACAGCCCTCAGCAGTCAGATTTGTGTATTGTCTCGTGCAAAACTCTTTGCTTACACACAGGCCCCCCCCTCCAAAAAAAATAAAAATAAGAGCACAAAATCTTGCACTGGTATTCGAATAAAGCACACAAGCTAAGCATGATATAATATAACCCATACTGTGTTGCTACAGTTCAGTATGTAGTCAAGGTCTCCTCTTTATCTCTCATATGGCGATGTATACGTACCAGCACTGTTACCTTGAGTTTCTGTCTCTTCTGTGAAAGCGGAACGTTCACTGCATCCATTATCAGCGGCATCATTAAACTCTGCTATGCAATGTTATCCCTAATAAGATCCAGTTTAATGCTCACTTAGCTGAGCGCTAGTCAATGATCTATGACCACCCTATAACTCTTACAAGAACCACGCTGGTTCGCTGCCAGCTCTCTCTGAGATCAAGATAGGGCAAGATAACCAGATCACAGGTGCACTACATCAGTCTCTGCTAGTGTCAATGGGATTACCTGTCCTCTGTAGTCCGAGCTGTACGGAGGGAGAGATGGAGCAAAGAAGCTGGGGAAATAGGTCAAGCACACTGATAAGGGCAGGTGTTCTATTGAAGATGTCTCTACCGTCTCCAGGGGACCGAGTACAGCGAAACATTACTACTTCAATAGGAAAGAGAAAGCTTCTGCTAAAACCACTGCAGCGGTTCAAAGGGTTCTCTCCAATAAACGCTCAGGTTAATCTAAAGTGAAAGTACTAATGTTACTTACAGGTCTGAGCCTTGTAATCAATGACATTAAAAAGGCGCACCGCGGCAACGACACCGCCTCCCTTTCTTTCTCAAGCACCGCAGATAATGTGATAAATATGAATTACCTATACTTCTTTTTGGTGTGCCTTGGAGAGATATACATATTTTCCAGTCGTACTAAGAGACTGTCACAATTACACGGGTCCTGAAGGGTTTTATCAGGATCCAGATGGGAGGATTGCAAAGCTGGGATAGCAATCTGGTTAAAAAAAAACTGCTCTGCTCTGAAAACCGATGCTGCGATACTGAAGGAACAGCACAGAACAGTAGGGAAGCTGAGGAATGTGCAGTCAACACTCCCAAACAAGGAACAACAGAAAATGCATTCTGTATGTGTTGTATTCTAGTGCTGGGAGGGTTGAGTGTTATGCTGCCTCTGTATAATGTAGGTTTTCATTATTGGGTGATGATATGGAGATATGAAGTGAAAGTATCCACCCAAAATATTACACTATAGACATACCTCATACATAAATATCATGCCAGCATCAGAAATAAGACATGGAGACGCTGGAGGTATTTAAATCAGAACACTAACAGCTTCTAAAGGTTGTTAACTATGCGTGTTAATCCACATACCAAAAGGCTAACAAACACCGAGTCCTCCATCCAACGTTCCTAGAGCGCTCTCTTCAGTATTCTTCTCCCTACACGCTGGAGATCAGCACGTACAGGAAGTGTTGAGCGCTCTGAGTAAGTAGTTGGCATTGGCAGCAGTTGAGTCGAGTCGAGTGTACAGATTTGTAGTACTGAACGGTCTCAAGAGCAATGCAGCTACAGTGCAAAACATGTATCAGTCAGTCACCGCCCACGCTGCTTTAGAGCAGGCTAAACTTTGAGTTTCTAAAACTATTTGAGACTGTAATGCTCCCATCGACATGACTGGCAATGAGTTCGGTCACACATAGAGTTGGGTCGGTTGGAGAAGGTAAAATCTTTTGTGAGTGTTGGACATTTGAGTGCGAGCAGCACACCTGGTATGCAAGGAAGTTGTGAAAGTACAAGTAGAAAATGACAATTTGTTCATTTTTTTGTCCAGCGTATTAATGTTTATAATATATTCCCTGTTAGAAAACAATCCATTATTTGTATTTAGAGTAATAATGTCAAATCAATACACCATATCTATTTGCGCAGGTGTTTGCCCTGTGGGCTCCAAGTAATAATTATCCGCTCATTTGTACAGCAGATGAAAAACACATCTCCTTCTGGTTTGTAAATGCTGATTATTGACACGCCAACTAATGTGAAAGTAATTTGTGTTCGCGGCCAATGGAAGCGCTGAAAAACAAGACTGAGCGTCTTTGAAAATCAAGTCAACAGAAACATGAACAACTCTAGTACCCAGAAACAGCTGAAGGATAATTCCAGTTTATAATCACTTGATAGTGACGCTGCCATGTTTCCTGTTCTCTGGAATTACTTTGGGGAGTTTTCACGGTCCAAAGTATAAAAAGAGTAAGATCATGCTGTCTGTCGTCAACTTACAGAGAAGAACTTTGAGCAATAATGGTGCATTTCTGGATCAAAATAATAGAATGAAACTCATTTTAATGTCGAATTAAACTCCATGTGGGAAGACCGAAACACACATCCTGTCTCCAATTCATTACCAGACCGGTGCAGAGGCTTCAGACCCCCTGATGATACCCTAAACCTTTATGTCTAAGCAGGACTTTTGATTGAACTCACACAACAGGATTATATATAGGATTTTTTTTCTCACTATGCAGCATTTAATTTTAATGAGACAAGTTCTCAGGTGTAGCCAGAGGGATGATGTCATTGTGATGAAAGGCAAAGTGGTCGTGTCTTTCATGTTGGCAATCCCTCCATTAAATAACAGATGAAAGAGCAGCTAAAGAGAAAAGAGAGCCGGTCATGCTGGATAGAAAAGACAAAGCTAATGCTTAGAACAGGATTTCAAGGACAGGTGGCATTGTATCTCTGAACTGACACTGAATCTGTCGACCCCTCTGTCATCTTGGGAAAGAAGCTTTGACCTCGGTGACGGATTTTGCATTTGGCATCCTTTTGACTTTCCTCCAACGCCAACATGAAATAGAATCAGGGTACTTTGAAGTTAGGTGTCAAAACATGAGTCCTCACTTGGTAGTGAATAAGTTATGACGGTACCTCTTGTGGTCAAAGTTTTATATTCTTCAAGGTTTGTTTGGAGAAGTTCAAAACATACGATATATGTGTTCAGTTGGCTTTTACTGCAGAAATGTGACGACACAATTTAAACATCAGAGTGATGCTGATATTAAGGGTGGCAAGAAACTGAATTAACAGCCTAGTTTATTTAACGTAAACACTGGAGCTCTTTTTAAAGTACAATTTTTGGGTACTATTTTCATTCCCATCACTTTGACTCCTCTACATTCATTTTCCTTACTTCTATATATTCATTGGATGAGAACTAGCTTCTAGTCACTTTGCATATAAGGATTTTACATTAATAAACATAGGATAAGCACATTTAATAGAAAAAGGTTTAACAGTGATTCCCAACTTTTTCTTGTCTAGAGAACTTTGGTAAAACAACTCATAGACTGAGATCTGAAAGGCAACAAAGTGACATTTCACCTCGACACTATCCGGATGGCTTTATTTCATCAACTGTTCAAGGTAGAATTGGAAGAAGTGTTGGAGAAAATAGTAAAACAAAAAGTATAAATTATAAATTCATGCCGCAGATCTTTGTTTTTCCCCTTACTCATTTATTTTCTGACTCATTAAAGGAGCAACTCTGGACTCAGCACTGAGCAGTAAAAAACAAGCTCCAGCTCAACCAACCGCAACATTAATATGTTGCTCAACCATTATTATAAAGTACTTTTATTTGTAATTAAGCATTCTTCTTTACTCCAGTAAAGGATCCGAGTACTTCTTCCACCGGTGACTGGGCTATTCCAGAGGTATTCCTCTGTCCAAATATGTATTCTGTGTTGCACATCACTAACTGCAGGGTACTGAGTGGGTAAATCAATCATCATAAATGAGGGACAGCTGCTACGCAGATTAATTATTCCGCTCACACACCTACTGTTTAGCCTTCTGGAGGCGTCATGAACCAACTTCAACAAGACGTCAGCGACAGGAAGATGGCCGCTTGATAACGCCACCGTGCTCACCCCTCAGTGCAGCCCTCTACACGGGCGCGCATTCACGAACAGGAGGGGTTATTTCCATCTGTTCGTGTAAAACAGTGTTACAGCACTCTACATGCAGCTCATTATATTGATTTCAAACAAGCCATCATGAAAGCGTACAGCAGTTTAGCTTGCCAAGATCTAATTGTCTATTTCCCCAATGTCACTGGATGCTGCGAATTCACCACAACCCCCGTCTCCTCATCTCAACATTCCCATCCCGCCCCCTCATTAAGTGAACCATTTCTTGTGATGCACTAATGGCTCCTAGAAATTGTTTATGGGCAATTTAATTTGTGTGTAAGGAATCCTAATAAACACTCTTGGCACACAGACGAGTAATTATACGTTTGGCTAAATAGATAATTGGATGGGCTTGAAGATAGATTAGTGCATCTGTGGAATATTGGTCTTGTTGGGAAATACAGTAACTTTTAAAAGAATGCAAGACATTGAATTTACAGTAATTGCGTTCCATACTCGTATTATGAGAATAATTAAAACGTTGCTTGATTTGCAAGTTAATGAAACCGGAAGAAATTGCTTTTTGCCTTTTTACATGCTGTCAAGGTAAAGACCAAATATCTAACACTTTGGGTTGGTGTGTTTGCAATATTATCTTAGCTGCAGTACTATCACACTGTATATCTTCATTCGATAAGGTGGTCTCTCTCTGGAAATCTCACATATTGTTTTAGTTCATGGAGGAGTACTAACCTCTGACACACTGTGGAAAGGAGTCTTTCACTGTTGGGTTCAAGCACAGTATAGTAGCAATATAGTCACAATGAGGCTGTTACGGGTTAGAAACTGAATTATATCTATTGATTCAGCATATTCATTTTTAAATTATATTGACCAAGCTAATAATCTGCTAAATTTAGATGCACGAATAATTAATTGTGGGAAATTGCAAAGTGCGGTCAGGTCTGACACGATCATACGTGCACACTGTGTTACATCATCATGGCTCTTTTGATGGTTTAGGTTTTATGCTCGAACAACGCTGACCATTTTGGCACATCGGCGGTGGCGCGAGCTTTCCGTCGTCCTCCGGGGAAGTTTTCATCAGAGGAGCCACCAAACAGACTGAGACTGTGTCAAACTGAAATCTCTACGCGGCAGAGCCTGAATGATTTATGCATTTGTCATTTCTCATTTGTTGAAACAAAGTGTCAACGTTTTTGTTCCATTGCACCAGTCAAGCCTGCAGAGACGAAGAGGTAAGGATGAAGCAGATGTCCTTGAAGGGAGACGGCAAAGTCAACCAGGCAATTTGTCCAAGGCGCCTCTTTTTCTCGAGCGTTTTGTCGTGAAGGTGGCGACGGTGGAAGACAATCACCTTGTGACTCATTTGTAAATTCTCTCTGTACTCGTTCACTGTCAAAGTGAGAGAAGATTAAATGCAGGCAATATTTTAATTGAAATTATATCAACAGCATTTTGAAAATGCCCACCCATGACAGAAACTCATCTCAGCTGCTTAATCCCTTTTGATGAAGAACATCTACAACATCTGGAGGAAATTGCTGAATGAATACTGCTGTCTGTGCATTTTTTTTTTTTTAATCCTACCTACAGTAACTGTACCTTTGTTCTTTAATGAAGAGCACATTACAATTAAATAAGAAAAAACACAAATAGTTTTGATTTAAAAAAAAAACCTTCCAGAGCAAAAACAATAAAACTCACAGTAATGACAAGCAGGACTCAAACTCAGGAATAAGCAGCTTGTTTCATATTAGTCATCGTGCCGTCATGTCTATCCATATAAACCACACTCCTTGAGGACTAACAGATGGAACCTAAATGTTTCAGTCACTCAGGCATTCATAAAACTTGTTACGGAGAGGGCGTCGAAAATACGAACTCACCGCAGCCAATCTGCTTAGTGATTTATAAGAAGATTAAATAAGCTGGAAAACATCAATGTCAGGCCGATGTAAAGTGAGAACAAACACGATGGACTCCGGGAGGGGATGATTTCAGTTCAAGTCGATACAAACCTTGTGAAATCAAATATGGCACAGGAGCACCCCCCACGCTCCCTCAGCGCTGCATCTGGTGGACATGACCAAACAACTTTGTGTTTACTATTGTATTTGTGCACATCACATAGTGCACATTATCACTATGAATTTTATAAATACCAGAGTGAGTGGAATTGGATCCAGGACAGTGATATATATCTTATATCAGCACCATATTTAGCCAAATACATTGATTGTAAAAAGTGCAGTGAAAAATGGACAACGAGGGCAAAGAACGGGAAAAACAACACGACCGGTCATGTCGCACTTCTTCTACTACTGTCCGGACAATTATTTACTATTTCACATGCATGTGGTGTTCCAGCTACTGCACGTGCTTTGGACTCGTTCCATAAACAAACTTGTAGAACTGATTTGACAGTGAGTAATATCCCCACCGCCGTTTATGTGGCATCGCATGCATGCAAAAAGCATGCAAGTAAGTACTGTATTCGCACTTTTGCATACACTCACGTACACCGGCACAACTTTTGGGGAAGCTTGGCCTCATCCTGTCAGTGCAGGAGCTGATAGACAGGCTTTTGCTGTGTGTGTCAAAAGAAGTGGTCCAGTATAGACTTGAGGGATTCACTAACTGAACGCTGAACAGGGGAAGAAAGAAGGTGAGGGAGAGAGAGAGAAGGAGACACTGACAAAGAGAGAGAGAGAGACAGACGTGGAAAAGG
This sequence comes from Nibea coibor, assembly GCA_023373845.1. Classification (NCBI taxonomy): domain Eukaryota; kingdom Metazoa; phylum Chordata; class Actinopteri; family Sciaenidae; genus Nibea; species Nibea coibor. Next base: position 5,455,155 of record CM041725.1, read on the forward strand.
AGAGACAAGAGGAGAGGAGAGAAGTGAGTGTGTGTGTGTGTGTATATATATGTCTGTATATATGTGTGTGTGTGTGTGTTGTGGAGAGGGTTTAAAGTGCCCCAGGCTAAACCACGTGTGAAGATCCAGGCAGGTCCTGAGAACTCCCTGCTGCTGGGGAAACAAGACAAATCAACAAGCCCAGATGTATAAACTTTAACGCTCTGTCCTTCCTTGTAAATGCATGAGCTATACCCAAAGCCCACTTTGACATTTCGCTAACTCAGTTTGGGACAGAGCACTTTGAAATCCTGGTTCACGGGCAGGTAGGGTACAGCTGTACTGAGGTTAAACTGAAATAAATCAGAACACGTGGACTCACATTTGAATTAAATGTCCTCAGTTATGTGTTTGTGTTGGACTGATTGGGACACACAGCTTGCCCCATAATTAAAAGGTTATTTTAAAAACATTTTTCTGTGTTAAATCTGTTCCCCCAACGCTAATTGTTCAATCATAGTTAAGCAGCCCTAATTAGGCACTGCAAGTCTGTCAAGCTTTGGCTTTCTCCACAGGGCAAAGCGGTGTGCATGGTGCTGTTGGAAGAGCAACACTCGCCATAAAAAGAGTTTGGGTGGTGGACTTTAGCATTTATAGCATGGCAACATATAGCATGTTAGTGTCTCTTGGCTGTTGTACTGTTTAAGCAACTCTGGCCAACATTACCCAAGAAAGTTGTTTGCCAACACACATGTAAGCCATCACCCAAAAAATCTTTAGTTCTACTCTGAAACCAAAAGAAGACGATGAACATACGAGGAACAAATATCTCTGTCTTACTAGTAACAGATATTTTGACTTCTCAAAGCTGGAAAAACACAGTAACAGTGACTGCTATGTCAAAACACCAGCAATGCATCCAGTCCATGCTAGAGCTAACTGGGTCTACACTGCAGTTTCTGGTGAGGATGCAGAATTTTTGCTTGTGACATGTTTTTTTTTCTTAATCTTTTAGCATTTAGCATAGCATAGCAAAACCCCTATTGCAAGATTCACATTTTAAAGCAACTCAATAGCTGGAAATATTAAAGAGTTAGCCAGAGGCGGCCTTTTCAACCAAGTCATGGAGCTAATGTCAACTGAATTAGCTTGCTAGCTACAGCTGACTGAATCTGCCAGCGATCGTTGTAGGCGGAAAAATCAATCGTGGCCAACTAGAAATAAGAACTTTCCTCTGTCTGAAATAAGAGACCCGTTCTCTTTGGTGTAGTGTAAGTTCTGGTGTTAAACTTGTCACTGTTATCATTGTAAACAGATTATGTGGCATGCAGGAACAAATTAAGGGAACAGGAACAGGGTATTTTAGATATGAACAGACGTGTAGGCTCGCCAGCAGCGCTGTAAAAGAATCACTCAACACACAGTATCAGAGCAGTGTCAGGACAGGGAGGACTAGATACTTTGAAAGTCAAAAGGCTAAGGGCAAAGGAAATGACTCGAGCACAATGGTAGTCTGCTCAATGTTCAATTATTGCTGATGAAAGGGACATTTTGTGGGGCGGACATCAGAGAGTGGGATTAGTGAAAGTGATTTCCTTGTCCTGGGTTGTTTGACAAAGTCTGCCTGTAATCCTCTTGAAAACTTTGCCGCCTTGGCTTTTCCTGACTGTTGGCTTTCTGCTGAGCTAAAGATGGCACACAGTGCAGAGAAGAAGAAAAAAAAAAAAAAGATGCCCACTTGTGATCAAAGCCGTACACACAAAAAATGTAGAGTATAATTTTTTTTTAATATTAATGTACTTTCAGGATCAGCTAAAAACTCAAGCGTGACCTAAATTCTGAATCTCCAGTCTGATTTGTTGGTGTAGCACAACACTGGCCTCCCTTTTATATAGTGGTTTAAGACTGGTTAAACTGATTCATTAAGTACTCTATATAGGAAGCATACAATGATACTGAAGCGCGGATGAAATGTATCATCTTGATTGTGCATTAGCTGCTGATAACAAGTCATTAACGTGAATAGAAAAGCCATCTCATTTTATGCATAATGATTCATAACTCTTAAAAATAATGATAAGGGCAACAAGCTATACAGTGTGTACAATATAGGCATAACATCACTTGCTGTTTTTGTATAACGAGGCTATGAAACAATGCAAATCATTCCATTGTGTTGACGATGATCATTAAATGTTTAATGCAGAAATGAATAGTTTGGATATTGCTAAAAGCATGCAGCCGTTTCCATAATTATTTACACATGAATATTTTAGTAAAGGCTTGTAATTCTTGTAATTCTTCCCAAACACTTTAACTCCTTCACTGTTAAAGATATATTCAGAGACATTCAAGCTTCAATTCTGAAAATCAAAATAGGAGATTATCTGAAATTGGTCCGAGTCTAATTCAAGTCTAATTTCGATACGTGTCTGAAAATGTGATTGTTTTTTCGTGGCGGTGTCTCATCCAGTTCCATGATTCAGCCAAGTGGATCCGAAGACATGAGGATTTAATAAAACATACCAACATTTGGCAAACAGTCACCATTTGAATAAGGCAGGATTATAAAGATGGAGCATGGTGATAGCAATGAGATCCTGACTGCCTGAGGCTATCGCAGAGAAAAGATTTACCCCATAGTGTCCTTTCTGACAGGGAATGAAGAAAATAACACCTTCTTTCCATTTCACATTTCCATGTGAATAGCAAAGCCGAAGATGGATGGACAGATGGACGGATGGATAAATGGATGGATGGAATCAGGTTGCTGCCCCAGTCAAGCCCCTGCTGAAATGTGTGAGTGAAATCAAACCACCTTCCCAGTTTCAACCATTGTTCTCTGACTGCGAGCCCTAACCTCGCTGTGACAGGTACAAGTGAAAGGAGACTTTCCCTACAGTGATCAATACAGTATCACATTTTATGGCTGATGTGCTACAGGCAGAGCCGTCATCACCAGGACAAGTGCCGGTTGGGTACATGTCTAAAGAAACTGTTGGGGAACCTGCCAGACTAGCTAACCTGCAGAGTTCATTTTGGATATCAAAACTATATTTTGAGGTTCCCTTTGAGGGTCTATGGTGTATTTTTTAAAGCAAACACTCAAAGCCAACGGTGTAGTGCTCAGCAACCGCCAGGACAAGTTTATCCTAGCTCAGTACAATAGCCTAGCTCCATCCTCAAAGACTGTTTCAGCACCAACTTTAGGAGCAAATATAAATCTTGATATTTTAAGTTTGTATCTAGATGGTTTCAGTCAGTGTTTGGTTCAGTTTAGGCACCAGAATTATACTTGATTAGGTTTAGGAAAAATGGTTTGGGTCAGTCAGTGCTGACTTGGTTTCATGTGAACACAAACAGCAGATTTCTAGCAAAATGTGCTGAAAGCAATATACTCCTACGTGCAGAATCAGTGTGTACAGGCTCCACAAATCTATGGTTGCCATCTAACAACCTGCAGAGGTTTATGTTATCAAAGGGGTTTTTGTAAAATAGTGTTTATTGTCTTGCCTTCCAACATAAGAACATCTTTACCTAGAGTGAAACCAACCTTTAAAACCAATATTTCCACAGGTTGCGCCTGGCTTTTCAGCAACTAAAAAGCACTAAAAACATTGCCCTGTTCAGTGCAACATACAGAGTGCCGAGGTCACAAATAGGGCGAGGTGGAAAATAAACTTTTCGACAAACTGCGGTCTCCGTGGAAGTCTGACACACCATGCTCATCCATCAAACCAACCTTCACATTCTTACAGTACAGTTTCTGCCTCACTAACCAAGGGACATGCTGCTTCCCACATTGGCACTGAATATTGGCACTGGACCTAAATTGTGTGCAGCAGCATTGTCTAATGTTAATGAAATTGCTGTAATAAAGATCTCCTCCAGACATGTTTTAATAAGTATTAAAGAACTAGTTAAAATTCTTAAAATGACATCTTCAACTTCTTCTCCCTCAAAAATCCAGAATCTATGAATATATGAATATAATATTGTTCATTTAAAAGTTTAAATGCTGGACAAAAGATGTTTCCTACTTCACTGAAAAGTCAGTTCTCAGTGTTTGTGCGACAGAGAAACAGTGGACCATGTTTGGCCTCCAAATCAGTTGTGATGTCATAAAATCCAGCTTGTACGAACACACCTCAAACTCAGATTCGAGGTGAGCACAGAAACTTTCCCCTGTTAGCAGCCTCCAGACTCTGCACATACATCATCCTGCAGAGTGAAGCTCAAGCACCCAAGTGAAGTAACGATAAGCAAAACACATTTTTGACTGGAGGGGGATTTAAAGTTGCACCGGCAGTCAACATTTGTTTCCTTCGACCACAGCTGCAATCTTTTCTCATTAATTCATGACGAAAAAAAATAAAATATATATATATACCAAATGCAAGAGAGATTAAAACAAAGAATAAAACGAGCGAGCAGCTATTTAATCTATATTCTGCAGTGCACAAGATGCAGCAAAACCATGAAGACAGTACCAGCAGCACAGCAGACAAGACAATCTCATAGCATTACATTCAGTAGGAATCTGCGTCACAAGATTTCTAGCAGTTATATACATTGGAAGCAGCAGCTGACAGACAGGTCTGTGTTTCACCCTCAGGGGGCAAAAATTGGAGCTCAAAGACCCAAAACTGCTTCACTCTAAAACATTTGGTGTGCAGCTGAAAAGTTTGGTCTATGTCTGAAATATACCAGCCTTTGTAGATCATTGGCACGATCACGAGATCTCTCATTGGATCTTGATCTGAAACAAAGCCAAAGGTTGGGCAACAACTTCTTTTAATCATGAACAAAACCTGACAACTCATTTTTCTCTCAATAAAGAAATGAAAGCGACATTTTGTGCGTCTGTAGAAATGTATATCTACACACTCCCCAAATTATATGAAGATTGAACCTGCAGACCTTGTGTACAGTATGTGTCAAATTATTCAAAATCAAGGTGGATTACTGCTTTAATCTCCCCACTGGATTAAAATGCCAGAGACAGAGTCTGGGCAAATCCATAGCTCTCTATTCACAGAGGAGTGTTGGCCTCTACGCATATGTATAATCTGTTTAGTATTCCCAGGCAGGTCCACAGCATTTTCTTCAGCCGCTCATCCCCTTTCTCTCCATCTATTGAATTGTAATAGGATATTTAAATCTAAAGAATGATGTTAGACATTAAGGGGTGAAGAAACAGTTCCCTGTGGTGGCCAATACTCCGCGGTCTAATAGGGGAGCACCCTGCAGAGATGCACAGCGCAGTGCTAGCCGGTGACAAATGTTTGCTTCATGCATTGTGATTCTCACACAACGAACATACAAATGGATATTTTATTAAATAATAAGGATTAACTCTCCACATGTGCTATGTAAATGCCTGGAATTCTTAACGTTGCCTGACATTATAGATACATTTCCACATCCACGTACTGCTTTATACGCTTTATATAGCAGAATCAAACCAGAGATTAATAAAAGTGCTACTGTATTTCCATAAGCCATTTTTTATCTTTGCTAAATTAATTCTTGAAAAAAAAACAACTAATTTTAAGATTTCCACAAAATCCCTAAATGCTTCTGGCTGATTTTTCAGACCATCTCCCTTAATTATCCACCCTTAAAGGAAACCTCATCGGTCATAGGACCGCTATACATTCCTGTGTTTTCTGTATCGCAATCAATAAAGAGAAATATGCTAGTGAATCATCTCCCACTCATCGGTGAATGATGGAAAAACTACGATGAGAGAAGTTCAGTCTGGTTGTTTGGAACGTCAGTAGGCAGAATACTATTGACCTTTTTCACAGCAGACATTTTGACATTTAAGCAGGAAAACCACACACCGGGTGTAATTAATAACATTATTAACGACCAGATTCAGTTTAGATGTCTACTTTCAGAGTAGTGTGCATCCTGGAACACTGCATCACTGGGACACTTATTAACGCCCGTGTTTTTTTCGAGTTGAAAAATGCATTTCCACAGGACATAAGCTCCCATAAGCTTGGGGTTAATAAGAACACCTTTGCCCGTTAAGTGGACTGCAGTCGGCACCCTGTTGCTCGTGCTCATGCTCCATAAGCACAAGCGAGCATTATTCTGGGCACCGGCCAGAAATGACATAGACTGAACGATCATGCCTATGTCATGTGCTATGTTTACGTCAGAAAACGCCACCATGTGAATATGGTGAACGAGAGGAGCCAGATCTTCAACAATCATCAAACATCATTTTCTTGCCAATTGTGGCAGCATACACGGCGACCATCGATTCTGTTCATCTGTTTCCCCAGTTCACTCTTCTCCCAAGCACCATGCCCATTCTCTTTTGACTTTGACTTGAACTTAACTGACTTAATGGACGTGCTCATTCAAGTGCCTCCCTGTGCTGGGGAATGAGCTAAGAAACATTAACATTGTGTGATATAGTGGAAGGCTAATCCCACCCTTCGTTCCTCTGGTCTGGTGGCCTGAGGTGTTTCGAATCTTGATTTTGGATTGTTGTTTAATCTTTCATCCAGACGGTTAAAGTGGAACAGATGTTACAATTTGATACTTAATTTGGTTAAGTTACGAAACTGAATGTGAACAGAACTTCTGTTTTTTTTTATTTTTTTTTGTGCTAAATATATGATACATACATGATGCCTTTTCCAGTGCAGTCAGTTTACTTCATGATGTTCGTCTTTTCACTTGTTTCTTCTTCTCTTGCCTCTGCTTGTAGCTCCCCTCACACCCCGTTCCTAGCAACATCAAACAGGCTCTGTTCCGGTTCACGCACCTACTTTTGAACCTTTTCAACCAAAAATAAATTGCTTTGGAAGAGGAGACTCTAGCTGGAACCAAAAAATAGCAGGTTTTGCTTGACCTGAAGTGCGAACCGTGACATCAGTTGGCATGTCTACAGGTACAAGAGAGGATGGAGAAGAAGAATGTTTAGTGGCCCGCTGTTGTCGTCGTTGTAACACTCTATGTCTGCATGCATCACGGGAACTTCTGATGAACACTCAACAGACCAGAACCACCTTCTCTGTAAGGTCCAATTGATTTCTCTTAAGAAGAAACCGCCATTTACCTTTCGTCTCCCAGAAGGCGTCTCCACAATGCAATGCTTATTCTGGGATAGTACCTCTGCTGCTGCAGAGTTAGTCTGCCTGTATCAGGGAAATGCTTCATCAGCCAAGTGTTCTACGTCACGGCCAGAGATATTGACAGTGTGTTGGCTGAAACAGTCACAGGACTGTTTGAGCACTTGTGCATCATGTACTCGCTTAGGATATCCGCCACACACATCCTTGAATGGACCTTTTCCATCAACAACAGCCTGCATAACAGGATGCCATCCTTTTCTATTGTGATAGGAGTGTGGTTCTGGTGCTATTATGGGAATGTGGCTGCTGTCTATTGCTCCAACACAATGAGGTGCTTTCCATCTGTTGTTAAAAAAAGGCATGTTCTTGAAGAACTTTTATAACTGCGCTGCAAAAGTCCCGAACTCTATGGCAAACAGTCGCAACACCAATGACAAATAGGCGACTCGCTCGGTGTTCGCTGTTGGTGATGTCTTTATTTACTGGTATGAGCAAAGGGTTGGTGTTTTTTCTTTGCAGAATGGTGGCAACAAATGTAGTTTAAGGACTCCTGCAGCACCTGAAAGTTGCTCATGAACAGCTTGCAGGAGCGATCCACCCTTGCTGCACCTGTATGCCCGCGGAGAAAAACATTTTATATACCATTTGTCATCTTCAACTTCTTTTCATTAATAATGGCCTGTCTTTGGATAAAAACACATCTGTACTAATAGAAAAATAAAAGCCTGCTGCCACCATTTATTCTTCCATTGTGTATTACGCGCTGTGCAAAGCGCTCAGTTGTTGACGCGTTCTTGATGCTGATGGAAACGTGGGCCGGTTTCTCGGGTCCTAAGAGTCCTGAACAAAAACCGTTTCAGCCACCACGGCTAATTTGGTGGAAAGACACTGTCAGAGTTCAGCACACCAACCTCAACTGTTGCTTTTGACCTGCCATTCCTCACCTGCTCACCAGCCGTCACCACTGAGTTTCCCTCGCTCCTGCTCATCACCTCCTGACCCGCTCACCTGCTCACCCAGCTGCTCCTCATCAGTAATTAGTCACAGTGTTCATAGATGAGCGCTCGGTGGCTGCCAGTTCTGTGTCGCTGACTGGCTATTTTTCCTGAACTTCTCAGCCTTTGTTCTGTTGTTTCCACACACCTGTTCTCATGAACATCTGCCTCTAAACAGGTCTTTGATTGTTCGTTTTCTGGTCGCACGCTGCTCCTGCCTGGGTTCAGTCCTATGAGTCACTTTTAAACATCTAGCCAGTCTGATGAAGACGGAGCTGACGGGTGTTGACAGGCACAGAGCTGGTAGTCTTTATGCTTTAGCTGCCTGCTAATGCCAGCTGAAATCCAGTCAATAGATCTTTTTTTCACAACAGATATTTTGTCACAGCAGGAAAATGATAATCTTAAAAATGAAATATCGTTCCATTTAGGTGAGCCAGTTTCGGGGTGCCGGTGTTGTGCATGCTGGCTCACTGGCATGGCTCACTGGAACTGGGCCATTGCTAATACAATACTTTCACCTGTGCTGTTTCTGCTATGACAAGTCAAATTATCTGCTGTGAAACGGGTCTATATGTTACACCTCACACTACAGGTGTAATTTTAGCAAGTACAGAGGGACTCTCTGCTGAAAAATGTAGGGAAAGAGTTGACTGGTGTTTCTATAAACTAACACTTATTACTGCCTGCATGTCTTTTCTGAAACATTAGTTACTAAATGTGGCTATGAGGCTAATATGGGAGTTCAGTAGCAGTTGCGGGAAGGGAGAGTCTGGAGGAGCAACTCTAAACGGAATATGTACAAATGATTGATTATGATGCAAAAGACTGTCTCTTAATTACTTGCTTGGAAAGTGAATTGCTGAATGAATTTTCCACTGCAAAAAGTCAACTACACAGTCCAGAACTACAGCTTGAAGCGTTACCTTTTAATGGGCACACCTGCCGTTTCTTTTTTTTTTAATATAAGATGGGACGATGAGTTTGGAGTTGGTTTTTTTGTGCCTTTTTCAACTTTTATTGAAGCCAAAGTGACATTGTGCCATTAATACTAGCACAGAGCAACAGGCTGGATTAAAGTGCAGGTGATAGGGCATTGCACTTACTCTAGATTCTAGGATTTGTTCACTCATTTACTGCGTGCAAAATGACCAAAACAATCTTAAAGTTTGTCTTTGCAGTGGATTTATGGGAGGAGGAAAGGGGAAAAGTACTGGTACTTCTACTTTTGATGAAGCTTAGCACACAAGCCTCATTCATCCTTCAAGTATATTCCACTCAAATCCTTTTTTGTGGAGCTTCTTTCTCAACAGCTGTAACCTCATTACCGTAGACAAATATATAATCAGACACGTGATGTTATGAAGAAATTTACTTTTTGAATTGACTAGACCGCTTTGGATAATTACCCGAGTGCCTCAGTGTGCTAACAAAAAGCTTATATTACTGTGTGATCACACAGCTGATCCAGCTTCATATCCACCTTTATTATTGAAGAAGGCAGAACAAAATCAGAGGAAAGGTGTCACTGAAAACGTGTAAAGCAGGAGAAGGTCACTCGGTTTGAAAGTACTTTATTTGGCGCTGACAAATAAACTCTAAGTGGAATAAACCAAACCAGAGGACCATGTTTTTCTATTTAAAGCTTTTAAACATGATCCATCAGAGCTCCTTGACTTCACTGAAGGGCTTTTGAAAACAACAGCATCGTCCCAGAAATACACATTTGCCAAAACCTTAATAATTTTAGCCGCTGAATGAAGCTTTACTTCCTGGCAGCAACATTTGATAAAGTAGCACTTAACCCATGCCTCCTATGAATTACCTTCATAAGTGACTGTTCTTTGGATGATTTCCGTTTAACGTTGAGGCTGGTAGTGTGATGTGTGACACGCTGAAAATTGAGAGTGCAGAGAACTTAGTGCCGGATGTGTCTGTGAAGAGATTGCTAGTGAATCAGGTTTGCTTCCAGTCTCTCAGTCAGTAAGACTGGATTCACACTTTTAAATGAACAAGGCGAACACTTATCAGCGTTTACTCACCCGCTTGCTGTATTTGAACATTATTTCTGCTGCTCATGTCCAAAACATAGCTTACTAATATACTGTACATTGCACACAAACGTTCATAGGCGATAATGATGCGAGCTGAGAGAGTGACAGCCACAGTGATGCACAATCTAAAAGTTAGTGGACAGTGTGCACTAGAGGTAAAACAGCTTGTGTTATCTTGCATAGCAACACAACACGCAAAATGTATTGTGGGCTATAATTATCACTGGAGGTAAACAGCAGATAAACAGATGCACATTCAGCATTAAAACACCATTTCCATTTATCTATGCCCTGGGTCAACTTCAGACATTCTTTATTTGCAGACTCAAGTGTTTTAAGTTTGTTTTTTTCTATATATAATATGTTTTCATTTTGAGTTATTTGTTTTAAACATAGTGTTTGTTAAAATACAAGGCCGGGTGTATCATGGTTACAAGTGTGTTCTTGTAAAAATGCAACAAAGCAGAAACCCCCCAAAAAACTGATCTCATGATCTACGTCACAGATATTTTTTTAATCAAGTTAAAAATTAACAGTGTACTTGCTGTTTGACTCTGTGACCTAAACTGTTGAGTCACCGTCAAGCTGCTAAAATGTATAAATTCAGAGTTCACCAATCTCCACATCTCTTGCGCTCCAAATATGTCACAACCAAAACATCAGGGAGTCTTCGTCACATCCATCTCCCACACAAGAGTCAACCGAGCTACAGGGAGGCTTTGTAAATTTGTCAATCTGCGAGAGACAGAGGCAGAAATATTTCACTGGAAAAATACATGATGATAAATGATTGCATGAGAGATAAACCGTCTCTCACGAAATGATCACAAAGGTTTGTGTGGGGAAAAGGAGAGCCTTAAACTGTCTATCTGCGCTCTAGCAGAAAACATTTGTGCCCATGTCTGACACTCGAGATTCTCAAATAAAAGATCCAATATGTTCGGGCTAAGACAAGTCAACTGTGCAGCACTGCCGCGATACTTCTACAGCCTTCAGTTTGTAATACAAAAATGACAAAACAGATCCAAAAATGAAACGCCGTAGCACTGTAATTTAAATTTGTTTTGACAGAACGAGACAGAAATTACAGAGATGCAACTGCTATTTATGTTAGAAACAGTATATTTGTCTGCATGTGTTAAGGTGTGTTATGTACACAGCAGGTTTGTCTCAGAGCACTAAAATCTATACAGCATACAACATCCTGTGCTGTTGGTTCCCTGATGTAGAAAAACTGCACACAAACACAAAAAATAAATAGTAGGGAGAAAAAGCAGCAGAGTACAGATCCTACTTCCAGGAAAAAATATGCAATAGGCACCACATGCACAGTGCAGACAGAGGCACGGTTATAATTATGTGAAATACAGTTCATGCAACAATATATAAATATTATTAGCATTCAAGTGAGGGTCATGCAGACTGTGAATCAGAGTGTAGAGCAGCCAAATCTGCTCTGTCTACACACACGGACATGTCCATCATCCATAACCTTCATTCAGTTTTTAACAGTACAAAAAGAGTTTGAAATAAAATAGATGGCTCCGCTGGATATTTTTAGGATGACAGTAAAAATCAAATACCTGTTTGTATTTCATTCATGGGTTTGTTTTTTCTTTCTTTTCTGTTTTTATCTTGTATATTTATTTATTTAATTTATACAGTGTCTTTATCCTGAGTCGCTGCACTTGAAAATCTACTTGTAGACTGTTTTCTTCCTTTAATAAGAACCTCAGTCATACAATGCCAACTAGCAGTAGGCTCTAGTTTCATAAAAAGCTGAGAAATGGAAGAAATCACAACCGGCCAATCCTGACAGCCCCACTTTAATCCTCTATCGTACACAGCCTACATAAAACCACATAGAAATATCACACCATCATCTTTCTTCTGTCTTTTCTCTTCAAGCTAACATTTTAAACATTTGTTTACAGCCTGAATGATTCCTTGTTAAATGCACCACACTCTTCCTCGACCTCCTGCATGTTTGATAATCTGTTGCCTATCGACATTCATCCAATATCAGTCCGAGGCCGTAAGAAGTCGCATCCGGTGGCTCAACGTTTGGAATCACAACGCACAAATCATCTTATCACAATATTTAGCCAGGTTTAAAGGAAATATGGCAAATCTTCCTACAGCAATGCGGCATCCAAACAACAGAAGGTGACTAGAGAATGAGAATTGGTGCACTATTTGCTAGACTCTCAAAATCTTAATGGTGATTGACAGCTATAAACACCTACATACATAAAGTGGAGTTCAAAGGGGGTTCATTTGCATCCACAACAAGATGGTTTTTGACAATTTCCCAGCTGCTCACTGTAGGAAACTTTCTAGAGATAATGATCCTCCCTGACAGATTTGGTGCAATCAAACTCGTTTCTGCAGGTTCTTTTCATTGCGCATCCTCCATCCTAACAAGGACATTTTCAAAGCTACGAAGTAAGAACTTGTACAGCTCGGAGAAAACTTGCATGTCCAAGAGAAAAGACGATAAAACTGTGAAATTACTGTATAGCTCCTGAAAGAGGCTCTAAAACGCCTACAGCTTCTGCAAGGAACTATAAAATGTCTGGCTATGTCGCCATTTACCCACTTGAGCATCTGCATTACGGTAAAGAAATTTCAATTTTGTCTCTTTTTATTTAGAATGCGTTTTACCTTTACCATTTTCTGATGACCAGCGCCTCAAAGACAGATGTAGCTGTCAAAAGGAGCCGGTATGTTTGAAGTTGTCCAAAGGAAGAGAGAAACCCAGGCAGGGAAAGATAGAAACAGAGACAGGTTGACAGATGGAATGAGAGACGCCAGTGATTCATAGCACGTCAAAGAGCCTTGTGATGGTGAGGCGAGGGGGGGAGAGAAAAAAAAAAAAAAAAGAGCGAGAACCTCAACCTCACCCCAAGAACAGTGGCATTGTTGTTCTCTTGATCATTATTCCAACCACATGTAGTCTGCATGTTGATGCGATGTGGTGTTAATGTTTGAACTAGTGCACCTTACATCTCAATTTGCAAACAACAAAGGGGGAGTGGCATGGGAATTATACTGGATAGATCATCGTCAAGCAAATAACTGCCGAAAAAAAAGGAGAACTGTGCTTACCGAGCGCACGCCGAGGTTATCGTGGCATTCTCTTTCACCGACAACAATCTAACGGCACAACAGGCTGCTAATATTTTATTAATGTGTGGTGCAAATAACAAACAAAGCAACTTCAGCTTCATTCGACAAAAACACTTGTTCTCTAGGTTGTCATTTACTGGCTGACAAACACTATGGACTGAAACAAATACTGTAATTAGCCCGGTGTTGTGTCAGTGTTTTTTCTTAGTGTCAACATTAATAGTCATTCAGACTTGCAGTTATTGGCTGTGCTGGCGGGAGCATGTTGCTTCAGTTACTGGTGAGACGATGAAGCGAACACCGCAGAGTTGGATCATAACATGAAGGGAGAAAAGGGTTTTTCTGTGCTCTTGAGAAAAATTGTCAGTGATTGACAGCCATTTTATCACAGTGGTAATTACTGTTTTTTCTATGTTGTGACAATTACTAAGTAAACAGTAAAAATATGGCTTTCATTTTACAAAGTAATCTGCCGGAAAATAAGCGCTCGCATGTATTTAATTGGCCACTAAAGCGCCCTGCCAGGTAATATTGCAATGCGCTTCAGCGAAAGTCAAACCAGGTTAAACTTATTTGCTGGGCAGTGCTGCATGTTTTTATGCCCCGTGTTCCCACAATACTCATTACTTCTTTATTTTTCATATCATAACATATGTGGCACTCAGCCCCAAGCCCATTTATCTCTACTGAACCTGACAAAACAAAGTGGCCCTAAACTTGTAATAGCCGATCATTTTTTGGCCACTTGGGGGCAGCGGAAACAAGTTGATAATTCGTCACCTTAAAGTTTGTAATGGTAGTGCACATTATCATTCATTTGGAGACATCCTCGTCTCTACCTGATGAGTCAAAGTGTAACGCTCACTCTCCTTTAGCTCTTTTTGGTCTAAACCATCTTCTGATGGAAAAATTGGCTTTTTTTTTTTTTTTTTTTACAAGCTCGTGTCTAACTATGTCTGTTTGTGGTTTGGTCCTGAACAGGTAGTGTACAGTGGGCCTACAGTGCCTGACGCTATGACAGAGTGAACTAAAACAATGATACTGCAGGACTACAACTAAGCAAGGAACTGAAACTTCCTCTGTGCAGATTTGTTTAGGTTCTTAACCTCAAGCGGCACCTTTCACATGCTTATCTGATACATTATTTTAAAAATAGTCAATAGTCAAGCGCAACAATTTCCCATAAGTTGCAGTGGTTATCTCAGACCTCACAACAAGAAGGTTTCTGGTTTGAATCCCCTGGCTAGCTGGGCCCTTTCTGTGTGGAGTTTGCATGTTTTCCCCATGTCTGCATGGGCTCTGTCAACGTGCTCCAGCTTCCGTCCACAGTCCAGTAGGTTTGTAACGGGTCACTAGGGGGAAGAAAAGCTGGGGTGCCAGTCAGAGTCAAGTCTGACAAAGTAAAATAAGAAGAATAAAAATAATTCCCCCAATAAACCCACACAAAATAATAACCAGGCAGATCAGCACAGCGATAATACACAGAGCAAACTCAAAGCGATTTTCACAATGTATATTTTTCACAATGCTTCTCCCAGTGCAAACAAAAGAAAAGGTTCAGTTCATTTCTCCGGGTTTTCACAATGCCAAACAAAATGCAGTCCAGTCCAGGGCATGTGCCACCAAAAGAACAAACTCACCCCCACCAAAACAAACACAAAATAACTCAGCGTCTCTCGTCACAGTGCAACAAACAATTTGAAATGAAACAAAAAATACACAACTGGTACTCACTGTACCGGGGTTTATTCAGTCAGTCAGTTGGTCGGCCTTCTTCCACCGGAACCGGCACCTGCACCTCCCGACTCCTGAAACAGCTGATCCTAATTAACGGGGATAAACAATCCAATGGGTGGTCGACTGGACTCCGAGACGCGGATATAAAAACGTCATGGTCTTAACGGCTCGCTTAATAGACGCTGTCTCCCTCCGTGACCTGTCCTCTTCCTACTTCTCCCGGTAACTTGCAGCAGCCCTAAATCCCTAAATCCTCTTCCTGGAGGACGGATTGAAACTGCGCGGGCTGCGGTGGTTTACTTTCATTGGAGTAGAACTTGAATGTGGGTGGATGACGGAGGTGTGTTTTAATGAAAAGGTGTGTTTCAGACTGCGCACGCTACAGGTTAATTGGTGATTCGAGCGTGAAGTCTCCACGTGTCAGCCCTGTGATGAACTGGTGACCAGGAACCATAGAAGATAATTAGGATAAGCGCTTATAGAAAATGGATGGAACTTTCTGGAAACAGTGGGGGCACTGTAGTTTTTAGGGACATTACTCAACCAGCATTACACCATTACACCAGCAGTGCAAGTGTTGGGGGTAGTTTTCCGCCGTGGTCGCCGTGAGTATTTACAGCAGCAGGATGGTTTTATAAAGGATTATCTGAAAATAAACTGTGGCTCACTAATGTGCTTTTAATAGTTCTTGGACAACTTGAAGGTCTATTGCACGGGGGAACAAGCTATATCCGACTTTGGCTACATACTCAGATGGATTATTTATTTCTTAGTTTTGGTCTTTTCATGGGGTTTGTTGACAATAAGAAAAATATAAATTATCACCTGCCTCACTCTTAAAGGAAAGTGAAACCATGAAGTACAGAAAGCCAATAAATGCTGCCAAACTGATAGTGACCTTTAATCATACGTTCCAGTGCTGTGATAGAAGCAGAAAGATACTGGCAAGCAATGCACTTTAGCACCATAACTAATACCATTTCAAATTTCCTACAAATTGGAATATTGCTGTGTAATTTCAGAATAAGTAGCTTCTCACTCCAATCCAACTCTTCAGATTGCAATCCTTTTCCAAACACAGCCAGGCCAATCGACAGCTCAATTGATTTCCTGATTAATGTCCTGGCCCACCTACTAACATCGAAGCCTAGAGACATAATTTCCTTGTGAGCATGATCAATAGCTGCATCAACATAAATGAACGCTGGAAGAAAAGAAATTTTGTTTAGTTGGGGCACTGAGGCCAAAAACCTAAGTAATAGCTTTTTACCTGTTTGCAGCCATCTGGAGATAAATTTAAGATCACAAATGGTTTTCTGTCTTAATACTTTCATAGAATTAAGTGAAGTTAGAGAGCGTGCGTCGGAAAACAAAACAAACAAAGTATCAATGCAGACAAAATGGGTAGAATTAACCCAACCAATCAGAACAGCGGTTCAGCATGCGCTGAATGATCTCGTGCTGCCGTTTTGTGTTAAATTAACAAAGGTAAAATCACCTTAATGAGCCAATATTCAACTCATTGCTCTACAAAGACACGGTAAAAATAGAAACCAGTTCAATAACACATAATCATTTGTGACGTGAACAGTGCGGACTCGACCTGAGTGTAATTTGCTGGTGACTACAGCGGAACGTGGAGGTAGGGAAGTTGCCTCAGTGCTGGACTGCTGACCTCTCTTCAGCTTGCCTGTACATGATGAGCAGAGATAAAATATGTAGGAAGCAGTCATCTAATTTTAGCTCCCAGCTCTTCCATCATCACTTTCTAAGTTTTGTGCTTAAAAAAGGTCTCTTGGACTCATCATCATCTCCTGAGAATTTTACAGGGTTATGTCTGACTTGCAAATCAGATAAGTGCTGATAGGCCTGAAAAGGTTACGCTTGGTGTCATAAAACATGGTCAACAACTGTAAAGTAAGAACATAGATGACACCAAGTCCCATGGTGTCCCTTACTGGTTTTTGGACAATCATTTTGAGACCACTGGTTTGGCATAATGGGTGTTGCCATCTTGGTTTTTCTGAGCTGAAAATGAGCAGGTGACATATTGCAAATTGGTTTTCCAAAAAAAAAAATGTGATGGACAAACCCACAGAGAATGAAGGTAACCACACCGTACCCTGCTTCATCATCCATTTTACTCTAAATGGAACCCATCCATTTATTTGTAACTGCGTATCCTCATCAGGGTCACGGTGGGGCTGGAGCCTATCCCAGCTGACTTCGGGCAAGAGGCGGGCTACACCCCGGACAAGTCGCCAGCTTACTGCAGGGCACATAGAGACAGACAACCATTCACACTCACATTCACACCGACCTAAATGAAACCATAATTTAACAAAATGAACGTCGTGCTGTATGGGAGAAGCTGGCTTCACTTCACAGTCCCAAGAGTTCTGTCTAATGATACTGCCAATAGTTGCCACATCTTCAAAGTCCAACTGAAGTCACAAAGGTTACCCCTGTTTTTTTTTTTCCTATTTGATATTTTTATCCTCAGCCTCTCAATAGAGAGCCATCTCCTTTTGTAACCTTCTGAGCCAGAAAAGCTGCCGTCCCGTTTCCAGCGTTTATGCTAAGTTAAGCCAGGAAGCTATTCCTTTGGGCATGCCCAGGTGCATGTCCACACCTGTAAGAGAAGGAGGTTTTAGGTTTAAAGCTAATGTGTGTTTTTGTTAAAAAATAAAACACACACACCCTTCTTGTGTTGTGTAGCAGGCTGCTGCCCGGCTGTAAATGGCATTCGAAAGAAGCGATTTTAGTCTTTTTTAGTCAGTTTGTTTTCCCCCCACAAATACCTATAGCATTTGGATTCATTTCATTTGGATTTAAACATGTTTTAAAGGTTGTTTTCTTTTAATTTAATTTAATTTTCTAGTTTTCACTAAACGCTTCCAACATTAAAACTTCCACAGCGCCGATCATTTATCGTCACAGTCCCCCGTGTCGTAAACCGACCCTAAACAAAAACTGTGATTCATTTGTAGTATGCTCAAGACCAGTATTGGTTCCAGCCACTGATGACTTTGAGAGAATAATTAAAGTGTGGGCTAAGTGTTGCTCGGGGATATTTTACATGCAGTAGAAGGGATGGGACGGGGGAAGCGGCCAGAGATATTGATTACTGCTGGGATTACAGCACCATGAGCATCGCTCTCAGTCCAACAATGTAATCATCAGCCTTCTACTTGTAATGCGCAGGTTGCCACCGCCTCACCAGGGGAGGGAAGGAGAGAGGCAGAGGGAGAACTGCAAGTGGACGCAGAACAGATGGATAATGTTTCATCTGCCATTGTCCTTCAACTCGTGATGAATTTTAAGGTTGAAATTTGCAGACTGGGAATTTCTTTTTAAAGAAGGTTTAAAGGAGCTGTGCCACGCGGTAATTACTTGGATATCAGTGTCTGGTGTGTATTTATGATCAAAAATATCTTCAAGAAATAATTATTTTGTCTAACACCTGTTAAATGAATTACATCTATTCCAGTGGGATGAGACTGTATTCTTCCCAGAATTTAAGCCGATTGTTTCTCCCTTGCTCAGTGACTGTCACCATGGCTGCTAGCTCTAGATTGAATTCAGGGAATGTACTGATGTAAGTTGGCAGACACTTTTTTTTTTTTTTTTTTAAACGAGGCTCCTCTTTGAGAGTTTAATCTTAAAAATGCCTGACAGTGCTGATCCAGCAGTTTCCCCTTACTTTTAGACAAATATTTTTCACTGTTGTCTATCTCTCAAAACGATCAACTTCCTCAAAGAGGGCTGGATTACATTCATCCTATATATATTTATACCCAGATATCTTTCAAACATTAATTTAAAAATGTTCCAAACTACAAAGTGTAACCTCCCACGCCTCCCTCTCCACCTTCAGCATTGCATCAGTGGCTTTATTTTTCATTACTGTGATGCATTTGTTGTGGAACTTGTTGTTTAGTCAGTAAGATGCTTCATCACAGTCTTATTTTATTTTATTTTCTTATGTAAGAGGTAATGAAGATCCTCGTACACAAATAAAACAAACGCAGTATGGGGGAGAATCAATGTGAGTGCAGGGAAATGCAGACATGTCGTTAACACGGTGTACATGCATGCAGATGGATGAATACTGACTGAATATGGCAAACAACATCTGGGGGCTTACACTATGATCACAGCCAGGTGTTGAAAAGATCCATGCAGAATATTAATATTATTAAGAAGAAAAAAAAACAGAAGAAGAAGGAAGATCGACATTTGCACACACAAAATAGTCTAAACACATGGTTACACATAGTTTTTACTATATAATGCTGCTCCGAGCAAACATCTTGCCTGTTTACACAGCCTGTATACAGCAGAATTAGTTTTCATTTGAGGTTCTCTCTCTGCGTGAGTCCAATTTTCACTTTTAGCTCTGCTTTGGTCTCCACCAACTCCTGAGAAAAGGATCTTTAGGGCAGTTACCGGCTGTTGCTGCAGGGAAAAGAAGCTGATTAGAGCAGCGAGAATAAACCAAGAAGAGTTGGTTTAAAATTATTTGTGACTTTATCAGAATGATCCCTTTGATCCACCGTTAATATAAAAATATTGATGATTAATTCACATTAAAACATTTAGACACAACATTCAGTGGTATTATAGAAATACATTTAAGTTTGCTTCCGTTTCTTTCTACTTTCACACCGTGTCTTCGATTTTTGAGCCTTCACTTCTTGCGATTTTGTAAAATATCAATGTTTGACATTATTGTCGACACTGCACGGTCAGCAAAGTAACTGTTCTTTGTTTAAATGCACCTGCACTTTGAAGAGGAAGTGCTCCCGAGACGGTCAAGGGTATTTCTCTTTGAGGCACCGTAGCCCTGGGGCGTCCCTTGAAACAAGTCCCCATCTGAGGCAGAGAAGCCGGGACATCTGAAGTAAGCGGGCCAGGTGACATCATGGTGTTCCTGTCTTCTCCTTGCAAAGTGTCACACTTGCAAACTGTCTGGCAAACTTTCCTGCAACTTCTTGACATGGATTCTTATATAAATGTTACTGCTGAGGCAGAAGTGCACTGGAGTGGAAGTCTTAGTTGTAATACTTCTTGGTATGAATTCTTACCTGTGGTTTTATAATAGCTGCACATATTCCTTATTATAAAAGCCCCCGCTTTACTCTCCATAACCCACACAGCAGTAAATTATTTCTCTGTACACCCACACTAATTAATAGAAATGGCACTTTTTTTTTTACAGGGTAAATAGTTGAAAACAGTCTTAAGTATTAAAGTTTGCATGTGCTGCATGCTACATATTTTGTTATTGAATTTATCTGTCACTAGGTCGTGTGTACCAGTTAATTTATCATCAGCGAGGAGAGACAGCAGTCCATGCTGTCAATACTCAATCGAGTCATGCCTAGTGGTGGTGGTGACAGGGATCTGGACTTGATCCTGGATAATGACACCATCCAGCCTCATATGGGGAAAAGTGCAGCTAGTTTCCCTTGGGGCAGTGGAAGGGGAGGTAGATAAGCATCCTCTATGCGGCTGAATAGGATGACCAAGGAAATTGTGGGTGTTGTTGCTAAGGTTCTTTTTAGATACGAATACAGACACTAAAATCCAATATATATGAATGAATATGACTCATGCAAAGACAGATATGCAAAGTGCTCAAACTAATGCGCCTGTAAAATTCATATGGCACAACTGTGGCTTGCAAAAAGTGTCCTGCAACTCAAACAAAACAAAAAAAAAGGTTCTTCAAAACCGAACACCAATTCTAGCTGAAGTGCAGGCTGAATGTAAGCACCAGTAATTGTGTTGGGTCACCCCTTTCAGAAGCCAGTCAGCGAGATTACACCATTTGTTTAAATACAGCCTGGTCAAAAGGATAAACTCCGATCAAACGGAACTGAATTGCCACCTCAGTTTCCACCCTTTGTGTGTTTGCGCTGGCAGCGGAAAACAAGGACAACTGGCACAATATTGACAATCATCAAACACAGATGTTCAAACCCATGCAAAGGTATTGCTGCTTATTTGGTTGCGGTCCAATGTGCAGAATTAGATAAGAAAACTAAAAATGAAAACAATGGTTATCAGTCACATGGTCGGAGCGAAAGAGTGGAATTTTCGCCAGCCTCTCTCAAAAATGCAGGAATTGTACTACATGCAAAGCATTCCTGGGTAGACCAGACTACACTGCAACTGCAATCTCCTGAAAATACAATACAATCTGTCGTTTGTGAAACTTGAGCAAAACATCGGCTCCATGCTTGATCTGCATCACGGAGAAAGCAAGATTGTGAATTCTTTTGTTTGGGGAAAGAGTGTCTGCAGGCCTTCTCTGAGGTGGCACTTGTCATTGAAGGAGTAGAGAGTGATAACCTGGGGGCCTGTAGATAAGTGAATCTAAAGACCTCAATAAAGCCCGAGCCAGGAGAGGAGGAAGACGCAGGCAGGTATTAGTCCATCCATCATTTCCTTCACCCGATCAGAGAGCACAAAAATATACCACTCTCCTCTAATCTGCCTAGTTCTCTCTATCTTTGTCATGGGTGACTTCAGATAACCAGCAGAGGCTAATCCCCAGATCACTGATGACCAGAGGTGGGTCATATACTTCACCGTTAAAGGAAAACAAATTAAACCTCACAGTTTACTATTTATTTATGACAATATGTATGTGATACGAGTGGTCAGATACAGGATACACACATTGTAATCGCACTTTATTATCTCGTCCTAACTAGAGGTTTCCACTGATGTGACTGTTTTTTCTGGCTCTCTTAAATAGTGAGATTTAGGCAACATTGGCATTTTAATTAAAGCCCCCTGAAAACCTGGTTTCAATCTTCAGTATCTGTCTATATAATTCAAGGATCAATGTTGCTGTTGCTGTCATGCTCTCCTTCCCGCGGTGGCCACTGGAATCCCAGCATTGAGTCAAGTAGGTTAGCCGGGAGAACATAGTTAGAGACAATAGTTAGTTCTGTTTGCCTGCTAAGGGCATCATCATTTAGCAGCAATTCATTTGGGCTTAGCTTGCGTTCATGAGATGTGATGCACCATTTGTTATGAACAAGCGGGCCCAGCTTCGGGGCCCTTTAATAACAATAACATTAATATAATATTTGCCATCATAATAAGACATTGAGTAAATGCTGAGTCTCACAACACATTGCAAATTCAATCTGGTGCTATTAACATGGCTCAACTTTTATTACTCTCTTTATTGATAACATTGTGAAAAGTGATGTATTGAAAGATGATGAGCCACACACGATGACGCCGAGTGATTTTTTTTCTGATTCTGGTTGACATTTCTAACAATAACTGGTTCTACAAAAAGCGATTCAGAGATTATGCATTTATTTCATTCATTTCTTTCATTCTGACGGAGGCGGACGGATTGTGTTATGAGAATTTTCCTTGTCAGAGAGCAGCAACAGATCCAAACCTAAAGGTGGGGCAGTATCACTTCTCAAACAATAAACATCCACGCATGAAGCAGTGGTGACAAAATGCCAATGAATGAATCATTCCTGTGATAGTGTTAGAGCAAACAGCGAGCTTGCAGACGTGTAATGTCAGTATTTAATATTCAGCCGCGTGCGTCACAGTAGTGCTGGAAATATTGTAATTACAAATGTAACACAAACAAATTAGGGAATATGTCTGGCAAACTTATCATGGTTTTTAATAGTGGGTAGCAGGAATGTGAAGTTTAAATGAGCTCATGTTGTGTCACTAATAAGAACTTTGAAGAAGAAGTTTGATGTGAAATAATTTACAAAGACTGCGACACATCGCTGTGAATAAAGTGTGGGTGTAAATGAAAGAAAGACGAGGTTGATGCTTATGTTCTCGAATCACAACCATTAATTAATGTTTTAACAAATTTAACAAAGTTTTGACAAATAAAAACATCCTTATTTTGCTCCTGATCCTTACAGCATCTGAGTATAAAGTTAAAGAACTGCTATTCTTTTTCTTTTCTTATTGTTTATTACATCTAAATTCCACCAGCCACATCTGCGACATGGCAGCGATAAGGCTGTCTCGGTCTCTTCTCCACTTGGCTTCACCCAAACAGACGCGTTTTGCAGCAAACTCTGTTAACTTGCTCAGATTTGGTCGTTTTTCCATGCTCTGTGTGCTTCCACCATGAATTCCCTTTTGTCTGTTTTAACAATCAAGAATTGTTGTGCTGTTTCTGTGACCTCTGGCCAGCTCGATCTGGCCACGGCACCAGTCAGTCAAAAAAATAAAAATAAAAAAAATAGGCCGCGTATTTTCCATGGGATGTTGTGAAACGCACTGCGGCGCTTCTGGTGGAATCACAATCATTGTCTAGAAACGGCCGCAATCCGCTCTGCCAGCCGCGCCGCTGATGGAACATGTCGCGTGGGATTAAGGGAGTTGGTCGTCACCCACGTTTTAACTGGTTTTTGGCAGATTTTTTATTTGAACAAATAAACTGCACTTCTGATCAGCCATCCTGAGTCACAGTCCGTGTTTACACACGCAATGGAAACATGGTAGACTGTATAAATGAAATGGCTACACTGCCACACATTAAAAAGCATGGCATGAAATGCTGCCGAGACTCGCTGTGGAAAGATCAATAGCGAGCCGACCTTTGTCACAACCTACACAACATTTAGCATCTTACTTTAAGGTCATTGTAAAAGATTCTAGTTGTTCCTGCCCTGTTTGATCTTTTATTGCGGGCTTTGATGGGGAGTATTAAAACAGGTCATTTGCTTTATGTCCCTCTCTGTCCCATCAGCAGGCGGATGATGTTGGCTTCACTAAAACTCAAGCCAGAGGTCGACATCAGTGAATTAATTGTGGAGCGCGAGAGAAGCTATTCCCGGACAACATATTGATCCGGGGGTGTTGAATATGCTAAACATTTGTCTGACAGAGGTGCTTTGAAAATCAGCGATGCTACCTCCCCAGAATACCAGGAGTGAATCTGTAGGGGGCTGCTGTTAAATTATACTACTAATAAAGGATGCAGAATCGTCGTCAGGTATTGAATCATTTGGTCGTTTGCTTTTGTCACCAGGTAATTACCATGTTAAATAAGTCCTTAATTTAAATCCTTAATACCTCGATTATTGATGTTTGCTTTAGCACTGAGCAGGTCTCAAAAAGGCTTTCCCATCTAAGACGTAATCTCAAGATGGGTGTGCGCGCACCTTCTCCCGTTCTCATATATAACAAGTCGCCTTTTCTTCTCCTCGCTTTCTCTGAGAAGTCTTATGGTTATTTGCCCTTTTCAAGTACAATTTATCTTAAAGTTCCTACTTCTTAACCGTGTAAAGATTTTTGCTTCTGGTGACATCTGCTGGTGTTGAGTTGGTGGAAGGGTGTGGGTGACGTGTGCCCAAATGTCCATGCTTTTACACAAACTATATAAAAGTGCCCTGAGCTAACAAACCAACAACCTAAAATATGTTCTGACAGTCAATATTTGTTTTAGACAAACAGCCTTGTATTTCACAACAAACCAGATTATTTCCACAAACCCTGCAGGGTATTTGATCCATATTTGATGTTCCTGTTGACCCGTGAGTGCTCATGAATCTACAAACTACAAGTGCAACGCACATTAGTCTGAAGTTTGAGTCAAAAAAAGTTCTTCAGATTCCAGCAGTGTGAAATGAAATGACTGTAAAAACGAGTTTAATTGCCTCCACTTCCATCCGAGGCCCGTCTTAGGACTTTTGTTCCACTGCAGAGTTAGGCGCCCCCACACTGTGTAGCCTTCTGTGATTGAGAGGACATGTGTTTGATAGCCAATCATAGCAGTGTTGTGGGAATCCCTGGGAGGGGGAAAGTGGAGATTTCCTTTTGATTCTTGGAATCAGACTATCATGAAATGTTGGTTTTTAGATCTTTTGGAATTTTAATTATCAACTCCCCACTGTTTGCTTCAATGTCAGTTACTGATTAGTGGTGCACATTACGGCATTAAACGAGCTCCTTCTAGCGAGTTAAATTTGATTATTTATGACCTGTAAAATTGTGTTTTTGGAGTACATTGATCAGTTTGTATGGAGAAGGATGGATCAAACTGAATCCCTGCAGTGGTATCCTGGATGCTTATGACGCAGTTCCTGCCCGGTAGACTGCAGCTCGAAAGTTTGTAGCGTCAAACTCTCAACAAAGATGATGACGACAGTAGGTCTAGCAATTATCTATTAAAAAAGCAGGCACAGAAGATCTTTATTAGGGTTGCCCTGATCACATTTGTAATCATCCTTGAGTTCTATCAGCTGCGAGCTGTGGCTTGATTTTTTTCTGGTATTGCAGAATTAAGAAATCAAGACCTCAGCTACCTTGAAAATCCCTTTCTGACCAAAGTGTTTAAAAAAAACCTTGAAATTTAAATGAATGACACATCACTGTCTCATACTTTGACCAATCTTTTGTTCATCGTGTCGTTAAAATTGCTCTGAATCAGAAATTGCTCAGCTTATTTCTCTACCTCTTCTTTCTGCGTCATTTTGATGAGCTCGTTACTGAAAACTAAATATGCCTGGGAATTGTAATTTTGTCTGGAAGTTGAACTTTATAGTAAGCGCCTTTTCACTGCTCTGTTTTATGCCGGCAGCTGATTCCACACTCGTCCTACCCGGCCAGTAGGCACCGCAAGTGAGGCTTGCAAAATGTTGGTCTTTGTACCGTCCGTTATCTAGTAATAATGTCATAATGTTGATTAGACTGTGTTGTGTTTTGATCTCAGTCAGCAAAATTAGCAACATTAGCTAATCCCTGGTGGCTATCCACATACAAGTGTCAACTTTTGATTCACTGAGAATCGCAAGAAAATGACATCAACCATCCTTCAAACTACTGTTAAAACCAGACAAGTACTGAAAAAGTACTCCGATTACAGGTTACAACAAAGGCACTTGTACAGTAAGAGTTGTCATTATCAGTTTTGCTATAACCTTAATGTGATTTTCACCACAGACCGCCAACAGTCAACATTCTCAGTCACCTGTGCTGTTTGGAAGGCACAGCTTCTGTGCTAACTTAACAGAAACAGAGACTTATGTTCTATCGCAGAGGACGACAGAACTCTGTTGAGCACAGGTCAGAGCTAATGAGAGAATAAACCCAGTCGCATTCAGCTCATTATGCTTTTTCCTACAAACTGGGTCAGAATCAAAGGTCCAGTGGGGAAAGAGTGCTAACCACCAGGATCAGAGTGTCCAGAGCACTTTCTCTAATAGGGCTTTGAGAGGCCTCATTAGCCATATACATTTGAACTCAGATCTTCAACACGTAGCAAACATTTAAAAATACCCAACTCAGAATTCACACAAACAAGACGTGGAAACAAGCGTGCAAAGAATTGCAATCGCGCACATGAACTTAGAGCCAAATTCTGTAGGAACAAACACACGCAGACAGTTATCTACAAGCCTCGCCCTCCTGCTGGCAGGAATATTCTTTATATATTATTCAAGTATACAAGATATTAATGCTGTGCTTCCCCGCTGTGAGAAGGTACAACACAACAATATTAATAACTATTTATTTATTTTATTTGTGAGGCACGATATTAAACATAAACGATGCCACTTGAGTTATCTGAAAGGTCAGTTTCATTCACACTCCCTTTGCATTGCAGAAATGCAAGTCTTGCATTTCGTGGAAAGTGTAAAAAAAAATGTGAGATTGTTAGATAATGAAGTTATTTGCTATATGCAGAGTGACGGAAAACCTCCTTGAGCTCATTATGCATTACGCATTCCAGCTGCCGCGCAGCCAATTCTCTAACTATCATCATTGTCATGCAGCAGTTCTCAGTTCAGTCATACTCTCCCCTCACATCTCCGAACCAAAGCCCCCACACAAAGCCTTATAAAAATCTGTGCCGCGGGAGGGAGCAAACTGCAGAATACCAAAGCGTGTCAGGTGCTATGTTTGAAAAAAAAAAAGCAGGACTCTGCTTAAACAGAGATGCATTATTTAAAAGACAAGTGAGAGGCATAAATAGAGTGAATGCATGACAAGGCCCTACAATCTGTAGCCCCTAATAGGCCCCCAGTGGTCTTGGTGTGGTCTTCTTGTGCGAGATCAGTCGACTCGGCCTCCCTCTGGCTCGGGATAACATGCTGTTTGTCTTAGTGTGACCTTGAGCGGCTATTTCCCAGTCAAACCATGATAATTTAACTCAGCCCGGCTGCAATGTGAAATCACAGGGCTGTGCTGAATGGCAAAAAACGCTAGTAAAGCTACTGTACTGAGCATCGTTGGTCGTGCCACAGGAGAACTTTGATCCTTTTCAAGACGTCAAGGTCAAAACAATTGTAGATACAATGCTGTGCCGCGTGCGTGCTTGTCTGCGCTGATTGGATGAATTATTCCCTTTGATCGGACAAAGATGAGTTCATTAACATTTACAGAACGGACTCGACTTCCATCTGAACTGTTGTGCATCCTCCCGTGGGTCCCTACAGCACCTGGAATCTGGCTATCCTCGCAACTGGCTCACCATCACGATCGCTCCATTGTCACGTGACACGGACGTTACAAAGGCTGCTATGCCATGCTGCGAACACATGGCACGAATGAATCTCTCAAAGTCAGCCATGTGGTGGGCAAATTCCCAACTAGCTGCTACAGAGAGTGATGACATAGGCTGAGTCACAGACGCTGTGAGGCGAAATCTGCTTGGGGCCGTATCAAGTCTATAAAGCAACCTAAAGAGAGCCAAATGACCATCAAACACATGCTAAAAAGAATTAGGAGTAATACCTGATTAGCTTTCTGTGTTGCCCATTGTCAACAGAGGGAAAATCCAGCAGTGCTGCAAATCCGAGTCCTGTCTAAATCAGTCAAGCTAATGCATTTAATATAGTTGTTGATGAAGTCAGCGCTGCATTTTAGGCTCTCTAAGGCTCTTATATTGCACTTTAGTCAGGTCTTATACCTCTCTAGGCTCTAGTGAGCAATCCTCACAGATCACTGGAGTGCAGGTGTGCCACAGAGACTCACATCTCATTAAAACGTGCATTACCCCCTTCCTGCCTCCCTATCTCTGCTCCTACCCAACCCTGCTGTAACCATATGGACCCCATACCGACTCTCATTATACAGCAAGAAGTGAATTCATTCCCAGGAAGACAAGGAAGCCCCAGAAGTGTTTGCGTGTTCGGGGTGGCATGTTTATAATCAGATCTGGGGGTGAAAAAAAGCTGTTATGCTGACTCATTAAATCATAACTGATGAGTGGATGATATGGCATGTTACAGATGTGAGATTGAGGTCTATAACCTGACACTGGAGCCGTATACAGTGACTATTATCAGGTTATCCAGGGGGTAATACGTTTACTGAATCTGTCATAATATATTTCAGTGGGTGTTTTTATAGTAAAAAAAAATTCAGCATAATCTGCATTATTGTGAAAACGAATGCATTTTCTCTGTGGTCTTCACTTAGAAAAATGACATTTGATCATAGACGAGACAAAACAATCAATAAACTGAATTAGCATTATTACATTTTTGCTATGTGGGAGACATCACATTGCATTCTCACTGTAAGTCACTCCAAACATGGAGATAAAGTATATTATACCTCCACTATATATATATACTATATTATGAAATTATTTTTGATGTGTGCAGCAGTATTGTAGTACTCAAGATCGGTCTTGGAGATGAAACTGTGGCTGTCACGGAGATGTCAGTCAAATCTTTTATAAAATGTGCCGACCTGAACCAGAAAGAGTTTGTAAAGTATGCAATGAGACGGATGGGTCATACTTTTATTTGCACTTAAAATGAAGCGTAAAGAAAGGTACCTTACATGTAAGTGACATTATCAAAGCTAGCTAGCTAATTTTGCCTCCAGAATAGATTTTACAATATTGACTATACATATTAAATTCCTGTCTGACTCAGTTCTTTGGGGTTTGTGTAGTGTGGAGCATTGGGGTGGGTACCTTGATCATGGTCTTGACTTGTTCTTAAGTCTGCAAAGTTTTTCAAAATCTTTCAAAATCTCTCAGACTTGGAAGAAGGGACTCGTGTTCTTGGGGAGAGTGTCATGCTAGAAGATTGAACTCCCAAGTACACAACATAGTAACAGGTACTAACTACTTCTCCAGTGCCCTGCCATAACTACTGCACAGCTGTCACCTGTACTGTTTCTCGTGTCCGTGATCGTACCGGATCACGACTTCTTTGATTCGTAGTTTTATAACATGTGCTTTGTGATAATTTTATCCCATTGGGTGATTAATCTGTCACCAGCAGTTGGTTTCAGTTGAACTTTGTGTTGCTAGTAGCAACCACCACTGGTTATAAAGCAGTTTAACTGACATTGCTGTACGATAGTTACATTTGTCTGTGACCAAGCAGATATTGATTTATCTACTACAAAAAGACTCTTTGAATCACAGCTGGTGTTGATTTGTTATTTAGTACCAAACCAAGTCTAAACAGTGGAAGCTATATGAGTTGGTTAACTCTCATTCTTTAGTTTATTATTAGTGGCTAAATGTACGTACTGTGTTGACAGGCTTTGAATTGTAAATGTCAGCTCAATGTGTTGTATGTACCAGAATAATCTAATGGAGGTCCTTTAAATAGACAAATAACCAACCAAGTATTCTATCACTTTTGTTTATGATGTTTCATATTTTCGTTTCATTAAAGGTGTTGTCCAGTCATGTTTTCACAGCTGCTTTCAGTAAAAACTTTAAAGGCAAACCGCTCTCCTCACTTGTTCACTGGATGGCAGAACACATACTATGAAATATAATAATATAATATATTGCGTATTCACATCCAAAAATGTATACATATATACATTATATATAAGATATGTTTCAACATCTTCATTTCAATGCATGTTCCTCTATTAGTAAAAATACAGATATTTTGTGCACAGTGTGCAGTTTACTGAAGAGAAGAACACACAGAAACAGGTCAAAGAGACTTCATATGGCCTTTTAAAGTCACATATGTACACACATGTACCAGTCACTCCACTCCTCTTCTTTTTAATCCATTACATGCACTTAAGTTACATGTCCTGCGAGGCGGGGGTGTACCGAGGCACTCTCAGCCCCCAGTCATTAACCCCCTCTCCATCTGCTGACACAACAAAGTGAGCAACCGCATAATCAGATGACAAGTGATGGAAAGAAATTAAGCAGGAGGAACAGGGAGGCTGCTGGAGAAGACGTCTTAAGCTTTCCTTAAAAGACATCGCGCAGCAGGCGGCTCATCAGGAAATTGGGGTGTCAGCTAGCTGTCAGGGTGCATTGACCTAACAGGGCTAGTTTGCTGGGCAGCTGTCGTTGACTTGTCAATCTTGCTCTCATCTAATCAATCTTTTGCAGAAAGGGGAACGGCTTCCAGGAAGAGCGGGCAGGGAGACCTGTCACACATCCCATCATATATATATTGAATAATATAAATGTAAAAATGACATACTTGCATACCTGCACACAGCAGAAGGAGCTGATTCAACCTCCTGACTGTTTCAGTCACCATAACCGTCAATGTACACACTGTGAACTTCCAAACAGCTTTAGCCGCCCCTTTATCCTCTCAAATAAAAAGTTTACTCTTCCCTCACTCACTACTCGCCCACCAAACCGTCTTGTCGTCTCTGAAGGTCAAGCAAGTGTTCGGGGAAAGTGTGTGTTGGTGCAGTGGAGGAGAACTGCTGCATGTGTTCAGCGCCGGCTCTGTCTGGGTGACCACGAAGCTGCCTATCTCCCCCCATTGCTCCCACTCCCCTCAGCCTGGGCATGTCAGCTTTCTGGGGCACAGCGGACTGGCTCCCTAGGGAGAGGAGACAAAGAAGGAGACGGGTGGGGAGGTGTGGGTGTGGATGGGTGGTGGTGGTGGTGGTGGTGGAGCGGGGGGGCGCGTAGGGCATAAATAAAATAACACTTGTGTTTCACCTTGGAGAGGCCGGTTGCCTGTTGTTGTTTTCCTCTATGCAGATTTAAATCCAGAAAAGCTCATGAATATCCCTGGGAAATGTGACATCCTCCCTTGGGTTTACATGTCTTCAGCCCATGGTTTGGTCATTGTTTGTGAGTGCTGCATTGTGAGTGACAAGTTATCAACACCTTACAATGAACTACGCCGGCTGGGAAGCTTACTAATTCAATTTTCATGGCGAGCACACAGTACAGAAAGGCCATTTTTTACAGTAAGCAGCAGTCATAACAAATATGGTAAGCAATGGACACAACATGCTGCTCTCTGCACACCAAGCAAAGAAATACCCACCAGACAGAGCAGAGTGTGATGCAGAGTTTATTAAAGAAATACTTCAACATTTCTGCTAATAAGCTTATTGGCTTTTTATTTTATGATCTGAGTTAGATCATAAAATACCACCGTCACATCTGTGTGACTGTAAAAATATTAAAATGGAAAGTCATTTTCTCTTGTACTGTGATTTCTTTACTTTTCTTTGACTGTGTGTGTGTGTGTGTGTGTGTGTGTGTGTGTGAGAAATAGTCACATGACTTGACCTTTGTTGTTAGCTTTGAGGGAACTGGAAATAAATAAGGAATCGGGAAGTAAATCATCATGAGTCATGCATTAGTTCATCATTATTTAAAGGACCAGTGGGTGACACCTAGTGGTGAAGTTGCTGATTGCAGCCAACTGAATACCCATCATGTCAACTGTCCGTAAGAAACTACAGTGACCGTAAAACTCACAAAAAACAGTGTAAGAGTGAAAAACAGTGTTTTGTTTGGTGTTTGTGGGTAACACAAACATAAAGACACAAAAGAAGAAATACTTCTCATTATTATTTTTAGTTTTTGTGCCAATAAATCCTTTTTAATCCTTAATTTTATACACTAGATGTTTAATAACATGATTTATATCTTTATTCTAAAATGTAACAAACTTTTCTGTCCCGCTGAGTATTTTTCACACAGCGGTGGTGGAACTGACTGTTAATCAGGCTGACTGTTAAATATCAGCGTAGAAAACACAAGAATTGATTTCAGAAAACAGATTCATCATTTCCAAATGGTTTTAAGAGAAAACTGCTAGACTTCATGTTCTTCATAAATTAAACTGGGAATACAGTGGCAGAGCGCCGGGCCAGGCTCAGCCACAAAACAGATTTTGACATACTCTGTCTGAACCAAGCCATACAAATTTAACGTTATGTGTTGCCCAGGGCTGCCATATACTGTATAATTAAAGTGTTTCTGTGGGCCTTACCCCCCTGTAATGCCTGTCTGGTAGACAGATAGGGAATTAGGTGGAAGAAGTGTTTTTGATTCGCTCACAGAGATAAAAATAATATGCACTGAAAATGTAATATAAAAATGTAGCCTTAATGAGATATGAGCTGCACCTACATTTGTCAGGTAAGCAGGATATAACCTCCATCTTCCAGACACACAAGTCCCGTCTCCAAGAAGTTTCAAGAAGTCCAACCCTTCCGAACGAGCCTCAGACCTTCCATTACAGTATCGTAAGTATGTCAGAGTTGCAGTAATGACCTTGATGATTCTGCCACTCTGCAAAATCCAGTGATGATGGGCCCATTCCAGCACATCAATTATGAGAGGCGTTTGTTGAGGTAATGTGCAGCACGCAAGGCAATGGGCGGGGGTGGACGGGACCTGCTGCACTATTCATGTCACCATCTGCTCCCTTTCAGAAAGTCTTGCTCCACAGGCCTGTGGGCTCTGGAACCAGGCTGTGGGCTGCGTCGCTGGTCTAATTCCTCCAGCAGTGCTTGGAGCCGCTGCACAAACATGCGATTTAAACCAGCCAGCGCTGCAGCCCTCAGTGTTTTTTTTTTTGGTTTCAGCTATACCACCATGTGAAATACAAACAGCCAGACAGAGCACCTGTGCAATTGGAGTCTGCTGGAATGGGGAGAGAATGTGAGGGAGCAAACATAAGCAGCAGGCCACTTCCACAGCAATAACAGGGATCGATAAAGAAAGCACAAGGGCGACAGCTGAAAGGGGTCATCACGTAAGATCCAAGAGCCAACACATGAAATATAAATGCTGCTGAAATAGACAGGATTTCTTTTCCAAAGACAAATTTCCAAAGACCAAATGTGCTTTGTGTTTCCAATCTTTTCGATCTGTGTTAAACCCCGTATCTAAGGCACTTCTATTGGCAGCGTGACGCAGGAAGCTCTTGACCCACTGTCCAATTTGTCCATGAGGTGATTAAGACCTGGCAATGGCCTAATTGAAAGCCTTAGTTTGCACTTCTCTTAGTGTGTTTGTAAAGTAAATCCATGCTCTGATTGAATGTAATATCCACAGTGAATATCTATGGGGGGGGGGGGGGGGCATGTATCCTGATGGAGGCATCTTATCAGTATGCAAATTGAACAGCTCACTTTGCTCATTATATTAAATGAGCCGCGACTGAATGAGTTTGTCTCAATTATTTCAAAGTTGTGCTGGGCGCCCGTTTCACATCGTGGTGTTTTAGCCTCGTATTAGAGTCTGGGTATAAGATTCAGGGCTAAGTAGAGCTTGTCATATTCTACATTTTGGACGCCTGGGGTACAAACCTCACACACATACACACGCGCACACACACACACAAACTAAGAACTAAATATTGGCCACCCTGTGGGGTGTCAGCTATAAAAGATGACTTAGCCAGGCAATGATATCATTAAAGACTTAAGCAGAGAAATGTATGAGGACACAAAAGGCCAACCTTCACGTTGCTCTGTGTGCGGCTGTATAATCTGTTGGTGGGGGGTATGAATAAGCTCACTGCAAGGACAGCAGAGGTGCTGGAAAAGGGTATCTGTGACACAGACCAATGTACTAATGTATCAACATCTTTCCATGCTAACTTCTATTCTTCTCTAGGGTTAAACTGGCACGTTTCAGTTTCTTCTATGTCGCCGGGTAAAATCATCATAGAGACAGACGTGACCAAGAGGGCAGCAGGAAAACATCTTAACGTTGCTATGAACACAATATCAAACTCTTGCATGCTATAAATGGGTATAAATAATGCATGGAGAAGTGTGAGGTTCAAGACTAAATATAAAAAGTAAAAACAATCAATTAAAAGTATTCAGCTCTCCAGTGTTTGTTCTAACAATTAGAATAACTGAATCTCATGTCATGCCCAGCTCGGAGCTGCATGCCATGTGTTACCAGTCAAAAGATATGACAAAGAGAACTGTCACACCGCTTTCTCTGGGATTTTTAACTATGCTGTTCTATGTTTAAAGAATGCTTCGCTTGTTTCTGAGACACTTCTTTTCTCCAGGCCGCTCTGCCTTAGATCACCTAGACATGTGAAATCTTAAATTCCTAATTTTCCAGCCTTTAAAGTACTTAAAGGCAGCCTATTTGTAGATGTTCAAGTTGCCATAGCATGTTGCCATGGCGAACGTGCCTCTACAGAGAGATATGATGTGACAGCTATCGGGTGAGGAAGCTGGAGGCTTGACAAGTCTCACCAGTGACCAGAAAATGGATGAAGATTCTGTCAGGAGTGTGAGATCAATACCTCTCTGCACTGAGCTCTTTGTCACAATGACTGGCTGGGAAAAAAATGTGGTGTTAATATCACACAAATAAGCGGCGGAGCTCTTACATTAATGGACGGTGAGGGCAGGGAATCAGCTGAAAGCAAACACTGACAGCTCAACATTACGCAGTTTTGCATGTATTAAGTTTGTATGAGCGATACGGCCATACATCATTCACCTCTTTTCTACTGTCATTGACAATATATATAATTCATGCTTAATTCATAGAATTAAACATCAATCATGAATTCTTTTCGCACTTTGAATAATTCTCCGTTGAATTTCAAGCAGTTGTGAAATAAATTTCAAAGAGAGCTAAATGTCTCATGGATCTTTTTTAATCCTGTTGTGGGAGAGAGCGTGTGTGTGCGTGTGTGTGTGTGTTGATAGTTCTTGCTTCAACACTGCCCCCATGTGATATGAATCTGAACATTACCCAGGTGCCACATTGCTTGTGAGGAATCATGATACGTTGTGTGATTACTGCAGCAGTCATCAACAGAAAGTTCTGCACACAGACAGCCGTCAGCATCGTGGTGGAGGGACGCCGTCTGATGCCATTTTTTATTTTTGTTAAATTTTCTCTAACAGTGACTCAAAATGCAAGCTAACCCTTTAAATGTGAAAATGAATTTGTCTTCCTTCAGTTTATTATATTGAAATTGAAAGTCTTGAAAGCCTCCTGTCCTTTGCCTTTATCAGAGCACAGCATGAGCCTCACCTACGCTGTCTTTTTGACTTTCTCGGAGCAGTGCGAGACGGCTGAATAGATCCGAAAACTCAGTTGCTTCGTCTTTAAGTTGATGACTGTCTTTCTCCTTGGGTGATGTGACAGGCAGGTCTGGTGCACCATATGAAATATGAAAAAGGATGGGGACACCGTTGACAGCCATGTCACAAAGCATCAGTGAGGATGACAGGACCAAAGACCCCGGTCTGCTACACTGACATCTCTGCAGCTAATCGGAAGGTACAGGCCCTCGCAGCTGCCGGACCAAAAGATGGAGAGAGGGTCAATAATTTAGCAGTTGCAATATGTTGAGGCTGGTCCAATGTTAAGGTCTCCTTCCATCCTTCTCCCGCACTCTCTGTCGACTTTCTCGCTCACACATTTTGTGGACAAAGACGCATCACATGCCACACAGGGCTTCAAATTAAACAGCAATTCACTACTTTAGATGACTGAATGTGCTCTAACACAGGTGTTCAGTGTAATCTATATGTTACAATTGCTTTTTTTTTTATTATAATCTGCTTGATTTGATTAACACTAAAGTGGTTTAACATTTATGCAAACCATGTGACCTGTCAACGTTTACACCATCCTAACTGAGTAAATAAGACTCTCGTTTATTCGTTTCATTTATATTCATTTATTGCCATGTCTTATTCTCTCTATGAGGCATTAAAGAATTTCCCAGGTTTCCTCCGCTCATGGGTCACGTTGCCATGACAACTGCGATGAGCTGAATTGTCTGTCAGACATCACCTTTGCTGTCTCACCTCTGGTGGCTGGCACTCCGGTGTCGCCGGTCCGGAGCTGCTGACGGAGGCTCAGTGGGTGGGCTAGGGAATGTGGAGACGGAGGGGGGAGAGAGAAAGCCAGGGTGACGGGCAAAGAGAGGGAGGAGGGGAGGGCGGAGGCTCGGCTCACTGGCCCTTTGGGCCTCAGTGCTGCCCTAATGACGGATGCCAGCGTTGCACTCAGGTGAAACTGAAGTGGCTGCACTCTTATGGTGAGAGAGTCATCCCAGCGGAGGATAAGAATACACAATGAAGGAAGGACGTTCGCAGGCATCACAGGTCTTGCTCGGTGCACTCACTGACCATGAGCTGTCTGATTAAACATCTTTTGGAAAGCAATTTTTAAATAAAATGTCATTAAAATAATTCAATCAAACCGGTGACATCTCGGAATCGGCTCCACTCCTCTGCAACACTGACAAAGATAAGTGGGTATGGAAAATAAACGAATGAATAATTTAATAATGAATTTTAATAATAAATCAATTGACCCTTCGCTAAATCAGAGGTTCGTCATTTCTTTTCAGCCAAAGATCCTTTAAAAATAGACCAGGGACACTCTTGTGTACAGAAAGCTGACAAATGAAATAAATGAATAAAAGAACAAAGTGTGTTTGTGAGGTGTCGTGCCACCATGTGCTGCCAGAACAGCTGAGTGCCTTGGCACTCATTCTGAACTCTTCTAGATATTTGTGTTTTGATGGCGGTGATGGAGAACGCTGTCACCCATTGCTCATAGTTGTTCATTTTGGTTGAGATGTGGTGACTGCAGAGGCCACACATCCTAATTCACATCATTTTCATACTCATCAAACCGTTCAGTGACCCCTCGTGCCCTGTGGGCGGAGGTATTGTCATCTTAGAATAGACCACCCCATGACTCGTCAGGATAGAAGTGTTTCATCATAGGGTTAAAGCTGATTACTCAGAACAGCTCTATCGATTTGCAGTAACCCTTCCTTCTAAAGGAACAAGTGGACCCACAACTGGTGACCCACCCACCAGATCCCTTCACTGTAGGGGTCAAACATTCAGGCCTGGACTGTTTGTACGTGCATGCACTCACCCACTTGTGGAGAATATGGTGAAGGATGACTCATCTGATTAAATCACTCTGTGTAGCAGTGTTGATGTTTTTTTGCACCACTGAACCCTCAAATATGCGTTTATCTTTGTAATGAGATTTATGCACAGCAGCCCTACTATAATATCCTCTGTATGTAACTGTTGATGGACTATTCTTGCTGACAGCCCAGGGACACATCCAGGGATTGACCTGGTCTGAAACCTGATTGTTCACCTCAGGGGTCGCCCTATGATTAGCTATGTGGGAGCAAGTTTAGTTCAGTTTATTTTTTATAGTGTCTAATGTTTTAAATGTCCAGGATGCTTGACAAATGTGTCATGGGCTGTATTGCATTAGGCAGCTGCTAGCATTTGTGACATTTTCACATTTTCCTTCAGTTTCATACCTGTCTTTATGTCCTTTAACATAATTTGATACACTTCTATAGTCCTAGTTATGTTAAAGAACAGCACAAGAGAGACGTGTTAGTAAGTTATTAGACGTGTTGAAAATATTTGCACCATTTGGACACAGAATACCTGTAATCCCTGCTTGACTGATGGCAGTGAAGATGCTGGAGTTAGAAATGCATTATTATTATCATGATAATTGTGAAAAAGTAAATTAATCTGAAGACTCTTCACGGACCTCCTATCAGAGTGCCATTGATCCCCATTTCAGTATCACTGTGCTAAATCACTCCAGAAACAGCAGTTGTCCAATCATTACTTAGCAAGCGTAATTGCACAGCGGGCCTGGATTTCTCCCGTTGTTGTAGCAGTCTGCAGGATACTGGTTGGGGAATGTGTAAATCTGTGTGTATCTGCTGTAGTGTAAGGTGAAAACATTAGAAAGTCTGGTTAAGTAACATACTAGTAGCAATGTTGACATGGGGCATGCCATTTCCACATAGCATTTGTAAGGAAATATTATATTATTCTTATTTTTATTTAAAATGACTGTAAGCTTGACTCCATCTAAGGTTTATCAAGCAAGAAGTAAATTAATGTTCAGGTTATTCTTAGAGTTGATGCTGCAGTTCTTTTCCCCTGTCTTCAGTGTTCCTGCCAGTTTCTGACAGCCTATTAGCCTTCTACATGAGTAACCTCTCAAGCTGGCAGCAGAACAGTCATCACAAGGGCTTCAAAGGATACCAAAGTCTGAAAAACACTACTTTTTGAACAGATGATGGTCAAACTGTATCTTATTATGCTTCTTCATGCCTGATTCAACCAGATTTTACTAACAGATGGACGCGTTTCCTGCATGCGTGTGATTCATGTATGTTACCCTTCAAATTTGCAGATAGAGACGATACGCATTGACGTCACTTTGACACAACCCTGGTCACACAGGACAGCTGCGGTGAATGGACAGGACAATTTATTGCAAAACAGAAATTTACAACTACAGTTTTTGATGTTTGTAATTATTTTATTCTCCATTTGAATGTATCGGTGAAAGATGCTGTGGGTGTGCTGGGTGTGATTACAGATGCAGTAGTGGACATTTCTTTTCTGAAAACTGTGAATACAAATATATGAGTTTCTTTTCAATAAATCTGCGAGTTTAAACAAAAAAAAAAAGACAGCAGTTTTTAAATTGTATCAGTACTGTGTCAAGTTCATCAATCAAGTCGGTTAAAATGAGACTTCTTTAAAGTTTGTCGGGATGTGTTTACAGCTTGGACTCGGCATGAATAGCAACGAAGGGGTCCTCATCTCTGTTGCTAATCTTGAAGTGGGCACGGCCATCACCGCCAACGTGGATCTGCTTCCCAGTGCACCTGTTTCCTTCCTTCTGGCCAGAAATGACGTCACAGTAGGTGCCACCGGGCATGCCGGTGTTCAGGGTCGCGTCCAGGTTCCTGAAGGAACATTTTTTCAGTTTTTAGGAAGTAAAGTTTGGTGAAATGGTGACATTTTCTTTTTAATTTCAGGATGAATTATAAGCTGCATAAGTGAATTACAAGATGTAGAACTCCAATGAACTGTTGTTAATGTATTTTTTTATTTTACTGTATATCTCACAGTCTATAAGATGCTGCCATACGCATCCAGTCTTGTACAGCACATTTGTGTAATCTGAATATTATTTGATTTAAGTGGGTAAAATTCGTAATATGTCAGTACTTGGCGAACAAAAATTCTTACCAGTCATCGTTGTTGAAGACAATGAAACCGCGATTGCCACGTCCGAAGGCAACCTGGTTGCTCTGATTGTCCCACCAATTGGAATGAGGCTGTCCATTGACCACGTTACGGAAAATAACCATGTTCCTAAACGACAAAACGAAAATAATAATGTTTGTCTGTGTGTGAGGTCAACAGTCCATCATCTCTTGCTTTCTGTGGACTCACTTGATCTGACGCCATCTGTGCTCACACACCCATCCATCTCCACAAGTCTGGTCTGCGTTGATGGGGACAGACTTAGTGGATCCATCACCGTGGCTGGGAGGGCCCATCCAGTCATTCTGATCCTATAAGGTAATGATGGATAAAATGAAATATACACACTAGAAAACAAAAACATTCATCATTATTCCTACTCAGAAGAGAATCTACCTTTCCGTTGACAATATGGCGGTTCCAGCGGAAGCTAGACATCACCCTGGTTACTCCGTAAGGGTGGGCCAGCATGTAGGCAACAGCCATCTTGTGGAGTCTGGAGTCCCAGAAGGTAACGATGGATGCACCACCAGCGCCGTGGCCTCTCTGGTTGTCGTGGTTATCAACAAAGACTAAAGCATTGCCATTGGGCATGAAACCCCATCCCTCTCCCCAGCTCCTGCACACAAGAATACATTTTTACTAATGAGGCGTATACCCAGGTTTGGTCAAAAATATTAGCTAAAGTATTTAATTCATAAAATCTAAAATGCACCAGTTCTAGTCTGTGATAATTTATGAATAATTCTGTCAAACGCTTTGTCTCTAGAAACACAATTAGCAAGTAAGAACCTATTTGTTCAATCCAGTAATTTATGCAGCAAAAGGGATTGGAGCTATCTCATGGTTAAATAAATATTCTAATACATCACTTTGATTTATGATTTAGGCACACAAACCAAACCACACATACTTGGTGTAATGCAGCTTTTCGTTGTTCCATTTTCTGAAGACAGTTCCCAGTTTGGCACCATATTTGAACTCAGTCACCCTTCCCAGATGGAAGTACTCTCTAGAGGAAATGGGCTCACCTCCCAGATCAATAACCTAGAGGGAAATCAACACATAATTCACATAATCAATATTATTCATACTATATATGGTTGTGATTAACTGCAGCATATCAGTCATTCGTGGATTGACAGAAAGCAATTTAACAAGTAAGCTGTTTTGATTCAGCAGTAACGAGAACCATGCTTCTGCTGTTCAACATTTATGTTGTTAGAAAAGACAGAGCCTGCTTTCTTTTGAGATCACAGGCTGTTTTTGCAGCCTATTGCCTTTTTGATTTTTAAGTTTAATACCTGAGTTTACCTGCTACCGCTGTGGTCATGTGTTCTCGAATATTAACATCTGTTCCAAGCATGTTTGTGTTTGTCATCTTGAGTTCTGGGCTCTCTCTGCCAGCTGCTGTTTAACTGCTATCACTTATAAATATTTGTCATGTGTGTGCAATTGGTGCTCATCTAATCACATGCTTGTACGTAGATTTCTAGCTGGGGCATGGCCAAACATGACCCTGCATGCAAATCAGTTTTACTGGAAGGTTTTTTTTTTTTTTTTGGCTGCACGTTTTCCTGCAAACTAAGTTCAGATAAGGTCATCTAGCCTTTATTTTAAGCTCATGGCTGTGTGCAAATTTAACAATTTTGTTGTAGAAATGAAGTAAGCTTATGAAAAACTAAATGAAAACTTGCCTCTTGAAAGATGAAAGGTCTGGAGCCACCAGAGAACCACTTGGTGTTGAGGTTACGCAGACGACCGTAGACAGCAGAAAGGTCACCGGGCCACATGTGCTTGCAAGCATCCACTCTGAATCCAGCCACACCCATGTCAATCAGCTTGTTCATGAAGTCGACCACCTTACCCCTGACATACTCCTTCTCCATGGCGAGGTCCAACAGACCGACCAGGCGACAGTCACGTACCTAGAGCCGCAAATGAGCATTCAAATTCAGTTATTCTTTTTAGGATTTTACAGATCC
Source organism: Nibea coibor (assembly GCA_023373845.1). NCBI lineage: Eukaryota > Metazoa > Chordata > Actinopteri > Sciaenidae > Nibea > Nibea coibor. The sequence continues at coordinate 5,496,404 of CM041725.1, forward strand.
TTGACTTCAGTGTTCAGGAACAGTCGTTGACAAACCTGATTGGCATCACCATAGTTCTCAATATTGCCACTGCCAGTCCTGCATTTGTTGTCATTGAAGTCCCATTGGGAATAGGGGACAGAGGGGAAGTCCTTGTTGCCGGCATTGAACCAGCTTCCACATGAAGAATGGGTTCCCTGTCCACCGCCGGCTCCGCACATGTGGTTGATGACAGCGTCCACGTAGATGTTGACCTGTGGGGTAGATGCAGGATAGTAGGTGCAATACAACTAATCAACACCTCTCTTCTCTCCCTCTTCACTTCCACCCCTCTTTCTAACACATTCAGTTCACTGCCAGGTCAATGGTGGTGGTCCAGGAACTGAAAAAAATGATTGTGAACAAAAAGCAGCCGGTAAATATTTAACATGTGAATGATAATTACTCAAGACAGAGGCATTGCTTTGTTAAATTGTTCCTCTTTATTCAAAAGTGTCTTTTGTTCTAGGATGCCAGGTGCCTGTTCTTCTAATGAGCTGTTAAGTTATGTAATGTATCTGGTAAGAATTTGCTGTCTTGTACAATGCTGTGGATTTATGAGCTGCTGTCAGACCTACGGGAACATTGTAAACTCTAAATCGCTGTGTTGATGTTGTTTACCCCGACATTGTTGCATCTGGTGATCATGTCTCTCAGTTCGTCCTCGCTGCCAGATCTGGAGCACAGGTTGTAGCTGATTGGTTGGTATCTCTGCCACCAGGGCCTCCAGGGATTGTTCAGTACAATGTGCTCATTTGGAGGGGAGATCTGAGCAACACAGAGGGAAGACATTACAGTCATAATTATCAGTTTTAACACAGGAATAGTCTGCAGACAGATGGTTATTGTTAAACACTTATATATTTTAAGTGTATTGACATTTATTCAAGGTGCACTCCAGTGATTTTACACAGGAAGCCTGTGATAGTTGTGGCTCTGGGAGACTTTGTAAAGTCTGAAAAGAAAAAAAGGTTCAGGTAGGACTGAAAAAAGACACCTAAGAGGTGCATTGTGGGAAATGTAGTGTTTTGGGAGCTTGATCTAAAGGCAGAACAGTTAAATGCACTGACTGTGTAGACTGTGTGGAAAATCTCACACCATATTTTAAAATATAAATGGAAAGTTTCCTTCTCTAGACTTAGAAGCTATCCAGCTGTGTTCAGCCATACATACCTGAACTCCACCGAAGCCATTTGGAGCCAAGAAACGCTCACACTCTGCAGCGATGTCCGCCCAACGCCACTCAAACAGGTGGACAATGCTGGTCCTGCCGTGCCTGGTGTGGGGGTTGTGCTGGGCGAGGCCGAGCCCGAACAGAGCCACCAGAATGAACCACTTCATGCTTTTCCTGGGTGAGCGAGAAAACCACACTCACCTGCTGTCTCGTTCTTACTATTTATACTTTCTCACTGTCTTTTCCTCTCCGTCCTGCGCCAATGAGAAAATGGGAATTATCAGCATAGAGGTTAAACAGGTGCTTCTTTCTCAGGGCTCCCTGTGTTGTTACAAAGAAGAGGGGAAAATAGCTTCAAGGCACTTATTGGAAGCTGGGGAACATGAGGTGTGCATAATGCCTTAACCTGAATATAAACAAGTGGCTTAAGGGGACAGAAATGTGCCAAACATATTAATGCTTTCTTATTCATTTTCTGGCAGTGATGTATCTGTTGTGTGAGATTTTATGGCTTCTGCAGGTCAAAACAAACTGAAAGTTTGTTTTTCGTCATGTGACAACAAGGATTCAGCAACAACACCATCCCACAGAAACATTTTCTGCCTTAAACATCATCATAATACCACATTAGGTGATTTATGAGATTCGCTTTACATGGATCCAAATGTAAAAAAAAAAAAAAAAAAAAAATATTTTAAAGCTCTTACCACTCCGAACACGACAGTTTAGTTTCAGCCTGCTTTAGTATGTCTGCACAAAGTTCAATAAGCAGGCTGAATGTTGCATCAGCCAGTTCACTAACCCTGACTAACCCTGGAAATCTTTGATTTGTAACAAAAATCTATTTTGGGAAAAGCAAATAAAAAGCTGAGGCGGGTCTACAGGAGATATTTTATATGACGTGCAAGCGTGTGTGTTTGTTGGCAGCAGAGCAGGTAGATGGTGGAAAATGCCACATTTACCTTTATGTTTTATCTTTTTAAACTTATACCTAATTTTATGTAACAAGACAGTTGTTATGTGATGAGGTGACTGTCCTCCTGAAATGTTTAATATACGTTACTATACTTTACATATATTGCTGTGTTTTATGAGCATTACCAGCAAGATTATCTTTACTCAAGTATCACGTATCACGTCAAGTTAAGTTGTCTTAAATGTTACCCTGATAAATAATAAATTATTTTTTATGATATAGTCTGTTCTAATATGAGTTCTATAAATTCAGATTTCTAAAGTAGAATCAGGTGTGTGTGCAGTTTACTCATGTTGTCACACACAAGAAAAAAAAAAGTGTTGGACGTGCAGCAGTTACAAAACAGAAGTCCTTATGCAGTTTTATAACTGTGTTATTATCAGCTTCTCAACAAGGAAAACCAATAGAGATAAGCTACACTCCACTCAGAGGTCAAATACGTTATGTAAAACAGGTTAACTAAACTTGCCCCTGACAAAACACGAGCATTTTCCCATGAGGGGCTTCAAATACAACCCTCAGCTTTGTTACCGTGTTTGGGTCACGCTGCCAGTGTGTCAGCTCGGGAGATAAATGAGTGATGCAACATGAGGTCAACAACTTCAGCAGATATTCATCTCACAGACGATGTGCAAGTCAAATTAATACATAATTCCACATGTTTATATTGTACAAATGAATCTGTGCGGAGATTAGCCTTATACTCTCTTTTTTTTCTTCTTTATTTGATCATGTAATCTATTTATATACTTGTACTTTACTCAAGTGTTTCCAAGGGAAATATTACATAATACACATAATATATTCTCTTTATAAGTTGTTAAAATTGACTCTGTCTTGACAACATCAAAATGCTGCTCACACGTTCATGAATTAGTAATAACATATAATGTGTTATAAATATAAAAGTATACAGCACTTCACAGCACCTTGGATCATTAATACTCACTGACCTTCAAGGAATTCATCCAGCAAAACACACACACCCTCTGGTCTTCGGGAAGTTCAATAACCACTAAAGTAAGTCAGTTTTTTATATAACCTGCATGTCATTTGCTGTTTGGCTCTATGGCTTCAGTAGATGGCCTGTTGTGTTGCTTACTCATTTAACTGCACAGCTCTGCTTGTTTTGTTGTTGGGTGTGTGATTCCAGGCAGCGAGATGAGTATTGGCTGTGGTTTTGGATGTGTGCGTGTTCATCATGCGTGTACTGTACATGTGACAGTACACGCAGGAAATGAAGCAGTACTTATGGTGTAACTCTCTTTAAACACAGTTGATTCTCATGTATAATGTGATTGGTAGCTACTCACTGCAAATGCAAAATGCATCTTTTTTTTTATCACAGTTTCCTCATATCCAGTTAATAGCTAATTAAAAGCCACCACTCACCAGTTATGTTGGGATTTAATACAATCAGAAGAAAATAATATATATATATATATATATATATATATATATATATATATATATATATATATATATATATATATATATATATATATATATATATACACACACATACCACCCCATGACACTGTTACATTAAACTGCCTGGGCCAGTGTGTTATCATGGTGATGGCATGTACTTTCATATAACAACAGCTCCCCCAATGGTTCTTAAGGGAGACTGCTTCTTTCAAAACATACAGTATATATATGTATATACACACATGCTGCGTTTAATGTTCTGTTAACTTCATATAATGCCACGTTTCCCATGAGGTAGTATAATTAAATGTGTATATATTTGTGTATAGATGTAATGAGTTTGTCCATAACATAAAATTCATTCATTTACTATTGATATATTATAGAAAGTAGGAGAAGTTTTTTAACCGCTGTACTGTTGATTGTATCCCACACTGTTGCTCTACAAGCACAATATGAAGAAGGTTCAGCTTCCACAACTAACAACACAGAAACTTATGTCCCCGTGTCACTGCAGGTGCTGGTGTTAAAACAAAAGGGCAGTAAATGCCACACCGGCTGGAGGTTTGTGTGTGTCGAAGCTTTTGGAAATAAGGCCCGGTGCGCCTCATCATGCCTCGTCCCACCTGTTTAATATCTGACCCAGCTCCTGCCCCTCCCGTCCCCCCTGTGGAGAGTGTGTCAAACAGACATCTGACCTGCCTCTCCGGGTTTCGTTCCGGGTCGCTCCCCCCAGCGAGACAGACTCGCTGTGGGTCACAGGCATGAAAAAGTGAAGACACATTTGTGGTGGAAACACTCACTAATAACTCATCTCGGCGCAGACTGCGAGCGTTGACACATAAGGACTAAAGGGATAAAGATCTAATTTTACAGTGCAGGTTTTGTTCTTAGGTTGCGACGCCCTGCTCACAGTAGCTGCACTGTTCTCGGCTGCTCTTTGAAGCAGCACTGACAGTACAGAGAAAAGCAGACAAGCACACACTTTATATTTGTTCTTTACCTGAACAGCTTCATCCACATAGCTGAGTTAAATATTAAATATGAAGTTGCCTGACGTCTTTATGTGCGTGCTGAGGTAAAGCTGAGTTCTCTTTGCAGTCAAGACTTCCTTTGTTTGTTTGGGGGTCAAAATGAGATGAGAAGAATTTGTTACATTTGAAATAACTTTTTTTTTTTTTTTGGCCACATGGGGGAAGCAGAAACATTGACACCACAACAAGTGTAGGATTTAGTGGCTTCTAGTGACTGTGTAGTTGTGGATTGCAACCCCCTCAACTCACCCTCCCATTCCAAGCATGGAGGAGAAAAGCCCTAGAAATTAAATTAATATGGTTGTGCTGATTAGCGAACAGTCGATCATTACCAGGGCTGGGTCAGATTGCTTTGAACTGTAGTTTCTAGACACAATACCTGGCAATGCTGTAAGTAGTAAAGTAATCCAATTTGACCTTTGGATTACTTCAAAATCAAACTATGAAAATATTGCACCTCATTCTTAAAAAAATGGATATTCATAGTTCATTTTTGTGTTGCACATGTTTGCAGTTGTCTGCACTGGCTTATTTGGAGAAGCTGCTGCTGCTTGAACCTTCCATCTCGACTCAACACTGTTCTTTCTGGTCCCGCCTGGTCCACCACAAAGTGGAGCACTTGTCTAAAAAAACCCATATGTCAGACCAGCAGTGCTTTCCATAAAGAACACCGATTATCATAAAGAAACATTGTTTAAAGACACACATCAAAAACCAATCAAGCAATCCTTGACAATGAAACTATGATTTAATGTGATATAGGCCCAGTTACTTCTGGGTGAAACATCTGGCTGGATGGTAAGTGAACCAGCTAGTCGCTAGGCTGAGGGCGACTGAAGATTCAAGCGATAATTGAATTTGTGCAGCAGATTCACCGAGCGCCCCGTTTCACGTTGTCACATTGTCATGTATTGTTAGAAAAATATCCATTCTAGCCACTCTTATGTGTCTTTCAATCGCTGGCATGAGGTTTTCATCTGAGTGACGCAGCATGCTTTGTGGGAGGAGATGTCAGGGGGAGAGCGAAGGCCCTAACTTGCTCACATTTTCCCATGGGCCCCTAAAATTCCAGTCAAACCAAAGTCCTTTCCTGTATGGACAACACAGGACATACCTCCAGAGGCGATGAAGGGTTCGGGGGGGGGACAAAGCTTTCTTTCACAGCTCGGGCTCTGAGACCAGGTGAAAGGAGAGAAGCTGGTCATTTGATTCCCGCCCCTGGTTCTGTCATGGGAAAGTGGAAGAGTCGTAGTGAAAGGAGAGGGGTGACGGCGGCGGGGGCGGGGGTGGGGGTGCAGCCAGAGGGTTGACTGAAGACAAGGGGAAGAGAAAGTGAAGAAGAATGAGAGAAAGATAAAAAAGAAAAGGGGGGGTCACCAGGTTAAGAGAGGGAGAGGAGGGAATGAGAGGTGTGTGTGTGTGCGGTACGAGTCGAAGACAAATGAGGGAAAATAAGAGAGAGAGAGTGCATGAGATGGTAAAGGGGTGGTGGTGGTGGGGGGGGTGCTGCTGTAGTTCAGGGCAAATGAGGAAAAACACAGAGGGAGTCAGTGGAAAAAGAGAAGGGGGAGTAGAAAACCATAAAGGGGGAAAAAAGGCAGCTGATGGAAGGATAAGAAGCTGTATGTACCTCGTCTTCTTACACCTCAGGTCGCTCTTTCAGCCAGGCAGCTCTGGTTTAAGAGCTGCTGGCGAGCAGATAGCACATGGCACGAGAGATGTGAGTGAATGTTACAACAGACACAAAGCAAAGCAGGCTTGGATTTAACACAAAGCTGCATCACTTACTGCTTTCGGAAACATAAAAATCCACGAAGAGCTGTCAAATGAAAACTAACCGCATTTACGGACCGGGGCGTTCGTCGCTTGACTGGGTACTGCAGAAAATTTACTGCCCCTAACTTTGCATGGCTTTTTAATGATCCCAGTAATGCCATCAAGTCTACTAACAAGTGTTTCTCGCTCTGACAAGAAGCGTGTCACCACATTTTTCCCTTTACGGTTTTAACATTTTCAATAAATGAATTGCATTTTGGGAACTTTTCAGGTTTCCTTAACAAAACTAAGCATACCAGGGAGGAAAAAAGTCCTATAAAATGAAATCCACAGGCTCTTCCAAAGGAAAGTTTCAAGCCAGTATCTTCCTCTGTTTTTTTTTTTCTTTGCCGTGATGATATGTTGTGCAGATGTTGGGAAAAGCTTTCCATCTCACTGCAAAGAATAACAGCAGCAGAGGAAGTCCCCCAGGAGAGGTTCACGCTCTGAAATCTGCTAATACACACACACACACACAGAAACACACACAAACGTGAGCCCAGACACACACACACACACACACGCTTTTACAGACATGAACTCAAACACCTTTACATTTTTAGACAAGTCATGGATAATCTCTCACACTCTCTCCGTCTCTCTCTCTCTCATACACACAAACACACACATGCTCTCCATCCAGGCTGATTTCTTGTAGAGACACATGCTTCTCACATTGAGACATTAAAGAAACACATGTAGACAGTAATCCTGACCATATACATTACAGTGTTACACAAATTACTCATGTCAGTGAGTCCTACCACTCTAGACAGGACAACAGTAGTCCGGAAAAAGAAAATATTATTCACATTGCTTGATTATTGATCTTTGTTTTGGGGGGTGGGGGGGGGGTTATAAAGACAATCGGCCATCAGAAGTTCCCAAAGACCGTGTTTAAAAAAATGATATGTAAGAAGGAGAGTGGGAAACATTACAGAGCGTCACACTGGAGAGGCGGGACTCTACACATGTTTGGGATTTTTATCTGAAAAATTACTTACACCTAAAATAACTGATTTCTTTTTTCTTTTCTACCAACTGGGGGCAGCAGAAACAAGCTCTAAAATCTCACATACAGTTTAATCACATACGTCGATATGTCACCCTTGTTAGCAAACAGTGGCCAGCAGCGTTATCATTCATTAGGAGCCCTGTTTGTGTCCCACTGATAGCTGTAAGTCCAACACTCCCTCTGCTTTTAGCCCTGTTTTGCCTCCACCAACTCCTGAGGGAAACATCTGGCTCTTTAGCTGCTAAACGCTTCACTATGTTCGACAGCTCGTCGGCGAGTCTGTTTGCTGTTTGGTGCCGAGCTATCTGCTTTTGGCGTTTTAGAGGTTTCTGCTGCAGACGACTTCCTGAGAAGGAGGTTAATGAGAACAGTGAGAGTGAACCAAAACAGTAAATCTGCAGGTGGTGAAACCAAAACAATGAGCTGAAAGACTGCCCCGGGTGATAACTCTGTGTGCGTTGTTGCAGATCCACAAGGCCGCCGGCCTTCGGAGAGGCAGATCATGAGAAAACGGTACAAATCAAAGCAGCAGAGACTGACTTGTGTGTTCAATCTCTACTTGGAGCCGAGCTTTTAACAACAGTGGATCTTACATTTCCTCCAACACATCCAATGGCATCTGTTTGTTAGACCCTCCCTGCCCCCAGATCTTTTAAACACCACACCCCCAGCTGGAAGTGCATCTGTCCGGTTATGAGTTTATCATCTCAGAGCCCAAAGCCAGATAAACCTGGGGGCAGCTGTAGTCCTCCCCATGACTGTACACATAAACAGCTAATTAAACAATAAGAAATACAAATTTGAATTCAAACCCAAGTCATGCCACTTTCAAAACGTTGCCGGTTTAAAGCTTTAAAGGAGACACACACACACGAAACAGCCAAATTTAGCCCAGAGACATGCTATGCTACACATGCCTTCAAGTGAATTTTAATAGAACTTAATAGAAGGAATGCCGTTGTGCTGCTGGTGACTGGAAAGTTCACCATAAAATTACAGATGGAGTCAATTTTATGATCCTCTTTCACAGTAGTCAGCGGGAAATGAGAGCTTTGCTGTCATGGAGAGCTGAGCAACAGTTTTTACTGTGAGGAAAATTCCCGAGCTCCCCTGCACGTCTGAAATGTTTGTAGTCTCTCCTCCTTAGACATTTGTTACCTTTTATACTACAATAACACTGGAATTGAAGGGTGCAGCGTTTCAGCCGTACGGCCTCTGGGAAGGACTTGAATCCACCTTCTAACCCCGCTATACTTGTGATTTCCTTCAACTTGTACTTCAAGATATTTCTGAGGAAAAGCAGTGGCTGGGTAAGGAGTTATGGTGAAACTACATTATTGATTTCATGAACTATTTATACAACATGTAAGAGGGGAGAGCACAGAATGAATTCCATATGAATGCGAGCTAAAGATAAATCACCTCTGCTAAAAAAGAAAGGAAAATCTGTGAGTTTTGAGAGCAGCAGTAATCCCTTTGACTCTCTCCCACACCTGACTGACTGTCAGTCTTTTCCATGATATCACTGCTGGCTTTCAGATATAGAGAGCTCCCTTTGTTTCGCAGTGCTCCGCTCCTCCAGAGCGAGAAGGGAGGAACATGAGAGGAGAGGCTTGGTGATGGGGAAGAGCAGGCAGGCATCTTTCAAATAACACGACATCAGCCTGGCTTTTATCGAGCACGTGCTGGAGTCCTGCCTTAAACTCACATGGGCCCCAAACATCTCCTCCCAGATCACTTCACTTTCACTCCGCTGGTTAGCTCGAGTTTTTTTTTTTTCTGAGACTGGTAATTTCAACAGACGGCAAAGTTCACTAAACATAAAGTGAGCGTGAGGGACAACTGCTGTTTGAGTATTAAATATTTTAGTGAATGGAAATTTATTTAACTGGCAACCGAAGCGGCACCCCAAAGCACTCACCAGATGATGAGCGCTGCAATGTGCGGGACAGATGTCTGTCCGTGGCACAGGAGGTAGCATTACAGCACTGAAATCATCTCTTAAAACACTCCTCTCCCTCAAGAGAAAAATAGCAACGCGTCTTTACAGGGCGAAGACGCATTGCTGTAGGTCTCAGGCTTATACTTAAAGGGGAATAATCACAGGTTGTATAGCTGGCACGGACAGAGGGAAGAGGTTGGCTGTAAAACCTCGACCTGATCTCACACTAATGAGCTTTTGTATAAACACGCCGAGCACCCGTCGTTTGTTCTCTGCAGACTTTATTTGCTTTTGGTCGTAAACCGTGTAGTCCAAGATTTGCCAGATCTGTCCAAGTTCCTGTCTTCAACTGGCTGCTTCTCTGCGCTCACTGCCATAACAGTAGCCAAGACAACTACCTCTGTGCGAGGCACTGGCACTGACAAACACACACATATGTGGTGGATTGAGAGAAGGTGGGTCTATAGATAAAGTCTTGTCCTATATCCATCTCTAACATCCATTGCAGCCTCGACTCCAACTCAAATTCGACTTTGCACAGAAAACTGCAGGATACTTGTAAGTCATAATTGATGGCCTATGTGGGGGATATCTTAAGCTATTAATCTTTCATACATTTCACCTCCTTCAATGCTGTGTGCTCCAAACACATGGTGTATTAATTAAGAAACAATGTCCTCTTTCTCAGGGAGACGGAGACAGAGAGAGAAAGAGGGAGGAAGAGGAGAAGAGGGAGAGACAAGAGGGTGGAGTAATAAAGCGCATCCATTTTCCATATTGTAAGACGTTTAACCCAGTTTTTCGCGAGGAAAAAAAGTCTGAAAATTCAGGCACAACGATACTGTGTCCAAACTGGTGACAAATTAAAAGAAAAGTTTCCACGTCACTCGCAGTGAGACTTTCCCCCATCAGCAGATGGACGCGAAAACAAACTCCACACATACGCAGAGACGGCGAAGCTACAAAAACATTGGGTCAGCATACACGTATGTAAATATGTCCACTCCATTCCACTTCTGCTCTGCAGAAGTTGGTTTCTTTGGCTCGGCGTGTTTGTGACTTGTCATGATGAATGTGTCAGGGGAGAGGCGGCCCATACATGGACAGAAGCAGAAGAGTGTGAAACTGGAACTCGAGTTTATTCATGCGAAAAGCACGCGGCGCTCAACGAGAAATGAATTCAGTGAATGGTCGATATCAGCAGATTTCATTCAGTCAGAAACATTTTTGTGGCTGACACTGTGGGGAAACATTTAATGGAAGTTTGTGTTGGGGAGGAGCAGTAAAGTTTCTCTGTGATAGGCAGAGGGTGGATATTCAATTTATATGACAGGACACTAAACTCTAAACCGAATAACTCCCCATAATTCTTAATCATCTGGCCTTCATTGCTTGTGTTGGCAGGATGGGCGTGGATGAATGATCTGTTCTTGTCAGATAACTTCTTCACAATAGGAAACACAGCACAAACCAGTGTTAGGTCACCGTTTAAGAGTTTCTCCTGAGGTCTTAAAATCACAATTTAGCTTTTAGCCCTGACTCGGATAGATTGTAGTCAAATGGGTTTGAAACTGTTCAGTGTATCAGTTTTCAGTCAGAGCAAGATGGAAAAGTTGACTAACTTTAAAATACTTTCATCCAAATACAGATTGATCACACACATACTGTAGCTTTTTATCACTGTCTGCTGGTTAGAAGCAAATATCGACAAAAGAGGGCTGTGAAAAGTTTCCGTTACTTCTTTGTATATCTACTCTGTATGAAACAAATCACTTCAGATGCACTGTCATGAAACCAAGCTCACCTCATAAAAAGTTTGAGACAGTTTGTAGAAGATTTCACAGGACAGAAACAAAGTTTTTGCTTGTGACCCTCCCAAACAAAGACGTCTTCTGGTGACCCGTTGTTGTCTGCAGCATACTGTACGCTTTGACTGTTTCCTCCTGAGTCTGTATTTTTATGGTCATCAAGTTCTGGTCCTATAGTGTGAACCTAGTACATGAACTCATGAAGTCACCTACGCTTATATACGATAAAGTATACAACAAATTTGGTTTGTACACCAAAAATCGAAGTTTTTTGGTGTACACACGTGTCATGCTCCCAAAGCGTCGATATTTGACGAGCTGGGAATGAGGACTGCTTTCAGTGTAGGAACACTCATAAGCTTATTATTTATTGCCTCAGTTCATGCTGGAACACACACCTGCTCTGAGTAAGAGCAAACACACAGCGCTCTGCCAATAAGATGAATGATGGTTTCAACTCAACTCATTTTGTACTTTTCAAAATAAGAGAGCATTGTTATTCAAGATTTGGCAAGGTGTTGGCACCTGTTATGGAAACACAAATGGTCATGTCAAAGATGTGTTCAAGTTCAATTAATCAATCAATCCTCAAAGAATTAACGGGATTAAATTGGCCCCGATAACAGCTCACTGCTCACTGGATTATTTCAACCAGGGGCGCTGAAGTCAAATGATTCAATAATTTTACGGTACAACGAGCATAACATTGTGTGGCAGATGTGTTTTTCCTGCTTTCCTCTACTGTTAATCATCTTGCCACCCCTTGTGGAGGTCCTGCCTCCGAGGTGGGGAGCCACTGCTAAGACCGTCACTGCAGGTTTTTCTCACTCCCACTCCCATATTGCCATCAAATAATCTCCACATCTGATAATTGTGATGAAGTGATGAAGGAAATCCTTTGAGTCTTCTTACTCCACATGGTTTTCCATATTTCTGCGATGCCCTGACGGACACAGACCACTGCCGTAAAGCTGGCCAGAGTACCATTTGGTATGAGAATGGATGTAGACAGAGGCCCTGTAGAATATCCAGGAAGTTAATTTTGGAAACTTTCCATGAGACATTCTGGAAAAATCGACTTCCAGCCAAATCAAATTAAATCAACCTTCAGAGTTGTGAAAGTTTGCAGCTGAATGAGATTCATCCCTTCCACCTTGTCCCCGGATATCTATTTTCCGACTATTATCTGCTCATCTCCCAAACACACGCAGGTCACGGAGGATCCTCACACACCGTAAACACCACTCTGAGTGCACTTGTAAGTTTACAACACTAGGGGTCTCTCTAAGGATTTGCTGACTGAGAGCCAAATTGCTCAGCGAACAAACCAACAATTAGAAAACTCCCTCAGTTCCAAATTAAGCTCACCTCATCAAGCATGGGGTGGGAAAGTAAGTAATCTGGTGCCCAGTGACTCCGTCAGCGTGAGCTGGAAGTGGGCAGCAGGTTTATTGACTCTTAAAAACTCAGAGGAGAGAGTTTTCAAGTTCAACTTCAATTTCATTTTGCTTTGGTGGCATAAAATCTGAAAAAATGTTGCCAAAGCATATAGCAAAGAAATAGCAGTGAAACAGTAGCAGGTCTCCGCTTTTCTCCATCCGTGCATTGCAGTTTTTGCACGTACTGTTCTGCACGTAATGTCCTTAAACACAGTCCTCCAGCGGTGGAAGATAAATAAGCACATTACCTCAACAAAGTACAGTTTGGATGTACTTTCCTACATTTACCCCACTACATTTCAGAGGGAGTCTGTACAAAATATAAGATTAGGTTAACAAATATGCTGAATATGCTTGTCATTGGTTCAGGTCAATTAAAAAAAGTTCCCCGTAAATGTTAAATGTCTTAAAAGTCTTTCCTATGATATACAACTGTGGGGTTAGAAATGCTCACTTTATCGTATCCTAAACTTTATATTTGTCATCTAAAAAAACTTTTCTCACCACCGCAGTCCTCACGGCAAGCGTGCGAAAAATAGACGATGCTGGCAGTGTTATAACCTCGTCAACGCTACGGCGGGTCAAGCCAAAACTAAAAAAAAATAACTTGATTGAAACATTTTTATGAGTTAGATCGTTGCCCGTTTACGGTCAAGGTTGTTTTCAGGGATGTGTTGCACAAAATTTCACAGACTCTCGATCAAAAATGAGATTTATCAGAACTCCCGTGTTGTCTGGAGTGCTGAATGATGCAATAAAACTGCTCTGTCAGTCAGTAGTACTCGCTGCTTTATTGAGTGTGATGGAGCTTCGGCCAGACGTCTGCAGCCAAACCTAAGTCCAGGCCATTATTAAGTGTGTGTGTGTGTACTGTATGTGTACCACATATCTGGAGGTTGTCTGACAAAACCACCCAGTATTAGAGAATGTGGGTAACAGCGGTTTCTGTAACATTGCTGCAGCTATAAGGCATTGATGTGACATCATGTCTTCAATTACAGAGAGATGATCGCGGGCTGACGAGGCCACTTGTCACATTTGTCAAGGCGGTAAGAGCTTTCTATGAAACCCTGGAATTTCTTTTTTCTCCCAAACCAGAAAAAAACAGTCTCTCCAGGATGAAAAGTGTCATGTATTAAATATAAAAACAGAAGATTCCTCCACGCGTATATCACTTCTGTCTCCTCTGTGGCATCCTACAAAGGACCCTTTCCTTATTCCATCCTTCAAACTTCTCAAATCTCAAGTCTTATTTTGGGCTCCTCTCCTCACTGAACTCGAGTACAACTTTTCTTAGAGACAGAACAATGTGCCCACATTTCTCACCCACTTACACCTAAACAGGAACTTTCAAAGTATAGCCTTTAAATGTGTGTGTGCGTATGTCCGCGTTGTGTGTGTGCATCTCCATCCACGAAAGGACTCGCGTATATGTGATTTTCTACGTTATATTTGTTCCAAGGTATCAATTTGGTGAGCAGGGCTCGACTTGGTGGCCAGTAATAAACGTCTATTCCAGTGCTGCCTGTGCAGTGGCCCTTACCACAGGCAACTATGTGGCTGGCCGCCCGTGCCACCACAAGGGGAGCCATACATTTGACTGGTATGAGTCACTGCCCATTTACTACAGCTCTCAGACTCAGGGCCACAGAAAGTTGCCATGCTTCAAAGTTGCTTTGAGTTTTAAAAGAAATCACTTGGCGGTTTTAAATTAAACTCAGATTTTTTAAAACGTTTTAATGAGCTAATATAATGTTCCAGAATGAATGCACATAATGGGATTCACGGAAGACAAGCTAGCGCACGCTGTGGTGTCGTGTAAACAGTTTGGCATTATCTTAAACCGGCTCACAAATGGAATTCATTTTGGTAATAAATCATATGGTGTAACAATTAAAACGTTTTAATGTACAGACTACACTTTGCATCTGTGCCAATAAACAAGCAGTGAAGCAAACCTCAGTCACTGGCTTCTTTTAAAGACAGCTGTATACTGTGTACTGCAACAGCGAGACGATAATATTCTGTGATTATGATATCAGCACAATATGAAGTGCTCAGAAACCACATGTATTAAAAATCTGTCAGCTTTATTGATGTTAAAACTGAATAATTCTGCTTTACCGCTACATGTTTTAACCAAGAACTCTAACAGACATGTCAACATCTTTTCATAGCAACAAAAGACGATGCCGGTGATGTTCTGGATCTTTTGTTATTGTTAAAACATGCCATGAAAATACCAGCAACAGTGAATTAATCATAATAGCTAATACTGCCTGTGTATCCAAATCATCTGAGGAATCATCAGATTCGGATTGCATTGAATGACTTGTTTATTCATTATGATGAATATCTATACATGCAGTGTAGCTCATTTTGAGTCATTCCAGCAAGGCTGTAACAACATACACACCTATAAATGCTGTACCTGCAGAGCACCAAATGTATTCATCCTCAATAGTACCCGACAAATTCACTACTGTACTTACTCATCTGTTCACCAGCTGGTTTAGGAAATTACAGGGCCTTTTTTTAAAAAAAAAAAAAAAAGGCTGAAATTATATATTTGTGACATGTTTTCAGTGATTCTGTCGGGACATGGGTTTGAAAGTGACAGACAGGGTTGAGAAATTGACAAACCCAATTTTGGTTTTGGTGTTTTCACAGGATTTGTTGACAATAAAAAAATATGTGAGAACGCCAGCCTCTTTCTGTAACCTCAAAGGGATCTGCATTCATCCAATTCTGCTCTTTGTTTTTTTTTTTTAAGAAAAAAATGACAGCGGTGTTATTCTGTTTTCTTCTGTCCCACACTCTCCATGCTCTCCACAAGTGTCTTTAAAACTTGTATCTGTAAAGTGCAAAGACACAACATTATTATATTTCACATTCTTGGGCTCCCTGCTCAGGGTAATCAATCGCAATTCTTCGCAAAAGTCGCAACTTCCTCTTGGATTCGCTCCCGGTATTTTTGTAAAGACGTGTATAGCTGACAGGAAAAATGAAATATATAGGAAAAAATGCTACCTGAATCATGGTGAAAGCAAAGCTGTCTTTGGAAACAATGACACTCCTATTGGGAGGAATGATTCCACGTGCAGGAATGTGTTCTCACTCTGTTTAAATGATTCCAGACATGCTGCTCTCCCTATCGGCTTTACGCGGGTGCACGGGCAGCCAGCGTGCATGTGCGTACACGAGCATACACCCTCCACCCTCCACCCATGCATAGACTTAGTGCTCGGATATTTTAGCAGTCGGTGGTCCGCTGGTGTTGCAGCACTTAAGAGGCTTTGTTACAGCATCACTTGCCAGTGACTTGTTATGGTGTGATGCATCCAAAGACCAAAAGACAGTCAAACGTAAACCCAGCTGCTCTGTGCCTCGATGTTTGAGTCTTACTCAAAGGAGTAAGTAGCTCCGCTGGAAAAAGGCAATGGATCAACATCACTCAAAAATGTTCATAATGGTCTTTTATGTTGTTGCAGGTCCACCCAGCAGCTTCCTTTCCTTACAGCCAGGATTTGGCATTCTTTGACAGCCAGATGTTGGACCTAGAAAAAAGACTTCTGGGTGGTGCCAACCTCTCTTATTAAAGAGACACTCTGGGTATTTTGAAGTGGAGATGTATGAGGTATAGTCAGTGTATTATAGACAGCGGTCGGCCAGCTGTTGGGAGAAGCAGACAGAGATCTCAGCACAGAAGCGCTGTATTCCTCCACACAGAAAGAGAAAAACGCTTGTCTCACAGCTCTTTAATGTTAGTTTGCTCGCTTCATTTCAGTCTGATCTCACACCTTTCTGACGCAAACGGCTCGTGTGAGGTGAAATCCGTAGCACCGCTGGGCTCGTGCATAGGAATATGGGTGTTTTACAGTCAGCGCCACTGAAAGAGGCTGTCTGACCGCAAAGTGAAGCTGAGAAAATATTCTTAAGATAGCTTATATACTTAAATAGATACAGGTTTTTTGAGGCGGGGCTTTTTATGTGGCTAAAATATGTTGATGTTCCGCTGACCTCGTTCCACGCCCGGATCACCCGGTCTTTACCTCTTTAGCATCTTTAAGCATTGTTCTAGTCGCACCACCCTCTTCGGCTTTGCTTTCAACCGCGTCCAGTAGCAGATGTTTTCAGCCAAAAAGAAGAAGCTCTATTAAATCGACAGTACACTTTGTGCCATGTGCGTGATAAGCTGGTTAACTTCAACCTCTCGCTGCTAAAGAACCAAAAGATTTCCCTCAGGAGATGCAGAAGGTTTCAAACTGTGAGGCAAACCCTCAGGATGGCGTGGGAGAGTGTGGGTGCAGCTGGAAGGAGAGAAACAATGGCATATGCCAGGGGATATGGACAGTTGAGTGACATGTCATAAAAACAATTGGATGCTAGCTATTGTAGTTCGGCAAGTAGACGGGACACAGCTCATGGGGGTAATTAAAGTACTTTAAAGCCCTGTTAAACAACTGGCCCGCAATTTGCATCATATTCATTCATCTCGTCAGAGTTATATTAAATCTGAACACACAGACACGATAATCATTCTCATGGATTAAAGTTCTCTGTCGCTACGACGGATTTCTGTCATTCAGACTTCAGAAGAGGCAACTTATGAGATCACTGTAGATTGGAGGAGAACAAATCTGTTGTTGGCAGATTGTCACACTCTGCAGGAAATTGTATCATTTACGTCTGACCAATGACAGTATAGTGACCCACGCAGGGCGAGGATTTTGAGACTCGGTTTGTAAAATTTAGTCAACATGTGAGAACTCCTGAGTCTCCTGTTGTGTGCTACATGTGTGAAATCACAACTATAGTGCGGACTTTGTCGGCTCGAATAGAGCAGCTCTAAAGCATCAACCTGTCAAACACTGTTGGTCAAGTATTGTCTGCATTAGAGAACATGGTTATGAGTGCAGTGGGGCTGTAAATCTCATCTTTAGCACGTGTAACATTACCTGTAACATCAAAATACAAATGGGGTACATGACTTGGCTGCAGCTCGAAAGAAATTCAGTCAAAAGATTTTTTTTTTGCTTTAATCCATACATATTTTTACATTAACTGTGACTTGCAGTTTCTGAGGATACAAATAAACATCCAAATCCTTCTTATACTGTAACTCCAGTGCTGTCTGAGAGTTATTACATTTTGAAGCGTTCTTCAATAAAAGAAGTTACCCAGTCATCTGTACATACATTGGTTCAACAAGAAGAGAAAATAACTAATTTGGCATACTTTTAATACTGCCAAATCGCTAAAATATTAACAAATATAGGCTAAAGAAATGTTGTGTTGGGTCCCACAGCTGACTGACTTCATGGCAACATTGCAAGTGTAGCTCCAAATCTTAGAGCATGACTATCCCCCAGAAGAAAGAATCTTAATAGGATCAAAGAAATCCATGAATATCAATTTGAAATATGCTAAAATGAGAGTGAATCTTCATCAGGTCCCCAAAAAATTCATCTCATGTAATATATAGGTTTGCCATGTCAACTTTAAAGATGATGTGTCAGTGTTTACTGCTTGAGTCAGCATTTTCAAGTGCCCAGAAAAATCAGCTCATGCAGGTTCTAGGTGAATACATAATAAAGTTTCTCTATCATGAACTGAAGCACCCAGCGAGGAGAAAACATGTACAATACTAATGTAAAACTTGTCTGTTTTTCCACTACCCTCCCCCCTCAGAGTCGTGCCTTTAAGAATGATGACTTTTGATTGGCTTGTTGCAGAAGCTTGCGGAGGGACGCATAGGCACCGCAGCTTACCAGCACCGTGGAAAAAACTCTCCATCCAGCTGGAGGTTACCGTAACCGAAGACCACAGCGTTGGAACTCACCCAATCCATACACTGTGGGAGGTGATGAACATGGAAAATAATGAGCTACTGCTACTGCTTTTACCTTCTTCCACTGTTACTGTCAGTTCAAATACTGGTAACTGGAAGACAGAGGGAATATATAAAGCTCCTGGCCACGGAGATGAATCGGTTCGATACCAGAATTACTCATCGGCCATATTTTATTGTACTTTACTCAAGCAAAGCATTGTTTCAGTGCCATCAGTTGGAGATATAGTCAGGGCTCTGCTGCAAGTGGAACAAAATGGCCCATTCATATTCTCAGTGTTGTGGGTGATATGAGTGCAGTACTCTATAATCTACTTCATCTGTTTTTCCATATCTCCAGCCACGCTTGTGTCTTTGGTCTTCCGTGGGAGCACACACAGGCGTAATCAAGGAATTACGCCAATGTGGTTTGTGTTGTAGCCACTTTTTGCTTCGAGGTATGATGATATTGTCTGTTGGCCACAAATCTCTTTCACTGCAACGAATCAGAGTCTTTAGTCCTTGACTCTACGGCGTTTTATCATTTTTCATCCTTATGTTTGATAGCCTTAATTAGGCATATACATTTATAGCATGCAACAATCAAATAGGCAAAGATTAAATAAACATTAATCAACTGATTATATCAACAGCTTTGAGCCAAGAATATAAAAAGCACAAGTATTTTCTTTATTTTTTTTTTCTTTATCTGCAACATTTTTCTTACACATTTAGAGTTGGACAGCCCTTCAAGATGTGACTAGGCAGAAAAATATCCAGGGTGTGTAATGTGGAAGCCAAGTCACAATTTAAATTCTTGACACTTAAAGGGCTTTTTAAGATGCCAGCTCCGATCCTTGGCTCTCACTGTGACTCACATTTTTTCGATTCGGCTTTTGTTCTTTTTCAACTTTTAATAAACCAAGGGAGGCCTGGCGAAGATGACAGCATCCCTCACAAATGGAAAAAAAACTGGACGACAAAGATAACAAAAAAGTGATCACAATGATGATTATGCAGTAAGTGAAGAAGACAGCAGCTTTGTGAAGCTATACACAAAGGCTGAGCATATTTTCAAACCCCCAAAGCGAGACCCTTAAGTGTAGCGCATGTTCATGCACGCACATTAGATTTTATCATCATTTTTTCAGTGCGCAGCACTCCTACCACGCCGTGGACGCCATGAATGCAGCATTTTGGTTGCTGGGTGCTTTACACTACAGGTGTGACTCATAGATCATCTAAAAGCAAAGTATAATATTAGAATCATTTTTTTAATTGTGGTGAAAATGTGAGATAATTGGTAGTGAATGTTAAAAAACTGAACATTTTAATGTTTTACAGATATTTGTTGTGAAACTGGAACAATCCCAGACAAACTGGGACATCTGGTTAATGTAACTTAAAGTGGAGCTTTGAAATAGATGCTAACGTCAGTATGCTTAAATGCTCACAATGACAAAGCTTGCATGCTAAACTTAAGTAAAAAAAAAAAAAAAAAAGTATTTAGCCATAAACCCAAGTAATGGACCTGATGGTGGTGCTAGATGAAAACAAGAACGTCACAGCAATCTATCCAGTCCTTGTTGAGACATTTCTCTCCACAATGACAACAAACCACAAATGTCAACCTCATGTTGGCACCGGATGAAAATTCAGGGGAGATCACCAAAGTTATTTATGTTTCATTGTTTGATCGTGAAGGTCTGTAGAGAATTTCATGAGATCAAGAGATGTTGAGATATTTCACTGGATAAGGGAAACGTTTACCTGCTGGTGGAAGGAGAGGAAAAGCCAGCAGGTCATCAGAGTCAGTGTGATTTATCTGCCAGTGACCGCGCATGTCTTTATAGGATTGTGTTGGTTATTGAGTTATTGCAGTCTTAACCAAAGTGGTGGACGGACTGACAACCACAGTAATGCTGCCATGCCAAGAGCCAGCTCATGTCTTAAATGCCAGCAGGACCGAACAATAAATTATTACAGCAGAGGTCCTTAATAATAATCCTTCAACTACTTGTCATATAATTTCAGTCACACTGCTTTTTCTCTTGTCATCGTTTAAAGCATGGTAAATCATGTGTTCATTTGCAGTATCAGATCCTCCAGTTGTTTGATAAATCGTCCACATCGTGCCAGTTTAACCGATGTGAGCTGCTATTCAGATGTTGATTTATTAGTTAAAGCTGTGTTCATACTCTTAGTTTCGTTGATTTGCATCATATTTTCCTCTCATTTATTCATATAATGAAAAGCATGGCCTTTTACGAGAATGACAAGCCAGGGCAGGTTTTCAGGCCGATTTGAGAAGACACCTGGAACTCAAATTGTTGCTGGCTCATAAGAGTATGTCCAAACAGCTTCAAGAACAGGCAAAAACAAGGCAAAATTAGCCAAATATTGAAATGCATCTAAGCACACAGCTGGGTTCAGTAAATGTGCCTCTATGCATTTGTCTGAAACTTTTATCTTGAAAGGGTGAGGCTGGGTGGAAAAGGAGTCTCCCCAGTGACTATTTTTACGACTGGAAACCCCGCTTGCATACCTACTCATTAAAATGTCAGAAGGGATATACCTGTTGCAATAAAAAGTTAGCCAGCAGACATTTGCTTAGTCACTAAACTGTTAGCGATGGCCTTTAACTCCAGCACAAACTCTTGCCTGAGTATCTGGACAGTCCTCAGGAAAGCAGTGGAAAGAACAACCCTCTGCCTGAATCTTAAAACATTCCCACCAATCCTGAACTAAATGACAGAATACTTTCAAATATTTTACAAGTTTAAAACTGTGGAGTTTCTCACCACTTGTAGTCCAGTGGAGCAGTGTTCTGATCCATGCAAAACAGACTAGGTAGCGCAAGCGTGCGCGGGAGGACGTAGACGACTGCTGTGCTATTCACGGTATTCATGGTATTCATGCCATTCCACTGTCTGACAGTTGGTGGTGGTAATGTGCAGTTTCCCAGGAAAGGCTGCAAAGAGGAAGACAGGTAGCTAGCAAACATGGCTGTAAATAATGAAGGTTTGAAAACACTGTAAAATTGACTTTCCAAATGTTTAAAGGAAGGAAGCGCGCTCAGCATGTTTGTTAGGCCTCAGGGATTCACGTGTTTGGTTGAAAAAGAGTGACTTTAAACATAACTGTTTACAATAAAACTCCTGCCTTCAATACATACATGTGCACATCCTCTCTGGATTCTTTCCTTGTCGACCGGAAAAAAAACAGACTTGACTAACGTTGACTTTTTTTGGTTGACACAACGAAGACCCTCTAAGGACATCACTGCTGGTGTTATATATCTGTATATGTGACTTTCTGAGTGAACAAAATTGTCATTGAACAGTGCATTTGTATGTAACTTTTATTGGTATTTTTTTCCATTTTTAAGATGTTAGTATTGCCTTGTAATAGTTCAGAAAGCTCAGAATTAGGACTTTGGATTTTGTCCCCCATCTCTTGTATTTGAGCTTTGGTGGGGTTCATTCAGGGGCCAGAATAGAGAGGAGAATTTATGAAAGCAACCAGTAATTCTTTCAATACACGTGAGCATGTGACTAGGTCTTCTCAGGCCAAGCTCTAGACAACAGGTGGCCCAAGGCAAGATTTCTTTTAGGGGCCCTTCTTACTTTGTCTGGAGCTGAGAAAAACTATAAACTATATGTTTATTTACTATATTTATAACTGTATAAAGCCCTTGTTTGTTGTTTAAGGGCAACGTGACAACCTTTAAATATTGTATTACAATGTGGCAAAGACTTTTCTGCAATCTATTAAACTGTACTGCTTGCATGACATCAATACATAAAACAACATTTGTAATAAATATGAACTTTGTCTTCATCTTTCTTTCAGGAGCACTGGAGCGTACTTGTATTTTGAAGGCAGAAACATGTTGTACTTTGTTGTTTACCATTGCATTTTTTAAACAAAGTGACCACTGCATATTCTGCGTGTGTGGCGGCCCAGTGTTCTACTCTTAGCGAATAAGTTGCAGAAGAAAGCCAAATGACGCCGACAGACATTTTATCACTTATGTCTACAACTAAATTTCTTATGAAGGTGTTGACCCAATGAGTGCCAACTGCAGTGCACCTTGCTGTTGAGACCTTGAAGTCTTTAGAACTTTACTGTAGGGATGAACACCATTTTCCAAAAGATATTTTCATGACGGTGGTGGAGAGTGCTCTTTAGCACGCCGGCCCAAGATCTCCCATTGGTTTTCGATTGGGTTGAGATGTGGTGACTGCTAAGGCCATAGCGTGTAATTGCCATCATTTTCATACCCATCAAACCATCCAGTGATCCCTCATGTCTCAGTAGATCATAGGGTAAAAGTGATCACTCAGAATAGCTTTGTATTGATTTGCAGAGACGCTTCCCTCTAAGGGAACAAATGGACCCAAACTATGCCAGCGAGACCCACAAGAACCTCTTTGCTGTAGGGGTCAATTCTTGAGGCCTTTACCATTCTGTGTGCCAACATGCAATCACCCACTTGTTGAAAATATGGTGAAGGATGACTCATCTGACAGTATCACTTTTTTTCCACAGCTCTATAGACCAGTGCCGACGGTTTTTGCACCACTGAACTCCCAAATATGCATTTATCTTTGTAATGAAAGGTTTATGCACTATAACTGTACTAAAAAATTCTCTCTATGTAATTGTCGATGGACTGTTTGTGCCAACAGTCTGATCCCATCCTGCACGGAGATTCTCAGTCACCTGAGGAAGAGTTCTAAATCTTCATCTAAATATAGAGGCCAGCTTAGTCACTGTTCCCACTGAAACACCAGCCAGTTGGCCAGTCGTCTCTACTCTTGTCATCATGATACAAAGTTCTCAGCACTTTTATACACGCCACAGAGCACTTAATTGTAGCACGTAGTGCACCTGTGTGGATGCATGTCCTCATTTGTCACCCATCTGTATAGTTGCTGTTGATACGGCGTTCACTGTCAAACCTGGCTGCCTGAAGATGGCTGACTACAGCTGTAAAGAGCTATTTTGAACAGTGAGACTGTCATAAAATCCAAAACAATAAGCTAAAGATTAACGAGGTCAACAAAATCGTATAGTTGTTGATGATTGATACAATGTAGTTATTTGAATCTAAGAAATAAGCATTATTAAAACTTGAAGGAACAATGAACGTTGCTGAGCCGCGTTCACATGTGGCACTTTAACGGATTTTCTAATTTATTGTTTACCACCTCATACTCTGCCTAATTCCCAGACCCTCGCTCCTCTTTAAAGATTGATCATCTGCACACACAAGGAGGTTTGTGAGAAAAGTCTCATGGTCTCAATAGTACAATTGCTATTGTACAAATGTCAAAGTGAAACGGAATTCAAAAAGTTAAATAGATGTTTTTATGCAAAGCATCAAAGATGACACGGAGATTTATGTCGGACCACAACAAACAAGAGTAATGAGGAACATTCATGGCATATAAAAACAGCAACTCCCAAAGTGCTCTAAATCCAATAAGGTTCATGAGTTCAAGAAACTTCAGTCTGCAAGCTTCGTGTCTTCATCTGCCAAGTTCTCTGCTTTGTTTTCTGCTCTTTCTTCTCATCTTTTGCAGTTCCTGTCTAGTGTCGACTTTATCTCACTTGTTGCTCCAGTTTAAAGCTGAGGACCCAAAGTCAGTATGTAAACTGGGTAATTTGACATCCTTAATTTTCCTTAAGTATGATAACAGGACATGACTTAGTGATAGGGTTTGTCTTTGCCTAGTTGTGTCTGCAAGCCTCCACATTTGTGTCAGTCAGTTCCCCTCTGCTATCAGATTTTACTGCTGACGGCTGGAGACAGGGCTCAGGGAGACTTTGGCTCATGAAATACGAGATGCTTGGGGCATGTTTAGATTATCACAGACCTCTCCACTTAACTCACCATAACACTCAGTTCACTGCTGAGAGGAGAGGCATTCATCACGCAGACTTGACAAGAAACATGAAAATAGGATGGCCTGTTTTCATCTGTGACACTCCTGTGGTACAGTTGGAGATCGAGCGCAGTGATATCGGATCTCTAACTTTTGCAACTATACAGACTTGTTGTACCTCTGTACTTCAACCTACGAACCTTTTACAGTGCAGCTTTGTTCTTGTCAGGCTTAATTGTTTATATACATTCATCATTCAGTTTATTATTCCAGCTAATGTGTAATGTGTTTTTTTTTTTTCTCTCATGAGGTGTTTGTAACACTCAGATAGTTTAGGATTCCTTAATCTGTGTATATTCCTAATGCTAACATGGATCCAAGAATGGCAATGGTGATTTGTGAGACAGTCCACCACTTTAGTCCTGACTGAATTTTAACAACTGTTGCATGGATAGCCCTGACATTTAAGACAGATGTTCATGGTCCCCAGAGGATGGACCTCACCGAGTCTGACTGTGATTTCCTGACTTTTCTTCTAGTGCCACAATGAGGTTGATAGTTGAGTTTTAGTCAGATGTTTGAACAGATGACACAGAAATCCCACAGCTGATATATGCCCCCACTCAGCCTGAATGACTTGTATTCTAGTGTCATTTGTTCAAACTTGAAAACTACTTACTATGTTTCTATTAGATTTCCCTAGTATGCATTAGCATGTTAGCGTTGTGAGCAGATAGTCACGGTAATGTTACTGCTAAATTCCACCAGCCACGGCTGTCGGAGCTGATCACAGCCATTCTAGACAATATTTGTAACCCTACAGTACCAGAAGTCATGCTTCAGTCAGCACAGAGCAGATCCAGCTGGCCGGAAGTCAGACACACAAGAAGAACACAGTCATTTTCAAAATTAAATACCCTGTCCAATTTTCAAAATAGCCAGAAGAGAGACAATTAAGCTAAACAGCAGATTTATTCATGGCAGAAACACATAAACCAAAGAAAAAGTACAATATCTAAGCAAGTTAACAAAGTCTGGCATGCAAAATGCTCCACTTCAGAAATGTTCTGAAACCGACCAAAACAGCCGTGCAGAAACCTGCCCAGTGGGGTCCAGACTTTGTCATCAATCTAGAAAGCTCTGCTGTGTATGAACTGGAATCACTCGCATGACATCTTGGTTATCTTTCTTGACATGCGCAGAAGACTGTCTTATGTTATTCAGACTTTTTATTACAATGTTATGTACAGAATGAAAAAAGAAACCTGCACCGATGATTTGCTTATTCTATGATACGATTATTTGGCACAGGTGCCAAGAATGCGAGTCGGCTGTTTCTTTTGGCCTCTGTGCACTTTGTCATCGTGGAGTACAGCAAGTAATGACTTTGCAGGGTAAAACTTGGTGACCTCACAAAATGTTACAAGTGAAAGCACACCTTCCCACCTCCTAACAGACTTGCACTAGGTGAGGCTGTCTGGGTACCACATGCACCTATAATAAGCATGCTCAGACAAACATACATTCCATTCAGTGGTTACGCGGTTTGCAGTGTCTAGTATGCATCCCACTCCACCCCCCCCCCCCCCCCCGACCAGCCACACATGGCCTTCTAGCTGGATAATTCATAGTAACAAGGATCTTTTGAGGTTACATCTACTTCATCCAGGAGGGTGCATGGAAGAGGATGCCTGAGTTCAGAAGACCTGAGTTCAGAAGACCAGGCTGTAACTTTGTTCTTACTGCAGCTGTTCAGGCGTATTGATGAAGGGAACCATCATTCAACTTTAGATGTGTTCAAGGGCTCCCTGTCATCCAGGTGGAGTAACTTTACTGAGTTTCTTTGCGCTCCAGGGTTGCTGGCTGCCGTGTGGAGGATGCAAAAGGAGAGAGCCATCAGCGAGGTTTTATAATGAGCATCATGAGCCTTTGGTTCAGGAAGTTTCATGGATGCTGCATAGTGTTTCATGAGCATTGCAAATCACAATAAATGTACAGACATACACTGTCTAGAGAGAATTTTTAAGCTTAAAACTCCTGAACCCGAGTGACTGTAAATCACAGAGGAGGTATGTCAGTGTATGCTGTTTCTGGAGAGCAGCAAGAGGAATTTTATTCTGAAACTTGAAAGCATTCAGATTAAAAGCTGCCTCCAATAGAAAAACAGCCACTGGGCAACATTTTCAAGACATTTTTGTTTTTATAGCTGTTCTGGGCTGAACCATGTAAGGAGTAGTGACTTATTATAGAATAATTATACAATGTCGTCTTAGTACACATTGGCAGTAAATGCATCAGTTGTAATCATATGCTTCCAGCTACAAAGAGGGCCGCTCTAAAGACAAGTATTCTTGAAAATTGTAGACTGTCCCAGGAAACAAGACTCTATAAGGAGCTGCTGGACGTCTGTCAGTACACTTTGTCGGCCGTCCGAGTCCCATTTGAAAGAAGCTTTAGTTTTGGTTGTACAGATTTTCCTGTCTGCCAATGCAGGAGGGCTTGTCAAATTAAACCAAACATTTTGGGCCACTGTCCCGGGAAGCAACATGAACAAGAGGTTCTGACATTTTCTGCCAAACAACTTGAAACAAAATGACAAAAAAAAAAAGGCCAACCATCTGCCAGAAATCCAATATGCACAGCCAGGCTGCTTTCAAGAAAGCTTACTGCTGATCGAGCACAAGGTCCTCACACTGGGTCATAGATAAATAATATAATATAATATAACAATTCAGACAGCACAGTGTCACAGATTTTAGCCACAGAGCTTATTTTACCCCAACTGACATCTCCAAGAGTGACCCCTTTCTGCTCATATTTCCTTTTGTGACTGATAAAAGTTACAGCGTGCCACAGTGTGTCATCCAGAGCATCTGCTGCAAAATAAAAGAACAAACCATTCTCCATTGATGTTGTTCAGTTTGTCTTGATCTTCATTTTTAGGTCCGACGTTCTGTCACTTTGGTCCGGACTCAAATATCTCAACAGTTATCAGATGGATTACCATAAAACGTTGAGCAGACTTCCATGGTCTCCAGAGGATGAATCTGACAGACTTTGGTGATCACTTGACTTTTCCTCTAGTGTTTTTTTGCATTTATCCTGGAAACATCTCAACATCTACTAGATGGATTTGTACAGACATCCTTGGGTCTTAAAAATGCTAATTCCTAATTACTTGGTGATACCCTGACTTTTCCTCTTGGGTAAATTATTGAATAAATTTCCATCGGGTCAAATTTGTCTTGGCCCGTTGTTTTGTTAATAACTAAATCCCTGAAAAGTTAATGACAGTCAGCCCCATGCATGCTCACCATGTTAGTATGCTCGGTGACGCTTTGAGCCACGGTTGGCTCAGATTCAGAGCGAGCTACCAGCTATAAAACTGAAGGTTACCAGTTTAAATGATGCATTTCATGTGGGAAAGTCATGGTGTCAAAGGATAACAGCTGCCATCAAGGTGCCCATGAGCAAGAAATCTTCTTTATCCGGTTAAGCTGTGTAGCGGTTAGCCAGCTGCTTAGCTGCTTATCTTCACGAAAACTGTGGTTGCAACCAGATGAGTTTCAACAAATTAGCCTAAGCAAATAAATGTTTTAAAATGACATGGCCTTAATAAATCTGACCATATGCTTAGTCGCACAGCAGCATTTGACCTTATTTTAAAAGAAAGTCCAGGCATGTGGCCACTGAATTCTGTTTTCTGTTCTTAATTTCCACTGCAGCTAATCCCAACTATTAATTCTTAATGAGCCACACCTGCACAGTGCTTTACTAATTCTTTACCTCAACACACTAAATATCTGCTAAGCCTATGGTTCTAATTTCTTCCTTGTGATAAAACACGTAAACACCCAACAAATTTTCCAGAATGTGGTTCGGGTTTGTGCGAGAATGGCTGCCATCGCTCTGTTAAACCCGTCTTTCATCCTTACACAAGGAAAACCAAATCAAGCAGAGGACTCTATAGCTACCACCTGTGCTTCCATTCTTTGTTCCAGTCATCTTTAACCATTAATTATTTTCAGACCTCAGGAGCCCTTCTGTCCAAGAAAAAAAATCTAAGGGCTCCTTGAGGAAACTCCTAGAGTCTGGAAAACATTTCATTTTGGCCATTGAAGGTTTTATATTAGCCGCTGGCCCATGAAGATGCTATTCAGGCTCTTTTCACATTCTTAGGCTTTCAGGAAACGTCTGAAATAACAGCTCCACCCCACTACTTAATTTGCATTTAGTGTGTTGCAGTTAGTTTAATACCTCTCCTGCTGCTTCATGTGCACTTTCTTATAATCTCATTCCTTTATGGAACATTTGGGCTAATTTCCTTCAGCTCGTTGTGTTATTGTCCTTTAAATTGTGTCCTCGACTGAAAGAAACGTGTTCAGCAGTGCTTCTAGGAAAGTCCAATATATCGCTGTCAGTGATACTGCGCTGAGCCCTGTAATTAGGTTGCACTGGGGTGTAGTGATGCTCCGCTTGATGCTGCTCAGACCTCTTCCAAAGCGCAGGGGGCGGGACCCGAGTCAACTTTCCCGACTGGTGATTTGATGAACGGAGGTTTTTCCAGTGTCAGTATCTTACAGTCGGTTCAGGTTCGGCGTTACGGCGTTTGTCCAGCCTCCTGACGGTGCGCAACTCTCGGGGAACTGAGTGGTTTGCGCTTTTTTTCATGAAAGCCCTTTACCATCAGTCTGAGATCTGGGCTTAAGGGGGAGCGGATCTGAAGGGCCCGGTCTGGCTGTGTGAGGCATCTTTATCCTTTCACACATGGCGCTGTAGTATAAGCACTTTTTTTGTGGATTGTGGAAGGGACCAGATTTGATTAAAAGTCGCCCGTTTTCTGTACAGCTTCGGGCGCTTATCATGGAGATGCAAAAGTGGACCACCAGGTGGAAAACGAAAAGGTGGCTATGGGATTCAACGCTAACCGCTGCCGTCACATTAATTATAATCCTACAAGCTGTCGATGTCAGAGCAGGTAAGAAGCTGCATCTTCGGTCACGGTGCCAACTCCGGGGCATCCCGGAGAGCTCTTGAGCGTCCTATAGGCTGGCGACCAGCCCAGTGAGTGATAGTGGGCTTAGGTGGCCAGCCATCAGTTTTAATTTAGCAGACTGGTTAGAAAAGTTACCATAACTCACATTTACCAACGTCTCACATGATATTTTTTTGTGCTTATGGTCGATTGTCACCAAATCATACTATATGGCTATACCTGCGTCCAAGTTTCCAGACTTTTAATGGCATTTACCGTGTCACCATAGTTCTGTCTCCTTATAACTTTGAAGTTGTTACCTTGAAGTCATTTTTAATATATAGGCTACCTGGATACATTAAATATGTCCAAATTAATGTTGGATTCAGTGTGATGTGAGTTTTGTTTTTTTCACAACCCGGCGAAGATGCAGCTGTCTAAGAATCTAAGAAGGCAAAGTTTGCCATCCAGGTTTGGTTGGCAAGGAGAGACTGACAGGGCTGATTTCTCCCTGACACAAATGGACTTCGTAAAATAGTGTGCCAGTGAGCAATGATATCTGTAATTTCATTTCGTAAGCAGAAAAATATTCTGGCATTTGTGTTCCACTTCACCACTTGGCAATCCTGCTGGAAAGCTTTCAGGTTTTACGCATAACTTTTACGCACGACGTTTGATGATGAAGCTACTAGCCCACATGCAGTGAATTAAGTTTTTCCAAAATAAAAGTTAAATAAGAACCAAACAGATGAATCAAATTTGATTTTGTGAAATAAGCTCTCAGCTGTTTTTGCTGATATCGCAGTCTGACAGCTGTCAACAGAATTTAGGGTGACACAGAATCAACAATGAACCTTCAAACTTATAGACTTTGTGATAAATATTCTGAGAGTTTATATAATACACTGGGCACAACATTGTGGAATTTTGGGAGTGAAATTCATATTCTGGCCTGAGGATCACCATTTTTCCACATTATCCGGGCTCCCACTAAGTCCAAGAAGGGGCGTTGATGGAAAAAAGAAAAAAATCTGTATTTTTCTTTGCTTTAAAAACACATATGTGGCTCACATTAACTACTGCTTTATATTTTCATTGACCGTGGAGTCTCAGAGACGTCCGTACTGCAGCGTAGCTTTAACCAGGATGAATGTGTGTTTGTTAAAAAGGTTTTGTGTCTGTTTGGATGCATGTTGCTTTTTAATATTTGTGGTTTTGACATCAGATCAGTTATGATGCAACCTTTTTTAAATGCCTGCCTGATTGCATCAGACCGACGCTGACTGAAAGGGTTATTAAAACTTTAATCAGAGACAATATTTGGACATTTTTTGAAATATATTGCATCCTGTTTAGACATTTCCTGTCTTAAGTCCCACCCAGTCTTGAGCCATCAGCATCCATTTGTTTTTTTCATGTACAGCTCCAGTGATACATAAAGAAATCATTCAGCGGAGTGCAAATTGAAGAGAGGTCCTCAAAAATGAAATGATCATGAAAGTAAATACCACAGTGGCATGACTTGCCCATTGCCCATCTTTCTTCACTCTGACTGATATTTAAACTAACCATAATTGCATGATGTGCTAGCAAACATTTACAGGCTTTCCAATGTACTTTAATTACTGCCTATGCTGCCAACTCTCAGTAGATGGCAGTCACACAGAAAAGATGCTGCAGCTCGGCCGCGGGGCCACAGAGACGTTAACTCAGAATGTCACAGACTTTAAAGTTAATCACAAGCCTAAACTTAAACATCAAGCTGTATGGCTCTGATGAGTTATGAGATGCCAAGCGCTGGAAATTTTTCCTATACAGCCCGGAAATGGCATTTTAATGTGCGAGGGTCTGCTGGTGAAAGTGCTTTAATGATTTTAACAGGTTTTCTCGTGTCACCGCGTGCCTCGCGGCCTCAGGGGAAATCGCACTCCTTTGTCATGTTAGGAGCTTGTTAACATGGCAGATAGTACATCACAAGTCCCAGACAGCAGCCAGGAAGATGTGTCATTAAAAATCAGAGAGACTGACAAATTATCCCTCAGACAAGTCTGTGGCTGGTCTGGTACCTTTTAGCACGAGAGCTCTGTCTTCTCTGTCATGTGGTTTTCATCCTTATCATTAGAATATGATTTATTTCTTTTTAAAGGTAGAAAGATGGGAGTCTTTTTTTTTTTAATTCAAGATGTGGTGTGGGGGGTATAGCACGCAGGCTCAGATTCCTACAGACGCTTTTAAGAAGCTGTGCCTATTCATTTGGGGTCTTTAATGGTTTTGGGATATTGCCTGTTTTTCAGGGCTTCTGTGAAGCGACGCTTGTGGAAGGAGAGGGGCTGAAGAGTCTGGGGTGCGGGTGTGGGTGGTGGTGGTGGTGGTGGTGGCGGTGGTGGGGAGGGTTCCTGGCCAATTCAGCACATCTGGAATATATGAGGCCTTGAGGTATGCAGTAATGCAGAAAGGCATTCTGAAACTCACAAAGAGACCTTTAGTCCAAGCGTTCTCTCTTTCTTTCTTTCTTTTTTTTTCAAAAACCAGTAGCTCTGTACTTGGGACAATATTCAGAAGAGCCACAGACTATTTTCTTTTTTATGAGGCATTTGGTGTGAGGTTTGAAACTTGGCGTTTGGTTCCTCACATTTGTATTTTATTCTGTCTGTGTTCGAGTCAGAAATCAGTCTGGTAATTTTAAGGAGAGAAAGAGCCCTGCGTCTGTTAAATTAATCTTTGTGCAGTGTCAGTCATAAACTCTCTGTTGATAAAAGTCACAGTGGGACTGAATTTTGGGACTGCAGCGCAGCTTGCTCGGAGTTTATAGCTCCTCAGTGTTTTTATTCATGAACTGTGGCTTTAGATGATGTGGACTCATATCAGCAGAAATGACTCCGGTCCTTCCCATCACTTGAAGAGCAGATCTGCACGACTTCAAATGAGCTAAAATTCGAGACATGTCCCCTGAGCATGTGCTCGAATCAAGCGGATTTGATCCACCACTCAAGCTGTTATTTTTCTGGTCACAGGAGAAGTAGCTACAGGGATGGGGCCTGCTCGGTTTAGTCTCCTGTATGTTTTAGTTAGGGGGGTAAAGGGAGTGGTGCCAGTGCCATAATGGGTTCAACATGTGGACTTGTAGCTCCACCCATCAGACCCCCTCCTGGTCAGTAAGAGTGAACAGGAACTCCATAATCAGCACTTCCTGGCTTCACGTGCCACATGACAGAAAGCGTAATCAGGCATATGTTTTTATAATGAAATCTCTTTAGGTTTCACTACAGATTAATGATAACATTTTAAAACTAGGACTCTATTTCTTTAGATTATATTCCTTTAAATCATTTTCATAGAATGTTTCAGTTCATCTCTTTCAAACTCTTCTTGGTTTGCAGGGTCTTATGAGACGAGTCTTTGGAGTCTTATAAGGCAGAGGAGGAGATTTCCTGCAATATGAATTTCAAGAAAGCCGCCTGTTTGATCCCTTCAAATCATTTTCCCACAATGTTTTCAAGCCAGTATCAAACACACGGATCTCAGTTTTTTTTTTTGTTTGTTGAGAGATTTGACATTCAGCCTGTTATCTGCCATTCCTTAAAGGCTTTATCTTCCCAGCTGACCCTTCAGACAGTGTTTATCATTGCTGGACCTTTGACATCCTTCCTCTTGACTCACTGAAAAGACAAATGAGTAATGCAATGTCTGGACACTGTTTTTTTTTTTGCTGCTGTGGTTTTGGTAACAGTTAAACAAGCAGCATTTAATACTTGGGTTCAACCAAGTTTGGTTTGGAGTGGAAATTTAACAGTCGGTACTCGTTTTATTGTCTGCTATGGACTTTCTCTGCGTTTGAAATAATCCTCTCTTAGATCTAATTTTTCATCAGCCCAATACACACTGTGATATTGATGTGCAGTCTAAAAGTCTTTGTCTGTACTTCAGTGTGTTAACTGTACAACAGCACAGAGATGCTGTTAGATGTGGTGAATGTCACTAAATTACAAGAATGCGGATGTTACAACAGTTATGGCCAGAAACTGTTTGATCTATAATTCTTTTTGTAGTAAGTGGCAGCATTTTTAGCAATTAAAACATCAACTTTAATTTAGAGACCAACAATTAAAAGAAGCACTAAATCATAGTCACTACAGATTCTATAACTTTTGAAAGAGGAAACACTCATTCTGAAGTCTTATTTGATCTGATATGACCTGTAGCTTATAGTGACTAATGTTAGCAAACATTATAGATACCGAGTTCGTCTTCTTCTATACTGCTAGCACTGTTACACAACACTACTTGACTTCTGGCCACAGTGGTTGGTTCTCAGCAAAAGTTTGGGTTTGAAATACATAAAAGTTACCAGTAAACACTACAGCTGGACGGACGAACTTCCAAATCAGTGTTGAATAGTTTATCCAACAGAGAGTGTTGACAAGGACATTTTTATGCCCCATTCTGGATGTATGTTGGCCACATCACAAAAAAAACTAAATTTTATTTTTAATCTGTGTTTTTTAATAGATTTTTTGTAATTCCCAAATATCAACATCATCCTGAAAAACCCAGTATTGGTAGGACCATAACATGTAAATGGAGACAGCAATACTGCATGTATATGTGTATTTTATAATGAATGAACTTGCCAAGTACTGACAAGTGATAAGAGCTATTTACTGTTTTGTCCATTACATGAATTTGCCCATCATGTCCTTAATTTAATACCCTCCTGCATATCGTTTAACAAATCACTAATGACCCTGTGCTATAAGTCAACACTCTTCACACACTAGCCTTAAAAGTTTCTTTATTAGTCTTTCCCATCGTCACACTGCACCTGCTGATGTGCTTCGAGGGAATGGGAGAGATAAAAGTTTTAGTGAAAAACAGAGAATGGGATGAAGAAAGACGCTGACAGCGAAGAATAAAAGTTTCAGGGCTGTTTTTTAGTGGATTGTAGACAATCGCAGGAGAGAGGAGAAATGAGAAATGACTGCACTGCATAGTTTCACCCCTGAGTTCCGGGTCCGCTGACAGAAAAGAGTCTAATAGTGTTAAGAAGCTCGTAAAGCTGCCCCCTCTCTGCGCTCTGCTTATTCCAAAGACCCAGTGATCAACAGCAATGAGTTTTATCATCGCATAGACTCTTCTGGCTGTGGGGGTCACAGCGGTGATGAGGAGGGGGCCAATTGTGTCTGCTGAGCATTTTTACTGCTCCTCTGCCAAGGTAGCTCATAAACTAACAACTGCTTGAAGTGACAGATTTGGCCAGCAGTTCCTGCGCAGGCAAGGGGTGTAATGTTGACTTATCGTCAAAATGCCAGGTCCCATTAGGTTTTCTGCTAGCTGTTGAAATGTGCTTACAGTCTACTGTTAAATTACATGCAGTTTTTACAACATGTACACTAATAATGCATTCTAATAAAGAGCGTTTTCATCCATAATCTCATACATCATCTACTTGTACTATTACATTCATTATTTTTATTGAACTGCTATTAAATTTAATTAGTCTGATTTTTTAGTAAGCCTTTAGCAGTCAGTTTAATGTTTATTTTCTGCGTACATGATGCGCACAGCCTGTTTCCAGTTCCCAGCACACTAAAAATTTACTTCGACATTTAAGAGTTTACTGTGAATCAACAGATTTACAAGCTGATTTATGACCAAGAAAGTCACCCCCCGTTGATGCAGCATCAAGCAACATTAATGCACCAAAAATACAAAAGAAAAAACATCTTTTCAGGTGGGAGCAAAGCTTTTTCATCGAGTTTCTCATTCTGCACATATGGGAACTCACCGACTCAGCACTTTAGAGCTTTGGACAAATGCATTCCCCAAATGTTGCTACCCAAGTATAAATTGGTTAATGCAATCACTTCTTTGTTCTGCCTCCACACAGCTGAACCAGTAGATGTACTGAAGGCTCTAGACTTCCAGAGCTCTCCCGTAGGAATACGGAAAACATCAGGCTTCTGCACAATCCGGAGAGGATCCAAACCCGACGTTGCTTACAGAGTGGGAAAAAAGGCTCAGATCAGCGCTCCAACCAAGCAGCTCTTCCCAGGTAAACTCATTCCTTACCTCCCACAGACTAACAGTGTTTACACTGATGCTGAACCAGGAAACTTAAGGAAACCTAGCTTTTACAGAGGAAGAGTCACAGTCTACGGCCAGGTTAACAGCTCTGCAAGGATCAGTGGTGTTTTAAGATAAAGGCTAACATCAGTATGCTAACAACATGAATACCACGAATCCTGTCGTCCGATCTTAGAAGATAAGCAGGATCAGGTCTGGTTAGTACATCCAAGTACTAATGTGAACCTGCTGACTTCAAACAATTATAATTTAGGTTGCTGTCATTTGCTAACCAACACTAAATAAAAATAAACTATGCTAATGGGAATGTCATGAGCCTTGCGGGTATTTGGTCGTAATAAACTGACAGATGAATGTGATGTGATATGATATCATCCGTGGTGCGACACCTCTAGCACAGCCAAACATTTTATGCCTACTTAGATGAAATGAGTCTAGATGAAAACGAAACTGATGCCTTTGTTTACCGTCTTGATCCACTTAATGGCAAAACAGAAACATCTTTAGGATTCAGATTAAGATTCCAGTTTCACAATAAATAAGCGAAAAATGATCCCCCTTCACTACAAACACCTGCCTTCGGAAATGCAGTGCAGACTTTGTTTTCGAGAAGATGCTTGTCAATGCGTTGGTGTTTCAGTAGAGCCCATAGGGACTTGGTGTCACTCAGCATGTTGTGTTTGAAATGTCAAGTAAACACATGACTCAAGTCAAAAGAGAAACAGCAGATTTTTGTTATACGATATTCGAGGGAAACCCACAATTTATTGCAGCAAATCAACGAGAGAAATCTTTCTTTTGATGTTGTGTGGACTGATCTTGTCATTAAAACGTCTGTCTACAAGTTTGATTGCTGGCAGACTAACGTCTGCTGTATTTGGCTCATGTAGTGAAATCTAGCAGTGTTTTCATGCTCAATGCACATTGCCTGATGCAAAGTCTGCTGCCTGGCTGTTAGCAGAAACAAAGACATATTTATTTTATTACGAATGAGTCCACCCATTGAAACACAAAAGCCATTTGACTGTAAAACCATTTGGTCTGCTACTTTCCTACCCTAATTGCTACTAATCAGCTTATTGAAAGATTCAATAATGAACAGTAGAGGACCCATACCATTACTGATGGCTCTAAAAACCCAACGAGCCGTTGATGTAAAGTCGCCAGCCACTTTTCTCCAGCTATAATATGAAACATGCCGTATTTAATCTCAATACGCAATGCATTATAATGTATATCAGTAAAATTCAGATCCATTTGAGACCTGTTAATTCTTTATTACTGGGCCAAAGTGTTAAAGAGCCCCTAGGTGCTTACTTACTCAAAACTAACTTGGGTGCTGTTAAATAAATTGTCCTAGTCTGTGTCGTATTTGTTGAGTTTATTTTCAATTTTATTTTCAATTTGGCTTGATTTCAAAGAATTAAACAGTTCGAACCAGTGCGAGTCGTTAGAGCTACATTTCTGTGATTTTTGGCTTGAGCTGCCAGCACACCTTTGACTTTCTCTGACGGGAAATTTGAAAAACATAATTAAGTTTGAGAGGTGAGACGTCAGAGGTGCCATGGAGTCAAAGTGTCAGAATGTGCTCAGTCAAAAATAATTGGACTTTTATTTGATCAGGATTAGTTATTTTGTCATTGAACTGAGCTCCCATGGTCTTAAAAATATGACATTTGTTTGAGTATTTACAGTCCTTGTAAAAACGAATGCGGCTACATCACCCCTATTGAGTCCTTTCAGGGGATGCCAAGGTCTCTCTCAGCTTCCTTAATAAAGGCTGCTCCAGGTCCAGTTGTCTAGACACTGGGGTTTAATGTGAGGATAGAAAGTTAGACAGCTAGTAAATCCACCATTATTCAATTTAGTCATTACAATACAATTGCCCTTTTAATGACATCAGTAGAAAATAGATGTGTAAAAGACAGAGATTAAGGTGAAACAGCTCCAATTTCAACGCTGTATAGATTCAGGATGCGTGCACGATAGGTCGCGAAAGGAAAAGTCCTGGTAAATTTTAAAGAATAGTTTTGATATTTTAATGTGGTATCAATCTTCTCATCTAACTCTCAGCAATAAAGCGTCCCTGTAACATCTACAGCAATAAGAATAAAATACTCCTGACTCAAAATTCTCACAAAAGTTCTTCATGAGATAAAACTTTAATTTAGTTAAAAATACAGTGGTTAAACTGTAGCAGACTGGTCCCTTGTGTGTGATTACTTGAAACTAAATCACAGCAATGCTGTAAAACCCCTGACAGAAGTGTCTGTTTATCCAGGTTTTGTAACTACGTATCTGTTTGGTTTGACTAACATACCAGCCTGCATGCCTGCTGCTTGTTCCACCTTCAGGGGGAGTTTTCCCAGAAGATTTCTCCATCCTGTTTACCGTCAAGCCCAAGGCCGGCCTCCAGTCCGTCCTGCTGTCCGTGTACAACGAGCAAGGCACCCAGCAGCTCGGCGTGGAGGTGGGCCGCAACCCCGTCTTCCTTTATGAGGACCAGCATGGCAAGCCTGCCCCGGAGCAGTACCCCATGTTCCGCTCCATCAACCTTGCTGATGGAAAGTAAGTGACTGACTGCTTCTCAAGAGGGCTTGAACACGTTGGAGGTCAGATGTGGGTGGTAGATTTATTTTTTTTTTAACTTTTCTGAGTCTCATTTTGAGTGTTGAATTTAAAATCTGTTGTGAAACAAAGCCCTTTATCGAGATTTATTGGGTGTATTTTACGCTAAACAAAACCAATCTGCAGATTTTCTCAAGCACTCAGGACATACTTAACTCATCTAGCCTGGTAAACTGACACACAGCTCTGAGGATTTATTATCATCGTATGTGCCATATGGAACAAGTCAGACACTAATGGCAAATAAATTGCTGGCAGCAGTCTGATTGCAGCCTTTTCTTTTCCATATTGTTTAAAGCACCGAGTATACTGATATGCAGTGATGAGCAGGATCTTCATAAGTCGCATAGTTGTCCAGTGACGCTGATACAAATCATTGTTACGTGTTGTCATCAATCATTTGCACAAACGCTAGCAGAAATGCCTTGAAATGTTTCCATGCGAGGTTGTTTGTCTGTAAGGAATTATATCAAGAAAAAAAAGACTACATTACAATCCTTTCTTTCATTTACCATTTTGCAGCAGTGTGCAATTCGTCCAGACAACGTCTAATTATGTTATATATACAAAACAGTGATTTATCAAACAGTTATATGATTTTTGTTTTTCGGATTCTCTCTGACGTAACACCAAATCTAAACGTTGTATATTTCTCTGTAAATTCAGACAGTCAAAGTAATAATACAACATGCTGGGAAAAAAAGAGTTAGATAGGAAAGCAGATACCATTTGCATGTCTGCATGATAAATATGAAGCTACAGCCAGCAGCTGATTAGCTTAGCACAAACTGTGGACACAGAGGGAAACAGCTGGCTCAGCCCTAAGGTTGCAATAACGTCATATCACATTTTGTCCGAACCTCGCAAAAACGGTCATGAAAACAACATTTTGTTAACTACTTTCATGACTTCCATAACAGCCAAACTGTTGTTGTTTTTACATGACATATATTTGGTTAATGAGGAAGTTTAGAGCTATTGGTGGGCAGATTTTGTTACTTTCTGAGCCAGGCTTTTCTATTCTTAATGCTAAGCTAGGCTAAGGCTAGCTGCTGGCAAAGCGGTACCAATCTACTCACAAAATAATTTCCTGCTAGGCTGTAGCACCTTTCTAAAACTCCTTCTTTCCTACCTTGTTGCTCAGGTGGCACCGCGTGGCTATCAGTGTGGAGAAGAAGAGCGTCACCATTATTGTGGACTGTAAAAAGAAGATGACGAGGCCGCTCCACAGAAGCGACCAGGCCGTCATCAACACAGATGGCATTACTGTCTTTGGAACCAGGATCCTGGATGAGGAAGTCTTTGTGGTAAGGCGGCCATGTTGAATCCCATTTCACCTGGTTTAGGCTAGCTGTATTGAGTGACTATGATAATTCATCTGAAGGAATGGGTCATTGGCGTTAGATGAGAAGATGGATTCCACCCACATCTGTGTTTTTTTTGGCTATCAAAGCCAGGAGGTGGTTAGTTTGGGTTAGAATAAAGACTACAGATATTAAAAAACACATTTCTGTTTATGGACAGATTAAACATAATCGAGGGAGCTTTAAATGTGTTAGTATGCTTTGGAAGATTGAGGAGAACCATGCTCATTGTTTCCCCTGCCTCCAGGCTTTATGCTAAGCTAACATTAGACTCGTCATCTCCTGGCTCCAGCTCCACACCCAATGCCCAGATACAGAAAGGAAATAAGCATGTTTCCCAAAAGTCTTAAACTTTTCCTTAAACGCTTCCTTAAGTTGCATTAGTGCGGAGGATGTAAGTACAACTAATGTTAGTGACTACATGACTGTTATTATCCTAAAATGCAACACTTTTTTCTTTAACTGTCTCATTCACGATTCTTCAACACAAGAGCGCCTCTCACAAAGACACAGCTAAATTCAGTTATTATGTCCTCATGGAGTTTGGAAGCCTTACCTAGGTACCAGTGATTCCTCCAGCCTGGTTAAGTATGGATGTAATTGAAAGCATGTTGAGATTCTTACTCTCAACGAGTCTCATTTTGTGAAAAGGGACAATTTTAGTGTCTAATACTTTAAATCCAAATGCTTTAAGTCCAGACATTTTATTTGTCTTTCATTAACTTGTGCATACAGTAAATGGTGAATTTTATTGGCCAGAACAACAATATTGGCTTTGTGTACTTGGCAAGAGCCACGAGTAATTTCTGTGGAAAGGCTACTTGCACAGTGTATTATACAAAGTGCTTTTTTCCCTCTGTACACTGGTTTTATTTATTCGAATAGCTGACTTAATAAAAGAAAGGCTGAAGTCGAATATGCCTCAGTCTGTTTAGGATGCATGGATTTTGGTATTATTTATGAATTCATCTCATATTGTCCCCCCCCAATAGCTGTGACTATAAGAGCTTGGCGTCATAAATCACAGCTCGGGGTATGTTTACCGAGGTGGTGATTATGAGATGGAAGTCTTAGCCACCAGGTTTAGCACAGGTAGCTGTGCGCTGAATGGAAAATGTGAGCTGAATGCTAGCACTGAAGACAATAGGCTCTCTTTGATGTCTGCATGTGGAATGTTTGCTAAGTAGAACAGTCTGCAAAACGTTTGCCTCCAGGTCAGAGATGACTTTCCACAGAAAATGGGATCCCACTCCTCTTCAGTGATGATGATCTTCGAGCTTTTTGGCAAGCAGATCACTCACGCTAGATATTGAGGTTAAACATATAGACAAGTTTAGGTCACGATAATAAGACCGAGGATAATTCATGGCAACATTTATGTACATTAAGTGTTGCTAAATTGCAATGAGCACAATTATAGTAAATTAGTTTTATAACATTGCCAACAGTAAAGAACTTTGGAGTGAAAGCCACAGTGATTAGAGTTGGGATGATAATTAAGGTAATTAAGAGTAGAGTGGGGAGGATAAAAGTAGCACTCACACCCAGCCTTTTCTATTTTAATGTTGATTTATGACCAGCCATTTGGCTTTTGGGAGTGCTCTTTGTTTGAACATATATTACGCTAAATGGTGTTGAATTACAGAGTAATTTGTTTTGTTCTTTTTTCTTAAAAAAAAAAAAAACCTGGAGAAGAGAAAATGATTCCTTTTGTTCCAGGGGTTGAGGCTTTTTGCACATTGCAAGGTGGTTTTAATCAGTGTATCACACAATAGCAATGCTGTGGTGGCCTAGTGAGAAATGCAGCCATATCTTAAACTGTAATTATTTCCACTTCAAGTTTAATAACCTTAGATATGTTGATTGCAAACTGGCTACTTGTAGGCACACAGCACTGCTAATGCTAAAAAAAATCCAACTGGCCACAGGGGTCTTTGCTAATTACTATATATTCCTATAGATAAAGGCAGGTCATAAAGTAGATGTAAGTCATGTGTTTGGCTTGGATTTGTTGCTTATGGGATTATACTTTGGCACGCCTTCTATAGCTGTTGTAGGTATACTACAATCAGTGTACCTTGGAGGCTATGGAAACTTCTGGAACACTGATGGCTGCAATTTCTAGTGTAGATAAACACAATGTGGAAAAAAAAGGATATTAGATCCAGATTCTCCCGGATCTTCTATGTAACCTCATAGAGATGCTCCTAAATTATGGCTTAAATGTCGGATGTCTAATTCATTGTGACTCACAGGATTCCCATCCAGCATAATTGTGTAGATTTTAGGTTACACAGCTCTGCTGCACGGTGTAGTACTCCCAACTGGTGGAGTTCACTAGCCATTACTGTTAAGATAAGTAATGCTTATTTTGGGAAATACACTTATTTTGCCTATGTGCTAAGAGTTGGATGAGAAGATTGATGCCAATCTCTCGTGTCTGTGTGTTAAGCCGGAGCCAGGAACCAATTAGCCTAGCCTAGCATGAGAACTGCGAAAGCAGCAGAAGCTCGAAAGTTTATTTAGTCGGCACACAAACAGAAAGTTGTGGTGTTAGTCAAAGTGTGTGGTTGGTGAACAACAGATGGGTTGTTTGTTTTCACTTTCTTGTCTGTTTGGATAAAACGCACAAGATACAACATGATGGTGAACTTCAGGCGGTTGTTATTGTGTTTTTGGACTGTGGAAAAGAGCGCTTTCCCCCTGTTTGCAGTCTTTATGCTAAGCTAGGCTAACCAACTCCTGGTTTCACCTCTACGTCGATTATCGATCAACCTATCATGCAAATTTTCTTTAAGATTAAACTCAGTCCCCAGTTGATTCCTTACCTTTGTTTGCTACCATTGCTGACCAATATGTTGGTCCGTGATGCATTTTGAATTAATATTTTGTTCAATGACCTTTTTGATGACCCTCTGACTGGGTCTCTCTGCTATAGGCAGAGATGAAAGTGCAACTAACCATACCTTCTTAAATGGATCCAACAAGAGGCAAAAAACGAAGCTCGTAGCTCGTCTTCCACTGGGCTATCTGAAGAAATGTGGATTTACAGCTATGAGAAAATATCCAAGACCTAAGATTGAGAAACTGTGGCTGTTTAGCATATCTAGCATGAGCTTCGCAGCTTTGGAACCACCCTGTAGTTTAATTACCGAGGCTGGCTGTGAGCTTTTTCACTAAAACGGCTCTGAGCTGTTAGCACATGGCTACATTACTGCAGTAGATTGCATAAGCAGGTGTCAAAGCTGGAAGCACAGGGAAGAGTGAAGGCTAGGGGAAAATATGATCAGTGTGTGCTTAGTCTTGGCTCGGATCGCACAGCTGTTTAAAAGATATGCTCACTGACCGGGCCTCCAAATGCCTTCCCCCCCTCCTCTTTCTTCTGCTTTTTCTTATTTTAAATAAAAGCCACAAGACTTTTGAATCATCTCTCATTTTTATGCAAATCCTTTCTTCAGACTTTAAAGGACAGGGTGGGAGTCTTTGTTTGGGCAGTACGTCAGAGTGTGTGTTTACGCGTGTGTTGATATATGCGTGCATGCATGCATAAAAATGTGTGTGTGTTTGTGAGGAGGATCGGGGGGGAAGAGAGAGGCGAAGATAGTTTGTTTATGTGTCTGTCATTACTGGATCCTAGATTGTTCCAAAACGCTGTCCCTCAAGCAGGACAGTCTTTGGCAGAGGAATCTAACAGGGCTCCGATGGGCTCTAAGCCTTAAAGTGAATCATTGTTTATGGTTGAGTTGGCAGGAAGAGAAACGGTCTGACTGTTTCTCATCTGCCTCAGTCACTTTTCACCCTCCAGTAACCGTCGCAAAATGTTTTGGTTCGGCTTGTGTAATAGGCATATAGTAATTAATTCATATTTATTGTGCCTGAGAAGGTCAGCACTCACTTTGTTCTCTAACTTTCTAACTTTTGCTGATGGGAAAGAGCAGAGCGAGGATGAAGGAAAAGGAGACAGAGAAGTGAAGACAAGCGAGCAGATGCTTCAAACAGTTAAAGAGTTTTGCGAGCTACTGGCAGACAAAATGTTTTAATATTCGAAGGGTGCAAGACATTTGTATGCCCCCAGTGCTTGAAAAGAAATGTTATCCCTCCACTGACCACAAAGCCTGCATTTGATAAAACAGTGGGAAAAATCTGGAGAGTATTATACATTTTTCCTCTCCTCTGCTTCTTGGTTAATTGTTGTCCTTGTACAGTTTTGAAATTCCATCTCTCTATTTGTTCGTTCAAGACGTGTTCGCCTCCCAGAGTTTGGAAAAGGAGGCTTTTCAGATGACACATGTGTCAAGTCTGAGCGGAGGTGTGCGCAAGAGATAGAATAAAGGAAATAAAGAAGTGAGTTTTGGCCACAAAAGATACTGCAAGTTTGCACGATATGCTATTTTCAAAGCAAAAACATCTGCAAGAGCTGATTTGAGTAGTCTAGTATGGCCACATCTGCGTCTGGAGGTTCAGTGCGACAGGAAGGTCACCGGTGACACCATTAAAGGCTTTGTTTGAACTGTTTGCCTGAGAGAGAATAGCTCTGAAACTGAATAGTTAGTTTTTATGGCAAGGTCTGTGGATTATCCTGAGTTGGGTCATTATTTCTGGAAAAGCAAGATCTAAATACACACCTGTACCGTCATCTTAAATCTTAAAAAAACAGTTGCAGTAGAGAGAACTGTGCTTTCATTCCCACGCAGACTCCTTCCACACCCAGATACAATCCTGGTGTGGATGCTGCCCCTTCAGTCAGTAAAAAAATCATCACATAAACATATAATTTGTGATCATGACACCCTTTCTTCTCCAGCCTCTGCCTGTCTGCGTTTGTCTTTTACTGGGTCAGACTGCAGATGCTTCGGGCATATTCCCAAATGTGAGTTCCAGGTGCATTAACATCCCCCAGCTGTTCCTGCAGGCAGAGTGACCAGCTGCACTCGGCCGCAGACAGCAACGCTTCAAACACCCAATTAT
Source organism: Nibea coibor (assembly GCA_023373845.1). Taxonomy (NCBI): domain Eukaryota; kingdom Metazoa; phylum Chordata; class Actinopteri; family Sciaenidae; genus Nibea; species Nibea coibor. The sequence goes on from CM041725.1 coordinate 5,540,796, forward strand.
ATACTCACATGTTGTTCTGTATGTATTAGTGAACACTATGCGTCACTTAGTGTAGGGTAGCGCAGTAGCGGGATTATTTTTTATTATTGATTAGTTTTTCAGTTATTGCTTTGCCCATAAAATGTCAGAAGACAATGAAGGATGCCTGGTATAGTTTCCCCGAGCCCAAAATATTTGATTCACAATAATAAAGCAGAGAAAAACAGCAACATTGAGAAGAAACTCTTTGGCATCTTTGCTTGAAAAAATGATTTAAACAATTAATTGATCAAAAAAAAAAAAAAGCTGCAGAATATTGTCTGATTGACTTATCAGCCTCTCATATTTTTTGGCCAGATCCAGGTGCAGGCCAGCCAAGTTTTATATTTCTGATATGGACTCAGACAAACCGTTTTGTATTCCAGCTGAGATTCACATTCCTAATGTCTCTGTGTTCACTTAAAAGACAGATATGGAAATATATTCACTCAAAGACTGTGTGCAACAATATACTAATAAGAATATGCTGCAGATATGTCCTCCAGAGTTGTACCATATGAAGAACTATTGCTGCATTTTATAAGTTTCAACACTTGGTCTACCAGTCAAATGTCACATGTAGGCCCATAGATGGTGGAAGCCGAGCAAGAGAGGCGAGATTTGAGTGTAGTTTGAGAAGAAAGCCTCCTAGATTCAGGCCGTAATGTGTTTCGTTACTGCAAGAAACTCCTCCAGTAATTGACGCTGCGGTGTTGATAACATTTCTAAACCATGTACGCTCTTAATTGTGTGGAATCAAACAGAAACTACAGCTTTGTTTACGCTTCCAAATTAGTCCAACAAATACTGGATTGGAAAACCCCTCGCGCCTCCTGTCATCTCTGATCCGGCGCCAGCAGGGGCTATCTGCATCTAATCACGCTGGTGTTTTGATTTTTGAGGTCACTCATGTGCTTTGTTGCTCATGAATGAGGTAATGTGCGCTCATAATCAGATATCATCTACTCGCTCGATCAAAGTCCTCCCAGAGCTCTGTCCATTTGAGTGGCATGCAGGAGTTTGTATTTCACACGATATTCGCGACACAATGCCAAGGACAGATTTCATGGTCTGCTGAGGTGCTTTTAATACCGTACCGCCCAATATTAGGTGGTCATGCATCTGCCAGTTATTTTCCTGAAGTGACTTCTGTTCCTAGTGGGTGTGGGCTGTGAAATGGGAGGGTTACTTACTTTTCACACAAGACGCCAAGGTCGTCAGAAGAGGGAGAATCCAGTGCTGTCTGTTCACTGTTTTAGATTTCTTAGCTCAAAATCAGATGTGAAATGTGTGTGTGTGCTCGAGGAAGAAAAACAGTGCTGCTCTTTTTTTTCCAATACAAAAAAAACCAAACAGCCATAGTTAAAATGGATTGCCTGTGGGTGAAATATACGCAAGAAAGAGTCTCTGCCCGTGTCTTTGATCAGTCTCATCCACTCCACTTTGTCCTTTTATGTACTTTTTCCCTTCGGGTGGTTGTTGTTATACTTTGAGGTGAAGGTTAACATGTGTCGATGTGCTTTGTGTTAACATGCGCGTTGTACGCAGACCCATTAATAGATCAATTGAAGTGTAGCCTAGACAAATGATTTATCCCATTGAGCCCGTGCCAGCTCCGAGCGGAGCAGGGGTGTTGCTGTAGATCATTCCTGGAATTCTAAGGAGGAACCTCAGCAGATGCCAGCGAGATGTGCAAGACAATCCAGACAATAACATCAACAAAAGCACCAAGATGCAGACGATGGAGACAAAGAGGGCAAAAGAAGAGGGGGGAGAAGCTCAACGGGGAGGTTGGGAGTGACTGAATCACTTACTAGCTGTATGAATGGGTTGTGTGTGGTCTCTTGACTTGACGTTTAGGGACTCTCCTGCTTGTTTTCTTGTTGCAGTAAATGCTATATACACCTTATTTTCTTTCTAAATATACACATAAAGCGAATGAGCGAGTCCAAATGGATTTAGAAAGTCATAATGAGTCATGTGATGAACTGTCGACCCATCGGGAGTGTTCCCCACCCACCTCTTGACTGAACATCAGCTCGGCTTCAGCCCCCTGCAGAGGATTAGCGGTTATGGAAAATGAATGAATGAATGAATGAAAAGTTAGTCCATGCACACTGGAAAAACAGAGCAGGGGAAAGCAAACCAGGACAGAGCCAAACGCAATATGTCTTTGTTTCTAACTGTCCTCCCTGCTTCTGGCTTTAACTTTGGATCCACCAGAACAGTGTTCGGTCTAAGCGTGTTTGTTCGGAACAGGTCGATTGCTTAGCTTGCTTAGTTTAGCAACTTTCTTGACAGCCAACTATCTTCACACTCGACATTGGACTTCCTTGGGTACTGAGCAATACAACTATCTTGAGTTATTTGTCATTTAACAGAAGCGTTCATTCAAAGTTTCATCGCTGATGCGAGTTTAGCGAAACAAAATGGCGAACTTACAGACTTTCCTACAATCTTTAGTTTCTCTTTCTTCATCTCTTCTTAAATGTGAGGTAGCATGTTCGGCTTAATACACTATATGTTGGGTACTTCTGGCAGTAACACACTACTAATAAATATTTCCCTCAGATATTTGGAGCTCATGTCCAAGTGTGAAGCCGATCACATGATCGGTTGTTGTGAAAATCCGCAGGCAGATAGAGGCTTGTTTTTTGTTAGGTTTGTGCCAAATTATAAAAGGACGAACAGTTTGCAGGCTCAGTGACTGTCATCAATTTGAGATCTTCTGTTTGTGATTGTATTTTTTTTGCCGTTGTAAGAAGTTCAGAAGGTGCAGGGTGAACTCTTGGCAGGGCATTTTTCTCCTCTTTCTTTTCGCTGAACATAGATTCAATAAGCACAAATTCTCTTGAACAGAAACGCCCTGCTCCACACTCCCTTACACACATTCACACCTGGAAGTGAACCAGTACGACCACAGTTTGATCCGTTGGCATTAAATGCCTTGCTCAAGGGAGAGGCAAGACCTCTTTTTCACGCTCCCCACCCAGATTTATAATGCAGTCATGGGATTGTACTCTCAACCTTTTCGTTGCACATGTTTTCTTTTGGCCGCTGTTATTTTAATTAGGGGACTGAGGAGAGGAAGAGAAACAATTGGATTCTATGGACAGTGCTTTCCTGTTTGCTTTTCAGATTATTTTTCATTTTTGCAATTCTAATTCGTATTTTTACGATTATTCTGGATTACCTCCCAGCTACAAACCTGATACAGGCAAGGGTTGAAATGTTCAGATCGTGGGTGTTACTGTTTGAAGAAAGTGTGTAATTGTATTACACCTATGTGGGCAGGATCTTTTCTTCTGTAATAAGACCAGAGCTACATTTTACTCCAGGATCCTGTCAGCTGTAGAGAATCTCCCCTCCTGATACCTCCGCATCGTACTGGACGGACAGATTATGAACTTACTTTTATGTGTATCCTCTGGCATTTGTTTGGGTTGTTCAGTACCCTGTTGCCATTTACTGGTCACTTATGATAGAAGCATAGAGGCGGTATATATCTAATGTATTCCAGAGGTCTAAGCTTGCACAGATGTTGCCTCTTGTAATTTAATGCAACCTGCATGTATGTGCTTCCTCTCACGGGGGCCACCCTGAATGTGGCCTTGTTTCACCTTTACACAGCACTTTGGTGATTTTCCCTCATTCATTTGTTCTCTTTGTTAATTATTCCAGGTGGATTCTGAGCAAGGCTCAGCTGATGTGCCCATATGGTAAATTGGTATAGATAATATCCTCCACATCAGTGGCATAGTAGTTCCTGGTTTTGAAATTCCTCAGGAGACAATCATGGAAAAAGAGCCTTTGGCTGATGGAAGGGTTGGGAGCGGGGATCTAATTTCCTTTTCCAAAAGCTCATGAAAAACAGACGGCCCAGATAAGTACAGACCTTGGTTATTTATCTGCTGTGTAAGGGGACTTGCCGTCCCTAATGGCTGAGTGAGGGGACTGTACAATAGTTCTTTTTTAAAAGCTTACAGACTCTCCTAAAGCCTTGATTTATTCCATACAGTTATATGTAATTAATAGTCAAGAGACTACTACCTCTGGCCCTGTACAACATCTGCCTTGTTGTTTTATTGTCACATTTTATTATCATCGCTTTGGTGCAAAGCTTGGGCAATCAAGTGAGGAGGAATAGGTGCATACGTTTCCATTAGCATTTGGTTTCAATTTGTAATCACGAAAGAAACAAAGAAAAAAAAATACAACGTGAGAAGTCTCTTGAGCATCAGGACTCAGGAAATAAAAGTCACGTTCATTTTCTGTACACAGACTGGGACAAAAGATCAGCAACTGTGTCAGAAAATACCCGTGGCTTCCATCAAAAAGTCAAAAGCCAAAGCTAAAACTGTAAGTGGAGTGGTCAAATACAACTTCCAAGGAGCACTTCCAGTTAAAAATCCACTTTAAAATCAAGTTGCGTACTGTAACGTGGAGCGGGAGCTGAAAATTACCCTTCATAGCAGCTTACAGTACATTCAGTAGTAAATCCATCCACTTTTGGATTCTGGATCAATTCTGGATGGATCCAGCGACTGTGGTGCCTTGTTTTGTTCCCAGACGCAATGATGGATTGTTCTGTATTGGCCACAGTTTTTATTCGTTCCTCTGACTGGCTTCTCCTCAATAGCAACAGTGGCTGATGCTCTTTGTAGTATTTGAAGCCATTTGCCAAATAAAACTGGAAAACCTTCCCAGAAACTAAGTTGAAATAAATATAACTGATGGCCATAACGTAAATCTATAGCAATGTTAATTATCCAGGAGACTTCGTGTTTATATTCAGCTACAGTGAGAATAAATGAAAATTACACTGGGGGAAAACACTACCCGAAGCGAGACTCTATAGCCTGTGAAATTTGTTGTGGCTTCTGCTGACATGCTGCTTTTCTTCTTCTTCTCGTCTACCAGGGTGACATCCAGCAGCTGCTGATAGTGGCAGACCCCAGGGCAGCCTATGACTACTGTGAACACTACAGCCCCGACTGTGAAACCAGCACCAACCACCACGACACCCCCCAGGCTCAGGAACCTGAGGGCGAGGTCAGTATCTGCAGTGGGAAGAAAAAGAAGGCTGGGCGAGATGGATTTAAGAATAGAGATTGAGTGAGAGAAGAAGTCTGGAAAGGGAAGGAGGTGGGTGAGAGGAGGGGAGGGTTTGAGAGATAGTTGGACTCGATACGAGGGGGGGAGGGGTGAAGGAATTGTTGTAGCGAGGAAAAGAGGGAGGGGAACAGGGTGGGAGTGAATATGGGAGCTGGAGTTTGAGATTTAGTCAGGACGATAACAGGAATTTGGAAAGGAGCCTGCAGACTTGGGTGTTGTGAGTGAAAGTTCAGAAGAAAGAGCTGGAGTAAGAGAATAAATTAAGGGCCTTGGATGGATGCAAATTAAGTATGTCAGTATGAAAGACTGAGTGCATTACAGCCAGAATGAAATTTGAATCCACCTCCCTTTTTGTGTAATAAAATGAAAACTATAATTTTGCTACAACTATGGCATATTCCTGTTTTTCAAAAAAGCATAAAAGTGTCACTTTTGACATATTTATAGCAGCGAAGTCTAAACTTTAAAACTCTCAGTGGGCTTCAAACATGACAATGTTTTCCTGTTTCTAATTAGCGCAAAAATAGCACTGGTTATTTAAAGTTAGCAATTGAAATGCTAACTGGTATTTTCTAACCTGATCACTAGTTTCCTATGTTTCCGTGTCTAAGTGACTAATGGGGACAACCATTTTTGAAATTATTGAGTGAGAGGGCTGCGGCCAACAGCCTTGATATCCTTCCACAATATACTTACACAAAAGAGTGCTTATTTCTGAAACTAGGCTCAGATTGTCATTCATCATAACACTTTGTGCAAACTCGGCAGAAACAAAATGGTGGAAAGACAAACTAAGATGGTTTGGGTGAATATCACTTTGTTTCCGTCTCGTTTCATTGAAGTGTCATGCTGTTATGATCCGTGAGGTAAAATGATGTTTTTGTCAATGCAATCTGGTGGTCTCGAGCACAGCAATATAACAGCTGTTCCTGGTTAAACAAAAAAGGAGCTTACTCTTCCACAAAAAAGGACTGTAGAGATCCTTTTCCATGATGTTGTCAGACACATATGATAACAGTGTGAGCCTGCAGTATCAGTGGCAAAAAATAAGCACTTATAGTGGACATACATTGATGTTGTGCGATTACGTTGCAGCCTGTTTTGCGGCTACTGGCGGCGCCCTCGCTCCCTCCTGGTCTTTGACACAAAAACATGGGAAAAAAGGGTGAAAATGAGCAAAGTTACCCTTTAGGTTATCTGTCCTGTACAATACTAAACATTTGGGCAGACCCATCATGCTGTATTTCAAATGAAGGCTGGCAAGCTAGGCTCAGAAAGTCGAAGCTAACTAGACTGTACAAAGGAAGGGGTTTAGCTAGTGTTAGCAGTCTGTCTTTTATGGCTCCAATTACAGTGTTGGCAAATGACCAGCCTGTCAAAACCCAAAGCAAGCGGAGGCCCTGCCATCATCGCTGTACTTTAATAATGACATGGAGTAATGTATGGAGGCACAGTGTAACACAGGGAGCGCTCAGACCACAGCTGGGACTAAGCAACAGCTAACAGAGTTAGCATGACGTTTCTCCTCCCTCCCCCCAATGTGAACTTTTTCCTTATGGTTTCTGCAACACAAACAATGGCCTGTGACAGCTAATAATAACAGGAGAAAACTGTTTAAGCTGTTTAAGCCAGAGCATTGTGCAGCGTCTGTCAGAAATACACAAAAAGTAGAAAATATTCCCCTCAAATTTGATGATCTCAAAACATTTTGACAAACAGTCCTCCAGGCAAAAGCGCTTTGACAGAGACTGACTTGTATGAGTTTCTATGTCAACTCTAATCTATCTCTTTTTTAGTCTGTTTAGTTATACTCTTGGAAACCTGCTGACATATCAAAACACACTGTTGAGTCTGAACTCATCTTCTGAAATGTAAATTTTATTGCCACTGGCTCCACGACATCACTCGTAGCCTCTTCGGCCAGATCTCTTAATTAAAACACAGTGCTTTGTGTCAGGGCCTCACTTTTCCTTTTTCATCTTCATTTTTTTGTTATTTTGCTAGTTTAAGCCTTTTTGTCGGCTGACATTTTCCTTCAGTATTTCACTAAATAACTGATGAGCTCACACTGGAAACTTTTCCCTTTTCCCTGCCACGAAGTCTGAGCCCACTTTGGAGTGGCCCCGTGATTTATATCACTAACGAGTTCTGCAGGCTCTGCCCAGACTCCCAAGGAAATTTAAGCTTTTCCTTCCCCAGCTAGACTCCCAGTACCTGGAAAAGTAGACTTTAGATCCCTCGTTCAAGAAAAAAAATCAGAAGCCGGTTCTCTTATTTGAAAATATTGGCTGTACAGCGGGTACCATGTCCTGGAAAATATTGCTTCATCATCAAGTTACTCTTCAGCGCCAAGACAAGGAGCTTGTCAATTCTAAATAGACAGCGGGGAGCAGTTTGGATGCAAGAACATTGTAAATCTGTTTTATTCATTGTCGGTTTCTGTACAGTTGTAACAAGAATGTTTTTCCTACATTCCAGTTTAGTATTTTACAGAATTTATTTTCTCCTGCACAACTAGAAAAAAAAATCATCCGGAGGACAAATTGCTGTTGTAGAAGTCCAAATGTCACAGCTGTAAAAAGTGTTTTTGTACATTGAGGTCTTAACTTCTATCCCTCAGTACTTTTTTTTAAACCGACCGTCTGCAATTCTTCAAAAGCCGAGTGTGGCCTTTTGAGGATGCTCCTTGACCTAAAGCACGCTGCCTTTGGAGTCGTCAGCCTCATGTCTGCAGCTGGGTTAAAAGAGGAAGAGGGAGTGATGCAGGAGGAGGGAGCTATTTTATGAGCACACTTCAGTATTTACGCCTTTCATCCAAGCTTGTGGTGAAGGCCTTCAACCCAGCCAAGCACTTCGACACCATAAATCTTTATAAATCCTTCCTTTTCTCTCTCTATCTCCCTCTCTGTATTTCTCTCTGACCCTCTCCTTCTCTCCTCTCTGTCAGTCTTGTTGGTCTGGCCATGGCTTCACTCTTGTGTGACCTCTCTCTGGGCCACTGAACAGCGGCCCAGCCAGCATTGCAGCAGCCCGTGGATCTTGTATTATTTTTATGAGCTTAGCAGTCGTCCAGGGAATAATATTTATCCCTGAGCTGATAGAGCGACGTATATCAGGGTCTGGTCTGTTAACATAATCTGCATTACTTTTTTTTTAAAAAGACGTTAGCGTTAGTAGAACTGAGCTGAACTGAGCTGAACTGAGCTTGAGCTGAAGTGGCTAAATTGCATCATATTATATTGGTTGTGGGCACCAATAAATAAAGATATAGCGTGATATTTTTGGGGAATATACTTACTAGTGTTCTTGTCAAGAGTTATATGAGAAGTTTGACACCATATTCAAACCTGTATGGTTAATATAAAGGTGGGGCCATGTGATAATTAGCCTAGCTTAGCATAAAGACTCAAGCAGAGGGACAACTTGACATTTCTACTCTTTTTGCATGGATTGAACAAACAAATGACATGCAAATTAGTGGTCTTTATATACTGTAGGTAGAGCCAATTTCCCTCTGCTTTAGTCTTAAGCTTTAGCTGAAGCTAAGCTAAAACCTCTGCTGCTTTTCATCTAACTCTTCTGAAGAAAGTGAATAAGACTCCAGACTTATGTCACTGCATGGTGTTTATTATGATGTTCCCTCTCTGGTGGGTCAGGTTGAATTCATTCGCAAGTATAAATAAAAGACAACAAAATACACAGAACATTCCAAATTATGACATGCAGGAACGCTTTGAAGATCCAAAAAGAAATATTACGTGTAAGAAAATTAGTAAGGTGACACAAAGACTGGTCTAACTACCCACCATTCTTTAACAGAGTTTGTTTTACTCTCTGCTACTGTATTCTGTATGTTCCCAACAACAGTCCAGCTAGCTTAAGGTTTATGTTCTACAGTGCCCATTAATGAAATCCCGGGGCTATTGTTGGCTCACAAAATTAAGTGGTAGAGGCATATGAGTTTTTATTGGCATGACATTAACCCGCCAACATCCTGTTGGAAGCAAACAAGAATCTTAATTGCTGTTTGCTTGGTTACACACATGAACCTTTCAATATGGCCATGTGCGGCTCAGGGGGGGTTTGGATGGAAGGGGAGCGAGGACTGCTGCTGTCATCCATATTCATCCAGGATTGTTCAGTTTAATAATATGGATGGGATATTTTCATCGTTTGGCCATGTTATTTCTAAAATAGCATGAGGACACAGAATACTTTAAAGGTGTACAAATAGTTGGCATGCTCTTAGATGCCATGTAAATAATGTACAGTATGTCTGTCCGACTGTCTGCTGCATTGTTTACATGACTGTGCTAATTCATGTATCTCCTCCTCCCTCTTGCCTTTTTTCCTTACAGTACACTAACTATGAATATGGTGAACTCTATGACTACATTGAAGGAGAGTTAACCACTGACACTCCCCCAACTGAAAAAGTCAAGACCGAGGTAACGACCTGACTAACACAGTTATCATGGCTCTGGCCATGAGTAACACACATACAATCTTCTCCCACTTCCTGTTTTACCAGCATGTTTTGATGTCCTCCATAAGTTTTAGCTAAACATGTATCACCCTTACATTCATGATATTCTTGCTGCTGTAGACATGTGCATTAACAAAACCAATTGAATACAACTTGAAGTTGACTTTATTTTGCCTCATTTCAGACAAATTTGGGTGAAGACTACTACACCGGTGAGTATGACTACACCACCGTGGACGGAAATCTGCCTGAAACTCCCACTGATACTGCCGGACAAGGCCAGGTAACTTTTTTAATATCCGTATTATTCACAAAGATCAAAACCTAATCATTTTCTCCACAGGGAGATATGAACCACAAACAGGAAACATGTTTGATAACGGGTAAAAGTCAGTTATAGTACAACGTGGTAACAGCTGTTGAGAGTTTGTAATTTGGCAACAATATAAGCAGAAGTTCTGCAGAATTATTATGAAATTTTTGTGAAATCAGAAAGGTTTGGACCACAGATTGTGCATCGTTTAGTTTTAACATCCATCCATCCAATTAAAATCCAAATTGAATAATGAATGTTTTAAAACGGGATTTCAAAAAAATGCTTGGGCATCACAAACATCTTTTTACCATTGTCCCTGGGGAATGAAACGCAACAAGGCCTCGCACACTGCGCTCATCGACTTCCATGAGAAACCGCCTCCATCAAACAGAATCCGGATAAAGACCGAAGCAGGAAACTTTGTCATTTAATGAACCGTAACCGATGGAAAACCAGTAGACAAGACGTATCGTCCTATGTTTCTGCCATATCCTGAATTTGGCAGTTCCTGTCTTAATTTGTGCTAAACCATTACATAAAACACAACGTAATGAGGAACATTTGGGGGTTAAACTAAAACAATACGGCCGTGTGCTCCATCAGCCAAATGTCTGCCATTTGCATTGCGATGTACCTTGAGGAGGATAACGCAGCTTGAGTCAGCTTGAGACATCACGCTGATTTAAAATGACAGGCCAGAGGGGTAACCACGGAAACTAAACATGTGGTGTCCTATGCTGGAATACTTGTCTGATTACTGAGGACTGTGACAGGCGAGACAACGTTTAGACAATGTCATAGAAACGTCATTCCTATGGACTTAATACAATACAAAAAATACAATTGGCGGATGCTTTTGATCAAAGTGTGTTGCAGTAGTTTGTTGGATGAAGCCCTGAAGCAGTAGGCCACAATATTCATTGACTGTTCTGAACATGGAAGCACTCTCTCACAATGTTTAACCCTTTAATATTTCTGCTCAAGAAATCTTGGACTATGAAAAAATCCCATGAGGTGAATCACATTTGTGAGTTTTTGCAACGTCCTCAAATGCATCGGCGCAACGTTTATCTAACAAAGGGGCGCTTAGAGAGAATTTGCATGAGATTCCTGGATTCTTTCTCTGTCAATATTTGCTATCTAATGATGCATTTCAGTTCAACACTTATTGACATCTTTCAACAAGCTGAGCGCCGTCTGATTTACAAGGCAAAGCTTGTGAAAGTTCAACAGTTCCCGTATAATCATCGCGTCTCTTCAGTGCCTCAGATTCTGTGCAAACACAGATTCTTACCAGTCTTGCTAGTGTTTCTTTTCTTTCTTCTTAAGCAGTACTTCACTGGGTTTTTAATAGTCCTTGAACGTTCTTGGTTGTGTGAACATTTGCATTTGACCTTCTCACCATAATTGAAATATGTCAGATTATGCTCTAGATGACCTCAGTAGACCTTTGTACTGTGACTTCACAGCATGGATATATTTAACAGTCTGTATTTCTTTATTTTGTGCCATATTGTAATATATTTTACTGTTTATTTTTTCAAAACATCAATGTGTCAGTAGTTTGGGACATCTCACATTCCTACTGCAGGAGTTTCATGTATGTTGAGTTTTCTATCCTGTCCCAAATTAGATACATGGATGTGTGCACAACTAAGTTAATAATTCTTTAGAGGAGTTTGACTTAGTTGCTGTCCAATAATTTCAGACTAATGCCTTAACTGTGAAACATGCTTTAAAAACATGTGACTCATTGAAGCTGTTCACATGATTTCATTTCACTAACCAAGCCTCCATGTTCCCTCCCATCATAACAACCCCTGCCCCCCTGTTTTGCGATGCCTGGATTGATCCCAGAACTATGATGGGGCAATAGTGGATGATTACATCACCGGTGTGGAACAGGTCGGGGTGGACACCACTGCTGCCGTGGAAACTGCCGCCCCAGTGGACACCCAGGATAATGTGGATCCCGCCACTGACGTGTATGAGTTTAAGGAATACGACCTGAAGGAATATGACAACAAAGAGTTTGTAGAGAAGCCATACGAATATGGTGATTATGGCGATTATGGCACGGCTGACACCAAGCCTACATCTGCAACATATGAGGAAGAGTTTGGTCCTGGCGTTCCAGCGGAGACCGATTTCAAAGAGAGCAGTGTAAGTGTAAGCGGTTAGGAGTGATGGTGGGTGGGAATGTGGAAAGATGAAGATGTTGGTGGCATTTGTTTGACGGATTGTTTGCAGTGCTCCTTTTTTTTTTTTTGGTTTGCTGTTTCTAATGGTATCAGGTTGTAGCTTGGAGCATTCTGCATGCACATGGACCAAACACAAATACACCAGCAAGCACAAACACACACCTTGTCTGTCTAAGCCTCCTACAGATAAACAGATGTCAACCCCAGCTGTCAGTAGAGACACACCCTCTGTAACCTCTTGGTCTTAGTGACCTCTGCTGTTTATCAAAGACATACTCCCCCCCCCGGTTATCCCACCAGTGATCTGTTTGGATTAACTGATGACAAACAAAGCATTTGCAAATGTTTTTTTTCATCAAATCCACCGAGATCAATATCTAAATCCAGATAGAAATATCTGCTGAAGCAGTGTCTACCATGGCTTGTTTCCAGCATCCTTCCATGCCTCGGGATCCAGATTCTCAGAGGCAGGAAGTGACACCGTCCCTGTCTGGATGTTGGCGTGTGATCTGTCTGCCTTCGGGTTAATCTGAACCACTCTATTAGTGCTCTATACTTTGCAATCTCAGGACACCGCAGCCCTACTCCATGACTTTCTCAAAAAGAGTTTCCTCTTCAGGCTAAACTGTACGATCTGGTGGTTGCTTGGACATACTGATGTAGGTGGTTTGTGAATTCTTCTCATGTGAAGTCATTGTATGGATAGTGTCAGGTAACGACCTCTGCATTTGTGCACAGTTGGGGTCTTTTTTTCAGTTCCTGGCTTTAAGGAAGCTTAATAAATAGGAGTCAGACCAAAATCTAAATTATAGCTTCTTGCAAAATGATTCTTGAGGTTTATTTTTCCAGTAGGCAGAAAAAAAATCTGCTTTTCGCCTAGAGAGCTACCTAAATCCTTTAAAGCATGCAGAACACTAGTCAGCATTTTGCTGGGCTTTTCTTTTTTTTTTTTGTTAGCAGTTTTGCTGGTGTTTTAAGCAACCTCAGTAAAAGACAAGACACCCAGCAGACAGGGCATCTGCTGCTCATTGGTCTCTGGCTTTCAGATCTTTGGTGCTCTGCCTTTACACATAAATGTCAGTCCTGTTTCTGTGTGAAAACTAACCTGGTCTGTGTTATATCTGTAGGTGACTGGAGGCCACAGTTACCTGGGAGAAAAAGGAGAGAAGGGTGAGCCTGCTGTCATTGAGCCAGTAAGTGAAGTATGACACAAAAGGTCAGCTTTGTCCAGGATACTTCTGCGTACAAAGCTAAATAGCTAACATATAAATATCAAAGGTGCTATGTGCAGAATCACTGCATCTCCTCACATCACTTTCCTAGTGTAAAGCAGAAACAACACTTCAGAGGCCCTGTCTAGAGTTAGTATTAAGTTTGTCTGCTCTGGGCTACTGTAGAAACATGGTGTTTCAAAATGTCGGCCTGTGAAAGAGGACCCGCTCCCACTGCAGATATGAAATGATCGTTTTTAAATAACAAAAATAAAAAATATTCTTATTTTCAGTTGATTATACATGCATGAAAACATATATCTTACACACTGCACCTTTAAAAGTCATGTTCATCAATTCCTCGAGGCTAAATACATAAGGAAAAAAAAGAACGTCCACTAATCCAGCTAGCTAGTTGCTAAATAGCTAGCAAGCTAAATGGCTAAGATGTGCAACCTGGAAATGAAAGCTACTTTGATTGGCTAGGAAAAAGCTAACTATTATCTGTCTAGCAACAACAACCTCCTTCCTCACCAGTTCTACAGACAATTTGATATCTGTCTATGTGTCTGAACACTGGGGGACTCTACTTCTTTCTACCTAGCTATCAGCAAGCTAGATAGCTAAATAGCTAGTAGCAAAACAGCTAGCCAGAATTCTCTCAGTTTTTCTGTCTGTTTCTTGGTTGTCTTGGTTATTTTAGCCAAGAATATGTTCAGATAAGTGACATATTTCAAAATCAGTTTTGACAGCCTTCCTTATCAGTGGAGACTCTTCAACGGTTGCATGTGATGATTTATAAAGTCCATAAATGTCCTAGATGCAGATTCCCTGCATATTTTCTTGGGGAATATGTTTTCTTTTATCTGTTCCCTCGAGCAGATAAAAGAACACATCCATATTCATGTTGGTTAATTTCTGTTTCAGTGCAACTGAACTAAAAGTCATGTTTGTGTTATATTCTGTATCAGCTACAGCAAAGGCTTTCTTCTCTCCTGATGAGATTTAGCACACAAACTTTGGTCTGATGGCCACAGACGAAACACTGTCTATACAAAATGCTGCCATCCTATACAATTTACCGCTATAGGCTAAACACAGACTGAAATAGCAGCTGCAGTTATCGTGTCTCCTCCCATACCATCTGTAAGACCACAGGTTCCCATCCAAATCTTTGACCACACGCGTACACACACATTATAGAACATCAGATAGCTGAAGAATTGGTGACTGCTTTAGCTTGTAACTAAAAGTAAGTAGTCCTTAACCTCAAACCCAAAGCACCCGCTGGCTCTCATTTTCCCTTTACTGGCTGCCTTATAATGCTACTGTATCTACTTTTTCCTCTTTCAGGGGATGCTTATAGAAGGACCCCAAGGAGCCCCCGGCCAAGCAGTGAGTATCACGTTCTCCTGCACTCCTGTCTGCCTTCCACAGATGGAGAACAGCTAAAGAGGGAAAAAATGTCTTTATGGAAAGAGCATCAGCCCTGATCGCCAGTGAAGCCTGAGTTGGGAGAGACAGTTAAAATGTGTATTTGTGCATGAATGTGTGTGTAAGAGAGAGAGAGAGAGAGAGAGAGAGAGAGAAGAGGGGGTTGGGGGGTATTTTACATTGAGGCTTATTTCTTTTTGAACCCATGTCTGTCTGTGCTTCTGTCTTTGTTGGTGAAGTATTGGACTGTGGTGGGAATGCTGGTTAGCAGCAGTTTGGGGATATAATATGTTAAGTGTATGTCTGTCTCTGTGTGTGATCTCAGGGTCTTCCCGGTACCCCAGGATTGCAGGGTCCCCCAGGTCCCCATGGAGATCATGGTGAGAGGGTGAGTAAAGGCTGGCCTCACTTCACACAGCTGTTTACACATGTTTCTGAGAAGCTCTGTCACCCATTCTCCAGTAATTGTTAACATAACAATTTAACAATTTAGTTTTAATTTGCTGAAAGACAAATAAAAGATAAACAATTCAAACCTGAATATCAGCCAACACAGGCTATAATTGACACAGAATGTACTAAAACACTAACTTTAACCTAAGTCATTCATCTTACTTGTGGATTTATGGGAGTCAGCATATATATTTATATCAACACCCCCGCCCTGCATGTGTATTCTTCTTTATTGGAAAGCTGTGAAGTACAGCCTCGATGCTATGGAATGAATAACACAATTGGACCCAGCTTACTCGTGCAGCAGTAGGGGGGGATTAGTTAGGAGTGGTGCAGGGAAATGAGATGCCCATAAACTGTCAATACACCAACAAAGTTCTGAGAAACAGCTGTATTTGGTGTGCTACAGGACTTGTGAGAAGTTCAAGGAACTCCTTGACGCCATAAAATATGCAGAAGGCAAAAATTTTCTCAGGACTTTTTTTTTTTTTTTTTCACGCAGCACCGTGGGATTCCACTCATTTACTTGATTGATTGAATCATACAGAATAAGTGCCTGTCCCCTCCAGAAGACTGGATCTCAGCTTGTTTTTTTCCCAAAATGTGGTGATTGCCCCTCACCCCCCCTTTCATCACCCTTTTAGCACATCTACGTATTCTGTCTCTGGAGGTTAACCCTTTAATTGCAGAGAAAAAAAAATACATAACAGTAACTCCTCCAGTGTGACCGGCAGACACTGCCCGTACAAAAGCCCTATTGTTCACACTGGGTCAAAGTGATCAGAAAATATGTTGCTGGTCCAAACGTCCCTCCCCTTCCCTTCATTTCCTCCCACGAGAAACGGTCTCGCTGAGGATTGACAGGGGGATTAAAAGTGACTCGTTTCCGTAGCCTTGTGGTTTTCCGTTGCGCAGTATCCGCCTAGACTGAACGTTTGATCGGCTCATTTCTCTCATAATCACCGTCTCCCTCCTTTCCACTCGGAGACCACTTTCCCAGCCACATACAGTAGGACTGTCGTCAGCACTAGATGTCGCTATGCCTGCTATAACGGCAATGGATGGAGAGTATTTACCACCTCTGGGAAAAAGGCAGATGAACACATGGCATTAATTTGAGCCAGCAGTCTGAGATTTCTGCACATGACAAGACTGCTAAGTAGATTCTGGTTTCTGTGGAAACACTGGGTACAGCCTCAGCCTTGATCTTTTTTTTTGATAAGTTTTTGTTTTTATTAAGTCAAAATCTTGTCTCCATTGTAACAGCCAGCTCATCAGCCAAATATCTCAACAACTTTGAGACAGATTGCCATAAAATTTGGTACAGACTTGTCCCCAGAGGGTGAATCCTAAAGACTTAAGACTTTGGTGAACCGCAGAGTTTTCATCTGGCACCAGAGATGCTTTTCAACCTGTCAGAAACATTCGTTCGTTCGATTTTCCGACAGCTCAGCTCTTTGTGTTTAACGCCAAAATAGAATGCTAACACCTTGTTGGCCTGTAAAATCACAAAGGTGGAGCATCCTGGTAGAGCATGTACAAGGGCTCAGTCAAGGGCTTGAACTGAACCCAACCTCCCGCAGTAAGGACTCAGTCGTAGTACACGGCTCGCCAGGGCGGTCCAGACTGCTGAAAGTTTAACCAAGTCTGAGATGTCCCAAAAGAGTCCATCATTCATTTAACAATGTCATCTTTCCTTCGGTGCTACCCACAGGCCAGCCATTTTTTGCCCGACTAGTGGAAAACAACTAAGAGTAGCAAAACTCTCCACTTTTCATCCATCAGACAGCTGTGCTTTCTGAAACCTAATGGGCCACAGCCCTGTAGCATTACATTACATTTACAGGTATTCATTTAGCTGATGCTTTTATCCAAAGTGACTTACAAAAGGACATATTAGTGCAGCATTAAGAAGGGATGGATTTAGCATGTCCAGTTGTCGGTAGTGCTAGAAGAGGAAGAGCTAGGTTGTAAGGAGATTTTTAAAGGTAGTCTTACAGACCTATGGATATATAGCAGTCAATATCTGCAGGCCAGCTTCATGAAAATCTATTCTTTATCTTGACTGGTGATTAAAATTCTCTGTCTTATTTCGCTCAGGAGGATTAGTAAATTCTCTACTTGGAATAAGCAACGAGAGTGCAGCAAAGTTGGCCTGGCCTTGGTTCATTTTCGATTTCCACGGGGTATTATTAACGGGCGCAGAACAATGTGCCAACTGGATAGACTTCCAATCCATTAGAGGAACCAAAGGAGTGATGTAGCATAGTTAGCAAATTAAATTTACCAAAGTCACAAGCATCGCAAACAGACCTTTCTTATCATCCAAAGCTTTAAGTGCAGTTGTTGTGCCGTCCAGTTCCTTCAGTACTGACGCAAGTTCATGCAGGAACAGTAACACATCAGCAGCAGAAATCATGATTGTTTACAAAATGTCCAAGAATGTCCGAGAAGGACGCGCCTACTCTGCACAGTCATCATATCAGATAAATGGTTATGATTAGCCTGACCAGATCCAGGGGTGGATGAAAATCTCTCTGAATGGGAGAGAGGCTAGACCGATCTGCCAGAGCAAATAAAACATGAGTTTGCAGATTTGTCTGGTTCCCAGGCCATAGCAAAGTACATTCCCATTGATATTACTGTCGAGTTTGCTGTGAAGTGATTAGTTGTTCAGCCTCTGCACTCCTGCTGCTCATTTTTTTTCTTATTCAATTCAATCTGCAGAACACCTCCAGGGGATTTCAGAGAAATGGCAAAATAATAATGCAGTCTCATGGGAAAATATCGCTTATAAACCACCTCGAATTAATTGTCCCTGACAGTGTTACATGCTGGTATTCAAGTCAACAAAACAATAGCTGATGCATCTCATTAAATGCTTAAAAGATGTTAACAACAAAACTGTGCAAGTCCTTTTGAGCAGCATGATGATGATGTGGACATCGAGACATGACGTCCTCTTTCCTCTCACTCTCCAGGGTCCTCCAGGTCGTCCTGGTCTTCCCGGTTCAGACGGTGTCCCTGGCCCTCCAGGTACCATTCTGATGCTTCCAGTAAGTCCTGCCACCTTCCACATGCCCACTGGGCTGCCTTGCTTATTTCTCTCACATACTGTGCACCCTTCATCTCAAGCACTAGCCCGTGAACTCGCTTCATTTAGTAAGTTTACCTCATAGCATCACGAGTAAGCCAAAGGATCGCAACCTTATTTTCTTTGGGTTACAAATCACTTACCTTGTAAATGTCAGCCAGTGAAATGGAGTGGAACCAGTGACTGAGGCCTTCAAAGGCGTGTGACACATATTTGTGTGTGTGTGTGTGTGTGTGCTTCCTGTGCTTGCATGCCAGCATATGTATGCATGAAATGTGTGTGTGTATGTGTGTGGCATGGTGACAGTTTTATAGGTTTGAGAAAAAAAAATATTTGAGCACACTCACCAGGAGAGACCATTAGATGTCCCACTCTGTAAAAAGAGACAAGACCATTTGTTTTTAATTGTGTTTCGTTTCTGTTTCGTGGTTGGCAGTTCCGTGCAGGCGGTGAGGCACACAAGGGACCTGTGGTTTCAGCCCAGGAAGCTCAGGCTCAGGCTATCCTATCTCAGGCTAGGGTAAGTATCAGCTCTAAATATGACCCCAGTGCCTCTTTCTCACTTTAGAGGACACTTTACTATGATTTTCTGTTTTTTTTCTTTGTGTACTCCTAGTAGCTGCTATTAAACTTCAGCTTCAAGCTGAGGTCAAGTTCAAAATTGAGGTTTTAATTCAGAAGAAAAGTGCTCCAAGTTTGAAAAGAAAAACGACCCAGAAAGCACAGTAAATAATGTAGCATGTAATGAAGTCCCACTCATCCTATAAACTGAGTAAATTCCAAAATATGGACCTGTGTCAGGTCAGGTAGTATATAAACCCACACCAGATGTTCACACTCACTCAGGGGTCCTGATAACCGTGGCACGGTTGAAAAAACAGGTTGAATTATGCGTCTGTAAGCAAGGTGTGATCTATGGTAGACCACATGGAAATCATTAAGTGTTGCACTAAATATTCACACATTCACAACACGCTATGGAGCTGGAAGGCTGTCAAAAGCGTTGACCTGGTATTTAGTAATGCCTTGAAAGCACTTGTCACCTCTCTATATTTGTCGTTTACGCCAGAGGTTTGGCCCGGGGCAGGAAAGAGAAAAAAAACATGGCAGGAGTTGCGAGTGCAAGGGGAATTGAAGGGATACAATTTTTTAACTTCTCTTTGACCTGTTTGCACAACAACCGCAATGCACATGCACAGCCTAATATGTGTGATTCACACGGAGCACGAGTTGCTTATTGAATTAGCAAATTCACTTATTCGGCAATCAGGCTGCAAATAAATCCCAGACAACTTTTTTGGCAGCACAAAACTGTGGTCAACCATGAACAGGAACAAAGACCGGAGTGGTAAATTCTGAACAAGAACAAAGTAAAGTTTGCACATTTGAAAGTTTCATTCTTTCTAGAGGCGAAATAAGTAGATTTTTATTAGTATTTTCTTTTCTTTATTCCTCATCCCTTGAGCCCAGTTAGCTGAACGACTGCCGTGTCGATATCAATATCACAAATTCTTGCTTTGTCATGGAGACTCAACGTAGGATCTCAGCATCCATGCAATCTTCATTTAGCAATTTTGAAATGCCCCCATGAACAAGCGAGAATTTGCATGTGATGCTCTTCATTCTGAGGCTAAAAAAGGAAAATAATGCAACTTATTTCCAGAAGTTTCTGTCTATTCAAAGTGTCTCCATAAGACTAATAATCACTTCACAGGATGCTAATAACGTGAGTTCCAAGAAAGCACGTCTGAGCACACATTATCCTAATTACTTGCCGCAGAGGAGGAAGTATTGTGTTTTGATACATGAAATTGTTCCAGACAGGTATAAATGCAAAAAGTATCAACACTGTAAGCTGAACAGAGGCTTAAGGCTTGTTTTCTGTCTGATCCACAGCTGGCTATGAGAGGTCCTCCAGGGCCAGCGGGCATGGCAGGAAGATCTGGTCCTGTCGTGAGTAGCTTTTTAAAACCTTCAACACGCAAACACGCACGTACACCATTGATCTACTCACTGTAGCGTCCGCTTGTTTCACAGTTTATGGAAAACACGTTAGCTGATTAGTGCCTCTTTCCGTGGAAGTCCATGCTTTTATCGTTTTCGAACACGCACCACATACACGCACCGGCCACCCTCTTCCCTATCTCTCTGTGAGCAGATTTGATTTTAATGCATCGACTTATGATACCCAGCTTGAATGATTGGTAAAAATCAAATCATGTTTATTTACACACAGTTTTGGGAGCGCCTTACTCTGAATGCGCCACATGAATGTTAGACCAATTCTTGGATACTGATTTAATACATGTGGAGAGATGCTCCAGGACGTCTTTCTGACGTATATTCACAGTCCAAGTTTGTGTGTTTGGATTTAAATTAATCCAACCTTAGATTATGTTGGTTTCCATGCCAGATGATGGGATGACCATCACTCAGTGCAGAGATGTTCATACATTAAGTCTCTGTGTCTGTGTTCATATTTTTAATAGGGAGGTCCCGGTGCTCCCGGACTTAAAGGTGACAGTGGTGATTCAGGTCCACAGGTGAGAAGAGTTCATTTTCATTTTGTTTTTTTGAATTTGTGTATGTAATAATAACCACTTTTTCCTGTTTACATCTGAACATAAAGACATTTTCACTTGACGTCAATGTGTTAAAACATTCATGCATTTTTTTTCCCACAGGGACCCAGAGGTCTTCAAGGAGCAACTGGTCCACCAGGGAAAGCAGGAAAGAGGGTAAGAGTTCTCTCTAACCGGGAGATTTTCTTGATACTTTATTAAAACACTGTGTCACAAAAGAAGATTAAGTTTAAACTCCCAAATTTCTAATATTTCATGCCAACAAGAGTGCAAGGATCAGTGTCACTGTGCCCAAAGAGAAGAAGAGCCCTTTTAGATTCAAGCGTGGCCTTATTTCAAATAAGTCAGCTGCACCCAATAACCGTGTCTGCGGCTTGTGTAAAATTCATAAAGTCATGTTTACTTAAGCATAAACTAGTTAGAAAAATGATAGCATCATCCATGTGCTTGTTCCATGAAACCATTCGAGTACTGTGATTTCCAAGTAGCCTGACATGATGTCTGCGTGTCCCACAGGGTCGCAACGGAGCTGACGGTGCTCGAGGAATGCCCGGAGAGGCAGGGCCCAAGGTAAAGTCCACGCCGGGTTGTCCAATAAACCCGTGAGCGTGTGTGAATGTTTGTGTTTGAAAAAGCTGCTAAAGTGATTGATTGAACTGACCATTTGTCGCTGTGCTCTTGCAGGGTGACAGAGGATTTGACGGCCTCCCTGGTCTCCCTGGAGAGAAAGGGCACAGGGTAAGTGTGACGAGAGAGTTTTGGGTTTGGTGGCGGCACAAGGTCGGGGAACATCATTAAAGCCTTCTATCTGTCTCCAAAAATAAGATCCTACAGTCTCTTATTTCAAGGCCCAAATCCTCATTGATCACAGTCGTCGCCGCTCAGCACCCTGTCCTTACAGCAGCATCTGGGCTGATTGGTAGTTCAAAGGCCACCTCCCACCCGTCTCGTGTACGCTCCAGTGTTGACAGATATGAATTCTAAACTAGTGGTACTCATTAGGGCGTTTGACCCACTTATGCGAGGTGGGGCCGACTCCAGAACCACTTGGGCTGCATTTAACCAGGCCTGGAGGCGGGTGAGAAGTGCTGAGTGTGGCGTTTGTGGAATTTTGGGCCCTGGTAGAGAGCAGAAAGAGAGAGGACAGAGATCACAGAGGGGTATTTCTAGACAGACAATCATGCCTTATCCTATACTGAGTAATTACAGGGCCACCAGAGGTAGGCCAATCCTTATAGAGCACTTTAAGTAGTAGAGACCATATGCATGCATGCCAATTGTGGTGGCCATACTAACTGTAGATTAAAGGCAGTTTATGTTTGCTGAATTTTTGACCCATATATTTTTCAAGAAGTAAAAATTAGGAGATTTTTTTTTTTGCTCTCAGCTGCAGGGATCAGGCATGTGGACTCTCTTTTGACCTACCACTCCCCCTCTTTGTTGATATTCCTCTCCTGTGATCTTTTCTCTCCAGGGAGAGCAGGGTCCTACAGGCCCTCCGGGACCTCCAGGAGACGATGGCCCAAGAGTAAGCAGTGCATCAGTCACTATTTAACTCACCCTTGTTTTCAGAGGCTTTGAATGACTCTGCATTGCTTAACAACACATTCTTTCTATTTTCTTTCCAAAGGGTGAAGATGGCCAGGTTGGACAGAGAGGTGTGGCTGGAGAGAGTGTAAGTATCTGTAAAAATCATCCGATGACACAGTTGGATGGGATTACTCAGCTGCACCTTATTTCACGAGGACAAAGATAAGAACATGATGAATCTATAACCGTCATGTTACTCATTTCCTGTGCTACTACGGGCTTCGTCCCATCATTCCTTCCTCTACACTCATTCTGGCAAATTTTTCAACACACAGCCTTACCCTCCTCTTCGTCTTGCAACCGTAACGACATTCCTGTCTGCAAGCACCGTTGCGTTTGTAATCTTAACCTTGCCAAAAGAGAGAATGGCTCTGAATAATAGATCAGAAAACAGAGCTTGGAAACTGTTGTTCTGTCATTACACATGAGAAATTGCCATATTCTGCCTAGTCCAGTTCAATTGGACCGTAGAGCTGCATTAAAAAAATCCTTGTCATGCCCAAAACAGCGTTGTCTTCCTAAAAGAAATAGTTGCACGGCATTTCGTCATGTACACTGTCTATAAGATGAAGGAGCACAGTAAGTGCAATTATTTTAAGTGCATGATTTAAAGTGTTGGGATAAGAAACTACTTTAGTGTTCAATCCTTGAAATGAACCATGCAGTTACCTCGCATGACCACCAGGGGTCAGGTTTGAACTCAAAACAGTTTTAGGGCTTTTTTATTTCTAGATACAAAACACGGTCTCAGACAAACTAATGATACATTTAAGTATGATTTTATTTAATTTGCACTTGTCTTCATACGCAGGGCCCTCGAGGTTTGCTTGGCCCCAGAGGATCTGCAGGTCCAGGTGGACAGCGTGTAAGTGACACCTCACATGTCATTTAATAACAGATTTATGGATGATATGTTGTGTTCTAGGCTTTCAGTACCAAATTCTGATCTCTTTAGGGTCTTCCTGGACTTGATGGACAAGCTGGTCCCAAAGGAAACATGGTGAGATATATTTATGTTGTGCCCATTTTTTTAAAGACAGACAGTCTCCACAAGTTTTCCAAGACCACCTACGCAATCAGTACGTAATGTGGCCTGCCTCAGGCCGATTTCAGGTCAGTGACCTTTTCCCCTGCGTAATGCGACAAGAATGGAGGTCATAGGTCATTTGCTGATTAGAGGTGATGGTGCGGAGTGTCTTATAACAGTTGTTAGATCTTTTTCATAAACCGCAAAACCCGCAGACTGGAAAGGTCAGGATGAAGATGCTTCAACATTTAGTAAGAGATGAAACAGAATAGCCTGTCTGTGCACATACGGCTTCCTGGAGGGTCTCAGTGGGACATTTGAATGAGGGTAACAAATCATTGGTCAGGACAGCTGGACAAGACCACATGTTGTCTGTGGTCAGAGTCGCTGAAGAAACAGCTGTTAAAGGGACAAAAAACAATAGGAATATGGTGTGCTTCTCATTAATTTCTCCAATCTTGGTGTTGATCTTGGCCTATCCTGATAATCAAAGCAGAATGCTAAAACATAGCCACAGTTTTAGAGCTTCCCAAAGGGTTTATAAACCCATCT
Source organism: Nibea coibor (assembly GCA_023373845.1). Classification (NCBI taxonomy): domain Eukaryota; kingdom Metazoa; phylum Chordata; class Actinopteri; family Sciaenidae; genus Nibea; species Nibea coibor. The sequence continues at coordinate 5,564,875 of CM041725.1, forward strand.
GGCACTCACACCAGCCTCTAACATACTGTTGTTTGTTACACGACAAGCGCAATGAGTTTACTGACTGCGTTTTTATCTTCAATAAAAGCCCAATTTTGCAGTCAAGGCCGTGCTCACGATCACCTTCATGCAACCTAAACTTCACTGAATCCAGCATTTGTTTCAAGTGTTTGTTGTAACAGCTGGAGCAGATTGTTTCACAAGGGCCTTTTTTGGGGGGGTATATGTTTGGTTTGTGACACACTGAATCTCAGCAGGGATACCAAACAACCCACCATTCCAGTTAGTCTCATTAGCCTTAATCCATACCCAGATGGCTCTGTAGCCCCCCCAACAAAAGAAAGCTGTATTTCATAGCTGACCAGCCATCAGATCTTAGAGCTGGCTTTGATAGGAACTAAACACAAGTTTGGATAAGGCCAGAACACAGACAGCTCTGCTTCACGAGCCAGTGTATTGCATTTCTCTCCACTATGTGCACCTTTTTGTTTCACATTCTCGACGTAGATAAAGCCAATTCAACCAATCTGTCCAAGCGAGTTCACCCAGAGTTTTCATCTAACCCAGTAAACCACAGTGCTACGTGACTTTTTTAAAAGATGTGCTCCTCATTGCCGTCAGTGCATTCTTTGATTGTGTTCATCTAAATGATCCGAATTCATTGGCAGCGTTATTTCTTTTGAGTTGCTGTGTAGATTAAAAACATACAAGCAGAAGAAATACAATGGTACGATATTAATTGCATCCTTTTCTTTTTCTTTGTTATGTACAGGGTCCACAAGGAGAGCCAGGACCTCCTGGGCAGCAGGGTTTGCCTGGTCCACATGTAAGTTTCTCTGTAGATGTCTTATTATTCTGTCCTTTTCTTCCCCTCTCTCCTTTTGTGTCTCCTCTTACCCAGCCTCTTCATCCTTCTCTCGTCCTCTCTCTTCTCCTCACTTTGTCTTTTTCATGCTCTATTCTTGTTCCCCTAACCATTGTGCAGCGGGAAGAACTCTGTACTCCTGCTTTCTTAATTAAACATTCGCAGACATATTTTTCTTGCGCTCCGCTTCCTCCTCATTCTTTCCCTCCATCCTTCATTTCGGTCTCAGCTGCTCTGAGGAGCATTCCTCAAAAACACCATAATAGAGCAAAGAACTAGCAAAGTGTTCACTGAACATTGTTTTTCTGTGGCCACAAAGAAGAACAAAAACAACCTCTCTGTCCCACTGCGATGAGACATATTGTACTGATTTGATAGCACTTAACAAGATTACATTGTACAGTTGGTGGCACAGTGAAAAATATTCCATTTTCGAGTCATCTTTAATACAAAACAGTACACCCAATATTGTAGCCAGGGCTAAATGACCATTGCCAGGTAAGATTTTCAGTCCTGCTGACGCTCCCAACACGGACAGGATGGCGTCATTCCCCTGGAAAGTATTAGTAGGGACCTGTCCTGATGGTATACAGGTTGAATAAATAACTTCATTTTAGTTATACCTGGCCAGAGGCAGATTGATGCCTTCCAGGGAAGGCATTGGACCGTAGAAAAATAACACAGCTCGCTTATTTTAACTGTTAATAACTTCTTTTTTTCTTCTTTTTTTCATCCTTCATGTGGTGAATTTTTAAGAAGTCTGCAAGATGTGTGACTTTCGAACCTCCCTCTTTTGCACAGCTGAAAGAACACATCTGAATAAGCAGCATGAAGTAGCTAAGCAACAAAAACAAATGGCTTCGATTGTAGAAGGAAGACGATGAATCTGGTACAAAATAAGCAAATTACAAATACAGCACACCATAAAAATTAAGTATAGACTCTCCCAAATTGTCAAAACAGGTGTTTTTCTCCCTTCAAAATGTATCACTTCATTTCATATCAAAGTCACGTCGGCCTAGTCATGGAAAGAAAAAGACTAAACTTGGCTGACTTTTCTAATAACAGACTTATCTCCATTGTTTTACAGGGTCTTGTTGGTCCTCAAGGTCCGATCGGGCCTCCTGGTGAAAAAGTAAGTAAAGAGGGAATCCAGTCACCCCCCTTCAGTCCTCCCACCACAACTCCGCTCTGCTGCCGCGATAAGTGAATGTTTCAGTCAAGACCTCCTAAGTGATTCTGCAGACACACTGCTGTCTGAGACTATAGAGCTTTACTGGCTTCTATGAAGGCTAACACACACGCAAAAATGGACACACACTACGTACATATTACGATATGATTGCTCCTGCATGAGCAGGAAAGTATTTTATCAGTGGTTTTGTGGATATTTAATAGTATTCATCTGTCTCTCTGTAGGGACCTCAAGGTAAACAAGGTCTGGCCGGCCTTCCTGGTGCTGACGGCCCTCCTGTGAGTAACACAGCTTAAGTAACGACATTCAGTCAAAACACCAACTGACAAGACGATCAGCTGTTGATGAACTAAACCTTTCTCTCGCAGGGTCACCCAGGAAAAGAAGGTCCTGCGGGCGAGAAAGGAGCGGCTGTAAGTACAACGTTATTGGGATGATACGTTTAGGCGTTTAATTGCAGTTGCTCTCAGAGACCCATCAAACGTGGCACCGCGCAGGGGAAAGGTTGGGTCATAATTAAATTTAGTTTTCGTTTTAGACCACATAGCGTGCCAGTACAGTAATGTTTAATATAACCACACAATTTAGATAATATCTGTTAAGCTGTCACAAAAATAGAATATATTAAACTGACCTACTCATTCTTTCCTGTGATTGGCTAATCTTGTGATCTTTTGTGATTGCCACCCGGTTGTTCCATGTGGTCAGCTGCAACGAGAACCATAAAAAGCCCAATATAATAATGGAGATTATGTAATGCTGTCCATTAACTTCTTTGTCGCATGCATAACTTTGTCCAAAAGCTTCTTGAGAGTTCACTGTTCAGTTACCTAACACAGCAGAGACATTGCAGTAAAGGTTGATGCATGGTATTATCGTTACTTTGCCGTTCATGTGACACTTTTTACTTTTTAGGGTCATCCCGGTCCTATGGGATCCATCGGCTACCCCGGGCCTCGTGGTGTGAAAGTAAGCCCTCTCTCTAAGTCACACAGTATCACCCTGCCATGATGAATTTCCATGTTCACTGAATTTAATCCTGGCTCTCTCTATTTCTGTCTCTCTCCAGGGCGCTGAGGGAATTAGAGGCCTTAAAGGTGGCAAAGGAGAAAAGGTAATCACCTCCACTGTCTCCTTTTTTTCTTTCCTCGACATGACTGACAGATGTCATTCGTCTAAAAACGGGGGGCTGTAATTCCGGCTCAAATGAGGCTTCCTTGGAATCCGGCAAGTGGAAAAACCCTTAAAGGCCCATCAGGCTGGCAGTTAAGTCCTCATGCCACTGAGCTGTAATGGACTGTGGAACATTAAACGAGAATGAGGCTGTTTGTAGGGAGCTTTCAGTGGAGACCGATTTGTTGCCATTGTTTTCTTGGAAGACTGCGGTCGAACTTGGCCTGTTGCTACCTCGGTGCCATTGGAGCAGTTTTCCTCTAAGTTGTCTGGAAATTGAAGTCCTGAGAGATTCTCTTAACAAACACTGAAGACGTTCAACGTTAAACTTCTGTCTTGCGCAAAATCCACGGGGACGAGTGTTTTACCAATCCCAAGCTGCGCTAATGTTACATGCTTATCATTTTTAATGTGTTTAGTGTCTTGTTGGTTGCATGCGCGAAAACGTGTCAGAAAATTGGCTTCGGTGTGTGATATGCAGAGAGCACGGCTGTCCTGAAGCAACGACAGCAGTGCCTGGGGAGACTCAGGGCTGCTGCATTCTAAATTTGGACCACCAGATGTCAGCAGACGACGCAGAGAAACAGACAAAGCGAGATGGGGCTGCTTCTGTGAATGCTTCATTGAAGTGGCCACTAGGTGTCAGTATTAAACTGTCCTAAGGAGCCTTTACTGTGTAGTTCCTTAAGTTATTAAGTGGTCCCTCAACATTCCTCATTTGTGCTATTTAAAGTATTTCACTTGGTTTTAACAGTTTTCTCTCTGAAATGAGACAAAGCAGCTCTAAACTATTATATTTTTTCCTCTCTTTCAAACTCAGGGAGAAGACGGATTCCCTGGCTTCAAAGGTGACATGGGCCTCAAAGGCGACAAGGTGAATGATCATCTCAACTCCAAGTACCGATGTTGCAGAAAGCGACAGAACAATAATGACCCTGTTTTTATTTGCTGTCCTTGCCTCAAGGGTGAGCCCGGCGTATTAGGACCCAGAGGAGAGGATGGACCTGAGGGCCCCAAGGGCAAGTCAGGACCCAACGGAGAGGCTGGTCCCATAGGGCTGGCTGGAGAGAAGGTAACTAATCAATATCTGGAAAAGACTGCATTGTAAAAGTGTGTGTTTTCACTTTGATTAATGCTTTTTGCTGGCCTGCTGAAGCTCAGGCTTAAGTTCAAGTTTAATTACATAGGATCATTCCATAAAAAGGTGTGTAAATACCCATACATGAAAGGATGTTTAGGTCTGTTTCAGTGCTGCTGCAGGATCAAAAAACGGACCTCAGTCAAGATGACTTTTTTTTCTCACACATCTTTAATGAAGTGTAGAGAAGGCAGTCTGAAGAGAGTAGTTTACTATAGATTTACAGCTGTCCTGATAAGATTTTCTCCACCTCCCTTCAGCTCTACAACAGTCCCATTTAATTGGTTCTATGCTGGCAACATTTCTCCGCAGAGCTTTGATCTCGCCACAGAGTATCTTGCTACGTGGTTCTGCCACATTTGTACTCTAACAAAATAAGTATTAAAGGTTACAGTGAGATCCACGCAGTTCAGATTAAAGGATTAGAATACGAGCGAAGACTTTGAAGAGAAATGATAGCTTATGAATGCTTCGGCAGAGCTTTGATCAGTGAACTGTTTTCTCGTACAGTAAACAGGCTCGGATTAATCCACCCTGTGGCTGCGATGACATAAAAACAGTAATGATCTCACAGCAATTGTGATATATGCATCCATAGATCGGAACTGCTTAAAATTGATTTGAAATCATGTAAAACTGTGAGTCTTAAAGACAATTACTTATAGTTTCAAAGTTGATTATCAAGTTTTTCTTTGCTACGTGAGTGTGCTAATTACACCTGGTGCCAATACAGACTGCTTTAATCCCCATTCCAATGCTATTTTTTACATTCATGTACATCCTTATCCTGATTTTCGTTGTGCAGCAGCACAGTAGTGAACGAGAGAATAAAAATATATGAATATATGACTTGACTTGAAAGCACAGGAGGAAGTTACATCAGATTCCGTGTTGGTCATCTAAAATGACCAAAGTGGAATAAGGGGGATTCACATTTGGGATTAAAAGCTGAAAAAGGCCCCTGCTTGGATGGTGTCATGTTCATAAAGATGGTATTAAAAAAAAAAATCCCATGCTAGAAGTAAAACTTTATGGTTATGAGTTTATTGCTTCTCACGATGCTTCTGCGAACTTTACTGCAGTCTCCAGCGACGTCTCTGGTGACACAATGAGAATTCATCATCTTTCTTTTGTTTTTCTTTTTTAGGGAAAACTTGGAGTCCCTGGATTGCCTGGGTACCCTGGCAGACAAGGCCCTAAGGTGTGTGATGAGAGTGATAATGCCTACTCTACTGATCAATGCAAAGAAATTCTCACCATGTAAGCGCCCACTCCACTGGGAGGTCAGAGATCAGGGCCAGCTGTGGGCGTTTGCCGTCTTGGTCAAGGGCAGTTCGGCGGCGAGGGAGACGTTTGCCAGCTCAGAAATGTGAAGAGCTGAGAGACAATCTGGTCAATGCACTGCTTTCTAGTGTGAAACATGCTTCATTTGTGTATATGTGCACGTGTATACATATGTGAATTTTTACTGTACACTGTAAAATCTTCCTAAAATCTGATAACTTGCTGACTAACGCTTGCCCACACAAACACAAACCCGAGCAGACACCCACTGCGCTCTCACCGCGAGCCTAAGTGGCACGGTCACCTGCTGGAGTCATCAGCTGTCCTCGCTCCTTAAACTCTTCCCGGCATTATCTAACAGTCCTGGCATTCTTTGCACTGTAGCTGACTGACCGCCGTGCCACAGCACCACTATCAGGATGTGCTGCTGCAGCTGCTTCCCCCTATGCTGCTGTCAGCACTGACAGCTTGGCACTGATATGATGGGTCAGATACACCTACTCGCAAAACATCCACATAGACAAGTCTCCCACCGGGTCTGGTAATGTCAGCAGGGTCTGAGCTGAGCGTGGCACATAAATTAATAGGAGACAAATTAGACAAAGTGGGTGAGACACAGGGGAAATAAGACGTATGTATTATTTCCACTCATTTGCAGCAACCTCTTTTAATTATTGGATAGTTCACTGTTGGATAAAACCTCTCACTCGTGGAGTGTAATAAATATGGAGTAACCATATGCAGAGACACAAAGGGTATTCCTTTGTTTGTATCCATAAATAATTTTACACAAAGGCTGCCCACAAAGGTTCCCAGTCGAGCCCAGGATCAGATCTTTTTAGACTACGTACTTCAAAAATGTTTTTGGAGAGACAAAAAAGGCTCGGAATAAACAGCCTCCTCTCTATCAGCTGCATTTCAAGGTCTTTCTTTCGACAGAGTAAAGGGAGATATCCAGCATTTCAATTTGTGACACCCACTCAAAGTTAAAAGTGAAGTCTTTGGTAACTTATAATGAGGTTGCTTTTATTTTAAAGATGCTTTATATTTGAGAGGAGCTCTACTTTTTTCATACAATTTAAGAGCTGAAGTGCCGTTTGAGATAGACACACGTTCCCGTTTGCAAAGCAGCATCAGTGTTAGAAAATGTCACACTGTCCTCAGGAGAAAGTTCAGGGTCAAAGTCCTGGCCTGTTTGCATCCTTTATCCCCCCTCCATCAGCCTGTGCACGGATCCCTCCACTGGCTGTGTTTTTGGCCGCTGCACCCCATCACTCTCTGTTAACAGCTTTCCCACACCGTTAATTCTGGATGCCATTTGCAATAGCTTCAGTGGACTGTCTTATCTCTGTGGCGCAAGTCAGGCTTGTCCGGTACCAGCTCTCCTTTCAGTTTACCATAACCGCACCTCTGTGAAAAACAAATTAAGCGGCATAGATCTCCCTTCCTGCCGTCTCCACAATGTTGGGCTGTTTACCTCTTGCAATTCTGCCCACGCTGCCTCGTTGTGGTGCCCTTGCTTATACTGCACAGTATTATGCCTCGTATACATATGCATGTGAGCGGTAATGAGCACTATAGATGTGCATTGCATCAGGGTAAGTTTTAAAGTCAAAACAGCCAGACATGCTCGTGACCTTGTGGTGCAGCTGAGACAAAGAAATATGAAACCTAAATTGGTTGAATATGTATTTGTACCACCTAACGCTGCTTAAAGGGAGGCTGCACTGGTGAGCTGCCTTTTATTCATCCGACAGTGATTTCCCTGTGCGTATTTGTTTGACTCGCGCCATCGCCACTATCAGAGGGCACAGCCTGCAAAAGTCCAATAACTAAATTGCTGATGGGTATCAAGGGGGATCTGCTGTTTCCCTTCCCTTTGTCTTTATTTGCTCCCCCTGCCTTTTTTATCTTCCCATTTTGCCTCCAAACTGAGCTAACAACCTAACAGCACCTCTGTCTGTGTGTCAGAAAGTCTCTAAGTGGCGAGGGAGAGACTTTTCCTTTGGGCTCCCGTTAAGCATTAAAAGAAGCTTCTCATTTATCTGTAAGAACTCGAGCTATAAACTGCAGACTTATGATAAGAATCTGCTGACCAGCACGGCAGTAATTATGTCAGGGCTTCTCAGTCTCTATTAATTAGCCTTGGTTAGTAAAGCACAAAAGAAATGGTACTATTTTCTCTCCGGCGTTTGTCACATTGTTACCGGACACAGATTATGGCAGACATCTCTTATTTTATAGCCTCCAGCCCTTTTCTGTCACTCCTTTCTTTCCTCTCACCTTTTTTTTTTTATTTGTCTTGCAGGGCTCCAATGGCTTCCCTGGATTCTCCGGGGCGAATGGCGAGAAGGGGGCAAGGGTAAGCCACGAAATGCATTATTCACTGTCTTATTAAAGACATCTCGGCTTGGTCACTGTGGGATTTCCCCGCGTAGCAGATGGATTAAGTGTAGAAACCTGAAACACGGGATGGTTGGAGGATCTCGGTGGCAAACAGACAAAAAAAAATCAATATGCTAAAATTTCAGATCTATTTAGTGTCATTTGTCTTAAAGAAAGAAAGAAAACAACGTATAGAAAGTATGATTGCACAAATCTGCCTCAGGAAAAAAACATTAACAGGGAAAAAAGAGTATAGAATAACAGTTTGGGAATTCAATTTAAATAAGAGTTTGTTAATGAATCCCTAAAATGTCACTTTAGATGTAGTCACTGTTTTTATAACCCAACTATTTCCAGCCATTCAGCCACAAGAGTATTAATTAATGAAGTCTGCCACTGGTATTAGATGATTCAAATCTTTCTAGGTCATCCCAAAGGTGATGGATGGTGTTTAGGTCAGGAGTATGTGCAGGACAGTCGAGTTCTTCGACATCAAACTCTCGTACTTCACCTTTTCATGACCAAATGGGAACGAGTCTTCCCCAAACGTTCCGGCACACGATATCCTGAGATATGTTGAAGCGCTCTCCTTTATTTCCCCAAGCTGAGCTCAAACCACGAACAAAAAATACAAAAAGCGAAAAGAGAAGTGGGTCGTCCATGTACTTTTGGCCTTGTAGTGTAATCAGGATTTAGCACTTGAGGAAAGAGTGACAACTGTAAATAAGGCGTGTAATCGAAGAGCGGCCCGATTGAAGATCGTTACAGATGAATGGATGACGGCTGTAGAACGATGGGGATGGCTGTTATTGACGAGACATGCTCGTCTTTGCTCTCAGACAGACGCTGAGAGGCAGACACCCCTGGCCCCGGCGTGCTACAACTGACAGGTAGTTCAAGCTGTCAAGTGCCTGTGGGTAACCACTTACCGCTGCAATTTGATTATTTATTTTCGTCCAAAGATGCTCAGATGGTTCTATTTTGCCCCTCTTTCAAGCCCCCCCCAACAGCATCCGTGTCTGCCTGATGTTTGAGTGCATTTGTTTTTTTCCAGGATCGCTTTAGCTCAGATCTCTGAAAAGAGATGAAAAAGTTCTCACATCGGTTGATTGTAACAGGGAATGATTTTGTTCTAAATCAAAGCTTTTGTTTTTCCTTCTCAGGGAATCGCTGGCAAAGCAGGCCCTAGAGGACAACGTGGTCCAACGGTAGGCATTTCAAGTGTCTGCCAACTCAGCCTGAGCCGTCCACATAAATGATCTATTGTGTTCAAATGAAAATCTCTTCCTTCGCGTATTGGCTTTATCTTCTTGTCTTTTGAAGAGGATGGGCACTGAATTGTAGAGATGGGCAACGAAAGCAGTAGAAATTGATTACCTGCCCTTTGTACTTCCTGTGTTTTCTTATTATTTCATGTTCTCCTGTGCTAATACTATTTCTATTCTTCCCACTTCCTTATGATTACTGTACTGTCTTACATACAGGGTCCGCGTGGAGGACGTGGTGCTAGAGGACCAACAGGAAAGCCAGGTGCAAAGGTGAGGCCGGTGAATGTGAACAAACCCCAGTAAACACATTCGGCAATGGCTCTCTCTTTGCTGTAAATCATATTAAAATATAAATATATCAATCAAATTAAATATAATTCTCGAGTGCCAGCTCATATAGAAATGTGCGTGTGCACACAGGCTCGCTGTGTAACCTCGCTGTCAGTGCTTTGCATTAATTTGATACACACTTCACACTTTGACAGTTTTGACAAACTTGACAATGTTTCTGTCTTTTCTTGCTCCTCAGGGCACCTCAGGCAATGATGGACCTCCCGGCCCGCCAGGAGAGAGGGTTAGTATGAAATATGTTTTTTGATCAGTGATACTTGAAATTCTGAAAGTTCTGTGCACTGACTTGGTGGCAGCAAAAGTACAGGTGCATCGCAGCGAATCTCAGCTCAAAGTAAAGTACAGCCATTCGTCAAGTCAATTAAGTCTAAATGTGCGCGTGCTCTAGTCTAGCTGCTGATTATAAAGGTGTGTTTGATTCACCTGTTTCTCTACATGAAGCTGAAACTGACATAAAATGATACATATTTGTAGGCTAAATGATTACCCAGTAATTAGTCAGAGAGCTGGTAATTTAAATCGAATGGAGTACCTCTTCTTATCCTCTCGACTCACTGTTCATCCTCTCTTCATTTAAGGGACCTCAAGGACCACAGGGACCCGTCGGTTTCCCCGGACCTAAAGGACCCAATGTAAGCAGACTGTCCAGGAGTCAGAACTGTCCACAACAAGCCCGTGTTGACACTTTTCATATAAGCTCTTCAAATATTAATACACACTTACGGCTCGATGTCTTCGTCTTTATGAACTGTGTCTACCCGTTCATCCCCAGGGCCCACCAGGAAAAGATGGGCTGCCCGGTCATCCTGGACAGAGAGGAGAAACGGTGAGTGGGTAGTCTCGTCCATGAATGCTTTGCGTTGTGTCGTGTGACCCTGAACATCATACATCAGCGCGCACTCGCTCAGCACTCGGGCTCTCAGATAGGTTATAGAAAAAAGAAGTCAAGGAAAAGGAAAACTGAAATAGCATACAAATTGTGTCGTTAGTGCGAAAGGCAAACAGCCGCGACACAAAACGGAGGACGAGAACTGCTACGCAGCTGCAACATGTCAGTGACCACTTACTCCAATATTAATGATTATATAATCACTGATCCTGACACCAGCAGTCATCGGGGCTTTGGATGATATCCACTCATCTTTTTTATGCATCTCTTTAGTTGCAAGACTAAAACGTCCTGCATTCTCAGAGCAAAGTCATATTTTGTTTTATTCCAGTGACGACAAAGTTGGAGTGAATGTAATTAACACCCTGCTCTGTGTTCTTTCTAAGATATTTCCCCTGTTATTCATCCCCGAAATGAAGTATTAGCCAACAGGTTGAGAATACTTAACAATACAAATAAACTTCTTTGTTTCTGATGTAAATACTTTGTCAAATATTTCCCAGATGTTCGTGCAATGATCTGCTTTGCAGGGTAAACACTGAACAAACAGCAAACTGGGATGTTTTCATTTACTCAAGTACGCTGATTACACAAGAACTGTAGTTATTTTGTGGATTCAGAGTCTCTATTTAAGTATATACATAATATATAATGAAAAAATACAGTATGATGTATGTTTATAGATTAGACTACCCAGCTGTGTATTCAATACCTCCACCTTGACCAGCTACAACAAATGCTAACACATTAATTCATTAATAGCTACAATCCAGTAGTATAACAGAGGGGCCATCCTGATGCATGATGAGAACTGCTGCTTTTATACTTTTGCTGATAATACCAACTTGGAGTAAGCAGTGCTACTTCCACTGCTGGAAGAAAAACACCTGACACAAGTGAAACGTTTTGGATCCAAACTGATTTTTCTTGCTTTGAGAAGTCATTCTTACAGGATGATGATGAGACAAAATGAGTTTTTAAAAAGTGTGAAAGCCAGGATTACCTCAGTTATGAACAAAAGGTGTCAGCAACCAAGCACAAAGAGTTCAGAGCTTTTACAGCAGACAAACAGACAGTATGCCTGTATGTAACACTGCCTGCACACAGTCGACTTATCTCTGTTGTCCCCTGCAGGGCTTCCAAGGAAAGACTGGACCACCAGGACCTGGAGGTGTGGTTGGACCACAGGTAGATATATGCACAGCATGAGTACACTGCACCTCCTCACGTATGTGTCTGTAACAAGAGCTGAGTCCTGAAATGCAACACCAATATGCACGAATATAATCAAGATGCATCAAATTTTCTTAAAAATGATTTTGTATTCCTTCAGTGAGATCTCTTGTCTTCCCAAAGTAATGAAGCAGAGGCTGAGGATAAATTATTCTATCTCATTAAGACTTCTATTTACAAAAACAGTCAAAAAGTGTGTGAGAAATCCTAAACACCTCAAGCACCACGGCTGTGTCAATAACATATCTGCTTTAGGACACAGCTGAAGACATTTTCATAGCACCCCGTCCTTCATTTGTCTTTGTTATCCCTGACAGGGACCAACTGGAGAGACGGGACCCAGCGGAGAGCGAGGACACCCTGGTTCTCCCGGTCCACCCGGTGAGCAAGGTCTACCTGGAGCTGCTGGAAAAGAGGGTGGAAAGGTAAATGAACATGTCCTGTACGCTGCACTCGCCTTAAGTAATAAATGAACGATCACCTGTACTCCTACAACCCGAACCACCCGCTGCATTTTATTAGCACAGATTTCTTCTAATATTATTCCAACTACTTTTAGTTTTGATCAAACTTGCGTGTGAACCCCGGCAGCGTCTGGAGCGTTTATTGAAATGTAGTCTTTGTTCTTTTAACAGCTCGCATCTGAATAAGAAATCAGAGCTGCGCTCTTGTTGTCCAGTCAAAGGGTTCAAAAGATTCAAACTTCAACACATTCTTGTAGAGGAACAGGATGTCTCACTCCAGTCTGAATATCGGTCAGGCAGTGTTTTGGAAAATTGAGGCAGACTGTCAGAACAATTAAAAAACAGACGTGGTGACTTTTTTTTTTTTTTTTTTAAATATTCAGTGTTCTAGTCTTCATCATTCTTTTGATTGTTGTTTGTTAAAAATCAGCACGTCTCTCCTTCTGTGCCTTCACTTCTTAATCACTTGCTGCTGTTCCCACATAATAAGGTATAATTCCAGCTTTTATCAAACAGATCAATCACTTTAATTGTTTTTCTCTGACTTTCCCCTGCCATTCTCACAGATTCCACTCTCCTCATTGTTTTTCAGCCGAAGCAATTTTGTGTTTAATGACTACCTCTCGCTATATCAGGTGTCAGTTAAGTGGATGTTATTTGTTCTCCCCCTGTAGGGTGATCCAGGTTCTCAGGGTCCTGGTGGCAAGTCAGGACCTGCCGGCCTGAGAGGCTTCCAGGGGACAAGAGGTCTTCCAGGAGCCATGGTAACGCACAGACCGGACTACACATTGACACACTCGTGCAAACATACACATGTGAAGTGTGTCATCCTACATGCCGAGCACACACCCGGTTCAATTTAGCTCCAAACTCCAATTACCAGACTAACTACCTGCTGTTAAACCAAATGTCAGGCTTGGCAGTGAACCTGATTGAAAGGTGCAGAAGTGGCTTACACAGAAGTAACAGAGAGGAGCGAGCCAAACACAATATTGACATGTTTCATTATCATTAATCTCAGCAAGGTTGAAGAAGGTTGGGATCCGCTGGCCTTTGCAAAACATTTAAACTAGGGAAATGTCTGCGATCAGCTACAGCTCGTGGATTTCAGAGGCGTTTGATTCCACGTTTAGAGCTGCACTAGTCGCAGACGTTTTCTGTGAGGATTTTTCTGCCTTATTTCTGATCGCGGGATGAGTGTGTGACTTTGTGAGTGCACCTCATGCCGAGCCTGCCGAGTAACCTGTATTAATTCTCAAAATAAGTGGTCGCGGGTGAGAAAAAGTTCAAGGTGAAAGCGGATGGCTGTTAGAGGCTGACTGAAGATCAGCTTGAGGTACTGAGGCTGGAGCTCATTTCAAGGCTGACCATTAAGAGAGCACACGACAGCACTGCCCAGACTTATTACCACCGTTATGTTTGTCCCATGTGTGCAGAGGGATGGCTTTCCCTTCATAATGGCGGCACACACACACACACACACACACACACACTCCCACTCTCTCTTAAAGTGATGGCATCTAAGAACACACAGACGCAAACATACATGATGATAGGCAGCGATTGCATGAGCAGGAGCAGGAGCATGGAAGTGATAGAGTGGAGCTACATTTTGTAAGCACACACACACACACACACACAAATCGTTTAGTCTTCTCATTTCGACAGACACAGAGCGATGCACACATACACACACACTCTTCTTCCCATCCTTCAGTCTTTGAGGAAAGGCACAGTGGCAATATATGAGCCAATAAATAACTTTTTGTGTGTCCGGCAAAGAAAGATCCTTCCAGCCCACTAATGCACCGTGGTGAAATGTGGAAGCCGGAGAGCTGGAGAGCCTGCTTGGCAGCGTCTGCTCCCGCTGGCTCTCTCGGAGCCTGTAAATTAGTTATTATAATGAAAGTCTTTACTGCCTCTGGTGAACTGTGTTTTCCATATGCAATCTCAGCCTCCCGGTGCTATGATTCAGCAGCACGGGCACGGCCATCCAAAGGCCTGGATCTTGAGGAGATGATGAAGGTCCAGAGATAGATGGACTTTACCTGAACTTACGGCTTCAGGACCCCGTCATCTCTTTTTCATCTGCTCTGAAGCTCATTAAATGACTCCTCTCACATCAGTAATATAAATACGCCCACAGATTATTGGCTATATCATATTTTATTAAGCAATCACCCATTTTTCTTTAGAGGAGTTGAACTGCAGCCTAAGTAAATGTTTTAAAATGTTGGTATTTCACTTCTTTCTGTGCTGCATTGTTAAATCATCATTATATCATTTCTTTACTGAGTTTGTTGAATTTATACAAACCAATTGACTCCCGCCTACCGAGCTTATTAACAGAACACATCCAGTATTATCTGCCTGCTTGAAGGGTTGCTTCTTCCCTTATCCCAGTACAATGTATGTGCACAGACATTTGTTTTGCTCGCGTCACTGAATCAGTGAATATTCCAGCAGCGACATCTCACTGAAGAGACACTTTAAGTAGCTTCCCTCTGGACAATCCACAGAGCTCATTGTGAACGGGCGTCTATTCCTGTGGTAGAAAGTAATTCTGCACTGTTTTCATCACCAGAAACAAAATCTCCTTCACCTCTTTTGTATTGAGGTGACAGCAGAAATCCTCTGCACTTACATTTCAAAACCAGAGCAAATCAAACCATCTGCGAGGTCATGCACCGCTGGGAGTAAATGTAAATATGATTTTTTTTTTGTATTTGGGTGAACTGACCCTTTAACGACCTGCCACCCCAGTGCAGTGGAGGCTGATAACACGGCGATGGTGAGCACAAAGTAAAAGAAGGCGCATATTTAGCCTTTGCTTTCATCTGAATAAGTCTAGTTTAGTCCTTTAGAAAGCTTCTCTCACCATATATTTGGATTAATGATAGTGTCATCACTTAAATTGCTTGAAGATATATTCACAAATTGCTAGTTACTGGATCTAAGCCCGCAATACAAACACATATACTCTTATCTACACACATACACGCACACTGTAACATTTAAAGGCCCATTTGACAGCTGCGATTACCGCTCTTTGAATGTCATTGAGCGGCAGCCCGCGGTGAACGAGATCTAACCCTCTCCTGTCCTCTGCTTTCAGGGTCCAGGTGGCTTAAAGGGAGGAGAAGGGCCTCAGGGCCCCCCCGGCCCCATCGTAAGTAGTCCGTTACTATGGTTACCACCTCTCTCCTGCCACAGAGATTGCAGTGAAAAGTGACTTGTGCTTTTTTGGAGAATGAAAATGCACACGCTGCGCCGAGCTGCGTTCCCCAGTTTAACGTGAACTGCGAGAGTGTTAGAGGCGAGCAGGGCAGTGTGACTGAAATCGATACTACAGTAGTTAAAAAGGATGTTCAGTATGAATATAGATTGCAATATTAAATGTCAAAAGTCATATTTTAAATTTGATTTCTTTGTTTAGTTAGTTAGACTTCTTCTACCTGTTTCTTTCATAGTGGCGAGTACTCAGGCTGGATCTTATATTAGAATGTGTGAGGAGATGTAAGACACACAAACAGCAGGACTGTGGTCACAGTTATTAATTTCTACCTGTGAATCACCTCTCAGACTGATATTTATTGTGTTTTGTTCTTCTGTTATATTGCTCTGGGGAAGATAAACATTTCACTTTTATGAAGATTAATTTTTAAAATCAGAGACTCATGAATTCGTTGATTAAAAAAAACAACAACAACAAAAAAAAACAATTAGGTCCTTGATTTATAGAGCAGCTAAGAGATATTTTCAGGTGCACAATTAGGTGCACAAAAACATCACTTTCAAGCACGGCCGGATCATTGCTTAATCAACTAATTGAACAGCGGCTCCGTAACTTGATTGGTCAGACATGCTTTCCTCCCACATTTGGTAGTTACTATGGCAACCCTTGCTGCAAAGATGGAGGAAGTTTGTGTCCCGTTTGCGCCCCTTTTTATGTTTCAGAGACACTTTTCAAAAAACAGCAACTGATAATCGGACTTAATACACTTGGGATGTTTCTCTCTGTGATTACGGGTACTTAATGTTGCATCTTCTGCATCTGATTCAGCCTTAATCTCAGTAAAGGATATCCTCTTAGATACTATATGCATTCATACACTGTGCGCTCACGTAGTTTACAGCGATGAAAAGGAGCAGGAGTGGCAGGATAATCCATAAATAAGTGGGCCACTTTTTTCCTGCCTTTGTCTCTGAGCCCCTCAGTTAGCGATATATGCAATCAAAAGCCTGGGGAGCTCTGGTGGTGAATCTGTACAGAAAGCTGACTGACAGGCAGCTTTGAACTGTCTGACATTTTGCTCAAGCGTTAAACGCAGGCTCCCGATAATTGCCCCTGTTCGCCAGCGACAGAGCAACACCAGATTAGATGACAGCGGATATGCAGAGCACGGATGAAAAGATGATGAAAGCGAGAAGAGGGGCGTTCTCTGAATGAGTGAAACCATTTCCACTGTGAAATGAGATAGTTTTCTTAAATTGGCTTGAAAGTAAGCCATTGGCTGAAAACATGTGATAGACTGTGCTGGTAGTGTTTGAAAAACTCCTTGAAAAAAAGAGGCCGGTGTGCAGTGCCCACGCACACAAGAGATCTGATATTTTCCTCCATCGATTTCCTGCCAGAGATTGAGCCGCTGTGGGAAAGTCTGAGTGGTGTGTGTGCGCGTGTGCATGTGTGTGTGTGTGTGCGTGCAATTTTTTAGAAGCTTTGTGTGTGTTGTGTGAGACATACCAAGAAAGAAAAGGAACCGAAAAAATGAATGTGACAAGTTGAGTCACAAACTTTGGATGTTTCTGCATGTTGTTATGTCACAGTTTTGATTTGGAGCCAGAGATGTGTGAGAGAAGAAAAGGAAAACATTCAATGAGATGGAGGGAAGGTGAAAGAAAGAAAGAAAGAAAGAAAGAAAGAAAGAAAGAAAGAAAGAAAGAAAGAAAGAAAGAAAGAAAGGGGATGACAGTTTAGACCTGTGTGTGTGTGTGTCGTGAAATGGGCCAGACATATGAGTGCCAGGTGGCAGCTCACATCAGCCGCCAGAGTGTGTGTGTGTGTGTGTGCGTGTGTGTGTGTGTGTGTGTGTGTGTGTGTGTGTGTGTGTGTGTGTGTGTGCGTGTGTGTGAATCAAGGGCGAATCTCTGGCTTTGAACGCAGCCTGGGTTAGGACGACGCCGTAATGACCTGTTGATCAAAGACGTAGTTTATGTGAGTCGAGTCGTCTTCACGGTGATGAGCGCCCACCTGGGAGTAATGAAGAGCAAGGCAATAAGACTCAGTGCTGTCTGAAAGAATGGCAAGACCTCCCATAAGGCCTTGACAGGAGGAAGCAGCTGACTCACTTTAGTTAGATAAGGCGTCCGTTCATCAGCGCAGCCTTGAGGCTGGCGGCAGTGTCAATATACTTTTATATTATAATATACTTTTTTAAACGGTTTCTTTATTCTTATTGTTACAGCTCCTTACAGCATGAAATACATAAATAATCAAATAAAAGGTTATATTTTATTGTGTGCTTACAAAAGGACCATTTACTCTTCAGTGAATGGTATCCTTCTGCCGCGTGTGTGGGCACATGAAATGATTTCTTCTAATTTGAATATGGCTATTGTTCTGCGAAAATTGAAAAAAAACAAGCCAAAACAATGAGGCTCATTCATTCGGACATATTTAAGCAGCTCTGCATTATAATGGACGTGCTACGTGCAAAAGGTAGTTCTTGTCTTTAATTTTGACAGGGAGTGAAACACAACGCAGCGATGACTGATGGCTCTTTGTTCTTTGGTGACAGGGTTCTCCTGGAGAGAGAGGTGCCGCTGGTCCTGGAGGTCCCATTGGTCTGACAGGGCGTAATGGTCCCCAAGGACCACCGGGCCCTGCTGGTGAAAAGGGAGGCCCTGTGAGTATATTTGTGTCAAACTCTCACTCAGTCAAACATTTCTTTTAACCCTGCAACGTCTGAGCAAAATGTTGATGCACTTTTTTAGGGAGAGAAAGGTCCCATGGGTCCTGCTGGCCGTGATGGCATTCAAGGTCCCGTTGGTCTTCCTGGTCCGGCCGGTCCTCAGGGTCCCCCCGGAGAGGACGGTGACAAGGTGGAGTACAAATGTGATAAATGCTAAGTGCAGTAATCGTTGATTTAAATATCAACCTCAGAGAATTAGGTATGCTATGCAAAAGTACATAAACAAATGTTTTATTTTTTTTTAGTCATTCTGTTTAGCCTCAAGACTACAATGACAGAAACTGTTATGAATTCAATTAAAAATTCATTTTCACTTTTAAGTATCTGTATTTCCTCTCAAGGACAAGTCTGGTGCCGCTTGGAAAAACACAAAGGATAAATGTACTGTTCATACAACAGCAGCAAAACATCACAAATAAGTAACAAGAAGCACACTGTGCCTACAGCAGCCACACGCACACTATAAACAGTAATAGGAAGCTTCGAGTTTACAGAGTGCAGTAAGTCAGATATTTACATTCACTAAACCGAGCACACGCTCGGAAGCATTAAAAACGTTTCACGAGCAGATAAACAAACCGAAATAGCCAATCGCTTAATTGTTCAGCCGCGGGCTATCAAATCCCACATCCACAGCTGATCCTGAGATCTGCGTCTTTACATTTGCAACCATCACGCCTCTCTCCGATCATCCAAGTCACGTCTTCCGTCACCCCATTTTGTCAATCACGGTGCCAGTGGGGTTAGACGGGGAGCCAATCAATTAATTGCAAACACTCGCCCAAGGTCTTTGTGGGCCAATCAAATTAGAATCTCTTGAGAAATATTTACTGCTCGATCGTGGTAAAGGTGACACTTAAAGATATTGAACTGACAAAACATGAGAGGCAAGAGCCTTTTAAGATGGAGAGGAGAGATGTGAGCTCTGCTGTTTATATTGCACCACAGGGAGAAGTTGGCGGACCTGGACAGAAGGGAAGCAAAGGAGACAAGGGTGAACTTGTGAGTCTTTCTCTCTCTCTCTCTGTCTCCTCTTTTTCTTTGGCGCTAACTTCTGAATGGTAATCCCTGCTAACTGAACAAAGAACACCAATTTCATCTGCTGAATTCTCACACGAGTCGAATAAACCAAAGCACACAGATTACTTGGCAATGACTCATCGGAGGTTATCTTGCCTCAAACAGTCTGCAGGATATAAAATATTAACTCCAGTGCTGCTATGTTTTCTAAACGGTTACTAAGTTCCCAGCAAAAAATACCAGTGTGCTTTGTACTCGTCTCAAACGTTGTTTCAATTGAGTTTGGTTTAATCATCATACGCATCACTTCAGATAAATTCAGCATGATTATGTATTTCCCTTTCTACGAGGACAAAAACAGCTCCAGCATGCTGTTTTTTTTTTCTCCAATGATCTCCAGGACGGGTAGTCGAGTAGTCGTAGTTGCATCTAATGTTTTTTTTTAAATATTTTTTAGGGTCCACCAGGCCCAAGCGGTCTTCAGGGTGTGGTCGGAGCTCCTGGACCAGCTGTGAGTATCTCCATCTAATGCACTCTCATTTCACGTCTGTGAGCGCGCTGTACATTTGTTGTGAATTCTTGAACATTTCAGATGCTGTGTGTTGTTCCTAATGGTACACTATGCTTAGCATGGGGTCGGAACAATAAAATGACAAATCAAGTTTGAAATATTTACTCCAATTCAAGGTTGCATGAGGACAGTGATGCTAATGATTCAAAACAGGAATTGGATTTGCCTGTGGGCAGAGCTTTTTAACTAGTTGTCTTCAGACCTGTAGTGTTATCACAAATTGACAGAACCGTATCTCTTCCTGCAGGACTAGACCCTGTTATTTCCTCGTTTCCAACTATGTTCTGCCCAGAGCAATGTACTCTGTGCAGGGTTTTATTTTTACTATACCATCTCCGGCTTACGGTGTGATAAACAGTTAAATGAGTGGTGCTTAGATAAATTGGAGAACTGAACACTTGGCTCTTAATGGTGCAAAGTTAGAGACGAACAAGGTAGCTTGATTTAAAAAAAACATTTTATTCCCCGCATGGGCAGAAATTAAGTGCTGTTCCAGCCAGGACAGGGATACATTATGCAACCGGTATTACTTTTTACTGTCACCTCTGCAGTCCAAAAACCTTTGGCTGCAGTCCCCATCTTCTTTATCAGTGCGGTGTTACACAAATTTCATTTTAATCACGACTTTTACTTGAGGCATCGTATTAATATAAGCGCCACCCCACAAAGAGTTTGGTCATCACAGTTGTTAACAGCTTGTGCATTAGTAAAAAAAAAAAAAGTTTCTAAGCAGCCCAGTCATAAATTACTTTGTAGCTGCCGGTTTGGTCTTTCTTTGCGGTTCTCACGCTTGATTAAACAAGCGACTTTCCGGTCACAAAGCAAATCACGGCAAAACACCAGCCGCCAATCGTTTCCCTATTACCTCATGTAGCACTGAAAATGCTGCCTTGCATGCAGCAGAACATCCGCTACTCATCCATCTCATTAACACAACAGGGACAGTCCTGTTTCTACAATAGCTGATGGCCCAATGGCAACTAACAGCTCATTGCTGTAAATTATTAGGCCTTAACAACCATTCTAGCAAAACCTCAGCATCTGCAGGGCTCTGTGGGGGCTACAATAGACCTGGTGAGACGGATTGCCGCGAGCAGGTAGTGCACCCAAGCTGAATAACAAATTATTTAACAGTTGTTTGTCCTGGTGAGTCAGTCTGCTCATGTGTATTCATATCTTCATAACTGAGACCTGACTCGCGCTCTGTAGTTTCAACGTTATGTTCGCTTCTTATTATTGCCAGTCCTTATGCCGTTATCAGTTTTGACTGCGTCTCCGTCTACCTCACCTCTCAGTCCAGACAAAATGTGGGACTTGTAGGGAAAATAAATGATCCAATTCCATTTTCAGCTGAGGCTTAACAAGCTCTACAACAGCTCGGTCGCTGGTATTGTCTTCAAGATGTAAGGTCAGGCATCATCTAATAAAAGAAACATAGATGGTGGACAAAAACACAACACGAGTGAACAGACTGATTTGTTTGATGGACAGTCTGAACATATATTAAGTTGGATGAGTCAGGTGAGTCATAAATGACACCTGCTGCAGCGTGTGCGTGCGCCTCCAAGCCCGAGCATCCATTATACCCACGGGTACGATACGAATGGCTGTGCTGAATCATATCAAGTTCAGTTATCGAAACACTTTTAGTGTCATACGACAGTTAACAGCTGGTGGAAGTTTTAATGCGAGAGATTGTGTATTGACTTTTGACGATTAAAGCTCCTAAGAAAGTATTTTTCTAATTAGAACTTTAGCGTCTGTTGAACACACACTTCCTTCTCTGTAGCATCTGTCATTCAGAAAATTTCAGAATATTATTTGTCAGTTCTGGAAAATATACTTTTACCGCACTTATCCTGACTTAGCCATCGTCTGCACAGAGGCAGAGGTCATTCACTCCAGTGGAGGATGGATGACAGCCTGAGAGTAGCGCCCCCTTGCAGCTGTTTGATCTGCTTTCCAGAAGTTCCTGTTGAAACTGAGAAGAAAAGAACATTTTGGCATTACTTAGTCAAAAGAAACTCGCTCTCATTTGTACTCAAGATGTTGACGTTGAAAATGTTTGCGATGATTAAAACATAATTGGAATTCATCACCACCCTGCAGCTCTGCAGCCACACACATTTCTGATTCCGATCTCCCGGAGGAGCTGTTGGGTTCAGTCAGATTTGTGACTTAAGTTAAATTGAGTCCACCTCGTCTCTGGCTCTTGAGTTCAAAGCCGTACTCACGCTACCTGTAATCACCTAACGTTTCCTTCTAACTCGCTCTGCATTCACTACCAGCGCCCGGGGCTGCCTACGTGTCCCAGGGCTCAGCGAGAGATCCACAAGCACTTTCAAGTGCTGACACGCGTTTGAACTGAAAACTCCCAGTTTGTCAGCACTTCACTCCTTCCCTGTAGTCTCCCCCTTTTCTATCCTCTGTAGTCCTGTGCACCTCTGACTGCACAGATGAAGTCAGCATCTTTCACACACCCACTCTACCATAACCCTGTGGCTATACTGCACTGTATCCTGCACTCCCTGATGAGGAGCTTTGGTAATCTGGCTGCTGTTTCCCCAGGTAGCCCAGCAGCAGCAGCACCACGGTTAGAACTGTTGCCTCACCCTCATAATTTTTTTATTTTGCGTTTGCATTTTCCTCCGAATGCTCTTCACCGCTCAAAAGATTTGAAGGTTGACTCTAAACTCGACGTGGCATGCGAGCGTAAATGCCTCGCTTGTGAGATAGCCCTGAGCTTGACTGTTGTGCTGTTGAGGGTGCATGCTGGGAAACTCTCCAGCCTCCCAATGACCATGAGGAAGAACATGCAGGCGTGTATAGAATTGATGGATGGATGAAACTGCCATAAAATGACCTTCAGAAAAGGCATTAGGGTAACTGTCTGTCCTAATCTGTGGACTTTGGATACCGACATCACCCCCCTCTCCACCACGTGAGCCTGGATATAATCCACAACTTTGAAAAGGATTAGGAGGAGGGCAAAGAAATACCACGTAGAAAAAGAAAGCTGTTGGTTTAACAAACTTTGTCCTCGTTACAGGGCAGTGATGGTGAGTCTGGGCCCAGAGGACAGCAGGGTATGTTTGGCCAGAAAGGAGACGAAGGACCCAGAGGATTCCCCGGTCTACCCGGACCCATCGGACTTCAGGTAAGTCCACATCAAACACACACACGTGCATGTTGATTCTACTTCTCTCATTCTCTGAACACATGCCAACCGGATCACGTTGAACGCAGCCTAGTAGGTATGCACATCGCTCTTCCTCTGCCAGAGCAGAATGAGCTCCTCCGCACCCTTTAAAGCGACAGCATTTCATCTCTCCTTACATCATTTACATTACATTAAAACCCGGGCATAATTTATTAATGCAGCCGCGGCTTTTAATAACACTTTGTATTGCTCCTGGGCAAATAATGTTTTTTTTTCTTCTTCTTCCCCTCAAGGACTTCCCTTAGCATAGACAGTCCTAAAAATCCATCACCATTGCTAACAGTTTGCATTTGGCATTTTGCCGCGGTGTTAATGGTGGAAGGGAGGCTGCCGTTGGTTTTTCCACTCAGGCTACATCATTATCATGCAGCAAACCGCGTCCCTGCAGTGCTCCCAGGCCCAAATAAGAGACCAGCTGCTGTGGTAGCCTCTATTTGATCAGATATTCTAATCAATATAGAGCACAAATTCATTTATCTTTTGCAAATATGTCTCATTATAGACGTATTGCAACACACACACACAAGGCGTTTCTTTCCTGGATTATTTCGAGTGAGTGGTGCCTGGAGCAGGTAGGGAGGCAGGGTTTTGTTCAAGGATGCTTTTGATGCGAGGGTGGACATGTTTGCCTTACATCACACAAGTGACCCTGCAGTGTCTAAACACCAGTACACCATGCCTGCACAGACGTGGACTACGTATATAAAAGGCTCCGGAGAAGAGAATAAGGGATGCACAGCTTTATTTTCCCCTTAAGCGCACATTGATCTGTGGCTATTTATCTTCTTTTTAATGGCAGTAGATCAGCGGATCATAGTGCAGCAGTACAGCAGCCACTGTCAGTGTTAAACCCATGTTTTCTAAGTTTTCAGAGCAGAAATAACCTGTTCTTTGTCTTTGAAATGAAAAGTTGAAACAGAAACTCTTACGCAGTTTTTTTTATCATCTTGTAACTGTCACTTGTGCGCACAGCTTTTGTCGTTCGGCAAGAACTTTGGTAAAAACTAACTGAACAGTATATTCTGTTTGCTTTCACCGGATCTGTGGCGTAAAGAAAAACTGTCCCGACTAAGCGCTATGTGACTGCTGCCCCTCTCTCCGTTTCGCGATATCCAGCTCCATTTTCCTCAAAATCCGCAGCAGATTGAAAGAAGAGCAAAAGGGCAAGGGTTTGCCTCATTTAAGCTGATGAGCCGAAGTTGAAGAAACTTGCATTGGTGGCAATGAATAAAGAAACAGGACATTTTATAATATCTCAAAGTCAATTATCCAAGGACTCCAAGGATGAAATTAGAGCAGAGCCCTGCTGGTCAATAGGGCCAGATAACGTTGTTATTAAATGCAATTGGCTTTTAATTGGGCATAATGCACTCCATCTCCACTCTTTTAATTATGTTTGGCTAAGCTGTCCTTCAATAGATGGCAGCAGCCACTGCGAGCTCAGCTCTTCAATGCAATTATCTGTAGCATTAATGATTTTTGACTGCGGGGGAATGAATGGCTTTGCAGTTTGAAAGGTTTCCATCATTTGAGTCTGTGTTTGCCGCGGCGTATCGGAGTCCTTTTGAATTTTTCAGACCAAAGGATAAGACCTGGAAGTAGAGGACAGCAAATATCAGATTTGGGTTACACTGGAGTGTCCTCCCACAGTTCGAGGCTAGTGTGGGAACGATCATGTATGAACGTTTATTGATTCGCTCTGATGTGTGTGTGTGAGTGTTTTCATTTTACGCACATTCCACCTCCTCTTACAGGCCCATAGACCATATTTAACGAAGCTTAACGAGTCCAGCATTAATCAGGACGCCATCGCATCCAAACATTATACATGAAATAAGTTGATGCTTTATTTATTTTCCCATTCTCGCTCACCCCATTCTTTATTACCAGTCAGAACCTCTTATAAATTAGCTTTCCCTGCCGTCGCGCAGGTACAGTAAATCAACAGAATGGACTCAAACTACACATATGTGACCTCGATGATCGATACCCACGTCACTCTGGTTTTACAACAACTTATCATTACCGCTGCTTTCCACCCACCTATTGATTACGCGTGCTCCATCATCGGAGCTTAACTAGCACAACAAATAATAACGGCAATTATGCATACAGACAATAAGGCACAAAAGTGAGTGGGAGCTCCTTCATTTTCAGCGAAGATACAGTACGCCGTCCTGAGTTCTATTCAAACTGTTTTAGTCAAACATGATTGAATTCCGAAACTGGATAATAAGAAACGCCTGCACTGTCCCCTTTGTTTCCACTTTCCAGCGGACATAGATGGATGGAGCTCCCACCGTGTAATTTACACAGGCTGATTATACCCAAGACTCCCATACCCTTTAATTACTCTAAGTGTCCTTTTTGACTAATTGTGTGTTTACACTCAGGGGTTCTGCTTGTATTAATGCATTCTCCGTCTCGCCGCATCCTAAAGCATCATCTTAAAGCGCCTGCTAATGAGCAGCAAAAAAAAAAAAATGTCTTTACGCTCCTGTCTGTGGATTTCATTTTGTCTCAGGTGCTGCCTCACATGACCTTCTTCTTTGTCCTGAAGAATATCTGTCTTCTTTGCAGGGTTTGCCCGGCCCCCCTGGTGAGAAAGGAGAGAATGGAGACGTCGGCGCGATGGTGAGTGTAGCTCTTTCTGTGACTTCTCCGTGTTTTCACGTACAGCCCAGTCAGGAGGGAAATCGTGTTGATTGTTCTGAAGTTGGCGAGTTTGGCAACTCCGACCGGTTACTTGAACAGATGTTTCTGAAGTCTGTGAAAGACACGGCGTTGAGAACTTTGCGTGCTCTTCTCGGTTTTCATCTCCCGTTCATTAATTCTTCAGTCGTAGCTTAAAGATACAAAAGAACACGAAAAGTATTGTGCACACACTTTGTACTGGAGGATTGATTTTCTGATAGACCATCACACTGACTCTTCAGTGCAACAAATAGAGACCCGTGTCGATTTTTGGGATCTTGGCTTTGGTACACGGAGCACACAGCAGATATCTGAGTATCTGAGTACTGCTCACTGTGTAACACACAGGCTTAGTGGTCAGTCACGACCTCCTTTTCTATAATACAACAGGTGTCATCAAGCAAAACAACAGTGTGAGGAAGATATAATACCATAAAACACTCTTTTCTTATTTTGTTGCTTCTTTAAGTCTTTATTTCTTTATTTTGCTGCATCAAAACAAAGTCCTTGCACACACACATATTAGTTATTTTACTTGAAGTTCTGTACCCATCAATATCAACATCAGAGCACCGTGTGACTATTTTGTTAGGGAGTACATTTAGTTTGTCTTCTGCAACATTAAAGCCATGTTTGGCACTACTCTAAACTAAATACAACTTTTATTTTTGCTGACAGGGTCCACCTGGTCCTCCTGGCCCCAGAGGTCCTCAAGGTTCCAGCGGAGCCAATGTAAGTTTGATTTCTTCTTGCTTCAGTCACACTCCATAAAATTACATTTTTTTAAAAAAACACACACACATTTCTCTCTTATGGTTCTCACTTTTTTGCGATAATCCCTAAATATCCTCGTTCTGATTCATCACAGGGTGCACAAGGCCCTCCCGGTGGTATCGGTGCGATGGGAGGTGTTGGTGAGAAGGTAAGAACAAACATACGTCTCCATGTGCCTCAAAATAAAGGCGTTCTCCTGAGGGGAGCTGCCATTTTTACCACCGTGTAACGCGTGAAAAAAGTTTTGCATGTTTCACGTCAAAGTCACAAAGTAAAAGCACTGAGCTGGCAGCCCGTACACAAGTCAGTCACAAGACTGATAACTCCATCTGGAGTGTGATGATCTGCATTTACACGCAGTAATCCACATTTTCACTGTGTTAACAGGGAGAAACCGGTGAAGCTGGCAACCCGGGATCACCTGGAGAGCCTGGTATTGGAGTAAGTACACCGTCATGTTAAAGTACACCTCGTCTCATGAGAGAGGATAATTTCCTGTTTTAAAAAACAAGAGAATCGACCTGTATGCGCGTGTAAACAGCGTTTAAAATGCACAGCAAGTAGCACAACAACCAATCCAGCCTCACGGCCCTGTGTGTGTGTGTGTACAATTCATCCCGTATGTAATTGTGACCGTTTAATCAACCAGCCTGTGAATGTCTGTGACTGACGATAATTAAGTTATGTTTATTATTTGACACTTCCGCCGTCGGGGCTGCTCACCCTCCGAGTATATTACCTTCGTATTACTGTAGGCTGATGTGTAGCAATGCTACCGTAGCAACCTGAGGGCTTTTCAGCAGATAATTAGCTCAGCTACATTTGGACACCTCCACTGTCGGCGCTGTCATTAATCTAACCTCCCGTACGAGGTTATTATTAGAGGCAAAAGTCAGAACACCCCTTGAGTTATTTTGTGCGGGGAAAACAAGCGTCACAATAGCACAGAGTTCTTCCACAATATAATTTTCTTATTTAATGTCTCTGAAATTAGTGGTAAATGACAAGGAGAACCAATTTAATAGTGATTTTCTCAGGCATCACCTGCATCAATCCATGTAATATGCACAACATCAGCTTCACAGCGTGGCATACCGCAAAAGTGCCTCGGCGTTAGGCATAAATCATGATAAAGTATCCACAGCAGGCGTCCTGATCTTGAATATCTCACATCAGAGCGGTGCCATTAGTTCACACTAAGCAGCAGACATCGGTTGTGCAGACCAGGGAGGCCTCACCTGAGTAATGAGTATGGGCTCAGTCAGCCTCCCCGAGTCCATCAGGTTGTATTGATGTATCCGTCTGCTGCCGCGGATCTGTTTACAGTGACAGATAGAGCCAGTGTTGCACGTCACATCGAGGTCAATTTCAAAGGTGCCATGCTGGCATCGACTGGAGAAGCGCTCCGCTCTAATGGGCCAACTAACGATTCTGGGCTTGTAATTATGCTCCAACTGCTGCTCTGAGTCATAGCCAGCACTTTAAGACACTGTTGCTGCTATTACTAGAGCAAAAAATGATACAGTAATGATAAGACTATTTAGTGTGATCACTTAGTGGATCAAAATATGGTTTTAAAGTCAGTCTAACCTGGAGAAAAAGACGTGTTCATGTTAAGCTTCATTTTGGTTTCTTCTTTTCAGCTGTAGCAGCTCCCACAGCCAGTGTTGCCGCATGTTTTATTCCAGTTGTAGTAAAAGATTTGATAACACGCAGGTCTCATCTTATTTAACATGCTGTCGTCAATAAATTTAGACTCTCGTGGTCTTCACTTTGACAAGGCTGTGATTTTTTTCCTCAGGGCCCCAGAGGAGAGACCGGTGAGAAGGGAGAAACTGGCCCACCCGGAGCTGCTGGACCCGCCGGTGCCCGCGGCCCCCCTGGAGATGACGGTCCCAAGGGTAACCCTGTATGTCAGCTGCATTGTCTCTCTCTCACACACACACACACAGTCCTGACTGATGCATTATTAAAGCTGTCAGCGACAGAATCACCGTGTCATATTTCTCAGTCGAGCTGTCTTCCTGCCAGAGTTGTTGTTGACGCGATGTCAAATATCTGAGTCAAGCTCAGTCTTCTTGTCTCGATCTGTCTGCAGGGTCCTGTCGGCTTCCCTGGAGACCCTGGTCCCCCTGGTGAGCCTGGTGCTGCTGTAAGTGCTACAGTTATCCCTCAACTGACCGTCTGTTTATGTTGTGAATAGTGAATATGTGTAATCTTTGTGTAGCTTTAACCGTGAGTAAATATCAGTGACAGTGAAAGTGAAATCAAAAGCAGTGAAAAGGCCATAGATGACAGGTTTTTGTTCTCTTTTTTATGCTGTTTAGGGTCTTGACGGTTTACCTGGTGACAAAGGAGATGATGGAGAACCTGGACAGCCTGTAAGTCTTTCTTAATCGGAAGCTGTAAAAGCAAAAACGTAATCCAGACACAACCAGCCGGTAAAAGTAATTTCCCATCTACACAATCATGTTCAAGAATACAGCAAGATGAATTCCTCATATGCACGGTAACCTGAGGATGCAGACATCTGCATCATGTAAAGGTTACACATCTACTCTGTGAAAATATATATATATATTTTTTTACAAAAGTAGAGATCTCATTATGTAACAAAACTCCATAGCTTGTTTGAAGTGGAGTTAAGCGCTCTATCTGCTCTGATTTAGGGCCCTGCAGGTCCATCCGGCGAGGCAGGAGTACCAGGACCTCCTGGCAAAAGGGTGAGTACATTTCCAAAAATGATGCATGAGATGATACTTCTGCAAAGCTCTCCAGACAGTCCCTATTTTTAGATTCACAATGCTCTCACAGGCTCGGGGTTATTAACCACTGTGGGGTGATATATATCTGTGATAGCATTTTATGTTTGGATTTTGAATTAATATACACGCGCTTGGTAGGAAACAATGGCCATCAGTGTCCAGAACAGGCAGTGACTGAAGATAGAGATCATCCTGTGAGAGAATATTGACATATTGTGAGTTTGACTTGCAGTAATGTGAAAGCAGTAGGACCGCTGCTGCTGCTAATGTCAGGAAATTAACTTGTCACTTTAATTTCTGGCACTCGATGCCCTTTCTGTCACATCAGGCTTGAGATGATATTATTTAATTTCACCAGCGTAGCGTTTTTTACGATGCCTTCCATTTACTGTAATAATGTTTTATGGTTAGCAATGAAGCGTGCCATTAATGTACTGTATGAGTGGCTGGCACAATATGGCTACAGAGAATAGAAAGTTTGATGTTCACAGAGAATTCATTTTGTGTTGTTTACTCCTGCAGAGATGAGGCTCAGTAAAGTTTAACCTTTCCTCCAGAGCATCAGTATGAAGCAGCTCTGCTGCAGCATCTCTGTATATTAATGCAAATATCTTATTCAGTACATATACAATACAGCTTCGCATGTAGCAGAATTTTTGCTCGGGCTCATGAATAAGCAGTGATAGAAAATAACTAAGGTTGAGGACAGGATATTCACTCAATTGCTGTACATAGTTGAGGTCCTTTCATGCCACTTTCCACTTGTACCTGCACTATATTTCAGAAACTGTGCAGCTTGTGTTTTTATGACCTGATCGTCATGTTTTTATGTGAAGTACCATATAGTGCTTTCACACCGCGTATCTCATTCAGTCAGACACTGACACCAGTTTGGGAGCTAATCATTCATCCACATTCACAACACCGATTCAGGAGCACTTTGTGGGTTCGGTGTCTCGCAGACTGGAGGAGTCTGGGATCGAACCACCGATCGTCTCATTAGTGAATGACCCACGCCACCTCCTGAGCTGAGCACCCCAGCTGCCGTCTATAAGTCGTCTGCAAAGCGCATAAAGACGTTTGAAAAGTTTGAAGTCTAAACGCGTAAAATGATTTAATGTTTCAGATAAAAGCAGAGACTAGAGAGACCCCTAAAGCATCCCCCATCAGACCTCTCAGATTTATGTTGTGACCTACTGAAGGGGGCGCCACCCCTAGGTTAGAAACAACCCATCTACCAAACTGTATATAAGATCAAACTACCTCCGCCCGGGCCAACTACAACAGTAAAATGCTAGTTATGCATTAATGTTAACAATCTGATTATGTGATATAACAGTACACCAGTCACAGGGCTTATTCTGAGTACTTCTGCTGAATTGATCTACATTGCACTTGCACAGTGCTGCACATTGTAGGACAGAATCTGATGATTGTTGCGGATGCAGAAGCATTATCAGAGATAAAACGTCTAATAAAATCAATAAAACATCTCTCTGTGGTGGTGCATCACTGCGAGAAAAGACACCGGTTTTCATGATTTCCTGCAGTTCTGTGGCTTGAATTAGAATGCAGCCGCGGACGTCTTATCATACGTTTTAAAAACATTGGTATGGTAAGCACTTTTTCCAACCACAATTTGTATTCCGAGGGATAGTGTCCAGGTGACAGAGGCTACAGAACAAATTAGACCCCAGTTCCATGTCCATATTAATGGACTTTGCGATATGATTTTTTTCATCCTTCACTGAGGTAATTCTGAGTTTGTCTCTCTTCCAATATCTCTTCGAAATTGACTCAGGTTTGGTGCTCATTGATGCATGCGTCTGCTCGACTACATTAGCACACATGCACGCACGGGTGCACACACACGCGCACACGTGCACATGCACACATTCGCTAATGCACACACACAGTTGCCAGGGCTCATAACCTACATTGAAGACGGGTGGCTTTTGTTTGGTCTATTTGATTATGGTTTCTGATGGCAAATGACAGCCCACTTACAAGGCTCTGACCAGAGGCGGTTTGGTGAAAACGCTGATGTGCTTTTAGCTCAGTATGTTTGGAATGTAGGGCAATTTGCTCGCACTGATGTTGTCTGGCCCTGCGTAACCCTCTGTTTTTGAAAAGATCCAAGGTCAGAGCGTGCGTCAGCAGAACAATTAGTTTGTACATGAAACCGCTGCTCGACAACATATGTCGGATCATTGTAGAGAAGAATCACCTCTTGCATCTTTATAAATCAGTGCATGTCAGAGGGGTCGAAATCAGGAGCATTGTTAAGTTTGTTGACTACAATGATGTGTTTGTATATTTGAAATATTCATTTGCTACATTATAATTCCAATTTATTGCTATTCTTTTCAGGGACCCCTTGGACAAACAGGCCAGGAGGGCAGACAGGGAGAGAAGGGATCCAAGGTAAGCTGCAAACCACCAGACTTCTACATTAGCAACAACTATAACAACCTTATTGTTGCTGGGATCAGTTTGGATAATTATATAGAAGCAAAGAACGGTCTTAACTTGAATCTAAATGAGCAACTTAATATGTAACAATA
This sequence comes from Nibea coibor, assembly GCA_023373845.1. Lineage (NCBI taxonomy): Eukaryota > Metazoa > Chordata > Actinopteri > Sciaenidae > Nibea > Nibea coibor. The sequence goes on from CM041725.1 coordinate 5,596,700, forward strand.
AAGTTAAATCAGTGGGATCCAATATGATGCTAATGAGGATGTAAAATTCACACATATTCATACTTTGGCCTGCCTGCAGCCTCGATGAAGACAATCCAAACTTCTGTCCAATCAGGTTACAGTCTGTCAGTCACGTGATCACATGACGGACTCAACACCAGGATATCAGAGACGTGAATTCAAACCACATTAGTTCAATTATTTTATACTGGGCCCTTATAATTTACAAATAATTATTAGGAGGTTTCCTAGAAAGAACGATGTAATCTATCATTTATTACAGGAAATACAGAGTTTCTATTGGTGCATGTCGAGTTATTAAATTAACTCTAATTACCTGCGTAACCTTGAGAGTCAGGGCACAGCGGGTCAATTGAACTTGCGAAATTATGGAATTTGTCTAGAGGCAGCATACAATTACACATGCACAGTACGGAGAATTAGCTTTCCAATAATTAATGAATATTTTTCCATGATTTTCTTTTGCTATAGGACATTCCTGTTTTCCCAATGTGACTGAAGTCCATAACTATTTCCAGGAAACAGGAAATACTCTTCAACATGAATACATTCAGTTGTATTTACATTGCAACATATTTTGGCACGTTAACCACCACATGTAGAACAATGAAACAGAGTGGCACCATTGGTAGGCTTCTGTTTCACGTCAACAGTTTGTATGTGCGTCCTAAACAACCGTAGAACTCACAGGAAAACAGCTCCATCGAGGACCTTTAGCCTAAAATTTCAGACCTCTTGCTTTCTGTACTTCCATAAATAACTGCTGCTGGTCTTTGCTGCCTGAAGGCATTTCACCAAAATTGAATTTAATGTCTGTGATGATAGATGTCCAGCCGATGGTCTAAAAGCCAAAGTAACGCCGATTCAAAGCCCTTTTTTTCCTTCCTGTGTTGATGCGCTCACCTCAGAGCCCGTTTATTTGTAAAAATTGGCGAATTTGTCTCACAGAAGAAGCGGTTGGGCTTATTGAGACAATCAGCAGATTGAAAATCCACAACATGCTAGTGTTTGTATAGCTGAAGAGCGTCGAACAATCTTCGTGAGCCTTAAAGAAATTGTTTGTCTCCAAAGCAGTCGATTCAAAGCAACGCACAGACAGACAGCCTGACAGATCTCAGACATAGCTCCACTCTTCTCTTTGTTCTTTGCTGTCGCTCAGACACGCGCGTATACCAAAGTGCACATTGTTTTCACACCGAGGTAAAGGATTAGAGTTGATTTGGTGGAGACAAGACAAAGCCTTGCGTGGTGATCCTAGAGTGTCAAATACAAGCCTAATTGGTTGTCAGAACAATTTAATCCTCTCCTCCTATGAGCCGAGTCGATATGACATCCCTGAAACTTCAATACAAAAAAACTCACTTCTCCCCGCTAAGAGACAACAGACGAGATCTGGCAACAGTTGATCTGTTTGGATGCTGCAAATCCTCAAATCTCTCCAGCTTGAGGTTTTGTGGAAGAAAAACATTGCAAAATAATGAACTATGTGACTTCCCGATAGAGGATTGCTTTTAATTAAGTAGTTGGATGAAGGTTGTGTTGTCATTGATGAAGAGGCATTTGACTTAAAACATATGGTGCAGGGACCGGACGAGTTTTGTCTTGTTTTTTTTTATCTTTGTGAAGCAGTGCTCGGGATTCAAGCAGCTTCGCAATCTGTTTTATCGAGACACAGATTTTAAAGATAACTTTAAAATGAATGAAAGGGGGAGTAAATGTTGTCTTGCTGATGTTTTACAGGGAGAAGCTGGAGCTGAGGGGCCCGTTGGAAAAACTGGACCTGTCGGACCTCAGGGACCTGCTGGAAAGTCCGGTCCTGAGGGACTGCGTGGTATCCCCGGCCCTGTTGTGAGTATATTCTGCTCAGTTCTGAAGTGGTGAACGAATGAATGTTGATAAAGTTATTTTACAGCTGTTCTTGCAGTAAAACTACAGTTCTAGTGACATGGATACTTTTTGAGCATGCACAGTTTTGTATCTCTCTTATATTCATGACATGTTTATTAACTAAACTCTAATTATTTTTTCTTCAGGGTGAGCAAGGACTCCCCGGTGCCTCCGGCCAAGACGGCCCTCCTGGACCTCTTGTAAGACATGTCCTCCCACTTCCTCAGTAAAAGTTACAGTATAAAAGTAAAAATGTGCTGACTGCTGATACTGCAGCACTGCCTGCCCACGCCTTGTTAGAAAAGTTCTTAAGTTTGCTTTTTAGTCCTTAAATGACAAAGAGAATTTTAGTTTTTTATGGGGCGATATACCAGCACGAGGTGTGATAGCATTAAAGTTTTATAGAGGTGCAACAAGTAGTTGATTAGCTGTTGGTGACGAGTGAATAATGGTGTTGTTGTTGCCGTAGCCCCGCAGGATAAACCATGAATGCAGAGATCTGCGATGGCTGTCACTGTGAAATAACGTGAATTCATTTCACATTACGCTCGACAATCTGATTCTTTTCCCTCCGCAGGGACCCCCCGGACTTCCTGGTATGAAAGGTGACTCTGGACACAAGGGAGAGAAGGCAAGACATTATTACGATTCTAATCTCAAATGGCTTTATTGTGTATTTCTCATATCTGCTTATGCGCCTTATCTGAAGCTTCCACAGTGAGCAAACATCTAGGCCTGTTGCCTCCTATCTCTTTGTTCACTCTCTCTCGGCCAGATGAAGAAAGGTTCTGCTCTGCGAGGAGCTTTCACAGTGATTTAATGCGCTGAATGAATATGTATAAGTCCGATAATATCATCCTTCTAATGGTCATTGGTTTAATGCCAGCATGCAGTAGTCAGAAGCAGATGGTCATAACTCTGCCCAGCAGCAGGTGCTGAGACAGACCGCCATTGTTAAATATGACGACCACTATAAACACACTAATTATTTATAGGCAGGAATAAGACAGTACCGAAGCCGGCTGGCCAGACGTACACTCGCAGGTGAATTTGCATTTAGGTTTCTCTCTGAAAAAGCACCTTGGCGTTGTGCAGATGATGAATGAACAGGAATTAAAACAAGACACCGAATTAGTTTTTTGCCGAAATGGATAATTAGTACAAATATTGTTTTTCTCTCTGAATTCATTGAAACGGATTGTCTCACTTTTCGTTCTTTACTCTCTCCTCTGTCTGTTCCAGGGTCATCCAGGTCTAATTGGTCTGATCGGACCGCCCGGTGAGGCCGGAGAGAAGGGAGACAGAGGCTTGCCTGGACCTCAGGGTACCGGAGGTGGCAAGGGTGATGCTGTAAGTCAGTCTCTGTGACAGACAGAGTGTGCTTTCTTAAATTATGCTCTATATTGTCTCCATAGGATGAGCCAATCTCGAGTCAGAGTGCTGCATATATGTATGTGTAAAGTGTGACTTTCCTAGACTTAGTTTAAACTCCCCCAAGACCGCCACATAGTCATACTGAAGAGAAGCTGAACACGATGTTTAGATGATCTCAAGATGCCGGGGAGAAGATTCTGGACAAACACGTCCATTAAAGTCTTAAACGATTAATTTATTCTGTCTGACGTCTTCTACTCTCCGTTAGGGTGCTGGTGGTCCTCAAGGTCCTCTCGGCCCTCCTGGTCCTCCTGGTATTCCTGTAAGTTCGGCTTCTTCTTGATCAAAACATAGATATTATTTTTCTCACCTTGTTACATGGCGACTCTTATTCACGTCTTAATATTTCTTTTATCATCAGGGCCCTCAAGGACAGAAAGGCTCCAAGGGATCAACTGTAAGTTGTGTTTTCATCCTTTTCAGTCTTTTGCTGACCCCGAGATTTTTAAGAGTTTTGATCTTGATTCTCATAATGTTTCTTTTTTTCTGTTAGGGTTCACAAGGTCAGAAGGGAGACACTGGTTTGATTGGACCTCCTGGACCACCTGTAAGTTACCTGTTTGTTGTTATTATACTTTAAGAGTGTTCTTTCATATACGTACATTAATGAATCATTGTGATGAGATAATAATGCAATGAAAACATTTGCAGCTTTCGTTCTGCTTCACATATAAACTCAGGATCTTTGGGTTTTAGTCTGAACACATGTCGGGAATTATGTATTTTTGAACAGTTGTGAAAGTAATTACCAGATTAAGGGACAGGAACGGAAAATTAGTAATTGAACTAGTGATGCTGGTAGATTCCTCCCTTCCCTTGATGAATATGTATCCATCCCAATATCGTGCTTGACTTTAAACCCCCGTGTTGCAGGGTCCACCTGGTGACGTCATCCAGCCGCTGCCCATGCAGCAGGCCAGCAGAAAGACCAGACGGCAGGCCGACATGCAGGGAGACGAGGCGATGCCGGACTACGGCGTAGGCGGTATGGGTGTGGAGGGAATGGAGGATGTCTTCGGATCCCTCAACAACCTCAAACAGGACATCGAGCGCATGAAGTTCCCCATGGGCACACAAGACAATCCTGCAAGGACCTGCAACGACCTGCACCTCAGCCAGCCCGACTATCCAGATGGTAGGACGGAGGCAGAGTTTATCTGAGTGTTAAAAGTGAGACAGGATTCAGCAACAGCAGAATCTGGTCTGCAGGTGTAACAGTCAGCACAGACAGTACAGGTCGAGTGTCATTTCAACATTTATACTGTCTATGAGCGTAATTGCTGCACCTACGTTTGCAGTTTCGGTTGAGTTTACTCACTGAAATCTCTCTAAACGGTGTCCTGTGTTGACATACTCATCTGAGTCACCTTCACTTATTAGCATGAGCTCACAGCAGTTCAACTTTACAAGCGGCAGCAAGTGATATTACCTCTCAGGCTACTCACAAGCTGCCCTGTAATAATTCTGGAGGTTGTTGGGGCTTCATGGAAGAAAGACTGCAGCGACTACTCAGGCTTTAAACACCCCCAGTGTGTGTGCTGATGAAAAATGATTTCATTTACGTCTTTATTTACATTTAATATTCTCTTAAAACACATTAGCATCAATCAAAGAGACGGCAAGAGCAGAGCTCTCTATAGTAAAGATGACAAAAAATGTGTCAGGTCTCTCTATCAGAGAATGTGATTTTAAGTATTAATGCATTTCATTTTTTTTACAGCAACCAGTTTGATTATGTTATTTATTAGATTGATATGAATGTATATAAATCCCTTTTGTGTGCAGGGAGCTTACCAGAAACATCATTGTTGCCTTTAAAACCAAAGCAGGGCTGCGACAAACGATTATCTTTGATTATTCTGCGGATTATCTTGATGAATCACTTCGTTTCTTGATCTATAAAACATCAAAAAGCCCAAAATAATAAAAGTACTAGGGTGTCAGTCCACGAAGAGAAGCTAATTCTTACATTTTAAAACCTGGGAGCATCAAAGTTTTGACACTTTTGGTGGTTCCAGGTTTTAAAATGTAAAATTTCGCCCCTTTGCATGGACTGACATCGTCAAATATCGAAAACTTGTAGCGTCAGTCCATGAAAAAGAAGCTAATTCTGAACTAACCGAATAGCCAGCTTAACTTTTCAGCTCCAAACCAACCAAAGCTGCACTCGAAAACAAACAAACAGTTTTGAAACCTCCTTGTAGACGTTCTCCCAGGCGTAACAATCCTGTCCAGGATGACGTGAACATTAAACAGCAGCGGCGGCGTTCGCTCTCTCCAGAAGGCCAGAGCTGAGCTTCGTACCGCCATCTCACGGCTGTGTTTGTCTCTCAGGTGAATACTGGATTGATCCAAACCAGGGCTGCATAGGAGACTCCATCAAAGTGTTCTGTAACTTCACAGCAGGCGGAGAAACATGCATCTACCCAGATAAGAAATCCACAGGAGTAAGTAATGGGCGCATGTAAACATCTGCTGTATACAGACTCAGACCTCAAACTGTGTTTTTTAGAGGAATTTAAAAACACTTGAATCCATCTTTGTTGGATTATTTTTACCATATTCCCCGTTTAAAATCATGTAGGGGCTATTTGCAGATATTTAAATGAGATCTGTGTACCGTGAAGCATTTTTGAATATCTCTAATTGTTTTTCTTTTTATGTTCTAGGTTAGAATATCCAACTGGCCCAAGGAGTCTCCAGGTTCATGGTTCAGCGAATTTAAGCGTGGCAAAATTGTGAGTCGACCAACACGACATTTTATTTTCTTATTTTCTTTCCCATTACCTCCCAGCAGACGGTCACGTCCTTTTTAGATAAGTTTTTCAATTTTGCCTCTTTATCACTTTGTCTCACTTACAATAATTCTTTCCCACCGCTCTCTTTCCTTCGCTGCCTCCATCATACATCTTCCTCATGTTTCCTCACCTTCTTTTTCTTAACTTCTCCTCTTCACCTCCTCGTCTTTCCTCCTCCTCCACCCTCCATTCTTATTCCCTTTTCTCTCCATCTACCCGTCCAAAGCTGAACTACGTCGACGTCGGAGAAAACAGCATCAACATGGTGCAGATGACCTTCCTGAAGCTGCTGAGCTCCTCGGCACGGCAGAACTTCACCTACATTTGCCACCAGTCCGTGGCCTGGTACGACGCCAAGGCCGACAACTACGACAAGGCGCTGCGCTTCCTGGGCTCCAACGATGAGGAGATGTCTTACGACAATAATCCCTTCATCAAGCCGCTGATTGACGGCTGCTCGGTAAACACTCATCTCCGAACTTTCAGTTTGCAATTAAACTGTTTATTCTAAATCCCACAAAATCCCATTAATCCTCATAAATATGTAGACTGTTTTAGAGACGTGTCATACAACAATATTTGCTCAGGTACAAACCAGAAGAATCAAGGGATCAAATGAAAGCAGCTCCTCTTTGAGTTCTGTTTATTTAATGGTTTGTAATTAATGTGGAATGTAGAGCTGAGATTGTTCGATGATTAACTGATTATAAAAGATGGATTCAGCTTCTCAAATTTACTGGATAGTTTTGTTTTTTGAATTTTACAGTAACTCTGAAGACATTGCAGGTGGTTTTTGGGAAACCATGTTATGATATTTAATCGAGGAAATAAATGAGATAAAAGTTTAATGAGAATAATGATTAGTTGCAGCCCTAGTGGAAGTCTACGGTGGGTAGTTTTATGTTGATTTAATGGCAGTTGGGGGTTTTTCTCACACTTAACAGCAGACGAATCTTTTGGTCTCTGAAATGTGAAAAAATGCTCATCACAATTTTCCAGAGCGACATCTTCAAATAAACTTTCCAAAACCACAGATTTCATTCACAGCAATACAAAGAAGAGAAAAGTCTGAAATCTTCACATTTGAGATGATTAAACCATGATTATGTACCAAAAATGATTTCTGCTCTTTCAAACCAAACATAATATGTTAAATTACCACCTTTTCAAGGTGATCTTATTACAAAATAATCTGAATCTTCTTTTCTTTTCTTTTGAAAAAGTCGTTGTTATTGAAGATTTTGTGAACCGCCCTTGCACCACCTTACTGAACGCCGCCTTCTTGTCCGCCCTTTGTGTTTCGCAGCTGAAGCAGGGCTATTCAAAGACGGTGATGGAGATCAACACTCCCCGCATCGACCAGTTGCCCATCATTGACGTCATGCTGAATGACTTTGGGGAATCCAACCAGAGGTTTGGCTTCGAGGTCGGCCCCGTCTGTTTCCTCGGCTAAACACGCCCCTACTCCCCGCTGAAGGACAGGGTCAGAGGGTACATATTAACACCCACACGCTGAGATCCGACAACCTTTACCTTCTCTCCCCGCGAAGCAAAAACCTGTGTTTTCTTTTGTTGCCGAAAAGATCCACTCAAGCCCGGAGAAGAAGAGTGCCCCGAGGCCCTGTCATGAAAGCGCTGACCAGGGGAAACTACTCCTCGCCCTTGTAGGGCCAGAATCACATGACTTTAACTTACATGTAGTAAATGGGAGTGACATCAGGAAAAGGACATTTGATGCCGTGGCGGACAGTGGCGCACTTTCAGCAACAGAGAGAGGATCCACTCACCCCAAGCCCCATCCTCCCTTGTCCTTCGCCCCCTCCCACCCGCCTCCCTCTCTGGATGCTCCGGGTGCTGCTCTGAATACAACCACAGAGGTGCTTTTGTGCAGAATCACAAAGCACTCAAGGTGCTACAAAAAAGTGCTTTTTGATAAAACTGTAATTATTATTATTATTTTGTACAATATTGTTCCTTTCCGAATCCACTCTAAAAACTTGCATGTGCCCCAGCTCTTGGAGTTTAAATAAATATTTGATAAACTATATAGAAATAAATCCAATGAATATGTTGTGTTAAAAACTAAATTTGCTAAGAAATATAATGTCTTTTGAAAACATTCCAATTTGTAAGTAAAAAATTATCCATTTGTAAATAATCTAACTTTCAATATTTGATTTTTTTTTTGTTTTGTTTTGTTTTATGAGAGGAACATAACACCTGACTCTTCTGTCATGACATAGCAGTTGGTAAGGCCATCAGGATATTAAGCCATAATAAAAAAAAAAAAATGAGATAGTAATATAAATATTGTAAGAAAGGGCTTATTCATCCAAACTCTACTCATCCAGATGTTATACTGTACCTCAGTTTCTTTCACAATCAGGATCATTCACAGTGGCTTACTCACTTAGGAAAAACATTTTTCTTTTTGTGTTTGTTTCATTTCAGTTCACAAACCAAAGCCCTGTCGACTTCTTTTCTTTGTAACAAAATGTTTCCATGTGCCTTGAATTGTTCATTCAAAAATATTAAAACTGGATTCTGAAAAATGTCGGGTTGAACGTCTCACCTCATGTTGACATGATTAGCGGTCTTTTTTTTTTTTTTTTTGTGATTCTGCGCTCCCTCATAGATATCACCTTCCTTCGCCGCCATGATAATTTAAGTTTAGGAGCATTAGTGGGCTGTTTGGGTTCATGTGATTGATTCTGCTGAGCCCAGGCGTTGTGATCTCTTCCAGTTTCTTTCTCTCTCTGACTCAGATTTGACTTTGATCAAGATCTGTTTGCATCTCCATCTCTTTAGCTTAAAGCATTGATAGCATAGACATCAGAGCCGCTTTCAAACCTGTATAATTACAGTATGTTTACAACCTATGTACAACTGAAATAAATGTTTGGTGCTTTGCCAAATGCACACTGCAATCGTTTGCATTCACTTGCAGATTATAATTATACATACATATTTATAGCAAATTCAGTACGAACAGTGTGTGGAGCTGAAGTGCATGTTCACACGATGCATGCTGACATGTTACGTGCCAATGCTGGGCAACAACAACACTCCCCAGGCTGATTAGGCTGCCTAACTGCACCACTGGCTTTTGTAGAAAACATAGTCAGACCACATGTCAGCTATAAAAACGTCCTTTTTTCTGCCCGGTTGTCAAACATCGTTGGTGTTCTGTTGCTGCTTTTTGAGTGACTCCAGTGAAAAACTCTCATTTAGTTCAGTTCAAAGCACGACAACCGAGAAAACTTTCACTTCTCCGAGACAGCAGCGATCAATTTATATCAGGCAACATGCTGTGTCATTCAGTTCACCTCCATTTGTCCACGTAGAGCGGAGACGGCTTGTGTACATTCCTCGATGTTTTGTGTGATCTCGCTCTTCACACTGAAATGAACTGCTCGCAGGTATCACATGAAGTGTAATTCACCACGTAATCACGCAGAATTAAAGCTCCCAGAGTGTTTATGCTGCTGAAGAGTCCACTGCAGCAGATGCAAATTGACAGTAATTATCTTTTCTTCCCAGGGTGTTTGTCATTTTAGCAGTGGCGAGTGTGAAGGAACAGATTACATTTATAATAATGAAGGACGGCCGTGGGATTTCACCAAAAAGATTTTAGGCGGCAGCGAAGATGATTTTTCCGTCACTTCAGAAACAGTGACAACAAGACGTCTGCTTTGTGTGGTCTGCTTTTCATCCTGACCAATCCTTTCTCCTGCTGCACTTTTGGCTCATCCACGACAACGATGACACAAATATCTCTGATGACTGAAAAAAAGAAATGTCTCGTGTCCTCTTTTAAACAGTTTCAAAATGTTCATGATCACCGTCCGATTAACACTCCTCTAATAAATCCCTGTCATAACAACTCCATAAACGTGTCATGGCAGGCTTTATATACAGTAATAAAGTGTTATTACAGCATCAAAAGTAACTGCATGCTGTTGCCTGCCATTAAACATTTACGCCGCCTTGGCTAATGTCAAGTTGTCAGGACAGAGGTCCTCAGAGCAGACTGGCACTTTCAGGGAGATGACAGTCATACATGAAGTTTAAAATCACATCCCTCTTGTTGGAATTTCACTTTTTTATCAAATTTTGGTATAATAGGTGCTGACACACAAAGATTTACTGTGCTCGCAAACTGTTGTATGTATTTGGAATATCGGCGGCAAGAAAACATACAGACCTCGGCGTATTTTCAGTTTTTAAGAGCAATATTCACATAAACAAACCTCTATTTCGCAGCCCTGTCATCCTCCATGTCTGAGTCGCAGCATCGCCTTCAACGTACAAAAACAATTTGACTTTCATGAGGTCTGTTTCGTTTTGGCTTTCTGCACAAAATCCAAAACTGTGTTTCCTTCTGCTGTGTGAATCATTGCATCTGTTAGCAGAGCCGCGTATGCACTTCTTAAACCTGAGCGCTGTCATCATGTTTTGGTCAGGAGAAGCACATATGGTGGTGAGTAATCATTAAGTTTGTGCGCCTGACAATTCTGCTTGGGCTTGACAGCAAGGCTTGTCTTTCTCTCTCTCTCCTTTTTTAAAATTAATTTAAATTGATACAGCACCACCTGTTTTCTATCTTTGAAGGCAGAACAATATATTTAGCTGCAGAACCAGGAAGGAAAAAAAATATTAGACTGCAGTCCAACTGGAGGATGTAGCCGAAGCAAAGGGTTGCTCGCTCACTTTAAACTCCAAACCTATGCAAACCCAGGCAGCCACGGCCAATCTGTCGGGACGCCCACTTTGGTCAGCACGCTTAAAGGTTTTTGTCAAAACTCCAGGGCTGCCGTGGGCTGTAGTCACATCTGATGAGAAACAGTTTACACAGATAGGAGAAAAGAAAGGAGGAGACTTTTTTATGTCTACACAGGAGAACTGTTAAATTCTCTCTCCTCTGTACTCACACATTTTCTCCACCCATTTAATCCTTTCCAGGGTCACGAAGGGCCGGACCCTGCCACAGCATGAATTAAGCCAGAGGACAGGAAAGCACATTGAAAAGTTTCCACTGTCAGAGGACTAACATACACTAACTAACAGAGACAGACAATCACATTTAAGGCATTAAGACAATCCAGTGTCTGGTCCGTCTGTCTTACGTGGTTTTAAATCAGAAGAAAAGCCAAAAGCTCAGAGACAAAAATACAAATGAAAGATACCTCACTTATTACAGCAGTCTAAAAGAAATATAGATATTAAAGAAGCTCTAGCTATCCTTTTCTGTCCTAGCTTAAGCACAGTTGTCTTCAAATGAATGTACTTGTACGTGTCTCTTCGTCACTGATATTTTAGGTATTTCTACTTGAGCAGATTTTAGGTGTAACATAAATTTTCACAGTTCGCTCGGCTGGGCATTAGTTATAAATTTAGTAAGTACTGAAAACTAGCGCAACAGAGAGAAAAATAGGATTAAGTTTGGCAACCGTTAACACATTTCTCGTGGTTGCCAGTTGTATTTCCTCTTATGAAACGTATGACCATTGAGTCAGGAGTTTATTGACACCGTTGCCCATAAAGTTGGAATAATAATGGAATAATAAACTATTTAAACCATAGCTCATGGATTGATTGCGATGATTGTTGCAAAGTGTATCTTTATTTGTGTCAACTTTATTGATCAATCTCTTCCAAACATATCACAACAAATGATCTAAAAACAATATGCAATTATTCTGAACATCAGCTTTTCTCCTTCGATCCGTATATAGTTAAATCTCACTGTGTGAGCACGCTTATTTTCGCATCTGGATATGGAGAGCAAAATATGCTAATAACTAATCAACATCAAGCTGCTCTTGTCCGAAGCATTTGAAGCACCCTTCAACTACCTAACCAGATCTACTTAGTGTTGAAAACCTGTGTTTTATTTCCAAGATACTGGATGTAAAAGTCTGTAACTGAAACTAAACAGCAAAAAGAACAAGAGCACGCGCTCCTGGACGAAGGACGATAGAGCTGACTTGTTTAAAATAGCCTACACCATGTAATTTTCAGCCATTTGGAGAGGAACACTCGAAACTGCCTGTATTGACTGGTGTCTCTTTTGTAGGAAGATAATTGCTTGTTCTTTCTGTTGATATTTTCTTGAAAGACCGAATTCCCACAGACACACACATAGATCTCTTATGTTTACAGCATTAACATTTTTCAGTAGACTATCGATCTTGTTTTTTCCTCTCTTCAGTAAATACGTTCTTTGTAGCAATTATGAAAGTGTATTTGAAGTGCAAAAGATACCCCGGGCTCATCATATGTCACAACCAATTTGAGCTGGATTGAGGTGCAAAGCAAGCCACTACTATTGCTGAAGAGGATCTCATCGTGTATGCAGGTCATGGCTTCCGAGAACCCTTTGTTCAAGTACGCCAAGAAACTTCTGTCTCCTTCTCCTGTCAGAGACACTCCTTGAGTTTAAGTATTCCCTGTTCAAACAGTTTCACTGGGAAACACTCCAAGAGTACTGTGCTTCATTGCCCAACCCATCACCTCATCCCAACCTCCTGCAGACTGCTGATCTGGAGAGGGCCCGAAGACAGCCCTTCTTCTCAGGACTCCAGTTTATACGAGCGCTGTGTTCTTACATTAGCATTGCCTCAAGTGCCTACAGAAGGTTTTAAAGCTGACCGCTAAAGCTCACCTAACCTGGCAGCACTTTGTATCCTCTTTGTCTGCCTCGCTGCATTTCCACTGTCCAAACAAAGACGGTGGAGAAAAAAAAAAAAGAACAATCTGTCCGTTTTCCTTAGAAGAGAGGAAATGTTGATTGGCATACCAAAGTGAAGAGGCTTCTCACTATGGTGAAGGTGACTCCTGCAGCCAAGGACGAGGTCTTTGCTGCAGCCTGTGAGGCCATCCTCCAGGGGAAGGTCTGAATGGCAAGTACAGAACCGAGGCTCAGGCTCAAGTCAAGAGTCTTTAGGCGAAGAAGGCATATTAGAGCCAAGATAAATGTTCAAATCTATCAATCAAGAAGAAGACGGACCTTCCTGACAACTTCTAAATTTTAAATTTAGACTAGTCCTCTAGTCTAAATTGAGTAAAGCACAAGAAGCACACACACACACCAGCCAGGCTTCAAGTTACCCGATATAGTCTGTTTAACGTTGTCACATTATCTCCATTTAAATGAGATGGGAAGCATTTGGACAATATCTTCCTGCCAGGCAAGTGCAGTGCAGCATTTTTATCTTTGTGATGTGATCGATGAAACATAGACGACATCTGCAGTTACACTTTTCTGGAAGCAGGTGAGCTAATGCTACATTACATAGACTGTATAAAACATGGACATCATGTCTGTGACATAAGCCATAGGCGTCAGAGTGTGGTGGCTCTGCCTGCCGCTCTCCCGGCTAATCTAAGAATGGACAAAGACGTGCATCGTCGCTCAAACAAGCCATCTGTAACAGCACCTAAGCCTTAATATAACGTGAACAGGTGAGTTCACTACAGTACATGTATCTCTAGAGACCACTAAAACCAGAAACTATGGCGGCTCTGAGTGTTTAGTTTGTCCATTCTGGGCTGGAAGAGGACACATGGCACCTGTAGATATACAAGTCACATTCCAAAGTAACAAAACATAACATAATTCTTATTTATAGGTGATTATACACTAAAAAATATGTTTATTATATTGAATATAATATATTCTGTAAATAGAGACCTCTAAATCTGACACACTGGACCTTTAACTGTGATGAGATGCAGTAAAATTAGGCGAGGTTCAAGTCTCTGATGAATATTTCAAGACACTGACAAATAAAATTCCCTGTGTGTTAAGACAGAGAGGTGTGGAAAAAACAAAAGTTGCATTATGAGCGAGCCGACTCTTTAAACAGGAGAAACACTCTCTGATTACCAAAACCTCATTACCATACAGGAATCTAAAATCTGTCATATTACTAAAACAAATGACACAAAGCTTTCTGTGGCGTTGTGCAGCTATAATGCTCCTCTCCGGCCAAAGCCATTAGTCACATACTCTCATACGACACAATATTTTCAGTGCTTAAAATAATTGATACGAGGTATTAAATAATGTGTTGAGCGCTCATTATGCATGCAAATAGGGTTCACAGCTTGTGCAGGAGTATAAGACACACGGCTGTTTATTCAGCTTTCATGCTCAAGCTGTTTTACTTCGGTCGAGATTTATAAGAGACCGCTGGCAAATTTTTGTCTGAACACAAACCTTCAGACTTTCTTGTTTTGAAGTAAAACTGGAAATATGATTTGAAAAAGAAAGAAAAAAAGTACTCCAGGCTAGGTTTGCTTGACATTTATCTCATTTCTCCTCCTCAACATATTTGTTCAGAGCTGTTCAAGAACATTTTCTGCAGCGCTCGAAGAAGTGACTGTGACGACCGCTGGAGAAAGAATGAAGTGAAACATCACAGCTGTCGAAGAGTTTCAAAATCATTCGTTAGTTTAGATATTAAGTTTCATAGATATTGATGTTGAGCAAATGGATGTAGCTAGAGATGTGCACAATTAGTCAATTAAAGGTTGCTATCCTCGCTAGTCAACACAATGCGGCATCCTGCAGAAATGGCAGTTCCTCAAACGTCCACTTGAGGCTGGCTAAAAAACAAGTCAGTCTCCATAAGTCCCCATGTTAAAATGTCCAACTTCACAGCAGAAATAAACATGTTTACAGCCTGGTACAAAAAACTGTTTTGGTCTCTATAGCTAATTTCTCCATTCATGACAACTGTACCGAGGGTGAATTTATATACAACTCATCTGTTCAGATTATATTAAGCCTTAAAGTTATGCAGGATTAAGTACGGCCACTTTGATTGACAGGTGGTTGATGTTACAGATGGCTTGTTTGTTTCATTCAGCCCGCCTCAGGTCCTCTGGTGATGATGAGCTACGACTTTAGATCAGCTGGGAAACGCCAACATGGCGGCAGTGTTGGAAACCTGTGGATGATGTCACGCATGATGACATGCTGTCACTGGTTACCACAGAGCAGTCAGCCAATCACTTTGTTAAACTTTGACGTACCATCTCATATTTTGTCTTTCCATAAATGTGTGTGTTTATTCTGGCATCAATGAGCTGCCATATTAAACCATCAGAGCTCATCTGGAAACTATTTTTAGGTCATTTCTAGCTGAAACAACACGATAATAATAATGTTCATAACCAGTCTGTGAGAAAACACACTATGTTTTACTCTCACGGTATCATCTCGCGCGCTCTCTCACTCGCTCGCTCTCTCTCTCTCTCTCTTTGCGCGTGAACTCGGGCACAAAAACGCACCAGCAGCACCAGCAGCAGCAGCAGCTCTGATCAGGCGTCTCCATCTTCTGTTTCCTGGTGAATACTGCCAGCTGCAACTTTTGTCACCGCACAGCTTTGTCCTCTCTCTCTCTCTCTCTCTCTCTCTCCCTCTCTCTCTCTAACACACACACCCAAGCTGGATTCATTAAAAGTCAAGAGAGGCAGCTGGATGATGTCATATCCGCGAACAACCTGAACGCAGGGTGGATTTTCGCTGCACAAACTTTTTTTTTCTCCTTCTTCTTCTTCTTCTTCTTCTTTTTCGTCCTCCTTGCCAGTGACGAGGTTTTCTCCCCCGCTGCCCACATGGCACGCGTAACGGGGACGAGTGGATGGATGTGCCTCCCTCCTCCTCCTCCTCCTCCTCCCATGGAAGCTGCTGTGGTTCTCACCAGCGCGTAGTGGACGAGGCGGTGCGAGCCCACGGGAAGAAACTTACGTGAAATTATTCTTTTTGTTTCCTCTGGGTTGTTCCCGTCACGGAGGAGGGTGGAGGAGGAACCCCGAGACAACCGACAGAATGTGGTCTCTGTCCGTGGTCCTGAACCCGCTGCTGTTCCTGCTGCTGTTCGGATACTGCCCTTCAGTGGTGAGTTCACAGCCCTCACACCCCTCTCTCTTCAAAAAAAAAAAAAAGAACTTCGACACAAGCTGAGCGATCCTCATTTCAAACTTGGCTTTAATCAGGGTGGAGCTCTGCACAAGGCTCGCAGAATGCCACAACAACAGATAAATGAGTCACGGCGTGTTTACGGGCAGTGTTGCATGTTTCCAGCAGCCTGAAATTAACACTGACGTGCAGAGAATGTTTCAAAATTACGAATCTGGGAAAAAAAAAAGATACAGAATTTTAAAGTGGGGGTAGAGGAGGAGGCACCCTCACAGCACTCATGTTTATTGCCTACATCAACCACATAGCACTGATATTGATCCTGGAGTATTGCCAGGGATATAACTCACTTTTAAGGGAGAGTTCAATCATTGTAAAATAAATAAATAAATAAAAAAAACATTGCTGCTATGAATTATGTCCAAATCCCCTCCCAGACAGAAAACGCTCCACTAAACATCTTAATACATGCATATTTCCTCTTCATTTCTCTGACTTCAGCTAAAATACAGTTTTCGTAGCAACATAATTGCTTGTTCTCTCTGTTGATCCCTTATTATATGTTGTTTCTTCAAAATGTCATGTGATTTATCCTTCAGAGTTCAAGCTTCCCGAACTGGGAATGCATTCGGGAGCATTATCGCAAATTAGGAGCAGCAGCTTGCAGATCACCAAGCCATTTGGACAAGAACAATGGTCGATTAGGTTCATACCACCCATGCAGAGTACAATCCCCCCGTGCCAGTGTCTTGATTGCAAAGCGGTGTCCTCACATAGTATCACCTTGCCATGATTGAAAGTGGTGTGCAGAATTAATGCTTCTCATTTGTTCACACGACCAGGAAGCGTTTACAGCCTGTGCCAAAAGCCGAAAAACTGCGCGTCGAGATCTGTCGGAAAGTCTGAAGGAATGGCAAGAGACAAAAAAAGGAAGCAGCTGTCTGAGTTGTTTCAAGAGAGGAAAAACTCTTTGTGCAGAGTTCCTCACACACACACACACACACACACACACACACACAAAAGCCTAGTTGGAGAGTGCATCTGGTTTGGCTGAGCTACAGATTCATTTTAATATGAGGAAATGTGAGAGTGAGAAGAGGGGAAAGGATGTGCGTCACTCAAGAGACAGAAGAGAAAGACCGTTTTAACAGATTAGTGAAACTTGATTCTTTTTTAGGAGCCTTTCAAAAGCAGAGTAAGTAGGAGAAGAGCTGAGGGTGGTTATTTTTCTTCTCCCTTCATCCCATTCAGCTGTAATGCCACGAGAAAGAGGCACATTCCAGCGACAGTCATGGCGCAGAAAGCCATCCATTATCTCTAATAATTTATACTACTACAATGTACCATGCGTGCCCTCCAGTTATCTCAGTGCAATAGCATTTCTTTTTCCCTGCTGCTGCTTTTCAGCGTAGTTTTCTTCAAATGCACACTGAGCATTAGAGTTCAGAGGTGGCACAGAATGAACAACAGCTCGACTGCAAATGTAACGTTATTACATTCAGCATTCACGGCTTTTATCTGACACTCGCGTCAGGAATAGCTTAGCATCAGGGTGGGAGAAGATTAAGCTTTAATTTCGAGATCACAAACTTTTACCAGCAACCAATAGCAAGGTGGACAGAGATCAGGGCTGCAGTGCTTTGATAACAACTGAAACAATTTTCTAACAATCTGATAAAGGCAACATGAGAGAAATTTGCTGGGGGAAAGGATGAAAGCTCAGGAGATTGATAGCAATTGAAGGTATTTTTCTTTTCTTTGACATCACGATGAGAAAGTGAAAGAAAGATGTGCCAGAGAAAAACATACTAATATAACATAATCCAGATTCTTCAGATCCAGATTTTTACCTATGAAATGCAGCCTGTCAGGAGGTGAAAGTCAGAGACGGAGCTTCCTCCTCGGTCTGACGTCCTCGCCTGCTCAGAGGGGACACGATCTTTCATGGCTGATTCCAAACGGTCTTTAAACTGTTCAGCCTGACAGCGACGGATGAATGGGTGGAGGAGGGAGAAGGATGCCCGCGCCGCGAGAACAGACAGGCCGCTTCACTTTATATCCGCAAGCCTGCGTGGAAAAAAGGCGGCCGGATGCCAAGGTTCACATGTTTCACAGGTTCATCCTCCAGCCAGATCCGAACGTAAAAACACAATGCAAATAGTAGTTGGTTGTCTGCCAAATACGCTGGTAGTGCAGACAAATTTACCATCCGCAGTCAAAGGTTGCCTGTATTTGGCTGGAGGCTTGTGTTAATTTCCCATGCTGACAGTAAACAGCAGTATTGTTCAAATACCGATGCTGTTTGCGTGTCTGATAGCTATCAACTTTTCCAGCACTTCAGGACACTTTGATCAATATTTAGAGGGGAAACCAGTTTTTTTTTTACTGTGTACACTCTGACATTAGTTGATGGCGCTGCATTAAAATATGCTGCATTGGCTTATGATGCATAACTTTATGTTCTTTAGGCTTTATACTCTGGAGCTGTGGAGCATATTCAATGTAATAAAGAACGGGAAAAGCTCCCACAAATCAGGTTTATCTGCGTCTCCCAGCAGGACTTTCAGTTCAAGCACTGGAAGGCCTAGTGAGGAGAAACAGAGGAATTTCAGCGCTCGGGTTATTCATCAAGGCCAGAAACTCTATTTATTGTTGAAGAGGAAATTTACTGGAGACTATATACTGTGGAGGAATATCTTACAGAAAAAAAAGCACTTGCAAAGCCCGGGCGTTTTATAAGTCAGTGGAATTGGTTGGCGTCAAAGCATTGGGGGGCCATGAGGCAGACGAATGGATGACCCCTGAGCAAGAAATAAAAGAACATAACATCTGTATGCTGCAATTTCATAAGAGCGATATCATCAGTGTTGAATTTATTTAGCGTGTCTCCCTGTGTCTGTGTGGGCTGTGCATTCACGACTGTGCCTGCGTTTCTGTATGCAGACCATCCGGCCAAAGGAGGGGTGGCAGGTGTACAGCTCAGCTCAGGATGCAGATGGGCGTTGTATCTGCACAGTGGTGGCACCTGAACAGAATCTGTGCTCCAGAGATGCCAAAGGCAGACAGCTCCGCCAGCTCCTGGAGAAGGTACGCGCACACAGCCACACACACATTTCTGTTTATTTGACAATACACAGACTCGCTCTCTCACACACACTCGTTTACTGTAAGCAACCAGCACCTAAATCCTATGACATATAACACTGATTTCGATCGTTATTCAGAGAGAGATTGCACCAGACAGGTCTATAACCCCATTTTCCACTTCTGCATATATTATATGGATGACATCAGCTGAATGGTTGCTTGTGAAAGACGAGAACGCTCTCAATCTCACCTTAACACAACTGGAGTGCCTCGCTTTTTATTTATTTTTTGGCAACCAGCCCTTCAAGGCTATTGTTAATATTTGAAGGATTATCAGGCTTTAAGAGTTTGATTAGAGATGTTGTTCCTGTTGGAAAGTGGACTATCATCAGAAAAGCTTTTCTTTTTCAAGGGTTTATATATATTTTTCATCTTTTAAAGTATGCATTTAATCTCACAAAAACAGCCAACATTGGGAACAGAAGCAGAAACACGACTATGAATTGCAATAGCTCGTTTCCCCCCATGACAGTGGTGATTTAATGCATTATCTACAAACAAACTAATAGCACGGCACCAGAGTCACTTTCATCAATTAGTATGCCGTATAAGGAAGCATTCCTCTAGCCTACATTTTAATGTTGCGTGCCAAAGGCTGTTCTCTGTCATTCACTGGGGCCTTTGACACTAATGTACTAAACTGCTTCAGGGCTTCAGTGAGGCCATTTCAGGATCCCTCTAACAGAGCCAGAAAAGTATGCAGAACACAATGTGTGACTGTTGTGCCACAGTGTTTTTAGTTACAATTAGAGCCAAAGAGATGGGGGACGTTTATTCTTGTTCACATGCCCCATAAACCCGGCGAGCTTTTGTTAAACCAGCGAGAGAGAGACTAATGTTTTCTGTCAAATATCGGCTCTGAAACATATAATCAACCCTGGCAGATTCAATACTTTACCCAGAGAGGAAACTGTCACATAACAGTCCCATGTCCATGTAAAATCTATCAGCGCTCTATTCATCCCACCCATAGATGGTTAAAAGACAATCACGTTGGAGGTCAAAATGTTGATTTGTTCCTTGGTCGGAGCATGGCAGGCTCCCGAACAGCTGAACATGGAGGACATTTTAATCTCGCGGTGGACGGAAAAATCAATGCTGCACTGTTTCATTCTTTTCAAAAGGTGCAGAACATGTCACAGTCAATCGAGGTGCTGAACCTGCGGACGCAGAGGGACTTTCAGTATATCATGAGA
Organism: Nibea coibor; assembly: GCA_023373845.1. Lineage (NCBI taxonomy): Eukaryota > Metazoa > Chordata > Actinopteri > Sciaenidae > Nibea > Nibea coibor. Next base: position 5,617,111 of record CM041725.1, read on the forward strand.
ATGGAGAGCCAGATCAAAGGGCTCCGGTCGAAGTTCCGACAGATCGAATCGGACAGGAAGACGCTCGTCAACAAAAACTTTCAGGTATGTTTTTTGTTTGATGTTTAACTTTGTGAGAAACTTCACAGGAAGAGGCTGCGAGAGGATCTCCTCCAGAGAAACCTGAGGAGCATCTGAATGAATAAACTTTCATTCCTGATCAGATCACGAAGGCCTGGTCAAGGACGAGAAGTGTCTCAAATGTGTAGTGTGTCAGACTTTAGAGGATGTGTTGGCAGAATATGGCAGAAATGGAATGTAAATTTTATCAGTATGCTTTCATTGGTGCATAATCACTTGAAAATACGGCTCGTTGTGCTTTTGTTACTTTAGAATGAGGCTAGAGATGCCACAGGTCCTCTTCCACAGAGTTGAACATGTTTCTAAATGGCTCTAGATAGGAGTATTTGTGCTTTCCGTGACACCTCAGGCCGTATTAAGACCAAATCAGGAGTTGTAGCAAATCACTGCAGGGTTGTGCGGTAGTGTATGGTGGTGGGGGGGTGAGGCAGGGTGCTCGGGGGAGGTGTTTATTTGTGCTGACTGTAACTGCTATGAAACAATCAGAAAATAACTTCTACTTTCGCTGATTCACTGCCTTTCTGATACCGCTGCTCCATTACTCTCATTTCTTGTCTAAGTTGGTCAGCCGCTGCTCGCTCTTTCATTGACAACCATTCGACACAAAGGAAACCTCTTCCTGTCACTGTTTTGCAGTCCGTGAGTCCTACCTGAATAACCTCAGTTTCAGTTTCACGCTGAGTTGTGTTTCTCCTCAAGTTAAATCTTGATCAACCTCTCCACAGCAAATCACTGCGTTTTTTTGCAGACACCCCCTGCAGTCCGCACCGCCACAATCAAAACACACTACCCACCTCTCTCAAATCAATATAAATACCAACCAGTGTTTTCACTGCGGTGCTGGATTTGGTCTGAATACAGCCTCAGGTTGGGAGGAGGAGGTGAAGTGAGGGGCATTTGGTTGGTTGCAATCTGCAGCTTTCCTGCTAGATGACGCATTTAGCGGTAAAGCATCCGGCGTGGAAGTGGTGAAATTGACAAGATCCCGATGGCTCCAGTATCTGTTTGTTACATTTGTTTTACTTACAAAACATTATGCTGGTAAAAAATGTATTTTTTACAGAGATCGACAGTAAGTAAAACCTTCTAAAGGCACTGCAACTGTTCACAAATAACCTCATCTGTTGGGTCATTTTATACACACAGCTGCCTCTTTCTTCTCGATTCTTCATATGAACAGAAATAGATTCTGATTTTAATGAGACTCCACTCCTGGACCTCACAGTAAAAGAAGTTATTGGTAGGGGCGGGCACTGCATCAAATTCGAAATAGAGGAGAAAGGATTTCCATATAATCCGACATTGTACAACAATAATAAGAGCAATTACTATAATAATCATTACTATTATCATCCATCAGTGAAAATTGTTTTGGGTCTGGACTGGAGCTTCTCCCCCGTCCTTCTGTTGCCCTTTATTGTGATTAACTTCTGATAAAGACAATCTGTCCTACAGATATTAAAATCATGATTACTCTACGTTAATATGGGTTTCTTTGAAATATGTTGTTACTTTCAACACGTCACTTACGTCTGAAAGTTATTCTAGGAGTTATTCTCTCTGTTTAGAGTAATGTGTTACTGATTACACTACTTTTACGTTACCGTCACCAAAATAACTGCAGAAGTACGGCTATGCATTATGAAATATTAGAGGCTGATGCTGTTTCATAGCAGGTAATCAAAGCAAGCTGAACTTTATTATAGCCCATTATTAAATCCAGAGGTGGCCGATATTGTTTAGTGAAGGTTATCCTCTAAAGAACAGGCCCGTTTATGCATTCACACGCAGTGTTTACTGCTTTGTATTAAAATTGGCCACTTATATTAATAATAGTGTGATGATGCCAAACAATTAAATGGCCCAGACCTTTTAAAGTAAATGAAAGAACGCTTGTAGAAGCGGCACAATGTTAAACAATTTAGTTTTTGCAGTTTATCCCTTCGTTTTTAGTCATTCCACTGTTCCAATAATCACCAAATTAGATCGAATAAGTCTTTTATTCAGTCTGGCTCTAGACTAGACTGTCTGGCTATCACTGCGACAATGATGCCAGACCTTCCTCTTGCTGCTCTCCCACTTAAGCCTCCCCGGTCTTGGCCTGTCCCCGGCTGTGTCGTCCAGTTGAACCGCAGAAAACATTCTGCCTCTACAAGCTGTTTTTCTTCGTCTTAGCTCATTGAACGAGAGTCTGTTGCTGCTCTCTCTCTCTCGCTCTTCCTTTTCTGACAAAGTCGAGTAATAAAAAAGTTATATATTACTGTAATAGAAAGTGTTCCCACTGTTTGTACCATGAAGAAACAAACAAACAAAAAAAACCCCTGAAACAGCTGTCACTGGAAACAAACTGAACTCTTCGTGCCAGATTGAGAGATTCGTTCAGAGAGGTGTTTTTGCAGCGATGTATCCTCTTTTTTTTTTTTTTTTAGGAGCTAAAGGGAAAGATGGAGTCTTTGCAGCCGCTGATACCTGTCCTGGAGCAATACAAGACAGACGCCAAGCTCATCTCCCAGTTTAAAGAGGAGATCAGGAACCTGTCTGCCGTGTTGATGGGCATCCAGGAGGAAATGGGAGCCTACGACTATGAGGAGCTGCAACAGAGGGTTCTAAATCTGGAAAATCGTCTCCGCAACTGTATGAATAAACTCAGTAAGTCCATAGAAGAAAAAGCAGATCCAGGTGCGGTGGCCCCCAGATTAAGCAATGACACACGGATCATAGACCCATTTCCTGCAGCTACCAGCAGACTGGCATTTTAGATACAGAGCAGAACTGCGACTAGAGGTGTGTGGTTTGATTTTATTTGCTGGCTAGACGTAAAAAGGTGGTAGCGTCAGCAATCACGAAGCTTTGCACTCCCGGTTCCTTCTTTGGCATTTGCAGTTTAGCTGCGGGTCCCTCGCTCCGCCCACCGAGGTTTAACTCGTCTAATAGGATCAATTCTGCCTCGTGGAGCGGCTTCGCCTCTTATAAAGGTTTGCATGACTACACTCCAATTTGCTAACTGTCAGGTTATCAACACTGATGGAGCCTGTCAGAGTCTGGATGTAAATAGCTAACATGTGAATGCTAATGGGATGTGGCTGGAAATCTGCCTGAGCTCGAGATGATCGCTTAAGCATTCATTGTGCATGAGCTTTGATTGATTAGGTAAAATAGCAGTTAAATACTTAATAGGGAACTTGCAAGCTTGCATGCAAGTGACAGCCTATTGTCATTTGGCACAATTAAAGTGTCTGGCAAGATGAATTAAGTGCAGCTTAAGTACTTCAAATCTTAAACTGTGTGGGATAAATGTTAACCCGTGTCTGACACATGAGAAGGGGGTTTTACTAGTTGCTATGCTGAGGAAGTTTCTCTAAATTAAGCATGACCAGATGCTGAACACAGACAGTCCAAATCCTTTTTTTTTTTTTTTTTGGTCACCCCATATTTTGAAAAAGCCAATCCAGTACTTTGTTATTTATTCCAGGGCTACCATCAAAACATTGGCTGTAGCTTTATCATGCGGAGTTTGTGCTGTGTGTGACCGGAGCTGTGTGATGTGTTCACAGCATGTGGCAAGCTAATGAAGATCACTGGGCCGCTGACAGTGAAAACTTCAGGGACCAGATTCGGAGCCTGGATGACTGACCCACAGGCGTCTCCAAAAAACAACAGGGTGAGCCGAGTTAATGTTCTCTGTTTCATGTCTCAGGCTTTTGAAGCAGCAGCATGCGGTTTAATGATTTACATACAATCACTTCCCTCCTGTTGCGGCGGTGGTGGGGTAGTTGTTGTTGTATTACAGCATCATGCTCACTAAAACTTTTTTTTTTTTTTTTGGCACTTTGGGTGCTGAGATCAAGCATAAAACTCGATGCAGCTTGCTGGACATGTTGACGTTGGTTTCATGACTGGATTCTTTTAATTGCATGTGAAAAACAACAACACAAATGGACTTTCAGGGTTTCAGGGCTTACAGCAACATGAACTACAGTCTTTATATACACCGCAGGGCGTGTGGCTGAGGCTTTGTCAGTTATAACACTACACACATTAACAGCTAGAAAATAACAGAGCAAACTGTGACTTAAAGAGTAAAGAGTGCCACACACAAACAGCCACAGTCACACATTTTGTCCACATTCAGTGTAACCAAACAGACGACCTCATGTGAGGCCTGAACAAACATGAAAGAAGTTTATGTCTGGCGCTGCATGTCACATAACCACTGATAAAAGTGTGGGGAGGTTCGGCGTTTCCAGGAGTGATTCCTGTTTGATGGCTGGGACTCACTGACTACTGTGCAAAAAGCACATCTTTTAAAATATTCAGTGATTTTGATGAAACTGGATCATAATTTATACAGAGTACATTTGCTGTTTTTTCCCTCTGATGTCCTCCAGCTGCTCAGCTGAACTGTTTTTTATTGAAAGTTTTTTTTGATGGACAGATAGCTGACGACTTGTTAAAGTACCTAACTGCTAATTAACGGCTGCTAACCAAGCAACAACCTCCATGGCTGGGAAATGAAGCCAATGTCGAAGAGCTAAAAGCTGTAATTCCTCGAGCGGCCACTTGAGGCTGGCTGCAGAAGTGAGTCAGTCTCCATAAGTCCCCATGTTAAAATGTCCAACTTCACAGCAGAAATAAACATGTTTACAGCCTGGTACAAAAAACAGTTTTAGCCTCTATAGCTAAATTTCCCGTTCATGACAACTGTACTGAGGGTGAATTTCTATTTAACTCACCCATTCAAATTATATTAAGCTTTAAAGTTGCTCTTTCAGATGGCTTGTTTGAGCACCCAGGTGTTATTCCTGAAGGAGCCGCTAACTTTCGTTAGCATTGTCAGCCCTGCAGCTGACGTAAATGATGCCAGGTGCCAAACTTGGCAAGAGAACCACCTTGGTAGGCTACTTTATTCCCTGACAAATAAAAAGCTTTGTTAACAGCTCTACTGGCTACTCTAAACCTTAATCAATATCTGTGACATGTCCCTCCCTATCTGCCAGTTTCTACAGGAAGCATGCAAATATGCAGAAACAGTAGCACTCTTTCCATTTCACGGGTACTTTCAGGCATTTCCCTCCTCATGAGCCTTTGAAAGCCAATTTTCTGAATGAAAAAAGATTGCTGAGGCCAAATGTCTGACCTTCCAAGATCAAGTTGCAAAAAGTAGTTATTGAACAGTCGTTGCTTAAACCGTTTTCTTCGTTGTGATCAGGTTTTTTGAACGTTTTCATAACTCCTTTGTTTACATGACTTCAGTTTTTGGATAAACCAAAATTGAATGAATTCTATCGATTGAATATTATACATGATAAATATGAATAAACTTATTAATTTACTACTTGCTCCAGTAGCTGCAGTGTAGCGTAGAGCATAAAAACATCATGGAAAGTTGTCGTTGCTGTGCCTTCATTACTCTTTTAGTGCATGGATGTATGCCAGGTAACATTTTACCTGTTAATATTACCTGAAGCAAACAGGGGAAAAATTATTTTCTGCATCACCAGCTGAATGACGAAGTTCCCGTGGGTGAAAAAAAAGAAACAAAAAAGTTGCGCTACTGTAATTACACAGCTTCATTAGGTGACATTAGTAAAGTACAGCTCGGCAAGTTTGCTTATATAATGTATTCCCTGAGACGAGCCTCTGTGGAGAATAATATCAGCTGATTTAAATCTGAAATGCTGCATACAGTATAACCTCCTCCGGAGCAGGTAAGGGGTGCAGGATAAGTTACCATGGTGATCTAGTAAGGTTAAAAGAGAGCCACCTTCCTGACACTGACAATTCTCTAGGCTCAACATGCCTCGCTAACCCATTAAAGTTGCACTCCCTCTGTCCTACCAATACCAATAAAACTGAATAAAAGTCCATCATTGAAGGTTTGGCCTCCAACAAATGTGCGACCACTGGTTGTTTTATTATCCTGTTTTATGGCGCTCCTGTGGTCAACTCCATTTATTAATGGGCATGTTATCATAAAGGTGACATTTCTTGTTTTCCAGGTGATTATGTTGATATTATATATGAGATATTTCTTGTAAAGTGTACATTTATTTGTCCTCAGGTCTGGTACATGGACAGCTACACCAACAACAAGATCGTAAAAGAATATAAATCCATCACTGATTTTGTGGCAGGAGTCGAGTCGAGAACCTACAACCTCCCTTTCAAATGGGCTGGAACCAACCATGTGGTGTACAACGGCTCTTTGTACTACAACAAAATGCAGAGCAACATCGTAGTGAGGTACAGCTTCGAGACGGGACGTGTGGTCACCCAACGGGCTCTGGAGTCTGCAGGCTTCCACAATGTTTACCCCTACACCTGGGGGGGCTTCTCTGATATCGACCTGATGGCGGACGAGCTGGGCCTGTGGGCTGTGTACGCAACCAACCAGAACGCCGGGAACATCGTCATCAGCCAGCTGAACCCGGACACGCTCCAGATCCTCAACACATGGAACACAGAATACTCAAAGAGGAACGCCGGCGAGTCTTTTATGATCTGTGGGACGCTCTACATCACTAACTCCCACCTGACCGGTGCCAAGGTTTATTACGCGTACTCCACGAAAACCTCCACGTACGAGTATACAGACATTCCCTTTCATAACCAGTATTTCCACATGTCAATGCTGGACTACAACGCCAGGGACCGCGCCCTCTACGGCTGGAACAACGGCCACCAGGTGCTGTTTAACGTCACACTTTTCCACATCATTAAAACTGAGGACGACTCATAAGTGGAGGGAAATGCTGTACCTGAGAAAGAAATTATAAAACCACAGAAATAATGGATGGTTGCTCTTGAATGTTCTAATATTTATTTATTTAATTTATTTATTTTTTCATTTATTTATTTATTTATTTATTCATGTAATTTCTCTTGCTATTTGCCCATTTTCATACGAATGTCAGCTAATTAAAACATTGTCCGTGTGAAAAAGTGACACTTTCTCGATAAAACATAAATAACAGCACAAAACAAAAACAAATTCGGTAACACATTTTTCAATAATTGCACTTTCACATGGCAACTTTCAGACTGAACAGTTGATTCTGCAGCTCAATTTTCTCTCCCAAATGAAAGCTTTTTCCAAAATGAAGTCCTCGTATTTATAATGGTTTTCTCCTCCCGCACTGCATTTATTCATGGCCCTTTAATTTATTCCAATTTTGACTGTGTTCACTAATTGTTCATTTTGTTTCCATTCTTTTCCTTGCCATTTATTCATCATCATCTGCTAATTTATTCCTGCTTTTCACTGCCTCCATTTAGTTTTCAATTTGTCTTTGTACTTCTACTTTCAAACGTTTTTTTTTTTTTTTCCCTTGACCTTGTACAGGACAGTGAGAAATGTGGTGAACCATAATGCACCTGTATAGTTACTGTACTTGGCTTTTTTGTGATTCTCATTCATCCAGGTCATACGTGTAGGATATCTTCGAATACCAAGTCAAAGTCAGCACACCTGTTTGTCTTTAACTCGGTACTTGAGAGATATTTGCTTTTTTGTAACTTCAGCGACAGTTTGTATGCCTTATTCAGTGCAGTATGTTCTGTAAGCCCAAGGATAACAGCTCTCGTGCATGAATGTTGGCTATCCTTATAGCATTTTTACTGTAACGGTATATCTGTGTATTTTGTATCTGCACAACATCCCATCCTCCTTCTCTCTAGCTATATTAACGGTAAAGATTCATTTATACAGACGGCAGTAGATGACTTTAATAAGCATTCGTTTGTGTAAATAAGAAGTAACCAAAATAAAAGTATTGTTTTCATTAAGTCAGTTTCCTGTGTGTTTGTGTTCTCGGGGTAACAGCAGTAGCACTGCACCATTTGATTTAATGTGACGTCGCTTTAAATCCATAGACCTCGGTGCAACAATGCATCTCTGCCAACATAATATATTATATTTCACTGTCCTCTAAAAGCACAAAGTGACTTCGGGTTTTTTTCTCATTTCCTGCACTACCTTATTCATTTTGCATCGCCGTAACTCTTTGCCAGAGTTTTTATCACATTAAGAGATATTTCCTGGTTACTGTCAGTACGGAGGAGGACAGCGTCTATCAGCTGTAAATATCACTTTGCACTCAGTGACAACAGCTTGCGGAAGCTTCATTGTCTGGTTTGATTTGATTCTGTTAGAGAATGTATAAGTAGATTAGCCTGTGTTTAAATTTGATATACAATCATGCTATAAAATATATGCGACTTGGCAGTAAATAATGTATACATTTAATTAAAATATTATGAAAATATGACTTTACACACAGCAGAGAGCTTTTGTGGTGCTCATAGTGAACAGAACTTTACTCTTCACATACAGTTACATTAGCTGCATGTCTCACTTCAAATGTCTGATAATCTTTGCTAAATATGAAGTTGAAGATGTTTTTTAAGCTGTGTGGAGTTTTTAAAAAATGCCATTGGAGTCCAAACTTATTTTTCTCTCTGATACCTGAAGATAAAGATAATATTACGGATGGGACCTGAGCAATAATTATCTTTAGTGATGTGACATTCATTGTCTGAATTCACTTGGAATTTGTTTATTGATATGGTATTTCACATGCATTTCATTTACACTGAATATAAAATCATAAATTTCAGTATATTATATGAATGCCCTGGCGGGGAGATCAATCATATGGATGGGGTTTTAGTCAATATTCAGTAGATAGATCTATAAATAAATGAGGCAATAAATGTAAATCTAAATGAAGTTATACAGTTCAGTTCATAAATATAAATATATATTTATATGTTAATAGTCTTATTAGTTTAGTTAAGGATTTTTTTCATAGGCATATTTATTTACATTTTTATTTAGACAAATAGCCTGCAGATGTATTCTTCTTTTTCTCAAAGAGCTGTCCATCATAAAATATAAGAGGAACCATAAACGGACGCAAATTCATATAACAGGTGATAAACCCACTGACAGGAAATAAACCCGCTCACTAAGATCATTAACCCCTGGCAGCCAGAAAAGTTACACTTTTAATTGGCAGCTTAACGGCTGCATGAAAACTGAGATATGAAATGTGGATCGATAAAAATGCAACACATAAAAACACAAAACATTAGTTTCTCACGAAACGCCAACCAATAAAACACAACTCCAGTTATCTCACTCCTTATCATATTTCACTTGTTCTAAAAAAAATATGATAATTAATGCGCGATCAATAGCGAGATATGAATTGGAGAGGAATTCTCTGGTGAACAATGGGATTCTCAAACAACATTTATACACTGAAATCCAATAATAGAAGTTAATTATGAAGCAAGACTTGGACTTGACCCAAGAAGTCTTGTAAGTTTAACGAGCGAGGCGGATCTTTTTACAGAGAAAAACAGTCGTTTCCAAGCAATTTAATACAGCAGCGAGTCCTAAAATAAATATTGTGAGCTATGTCTTGAGGCGAGCAATGTGTTTTATAAGATACTGACTGATGTAAACAAGCCAGATAAAGAGGTGAAATCTTCCCACTCCATGACTGCCACGGGATTTCACTGGCCAGTACAGACCGAACATGCCTTGTTAGGATTCACACCTGCTGACTCACATACACGGCGACTTATTCAGGAGCCTTTTTGTGGCGAGGAGGTGTGACAGCACACTGTGTGTCATGACCTGTGAGGACTTTTTTTTTTAGCCATCCACTGCTGCATGCCCAAAGGTAACTGTCAGCGTTTGGACCGAGTGTCCCTACACTACACGAGCAGACAGTGAACTTACTGTAAGTATGCACTGACCACCCACAGTTAAATCTCTGACAGGAGCTGAAGCCAGTGCAGGACGGACAGACAGAAGGCATCTCAAAGGTCAGAGAAGCAACTCCATGCTTTAGGAGACACAATATGGAGCTCCTGAGATATTGATCCCTGCGTGCACCAACGTCAGAGGCAACCCCCATGTATTACACGTGAGCTTCAGAACAGTTGTATAGTAGATGACAGGTTCATTGGTGGACAGGTGCCCTTCTAGTGGAAAGGACATCTCTTGGATGATCTAGTGGAGAAATATATTAAAGTGGCTTCAGGGGTGGCCTTCCAGTGGAGAAAGCTGACAGCTCTAGGGAGCTTTTCTAATGGAGAAAATGTGATAAAGTGCCCTCTAGGATGCCCTTCTAGTGGAAAAAATGTGAAGCACACTCTAGGGTGCTCTTCCAATAGGAAAAATGTGACAAAAGGGGGCCTTCCAGTGGAGAAAACTGAAGAAGTGCCCTGTGGGGTGCTCTTCTATTAGGGAAAATGTGATGAAGTGCCCTCTAGGGTGGCCTTCCAGTGGGGAACTGGTGGAGTACTTTGTATCTTTGTGTATATCTTCTGAGTTTAGTTAAATCCTGAGGGGAAATGAAATCGTATATGCTGCACATCTTACATGTAACAGCTCTATCACAGATGAACGGCTCCTTCTTGCAAACCCTGCCTACGCGCCAACTTTGCCACTGGCCAAAATTCTGTTTTCTATTATTAATGCAGTCGATTCAGCGAAGCACACTCGTGTTCGCTCGTGTTTTACTTCTTCATCAATGTGCTCGTTTTAGCACAACACACAACACGCTCTCATTCAGTTTTGGACAACTCTCACGGACAAACAATGAACAGTCTTTATTAATATTTCACAGAGCAGTCTGTTTCAGGCTCACAGAGGACGTGGCCTCCCTGTCCAGCAGTCCAGATGACTGGCAACCTATAACTTATCCTATTTTAAGGTAATGGTAGGACTGCATAAAACAGCATTTACTCTGAGTATGAAGGTACTATCATTGTTTATGTCATGAAGCAACCATCCCGAGGAACCAGCACAGGGAAACACTGACAGTTTTCTGCTGTTTTTTAAGTGTTCAGAAAATATTTGCAACTCTGTTGCTCATTTAAAGAGGAATATTTAATGTTAGATAAGATATACACAAGTTTTCTGGGCCTTCAAAGTGAAGAAGAATATTGATGAGTTTGCGTGATTCTTAATGACTTAACCACTTGCAGACCATCACAAACAATAATATGTTGCAGCCTTTTTTTAAACCAGTATTCATTTTAATTGGTATTCTGTGAAAACTGTACAAAATTTGACTGAAAGTGTGAATAAACTGAGCATTGCTGCACTCGTAGGGATGTGTGAAATAGTGTGAAACACACAGCAACACGACAAACGACGTGCACGGAGCGTTAAAGATAATAAAACTCCGGCAAGAATTGATTTCTAAATAAAGACACACAAACAAATGGGGCCAAGTGGGGGCGCCTCTCGTTAACAGTGGCAACAATGCAGAGGGAGTAATTACTTTTAAACAGACAAATCAGCACAGTTAGATAAGAAGCGTATGGCATGCTAGTTTCCAACTGAGAATACATAATACGGCTTAAATGACTTGCCAGAATTTGTTTATTTTGCCCCTATGAAGGATGTACATGAGTCGATCTGCCAAATTAAAACATCCTGTGTGGAAACTGTGCAGTGATGCAGTGGAGGGATGAAAATACATATAGAGTCGTTCCAGTTTGTGCAAATTTACTCCACTACATCTTTAGAAGCAAATACTGAGCTGTGTATCTCCAAATTTGGTGAATCTGAAATTGAATTTTTATGCTAAACTGAAGGATTAAGTGTAACTTTGTGAGTTGAGAAAATTATTTTTATTTTCTTAAGTAAATAATCAGTTTCAAACTCTCCTGGATTAGCTGGAAAATGCATTGTGACAAAACTGAAAACAAAACAGTTTTTCCGAGCTCATGAAAGAGACGTGTGGTTCTCACAGAGAACAGCGATGCTACACGATGTTTGTAGCCACAGAGATGTTCTATAAATCCATCAGATTATATAGAATATGATGCTTTGCTTGATCAGGGTGTCTCAAACTTCTTAGGCTGTGTACTACCTCAAAAAATATTCAGTTCTCCAAGTACCACCATTATGAGACGTCAAATATCTCATAAACATTTTATCAATAATACTTGAGTATGTTTTTAAAATAAGATACGTTTACTAAAGTATCAATACTGCATTAGAAAGGATAGTGAGGATCTGAATACTTCTCCCTCCGCTGCAGTGATGGGGTGTCAACATTCGGGATTTTCTTCTTATTATTGGGACGGTGTTTCTAGGTAACAGCTTGGGTTCAAATTTATTTCCTGTCAGTCATTCATATTAACAGCAAATAAATCCAGATCAAGTTATAAAGCTGAATATGAAATGGTCTGTAGAAATGAAACAGGAGCTGTTCTGAACACACAGAGAAACTTTCTTTGACAGACATAACCAATGTAATTACTATGGTCCATTTGATGCTATTTTGCGAGCACCCACGAGAACCCTTATTTATGATTATTACAGCATAAACATTAACGTCTGCTGACCAGCAGTGGAAGGGACTTTAGCTGTCAGTCAGTCCAGCTTTGCCAACACAAAAGGATTAGAATAAAATGATATGCTAAGCACCAGGGAAGTGTGATATATCCTTTTCACTGAAACAACGTGTATTTTTTATTATTTTGATTATAGTATGTGATGCTACAAGTCTCCCTGACAGCTGTGAGCTAATCCTTTTAAGAGTGGGAGATCACCATATCAATATGTCCTGAAATGGGATTTCAACTTTCCTCGCTGGTTACAAAAACACCAAAAAGAGGCATTGCATCAGGAAACCCAGGAAGGAATAAAGCATGGAAACAGATCTCACCACTTTAAGATGGATGACATGTTTACAAAAAAAGAGAGAGGGGGGAAAAAAAAGGCAAAATGACTTTCCTGAAAAATGGTATTTTTAAAAAGCAGTTTTCAGTTCCTGTTCCAATTTCAGACCTGAGAGAGGGAAGAAGTTGCTTTTAAACATCAATTTAGTTTCGATCGTGTCAGGTGTTCCCTTATGCAATCGGAGCACGTTTGAGGGCAGTGAAAAACAGTTCGAGTTCAAGATAGAGCCACAGACTGTCTCTAAAACAAGTCAACTGTGGTGAGTGAAGTCATTAAAGTTAACAGCTATCGGTGGCAGGGAACACTTAGACATTACATTTAAATCAGGAGTATAACAAGACAAGATTTAGTCTCCATCAAAGGCCTCACTTTATAATTGGGTTTCTTTCCAGATGAGTAAAAATGGAAATTGTACTTTCGTTGTTCTGATACTTTGACAAATTGCATTGTATTGTTTTCGGTTTGAGAACGAACCAAATATCTTCTCCTAGTCTCGTTTCGCCACAGTGTTGTTTTTGTTATAAAATCTGACTAAATCTTCACCAGAAAGATCTCTGTCTGATCCTCCATGTCCCCATTTACAGAAACTAAAAACATTAACACGAGCTGAGTATATAAAAAGATGGGAGTGGTGCAGGTGATGATGGCTAATCAGTTACATTTGACCCTTTATGTTAGACTGTCAAAAGAAATCCCAGAGATAACACGAACCTCAATCAAACAATAAAAACCAGTAAAGTGATGTACTGGTCCTAAATTCTTCAAAGTCTAAAATGCAATTAACATATTTCTAAAAGAATAACAATCTACTGAATAAAGCAGCTTCCCCATATGTACAGCAGTATTTGGACATAAAGCTTGAAACAAAAAAGGAACAAATTAGTTGTTTTGTGGATTAGTCATAGCTTTAAAGTAAAGACAGAACCATGGTTTTTCAAATATCCTGTGAACTGAATATAAATTAACCTGCAATTAAAAGAGCTGAAAATTGAAGTATATAATAACCAGTTTTTCTTTATACAATCCATTTAACTTCTTTTCTTCAGGTTCCTAGAATCACTGTTGTACTAGGAAAAGTAGAAATTGTTTTAGCATATTGTCAAGTCAAATCAATTTTATTTACATAATCATACATTACAAATGTACCTGCAGATATGATGAAACAAACAAACAAGCACTAACAAGATTTTTTTAACCCGATCTTTAATGGTTAATTGTTCAAAAAGAACAATGGGCCCAGACATCTTCCCTGTGGTACCTCACATTCAACAGTTTTGAGTTTTGACACTACCTCATCCGTATCCAGTAACTGCTTTTGAGCTGAATCAGTTCAAGGTTAATTTGTTAAATTACAGACCACCTTCTTTTGGTGAATAAAAAGTTATAGATATCTTTGTGTCAGGGAAGTGGGATTTCATGAAGACACAATGACATTTTGTGTCATAAATGTTCAGAAACCTTCGGGTGGTAAATGATCTTAGCCACCATCTGTGAGTGTGCATGTAAAATGAGCTTTGGTCCAGCCAAATCTCACCAAAATAATCTTATTTGGCAGTTCAGTAAGTTTCTGAGAACTGGTAACCAAGACGTTTGCAGTGGCTGTAATCTAAATTACTTCAGCCTAATTGGTCTACCTGAGATATTTTAGTCTTTGTCGTGACTTTGGGTTTCATGATCCATTTTAATTTTAGTCTGTACTTTACTTGCTACTTGCTTATTGTGTTTCCAGTTTCCAATTTTGATTAGTTTTCAGCTGTCATGTTATTCTGCCCTTCAGTGTTATTTGGTCTGTATGCCATGTGTCCACTGTGTTTCCTGAGCAAGCGTGTCAAACAGCTTCTAGGAATCAAAATGTCATTTAAAATGACAACGCTTTGTCTGCATGCTTTTAAAACAGCAGGCCAGTCCACTTTGTATAAACAATGATTAGATTAAATGTCTCAGCCCTAAAATGCTTCAGATGGAGACAGTTATATTCCCAAAGTGCAACGAGTTGCCACAGTGGGAATCAAATCACTGTCCACCGCTAAAGTTTGAGAATCATTACCACATGAAAAAAAAATAGCAACCAAATTGCTGTACATTCTTCCAACACTTTCCCTCAACAATAATGCCTCCAATTATCAGGGGGGGAAAACAACATGTATTCAAGAGCGGCGTAAATGTCACATCCCTTCAGGCTGTTACAGACGATCACAGCTGCTGTAGCTGTGGTCTGTCTGTCCAGCAAACCGAATTATTAAACCCACAGGCAGGAATTATCGTGTGAGATCACCTTAGATATTTCATTGTAAGAGATAAAGTGGAGGAGATGGAAGCAGGCTACTTCTGAATTTATGGAAGCCAAGATTTTGGCAATAGATATAGATAGATGGAGAGAGATATAGACGAAGAGATAGAGAGATGTTTTTCTCCTTCACACCATTGCTCCACACCAGCTGTGTTAATTTTGAATGTCACTTGTTCAGGTTTGCATTTCTGTATTTGGCTGCACTCCTCTGCAATCATCCCTTATCTGTGTGCACAGCAGCTAAGGGTTCGTCTCTCTGAATGAATGGGCTCAATAAACCTGTCACAGCCCAGACTTGTTGACTCTGTATTGACTCATGTTACAGCGATCCATCCTTTTTATTAGCTTCGGTTCGGCTACTGATTTACAACGTGATATTCTGCCCACACATGACAATACCACTAAAACAGAAAGTCACTTAATATAATACATTTGTTTGTTGCTGCTTGCAGTACTTTGAAGAATTCAACAGTACCTGAGTTTTATTTCTCAAGCCGGGAACGACAAGTCAGGGCTGTCTTCTGCTCATTGTCTACAACTGCTGATGCTTGACACCGGTGTAATGATTCAAAGGGAGTTTATTTAAAGGTGTCCATGATCTAGTAAACAAAAGACTATTGAGCGATGTTGTTACCTGACTGGCTTGTCTGTAGCACAAAACGCAGCAATACAACAATGACTACATAAAACATATTTTCTCATATCTGGTAAAATATGAGTTTACATAAGTAAATCCATGTCACTCTAATAAGTCAGAGACTGTATGCAGTTTTTTTAGGGGGGAGGAGGTATTGTAATTTTCGCTGGGGAGGGTGTTGCTTTTTATCCACTCCAGCAGCTTGGATCCAATCCAGTGTCGGTCAGTCCATCACTTTGGCCAAGACTGTAAAATCTCAACAACTATTAGATGAATTGCACTGAAACATGGTACAGATATTCACGGTGCCCAGAGAATGAATCCTAATGACCTTTTTCTGATTAGTGGTGCAGTCCAAAGACGTGCAGATTAAGATGGTAGGTTATTTGGTGACTCTAAATTACCCACAGGCGTGAACATGAGCAGGAATGGTTGTTTGCCTCTATGTGTCAGTCCTGTGATAAAATGTCAACTTGACCCAATGGCAGCTGGGATTGGCTCCAACCCTCACCCACCATGACCATGAAAAGAATAAGTGGTTATTGAAAACGGATGAAAAATTGAATCCTTGGAAAAGTAAAAGGCCAAGAATCCTTGGTCTTCCCTTCAAACCAAATGACCTCAGTACACCCTGTACTCTCTAAGGCAGGCAACCTCCTCCAACTTAAGTTTGACAAAATACAAGTCCTCTTCAGATGCCCCAGGAGTGTTTCTTTTTTTAAAGATTATTTTTTTGGCCTTTTCAAGTTTTATTTCTGATAGAGACAAGTGGAGAGTGACAGGAATGTGGGGATAGAGAGACAAGGAATCACATGCGGGAAAGAGCCACACTTCAGATTCGAACCCTGGGCTTCTGCAGCAAGGACTGAGCCTTCGCCATGGAGTGGCTGCTCTACCAACTGAGCCAAACACTATCCCAAAGGCCCCAAGAGTGTTTCTAAAAGACAGTACAGCAGCGCATTGTTCAACAAGCTTCATAAAACCTCTTCAAAGTTCTCATCGAACAACACATAAACTTCAAGTGGCACATAAATACTCTTTATGTTTTTGTCTCTATTATTCACTGACCCAGTGTTTCTTTTCTGTCTCAGCTCCAAAAGTCCACCACTAGACTTTTAACTAACGCATGTCGTATTGTCCAGTCTGCATCTGGTTACTTATTAAACAGTACACAGGTTTGCACCACTTTATATTTTGGAGTTATTGTGTCCCCTGACCTCTTGAGATCTCTGAGGTCTACAGTCCAAGGCCTTCTGAAAACCAAAGATGACCTTTTCAGTTGTGGTTCCCAACGCGGTCAGCCTTTCATTTCCTGTTTGGCTTTCTAATGTTTGCGTTGGGCAGATTTTAAAAGGCACTTTATAAATGTTTACTCACTAAAGTTAAGTTACACTGGCTGACGTAAGGTATCCATGAGTTTTCAGTCACTTCCAAGATGGATGAATATGAGCTTTCATAAAAGAAGAAAAGATGGCAAACTCCACGCTGCATACAAACAATGGTACATATACTAAAAGCCTGAAATATAAATGTTTTCAGTCATTTTGGTACAGTGGGGTCATCATATGATAAAGAGATGGTGGCTGACATGTCCTGGGAGGGCTATTTGTAATGTTAACCTCTACAGTCATCAGTACAGGTGCTCCGTGATCTTTGACTGACAGTCGAGAATGTCGAGGCGTAGACGAACAGGTCCCTGTTCCAGATTAACTTTCTACTGCTCAAGCTTCAGAGATTGATCTGTGCCAAGGACTGGCGTGGCCTTGGTGAGGGTATTGTAAAAAGAGATTGGATCTCTTCTTTCAAGGAAAGAGCTCCCAGGGTTGTGAGAAAAAGTGATAAAAGAAGTATGACGCTTTTATTAAATCACTTACAACCATTGTCTAGGATGTGCTGTCTCTCTCTCTCACACACACACACACACACACACACACACGCGTGTAGATATTTTGTCAGGGTCAGTCTAGTTCCAGTTAATTCAGAAGCCAGTTTCAAAAATACTGAATAAGTTGAAAAGACTATAAAATATGAATGCCTTTCATCAGAGATAATACTACTGTACTGAGGATCATACAAGCAGGAAGATTGTATTTTGTTTTACAGTGATACAAGTTTAGATTTGCATGAAAACAGCAGATATGTTGCAGGTGAGGTTAAAGGTGAGGTAAGCCATACATTTTGGTGTCACTGAGCTCTGGTTTCAGGCTTTAGAAGATCTCGCCTATGACGTGCACTGTTGGCTAATGACTAAAGAGAGAATGATCCTATTCGTTGTTCTACCAATGCACATGCACATGCAACACCTCCTTTGCCTACAATGGCTTAAAGTACAAATCACTGCTCCGCACAGAGCTCATTTGATGCCATGGTGCTCGACGAGTGGCAAAGAGGCCATGAGGACGAACAGTGGGGAATAACTTTTGAGGTGGGACAGCGGTGTCCGTCTGTACGTGGTCTCATCCCGCTGTCAGATGACATCGCAGGTGCTTCTGAAGCCCGGGGCGCTCTGCCCCAAGGCTGCAAAGAGCTAGACGGGCGTCTTTGAGTAGACCAGTCACGGTGGGGCTCATGCTGTCCTACACACCGTGAGGTTCTGCAGGGCAGCTAACTCCTTTGGGGTTTGGGGGAAGGGTCTGAGCGAAGTGCTATAAGGCAGGCAGAGGCAGAAGGTGTTGACTACTGCAGACTTAAAGGCCTCTCACAAGTTTTGAATGTAACTGAATCAATCAGACATGCCAGATGTTCTTTTGGTATCACTATGATTTCATATTGATCAATGAAGTTATGAGGCTCAGTAGCTCAGGCAGGCAGGAAAGTTTTATTCCACAGGTTCCACACACACACACACACACACACGTCTCACTCAATAGATGATCCATATGAACATGCTGCATTTAACAATGCTGTGCTCTGCATCCTCGCTGCTACTGCCTGCTTTCAGGAATTTAACTCCCTCCCGACTTGACTGCACACTGTTATAGCTAAGTAAAGAGTAAGTTTTCTTTTTTGGCTACTTGAAACCCAAATCCAGGAATTAGTCCCAGTCCAGATTTACAATAATGTAAACCGATCAGAAACACAGACCTTTCTGTTCTTACTCAACCTGTAAGAGATGAAATAAATCGACTTTGCTCTGTTTAACACGTCGTATCTTGTTTACTTCATTCAGATGAAAAACAGTAAAACAGAAACGTGAATTTTTGTTTTTTGGGCACATATTTTGGACTCTGGGCAGAACCCACTGCTTCCCATCTCACGCTGGACTAAAACATTCTTGCTCCAGCTGGCTCAATTTATCTCTCACTGAAAAAAAAACTATTTAAAGAGTCAACAGTGCGAGTTTTCTCTTTAGGAATACAGTTTGTTTCATTCACTATATTGTTGGCGTTGTTAGAGTAACCAAGGAAATCGCTTTTTGTAATGGATGCAGCAGAATTTGACAGTGACCTGCAATAAGGTACGATTACCATGACTGCAGGCAGTCAACCTTACTGTCTCTGACATTAAGGGGCTAACAGCAGCGATGGCATCGCCTTCATTACACTCAGCTACTGCAGCAGGTTAGGTGGGACAAATTTGCTGTCAGCCTGCTCTGCATTAGGACAGATTGAACCAGTCTCCGGGTGTGTACATCAGCTGTTTCTAAAAGCTGTCATGGCCTGGATGTTATTGGACTGTGGTTATGTCAAAATCAACCAACAGGATTCAGTGAATGTGTGTATATTTAATGCTAATGTGCGATGGATAGATGTGTACATTTTTAGCTCAAGGTAACTTGTTCTGACTTTCTCGTTTTTATTGGTCTAACATTAAACATTCAGTTAGACATTCATGAGAGATTCCCCAGGCAAATGATTCAATTATGTTCTGTAAATGAGGCGTGACTGACCTTTAAAAGGTAACTGTTCATAGTTCAGTTTCCCCATTTGCCTCCATGGTTCAGCTCATCTATTTTGCATTTCCTGATGTATCCAATATTACTTATGATATCATAACATTTCAGACACTGTCAGGTAACAATATAATCCAGAAGACCGTCCTACAACTGTCCTAATAACTGTCCTACAATGTTAAAAATGGATGGAAGTGGATTTTAGTTGGTATAGTGCCAACTGTGGCAGCAACTCAGGGAAGAGCTACCATTTCATAACACTGCACCAGTCTGTTTCAAATCTGAGAAGGTTCTCAGTTTCTGAGAAGGGTTAAATCTGGGGAAACTGGACTCGGTTGTAGAACCGTGAAGGCGTTTTTCCTCTCATGCAAGCGAAAACATCTTCACGTCCCTTCTTGAAAAGAAAATACAAATAGTTCATTGGTATGCTGTGTTTGTTGTGTTGTAGCCAAGACCCCCAAAAACACAAGTCAAGTTATACTTTCAAGTTTCCGAAGAGCCTCTGACCCTCCGTCCATCCATCATAGATGACATTTCCAGTTACAGAGGGTAATGTTACAGCTCTTCAGAGGTAGGTGAGCTAATGCCACATTACATAGACTGTAAGAAACATCGACACAATGTCAGCGAGGTCACCCACAGGTTTCTGGAGAGCCGCTGTGAAGCTCAGAGCGTGACGGCTCTAGCTGTTGCCATCTTGGCAGTTTTGCCTTACGCCACCTCCCGCTGTTACATGGACAAAGATGTGGAGCGTGGGTGGAACTGAGGTGGCATGAATTAGCATGGATGTTCAAACAAGACACCTGTAACGGCACCCACCTGTCAATCAAAGCACCCACGCTCCTAATGATGTGTAAATTTGACCATTAACATCATTTGAAAGCTTTATCTCATCAACTGTATGCAAACAAGTTACAAGTTATTAAAATATTAATAAGTAACTATAAAATTCTTCTCGTCTCAGACGGTAGCAGAAAACTGACTTTTAATACAACGAAGAGTTAAAAACTGGACGTTAAGGGGGTTAACTGTCACAGCGGACACGGTTTCCTGGGAGATGTGTGTGTGATATAACAACCCTCTCACTCCTTTTAAAATCACTTGTTCGGTTTGCACGTTGGTTCTTTCCAGTGGTGACGGAAAACAATTACAGGAGCTTTAATGAATGCTTTATGCAATAAGTGTGTTCACCCTCTCGACCTCGAGTAAATGAATCGACTTTTATTCAAAATTTTTTTTAAAAATAGTTGTAAGAGGTAGCAGCTTACCGCACAAAGAAGTCTCGAGCACAGATTTCCATGAGAAAAGTCTTCACAGCTGTTCTTGACCTGCAGGTGAGACAAAACAACTCTTGCCTGTCAGACATTTTTCAATTAATCATAATCAACGGGCCAAAAATAGCACTTGAAGCTGAGCCGTGTCGATCCATCTTTCTCAATCATCTCTTAGTCCGTTACCCCTGGGGTCGATACCACTGCCTTTAGAGGCAACAACAAAGTTATTCACACTTCCCCCAAGGAGTAACAGCATGGAGCTGAGGTGCTGTAAGGAAGCTAATGAATGTATTTGTCATATCTCTAATGGCTCACTATATCACCACAGCACCTTGGCTTGAGATTTATGGTAATCATGACTGAAGAAAAGCGAATGCGTTCTGTCTTAGGATTTTTAGCTTCTGTGTACCGGGCTGCACTGATGAGACACCTTGGGAGAACATTAAATTGACGGCACCAGAGCCAAACTTGTGAAAACGTTGACAATGTGCCATGGTAAATGATAGCCTAAACACACTGAGTGGGGAAGTTGGTATTCACATCAGCAAGAGTGCAGGAATGGCAAACTAATGATGAGTCAACTTCTACAATTGATTAGAGCTGGCTTATTTTAGTCCCCGAGGCCCACACAAGCCCACACACACAGACCAACAACATCAGCTCAAGTTATGCTGAGATGTCTTTACTGATACCAACTCCAGAAACTTTATTTTACTTTACTCCCCCCTTTTTTTTTGCCTCACAAATCTAATCCTGCAGCAGAACTTCTTCTTCTTCCATTAAGTCCCAAGTGACTTCATTTCGAGACTATTTTTTTTTTTTTATCTACAGTATGCACTCAAAATGCAAATGACCAAGTGTCTCGGGTTCAGGCGAGCACAGAGCCCGGCCGAAAAAGACGACAAAGACAAGCGTTCAAGTAATATATTGAGGTTGATTAATATATTAAAGTAATTAGCCCTTCCACTTCCCGTTCCTGTGATGTCTTTAGCACATATTACCGAGAGAGACAAGTTATTCTTCACTTGTTGATCAACCGCAGCGGGAGTGTCGAAGTGCGAACAAGCAAAGTTAAAGCCGGCTGCATATTTTATGAGTGTGTTTTTAGAGTTTCACGAGTACATTTTGTGTCCCATGAATAATGTCGTGGGTGTGAGAGAGGGGAGATAGAAATATTTGTTGGAGATTCCTCATGGGCGACTCCTTCAGCTTGTGTAAGAGACAAGAAAACACACACATGGCGAGATGCAGGCTGGCTGCTGCACGGTTCTGATGCCACTTTAAAAGTACACTTGATCAGCAATTCCTTCTATGAGCTCACACATGCCTCAGACTTCAAACGCTCCTCCTGAAGGTTAGGGGCACAGCGCTGAGCCGATGACAGAGCGACGCCTCAGCGTCGAGATGCCTTACTTTGTTGACACGAGCTGTTTTTCCATAAACCTACTGCCCTCATGTGGCTGGTTCTGGGTCAGAGGCAGGACAGAAACATTTTTTTAAAACATCATAAAACGCTGACAGCAGTCATCAACCTCTCAGATCATATAACTCCGAATGCTCATCACTCCCGCGGTATACTGGAAAACAAAATGATGGTTGTGCAGCTCTTGTACTGTAAAATCTCCATCTACAGTAACTGATCAATTACCAGCTGACGATTCTTGCCTTCTCAGGGAAAAACACCATGATTAGGCTAATTTGGGAAACAGCTGAGCTTTTATTCAGCGCAGACTTTATCGGTAGGCATGTTTCTCTGCAAGGTCTCTGACTCTGCACCACTGTGGACCTTATCTGTCGCAATCACACTGATCCAACTGGCTAATTTATGAATAGATTAGAGTACATTCTAAACTATTTTCTATAAGCACCTGGCAGTAAATAATACATGGTTTTATAACAAAGTTTTAAAATACATGCACAAATATCAAGTTAAAGGACCATCGTGTCAGATTTTTGGGAGCTCTATGAACAGAAAATGGCAGAAATGGAGTATAATGTGCACAACTATGTTTTCATCACCTGAAAAGTAGAATAATATATTTTGTTGGTTCAGAATGAATCTTTTTTCTTAATCGACAGATGCCGTGTGTCTTCCACTTCCATGTTGAACCCCCATGTGTCTGCAGTAACCCAGAACAGACAAACTAAACTCTGGCTCTACATCAGGTGCTTCATGTGTTTCCAGGCCACAGTAGTTTCTCCTTCACCCTTGGAGCAGCAGGGTTGTTAATCTACTAGATGCTCCACAAAGTTCGCTGCATGAACTGAAAGATGTAAGATGTACGTGAAAGTGAAGTTTAAGCACCGAAAGCAGTTGAAGCAAATTATGTGTGAACCGTGGAAATTGTGGGACTAAGAGCCGAGAAGATATTTTTGTTCAAACGTTGAAGACCTGAGAGTTGAAGTGTCAGTAGAAGTGTAATCACTGAAAGCCGAGGGCAAAATCTTCAGTCAGACCAAAGAAAGAAACAAAAAAAGGGGGAGAAAATAGCGCGGCGCTGCCTGCACCAGCTTCATATTTGTATCCAGTTGTGCACAGAGTCTGAATGTGAGCATGTTTGCTGCAGAGCCTGCTGGAGCATGTTTCACATCAGATCAAAATATGTCAATAATCTGATCACTGATAAAACAGTCATCAGTCTCACAGGAGTTGACAATAACGTGACAAGTAATAAGGTTTCACTTAACCTCAGGACATCATGGAAGTTTGCTGCTAGACATCTTTTACAAGCCTTTTTTCTCATCCTTTTGTTAAAGCACGCTGTCATTATTCTATGAGTGTGCACACACACATACACACACACTCATTGAAGGCTGCCTCCACCAGATCGAGCGTAATTAAACAAAGAAAACTATGAGCTTGAACTTCAATTGATTAAGACCCCCCCAATCTATGACGGAGAGCATGCACGTGCTGAAAGCAGAGAAACTCTCAGCTGTTGGTCGACATCTAGTAGAGCTACAACTAATGGATATTTTTAGGACCGATTAATCTGCCTTTTATTTCCTCAATTAACTGTTTGACCAGAACATCAGAACTTCAGAAAACAGCTAAAAATTCACATCACAATGTCCCATGGCGGTATGGCGATGTCTTCAAATGTCTTACGACGAGGAAAAGCAGCAAATTTCCACAGCTGAGAAGATTAAAGAAGAGATTTCTTTTACTGCAAAATGATTTCAATGAAAAGCAGCTGAAATCAATCATATGTATGTATACATATTTCAGTAGTTTTGTGTTAAAGTCTTCTGTTTGCATCACTGTGTTTCCGGCAAAGTTTTATTGTACGACATGTACTCTCATACAATAAGAAGAAGAAAAGGAAAAAAGTTTTGCAGTACTGAGTGAACAAACTTTAAAAATTCATAATACCAAGGTTACAGAATGTACTTACAGGCTTGAACTTTGTACTTCCTTTCACGCTTTTCATCTGTCTGACTTCAACTGTCTCATGGAGCATTAGACCATTGTGCTGTTGAGCACTAGATAAAGCTCCAGTGATTGATTTCAGCATCCAGCACCTTTCCCTCTTATTATACACGTGAATCTCTGCTCTTGTCTCTCTCATACAAAACCCACTTAGTATAATAATGCACACCAACTTAAATGAATACTCCTTTTGGCTTAAGACAGCATCTTTTTTCCTAATCCAGACTTTTATTTTGTCTCTATAGATACACAAGTAACCTTTTTTTTTAACTCCATCCTTCAACCATGCCCCCAATTAAACTTATGACCCAAAATACCCACCAAAGCGTCTCACAAGCTAAAGAAACTATAAATGCTATGGCTTAAAGGAAAAAAAGAGTGAGACATACAGTATTTCACATCTAAGACACCCACACATCACTCAGCAGACAACAACAAAAGAATGTATTCTATGCAAACCATGGCTTTTCTCTGCATGACGAACACTACTCTGCATCACGACAAAACATCTATTCCATCCATCCATTAAGTAAGTTAAGCATTTAACGTTGCACTTTTCACAGAGTGAGGTCACAAAGTGCTTAGCAGGAATAAAACTGTTAAATTATGAGCAGACTGTGCAGGACAAAGACAACATTTGAATAAATGGATCTTCAGCTGCTTTTTCAAAGGCGTCAGCAGAGGCCGCAGAACGTTACCGCTTGATCTCACCAGGCACGGCTGCGATGCGGCCGCCGGAGCCGATCGAGGCCGTTCTAGACGATGCTTGTCATTCCACCAGAAGCCCCACAGCGTGTTTCACAAGAGTCCCAGAAGCAGGCTCTACGCTCTGTTTCGCTGAGAATACATGGCTGATCTGTTTATGACAGAAGCTGCAATCAGCTGCATCAAGCAGCACAGAGCAGATGCTGGCTGCAAGCCAGACATAGGAATGGCATGGGCAGCATACTTACCCATGGTAGAAGCACATAAAACAAGGAAAAATAACCAGATCTGAGCAAGTTAACAAAACATGGTCCACTTCTGAAATGCTCCTGTTGAAACATGAAGCCGCTGCGCTGCCACAGAGCCGTGCCTGGTGAACTCAAGCGTGCCTGAGCCACCACGTCAAAGCAAGGAACAACAAGTAAGCCCTGTGTCAAAAGGGGCCGCCTTGTAATGTAAGGATGGATGTGCGTTGGCGCCTGACCATGCATGGCTCTTTATGTGACAACAAGAATCTTACAAGACAGAGAGTGGAAGTGAAACTTCCACCTGGTATCTTTTCCTTGCTTGACTCAGCACTAACAGCATAAAGAATGGACGTTGTATCCATGACGTCAAGACCTATTGTGAAGCTCAGAGAGTGATGGCTCTGGCTGCCACCTACCAGCTGATCTAAGGAGGAGGAGTGCTGAATGATGCCGGTGAAAAGGAATTATAAAAGCGCGAATAATCATGTCTCAATAGCTCACGTTGTGATGCAACAGATCTGTCTATCAAAGTATGTGCACTGATCTAAGATTAGAATGTACAGCTGGAGAAAGACCTAATACACTGAGCAACCTTAGAAGGTATGCTATCTGAAACAATGATAGGTTTCTCAGTCTTATCTGTGTCTAATGGTAAATAAAAGCTGTTAGCAATCTAAGACAACTGAGCAGAACGGTCTAATCAGGTTTAAAAGGTACAGTTGGATATCATCAGCGTAACAGTGATAAGAAATTTGCTAATAGGACGACCTAAGGGAAGCACAAAGCAAACAATCGAGGATATAAGTCAGACCCTGAACGTCCATCCAGAGAGATGGAGGAGAAGCAGTCCAGCGTGTTCCCGGAGACACCCACCCACACTACACTGCTGCTGAGTATTTACCCACATCAGAAGACATCATTATTGGATTGGAAAACAGATTGGAAATTATTAACACCAGATGAAACAATATCACAACTACATTTTAAAGATGAAACACCTGATCATCAGAGTCACTTTCCAATCATTAATCAGACCCACACAAACAAAGCTTTGCAGTTCACCCAAGGAGCTGAAAATCCATTAAAATTCTTGGATAATTTTGTTTGAGTCTGTGATCATTAGAAATCACTTATACTAGTAATACTTTATCATCACTCCTGAATTCCAACTTTATGCCAAAAAGAACATTTCTTTCATCTCACACATGCTGACCTTTTCATGTGGTAAAACTAATGTTGGAATTTTCTTCCCCTGATCCATAAATGATGGGGTAATTTATCCGCACTTACCTGTAATCTGATTTCCAGAGATTGTGCACCTCTTACGATAGTTTGATGCTGACGTATGATTACAGTTGTGAACCTTTGGACAGAGAAATGAAGAAATAATGGTCTAAATCGAGCAGCAGAGGCAGAAACACTCACTTGCCAGCATTATAGAGTAGGATGACATGTGTGTGTGCCACTCATTACATCGTATGACGAAATGTTTGAGATCATCTCTAGATGTTGTTTTATGTGATTTTAATAATGTCTTCATAGACATTCATGTGGGTGAGCTCTTCATGAAGTATTTGTCTAACTATAAGCAGAAATCAATATTGTATTACATAATGAGTTTTGTAATACAGAGGTGAATGTGTTCTACATGATAGATAGCATTTTAGTGAATTTTAATTTGAAGCCACCAAATAGATCAAGGCAGAGACCTTTAAGTTCAGGACCATCTATCTGACCCAAAGTAGGGCACCTTAGATCAATATACTGTGATTAGTTGGTGGGTTAGTCTGAGGGTGAGCTGAAGCTGCACCGTTACTGGTCATGTTAAGCCTCCAGGGGCTAGTTTTTCATCTTATATTAAAGTCTGGACAGCAAAACTGAGACTCTTTATAATGCAACATATGATTTAGACCATTCAGACCAAATCAGGCACTTTGAAATAATCAGAAAATAACTTTTTATTTTGCTAATTCTCCAACTTTCTTGCACTCTCCATGGTACTCAACTCACTGCTCGCTCTCTCTCCAGACCAAAGGAAACTTCTTGGTGAAACTAGTTTGCCGTTCACACGCAGACGTACATGAAATAAACCCAGCCAGAACATAACTGGGAGAGGGTCATAGTTTGAACTCGACCTGGATAGCACTCAGAGCTGAGTGGCCACTGAAGTGTGACCTTGGACGATGTTTCTCCAAGAGCTGAACCTTGCACAGCGTCTCCTTTTGCTGCCACCCCCTGCAGCCTTCAAAGTGCATTACCCCAGTACAAATGAATGGAAAGCGCAGTGCCAGATTTGGTCTGAAATTTATTTTGGAATGGTGCCTTAGACTGTAAGTTTGTTGTATGAAATGAAGTAATAAATTATGATAAAATATACCATAAAATAGTGCAACATGTCAGCATTCCAGTTTGTTCAATGAGATATGCTGGTTTAGTGCAAGTTATATGATATAATACAGCGTTTCCCCTGGAACTTTTGTCAGGCCTGGTGGTTTGTACCACGTGGGATGGCATATTGACGCGGTCAGCTTCGGTCAGATGGCGCAGCAGATGGTCTGCAATCTATACTTGTGTTTAAATTTTTGTTCGCTCATTATATTATGGGCTTAAAACACGTTGATCACAAGCAGAGGAGAGCATAAAAATAAGCTGTGTATAGCATGTGACCTTTGCAAATCATTATCACACGGTGAACACAGTGTGCATGATTCATTGCTGCACTTTATCCTCCGCGGACTGGAGAAAGCTTTCACCATGGCAGCAGGAAACCTTCATGCAGGTGCAGGTTTGCAGCCTTTTTCTGAGATCTGTTTTATTCGACCAAAAGTTCAGCTTTGTTGAGAATTAAAGGTACAATATGCAAGATATTCACTGTATTAAATCATAAAATGAATATGCTATATCACCGAGGTTCTTAAGGAAACATGCTAAGTTAAAATAATGCTTGTTGACAAAAACCTCACAGCCAAAATGTTCTTATTTTGTCTTATTTGTTTATGTTTTGGCCTTTGGATCAGTTGTGACACAAATGATGCAAATTTGCGGCAAACACGGCGCACTACAACGATGGAAGCAAGCGAGCGCAGCAGTTTGACAGAGTTGGACAGACCTTAGAGACAGAATCAGGAGTAGAGGTTAGGTACGCAAAAACAACAGCAAAAAACAAGCGACGTTGCGTAGTTTATAGTGCACAAAGTACAACTTTGAGTGGTATTTGACGGCTCTCAGTCACCAGAGGAGACGGGGGTTTGGGGGTGTAGCGGTTTGTGGAAGGTGCTGACGGTGTGTTTAGTTCAGCTGCCCCACACAGCGGCAGCAGCAGCTGAGGGATTAATTAAGAAGACCTAAAACCAAATTAATGCAGAAATCACATAATGGAAATGCTACTACCAGCGAGTAATGCAACACTGACGACTGTTTTATACAATAAAAACAAATGCCCATAACAGCAGCAGCAGCCGGTGTCTGAGGCTGGTGCTGTGGACCCTTTCGTGTGAACACGCATGCACTGCAAGCATTTCACTTGGCCACCAAGTCAAGCTGAATAAATCTTTGTGAAGCTCAGAGTGTGGTAGCTCTAGCTGCAGCCATCTTGGCAGTCCTGTCTCTGCCACCTTCTGCCTAAGCCCTGAATGGTGGGTGGAGCTGAGGCAGGCTGCATGACAACTTGTTGCTCAAACAAACCACGTGCAATGGCACCCACCTGCCAATCAGCTTTCTACGCAGCAGCATGGTAGACTTACATTTAAAGGCACCACTCTGATGGCAGTGGCATCATTTCTAGAAACAGATATCTGTGAATGAAAGCACAATCTGTAGGCATCAGTTTGTGCTAATTATGTTTGACTGAGCTTTGGTCGCTGCTTACAGAGATTATGAGAAATGAATCTTTGTGCCAATTTTCATGTGTCAAGTTGCTAATTGGACTGCAGAAGAAGTCTTAGCCCGGATATCTGTTTTCCGGATATGTTGGTGATGCAAGAAAACCCAGAAACACCGTCCACTACCCACAGAGGCCTCACCTTAGGTTACCTGCTACAGGAGTTTTATAAAATCTTGTAAAAATTCTACTCATATCTATCTTACAACATGAAAAGAATCTTGTAGGGAGGAGAAAAGTTAGAAAATATTTGTTGTCTTGGTGGCATCACTGTGCCGCCACACAAAAACTATCTTCTATATATATATATATAGTTTGATATAGAAGAAAACTTGTGGAAGAAAAAATGTGTGGATTCTCAGGAAAGTTCAGCAAGTTTCTACAATCATTTCTATATACTATGCACCATTATATGTTCATGTTATTACTTAGAGAAAGGTTTCTATGGAACATCTGCAGAACAAAAGAACTAGGTGCAAGAATTTCAGTTATTTATGTTATGAAAGCACGTGGATGTTGTCAGTAATAATAGAAAAGCCTTTCATATTCTTCATTCCGAACACCTACTGTATATGACTGAAAATTTGCTGCTACATCGATCACCTGCCGCGCACACCACCAGGTGATGCTGACCATGAAATCTTTCATCTAAAAACAGTATTTCAGTACCTGATTTATAACGTGCCAGCAGAAAAAGATTATCTGTCTTTTTCAGCAGATGTTCATGTTTCATATTTTAGGCAAAAAAAGAAAAAACGCACGGCAGGGTTGAACCTGGTTAATTTAAAGATTGTATGAAAGGCAGTCGTCCATTCATTTAGGTGTAAATATATAAAATTCTGGCTGCAGCAGTAAATTAATTACTATTAGAACGTATTTGCATGTGTAATATACAAAGGTCACATTCACGTCACTGCACTGTTTTTCCTCAACACAGTCAAGCTCACATTAAACTTCATTAAATTCACATTTCAGGCACTTAGCGGATAAGACGTGATGGAGGAGTGTCAAATGAAAACAGTAAGAGCCACAAGAGTCTGAATCACCAATTCATTTTCAGCAGTTCCAGTAGAATAAGTTTTCGCCACGTTGGGGAAAATGCAGTTTAATGAGAGCAGCAGCTGTTGATTGTTGATGTACAGCGTGACCTGAACGTTGACCTGATCCCATCACACTTCTCGCCTCCTGTCAGTGACGGAGGATGTTTCCAAAAAACAACATGTGGGACTCAAATCGAGTGTTTAAGTCGTTGTACTGTGTTTAAGTATTTCATCTTACACTACTTCTTGTCGGTTGTCACGTAAAATAATACTTTTTGAGATTGCTTTTTTGAGATATTTGTTATCTTCTCTTGAAGAAATACTTTTGAGTTCTGGCCAAACAAATACATGGAGGGAGAATAAAGCTAGCTGAGCACCCGCCAGCACCTAAAGCTCATAATTTAACATGCTGTATATTGTTTGTGTAACCCCTCACACATAAACAGCAGTTATATATCTATATTATATATTATATTACAACATATGAATACAGCAGTTTGTGGTTTTAGATGGCAGCTTTATGCAATCTTTAATTCAAAATCTTGAACTGAAGCAACAGAAACTGTGTTCAGTTCAGTCAGTACACTCAGATTTACAGTCACTCAATATCACAGTATAAATAATAGTAATCATTTTACATAAATGTACTTTAATTACCTAAACTAAAATAGATCTTCCCTAACCTGAAGGTTTTAATGCCTTTTATTCAGTAAACTGTGTCATTGCCTTTTCTCTCTTTGTTGTTTTTGTAATTGTGGATAAAATTGTGGATCGTCCCTCAATGAGGGCCGATGCTTTGACATAATAAATAACTGAAATATGGTGATGTGTTAAAATCACCCATAGTTACAGTCACTCTGTGGGAAACACTCATGAGTTTGTGTTGACTGACTTTTTCTATATTGTGTTTTAATACTACAATCATATCTAAGTAAAAATTCTGGTATCGTGACGGCCTCACCCTCGGAGATCTCTGGAGTATAAATAAAGTCTCTTCAAAAGTCTCTGTGTGTGTAACTGAGGATCTGAATCCTCCTTCCATCACTGCTCACTTGGCACTTTTACCTTTGTGCCACCCACAAATTACAAATGTTTATTAGAATATTGTGTCTCTGTTTTCCACCATGTTGTGCGCGTTCACCGTTTTCTGTTCTGATAACACAGATGACACATTGTGCTCAGAGACAGTTCTTTTCGGTCCACTCATATTTCACAGCTTGTTACAGTATGACTCGTTTGCTCTCCCACAGCGACACTGTTCACGCTCATCAGCTTCATCCAGATGACCATATGGGCGGCAGAGGAGCGTGAGATCCACACCAGAGAATTCATTAGCAGCCCTGGATTGCACAGTGCCATCATCTCTATGTTTCTTTGAGGTAGCCAATGAAATTCAGGCTAGTGGGCGGCCCGAGGCAATGACACCAGCACTTGCGGCAGGAGAACAGTAATTGGACTGTGTGTCAGATAAATCCAGGTTGTGACAAGCCATTCAGCGGTGTCGCCTTGGCCCAGATGCAAAGCTATCTCTCAGCCACTCCACTGACCTGCAAGTAGCTTTCTTGGCTCTCCGGTGGAGGTCAGCGGAGTTATCGTGGGAGTGGAAAGCTCTCCAACTCTTCTTCTTTCTAAATAACCCCAAGTAGCATCCAGCAGCTCTAAGAGAAACAAGGGAGGGCTGAAACATTGGAGAAACACTGCGCTTCACAAATCAACGAGTCAACGCTGTGCAGAGCGTGAAATATAAAGCGTGTTTTTATTTGGTCAGATACAAAACATAAAGCCTTTTTTTATCCACTGCTATAATGTTGTCACTTTTCTGCTATTTGCGCTAACGTAACATGACGACGTATGAAACACGGTGAATGAAGTGAAGGAGAACGGAAACGATAATAAATGTGTTATTGAAAAAACATTAAATGACACCTGTTTACATATTTCACATAAAATTGAGGTGAGCACATTGATGTAAACATTAAAAAAAACACTGCGTCTAAGGTGCTGAAGTATCCATTATACATACAATATATGTACAAATTTATACAAGCCAGTCAGTCTAAACAAAAGATCTTTTTTTTCTCCATATTTCGGATGAAGAGTCAGTTTCTGCTGTCAAAGCATACAGCGGGAAGTCTAAGTTATGTGTCATGCGCCAAAGGCTTGTAAAGTTTGTCTGTGGCTGGATGTATGTTTCACTTTGGCATGGAACTGGCCGGGCTTGTCTCTACTCTAAAAAGCAGTTTGGCTAGTCAAATATTACGTGGCCTTTTAATTGTGGGATGAGAAAAGTTATATGACTGCCCAGCAGAGTCACATCTTTCGGTGACAGGTTCATGTTTTCTTCTGCACCGGTAAGACCTTGATGTCTTTTCTTCCACCGGCTGTTCGTCTGTGTAACGTAAGGTCCTCGTCCTCTCCTGTCTGTTGCTTCGCAAAGTTGACAAAAACCTGCAACAACAGACAAATCGATTCAGTAAGGAATAAAACAAACGGCACAAGGGGACCACAATGTATGTGCTCAGGATTAAACGGCATAATTTAAAAAGTTTCAGCAGCAGTAGGGTTAAAATTTCAAGCTTATATAGCTTGAAATAGCTTATATAGTTTGTGTATTATGTAAGTTTATGAAACACGGGTTGTCTTTGTCTTGGCTGATACACACCTGATCCAGTGTTGTCTGGGAAACAGAGTAGTCTTCGATGGAGAGCCTCTCCTTATTGGCCACCACCAGCTGAAATATCCTGGCTAGGGAGGAGGAGGCGATCTCGTACTGCAGCGTGTTGTAGTGCCTCTCCGTCTGAATACAGCTGGGGAAGGAGCTCTCCATGAAGCTCTCCACCGGCTCCAGATCTGGGGACAATCCCGGTTTAGCTGCCTTGATTTTCATGGTCACCACGTAGCCGTCACCAAATCTGGACCAAGGAAACACGGTGTGAAGGTGTTAGACATTTTCTCAGGACACAAGATACTCTGATGCTCTCTCTTTTTGTCTTTGTCCGAGTGCGACCTCCATTATACTTTAAATCAACATCCACAACTTGTACTACACTGGAAGTTTGATTTAATCAATCTTATTTAGCATGTTTGAATGTTTAAATTTTAACCAAACGCTACACAAGCCTGCTAAAACACACAAAACCTCTTACTTGTACTTGAGATGCTGGATGGTACCCAGACACTTGAAGGTCCCATTGACCATGATGGCCAGTCGAGTGCAGAGGGCCTCGCACTCCTCCATGCTGGTGTAAAACAACCATAATCCATCTTTATTTTTACTGCTGCTATTTCATGCCTAGGAGCAATAAATCATAATTTCTCACATCTCTATGGTAAGATCAAGCGAAAGCCAGTCTAGCCATGATTTTATCAACAGTTGTTGGCAGAAGGGTGAACCGTGTTTGTTCAGCTGCTGCAGCAGATGTGCGCAGTGGCTTGAATTTCTTACCTGTGTGACGTTAGCACCACGGCCCTGCCGTCCTGAATGACGCTCATGATGGCGTTCCACAGGAAGCGCCGTGAGTGGGGGTCCATCCCCGTCGTGGGCTCATCCTAGACACAGGCACAAACAGACAGCAAACTTGTCCCTGATCACACAATTCCATATGAACACAGACCAAATCCTTATCTCGACCAGCATATGGCAAAGATCTCAGATTTATGCCAATTTGAATTGAACTGCGCAGTTGCCTGCCAATGTATAAAACATTCGAGGCCAGGCTTGACTGAACCCATATGGCTTCCCATCTGGATCCATAGACCATTTCATTGATAAATCCCTGCATAAAACCCACAAACCCCAAACAATGGGCTTGTGATCTGCCCGTCATTGGCTAACTCACCAGCAGCACCAGCGCTGGGCAACCAATCATCGCGATGGCTGTGGAGAGTTTGCGCTTGTTGCCTCCGCTGTAGGTCCCTGCACAGCGGCCGGCGTACTCCGTCAGACCCAGCTTCCTGATGCCCCACTCTGCCACCTACAGGGGGGAAGGAGGAACGTGCATCATTTGAGAGACAATGCACACAACAAGACCACAGTTAACAAAATACAGCCGAATGAAACGTCCTCAGACAGAAGACGTGAAGCAGCTGGAGTCCTACTCACTCTGGGGATTTCGGACTCAGGTACCCCTCTGAGACGAGCGTAGAGATACAGATGCTCCCTGCCGGTAAGGAGCTCGTCGATGGCATCAAACTGAGGGCAGTAGCCCATGTTCTGGTGCACGTCCAGGATCTCTGTCACAATGCTACAATACAAGACAAAAGGCACCTTTCATTGCAGCGAGCCAACAGAGCAAAGAAGATGATTAGAAAACAGTATTCAGGTGAGGCTTTGCAGATAAACATGTCCCATTGTTACATTTGCTTTTGTCAAAAATGAGGGTCTTCATTCATCCCCAGATAAAGCTGCAGGATCACAAGATAAGAAAGAAGAAAGATTCAAAATTGTATTGTTTGATACTTTCACCTCTTAAATTTCCAAATTAAATCACGTCCACATTGAGGAGATGTCACAAACGGATATTTCTGTATCTTAAAGGGATCACAAGCCAAAAAAGCGTGGAAGGCTGCACCCATGACGGTCATTAATCTTGGGTTTTAAAAAGTTTTGTGTCCAACAATGGTGCAAATGCAGTCTGATGGTCTTATTTAACCTGACAGCAATTCTGAGAAGAAAAAAATGGGCATGTTTAAATGAAAATTGGACTTTTAACAGATAAAATATTAGCATGAAAATCATTTTACAATAGCTGCACAACAAACATTTACATGGATCTGCAAAAACTAATTGTCAAGCCCTGGTGCCGAGCTCCTGTCTCCTATCCAGAGTAGCACATGAGTTGTTTTATAGTCAGATAGTGTCATCAAACAGAATTATGTCAGTCTGACCTTCCCGTGTTTAAACTTTCTAACTCATTGGACTGTCTCCCATCTGGAACTGCACGCAGGATAAACCAAAAGCATTTTACAAATACCATCTGATCCAGTCCTGAACAGGAGAGTTTGTGTTGTATCGACCGGGGACACTTTTGACTGATCTTTATGTACCTGTAACCAGCCACAGTGGCCTCCCCAGAGCTGACATCAGTGTCACCAGTCAGCATTTTGAAGGTCGTCGTCTTTCCAGCTCCATTAACTCCCAAGAGACCGAAGCACTAACAGGACAAAAGATAATCAGACTGTGGACACGAGGACATTCAGTCAGAGAGAATGACTACTCATAACCTTTGGATGTCGAATAATCAGTTTGGCTTCATTGAAGAAATGTGTTGTACATATATGTACTAGTAAAGAACATAAAGATACAGATACACAGTAAATGTACTTCATTACCATTATGTGGTAACTGCTGCATATTTATCCACTTCTCTAATAGCCCGTGTGGCGGCTTAATCAGTGTGTCGGCTCACTCCAGCAAACAAGAAGAGTGAAAACTTGAGTAATATTACTTTTTTTAAAAGAGAGAGAGAGAGCAGTAGCTCTGTGTGTGAATGAACTCAGTGACTTTACCTCTCCTGCAGGGACACCGACACAAATCCGGTCCACAGCTGCCCTCTTCCTGCCCACATAGGTCTGTGCAGAGAAGGCAGGGAAACAATGCTAACTGAGTCCGTTTGTGCATCCCTGCAAGGGTTCCTCATATTTTGACATTTTATTCAACTTTACAGTATGAATGTGGATGAAAGGACGAGTGAAAATGAAGCTGAGGTTGACTTTGAAAAACCAATAAAATGACATTTCTGAACGGTCAGGGAGAAACCGCAGATACGGCGGAGTCAGTGATTTTTTACCTTGGAGAGGTCTCTGATCTGCAGGATGTCTGTCTTGCTCCCTCCTTCATAAATTCTCAGCCTTTCTGCTGCCACGTCATCGTCCTCATCTTGTGCCGAAGTCTTTTTGTAGTCTGATAGCCTGAAGGGGGAAAGAAAATCATCATGTGGAGACGAATCTAGTACAACCGAGCTACACTTTATCTCTTAAAAGGCGGATATGAGTGACAAGACAGCGGTGTAAAATGAGAGATTGATATGTCACGTATGGGAACTTGTGAGCTGAGTTCAGCCAGTTTCTTACCACTGGTCCAAGAAGAACCGGTACTGGATCAGAAGATTGAAAATAAAGTAGACAAAGCCTTCCACAGCCATGAAAGTAACATTTTTCCCCAGAAAGTCCCACCGGAAAGGGTCCTTTGTGTACTCTTCACCTGAAAACAGAGACGAGGGTGAGAGCTGCACTGAAAATAAAATCTTTGTTCACTCAGTGAAAAGTCACAAGAAAAGGTTCATTTAAAACAAAGTGTTAACAACAATTTTTCATTTCCTTAAGTTGTTTTGGCAGCTATTAATGAACAATGAGCAGCAACTTCTGATTTTATCAGGAAGAGGACTGAAATTGTGACACATATAATAAAAAATAACAGATATCCATGTACACTGCACTTACCAAATCGGGCGTAAACATCAGCAACAGCCTGGTTCATGGCCATGTCTATCAGTCCTCGCCCCAGGCAGAAGTGAGGGAGCACCAGCAGGCATTTCTTCAGCCACTCATTGAACATCAGCAAAGACTGGCAACACACACACACACACGCACACGTCAATTCACATTTCACTTGAGTGCAGGACTGACAGAACACTTCAACGTTCAGTACTCAGTGCACACAAATATGATAATTAAACTAAATTAAACCTGTGGCTCATTTCTGAACATTCTGCATCATCATCAGAAGCATTGTGTCCTCACACATCTTATGAAATGTTACGATTCCCATGGAAACAGGACAAAGTAACGCACTGAGAAGGAATTCTGGTGTTACAGAGTGTGTTATCAGGGCATTCGCAGTGATCATAAGTGATTCATAAACACACATCTGATGCACTAAAACATAAAAAGCATTAGCACGTTCTGATGTGAGAGCGTGCTGTTGTCGACTCTTGAGACTTCTGTATGAAGAGAAACTCCAGAGGTCACCGTTCAGCTTTTCAAGCCAATGTTTCGACGCCAAACCCTGAAGCTGACCTTCATTTTCCCCCTGCTACACAAAATGTTGTTTACGCTCGGACAAATAATGGCTGCGTGACATAAAAAGTGATTCACTGTCGCCGATGAAGAGACTTTAGAAAAATTTTAGACTGCTGGAAATAACAGAACTATTGGGTCACTCCACTTCCCGCGGTTCTCTCATGATTCATCTGTTGTGGCGTTCATCAGTGAGAGCGGCGGAGAGGCGTACAGATGTGCGGTGCAGAGAAGCATCTGGCTTCTTTCTGACAGAGCAGGAAGTCACCTGATATCATGACAGCAGCACCTGCGCATTGTTGTCCACCTGCTTCTCCGTTTCTGCTGTCTTAAAAGACTCACGTGCAGAAACTTGAGAGAGTGACTGCTGGCAGTTGTCATGGTTGTCTGTTCCTCGCCTGTCGAACAGGTACATGTTCCGCTGCCCTGCTCATCCGTGACTCATCCTCGCGCCCGTCCTTCTGCTTCCACAGCTGCACCACGTTTGTATCTTTGTATCGTTGCTGTTTCACATTGTTGACTGCTGGATTTACTTACAAGTTATGAATCACTGTGAGTCATCAGCGAAAGAAAAGATTGACTTAAAAAGGAAAGAATCGGTGTGAGTCATAACTTCCTGACAATATTAATCTTAAAGCTGCATTTATTGATTTTTCTTTCTTTTTCACGTCGGCGCGGCAGAAAAAGCTGAACACACAAAGTGTGGGCAAACAGTTTCCTTTCAGACAAACAGCAGGCAGGAAGCGACATGAGCATTCATGTGGAGATGAATTTCGAACCACCTGACAAACAGAAGTCCAGAACAAACAATCTGATCCATTGTTTATATTAAAATAATAATTCGTGCCTCTTTGAAGCTGCGCCAGTCAGTGTTCG
Source organism: Nibea coibor (assembly GCA_023373845.1). Taxonomy (NCBI): domain Eukaryota; kingdom Metazoa; phylum Chordata; class Actinopteri; family Sciaenidae; genus Nibea; species Nibea coibor. The sequence continues at coordinate 5,655,229 of CM041725.1, forward strand.
GGTACGGTCAATGTGAGAAAGGTGTTGCTCATCGTGATAAACTTACACATAATCATCAGGCCTCAGTATTTTTTAACACATTTCAGCGTGTTGTTCTGGTTTCACGGCTCACGGCTTTATTATTTTGGCTCAGCGGTCTCATCCATCCTGTTTCCAGCTGCAGCAGGCAGCAGAAGAAACGCTCAATAAATGATAGATCATTGATAACCCCACCGGACACGGCCGAACAGCAGACAAAGTTAGCAACTAGACAGTGAACATAGAGGAGCATTTGGAGGTGAAGATCTCGATATTTTCCCCTGGAGCTGTTCAGTTTTTTTGTTTTTTTTGCCCTGCGTCTGCTGGATGTGTAAATATGTACATTTATTTGCCATCACATTGGGCATAAAGTTTGTTCTGCTACGCCCAAATCACCAAAAACTTTGCGCATGTATTAATCATTGCATTTAACGATGACCCTCTCTGCCCCCTTGTGGGTTGCTATGACTCTCAGCATTTTCGACAGACGAAGCCGTGCACGCCGGAAAACTTCCGCAGCCTCTACAGTGAAACGCTGCGGGACCTAATCTGCCTCATCTGCCTCTTGTGAAAAAAGAAGTTTGTGGAGTCACCCAAAAAGAAGAAGTGATGCACTGAAATGTTCGACTTTGCGATGAGACATTAGAACCTTTGCGGTTTAACAGGTGAGTCCGTACCCGATTGTTTTCAAAGAGCTCCAGGATGAAGGTGATGGCGCTGCAGTTGATGCCTACGAACAGGTTGATGCAGGACAGGGACACATATGCAGTACTTGGGATGCTGAATATGTAGGACATGGGGTACATCAGGGGTGTCACTGACCACCTGTAAGCAGCAGAGCCAGAGAAAACAGAAAAATTATTATTTTTTCCACTTTCTGACACGTCATTTATTCGAATTTCCTTGCTGTTGAACCCGGTTTGTTATTCTGCTTCTCTTATCTCACTCAGTTATGAATTTCACTGTCTCCAACACGCGTCTGTTACCTTCATATTCTCTTTGTGTTTGACTGTTTTGATTTGAAGTGAAAAAACGAAACGAGGCCGTACCCGTAAAGCAGAAGCAGCGTTATTAGCGCTGGCAGGTTGGCTGGTGATGTGTAGCACTTTTTGTCAAAAGCCATGAAAATGCCAACCACCATCACAGTGCTGAGCGAGTAGTTAACCTAGAGGAGAAATAAAGCACTCACAGGTGAGAATGGGAAGAAAAATGAGCCGTTGTACAGAAATAACCAGACGGAAGACAGAAATTCTGCTGGACGTTGAGTGTAAATCCAGTAATATGACACATAAATAAACGTTTTATTGCTTGAAATGATTTAAAAACTTGATTTTAAAATTAAGAGGATGCATGTTAGAGTGACTCCAACCCTGCTCCACTTACCATATCCCAGAAGAAGTTGGCTACCCAGTACACTAAAGGGCTGACCCCGCTAACAAACTGCAGGTGCTTGGCCTTGGACGCGCGCTCCTGTATGAGGTAGAGGACGAAGCTGGCGGGGATGAAGGACATGGCGAAAATAACACAGATCGCCACCACGGCATCTACTGAGGTGGTCAACCTGAAGGAGGAAGCAGAGAAAGACTTTAACGTCCATGATTCAACGGCATCTGGCAGTGTAGCCGCTGGTTGCAACCTCCTCATTTCACCCTAGGGTGAAGGAGAAAGTGTAAAAAACTGTGATAGAAGACCAATAGATAGAAAAGTTTCAGTCTAAGGTAACAAAAACATAATTATTCTTATCTTACACCAATGAAAACATAGTTATAAATATTATATTCCATTTCTAGGTTTTATAATCTTTTGTTAAGAGCAGCAGGGGTTGTAGCTGCTCAATGCAGCGAGGAATAAGTAAATAAATAAGATATATCATTATTTTTACACACACTAAACCCAGAAAATAAAAAAATACTTGACTCCCGTGAGTATTAAATACAGTCTGTTGGAGTTTTTTCTTTTTCTTATTTGTAGTTCTGTTTATCTTCCCTCCAGTTTCCATCCTCTGCTGTTTACTTTAAATTCATGTATATCTCTCTATATGCAGCTAAAAGCGTGTTTGCGTATAGTCCGCATGTGCATATCTTTGGTGATATTTACATGTATTAATGTGCAAATAAATTCATGATATATATTTTTAAAGGAGGATGAATACACAGAAAAGCAGCGCTCACACTGTGACTTCGGAAAGCTGCTCTTTGGTGAGGTTCAGAGGGTGGTTGACGGCGGTGATGCCGAACTCGACGGGTTTGGCGGACGGAGGGAGGAAGGCGCGCAGGATGGCGTTATTGGCCACGTTCATGAAGGCCACCATGGCGTGCCAGCCTTTGTTATTGTACCAGACCTGACAGAGGAGAGCAGAGGTTATTCAACACACTTCACAACCTCCTGACTTGATAATTGCAGCCTTGATCTCCGGTGCAGGGAGTCGCATTATGTAGTGTGGAAACCATAATGGCTTTAGTCAGCGGCGGTGTGATCTGTACAGATTGAAAAGACATCATCTCTCTGCTATTCGTGGAAACTACCCACCTTGACGTTGAATTCACTCTCCATGTATCGTAAGAAAGGGCCGAGCTCCCTCATTGAAAGTCTGGAGTAGTAACCCTGTGAAAGAAAACACTCGTTGTAACACACTGACTTGACGGACTTCGCACGCTCACACTGACCCGAACAGAAGCGAGTACCCCTGTGATGTTCAGCATCTGTCCAACTTGCTGCAAAACATTCTGGATGTCGTTGGGGTTGACGTCCAGGATGGGAAGTTGTCCTCCCACTGACAGACCTCCGTATCTGAGGACAGGGAACATTCGCACTCAGCATCCGACATCGACTGCAGGCACAAAGACCGCTTTATTACGGCAATAAAGTGCAAATTATTACCTTTGTTCATTCACCCAGTATTTGCTCTTCAAACTGTGAAATGAAAGCGAGAGTTTAACCAAGCATGGAGGTAATTATTTAAATGTGTGGTCAAACAAAATGATTTACAGAGCTATGACAGCTGGAAGATCTTTCTGTGTGTTTGTTTGCAGCATCGCCATATTTTCATGCTTTTTACAGGTTTTCTCCCACCTTTGATCATCTGAACCTACCTGGTCCTAATGAGGCTGGGGTAGGTTTTAACCAGGTAGTCGGAGATGTTCCTGTCCGTCAGATCCAGCAACGTGTCTCCCGTGGCCTCGAGTCGTTGGCGAGGGGGCAGTCCTCCGGCTCCGGCGGGACAGACGGGCATCATGGTAAGCTTCTTACTGGTGCTGCACTGGCAGGAAGGTGACGGGTTTCTCCGGTTCCACTCAGGACTCTGTAAGATGTTGCTGACCACGGGAGAGACGTCCGGGTATTCCCACTCTGATGTGCTGTCACTACAGGGCATCCTGGAGGCAGATAAAAAACACGGGTTAATGAGATCAATGCGCACATTTACATTCTTGGCCTGCATGAACTCCAAATGTTTGATTGCAAGTTGCAGGATTTCTGTACCGGTCATGTCCATGGTATCCACAGTCCTGATACTCACCCGAGTGGTTCTCCATCCATGCAGCGTGTCCCCAGGCCTGGTCTGTGCAGTAACCTCTCTGTGAAGCGCTTCATTTTGGGGTCAAATGGTTGCTCGTTACTAGGAAGGGATGAGAAACGTCAAGAAGAAAATTAACTCAACTTCATCGCCACCAATCAGTCCGGCACCTCAGTGTTTAATGTGACACACAGCTGATGGTTCATCTTAAGCTGCATGAGGTCTGACCTGAAGAAGGTGAACTGCTGTCCGTACATCCAGGGGGTCAGAGTCAGACTTGGATACTCTCCGAACGGAGGGACGATCATGGTGAAGATCAGAGCTACGAGGACAAAACTGGCAGGAAGGACGATCTGAAAACCCCCAAAAATACACGTGAGCAGCAGTGATGGAGGAAGCTGGAGATATATGTATCTGTTTATTGAATTGTTTGTTAAAAGCATGTCCTGTACCTGTGCCAGGAAGTCTTTCTTGCTTCTTATGGCGTGGTGAAACCTCTTCACGAGCAGCGCGTGGAACTGCTTCAGGATCAGAGTGACCCCTTTCACCTGCCTGGAGCCCTTCCCCTCACTGCTGTCTGATGCATCATGGGTAATGCCATTAGACTGCATCACACCATTTTGTTCTGCAACCAACAAGAAAGCATACAGTGAAGTGCTGCACGTAACATATCTGCACAGGATGAAGCAGAGAGAGAGAGAGGGGCTGGAAAAGCAGGCTTGGGATCAGCACTCCTGCTACTGAACGAAGCACCTAAAATCTGAACAATCTGATTCTTTCTACGCGGCTGACAAGTAACAAATGTGAGTAAATGTGAGTGCATTTGATTTTAAAGCAGAGCAGCGCTGCAGTGAACAGCAGAAGCAAGCAGAAAAACAGAGACCTGGGTCACTTAAACTGCTAAAACTTAAAGTGGACTTAAAGATGTGTGAGGCTTGATCACAGAAACTGATTTTAATGTCAGAATTCTGTGTTCTCTGTGTCGATATGTGATAAATCTCGCATAAATCAGACATACCAGGTCAAAAAAAACGTTTAAATAACAAAAAAAAGTCTGTTGGCTCTCAGGTCTCTAACCTTCTTTGTCGTTTTTTCTCCGCTGTAACATCCACTGTTCTACAGGTGAGACACACACACACAGACTACAGCGTCAAAACGGACAAATCACATGTAAACACCAGACAAGTTGAGCTAATGTTAGAGTGAGGGAGGGAATCCACGACAATAACAGGTGTGAGCCAAACGGATTAACAACACGTCAGAGAGACGAGGCAACGGGTCAGAAATTCAATTCCAGAGAAAGGCCATGTGGAATATCATGGGTGGTATTTACCAGGAGTGGTGGCATTATTCGCTGCTTCTCCATCTGCAGTGACCTTTATGAATATCTGGAAAGACAAAAAGAATTGAAAACTTTCAAAACTTTGACTCCCACATTGAATAAAGTTCGACCTGCAAGTTTTTAAGGACTTCCAGGACTTTTCAAGCATATTTCCAGTGATGATCAGTCTGACAGACTGTGTCATATAAATATGTTTCTCTCTGTGACTTGCTGCCTTCTTTTTTTGTAGTTTAATGATCTATTTTAATATCAAGAGTGTCAAAAAGACACAAGATTTTCCAGGACATTTAACTCTTCCTTTCATTTTTCACAAGAATCCAGGAGAATTGGAAAATTGATCAACAGTTTTCCAGGTTTTCCAGGACGTTTGGGAACCCTGCAAGTTGTTTTGATAGCAGCATCAAAGCCCCACACAACTTGTTGATAATGTGGGCCGACGTCCCTACCTCCTCGAGTGAAGTGTCAGAGATGCCGAAGCTGCTGAGGCCCATGTCGCCGAGCGTCTCCTCCAGCTCCCTGAACAGGCTGGCGTACGCTCGATGTTTGAAGCCCTTGTTGGGGAGCAGGTAGGTCAGCTCCTGGCCGATCATCTCGATCAGTTTGGCTTCAGGGACGTGATGGTGGATGAGGGTAGTGATGCTGTCTACATCCCCTGAGAGGAAGACAGAAAAATCACCATTTTAGGGGGAGTTCAGAGTAAAGTGTTCCCAAAATAGCACAAACCAAAAACGTGACAAAGGAGAGAAAACTGCTAATTATGTTATTGAAGCACTAAGATGAATAAATTTGTGCTTGCATCATTGCATTTCAAGTCGCACCACTAAATTATACATTTGAAGAAAGCCTGACTCTGTTTCACAGCTTGAATAAGTGGGACAGTCGTGAGAATATCAACCAGCCCACACATGGAAACCATGAAAGGCCATGAAAACCTATTATATCGATTTCTTACTGTAAGCAATGACTAATAGTAAGAAGCTGTTGAGTTTTAATCACTTGACATTGTTGCGTATTTACTCATTTATTAATTCTTAACTCAGTTATTGATATATAGAGATATATTTTAGATGTTAACCCAACTCTAACAACGCTAAACAACAACAATTCAAGATAAAATAGCTCCTGTCTCTAAATGTGGCTTACCTAAATCTCTTTGAAGAAGTGAGGACTAGCCAAACTGTCCTCACTTCACAAAAATGCCTTGACTCACAGGGTCTAAAGTCTTTTTCCCAAACAGGATAGAAGAAGAGGAGATGTGTGCAGTAAAAGGAAAATACATACCATCCATGACTCTGTCTAGATGCTGCAGCTCGTTCTGAGACTGCTCTTTGTATCGGGTACAGATGGAGCAGGAACAGGAGCAGTCTGAGGCACAGTCACAGTCGTTCTGATGGAAACAGCAAAGACATAAAAAAGCACCTTTAAAAATTCAAAAACTCCTGCCAAAAAAAAACTGAAGCTTCAGCGGGAGGAAAAGTGTGTGTTCTCGTAATCTCTCGATTATGAAGGAATCAACAGACAGCTGAGGAAACACACATTATGAGCAGCGACCGTAAACTTCACCTCCTTTCTTTTGAGATCCTTCATCCGGCGCACGAGTGTCAAGTAGAAACCGACTCCAAAGCAGTTCTTGAGGAAGAGCGGGGATCCGCAGCAGTGCAGCTGTCCTTTGGAGATGATGGCGATGCGGTCGCTCAGCAGGTCGGCTTCGTCCATGTGATGAGTGGACAGAATCACAGTCCGGCCTGCAGAGTCATCATCATCATCCAACTTTTAATAAAGTGCTTTTTATTGACATGCCAACTGAATCAAATCAAAGGAACATTTTCAGCCCGACGTGGTGGAACAAAAAAAAGTTGTAATGACTTTGAAGTGTCTTTGCCAGCAGATTATTGATTTTAAGAGTGCATTTTTTTGCTTTTGTTGTAGCCGTGCAGCTGAATTTTTCCGTTTGATCAGTTCACTACTTAATCAGAGCGCCGCGGGAGAGCTGCAAAGCTGCAAAAGATTTGGTTTCATCCTTCAGTGTTTTAAGTGCATCAGTAAAAACTAGACCTGGAGGGCTAAAATGTGCAGCTTCAAGGGTTAAATGAGACACTTTTACCAGCTCTGTATTTCAGTAGGAGGTCCCAGATGGATCTCCTGGAATAGGGGTCCACTCCTGAGGTGGGCTCGTCCAGGATCACAACCCTTGACCCTCCGACAAACGCCATGGCGACTGACAGTTTCCTCTGCATGCCACCTGTGGAGTGTGTGAGAGGCGAGTGTCCAGAGCAGAAACAACCATGAAGAAATATGAATTAGCACAAACACGGAGGATCGAGTGGTCCACCTGAGAGGTTCTGAGCCTCCTCGTTTCTCTTGTGAGGCAGCCCGAGGTCCACCAGCATGTCCTCGACCTCCCTCTCCGCCTCCGCCTGAGTCCGACCCTTCAGCAGCGAGTAGAACAGGATGTGCTCCTCCACCGTGAGACTGGAACAAAAACATCACGGCAATTACGGCGAGGTGTACCGAGGCAGAGTGTGACATTGTTGTTTGACAGTTTTTGACTGCGGGAATCATTTAAAGGCTGGGACGGGGAAGTAAATCAGAAAATCAGCTTTCACCACCAGCTCTCGAAGCCAGCCTTTGATTTTTTTGGGAGAACATTGATTTAGAGAAAAAAAAAAGTCGGTCCCGGATTTAATCACGTTCTGAACTTTCAAAAAATCCAATTAGGAACTTTTAACAAAGAAAAACTGACAAGTAATTTTAGTTTGTTCTTCGGCATGAATAGCTCCTTTCACTCTTCTGTCCTGGAAACACTGCACGCGTTGCCATTAATTTGACTCCCATCCTGTCAGCAGCATCTGTCATGTAACTCACTGTTTGAAGAGGATGTTGTACTGAGGACACATCCCCAAGGAGGAGCGGATGATGTTCATGTCAGTCCGAATGTCTCTTCCGTTAATGTAGGCTGTGCCAGATGTAGGGGGGAACAGGCCGGTCAGGATGGACCTGGAGCAGAAGAGCATGCAACACCAAGTGACACAGGAGTTGCTAATTTTTCACTGGTTGAACTTAAATAAGCATCTCCAGCTAAATTCTTTACAACCTTCGTACTCAAAGAGAATTAAATCTGATCCCGGCTTACAGCGTGGTGGTTTTTCCAGCTCCATTGTGCCCCAGAAAGGACGTGATCTGCCCTTCGTAGAAATTAATGTTCAGACAGTTCACAGCCGGACGAGAGCTTCCAGCAAACACCTTCACCAGGTCCTGAATCTGCACCCCCAGCACCAGGCTCAACGGGTCGGATTCAAAGAACAGCTGACCTGCACGGAGAAACAGACCCAAAAAGTCTGACTGAATTCATATAACAGCTTTAGTCTCAGTATTAAAATATACATATTGTAATCCATCAATTTATGGATATTTCATTTTGTTACAGCTGTCTTGCAGATCCTGTCCACTAGGTGTCCTCAGTGTGTTCCCAGCGACACACACTGCAGTCTCCCAGCCTTCACTTCTTCGTTTGTGTCCTCACCTTCCGTCCTCTCCTCCTGACCCTCCTCCTCCTGGTTTGGAGTCTCCTCTTGTCGTCTCAGCAGCTCTCTCTCCCTTTCCAGGCGCTCCCTCTTATGTTGGTGCTTGCAGGTTTTCCTGCTGCCCGAACCGTTACAGGTGTACATCTCTGGCGTGCACCTGCTCTCGGCATCCTTCTCCACGCTGGGTGGCTCGGGCTTCTCAGGATCTGAGAAAGGCAGATGGGAGAGACACTTCCTGTTTAATTTCATTCTTCTTAACGTAACGTACACCCGACTAAACAGTCTTCTACCAAGGAGCTCCTGCTCCAGGAGGGCTGGTGGGTGCAAGAGAGAAAATCTCGACTCATTATATATCCTATATTGACCTTTTCAATGCACTTATAATGTTCCAGTGGGAATTAAAAACCTTTTCTTGGAGCAATTAGAATAAGCGTCTGCACTTCTCCCAGTGCAGATCTAAAATGACAAACCTCTGGTCATCGGGCACGTAAAAGATTTCAGAGTCAGTGATACTAACCTTGATCCTCCATTTCTGTATATGATGGTGGAGAACTTTGCCAGTATGAAGGCTGTAATGGGAAGTAGAACGGTCGACCAATCCCGTACTGTCCTGTGAGGGAGATATTTGATATAATACTGAGTTCAGTGAACTAGTAGAAGCTATAAAGGGATAAAATACTGTAAGTAAGTCATGCAGTATATTTGAAGCCCAACCTGGAAAGACATTATCCAGATACCAGGCCAGGACAGCATAGAGGACACCATCAAACACCATCATGATGATGGAGGTGAGGAAGGAGTAGGTGTCTTTCTCTAACGGGCTGGTTTGGATGTTGTCCCACTGCAGACCCAAACCCTGCTCCTCGTACCGCGACAGGTACTCTGTCCCGAAGCCGAAGGCCACCGGAGACAACAAACTCTAGAGAAACAAGTGACAAACAAGTAACTGATTTCAGGTTTTCAGACCTGGGGTGAGACCGAATGACGCTGTCAAACAGGTGGCGCTAAATCCCCCCAGAATATCAATTTGAACAGGATACATGCATTTTCTTGTAAAACACGTGACCCATCAAAATACACATACAACAGCCAGCTTCATGTTCGTGGTGATGCGGTCCTGCCAGGCGAAGCAGAGGATGTGCGGCAGGTAGAGGGTGAAGTAGATGATGCCACTGCAGGCAGCTGCAAGGTTGGCCTTGTTGAAGAACACACTCATCAGGAAACACTGCATGATGGTGGTGACGGTGAACGTCAGCAGGAAAAAGAAGACAAGCACGGGGTTGCTGTAATTCAGCACCTTTCCACCCTGAGAGAGGAAGAAGATGACATGATGTGTGAGTCTTTTTTTTTATGTACTCAAACAAAGAGGCGACGTATGAAGAGCTTTTTAAAATCATCCACAAGAGGGCACCATGACACTCTGCAAAACCAGCTGATAAAACCCGACCCCATCCCATCATGCATGGAGCACGGCCTCCTTCTCTCTCCCACCCGCCCCGTCCCTTCTCACCATGATGATTGAGGTGAGCAGCGCCGTGCTCGCAGTCATCATGATGAAGCTGTCTATGAAACACGTGTACCAAATCACTCCGTTGTTGACCCCCATGGTTTTGAGCGTCTCTTTGAGGCGTAACTCCTTCTCCAGCACAATGCCCTTCACGGTCATGGACACAGAGTAGATCCAGGCCAGCACCATGAACAGCGGGAAGCAGCGGTTCAGAGTGATCATGAAGCTAAAGGAGAAGATTAGGATAAGAAAAAAAACTTAGATAAAGGGATGTGAAATCTGTGTTTGACCTGCTGCTGATCTCTCAGTACAAATATAAAATAATACAAATCTCTAACTTTAAGTTAGTGAAGCTTTTGGGAGAAAAAAAAGTGAATTTAAGAGAGCAAACTAAATTTTGGATTTTGGTGACACCCAGTGGCAAAATGACAAATAACACTTTGACAGATAGTTTAACAATTCTGGCAAGAATCTTTTCCGTAAACAGAATAATTTGATAGATCCTCACAGCACATGTGCACTGATTCCTTCCTTCGGTTTCAGATGTAAAATGTTGTTCTCATGACATTGTGGAGGATCTCAGGGAGAACATCTGGGCTTGAATAAAAGTAAAAAGTTCGCTGTCTTGTGTACTCACAGGTCGTCTACGTAGCACGGATACGGCATCTGCTGGACGTAGACCCCGAGCGGCCAGTCGCTGCCCGTGTGAAGCTTGATGATGCCGTGTTCAATCATGTCCTGCAGGTAGGCGAAGCCTCCCCAGATGTACCTCTGGTCCTCCATGGGGTCTGCTCGGGGGCCGGGGTCCCAGTACCTGAGGCAGCGCAGCACAGAGGCCACAAGATGATTCATTCACTCAATCACTGAGCACTCATCATGGTGTGGAGCCAATCCTAGCTCACAGTGGGCAAGAGGTGAGGTACCTGTCCAGGTACAGGCTCAGTTCATCACAACTAGGGGTCAATTTAGAGTCACTGATTAACCGATTAACCTGAAGATCTTTGGACTGCGGGAGGAAGCTGGAGTACCTGGAAAGTCCCCACGCAGACACGGGAAAATCATACACACTCTACACAAAAAGGCCCCAGCCGGCTGTGATACAACAGCGCTAACCACTGCACCACCCGACCACGGGATAATACAAACAAACAAAGTATTTAATCCTTTTTTGTTGTATTAAATAATCCCCAGCACAGACACCATCCTCCATTCTACATACATTGTACTGATAATCAAACAACCAAAGCCAGAGTCTCCGAAGTCACACACAAACCACATGTACGCTGCCTTTACTTAAGCGGATAAGTCCGAGGCAAAGCCGTCTCACAATCTGATTATTCAATTGTATAGAGGCAGGGCTCCCGCTGGGTCTATTACAGCCTGTTGGTGTCCTGTAAACAGCTAAAACTGCTTGTTCACTCCCGAGGCTATTGACATACTGTCTGTTAATGAATGGGGGGATCAAAGAGAAAGGAAAATGCATGCGAGGGCCTCACATGGGAGGATGAAAGAACAGGTATTGAGTTAATATGAAACCACCAAGAGACTTTGGAAAACATATTGAGGCCAGCTTCAGAGGTTTTTCTTTTTCCTCCTCTGAGGAATGTGACAAATCCATATAAATTGCCTCATTAATACGGCGGTAACAACATGAAAAAATGAAGGAATGGTTGGCTGTCAGGGTGATTGGGTAGTCTGAACGTTATCCTGCTTAACCCTCGTGGGTATGTATATCGGTCAGCTGTTATGAAATGTATAGGAAAGTACCTATGTTTAGCCCTGTGTCCACCTCTGCTAATAAAACGTCACCCTAATTTTCTTTGTGCGATAAATTAGCTCCCACAGATGCTTCGGAAACCCTTAAAGGACTGGAGATCAGGATCAGAGCTGCAGCACAGCTAACCGGACAGAAAAACCTTCTGCTCCGCGGCCATCACTCAGCACAGCTGCTACTGACCTGTCCTTAATCTTGTTGGTCCGCTCCACTGCGTCAATGTCCATCCGAATCTTGTACTTGACATGCGGAGGCACACTTGTGGTCCACGGATACATCTCCATGAAGACCACGCCGGCCCAAAACTTGTTCTCCTCCAGGAGGTACAAGGCCTGATGCGTCATCTGGGACTCATCTGTGTAACCCACAAACTTATCCAGATTGATGCACTGTAAGCAGAGGAGAAAGGAGTGTCTTATGTCAGGGAGATGTTTTCTGCCGCAGCGGTTAGACTGCATGAATACATGTGTGTCCATGCATTATGAATGAGCTGCGACGTTCACTGTGCACTGATAAGGAAACAACTGACAGGTAAAACCGCTGAGTATCAAACCTCAAAACCTCTGGACTATAATTTATTAAGTACTTATAATTTATTAAACAGAGTATATATATACAGTGACTAATCTTTACATTTTAGGCTCAATCATCTTAAAACATTGTGTCATCTTCTACCATAAAATAGTAGCACTGTGGAGACTGTGTTGTCCCAGAAAAGAAACTGGGCAAGCGGGTGATGTGACCATGCTCAGCAGCCTCTGCAGACATAAAGACAGAGGCGAGGGACAGAAGAGGACAGTGACAGAACAAGCTGAGAAAACGCAGGACAATGGGACAGACTTTTAGTTGCTGCTGAGAGCTTTGTGAAATAAAAGGCTGAAAGACGCCGAGCTGGACAAGTCCATAATATTAGCCGGCGGCTTTGTCTTGTGCTGCTGACCTTGCTTGTTGTTTGGCTGTTAGCAGAGTTGCTTGTGATCATAAGAAATGTAATCGTAACAAAAACAGGTTATTTTTATGCAGCGTTGCTTAAAACAAACCACAAACCAAACAAAGAGAAACTGTCTCCTGGTGTTGGAGTAAGAAAAATATGTCTCTGTTCTTCAAACTAGTTTAAAAGGGTAATAATAAAAGTGTAATTCTCATATTCATATTCCGTTGGCACCAAAACAGTTTCAAACCCTGCCCTCATAGACTGTGTGTAATTATGTGAATTCCCATTAGCAGAACCATCTTTCAGCGAGGCGATCTGGTGACATGGGAAAATCACATGCACTGCTACATGGAGAAACATACACACACGTATACCAACACACACGCACACACGCTGTCTCCCTCTCTATGAAACATACGTAATTGCCATGTGAAACTCCCACCCTACACACACACATACACACACACCGCTCTGTACACCGTGTCTAATGTCTCCATTCACGTTACTGTACAATACCCCGAGAGCGCTCAAAGGAAGACGAGAGACCACTTCCCCATTCATCTTTACGGAACTATACATTCACCGCACAATAATGTTGGGCTCGGAGATGGGCTGAGAAGAAAGACCCTCGCTGATACACATGTTCCAATAGGATTTCAGTGTGAGAAACATACCCCTGACAGAGGGAGAGGACCTAACGCTAACTGCAGCAGTTATCCTATGGCCCAGTACTGGCTGACAGCTATATCTAATTGGCTAAACCGCCTGGGTTTGTTTGTGAGGCTCTGAAGGGTCTCGACGCTGAACTTGGAGACAAAGGACAGACTGAGATGCCTGCACTGATAGGGCTCTCTTCAAAACCTCAACCCCCTGGCCCCTTTAAATCAGACGAGGGAAGGCGTGAAGGATGGATAGAGTGATTTGCCCCCTTTTTATTTCACAGACGCGAGGGTCTGTTTCAATGCACTAAAACAGCACTGAGCTCATTGGGGGGGGTGACTCACTCCCACCTACTCTCCACTTTATCACCGGCTCCACAATGGAAACACAGGAGGGGGGTGACAGGAGGCTTGTTCTCCCCACCTTTCAGCCTACTGGACGGGAAAGCGGCTCTATAGCCGTGCTAAGTGGCCTGCTCTGTTTCAAAGGGGGCCTGGCTGCAATCTCCTGGGAGCAGACCTGGAAGACTGATGCACCTGTCTGGAGAACTGAGAGACGGTCTTACAAAAAAGGCTGAACACTTTGTGCCGGGAATTCACAACATTTGGAAAATAGTGACTGAAAAAAACAGAAGAAGAAAAGAAGGCCTATTCTTTATGAATGATATGATTCGGATGTTTGCTGACCTCTGCGTACTGGTTGAACATGCGGATCATCTGGTCAGCGACGGTAAAAATGTTCCTCCAGTCAAAGTTGGGCATGCCCGGCTCCCTCCATTCGTCTGGACCGTTGTACAGGAAGTTAAGAATGTCTCTGGTTGTAAAGTTAGAGTCTCCAAAACTGTTGTCCATGAAGTTCATCACTGTTGGGTTTCTCAGGGTGTCCTGCATTTGATTGAGACACAAGACTTAAATTATTTAAGGAGACAAACAGCAAGAGGTATTTAGTTGGCTTAAATATAATTCATTTTCACCAGATTTGCAGATTTTTGAGTCTAAAACTAAAAAACATTTGTATTCTACTTTCTGTTAGCAGTCTTTAAATACAGAAGATGTTGTGAGGGTCAAAGGGGGTGAAATAAATCAAGTTTTTACAGTGGAAGTGAGAAGCAATTTTATTAAAGTTGTGGCCCAAATGTGACTTAAACCCATCGCACGGATCGTGTCCATACATCTGCAGATGATCGGTTGCTTTTGACGTTGTTGGAATTGAGGATTATTTCCAGTACGTTGCAAATCAAAGGTCTTGATGGCGGCACTGTTGTTGGACTGCGTCTGTGTGTGCATGCAGTGTTCGTACCCTGATCATGTTCATCTGGACGCTGTTGTAGAAGAAAGTCCAGAGCTGAGGTCCCAACTCCTCCCAGGCCTTGGCCATGTTCTTTAACCTCTCTAACTCCTCGAATGTTGTGTTGGCCTGCAGCACACACCCACACACACACACACACACCAAGTCAATGCATGCTGATTAAAAGAGTGCTGTGTTTTACTTGTTAGAGTGAATATTTTCCTATCATATCAAATGTCAGAGTCAGACAGCAGTGAGAGCCATGAAACTTGAACATTTCATTTATCCAACTCTGAACTGCATTACTCTTCAAACTACAAACGGGTGGACAGTTACGTTTTCTGGCTAAACTCTCATCAACAAACCTCATCTTGAAATTGAGATCTTATGTCTCATCTCATCTTATGTGACGGGCTGAAAAACATTCAGCCTGCCACTTCATCGTTGCACCACCCTCACACTCAATTTATTGTTCAGTCCTCCCCTCCTCTTCCCTTCCCTCACACTGCCTCCCCTGTCCTTCCACCCTCCTTTGCTTCGGTAGTCAGCTCATTCCTAAGAGGGGTGGGGGCTTGGACGCATATAAACAGATACTGAAAGTGGTCAAAAAAAAAAAAAGGACAGGAAAAAGTGAGTTGAGAAACAGAGAGAGGTGAGGGGTCGGAGCAGGAGGTGGTCCCTCTTACACTCTTTAATATCTTGCGGACGGCAGGGGAGTCGGGGGTGTACAGGATTTTTCCCATCAGCAGGGGCTTGACCGAATTCCACACAATTTTCGTAACAGGGTTGGACTCCAGGTTTTGCATCAGGGAGTTGCAGAAGGGAGCTGCGGGTAGAAGAATTGCAAAAACACTGAGTTGATAAGGAGAAGAATAGAGATAGAAGAGGAGAAAACAAAAGAGAAGCAAAGATAAGACACAGTGACTTCAGATGCTAGCAATGAAGTTATAACACTTGTGTATGTTAAATGAGTCGTACAGCGCTGACCAAGCAGCTTTACAGTGATTTCTAGAGTCTGGTTCAGACAAACTGATTCATTCTGCGCTCACTAAAATGTCTGATTATGACTATAAAAATGCAGAAAACAGGAGAAGATGTTCACAGATGGTCAGTATGTGCGCTGAATGTGGCTGATATTTGTTGTTGTTGGGGATTTCTGCTGCACATTGCAATGCACTGCAGAAACAGAGGAGTGGCTCACAGCTGGAAAAAATGAAAATGATTCCGGATCATTCCAGAAACGCACAAAGAAAACGAGAGTATTAAATTTGAACTTTGGAAAAAACATCTTTTTGTTTTCCCACTGTGAAGTTTGGCAGTCGCCTTCCAAAGCAAAGTAAAATAACCAGTAATATGCACACTGACAACTGAAATGTTATGAGATACATAAATATGAATATGTCACATCTCATATGATAAACTATAAGTTATACTGCTCCACACTACAGAAGAGTCTTTTGCAGTTCGACGTCTTCACTTACTGGCAGAGTCGTCATAGACATAGTTGCGGCTCTTGGTGCCATTGACCCCCAGAAACACCTTGTAGTTGTTGTCCTCATACCAGTTGAAGGACAGGACCCTGGAGCCGCCTCCCTCCGGGTATCCACAGAAGAGGCTCGACACCCTGGACATCAACTCCGTGAATGACGAAGGACCCCCGGCTTGAAACAGAGAGGAAACCGCCTTCAGGAGCTCCTGAGAGCTCTCCCGCTCCATCAGCTGTGAAAGTCACACAGAGGTTCTCTCAGCGATCAACATACCGACAACACCTGATAGATTCATCAGCAACTTAACAACTACGAGGAAGTTTGTCCATGCCACCGTCGCCATGTGCCTGCTCGTGGTGGGAGCTGTTGAGTGTTTTGATATGATTTTGTGCTAGGCAACTGTCACGCACTGCAAGAAGGTTCCTGGTTCAAACCCCAGTGGAGTTTACACGTTCTCCTCAGGTCTGGGTTCTCTCCGGGTGACTGGTGGTGACTCTAAATTGGCCGTAGGTGAGAATGTGAGTGTGAATGGTAGTTTGTCTCTATGTGCCCTGTGATGAGCTGGTGGCTTGTCCGAGGTGTACCTGGGATAGGCTCTAGAGCGCTTTGCCTCAGCTCGATAGCTTTCAGCTGTTTGACCTTTTGTCGGATAATTATTTACATGACAGGGATATTTATGTCCGTCGCATTCATTCATACTGAATGGATTGCATAAGATAAACTATGAGGAGAAAACAATAGTTTGAAAGATAAGCAAACATGTTGGACGGACGTCTTTGCTCACTTTACGAGGATAGTCGGAGGGTGGACTAAATATCCTCCTATTGATAGAACAAAAATAGAGTCCTACAGAGTGCATTTCTCCCCGGTGTGTATCATTTCCTTCTTAAAGAAAGAGGGAGCGGGTTGCCAATAATTTTGAGTGGATGCTAACACATCGCTCCAAAGATAATGGGTGAAGCTGAAATGCTGGAAAAATCGGAGAAATGACTGTTTGAAATCTTTAGATGATCTCATGCGGGATCAGATTTTAGGTGGAGTTCCAGGAGTATTTCTTCATGAGCCTTCTTTAGAAATAATATTAAATACAATTCTCACTCAGGATTAAATGTTCACCATATTGCAACACTGATAATCAAACTGGTTTCAGAGAGAAGATGACTCATTGCTTTTCTACGTCCCCCACTCGAAGCAAACGTATGAAGACGCACACACACACACACACACACACACACACACTAAAACACAAGCCTGATTTATTTGGCTTTCACTCCCTTTTCCTCCCTTTTCTTATTCCTCATTTCACACAAACACACACACACACACTCACTGAATTGGGAGGAAGGAGAGGTGGGTAATGAGAGCATTTGGCTCGACTTTCTGTCACCACGGTGATACGAAGGTCCCACCTACAGGATGTGTCACCTCAAAGGAATGCCCCCACCCCCTCCCACCCCTCTCTCTCTCGTTCACTCTCGCACACCCTGGCTAAGGTGATGATGGGATACACACCACCCCCCCTGGGACATACAGTGAACGTGCCGAAACACACAACCCAACTCTTCTTTGTTGTGTGTGTGTGTGTGTGTGTGTGTGTGTGTGTGTGTGAGTAAGTATGTAACTATAACAGCAGGTAGAGATGTCATTCATAAACACACATAACAAGATTAACGAAGAAAAGGCCATTTTAAATATGTTAATGTACTGCACCTGTTATATTATGTTTCCATTTCTATTCTATTCCATATTCACACTATAACCCTGAGCTTTAAGTAAAAGAGCTGATATGTATAGTATATACTGCACATGTGTGTGTACAGTATGTAAGAGAAAACGTGTGTGAGAAAACTCCACCTGCTGATGATAAAGTTCAAGTGATAAGAAGAAACCGACCATGCAGTGAGAACGTTTTGTCAATTATTCGGTTATTTTCTGGCATCTTCAGTTTTATTAGATAGTGATTGCTGCAGAGGCTGACTGCAGATTCATAGGAGAGAGAGATGGGGGGGATGACATGCAGCAAAGGAGCCAGGCTGGAATTGAATTCAGGTTGCTGCTGTAAGGACTTCAGACGTGATGGATGGAGCGCGCAGGTGAGCTACTGAGCCGCCTCTATTATGTGTTACTCCAATAACTATACTAATAATATCTATTGCTCTCTCTACAATGTCTTCTATTCTGTTCTCTGCAATATATATTCTATTATGACTGAATTCTGTAAAATCTATCTACAAAAATCTATTTTCTTGTATCTCTCCACAATGTTTGTTTTAAAATGAGATAAACCTCGAAGTCTGTGTAAAGGCAATTCTGAGATTTCTTTCAAAACACATCAAATATGTTGGAAAATAGTTGCTGAAAACACATGAAAAGACTTATATAAATGAAATGTGGAGTTATTTTTTTAGGATTTTGTGGGCGGTCCTTAAACGGTGGCTCGATGACACGCTGAGGCCACCCTGAGCATTCCCTGCAGCCCTTTCTATTCTATTCTATTTCTCTACAATGTCTATTATTTTACATTCTCTTCTGTTTCTTTGTTCTAGTCTGTTCTATTTTGTTCTTTTACCATTTTTTTATACTTCCTGTCTATTCTTTTCTATTTTTCTACAACACACACCCTCACACTCACACACCCATATCACGTGAAAACATATCAGTGCTTGTACTTTACACATGTACACATGTGCGCCCCCTTCGCATTGTTGAGCCCGTCACTCAGCCTCCTCCTCCGTGAGCGATTCTCAAACAGGGAGCAGAGGAAGAGGCGAGTTTCCTGTGGGGCTAAAAATACTGCTGCCTCTGATCCTGCAGGACCGAAGAGGAGAAGGAGAGAGGAGCATGACCTGGGGGGGGAGGATAGATGGACTTTGGAGCACTTACAACTTGGATTTGCCCCGCGACTGCCTTAAGAACCCGGCCCCAGAAGTGCAGGTCAATCCCCTCAGAGTTACTGTCCAGAACTTGAGGCATCTGGGGAGCGAAAAAAGTCACAAGACGCAGCGTTAAGAGATCAAAATAGATAAAATGAAGGATTAAACACAATTTACTCTTTGTGCTTTTACAGGATGTGATCGTCACCTCTTTTTATATCATGCCCCGTGATAGCCTTAGACAAACAAACACATTCAAGCCCAGCAAGAAAGCAGTCGAGCAGAAACCTGGAAAAGCACTTCTAAGAAATGTTTGCCTCTAACAGGAAACCATTTTCTTCACCCAGACTTCACAGTGAGTGCAACCAGCAACCTGCTGGGGAAAACCACATCACACTTTCCATTCAGCCTTCCTTTTTTTTGTCATGCAATTTTAGTTTGCGTTCATGGAGGAACTGACCCTGTACCAACCCTGAAATCCATCAGTTGTTCAATATACGGAAACTCTCTAACATCATTCCCCTCAAGCTCCTTCAGAGACTTTATCTTCTTCAGAAACCATTAGCGGTAGGTGTTAGAAAATGCCTGGTCAGGGCAGAGTGCTGCTGAGGGCGATGGAAAAGACAAACACACACACACACATGTGATATCCTTCCTCTCGCATTCCTCGTACTTGCATTTCAATGAACGAAGGAAGGAGGGAGAGGCTGTGCGAGGGAATGGGAAGTGTCGAGAGGTGGATGGCAGGAGGGAGTCAGGAGCGTAATGACGGGAGTAAAATTGACAAGGCAGAGGTCACTGTGGTAATGAGCTTTAAACTTAACAGAGTTAATAGGTTAGAGGTACAGATCCCCAACTAAGATGCTACTGTACTACTAATACGAGCTGTATGTACGCTTATAGATGAGTCAAGAGTCATATTTCTCTGATATTCACTGAAAAAGAACAGCTGACAATAATTCAATCCAATAAACAATATTACGACCTACAGCCTCAGACTGCACCTACATGACGGGCTGCTGTACTAGATTACATCATACTGTGATGTAAAGCAATCTGACTTCAGCAATGTTTTATTTTTTGCACTTTATTTTTTGCATTTTTCAGCCCAGAAGGGACAAACCGGAGCGTGAAGTGAGGGATATTCAGTCGGTTGCAATCCTCAGTTTCATCATTCAATTCTACACACTTGACCTTTTAAAGAGAGGAAAGACCAAACATAAAAACGCAGATAAAATAATCTCACCAAGGTTTTTGTTTTTTTGGAGATCACATACTAAAAACATTAAAAAATAAATAACTTCATCCTCAAGATAATAAAATGATCAGTCTGTTGATTTGATTGGCATTTATTCTGTAAGGTTCTATTTGAATATCTGTCTCTAACATCTACTCAGTCTTCTCAGTCCTTTACTGTGTTAGTCCTACGGCCAAGTTTTCTAGCAACAACCAGGTGTGCCGGCAGCTATGTTGACTGAACTCTTTAGAGCGGCACATGCTGGTAATGTATTTATACGGGATACAGCTTCACGTCTTACAGAGTTCCTCGCAGGCTGTAGGTGGGTACGAGCTAAACCCATTAGAGAAACAGGCCAAGAGGGATAATGACAA
Organism: Nibea coibor; assembly: GCA_023373845.1. Classification (NCBI taxonomy): domain Eukaryota; kingdom Metazoa; phylum Chordata; class Actinopteri; family Sciaenidae; genus Nibea; species Nibea coibor. Next base: position 5,675,760 of record CM041725.1, read on the forward strand.
CACGCTGAGCCAGTCACCTGACTCACTCAGGCTGAACCTTAGGAGGGCGTTGAGGGGGAAAGGTTTAAATATAGTACAGTTTGTTGATGTGTCTGCTTTCTTTTAATACTATTATTATCTTCTGTGTTATACGGTAAAATATGCTGATCTACTCCGCAATATTCCACAAATATATTCAGATAAATAACAAATAAGGATGATCTGTGACTTGTGGTTGTTCTGCCTCCTCAGTGTTTATTGCTTTAAGTAAATGGAGCGTGCGGTTTATTCCAAGACTCAAAATAAAGTCAGTGAACAGGTCTGGCAGAGTCTCCTACAAGCTACCGCAGGCCTCTAGTCAGCTTTACATAGGACTATAACTGATATCATGCTATAGATCATGACAAAAAATCACTATTCTAGCAGCACAGACACATCTTAATGCAATCATATCAATGCAGAATGATAGAGCCGTTATGGTTCATCTACAGAACCAATATCACAGTGTTAACTTGATCCAGCTAACATAATTAACAGGCTAATGCACTGTTAAATATTATTGTTTGTTTATTACATTGCTCCTGGCCTCTTGTCACTGACTTAGCATGTCTAAGCACAGGAAAGGTTCTCAGTTTATTTTTATTGGAGCACATAGCAAAAAACAAAAGGCCTGGGTTAATTAGAGCTCCATTGCACTGGGTGAAACTTCATTCATTGCTGTAAACACACATGAAAACTGGAGTTCATTTCGACTGTCAAGCTGATAGAAGTACTTGCTATAGCACCAAAATTAAATCAACAGGAACTAGTGGGGCCTCAAGCTAAGTGCTACTGACTCAGACATGGAAGTCATAAACTCATAAGCTCATTGTTGTGATGTTTTTTATGAGATTGTTGACAATATGAAATAAAGAATAACCATTCTTATCCTTTAAGATGGTGTGATGGAAAAAATGACCCCGCTCACTCGCTGGCTGGCATCAACCTCAAAGCTGAGCAAAGTTTGAACATCTGTGATACAACTTCCGCATAATTGTCAATTCTGTGTAAAGAGTGAATTTACTGTAAACAAATGAGACAGAAAGACTGCTAGTCCCTGTGGCCATCATTGCCAGGACAGGAAGAAAGACGTATTTCCAGCGAGCGCGGCCTTCAGAGGATCTCTCAGTGGAAATAATAAGAAAGAAAAAAGCAAATACAGGGAAGAAAGGATGGATGTAAGGATCCATGTCCACTTCACAGAAGGATGCAATGAAGCTCATCATACAGTGTAAGAGTGGGAAGTTTGAGACGTTTATGAGCTCACCACTTTCAAGATTTTGTAGAAGTCCAGGTTAGCATAGAGGACGTCCTCTATCCTCTGCAGCTTCTGCTGGCTGAGGGCGCACATGGCATTACGGAGCCCGTGGAGCCCCATGCGAGTGGGAAAGATGATGAAGCGCTCCAGCAGGGCCTGACTGCAGGCTATGTCTTTGAGCTGCAGGTCCGGGATACCGAAGGCGAACTGGAGAACATGAAAACAAAGGGAAAGGGTTGGTTTTTTCATTTTTCATTGCAATGGCCTGAAAATATATAGTAAAGACTGCACCTGTTCTACTCGTATTCTTGCATTGACGAACTGGTAGACTAAAGAATCAGAAAGAGGGACGTCTCGCAAGAGGAACGCTGTGAAAACTTCGTCATCCTTCAGGATATCATCTATCTTCAGCCCACGTCCTAGACAGAAAATTCAAGAGCAGATAGTGCGAAAAGGTTAGACGGTATTGACCCGACCAGCGCTGGACTACACAGAGGAAATGATTCATGGCAAGGCACGTTGGCAGGGGTCTAATATTTGCTCAGTGGGAAAGTCCAGGGAGCAAGAGGATGTGTGTTTCTACGCACATTCCTGCTAACAGGTCAAGTTAATTTCGTTGGAAGTAATATGAAGATGAACATTTTTATGGGTGCCTTCAGGCCATGAACAGTTCTGTGGAATTATATACCACCAATCTAGATAAATCTTTCTGTAGCTGTCATATGCTTTTTTTAATATGGAGAAGTGATTACCCAAAGATGGGCACACGCGTCTTCCTATCTTTAAAGGTTACCAATAATGAGAGTTTTCATCCACCAGTTGGTCGAGAAATAAAAATGAAACTCTGAACGTCAGAATTTTTTTTAATGAAAAGAAAGTGAGGAGGTGTTATGATGAACAAAACACCTTTGGAAAGAGGATGTGCAGATGACAGCATTGTTGTGAAAGATCATTGTGTTGCCAGTGTTTCCTGTAAATTACATCCAAACCTCGATTTTACAGCTTGTCCAGAAAGCTTCGATCAAACATAGCTGACTTGTGTTGAGTTTTTAAGTGCTACTGCCTGAACCATTTCCTCATATCTGACCTTTACCTGCGACCACAAATGGGTTGTTGCGTAACGTGTCCATGAAGTTTGAGAAGGATGACATTTCACGCCAAACACGACCCAGCTGCTGGACCTCTGTCTCGTTGAGCAGAAGCTCTTGGACGTCAATGTAGAACCGCGCCAAACTGGAACAAGCCAAAAAACACCCAAAATGAGTTGAATTCATGAACTTTTATAGGTTAGTAAATGATCGAGCTACGGTGGATGTTGAAGGTTTGAGGGTGATGAGGCTTACACTGAGTTGTTATAGTTGGAGACGACACCTGGAGACTCGCCTCTGGTCGGGTATCTGAAGCAGGGGTTGTTAGCGTTGCAGAAGATGCCCTGGATCCACGGCAAAATTCCCGCTGAAGGCATGGCCTTGTTGGGGAAATGACCTGAAGAAACCAAACATTTGAAGCCATGTGAGGCCTTTTTAAGTGATTAGTTGCCTAAAGGTCAATGTCCCAATGACATGAGTACTTCGGACATTAGTACTGCCTTGAAGAATTTCAATAAAGAGATTACTTAAAAGTTCCTTCTTACATTCATGTTGTTGATACAGTGGGTTGGCCTTCCTCAGCCACACCAGACCTATGAATAACAACACTGGCCAGCAGATCTCAACAAGGAAGCGGACCTGAGCACAAACAAGTACAATGTGAGTTATACAAAGTGAATCATATTCAGCTTCTGTTGGGATTCTATCAGAGAGCCGTTGGACCTTGTGGTACTACTGGTTTGGTCTAACTTCATTGACATTAAGGGCAGCACCTTCTGTCTCTTGCGGAGAGTCCAGTTCTTCCACAGTAACAGGCGGATTTGCGAGCCTGTATTCATTGCTCCGCAGCTTTACCCCTGGACGGGGTCATCAGACTGTGGCAAACCTGCAGATACATGACTCCATCAGTGATGACGCGTTGTTAATCTCTAACAAAGACATTGGATTATTGAGCCATGTGGGCAAAAAGACCCAGGACTCCAGGTTCTTGGGTCTGGATTTAAGACTACTTGTTCTGGATTGAATTCTGTTGTATCTGAAACATTTAAAGATATACTTCACCACACGTGTTTGATTTGTTTAGTCGATCTCTAACTTTCCATTATCTATGGACAACTGTATCTGGCTTGTAGCTTTAACTTTTATTTGTTTGAGGTGATGACTTGACTACAGCCTCGGACAGACCATCCTTCAAACCACTTTTTGGAAAGCAAAATTCCTGCTGCTTCCAGCTTTAAGGTGCACTGTGGTGCACATGGTGGCAAAATTACGGGAATGTATGGCCCAAACATGAAGTGACACGTGTATGCACATAAATCAGCGCATCTGACTGAAAAATGCTGCTCGTACCTACACTATCGTACAGAGAAATTCATTTTGGAGCTGAGCAGTGAGAAAAAACAACCCTGAAATGCGAATCACATACAGGTTGGGTGCAAATGACCTCAGAGAATGTCGGACACGAAGAGTAATTTGTTCAGTGACATGTCCAATAGATTACTGGCAGACCGAAGGTGGAGGGAAGTAAACAGTTTGTCCAGAAAAACAAGAAGGGCGAACACTGAACAACAAGAGCAGAAACTGTCAACGTGTCTGACTGAAATCACCTTATTACCCAAACAGTAATTACACATGACAGCACTTCCTTCCACAAGATTGACAGCAACCTGTAGCTGTTTTTGTGGCTCATCATAAAAAGAAAACTGCCGCATGCTTGAAGTAAGAATCCATAAAGGTTAAAAAAAACATGTTTAAAAGGCATCCACGTCTCATCATTATGTTTCCATTAGAAAAACTAAAACAGTAATTAGCCACCACACACCTGTCAGCTCGTACATGATCTTACAGCACATCCTATTTTGTCAACAGACGAACAGAGCAGTTAAATCCGATGCTTACCTCTTACGGAAAGATAAAAAAGTCGTACGACATCTAGAGAAACATCTTCACAAACAAGCTAAAGTAATGGAAAATAGTAACCAAGGTAGAAGAGCTCCGTACGACTGAGCTGACCACTCTCTCTCTCTCTCTCTGTCTCTCTCTCTCCCCCCAATGCCTGCAGGTCAGCAGCACTCCTAATCTGATCTGCTCTAATCTCCCAGCTCAACATGGGCAGGCAGAAAAAAGACAACAGTCATCCATTTTAAGGCAGAATTAGGGGGGATACGTGCTGGAGAGGGCACTGGTCGAGTACAAGGGAAAGATTGCCCTTTGCCAGAAGGACAGGAACCACACAACAAAGTGTCCACGAGCAAAATCCACCTGCACACTTCCTGTCACTGTGCAACAAAGTGTTTCACCTTAACAGCTAGGAAATAAACCGGTCTTGACTTAGTTACACAGCAGCAGCAGCAGAGTCTGGCAGACTCACAGGTGAAATGTTTGTTGTTGCCTTTGTGTCGCACACGTCTGAAATGACTCACTCCTCTGAGCGGCTCGATGAGGTGGAGCAGGTGACATGGGTGATTAGGTTTGCAGAATGTGAGGACAGCAACGACTTGAACCTGCTGTGAACTACAGACACAGCTTACCGTAAAACTGAGGTAAATTCAAAGGCTTAAGCCTGCGCGACATCCTGGTGGCTCAGGTAGCTCAGTGCCACACTAATCCGGCATCTCTGATTTTGTCAAATAGAGAAAATTTTAGCAAAAAAATCTGAGGTTGAAATACAAAACAGGATGTGATGTCACAGGTAGTATAAATAATAGACCTTAATTAAACTTAAAGTCTGGACTAAAGACTAAAGTCTGGTTCTCTGTGGCACTGAGCAGACAGCAGCATAGAGCTGAAACAACAGAACAACAAAAAAATTGTTGGCGACTATGTAAATTTTTCAAGCAAAAAACACAAAATATTTTGTTTTCAGGGTCTTAAATGTGAGAATGATCTGCTTTTCTCTGTGTTTTAGCTCAAATTGTAGCTAATTTTCTACAACTTTCTCTCATTTTATAGACTAAAACATTCATAGATAATGAAAATAATTAGTAGTTGCAGCCCTGATACCAGTCCACTGTCTCTCTGATTTGTCCTGTACAGTAAATCACTGTCCACGTGTGTGACGGACACACATATTTGTCTTCATTCAAATATGACGCTTGTTCTCTGAAAAAAAAAAAAAACTGGAGCAGAAGTTTAACAGTTTAAACTACATTTTTAATTTTGCAGCAGACACTGTTGCATGTCATTTTTTCTTTTTGTATAGTCACAAATAAAAAAATGCGATGAGACAAACTTACTGTGACGAACATGCAGTATGTATGAATGAATATTAAAAAACAAAAACGTAAACAGATACATAAGGCTTACATACTGAGAAGAAGATGTACCAATCACATCACCGCTACAAGTGGACACATTTGAACGATGCTGAACTCTCATGTTAAAAACACTTCCATCTGTTCCTCGTGGGATAAAATACATCAAATTAAAGCACATTTTTAACATAAAAGGCAACATTAGAATTGGAACCTGCATTAAGTGCATTGTGTGATTACATTAAAAATATAATTTTGTTACAAACATGAACTTAACTGTTCAGTTCAAACGAGGAAAATGAGACGATTCTTTACAGGTGTGTCAATTTGTGGTTGGCAACTTTTCTTGGACATAAAAATAAAAATAGACCATTCGTGTGTGTGTGTTTTTTTTTAAGAACGCGACACAAAACATTCAACGTTGCATCAGTATTTGCTTGTTTTGAATGCTCGGGAGACTTGAACATGTAAAATAAAATATATTAGTACTTATAACACTTTCATGGTTTATTTTCACAGGCCTAGATTTTCTCCCACCCTCAGCCTTTATGATAAAATGTTTCCCCCTGTATACACTATGGCACAGATACATTAATATTTACAGATATAACGTGTGTTCTTTTTTATTTTTGGCGTCAGACAAAATGAGCCTCTCTGTGTTCGAGCTCCTGCAGCCGCCGAGGTCGCAGTCTTTGGTAGATGGGTTTATTCTCGCTGGGGCTGAGGTCTTCGGGGCTGTTTGGGGTCGAAAGATTAGAAGAGGTCGAGCCCCCTGGGTCAATGGCGCTGTCGGTGGAGTCCTGTGTCTGGAGCCGCGTCTGTGGGGGGCTTGTAAGGGCAAGGGACGGCGTGACTACCTCGGCGGGTTTGATGGGGGCGAGCGATGAGGCGGTGGTGGCAGTGGTGGTGGTGGTGATGGTGGTCACAGTAGTAGTCCAGTTTGGAAGCGTCCTAGCTCTGCTGTTAATGGAAGGAGGGGGCTTGTAGAAAGTTCCAGGAGGGGGCTGCAGAGTTCTCGGTGCCCTGAGCGTTAGAGGAGGGTTTGACAAGCTTCTGGCCTCACTGACTGAGTTATCTGTGTCATTTTCCCTTTTAGAAGTCCAGACAGGCTTCACGGACACTGTGTAAGGGCTGTTGGAGAATATGGTGCTCACACTACTCGTAGTAGTGAGCACAGAGGCAGTTGTTGCCGCTGAGCTTACGGTGACCGGCATCGATGCCTTTACAGGTTGTACTCCAGAGCTGGCGGGTGGCAGGTTGGCCACAATCATCGCAGTTCTCGGTGTAACATCATAGTGCTTGTACTTCCTGTCCCACGTCCTCCTCTGCATTGTCTGCGTGTCAATGAAAGGAGTGATGTAGTAGGTGCTAAGCCTGGATGAGCCGCTCTGACGGGCCTTTTCTGTCTCTGGTATCTCCTGTATAGTTTCAGAGACGGGGTCCCGCTCAGCGGAGCTCGTGTCCGCGTTAGCAGCAGTGTTGCGGTTATTCCTCTCGCTGATCTGGACGGGGTTGGGCAGGCGTTCCAGCGGCATGCTGATCGGCCGAGACGCATGTCTGACACGCTGGTTGCGTAGTTGGACTTTTGGTGCCACGGTGGTGGTGGTGGAGGCGATGGTGGAGCTGGGACGGCCAAACACTAAGGTTGACCTCTGGACTTCTTCTCCGCCAGACGTCTGGATCCCGTTGAGTTTGTCCGGGGCTGAGACCTCTGTTCTGTCAGCTCCTGGCTGGACCTCCTGGACCTCATCCAGGATGTGTGAGGACGGGATTACTGAGGAGTATCTTTTGTACACTTTGGCACTCTGGAGGGACAAAAGAAACAATCTGATTACCTTCTGGAAACCATGATTTTTAACAAAACAAGGTGTTTCAAATTAAACCAATAACTGTAATAAAAAAAGCAAAAAACAAGAATGGAAACAAGAATAAAAGTCCTGAGTGTGATCACTCATCCACCATGGTGCCATCCCTCAGTGGACCTCCAACAGGCTTTGTCGAACTAATTTAAAACATGCACGACTGCAGAAGTGTTTCAAAAAAATTAAATGGTGAACTCTGTCTAAATGTCTCATTGCCCCTAAGATCTTTTTATAGACACATTACTAATCAAACAAACTTGCATCACTTTGACACAAAAAGAGAACATGCTCGATGGTCCGCCCCCGCTGCGGGCCCAGCAGAGCCCCGTCCGTCCTCACCTCTTTGATGTCCATCAGGGAGGTGGAGTGTCTGCTGAGGCGTTGCACCTTCTCTTGGGGGGTGAGTCTGGGGGACGCCTGGCCTGTCGTTGTGATTTCCGAGCTGGGGAGAAGCGATACGTCGAAGATCGTTTTGAAGTGTCGCACCAGCAGCTCGACCATCAGGGCCTGGTAGGGGTAGTCCACCAGGGAGGACAGGGACACCTCGGCGTCCGTCTGTCGCGGTTTGATCAGCGTGGGGCCAAAGATAATGCCCAGGTTACTCGCCGTCATCTTGTTCTCCTCTGCCTGCTCAGTCACTCTGTGGAAGTAAAGATTTCAGATGTTGTTTATATTGATCTGGACTGTAAGATACTGACATCCTGCAGACTAATATTGGTCTGTTTATAACATTTTAAAATTAGCCGCTCAGTGTTTCCTCTGGTGAGTAAATCACCCAAATCACGTTTCTGTCATATGATAATCCAAACGCCTCTGCAGTCACCTCTGAACATCCAAATAAAAACACCAAATCAAGGCCAGAAAGTCATCAGATTTAAATATAAATATGAGCTCATATTATCTAAAAATACTGGTGCTGTCAGATTAGAAAACCAACTAAACCAAATGAGAGCGTGTGTTTTATGTATTCTGTGTCACTTCCTCTGTGCTATAGGGAAGTTTCTGTTTCCCTTTATGTCTTATGAGGAAGTTTGTGTGTGTGTGTGCAGAAAAGGACGGACAGAAATCTTTATAGTGGACGAGCTCTGGGTGCTTGTTTGCGTCTCTTGCCTGTTAAGGTGTGCTATGAGGAAGCGCAGAGTCCTGTAGTTGGCCGGAGGCAGCTGCTGCAGAAAGTCTCTGATCTTGAAGATGACCCTGTTGAGCTGGACGCTCGGCCCGCTTTTCTCTCCCGTCTGAGGGCTCTGAGGTTTGTCAGCCTCCTCCACAATCACTCTCTGGCACTCTTTGGCCAAGCCGATGAATTCATTGTAGTATCGATATAGAATCAACGGCTCTGGTAACTGGAAGCAGACGGGAAACAGTGAAACTACCAGTGCATGCACACGAAATAAAATGTTTACCAATATGTAACAAAATGTATGTGATAATTAGGCCTACCTGTCTCAGATAGAGTTTGAGGACATTGCTGATGTCGTGAGGTGAGAGATCAGACAGCTCGACCAAGTCCTTCCCGTTTTCAAACGCCTGACAGAGCTTCTCCACGCGGGATTTGGCTCCATTCACACGATAGATCCCCTGTGAGGAAAACATTTTTACTGTAATCATGACACATCACAGACCCTTTGCTGGTTAAGGCGGGAAATAAGCTCAAGCGATAAAGATTAACCACTAGCCTACCTTGATGTTGAGCGCTCGACTCTCGATCTCAGACGTGCACTTCTTGATGATAAAGGGGATGCCATCTGGGCTGTTTTTTGCTGCTTGGGCAAAGTCGATACCAAACAGTTGGAGCCTGCCTTGCAGCTTTTTATGGCCACACTGGATAGCAAGCGTCTCCAGACACTTCTTATGACAGGCCAGGGAGCACTAGTGGAGGAAATGAGGCAGTTAAATAAAGAAATGAGTGGCTGATTTATCGATACTTAAACATAAAAACAACTTCTTAGACAAGTCAGCAGCCAAATGGCAACACACAGCAACATTTAGGGCTGGGTACTTTACCTCCTCACACTCGGCTCCGTGGAAAACCACCAGACTATCGCACTCTCTGCACTTAGACGGAGCTCGTAGTTTTCTCAGCTTGTGGGTTTGGGCAGCCTTCGACATCTGGGCGTTTCGGAAAGGACCGGGAGAACTGGCCGTCTCCGTCACCATCTCTGCCAGACCTGAAAATCAGAGCCGCTGGTGAGGGGAACTTAGTTGACAGGTGACTTCCTGCTTATACGCAGGACGATAAAAACTGAACCTCAGTGAAGCAAATAAAAAAAAAGTCTTTGTTGATTAGCATGTAAATGGTAACTTGGAGCTCCTGGTGGTAAATACATTCATTGAGAGCAACGATTCAATTAAGATATGATAATTAGTATAAATATAAAACTAACTGCATGCCTCTGGGCAGGTTAATGGTCAAATTCTGTCATAAAACTACAGAAAGGTGTTATTCTAATATTTGACTGCCTGCTCATGCAGGTTAGCACACAATTACATGTCAACTCACGTGAATTTCCCCCCCAGAAAATGTGGTCAAACAGAAGAGCTGCTCTGCTGCTACAATCCACAATGAGAAAATAAACAGACACGCTAACCGGGACAGCTCAGCATAGATACAGGAAGTGTAAGCTGAGGCCATACGCCAAAACTAACATGACTCCCATCTGTGCAGCTCCGTCCATAGCAAAAACATTACATGTAAGCGAAATTCACCACAGAGCCGGACCCATAAAAAAGCTCTAAATGAAGTGTGCAGAAGTCTCTAACTAGTTCACCCTGCCTTCCTCGAGTCCCCTGTCGCATAAATGAACACTATGACTGGCCGTTAGAGCGTACTCAAGCCCAGAATTGGTATACACGTTAGCATGTCTGAGAAGAGTGCACATAAAACGGTCATAAAGGGACAACACACACATGCACCAGCTTACCGTTATCTGAGGGTGATGGTGGCTCCCTCTCGTCCAGGTCATCAGCAGAGGACATGGTCCCGGTGGAGGGAGTCCTCGGCAGCCGTCGTTTGAAGTCTCCTGCACACATAGGAGTCGTGAATTTCGCCGCTCGGTGACGGATTGTAAACGTAAAAGGACATTATCCCGGGGCAGTACCGAGAACAGATAAGCCACAGAGCGCTACATGTGTGCATTTAGTGTTGAATAGCTTTGCACAGTGTGACAAGTAGTTTGAGCTGTAGGGGGAAGTGCACCAAGAGATGAGTAGTGCGTGGGTCTGGTGTGCAATGAGGAAGTTGAACTAAAAAGTTTATTATAGAAAGAAATACATAATGAGTTCATCTTCTTCTGGTTTTGTTGTGATTTGAGTGTCAAAATCGAGATTTCTCTTCTTCTTTTCTCCAAATGTTTCATTTAAATCTCCTTACCTGGACTGGCGGTCGGGGAGTCCATGGACCTCGACTCGCTGCTGCCTCCAGCGCTCTCCGAGTCACTGCACATCCCGCCCTGGCTCCCCTGACTACTGGAGGCCCAGGCTCTCAGCGTGGCCTGATTTCTGAGCGCTGCGAGAAAACACACAGACCAACGGTCACGTACAGAAAACAACAACAACAAAGAAATACAGTCGCATTTCTGGGGGGGAATTTACAGTGACATTTTCCGTTTAGTGATATTGTTAGTGTCAGTTTTGGTGGTCACCCAAATATTCCAGTCTTGTGAGAAGCAAGTAAGACACAACTCAAACTGTTATGACTTTAGTTTTGAGAACATTTCCATGACTCAGTGCACAGGGAAAATCCCACGTAAACATACAGCTGATCCAGCCTGCAGATAGCAACACACACGCACAATTATCCACGTCTGGAATCATGTTTATTTTTATGAGTAACAGATATTATACTTAATGTCTCTATGTTGCTACTGATCGTCTCCTGGGTTAATAACTGAGCGGGCACCTTGTATGTCTGTGCTGCTGTTGGACCTCCGCTCGCTGATCTTCGCAGGCCGGTGTAGAGGACTGTCCACTTCGTCCCCGCTCAGCACGTCGCAGGACGTGATGGATGCTTGCGACAGGTTGCCGTGGGAGGAGTGAGTGCTGCCCACTGACCTTTTGTTGAACACAAACCTGTGTGGGTGGAATGAAGTCGGCATTTAAGTTTAGGTGTGATGAATTCACCAGTAAGACAGAGCTCTGTTGTCCCAAAGCTCAGTGCTATTGTGTCACACAGTGTGTGTGTGTGTGTGTGTGTGTGTGTGTGTGGGGGTCTGTGAGAATTGCTGTTCAACACCGGTGACTAAAAAAAAAAAATGACATCACCAGGCTTTCAGCTGCTGGTACGTTATCTGTTTTGGTAACACCGACCACCAAAACTCCAACAGTCTGGTAGAGTGTTATGAATAAGCATGACACATTTCAATCTGCTGTGCCTAACCCTGCATTATATTACCTCTTCACTACACACACCTGTGGGATGAGCCACTCGACGGTTTTATAATCTCGTAGTTGCAAACAGATGTTGATAAAAGTCATTTAGTCAAAACTGCTGATTTTTTATGAGTTGTCTCAAATGAATTTCTGAAAAATAGACATGACTGTAAGACGGAAAGTGAAGATTAGGAACTGAAACTGAAATGTCGGCCAGCAGACCACGACAATATATGTCACGTTAAACACATCCGCGGGCCAATAATGCAAGTACAAACTAGTTTCAAGCGCTAAATGAAGCCACAAAGGAATTTTTCAGTCACTGTCAACATCTTTGATTTACGCCTTTCTGTAGCTACAAAAACATCATTAGTCCTGTCATTAACCTACTGCTAAGAAACTGAGGTTATCCAGCATTGCTTATTTTCTTAGTGGTAGTGAGTGTGTGTGTGTGTAGGAAGCTGATTCTGACATTGCTTTGACAATCTAAGTCGGGTCTTAGGGACAGAGCCAAACTCTCACGCTCACAATCTCCCCTGCTGCATTCTGCCTGCGCCACAGATATTTCCTGAGGAAGGGCAACAAATTCAACATGCATTCTGTCTCTCCTTCACTCTCCCCGTGCTCCCCCACCCACCCCCTCGTCTCACTCCCTTCCTCCCACTCTGACTCACAGTTACCTTTGCTGAAAGAAGAACTAGGCAATGAAGAACTTCTAAAAAAAAAAAGAGCTAGGAGTGACTTAAAGGTATTTTGAAACACTCTCTTCTAAAACTAAAGTATAATCGAAAACCAAACACAAGCTGCTTCATATCAGTCACGTGAGCAACAATCTGCCATGAAAGGCGGCATTTAAACTACAGTGAACCAATAAAACCAGTGGAGCAAGCAGATCTCAAATACTTGCACGAAGCTGAGGAGTTTAAGTCAGAGTCTGAAGATGTTCTTGCCCCATTTGAGACCATTTCCAGAATTTTAGTGTGAATCCATAGTTTCTTTGGTACCTGGTGCTGTCAGAGGAGATGGAGTCCGAGTGCACACGCTGTTTAGGCAGATTTCTGGGCAGGTTCCTGACAAACTCAGCGTAGCATTCGCCTGGTTCGTACAACTTGGCACTCTCGCTCATGGCCTGGTAGTGAGCAGGGAGGGACACAGTCTGCGCCTGCTGCATCTGAAACCAGTTCACTGTCACCTGAAGGACGAGAGATGATTCAAGGAAGTTGAATCAAATGATTGTGAATCGTTGGGAATTATTAATTATATTCAATTATGAACAGTTACTTTTCCTATTTCATATAAAGAAGATTTCTGTTCTCAACACTAATTTAAGCACTCCCTTAAAAAGGCTATGGCTATGTCAGTAGCTTCATCATAAATATTTGTATATATTTGTGCTCATTATGGTGGAATTTAGACCATTTAAATCACATGAGAACGTAAATACTGTGTACTCACAGCTTTGAGTGTGAGGTCACACTGGAAGACCATCTCTCGGATCTGTGTGAGGATGGTGCTCTTTGCGTTGGCCAGATCCATCTTCCTGACGCCTGCGTCAGCCATGCAGATCTGGTACTGGTCCTGGGCCTCCTCCGCCTGACCACAACAATGCGCACAGAGAATAGTGTGAGGGTGTGGATGAAATGCTTAATTACAAAGTGTGCTGAAACTGAACTGCAAAGCACTGCTATTACTTTGACAGCCAACAGGATGACAGAGCCGGCACACGCAGACATGCTAATATAAATTGCTCTGTTGTGGTGAACCCCACCTCTCAGATTATGTCATGTTTAATTAATAGAAGATGCTATTTATTATTTCCCCCCTGTCATCGTCTCCCCGGCCTACCTTCTGCAGAGCCTCCTCCTCCAGCTTCCTCTTCTTCTCCAGCTGTTTGTTACCAGCATTAGGCTGCTCCTCCTGGGAGCGGTTGGTTGATGACTGGGCTTTCTGGTGCTCCTCTCTCCTCTGGGCCTTCAGTGCTCGAGCCTTGCGCAGGGTTGCATCTGCCTCTTGCTGCCAAAAACACATGGATCGACCACAAACAGACATGAGATTTAAATATACGAGTGAGCACAGCACTTATCATTAATATAATCAGACACACCTCTGTGGTTGATTAATCTCGCCTGCGAGGTTCTAGTAAAGCTTGTAAACAGCCAGAGTTTTCAGAAAGTAGTGAAATGATTCATCCATGAAACAAACACTGCCTACAGAGTTAAATATTAAAACAACTCTTATTTCTCACACTGATGATGCAAATGTAAAATCTATGTTGTGTTTTTGCAGAATTGTTTGTCATGAATTAAATCTGACAAACTCCTGTCCGGCTGACAACATTTTAACATCCACTGTGGAACGCAGCCTTGTGTGTAATGCAAAGAGGAAGACGGGTAGATACAAGCGAGTAACAGGTATCTCAACAGGGATGTGTTACGTACCATTTTCTTCTGCTCCCTCTGCCACTGCTCCTTCAGGTCTTTCCTCAACTTGTCCAGTTCATTCTTACGGGCCAGGAGGGGCTGAGAAAAGTCAACAAATACACCGAGGTACACAGTTTCATCAGACCTTTTTCTGAATAACATTATTCTCAAAAGTTTTGCGCTGAAGATATGAAATGAAGGTGTTAACTACGTGAAAAATGTTTGGGTCCTGATCGGCAAATACAGATTACTGACGGGAATGTGGCATCATAGTGTTGAAAACTGTGCCTCATACTTCAAGAGTGATACATTTTGCACAGAAAGCAGGCACAGTCATGCTGTCTTTTTTTTCTCTTTTTTTTCGAGTGAATTTCACAATCCAACAAAAAGAAGATTTCACCCAACTGACTTGAAGGTAACACACTCAAGTGCCTTACCTGTATGAACTTATTGGTCTGAAGAGCCATGGCAGTTTGAATGAGCAGCTGTTTGTACTCGATGTCGTTCTTGAATGTGGAAACGTAGATGTCACTGAAGGGCATGTAATCCTTGGAGAAACGAAATAAAGAAATTAACATGTGAATAAGAATTTCACACAAATATTTATATGAAGACATCAGGTAAAAAATATATTCTAATTAAAACATAAAAAGGCTCTTCACTTACCTGTTGACTGGCCAGTGTCTTGGCAGACTCGGCCATTTTGGCATAATTTTTGGCATACTCAATATCTGAAAGAAAAATAGGTACAAAATGAAAAGGAATCAGTGAGAATTAGCACTGATGGTTGTTATATTGCACTTTACAGTATATTACATGTCTTACACAGTGTGTGAAGCTCTATTCCTGACTGACTAAGCTGACTTCCTTCTTGAAGGCCATGTTTCCATGACTAAGTGGTTGTAAAGTGCCCATTAACTGTTCCGTCACTTCTGAACTCTAACCACAATTAGTAGCGAACAAGCTTTTAAAGGCTTAAGAGTCTATTTGTCAAATAAAATGTACAGATAACTCTTTTTCTATAATTATACTTCAGAATCAATCATCACATCCAGTATATATAATATCTGTTTGAGAGTAGCGCACTGGCTTGCAGTGTCTCACCCATAGCCACCCGTTTCTCCATCCAGGCCAGAAGGTCTTTGATATACTTGGACCAGGCTTTGGCGTAGAGTAGAGCAGACTCCACCCCGCTGTCATTCTTCAGCAGGGTCAAGTCGACTTCTTCCTCCCGTGACAACGGCACCTCTGGGCCTGGAGGGAGGTACGCATGTGAAAACAAAGTGAATCGAAACATATGGCGTCAACAAAATAGTTGGAAGTGTTTGGATTGATGGGTCTCAGTTCTACTATCCCAACAGACGTGTGTGTGGGAGATGGATGAGGAAAAAAAAAACACACTGGGGTTAAAGTTGAGAGTGTGGGAGGATATGAAAGTGCCGGGGATCTTTTAAAATAGTCCAACAGTATTATTTTCTTTTTACTGGTTACACTGTGATGCACCTCTCCCAGCCGCCTGCCATCTGATTTAACACAAACCCCATGTGTTTCCCATCCCACACGGAACTACTCCTAAACAGGCAAGGAATGTCAGATATGTAGACGGAGAGGGGAAAACGGGCAGCTCGTATGAAAAAAGCAGCAGAAATAACAGGGGTGGAAGCAGAGGTTTAAGGCGGGTCTACCTCAGGCATTCAAGAGTCCAAATCACTCAAGCTAACTCAAAAGCTGACACTCCAGGGAGCCCCGGGCTACAAAGCAACCATTAAACGCTTTGTAAAGCAGCCGTTAATAGCTATTACGTTTTGGGATTCATTTATTTTGCTCTGAGGTAAATAACAGAATGTGAATAACACTTACCCACAAGGTCACTCTTCTCTGAGACATATCCCTCGGGATCCACGGAGAGATTGTCAAAAGACTGTGAATGAGACGTTTCAGATTATACAAAGGGGAGAGCAGACGTGCAATCAAAGTTAGACATCAGAAGCAAGCCGGGTTTTCAACACCCCAATTAAGTACCGAAAGCAAGTCTTTGAGGCTTTTTTAAAGGGGGGGTGTGGTAAAAATGACTGTTCTAAGTGCAGCCTCATGTTTAAAAACAAAGCTTTGGGAAAAAGAAAGATGGTGTCTCACCCTGCTTCTTCTGGTCTGGGGTATCCCCAACCCTGAGCCGCTGTCCACATCTCCCATAAGGAAGTCAGAAACTCTGATGGACAGATGAGATGCAGATACGTCAAAACTACAGTTTGATGTGGTTAAAACTGCAACTACTCACTGATAAAAGGGCTCAGAGAAATCTGAACACTTGTTCGCTCTGATTAAAAAAACAAAAAGCAGATCCAGAATTCACAGATGATTTAAAGGCTTTACGATTGGCTGAGGTCAGCCCAGCTTTTGTTGGCAGTTACACACAAAAAAAGTCACAAAAATCTGGTGGTGCTGAAAAGGTACACAAACGCTGTACTCACACATTGCCGAATGTGAATGCCAAAGTGTCAATGGATGTGTGTATCTCGCCAAATATAGCTTTTGTGTTTTCTGGGTTCACTTCCTTGAAGTTAACGCCTGTGGAGAGTGATAAAAAGAAGAACTTTAGCCAAAGGAAAAATCAACGCTCAGAACAAAACTAAAAGTACTTAAACAAAGAAGCCTGTAAGGAACCAGTATGGAATTCACAAGGGATAGATACATACATTTTTATTTGGAAACTAACTATGTATTAAATGCAAATTAAGTGCAATTTGCCTCAAGCATCTTCTTGTTTTTTTTTTCGTGCAGCTGTAATGAATATAGGCTGGTGTCAAACGTCTGGCTTTCGTGGGGAGTGGTTTATCACCTCTACAAGTTGTTTCAGGTTAGTGTTGACATTTCCTTCGACGACAGACAAAAAAGTCAACGTCCTGAGTGGTTACGCGGGGTCAAAAGTTGCAAACAGCTTTGAACGACCACAACCGTTACAGCAGAAGCAGGCAATAACATGTCAGCATCCTCCTACCAAATCAAAAACGGCCTCTTCTGAACACCTTTGAGGACCTTCGAGGTTGGATATTCAAAGAACAATCCCAGATTTTCCCTTCTGCCTTCCATTGTGTTACAATCCCGTAAGCCACGCTCCATCTTGATCATGCACAGTAGAGGCAACCAGTGATACACATTATTTGCTTTGAGATCTACTGACAGCAAGACGGCCAGTGATTTCAGAACCGCGAGGTCGTGAAAGTTTGACAAATCTTCGAGAACGTGTGCACGGATCTCTCCTCGTCAGGAAATGGTTTAGTCAGCAAGAACACGTTTGCAGAAAGCAATCAGAGGAACCAAAAGACACAGGCAGTGAAATCCGACGAAGCGGAGTACTTCCTGTCTGCCCGCAACAGGAAACACTCACACAGCTTGAGTTCTGTGACATATAACACTATATTCGCCCGCGACAACACTTACCTTTTCTCTCTGTAACCTGGCATCTCAGTTGAGAAACTTCGACCAACGTGAACCATTGAGGGAAAAAAAACTCTACACCAGCACAGTTCCAGTTTCCCGCCTGCTTTCTAGCTTTTGTGCTTCCATTTTCTCTTCATGAGTGCGAATTCGATCCATGTCACAGGTGGTTGGGTAATTGTAAATTCCCAACCTATGATGAAGCAGAGAAGGGTCATGGCATCCTGAGTTTGGGGGGGAGGCAAACCCCACGTTCTAGGGATAACTCTTGAGGAGCCGCAGTGGTGTGAGCCTCCCTGCCGTGCACCTCCCTGGCCCTGAATGCTAGCGTACAACTCTGCGCTGACTTCTTCCTCAGGACATCCTGTGGGTCTCATAACAATGATTCCAGAGCTCTGCCCCCCCTCTGTCACGATTGAAATATGGAAACTGCATCACTCGAGTGCTCGGGCTATTGTTTTCTCACGGCTGAGCTGTAACTGGAAAAATTAGCCCCTGAAAAATAGCTTTTAGTGAGTTAAAGAATGTCTGATCATTTTCTGGTACGTCTGACACGACTGGATCTTGAATCGGTGTGACAGTTCATTCACGAGGTCAATAAAAACACAAAAGCTCTACTGGTGAGGCAACATTTATATTTAACTGCAAAGAGTGTTCATGATTACACTTTTCTTAGATTGATTAAATAAATCTGCAAACGGTTTATCTGCGTAGGGACAGAAAAATGCCTTTGACAAGCACATACAAGATTGATTGCAGTAAACAAATACAGCTGCCAACATCTTCCCTAGGCAAAAGGGGACACAGAGCAGGGAAAGAATTTCAATAAGTTGTTGGAGTTGACACTTTTATTGCAGCGTCCTGCAGTTTTTCAGTAGGAGGGGAAAATGAACGCTGTCTCAAAATGTGACCAGGAAAAGAAACATTGTCTGGGTTTCAGTGTGAGCCAATGAGAGTCTGAGAAAAGATCATATCTTTGATGACACACAAACAGAAGGAGTACGGGCCATAAAACAATGGGTATCTCTGTTTCGCTTTGTTTTGTAGGTCAAGAGTGAAGCCGAACACGAGTCCTAACATTTTCAGCTTGATTAAAATTTGCACACAGTGACAGATGAAAACAATAGTGAGAGAATACTTGGAGTGGGATAACATCTACATGTAAATGGCATTTGAAACTGGTTAGGCGAGCATGTGTTTGGAGAGGGAGGGACGGGGACTTATTTTTCCAGTAAAGTCTGGCAGCTGTCCAAATGCCCCAGGTGTCATGACCAAACATCAAAGAAACAACAAGGATGAGGAGACGACACACGCTGAAGACAGTGAGGCGCGCGAGGCCTGTTATCATCCAAACCTTTGAGTCCTCATCTCTGATGTCTCACTGATTCATTCCTCTTTCAGCCTCTCCTTTTCAGCCCTCCTCCGCCTCGCTGACTGTGGCAGTATTGTGTTACCTACTGGCCATTAGGGACAGTCCAGTCAGGGAGTGTGGTGATGTAAGGCACCCCCTTGTGGACAGGCAAATGTCCAAGATACACTTTTCATGTAGGTACGCAAAACTGCTGCTAAGTTGTAAAGAGCAGGGTTTTCCTTATAAAACAGCACCACGATCTTTATCGAGGTGTTTTTTGCATATTTTATGTGCAATTTTAGAATCAAATATAACAGACATCTCGGTAATACTCTTCTCTGAAAGCGATATTGTCAATGTAATAACACATTGGGCTTAAAACGCGACAGTTTGAGTGCACCTTTTATCTCTTAATGCCAGTTCAGACCTCAGGTTGTCTGCTCATACAAGTACCAATCTGAAACAAGTGCTCTGTGCGCCTCTTTCACTGCACATAACTCATTATAACCCTTTTAATATGGGTTAAGATGAGGTCAGGGATTACTGTGACACTTAAAAATAAATAGATGTAACTGAATGGATGTGATAGCGGAAAAACTCTCAAAAGAAACCAGTGCCCAGTCCTCTTAGTGAGGTCAATGTGAGGGCTGATATTCATCTGGTGTATTGATAGGTGAGTGAAAAGTCTCTATTTTTGTTGTTTAGGTAACACATTAAGTTTATTACATGTGTTTCACTGAGTGGCATAGAAACTGTAGTCCTCACTCGTGTTTTATAAATGATAAGAAACCTTGAGTCATCGGTCACGGTGCCGTTTTTCGTTCCCGTCACTGGCAGTCTGTCCTATCATCAAAGTCTCAACAATGCTAATAATCCTTTGGCTGAGCTAATACTGGCTCTTCTTTGTTTCCTTTGTGCATTCACACATTTTGCATTCTAAACATTGTCGGCGCACCACTCAGCACAGCACATACGCGCACATGCATTCTTAAGGAGTAGGTCACAAATCAGATATCGAGATAGGGCAGGTGAGCTCTCAGACAACACACACACACACACACACACACACACACCTCAGGACAAAGAGGAAAAGAATTAAGAAACGTGGATGTGCCTGACTGACAAGCGGCCTGCCAAGGGGCCTCCGCGGTCACTGAAATATGGAATGCAAATTACAGCCGCGTAGTCTCCACGGTGCAGATTCTTGTGTGCGAGTCAAGTGAAGAAATACCCTCGCAGTGAATCACGTTTCGAGCGGATTGAACTCGTGAGCTGAGATTCTTCTTTGTTTGTGTTCATTAAGGAGACGGGAAATGGATCTGCTGCTGGAGGAATAATAACTTCTCACACTGTGACCTTTTAAAAACAAATCTCAAAGCCAAACTCTACCCAAGCAGAGAGATATAAAATATTCCTGTAGGGCATTTCCCACACTAATTTCAAACACTGAACCTGTATTACAACGATGAGATGATATCTGAGCATCATCTCGGCACCTGTGTGCGTGTACTCATATGTCTACGTGCATCCCTGCATGCTAATAACTAGTTACTGACCTTTGACCTTGGCAATGACCGTTCCGGCCGCTCCCAGGATGTCCACAGAGTTGAGGGTCTGGTGTTTGCCGATGACAGCCTTGAGGACGCGGACTAACTCAGCCAAACGTTCCTGCACCACCACCTGAAGATCTTCCAGATTGTCTGTGAAAAGACGGTAAAGGTAAGTCAAGTCATGTCAGTATCAAGACCTTGACAAGAATAACTAATTAACTTAATTAAATCTAAAACCCAAAAGCAATTTGCACCAATCTTTATCCATTAGTCAAAGTCACCACCATCACGACGACATCACGTTCTGAATCACAGGTTTGTGGGTGACAAATTAATTCTTGGCATTCCTTTTGTCTCTGCCACGCACATTACTTGGCAAATACTCATTCTGTAACTCCAGACGAATCACCTCGGGGCAAATAGCATAACACACACTCTCTTTTATCTGAGTGCCTCCAAACGACAAGTGTGAGATGGCTGTGGGTGAATGACAGTGACTAACGCTCATGTTGCAGCATAGAACTACTGTGATGAAACTTCTTCTGTGCTTCCTCCAGGCACAGAGTGACACAGAGTACACCGGAAAAGGCACGTATCTATGTAAACAGGTCACGCTGTCGCACTTCTAAGATTCCCAGACAGGTGAAGATGATGATCGAGATGATGACGTGCTTTTTTTGTGCTTTTGTGGTGATAAGTGAGGCAGAGTCAATAGTGCGCTTTAGAGACAGAGATGGTATCTGCATAGCCGCGTATTTCAGCGCTGACAGAGTGACAGTGACGGCGAACTGTAAGCTCCATTTATTGGACTTTTTAATGCATAAACACTCAATAAACAAAACTCTGGTGCAGTGTTTTTTTAAAAAAAAGGGACCCGTATTTAATAAAAGTATGAAGAAATTGAATTTTAGAGGTGACTGAAGCGGCACACGTGGTAACTATTATGCAGGCATATTTGTACTCCAGCGATCAGCCGACAGTGTGAGCAGGGAAATAAAGTCGAGGAAGATTTCTCTCTGTGAGGTTTCAGAAGATGATACTTGTGGAGTAAAAGAATGTACAAAATGCATTCAGATTACATCTCTCCCCTTATTTCACTAACCATCAGTCATGCTGCTATGAGAGGCATGGCTCCTCTGTAGAAGGCAGGCGAAGCAGTGAAGTGTAGGACGCCATTAATCTGTATTTTATGTGTTATCAGAGGTTTTCCTGAGCATGAACGCTCTCCCTCAGCGTACGCGTCCTCTGGTTTGATTCTTTTACAGCACCTATCAGCGGCACAGTGTGTTTTACAAACAAGAAAGCCAAAAAGAAAAAAAAAAATCCACGCGTGGCAAATCTTGTCCAAACAACAGCAGAGGAAGATCTGTCTCCTGCGCTGTTTCAGGCTAATCAGCGGAGACGTTGCGAGTTGGCACCAGACAATAGGTGAGTTCATGTCTAACTCGCTGTTTTGGAAGAAGCCGGGACACCGGCTGGAAACAGAAAAGTCATCTGTTTTTCATCATGGGCCACCACACCATGCGGCGGGGGTGAGATGAGAGACCGAATTTATTGGAACGTTAAAAGGAATTACAGAGGGTGAGAAAATGAGAGCCTGCGCGAGTGTGTGTGTGTTGCCAATTTACTCGTCTCTGATTCAAACACACACGCTAATTCAATTGGCTGGTGTAAAACATGGTAGAAGAGACATAATCTGCAGCTGAGACTTAAGCCCTGACCATCTGTGACACCATTTCACAAGAATGACTGGAGAGACGTTAATAGAGACGCCGGGCGAGGAAAGATTTTGACAATAAATCATCGGAGGACGTAACACGAAGACGACTTGAAGACACCGTACAAAAAATTGAAGGAAATAAACAACATCAGGGTCCGGCTTGCTCGTCTGAAGTAATCCCTGCCTCTAGCTTCAACTTCCCCTTGGGCAGGATTAGAGAAAAAGTGTCGTGTGGAGGAGGGGGACTAACCTGCTCACCTGCCCCAAGGCGAGAGGCTCCTGACCCTGCAACACACACTTTAAATGTCCCCCTCCCTGTTGATGCTGACAATAGACCTTCATTAGGCACCCTCCCCTTCCTTTTAAAACATCCTTCTCAGTTGTGGTCATCTGGGTATTTCTGGTCGGCTCAGTGGCGTTTGAAGATTTTCTTATCAAAGACGTGTGGTTTGCACATTAGCATGTGAAGATCAGCCCTGAAGAGGGGCACACCTGAGAATTTTTTATTTAGCATGACACAAGTGGAGCGTGACTGCTGGAATCACAGCAGCGACGTCGACTCGTTTCCCCTTCCCTCTGAAAAGAAAACAATTTAATTAGACCGATCTGTCCTCCAGAGGAGAGAAAGGGATGCAAATGGAAAGGAAACAACAATAGCTGTGATGTTGTGGCAACAAAGAACGAGGGATGTCAGAAGCCAATCTGCTGGATTGGAACTGAAGCCAAAAGGATCGGTATTGGCTGTATCTTTTGTTTACTGTCACTCACTGCGGCTGTCAAAGACGCTCTGCTGTGCCGAGTTAATACACTGTAATAGAACTGCAAACAAACAGATAGCACCCAGCAATTTTAATTTATGAGGCAGGCACTGACAGAGAACATACTAATGAGAGCAGAGCTGCTTTGGAGGGTAAAAACACAGCCTATCGTGCATCGACTGCAATGTTTGGCACCACGCCTCAAAAGCAGAGGACAAAAGCGTCTGTCCAGACTCTACATTTCATGCAAGTTGTGATTTATAATGCAGAGCTGTCAGACAAATTGAATGTGCTTTCTTAGTTCTTGCCCTTATGCAGGCCTACTTTGGGCTTAACATGCACTTTAATGGTGTTATATGCTCTATAAGCTCTAAAGATAAAGACTTCAATGTCAAGCAGAAACTATGCCATTACAAAAATAAAAGACTGAACGTGAAATTAAAGTTTAAACCATTTTTTAAATCAAAGATTTAAAAAAACAGATTAAAATATGACTTCACTGTTGAATGTCAAGTGTGCGCGTGGCTTAACGTCCACATTGTGTGAAGTCTGTGTGCAATCAGGCTACTTTAATTGTTAATTCTTCACCCCAAAAGCCAGATAAAGGATCCAAACAAAGGAATTCGATTTAACAATCAGAAATGGGAATAAAGTTATCAAAACAAGGTCGAATCTTGTGTGACAGCTCATACTGATCAACGCCATTGTTGCCCTTTGAATGGTGTGAGAGGATCTGTGCTCACTGCAGCGTGAGACAGCTGAGAGAAAGCCGGTTAAAAAAATAAAATAAAGAAAATCAGCCATGAGTGGTTTTGTCACAACAATGGCATCAAAAAGCGCACTGGAAATTCGCAGCCTGATTGTGTGGGGGGCCATGCCATTGTTTAGGTAGAGATAACAGCGCTGAGGCATAGAGCTGGGTCGTATTGTTTAAAGGAGGACCCCCTACAAACGCCAACGCAGCTCAAGATGAGCTGCTGTCCCAGCCATGCTTCATGCTCGGCCTGTTTCGATTATTTTCTACAAGCTCGAGACCTCCCTCCATTTTCTGCAAAAATAAATTCACCATGAAAAATAGTTCTAGAAGTCTGAAACCTAGACCCTGCTGCGCAACGATACGCAATAATATACAACCACAAAAATGAAGCATGCAAGGACATTTCTTTAAAAACGTGCTTTCTGTGGATGTTCCATGATGTAACTGCAAAAGCAATACCACTAACCACAACATCTGTAGCACTTGTCGACTACCGTACAGCTTGCAATGCAACATGCATAACACGACCAAAACGTGAGGGATGAAGCAACGTGTGCTGCCCACGCATAGAACTTTGAAATAATCATTTGAATCCACACAAGGCTCTAAATGAAGTTAGTTAACTCCAAAGGTAAACCAGAAAATCAACTATATATTAATTAATATATTACTTGTGTTCTTAAAATAATACCACAGCACAGATTCTCCAAAGTCTATCAACGTCCAGCCCCTGCAGCCTTTAAAGGCGGCTAGAAAAAGATGGCAGTCACATTGTTTACACTCAATTTCACAGGAAACTGAACAGAAACTTCTCAAAGCACTCATCCAGAATAATCCACTTCCCTGCTGTCAGTGTCTGTATCCTCAGTGTGTTGCAAACACTCATACTTTTGCCAAAATATTGCTAAATACTCATATTGTGCTTGGAGTATTGCTGTTGAACAGGTTTAAGAGGTGACTCAACTTTGACATGATACAGTAGCTCAAACATTAGTCTTTTAAATGAATGTCTGCTAATATATTGCCGTGTGTGGGGGTCCCATTGTGTCTGACAATGCTCATTGTGTGTGAGTGCGGCGCAGAGACTGACCAATCTAATCTGAACCTTCAGGTGGCCTGACAGAGGTTACAGCCTCTTCTCCCCCCACTGATAACAACAGGCAATCAACTGGCCTGTCTGGACACGCGATCGGCTCGACGTGAAACAAGCCTCGGCAGCTCTGGTGACACAGTGCTGCTTGGGAAACAGCCGCAGGGATTTACCGCAAGGCTAAGGAGGGCCTCGTTTCCCCATCAGCATCCCTCCTCCTTCGAGAGAAGAGGAGGGATGACGGGGGTTGACGGATTTACACCCACGGCGGCGGATGATTTTCAGGTTTTCTTCTTTCAGATGTGTATCCGTCTGCCTCATTCCTGGATGGTGATACATCGCTCCCTGCGATGACTCAGTCATCACCCCAGATGCCACCCCCTCCACATGGAATCAGCCACTTTTTTGTGCCTCCCCAAAGAAAACCTGGACTAATACGCTACACGGAGTCTCTTCAATTATGAACTGCAAGGCCAGAAAACTATTATACACTACCTGTATCAGACTACGCTCGCATTGCTGAGGTGCCTGCAACCTGATCCACGACAGGTGGAATTGTTTGGGCAGGATTCCATCTCCAAACACTAATCCCCCCCCCACCCCTCCAAACAAACGCCGCATTGCTTGGGTGCCTCTCCGCCTTTTCCCATGCCTTGTTTGGAGACAGAGCGGGGCCCCAGACATCACAGAGACAGTAAACAGCAGGCACTCCATAAACAGCTACCTGCTCTATTAGTGAACTACACTCTGTGAGGTCCCGGGGCCTCACAGTCAGGCTAATTCTTTGACACTTTGGTACATGTTTGGTGGCGGTGGAGAGGGAGGGGGGGGGACTATACGGCAGCTGCACAACAAGACTGCATTCTTGAATCAAGACACACAGCTCGCAGAGTACAAAGGAACGGCTGAGACAGAGCAGAAAAGTAAAACAGGAAATAAAAGCTTGTACACATTAACCACTGCTTAAATATTCCAGTCCAAACCACAGAGTTTGAGACCATCATGAAGCTACCTGATCTACTTTGTAGTCTTCTTTTAGTGTGTACTAATTGGACTACAACTAATGGTGATTCATGTGTTAATCAGTTTCACGATTATTCAATTTGTGTGTGCAAAAGCCAAGGTGACATTCAGAGTGTCCAACAAACAGTCTACAGCCTTAAAATATAAAATTCTTTCTAACATATAAGATGAAGAAAAGCAAAGCGACTTCTCATGTTTGAGAAACAGGAATCACGTGGTGTTTGTAATGCAGCGAGGAACAAGGAAAGGCTGGTGTTAGAGTTTTATTCCACTCATACAGATGTCTGGGGATGACTTCACCTTCTGCAGAAACTGCTAGTACAACACTGTGTGAATGAATCACTTGTGACAGTACGGGAATGTGTGCTGGAGAGTATTGGGTAAGAGAAAGTCTTTATTGCGTCTCCTAATTCAAAGCTGAGCAAACGTAACATAATCTGTTCTTGATATTCGACGCAAAAAAGCATCACAAGCCTCAGCCCCGCGATCCACAGCTGTAAACTTTGGGCAGGTCTGCCCCAAAAGCCAGCAGTGACGTCCCCCTTTTGCTTAGCAGGAGCTCCACTGGTCAATCCACCCCTCGCCATGACCAATCTCCTACACAAACATCCAGAGCCCATAACCATAAATCCCACCCCAGGAAACACACCCCAACCACAAGCTTGCACAAAAACATCCTTCACCATCACAGGGGAAAGTTACTGCCCAACAAATCTCTCCCTTTCTTCCTCCTAAGAGCAGCGTCCCATTAAACCATTATGTGCTAGAATTTGGCTTTTCTCTCGATTGAAGGCGCCACCCGCAAGTGGCCACTTCAGTTGGCACAGGGGCACTTTTGTGTGAAGGGGAGATATTCGTGGTAGCTATTGCTGGATATGTTTTTTAAAGAGTGGTGGTGGCTTTTATGGCCAGTAAACAGGGTGAAAAACTGGTAAAAAATGTAATATAATGCCACCTCTGACCGTAATAGAGCTGAGGGATTTTTATCATTTTTAACTGGCTCCACAAAACTTAACATTTCTAGTTTTTCACGAGTAAACAACTATGATCTGAAAG
The DNA here is from genome assembly GCA_023373845.1 of Nibea coibor. Classification (NCBI taxonomy): domain Eukaryota; kingdom Metazoa; phylum Chordata; class Actinopteri; family Sciaenidae; genus Nibea; species Nibea coibor. Next base: position 5,702,771 of record CM041725.1, read on the forward strand.
GCAAACACGTCCCTGTAAGATACAGCCAAACACTTTGTGAACATTTTAATACACGCTGCCCTTCTGATAACACAGATACAGACTGGTACTGTGAAACACACAACAATGCAGTTTAACTGGACGTCAGATCTTATCGTGGTGTCATGATGACAAAAAGACTTGCAAGTCAGCGAGGCATCTTCCTCCTTAGTTAAAGTTTTTTTTGCATCTTCCTCTACAGCCCTGCACTGTACGGTGAGCGTTTCCTGCAGCGCGGTGGGAGGTGACGTCTTTCAGAGTTTATCCGTGGTAAATAGGCTTTCAACCTCATGCTCCTCAACTATGCTGTGAGATGTTTGCTCTGCCCTGAAGCTGGCGCGTAGCGCTGTTTTTCTGTTCCACCTGAGGCGGAAAAAAGGCTAAAATAGGGAACCCAAACTGAGCAAAGTAACCTGCAAGGAAATAGAATTTCAGATAATGTCCTGATGGTATCTGTAAAAGTTAAAACCTCATCCTTTCCAGCCCCGCTGGCCTGTACGCTATCCATAACTTCCACCACCACATTTCTCAACACACATTCCTAAACCTTTTTTTGGCTTGTAAAAGAGGGCAAACCACATTTTGTTTTGCTTTGTTTCAGCACATTTGTTAAAAAAAAAAAGAAAAGAAAAGGAAAAGTGAAATTTTGAGTTATTATGTCGCTGTGTGGTTACAAGAAAACAAAACAAGGATGTAAGATGATGAAGAAACTTGCGTGTGGTACATATATATGACCTTGTGCAACAGTGGCATTTTGTAAAATGACACCTCAGAGCTGCCAAAGTGAAAGATCGAATTCTTAGAAGTAACAGTTTTGCAACACACAGGTTGTGATTCCCCCGAGGGCCTGTCAGTTAATGAATCGATACATTGGTATGTTTAATCTACAACTGCTCCCTTGAGACATTTCTTTTCGATTCCATGAAAAGACACATTGATTTTCCACTTTTCCTACCCAGAAATGTCGGAAACAAAAGAGAACCTTGACTATACATCCTCCTGTGAGTTACATCTAAGCCCACATATTGAAGCTGAATCATTTTTAACAGAGTTTTCAGAGTCAATCTGCCTCACACCTAACATTAGTCTATTGAAGGCACTATAGCTACAAGTGAACATTTGTTCTAAAGGAATGCAGAGTATGCAGGAGAGTGGGGGGATGGGAGGGGGACAGCAGCCCGGCTGTGTGTAGAGGACTCCTTTTTCATCCTGATTAAAACCATTAACCGAGCCGTCTTCTGCAAAGAAACACACAGACTCAAATCATAACCTCAGGACGAAGAAAACATCCTGACATTTTTATTACACTTCTTTTTTTATCATTATGTTGGCCCTGAAATGCCGTACAATGACTAGTCTTGTACTATTACTATTAAACGCTTGTAATGTTGACATTGGGAGAATTTAAGCCCTTTGCGTGGCCCTGTGTGTGGCTTGAGGCAAGACGTATTCCAACATGAGAAAAAGACTGACTTCTCCATTTGCAGCAATTACACAGCGATGCCACAAGAATTCATTGAGAGGTTGGTGCAGCATTCAATATTTCATATTTTGACAGACGACTCTGTGAAAACTGTGAGTCCATTTTGTGACTACAAGCTGAGTACTCGTACTGTACGTGCTGTTTCCTAATGACGATTTATGTGACCCCACCTGTTGACTTAAAAAAGTTTGTTATTTAAAAATGTGGGTCAGTTTAACTGAACCGTTATGATACAGATGTGTGATACGGCGAGGTGAAAGGTTAAGGTTGAGGATGGGGACAGCAGTCTCCCATTCAGTCAAAGCTCGTGCAGCCTCACATTCTTTGTTTGAGTTACATTGTTTGACAGCTTGTTGGGCAACAATTCTCGCAAAGCAGTGTGGCTGAGGGTCCGCTTATGAGAGAAAGTGTAAATCTACACCACAATCTGACCCTGGGGAATCTTAAAGTGTGAAGTTGTGGGCGTGAACGTAGAGGGTCTGGTTAACTCGAGCTCACGGTCCCCGATGAGGAGTTCCCCAGCGGGTTTCCGACAACCAAACACACTACGTGCATGTGCCTCCAGCTAAAAACTGGCGGGTGGCCCGACTGGAAAAATAAGCATCTTCCAGGCTAAACTATGTAAAGTTTTCTCTGTAAAGGGAGCGATGAGACACATACACACGCACGCACACAGAGTCAAACCTGCCTCTGCAATGGGAATACAAACCGACCAGATCACAACAGGGCACATGCCTTTTGGCAGCAAAAGCATCGTGTGGGTTTCACACAGTCCTCCAGTGACAGAGTTACAGACCTTTCCGAATATGAAAAGAATAACAGAAGAACTGGCATGTGCCTCACTAACCTCCTCCCCACTTCCCTCACGGCCTTGTTCCTGCAGATTTTCTCAACCACACGGAGACCTGTTGCTGTCAGCTTGTTTATCTTTTGGAGCAAAAAGCTGACACATGCTGCACACACACACACAACTATAGCACTGAGATGTAGCAATGCATAACTCTGCCTTAACTCAGTTTGGCAGCCCTATGAGGAAATAGAGTTTACAGCTCCATTAATAACCCTGAAAAGTCACTGTAGGAGGAATAACAATGCTGGTAGTCAGCTGTAGCTGTAAATACTGCTGTCATGAAAATGGAACAACAATTCTTAGACACTTAATTGTAACTGCCAAACATCTCTGACATTTCTAATTCAATTTACAAAGAAGAAGCTTTCACTTCTTTCAGTTATAGTTAAAGTTTTCTTTGATAGGTAGAAATATTCCATTTAAAGTTAATAATACAGACATGTGGCATCAAAATAAATATTGTTTTGAACTCCTGACATAGTTGTATTTGCCATCATTCTTTTCTTTTTAACCAAAATAAAGCCACAGCCCATTTTAAATCATTAGAAAACAGAACCTTGTTGTTGTTTTTGTTATCTACAGTGAGAGCGGGTCCTCTTCCATAGAGGCAGCCATGTTGAAACAGCATTTCTACAGTAGCCCAGAACAGACAAACTAAATACTCTAGACAGAGCCTTTCAAGTGTTGTTTCTCCTTTACACTAGGTAAGCAAGGGTGATGTGGGGAGACTGCAATGCAGCAATTACACCACTAGATGCAACAAAATTCTACATACTGGACCTTTAAATTAAGAAAACACCCAAAAATACAAACACTGGAACATTGAAATACTTTCTATATGATTACAAAGACTTTTGACATGGTTATATAAACTCCCCGCTGATAATCAGTCTGTCTGACATATCCAGCATTGCTCAGGATCTACAGTATAGGGGGGTTCTGGAAACTCCTCAAAAAGTTAAGAATGTGTGCTCACAATCTCAAATCTCATGCTAGCTTTCTGGTTTGCTGTCATTGGCAGCCTTGGATCACAGTGTATACAGTATAAAATACATCTGAATTGAACTGTGATCATCTCCCATCATTCTTTGTTTTACCAATCAGCACCGACAATGACTCAATGTTTACTTTTGGCTCGACGGCAAACCGCATTATTGTAGCAGCATCTTGCATGAGTTGTTCCAGCAAACCGCTTGTGTCGGTATCCTCGAGAAGAAGAATAACAGAAAATAAACCACTAATCCAAACGGCAAATAGCTGAATGACATTATAGGGTCATATGCTATGATTTCATACCCACCTGCTGAATAAGAGCTGTTGTTAACTGGGAGGCAAATATCCCAAATGTTTTTGTGATGGCTCAGAGCAACACTCAGCACGACGCAAGCCAAGGCTCACTCACAGAGGCCTCACTCCTCCAGCCAGAGGAATGGCTAAACAACTCACTCCCACTGCCAGACCTGCAGTTGGACCCCAGCATGTGTGTGTGTGTGTGTGTGTGTAGGTATGTGTCTTTTAGCTGAACAGTAGGAGTAGTAGTAGTTGTAGTAATAGCTGCAGACTCAAATTATTGATTCCACCGAAGGAAACTTAGTGAAGCAACTGGAGTAATACACACATCAAAAAGCCAAATTAGAGATCTGTTCACGAGGAAAAGATAGAATATAATACAACAAATAAATATGTAAAATATTGTGTCAAAATCTTTGCTCATTTGGACAAAACAAGCTATTTCATGTGGAAACTTAAAATCCTTAATTTTGTTCAAATTTATAAAGTAAATGTTTAGTAAATAAATTAATAATAAGCACAGATAATGAAAGTAATATACAACATGATCACATTAATTATCTATTAGTGTATGTGTTACTGTGTTCATTAAACCTGACGCTTGTGTTGGTAGAGTGTTTGCGTATGTCTGCAAACAAGCGAAGATGAGCAAAGTCATCAAAACCGAGTGAGAAAAACTGAAAGAAAGCGAGTAACCTGTGTCTGTACAGTGTGTCTGTGTGTGTGTGTGTGTGTGTGTGTGTGTGGCTGTTCAGACACCAACAACATTGCAGGCAAGGCTGTTATCACACTTTAAACTGACACTCCGCAGGTGGCGGTTCAGGCTGTCTGTTGTGACTTTCGGGTCTCAGTTATCTATTTGTAAGATTGCTGACAAAACACACACACACACACACAAAGTGCCTTCCTGGGCATTTAATCCATAACACTTATCGGTGCAACGAGTGGAACTATACTGTGTGGGTGTTGGCACGTGAGGCATCAAAGCAGAATGGGGACAGTGCGTGTTATACTACCTGTGAGTCAAAGAAAACAATGTTAACGCTGTTAAAACAGCAAATTAGCAACTGTGATTTCTGTGGGCATCTTGCCAGTACATCCCCAGTGTATCTACAGTGGAATTTGCTGGAAGGGAACCTTAGCATCATCGGTAAAGATCAGGTTAATGCCTCAGTCCAGTCCAAAGGGCTCCTTTCCAGACAAGCGGTCAGCAAAAAAAAAGAAGAAGGTCGACATATTTTCTCCACAGAGAGCAGCTCCTTCAGACCAAAATTCAATGCAACAGAAACATCTTTGATTAAAGGTCTTACTCAAGTGAAAAGAACTTTCTTGCTCTTATCCTGCTACGAATGCTGATCTCTAAACCTACAGTATTACCTGAATGCAGCACATTCCTCACCACTATCTGAGATTTGTTGAAAATTTAAGACATTCCAGCTGAAGAAGGAGTAGGCGAGTGCAAAGTGACGCACACAAAGAAAGCACGTTATCAGAATGTGGCCCATACAGAGCTGAACGTGCAACAATGACGATGGTCAACAAGTACCCAAAGATGGATTTTCTTGTCATTTTACAGTGTTCCACTTCACTGACCTCCACAGCTCCTGCACAAACACCTCCGCATTCCAGCTCCCCGCTGAACTCACCTTTACAATGGAAAGCCTCCTTGAGGTTGAGCAACACGTCTGCGAAGCACCGCACATCATTCACCAGCTGCATTACATACTCCGGGTCCACTCCTGAGGCCCCGACCAGGTGGGACGTCAGCCCCATGCTGCTCAGAGGATTGGGGTTCTTGGTGGAGTTGCGGACCATATCCCAAGTCTTGGTAGACCCGGCCGACAGAGATCCAGTGTGGGTCTTGGAGAGGTGTCGTGGCAGACTCTGGTTGTACTTAGCCCCACCACCACCACCAGCACCACCAGCACCACAGCTGTTGCTGCTGCTGCTCTTCCGGAGCATCCCAGCTGCCACCCTTCACAGGGGGGGTACGGCAGGCCGGCTAGCCCCTGAACTCACCAAGCTGCCCTGGTCCCTGGATTGCTGAAAGACAAGAGAGAAAGATGGGTGACGATGATCTGTGTGTGTGGTCTCCTCTCCAAACTCATGAATCTACTGTATAACTGAATTGTTAAAGAGCTTTTACACATGTGCAGTAACCACTTAAACCAGAGGAGCCACTGTAAGATCAAATAAACAGCATGAAGGCACCATAAATGCAGTTATTCGCGTTGTTAGTGTGTCTCTGACACAAAGTTTAGAGTTTACATCAAACACAGCATGTTTTATGGCACTTTTTGTCACCCATAAAAGTCATTTAGGGACTTGATATGTCGTTTTTTACCTACAGTAGTTGTAACAGTGAGCAACGCCCAGCTCGTTTGTAAAATAACGTGTCAAAAGAGATTTTCATTAAAAAACAACGCCATAAAAAGTAACCAGCAGTCAAAATAAACAAAGTAAAAGTAAAAAAAACACAAAAAAACATCGAAAACCTACCTAAGCTAACCTTAACCGACCTAAACGTTACTTTTCCGGACCATGAAGTGATGCTGCTGCCCCGGTAAAGCAGTCGACCCGGGTCATAAACTGCTATGCTGGCACAGCCACACACACACAAACGGTCTTTAAACTCACCTGCTCGACTGTTTACTGACATAATGTCCACGATATCCAAACAAATCAAACCAGCTCAATGGAGCCTGTGAAAAGCCAACAGCATTTCCGTTGGAAAAAAAAACAAACTCCCCAACAACGGTTGAAAGTTGTCCGCTTTGACTCAGTCACTGTACATCGAGGAGCTGCCCCGCAATCAGCAGCGAGCGAGTCAATCGTAATTTACTAGTCGGTTTGTCACGTGACCTGCCCAGGCGCCGTTTTGATTGGCCGGGAACCCCCCTCAACGGTCTGTGAAGTGATGCCTTCAAGCGCCGGCGGACTTTTTTCTATTAAACTAATTGAGCTGGATTGGTTTTACATTAACGCGCCGGAAAAGCGTTACCTGTTTCAAATCTATGCATGTTCATTTTAGCAAGACGATCGTAACTTCACGCCTCGCTTAAACACACGTGATGTTTAAGAAGCCTGTGATGACTTTATCGTAGAATCTCAACTGATTTTGGAATGTCCGATGACCTATGAATGCGCACCAAAACAACCAATTTTAAACAATACAACAGTATTATTGAGATTAATTACAATATTAATTAATTAAATATGGCATAACGGTGGCCCTTGATGAATAAACCAGCATGTCACATTTTAAAAAAAAATTGTATGACAAATGTGCCACACCTACGTGTGTTGCAATATGTAACATTGCCCAAATTGCTAAACTATATATATAAAAAAATTCCACTTTCCTCTGTTATTCCATTTGTTGTTGCACTGGTGAAATAGTTTGACACAAACAAAGAGCACTGAAATGTTATTATTATTATTATTATCACTGTGCCACACATAAATCCTAGAGTATAATGGATGCATTGAGAACATTTGTTCTGCTGCTGTTCTGCAATAAATAAACTGTGACGCTTATGGAGCGCAGGCATAAGTCTTGCCACCTATATATCAGACCAGATGACATGAAAATAATAGCACTACTAATTAGAATACACTATAATAGAAAAGATCAGATCATCATTAAAGATTAAGCACACGGTTAAAGGAATAAGTGAAAATGTAATATGATGTCATTTGGATCAGAAATGTTGCTTTTAATTGATTTTTGTCCTGGTAAAAGAGCGGGAATGAATAATTAGCCTCATTACTGTGGTTTATTTACAGCTTTGATCGATGGTTATTGTCCCAGACAAGTAAAATAATAAATCAAACCGAAGGACCGGCACCACTGCTGCCATCTAGTGTACAGATTGTATGTAACTACAGAGCACAGAGCATGTTCAAGGCCCTGGTAAAGAATGCTTCAGGGTTATTCAAAGAGCTTTGCATTATAAAAACACCATTTACCGTTTTCATTTTTAGTTTTAATCAATTATAACTTGCAGACATGGATGCAAACTGAGAAAAAAGGCAAAGAATGTCATTTCCATGGTTAATCAGTGTTTGTCTTTATTTTAATATACAAAAAGATGGATGTATTCTCATGTAGTTTATATTTCTAAGCATTTCAACTCACAGATAAAGTTGCCATTCATACTGTTTTTTTTTAGTGAAACCGACCGACACACTCTCCCCCCCGCCCACCCTACACATACACTCTATCATACACACACAGACACACACACTCACTCTTCACATAAACAGGGAAGGTCACACGATTCAGTCAAACGTCCATTCACACTACAAGAAATGAACAATATGTTGACTGTAAATTTAAAAAAAAAAAAAAAAGAGGATTTTGCTTTCACAGGATTCACACATGAAAAGGAAGAAACCCTTTACATTTGTCAAGTAAATATATACACGAGAATTGAGATTTTTTTTGTCTTTTTTTGTGTCGTTTTTTTTGAAGATGAGACTGACTCCATGTTAGTGTTACTAACGAGGTACTGCATGAGGTAACTGGTTTTTCTGTTCAGAAGAGCTGGGTGTAAGACAGCATTTGGAGGTAAACAACCGATCACGGCGGATTTTTGCCTTCGTGAGCGTATTATTTTTCTGGCACAATACGTGAAAGCACCTAGGTCAAGTTCAGGTCACACACACAAATTTCAACCCACAGAATTTTGTTTTTTTTTTTTTTCTATCGGGAGGCTTTAAATTTGTGTCCCCATCAGAACATGATCCAGGTGTGATGAGATGGGATTTTTATTGATCCGCAGAAGAAAACTGCTAAGTCACAGCAGAGTTTAATTACATAAACTATGATATTTAGTTACTATTGCTGTATAATAAATATTGCTGGACCCTTGGACCACGCACATGCCACTGTTTTACAGGAATCGTAATGGGGCTGCGTCATCAATCAATCAGTCATGTGGTTACAGACACGGTGATGATTTCCAAACACTGAAAACATGAACATGACATGTTCTGTACTGATGTTTTGTTTTGTTTTTTTTATATATCCCACACGTTCTTTACCAAAAACTGCACAGGAGCAAGCGTTTACAGACCACTGTTTAGAAAAAAACACCATCTTTTTCCACAGCACTAATCAAAGCACAACAGATGAGCCTGTGTGTTGTCCAACGTGGCTAAACTATCACTGAACAAGTCCGAACATCACATCAGCGGGTTAATATTGAGGTAATACTGCTCAAATGGGCATTTTCAGCAGGTGGCCAATCACAGAAGCCGCCAGCACCAAACCATCAGGGATTTTTTTTTTTTTTTTGTCGAGTTTTTGATGATATACACGCTAAACTTTCTAATGCAAGTGCTACCTACACAGCTTCTGATCCAAAGGATACCATTATTCATAGAAATCAGTAACACAACCACCATTCTTGAAAAACTGGAAAAACAAAAGTATATATCAATATATGTATATATATATAATATATATATACATACACATTAAAAAATAATAATCGCAGGGCTTAAATATGCGGAGGTGGAACTGAGAAATCTGTTTCTGTGAAATGAGAACAGTAATGCCCTGATTTTGTATCTTTAAAAATCAGATCAGTGTTCGGCAACTGTGTGTGTGTGTGTGTGTGTGTGTGTGTGTGTGTGTGTGTGTACAAGTCTATTTACAAGAATCGGCCTCTCTTCTTTTAGGTTTTGTACAGCATTAACACCATGACAACTGGTCAGGCTCTATTCAAAAAAAAAAAAAAATCCACAGACAAAGAGGCCCAACCAGCAATAAAATATCTCAACTACTAAAACACAATAAAATACATAACACAACTTGATATACATGTAGAAAAAGCCTGAGGTACTTGTCAGAATATCTGAGGTCAGTCTGGAGGAGTAAGCATCTGAGAGCTTACCCAGTCAAAAAAAAAAAAAAAAAACAGAATATTAGCCTCACATAATATCATTAGCGTTATATTAACAAAGAATACATGTACATCTACAAATCCTTGAGTATCCTGGAATAGTCACAGCAGCATAACGGACATTCAATGTATGGTATTCATGTTATGGTACAACTATGGCATTGCATTTGAGACAAAGGCAACCATTTGAGTTCTCCTTGCATGATGTACAGTGACTGAGGTATCTGGGGACTGGTGTCCAACTGAGTCTATTGAACAAACACCCATGAAAATTAATAAAAACAGACATGTTGCTTACTCAAGTATGGCCCTCACAAGGATGAACCCCAACTTTCTGTCCATGGTTCTTATTTTAAAAAACACTTTCTAGCCATCTCACATCATTTAGTCTTCAAATTCTCTTTCATACACACTCTCACACACACACACACGTACGTACACACACTCACACAGACAGTTAAAATCAAGAATGTGTAACATTACAACTCCAGGCAGCATACGTCAATGCCCCTGGCACTGGCAAAGGAGTAACTCTGAATTTCTACAATTAAAAAAATAAAAAAAAACAAAAACAAATCCAGGAATATGTCCATGATAGCTAGCTGGATAGCTTGGCTCTCAACTTAGAGAAAATGTTCCAAAGAAGCCTACTGGATACCTGAGAGGTAGTTCCCCGGGCACAAGACGCTTGTCCCGAATCTTCAAGAAGTTCAAAATGTCCAATACAACTGCTCAGCTCCCCAATTTTAGCTCCTTCCCCTGCGATAAAACAGGTGTGCTCCGATCTGTTTTGAATTTTTTTTTTGATCTTTCTTTTTCCCATTCAGAGGCATTCACAGGTTTAAAATAAGGGAGCGCACTCGAGTTTAAAAATCGAGAAGCTTCGACCCCTGAGGAAGATGAATATATTTTGTCTAACAGTCTCAAAACGGTTCCTCCGAGGTGTGCAGCACGTCGTCCGAGGTTTGGAGCAAAGGTTCGTTTCATTTGGCCGCAGACGATCATGACCAAGACAGGAAAAAAAAAAAAAAAACGACAAAGATAACAACTTATGAGGTAATAAAAATAGACTAACACAAAAGAAATACATGAGGTAATGACAACATTTAAGGTTTGACACATGGGTGTTATCAGATGTGCCCATCGCATAACTTATTACTACTTTAAAACTACAGCAGATGGATGTGTTAGTACGGATCTGACTTTAAACACTGAAAACATTAAAACAGAAAAAGAAAATACCAGTATTGGGATAAAATAGCAGCTGCATTCACGTTGCTAGTTGTTTTGTTGTTGTTTTTTATGCTTTTAAATAAAAATCGTGGAGACCCGCTGAGTTTGGATTTTGAAAAAATAAAAAAAGTCAGGAGCTCAGGTGAAGGATGGTGTCACCCGTTCAGGTGCTGGACTCTTTGGGAGGTAGGTCCTCGTTGGTGAGAGACGTCACAATGGAGACGGGGCTGTCTGAGGTAGTGCTGCTGATCGTCCTGGCAATCTGGCTGATGCGCTCTTCGACGCAGCCGGCGGACAATCGCGCCTCTGCGTCGTGGTCCCAGCATTCTTCGATGGTCTCGCACATCTGGCTCAGACCCTGCGGGCACAAAGTAGAGGTTAGGGCACAGTGAGTCTGTAGTTCTGTTTTCTTACTTTATTCAATGAGACTGAAATCTTTCTCTGTGGCAAATGTTTCAAAACAAAAACGCAGATTCAGAGAACTACAACTTTAGATGATCGAGCTGTGTTCACTGGAAAAAAGGATGCATGACATCCTGGTATCGCTGTTGGACCTGCGGAAACTATTCTTCCACTGTTACTCACAGGATGTTTGAGCCAGCAGTCCTTTATGACTGGACGCATCTTCTTGTGCACGACCACATCCTGCAGATCCTCCAGGGAGGGATGCTGGCCTATTTCTTCCTCGAACGGCAGCATGTACTCGCCAACTGTACCTGCAGAGGGGCATTGAGGCCACAGGATGGAAAGCATTACACACAGATCAAGTCAAGTAACTAGTGCGGCGTTCAGATGGCTTTCCCGGACCAGAAAACTAATCCTTTGTTTATGAGGTCAGCCTGACGCTCTGTGCCCTTTCGCCTATGGGCCGGAGCGACATTCCTGCACTGTTTGACTCACCGTCCGCCTCTGTGCAGCGGGACACCAGCTCCCACAGCACCAAGCCCATAGCGTACATGTCTATCCTCAGGAAGGAGTCTCGCTGGAAGTTGATGGCTCCCTCCAGGACCTCTGGAGCCATGTAACGCCTCGTACCCACCTGGCAGGAGTCAAGCATATAACGAGTATGTGCATGAATGTAGGTTTCTGAAGCATACGATGTGCAGAGCATCAAACAGCCTGACTGGCTGCTGGGTAAACGGACTCTACTTCAGCAGCTATCACTAAAACGTATCCAAGTTACTCTGCAGCCAGAATAAGCAGTTCTCTTCATGATGAAATATTAACAACATTCCTCAATGCCAACCCCTACAATAAGAAACAGCCTCTCTGTACTTTATTAGAAAAACACTGATGGTTGATGTGCCACTTAGAGAATAAAATGAATGTCAAGAGAGGGACTGTAACTGACTCTGATTACTCACCTAGTATAACCCTGAAACGACTGCATTAAGCAGATGTGAACATTACAATGTAGGAATCAAACCCAGCATCGGAGTGACTCCGTACCTGTCCATGAGTGTCTCCTGGAGGCTTTCCTGGTTCGAATCGTACAGCGAGCCCAAAGTCTCCAATGACTGCAGTCAAATCGTCTCTGAGCATCACATTCTTACTCTTGAAGTCCCTGGGGAATTTATTTCAGGACAAATTTGTTACAATGCTGGGATTCTACAAATGTTTCAAGTACAACCAGAAGACAGCAGTGCTAAAAAAAGGATAAGCTAAAATCAAAATTTCTGCGTTTTTGAGATTCAGCAAATGTTTTCTCTACCTGTGTGCAATGGTTGGTTTGGGCCCCTCTCCCTTGTAGCTGGGAATGTCCTCATGCAGGTAGGCCAAGCCGCGGGACATGGTCTCTGCTATGTAACACAGCTCACCCCAGGTCACAGTGTTACCCTTCAGGTGGTCTGTCAATGAGCCCTGCAAACACACACACACACAAACACATAAAAGATTCAGCAGCGAGGATTAATAACTGCACCAGAATCTAACTCTGCTGTGAGTCAGTGTACGGGGAGGTGACCGACCGGAACCCTGGAATAGATTGTTTTCGGTCCTGTGTCTCACTTCATTTGCCAGAATTACCAGAGGAGTCTATATTTACACATTAAAGCTTGAAATATTCAAGAAACGCTGACAAAAATGGAAACATTTAACCCAAACAGATGACAAACGCGCCGATGGCACAGAGACAGTAATTGTAACTTAATATGTTTGTGCCTCTGCCAAGGTTTGAAGGTGCTACAAGGACAAGCATTGAAAGTCATTACACGTACATTAAGCTACATCTCTGGTCGTAGTAATTATTGTTTAATCCTGTGTAGATCGAATAAATACCCTTGTTGAGAGGACAAACATTTTATTTCTGCTCTTTTTGATACTAATTGAATTTGACATGAATGCCTGCATTATTTTTACATGCTTAAATTGATAAAATGCAGCTTAAATGCTTAAATGTATGCAGGTCATTTTCTAGGGTACTGCAGACCTGCCATAAGTAATAAAATCCTCTTTAATAAAAGCTGTGATGCTCTTTTTGTTGAGGTAAATAAAAAAGGCCTCTGCTGATATTGGAAATTGTGGTTCTGGTAAACACAGAGGGGCCTATACATCAACTGGAATTCTCTATATATGGGTGTATATACGGAGGAGATGGTGCACTCACCCTCTCGTGAAACTCTGTGATGAGCCACAGCTCCGTCTCCAGGTTGGTTCCGTGCTTCTCCGCGGCGATGTAACGCAGGAGGTTTTCATGTCGCATCCCCGGCGTCATGAATATGTCCCGCTCGTTTTGCCACGACTGCTTGTCCTACACACACACAGACACACAAACACACAAAGCCGTGTTTAGGTCTTGAAGATTCATACCAGCGCTTGCTGAATATAATGGGGCTCTTTGTTTATGTTACACAGAGCAGCCAGCCCGAGTCTGAACAATACATTCATGTCACAGTGCCAAGTGTCCAATTTTCCAAATACTACACACGCGGTGCTCTTTGAAGTTCAACACACACACACACCTCTGTTATGAAGGTATTTCCAGAACAGCTAAAGACTCTTAGCTGTGTGGATGAACAAAATACACCTTCCACTGCATGACCACCAGACCAGATCCTATTTCTCAAGCAGCGCCTCTTTTAACTAACAAAGATGGAAGCCGTAAACAACATTTATTTCTAAATCATGAACCAAAATCAGTCATGGGTTCCAAATCTTGTTGTGCAGCAGACTGGATATTTATTCATCCAGATGGTCCGAAGAGTCTTTGAAGACTTTAAAGGGTCAAACTGTTATTTTAACAGAATGAGGGTTTAACAAAAAAATACACAAACGCCTTGAATTAACCTTGTTGACATACCTGAACAGGGAAGACCTTTACAGCAACGTATTCGCTCATCAGCTGGGCCTTCCAAACACAACCAAAGCGCCCCCTAGCTTTGATTTCCAACAGCTGCAGTGGTTTCAGACCCACCAAGGGTGATGGAGGAGCTGGTCCTGGATCCTGAGTAACAGACAAGGAAAAGCAGTTAACATCCATCTAAAATGTGTTAGCATTTCTCTTGGCCTTACTACAAAATATTCCAGGGGACGACCTGAAGAACTTCATCATAAGCAGCAACAGAACAGAAAAAAATAAAAACATGCAGCGGAAGACTGATCGCTCAGCGGCACACATCACCGCTTTAATGGGAGTCAAACCGGGCTATGGCCTCTCTCACCTCGCTCAGGTCTACGTGGCCATAGGGAGGTTTGCGGTGGCGGTACATCCACAAGGCCAGAACGAGGGCCAGGGACAGCACGCAGAGAGGCAGCAGGGAGTACACGAGCACGTTGAGCAGGGACGGCACTCGGGGTGGAGGCCGGATTTTCACTGTCAAGGGGGAACAGAATAATTACAGCATGTCAGCTTTATGACTTGTAGGTTATCAGCAGCATCACGAGCATCCCTCACAGGCGCTGTGACCTGATTATAAAAGAGCAGAGCAACGTTTTATCTCAGTGTTGATCCCCCCCGTTCACTCACTGACTACACAGTCTGTAAAAAGCACCAAATAAAAATATATTTCTGTCACCTTATGGACAGACTAACATCAGTACTGCAAATAAAAGCTCCAGATGCTGCAAAAACAAAATGCAGTGGCCTCTGTACTTTCACATTACGCAAATTGTATCATTATATAACATGTACATTATGCATGTTTAACATTTTAGCAATATTTTAAAAAGGAATGAGCACCATAAAGTCTGCCAAATGCATCCTCCTGTGATATACATAATGTTTGGGATTTTTAATACCTCATGCAGGGCTAAGCTTCGCGCCCTCTAATCGGAGGGGGAAAAAGCAAAGACCTGTTTTTTTGCTTATACAATACGTGGGATGTGTTTGCCACTCACCTCGGTTGCCACTGCCAATCATGTCAGGGAGGTGGGTGAATCGTTCGTTGCAATAGTTGCCCTCGCAGCAGCAGAAGAACACCTGAGGGTTTTCCTCCATGGAGACACACTCTTGCCTAAAAAAAAAAATGGTAGGTGACACGCACAACATTTATTGCGTTGCTAAACGAACGTCGAAAGCAGATACCCGTCAAACTAACGTATGATTCAAGCAGGTGAGTGTCTGACCTTTAAATGGACAAAGTAATATTTGGCTTTAAGTCCTAAGCAGAATGTGTTCAAAAGGCTAGAAATGGCCCACATTTGATTACTCTTCATCTTCTGTCACTATTTTTCGTTGCTTTTCTATCATATTAGACTGAAGTTACTTTTCCAGGTCTCACCATAATCCCTTTATACTTTACACCAACAGCATTTCAGGCTGAATCAATTTCCCTTGGAGCTGTCAATGAATTTGTTCCTGCGTGTGAACCTACAATTTGTGCACTTCGCCTTCCAGCCTTCTTGTTTCACTGGTGGAATAATGGTTAATTCTTCATACCTATGCGCACATGGATGCGTCATTCAAGGCTGAATATTATTCTTCTGTTATCTGACGCTCGCCTTCATGAACAGACAGAGCTTGTTCGAAAATGCTGTGGCCTGAATATTAACAAGAACTTGAAAGTTTGATCGAGCCACACACGGCGCTGATAAATGCTAATTTAAAATTCTCCTCCTGACTTGACAAACTCCTGAGTGGCCTGGTGTCGCCGTATCTCTCCGCCATCATCAGAGTGCGGACACCGAGCTGCACTCTGTGCTGTCGCTTTCCGACTATCTGGTTTATTCCAAGAAGGAATAAATGTGAGGTGTGCTGGTTGCCGGGAATTATCCCAACACAACGTTGTCTTAAAATCTTAAACACAGTCTGATCTTATTACTCCACTCTCAGTCAAGCTGTTTGCTGACGTTGCAGTTTATACATTATAACATAATGAATAATTTACACCCTGCATGTGTGTAAATGCTCGCATGTGTTGATACAGCAGGCCCCATTTGTTTTATACATCTTGTCTACACGACGGAGCTGAAATGACTGACGGAAAATGAATCAAATGCTGTTTTAACCGTCGTTTGAGCGAGTTTAAAGGCAAATACACTCGAGATTTCCTGGTATCAGCTTCTTGAGTATGCAGATTTCCTGCTTCTCTGTGTTTTATGTCACTGTAAATTGAATAGCTCTGAGTTTTGGAGGTGTTGATCAGATTTTAATGTGTTATTTTGGGGTCTGGGAAGATGCAACGGCCCCTATTTCATTCCCCACAATTTTATGACAGCCATATGAATTCAGAAAATAGATGGCAGATTAACTGATTGTGGATAATTGTGAGTTGCAGCTTCATAGAAACCTTTTTTCTATGCGATGTGTAAGTAGTATCATGTGTATGTATGGTCTCTGTAAAAGTGTGTATTTCTTAAATTTACCAAAGCAAACAGGCCTCAGTCAATATGGGGTTTGGATGTTTATAGTGCTGCAACTGATGATATCCATCCTGACTGAACCACTGGATAATATTTCTTTAAATATATTTCCTCTTATGGGGATATAAAAAAAAGAGAGCTGATCCTCATATTTTCAGAGGATGTAGCTTGCGAATGTTTGTCACTTTTGCTTGATAAATTATTCACGTGACTCTTTTTTTTTTCTAATTTGCTGTCAGATAATCAATGAAGCACCTTGTCTTTTCCTGGAGCTTTTATTTCTGGCCACAGGTCACACAGATAACGACGTGTTGGACTAAAATTGCAAGTACTGGAGCCAGACATTTATGTTGTACTCAGTGCCAGTCACTCTGGGCACGAGCCATACACCTAAAATGTAAATGTAAATGAACAGTAAGTGTTGACCTCGCTCTGTGACCCGACCTGTCATAGCAGTTGAAGTCGTCCAGCCAGCAGCCTTTCTTTACCAGCTTGATGGTCCCTGAGGAGTTGAGCCAGGAGGCGTAACAGTGCAGTCGCTTGTCCTTCTCCCCCTCGCAGCGCTCGAAGCCGCTCTGGTTGGTCCTCTCCGTACGCCAGTTATCATTGTAGTACACACACTCCCGGGTCTCTGCTTCGCCCAGACTGTACCCTGAGACGGACAGAAGGCCTCAGTCAGCTCGCATCGTAATGAATTGAAAACTCAGCGGCGGAAGCGCCGACATATGGCACGGGGATCCGCTGTGTGCCACGAAGAAACATCTCTGAGCACAGCCTCTATCATCACTCTGGCACACGGCCAAGTTTGGGAGCTCTCTGTAGTAAAAAGGGAGCTCCTCTGGGCTACGAAATTGTTGCAGAACGGTAGTTCAGCGTAATCCCATTCACTAAAAGATCTTTTCAGTGAGTAGCAACTAATAAGTAGGAAGAAATGACAGAATTTAATTAGCTACAGAAAAACAATAGTGTGCCCTGCTGTGGCATAGAAACACCACACACCAGCACGCTACTTCTATAGATAAAGACCCGTGTATGCTGCTGGAGTGTGACACATCTGGGAAGACAGATAAGACCTTTTTCTTTAAGGGCTTTTACTGTCATTTAGCTGGAAATAGTTTCTCCTAACCAAGGCGAAATGTAACAATAGCTGTCAGTCTCCTGGTGTTGCACAACCCCTGACTGAAGAAAGAAACAAGGTCTTTATTATTCCCCCATCCTTTTTTGCGGGTTTAATATCAGACACACTCGAGCCGAGGCATGTAAGACGCGTTTTGATGAACGCCGAGGCAGATAGCACGCCGTACGACGTGTCATTCACAGTGTCGCCCCGGACGTTCATGCCTAATCTTTGTTCACAGGAAAAATAGTGCATGTCTCTTTAAATCCCTGCCTATAGGAGGCTGCCCATCCCCCCATGTTACCCCCACCAACCCATTACACACTACACACGCGCACACACACACACACACAAACACACACACATCCACTTACACATACATACATTTAGTTGTCCAGCAGCATACAATGGATTTCATTATGGCATACAGGGATGCATGCAAAGACCAAACATCATGCTCATTATTAAGGATGGAAGGAAGGAAGGTAGTAAGGGTAAAACACACACACACACACACACACACACACACACACACACATACATAGCAGAGATACTCAATGCTCCATTGAGCCGAGATGGCATTTCTGATATCTATGGTCACATGATCCAGGAGGACTTTTACTACAAGATCACTCCCCCAACCCCCCTCCCTCATCTCTTCCCTCTGTCACTTACTGGGGGCTTTACACCAACAACAACATGAATTGTGGAGAAGCAGCTTACTATATACTCCAAAGCACTAATCTATAAACCATAAAGGCATTAAGCCACAGCCACTATTTGGCACACAGGAGACAGCTGTGCCTCAATGAAATTTTTATCACAGCTTGAGGAAAAGCTAAAAAAGGTTTCATGGTGATGGAGGTGGAGGAGGAGGTGGATGGGGGGTGTTATTGTTTTTAAAAAATATGTTTAGTCATAGTAAGGGATGTGTAAGCTAAAAAGGGGGGTGAGGAAAAGCCAAAAAACAAGCCCCTCATGCTCGATTTCACGTGGTACAAAGTCACAGAGATGTGTAACAGTAACCTCAATTCAGGACTTGAGACTAACAGCTGCTGTCTCCTTCAAATCAAACACCATTGATTTACAGAGAAAGTGTGTTTCTTCTTTCCAGAGGCTCTTGTTCGGGCTGTGACCACAAACAAGAGTGCAGACCTGAGGTGTTGCCTATAAGGTTTCAGGATGTTGATGCAGCTGCTGCCTTTCTATTCCTGCCACCGGGACGCAACAGTTTTTACATTTGGGGATATTTTAAGGGGGTTTCTGAGCTTGTATTAAATGTCATTTGTTAGTATTTTTAACCGTAAAAGCCAAAGCTAGCAAAAATAGCCGTGATAAGAAAGGGAGCTGGCGGTCGGTGAAATGCTCGGATAGCGAGCACAGCTAACAAAGTTTACCCAAACAACAACAAAAAAAAAATGTCTGCCTCGGGACGGACCACTCGATAAAAAGCCAACAATAGCAAGCCTTACCTGCGCATAAAGTTCCCAGAAGAAGTGAACAAGTCAGCCATGAAAAAGACATGTTCCGTTTTGAATAAAGAAGGGCAGAGATTTCCCCCACTTTCCGTCGCGAACATTAAAACTCTAAGCTTGTCCGAAACATCAAATCCAAGGGTCAAGGAAAAAAAAAAAAAAAAAAAAAACGACCACAGGCCTTCCCGGTCCCTCCGCAGCCTGAACCACCACCAACCGCCGCCGCCACCACCAACCGACCGACCGAGCGACCAACCACCACAGCGCGTGTCAACCGCCGCGACGCCGCTGCAACAAATGTTGCGAGAAAAAGACGGGAGCGATTAACTGACTGCCGGAGACTCGTCCGTTAATATCCGCGGTGTTTCGCATCGGAAGCGGATCCTAAACACCAAGAAAAAAAAAAAGAAAAGAAAGGGAAGCGGTTAAATCATCCGGAGACGAGGACGCTGGAGGTTTTTCTTTCCTTTCTTTTGAGGTTATCCACTTGAATAGTAGCACCGCTGCATCGGGGAGGTCGTGTCGGGGTTTACATGCATGTTACTGATCTGTGTCCAAAATGGCTTCTAAATGGGGAATGGGCTGCAAACAGGGAAACCCGGATGTGTAAACACAAAGAGGGGAATTCAGGCAGCCAAGAGAGTGACCTTAACACGACACCGTACGTTCACGTTTGAAATTACTTTATTTTTTAACGCCGCACGTCGACGTTTAATGCGTTATTTTAAACCGTAAAACGTCCAGCAGACGGGTTATGCGAGCTGTTGGTGAAATATGTGCTCCCGACGCTTCCCAGCTGATATAACACTTGCACTTTCTGTGGTCAGAGTTGGTATTTTTTCTGACTCTACTTTTAGTTTCTTATCATTTAGCCCGAGGTTTAAATGATAATTCATGGACTGGTGCTCTGTATTATACTGTGTGCATGTGGCCGTATGCGCTGTTTTTTAATCTGTTTTATTTATGTCTCATACTATGTTTTTTTTGTACTCCTGCACTGAAGATGGCACTAAAGATATTCTATTCTATTTTTAGCCTATAAATACTCATTCAACCGCTCATGTGTTAGTATATGTCATTTGTATCTTCTTCTTAATGCACCACAGGCTTATTTAAATAATGAGTTTTAAACATTTCAGCACAAGATAGCCCATATATTAATTTTCAGGTTTATTTATCACATGTGGGTTAACACAGGGTCAACACTACAGTGAAATATGTTGTGACAGCTCTAGACATAAAGGATAATAATAAGCTAAAGAAATAAAATACAATAAAACTGTAAGTAAAAACTGGGCTGATATGAATAAAATATAACAAAATACAATAAAAGGTATGTATGAGGGTACAGTATATATATAAGTAATGGAGTATATCAACACAATTAGCCAGCAATGTACAAATTCAGACATATAAATGTATGAGCTCATACAGTATTAAAGTCATATAGAGTGTGATAATATGTGATAAATATTTCTTAAAGCTCCTCGCATAGTATGATAAATTCAGGGAAGGGTTTTGTCTATCTGAATGATCTTTTATGCATTAGCATGAGGGCTAAAAATAGCTGACCTGATTTGGAGTAAGAGGATACAATAAATGCTATTTAAAATGTATTGGTTCTAATTACTTATTTCACCGTCAGATGGTGTTAAATATAAAGTATATATCACACAGAAAAAACAAATTAGAGCCAATAATGAGTCAGTAAAACATTTTATTATTGTCACAAAACAGGAAGTGTATGGCATTAATCTTCCCCTAATCTCCAAACATAATATTCTTTTGATAGTATTTCTATTGATGGGAGCCAAATAATGTGTGATTCTACTTTTTTTTTTCCTTTTGTGTCAAAGGATTGTTCAGCTTGTCCACTCATCAAGTCTCCCAGCCAACAGACGACTACTTTTTCCCTCAAAAAGAGTTCAGGTGAAGTTATTTCTTTCAGACTAATTGGGTATGCTTCTCTTTTGTAATCTCCCCTCTTAAGAAGAAATGCTAATCTCCATTACAGCAAGTAATCAAGGCTTATTTATGACATAAAATAGGTGAAAAATAAATTGCTTTGTATTTAAGATGAGCACTTTCAAACTTGAAGTCCTTTGTGTAGAATAATAAATCCCATCATTTTAGGAAATCAGCAATGACATTGTTAAAATGCCATTAAGCCGTGCTCACAGGTCCCGCTCTTCTTTCTCGTCTTTGACTAATGGCATGTTGGTGACACACAGCCGATTCAAGCAGCAAATGGCTTAGGAACAAGGTTAGCCATAGGTAATCGTCCTTAAACTAGTGCTGTTGAGTGTAACTCAAGACAAAGCATTTCCTCATTAAGCTATCCCATATTGACCCTGTAACTCAATACGGGCCACGGGCGAAACCTTGTAAAGATATGTGATCTGTTGTCATGACAGTTGGAAGAGAAAGCACATGAGCGCTCATTAAAGGTCCAAAAGCCGCAGCCACGGTGTGACATTAGAGAAGAATAAGAGCATGTGGGGACATGATGCAGTGGTGCATTAAAAAAACACATGAAACTATGAGGTCATTGTGTTATAAAAGGCCATTAAATACATCTTACACCAGTCTGTCATGACCTGTATTGTATGATATGCATACTGCATACGTGCTATGTGTGTAATATGATTGAAAACTGGATATAAACTGAATTTAGGTGGCTAAACATTGAATGGACATCAATAATTAATATATTTGTGTTTCTGTACTTTCTTGTTTTATTCTACAAAGAATCCAAATAATTATAATAATACAGTATTTTTTATATTTACTCGTGTTATTGCTGGTGAGAGTCATTGTGATCACTGAGGTGAGCGTCATGACTTGACAGTAAAATAGATAAATGACACTAGGTGGTAGCAGAGCTCCCCTGAGTAGGTACGGATGCTTCGACCTGTGCAATATCTCTCTTCCACTCTTGATTTATACTTTGTACATGTAGGGTGGACACAAAGCTTCTATTGTTCACTGCTGACTGCCAAACATTCAAACACACGAGGGAACAGGTTTGCTTTCTTTTGTCTTGTTTTCTAACAGACTGCACGTTTTTGTCCTATTAAAACAATTTACTTTCCCTTCTGGATAAATAAAATGCTTGTTAATCTATCTATAATCTGTCTTAATCTCAAACTATTTTAATAATCGGTTTGAATGACTCATTTTGAGTCATTTTTTAAAATGAAAAATATCCAAATTTGCCTCTCAAATGTGAATATTTTCTGGTTTCTTTAGTCCTCTATGACACTGAACATAATATCTTTGACTTATGGACAAAATTAGACATCACCTCAGGCTTTTGGTCACACTTTATAGACCAAATAATGATTTAATTAATCAGGAAAATGATCGACAGATCAATCAATGATGAAAATTACTGCTAGTTGCTGCTCTAATCACATGTAACTGGGTAATGGCTCCAGGAAAGGCACAGCACTTTAAGGTATTAGAGTTATGGCGTATAATAGAAAGCAATTACCTGAATCGTAGCCTGAAGTTACCTCCACAATGAAAAGTGATGGTTAAGTTGGCAGTTTCACACTGAGTGAGCGTAAGAAGGGGAAAAAATGGAAATAAGATTGAAGATATTGTAGGATCACTACTTTATTTCAGCCTTTAAGTAAGAAAGTACAAAAATAAAACCAACAAAGTCAAACATTTTCTTCATCTTTTATTATTTTACAGCCCCACAGAGTCAGCGGGGGATTACTTGACAGTGTGCTGTGTTTTTCCTCCGCGGATGATCTCGTGCCTGCAGTCATATTGCCAATGACAGTAACACGGTTTAGAAGTAGTTCGCCACCCTACGCACAGACTGGATGTTGTGGTTCTCTGCCTGCCACTCCATGAAGTTGCAGTAGTTTCTTCTCTCCACGATGTACATACGGCCACGGTAGTTGGGCTCCTCGTACAGCACCCAGCTGTTTGGGAAAATAAGTACAAGATCTACTTTAAAACTTATATGCAATATCTAGTGCAGGTCGAAGGTTATGGCACATTTCCGACAGCGTCCTAACTGATTTGACAGAAATAGTGCATAAAATGAATATTTAGAGTTTGGGGGGGGGGGTTTGTTCAAATCATAAAAACATTTTCTTAATTAATTCTTGTACTCTCTAAGAAAAAAACCCTTATCAGGGTATTTTATGTTCTCAATAAATTATTGAGGGCAGAGAGATGCAAAACATAACCTCTGAGATTTCTTACGCCACCCCAGCTCAGTGTGGTTAAGTGAAATGTTGTTTGTGGTGCTAAAAGTACTGAAAGATTACATTTATATCCCTGTTTGTTCTGGATAATCCACAGACCTTGTAGCGTCTCTACAAGGCAACAGTAAAAACAGTGTGTTCAATTACTTATCCAGAGTAGCAAGGACACTGTCACAAACCACAATTTTCATATTAATCTTATTGCAGTGATGGCCAAAATATGACTGTGTCATATCCTTGACTAAAACAGCCACCAAAAAAATGAACAACTACAAGTGGAACATGTGAAAATTGGCTTTTTTTGTGGGTCTTTCTTTCGGTGGTAATGGAGGGTTAGTCTGGCCAAGGACTTTGTTGCACATCATCCTGCCTCATGTTTCCTATCCTGATTACAGCCTCCTGTCCATAAAGGATACAATTTCAAAGAAAATGAAAGAATAAATATTTCAGTTTGGGATTACTTATTGATGTACACCTGTAAGCTTTGTGGAAAATAAAATAAATTAAGTACTGATCAGAAAAAAAGGAATTAATTTGTTTGAGCTGACCCCAGAGCTCATAATACTCCCATAAATAGTGCAGTAAATACAGCTAACACACGTTGAAACTCTCTTATGTGCTTAAATCAAACACTGTAGAGATACGTACGCTCCGTCTCCATAAACCCTGATGGAGTTGACGCAGTTGTTGGTCAGGCCTCGTGCCTGCAGGAACGGACAGTCATCGCACACCTCCACGCACTGGCCACTGAAGTTATCAGCCTCGAACAGCTCCATCCTGTAGTGCTCTCCATGCTGGGGGGGGTAGAATAATGGCATGCCCTCTTATTGCATCATAGCAACAATGTTCACCTTCACCTCACACTGCATAAAAAAAAAAGACCAAGGCCTCCTCCTCCTTCCCCTTCTCCTTCTCTTCCTCCTCCTTTATGTGGCTTGGACTATACTGGGTGCGCAAATACACCTATAGAAATCTAAAGGTTACATTTACATGTGGAGGATTATACGTATAGCCCTCAGTCTATATCTCAAGTGCACTTGTGATGTGTGACTTTCTTTCAGCTGAAGGTTAATAATTACGTGACTGATGTGAATTGTGTACTGCGCAGACTAATATACCCACTTAGATTTATTGAAAAAACAGATGTGCACAAATGAGGCCACACATATGCCAGTTAACAACCAAATATTTGTCTGTCCCTAGGGTCTCACACACGCACACAGACACAGAGTCCTACCATCCTGATTGGCCTGCAGGACCCCATGTGATCATTATGGGCATTCCAGCGCTGGAATTCAGGGTACTCTCCGTGCTCCAGAATATACTGTTGGCCCTTGAAGTCCGGATGGTCGTAGCAGACGAAGGCCCCGCTCTCCACGCGGATAGAGTTGACCCTGTTCATGAAGCCGCGATCCTGGAAGTTGTCGCAGTCGCTGTAGATCTCCAGCTTCCTCCCAGTGAAGCATTTCCCCTCATAGAACACGATCTGTTTGGGGTTTTTTGTTTGTTTCGCCACAAACAAACAGCGAACAACAGATAGATGTACATAACAGCGCTATGAGATCTGAATCCTGGGTCAGTCATCGACATCATTTGTGGTTTGTTTGTGACACACATGCATAAGTTTGGGTCTTTCATCACACTCCCTTGTTGTGATACTCACCTTTCCTGAGTACTGAGACATTTTCCACTGTTTGCTGTTTCCAAACTAGTCACACAGTATAACAGTGGAAAAATTTGGACACCCAGATATATATGGCCGACAGAGACTGCAATGGTATCGCGAGGCCGAGGCAACAAAGGCACAACAATGGGGGGTTTACACATTTTGCCACATGGACAGTTTCCCTTACATGTGCCAGTGCTGATATTGGAGTTTGGCTCTGGAGGGCGAAACAATAGAGGGGGAGATTTTGCTTTGATTGAGCTTTGGGAGGGATGTTAGACTCAGTTGAAGGGGGGGGGGGGGGTGCAGAGTAATATTTGGGTTGTGTCCAGATGTGAGGGGGGGAAACAAATAGAGAGAGAAAGAGAAGAGAAGAAATGTGTCTTCTGACACGTCGGACAACCGACAATGAGGCGTTGTCCCAGTCCATTTTCGGGCTATTTAACCAGCTCTGAGTTCTGATGGCGCCACAGCAGCAGATTTTTTTTCTTCTCCCCTCTGATCCCTCTCTGTGGTTGTCTCTCCGATGCCGATAACGAATTTGGGAGGAGGCTCACAGTGGCAACATCAAAAGACCACCAGGTTTAATGTTAGTTAGGCAGGTGGAGCCGGATACAGAACAGATAAAAAACAGTTTTTAAGTGTCTCTTTATCTACAGTAAAAGAGATAAAACACACAATTTCAGATGATTTATTGCACTTAGTTTTATTTTTTTTTTTGAGGCTGGAAAGTTCAGCGAGGTTTGGGATTCCAGTCATTCAAAGCCATAATTGGTGGAAAACATTTGCCTCAGGCGCGCAGATGTCAGTCCATTCGGTCACCAGTTGGCCTCTGTGAAGTTTGAAATAGAGTCTTAACATTTTGTTTTAATAACACTCCTGATGTATTCAATGAATTAGTGGAGGTATTTTTCATCCCGCTATTCATATGTGAATAGAGTGCCATTCTTTCAGACCTTTCATGGTACGTATGAGTCATATCATGTCTGGTTCCTATATGGAGCACTGAGCAAAAGGTATTACACCTTATCTGGGTCAGACAGATTACAGCTAATGCAAACATACTGTACCTTTGGCTAATATCCCCCTAGACCCTGAAGGTGGAAATCCAACTAATAGAAATCTTTATTTGAGTCTGTGACAAATGCATACATTAATATTTGCAGGACTCTCATAAATTAAACACCGCAGTGGACAAAGGGTGGACAGCTCTTGCATAATTCAGGATTTTTCTGTGCATTGGGAAACTGTAACCTCTGGACAGAGTGTACACAGGGGGGAGCGAGGTGCTAAGCATATAGACTTAACAGCGATACACCACTTAATGGGACGTTACCATGACAGGACGAAATATGAACGGGTATAAAAAGCGAGCAAGTCGATGAGCACGACTCAGTCATCAGCAGGAACAGAGACAGGCAAGTCAAGAAGGTATGTAAACACAAAATAATGTGTAGAGTCTTGTAGGATTATTTGTTTAATAGCAGTATGAAATCAGCAGTAGCTTGACATTTTTGCCTTTTTCTATCAAATGTCACTGTGCAAGGATTCTGACTCAGACTTGAGACTGTATATTTAAAATCATCAAGATTATCAACCCTATAAAAGCGATATTCAGTGGGACACATGCCATGAAATCTGGCAACAGAGCATTGTACAAACTGTATTATAAAATCTGTGCTTTATCTCTCCTAGGCTGCAGCATTAAACCCGAACAATGAAGTTGTTGGTCTTGGCTTTATCCGTCGCCCTGCTGTTTACAGCTGGTGAGTCTGTCACTGATTCTCCACTGAATAAACACAACCTCTGCTGCCGTGCAACAGGGACGTCTGCGATCTCTGTTAGTCTTCAGTGAGCAGTCTCAGCAGACCTGTCAGACACTCACAGGCAGTGTTTTCATTTTGCGACAGATTGTAGGGACTCAGCTCTAACAAATCATAGTAATTATGTAAAAAAGCAACTGATTTAGCTCCCGTGTGGCTTCATGCACACATTTTGCATCTATTTACTCACCCAGATCCTACCAATAGCTTGCAAATATTGTCCCAGGACTCGTAAAGAAGAAGAAGAAGGTCACAGAGAAAGAAAAACAAAGACTGAAATATTTATTTTGTTGTTTCTTTTCAGGTGAAACCCTGAACTGCCACCGGTGTGTCTCCCAAAGGGCTGGGGGAGAGTGTGAGCTCACTGAAGAGACTTGCAAACCAGAGAAGAACGGCTGTGCTGCTGCCAAGTTCCTCAGAGCACCATGTGAGTTTTTACAACACACTCAAATCCTTAACACATGAGAGAATGGCGGTGCACGAACCACAATAAAATATAACTATTAACTGTGCCGTGAAGCTACGTTTGCATGCATACCATTGCACCAGAATTAGAGGGCTTAATGCATCTTTTTAAACTCCAAAGAGAGAGAAAACAGTAGCTGAACAGTTTCAGGCAAGGTAACAAAAATCAACCTTTTGTCCTTTTTTTTCTTTCTTAGTTGGCCATTACCAGAAATGCATGGCTCTGTCAGACTGTGAAATGCTGAAGATGAACAACTACATCGATATAAAGTGCTGTAGCGACGACTTCTGCAACACCTTTTAAGGTTCAATGTTCTACAAAAACATGACAGTGTATCGGGGTATAAAGGCACTTAAACCCAATGACTCCTGCAGGCTGCTCCAACTGTGAAGACGTGACGCAGTTTCACAGAACAACAAAATTCGCTCTATCACTCATTTCCCTTGACGAATAAAAAAAGTCTGAAAAAGTACAAGTGCCTGTTCTCATTTTTATGTCTATAAAGGAGTTCTCTCATTACTTTTTGACAGCCACATCAATTCAAAACTACGTCTGCCTACCTAAAAAACACAGAGAATTATTGGATTCGTGTTCAGGCAAGAGTTATCTGAGCTATCCGAGCTTTCATTTCCAGCAGGCTGGATTATTGTAATGGTCTTTTTCTCAAGTGTCCTCAAAAAGTTCAGACTACTTTCAGCTCGTTCAGAACACTGCTGCTGCTGCTGTGAGACACCTATCAAAGACCTATCATTTTTATAGAACATTGAAGCGCCTGTGTGTAGGATTTAGCTGCATCAAGCAGTGTAGCTGCTGATTGCAACCCCCTCGCCTCACCCTCTGATTCCTGGCATGAAGGAGAAACTACAGGAGTCATGATAAGTAAAGAAAACACCAGTCACTAGATACAAAGGCCCACAGGTCGGTCCGGTCCTCGAACCCTGCGCCGCTTCAGCAAGGACCGAGCCTCCGAACACGGGGGGCACAATCAATCAGGTGAGCTAATCAGTGCCCCAGAAATCTAAAAATCATTCATGTGAAACAGCTGAAATAACAAATAAGTCATGAAGAACACTCTGTGTCCATGAGCTTAAAAAGCTCACTGAAAAATAGACTTCAAGGACTTTAAAATTCACCTGATTGTGTATAAATTTGCCATCAATAGAGAAGCAAAATATCTCTAAGGAACGTGGAGAAGTAAAATCTATTATGCAACACGTTGATCAATGATTCAACTCTTTATGTTCTCTGTTGCTTTGGACTGAATCTTAAACATTTAGATTATTCTATGTCACCCTGCACCCTCATCAATGTATTTCACCTTTTTAAAGTTATGCATCTCTTCTTACGAAAGCATGTTGAACTCCCTTTGAAAGATAATAAATAAAGTAGTCCTGCCTCCAACAAACGTACAATAATCCACACTCAAAGCAGGGCGCATTACATAACCACTTTTTGCTTTAATGATTACAATCAAAAACATTTGTACAACATTTTCAACATTAGAAAATGGATGCAGATTTTTTATTCACTTTTTCTTTTTTTTTGGCTGACAGTAACTGCTATGAAAACAAACCGAGAGACAAAGAAGTGGGTACTGCGTGGAGATGAAGTAGAAAAAGAGCTGAATATTGGAGGGACCAAACAGCTGGTGATGTATCAGAAGAAACGTCCATGTTTACTTATCCGTTTTCAGAGCGTATGCATGGCAGACATGACATTTCTCTTATCTCTTGTTATTTAAACAGAGAAGGTCTCGTAGCCTATATGAGAGCTGCATAATGAGAAGCTAAGATGCATCAAGCCATTACTATCTCGGCCTTAGTTATTGTCGTCATTGTCGAGCACGGGAAAACATTTTTTCTGATACACCCAAACGATGTTCTGTGTTTTGCATCAGTGCCGAGCACAGACGTGGAGGAGAGGTGGATTGTGGGGAAATAGAAGACAAGGGAACCACCACTCATCCTTTTTTTTTAATCACACACACAAAGAAAAACAAGGATGACAAAAGGGAATACTGATAAATAACAGTGGAATCAGAGCCATAAATAGACAGTGTCGGATATTTAGGACCCTGGAGGGGTGGAGTCAGCTGAGGTGGAGGAGAACTGGCAGCTAGCCTTCAAGTAACGGGATATCCCAGTGCAGTGTCCTGTGTGTTGATTGGGCGGCTCTACATCATGGAGCAGGACGTTTTTCCTGGCTGCACGCCGCCGTCCATCTTCTCTGCCTCCAGGATCATCCTCCGGAAAACCTCCACGGCCGTCTGGGGAGAGACAGAACGAGACACACATGCAGGACGCTGTCACATGTCTCAGTCACACCACTTTGAATTTTCCAGCAGCACACACAGCACCCAGAGGAGCCTCACTGGCTTTGGGCACATAACAGAGGTGGCGTTGTTGTTGTTTGCTAACTTGATTTGAAGCAGATAAACAGACTTCCTGACTGTGTGACTGGGCTGTGCTGGGAAATACATCCACCAGAAAATGGAAGGAAGGTTTCAAACATTGATTCCTGTTGCACCTTTGTTGTTTCCTCTTAGCTCATGTCCGAAATGAAGATAATCTAAAGACTAGTGCAAAGAACACACAGTGTCTACGAGGCTGTGGTGGATGAACATTTGGACCCGCGTGAGATGATTTTTTGCCCACATGGGGGCAGCGCAGTGATCTAGCTATCTATCTAATGGACCAGAACAAGAGCAACTTCATCTTCCTCATCAACCCAAACAACCAGATTTCTTTAACACAAGTTTGGGTGCGCATTTATAATTAAAGGCATAGAACGCGGACTCTGCCGCTGATGACCTTTTTTAGGATTATTTTATATTTATTGAAGACATTACACAACTGTCCACAAGCTCTTCCCCCATAATACGTGCTGAGATGATCTGTAAAATCAGAGGAGTTCCCCTCTCTAACTTTAAATGAGCTCTTTGTCAGACAGATCACACATCTTTATCGCCTTATAATAAAAAAACAGATTGGTAACTAGGCCTTCTCGTGTAAACAACTCTCTGCTGTGCATGAGCTCTGCAGCCTTGGCTCTTTACCTGGTTCTCTTTAGCTGAGGACTCCATGAAGGCAGCGTTCCAGGATTCGGCTAATGCTTTTCCTTCTTCACAACTGATTACTCTAAAGAAAACACACACACACACACACGGTCACAGCAGGCCAGTCATTTACTTAGAATGAAACACATAAATATTTAAAAGTAAAGCTGCCGTGTCGACTTCTAACTAACCCACAGGGTTCAATTCATAAGAAATCTGCTTGTATAAATTCCAGTAAAAAGGAATCCACAAACACACAGACTGGATTGTTACTACAGTATGCTTGCATCGTACAAATGGCTTCCCCCTTCTTCCAGCGTCATCTGTGAACCAGATATTAACACCTGCTCTGTATTTCTGTTTGTGTGTCATGTGTCTGACATGTTTAGTCTTGAATTTCTGCCACATAGAGCCCAAAAAATGATGGGAAATGATACAGAAATAATAACTAAATCCAGAGAGCACTATTCCCCAAGTGTATACGTATATATATGTGACCTAATGTACGATTTAGGTGTGTGTGTCAGGACGTACCGCTCCATATGTAGGTCGTTCTTGTTTCCAACGAGCATAATTGGTACTCTGCAATAGAGGGAAAAGTCAACAGTACTTTGTCATTTAAGCATGATATATTACGTCTTGGAATGCCCTGCACACCAAAAGAAAAGTACTTACTGAACTTTTCCCACCATGTCCAATAGTTTTTCATGGATAACTTGTACAACTTCAAAGCTGCAAGAAAATGAGGGCAAAGTTCCTTTTTCAGCATTCACGAAGCGTGCGCAGCTCAGACATTTGTTTGCTTTTAAAAAAGGGGAGCAGTACCTTTTATTAGATGTGACTGAATAAACCAGAATGTAACCGTTGATATCTATGGAGTACGTCTGTGGGAAGATGGAGTACTCATCCTGCAGAGACAGAGATTGTATGAGTATGTAATGCAAGCATTATGCAAGCTTTTTTTCTGAAAAAAGAAGAAACTGCAGGTATCTAAACCAAAACAATGAGCCGAAAGACACTAAAACGCTTTACCTGTGTTTAGTGGAGCTTCAAATTTGTTTAAATAATAAAGTTTGTCTTGAAATTACACATGCAAGCACATCATTAATATGTAAAGTTACAGGTTTGGATAAGAGACACTTAAAAGTAACTAATGAAGTAGAATTAACACCAGACTATGAAAGAATGTGATCATAACAACACATATCTACATAAAAAGACAATATACCATACCTGTCCTGCTGTGTCGACCAGCTGAAGATGGTACTCTTGTCCATTTATTGTGATCATTTTAGTAAACGCTGCAGTTAAAAGAAAAGACATGAAATGAACCAATAGAAACGAGAAATTAGACATTTTAATGTATGGAGAGCAAGAAATAACGCTGATAATACACATAATATAACACCGGAGTACATCTCCACTATATAGTACACTACACCCGACTGTACTGTATCTTCATTAGTGTGCAGGTCTCGAGATACACAAGATGCAACCCAGTTATGGATCCATTTTGGTACAAGTGAGTTCATTCAGCACAGAAATGTCAATACGTGCCTGGAGATGGGTCATGTAATCTACAGCAGGACTGAGGGATCGTACTGCCTGCAGCATCTCGCTGATAACGCTGACACTTCACTTTACGTTAACCATCCGGAGATTATTTATAGAAACAGACCACATACGGTACGCTCAAGAAACGCAGGGTGTGAGCGAACATGTCGGGGTAAAAGAGAAACAGCCTGAAGGGAAAGTTTAGACGCAAATCTCTGGAGTGTCTGGGAATATGTGTGTTTAGGAGGTTGATGAATTGCTGTATGTTCTGTCCTTCGGCGAAACGTCTCGTTAGAAGTACATTCAGGCAAGGTTCCCTCCGTTAAACCGGCGATGTCCAAGCTTCTAAACCAAACACCAACACCAGCTGAGTCCTCGAAAGTTCCTCAAAAGAAAGTTTCCTTTTTCTTTCTGGTGTGAACTCGGGTGAAATCAGCTGGTGTAGTGTTTGGACACATTGGTTTGTCGAGGGAACATTACACCCCGCTGGGTAACAAATCAGTGTTATTATCTTCTTCTTGTGTTGTAGAGTCACCAGGACGCACATTTCAGATGATAAATGCAACGTTTATGTGAAAACACAAAGAAAAATATCCTATAATAACACACTTGGAGGAAGATTATTTCACTTCTGCATCGCTCCATCATTAAGTTTAATGTAAAATAAGTAAAATGTGAAAGACGAGCTAGGCTAAATAATAACAAACTGATATCATGATACTGCAGAGCTACAAGCGTCATCAATCAGTTTATCGACCAAAAGTCGATCGATCATTTTCGTAATTTTTTAAGCAGCTCAAGGTGTGTTAAAAGGACGTTTTGCCTCGCCACTGTCGCCAAGTTCTTGTTAATGTTGGGAACTGTTGAGCCTCGGTACATGATATTATATATTAGGCGCTACATAAATAAAACTGAATTGAATTGCTAAAGATTCTCGAGTTACAGCTTCTCAAATGTGAGGATTACCTCCTTTTTTTCTCTCTTTTACATCACTGTGAATGAAATATTATTAAGTTATGACAACGTCAGCGAGGACTCTGCGAGAAATGTGATGCCCATTTTTTATGTTGCACCAAACAAACACTGGGGAAAAATAATCAGCAGGTTAATCAAGAGTGAAAATAATTATTAGTTGTAGCCGTACAGTTTATGTTGCACGGTATATGACCGCTTGTTATCGTGTGATCACAACTTAACCGTCTCCATGGCAACTGAGTGACACCATCCACTGAGGAAGGCCACAAGATGGAGCTGAAAGCTTTGGAAGCAATAAGTACGCAGAGTTTGTAATGAGATAAAAATAATATTGATTATTCGTGTGTCTTTTTCTTCCCCATTGCTGTGAATTTGTGCTACAACAACTGGACTTGACTTTGTCCAACTAGGACAAAATCACACACAAGAGAAAACTCTGGGCACAGGAGGTGAAGTGTTAAAAGGATAATAAAGCCTATTCCTCACAACAAAGACACGTATTGCACACTCAGGGTTTCCCCACAGTGTTTCACAGCAGAGGTGGGCCACCTTGCCTGAACACCACCTCTGCTGAGGTCATAAAAAATACATACACTTTTATAAAATACACCATGAGGAGGGGGGAAAAACAAGATGCATCAGGATCTGAGCGGCTGACCGTTTCCACCACGCAGCTTCCTGCGGGGAGGAAACCCAGTTTGTGTATCAGGGTTTAAATCTCCACTTACTGTTTTCTATTGTTGGATCATAGGAGTCGACAAACTGGCCTTCCACAAACTGAATTGTCAAGGAGGACTTTCCTGGAAAATACAAAGGACATAAACGTTTATACTGTATATACTATCACATCCACCTACCTCCTGTGCGTACCGTGTTTATTTCAGCATCCTTTGTCCTCTGCGTCATCTTATTCTTATATATTGTTACATATATACATATTTATGTCTATACATGGCTTTATTTAGCTGTATTCATGTATATATCTGTGTACCTACATTGAGATATTCCTTGTGTGCGCAATAAAAGTGATTCTGATTGTGAAAAAGCTTCACAAGTTAACAAAATATCTTTTATAACTAGTGCTGATCACACATGTGCTGCTTGTAAAACGGATGGACACGTTTCCATCATGAAATACTAGAGAAAAAAAAGCCACAACTGTGACACAACGCAGCCTCCCTGTAGTAACACTGTAGGGGATGCTTACTACATCAGCTCGTTTGGAGTAGCCAACCATGAACACAATCAAAGTACGGGGAATATCAGATGAGGGTTTGGTGCTGGGCCTTCGGCAGCGCTGTCTGTGCGTGCCATCTTGCCCATCCTCAACATCCTTTTTCACCGCATACACACACAAAAAAATTGCGCTTCTTTGGCTTCTTGATGCGATCGAATACAAACTGCACAGTAATGCGTCAAATCCTGAGCTCCTCCGGGCCTTCGCGCAGGAAGCATGGCCACACACCAACGCAGGGTTAGGGATCACTATCAATAAGGAGTATTAAAAATATCTATCTTAAGCACATTATTGGAGGCCTCATGTGCTAAAAAAAAAAAAAGAGGCCGAGTCTCACCTGGCAGCGCTTTGAGATGTTGCGTGTCAGATCCTACTCCCTATAATTTAAGTCTATTATAGGAGGCGTAAACCGCTCTTATAATGGGGTTTAAACTGACCCGAAAAGGCCGCAGATATTTAGCATCAGTGTCTCATCCGAGGCCCACATGTCTGCATGTCTTCAGGTCTGGACTCACCTACGGATCTGTACCCGAGGATGGCGATTTTTCGTGATTTCGGCTGCGGCATATCTCGTTCTGGTTATCGCATCTAGTCCTCGGGGTGTACCGCAACCTCCAACCGGAATGGCATCCAAATTCAGGGGACGCAGAGATTCGACATACAGCCTCCAGATGCCAGCGGGAATCCCTCTTTCTCCTTTGAGCCGTCTGTGGGTGACTTCGCGTCCGCGGAGTGTAAATAAAACGTTATTTCAGGTCATATAAAGAAAGCATGGAGTATCTGTAGATCTACAATAACTGCGTCACTCCCCTTTGCGATGTAATGAATTAGTAATTACTGCTGCGTCCTGATTGGACGCGCGCGGGGTGAAGGCGGGCGTTCGTGCCTGTTGTAAAACTCTGATTGGAGGAGACGGCTGTCCGTCACGCGATAGTGCCAGCTCCCTGGAACGTGATTGGCTGAGGCAGGCATTATGACGTGCTGGGTGGTCGAGTGCAGTGTCATTCATATGTATAGGGTCAGAGAGCAGAGGCTGACTGCAGCACACACACACACACACAGTACACACAATTTTGTACTAATGGAAATTATTTTAAAATATTTTTATTGTATACATTAATATTTATTATAATTATTTTATTTTACCTGTACACACGTGATTGTTATGACCTCTATAAATAAATAATATAGTAAAATAAAATATTATTCATCATACAGTTCTCACAGTGCTATGGAGATGACTCATAAAATCACTATAAACCCATTATTTAGTACCAACGATACATTAGAAGACTTGCATGATGGGTTTAAACCTTATTTATTACCCTACTGTACAGGAAGTACAGAAGTAGTACTCATCATGTGACAGTAACAGGCAGTAATGGAAGAAGTACTCAGATCTTTTTACTTCAGTAAAGTAACAATACGTCTGAGGGCCTCTGTTTTTACAGTAAGACAGACATGAAATATAACATTTATTACTATGTTTTCATGTTTAATCACCTGAAAATAAGAATTTTATATCTACAGTGAGAACGGGTCCTCTTTCATAGAGACTGCCATGTTGAAACACTGTGTTACTACAGAAGCCCAGAACAGACAAACTTAATACTGACTCTAGACGGGGCCTGTTGTTGCCAGTGTTGTTTCTCCTCTCCACACAAGATAGCCGAGGGCGGTGTGAGGAGACTGCAATGCAGAGATTACTACTACTACTACTTAAAGAACCAAATATACTGTAATATATGTATAGGAGTATAATTATTAATGCATTCATGTGTACATCACTTTAATATTACAGTAAGAGGGGAGCTAATTTTTATTTATTTACAGCTATATGAGTATATAGTATATATACTGTGTACTACTTTGTATACTAGTAGGTAAAATGTTAATGATGTAATAAAAAAATATATTTTTTATTCATATTTTTTTCAAATTATTTGGGGGCATTAATTTTAATCTACAAAATAATTAAATTCATTCATAAATTTTGGCTGTCCAATCAAATAAATAAATGAAATAAATCAATAAATGTGGTGAAATAAAAAGTATTCGCCTGTGAACTGAAGTGGAGTAGAAATATGAAGTAGCAGAAAATGGAAATACTCAATAATAAAGTACAGTACTCGAGTAAATGTATAGTTACCACTGATTACAGGCAACAGTATAAGGGATCAAAATAATAATTAATACCATATACATCAACAGTACATTTTCGTTTTACAATTTTATTCTGTTTCTTTTTATATTTTATTCTATTATGCTGCTGCATCTCTGCCATGAGATCATGCACAAAGATCTACTATCATTCTTACTGTAAATCCAATATTACTGCACTCCACCCGATGATTTGAATAAACAGGCTACAGTGGAAACCTACTATCCCTGTCCAGCAGATGTCCCCATAACACCACTTATATCTCACACAGCAGCCACCTCCAGTACCAGCCATGTCAGTGCTAAATAACTATTATATATCCCCATAGAAACATCACAGTCTAATTAATGTTTATTTCCATGTTTTGTTTTTGGTTCAAACTGTTTCTCGAGCTGAGCATTGCAAGCTGTACCTCAACAACCTCACGCATAAATCAGCCTGCGCACATCCCTGATTATCCGAGCTGATAGTGCCTTCCATTATAGATGTTAAAATACACAGGTCTTAATATAACCGTGGCCTTAAACCAAACCACAGGCATGCAACAATACCATAGGAACTCAGGCCACAATTAGTGGGTTAAGCCCATAGGCAGACGCTGGAATTCAAGGCAGGCGTGGCGAAGGTGGTGAGATGAGAGAGTCCTTTTTTTGGTTTTTAAACTGCAGTTTGTCAATCACTCCTTAGGATGCAAAACTAAGTTTTCTAATGATTTTTAGATGCAGTTCGAATGCCAGTTGTGAGAGTTTTGCTGCAAAACTCTTGAAATAATTACACACTCCCTCAAAAATAGCCTATGCGCCCATGGGTGTGCAGTTTTTATTGCCCTGTGACCAACGAAATCCCCTGTTTCCCCATCACGTCCTGGGCCATTACTACTTAATCACAGAACTGTCCAACTCCCCGTCAGTAAGACCCGAATGTTTTGCCTCCACACACACTTCTCAGCACTGGAGACAAAAAAAAAAATCACTGGTGTCAGCAATAGGCGATTTGTTCTGCATGACATTGGGTGTCAAAAAAAAAAAAAAAAAGTAAAGCTCAACTGAAATGGCTGAAGGGTGCCTGCAATCACCGGATACGCACACACAAATACACACTCGTACGCATGAACGCTGTCACTTTCTCTGCGACTTTCACACACACACACACAGAGGAAATTATGATGACCAAGAATAGGTCACATTGCTAATACAGCCATGTTCTAGCCAGGGATTACAGTGTGCTGACATAGGCCAACAATAAATACCCCCATGCAAGAACAACAGGTGTCTGACAAGATTGTTTCACTTTAATAAAAGGCTTACACAGGCCTCAGAGAAATGATACATTAAGCTCTTTTAGACATGTTGGCCTTTTACTGTTTCATCCCTCATGATTGGAAAATATCTTTTTTCCCCCCACCCCAACAATTAATCTCACACAAACGAGAGGGAGATGTGATTAAGGTGGCGGCGACGTGTCGTGAGATTCATATTCTTGTCACGAACTGTGTTGCAGGTTTTTAAAAAAAATCACTTTAGATTTCCAGTCTCTAATTTCTTTAGCAGTGGACCTGCAGCTGGAGCTCGTGTTTCTGAACCCTGGGTGTGTGTGTGTGTGTGTGTGTGGCACCAGCGCCAGCCTCTTTCAACTCACTGTGAAAGCACCCCTGGCTCTGTTAGTATGCCAGCCTGAGCGCCAAGCAGAGCGAGTCAGCCACATCCTCCAGCTGGGTCTGTGCCACCAACGGGCACCTGGACCCACTCGCAAAAACCTCATGAAACGGAATGCATATAACTCAGGAGGAGTGCATCCGCGTTGCATCTTTCAGCAGCGATTCTTCATGCCCGCACGATACCCAGAGGACGCCCGTTGCACCTTTATTTCACTCATCTCTGAGACTTATATCCACCTATCGGATGCAAAGGGGCCTTTTTTAGCTGACAGATCCACACTTCAGGCTGTGCCTCAGCTGTTGGACCGTGTCCAGAGTCACACAGGCCTGAAAGACAGCCATCGTTATCCAACTCTCACAAGGTGTCATTGTAGGGATCCAATGATTACCATATCAGCACCACATGAAACATTTATGGCTTGCTGGCAGTGGTGGCCTGGCAAGCATCCTAATTTCCAGAACAGAGCTTGTCAGATCCCATTGTTTCAAGGTCTGGTGACATGAACAGAACTTGTTATGAAACTGTGCTGTCACTTGGGGTCAAAATAAAAACTTTCTCCACCAGGCCATCAAACTTCAGCTCAAGTAGACAACTCACTTTCTCCACTCACTTCAACATATAGGCACGTCTGTTGAAACTACCCGTGCTCTACCCTCACTGTTATCCTGCTGTTTGCAAACCCCCTCATGCAAACAGGGTGCTGCTACAACTTATAATATTTAACAAGCATGCTGGACTGTAAACAGTCTGATCACGGTGCTTCGGATTAGTTTGCTAAACAGACTAAGTTTAATTTACTTTTCAAGTTGCTGAGGCAGAAATGAAGTTATCTGGAAGCAGGCACCAAAGTTGATCTCGGACACCATTTTTTGGTCGTACCGGTGTGAGTCAAGCCACAAACCAGTGTCCTGGACTTTGGGAACTTGCCCCAAAGTTAATGCGTCACTCTCTACATTGATGACTCATTGTTTTCTGAGTTTTTTCTTTATCCAATTTAAGTCTAAGGGGTTTGTAAAAACCCCCTTGAGGCAAATTTGTGATTTGTGATATCGGGCTATATAAATAAAATTGACTTGAATCACAGCCTCACTTCACCAAGCTGTTCGCAGCCTGTGCTGTGCATATTATGAGACGATGTCTTGGGTGTCTTCAATCTGTGTCTGCGTGCTTGGCAACGGCAATTAGCTTTTAGGCTAGCTATGCCAGATCTGCTTGTAGGCGATGTCTTGGCGTCATCTACGTGCTTTTAGTTGCAGTGATCCATCTTCCAACTTTCCTGTAACGGGTGAGCTCATTTACCCACCTAACCCTAACCACTTAGGCTCCATGCCTAACCCTCAACCGCCTAATCTTTGGCTGACCACATCTCATCTATATACCAGCTCAACATGATGCCTCCCAGATGGTTATCCAAACCTCAACCACTCTGGCTTCTCGCCTAAACCGAACCACCGCATCGGGACAATAAACCAACTCTAACCCTCTTTTTTTCACCTCCTTCTCTCTTGTACGCGGTGAGAGAACACTTGTTCAGGTTGATTGAGAGTTAATGTGATAACCCATAATCATAATCCTAAGCCTAACCCTGCCACTGACCCTAACCCTCGTGTTTTCCTGATGCTTCCACTCCATTTGTCTTAATGTCTGTCTCTCTCTCTGTTGTGTAGGGTGCTGGGTGTGGCCTCCAGTTTTACTCACACCTCACCACCTGTGCTTCATCTGCCATTCGACTTCCACTGCATGAAACACCAGGTCAGCCTTCCAGTCTGTGCCAGATTGTTCAGTCTCCCTCATTGTAACAATACTACAGCCGGCCCTGCACTTTTTCTTGTACCTTTTCTCTTCCGTGAACTCCTCGTGCTCCAGTAAAAACCTCTCTGCCATCTCCCTGCCACATCCAGCTCTGTATCGTCTCCGCACCTGCACGCTTGGATTCCAGCCACCGCCAGCCCTGCACCACCCAGGACACCCTGTCACTGGTTCCCCCACCTGCACTGCACGTTCCTTTCGTGAAACCAAATGTGATTTAGTCTCCGGTTGTTGTTTGCCCCACTGAATGCTCTACAATCCTCTGTAACATTATCAGTGTTAGATTGAGCAGGATATTTCTCCCTGGGTCGTCGCTACTCCTTCCAAACAAGATCTCAGGTCTAAAATTAATTGATTAGTTAATTATTTCAAAATAAAAGCTCTTTTTACTTTGTGATCTTCAAACTTAGTTCATAAACTCCAACGAATGAGCAAGCCCTGACAATAAGATGAGTTATTTCCACAGTAAAGAACAAATCACGCTGATTTTTTTTTTTCTCCCGCAGATTCGATCTGCTTTGTTTTTCTTGTCTCTGATTGCATTTGATTGTTTTATATTGCTCTGAGGGCTACATGTATCCAACTCAACCCTGCACGTGTTACGTTATATTCCCCTCAATGGTTGTGGGGGTGATTCATCATGCATGCAGGAATTTATCATGCACGTTTCATTCATTTGATTGTGCATTCCCTTGGTGGGATGAAGCGCCTCACAGGGGAATAGCCACATGGTGGCTGGTGCCTGGCCCACACGCAGTATAGATACCTCACATATAACAGGAATCCAGTCGGGTTCCCAGAAAGTAGGCTGTAGGTATAATCCTGCTGACTGTTTCAGTCAGAATTCTCCTCCCCTATCTTCTGACACTATTTTGCAGGGGCATTATCGCTGCAGCCTCGGCTCAGGAAGATTGCGATTGGTTTAAAGGAGAACAAGCCGGCTCCAGCATGATAATGGTTTGACTATGGGAGGCATCAGACTCTGCAGAAGTTTATTACCGTCACTGCACGGTCTCTGCTGAGCTTCCATGGAGCGACGAGGTCAGAGCCTCAACTCCAAATAAATCAGTCGATCTCGTTGCCTTTGCCACTCCCAAAGCATTGACAGTTTATCTCCTCATCATCATCGTCATCATCAGTCTACAACCGCGCTCACTGTACTGTTTTTGTTTAGCACTCAGTAGCCTGTAGTAGTGGCAGTGAGCAGGTGAGACCCAGATAGTCCGCTCGATGGTACTTCATCACCCCGCTTGTTGTTGTCACAGCCACAATTGGTTTGTACTCCCCATCTGCTGCATCAGCAGAGTCAGGACTGATTTGGTCACTTTGGAGCCCAGTTAGCTTTGCTCACTGCACTTCCCCGTTGATTCCAGCCATCATTACAAATGGTATCTTTATGCGGTGGAGTTAACCCGGATAGTACTCTCCCCTGGGTGCCTTTATTATCTATTCATCATGTTGTCCCAGTTTATCCCAAGATGAATCTGGCTGCTTCACCGCAGATCTAACTACAGATACCTGGCATGTGGCCTGGGGAGAGAGATTAGGAGATTACAAGATGCTCAGCGGAGGTGCTTCAGTTAGGGTTGATAAGGAGGTGAAAAATATTCTAAGAAGATGTAGAATGGTTATGAATTTGTGTTTGTGATCTTTAAGTACCAATTTGTCTTCAAAGGAGGCTTGAATGTGCGATAATTACCATGGCGACGATTTGCACAACCTGCCAGGGGGACAGCCTCAGCGCGTCCAATCAGGTAAATAAATGAACATTCGAAACATCGAACTGGAATGCTCTCGGACTCGTATCCAGACTTGTTGGACACTCCCTCAAATTTCCTCCCCGTTATTTGCATCGCCGAGCAGTAATCCTTTGTGTCACCTGGAGGTTTGGGAGGAGCGGCGATGCAAGCCAGTTTCCAGATGGTTATTCTAACGTGTGACATAACCTCGAATTTTGACAAAAAAAAAAAAAAAAAAAAGCACTTCCACGAACTCCATTAGCTGTGCCGATGTGCACGCGTGCACAAATGGAAAGTGGAAAGTGTCCAGTGGTGTGAATATTCACATCTGCACCTGCTGAATAATAGACGATTATCAGCTCAGGTGGCTCGCCATCCACCCTTATTCACATGCTCTCTTCCATTTCATGCTGCTAATTTTGTCTGGAGGACTCAATAGGCTTGCAAAATGCATATTTCTTGTCTCTCAGACCCGATCTTGTCTTGTATTCTGTCTAAAGAGGGAACATATTCTTCAATAAGAGTGTTGGCTTCAGGGAGTAATGTGTCTGCAATATAGACTCTAAAGAGCCTCGGGTCTTGGCAGGTACTCCTTACATTTCACCAGGACAGAGACACCTACGGCAGATTCTGTGGCAGCGAGGCCATATATCATCTGTCATCGCCAGAAGCCTCTACAGTAATGAACAAGTAATAATGGTATATATCTTGAACTTGAGTCTCTAAAGGTAGCTCATCCAGAGTCATTATTGTGCAACATAACCAGATGAGCTTTCTCAAATGAGATCATTTTTGTCACCCTGAGGACTGGAGGGTGTAACTGTTCTCTGAGTGAATAACTCATCCTCATTTGGTGCTAATGGGACTCTGTATTAAGGTCTTGTGCGAATGCAAGAGGAATGGTAAATCCCATTTTCTTGTAATTTGAATCTCAAGCTGTTTCCACACATCTGTTCCTCCGGTACACAGGAAGAGTCATTTGGGGAGGCGAAGAAAAAAAAGCATGCACGGGATAAAAAAAAAAAAAAAAAAACAACCCTAGGATTTAATGAAGATTCATACCTCACCAGATTATGACGAAGTGTTAGGCGATGGTGTGTTATGGAGAAGTATGTCATGATGACATCTCTCTGTCACAGAAATGAGCACTACTCCCTCTGTCCATTCATCCACCTACCGTTCTAGCTTCTATCCCACCCCCTCCCTCCATCTGTCCATCCATCTCAGCCTTTTCCAGGTATTTCAATGCTACAGTTAACCCATAATGAGGGATATGCATATTGAAGCCGGCGGTTTTTCTGCATATTTGACAGCATGTGTTCTGTGCCTCTTCGGGGGGCCCATGGTGGAGGGGGTGGGGGGAGGCGCTGTGACGGTTACAGCTGAGGTGTCATTTTTCATGTAAATAGACGGTGGCAGGATATAGCAATCCTGCTGTTTGTGAAATCAGCCGCGGTACACATATGAACAAGATCAGCATTACAGATCTCCTCCTAAACACCGAGGGCAATATAAAGACATTGTCTTGGACCAGTCACCCAGGAAAACACAGCTTCCAGACAGAGTTACAGCAATATGAAGCTGTCCACATTTACTAAACAATGTCTTGCTGCACAAGCAAGGCTGCCTGAACGGGCAATGCACCCCAACAGCCCAGTGTCTCCTGTGTCCAATTCAGCGAACACATGATTCAACCTGTCATTCATAAGTGCTGATGTAGCCGCGCTCACAGCACAGCCACCGAGTCCCCAGAGTTGGATATCACTGCTAACTGTCATCCAAGTACTTTGATTACTGGACTGGGAGAAGAATGATGACTAAGGCCACTCTAAGTCCTGGTCAGACTCTGTAATGCTGTCGAGGAAAGTGGATCAAGTCCAAGGTCCCATTTACACCCCGTACGTTTATATAACGTGTTCCTGGCTCGTGAATGTAGACGTCTCCTGTTGCAGAAATAATGTTAATCACTTGAGTGACACCGTTTAGAGAATGATTAGTGCCGCAAGAGAAACATGGAT
Organism: Nibea coibor; assembly: GCA_023373845.1. NCBI lineage: Eukaryota > Metazoa > Chordata > Actinopteri > Sciaenidae > Nibea > Nibea coibor. The sequence goes on from CM041725.1 coordinate 5,746,329, forward strand.
GAAAATAGTTTTTATTTTGAAAGGCAAAAGACAATTACTGTCCTTTTTTTGACCAAAAAAATGTAAAAATGTACTATATGAGGACACAGATATGAGGTATTTTGTGTTTTTTAAGCGTTCCTGTGAAGCATCTGTCACTATAAGCTGGTATAACAATATAATATAGCCCGGTTATAATTATATTAAGTATGTCTTCAGAGCAGATGTTATAAGAGCACTTGCACAGTGTCCTGTGCGTTTACACTATTTATAAATGCTAAGTAGATAGATGGGAAAGAGTTTCTTTCTTCCCACAGGCAGACAAAGTGTTAACAACAGCAAAACATAAAAACAATCTGCATACTGCGCATATATCCATGCACACTTTCCACCTTTTATCTCTGCTGCTACTGAACCTTATTCAATATCTACCTCTCTACTTCACACACCCACTATAGTCAGGCTGTATATATCCATACGTAGCATATGCACATACACCTCCAGGTCTGTTGCACTCTGTCTGCGTGTTTATTGTCAGATAGCACTGTCTAAATGTACTGCACTTTATGTGTTTGTGTTTTGTGTGTGCACTTTATATTAGTCCTGTCTGCGCTATGTTTTATGTTTTATGTTTCATGTAGCACCGTGGTCCTCGGCAAAACACTGTCTCGTTTCACCCTGTGCTGCGTATATCAGGACGAGAATCACTTTTATTGGCCAGGAGGAATTTGACTCCGGTTACACGATGCTCTCAGCGTACGTATGTAGCTGTAAATACATGTAGACAAAAACAAGGAGCTTCACGGGTAAACAATCATGAAAGAAATGTATCTGCATATATCAACAGACAGACAATAGTGTGAAGGATGTTGAAATAAGTATGGTTCATACAGCAGGCTGTGTACATGACGTAGATATTTCAGTATATTATGTATATAACATTACAGTATACAGAGTATGTATGGCATGAACAGGTTGCTTGTGGATAATGATCTTCACATATTAAAAGACCAAAAACTAAAAGTAAACAGTGAGAATAATAATTTATAATATACACGCGCTGCACAGAGATCGTTCCTGAAAATAAAACTCATTTGACTCGAGATAAATAGACAGAAATCACCAAAAAACTAAAGACCAAAATAGACAAAATAAAGTGTAAAATAGAAGAAAATAAAAAATGGAGGACAGTACTGTAACAGTAAAAAGAAGTCAAATGTTGCTTAAAAATCAGAGGTATGGTTGCACTAAGCGGCTCGGCGTACACGCTGTACCGTACATTCTGTACATCTACTGCATGTCTGTCCTGTAAGAGGAGTCTCTCCCTGGTTAATCTCCCTGAAGTCTTTCATAGATTTCTTCCCTGCAAAAGTCAAATCAAGTCAATTTTTCATATACACAGCGGGCTGTACTACCAGTGTGACCCTTCAATGGGGAAAAATGGAAGAAAGGTGGCGCAGTCAGCTTGAAGGATGTGTTGTGGAGGCTCTGTTACGTGAACTGATGCTCTAAGGGGAGAAGGTGTCACATGCTGTACAGACTGTAAAGGCGTCTGGGACAAACTTGGGATTCAGGGCTTGACCTCAGTCAAGTCACTCAAGCATTGTTACATAACACACTAGTGGATTATTATGGATGCAACTGCTGAAGTTGGACAAGGGGGAGTTCCCCATCTCATGTTTTGCCTGTAAAACCTTAATCTGTTTGTTAATTTGCAATAAAGGATGTGAATTAAAGTAAAAGTTAAATCTAAAGAGTTTATTATCTTTCTCTGAACTGTAAAGTACTGTAGAACTATTCAAAAGTGAGCTAACTACAAGGAAGTCAAGGAAGTGGAACAAACAGCTTTAGTGAACGCTGAAACATGCTCACAGAACTCTCTGGAGAACAGAGTTAAGAACATTTTACCTCAGTGTTTAGGTTGCTGGGGGGGGAAGACAAAGTCAAAAATGTAAATGAACACACAGTATAGGCTTTTACATAAAGAGAGCTCCTCCCCTCGGGGGGCCGCATGAATGAGTTTTTGAACAGCCGAGTTTTCTAGGAACGTACTGGAATGTTCCATGTCCCTTTGCACTTGAGATTAAACCGACACATGTCAGTGCATAGGTTCCACTAATACCTCTAAGAACTGTTACTTTTTTGAGAGATGATTCACTGGTTTCACGTCTGCCAACTCGGTGCCGTATCTAAGTTGAGACGAGAGACCAGGCACAAAGGCGCAAGGGGCCGACACGAGGAGGGGGAAAAAAAAAAGTGAGAAGAGATTATAGTCAGCCCGGGGATGGCATGTGAAATATTTGAATTATTTTAAATGCAAAATACAGTACAAAAGAGAGCAGGTGTAGCTAACAAAACAAACATGCTTGTGTTTCATGTCAGGGTTCATGAGCACCAGTGTATTTCTGTGTGTTAGGGTATGAGATCATGGCAGTGACCTCAGCCTGATTGAGCTTACACAGCATCCTATCCCCTGTCCAGTCCTGCCCTTCTGTAGTGGGTGGAGCAGGAGCGGCGGAGCTATCTGTGGACTTGTAAAGTGACAGGACCAGCTGGGGTATGAAATACAGTAAGACAGGCAGTTGGTCTGGACGACGCACACCACGAGCCACCACAGTGCTCAGTTTACAGCAGCCCGCAACTTAACTCAGCGAGGAAAAGCTCCAAGCCAAGATTCGGTGAAGCTGCTGCCAAACATCAGGAGTTCTACATCAACCTGTAGAACTGATCATGTTCTGCGCGGCTCATTCAAGAACCCCGGAGACCAATCAGCAGCTATTATCCTCAGCGATCGCCCCAATGTTGGTGATTCAGCTAATCGCACGCTGACATCTTGTTACAGGCGACAAAATCAACACTACTGCGAGGACGATGGGTGGGAAGCAATCTCGCAGTTTCTCCAACAAGGAGTTGAATGAGGTGAGTGTGAGCCAAAGGAGGAAGAGCGCTATAAGAGACGATCAGCCCAGCCTGTCCTCGGCTGCTGAGAGGATCCGCAGACACACCACGGTTCACTTTGGCTACAGCACTCTCAGCTTGGCCATGCGGGGGCTGGATGGGACCCCTACGGAGCTGTGGGAACTCCGAGAAGTGCAGAAGCTAAACCTGTCCATGAACTGCCTGTGCTCTCTGCCCCCTGCCCTGGGCACTCTGGACAATTTGGTGGTGCTAAACCTGTGGGGTAACAACCTGACCAGCCTACCGCCGGAGATCGGCCTACTGAAGAAGCTGCGCGTGCTTTTCGCCTGTCGTAACCGCCTGAGCGAGGTCCCGGAGGAGCTTGGGTCCTGCACCTGTCTGGAGGTGCTCAGCCTGGCCAACAATCAGATCACAGGCCTCCCCGGCAGCATGGCAACCATGCACAACCTGACCAAACTCAACCTCAGCCACAACCGCATCGTTCACATCCCCACCTGCGTCTACAGCATGAAGGGCCTGGTCTTTCTCCACCTGGCTTGCAACCGTCTGGAGACGATCGCGGACCAGATCCAGGACTTGGTTAACCTGAAGATCCTCATCGTGGAGGGAAACAGTATCCACACGCTGCCTAAGACGCTGTGCTTCCTCAAGTCCTTAGAACTCCTCAATGTTGACTTCAATGACCTGCAAAACGTGCCGGTGGAATTGTACCTACTGAGCAGGCTCGGGAGGTTGGCCTGCCACCCGCTGGATAAGGGGCTTCATATTATTCACAACCCCCTCCTTAAGCCTATCCAGGAGGTCCTGCAGGGAGGACTCAGTGCCCTCTACAACTACCTCAAGCCCACGTGAGGGACTACCAGTGTGTGTGTGTGTGTGTGTGCGTGCATGCGTTTAAAAGAGTGTGTCATAATGGGACGGTTGCACGAACCTGGCATGCGGTAGTCATGCTGTGAGTGCTAGCTGTTACCACTGATGACATGAAGATACGAACGACCGCGACTCAGCGTTGCTATTTATACTTCCTGTTTTTTATGTAATGTAAAAAGTTAAAAATAAACAACAAGTAAGTGTTGTGTCATGTCCAAACATTTTGTTATTCCACGGCGAGGAGGTCAGGACGAGCCGCTCAGCTCACGCAAAAATTCACAGGTCCACATTTGGGGTTTGAGCACTGGCCAGTTGATCTTGTTTGGCCTGCGGTGGTAAGTTCAGCTAGAGATCACCACCCCTCTCTGCTGCATTCAGGTCATGAGGATCAGGTGTGTAAAGTCAGTGGAAAGTATGGTGGAGGGAGGGAGCGAGGGGGGGGAGGGGGCTCGAAGATCTGCAAAAAAATAAAAAAGAAATAAAAGAAAACAAAGCTCAACAGGGACTTACGCTCTGATTAAATGTTGTTCCACTCCATCAGATCAGAGCCGGGCTGCTCGGTGGCAGCTCCTCTGAGGTTGTCGGGTGTTGTGACACCAATGATTTGAAGCGATGGAAAAAAAACTTACGGCGCATAATGTGACTGAAAAATGCTTTTTCAAAATAAAGTGAACGTGGAACTAATACATTTGATCACATTCAATAAATCTGTTGTACTAACTGATCGAAAACATGTGAGTTCTGTTACATATGTGTGGTTACTGTAGTTATCACATCTAAAGCAAAAGGAGGCTGAACAAGCGGACCCTTTAACTGAAGCTTAAAAGGTCCAGTGTGTAACATTGAATTTATTGGCAATTGGCATTTTAATTTTATTGGCAAAACTGGAATATAATACGCATAACTATGTTTTCATTTATGCATCTTAACCTAATGATAAGAAAAATGTTTTTATTCATTTAGAATGAGCCCTTTATGCCTACAGAGGAAGCACAATGGACACACTGAACATTGGCTCCAGTAAGGACTTCTTCAGGAGGGTTACACCCAAACCTCACCGGGCCGGGTGAGTGTTGCATGATCACCAGCTCCTCCGTGGTCCGTTTCAGAAATATGTTTTAGTTTTAGTTTAAGTTAAAAATCTTACTTTTGTATTATTGAAAATGTAGCTTTTCTTGGTGGTATTATTTAAGTTCTGAAAAGGTTGCTATGTTCTTCTATATAACGTAACATTTTGGGTTGTGACTAAAAACTTCAAAAATTCAAATTGTTTGAACTGAATCCAAATTTTAAAATGTATTTTTACATAATTACTAAAATTAGATAAATATGATTAGTTTATTCTAAAGTAAAACATATACTTGGATGTAATCGTAAATATTATGTTTTCCAAAATTGGAAAAAAATTTAAGTTGTAGCAAAGAAAAAATAGTGTGTGGTCTGTATAATAATCTTTTAACTTTGAGTGACATATTTTGATTTATATATTATAGAAAAACTAATAAATTTAGCTGTAACAAACTAGAGTTGGTCAGTTGATCCAAAGTATTTTTTCAGTGTGGTTAAACACCTGCACACACACACTCCTCTTTGTACTCTTACAGCTAACATCAAGCTCATGTGACATTATCTTGCAGCAGCTCTGTGACGTGATGACTGGGTAAATGTATGCGTCCAGCTAAACCCTGTTAGCATGCCGCCGGGTTTCTCTCTCCTGTAAATCAAACAAGAGTTTGTGTCAACTTGGCTGCTCGGCTAGTAATGAGGTTTAGATGTCACCACGTTTTAGAAGGTCACACACATTTTTTAAAAACCGGCTCACAGTGAAGATTGAAAGTGCTCGAGACAGAGGAGACAGAAAAGTGACCTCTGTTGGTGTGTGCCGGTTACTACATTAGTCAAAGTGAACGCTGAGCTACCCACTCACCCTCTCTACCTCTCAGTGCACACTACTACTACTACTAGACACACACACACACGCTCATGATAGATGAGCCCCTCCTGAATAAGTCTTTGTCCTAGATAGTGATCATGGGACATGCTGTCAAATAAAGCACCTATAAAGATATTGCATCGATGTGAGTCAGATGACCTGAATTCAGTGCATCACTGTTGTGTGCTGATGTTTCTATTCTAGTGCTAAAACAATATATGACGACTTCGTCTGCTCGTGTCACTTTGTTTAACACCGAGCGTGCACACAGGCAGGCCGTTTCAAATCTGATAACCAAACTAACGTCGAGCATACACAAACTCTCTCCAGCGTCCAGTCAAGTACAGCACCGCTGTGACAATTAATTAAAATGATCCGTTGCAGTCTGGCAATCAACCTCGCTCACTAGCGGTCAGCCGTACACCGGGGAACACCCATGACTGCGGCGAGCGGGCTTTGTAAGATTTGCTGATCCCGTCTAATTGCCGCGTGCTCCGATAACTTTGCTTTATAATGAGACGCGGCGCGAGATATAACAACTGGGCGAGCACAGATTGCCACCCGCGTTCCTCACTCGAAGGTGTTTTGCATTCGCAAAGCCGGAGCTTTGCAAAACAGTTTAGCATCACCAGCAGCAGCCAGTGACTTCCCGTAATGAAGGACAGCTAATCAATCTTGTATTGAGCCTTTGACAATCAAGGCGCAGGATAATCACAATGGAATTAAATGACAAAATCACTGTTGTCTGGCAGCCGCACGAGGAGAGGCTTAATAAGTCTTTCTTTGGAGTGCAGTTTAAGTTCTGTGATTTATTCAGTCACGCCGAGACTCCTCACACGGGGCGAGGTGATTGGCATTTATTGACAAACAGCATTATACCCACCACTTATGTCAATTACTACAAAGTGTTATTTAGCCCGTCGTTCTTATGTTTAACTGATTTAAACTGTTCCTGCGGAGAGAAATATGAAGGAGAATGGATTTGCCGAAGGCCAACAGGTTCGTCCCCGGCTGGTGACGGCTCTCCATGATGAAATGTCAATATCTCCTATTCAGCAGCCCAGGATGTTGTTTAGAAATCAGCAACAGTGAGTCACTGAAACAGTAGGCCATGTCACAACCTTTGAGGCCTAAATATGGAATCTTTTGATCCCGGCCTGGCATCAATTTTGGAGCCACTTCCTTTCCATCCAATCAGTGTGATGATGTCACGGCTTTTCTGTGTCTTGCTTTGAGAGCGTGATGAAAGAAAGCTCGTGAAAGGTTACTGAGAAAAAGGGAAACAGTGGCAGGCCAACGTGCAGCGTGTGGGCTTGTCACTGCAAATGGAGTAATGATCATTAAAAAATGTGTGTAAATAGTTAGCGAGGCAGGAAAAGAGTCTAAATCATTAAGAATGTATAAAAAGTTTAAATAGATGAGTCAAAATAACAGGAAGTGGTTCACGTAGATCGCTACGAGTAGAGTAAAAGAAATGGACTGACATTGAAACACTTAACTAAAAGTATAGTAAGTATAGTAAGAATAGTGTAGCTAAAAATATGCTGACAATAAATGGCAGTGATCCTGTAATTAACAGATAAATGACAGTGCCTGAAAGGTGTTGGTTAGCTCAGCTGGTAGAGGATCCGCCCCACGTACGAAGGCTCGGTCCTTGCCACAGCGGCCCGACCTGTGTCACTCTTTCAGCTGTCTCTGTCATAAAAAGCTTAAAAAGGCCAACAAAAAAATTGAAAATAGTTACCAATAGCTGTGAGTCATGGCTTGGCATTGAAACAGGCAGCTAAATTAACAGATAAAATGTTGAAACACTTGTGATGGAATGACAGTGAACTCGTTAAAGAAATGGATAAATGGTTGTTAGTTAGATAAAAGTAGCATTTTGAAGAAGTTAGCTAGAAATATTCTAATGGATTATTCGAGCCCCATAAATAATGAATAAATGGTTGAGAGTTGTCTATAAGTTGGCTGATGGATTAGTTGAAATAGTTAGTTAGATAATAAGGTATTAATGAACGTTAAATAGCCAGCTTCTGACGCTCCAGACAGGATCAGTGTGCAGACTCACCAAAACATAAAGAAATTCAATATAAAGATTTTATATAAAAACATTTTTAAATTAAAAACATCACATGCTGCTTGAGCTCATGTGACGAGGCCGTGGACGCACAATAAAAGCAGGATATCATTGTTGTTGTTATTATTGGCATCTTTTGTTCCACGACTTAGGACTGTGTTTATGGAGAACCACCGAAAAACATCCCTCAGTCACACACTCACACTCAGCCTGTTTGCATTCATCACAACAATGATGCTATCCATTCACTCCTCCGGCCAATCGGAGGAGTTTACATTCTCATCAATTCCCATGACAGCTCTGCTCAGTCTGGTATTCACGCATTCCTGGCTACATAACTGTTGCAGCCCAGACAATAAAGACCACAAAAGACACGTTGGGTGCTCCTATGAAATGCTTCAGCCATTGTCATGTAGAAAAACAACCGGAGCCATATATCCTTGACAACACGAGGTCATTTTGAGACTAAATGTAGACTCATGTCAATCTGGCTGCATTTTAATTAGCCACGAAAACTGCTGGTACAAGTGAAATCGCCATGTGTGTTTATGCATGCAAAAACAATAAGGCAATGACATTGGTGTCGACTTTGCCATTAGTTGCCTCTGTTCGATGTCGCTGCGAGTTTACCCGGACGTTATTTGCACTTCCCAGATAAGACTCTGAAGATTTTCCACAAATATTTGCATATGTGAAAGTAAGGCGTCATCAAACGTCCATCAAAAACGTGCGTCCCGTTTCCTCAGGTCAACCGATCATAAACGATCCCGCTAACGGGATCAATGAGTGAATCTGATCACGAAGGACACGCAAGGTGAACCGTGATTAAGAATCCGGCTGGCAAAGATTTGGACGAAATATTAAAGTTAATAAATGAAGGTGTCAAGCTGAGCATGAAAAAGGCTTGTAGAGCACATTTGGTGTTGTGATTTACTGGTGATCAATGAAATATGAAATTATGCATTACAGCCTGGAAACTACTTCATCACAAGGTCCATTTAGTGACTCATCACGTCGCATGATCTTCATCAGTTTGCTCAAAACGTTGTGGAATAGATTTTCATTGTTCGTGGGTTTGAAAACGGAGGTTTAAATTTGGTATTCTTTTATTAATATGTCATCAAACTTGATACATAAATAAAAAAGTTCATGTACAGCCTTCATCATAAGTGATGGCAGCCACTTAATAGCATTTGATTATCTTAATGAGAATTGCTTATAATGATGATGATCATTTTTGAACTGAAGATATATTTTAAAAGTCTGCTACAGAAGATGACATTTATAAAATACAGTGAATGGATTTTCACATCTGTGACTGCCACTGACTGTACTTTATAAAATAAATTATTTTTCAAATAAGTCTACTTGATTTTCTGTTATTAGACATTTTCAGTTTCATATTGAGGTTAACGCAGGGTCAACAGAACAACATAATACAGCCTGACACTCCAATGTGATCCTGCCATAAACTTGACTTTCATGACACTATCAGAGAGATATTAATTTACCTATTATGTTTATTATTGAGGCTGCAGTTAAACCAGAGTACTGCGTTGTACTGAAGTATTTCAAATATTTCAGCCACCCTATTTTCATACACAGGAGGGCCAAAATATTAGAAACACCTTCCTCCTGTACACTCCAGCACCGACTACGACCTCAGAATTAAACATGAAGTAGAATTATCATTTCTCTGACAGTGTCAACAAAACTGAAACATTATAAACTGTAAAGTCAAATTTGTTGTGTCGGATCACGTTGGATTGCACACGTGGACCCGATGAAGCGGCCCGGTTGGTTACTTTACGATAATCACAGTTGATAACTATTAATTTTTAAATACCACCTTAAATGAATGATAATTTAATAGTCCACAGGTTCCTGATTGTTCCTCTTTACCTCTACTAACTTCAGCGTCCACACCTGCTCCAAACGAGCGTCCATGGAGTCACGTTCAGGAGGAGGAGGAGGAGAAGGAGGAGGGAGAGGAGGAGGGGACACCTCCGCCTGTCCTCTCACCCACAGGCGGGGGCCCATACGCGCCCTCTACCGGGCAGACAGCGCGCACACAGCCGCCGCTGCTCTCTTGGAGCTGCCGGACCACTCAATCCACGCGTAATTCAGGAATCGGGACTCACTCACACATTCCTCCTCCAAGTGTGGAGCAAGCCGGCAAGGAGCAGCCGTGTCGGCGACAGTGTCCTCTCTCTCTCTCTCTCACACACACACACACACCTCCGACAAGCAAGCCAAGAGACGGAGGGAAGGGAGAAGGCACTTTTAGATTTAACACTCCTAAAAGTCTAGGTAGGATTCAAGTTGCAATAAAGAAAGAAGAGTTGCCAGTTAACCCCGCGGCTGGGGGGTTAACGCTACGACGGCGCCGTCGACATGGATAAAGTTATCAATTGCTTGTTTGCTGCAATAACCCTGCTGTTGTCCGCCCGAGGGGAAGTTTTTAAAGGTAAGGAGGATTACCTGGAGATACACGACATATGCGCGGTCCTGTTTGGTGGCACAGCCGGGTGACGAAGTAGTGGAGCCGGCGGTGGAAAGGGACACTTAAACTCAGTTTGCGCGCCGTGTTTTCAGGCTTAAAACTGGTTTTTGGTGTGAAATGACGCATGTGTGGCGCAGCGAAACTCGCGCAAGTTACACGGTGTTGGCATTGTGTAGGCACAATCTTTAAAACACGTGCTGTGCAGTGGAAGAGGGTGTCACGTTATAGCCGATTCCAACGCTGGGGCATTCATCAGTAGTTTGTTGTCACCTTTTTTGCGCCGCTGAGCGCGACGAGCAGGTGCGCTACGGGCACCGGAGCAACTCAATGCCGCGATTTACGCGAGTGATAAGGCGTCCATTGTTTGTCCTGATAACTTGCTGTCTAATGTGACTAACCCGAAAGGACCCACGCCACAAAGTGGCACCGGCACGCGCGGTGTTTGGCTGTGCACGGCGAGGCGAAGCCGAACGACACCTTGTTTCACCGTGAACTCCGTGTGAACTTCATTTCCAGCGTCTCGGAGACCGCGTTGGCATGCGTCGCAGCCGCTTTAACGTGTAAAAATCCCCAGTGTGGGTTATATCTGGTGCACTGTGTTCATCCCAGGTGTTTGTTTTTTCACCTAAAGTGCAAAAACAGTCCAGCTTCTGTGCGTAATGTCATATTAGAAATGTCACACACCTCTGTTGTAGTTTATGTGTGACATTTTTAATTTCCCTGTGCCCTAAAATAACAGAGTAGAGTTCATAAATGACACTGTGTGTGTGTGCACACATCTATTCCGTTAACTGGACTAGTAAAAAGTGGATTTGTTTGAGCAGTTTTCCTTGTTTGTAAAGAGAATAGATGCATCTGGACGTCTCTGAAAAGTGTCATTCTTCTTTGGAGCTGCACTTTAAATTTGACGGCTGTGTTCTGTTTCACTGTCAGGCTGCAAAACTTCCTCCATATGCATCCAAACACAGCACCCACCCCCCCTCAAATGAATGGCATTCGCACATCTGCAACTTCATTTGCAAGGCGAGTCTGTTCAAAGCTTTGTGTGGAGAAGTTCAGGGATTAGTACCAGATAGTGATTTGACTTATTAGAATCACTGAAATAACAGTGCAGACTTTCACTGTCAGTGTAATGGCCGCGGACTGCTGAAGGGGGACTTCACATCCAGAGTCTAATTTAGCCCCTAAAGAGGTCATTTCTGCTGTCTCCACACTGGAACTGTCTATGTGGAAAAAGGCACATTAGCCTATATTCATGCCAATCAATGTACAGACAATGAGGGTCCAGTCTGAGGGTGATCCATACTGCCAATGCAATTAGAGCTGCATTTAGAAACTTCATAAAAATACAGAGCTCCACGTGTGGGTGCGTTTGTGACTTCCCGCCCTGCGCTCTCTCTGCGGGGTGAAGTTGTGTAGTGCGATGTGTGGCTTCAGTCCTGCCTGGATGCTGTAGGATTCAACAGACGGCTGATTTTTTTTTCCAAGAGCCTGTTGGGGGCAGCATGGTACACATATAATATGATACCCACATGATGAAGTCAAGCTGCTCAGCTTGGAGGACCCGGCGAGAGTCAGACGCATAGATCAGGATTCAGATGAACTTTGGAAACGATCTGTGTCTGTGCTGTGACACACTTTGAGTTTGACCAGAGCTCTCATTCGATAAAAGCTGCTGAGTAAATTGCATTTTTTTGTCTTATAAATGTGCCTCCACTTTCTTTAAACTGGTCCTATTCACATCAGAAAATAAGTGGCACCTTCAGATACCCAGGGGAGGTGTATTAAAACGCTTTATGATAAGTAAACAGTTTTTTATGAAGCAGTATGAACACCAGGGTTCAATTTTAGTGACTGAGAACTCTCTTGCCCTGAAGCTCAAAGTAGTCCCAGTCCATTTTTGTGTGAGGTTCATCAGTCTTGCCCGCTGGCAACCTCAGGACCAGGAGATTTATCGGAGTGGGCTGCACTGCGGGGCTCCCAGTGGTGTCGAAACCATCGATAAATGTGCTCCTAATTGCATGAGTGTGTGTGTCTGTGCATGTGTGTGTGCGTAAATATGTAAACCAGGAAGAAATCAATTGGGTGTGTGTTCCTCTCTCTGGTTAGGTGACGGATTAGCCACACACGGATGGAGGCAGAGGCAGAGGCTAAATATGAGCCCGTTCACATTTGTTATGGAGAATATGTGATAACAGCTCATGTGATAATTAGATCACTGAGGTAACCGGAGTCTACTTCAGTGCAGGGCGTCAGCACCTTGTGACTGTGCAGCTTCAATTCGATCACAGACCCTTTTTTTTTTTTTGCAAGTCTTTTAATTTACCCATTTAAAAAAAAAAAGACTCCATAATCAGGATGGCACTGTATCAGTTTCATCTCCTTCCTTTGTGAACTTGTTTATGCACCTGGATATCTGCTCTCAGTGGCACGGTGGAGATGAACTGCTCTTTTGTTGTTTTCTTTCACACCCCCCCCCCTTCCTGTTGCATTCACATTGCCCACTGGATGCTCTAGGTTCAGAGAGAAAGCAAAAAAAAAAACAACACTATAAATCACTTGTTGTGTATGGCCGGTGCTTCTGTTTTCTACGTTATGAGGACAGCCTTTTTTTTCTTTCTAGAAGGCCTGGCCTTTGATATCTATACTCTGTCTTTTGACCGAGCACATTAAATTCCAGCGAGCTGCGTGCTTTGTTATGTTTACCACATTCCCCCCCCCAGCCGCCATAAAACCTGCCTCGTTTTCTGATAGGGGTGAGCCGCGTGTGTCGAGAATAATGCCCGTGCTTGGAGTGGTAGAGCCGTAGTTTGTCATTGCAGAGTGACTGCTGCTGCTGCTGCTGATGGTGTCCTGGTTGACCGATCCTGATTGCCATCCAAGCTGTGACTAAAAGGAGTAAAACAACACATTGGCTGCTTGGGATGATAAACAGCACTTCATTTGAAGCCTGGCAATAATTTAGATAGTTTTCTCACTCATGAAATGTTTCTCCCCCCCCTCCTCCTTTCTCCCAGCTGACTCTGATTTAATAGAGACTTTTCCAAAAGGTGTCCTGAAGGGTGGCAGTTTCCTTTGTGTGAGCCAGTGGAGAATGAAATTAAATATGCATGTGATTTTTTTTTTTTTTTTTTTTTTGATGGCTTCAACCAGTGTTGGAGGAGGGAAAAAAAAAAGCTCCATGGTGATTGATGATAGTACAAAGCAGAAAGTGAGGTGTCTACATTCTTCTGTAACTTTGCTTTTCAGGCACTTATATTATGATGATAATGAAGGCGGTGGAAACACATGGATTTACTGAAGCTGTTCAAACACTGCGGGTACACGTGCGACTCCCTCGAAAAGGGTCTGCTGAGTTTGTGAGCGGGGCTGTCTTAAGACTGGTAGACACGGGGGTGGCTGCTGGTTGATGGCGGGGGGATGGTGTCGCTTTTAAAAACTAAATTTTAAGAACTTGTAATATTAAGTGGCGTTGTACAGAGTCAGGCCATCCGTTTGACAGTATCACCAAGTTTTCTCCGGCAGAGAGGGTCTAACGCTGATTCCTAACGTGTCTTGGTACAAGTGCCTTAATTTACATAGGAGCTTACCTGTCAGCATCTGTGCATATCAGCTTTAAACTGCAGCACCTAAAGGAGAATCACAGCCTTAAAGGGAGCGCCAACCTCAGTGGCTGTGAAGTGAAGCTGAAAGTGGAAGTGCCAAAAACCGCAGTTCCTCAAACGTCCACTTGAGGCTGGCTGCAGAAATGAGCCAGTCTCCATAAGTCCCCATGTTAAAATGTCTTCACAGCAGAAATAAACATGTTTACAGCCTGGTACAAAGTTTTGGTCTCTATAGCTAATTTCTCCGTTCATGACAACTGTACTGAGGGTGAATTTTTATAGAACTCACCTGTTCAAATTATATTAATGATTAAAGTTATAAATAATTAACAGCATGGCCACTTACATAACATAACAGATGGCTTGTTTGTGCAGGTGTGATGATCCACGTCTTTGATTTTTAGATTTGTGGAAGGCAGGAAAGGCAGGACATGCCAACATGGTGGCAGGCAGCACCTCAGATTTTGAGTTTCAGGAACATTTGAGTGACGTCAGTGGCCTAATTTTGTAGATAAATCCATCATGAGAGGAAGATATCTACTATTTTGCTGTCCTCATTAGACTTATTATATCAGAATAACAAAACATGTTGCATTCTGAGTAAAGGGCACACAGCTTGACACATTATTCAGCTTAGTTTCACTGGGAAAAGTCAGCATCTGTTCAGTGGTAGATGCCACGTGGCATTCTTGGAAATGTGATAAACCAGTAAGAGAAATAATAGATAAGGGAGGTTGAAGAAAAAGTCACCGTGCGGAAGTAAACAACACTTCATCACAAAAGAACTCCAGAGACACCTTTAACGTCACAGACTGATGATGCATAGGAGTGCATGAGTAACCAAGTGTGGACTTTTCCATCAATTTAGGCAGCAGGTAACAACCAGTGCAGAGACTGAATCAGGGGAGAATCTGTCCTGTTCAAACTTTTATTATTGGCATAGTTGTGACGCTTTAAGTGGGACATTAGCCAGTTTGTTAGGAGTTTAGTTACACAACTTTATCCACACAGGACTCAGTAATGAAATGTTTGTGCTTTCATCAATGTTTAAGATCAAGGATGTTCTCAGTTTCTTCACATCGTCACTGTGTTTTTCACTCTTACATAAATCGTATTTTACTTCCGTCAAAACAAACTAGAAAATTAATAAAAGTGGTATTATAGGTTGGCTTAAGAAGGGAGTGGAAAGATCAGCGTGTTTGCGCAGTGACACATTGTTGTGTTGTCTCTGTACTCGAGCACGGAGTCCTGATGCTCAGCTGTAATGTAGAGGTTTTTAAATCCGATGAACGGGGCACAAAGTGCAACCCTTTTAAGACGTAGACACATTTTAAGATACAGAACGGATGCTCTTGAAGATTTGTCATTTCATCATCAGCAGGTGTGGTGGATCTGTTTCACCATTTCAAAAAACTGGACGCTGTTATAATTGAATTTATCCGACTGAATTAAGACTTGTAGTCCAGCTGCATCCTAAATAGCTGCCCAGTAAAACAATTATATTTTGAGTTTATTGGTTTCCGCACCTTTGTCCCGCACCTTCACTTGTTGAACGAGCAAGGAGACGCGTGCTGCTGATGTCAGTCGGCAGGCTGGATAGATAGTTAGCCGGTGAGCTGCAGCTTTTTAAACAGCTTGTAAATGTACCTGCAAATGTCACTTTGTTCTGGTTGGATGCTGGCGTGGTTCTTGCTTTGTGGTCCAACTAACAACGCACTGCGTCTGCCCATCAGCGGTGTAGCGCAGGGCATAAACGCACACTTAGCACAGCATTAGCTCTGATGCATGCACTCCAGCCGTGCCCTGCAAGCTGAATTTCTTTTCCCTTGGATGGCGAAGGCGTGCCATGGTGGTCTGGTCTTCATGAGTTAAGAATAAAGGACTACCTCACTCAAAATGCATAATTATGTGCTTTTCTCACTCATCTGTGGGCCAGTATTTGTTGCAAAAATCTGCACCTCTTCTGTGGCTTTTGTTTATTTCATACTGATCCTCACTCCCTGAAGTCAAACAGCTGAATTTAAGTGATAATGTGCAAATAGCTGTGTCCCGTTTTTGGGTTGAGCTAAACACGCAAGGGTAGTCTTGCATATCTATAACACAGGCTGTTCATCCTTTACTGGACAGAAAATGTGAGGCATAAATTAAAAGTATACCCACTTCTTCAGGCACCATTGCACCACTGATGCCCATGACTTGTAGCTACAAGTTTACTTTGTCTCTCGGTCCCTCGCGGTGTACCACTGGCAGCGTGGCAGCCTGCCAGCTGCTGTCAGTAAAATAGAGACACGCCCCTCCAGCTATTTCTATTTCCCCAGAGAACATTTGTCTTCCTTCATTATCATACTCTTAACAATACATTTAAAGGACATCATTTTAGGCTGCAAAAAGGGGAGACTTCAGATGGACTTTACAAGAAATCATCGGCCTAAGAATCCCTGACGAATATATATTTTTTCTGTCGTCGTATTTAATATTTTGGTGTTGAATCCAACCCCCAGACATCAGCTGACACTTCAGTAACCTTCAGTCTTCAGCGAGGGACACCCATGATAATTTGGAGTCAGATGACTGACCTGGCCAGTCACTTACATTCCACCGTTGACCATAAAAAGCTCT
This sequence comes from Nibea coibor, assembly GCA_023373845.1. Lineage (NCBI taxonomy): Eukaryota > Metazoa > Chordata > Actinopteri > Sciaenidae > Nibea > Nibea coibor. Next base: position 5,762,834 of record CM041725.1, read on the forward strand.
GTGGGTGCTTTCACTGTATGTTTAGGATCATTGTCCTGCTGCACTGTCATGAGACGGAGGGACGTTTAAAGTTCAATGTCAGCCTTAGAACTGAAATTAAAGCTGAAAGCACCTTTTTGAAACAAAACAATGACTATAAGCTCTAAGTGATGGAGTGCAGAGCCAACTTAACAACAAGCATGTGACTATCCAGACACTCGTGGACTGCGCTGGAAGGGTGCATTCAGACAGGATCAGGCGCTGTGGTGAACCGCCACAGGGTTGTCTGGTGGTTTGTGGGTGTTAGGATGGAGCCTGCTGGGGGTGTGTGAGTGTAATCGCTGTGAAACAATCAGGAAATAACTTTTTTTATTACAATTTATTATTTTATTTTGCTGATTAACCGGCTTTATCGATGCTGACGCTCGCTCACTCTCATTCACTGTCTTTGTCTCTCAGCCAGTGCTCCAGGAAACTTCTTCTATTTAGAAGCTGGGTACATGAAATGGGCAGAGTATCAGAGTTTAGTCCATGAATTCACCTGGATGGTCTCAGTTTCAGAGATGTTTCAGGCTGACTGTGGAGGCTTTGACTGGTCTTAGTGCCTGATTTGCAGCTGCAGCGTGACGTCGGGCTGCGATTTACCAAAAAGTTGGATCCGGCTCAACTTCTCGCTGCGTTTTCTGGCGGACACCGCTGCAGCCAGAACGCGCTGCCTCACTCGAATGAATGGGGAAGAACCTGCACCAGATTCTGTCTGTAGCGCCGGCCTATCCGCAAGCAAAGCCTACCAGTGTGATCATCATCTTCACATCTCTGGAGTGCCACTCCACGTTCAATCATTAGCTGTTGATTTGCAAGTGATTTTATTTACATTCTTGAGAGGCAGTAATAGTTTGAAGTTCATTCTCGTGGCGGCTGATGTGGCTGTGGTATCCGGGCGCTCTGCGGCGGAATGATAATTGGCCTTGAGATGTGACTGTGTGAAGGATGCTGGACAAACAGAGCTGCTCTAATTATACACAGCTCCTTCTTCAAATGAAGAGGATAAAAGCTAATGAATCGCACACAGGCCAGCACAGGGGCTGCCTAATGAAGAGAGAGTGAGAGACAGAGAGGAGAGTGTTTATGAGAGAGAGAGAGAGAGAGAGAGAGAGAGGGAGGGAGAGAAAGTGTTTGTGTCTGAGGCATGCTCGAACAATTCTGTGATCTCATCACCATGCCTAAAAAAACACGGTAGAAAAACAACAACTTACTATGCAGCGGATCATGTTTACAGAAGTCTGCACTCGTTGTAGGTGGCTCAGAGAGTCCAGGCACTAATTAATGCTCCAAGGGTCTCAATTGTTATTAATGGTGACGGGGGAAAGGAGGGAGGAGTAGGAAAAGCAGTTTAAATCAGGACATTACAGCGTGCCGACTCAATTGACTACGCAGGCGTTCTCTTGGCTCGCTTTTATACAGAAAAATTTTAAAAAGCTTCTTTTTATATGTGTCCTGCTGTCTTAAGTATCAACTCTCTATCGGCGAGTAACGTCTGGCAGCGTCACAGAGGGTTTTACACCCAGATTGAATTGACCCTGACCCTGGCACATTTCTCACTTATCTCCAAAACCCGCTGCTCAATCAGCTGGTTTCTATTCAGCATTGTCGCCTATAACCCAAAGGTTATTATGTGCACTGAAATTGATTCTGATAGAGCACACTTCTTTTTCTTTTTTTTGATATTTGGATCGGGTCGACGTATATAGCCCCGACCTGAAGCCTGAAGCTTAATTTCAAAATCTGTCAAATGGAAGCTCACGCCGCCGCCGTCGCCGCCGCTCGCTTTTGACGCCAGAGTCACGTAGTTTGGGAAGGTGCAAAAAGTTTCTTCTGTAATTTCATGAATAAGTCAAGCTGCCTCCTTCACAGGACAAGTGCACTTTCTAACTTGGAGGAGACTCCGTTTCATGCCAAAAAGCTGTCCGCGTGGGCTTGATGCTCCTCACACAACTGGTGGTAGTGTAGATGGAGGAGGGGGGGGGGGCTGCTGCTGCTGCTGCCGCTGCTGCTGTTTCACCTTGTCTCCTGTTATTTATTAGGCTTCTGTCAAGGCTCAGGCAGTAGGCAGGTGTACGTCCCTCCTCCTCCTCTCCCCATCCGGGCCTTATGAGTATAACCAGGGGCAAAATTCTCCATTACTGTCAGTCTGAATCTGTTGCCGTCACATTAGCGCACGTCATGCAGTCATTAATGCATTAGGCCTTGTTTGAGTGCCAGTTATTTGCATTGGCTTTTACACTGTCTATTTGCCCTTGTGCTAAAAGCTGCCTTGGCTGAACCTATTGACCATTTAACTGTTCAATAATGAAGCGATCCCTGAGGATAAATTGGGCCTCAGCGGTCCTGTTGAATAGTGGTTATTAGGACGTGGAAAAAAACAACATTTAATACATTTTCACGGCCTGTTGGAGGATATGTAGCAACTTTTATGTAGCCGCTGTATGTTTTTAATGCAGGCGGATCCCTCTAGCGCATGATCTCACCGCAAACAGTCGAGTACACTATTATCCACCCTTATCCTCCACTTCTTCCACCCAAAGCAAAATGTACCTGATTATACTCCTATCGGTCACACTCTGGCGCCTATTTGGAGGCTGTTATCTGTTTGCGGTGGAGACTCCTCTGGGAAGCATGCAGCCGATAAGAGACTGTTGTTCTGTAAACAGCCCTATGACCTCCTCAGGCTGGACTCGGCTCCTTTTCAAATGGGTCTTCTTTTGTATTTGGGCCCCTAAGCTCAATACCTCCCCGTGACTGATTCCCAAGGGGGAGGTTTTAATGGCATTACTGTACACACCACGCAGGGTGGCCACTCCGGGAGCTTTCAGGGCTTGACGGAGGTGTCCGTGCCTTCGGAAACAGAGAATAAGATGGCGGAAACTCCTCAGAAAAGGAGGATGATAACGTGATTCATGCCTCTAAACTGAAAGCAGCATGTAGGAGTGGAGCTGTGTGATGATAGCAGTGCAGTTTTCCTTCAGTGTCAATCACCATTTTAGTTTTCAACCATGTGGCAAACCTCTCATCACAACGTAAATGATATTCTCACTTGTGCCTGTCCACGCGACAGTCTGTTAACTCACTGATGTCTGACATGAGACAAGCGCATTAATGGCTCTTGTGGGGACAACTTGGCAAACTCCTGGACAGTTCACCATCAAGGACGATCCGTCAGCTCCGCCGACGTCCACTCAGTTTCCAACACATTCTTTGTTTAATTGGCCGATGTGTCTGAGCAAACGATGCAATGAAAATCAGTAGCCATGGGCTGCACTGCAACGAACTGTTGTACTAAATCACTTTTGGTGTTAAACACTGCTTCATCGACACGGCTATTGAGACGCACAGCTGCGGGGCCCGTGTTAAAGACAGAGCAAACACAAAACAATAACTGAAAGATGATGCTTGGCTTGAAGCTTGACTCCCACCCTGTAATCAGAGTTTGCCACGCTAAAGAAATTACAGGGCGCAGGAGTCATTAGAAGTGTGGGTGCAGCTCGGCATTGCAAACGGAAACAAAGTTGAAAACACATGTTTTTGGAATAATGCACATCTGAATAAACAAACCGGTGAAAATCTGACAAGTTGATTGTAATGATAGTACGCCGCCGGCCGGGAGGATAGATTCAGTTGAATGGGATGTCTCGGAGACGTATTGGTATCAGGGCAAAAGGAGTAATTAATGTGGAAAGCCTCTGGCATCAGTTGGTTTTTCAGCAACGTTATCATCAGTCCGACTGCCTCAGCTTCACATATCATGATGAATAACACTCTACTTAAAAACAATTAGCTTAACATGCTTATTATATTTCTTAGAAAGTGTCTTACTTTGTTGATCTTTACTTTTCCAGCGGTCTTTCTGCATTCAGTAGCCTCAAGAACTACTAAGACTAAAAATGCTCTGAACGGTAATGTGAATATTTTTCTGTAGTGTGAATATCATTATCCGCTGCTGAAGCTATGGTTTGACTAAAATGCAAACACATCTTTTCCCTTGTCCTTCTAAGTCTTTGAGCAAGTCCCAAGGCTAACGGAGGATTTCCCGAGTGCCATTCCCAGATCTCTAAATGGGGCATTATTCATAATAGGATCCCAGCTGATAGTAGGCAGTAGAGACATTTATATAAAGAGGCAGCAAGGGACAAGGAAAAAATCTGAGCGACTGGATTCACACCAGAAGCCACACCAGGTTTGCACAAATCTAAATATGTCCTTGTCTATCTTGCTCATGATGGCTGGGGCGCCACTTTTACTTGCTATCGGTTAGCTTGATGCTAACATAAATAAAACAAAAGAAAGACAGTAAGGCAAACAAGAGGGCATTGAATTAATAACACTAGATATTTCTTTCTTTCTTTCTTACTGCTATTTTTAATTTGCCATCAACTTTCTGCAAATTGTGAAACTCGTTAAATTGTTAGAAATTCAGGAAGGAACGTCAGCTAGCTGCCAGTTAGCGTGTTGCTAGCTATTAACAAAAAGAAAGAGAAAAGAAAAACACGACCTACAATTTAATAACATGCTATTTGACAATATACCAGGTCAAAAGCAAAGCTAATGTCATTGTTAAGTTCAACCACACACAAAATAGCCATTATGTTATTGCTAAGTAGCTTTCAATATCTGATTTCAACAGCAAACATGAAGCCATTTCAGGTTAGGCTTGTTTTGTTCGGCACATCTTTTATGCTAACTGGCTAAGTATTTCTAAGGCAAACAATTGTGGATTTGTCAGATTTTCTGATTCTATATCACATTAAAGCAAGCAGACCTTTTTAACAGCAGTTAATGAAATCAACGTGTCACATTTCTCATTTATTTTGTCACATGGGGTTATATATTTCAGGTAATTTAACACATTTGACAGCAGGCACTGTTCTGTATCGCATTTGTTGAAGCCAGAATGAACCTGAAAGTGAGTAATTTCAGTGCCAAAACTTATATTCAACCTATTCATGTCCGTGTCAGCCTAATGACTTAATTAAATATTTTTAATTAAATCATTTCATGTCTACAGTCAAGAATGGCACAATACTGAAGACTCAACTTCTTTCTTCAGACTTTCTTCAGAGCAAACAGTAGAAAAAAAAACTTAATTTAACATGATCGTGAGCAGAATTAAGTGTGGGCATTGGTGAATTTTTGATATGACACCTATGCCTTCCTTGGACAGGCTCAACTTTAGAGCAGCTCCACAGCCTTATTTAGTCACCAGAAAAAGTTGCAGCAGCATCAAACATTGCAGATCAGGCTTGCAGTAGCCCGGTGAGGCAGAGTCACACAGGTTTGGTTCAGAAGATGAATAATTCACTCCCATGAGCCCAGACTGCTTGCCGTGAGACTAATATTCAACAGCACCTGTGTGTCTGAAAATCTCCCCCCTTCAACCCACCAGGTTCCTTTCCCTGGGGAAAACCTTACCCCAGCATCACCCCAGCTGTGCTTTCTCCATACTGTCAGAATAGCACTGCCGTTCGTTGAAATGACAGAAATGTACAGAGGCAACCAAGTTCAATGTACATTAAGCTGCTGTGTGACTGGACTCAGAGAAAGTTTGAACATAATTAGGGCTGTGTATCAAACACCAGTACTTTTTTTTTGGTACTGACAGAAATGTGTTTGTAGCACCGAGCTCCAAAAAACAAGTCAAGAACTGAGCTGGCATTGAGTTCCTGCTCAGATTTGTTATCTTGTTGCTTATTCTTTAATTATATTCCTTGATTTTTAAATCAAGATTTTGCCAGATGACAATATAATCTCACCACAGTGTCCACTTAGCGGCTGTTGAGTAGCATCTAATCATACAAAACGGTCGTCGTCAGCACAGTTTGCACAGTCATCATTGAACTGTAGATGTTCACTTTTCCATTTTTTCACGAGCACTTCTCGTTCGTGTCAACTGAAAAGGTGAGGTTGCATCTTGTTTCTGATCTATGAACGTCATTAATTTCCCGACCATAACATTTCTAGTTCTTGTACAACCGATTGTGTTTATTATTCAAACGATCGCCTGGCTGTGAAAAGCTGTGAAGCTAATGCAGAAGAGCTAGAAACTGCAGTTCCTCAAATGTCCACTTGAGGCTGGCTGCAGAAGTGAGTCAGTGTCCATAAGTCCCCATGTTAATGTCCAACTTCACAGCAGAAATAAACATGTTTACAGCCTGGTACAAAAAACAGTTTTGGTCTCTATAGCTAATTTCCCCGTTCATGACAACTGTACTGAGGGTGAATTTATATACAACTTATCCATTAAAATTATATTAAGGCTTAAAGTTATGCAGAATTAACAGCATGGTCGCTGTGATTGGCATTTGGGTGCCATTACAGGTGGCTTGTTTGAACAACCAGGTGTCATTTGGCCCACCTCAGATCCGCTGAGGTCCTCAGGTCAGTCTTTGCATGATGCGGAAGAAGCAGGCCCGCCAAGATGGCGACAGCCAGAGCCTTTCAGCTTTTCATAGACCTACGGGTGACGTATGTGTACGCCGTCCATTCTTAAAACTGTCAGTAATATTATTTCAGTATTGGTACCATTTGGCATTAGCACAGAATATTCTGAAACAGTGTATGTAGGGCAAACACTGCTGCTGATCACCTCCAGGTTGAGTTTTCAGATATCTTTTATGTTCTGGGTTTTGTAGTCAGGTGTCATATTTTTGTGTCATAACGCCATCGCTGTGTCGACTTTGGTCTGAGATCAACACGCTGAATTTTCTTCCAGTTTTTTTCCCCCCCTCTCTCATTCTGCGTTTCATCATTCAGCCTTCATTTCTATAATTATCTGAACAAAAGACGCTCAAGCGCTGACAGATCGACTGTATCCAAGCATGCGTGTGTGTAGGCGTTTGTGCACATAAACACATAGACCGTGTTTATAGCGCGTGTGTCTGACAGTGGCCACTTTCCACAAGTGTGCACTTGGATTTGTGTCACCGTGCATGGCCCGTGTTTATATCTTGATGTCTGCGAGCCGTGTGTGCGCTGTTTTCCTCCACGTCTCTGTGTGTCAGGTAGCGCACCCATCGCAGGCTTATTATCAGGGATGTGACAGAAGGCGGCAGGCAGCAGCCGCGATGCCTTAATGAAACCTGGGCCCTGGCTAATTGGTGACACCACGGCGTGAGGGAATGAGAGAGGCAGTAACCAGACTGGCAGGACGAAAGGAGAGGACAGCGGGTCCAGCCCTCACACCAGTGAATTAAACCTGTCATGTTCATTTGTAGAACACACAGAAGGAGAGAACACCTACACTCTTCTCATCAAAATCCTGCAAATGTAAAAATCCCTGCTGGTCCACAACCAAAGATAGCCTTGGAAACCACGTTTTCTACTGAGCAGAGCTTTTCCTTTTCAATCTTCTCCTTTTCATTAGACCATGTCACGCCATTTCTCTGTTGCTCTCGCTTTCAAAGAGGTTTGGCTGGAATGAACCTTGGCCCCTTTCCCTTTTAGTTGTTGGTTTAATCATGAATCAGTGTGAGTTTTAGTGAAAAACACAAAATGATCTGTGTTTCTAACAAATACGCTTTGGAAAAAAAAAGTCAATCTCAATTTAATACATCCAGGATTTTAGTTAAATGGCAGCCTCCATGACCGTGAAATGAAGCCAGAGTGGAAGTGCCCAGAAATGCAGTTCCTCAAACGGCCACTGGAGCCTGGCTACAAAATGAGTCAATCTCCATAAGTCCCCATATTAAAATGTGCAAATATATATCAGAAACATGATTGCAGCCTGGTACAAAAAACAATTTTGTTGTCCGTTCATGATAACTGTACTGATGTGAACGCTGCAGAAATATCTGAACAGGGTGAGTTAACGTTTTTTTTCTTTGTAATCTGGGTTAACCAACCCTTTAAGCTTGGTCCGGATAGTCGTGCAGAGGTTGTCTGATGTGTGGTCTTCCTGCCTTGCCCTGGGCTGGCTGTCTGACCCTTCTGCCTTCACAGTAAGCCAGTTTGTCTTCCTTATGTCCACGAGAGCTCGAGGGCTCCTTCCAGGTTGTCAGAGCTGACCTTTCTCTGTTAGTAGGAGGAGCAACGTACCATCGGCCTCTATCTGTCATGCCCCTAGCTGTGGTTAAGCCTCAGAAAGGACCACAGGGGCCTACTCCGGTGTTATGTTTGAGTAATAGCTAATGAGGTACAGTTTGAGTTGTGTTGCTCAGCTGGCTTCATACTGATACTAATGGCTGCTACTTGCCCCATTTATTTCCAGCACCAATCATTATCTGTCATTGAAATTTAGAATTATATAAGCCATTTAAAAGTTCATTATGAAAAATGACTAACTCCAACATATAGCCAGCAGTTCATTAAGTTAAAGAACTGTGTAAAGGAGTGATTGCATTGCAGCTTAAGAAAGATTAATCCAGAGCCTGAAAGGTGTTCAAATCCCTGCCTATCCTCCATCTTCGCTGCTTCACTTCTGAGGCTAAGCTTGTTTGTTCCATAAGATCACGATGAAAGATCGGGGCGGTTTGACCATGTTGTTTTAGACCCCAACATGAAATGACCTGATCAAACATACCCTGTGCTCATGGGCTCGACAAACAACACAACAAATCAGATTTCCTTCCACTTCACTTCTCTCCCTCTGAGTCAAGTGACAGATCTAGCCCGAGTCTGTGATCTGGCTGTCCTCGACTACATGCGGAGATCAAAGAAGGCAAAAACATTTACATAAAAGATTATGTATGAGTTGTAATTAGTGCCTGCTGCGGCAGTGACAACAGAAAAATATGTGATTTTTGGCTGGGAGATGAAACGAAGGTGGATTTATAATAACCAGGTTTGAGCTTTGGTGTCACGTTTTTAATTGAAGAAATCCCCCAAAGATTGTCCACCTTTTTTCAGGAGCACCTCAACTAAAAAAAAAAAAAAAAAGATAAATTAGGATTAGTCTTATTAATTTTTGTTAATGCATTCTTGCACATTCATTTTCTCCGAGATAATTACGTGTTTTACTTTGATGGCTCCTAATTTCATATGCCAAAGTGTACCGCTGTAACCCCGGCAGTGCAAATCTCTAACACACACTCTGTCCTGTAAAAATGAGGTTATTTCACTCTCCAAATTCTATTCAAAATCATGTGTAGTTGTCATATTACATCAAGGTACTACAGCGTGATTTAGAGTGAATGATGCAAGATTATTGCTGTGGGCAAAATGGATTTTTTTTTTTTGCAACACTCTCTCTGGTGTAGTGGGTTGCCATATTTATTGCATGTGGAGAATTTATTTATTTATTTTTTTCTGAAGATGTGTCAATTGGCAAAGCTGTAAGAGAAATCTTGTTAATGCGTCAGAGCTACAGCATGTCATTAGAGGCAATTTCCCCGCCACAAAGAGGGTCAGCGGAGGGGGTCACATTGTTTTGTGTGCCCATCGGACTATTATCTCGAATTGTGGAAGAAGACAATTTTTGAAATTTCAATCTAATCGTTATAAGTAGCTTGCTGAGGTGGAAGTTCATCTCGCGCACTTGTAAAAGGGTACAATTCCCAGAAATTAAATAGGACGTCCTCGGATGTGTGCACCTTATCTAATACTAATACACTGGCGCGCACACACTATGGAGCAGTGACAGTGGCGAGGCGTAGAGGCTTATCCTCCTGTGGGAGGAGCTGACATTTACTCTGAAAATTCACCTTTGGTTTCTGCCTCTGGTTTTATGATATCACTCTTATCTAGATTCCATCGCAATTTTTCATTACCGTCGTACTCGCACCCGTGTGTAAACTTTCCGTCACGGCTTGCGAGGTTTGCCCTCGGAGAGTAAAGATTGAGCTGTCTGAATAGTTCGGTCTTGCATGGCTGATGTTTCTTTAAAATGTGCCGTATGTAATCATGGCGAAGATATGCATTGGCATTTTAGATGTGCGCGTTAGGCCTGCGTCGGAGGCCTCTTGCGATGGATGTTGGACCGGATGCCAGACAATCCGCTGGCTGCAGCGGTTGAACGTTTCAAACCCTGCGCTTAATTAATGTTTCGGCCGAGTTGCTCCAATTCTGTCAATCCCTAATTCCAGGAGGGATATTATCCTTTGCCCGTTAATAAGTTTTTAAACATCTTTTCAATTTACTTGGGAATATGTTGAGATTTGCTTAACATGTTTAATATATCTACACCATTGCTCTCCGAGGAGAGAGTCAACAGCAGCTGTCTTGAAGGCATGATTTTTTTTTCTTGGAAAAAAACAGTGAAGCTGTGAAATTCTGTCCTTTTTCCTCTTGAATCAGAAATAAGAATAAGAGCTCTGTCCTTGGATGTAAGTGGTGTCTGAATCAGAGGATGTAATTACAACTTTGAGTTACAACTTAGATTCACAGCAGTCTGAAAGCACTTTTGCTGCAAAAACCAATCACCTGACTTAACTCTAGGTTGTCTAATCTCTACAATGAATATCTTCCACTCTGGGTCCAGAGACAGGCTCTGAATTCCACATCAGTGAGCATGCATGATCTTAATGCTCCCTAATATTTGGCAGCGCACACTCTGATTCTCAGTATAATGAGGAAAACACTTGAAACACAGATAATTCCTCCAAACATGCATGCTCTATTGGACAGATCGCATTTTATTATTGTGAGGTCTGGACTGAACCGGGGATTTTTGGTGCCAGCGAAGGTCTCGTAATAACACCAGGCACGGCAAACAAGCAGCAATAATCTTATATCTTCTCGGTGCATACAGCTTTTACTGCAGGCGTGGACTGTACTTTAAGACAGTTGGTCCACCCAGTCGGCAACTTTTGCAGGCTGCCTTTGTCAGTGGCGGTTCTTTTAACTCTCTTGGTTAGTAAGATGGTGGAATTGGTTTGTAGTTTTAAAAAATCGTCCCTTTAACCACTTGAGAAGCAGCAGAGGTACAAACAGTGCTTGTAAGAACTGTGCCATTTGTTTTTAAATGACTTTGTAGCCCAGAATTGGAACCCAGTAGAATTAATTTGGCGATTTCAGGTCAAGTTAATTAATTTTCATACTGTGTGCAACATATGACAACCTCTAAAACTTATTTTGAAAGACGTTTAAGTCAAAATCTGATTGAAAAGTTTTTTTTTTTGTCTATATCTCAATGTGAAACAGTCCCAACTCCTTTTGAGAAAATAAACATTGAACTTTTGCATTTCTAAATGTATTTTGACACATAAATTCTTCCTGTGAAGTGGTAAGTCGTGCCTGTGATGTCAACATGGCAGAGAGAACCAGTCGAGGCCCACCCGTGTTCTCCTCACGCTAATGTCGCCACATGGCCTGAGGGCATGGCGTTTGCCTGCGGAGGCACGGTATCTCCGGAGCAGCTACAGATCTGCAGAGACAGGGAACCTGGGAAGACGGATACCTCAGCCAGGCGCCTGCTGCCATTTAAGAGTGTCACCCTGCTCTGAACTGACATTTCTGTTTTACCATCTCCCGTCCGGCTCATCGCCCCGGCTCCGCCGCTGTCGCCGTAAACTTGTGTACAGAAAAAACATGGGGGATCTAGATGTGATAGCAGAGACGGGAAAGCTTATTCCCAAGCACAAACAGGACCCGTAGTCTCATACGTCTTTGAATTGTCCTTCTTCTGCAGTCAGCCAGACTTGGGATGCTGCGGAAAGTGCGATGCAGCCTCGCTCCCAAGAGAGAACAGTGAGCCTGATGAGCTCCCCGTGGCCAGGCCAGGTGCTTCTTTTGGAGTCACAGGGGCAGCGCAGATCCGCAGTACCATGGGAGGGAGGATTGACATGATAACATAGCCTACCGACTCTCCCCGCGCCACCCGGCAGCGCGGCCACACAGCTTAATCCTCTCTCCATGAGGGCAGAGCTGAAACACTCGTTCCCCTCCTCGCTCAATCCTCTGTCAAAACAAGGGGGTTTTGTCAGCCATGAGGGGTGTTGCATCCCTCTCAGTCCCTGCCAACGGAAGCGCTATTGCTGCCTGCCAATGCCCTGGGAAAAAAAAGAATACCCAATATGCATATTATTCTAATACCAGCCGTCAGTCCCTGGAATTACTCGGCATGATAGCATAATGAATGCAGTGCCTTGTAGGTTTCTACATAAAGCTGTTTTGCCACTTGGATGAATAATTCATACTAGCCCAGAGGCAATGAATCAACCAGGCAAGAACTAAGAAAATTAGCCACCAATTAGTGTTTATTTATGGGGATAGTGTGTTTTACTCTCAGTCTCAGTGCCAAAAAAATATGTATGCAAAGTAAAGTTTGGTGACCCCTCCGACCTTGGGAATACAAATGAGCAGACGGGGTGGAGAGCGAAGGAAGGCTTGACTGTCGGATGAATCAGATGACCCCCTTCCATGTCTCCGCTGCCCCCTCCCATCCTCTCTCAGTCTGGCTACCCTGTCTCAGCCGGCCTCCGGACATACAGTATCAGAGTCAGCCTCTCAGAGCAGATTGAATCAATCTCTGCGCGCATGATATGTAAGGTGCTTTGTTGACTGAGGCGGATGTGATGTGAGGTTTTAATGCTGCCACATGCGAGCTAAACCTCTGTCTCCTTGGAGCGTGCAGCCCCCTCCCCACCTCCTCTTCCTCCACCTCCTAACTCTCCCCCCCTCTAGCCGCTCCTAGCCCAGCGCGCTGGCAGCTTGCCCAGATACATTGGTAGTCGTTAGTTGTTACTGGAACGATGTGACACGTCGCTCTGATTCGCGGGGACTGTTGTTGAAAGTGATCGCTCCTGCCAAGGAGAAGCCCTCACCACGGATAAATGGACACTGAACAGCATGTGAACAGAGAGATAAAAATGGCAGGGAGAAAATAAACTAGTCAGCCTCGGAGTCTAGCCCGGATTTCTCAAAACCAGAATCTTTGGGGCCGGTTAGCTCTGCAGAGGGTTTTTCAGAGAAAGACCGTGTGTACGTCTTCCTTTTTTTTATTACTGACTTTCCATTTATTTATCCTTCATTTAGAAAAAAAAAAGATTTACCTAAAGTTTAAAGCTTCAGTCTTGAAATCTGTGAAAAACTCTTAGTTTGTTTCTCAAGGTCAATGAGTGGAGAAGATATCTCCAGCCAATTCAATGAAAGACAAACAGACACACAGTGAAGGATGGGTTTTATAAGAATCAGACAAGCTGTCGACAGGAGGATAAAGACAAAAAAAAAAAAAAAACCTGCCAGATATTCATGAGGATAACTCTCCAGCGTTTGCGCTCTCCTTTTCTTTCTTTGTAAAGCTTTGATTGTGAGGAAATATGCTGCTGTGGATGTCTCGTCCTTTTCATGAGCTCCAAATGTGGAGTTTTCAGAGCTGCAGTGAGTCAGACATTGTGTTGGCCAGAAGATAAGGGAGGCCAGGTGACAGACAATGTTTCAGCTCCGTCTGACTCGTGGGATAAGCACTCTTCATGTCAGGCCGTTTGCTTTAGTTTTTACGTGAATAGGCCGAAAAGAATTGAGACTAATTTAAAGCCCTTAAGCACTTAGACAAAATGCAGTTGGGAGAAATTGGATTTTTCTTTACGTACAGTACATACCGTGACCTAACAGTTGGTCTTCAGTGAACGCTGGCTATAAATGTGGATGGAAATATTGAGTCTGCTGGTCCCTTTGCTCTGTATCAGGGGCTGTGTTGTCTACATAACAGGTGTCATAACACTTTGTAAGCTGTCAGATACTATATTTACACGCAGACAACCAAGTTACTTGAGTAATCTGTTTTTCAGATCAATGTTATTTCGCTTTAACTTGGTTAGAATAACCTGGTTAGGCTCCAGTTCTGAGAACGACGAGAAAAGTGGTTGCAGATGACATTATGGTCTTTTACTCCCATGTTAGAGGCAGTGTAATGGACAAGGTAGTCGACACCCAGCTAGCATCTCGAGGTCGATATTTATAGTCTTAAAGCAACATTGCATAGAAATTGGTGTTGCCTCCCCGGAGTAATACCGCTGTCATCAATATGGACAGCTGTACACGTGTTTGTTATGATTACATTACTCATGATCAAAAACTAGTGAGCCTACAACCTTGCTATCAGGCGAGTGCAACAACACAAGACACAGCAGCCAGTTAATATTACTGACTAGTCCGACAGCAGTCAGCCCAGCTCGGCGTCTGTCTTTCAGGCTTTTATTTCACCAAGCTCTCACCAACAACTAAAAGTCAGTCCCAGATTTACTCTTGTCTGGCGACTCGGTCACTCTTTTAGTTTCTCTTCTAAGTTTCCTCCCAGTTACACTGCCCGCTGTCGCAGCTCCTGTTCTGGCACTACACCGGCTAATAAACAGCAGCTATAGTTCACAGCAGTTTGATTTACTGCCCATCAGGAAGCGTTGATGCAGAGCAGCTGGAGGACATTTGAGGGAAAGCGGAAACATTTTCCCTGTGGTGTGTGACCTCACCTTCCACTAAATCAGCCTTTAGTAGAAACTACTAGCAACTAATGACATTCACAGCTGTGCTTTGTGTTTTTGCCTTTAATAGCAAATGTTTGCATTCAACAATAAGACCTTGAACTTGTTTAGCAGATATAATGTTGACCATCATGTCATGGTCTCTTAGAAGTTGGAATACAAAAATAAAAACTCATTTCTGCACCTCTAACAGGAATGATACAAAATTTGTGACGCTGGATGTGATTCAAGTGACAATTTTGGAAGAGCTACTGCCAATTAAACTTCACACACAGATTAAAATGTTTTTTGTGTTTTTTTTTTTTTTCAAAGATTTAATAAGATTTTTTTTTTCTTTTTTTCACGATTGTTTCGGAGCCATTTCACCAGCCTGCACAGTTTATTTTAATTTCTTCAGCTGTGAGCTGCTCCCCCGTTTCCTTTGTGCATTGCATTGCGGGAGACTCAACACTCTCAAAAATCAACTGTCTGGTTTGAGTACACTTTTATTTTGCAAATATTTGACCGCCAAAATAAAATATAAACACATGTGCAACTTATATTTGTATATTGAGGAATTCGCCACAAGCACTTCAGCTCCAGCATTTAAGGTTACATTATATTATTATGTATATCATATCTGTATTTGAGTTGAAGGTGTGAAGATGGCTGTACAAAATGCAAAGCGTTTGAGACCACATTGTGATGTTAGCTCATAGACCCAGTTTCTTGGTATCAAAGCCTTGTGTAAACAGCTTAACTCGTAAGACTTTAACGGCTCGGTGGCGCGCGGCCAGGTTGCGCCGTGCATGTTAGCATAACCACTATGCTGCAGCAGCCGCACCACCACCGCGACAAATTGCTGTGGATTTCTTGGACGTGGTGATTAAAATAATTTGCAAAATTCGACTTCTTGTAAAGCGGTCCTCCTGTTTTTAGCTGGTGGCTGTCAGATCTGCTCTTTCAGTTGAGCTCTAGTAAACTTGTCGACTTATTTCAGTGTCCCTGTGTCATCCTCCGTGCCATGGAGATGATGTGATTCTGTTATGAGTCATGAATCACTGTGCTATCATGTCTTCTCCTGAAACTCCAGGGAGGACAGCTCTTGTCACAAGCCATTGTGGTTTGTTCCATCAGGCTGATGTCTAAGTGCCTATGTTGTGTTCTCAGCCAGTAATTAGCCACAGCCCTACAACCCCAATAACACAATTATATCTGGGGCTGCTACTTTCCTCCACACCCACAGCAATAATGAATGAACTACAGGTTAATGAAATGTGTGTGTGAAATGGAAGACGCCTCTTGAAAAGTTTCACACATCTAATTCATTAAGAGCCCAAGCCGGAGGCACAATCCAACAAAAAATGATCCAGCGCTAAATTTACCGCTTACATCACAACTTCTCACCTTAATCATTAGAAAATGAAAGCTTGTGAATGTCAAAATGAGGCACAGCTTGTTAATTTTATGCACAAGATGGATAATGCATTTAGGCTCATATCTTTTTGGAAAGGCAGCTGAATTTTCACATTTTCTTTTCTTAAAAAGGAGCGAACGCTTCCCAGGCGCCAGTTATCATCAGATTCAGATTTGTCACGTAGAAGCTTTGGGAGGTTTGCCAACTTTCAATCTGCTGGATAAGTTTTTGCTTTGTGCATTGTTTGTTTGTGCGTGCATATGGTTTCCCCCATGTGCCTGGGTGTTAGTTAAAAGTTTCCATTGTTTTTGCTTCACAGAATTTACGTTTGTATTTGGAATAAGTGCAGTTTTAATTGCTGGAGATGCAAATTCAGACGCTTTCGAAGCCGACAGACGTTTTCTCCCCCCATAGCATCAGGTCAGCGCTACAGATGGCCGTGGTCTAAAGTTCTTTGTCGGTTTTTCGCTTAAACATCTGGATGTTGGAGTTAATATTCACTGAGAGTCTCTCTGACCACATTCGTGTAATCACACCATGTTCTTTCCCAGATTATTTTTGCCATATGGGAGTGGGCTACACGAGGTTAACTAAAAAAGTTTCTGTAGTCACAAGTGGGGAAATAACTTGCTGGTTTTCTTCCAGTTTCCATCTGTAGAGTAAAAATCATTGTTAGAATTACCCATCCTCACATCGCACACGTGTACAGACCTCTATGAATGTGAGGCCGTCTGATGACTGCTGCGATGTGCCTACGAGAGGGACACAGCAGTACCATCTGTACGCCTCTGCTGCGATAGTCTGCACCAGACTTTGAGAAAGACAAACTGACGTGGACGACCTCCAAATTGCATCGAGTGGAATAAAAGCAAAGGGACAGATGACGGCTGTTGATCTACAGATGGGTGACAAATTAAAAGGAAAGGCAACATGAAGTGTCTTAGTAAGGTGTTGGGCCGAGGCCAGTTTGTGCCTCCTCTCTATTGTCATTATATTCCAGTCACACTATTAAGCAACAGATTTGCTCATTGATCTTTGAACAAAGGAGAAAGTCGTTCATGAAGGTATTTCCAGAATCCGTACGGGTGAAAATTCAAACCTTTAATTCATTTCACAAATTGAATTTCTCTGTTTCTTAATACAGGTAGGTGGGAAACTATTGCAACCATCTATTGGACTAATTATCAGAAGGAAACCTCAATATTTACATATAAAAATACATTTTCTTTTTGTACAAATTTAAAAAAAAATGGAAACAGAAAACAGGTTAGCAATCTTTTTTGGTCTTTGATGGTCAGAAGAATCGTTGAGGATTCTGTAATCGGGCTAATATTGTTACCAAAACCCAGACTTAAAGAAAATATAGATTCAGTGTCTTCTTCTGTTTTTTGGGGGGATGGGGAATCATTTTTTACCAAATTCAGAGAACGTTTGGCTACCACAAGCCTCCAGCACAGTTTTAGTGCTGCTTTGCATCAATCATATCATTTTAAAACTCATTAAACCGGGGCGCCCTGGCAGCTCAACTCGTAGAGCGTGAGCCCCCATATAAGAAAATACTACAGCGGCCCGAGTTTGACTCCTCTCCTATCAGTCCTATCAGATAATCAGATGTATATAAATATGATAATATATCGTAGCATTTTCCTTATTTATTTTATTATTTTCTTGAGCTTTGGTTAAGACGTTTTTTTTTTTTTTTTTGCGTCTTGGTATTAGCATTAAGGATGATACCCTGTGCTTGCGGTCGATCCTCCAGTTCCCCTGAAGCTAGCAGCTTTTGGCGAAATCAACCCACCCCCACCCTCAGCCACTGTCTTTCTCCCTCTCTCTCTTCTTCCTCCCGCTCTCCCGCTAATCTCACATTGCCTGGAGGAACTTTTCTGTGTTTTGGTTCAATTTGTTGATCTGTGCTGCGGTGAAATTCCATCAAAGGGATGCGTTTCTTCCACTATCCTGGATTAGAGCAGCTTTTGATGTAAACTTGACTGAACCTGGTGTTGTAAAGAAAATTTCATATAAGATGAAACTTTCCTGGCGGTTAATGCTTTTGCCATAAATGAGTCATTAAGACATTTTAATAGTTTCTTTGATCTAAGCGTCATTAAATATTTTATCATCTCTTATCTTTTAAGAGCTTCTGTCTTCTCCGTTTCCATCTTCTCGTGGCCGTATTCGTGACAGCCACGAGCCCTGCAGCGTTCGCCTGCTGTCCCCGCTGATGCCTGTGACATCTCTGAAACCATGTCAGAATAGCCTAAACATGGCAGTGATTGCCGCATTGTTAGGGTGTGAAGGAAGGCTTTGGCAGCTCTCCTTGTTTTATGATTGATTTAGCTCTTCTGGCCAAACCAATATAGGCCGAAAGGCCTGTGGGATGGTCAAGCCGAGCAGACAGCTCAGAGTGATGTTTGACTGGATGAGACATTTTCCTCTAACATAAAAGTATAGTGAGCACCGTGACCTTTGCGGGTCGTTCAGATGATGACAGTTTCGAAGAAGGACCTGAGGGATCAGATAGACAAATTGACAGATGTCACTGTTTTTTTTTACCAATCGACTGGCCTCAGGATACCTCAAATCAAAAACTTTTGATTTTGAGTCCAACTACTTTAGCATATTTCACAAAGCTCAACCGTTGAGAGACTCGGATACTATTCTGGAAAATAACAGTGCATTCACTAAATTACACAAGTGACATTTCGAGCTGAGACAATATAAAGTGACTGATGACTAACATCTTTTATTTTGCTACTTTAATTAAGGGCTATAGTTGCTTCGCCTGCAGAGATGTATTAAAGCCGGCTGCTCGACTATATGCAGCATATACAGCAGCATGTAATTATGGATACTCAGTCCTACGGTGTCTTTATTCGCAGAGCCACAGTGTCTGTGATGTATTGACCAGGAACCCTCTTCACAATGCCACATTAAACTGAAGGAAATATAAATGTCACGGAAATATTTCTGAAATCTGTCCGAGGAAGCTTTAAACAAACAGCACATCGTTCAAAATGCAGGAACACGTTCACTGACCAAGCCCAGAAGAAGGAAACGCACATTATGTCTATTTTTAAGTCTCTTTGTCGCTTCACTGTTTCTTACGTTCAAGCCTCTGTTATTGGCTTTCAGATTCCTCTGTGAATCAGAGCTTCAGTACGTCATCGTATCATCGTACGTCGTCAGTATTTTAGGGTTCGTACCGTAGGGTGTTCCTTTTAGGCTTTTCACAGGCTTGACTAAGACCTGTAGGGTAGTGTCACAGTGATACTCAGGGCATCACACTTTCAAGGCACTGGACACTTCAAACCAAAATATTGACATAAGCCTTTTGATTGAGTGTTAATATAGTTAATAAGACTAATTTGCCTTTACCAGTCCACCATGAATCACAATTTAAAGTACAATAATGCACAGAGACAAACTAAAAACGGTCTCCAACCATAGTTTCAATGCCAATAAATCCTACACCCCGGGACTTAAAACACCTTTTTAAAATGTAATTTTAAAGAAGAAAGTAAAATAATTATTCTCTTATTTTCACTTAAATAATCTGTCAGATATTTTCTCAATCATTATGTAGTATTAAAATAATTTCTTCTTCTGTCCATGACAGATCAGAAGAGTAAAAAATGTCTAAAATCAGTATTTTCCAAAGCTCATGGTGACCAGCAGCCCAGAACACAAAGACAAATTATGAATTAGAGACAGCAGAAAACTCAAAATTAAAAAATGAATTTAAGGATTATCAAAAGAAACACTTTTACTAATTGGCTTCAAGGTTATTTTTACTTAATTTTATTGCTGCAGTTTTTCTGCTTCTTTATTATCACAATCAGATCATTTTGCTTCAATCTGCACATTTGCTCTCTCCGCTGGACTCGGCTTCACATTGGCCCTCTTCCATTGTTCGGCCCAGCTCGAATGTGCTTGCACTACGACTTTATACGGACGTTTGTCACACTGTTAATGAAAAAACCTGCAGTGCAACGAAATCAGCGAGGTGCCGTGCTTCAGAAGTTTGTGTGCTCCGGACTAATACCTGTGATCATTCACCTGCATGGTACAGTGGCTGGATCGTAATATTCTCCTGCAGGGGACTCGACAGAAGGCGACTGAGATTGGACGACCGAAGTCTCCCGAAGGAGCCACCCTGCAGGAGCTGGATAACCATCTGAAACCGCAAATGTTTCTCTGCTCTCTGTGATGTGTTGGGTTTTGATGGGGCACTTAAATCGGAAAATAGGTCACGAGCCGTCATGCAATAATTGGATTTAAAAATTAATAACATTAATGAGAGTCGCGGAATTCCTTTGTTTCCTTGACTTATTCATCTCACTCGACTGTCTGACTCGAACAAACCAGCTGGAAAAGTCTACTTGTCTCACGGTTTTCTGTCACTCACTGCGTAAAGGTGACCTGAGCATACATTATCATATTAAAAGTGTGTTAGCCGCACTGAGTTGTAAAGAAAACAGACATTAGTAGATTGGAAAATCAGTGTGAACTAGCAACAAAAAGCATCCACACCTTGTATACTTTTTTTTTTTTTTTGGATTAGTTCTGGGGTGAAAGCAATTGTTGCTTGTGGATGATTAAACAACATGAGAGGGACTGCGGCCTCGTGCCGTGATATTCAGTTTAACAGCACGACCTTGAGAGTTATATTGCTTTTAAACAACTGTTCTACAAGCACCATTTATTAGTTTACAGTAATAAGTGACAACAGGTTATGATTTGTATATTTAATTTATTTGTTTCTGCCAAGACAAATAGTTCCACGACCGGGCTGCGACTGCACTGTCGCCAAGCAATACATCAACGTTTTCCTGAATAGCCCAGTCACTGTAATTATATTATCCAAGTCTGAAAGCAGTTAAAAAACCCGTGTTGCTTGCCACGCTTTTGCTCTTTTAAATTTGTCTATGTCACGTGAGTGCACCTGGAGGTTTGTGTTGAAGTAACCAGGCTTCTTTCTTTCCCTTTGTCCTCTTCTTCAGACAGCCCTTCATACTTTAAGTCAAATGTTATTTGGGGGGCAGTGTTCATCAAGTTCAGGATTGAAATTTGTTTCATTAACGGTTGGTTGTGAAGCTGATGATACATGGTACATGTAGTTAAAAGTCTGTATGATGTTGTGCGCCGTATTATGTCTCTTGTCCAATTAAACTTCTTTGTTGGATCATCTCAGTCACTGTTAAGACTCAGTGTTTCTGAATCTCACCCATGGAGACCCAAGACATTTTGGGAACCAAGCTTATTCACTTTGTTGCTGAGAGTTATATGAGAGGATCGATGCCACCCTCAGCTTCGTATGGTAAACATGATACTGGAGCCTGTAGCCAGTTAGCTTAGATTAGCATAAAGAGTGGAAACCGGGCGAACGGCCAGCCTGCTTCTACCCGAAGGTTACAAAACCTGCCTATCAGCACGTCTAAAGCTGACTGATTAACATGTTATAGCTCGCTTGTTTAATCTGTACATTTAAAAAATAAAAAATAAAAATGTGTGGTTGCTAGGCAACCAGCTGAGACTCGAAGAAATGGCTGCTCTTTGCCAATAAATACAACAGCACATATTGTATTTACACTTTGTTTATTTGTACAATGTGTTAATTAGTGAGCAGTATGTGGACCAGGCTAGCTGTTCCCCCTTGTTTTCAGTCTTTATGCTAAGCTAAGCTAACAGGCTGCTAGCCCCAGAAGGGAGCGTTATTCTCATCAACTTTTAAGCAACTCAGATCACTTCTCACTCTGACTATAACGGTAGAAGAGTGTGCATGCATGGACCAAACAACAACAACAACAAAAAAAAACTACTAAATATATAAAGCCAATATAACACCTGACAGGAATGCACATATGCCTTTTGGCCTCTGGACTGTGCAGCCCTAATTGGAATCAGACTGGGTATACTGGGCAGCATTTCTACAGTGGAACTGTGCTGTAATGTCATTTTTAGAAATGGCTTTAGGCTACAGTGACAATATCATGTGCATGATATTGTGAGGTGTGCTGTTGGTGATTTTTTTTTTTTATTGACATAATTTATCTGCATTGTCTTGTAAGAACTGAGGCTGTAGTTAAACACAGTAAGACGAGATTCACACTGACCGGTCTGCGAGCTCTCCCGTTGCCAGGCACAATAAGAGCTCGGCACGCGCACTAAATTTGAAACGGGGGCTCATATGCCTCATGCTTTCCACATTGGCTCCCCCCTGACCCGGGAGGATTAAGCCTGTCCGCGGGGTTTTTCTTTCAGGTAGCTGATTTATGGGGCTTCAGCAGAGAAACAAAAAGGGTCTGAATGTGTTTGAAGTCATCAGGTGAAGACCCTAAGACGGCACTTTGAAAAAAAAAAAAAAAAAAAGCTCCCGCTGGGATTGAAATCTCTTCAGCCACGCCTGTCAAAGGCAACGCTCAGATCCAGACTGTAACCTTTCACCTGGGCCGAGATCCAGCTTCCACCTGTGCACTGGCTGACTAAGTGTTAGTCAGGCTTTCCAAGCTTGCGTGTGGCGGCGGGGATTAAACTCACTCGCATATGTGATTGACGATATGTCGTGACACAAAGGCAAAGGAACGATATTTCATTGAGTTGATAATTCTGCCTGGATGCTCAAGCTTTGCCTTGTGGCCTAGATTTTCTCCCCTTCTCAAGAGGGATTGATTCAACCTTTCTTCTATTCTTCTACATTTTCTAATTAGCTTTAGTGATTTCCTAATTCTTTGACATTCAACCTTGAATTATTCCCTCCTCCACACATAAAAACAAGCATTTGTTCCACTTCTGGAAAACCAACAAAGCATGTTAATGTTCTTGTTTATTCCATGATCAAACATAATCATTCTCTTCTCTGGAGGAAACCTCCCTTTGGGCTAATTTCTGGCATTGTTACTTGCATGTTTGACAAATTAGACTCTGGGAAACTCTGAGAGAAGACGAGGGGGAAAGCTAGTGATACTGACATTAGCATTACATCCCTTCTTTGTTACACTCTTCGGGCAGAATTCAAAGGTTTGTTGACTTAGCAGGTTTTTGGAGGATTGAAGGGGTTCAGACTGAAGGGTCATCCTCTGTGGGATGGGATGTTGGTGTGAGCCCGGGAGGTGTTTAGCATTGAGCACAGACTGTGCTGCTATTCCTTTTTCTCTTCAAGAAAGCTTCCTGTCCAGGTGTTGATCTGTTTTTCCACCGGAAAGCGTGGAGTTTACTCGTCTCTCCTACTGTCTTTCATTGATTAAAGCTCAGGCCAGTGTCCCATCACACCTGGATCAAATGTGAAACCATGCTGGAGCAAGTTTTAATTTCAAGCCTTATGGTATTGAGCTACTACTATACTGTGAATCAATGCAGAGGGTTAATTCCACCTTAAGCCGCCTTCACGGGTGGATTCGGCAGCACAGTACGTACATCAACAACATCGGGGCATTCAGACGCAGCGGGATGTTTCTTTGTATTTATTAAAAATATTCAGCAGTCTCCGCTTTTTCTCACCTCGCTGATCAAAAAGCATCTTCTCCTCGCTGCTGTTTCTAACTTGTGCGGCAAATAAACGACTTTTATGCTCAGTCACCGTATCATTTCTGGGGGCATGTTGAACACAGGAAAACGGGGAGCCAAACAAGCCTATTTCACTCTGCTATTCAGTGTATCAACAGGCATTAAGCTGAATAGGAAACAGCCTTATTTTCTCTCTCTGGAGGGCAGAGGCACTGAGACAGACTGTCGCTCCCCCTCTCTGTGGATAGAGACAAGAATGAGGATGCTGGCAACAATAGAAGAAGAAGCCATTGTTAACCAGCCTCGTTGCTGTCAAGTCGGGAGTCAGGATGCACCTAAGCCACCTCTCCGAAAACTAAACACAGAGCAGAGCAGGTGGTTGTCCTCCTCCTCCTGCTGCCAGAAATGGATTCAATCTGATCTTCAACACTTGAGAGCTCTGCTGCTTTTAAGTGTGAACGAGCATGTTTTATTTGACCTCAACCTCCCCCGAAAAGTTACGATTCAAAATGAAAGAATTAGCATATTTTTTGGTGTTGTCGTGACAGGATACTTCTGTGCAGTCAGACCTGAAGTACTCATTTTTATTGCTTAGAGAAAAATGACAATAAAGATCTTCCATGTCTGTGAGTTAGATTCCATATTCATCTTAATTGGTGCCTGGCAGGTTGTACAGAATGGAGATGGATTTGAAGTCATTTACTGGAAGTTCTTGACAGGCTCGGTGGAAGAGAACGTCAAGCCCTGTTCTGGCACACATAGCTTGAAAATCATCTGTCAAAATTTAGCATATCTAAGGAGAAGGCTGCCTGTCATCTTCGATGTACATCTGTCCGTGCACAAGGGTGGATTTGATCAGGAACTATGTTGTACTCCTGATGTAAAGCACATTCATCAAGTTGATATTTGGTTGACAAGTCAAAAAAAAAAAAAAAAAGCTCTGGAAAGTCAAAGACGTTTTTATAATGAGATGCTTTTGAGCTACACATAGTGCCAGAGGCTTTTTTTTAATAATGAATTTGTGCACAATATTTTTAAATCAAAATATTCACAGCGTCGTACATCATCAGACACATTTTACTGTCTTAACTTACAAATGCGATGTTCTCCTTTTTTTTTTCGCCCTGATTTTTGTTCCGGCACACTCGGCGTGATTTGTCGGTTTTGTTTTGCGAAACATTGCTGACAAGTGCATGGCTCAGCCGGGCAGATTATCAGTGGAAATCTCCACTCCAACTTCTTTATTTCCCCTCAAATCGATGTGGTGAACAGCGAGACGTGATTGATAATGATATTGAGATTGATTGTCTAAATCCCATCCCACAGTTCAAAGTCCCCAAACAGATAGTATATATACATGCAATTCAGTGCAGAGATAGGACTTGGCAGGAGCTGCCAATAGATAAGTGAAATAGGGCCAGAGTGAAAAGGCCTATCAGTCCCTAAGGGGCTTAGCTGCAGGATTCTGGAGCTCTAAACTGGCGGTGGTGGAGGGAGATAGTCGACATTGGTTTTAAATTACCCAAGATTGCCTTGTGGTTTCAGTCTGCGGGGACGCCAGCAGACAAGATGTTTGTTAAAACAAGTGCAGACATTGAGGCAGATTGGGGCAAAGAGCAGACCTGTGATTTCCTAGCCAGACAGAGCAGGTTGGAAGGCTGGTAATTGCAGAATTGGCAGAGGGGCTAAGGAGGTCTTGCAGCAATGATATCTGCCACTGGGACTTGAAGCGGTGGTGATACTGGAAAAGGGCTCAGTTTCCTCCCTGGGAGGATATTGTGTCTGATGCCATACAAGCTACAGTATAGACGGCACTAATGGCACCATTGTTCATTTGCTTGCTTTGTAACATGGCGTACAGTATGTAACTCTGTAAAAATTACTGGGTAGAAAATGACCAATAATTATGCAGTCGCTAGTAATTATCAACCAGGTGCTCACCATGTTCTGTAGCCACAGAAGCCCTGAGTTCATGCTCTGCATAGAAACTTTTCAGTCTTCTCTCTCTACATTAAAGCCACAAAATATAAGGAATAATTCAACATTTTGAAACATTCATTCGCTTGGCATATGAGTGAAAATGTCACTGTGTCCAAGAAACCTCAACTTTTTATTTTTGCACTTCAGATTTTGAACAAATGAAATGTGAGCTTTAGAGATGCTGACAGGTGGATTCTGCCGCACTAGCCGTTTACCCACTGACAGTGTGAATCATTGGACAGCTTGAGTGTGACATCACCTAGAGATGCACAGTGTTGCATCTCTGGCCACCGCCATCTTGGCAGTCCTGTGTTTTCTGCGTTCCAGCTAATCTAAAAATCAGCAAAGATGGACCATGAGCAGAGCTATGGCAGGCTGAATGAAGCCTGGTTGTTCAAACAAGCCATTTATAATGACGCCAAGTGGTCAGAATTCTGCACAACTTTAAGTCTTAATATAATTTGAACAGGTGAGTTGGGAAGTTGGGTGAGGGAAATTAACTGTAGAGACCAAAACGTTTTTGTACCAGGCTGTAAACATGTTTATTTCTTTTAACATGGGGACTTATGGAGACTGACTCACTTCTGTAGCCAGCCTCAAGTGGACGTTTGAGGAACTGCAGTTTTTGGCACTTCTGCATTGACTTCACTTCATTATCACTTGGGTTGCTGCTTGTGTTTACTCCATGTTTTCAACATGTTTTTATGCTCAAGCTTCATATTGAACCAGCTGTTATGTATCGATCTTCTCATTTAACTCTTAGCAAGAAAAGAAATAAGTGTATTTTCCAAAATATGGAACTATGAAAGTCTCTAGATAAAGTTGAACGAAATTATTCACAGGACGGTCAGATCAGTGTCCTAAATTTGATGAAAAATAATTCTATTTTTCTTTAAAACCTGAGTAAAATCTAGAAAAAGTAAAAGAACTTCACAAACAGAAATGTTTCAAACCAGAAAAGATCAATGTCAACATTACCGAGCAGATGTTTTTTTTTTTTTTTTTTCTGAACGTGTTCAAAAACACCTTATTTTTAATTTAAGGCCTTGTCACAGCTCTATATTCCATTTCTACCCTCACAATCTTCCCCACATTCGTTCATGGAGTGGACCGTGTGTGCATAACACTTCACGCTACTGTAGCAAACTTTCATACACACACGCAGCTTTTAATGCTTAAAGTTTACTTTTGTTACAGGTGCAATAACAAAAGGCCTTTTAAGTCTGACTTGAAAATCTTTAGGAGAAATTGGCTCCAGCATTGAGGGGTTGAAGTATTGATTCTGGCCTCTGGCTCAGTCCAGGAAAAGATGGATAGATTTCTTTGAAATGCACTCTGCGTGAGAATATAAAGACTATTGTGTTTTTCTCACTCAGGAATAAATTGTTTCATGACATATCTAGGGCCACCTTTTTAGCTTCAAGCTGCCTGCTTCTCTTGAAAGGGGAATGTTGACAGGGTGGAGCACATTCATCTGTAGTCCCAGACTACCCACACCTCAAAGAAGCTTTTATTGAAAGTTAAATCTCCTTCGGAGAGTTGGCAGCCTCTCGTTGGGATATCTATTTCAGCAGCTGTCGAGGCTGATTATATGAGGGTTGTGCCACACACTGGCAGCGATATAAACCTCCTATGGAGAGAAGGACCATTATGATGCTATTGATTGATGCTTTGATCTGCATGCATGTGTACGCTCTCTCGACTCAGAAGCAGCAGTTTGTGATGACGGCATGCAACATGTGATCTGCGATAGATTTCAGTTCCTGGCACTCGCAGTGGTGAAGTCACACATATATAAAAAAAACCTATGATGACATGCTGTTTCTGCAGAACAACATGCTTTAATGTTTACCCCAGGACTTTAGCCATCCTACAGAGGATCAATAACAAGTTGGAGGCGTTATAGGAGAATTTCCCAATACTGAAGTCTGATACCAAGAGGCCCGTGTACCAATCAAAGCAATGCAAATTGATTTATTTGTTGTTCACACCCTGTTGCCCCGTCTTAATGGTCAGACTAGTTCAGCTAAAGCGATGAATGTGGATGGTACTTCAGTGTTGTCAATGAAAAAGCGGCGTGGGTTGGTTCCACCCACTGTTTTTAGATCTATAGAGAATCAATAAGAGAACATAGTTACCAGGAGACTATACAGTGTAATTTGGGTTATAATGACTACCTTCTCATTTAGTATTGGGTTTTAATTACTCTGCTTAAAGTCTTTTAATTGTCACTGTATCGACTTCTGACCTCACATACACACACTAAAAGCTTGAACTGCTGTTAGCCAGTGGAAACCATATTGGTGATTCAAGCAGTATATTTTGTCAACTTCCTATAATGTCTTCTGAGCAACAAGTAAGTCTTGATAATGTCTTTTGAAGAGGATGAAGTTTCAAACTGAGACTCATACTCACATTCCTGATTTATTATTAAACAGAGGTGACATTTAAAACCCCCCAAAACCTCTCAAATTAATCGAGCAGTGGGATCTGCGTAGTGCATTTTCTTTTTGGTGGCTTTTTTTTTTTCTCTTCGTTTCAAAATTCTCCCATCACCCACTGACTCAGAATACATTTCACTCCTCGCCAATGCCATCAACTTGAATATCAAACATCAATAAAAGCCACCTCTTTGGGTTTGTTTGAGCACCGCCATGCTGTGAGAGGATTGTGGGCGGCGCAGGGGCAAAGGATCTTGGAACTATTGAGTCAAAATATTGATGGAACGGAGCCAGTCCTCGTGACGCTGCAGCCAAAGACTCATGTTAATCTTCTCCAAGTTACATCTTGGCATCACACAGACATTTTTATTTATTTAAAGAGCAAGATGACTGAGCATGAAGCACATGCTCTTTTTCAGCACCGCCTTCGTACTCCTGGAGTTTCACACAGTCACTCCAGGGAGGTGGAGGACAACCACAGTTTCCTACCGTTGGCCACAGAACAGCTCCAACTTGAACGGTTGGGGGTTAAGAGCCTTGTTTAAGGGCATGTCGATGGTTATTCACGAGGGTTTCTCGCCCAGATTCTCTGTTAGCCTTGGGACTATGTTTTTAGGCCACCCGTTACACATTTAATCAACAATTAACATTACAGGTTGTACAGGCTGTGTTACTACGCTGCCATAGGTGGATCCATTGCTTAACTGCCTCCACAGAATATTGAACTAACTCGCACCCAATTATACAGTGGCAGTTAACAGCTGTTAAAAAAAGCTAATGAGTTTAGCATAATAGCTCGGAGGGAGAAATCAGTGTATATGAAGATAAGTATTTTGTGAGAAAAATGCAGGAATGTTATCATAATTTCACATGCTGTGTAGAAATATACTGGATAAAATAATAGTTTTAAGACTCTGCACATCCTTCCTTCTTCATACTTCAGAACTGAGTTGTAAAGGAAGAAGTCAGAGCTTGTACTTGAGTAAAAGTACAGTACATTACAAACTAATACAGTACTACAATACAAGTGCAATTAACAAATTAACCGGTTAAACATTTTTATATATATATATATATATATATATATATATATATATATATATATATATATATATATATATATATATATATATATAGTTTTCTTAATCTTAATAACTTAAAACAAGTTACAATGTACAAAAAAACAAGAGTAACAATAATAAAAAATACAACTGGTACTGTGGTAATGACATGAGCAATGGCAATGAGTAAGGTATACATTTTCCTTGGCACTGTCGCCAAGTGCTTGCTCATGGTGGGAATTGTTAAGTCTCTGTAAATTCTATATAGAGATAACTTCTGTTATGATTTGGCGCTATATAAATATCACACAGAAGAAATGTTTTGTATTGGAGTAAAAAATAGGACCAAAATATTTATTCCTGAAATGTAGAAGTAGTATTGAAGTACACTAAAATCAAAGGTTTTAATACTTATATTAAGATGCCTCCTTTTTATTAAAGTAACCCAGTAATCCGCGACAACCATCATTAATTTTATTATTTACACCTGTGCTTTTTCTGCTGTGACAAAGACCCATTGTATGCTAATGAGCTTCAAATGCTTTACAATTCATAGCTAGCTAGCTCGCTGAGAGCAGATATTTAGCAGTTAGTGTCCCACCATTTAATTTATGTGTAGTGGTTAGTGAATTATAATGACCGGTGTCAAGGGAATTAAATAGTAAATTTACTGTAGAGGTATGATGATTCACCTGAAGCTAAATTAAGCAGCTTTTGACCGCAAGACAGAGCAGAGAAAGCAAACTTAGCATGGTTAGCTTTTAGCTTCTGGCTAACATGTTCGCAAACACATCTAAGTTGATATTAGCCTAAAAATAGCATCCATTTTGAAGTCTGAACTCTTCATTATCATGATTTGGTGGGATAACTCTTGTAAATATCTATGTACTGTATGTTTAATATATATTTCACACTCAGCAGGGACCTAACATGTCACTTTATTTGTTAGCTAGAGGAGGCAATGACTTCCCGGACAAGCTCTCAACAATTGCTCAACCTTTTACCTGTGATACTTTGGCAGTCACTGCCTTTTCTGTGTCCACCCCCTCAAAAAACAGACAAAGCAGCAAATATATCATTAGCAGCTGCCCTGTGGAGCTGGATATTAATTATCCTGTGTTCTCCTCGTTTGGCCACTCATTTGCACGTGTACTGTAAATGTCACCGGAGAGATAAATGGGAAAACAAAAACCCCAGCTCGTAGCCTTTATGCAGCAGAATGTCAGGGGGAGCTTGTAAGAGATGAGATATTGGTTTTGGCCTGGCATAGATTCTGGCTCAAAGGACATTGCAAGATGCAATAAAATTTGTATGTCGTCTGTGTTTAGAAACTTATTAGCAGTGTGCAAGCAAACGTTTCCAGATTCAACATTTGGATTGTGCAGACAGGATAATACACCGTACATCTGCTATCAGCAGAGAACCAGCGTAATCATATATCTGAAGCTGCGTGATATCATTTTATCCAAAAGTCGTCTGCCTTCCCTGAAAACGACCTCTCGCTGTGTAAAAGCCACCTTTACTTTTCACATTTTTTAACTCAGTATGAACTCCTTTCCAGCCACACATTGTTCTGACTATGCTTTTTTTTTGTAGATTTATGAGTGTATTGAAAGGCACTTTGGGGCAAAAAAAAAGGGCTCAACTCACATTCTCTGCGTGGCCTTTAAGGTGCGAGGAATAAAGGGGCATTTGTATTAATCGATCACACGCCAAGCCTGGTTGAAGCCTGGGCCTAATGGTTGCTTGCTGTCATTTTGCAAGCAGCTTGTAAAAAGGATTAGAGTGGCTCTGTGGAGTAAGGGCGCATGAACAGCAAAGTTCTGTGGCCAGCAAGGAAAATAAATCAATTTATCCCTGATGGTGGTGCAGTTTTGGAACATAATGCCTAACGATGATGGAGTTTGGACACTTCATACTTGTCATTGTGAAATTGGACTGCCGTGTTGCTAATGATGGTAATGTATGTTGTGCCTCGCCTACTACAGTAATCCTTCACTCTGTCTCACTTAAATGCATCTCATTGTCTGGCATATTGCATTATGAATACCGCTGGGGAAAAGAGAAAAAAAAAAGTAGGATATAATTTATATATTCATTCATTTGAGCAGCAAGTTAATGGAAAAACTGTATAACCATATAAATTTCTTCCTTTTGTCACAGGCGATTGTAACTTTGAGAAGCCGCTGGCAGCGTGTGGGTATAGTCAAGGCAGAGATGATGACCTTGACTGGGAGCAGGCCAATACCAGAGAGAAACCTTCATCAGATCCATGGATGCCCTCAGGTAAGGACAGTGACACTGCCTCATGAAGAGGAGAAATGATGAAACCATCACCATACCGAGAATACATCATTGCAATAGACTGTGCATTGGACAGTCTGTTTAGTGTGAGGCAGTATTCTGCTTCTTTTTACATAGAAAAATATTATTTATAATATTAATTTTAATGGGGAGAATGCACTGGGGATTCAAGACACTGGAGAAAAAGATATTCAGTTTTGAAAAAGTCAGATTTTCACCCAATCATACACCATAGTGGCTCCATTTAGAAAGAGCATGACACTATGCTGCTCCTCCTTATTATAAAATGGACTTTATTGATCCCACAATGGGGAAATTCACTTAATACACTTTAAATACTCATAAATAGGGGCGTCCCTGACTGGGAGAGTGGGCGACCTGTGTATGAAAGGCTGTAGCGACTCCGTCCTGTGGTCGACGGACTCTTCTTTTGCTGTGTGTCGTTCCCCCACTACCAGAGAAATCTTAAAATCGCCATGATCAGATCAGATCAGGCCCAACTCTCTATCCCCGTCTCCTTCTCCTCACTTTGGCATGGTGTTTCCATAGAGAGTATGCTAGCATTGCCTTGCGCTAACACCTATCCTTGAGTGTAATCGAGAGCCTTGGCTTGTCTTTGAGTGGGTCACCCGATGTATTCATGAAATAACAGGAAAAAAAGGCAAATCACTAATCTCCATAGAGTCCATGTTGGCGCACAAAAGGTACAAAAAACACAGAAGATTAGAGTTACTTTAAGTCGCTGCCGCCCACGCAGTGCCATTGCAACAGAAAAACGGATTACTAAGAGAAGATGAACCATCCATGATTAAGAGTATCCTTGAAAATGGTAAACATTATTGGCTCAAGTGGACAAGCTTTGGTCATTAATATTCCAGACATGTAAGTAATATGACAGAACATTTACATGACAAATTTTTATCCGCTGTTTTTTTTTTTCTCCACGAGATGAAATTTATCTCTGCAAATGACCAGTTCAGTCTGATGATTTAGGTGTTTACATGAGACATTTTTCTGATGAGGCTACACGTCTGACTTATAATTGGGATATACTGTAAGGCTGCATGTAAACAACTTAGCGTCGGAGACTGATAAATATTGATTATACGTTCATGTGTACTATTCGAGCTTAAAATTTAAAGAGAAAACACACTTCCTCTTCTTCGGCTTCGTTATTTTCTTTTGTTATCAATCTCATATGAGGATCAGGATCTTCGGGAAAGTCACGTGAACTGAGACAAAAGCGACATTTGATATAAAAATACTCCATTTAATCCATTTTAATTAAAGACGTCTTTTTGTCAGCCGCATATTGAAATTCATTAAAATGCTTTCCCTGCATTTTGTGTCTGTCGCACACAATTTGTCTCTTTAATGTTCCATTGATCGCTTTTCATTTGATTTGAAATGCAGAGATATCACCGCCACTGAGCAGAAGGCACCTAAGGAATTAGACTAATGGAATGACTTTTTTTTCCCCCCTCCATGTTATAACAAAGGTAGCGTTGCAAACTAATGGATATTGTTTTCCCCTCCTATCTGACGCCTAATCTCACAAAGGCTGCATCACAGATAGATTGCACTGGGCCCCCCCGGTGACAGAGGGGGAATTAATTAGCAGGCCCTCACTAATTTTAAGCAGCCAGTGCCCAGACCTGTTTGTGCGTACATCAGGATGATGTGTGTTGAACTGCCCCGGAGAAATTAGTTTCCATGGAGGGGGAAGTGTCGACTTTTTCTATCGCAATTGATTAATGTTGGGACACATGGAGGCTGGGCAAAGGTCACAGCGAAATCTGGAAAAGCCTTAACCTACAAATTAACACCTCGCGCACGGTCTAAATTTAACATATCTGATTAAAATCCCATGTCTGGTTAAGAGGTGTCCCTGATTGTTCTTTCCAGCCTGAGTACACTTCAGACAGGCTTGTTTTCTACCCGTGCATCTTGAATTGTGCGTAATTAACAGGTTGTGGCTCTTTCTCCATTTCTCAGTGTGAGCACTCAACCTGCCGTGCGAAATTGTCCTGTCTCCTCTTTGACCGCATTGAAAGGGATGTGAAATGTAGTGTACTTGACGCCTGAAATTGTTTTAGGGCTACTGGAAGAGGGGGTTGATGGGTAGAAATGCATTTATGTGAAAGCCACAAAAGCTATCTCACCTCTGATTGCTGTCTCAACTCTCAACCTGTACTTATGAATCTTCACAAGACGACCTCACAGAACTGACTGTTCCGAACAGAAGGCTTTGCTACCTCAGATGAAATGAGATGTAGACAGTGTCTGTCCAAATAGGGGTGCTCTCTTAATGTCAATATGAATGCATGATTTAAATGATGATTCAAACTTTCTCTTCTCGAGTTTTCAGAGCAAATCAATCATCGTTCTAGAGGTCTAAACATCTAGCTCTCATGGAAACTCATCCCTTGGAATTTTGGGTGATTCTACACCTTATAATTTACATCCAAAGTCAATGTGGAGTGTCATATTGGAAGTGGTTTGCCCTTAATTAAGTGAGGTCTAAAGCAAAGGCCAAAGGGCATGTCAATGTCTAGTCAGTGTTTTCACAAACCCACCCAGAGGCCCTGTGGTCCAGTTCAGCAGCGGCTCTCTGCTCTGCTTCGTGCGAGCAACCCGAGCAGCTTGATCTATCCGGGAAGTCAGACACAGAGAATCCAGTCGTTTTTTCGAAATAAAGCACTTCCGATCATAAAAACAGTCAAAAGGGAAACAATTAATATACTAGCATAGTTTGACAGGCCAAATACTCCCCGTAGTCTTGTGGAAAACCACGATCAAAACAGGGACGTGACAGAGATGTGTTGGAGAAGTTGGATATTCTATCACTGACCTCTTTTATTAAGTAACAACCATAATTAAGTGTTATAATAAACTTAAATAATAAGTGTTTTAGTTGTCTAACCCTAACCACACGTTAAACGTTCTTTCCCAACCATAAAAATAGCTAATCTTGGTGTAGATTGTATGTAAGAATAAAAAAGGTCCTTAAAGGTAATCTTGTTTTTTTACCTTCTTGTCAGTCAGATTTAAACTTAACCCAGAGAAGTTGAAAATATTGAACTGGACCTGAGTTCATATAAAAAAAGAAGAGTTCATTGTGCAATAATCTGATTTCTTGTTATTATTAAAGGTTAAAAACATTCAAACCTGAATCTGCACACTATCTTTTATCTGCTTGCAAAAACATAATTCAAAGGCTTGTGAAATCAATAGGAAACAGACTGAATTAAGGTGCTGTGTCAGTGTGGAGAACACACTCATGAGAGACCTCGTGCAGCCCGCTGAGGACTCTTTTATCATGCGATGCGAGGACTGCAACCAAAGACCAAACTGGCCCTGTTCCACCCCAACATGTAAATAAAGGAGTACCAAAACGGAAAAGTGAAATGAAACGCAACAAGCCCTCTGGTCACACGAAGAAGAGGCGAGCAGCGCTTGAAACTCTTGGTTGTTTACGACAATCCGCTCCCTACCTAATTGCTACGTCTGGACGGAGAGTAGTCTTGTTTATCCCTCCGCGCAGCACTGATTGCATGCTTTGGCTCCTTTAGGGTGGCTCAGCCCATTTCTGAGGCTCTGCATGTCTGCTTGGGCACTCCCCAGTGTGTTCCCTCTCCCAAGCCAACTGGAGAAACCCCCGGCAGAACTGTCACTGTCAGTCCTATTATTATCAACAAGCCTCATCTGTCCTGGACAATGATAATAAAACCATCTCAGCCAAGTCGACACGCATTCAGCCTTGGAGAACGGAGCTGGACACGCTTCTGTCAGAGTCAGATGTTGGCGTGGATTTATGAGGAGAAAATTACCACACTTTAATCAAAGACATTTGCATCATCTATTAAAAAAAAAGATGATTTCTCTAGTTTCCATGCTACCCCCTGTTGTTATAAGTTCTCCAACATGGAGCGCTTGTCTCAAAGAAGAATGGATGAAGCTGACTCGGTGAGGAAGTTTGCAGTGTGGCGCTGCGAGGGGTGTCCAGATGCCATTAAGAAGGAAGTTGTTTTTAGTGAGCCCCAGCTGGTGCAGAGGCTGCCTCCTCTCTGATGGTGTCATGGATGTTGCCAACAGTAGGCTGCTGCTCCCTGGCTCTCCCCTGAGACTCGTTCTGGGAAATAATGGCAAGAGGAGGAGGAGGAGGAGAAAGAAGGTCCTCTAACTGAGATTAATTAGAGTTTTTCTATTATGCTAGGCACAATAGCGAATGCAGCTCTGGCTAAATGACTTATTGTTGCATTTTTAATGTCTGCTCTAAATATGTTGCGGGAGAGAAATTGAATGCTTTTGTCTCCGTGTTGCACAAGGTCTTTGTTTTGATAGCATGCCCTTGGTCCATAATGACACGTCGGCGATGGTGAAGGATCGGTAGATGGAGGTTCTTCAGAGGGTAACGGTGATCTTCCCTCCTTCTAGTTTTCTCTGGTCGGGTTCCTAATGCTTTCATGCAAATGCAGCTCACTCTTGAACCCAGAAGGGTGCCTTTCTTTAGAGTTCGTCTACTGCATATGGATAAGACGGATCAGTTTAAAAGCCAGTTCACCTTTTTGACCATTTCAATCAGGAGGTAATGAATTGACAAAGCCCCTCCGCCTTACCTGGACAACCAGTGTTGTTTACAGGGCTTTATGCGCTGTTCAAATGGAAGAGGAGAAAGATAGCCACTTAAAATATGAGAGGAGAGAACACCCACCGACTGAAGGACGTCAGAAATTTAATCAGAATTTAAATCACATCAGCAAAAGATGGGATTTGCCGTTGACGAGGGACGGGCCCTTTCTCGTGAAAATAAGCTAATTGCCTTGGAGCCATTCACAACTTTGTGTGAAAATCACACCTTGCATGGTGTTGGCAAGGTCGCGAGGTTAAGGAGAAAGCCCATTATATGATTAGAGGATGAAACAGAACAGCAAATTACGACGTCTGATCGATTCGTGAATTAATTCCTGGGAATAACAGAGTTGAGGTTTTCAATTTTGCATGTTTGTGGGGTTACGGAGTGCACCGCGGTCTGAGCAAACAGGATGGCATCCATTACTACAAACAGGATTATGACAGCACGCTGTACTGTCATGATGGAGGACATATTTGCATACTGTATCTTTTCCCATTAGTGTGCATGGTATGTACAATTAAGGCTAATGATGCAGCTAGGTGACACGTGAACACTCTCCGTTGTGTAATGGGTTTGTATCAGGCAAATGGGCTATTATATGACCCATTTATTGCAGCGGAGCGCCAGCAGTGCGTGGTGCATATTAAGATGACATATTAAGCCATTGAGATTTGCTGTTGATTGACACGCAGCAACAAAGGATGCTGCCATGGAACATAATAAGGGTCAGCTGTTGC
This sequence comes from Nibea coibor, assembly GCA_023373845.1. Lineage (NCBI taxonomy): Eukaryota > Metazoa > Chordata > Actinopteri > Sciaenidae > Nibea > Nibea coibor. Next base: position 5,799,279 of record CM041725.1, read on the forward strand.
ACCTGATTAAAATGACAGGCCTGAAACGTGTTGCGCATGATGGATGGTTTTGGGTGAATCTGTTTGACACTGTCAAAGAAACCTGGCAGGTGCTTCATATGGAGAGCCCAAACTTATTCGGTATTACTTTATCAGGACTCTTTCATGTTTCAAAGGACATGGGGAAAGTTCTGGAAAATTGAGTGGAGGCCACGGCTGTTCACATTAACAGCCTAACCCTCACAGCGAGAGCATTTTTGATTGGTGGCAGACAGTGAGAATAGCCCTGTCTTCATTGACATTTCCGAAGCGGCAGCCGTGCTTTTCTGCGGTGGTGACCTCTGTGAATTTTATTAGCAAATGAGACCTGGAGGGTTTGGGTTTAAAGAGCGCCCCTTCATTCTGATTTCCCCCACATAATGATTTTCACAGAGTTCAGGACCCGAATGGAGGAGAAATAATGAGCGTGAGTCATTACTGCAAATTATATCCTCTGCTCAGACCATCACTCAACTCATAATTAATCTAAATACCTTCAACCTATAGACTTTGATGATTAGGATTAGACAGTACCCTATTTCTAAGAACTAAATCATATCAGATTGTTTTCCCCTTAAGAAGAGTGAAGAAGGAGCTGAGGGGAAAAAGAAAATGTACAAATGAAGCCGGCTTCTGCTGGTTAGTCTTTTTGGAGTAGCGTCTCTTTTACATTCAAACAAGGAGGCACGGATGCAATAGAAAAGGGTTAATAGGATTCATCTGACATTTGTCTAAGGTCACTATTCTGTCTACTCCTCCACCACCCTGAACCACCTCCTGCTTTCCACAACGATTACAAAATAGACAGACCCTAACGATACGGGACGTGCAGGAAACGAGGAAATTAGGAAGCGGTTTTGTCACATTGTTGTAATCCTGAAAAGCTGTCATTTCTAAATCGAGTTTGGATTTGTCACAAAAGCGGCCGTTCACAATGTATATCACTTCGATGGATTATGGTCATTATTTCTTTTTTGCCTGTTTCCTCAAGATAATGTCAGAGTAGAAACTCTTTAATACAGCGGACCCGGTGCTTTGATAGAAAGTCGTGGTGGTCACCAAAAAGTTCTTTCTTTGGATTATTAGGTGTTAGAAAACGATCAAATTAAAGTACTTAGTTCCTTCTAATTTGTCACCAGCTTCTGCTCTTAGCCGAAGGAACTTGTTTTTCCATATGGACTGACACAAGCTGTGACTTCTCCGTCAGTGTGGGTGAGCTGACAGGTCAAAGGATTAACCTGATGGAAGACTTGGCTCTGGACTGCGTCCATGTTTCTCTCTCTGTGCGGCTCATTATATCATCAAACCATTTAGGCTGTTCGTGTGGATTGTTTCATTTCAGTTCATGGGTTTACACTTGCTTGAAAAGTCCTTATCAGAGTGGAAAACACTTCACTGGTGCTCACCAGATATTCAGCTTGTAATGCTGCCTGCCTCATAATGGCTTAATTAATGAAGTTTTGAGTGTTGTTAAGTTTTTCAGACGAGCGTTAGAGAGCTTCCTGACTTGAAACATTATCGGCATGGCTCGTGTGCGGCCCAGGACCAGAGGGCTCTGCAGTGAGTTATTGAAACCGCCCAGAACATCATTAGTACCCATCTACTGAGCAGCAGTGATACCTGTGAGGTGTCTAAACCCAACCCGATGGATACAGAAAGACAGAACCCACTCCAGCCACTGCCTTTACTGCCTGATGCCAATTGTCCGCTGCCGTACCAACAGACTACAGAGCAGCTTCTTTCCTCAGACTGCGACTCCTCAGTTCATCCTCTGCACTCCACCATAAATAAAGAATAATTTATTAATAATTCATTATTTCTTCATGCATATATATTTAATGTTAGTTTTGCGAGTAGAATAAAGGGATTACACCTTTGAAGATTCAATAATTAAGATTAATAAATGAACCCTGTACCTCGTTTTTTTTCTTAAGAGTACCCCTTGTCAAAACCGCGGACTGTATAAAGAATGGACGCCGTGTCCATGACGTCACCTGCAGGTTTCTGAAAAGCCGTTTTGAAGCTCAGAATGTGGCGGCCGCCGCCATCTCTGCTCAAACCAAGCCACCTGTAACGGCACCCACCTGTCAATCAAAGCCTCCACTCTGTTAATCATACTTAACTATAAGCCTTGATATAATTTGAACAGGGGAGTTCTATAAAAATTCATCCTCAGTACAGTTGTTGTGAACGCGGAAGTTAGCCATAGAGACCAAAACAGTTTTTTGTACCAGGCTGTAAACATGTTTATTACATTTATTTATTATACATTTTAACATAGGGACTTATGGAGACTGATTCGTTCTGTAGCCAGCCTCAAGTGGCCGTCCAAGGAGCTGCACTTCTGCATTGGCGTCATTTCACAGACGCAGCTTTTCTGTTACGCAGCAATTCAGGTGTTGTAGCCGCTGTTGTAACAGCAGCTGAGCTCACTACTTTTCAACTCCACACCTCCAGATTTTCACATTTGTAGTCTTCAGCCCCAAACGATGAAGACTTATGTGACTCCATTCAAGGCAATCATGCAGCTTCCTCCTTTATGTAACTCCTTCCACATACCATATGCAGTAGTATTCCATCGATTTCACAAACTGGTGGAGTTCCTATTTAATCACAACAAAAACACTTAAGTAAGGACGGAAATTCACTGAAGTCCGTCTAAGAGATTGTTTGGGCCACAACCAAATGTTGAGCCGCCTTTGTGGCACCTCCTCATTTAGGGGCTCTGATAACAGATTGTCTGATAATCAATAATGTTTTGTGTGTAAGCCCTCATCCAGGCACAGTGTCCTTGTTAAAAATGTCTAAAATAGCTTAGTTTAATGAAAGTCATACATTTCTATTTCAGCGCCGTGCCCTTCATTTCAAGTGTTCCTGCTGCAGATACTACATACATTCATCTTTCACTAATTCATTTTTCATACCAGCCTCCATGTTCAGCCATCATTGTAATGGAAGGTGAAGGTGGCCTACATTGGAATAATAATAAATCTGTTCCTCTGAATACCTTAGACAATAGGCGAGCTCTGGCCTTTACAGAGTTGCAGAGACAGGCCTTGAGTGTGCCGAGAGCTCTCCATTTTTAATTGGTCTTGAACACGCCATTGTTAAGGCAAAAGAGATAGAGAACGAAGAAGAGAGGGAGAGAAAACACCCTTGTGCATCACTAGCACATTAGCACAGCACTAACACAGTGTCATTATAATTTGCTCTTAGTCTCGCTGGCTAATTAGCTTGTCATGGTGCAGCAGGTCCTGCAGAGTATGTGGTCATTAGGCACCAAGAGCATAGATACTGAATGACAATCAGTGTTTTTTCTGTCATCTCCCTCGCTTCTGTTAGACAGCGAGAATGGCAGCAGGATGAGGTGGCGCACTGTCACTCAAAACGCTGCATTCTTATGTTTTATGGAGGTCAATAACGAGGAAGGGACCGACTCTTTGCGCCCTGGTGTGTTCGGGATCACTGACTCGAATTGAGACGATTTGTACGGCCTCAAATTTGGTGACAGAAATTTCACATCCTCATTGCTACGGCTCTGCAACCTGCCCGATAGTGAGCCCTTATGCTAAGATGTATTTTTTATCAAATAATCGCACTTGGTTGCACTCGCAGCCACTGCATTAAGCTTTATTAAACAAGAAGCGAGTACTTACAAAGGGTACCTATTGTTTTATTAATATTACATTAACGTGGTAGTGAAAAATGTACAAATGCCGCTTGAGGGATCTGATATTTTCATCTCTAATTACCAACAAAGAGCACTGCTGTGCATAAATCTCCTGTGCAACACTGTCACAACTTGGCTGTTTGAAATGAAAGGTAAACAGTCTGTTTTAATCATAGAGGCGCCGGGATCTTCGTCTTTGTAACATGAGCTACAACTGAACAATTCATCAACTGATTATTAGTGCTGGTTCGCATCACACCAAGGGTTACTGATGCCTCAAAGGGAGAAAAACAACCACAAAAAAAAAATGTTCTGGGCACCTGAGCAGATGGCTGAATGTTATTAAAGAGACCTCAAAGCCCTTGCAGAGAGGCGCCTGATTGAGGCTGGACAAACAAGTGTCTCAAAGTCAACTCCTCTCCTGCCCTTCTACATGTACCTTACACAACTTCTTGCATAGCCTCGGAAATAATTAGCCTCACCGTATGAATCAGAGGCAAACTGAATGTGAATGGTACGTTACAAAGCTTTGTGTGCCGTTCACGATGGTGAATCACAACAGAGCCATCATGCTGTGCGTGAAAATCGCAGGAAGGCCACAGTCATAAATAGCTAATCATAACTTGATTAGCACTTAATAAAAAAGTTCCTTTTATCGCAGTGAACAAAAGAAGATATTATAAAGCCTGTATGAACTCAAACTTTTACTTTAACCGCACACGCACAGTGAAGTTTAAGCCGTACGTGGCGTGGTTTCTCTGCTCCGTGTTCATATTTAAGATGTGAGGCTCCTGACCCAGACCACGTCAACATCCTTTAAAACAACATCTTGCTACAACCTGACAAACAAAGCCGAGGAGGCTGACTCGGTGTCATCACAACTCACTGCTCCTCCTCCTCCTCCTCCTCCTCTGCTCCCTCTCCTCCTGTTTCATTGTGTAAACATGACAGAAGCCTAACTCGTTATCTGAAAGCTGGAGACAGATGGAATTGGTGAGCGTTACAAGTGCAGCACAACAAGACGAGTGGGCAACCTCGAGTCGTTGATGGAGCAAATAGGGTTTTGTTGAGCGGCTGATTGGCTGACACACTCCGGGACCGAAGCCCGTTGGTTTAGTCGACGTTATTCACCCATTTTTTTTAACACCATATCTGAGTGAATCTCCAGATGTTAAATTTAATGACAAAGAATCACACCCATTGCGGTTCGGCTCTGCCTCGCAAGCGGGAGAGAGCAGAGCTAACAGGTTGTTTGTCTCACCTCCAAGCAAAATGTGCCTTCCAATCATTACCAGACTTCCAAAAAAAGATGTATTTCAACATAAACTGAGTCTTTTTGGCTGCGTCTCAAATGCTGTTACGATTTGTGCCATCTCATTACCGAGCCAAGCTAAATAGGATGATGACAAATAGAATGTGTTCTGCATCTCCTTGAAAGTTTGCCAATATAATAATTCTCACTTGTGTTTTATTGGCAAGAGGGGAGAGAATTAGATTAACCTTTAATATTGAACCAAAGCGATAAAATCTAAATGGGACTTGGTTGGCAAATAGATTTTAACTTATTGATTTCTCATCATTTCCCTTCTCTCTGTCATTGAGGGGGAAAACACTTGTCTCAAACATCTAGCATTTGTAGGATTAGTCTTGTTTTTTTTGTATTTTGATGAATGACGATAATTAGAGTTTCAGTCAATCCAAAGATGAGAGCGTTTTCTCATTAATGCTAGAATGCACAGTGCTAATAGGAAAGGTCTCAGCACAGTCGTTTACCTGCTTCCTGTAAACTCTGATAAGATTAGGCTTTTTTATTTAGTTACCGTTAAACCTCAGGACCTTGTTGCTACCGCAGTAATAATATGATTCTTGTCTTGGAGATCTTTCTGTTGGGTTAATAAGCATCAGCCTCTAAACAGCAACAGATCAGAGTTATATTTCCATGTTGCCAGGGGAATACACAGTCGCATACATTAAGATAGCCGTCACTTAATCTTTGGCATTTTATGTTAAAGATTACATGAGTTTGTTATTTTGCCTACTCTCATTGTTAGCGATTTGGCAAACGCAGTCAAGTTTCAGAACATAATCACTTAATAGAAAAAAAGTTTAGAATTTATACAAGGCTCCTTTGTCTTGTTGTTGAAAGGTGTTATACAAATAGACCTGCCTTGCTTCTTTCGGGAAAATCTGTGGGCGTTCAATGCAACGCGACAGTCAAAGGAGAGCGTCAAACACGCAGTGATGTGGAATTTGACACTCAAAGGAGAAAAAAAAAGTATGACAGCGATGTATTTTCTAAAACATCAACTTAGAAAGCATAGAAACATCATCTACAAGTGTTTGGGGGCTTGTTGTACACAGACACGTTTCCTCTGAATTAAATGCTAACGTGCATGCTCGCAATGACAATGTGAGTATGTTTAAAGTCAGTAAAGTCAGTGTTCTGAGTTTGTCAGACCAAAGAAGGAAGTGTTATTAACCACCCAGCCAAATTTGAAGGATTAATATTTGATTAATTTGAATATATAGTATTTAGAATATATAAGTTTATGAAATTAGGTGTCAAAATCAGGTGAAAATGAGCAGTATTCTCGGCTCTGGGACTGTGGCGGTGTGTCTGCTAGGAGTGCAGTGGTATGCTCAGGGTGGCCTTAGCGTGTCATCGCGCTCCCCTTTAGGACCGCCCAAAAAATCCTGGACTGAAGCTATATATCACTATTATACTAGTTTATTCTATGGTTTGTACGTAGGACACTGGATGACTACCATAAGACTTTTAACGCTGTTTGAACTGCTGGTTGGATAAAACTCTTGTCCATGTTTCAGGATCAACCTTCATGATGGTGAACACGTCAGGACGTTTCGCTGGACAGAAGGCGTTGCTGCTGACACCGCAGCTGCGGGAGAACGACACCCACTGCGTTACCTTCCACTACTACATAGGAGGCAGAGACAACAGCCACCCGGGTCATCTGAATGTGTATATCAAAGAAAACAACAGTCCCATGGGAATGCCTGTTTGGAACGTGTCCGGTCCAGCCACTCGTTCCTGGGGACAGATAGAGCTGGCCATCAGCACCTACTGGCCCAACTTCTACCAGGTGAGGAAGCGTGGTTTGAATCCAGCTCTCTCCTTTTTCGTAATGTCTCATCCCAAAACTAGGTTGCTTATTGTAAGCAGCCAAAGTCATTAAATCCTGCTCAAAGGGTTGAACAAGACAAATTTATTATTTGAGTAGGTGCAAACAATCGCACAATAGCCTATTCAAAACACCTAAGATTATTGATTTCTGGGGCTAGCTCGGTATCCATGGTAATCTGTCCTCTCTCCTTTCCATCTCAGCCAGTCCTCTTTTTCCAATTCTGAAAACTCATTTTCACTTACCAATGCACATGACTGCTGGCCGGGGCAAGGTGATTTCACACTTGCCTGGCTATTAGTCTTCACCAGGCTTGTTCCACGAGTACACCAAATGTTAATTGATGCAGAGAGACCCCTTAACCTCCCAAAGGGAGACAGTCCCTTGGTGAATTATTTCATTATGCCCTGGCGTTGCCGGTCCACGGTGTAACTGAGGGGAGTCCTTCTGCCTGCTCATCATAGCAACCCTGATAACTTAGTTAACAAGGGACACCGCTGAGTTTCTCACTGCTGAATGCAAAGATAGGAGCCTTAATGAGAGGCACACGGACAAAAGAAAGGGAGAAGGAGGCAACAGTTGAGATGGACAGAATATGCTGCAGCCACCACTAATAGTCACTGCTCGCCGTTGACAGGATGGTGACCCTTGTGTGACATAATGATGTGAAAGCTAGTCTGGTCAAATGTTTCTAGTTTGGCTCAAGACACTTAAAGATTGAAGGAGTCTGGCTGTAGTAGAGGCACAGTTTGTTGTGTTTGGATTCTTCCTACATGCAGAATTCTCGAAGAGTCGATTCAGAACAAATCATGCGCTGTGGCGAAAAGAAAAAACCTCCCCGTTCATCTGGATGGGGGAAATGGATCATTTCATGTACCCAGTTTTGAAGGTTGTGTCTGAATTGCAGTTTATGCTGCCATATAGCAACACAGAGGAGTTTCTTTTTTGGTTTGCGTACATCTGGTTGAGCAACATAGAGGATGAGTGAAGAGAGGCCGAGAACAGCGATGAAGCACAAACAGCACATACTTATTGCAACACCTGATTTAGCCCGAATACAGTCCAAGAGCTAAACATCGACTGTCTGGAAATTCACTAAGTTCAAACCCTGTTTTTTTTCAAACCGTCAGTTGCTTCTTTAATGTGATATGCACCTTTTGAATTCTAAGCCAAGTTTGCAGAGTCATGATGTGTTTCAGCAAATCTCTGCACGTAGGGTGAGCGTCACCCAAACGCCCCAAATGACATATTATGCTTTCCTGTGTGTTCAGGGAAAATCCCAGCATCTGTTGCCTTTCAAACCCCAGCAGAAGGTCTGTCTCTGTTTGTAATTGTTCCAGACCCAAACTGACAACGTGGGTAAATGCGAGGATGCTAATGATCTTAGCGCCACTCTCAGTCAAGAAAAGAGACCAATGCTTAAAATTGTCACTAATTAACAACATGGCACTAATTATAGGTATCTTTAATTGCATACTAACCTACGCAGTTGTCAAAGGGAAGCCACCTGATACTTGGAAATTATTTTTTAATTACCGGTAAGGCTTGTAGTCATCATGAGCCTTTCAGCCTTTTGATAATTACTCTTCTGTCAGGTCATCCCTAAAACTTTTAATTGAGATTGTCATGCATCACTTGAACATTGTGTAAAATATAGAAAATATAGTGCACAGTCTGAATATGTTTTACACATACCACTCAAAATATGCACTCGCTGTGCATGAGATGAACGCTCTCATATTTATCCTGATATGCAGCAGTGCACCAATGAGAGAGAGAGAGAGAGAGAGAGAGAGAGAGAGAGAGAAACCCAAATGTCCTCATCTATCTTGATTTCTATACAGTGGAACGTATGGCAGAGCTAATCAATCCTGCTGTAATGTAGTACTTAGCTAAGTCCCTTAGGAATAGCCGGTGTGGCGATGTAGACGTTGAATGTTGGGTTCACTGTCTGTCTCTTTGACAAATGAGAATGGTGAACTTTCCCGTGACATCAACAGCATTCGTCCCATGTGAATATTTTCACTCTGCGGGTCAGGCCCAATTATGCACTGCACTATCATTGATGTTGGAATCAATTATATCACAGCTATTAGGCAGGCTGACTGATGTCTGTTGCACAAACAAAGGATTTCAATTAGAGAGTGGGGGCTAGTTCATTTGTCTGGTGGCGATATATGGAGTGGTTGGCCTTTTAATTTCCTTTAAATTAGCCTGTAATGAGGCCATAATTGGCACCCAAGACATTCACTTTAATATTTCATGAGACAAAAAAAGAAATTTATAATTAGACAGCCTTATCTGAAGGCATCCTGCCTCCCAGATGACAATGGTAACTATCTCCGCCTCCACATTCCTAGGCTACAAAAGGAATCTCAGTCACGTACGTGCGAGCAGCCTAGCTACAGTACGACTGGCCGGACACAACTTTCTGCGTGACACCATATACGGAACATGCCCCATTCATAAATATACCTTTCACTGGAAGATATCTGCTTATATTTAGGGAATAACGGCATGCAAAACATGTGCAGTGTGAGTGTGTGTGGTGTAATGGGTCTCTGCACCACACCCTGGGTTTGGGAAGGGACTGGCATTCTGTTTCCCTTTTTATCACACTGCAGACCAGCGAGTACATAACTGACATTCTGCTGGGACACGCCCTCTGTCAGAGCTTAGGCCCATTTGTTTTGCAGGAGAGGCTCTGCCCCTTAAAATAGGGCCACGTTAGTCATACGCAGCACAGTTGTGCTTGATTTCAGACTTTCTGCACGCAGAGATAGTAACAAACATGTCAGCAAGTGAGTAACACTAGACACACAACAACTGTGAAATGCAACGACAGCCCCTTGGGGAAGTGTTGCTATTTAAATTTGCATTAAAGGGTTGGCTCTCTAAAGTTATGTAAAAACATATGTTCACACTTACCTCTGGTGGCGTCTAGTCGTGCTGCTATTTTTGGTTTCATTTTCCTCAGGTTTTGAGATATTCAAATCTCAGATCTTCCACACAGATCAATACTTTTTATTGAGATTACATCTTTAATATGAAGCAATGCCAGCAGTACTGGAAGTCTGTCCAAGTGATCTAAAAGTAGTAAACAGTAGCTCTGCACAAGACGTTCAAATTTAAAAAGTTTAAATTAGCCTAATTATAATCTAAGTGTTGATTGCACCACGCAGGCTGATTATTATGTGGAGATTACAGTAGTTATTACTAAATATTCACAACCAGTAAAAGGTCAAATGTTTAAGAATGAAGTAAACAAACCAGCCAAGCATGCATTGGATATAATAATAACGTGATTAGATGAAACAGTAAAAGAAGTAACAGAGTATGGTTGATACATCTGACCTGACAGTTGATCAAAATGCTGTTTAATTAAGTCAAGTATGCCTCAAATTCTGAGTTAAATATTACTGGTTGGGTTAGTAAAAGCTCATTGTGCATAAATACTACTAATGCTGAAACTCTGTTTCTCCAGTGTCTTCATGTAGAAGTCACACTTGGGTTGTCGTTCACGTTTACGCTATTTGGCCTCTAAAAACAATTATGTTTGGAAGTTACTGTATGTCACAGCTTGTGATGCTGCAGTGTCTTCCTGTTTACATATTTTGTTTGATTGCTCTGGATTTGACAGCGCCACAGATGCTTCCAAGCAACAGATTCACAAATGACTAAAGTCTGTACCAGCTAAGACATTTCCTTTTATTTCCACTCCTGTTGAATTTGCATAATGTCATTCCTCAAAGCACAAACAAAATTCACTTCACTCGTGTTGTTTTCGTGGAGAGAGGGCAGCACCTGGACGGGTAAAAACAAAAGATTTCTCAGGTGAAATCTGGGCGAACTCGCTCGTTAAATATTGCTGTGATGTAACGACGTGTCCCATCCCCACCCCCACTATGCGCTTGTGTGCTAATCGTCGCAAGGCTCCAACTTAATTTAACACTTGCATGTCATAACACCTATCGACTGTGACATATTGTGGAAATAACGTCAGTGGCCTGCAGCTGTGTGACCAGCTGCAGCCCGGCTACGAGTAGATCGCATTAGCGGGAGCTGGACTTTTTCTCTGCGCACACAGGCAGCCTCACTCAAGTGCCATTTGAAGACATGTGGCCATTTATCATTGGTGTTATGAGTCTCCTCTCTCCCTCCTCAGATTGTGTTTGAAGCCGTAACCTCAGGGCAGCGCGGCTTGCTGGCCATCAAAGACGTCGTGGTCCAGGGCCACCAGTGCAGTAAGTCCTTTTTCCCCTTCACCATAAAAGAATATCATCAAAGAGTCATTGTCCTTTCCATGACACCCTCCCAAACACCTGTATAGTTGTTCCAGCCAAGGCCTCCCAGTCAAACAAAAGGCCTTCAAAGTGTACACTACAGTTATTCCAATGTGTAAACCTCCCTCATCCCGGCTCCCTGAAGATTTATGTGCATACAGTTGACATGCTGAAGTGTGCTTGAGATTTAATGTCGAAGTGGCTCTGTTAAATCTATCCTTTGTGAGATGGGGGAGAAATACTGCAAAAAAAAAAAAAAAACAACCTACAAATCCCTTCATACAGTGTGCCGCTGCCTATGTGTGGATTCCACTTCGCTTCCCTTAAGGATATTCAGTAAAGCATCTCATCTCTCAGATGTTCCGATTTCTGCTACCCTCGCCGAATACAAGTACAAGCACTTCAGAGTGCGCTGCGGAGCTAATGAACATGTAATCACTGGCATATTTAGAAATTTTCTGCTCCGGCTTTTGGGACAGGCTGCTGCTGTGGGAGCACAAGGATGAGGGCTCTTCAGGGTTCCTCATTGCTATGCTTTTGAGTACTGATGTTAGTCCATATGGCCCTCTTTAAGTTGATAGTGGGGTTTTCACACTCGACAGTCTAAGTCTAAATCAATACCACACGAGTTTTCATCAATTGATTTATACTTTACTCTCCCTCTCATAGCTGAAGTATCAAGGTCTGATTGTAAGGCGCTAATGACCTGGTAACCATTTGAAAGCAGCTGAATTCCTACAAATGTTATGTCAATAAGATGGATTTATATGGCGATAGGCGTTGCATATGAATGTATCTGAGTAAATCAATGAGACCTTGCGACGTGATCAATGTTTAAATGCGTAAAAGTATGAGCGGATCGATACCCACTCAGTGGCAATTGGGTTTCTTTGAGTGATAAGCAAAGTGATCAGAGCGACTCTTCAGCGGAGCACAGCCAATTCATTTTCTATTTATACGACCATGTGGAATATCTAGCACAAAGGTGTGATTATGCCACCGGGTGGTCTGCCTCTCCTTCCATCATTAAAGAAGACATTAGCGATGAGAAAAATAGATTTGTCTTTTTTGGCGCTGGATGGATTGACAGGACAAAGTTATAAAGGAGGTGTAGTTCAAAGACGAGGTTATAAAATATTAAGTAGAAGTGAAAGTCTTGATGATGAAAGTGATAGAATTAGCTTTTGCCAAGTCTTTAGAGATTTGGTTATGTTTCGAATCAAGGTCGCTCCGCTGAATTGCCCTATTTTTCTATGCAGAGTAGCGCTACTAATCAAAAATGTTCTACATAAGTTATTTTCTGTGGACTATCCCAGTAAGTGAGCATGCTGATAATGAGCACAGTTGGAAAAGGAGAATAATAGTTTAAAAAAAAAAAACCCACGATCAATGAAAGGACGCTGTTAAGAGACGGAAGAAATTGGGTTTTCTGGTAGGTGCGGGATCGGCCTCTGGTGTCACATTTTAAGGATTTAGGTGGAGTGCTCCTCACAAAGCGCCGCTGGCCTTTGGCACTGATGAGTATCAAATAGTGTAATAAAGAGCAGTAACCATTCAAGGCTATTTCTCTCAGTTGTCCAATTTTACATACAGATCTTGGCACAAGAGTTACAAAGTGGGTAAAAGTGAAATTGGTGTTGGCACAGCGCTAATGCAGGCAGCTACTCCATCACCCAGTTCTGGTGATTAATTCTCAAGTACGAGCCCATTTCGGAGAACCCTCTCACTCCGCGTCTCAGCGTGTAATCCTGTATAACTCTTTTGTTTCACAGTGAACACACCTCACTTCCTGACTATAAAGGGCGTGGAGGTCAACGCTGGACAGACTGCGTCTTTTCACTGCACCGTCAATGGACGCAAGAGAGACAATTTCCGCCTCTGGCTTCAGGTGAGCGATCACTCTAGATCAAAGACTAGACGAGGGTGGAATCAGACTGGGCCCTCTGAATATTAATGTCAGCAGTGCTACGAGCCTAAGAAGGCTGCGGGTCTTTACATGGGAAATTAGAAATATAATGGGCTCATGCTAAACAAATAAGATCAGTGTCTGGTTTAAGTGCATTTAAGGTGTTTTTCATAACTGGTGAACAAAATATCAATGTCTGATCAATCAGCATCGCAGAGCAACCCAAACACTGCAGACGGACTGTGGTAATCACGCTTGTTCAATAAATCACATTATTTGGCGGCGTAAAAGAGAGAGGCTTGAAAAAAAAATAGCAGAGGAGGCAGGAGTGCTCAGTTATTTTTAACATGTTTAAACCCTAATTACATGGAGCCAAACATAAACAGTTACACCACAGCCAGGGACAGTGCGCCTTCCTGATTGGCTAGCAGATGTCCATTTAAAATGTAGTTTAACTCTAAGCCAGTTTGAAAGGTTTAATACATTATGAAATAATTATAAATGAGAAAAATATAAATAAAGACGAAACCAAGTCAAATTAAATCAACATGAAATGCATGCATGTTTGTGCACGAACTTCACAGTGTGTGTAAGATAACTTCACTACGTGACGCTGATGTAATGTGTGGTGGGGGTATAATAAGAGTCAGCGTCAGCGGGGGTCCTGGGCCGAATTAATGAGGCCAGCTCTGGATGGGAAGAATATGAAGAAACAATGTGGAAGTGAAGAAGTGCCATAAGTGAAATCACACTAATGTATCATATTACACGCCTTTGTTGAATATTCAACTCTGATTGGTCGATTGCGGCGCTCCTATGGTCTGTTATTTCAGTATAGCAGACCGCTGCTATGAATAACACACAGCTGCTTTGGACGCATGTCTCATTATAGACTCTGGAGGACCACAGCAGATGCAAAAAAATCATTTTCAAATCAATGATTTGACAGAAAATAATGATTTTTCTTTTTTTTTTAAGTAAGTAGACGTGTGATGAGGAGGATTAATCATCAGGGAGTGGGTCACTGCTGCAAAAATAAAACCCTTCAGAGTGATTCAAGACCTGCAATCGCATTTGTTTGTGATGACTGACCACCTTGTCATCTACCATGCTTACACAAAGGATGGGAATAATTTATTTAGGAGTCAAGGAAGAGAGTTAATTTAGGAGCCGATGCCTGCTTGCCAGCCTTACATTGACTTCTAAAAGTCGGCGTCGGTAAATAAAACTAGCTGCTGAAATTTACTGCAGAATCATTTGAGAAATTCAAGCCAAGACGTTCGCGTATTGCTTTATTGCGCCCTTGTGTTTGAGATTTTACCTGCTCACCAGATTTCCACAGACCTCCGTGTCTGGGAGGCAGGGGATTACAGTTGTTTCGGCTCACCGCAGTATGGTCTTAACCTATATAGATGTTGGCTCTGTGGAAACTGTGTACTATATCCGGCACAACTGAGCTGCACAGCAGTCTTGAATTGACCTTGTTCTGAGCAGCAAAGGTAGTGCATCTGGCAGACATAACCCTGCCGGCTCTGCTGCTAAGCACACTGTCACACATGTGATCAGTGGGAGCATGACGCTGGGTAAAGGTCCTCTGCCAGGTACTCCATCATTTTAACAAACACGTCCTCATTAGCACAGGAGCTGGAAAACAAACATTAAGTGAAGTCCCCCGATGACAGTAATGAAGAAATATTTCTAATGAACAAATGTCCCCCATCTGCCTGCTGTGAGGGGTGACAGCTGGGGAGAGCCCACTGTGTGTTTGTGTGTGCGCGCCTCTGTGCGTGCTTTCCGGTGTGATAAATGTACTCCTACTATCAGACACCGATGGGAATGATAGGACACAAACAAACGCGCGCAAGAACAGACAACAAGTACGCCCAACCGGAGTTTCTGTAGCGCACAAGGTCAGGCCACTTTGCTTATTAAACCTTTCCATGTTGGAGGCTCACTTCTGTGTTTGTCTCTGTTCCAAACAGGGCATCGGTGGACGGGAGGCCCCGATGAAAGCCACTAAACCTTGGAACAACCGCCGCTTCATTGGCACTTTCGACGTAGAGAACACGACCAAGGGCGACTCAGGACGCTACCGCTGCATTGTCCACTCAGACAAAGGCGTTGGAGTGTCCAATTACGGGGAATTAACTATAAAACGTGAGTATTGGTCCCAGAACAGGGAGAAACACAAACGCCACCTATCTGAATGGACACAGCACAGACGGCGGGAATGTTTTCCCATCAGCGTGACCTCTATGCATACAGCAAAGTCAACAGGAGATAAACAGGAAATGCTGCAAATGTCCTCTAAGGCGATGCTAAAAATACTAGCTTTTTATGTTGATTTGTTATCCAGAGGACTTTAATACTTTGCTGTGTAAAGGCCGTCCTTGACTGAGCACAATCCCACCTAAAAGATCACAAAGGCAAGAGGCAGCAGGGTTTACAGTAACCTCACTGATATTTCACTCCTGCAGTCATTTGATATGAATTTATGGAGTCGTCTGAAACTAAATCCTGCAAGGCCTCACTTTCCTACAGCCCTATAGCCCGGTAATGGCCTTCTATATTTCTTCACCTCAATTTTCTCCCGGTGCTCTCAATTGAATTTACTGCTCCGATTTTTTTTCTTTCTTTCTTTTTTTTTTGTCTCCGAGCTTTATGTGATTGATAGGTTTAATCCTGGCTGTCCAGATCGAGGTCTGTCAATCATGCGAGAATGGCCGGGCCCAGACACAGCAGAGTGAAGAGAGAGATAAAGTCTCTCTGCCCGAGTGTATCAGTGGGTTTCAGCGGTGTACTCAAAGAAAATTTATTGACACACCAGAGGCACTCAAAACCACACTCGTGCATAAATTCAGCCACACAATCACTCGCGCATCCTCCTTGCACTTACACATGCTCACTAGATGGCAATATTTTTGCTGATCGCTGCTTTCGGTGTTACTGGATATAGTTTTGCACGAGACAAACCGTTTAGGTGTGAATTGCCTTTGTCAAAAAATATTAAAATACAGTAATTTTCTAGATTTAAGCGTTCGTCGAAACTCGTTATGCATCCCACTTTCAGATTTCACACCTCGATGGCTCCGACATAAGCCAACGTTGTCCCAGGAAGAAAAGAGGCGTTTTCACGGTTATAAGTGTCACACATAAAAAAGCTGATATCTCCTCTTATCGTACCAGTCATAAAACAAGTGCTTAACCCTCCCAGCAATGTGTTGGAGTCGTAAATCCTCCTTAAATGTGTATTCACCGCGTCCGTGACTCGTTTTTGGAGGAGTGACCACGGAGCGTTTCTGTGGATTATGAGCCCGTTACAGTCGACACACCGGCTCGTTCTCCCCCCGCCGCTCATTACCATACATTGCCTTTTTCTTCAACATGAGGAGAGTGAATGCTTGATTATCCCAGATAATCACTTCTGCCTTTCATGCCAGCGTTCGGTCAGATTTATGTGCCTATGTGGAAGTGCGCTGCATGTACTTGCAGAATGCCCAGTGCAACCCCTTTCCTGCGCCCCCCTTGTGATGGGCTCTCCTGTAGTGCAGCCAGTGGCTCTGAAAGGGGAATAATTACTCCCTGTCCAAGTACTGGCTTCTTTCTTGGCCTGGTTAGAATCACCTGGAGCCTGCAAAGCATTTTCTGAGCTCTAACGTCGCATTCCGGGCCATGTTACCAACTCAAGGCTGCCGAGGCGCAGCCACTTCAGCCCTAATGGGAATAGCCACCAGAAATCGAAGGCCAGCCAGCCAGGCTTGTCATTTTCCCATGGCCACCTCTTCTTCTTCTATCAGAAGCGGATCAATTCTTTACTCACGGCAGCCCAATTAGGACGAGCGGACGACGTAATGAGGACCTCTTGCATCTTTGCGAGAAAGGCTCCGTGGATGTAACGGCCGAATGAAAGAAGGATTTGTAAAGACTCAAGTCTAACTAATCTAACAACAGAGCTGACTGACCGCTCTTATTATTGCTGTCTGTGTGGTGAATGGTAAATAGCAAGGCGTGTGTGTGTGTGTGTGTGTGTGGCTGCAGTGATATGTGACATTTATGTTTAACAAGCAATGTCAAGTCACCATGCTGTGTTACAGGAACTTCTGAAGAGCATCTTTCTGACGGTTTATAGAACAAAAGATGAATCAATAATTAAAAAAATAGACATTAATTGATGATGACAGCAGTTGTGCAGCCCTTGTCTGATGGTTCTTAGAACACCTTTGCCACTGGACATCGGGTCCACGTGCAGTGCCAGTGTGAGGGTTTTTTTTTTCGATGCGTGCGCTTGAGTGTGCATTTGCACGACTGCGTTCAGGCCGGCTGGCAGGTGCTGTGGTTAGAGGAGGGCGCAGCTGTCGCCAGGCCGTTTGCCTGTCTGGTCAACATCATGACAACAGCTGCTCACTGACCCCCGCGTATGGCCGCCACTGTCATCTGTGCGCCGTCACCCATCTCCAGCCAGCACGGGGCTCACTTCAGAGCCCTTTTCTGCAGAGCCCCGCTGCTGCGAAGCTGCCTCGTGAGGCTTAAACAGTGGGAATTGAGTTGTTAATATCCTAAAGTGTTCCAGCACTTGAGTGTATTTCACACCGGTAATCCGTTATTTTCAGTGCGTCTGCCATGGCTGTTGAACAGAGGATTACTGCACCTACAGGAATTATTTCATCACTGTAAGCTGCTGTTGCTTTTGTGAAGCAATAACTTTCTAAAGTTAAATGAAATGCTTATTGCTGTAATACGTCATGTTGCTTAGTCATATTGTTATGGAAATGGTCTCGAGTGATAAGAGAAAAAATCGGATTGAACGGCAGCAGAG
This sequence comes from Nibea coibor, assembly GCA_023373845.1. NCBI lineage: Eukaryota > Metazoa > Chordata > Actinopteri > Sciaenidae > Nibea > Nibea coibor. The sequence continues at coordinate 5,817,112 of CM041725.1, forward strand.
GCGTCTGCGCGTTTAATGACATTTGAAGCCCACGATCTGACACGACGTAGATAAAACCAGATGATCACAAGATGCAGTATCACTAATTTAATGGATATTAGTCAGCTGAATTTTGAAGTTTCTCCTCCTGTGAACCAGTCACGTCTGAGTCAGCAGCTTTGCAAACTTTGTCATATTCTGAGGGCCATTTGGTCCAGTGCATGACAAGGTGTTATCTTGTGGATGAGTGTGTTGGCAAATCTGTCAACAAAATCTGGTAACAACCTATAATGACACGTGCCCGTTTGGATGGAGGACTGTGTTTTTCATTAAAAATGCAGTTGTACTTTTGGTAAGTTATGAATTTCTTAACTTACTTCTGGTCTACTGCGTTCTCGGTTCCCTCAAACCAGCATTGGAAAACCCATTTCATACATTTTAACCTTGTTTGGTATTTTAAAATATCACAAATATATCAAACACTGTAATGATACCAGTATTTTTTAATGCACCATTGTACCATGAGGGATGATATTACAGGGTGAGCTGTGCTGCTTCCTGTTGTCTAAATGAATCTGAGCATATTGCCACTTAACTTGGTTAAACCCCTTTTAAGACATAACAACAGACCATAAAAAGACCATCAAAACAAGCCAGATTTTGGCTCGCCTCATTCTCCTGTCTGGCTCCGACGCTCAGACTGGTGCACAGCGTGCAAGTCCAGGAGAATACCTGCTGGATTAGCTGGTTCGCTTTAGGTGATGTTTGACAGCCACACTGGAAGCTTGGATTAGTGTGAGTTTAGGGACCTGCGACAGAGGTCACCGTGGGGTAACCATCTGCTAAGGGAGAGCCTCCAATTCTCTATAGGACACCTCAGCACTGCTCCTAATGTGCCTGGAGTCTTCTACCTCTCCATGACAACTCCATGAGAAGCAGCCAGGCGACTAATGGCATTATTCTGTTACACATGTGTGCTCATTAGAGCTACTCACTGTGGCCTCTGGGACGTGTACCTATTGTAGTGCATGACAAGGGTAGATTCCTAAGCAGTGCCTTGGCTGTGGGTCATTGCTCTTTGTTGACAATGGCAGTGTTTTGGTCGCACTGAGAGACACGGAGAGTGTGTGAATCATGAAGGACACGACGTTCAGATAGATAACGTTGATGGTTTTGCTCTCCTTATATTTAAATGGTAGCTAGAACTTTATGTTATTGCCAACTTGACTTGAAAAAGTGAGGATGGAAGTTTACAACTATTCTTAAAGGTGTTAGAGGTTTTAATAACACCTCTCCTCAACATCCTCCTGCCTGGTTATATAATAATGTAATCCTGAAAATATCCCAGAGTTGAAATAACTTGTCTGACATTTTCGAGGAGCCTCATTAAAAGTAGAAATGGCACAGGTTTAAGCAAGATTACGCAAATATTGGTGACATAACAGAGAAAAGGTCATCTTCAAAGTCGTCACTGAACGCCGCATTTGTCTGAAAGTGATAAACTTGTATTGAAGAACTCGAGATCACGTTTCCGACAACTCCAAACACATTAACGGTTCAAAGGGCCCAGAAATTGATTCATTTCCAAGTGTTATGTTCTTCACTTTTCAGAAAAACATCTTTACCTTTTTTAAAAAGAAAATGAAAATGAAAAAGACGCTGGAAATCTGGAAAGCTTCTCTCTTTGTGGAGCGAAGACTGCAGTTTGCTATTATTCAAAAATAAATTTGTTTTCGTCGTGCACCGTGTTGTGAAGGTCACCGACTTTGAAAGACGTGGACGTTTGTGCAGCGAGCCTGGTCGACACAAAGGTTGCAACACAGATGAAGCGATCCTCGCAGTGATAGTATGAAATATAACTTCTCGGTTAGCGCTTGAGTGATTTTCACATTGTTGTGGAGGGACAAGTGTAATTAGATTTGTTAAAATACTTTTTGTCTCCTCTTGACCTGCTTGTAAGTACTGCACTTAATTTCACTCCACCATGATCAGCTAAAACATGAAAATACTGTTTTCATGTTCAGAGGTAGCATATTCCATCAAGTACTTTTGTACTGAGTACTTTCTACTCATTGGTATGTAGTACTAGTTTGCTAGTAATATTGATACTCTGCCTTTTGCTTGTATTGGAGTATAAGTATATTTCCTTCCCCGTGAAACAAAGCTGGGGTCCTTGTTCTTCTTTTTCATGTTCTGGCTCTTGTTCTTGTCCTCCTCCTCCTCCTTCTCCTTCTCCTTCCAACCATTGAGTATTGCAGGATATCTTGGCGTGTTATTTGTAAGACATTCACTGCCAAAAATATTTAGTTGATTATTAAAATATCTGCACAATTTAAGTAATAAGAGCTTATTTGTGTTGTAACAGTAAAAGCAGTCAGTATAGCTAACAAATACTGAGCACAGGTGTCAAACTGTTCCACAAAGGTGTGGCCGCAGGTTTTTGTTCCAGCCAACCAAGAGCACACAGTTTGACCAATCAACTCTCTGAAGACTGAGATCAGTTGATTAAATGAGTCAAGTCTGGTGTGCTGCTGCCTGGTTGGAAAGAAAACCTGCAGATGCCCTTTTGTGACTTTCCCAGAAGTCATTTTCAGCTTTATATAGAAAAGCTAAATTCCACAATACTCATCACGAGTTGAGAGTCTGAATCAGACGAGGGAGATGACGACTACAGTACTTATCAGAGGCTTTTCCATAGACGTCCTCTGATTGAAATCAATATGTTGTTCAACAGGAGCGTCATTTGCCATGGTCTTAGTGAATTTAGTCTACAGTTGATGAGAGTCCTCACCACGCTGGAACTATTGATTGTTACATGGCTCTTCTTAAATACCTTGATTATTGGAAAACATGAAGTTACTCTTAATATGCTTCAGAAGGTTTTTGATGTTGTTGATTTGTTTAAAAGCAGAAATTGATTTTGAGCGTTTTGTTTGCTTGGTACAAGCATTTATTCGCGGTTCTTCTTGGGTGTCGGTGCTTTTTACACCAATTAAAAATACATAATTGTTTCTGTATTGTCGAGACTTTCCACAATTTCATTGTTACAGTTTGGTTAACCAACATCAATCAAAAACTTTTTGTTCCCCCAGAGCCTCCGGTGCCAATTGCACCACCTCAGCTGACTGCTGTCGGAGCCACTTACCTTTGGATCCAGCTGAACGCCAACAGCATCAATGGGGACGGCCCAATAATCGACAGAGAGGTGGAGTACCGCACAGTGTCTGGCACCATGTACGACCTGCAGCCTGTCGACAAGACCACACACAAGATCGGCCACCTGGATCCAGACACAGAGTACGAGATCAGTGTTCTGCTGACCAGACCTCTGGAGGGAGGCACCGGAGCTCCCGGACCACCACTGAGGGCCAGGACCAAATGTGCTGGTGAGGCTAAAAATACCATTATTTACAGACCACCACTGGGAACATAAGGGAATAATGCATTATGTTGTTTCACAGTATCCTATGAACAGGATGAAAACACAACATACATCATGTTACAAGCTTTGAAAGTGGACTAGATAGTAGGAAGAAGTGTTATTATAGGCAATCCAGTCAAATTACTCCTATAATCGAGCTCACTACACAACACAACAGGCGTTGGCAAGTAGCCCTCTCTCAACTCTGGCTTCATAATTAATGACTCATCAGTCACACATTAAAGATGATCCACAGGGAAGAATTGTTTCATATTTATTTTGATTTTTATGTCAGAAAATAATTTGCCATTGTTCGAAAAAGTCTTTGAACCAGGAAATTAAGACAATAAAATCAGAGGGAAAAGCAATTACTGGTTACTGATGACATTTCGAGAACTTTGTTTTAAAAAAAAAAAAAAACTTTTTGAATTTGTGAAAGTGTAAAATACTCAAAACACTGAAAGGTGTTGATGGTTAAATTACGCTGTATATTCTGTAATTGGCTGTGTGGGATTTAGTGGCATCAAGCACAGAGTTGAAACTACATTGCCCATGAAACATGCAAAACAAAGAACAAAAACATGAATGGCCCTCTCTTGGGCCAAAGGTTGGTTTGTCCAATGGGCTACTATAGAAACATGGCGGACTCTGTGGAAGAAGAAGTTATGCAGTGTCTGTAGATGTGGGTTCATGCTAAGATAAATACACTAATGAGTGAATCCACTAATGAAAACTTAGCCATACATATTTTATTCCTGCCATAAATCCTACACACTCGACCTTTAACTCTTATTAGCGGTGGATCTGCCGCCTGCCAACTGTGTGTGTTTTAGTTTGTGACTGAGCTACATCACCGTGCCAATAGGTGCTACGCCTCTAAAAATAATGATAACATCTGTGTTAGAGCTAACAACTGGAAAAACAGGCGAGGTTCACTTTCACTGTCAGCACTTTGCACGGTTCCAAACACAATGAATGATACGCTGATACATCAGAGGACAAAAGAGGCCCACTTGAGCACAGAGAGGAAGAGAGATATTGGAATTTGTAACACTTCTGTGAAGAGAGCGGTCAGAGCGGTTCAAGCTATCCATTCATTCAACAAAAAAAAATATATATATTGTATTAATATTGCCTTGGGCTTGTTGTATTTCAGTTTCTACCATCCCTAATTTACTTTTACAAACAAAACATTTCAAAAAGAGACTTATTTTTACAAATCACCCCCTGCATGCAATAAATATCCATCAGCGCTCCATTGTTGGTGGAGCTCCATTGTGTTTCTTCTAAAGCCTCACAGCACTTGAAGCTGCTCATAATTGCCCAACATACATCATTGCCATTTTACTTAGGTAATTATGTTTCTGTAGTAGCCGACGCCTTTGTGTTTTCATTGTTTTTACCTATAGATCTTCATTAAGACTTCTGGCATCTGGACATAAATTGTCTCTTATCTAAGTAATGTGAGCACCTGGAACAATTAGAGCCATGCGTACTTTTTACAAGATTACATGTAACAGAAAAAAAAGCTGATAACACCTATAAACCAAAGGGATAATAATAAGTTTAAATAACCTCTTTTAACTTCCCTTGTTATTTGGAACAGCTGTGTGTCACAATAATTGATATGATTTATAGTTTACTCTAAACATAGCGCTAAAGACTGCCCCGCCACATGGTTAACTTTCTAACTACTTGTTTATTCAGCTTAATTCTCACTGCAAAGTCCGCTCGGGCTTCCTAATTCATCAGCAACACAGATTGATATCATGTGTGAAGCACGGCGGCACCTTAAATTTAGATCATTACGTCGCCACCGCAATGTGAGCATTCAAACCCAAACATGTACATAAACACTCTGAGAATGCCTGATGATATTGTACAAATTGCCCTTCTCACAACATTAACCAGCTAAATTCCCATGTTGCACCCCGGTGCCAACTTCGGGGAACAAAACAAACCTAGCCTCAGCATTTTCCCAGGCTAATGCTGTTTGGTGTCCAGAGAAATGCTGATGAAAATGAGATTTTTCTCCCCTTCCCTGCCCAGGATGTAACCCCCTCTCCCCACTGTGAAGGTCATGAGCTTATTCATTTTTAGTCTGGCTGATAGGGATGAATGGCCCTACCTGCACAGCCTTCTGAGCCGGGCCCGGCTCCTGCGGGGGTCCTGCCCCCTTGGCCACCATGCCGGTCACAGTCAGGGAGATTGATGGCCCCGGCTCCTGAAGTGTGTTTGAGGAAGCAGCTCTTGATCTTGTCCGGCTCTCTGCTGGTCTTTCCTACTGACAGGCTGGGCCTCAGCAGAGCTCCTAATTGAACGGTTAAGACTCACAGGGCTGTGTGATACATCACTGTTGATACAGACAGGCCCAGAGACTCACTCCCTCTCTCCCTGCGCTGCTGTCTGGAGGCGCTAATGAAAATCTGTGGCCACTTTAGAGCACTGTCTCTCACATCATTATTCATAGCCATGCTTTGGTCACTTTGCAAACTGAGCAATGTTTCTGATGACAAAGGATGTTTTAATTCAATCTTCTGTAAAATGGGGAATGTATAATGCAAGGACGCCGCGGATTCAATACAGAAGCAGGAGGAAGAAAAGAGTTGCTTTGAAAGGTTTTCTTTCCCATGAAGCACTTCCATTACTTCTCTAGCGAACATCAAAAGAATGTCTTATCCAAGGCTCTGTGATTGCTCTAGGGGGTTATTTGTGGGTTTCAAGGGTGTGCAGAATCATTCAAACAACATTTCGCTTTTGCATATCCTCATGTCTTTGGACCATCAATGTCAAGTTTTACAACTTGTCAACATTTCTTATTTTCCCCGTTTTTCCACCGGGACGAAATTACTCACCAAACATTTTTGAAGTAAAAGACAAAAAAACATTCGATAACTGCGCTCCCCCCTTCCTTGTGAAATTTGTGTCTGTCTGAAGTTGTTTACCACTTCAAAGTTCTCCACGCTTGGTAAGTGCTACTTGAAGGAAGACAGTGTATTATATCAGGTGGCGCCCTAGGATCACAGCAGGGTGCCCTGCATTTCAGCACTGCACTACTGAGAGACCATCTCACACAGAGAAACCATTTCCAGCCCACACTAGGAAGTCAGATAAGCAAGCTTTAAACAACAACTACTCCTCTGCTGTCTGCGCAGATCTGTGTGTGGCAAGAAGAGCTTTTCAATCTTCACATCGTACACTGCTCTGGGTTAAGACAGTCACAGACACATTTGTACATGGGTTTTATTCCCACTTACAAGCAAACATTTGGAACATTTTGTCCTGTCGACGGTTATTTTTGTCACTCTAACAATGTCTGAATCAATCGGTTCTGTTAATAATGCACGCTGTACATGTTTCTGATGCAGCAGAGATGATTTCATACTAGTTTCCATGGTAGAAGGAAAGTCTGTCCCTGTGCCTCATCTCCACCCTGTGGCCTTTGCTGTCCCGCTGGCACTCGGGCGCTTTAAAAATGGCAGTACATGACGTCCATGCTGGGTCCAAACACCTGCTCAGACTCCAGCCTCTGCCAACTCCACATCTCCATCTATAAGTTGTCTCCATCTGCGCTCTGATACCACGTGGGAGTAGTCTCATCTGTTTGTTTTTACTTTGCCATTCTGTTGCACTGAGTGCTATTAAACACGGGGGAATCTGCGTTAATCAGGGATCAGCCCTCGCTTAAACATTCATTTACAACAGTGGAGAGTGAGGAGGAGCTGCGCAATTACGCTCACCCACACCAAGGTTAGTTATTTGCATTTAGCCTCCTGGATAATTTGTGAAAGACCGGGTCTGTTCTGCTGCAAATGAGAGTGATGTCGGTGTTTGGCAACATGCAAAGGAGTGGTAGTAGTAGAATTACTTTATTTGCCAAGTACAGTATTTTGTCTCAGAGACACCGGTTCAGGGACATAACAAATCTTCAAAACAAGTGTGAACAATGTTGTTGTGAAAATAAATGTTAAGCCAAATTTTGAACACGCTCCTTCCCAAAATTCCTGCAAACCTTTACATGTTTTCAGAAAATCATGTGTGCTTCAATAAAGTTTCTTGGCTTAAGTAAAACATTTCTAAAACACATTTTCATTTTAAACTGATTATTTGTTTTTGTATTTATGCATTCAGAAATCTGCTATTATATTTGCAGTACAAGAGCTAGCGTCTTTGTTCTAAAATGTAAACACTGGAACCTGTACATGGACAAAACATTGTGCAGATGTGTAGTAATATCCTTGCATGACGTAAATTATTCAAAAGTTTCTTATTAAATATATAACATATTAAATTAGATCAATTATTATTATCTTTATGAGCATAAAGATACTTTTTTAATAATAAAATGGACAGAAAATACTGAACATTGACAGAATTATCAGTAAGCAAAGGTTAGAGAGGGCAGCTTTGGATAAAAGATGTGGTCGTCGCCTTGAAACCATTCTCTTGTACATCGCGGCACTCAGCAAAATGCATTTGGGTTGAGCTGCATAAGGAGCGAGCAGTACAGCCTTGGTGAAGTGTACCATGAGGAAGTTATTCTAAATCGAACGAGATACATGAACTCTTTATGAAAGCGCTGCTGTGCGAATCTGTACTATGTATAGAAACACTGTCTGAAGAACACCATCGCTGCCAGGCGCTGCAGCTTGTGAATCATACGCGAACCTTGAATTGTTACCCTGTTACACGGGCACAGAGAGCACATTAGGAATCATATAGGCTGTGCAGTTAAGAGTCTGTTGATGCCAATTAGTGAAACATCAACCTTTTCTTTCATCTTTTATCCAGCCTCACAAATTAAGTTAATGTCATTTCATTTTTCTGCCATTGTTCAGCTGTCAAAGGGGCTTTGAAAAGTGCAATCTACCGTATAATGTACCGTATTGTTAATTTGTCAAGAAACCTTTTTGATAGACAAGAAGATTTAATGACCTGACATACTGTAGGGACAGTTGAGGCTTGGTACCACTTGAAATAAAGTCTCTTTGAATATTCTTTTTCTTTTTCAAGAATTCGTGGCCAGTTTTGGTGAAACTTATGTTCAGCTCTGGCAAATTCACAGGTCGGATTTCACCTTTGTTGATCTTCAATGCCTGCAAGACCCTTTGATGCCTGGACCTGTTAACGCGAGGGTGTGATTGACAGAAAGAACTCAATCTGAAACTCTATAGTCAGAATTAAATAAGCAGATCGGGAAGGACGCTGCATTGCCATGAGTCGAAGGACAGATATGCAGGTCGATCACATCCTGTTCGCTGAAAAGATGCGTAGGGTTGTGGGATGCTATTGCGGGTCTGCTAACCTGATTGGTTCCATGTGCTTACGTTATTTTGAGAGTCTGTATATTTGGCTCTGCCTTGTTTTAACTTGACATTTTATTAACCAAGATAGCATGTCGACAGTGCAGCCTGCCTCGGTGAGGTCTAACCTTTTCATGAAGGGTTTTTATTTTCCAACAGCTCAGATTGAGCGGACCCGTCTCTGTGGGTGTGATAGAGGAAAGAAAACCGTTTGCTAGGTTTGATGTGTCTAATTAACAGTATTGTTGCCTTAAGGCATGAATAGAAAGCCACTTCACCTCACCATATCAGATAACATTGGTCTGGTTTGTCAACCACAATGGCTGGCAGTCATGTGACCTATAGGGTTTATATTGTCTGCAGCGAGGCGAATGAAAAGCATCAGTTTGAGGCCCATTGAATTTGTGTTCTTTTGTCAGTCAGAGAAAACACGGTAGATTGAGTTTGTGGTGTGCGGGAAGGTTATAGGAGCACCACAATAAGTCTTTTTATCACAAGGCAGTTGGAAGCAGAATGGCGAATTGTGTTCTATGATATTGGCTCCACAAAAGGCAAATTGTGTTCCTCTCAAGGACACATCTTCAAACAACTGCTTTTGGAAAGGAGACAGACACTGGGTGAGAGAGACTCTGCATTTATAGCTGTTTTATTATTATTATTATTATTCCCCTCATTGCCATCACTCCGTCTATCTATTCCCCAAACACGAAGGAAGTGAGACTCTGAGAACAGATGTGCGCGAATGATACTCTGGTGACATCCCTGTGAACTTAGTCTCTTCTTACTGTTAGAGCTGCCTCTACAGCTCCTCACAAACAATTATCATTGAGGTTGTTTGTAACCTCAACTCTTAAGTCTCAAGAGAATGATGAATAGCTGTAGTTTTAGTCAGGCTTGGCAAGACCTTCGTCTTTTTTTCTGCTGTTTTTAAATTTGAACTGAAATGCTTCTCAAGGTCTTTAAATGTTTCTATTCTTCATGTTTAATTATTAACGGTCTATCTGCTGTAATTTTTGTCACAGATTTTCTCCATCCTTTTGCTGAATTATAGATGTCCTATTCCCCTTGCAAGGCGTCCAGGAAGCACTCATTCAGTCTGGTTGTATAACTCTAACTCAAGAACATTTGCGCGTCTCCTCCTCACTTAAAGGACAGGAATGTGAGGAAGGCTGCGATTTATACCCCGTATTCCCCCACCTAGATAGCTAGATCTAAGATCTCATATATCTCCTAAGTAGGTGGCTCAGAAAGCCCGGCAACCATTTCACAAAGTCAAGCGCTTCACTTTGATTTACACTCTGGGTAACACCCTGAGTTGAGTGCGACACATGCAGGTTTTTGGCGACAAATGACAATGCCACGCGAGCCATCTGGGGAGTGTTGAAGTTGAAGAATCACCTTGGTAACCTCCCACTGCTCCCGTAGAGATTGCGTCCCCGTCGGTAAATGAGGGCTTGTGTTCTTCCCGTTTGTAAGCCCTAACCACAGGCGTTTTCCCCGGGAACCGTAACACAAGGAGACAAAGCCCGCTCTGATAGTGGAGATGGATGTGCGGGCATGTGTATGTGTTAAGACAGTCGTGGGAGGAGGAGGAAGGGGGGGGTCAGTCCACCTGTCACTCTGACCCCAATCACCGCGCAGCATATTGCTGGAAACGAAATGAAAGATTGATTTAACCAGTTCCACCTCCGCTGCCTCTCCTCTTTCCATCAACTGGCTGTCCATTTGTTTTCATCCGGTTTGGTGGACTCGCGCTTCCCTTCACCTTTTGCCCCCTGAGGAACATTTGCCAGGTTTGTTCTTTTTAATCCCTGTAAACGGTCAGTGATAGAAAATACTGCCCGCTGATATTTTACACCCTGATATTTATTGAGTTATTTATTCCATTTTCTCTTTTATATAACATTTTTAGATGCTGCCGTTGACAGTGGCAACCTTTTATGACTTGCAACTGCAGGGGTTTGGTATCTTAAGGAGATGGAAAAGAGGTTGTTTGCTTCTTGCAGAAAAGTCTTCAGCGATGGTAATATCACCTCGAGTGCTTTGCTATTGTACTCAGCAGCACAGTACTTACTCCGTCTCCTCCCCATTAAATGCTACTGTCATGATGAATAAACCGCAGGACCCCTTTTAGCTTTAGTGGGCTTTAAACTACTGCGCTGCCCTGTATGTTAAGAAACATGATGGGAGTACGTAACCATTATAAATTCATGAAATTACTGATTCCATTAAGATGTACGGTGTGTATGGATTATGAGGCATGCTAGTGGAGCCACTCAAGTGTGAGGTTGAAAATAAAAGGCACTCCTATTGTTGGATCTCACAATCATCGATAGTTAGAGCCCAAATTGGAACAGGTTGCGGTTATTTTCCCCAGTGCATATTTGCCAAAATGTTCATTTGAAACAATGTAAACTTTGGCAAGAAGGAAGGGAGTGAAGCAAAAACGACAAAGGGTTCAAGCTTTAAGCTCCGGGCTTCCTTAGAAGTGTTTGTCAGATGGTCGAACACTTTGAGAAACTCCATTCCTCACACCCTTTCGGCGACGGATTACGGGGGGTGCCTGTGTCCGACCGTTTCTGTAAACGGACCGTCCAACAGTGGCACTCACTTCATGCCGTGATTGGCAGCTGTTCCGAGAGCCGGGTTTGATCTTCTCTCTGGCTCTTTTTCATTCCTGACACAACTATTTCTGTCACTTTTCATGTGAACAACTTAGCGCAACACTGAGTGTCTTCAAGGAGAGTCTCTCGGAAAATGCGCACCTCTATCCCCGTATTTGAACGTTATTGCATCTTCCTCGTCTCTCTATTTACTTCTTCTCACAGTTTGTTGCCGCTCAGAGCAACTATAAACACTTCATTTATGACAACCGGTTGTTGGAACTAGTTTTATTCAAGCATAACTCGACCCTTAAATGCTGTAGGCTGTAGTTCCAGCCATAAAATCACACATAATAAATGATAAACACTTCTAAATACATTTTCTCAGTCGAGCTTGTTGGCTTTCAGCGGGGTGGTCGATCATGAGCACAGACAAGCACTAACTTGGTATGACTTGACAGTCTTGAGTCTTGTCGTGCATCATCCTCCTCTGCTGGTAGGGTGTATCTTACTTTCCTCTCCCCTTTTTTATTCAGTGCTGTAAGAATGAAGGCATTCACCCATTCATCTCCACCCCTACAGCTTCGGGGGGTTCATCAGACAAGGTGGCAGCCCTGCCTGGCCCAGCGCTGGAGCTCATTCTGCGGTTTCAATTCGATCCAGAGTGTTGTAGGCCCCTCCGCCCCTCATCCTCACCCATCATGGCAGTCTCATCTATCATGAGGCCTATAAAGAAGGACTTGATAGAGTGAGGAGCGACCAGCACCATTCAATAAATCCTTGTGATTATCCACGCCTCCAAGGTGTATGGGCAAAGTGCCTGTGCGTGTGTGTGTCCCGAGCACGTGGACATTTGTCTCTGACTTTGTAATGGGTGTAGAGGGCGATTTTAGAACACAAGAGGTCCGTGTACAGCATCTTTAAAGTGCTATCAATTATAACATGTGTACACGCGTCAGCCCCAAGGCCTGGTTTGACTTGTTGCATTTGATGACAACAAAAACCTTGGCACTTCTGCCCTCCCCCCCTTTTTTCCTGTCTTAGTCTTCTCCAATCCCCCCCCACCCACCCACAAAGCCATCCACCCACACATTGACTCCCTCCGTCTCTCCCTCTTAACCTCCCTCCCTCCCCTCTTTCTCTTCCTCCAGAGGATTGCATAGAGGAGCACTCTAGGAGGGTGATGGAGCTTTGATTGTCGGTTATCAAAAGCTATCATTACGGCTCGCTTCTGCGGGATATGAAAATGATTTCCTAAGTGTAAAACCCATGTCATTACCTCAATGGCCTCAGTGCTATCACTGAGATGTAATAGAAAGAGGCAAACAAATGTGCTGCCTCCCAGCCCGCCCAGCTCAAACAGAACAGGGTGAATAACACACAGCAATGGAGAGATAAGTGATGGCAATACCAGGCCTCACTGCCTAGAATGGAGCACTTTACATGAAAACAGCTCTCTGACCAGGATTTAATCTTTGCCGTTGTCATGTTGTTTTGCTACTGTCTACAACGAAGGCGCCTGCGTGTGACAAGCCCCGGATGACATTCTCCAGCAAGGAATTTGACAGTCTACATGCCATCCTGTGAAAGTCGAGGCATTTCTCTTTCTTTCTTTTTTTTTTTTTTTTTTCATCAAACAACAAGGCTCCCTCCTCCTCCTCCTCCTCCTCCTCCTCCAGCCTGAGCACCGTTTCATCCTGATGAGATAGCAACCAGGAGCTCAGGAGCCACATTGATTTGACGGCGGTTTCTAATCATTGGGGAAGTAGTCTTTTCTTCCCCCTCCTGGTTCTGTTTGCTGAGCAGGGAGATGGAAGTCTATGCCAGCACCGGGCTTTTCTGCTCTTAATCGATGTGGATCTGATAAAGATCCCGGCTTTCTGAATGACTTGTACGACGTGAAGCCCGAGGAAGATCTGATAAGTAAATCCTTCTTCTGTACATATAGCCGACAAGATGCTGAGGAACCGGATCCGTGCGGGGCGTATGGACGCTGCTTGACTCACAGTAAACACAGAAAACGCACACTCTCGTACACCAACACACCACACACTTGTCTCGCAGTAAAGTGGCTGCGCTCCGGACATGCCCAATTTGTTTCCTTTCATCCAGGACTAATGTCTCGCTCTACCCAGGGGCTAAGTGCACCATTTGAACACCCCCTCCAGGACAGACGGCTGCAGCGTGCAGTTATTTGTTGTTTTTTGCTTCACGTTTTTTGGGGAAATCATGTTCTCACTTCAGCGGCAGCGGGCATGTATGCAGGGCCTGTTCAAATTAACAAGAGGCAATAATGTGCTGATAATTTCTAAAAACATTATTTAAATGTCAGACTGTGATGACAAAAAAATCACTAATAGTTCTGTGTAAATGTCATATTCAAATTATTCAATTACATCAGCGAGTGTGGGGCAGGTGATAATTTGTCCACCGCTTGGAATACCAATCTGGCTCTCACTGGAGCTCATTCTTTGTGCCCTGGCATAAGATAGACCTCAGCAATTTCCTGCTCCAAGGGATGCTTTCATAGCCATTATTATAACTCTATTCCACTAGAAATATCTGCTATACTGGAGAGATATTGCAGTCATATTTTCAGTACTTTCACCCCAATGTCGCCCTCAGTGTGTGATAGCTTGTGAGGATTGTAAAAAAAAGAAAAAATGTTATGGATTTCGAGAGATAGGCCTGTTATTCCTTGTTGTGATTTGTGCTTGTGCTTTTTGATACTGAGCCTCTTACTGCTCAGTCAATAAAACTAAACTAGCAGTCACAGTAGACTGGGGTAATAGGCTCATCTCATCAGCTGTCATTCATGGGCCTATGGGCCTGTTTTGAAAATGTCCGCGCTGCCTTCATCTATAATGCACGGAAGGATTTATAAAGGATATCAGCCATTCACCACGACCCCGGTTCAGATTAAGTGGGTGGAGGAGGGTACACAGTGTTGTTTCTTTTTCTTTTCCCTCTTTCTTCAAAGTCAACCATGACCGGGCTCTGAAATGGATGAGGCACCTTGTTGTTCATGAAAACAAATGATGTCATTCTGAGTCATGGGGTACAAGTTGTGATTGGGCGTCCGCCACAGATCGTCACATTTTACTGCCTCCCTCAGACAGCTGGCATTTGCACTGCGGGGAGCCGATGGGGCAACAAACAATTAGCCTTTTTTTCAACAAAACTCCAGGGAGAGGCTATAGAATAGTCATAAGAGCTGTTTACTAAACGTCCCTTTATGTACTTTCACCATCGCTGTTGGCTGACTGGAAAAAGATATCTGTGTGATGTTCTCATCACGTGCCAACTGCTGAATTTTAATATCTGTATCAATAAATGAGTCCTCTTATTTTATGTGGACTATTCCTCCTCACAAATATCTTCTCTCACAAGTGATTCCCGTTCTTGCTGGCATCCCTCCGTTGGCCTGAATTATTGTGCAATGGACATTATCTATGATGTCCCACAAAGATGGTAGTGTGACATTCGCCTTGAACGCTCCAGAAATGAGACTTCCCTCCAAGCCCCGCTCGTGCACGTCTGCTTGAGATTCACACTTTGGTGCATTTGTCACTTTGAGAGCATCTGGTTTAATTTGATTTCTGTGCCTGGCCACCCTGCAATTCTCTGTGCTTTTAGTGTAACCGTTGCCTACTGAGTGCGGCCAACAGATAGTTCCGCAAATAAAGGGGTTTAAACTTCTATTTTCTGGATGGCTTTTCCCAACATTGCAACCCTATTCGAGGAAACCTGTTTTCCTTCGCTACTCCTTCCCAGTTCTGTGTCAAAATCATTCTGTTTTGGTTTAAAATGGCAGATTCACTTTGTGAATTATTACCTTTATGCGTGTTCTTTAGTGCTGCGATGGAGTTGGCTTACTTGTTGTCTATTTTGTGTAATATATTTGACTGGCTTGCATAATAAAAGTGGCTATTTTAGGTATTTTAACAATTATTTGGAGGTCAGAGACTCAAAGGTAGTACATTTTAAAGAATACTCCTACACGGTGATGCCAAAAGGTTTTTGCAAAGAACTTTTGTGCAAGCTACAATGCGCTCAGTGAGTCACACGTTTCCTTTAGCTATTGTTTAAACTGTTATAAAACCTGATAGACGCAGACGCTCCGTCAAGGATTTCAGCAGCTTGTTGCACTCTGAAGACCTATCGTGACAATTCCTCTTTAAAGAGAAACTAATTGCCATTTTTTCCCACATCAGACACATCTTTTCTTTTTTTTTTCCAGTTGTAGCCCTTTGTGTGCGCTTCATGTACTGCATGCTGCACATTGATATCCCTTTCCTCATCTGTCTTCAACAGCTCCTCCTCTGCCTCCTTTGGGTCCTTCTTGTGCTATTTCATCTGCTCTATGAACGCGCAGGAGAGATCACATCCGTTGTTTCTCCTTGTGAGATCTGAAAAAGTCTTCCACCTTTCATTCAACCAGCAGGCACTTTTATTTTCTCCCGCCGTGTTTCTTTTTGCTCTCTTTTATCACCGGTACATGTTTCTGTCATTCACATGTCAGGACCTAATTTACTGGAAGATTTCTCACTTTTCTATTGTGTGGCGTCACACAAAACTATTTCATTGTTGATTATTTTTGTAGATTTTCAAAGGACTCTCTGTGAAATTGACATCATCTCTCTGTACATGTAGGTATGCACATGGGCATAGGGGCAAAAATAAAATTTGTATGCTGTCATGACGATTCCTGCTTGTTTGTCATCTCGTTTGTGCAGCCTGTAGAAACGAACAACATGCCAGAGCTCCAGTCCAGTCTCTCCCCTCCATGCACCTCCAGAATGTTAAACATGGCTGCCGTGGCTGCCTCTGAATTGCTGGACTGTGTCTCCTGGGGAACGGGGAAATTGAGCCCTGGCTCTTCCTAATAGGTGGTAAAGTGTTAAGTTCCAGAGAAATGGACTGCGAATTTAACCTGGAATGGAAATTGATCCCATTACCTTGTGCTTGGGCTGCTTTCCTCCTGTAGGTATGGGAGGCAGAGAGAGAGAGAGAGAGGGAGAGAGCAAGAAGGGGAAATAGACAGAGGAGATGAGGAGATGAGGAGAAAAGGGAGAGCGAGAGAGCGGGAAATAGAAATGGGGGAGTCCGAAAAGGAGAGAATAAATAGAGAGAGGGGAATGGAGGGAGAGGAAAGGAGAAAATGGAAGAGAAAAGGCAAGGAGGCACAGTGTGTATGTGATTAGAGGTGATAGGATGGCAGTGGGGGTTGTATCCTGCCTGGATTGACAGGATGGCTGACTCTGTATCAGTGTGGTGCTAATAGCTGACCGCCACTGGGCGAGATGGAAAAGGGAGAGAGAGGAAAAGGCAGAGGACAAGGTAGACGGAGCAGAGGAAACGGCACGCTCTGAAGGGATGATACACCTCCCGCTGAGGGTTTCCACCAACAGACCTGTGGTGTCTTGGTGTGTGCAGCTGCTGTGAGACCGAGTTAGCGACGGTGATGTGGCAGCGCTCGGTATCAGGCCATGCCTTTGAAATTTTTAAATATTTTCAAGAAATATGAATTCCAAACAGAGGAAATGGTTTTTCAATATATATTTAAAAAAAAAAACATTGACTGGTTCTCAAGTGAAAAATATCGTAGTAGATTTTCTTTGACCCAAAGGAACACCGGCTTCTTCTTTATTGAAACTGTCCAGCACTACCTGTCATTTCATCAACGCCTAATTGATTATCTCGATGTATTCTCACACTCCACTCTCTCTGTCGATCCCAACAGAGCCCATGCACGGCCCGCGAAGGCTAGAAGTCGTGGACATCCAATCCAAACAGGTGACGGTGCGCTGGGAGCCTCTGGGTTACAACGTGACCCGCTGCCATAGCTACAACCTCACCGTCCAGTACCGCTCCAGGGTGGCCGGCAAGGAGGAGACCCGGGAGGAAGTGTGCTACGACACCCAGAGCCGCGATCCTCAGCACACCATCCACAACCTGACGCCTTTCACCAATCTCAGTGTCAAGCTGGTGCTGCGCAATCCGGAGGGGGTGATGGAGAGCACAGAACTGGAGGTTCAGACTGATGAGGACGGTGAGTGTGATGCGTCCTCTCCGGGACGTACCAAAAACTGCAGTTCCTTCAACGTCCACTTGAGGCTGGCTACAGAATGTCTCCATAAGCGCCCACGTTAAAATTTTCAGCTTCACAGCAGAAATAAACATGTTTACAGGCTGGTGTCCAGCTTTTTAGAAACATGTGGATGATGTCACAGATATGAAACTATATTAAGTCTTTATTTCAGCTTCTGACTTTTTCTCACGTCTTTCATTAACAGTTGCAAATCGTTTCCAGATGTACCTTTTCTGTTTTTTTTTTCGTATTTTTAGTATCTGGTCTCCGACTGCAGACTTTACTTTATTATTAAAGTTGTTTTGATCTTTAGGATGGGTGAATGATTCTCACCCCATCACGAATACCTTGCACTCAGAACAAGTTTGGGATTTTCCAAATATTTTTCAGGAGAGCACAGGAGCCAGACAACAAGCCTCTGTGTTGTATGCTTGTTTCACCTCCTTCAAAGATGAAAGATCTTCTGTGTTGCCTCAGCAGACACAGGAAATGAACTCTATAGAAGTCTCAAGGAACCCCGGCCGCCAGATAACAAACAGGCTCAGCTGACGAAAAGAGAGTCTTGTCATGTCTGGCTCAGATATCTGCGGTTGGAAACTTGAAAGTGGCAACTGTTTCTCACTCTCTGACTGCTGCATGTCTGTGGATCTGTGTGCTCAGGGTCTCATGGGAACAAGCGTACAGACAGGGTGTAGCTGCAGTTGCATACTTGAAGATAAATCTTGGAAAAAAAAAAAAAGAGAGAGAAGACATCTCTGCATCATTCTGTTTTACTTACAGAATGAAAGCAAATCACACGAGGGGTTAAAGGACCAGTCTGTTTGGCAATATCTCGGTACAAGTAAACATAGCGGAAAGATTAAGATTCCCACCATTCCCATGAGGTGACTAGTTCATCTTTGTGTGCAGAATGGAAGGTGTTCAGTTTTGCTGTAAAACATGCATCTGGGTGTGTGTGTGGAGTGACAAAGAGCTGAAATAATCTCACATATGCCTATTGAGATGTGTTTGACTTTGGCTCATGGCCATTTGTGTAATGTAGATCCTTGAGAAGCTCTTTTATTGATTGCTTCATGCACGTCATAAATCATAACAGCGAGGAGGAATGGCTGTCATTCAATTTTTATCGACATTTAAACTTGACAAACATGCCCACAATTTATATCCGTGGAAATTCGACCGCGTACCCTTTTTATGAACACATTTCCACCTTGAAAATTGCCACCCCGCCACCAGTTTTGAGAAATGTGTCTGTAATCATTTCCCACAGTGCCAGGGGCTGTTCCTCTGGAGTCCATTCAGGGCAGTGCATACGAGGAGAAGATCATCCTGAAGTGGAGAGAGCCAGCCCAGACCTACGGGATCATCACTCAGTACGAGGTACAACAAATAACACTTTGATTTGATTAGCTTGGCCACTTTCTGTCCGTCTCAGATGAATTTGGGTGCAGAGAAGTTGGAAGCATGTTTGAGTGTTGTTGCATCTGGCTTTCTCTCTTTTCTCCAAGTATAGTAGCATCAGGGACGACCTGTTTACTGGCAGCCGTTTTCTAAAGTGTTCCCATATAGTAATATTCTTTTATACACTTATGTTGTTTTTAATGCCGATAGATCGAAGGCCACGAGCATTTATTGTTGCTTTTCAGTCCTCACAGTCAGAGAATGTCTTCATGGTATTATTGAATTCTAGATCCATACATACATTAATAATCATTGTACTTGAACTGTTGGACAATTTACCCACACGGTTTTGCACAACATCATGAACCTTGCACATCCTTGCTCATTGAGGATGCCCCTTTCATTGATAGCATCAAATCCAGAATGAGTGTACAAAATAATTATTTATCAGTTTAAACATTAAAGATCTCTCCATTTCATTGCGTTTGATTAAATATACAGTAGGTCTAGAGGGATTTGCAGATCACTGCAGCGTCCCAACTCTTTTAAATCAGCGCCTGTACTTCCAGTAAGATGTTTTTTCTCTCCTCCACCTCTCTGTGGATTGTGTGCATTTCTTTGAGTTTCTTTGAATCCCGTATTCCACAACAGTGATTGGCAGTAGTTGTACAGCGCTGCCAGAGAAATGCTCAAATTTTTTATCATGCGAATCACTTTGTTTTCTTGAGCTTAGGATTGGGAATTAAGCGCATCTGCTAGTTTGACAGTCCACATAACAAAGGTCTGCAGTATTTTATAAAATGAGAAGTTAAACCAGACGTTCTCCAGTAAATCTGGCTATATATATATATATATATATTTTTTTTTTTTTTTTGTTCCACAAAACTGATTTAAATAAGGTTGAACAAGTGTCAGCCTCCGCGGCTGGTGCTCAAGACTGTAATTCATGGAGCGTCCACTTGAGGCTGGCTTAGTCGGTCTCAATAAGTCCCCATGTTAAAATGTCCAACTTCACAGCAGATATATATAAACTTTCTTTCAGTTTCTTTCAATATGATCATAAATCATCCTGTTATAAAAATAAATTACTACATTTCTTGGACATGTTATCAAACTTTTAGCCCTGCTGATGAAGATAAAATACTAGTTTACTGACTGGACTTGAATGCAACTTGACAAGATTATTAGGGGGAGCTGACAGCAGCAAATCAGCAGGATGAGTTTAATTAGTTGTTACGCTGGGTTAGCCTGAAGTTATAGTTTTGAAACAGCTTAAACCTGAATCACATCATTCATAAAAAATGCCTCCCTTATGAAGAACCACCCACGTGTGTTTGATCGTTTTCCTTAGGTATATATCAGCTGCAAACTGCTGTCGTCTTCCGTCCTTCAACACGCGCACGACCTCTAAAGAAAATACAATCTCCGAAACACACCTCCAACACATATCACGATTCAGCGCCAAGCAAATGTTGACATAAGGCTTCACACAGTCCCTGCCAGCCTTGTCCGGGAGCTGCACTGAGTCTTGAATAATAGAAACAGTCTCCACACACACATACACACAAGAACGGCGTATGTACACATTGATCTTAACCAGCTTAAGGTGGAAGTAATCCTCCAGCCGATCCCACAGATTGATTCTCCTCTGTTGATTCTCTGTCTTGTCGCTGTTTGCTCACGCTTGATATTTTGACTAGGTTAGCAGCCATTGACAGGGCTGTTTCTCATACAAGGAGAGCAGATTGAACAGTAAAAGCGATGCAATCAGGGTTGTTGTATCGCTCCCTCCATCCGCTGCCGTGCCATCAGATGACTGAGGCGAATAAAATATGAAATAGATATTCTCGTAGAGGCGCCAGGACAGTTCAATCAAAGCAGGAAAGTCCTGAAGAATCATAACAGGCCCTGTTTATTCAAGGCTATGTTGTACAGAGTCCTCTGCACTTAGAGGTGCTGGCAGAGACGTCCATAAAAAACGCTAGCTTTACCGCACACTTAATCACTTTTAGAGCTGCATGTTTCAGTTGTTTATCTTTTTAAAATTTCATGCTACAAGTAAAAGCATTCAGAGGAAATGTTGTGGTTTGCATTGCCGCTCATATTTATGTTGAGGCAAATGGGTTTCATTTATAAAATACCCACTCCGGGCTATTATATTTGAATGCTGCAGCTCTCTGTCTTTGTCTAGAGAGCCTTAGCGGTATAGTAATGTGGTTTTAATGTACAGTAAGGAATCATTATAGTTCCCCCAACATCATGTAGAATAACTGGTTTTACTATAGACTAAGAAAGAATATTAATATTCATCTTAAACAGGGTGACAGAGAGGGAAAATCTAGTAAGCCGGCAGCATGCTCCAGGTCGTTCCCAACTCGCTCTCTGGTTTAAGAAAGTAACCCACAAAATATTCCACCGTTATTCCACAGAAGTTGATTCTTACAAGTCAGGACCTTTCTTTGATTTGACATTATCAAAGGACTCAAAGTGAAATACGTCTGACAAGACCTGATATCAAAGAGATTTCGGCTCCGTTGCTTTTTGACCAGCCTCTGTGAATGGCATCTTATTGGTCGCTTTTTCAAACAGACATGAGCCGGCATCCTTTTTAAAATCGTCCAATTATTCTTTGTTCATCAGCCATATTTAGCAATACTAATCAATTGTGAAGCAGCATCAAAGTAAGCTGTGCATCCCATTACCTTTGAGGGGAGTATTATTGAAAGTAAACTGTGTTTTCAGAAAACCAAAAGGACTATTAAGTAAAGCCATTTCCCTTAAAAGCCAGTATTCCTATAAAACATGCAGCCTTTTTACTCATATTTAGATTATTAATATTTACTGTAGGTCTGTCTTTGAAGGTTAGAGTCGTCCTCAAATGAGAATGTTGGCAGAATTTAGTTGGCTTTCTGTTCCAGTTCATCATTTTACTTACATGTGTGACATCTTATTTGGCTTTCTTCATTATTTCACGAATAAAGGTGTCAGAGATTATACAGTATTATATTTTACGACTCATAAATTAGACATTTACCTCCCTCAGATAGAAACTAAAAAAAGCTTAATATATCTGATCAAGTAATAGTTGTGTAACCCCAAATTAATTGCTCAAATATTCCCCGTTATTTTTTTCCCGTCGGTTCCATTATAATTGTAAAAACTTGTCCATGTGCCCGGTGTTGACGAGTCATTTCAAATTGCTCTCCCTCTCCCTGAAATGTTATGATATAGGATTTGGCATCACAGACTCATTTCACAGACAAAGACTAAATGAGAAGGCCTCCAAGCATTTCAAAACTTGATGGACACAAATTATGCAGCACTCCTAACTCCCTTTGTGTTCCTTAATTGGAATTATAATGGAGGTTTTCCTCGACGAGCAGAGGCATTTTCTTAAAGTGGGACTTTACAGTTATTCAAAATAGATTAGCAAAAACACTCACCTTAATGCTTCCCTCCAGAGCTCCTTGTGTTTATTAATGGTGAAGGAATACATTAAGTGCATTTCCTCTCTCCTTGAAAACCGCAAGCCTGCATCAGCTTTGGAGGAAAAATATTATGTACCTCTGCTTCTACAGTTGAAGCTAACCACCGTTATGAGACAGCTCCTCTCTATAGACCTTTTGTATGTCAGTAATTTTGGAAATGCCGGCATAAAGCCTTGTTGACATAAAGACGCTCACACATGAAGCAAGAGCGGCATCTGGCTTAACTGAGCAGTGCAGAGAAGATGGAGAAGTCATTTTATAATCCTTTTCTGATATTGTATCAGTTAATACAACATGATATGTGATATAATCGTATCAAATTGTTGTACAAAAATGTCATCCAAGTTAATATATTCCAAGTGACAACAAGCAGTAATTAACAACACTAGAAGTCTAAAAGCAGGCTAGTACTTCTGTAAGACTGTATTGGGACAGTCTTACAGTCTTACAGAGGTTGCTGCTTAATATTAAATTAAGCAGCAAGCTCTGTGGCTGTGAACAGAAGCCAATGCAGAAGTCTTCAAAACTGCAGTTCCTCAAACAGCCACTTGAGGCTGGTTATAAAACGAGTCAGTCTCCATAAGTCCCCATGTTAAAATGTTCAACTTCACAGCAAAAATAAACATGTTTACCGCCTGGTACAAAAAACAGCTTTGGTCTCTATAGCTAATTTCCAAGGAAATTTCTCTTTAATTATAATTATTAACACTATGGCCACTGATTTACAGGTGCCCACCTCATGTCCACCAACGATCCATGTCTGTGCCCGTTTTTTAGATTAGCAGGGAGCTAGCAGATTCTCAGCTGCCATGATGGCACTCCTATGATGTCCATGTTTTGTGCTGTCTGTGTCCTAAACACATAAAATGTTCATGTTCACCTTCATAGTTTAGAAGCAACAGGAAGTGGAAGTGAGGCTGGTGATAATGTCGTCAGTTTTGGTAATAAACCAAAATATTGGACAAATTAAACATTTTAATGGTGCCGAACTGAAAATTAAGGGACCACCAAAGATATTGCAGTTCGTCCGGTGGGAGACATTAATGCCCGTGCCAAATTTGATTGCAATCGACCCAAAAGTCTAGAAATTTAATATCATGTCATTCCCACTAGCTAGGTTTTGTTCCAGTTCATCACAACATTCAAATAATTTTCCATGTAATCTTACATATTGATATTGATATTGATAAAGGATAAAATATCTTTGTATTGTTTAGCCCTAACCCTCCAGAGCTATTGCAGTGGATTCCACTGGGTTAGTTGTCCAAGTATACCTAATTAAGCCGGTTATCCAGAAGCGTACACACAAAGACTTTCTTTTAAATTGTCTTGTGGCTTTTGGTATTACTGAGTAGTGCAAAGGGGGAAGAGGCGGGCTAACTCTCTGCACCATGAGTGGGATAGTAAACCTCAACACTGTGAGTACAGTAAATGTTTTAGCTTTGCCGAGCCACTTGGATGCCTCCGACATAAAACGTTTTCATTGAATGAATACAAATCCTCCCCGGCAGAGGAGAGCCGAGTGCAGAGTACCAGTGGACACTATCAGAATATTCATTTCCTTCCTTTCTAGATCTCCTACAAGGCAGTGAGCTCTTTTGACCCCGAGCTGGACCTCTCCAACCAGAGTGGGAAGGTAGTGAAGTTGGGCAACGAGACCACCCACATGTTCACAGGCCTCTACCCAGGCTCGACGTACTCCTTCACCCTGCGCGCTAGCACAGCCAAGGGCTACGGCCCCCCTGTCATCACCCAGTTCACCACCAAGATTTCAGGTCAGTGGGGTCAACAGCACGGCTAGTAAGTGCAGTGGGGATCTTTATGTCCAATTGTGTGAATGGAAACTCTACTCCGAAGTTAGATAGGACTGCTTTTACTTTACTCTTTTGTCTCAGAGGAAAACTCCTATCCATCAGCTCTCTAATACATTAAATTAAATTTAAAATCGACGAATATGATCCACCACGTACGTGTGAGCTTGAATACCTTACACCAGTCATCACTGAACCAGGTAGGTGGTGTCTGTAAATTGATTTCAGTGCTATTTGGTCTGCCTATTACATTAGATTTAGCAAAATTCCCTGATAGGACAAAGACAAATTGTGCTTTTAGTTTCAATAAACCACGACTGGTCATACTTAATAAAAACGGGTATTGATTTAAGTGAGGCTCAGGAGGCTAGCTGGCGATTCTTCTTACTGTCTACAGTTTCTTATTCTGACTTTCTTTCAGCCAGATTCTGTGAATTCTTTCGTGACAGCAGCAGCAAATGTTTCGCTCCTCTCGTGTTACTGTAGCCAATGATTAAATTATGTTGCTATAAAGGCGAGAGGCAGTAAGTGCTGGGTAAAAAGTGAGAAAACTGCCTTTGCTTTTTGTCTATTTACTGCCGAGCCGAGTGACTCTACACACACAAAAAAAAAAAAATGACTCGATGTTGACCGAATCTGAAGAGTTTTGAACTTTGCAGCGTGCTAACACCTCCTCTCTGTTCTGTTTCTTCCCTTTAGCTCCTTCCATGCCGGCGTACGACCAGGAGACCTCTCTGAACCAAACAGACAGCACAGTCACTGTGCTGCTTAAACCTGCCCAAAGCAGAGGCGCACCTGTGAGGTAGGCTTTTCACAATGAGGGCGCACACACTGCACAGCGTACAACAAAACAGCATATTAAAACACCGGGAGCCACAATCAGCTACAAAGAATTTTATCAAAGAGCTTGTGTTTATCAATACCCCACCGCGAAGGAATGTTGCCAGGGAATTCAGAACCTTACCGTACGTATCTCATTTTCTGAGCTGTATTTGCTTGTGGATTTTGATCCTGTGAAAAAGAAGCGTAGCCTTTGAAGATGAGAACAAAACCAGGAGCAGCTGAGGCTAGCTTCAGGATCTCTTTCCTCTGCATGTCTTTTATGTAGCGGGCTGCCCACCCCAAGTCACCACAGGCTCCTGCGGAATGAAGGAATCCTCCCTGCTTGATTCTGCGTTTATTAGTGAGCCATGAGCGATGCATCATAGCCGTTCTGTTTAAATGCAAAGTAGTCGGGTAGCTGCTCGATCATCCAAAGTGTTAGTTTGTATGGTGCGTGTGTTTTAAATGATAACATTTTGTAATATTTGAAACCGACATGCAGTAAGTTATGATCTTAACGGGACGCTAAGCGATGAAGGTACTTTATTTGCTTCAAAGTTGAAGCTACTCTGTATGTAAAGTCATCATGTTTTTGACTAATAATGTCTTCCAAAAATAGGAGCACACAGTAGATTAGATCATTGCACAGTGAGTCCAAGCAGAGGCATCAAAACACAGTTCAGCTTCTAAACAGAGTAACGTGCATGATGTGCAGTCGGTAAAATACAGAATAAACTGTAACCGTATGAACAGTTTGATATGAGTAAACCCTAAATACAGTATTAAATGTTTGGGTGGCACAGAGTAAAAGAAAAACAAACCCCAGCCAAGGTTTCTTCTCCGTCAATCACATTCAGCAGTGGGAAACCAGTGAGGGATCATCTCTGAAGGGCAGTACTCGTTGGTTGGTTTTGGGCATCTGATGGAATCTGGGGGGCAAAAGTCTGATTCCTTGCCAGCTTGTGTTTACTGTGTATGATTTAGTGATATCTAGTGATGTTGTTACTGATTGCAACCACCTCACGTCACCCGCTCCTTCCTAGCATGAAGGACAAACAACGACAGGTGCGGAAAATACAAAAGGCTGCTTGAAAATGGGTGGAGGAGCCTCCGTAGATGTTAAAGGCTCATTGTAAGGTAGCAAAAACATAATGGTTCTTATTTTCAGGTGATTATACACTAATGAAAACATAGTTACTCATGTTATGTTCCATTTCTGCCACGTTCTATAAATAGAGGCTCCTAAATCTTACACAGTTGTTGTGTTACCACAGTTTTCAGCTACGGGGACCCTGAGATGTGAGAAGTACCGAACACTTGTGCCTGCTGTAAAACTCAATTTTACACTATCAACTCATCTGAGTCCTTTAAAGATTACAGCCCTGAGATCTTTAGTCAGGCTTGTCAGCTCATGTTTACCGTATGTGCAGCTGCCCAGATAAATGCCCCGGCACCGAATCGAGAGGCCTGAGCAAGAAAGACAGAGCGATCGCTTTTTAATCTTCTCTCAGGTACAATTCAGAAGGCCTTACTCAGGCTGCCATTCTTTCAGCGGGCTAATTACAGACCCCTAATTATAATTAACAGAGTGTTGTGAATGGGAGCGTCCATTGATTAGCATGCTGGACTCCACTTTTGTTTACCGCCGGAAGGCAAGCGCTCACCTTGTGACCAGATGAAAGATTTGTCTTTGGAGATGTAAACTTTAGTTTGAGACCCGCTTAAGTCTGTTTGTCTGAGCTGAGACGCCACTGCACTAATGCTTCACTGCCTAAAATATGTTGATTGTATCCATTTAGTAGGAAGTTTATTAAATAATGTGTTTTTATACAGACGTTTAGTTCATATATATTTAATGAGACTCTCGAGATAATCCATTAAAAAAAATTCAGCACCATTCATCAGCTCAGAGTTCAGCACGGTGCACAAATACACCTCAGCACTAATTGAGGCGTCCTTTGATCACGGCACAGCCTCTCCGGATCTAAACTTTCAGGTATATGTTTCTTTCCCCACCTCGTCGCTTCTCTTAAATCTCGCGGGACGTGCGGGACAGTATAGTTCCTTCACGCGTGTCAAAAAAAATATGAATTGCAGAAGAAAAGGAGGTTGGCGGAGGGCAGCAAACAGGGGAGATTATGATGCGGGTTTAAAGTGAGATGCCGGCAGGCTTTTTGAAGGTGTTTTCCCACCTCCACCTCGAGTGACACGCAATGCCTTTGAAAATCTAAGGTGAAAGTAGCTTCCCATTCAGACGAGCTGACTTAAGCAGAGTCTGTTGAGATCTAAAGTCTGACCAAAAATGATACATTTAGTCATGTAAACGTTTCATAACATCTCTAATGTCTTGTTTAAGGGCTGGATGACCAAAGAGAAGACACAGGCTCATGTTAAGCAGTTAATATGACTTGCATAGTGAAAATAAAGTGTTTTAATGCTGCCATACTAACCTTAATCTCACTCAAATTAAACTTGGATCCCTTTATTTATTAGTTGCTTCCCCTATCATTGTCACCGATTGATTAAAATTGTCACAGGTGGGGTGTGAACACTTCTCAGGCATACCTGAAGAACTTTGAGAACCACAGGGAATATGTGATCGTGATGCATCAGCGATTACATTCTGAGTTGAGGCACATATAAAGAAACGTTTACCATACCGGAAAGAGTCCTTGAAGTCCAAAAAAACTTGGAAACATTGAAGAGTTTGCATTTTGTCAACCAAAGACGTGAATTTCACACCATAGTTAGATTTAATTTTATGCTACCGCTCATGTTACGAGAGTAGCCATCACTTTTCTGGAGTGGAGGGTAGCTCATTTTGAAATTGAACACTTTATAAAATCAGCTTTTAAAGCCCCCTATGAAATAGGGATTTGACAAGGGAGAAGACTGATTCGACGCATTACAGAGCAGAGACAGCATGAAGCTTGATTTGATAACGCAATCTCGCATGCTGATTGGGTTTGGGAGGTAATAGAGCTCCAGACATTTGAGTTTCAAACAGCAGATGTTTTGCTGTAATACAGGAAGGGGCTGGGTGGGCGGGTGGTGGGGCCCACTGGAAGATCACACGATAGCGCCGGGTTATGAAAAAATCAAGACGTAACAGACGGCGAACGTCCGTTTGACTCCGGCTTCCTGCAGTCACGCTGAAGTCAAATCTTATTTCAGATGGATCTGGGCAGACATCTTCAGCGCTAAGGAAGGCAGTCAATTTTTCATATTTGTGTAATTGCTAATCGGTATAACATTTCCAACTTGGATTTGGCTCCTAATCTCTGAGGACGACACGCGTAGCCGGGAACAGTTTTTACCAGAGGGGACCACTGTTCCTTTAAGAGGATTAGTGAACTGTCTATCAGTCATGTCGTGTTTAACTAATGTTTGCAATGGCCCCTCGTCAGGGCCAGAATACGCCTCCTCACTCCGTGGCATCAAAATAAATGTTTACATGCTTCTGCAGAAATAAATGATTTGGGATGCTTTCCTTATCATTCATAGCACAAAATCAGGCCTTCTCTCTTTTCCTGCCATAACCTTTGCCTTGAGCGAGCTCACACACACACACACACACACACACACACACACACACACACACACACAAACAGAAAAGGCTATAAAATACAGCCGTTTCCGGCATTATAAGAAGCATATTGAGGAGTTCCAGTGTACTTTGTACCCTCTAGCATCAGATTATCTGTACTCAGCCATGGCCTGAAATCAGTTAAGTGATTTTCTACAGTCCTAAAATAAGCACCAACTTTCTTTGATCGCGGCATAGCAGACGCTAATAGCTGTGCCTAAACGTGACACAACTCAGTGCTTTTTACGATTTAATGGCAAATGTAATCTATGGCACCTTCTAATTTGTTTGCTTTATAGCTTTATGGACACCAGGGAAATATAAAGAGTAAGGAGACAGACACATGGAGGAGGGATGCTGGGTCAGGAGAAGTGTGTTACTTACAGCCGCTCTTAAATCAGGCATATAGGCATATAGAGCCAAGCAATTGGTGTTAGAGAGAGAGAGTGAGAGACAGTGATTGAAATGCTCCCCGTACACCTTCTCTCATCGGCTCAAACAGCCTGGAGTTCTCCTCCTATCAGCCCACATGAAAAATAAATCTGAGTTTCAGGTCACAATCCAGTCGATTCCGAGTCAATCCGCCATAATTGGTTGGCGTCACATGGCGGCAGAGCTGAAATCTATCGGGCAGCGAGGCTGGAGGAGGCCTAATTGGTGTCAGCTCAGGTTGCACCGCTGCTGCAGGAATGCCGGTCTGCCCTGCCGGCCCCTCTGGCAGACCACTTTTAACAGCTTATAGCGTTCTTCTCGTACAGCCTCATCCCTCTTTCTCTCCTTGTCTTTCCGTCTTCTGCTCAGGTAGAGAAGTTGAGCATTTCAGCACTTTTGGAATTAAGTGCAATTATGCACCTTTTTACAGGCATGAGGTGGGAGCTGTGAGTTTCCTCTCCTGGGGTTTCCTTTTAATCCATGAGCTGTATCTTTGTGAGGGTTTAGCTGGCTATTACCACGACGAGTAACTCACATTTGTGTGTGCATATTAATTAACTGCTGTTCTTGTCTCTCTGGCTTTAGTCATCACGTTGTTAGGCCATATAGCCAAGCTATGTAGCAAATTATCGCAGCGGCCGACTGTCTAAAGTTTCTTTAGAACACTCGATAATTGTGATGTGGTTCATAAACGAGCGACAGACGAGGTGGAGGACGAAGGACAA
Organism: Nibea coibor; assembly: GCA_023373845.1. Classification (NCBI taxonomy): domain Eukaryota; kingdom Metazoa; phylum Chordata; class Actinopteri; family Sciaenidae; genus Nibea; species Nibea coibor. Next base: position 5,846,774 of record CM041725.1, read on the forward strand.
GCAAGTAACACTGATGACATTTAGCTTAATGTTACGCGGCAGCCCCGTCTTCCTGGAAATTGCGTTTCTATGCAACTAATTTGCAACAGCAAATATGTTTTCTGGGTAATAAGTTAATATACAAACAACATTTTTAGGATACAGAGCTGTACGGGGGGAAGTGATGATGAAAATCATTAATCTGCTTAGTTTGATGTTGACATGAACGGTAACCAAACAGGGCCGGTGTATCTTTTCTCTCCATGCCCTAATAAATGCATAATCTGTATATTAAATGTTATTTTTTGGAAATTAAACACTATTAAATAGTTTCTATGTCTTGTTTTGTAGCGGCTGCAGCGATTACTCTGGAGGCAGGGACTCTTCTATATGATATAAGTTAATTACAAACTCAGAATAGCGCAATTACAGAATGCAAATGACGTGTCGTCAAAAGGGCAAAGTCCTGGAAAGGAACAGATTTACTTCAAGCCAGAACAAACAGGCAGGAATCTTACAAACACTTGACCAATGCTAAAATATAAAATAACTTTAACCTTGTATTATTTTTACTATTTTGTCACTACATTACAACGCTAACAGAGGTCATCCAGCATGATGAGTACTTGTACTTTGTAGTCGCGAAAGTGTTTGTCCTTCTACTGAAGCGACATATTAAACGCAGAACTCACCTGGCTACTTCTGCTTCAGTAAATAATCATCAGTACGAATGCGAGTAACAACTATCTGTTTGGCATCAGATCAAATTAAACATAATCTATAAAGTTTTTTTTCTCTTTGTTCTCACTGTCAAGCCATTGTTGTCCTCGTGTCGTTTGTTGTTTTTCCGTTGCTCATTCACGTCATGCTAAATCAAGAATATGACTAAATGACTCCGGTCTGTCAAACTGACTCATAATGTAAATTGTGAGCTCAGCATGTAGTGACAAGGTGTCAGCTGCTCAAAGGCACACTGACATGACAGCAGTAATTACAGAAAAAAAGAAAAACCCAGAATCGTTGCATTCTTAAATTGCCATCATTAAACTCTTGAGTCAGTTTTATATTTCATAAGTAGTCGAGGTGAAAATAGTATATGTGTATAACACAGAGGAGGGGTACTTATTAAATATTTTATAGGCAAACGACAAGTTACTGCTGAAAAATGCTTCAAGTGAAACCATTTAAGTGCGTGTTATTGTCGCTATCACTTACAAAGATGAACAAAACATTTTTATTAAATTGAAAATTTATTGTGAGCTGCTCTCCTCGCTGCAGTGAATATTCAGAGGATGAGAAATAGTGATTCAGATTTCCACATTACAAACGTTCTTACCCTCGGAGCCTCATAGCCTTTGGCACTTGATATTTTGCCCGAGGATAGGAAGTCCTATTCACACTGCGTCTATCATTAAGTCATGGCACAGCCGCATCATCATATCATAAGAAGCCACGCGGGAGGGAGCCAGCTTTTGTTTTTATTTCCCTATCTGCAGATTGATTTGGAATATAAAGTGCTAATATGGCTAAGCTCTGAGATAGTGTACATTACTACAGCAAAGCAAAAACAAAGACATTATTGTGGCCATAATTTGTACCAGACATAGCTGAAAAAAAAAAACAAACACTGCTAATCGTTTGTCCTGTGATATGATTGACAGCAGCTCCCATCGTGGTGCTCATCAGATCTGCAGCGTTTTGGCTGAGGGCCCCTCATCACTTATTTCTCTGCAGCTCTGCAGCTACTTAAGGGGCTCCCACGTACCATCTCCACGTGCCCTTTGACCTCCGCTCTCAATAGGGGACAGTAATTAAAGGTTGATTTCTTCTGCCGACTCTCAGCAGGATTAGATATTTCATCACCTCCCAACCTAGCACTAAATGGGAGAGCCCCGAGGAATTGGGACACACCCACCAAAGAGCAAAGGGGGATTTTCTAATGACACTGCAAGCACCTTATGATAAACTGTAGGGTTAAAGAGCACATGCTGTACACACAGGGGGACACTTAATCATCCAGTACCAACCGCGGGGAACAATTGATCATCTCCAGAGCTGTTTGTACTGCGACTGTACAGCTTAAGAGTACAGCCACTACAGTGCAGATTTTTTTTTTCCATTTGTTGTTCTAATAATGTGAGCTAAGAAAAAAATCTTCAGGCTCACTTGAGCTCCATATGGTGCCATTGTCATTTTACATGGCATAGAGCAGTACGGTTAAATGAATGATTTTATAGATATGAGTGCTTCGCGATGATTGAATTGTGTCATAATGATAGATAATAGATTGGAAAACTATTTTAGAAAGGACTTGAAAATAAGAACATGCTGTGTACCTGATGTATCACCATGTTTCTACAGTAATAGCCCAGAACAGACAAAACAAACACTGCCTCTAGATCTACACCCAGTAGAGTCTCCTACATGCTTGGACTGGGAGTGGGAGGGTGAGTAGAGGGGGCTGCAATCCACGACTGCACTGACCCTTCACATCTGTCATCAACATAACGATCTGCATCTGTTAATGTCAGGTGTGACTGCATGCAGAATGCATTGAGATCCAATGCAGCTGGATCAGGCATACCACATGTGGAGGTACTAGCATACATTTAGTGTGTACAACAAAAGCTGTATGTGATTTAAAAATGAATGACATACCCAGATACCGGGTGTAAATGCATGGACTGGTTGTCACTGTATCCAGATATAGATCTGATATTAATATCATGTGTCAAGGGGGGCTTGCACGGTGTTTACATCCATTTCTTTTGACAGCTTACAGCCTTCTACTTCACTGAGTTGCAACCTTCAGCTGGCGTTCGGTGGAATAATATTGTGCGTCGCCTACGTGATCGTTCATATTGCAAATAAAATGACCCGCTCTTCAAAATTTGCTCTGTAGCGCCACCAATACTTTAAAAAAGAGCCTCAACAATGTGAAAATCATTTATTTATTCATTTGTAAACATCTTATTGTAACAAAAAGGTGCTAAAGTCAGAAACAGTATGCATTTCTGTCACACATTCATTCATCGAGCCGTCTTCTGTAAAAATAACTCTCTGTTTGCATGACTCTGTTGGAAACGGAACGCTACTCCCTAATCATGGCTGGTTATTCTCCGTGGCAGCTGTAAACAGACTCTTTGTCACTCAGCGACTCAATAGATTTAACAGGTGGATGCGAGATGCATACTAACGTGAACGTCTATAAGACAGTCAGTCTCCCCCCCGAGCTAAGTGGCCTGCTCGGAGACAATGTCATCTCTGTCAGAGGCACAGAGGGCTGCAGTTTTGATCCAGCTTAAACGCGAGGCTCGGACGGGGAGGAAATGGAAAGAGCCGTTAACCTTTTCAGTTGTTGAATAATGAAAATGCAAATAACGTCAGGGCCTGTCTGCGTGTCAGCGCTCACTTATCTTGCACTGTAGTTTTGAGCCCGTTCACTTAGATCAACAAGAGAATTTGTTATGGAGCTTTTATTTGGTTATTTAGGAAACACGTGTCATTAATGAGCACAGTTATTGAAACGTACAGTAATGTGATTGATGTGTAACTAGTCTCTTCCTTCTTGTAACTTCATTGCTAAAAGTTTCACGCTCTTTCTCTTCCTGTAACTGCTTGACCCCGTGTAGCACTGCCTAAGCTGATCAATTCTGGCTTGCAGCTTGTTTTCTGCCTCGTATCCATCAAAATAAATCATGGAAAGGTTTCAAAATGTTGTGCTTTCTTTCAGAGCTCTTCTAGACTCTAAAGGTTAATCTCTGTTTCTATTGACTTCATGCACACACCAGCATAAAGTCAACGCCACCAGGGACCTAAATGTTTACACACATTCAACGTCGTTATTTCTGTATCCTGAGATGAGCGTGGTCGTACACCGTGCTACTTTGATTTCAAACTTTTAATGGCTGCACGAGAAATGTGTTTAAAAAATCTCTTCTATGTGGCGTCTAAATAAAGAATCATTTCTAGAGACTTGGTGTACTCTGAGATTTGGAGCTTTCAACATTCATTTCTGTGCCATTCATAAAGAGGGCTTTTTTTTTCTCCACACTTTGTAATGCTAACAGGCAAAATAGAAAACGCCTGCATTGCCAATAGTATTCTGCGAGTGCCCGTTTGGCCCGTCGGAGTCTTTTCATTCTGTTTGTATCCTGTGTTTGCAGTGCGTACCAGGTGGTGGTGGAGGAGGAACGTCCACGCAGAGCACGAGGCACAGCAGAAATCCTGCGCTGCTACCCGGTTCCCATTCACTTCCAGAACGCCACGCTCCTGAACTCCCAGTACTACTTCACTGCTCAGTTCCCAGCAGCTGGCATCCACTCGCCGCAGCCTTTCACTGTGGGAGACAACAAGACCTACAACGGCTACTGGAACGCCCCTCTGCTGCCTCAGAAAAGCTACAGTATCTACTACCAGGCTGTCAGCACAGCCAACGGGGTGGGTGTTCCTGGAGCTTCCATGCTGCTCGTGCAGTTTTTAAGTAGCAAAAGTATTTATGCGTTTCCAAATGAGACGTGATTGGAAAAATCTGTGTGATCTCTTCATGGAAAAACTAACAATTTCGCAGTTTATGCATCTATATAACTGCATTTTCAAGGGACAAAATATTTTTATACTCTCCATAATTCATACATCTTAAATCCAAGACTTTTACTTGTAATGGAGTACCTTTACATTGTGGTATTAGTACTCAGTCTTCAGTAAAGGATTTGAGTACTTCTTACACTGCCGTCATAAAGACAGAAAACAATTGAGTCGAACTTCCTCGAGCACGCGCTGTACGTTGTGTGTTTTGTGCCGGGGTGACATTTCTTTGTTTGACAGCGCGTCTTACAGCGCTGTGCTAATAATATGTACAGTACACTGTCTCAACTCAGCAAGTAAACAATTAGATCAGCCAACTAGAGAGAATGTCAAATTTGTGTGCTTAATTTAATGAACTACAAGCACTGAGAAATGCACACAACGCGAAGTGAGCTCATGTTTCTAGCTCTTTAGAGGACGTACTCTTCTTCTTAAATGCTAAATATTATGGTGGGTTTAATGAGAGGCTGACTGGCAGGATTGATTGACTTTGTGACTGAAAGGGACTAAAGTGGCTGAGCACAGAAATCCCTGACTCCACACAGTAGCTGTTCACACATGCAGCACAATTGCATTTGGCCTCTGGTGGGGTGCACCAACAGCACTGTCTGCACCCTTAATAGGCTACAGCAGGGTCAAGCGCGGAATGCAGAGCTCTGCGCGGTGACAGGCTCTCTCCCTCCATTACCGTTGCCCCGGTCTCCTGCCTTTTCCAATGGAGCTTCACGCCAAATGCCAGACAAGCCTTTGATCAACGGCATTTAAGGGAGGCAGTCGTCCCAGCGGCGTCTAAGTGTGGGAGGCAGGCAACAACAACAGGGTTGCCGATCGCGCAGGTCGAAGCCTCTGTCATCAAGTGGCACTTGGCGGGGCCCTCCCTCCGCGGTGCCGTGGCAGACAGCTCAATGGCGACTTCAAGAGCCCTACTGATTGTGGTCCTGAATGAGAATCACCATAAATAGCCTCCTTGAGTAACACCAGCACGTCTTTAAGGAGGCAATAGAAATCACACGTGTAGCAGGGCTGAATCCAATTAGCGAGTTTGCTCTTGAGAGTAAAGCGTTGGAGGTCTGAAACTTTCCAGAGTGGTATGAATTGGCTGATAGCACTCTTCCCCGAGCAAGCAAAATGAAAGAGTCCCTTGTTGACACAGAATAAAGCTCCAGCTACGTGTCGGAGACATTTCTGACTTTCTCTTCGGTGTTTTGATTTACAACGGCCAAATGTACTCTCTTTCATCAAGACATCAGCGTCAGTGGAGAGGTAGAACTGCAAGCTTTAATTAATGCCTAATTATGTTTGTTTGGGCCTCTTAAATAAAATTAGCACTTAGAAAAGGTGAGTGCCATCCATACCTAGAATTTGGTTTTAGCCTTCTATTCAAATAAAAAGCTAATCTCTCTTGTAATGTCTCCTCTCACAAAGGAGCCATCTGACAGCTTAAAAGCTGCAGTAATGTGAATACACATGCACCTGGGCTCACATTAATGTTTTTTTTTTCTCCTTCTCTCTTCATTATTCCTCCCGTGGCCTCTAAACGCTGTCCCTCCCGCGCGTGCTCACTGCTCATTGGACAGCTTGGCCGGGTCAAAGACAGGGACACGGCACTCGTGTCTTTTGTGTTGTGTTGCTCATTGCCTCGCTGTTCCTGTCTGTGTCCTTTTTCCTGTTCACCAGACCATTGTTGACAACAAACTTCTTTGCCAACAGCGAGAGCAGTGTTGTCGTCGTCGTCGTGTGTGTTTTTTTTTCTGCGTTGTTGAAGGCTGTTGTCAGCTGGAGCTGAAACTCCATTACATATTCAGAAAGAGGCTCCCCGACGTGTCATTTTGGAGCCCCGCATGCTGGGTTGGTGTCGCTTGTCACAGGGCTCTGCTTTCTCCACAGTGGCTGACCACCTTGAGCCGCAGGCTGCCGACAGATCGCTGCTGGCTGACAAATCAGCAGCTCAGCACCACTAATCTGTGCTGTAGGCCCTCTCGCCTAACTGCGTTTTGTGTCACAGTCATTGAGCTCAACAGATGATAGGGGACAGCGTGGAACTAGCCGAGCTGTTTTGTTGTAACCACGCCGTCTTAGATAGGTGCTGTTCCCACTATGATTGTGTGTGTCTTTGTGTGTCAAAATAAACTCTAATTCTCTTCTTCATCTTCTCTTTTCCTCCTTTAATTTGTGTTTGTACAGGAAACCAAAATCGACTGTGTTCGAGTAGCAACCAAAGGTATGAAAAGATCTCGTGTGACTCGTGATGTTTGCTGGATGTAGTTCCCACTGTAACAGCACTCACGTGACTTCAGACAACTAACAGACTCAGTGAAGTCGACATCTTGACACGTTTAACCCTTCCTGAGTGTCTATAAAAGACAAAAAGTGTGATGCGCTCTCCACATGTTCTCGGTCAATACATTGACTGCGAACATGTGTTTTTCCATGACTGGGAGGCAGCCTATGTGCCCATTGAGGTCTGTAGGTACTTAGCTATGCTGCCTGTACGTTCTGCTCCACACATTAAAGGTGATGAAGCCTAAGCACCATTGATCCGGGAGCAGAATTGATAAGGCCGGAGGGAGCCCTAGTCACACTCCGTTCTGGGCTATGGGAGGTCCTGTCACATGCCCCGACAATCTTGTACATTGTGGAGTTTGCATGCAGCTCCGCTATGGATTTTTTTTTGTAGAGTTTCAGATATCTCAATCTGCGTGGCTCAATAGGCCGGAGTAAAACAGCCTGCCCTGGAAGCAGAACGATCATATGAGCAATTTCTCACCTGAAGGGAGACGCTGAAATGTTCGAACGTATGAACTCGTGTGACGCGACTGCTGCTGCTAACTTGGAATGGTGAAATGCTTTCTAATACTGTGACGGGTGTTTTTCTTCTGCCTCAGTGTTGCATGATGATGGGAATTGTTGGTGTGGCCTCTCTCTCTCTCTCTCTCTCTCTCTCTCTGTCTCTCTGTCTCTGTCTCTCTCGACTGCATGCAATCCCGGATCCACTGACTCTACTCAGCCGCCATACTCGTGACTCAGCTCACGACCCCTTACATCCGCATCGCCCCGGCGGCCGGTGACAACCAACTAACAGGTCAGACCCGAAGCTTTCTGCAGATTCTCTGACCATCTCCGCAGCAACCGAAGAGAAACGAGTGGAATTACTGCACGTGTGTGTGTGTGTGTGTGTGTTTATTGTCCTGCTATTTGCATAGAATGAGTGTGATTAAATCAAAGACTCGTCGACGTTGTCTTCTACCTTCATCTTCTCACATGAAAGACCTGTTTGAGGTGCGATTGTCATTTGATGTGTCGGTGTTGGAGGAGTTTTTTTTTTTTTTTTTGGGCAGGAGTTAATCCCCCTTTCATGAATATTTCTCATTATTTCTGGGAGATTAAGTGTTGGTTGCGGCGGTTGTGACAACTGTAAACACACAGAAAGAGTGCTGAAGGTGTAGATCTGGAGATGAGTGCGGAGTTTAACCATTAAAATTCTGCTCACTTGTTGTTGTTTCTGTGAATCTCAGACTCTCCCGGGCTTTAATGGAGGGATATTGACTCGTAGCGGCGAACATGCAAGAATCACAGCTCAAATGGGGATTTGTCACTTACAGCGTTCCTGTAAGATTAGCCTCTAACAGTATATTGAGACAAAATCAGCTCCATCAGTCCAGACGTGATTGTGAATCTGTCAGCGGCCTCGAAAATGCTCCACAGCTCTGCCTTAAAAACTTATATCTAAATAAAGGGCCGGGCTGTTGAAAGAACAATATGTCACGAGCGGCCCGGGATAGATATTTACCTTTCTGATAGGAAGAGAAAATGGCCACGCCGAGGAGAGAAGGAACCGCGCTCTAACAGATTTGTCTGACATAACAATTTATCATTCTAAATTTACCCCTGGTGACAAGGAATAATGGTGTTGTTGAGGTGGACAGTTGTCATTCCAGCGACGCTGCTTTCCTCAGAGTGTTTCTTATCACTTCCGAGGGAGCACATGCTGTTAAAACAAGGCGCTTTTTTCTCTCTCTCTCTTTGTGTCTCTCGTTGGCTATCTCCTCCCGAGCTGATATTTAATGTTTTAGTTATTTCAGGCCTTTTTATCTTCTCGGGTATTATCTTTCCCGCCCTGCATCCTACATTTTTCTCCAGCCCAGCAACCATTTTGCCCCAAACATGATTAACCAAGGGTAAAGACGGTGAGCACTTATCTCCCGCAGTGCAGCTTGATCCACAGAGCGCTGATGTCCACTAAGGACGGAGCTAGAGGTGGACAATATGGAGTCACTTATGGTCAAAATAGACATTACTCCGAGCCAGTTATTGTGCATTGATGTTTATGTTCCACAGAATATCAGTGTATTGATTAACAAAGCTCCGTCCTACAGGAGTATTGATGTGCACTCTGCTGTCTGCTTCATGTAGACTTTCTACGTTTGACCTTTATGAATTGTGATTATTTTATTATTTTTCAGGAGCAGCCACTCACAAACCTGACGCCGTGGAGCCGGAGAAACAAACGGACCACACGGTGAAGATCGCCGGGGTCATAGCCGGCATCCTCCTCTTCGTGATCATCTTCTTAGGAGTGGTACTCCTCATGAAGAAAAGGTACGCTTCTTTTGTTCTTACTCGTTGAAATACAACTTGAGGATGAACTTTTCCGAGTGTGCTCCCAACTAAGTCGTTTCTGTTTTATCATTTTGTATATTTCTCCCTCAAACGGTAGTATTGTCAGCGTCTTCGTAAATAATTAATTTGATTATGATGATACGCCCCATTAAGGCTGTTTACAGCCATGAGATACAGTGTGCCATGAAAAATTAATCCGTTTCCACGGCACCCTCAAACAAATGCGCAGCACTTCAATGACATTGGGACGGGAATAGGAAAAGTGTTTTTGAGGCTTGTGGTATGGAGAGAGGCGGGGAGGAGATAAGAAAGAGAAAATATGATGAAAGGCTCAAAAAGGAAAGAGGATGGCCACATAGCTGAGGGCTAAGTTTACATTAGCCCTGGACCCCATACTGGAGGGAGGTCCTCTGTACATACCCCAGCAATCAGGGGAGCTAAAGCTCAGCAAATATCAACCCCCTTTTGTCCACAGCTAGGCTTGAAGTAACACAATGTCAGTTTCTGGAGAGATTTCTTTAGTGGACACAAGATTGTGAAGCGCCAGGATGAATTTCCCAGTAAAACTCAGCACGTACTTTCTCCTTTTTAATGCTGGAAAGCATGCCTTAAATGAAGGAGTAAAGGTCAGCGCAGAAGATGGGGTAGACAAAGCTGAGTGGGAAGGTATAGATGTGTTTTTATATAATAACAATAATCATCTTCTGTTCTTATTTTTGACCGTAATATAAGATTCTTCATTTCCTCCAGCAGGCCTTGTTTGTGTAGCGCAGCGATCAGTGGGTGGGTGCAAAGAAAGAAAATCAGCACGCAGTAATGGAATTGTTTTCAATTAGCCTTAATCAAACCAGAGATGGAGATGACTTCGTTGGTTGAATTCTGTGCAATTTGCTGTTACCAACAGGGAATCAGAGTTGTGTTTAGACATCCAAACCGCTCATTAAGCCTCCACCTTCGAGGTCAGATATGGTAATTCCTTTATAGGTGTATAAAATTATGTTGTTCATAAAAGGGCGGGGGGTTGGTTTAGCGAGAGGATGGTTGCCTCCGATTTGCCGTCACGTACCGTAGAGCAGCTCGATATCACTTAGAGAGTTTCTACTGTGCTGTACTGTACTGTACTGAGCCCCCCTCCCCACCCCCCCCACCCCCCACCCCCTTGCAAAGCATGACATGACTCCAAGCGATCACCTTTGCCCTCATGATCACTAGTTTACCTCCACGTATGCCACCATATCTGATTTTGTTCATTTCTACTCTTTTTTCAAACATTAATATATTTTTACTTTTTCTTTCCTTTTCATTCCATCCCCTCCCTCCCCTCCTCCACTGCTTAAATCCTACCACCACCCCAATCGGCAGAAGAACCTATCACTCCTACACTTACTACCTGTAAGTAACCACTTTGTGTAATGTTAGTGCCATGCTTCTCACCCACACGCTGTTTTCCCATGCATGCAAAGAGCCATGTCATCCTCCTCCTGCTCAGAGCTATTACAGAGGCCCCAACTGTAATCTCTGCCGGAGGAACGGAGGAACGCCACTCCGCGACGCATCTCCACATGACGAGCACATCATACTGTATGTCACATTGGCACGACTTCTGATGAGAGCACGCAGGCGCGGCTAACAGCCCCCGACGAGATGATGATTTAAAAAAAAAACTGCCACTGAAATGTAATTGCAGACATGATTTCTGCTTGAATTTTAAGGAGTTTGTTTATCATGTGATGAACTAAACTGCCTTAATGATTGTACGGCTGCCAAACTCATCTTGTGAAAGAAAGCAAAAAAAAAAAAAAAAATCAATGCAGGAGCCTACTGCATTTTTACTGAGTGTGAATTTTTCATTTGCCTCCAATGATTTCATCTCTGTTGACTTGTCAAAGCTAGATTTTTTGAAGTGCCTATCACAGTGCATCAATGCTTTAGTTGTGCCCAGAGCATCAATGAGCTAGTCCGAATATTTCACATATTGTACACTTATGTATACACCCTGCATTTGCCCCCCCCAAAAAAAAAATCTAACAGCGCTATGTAGACACTTTTTAGACTGAAAATATAAGCATGAGCTAACCAATTTGACACCATATGCATGTGATAATTTCAAGTCTTTCTCTGCCCCTACTCCATCCTCTCACTCCCATCAAACCATCTCAGCGCTCATGCTCTTCCTTTTCTTTTTTTTTTTCCGAGCATGTTTTTTTTGGGTTACTGCACGTCCATCCCATTGATTCTATGGTGATGGTGGAGTTGTGTCTCTAGCTGACAAGATGTTTGCATCACTACTCAACGAGCTGATGTGATCTCAGAATAACCTCCTTTCTATTTAGATGCCTTCCAACATCATAGAAACAGTAGCCGCGACGCTGCTCTATTCACTCCCAATATAAAACATGATTTCGAATCGCACCTCTGAATGGTAAAGAAGCTTATTCTGTAGCTCTGCCTTCCCTGCTGTAGCTCATAGGCTCCCTCTGTACGCCCTTTGTGACGGATGCCGACTAATCTGTCTTGAGATGGCTGTGATCAGAGGACAGAATGGAGGCTGCCTCACATCAAAGAACATCTCCGAATACACCTGGAGATAATACTACTCCGCATGTCACTCATATTAGATCACAGCTGTCTTGAATGGAAAGCCCCGATGACTTGGAGGAGTGGTGTCATCAAAGCTGAGCGCACACATTGACCGAGCTAAGAAGGAGGAGATGAGGGATGTCAGTGAAACAATCAAAATATCAGATTTGTGTTTGTGTCTGTGTTATTTGAAGTGTTACATGCAAATAGTGTTGGAATTTCTGACACGAGATGATGCCGACCATAATTACAAGTTAATATATTAATATCCGCAAGAAGTTAGCGATTTATGGCTAATTATCAGACACGTACCTGGATGACGAAGGGCTTGTGTGTTTGACAGTTTTTAGGTTAAAAAGGTCAAACTGGCTCCAAAAACATGAACCAAATCAGGCCTCACAAGGTCCCGTCAAAAAAAAAATTCATGCATTTGTGACGTCAACAGCACCACATCCACGATTTCTTTCTACAGTCTCGTGTGTCAAAATGAATTGTGGGGTTTACTGTTAAGATTTAAAAGGAAGGGAACGAGTGGGCTGCGAATGTTGTGACTCCTCTCTAAAGCTGACAAGATAACAACATAATATACAGTTAGATAAGATGAAGGATTAATGATCCCCATTGGGAAATGTACCATGACAGCAGCAAATACTAATACATAATAAAACACTCTGAAGTCTTCATTGAAATCACAGCGATCTCTGTAGCGAGTGATACTGTCGTCTGCGCGACGTGACGCAACGGCGCCGTAACATTTCTACGTGCCTATTTAAGCCGCCACGAATGTCTTGAAGGTGTAGCACATAATTTATTTAATAATAACAACAAATTCAGTGATGATTTGATCGATTTCTCTTCACCTAGTTCCTGTGTATTGTAGATTTCTGGATCTGCGGCACACTGTAAGAAGCAACGCGTCACGTTCTCACCAAGTGCGACCTAAAGAATTCTCGATGAGGCCATTAACAGGTGCTACTGCTGTGGATCATGAGTAATTGATGTTCAAAATTATGCAGGAGCGAGTCGGGGTGCCCCATTCAATAATACAACCCCCCGTCCTCCCATCTTCTCCTTAAATCTGTCTCTCGTGTCGCATGCAAGAGGCGCAGGTAAGCCTGGAAGCATGTTAGCTAATTGGAAGAACTCCAACACGATTTGTTCAGGCTGAAGCTGAAAATGTTGCCGTCGCCGCAGAAGTACGTGTGCTCGTTTAGCCTTCTCGCCCTTGCTGTTATTAGTCTCGGGGTGTTTAAGCTCAGCTCATCAGAAAATAACAAATACGTTGCATATACCCAAAGTTTATATTGTGAAATGAATTATAGACTGCGTTCTTAAGACTCTCTCCTCTGGAGCATCCTCTGAAGTGCTCATCTGCACTTCTAATGACAGCCTTGTTGCCAGCCATGAGATTACAACACCTCTATGATTGATGAACCCCATTAATGCTCTCATGCATTCATCAAAGTCTTTTAAAGGCATGAGAACATCCTGCAGTCGCCAAAATATGCACTTTAGGTATATTGCCAGAGGTGACTGCGGGGGCTAGCACGCAACACAACATCAGTCAGAGTGCTCATTAGGGATGCAGTTACATGTGTGATCAAATATATTACTGTCCTTTAATCAGGTGGTCGTGCCGGCCGCCGTGCCTACTGCTGCTGCTGCTGCTGGGGACAAGAAGGAGATCAATTGGCACGGGGCAAGGGTTGAGATTGGGTCTTTATTCCCAAGAGAGTTTGATTCATCCATCAAGCGGCAGGCATGTTAAATACCAAAACATGTTCACTTTCTCTTTCTGACTGATTCACCAGCACTCCTTGAACCTCAGGTATATGATCTGACTTTATAGATTTCTTCTTTCTTTATAGATTAAACTAATCTCTCAGTGGAAGAACTCTAAATGTAAGAAACTGCTAGACAACACTTCAAATTTAACTAGAAAAGAACGACAAATCTAATATTTGGATCACGCTGCGGCACAAACAATTATGATTTTACCTTTACTGAGTAGAAGACACTTGTGGCTGCACGCAAAATGAATTTAGGTGTCTGTCTTCTGTCGTATCAAACCAGTGTTTACAGTGTTTCCCATATTAAAACTGCACAACCTGCGCTGCAGCTTAACTTGCCTGCATTGTTATTTTAATTAATCTCTTTGTTTAAGGTTGCAGTAATTCATATTTTTAAATTAAGAATGGATTAAAAGACTCATTTGAAAGGGGGTCACACAGGTGGAGGATTATTCCTGACACTGCAATCTACAACTTTATTGTTTTGGTTCACTCTTACCGCTCTCAGCGTAACTTCCAGTCACGGCGGGCTGCATCGTTTCTTTTTTTGGCAAATGAATTACGCTCAGAGTACGAGTGTAGGTGGGTGCAGAGAGAGTCTGCAGCCATAACTGTATGAAAACATACAAGAGTGTGAACCATGAGTGAGAACAGAAAGAAATGGAAATAATTTAACAGGCGATGGACTATGCACATTATCATGTGTTATTCTTGACATGAGATCGATTTTATTTCTTACATATCAAGACATCGCAACATCCCCAATGTGACTTTAACTTATAGGTTATAGTGGAGAGGTCCAGAGAGCAGAGGAAGTTTGATTATATCACAATTTAAATCATGTTTGCGTAAAATATCTGTTAATGAGTCGAGTGTTGCGCTTGATGTTTCTGCCTGGTGTTTTATTGTGTCAGCTGATGAAAAACAATTTAATTCAAGAGTGGCATGTTCCATTTCCATCTGGCAGGTGGTCACTTATATCATAAATCTCTCATGGTGTGATGAGTGGATACATTTTATTGAGTGGCCTCAATGATAAACAAACCTGTTTCAATCTGCGTCCGCTGTAATTTCCCAAACTCCTGCAGCGTCACATCCAGAAGAGAAACAGAGAACGGACTAAATAGGACATAATTCACTTTTAATAAGTAAATGGCTTCATCTTTTAGTGAAAATACACGCAGACATATAAATTATGATCTCCTTTCTTTCCAAATCTTCCTTTTCATAATCGCCTTCGCTGCTCTCGCTGTGTCAGAATGGAGGGCCTACTAAACGTACCATGTATAACACAATGTGCTCAGGGCAAACACCTTCATTAAACCTTACAAGCCGAACATGCAGCAAGAATCACATTAATTGGTACAAGCCTTGCAGATTTTTGCACCTACGAGCTCTGAATGTTGATGAGGGAGCGAGCGGCTCGAGCAGAGAGGGAAGGGATGTCTTGCATGGCGAAGTTTAAATGCACACACTTGAAAATGATGCACGGTTTCTGTCGCAGTTTGGTAACAGCTCTCATCGACACACGTCTTGGCACAATGCACAATCTTTATGTCAAGATCTTAAAGGTTATTTGCCTTCACCATATTGCAGGTCGAGGCTGTTTCTTCAACAACTTAGCAGTATTATTTACAGTAAATTTAATGTTCCTAATTTGGATTCTAACTAATCATCCGCCATGTGAGAGCGCGCACGGCTCTTCGTGCTGCCGCTGTTCTTTAATACAATGCATTCACGCCTTTGGATAGACGGAAAAGAAAAGCGCTGTGACAGACAATCTTTATTTTATTCTTTGTTAAACAAAAAAAAACATTGTTCTAGAATCAATGAAGCATTCAAGGTCGCAGATATCGAACTGAATTCAGAAGTATTGCTTATGCCGTTTCTTCTACCGGTAAATAAATAGACCTGAGATAGGATAGCTGGATATATGATGGATGGACAGCCTCACAGGAGAGTGCGTTAAAGTTCAAAATGAGACTCAGTGCAAACAAGCGATGAAATGCTCCCACTGGGTTAAATCAAAGACGCTTCTGTCGCCCCTCCCAGCTGCGTGTCAGTCATGTAACACGCGCGCACACCAGCGTGCCGCGGCTGTGTGCGCGCGTGTGGATCGTCTAATGAAGCCGCCTTTGTCCCAGTGTCACAAGGTTTAGGCTGCTGTAGTGCTGAAATGAGGCCCGCCATGCTGAGTTTGAGGTTTTGAAGCTCCTGTTTTAGAAGTCGCGGCAGCGTCACCTCCCACAGAACAGACATTCTGGCAAACGTACGCAGACATACAACCCGCCCGTGCAGCTTCCTTTTTGTTGTCGCTGAACTCGTGGCGTTAGGAGCTCAGCTCACTAAGATCCTAGATATGCCAGGGCTGTCATGTACTGAACTGCAGACAATCCCGCTAATGAGAGCTGCCTATTATAGTTACCTCCGATGTTTGCTCGGTCTTTACTTCTACAAACACCTCTGCCATCTGTCTGCATCATCCCATTCATATGCACATTCAGTGCTGTTCAAGGAAATGTGTGATTTTTATTGTCGGGCATGGCTGCAAGCGATCAGTCCTCATTTTTTTTTGGGAATCTTTCCATTTGCAGCTTTACGCTATCTACGCTAACTATCAGGGGAAATGATAAATGAACACATTCATCAACACGCACAAACACTCTACTGTACACTCTTCCTCGTACTATCTCTGTCGGCATATCAGACCCTGTGATATAGTCATCTATCATTAAATTTTCCCTTCTTACAAATGAGGAGAGAATAGCATGCCAATTAATCTTCATCTAACACCCACGGTGCCTAGCAAACATCCCAGTATCGCTGGTGCTTTCCTCATTTTTGGCACTGGTGTCCTCGCAGCCTCGTTTATCTCCGACGCTCGTGCTTCAGCTGTTACACGGGCCAGCAGAAGCGGAAATCCAAGTTGTGCAGACGCAGAAATAAGAACAGTGATACAGTATTAAAACCTGGATTATCGTGGTTCTTAATAGTCTTCTCCATGAGTGCACACAGTGCCGAATCAGTCTTAATATCGCCTGGGGTACATACAGCCCCCCACCCCACCCCACCCCTCCTCACTCCTCTCTATTACAATATGAAGCTGTTACGGAAAATGCCATTTTGTTCCCGACTCTAATTGCAGATTAAAGACAAAAAGTGGGTCCGGCAGATGAAAATGTCACTACTTTGTCACTTTGCTTTCTGAAGAACGGATCCACTATTAGCCTCACGTCGCGGCCTTCAGAGCAAATGACTGTTTGAAGGCAGCGGGGGCCTGTTGCCATATGGCACGAGACAGCGACAAAATTGAATAAACAGAGGAGATTTGCGAAAACAACGCAGCAGGAGTGCATCATTAGACAGCAGTTGTCCGTGATAGAGACTGCAATTCAAATAGGCAGAGGGGTCACACAGAGAGTAACAAAGTGTGAGGATCAGTGTGAGGGCTGCCGTAGTTAATTCTTACACCGCTCGCTCCCCCTCCAGCTACGGAGCAGCGGCGTGCATATAGCTACAGTATGTTCCCACTCAAGCTGTTTGCCATCTTTCCATAGTGATGGAGGGTTAACTCCTCCGAGTGATGATGTGATGCATTATTTATCGTGGTGGGGAAAGTGTCTTGTGCGAGTGGCTCCTATCTCTGGGAGGCCAGAGGTCGCAGGTCAGGGCAGGCCTTCAGGGATGAGTTAGGACACTTCGTCGAGGTCAGAGGTTGGTAAAATGGAGTGAAACTTATTTCAACTCAAACTTTCCAAATCTTTGCAGCCAACGCTCTCCTCAGTCGCAGTCCAACTTGTTTTAAGTTGATACAATGTTGCACATAGAGAAGATTTCATGTGAATCACAATCAGATGCAATGCAAGGAATTAAACTTTAAAAGATGGTTGGTCACGCCATGGTGTCGTTCAGCTGGTTGAGGGACAGTTAATAAAGTTATTTATTAGTATTTGCACACCTACAGTCCAACAATAAACCCTACCTTCATCTTTATGATTAAGTTCAACCAGTCCAGGCTGCAGTTTGTGGTGCTGTTGAGTTGTGACAGACAACACAACATCAATAAAACAGTGTTTTCATACACAGACGGTGTTTATCTCCCATAGGGAGGCTGCTGCAGAGCCTTGTAGCGTTTTGGATTTGTGTTTTGATCGGAGACAAACAGCAAGCACGGGTCACAAGACCGGAAGTGTTGCCTGATGTGTTCATGAATAGATCCACTGGCCCCATTGTGGGAGAATCTTGAATCTGATCGGGTGTCTCAGCCTGCACAGGTGAGGCGTGAGCTCGGCAGCTGCTTTTACATAAGAATCAGTCAGGGATGGACGTGTGCATACATGCGCACGTGTGCGTGAGTTTACTCCGTACACAATGCTCTAATGGTTGTTTGATCAGGAACAGATTGCTTGTAGGCTCCAGCACATCAACTCAAAGTAGGTCAATAAAAGCAGGTTGACTGTTTCAGTTCACCGTTCACAACTCTAATTCTTCCGCCCCCAAATACTATAGCTAATTTTAAATCATCAGGGCCACTGATGTATTTGGGTTAGGGTGTCACACCTTTCCACATTCTCAAAGATTTATATTTCACTGCTCGAAAAAGCATCTGGAGCCTAATAAAACCTAATGTGACCACAGCTCGGGGCACATTAGCTCAGCCATCTCATTACATCTATGAGTCATCGCTATCAGCATCATATCAGATCAATTCAAGCACAGTCATTGGTGTTTTTTTTGTTTTTTTTTTGTCTGATTATCTTTTATTTCTTCCTCCTATAAAGGAAATTGGCCAAGAAGCGTAAGGAGACGCTGAACAGCACCCGCCAGGAGATGACCGTGATGGTCAACTCCATGGACAAAAGCTACACGGAGCAAGGGACCAACTGTGACGAGGCGCTGTCCTTCATGGACACGCACAACCACACGCTGAACACCCGGAGCGAGTGCGCGCTCACGCTCAACGGCCGCAGCGAGTGCGCGCTCACGCTCAACGGCCGCAGCGAGTGCGCGCTCACTCTCAACGGCCGAAGCGAGTGCGCGCTCACTCTCAACGGCCGAGGTAAGACGGTGCCGCGTCAGCCTACCTGCCTTTTACACACACACACCGAGCAGTTTGTTTGTCAGGTGAGACAGGGACGACCTAAAAAGTCAGGACGGATAGACAACATTTCAAGAGCAACACTGTCCGTGTGACTTTTCTTTCTATTACCCTGATAAAGATATTTTGTTTTACCATTTACCACGTCCAGTTTCATAAATTAGTGTTGGAAATTGATCTAAATATCTCTTTGTTTTTCAGTTTCCGCCTTGTCCTGACACTTCATTCAGTCCGAGCGGATGATTTGACAGTAATTTTTGTAGCTTTTTGAAAAACGGCCCTTTGTTAGCAGCGGCGGTGTTCGTCAATGGGGAGCCGACTACTTTAAAACACTTCCAACAGAGTTTACTTTGATTTGATGGGAAACACTTTGATGTGATTTTTAGGAAGATTTAAAGGGGGATTCATCTTTCTTCACAAGCCCTCGAGGGTTTGTTCTGCCCTTTTTATGCATTCCCTTTTTAAATTTGTTGAGTTTCTCTAATTATTTTTGGTTAAACGAACTAAAAGTAAAGTTAAGCAATGTTAATAATTTACTGTTGGGAGTCTGTCGTTGACACCTGCGCTTTACTCCAGTTGTTTGAAAGTGTTAATAGCCTGAAGGGGGTCTGGAGTTTCTGATCAATAATCCAGGCTGTGAAGTCTGTCGTGAGGTCTTACACTCATCACCGCACTGCCTCCAATTCACAGAGGAAACTCACAACACATACGAGATGTGCTCCGGTGCAACAGCCCGTTAATTTTCTCCGTCCCAGGTTAAACTTAATACTTTGTTGATGGACAGCTCGGCTAAGTCTGCACCCAGAGCTTGACCTGGTATAATCCCAGTCAAAACCATCAGATTAAAACTCCTGTCTCCGCGCCCCTGCAGGGGCTGAGCCCCAAAGATGCTCTGACCTTGATTAACTGTCTGTTAGTGCGGATGTTCAAATCTGGCCCTCTGTCTGCCAGCTCAGATGATTTAAATGCATTACTCTGTACTCCGCCTATCAGTGTAATGCCTCCAATACTGTACCGAAGACCTCTCGCGCTCTCCCGATGACCTTATGTGACTGTCACTTGTGTCATTCTGGCTCAAAACATCATGGCTGTCAGTCTCGTAACCCAAACCCCATTAGACAGTTAGCTGTGTTGATGTTGCGTGATGAGTCCTTAAGATGACAAACCAGCAGGGAGCTGACATTTACTCTATCCCCCATATGAATATACACTCTGAACTTATATTTACTCAAGCATGTAGCTTTGATACGCTGCTTCATACTCGCACTGCTCCACATTTCAGGGGGGCTGTTTTTACTCCATGTGACTGTCTAGTAAAATATGTTGTACCCTAATAAATTCAAACACACAACAGTATGACGTAGTTAAAATAAGTTAATTAATTAATAACCAAAACAACTAAGCAACAAAAATGCCAAAAAGCCATTCTGAATATTTGTTGGTTTTCTTTATTTTCTTTATCTGAATCTAATATCTTTTGGGTTATGAACTGTTGGCGACAAAACAAGATGATTAAGGTTGGAATATGTCAGTAATATTTTATATTATCATATAAAATATCATATCATAGACCAGGGGACTATTATTATCTTTATTATAACAGGTTATTGTCAGGTTAACAGGTGACATGTATTTAGACTGTATTACAGTTTATTTCCTTCCTTATTTCCAATGTTTTTTACATGTGTTAAAAATTGTTACGTATGTTTTGAGTGATTGTGACTAAAGATTTGCTCGTATCTATGGGAACCTGTGTAATTTTCTATGTAGTTATCTTCCTTCCTGGAAGCTTCCTGGAAGCTTCTTACACGTGGTAAATAGAAAGTCAGGCTTAGAGTTTGTGCTGGATAAAAGCGTGCAGTACCACACATGCGGGATAAGAACTGTGATAAACACAAAGAGAGCTGGAAAACATGAACTGAAAGCAACCAGAACTCCTTACAGTACCTCCAGTACGTTTGTGTTTTTATTTATGTTCAGTTCACCCACATCACAACACATTTTCTCACCCACCTCTGTACTGTACTCTCGGAATAGTCTCTTCACCATTAGGCCGCTGATTACCTTGTGTTATGTTCTTTCTTTGCGTCTCTAGCTGGATCATCACCTTCTTCCTTCACACTGCCCAAAGCCAACACTCTCAGTACTTCCATCCCCACCAACTCCTACTACCCAGGTAAACACACACTGTACTCCTCACGCTAATCCTGTATGTCAACAGAGAAGTGCTCACTGTACAAACAGAGGAGATGTTGAGTGAAACCAGAATGTGTGAAATTCAGCCGTCGTGAAACCTGCAGAAGTGTTACGGTAAATTAATAAGACACAATGTTTTCAAACAAAGTGTTCATGAGTTTTAGGTTCTATTTTTATGTAAAGTACAGACTAAAACGGTAATGTGCACTTTGAATTCACCTCATGAAGTTAATATGTGCTTTAGAAATTAGAAAAACGGTTTCACAAATGAGACGGGAGATAGATAAATAGACTTCCGATGGGTTTGCACGCTGCTTCATCTCCGGTTATAACACAAAGTTTTTTCTATCACTTCACCGAGATGGAATTTAGCTGTTCAATTAAAACTTCTCTGAATAGTACGCATAATTGTGTGTCTTATGTAATCAGATTACAGCTCATTGATTAGATGGAGTAAAGGGCAGCTAGATTTATAATCAACTAAACTTAGTGAGTAATTAGGTTTTCTGGTTTCTTCTTGTTCTGCTGTTTGGCAAGAAACCAAAAAACTGTCCCGTGATTTTCTTTATTTATTTATTTTGTGATTGTTTTTTATTTGTGGAATTATCTTTTATTTACTGCAAACTCTCTTTCCTCCTCCAACTTCTGCACTTGTTATGGGGGTATGAGCAGATCCTTTTGTGCCAACTGCTATCTTAGGTGAGACACATTTCCTTTTCCCATTACTGTTGATTATTTATTCTTACTTCTACACTGAAGAGAATCACGTTCATAAGATGTCTGTTTGAAGACTTAACTGTGAGGACAGAAAAAAAAAAAGCACAGATTTTTTTTCTTCCCATTTTTGGTTTGGTTGGCTCTTTTTACTAAAGATGGCTTCCTCACCTTCATACCTGCCTGCTGCTTCTCCCCCCTTTTACCCTTCCCTTCCCTCTCTCCTTCCCCCTTCCTCCTTCCTCTCCTCCCCCCGTCAAACAAGGGGGCTCTCCCGGGCTGAGGCTGGCTTCACTCCATCCCATCCGCATTGCGTGTCGTGCGTGTGATGTCACATACATGTTTGACCTCTCATATGCATGGACAGACATGTGGACTGGATGTGGGGGGAGTGTCTAAGGGGGGGCAAACATGGGCGGGGAGGGCGGTGGGGGGGGGCAGTTGGCCCCGGCGCCGAGGCTTACAGCGTGCTGAAGCCGTAGTAGCTGCACTGAGACACAAAGCAGAAATTAAACAGTGTGAGAGGCTCTCTCGTAGCCCCCCCCCCCCTCGCCAAAAAAATTCCAAAACGGGGATGCGTTCGGTCTGAACATCTGAAGTCTTGCATTAGCTGTGCTGCCCTCCCCTCCCTCACCCTCTCTCCTCACTATGCATTTTAACTCCCCTCCCTCCCTCCCTCCAAAACAACAACCTTTTCTATTATTCTTTTTAATGTCGCTCCCCCTGCCTTTGGCTAACTGCTAGTGACCTACTTGTTTTTGTTTTGGTTTTTTCGCGAGTGTTTATTCATCCTGTTCGGTGATAAAATAGAATTATAAAAAAGCATTTTGTTCTCCTGTTAATTATTACTGGCCTTTGCGGAATATGCAGAGCAACCCAAAGTGCAGCATCTTAAACAAGCAGGCGCTTTTTTTATACCAGCCGACCACATAATGCAGCTACTAAGTGGGGCACTGGAACTGTAATAATTTAATACTCAAGGCCGAGAAGAAAGACGCAATAAGCAGCTCTGCTCCAGCTCCACCGCAAGCACCCTGGCTGTATTTACAAGTACACAACTTCATGTCAGGGGCTTACATTTCTTCACATTAGTGCAACTTAAAGCGGCGTCTTTCATCATCAGTGCAGTGACAGCTGCTTATGTTAGTTCCACATCTAATGAAGCGCGAAACAATTAACATGAAATTGCGGCAGCCAGAAAAGGTTACATGCTTTCGGTTGTGACACGTTCAGTCACAGCATTGTCTCATCAGTCGAGGTTAATGATCAAAACTGATTAGATCACAGAGGATTGGTAATGTTTTTGATTTCGCCGCACACTCTTATTTCAAAAGAAGAAGAAGAAGAAGAGAAATGGTATAAATACAGGTGTCGCCACACCAGCACATGCAAATATAATTATAGCAATTAGAGAGAGAAATTCTAAATGTCAGAATACTCAAAAAAATAATTGGCATCATTAAAATATGCAAGTCACAGATCTGAAACAATTACAGCTTGTTCCAGAGAATCCCAGTATCTCACCATTATTCCCTCCCTTACAGTCCATGACTTCCTTGTTTCGTTCTTTTACTTTTTGTCTTGCACTGTTGAAATTGCCCCATCCATCCACTCAACACCCCCCCCCCCCCTTGACTAGGCTTTCTATCTAGGCAGTCTGGACTGAGACAGGCATGTGATCTTGCCCTATAGCGTAGCTCTAAAAACACACTACTGTAACAGGTTCTCATGCTGTATTGTTGCTTATCCCCTCTCTCCTCTCTCTTCTCCTCTCTTTCTCTTTACATACATAACCTCTTATGTATCTGCTATCTAAAAAGTGCCCATTAATGGTAAGTTTTCCCAAGTGGGCCCTGGGTTGGGGGAAGGAGGTGGTGTTTACTCAGAAAGCAAGCCGACAGTGAGAGGCTGCTTCTGACATGGACATTACGACATTTATTGCATGACCAGTGGACATGTTAGCATCTCACCACCCTCCGTACCGTACCACCAAGCCACCATTAGCCTAGCATGGTTAAAGTACGTACAGTGCCCCATTGGCAGCATCACCTCATGCATTCTCCTCCCATCTACGCTTCCCTCCTGTATTTTTTTATTTTGTTGTTGTTGTTTTTTTTGTTAATTTTTTTTTCAGGTTTGATTTATTTGATTTTTTTTTTTTTTTCATTTTTCGGGGGGAAGAACCGGGTGGCAGGGGTTGAATCCACGCTGTGTCTGTGTGATGCTTCTGACGGTGCCTGCTGCAACATGCTCACTGTGGCCCGCCGCACACCGCCCACCCCCGCCTCCGCCCCCCCTGCGCCCCCACCCCCCCCCGCCCCCACCCCCCCTCCTCTCACATCCCTCCTCCTTCATGTTTCTGGACACCCTCCATCGTCCGCTGGCTCCCCCACAGCATCTGTGCCTCATGTCTGCCACTGTCTGGATTACAGTATGAAAGAGCTGGACTGGACTCTGACTCTCAATGTGAGCCGCAGCCCAAACCAGCATACTGTACTGCCAGCAACGACAACAACAAAAAAAAAAGAATAAAAAGTAAACTTGTTGTTTTACAGCATCTTCATGTGGATTTTTACAATCGCTCTACACTGTTTCCTGCAGTCGAGGGCCACCTTTTATTCTGACAGTAGCCATATTAAATGCTAATAGTGTAAGCGCTAAGGGGCCTCGTATTTTAATGGCTATAGGCTGTCTTACAGTATAGTAGGCCTGTAATATTAAACATTTTGTAGCCACACACTGAGACAGATGGACCTGAACCTTCCCACCACATGACTCATCCTATTACTCAATGATGTTGTGTTGTTGTGACCATCCATAACAAACAGATTACTAGTTGAGAATTGTTTGTCAATCTGGAGGGTGGTGACATAATGCTTAACAGTAAATGAGATAATGTGCCATCTGTTAATGTGTGAGTGAGACACGAACCGGTGTGACTGACAACACCTGAGCAAATGAATCAGCTTTACATGTCGATAAATTTAGAAAACCCCGCCGCCATTTACTGCTTCAAAGCATTATGTCGCCCGTGTGTATGAATATATGGATAAATCTCCCAACGCCGGCTCCTACCTCTCCATCCTGACCTGCTCTGGCCTGTCCCCTGTCTTTGTCTCCCCCACAGATGAGAGCCAGAACATGGGCAGCGACACCAGCAGCCTGGTGCAGTCGCACACTCACTCGCTGAGGAAGCGGGAGCCGGTCGACGTGCCGTACCAGACGGGTCAGCTGCACCCGGCGATCCGCGTCGCCGACCTCCTCCAGCACATCACGCAGATGAAGTGCGCCGAGGGCTACGGCTTCAAGGAGGAGTACGAGGTAGGCAGGACGCGACCTGGCTGTCGCCCTCCCTCGCTGTGAAGGTTGCAGACACGTATAAAGCCTGGTGATAGACTTGTAACATCTCCACAGAGATTCTTGAAATGTTTATCAGTCTAATACAAGGCTTCATCTGTGTCAGTCCCGTGTCTCTCTCTCTGTCTGTCTGTTCTGCACCGCACAGCACAACTGTTTTGCTTCTCCCCAGATGCACTTTTACGATAAATTGTTAATGCACCCCGTCTCAGTGTGTTTACGGTGTGATTCGTTTTGTTGTTCATCTGTTCCTTGTTGTTGTTTGCAGCGATTCTGCGTGTGTGTGTGTGTGTGTCAAATGCTGCTGTCCCAGTTCCCCTCGGAGGCTGAACCCCAACATCAAATACAAACCTCCCCTTCTCCACACACACACACACACAGACAGTGTAAGGAACAGCTAGTTGTGTGTTAGCCGTGTCCCCCCCCCCCTTCCTTTCTCTGAATTGGGCCCGATTAGGCTCCTGCGATGGCAGCCTGCTGCTCTCTTAAGACTGTTGTCACACAGCAGCGTTCATAATCTGACACCATGCCTTTCGCTGACACCAAAACAAAAGATTTTGCCCCAGAAGAGCATCACTCTCATTTCCTGTCATTAGTGCAATAGGCTGGCGGAGCTTGGCGGCCGTCCAGGCTCTCCGCTGTCCCTCAGCAGCAGCACCAGCCAGCCTCCACTCACCCCGATGCCACGCAGTAACAGACTGGCTTCAAGCTGCCACTTCTTCTCATCTGTATAGCTTCAGTTTATCTTATCTGACGTCACGCCGGCCCTTTTCACTGATAGCATTGCCACTTTAGTCTCACGTCTTTTGTCTTTATCACCGATCCTCAATTTCTCTTTCTTAACTTGCATCCCTTCTTTTCCCTTCACGCTCTGAACACTTTTCCTGCAGCTCTTCTGTCCTCTGTCTGATTTACTTATCTACATCTCCTACCTTCTTTCTCCTCATCTCCCTCCCTGCAAACTTCTACCATGTGTGGGGGCCAGATTTATCAGTAATTAACTCCCCCACTTCCCGCTCATGACTGCAGAAATTAAATAATGCAGCCTCCCGTTGCTACCTGCAGCATCGGATCATTGAGGGTCTGGAGTGCTTTAGGCTGCCCTCCGGGCCTAATCCATTATGGATATAGGTGTTTTGGGTTCATGCGTCCGGCATTGGGTGGATGCATGACAGTCAATCAAAAGGAACCAATGCCGTAACGAACAATTGGCCCCCCCGTCCCCTTACCCTGCTGTCACCTAGCCGTCTGCAGCCTTTTTCAAAAGCGATGCTTAAAGTGTGTAACGGAGCTCATTCTCACTTGGCTAGAGCGATTCATTTGTATGTTGTGTTCCACTGCTGTCTTCTCTATATCAATCTGTCTTAAGGTCAATGCCCTTTTTAACCGTTTATTTCTGATGATGAGATTGGAGCCTAGTGCACCTCTAAACCTGTTGACTTACACTGTACTATATCTCTCTCTGACCCATGCTTCTTGTTATTCTGTACGTTAACTTTGGATCAGATAAACGAGGTAAGCCAATACTTTTGGTTATTTGTGAGTTTTTTTGTAGCTGATATCACAAACCTGACAGATTGATGGCGCCCTGTGGGATTACGACATCTCACATCTGTGATCCAGTCTGAAAAGGGCATTTACCAACAGAAGCTACGCAGAGTTAGCAAAGCATTTGACATCAGATGATGAAATGTGTGAAAAAAGTGACATTTTTTTTGTTAATTTTGTCTTTATAACATCACTGTGGAATGTGTTTTTTTCCCCATAATAAGAACATTAAGCTCCATAATACCACCACAACATGACTCTGATGTTTCGTTATAAAGCTTTCTAGAAGCATACCTCATCAGTGTAATTAAAAGAAACGGCCAGAATGGAAAAAGTTGGACTCAAACCAGCAATTACTGACATTGTACAAGTTCATTTCAAATGCAGATGTGGGTCAACAAATCCATTATTAGCCAAACCAGTCAAATAAAAAGGCTAATTTACATTTTAGACCAAACAGATGGTTTGACCACAAACTGGAAAACGCCACGACAAAAGGACTGTGCATAACACGTCACACTTTGCATGTCGTATACTTTGCCAAAGCTTTATAAACTATAACGATGCATGTCCAGATTCTTCTGCACGTTTGAGTGAGCAGAAAACAAGTTCTTAAGTGTTATGTTGTCGTTGCATTCCGCTTGTTTTCAGCTTGTTTTCATGTGGAGGGTCATGTTGTTGCATCTAGCCCACTGTGAGAATCCAGAAACTCTTTATAAGCTCCAACCACAAATGAACACTAGTCAATCTGAATGAGTCTCCTTTTCTCACACCGTAAATGAATTCAGAAGCATCTCGCTAAACAATGCTGCTTCTTTCTGTCTCCATCCTGTTTTTATTTGTATTTTTTTACTTTGCTACGGTGTGTATGTCGAGTACTCTGTTGTTGCCGTACGTTGGTTTTTCCCATGATGATTGAATACACAAAAAGTAGTATGTTTTTCACTTACAGTAAGTGGTTACAGGCAGGAGGAGGGGAAAAAAAAACAGCATAGCAGATAAATTGGGCCGGGGACTGGAGTACAGCAGGTAGCCAGTAATTAAAAACATAGAAAGTTGGATCTGAGCCAGCAGGCATAATTTGAGGATGGTGAAAAACTACCCGCAGATGCACTAAAGTTAAGTACAACACCGACCTTTGCTACAAAATAGTTTTTACAGGTGGAGCCATCCATTGTTTTTCAATCACTGTCTGATGAATTTTAAGGAGCTAATTACTCTGAGTATGGAAATATAGCCTTTAAATTCAGAGCCTTCATATAATCTCTGCCTCTTGGGAACTGCTTTATCACCATAATTAGCCTTTTTTTCCCCTGAATTCAGGATCCAAACAGCCTAACAGAGGAGTCAGGCTGTAGCGCCTGAGACAGGCAGGGTCACTCAGTTTAAGAGAGAAGTGTTATAAAGTTGCCAGGTAACGCCTCTCGGCTTGAAGATGATTTGTCTCCAGAAGCTTGATATTAGACCTTTATCCTTCAGAGTGACAGAGGGAACGACATTGGCCCGGTGAATTTACTCAAGACGTACTGCCACAGGAGGGAGAGGCCTATATAATCCGTCTCTGAGACATGCTTCCATCTTCTCTGGAAGGATGGGACATATTTTTAGCATATTAAAGCTGTTTCTCAGTGAAATCACTAATCCTTAGGACTTAATACAGGAATATGTCCTTGTGGCGTGTCGGAGAGACCTTTTATTTGCTAGACAAACGGCCTGCTGCCTGCTGTAGCACCGAGATGAATGAAACCATCAAGTCCTAGAACACTGATGATTGAAGACAAAGCGTCCCCCCGCTCTCTCAGACTGGCTCTCCACGCTAAAAGGAACTCGAACAATCTGTTTAACTTCCGATAAATGCCCCCGAATCTTTCCTCGCAGAAGGCCTGCGTTTTAATGTATTAGCTGACTTTTCAAATGTGCATTAGCTGCCTATCAAAAAGCCAGAACAATAACATGTTTTTGTCCAGGCTAGTCTGCTCGGAGCCAAACCCCACCCGCCCCTGCTGAACAGCGGTGGACTGGCAGTGGAGATGTATTTTCATAATTTGGCTTAATTGTGCCTGGTGTGCCATCAGAATGGAAATCTCCCCAGCGAGAGATGATAAATATTTCATGAGGGTAATCTGAGAGGAGCAGTTTTGATCTGCAGACGATGAGCTGGCTTTATTTTTCCCCGCAACGAGCTGATTGAGTCCTTCAGATGAGGCAGACAGACAGCCGCTGCGGTGGCTCCGCCCGGCAGAGCGGCGCGGGGGGAGAGGTTTGAGCATGACACCCGCCGCCTCTGCCCTAATGGCATTCGCTGTTTGACACAGCTCCCCGGGATCCACCATGCTCTCTGTGTCTCATGTCTAATAATGATGTGAATATATCTCTCTCCATGTCTTCCTTTCTATTGCCAATGTTCCCTTCCTGGGTTTTTTTTTTTTTTTTTTGAGCTGAAAGAGGAATGCTGTGTTCTTTAGTCTGGTTATCATTTACGAGTGCTCACACATGACACCACATTTCATCTCCCCCCTCTCTCTGTTTTGTGTTTTCTGTCTTTTCAGAGCTTTTTTGAAGGACAGTCTGCTCCGTGGGACTCTGCCAAGAAGGATGAGAACCGCATGAAGAACCGATACGGGAATATTATTGCATGTGTGTACAAAGCACCTCCTGAGCGCTCATGAGTTTTTGTGTGCCGTTCCCATTCTTCGGGCTGATTTATTGGCCAGGCTTGTGACTCTGGATAACTATAAGCTGCTCAAACAGAGTTTTATTATCAGCCAACGAGAGCAGCTTTGACCTTTCCAATCTACTTTTATATTCATCTTCCCGCAGTGTCTTTTCAGTTGTGAGAAATAAGCCGTGACAGCGTACGGCACATGACTACGTGGCCTCTGCATTGTTTACAAAAATGTTGAATTTCACGATTAATTCATGTTAAAAAAATTTGCTGAGAAATGCTGATTGGACAGATTTTTTTAACCCTCTTTATTCACTGCAGGAAAAGCTTTAAGGATTTCCTTAAAATGACTTTAAAGTTGCATTATATAAAAAGAGTACCCTAAATTTGAATATGTGAATAATCTAGAGTCACAGCTGCATAATTTTCATTTCACTGACATGCCCAACTACACATCTGTCCTTATTCACAGTAACTGTGTTGTGGTTTAGCCTGTTTAGTGCATTATGTTCTCACTCCATTCTCACTCCTGACCTTATTAACCATTTAATGACGGTTTATAAGGTCTTCCATCGAGCGAGGTTTTAAACTGACAGCGGCGTCATTGCGTGTGTCATGCAGACTCAGTCACGTGACAGCGGCCATTCATCAGCCATGTTGCATTTCTACAACTCTGTTTTTATTTGTGGCGCAGTATGATGCTAGTCCGTTCGTTCACCCACTCCTCTCCCCACCGTTCCTCTGTTTTACTGTCTGTCCCTCTCCCTCCTTTTCTTCTCCTGTTGCCCTCGTTAATATGATTAATTCAGCGCCGGTTTCTTCCTCTCTGCCTCTCTTCCAGATGATCACTCCCGTGTCAGGCTGCAGGCCCTGGAGGGGGAACAGAGCTCCGATTACATTAATGCAAATTACGTTGATGTAAGTACACACACCAGCCAGCGCCACCAACGCAAAGGTCACTGCGTTTCCTCTCGGGGAGAGAGAGGGCGCTGGTGCAGACGTCGCGGGGGGCCTGAGGGACAAAGCAGCCCCTGCTGCCTGCCCATCATATCCACACATACATGCAAGACACACACACACACGCACACGGTGCCTTTATATTCAACTTTAGAGGACTGCTGTATCACTCTATTCATTGGATGTATTAAGAGGAATGAAGATCAGAGGCTGACAGCGCTGGGAGAGAGAAAAGGCAAACCAGCACACAGGGGAAACTGAGGTTATAGTTTTGGACTTTACTTTGAACAACAGTGTGAACACACTGTGAGAACCAAAAAAGAGAAGAAAAAAGAGAAGTTCCATGGATGATTAATTCATTAAAAAGTTAGAGCGATGGATGAAACTGCAAAAAATTCATAGACAATGCACAAAAAAAGAGCACAGTACGGCGCCTTGAACATCACAAAGAAGCAAATAAATGGACAGAAATTAGCTTAAAATAAGTTCAAGACAAAGATTCAGCAATCTTTTCTAACTAAATGACAAGAAGGTCATCAACTGCTATCACAAAAATGATTCAGATTGGCTGCTCTTAAGATATAATTTAAGGTAACCACTTGGTCGAGCTTAGAGAGATAGTAGATAGTCGTCGTCATAAAAAAGAACATCGCTCTCCGGTGTCAAGGTCTTTGTACACTAACCATCCGCATCAATCTCCTCCATGAGATGTTTTGTAACCTGATAACAAAATCACACAACTGCTGCCTTTTGCTTCAACAAGAGGACAGTCATTACTTGCGCAATCATCGTCACGTCTGGTCATTTTAAGCCACTGAACAGACAACCAGTTGTTGTCACTTTCTGGTGAAGACACAGCCTCACTCTGCTTCGCATCCACGAAGAGCGGCCGCTTTTCCCTCCACCGTTGGACAGACTAGTGGTTGAAAGTACACGCAGCATTTATCTGAAGAGGTTCTGTTGTACGTCTAACCACAGGAAAGCACTCACATGCTACTCGAGCATACCTTTTACAGTAGGTAAAAGTCATTAAAAAGTGGCGTGAGACATGCCTATCGTTGAAAAACAGATCCAGCCCACTTAGCTCGCACAGTATAGGACCTCCTGATCTGACCTGATTTGGTGTTGATAGCAGTGTTAGTAGCAGGATGTGTCCAGTCACAGCAGCTCATTGGCCTCTTTGAGCAGATGCTTCCGCTCCATGTGTAATGGCCTGGTGATGTACCTGACTCCCTAAGTGGTTTTCTGCTCGAGAGAGAGAGAGGGAGAGAGAACTCTCACTCCGTCTCCCATCTTCTCTTCCCCCGCCCCTCTAATGTGGTAATTTGTAATCTCTTGTTACGCTTTCAAACATAAATTCATAATGCAAGGTGTGCCACGGCAAATGCAGGGGGCTTAAATTATTTACCTTTCCCACTATTCAGTTTATGGCCCATTATGCTGCGAAAAGGGGCGCTGCGGAGAAGACTCTTACAATAGACAGGCCCCCATTATAAGATAAGAGTATACGCATATTAAAGAGGGTCCTGATTGAAAAGGATTTCCACTGCTCTGCCGGCTTCATTGAAAAAGTGCTTAGTAGAAATGCAGGCAGATGGGTAATGATGTTTTTGCTCTTCAGAAAGCTTTTTAACACATCTAGAAGCTTGTCCTGCCCAATAAACTCTTATGTGTCGAACATTTCCCACAGTGTTTGTTATTGTACTCTATTATACTGCCGATTATTTCGAGTAAGCAGAACCAGCCGGGTACGTTTCTTTTCTCTGCAGCTGATTGAGTATTTTTCTAAGCGTTTAGGAGGCAGCACAGTGTAATAGCCTGTTGTCTGCAGAGTTGTGTTTTTGCGGGGTGCAACGAGGTTGGCTGGGGTTGTTCGGGATGCACTGAAGTAATGCAGTGATGTGCAACAAGAGCATTCAAGTGCAGAACATATGAAGGAAACATGTTTGCAGTTTTGTTTGTATTGAACATACATTACCTCAGGCAATGGTCTCTCCCTTCAATAGGTACCCCTGACAAGTAAAGCATAATTAATGATAATTGATGTTGGTTAATGGAAAGTTTATGGTCGTGGTCAGAAATGTGCAAAACCTGACATCTCGTCTCATGTTCACTTTTTTCGTCGTTCCCTGCAAGTGTCTGTGACCTGAAACTAACATGCACAGTCTAACTATTAACATATTAGTGACTTTTACAACAGTTGTTCCCAACTATTTGGATTTTTGACCCCTTTAAACGAATCGGCTTCAACAAGTATCGACGTGACCTGTGAGGAGTTTGACCAGAGGCTGATTTATTTCTGTTTGGAGGTAAAAGTATCCAAGAAAAATGAGAGAGAGGTTCCAATACGGCTAATGATGACCCTTGTGGTTTTAGTTTATATGCATTAGTTGTGTATAATCAGCAACTTTTTCACTCATTAATTATCATGCAGAAACCAAACAACTAACTGAATAAATGTGGAGCTTTCAGGGCCTCTCGTTTCTCACTTTGCCCCTCTGACTTTTTTGTAACCTGAGGATGTTACGCGTTCGCTTAGAGGAAGTGTATTTGGTAAAGCAAATAAGTAATACAGAAATGTATTTTCTAGGTGATAGGGTTGCTACCCCAGATTTGTAGAAGTGCGCTATCTAAGGATATTCAGCCTGAAAATACAAATTTATGCCCGCAGGCGAAAACATTTGATGCTGCATATTTAAATATACAACACAAGAATTAATGCAAATGATCATTGTAATAAGCAATGCAGCAAAATACAGAGAGCATAACACATATTTAATTCTCCTTTAGTAATTTACACATCCCGGGAAACAAAGCCCGTTCAATTAATAATTTCAACGTGGACATTCCTGCGTTTGTGTCTTTGTGTCGCTCACGAAGAAACGCTCTCATGTTAACGTGCGTCTGAAAAGCCGCTGGTCCGTTTATAGTAAGCTCTACTCACCTGACAGTCACTGTCAGGGCCTTCCTTTCTTCCTGCCTCTCCCTCTCTAATCCGACGGCGTACTGGGCCTCCACTTTACTTGACAGAACTTACATGAAAGCGCAAACAAATCTCCTCCTCAGTCCAGAGATAAAGAAGTCATTAAAAATGGAGGACAGTTGAATAGCTGAAAGAGCCCTGTGGATGAGAGAGAGAGTGAGCAAAATATCCTTTGTGTCTTTCTCCCTTCATTGGAGGAGCGTTAATCACAGTCCAAGTTAAATTGAATATGAGGGAGATAAGCAGAGCAGCAGGGATGGGTGGAGAGAGAGGGGGGAGAGAAGACAATCAAGAGGAGGCAGGGCCTGGGAAGAGCCTTTAAGTCCTAATGTTTTGTTTCCTGCCTCATATCTCTAGAGAGAAGACAAGGAATTGGACAAATAAAACTTGAAGGGATTAGAGTAATCCGTGAGACTAGGGGCCTATTGTGAAGATCAGTGCTGTTAGTTGTATCTTGGGGATTATCAACACTTTGGCTGCTTACTCCAGAGGTGTGCCGCATATAGAGTGTGTGACGGAGAGTGTTTATGCATCTTATATCCTGCAGCATCCATCACTAGATTCCAGTCTTGCTTTTTACACACACATATACACACAGAGAGAGAAACAAAGACCTGAATGGGTGTACAGTAGTGAAAACAGCTGGCAGCCTGACTATGCACAG
Organism: Nibea coibor; assembly: GCA_023373845.1. Classification (NCBI taxonomy): domain Eukaryota; kingdom Metazoa; phylum Chordata; class Actinopteri; family Sciaenidae; genus Nibea; species Nibea coibor. The sequence continues at coordinate 5,880,512 of CM041725.1, forward strand.
GATTTCGGGAGGGCGGCGCACGCATTTCTCAGAAAACAGTTAAGGTGGAGCGGTGGCGATGTTTGTTTTCGCTGCAGAAACATCTAACGCAGCAAGCAGCTGTTAACTGGGATTGCATGCAGTTTAAATCTGTTCCGCGCAGCGGCGTACGTAGCGTGAATTGTTTGCGATATAGAGATAAACTTAGTTTGCGTGCAGGGGTCAGCCTGCGCCAGGAAACAGATTAAATATCAAAGCCTTCCCGAGCCTCACCACAGCTGGTCTTTTTCACAGGTAGGAGGGAAGTGAAAGTGAAGTGACTTATGTTCTTTTCTCTTTCCTCTTTTTGTTCTCTTCTCAGGGCTACCACAGGCCAAATCACTATATTGCCACTCAAGGTAAGAATAAAACTTTCTAAAAATGGCTAAGACACACCGGGTTGGAATGTGTGGGTGATGAGAATTTCAAGCTTTTCCATTTGTTTGAGGGGGGGTGTGGATGTGTGCAGGTGTTTGGTGAATATCTCTATGAAACATCCCCATCGTTGTTTACATGCTCTCTCGCAAAGTACTGTTTGATGATCAGTCAAGTGTGTGTTCAGGGAATCTGGTACCGCTCACTGCACACACACACACACGCACCGACACATACTTATGGACCTCTGAGCGCGCAGAGCGGCACGTTTTCTCCCTCTCTGTCTCTTTCCTCTTTCCTTCCATCGGTGGTGTGGGAGCGATTAATCAAGCAGTCTGGGAGCGAGCTGAATAAATAAATGGATTAGCTGACATGTACAGGCACATTTTGTCACTGTGTTAATCTGGCCGGCAGATTCACGGGGCGAGGAGCACTTACCGTGACCCCAGAGGTTAAGTCTGATTGATGGTTAATTGTTATGAATTTTTTGCGTCGAGAGCCTCTCTCCCACACAACAGGGCTGCATGCATGCATGGGGATTTTCACACCACTTTAGAGGAAAAAAAAAATCAGTGGAGGAAGGAAAGAAAAGAGGAGAGGAAAAAAAAAAGAAGAGGCGTTTTTGCGAAGAGGCCTTAATGGATTCACAATCTGCTTTGGCGGAGCTGGGAGTTGCATAATTACCTGTTTATTAGTGCATTGCCTCTCTTCCTCAGTGTCTCAATTAAAACAACCCTCTGTTTGCTCTTACTTTAGAAAGAGATGGCATACCAATCAGGAAAGCGGCCTGCTCGGTGGTCAGTACGTACCAGGTGCCGCGCGTGCAAACACTCCGAGCTAGGCCGTCTGTCAAGTGCTGACGCTCTCCTGCGGGGCTGCAGTTCACAAAAACAAGCCACTTTAACAGTATTTCAACTGTATTATTATGACTTCTATAATTGTCCCGTATTCATTAAGAGCATTCCATATTTCATTTAAAAATATGCATATGGAGATCAGCAGTCAAAGAAATATTGCAAACAGAAGCCCTCTCTAAGATGAAAAGCAGGAGAAGCCAAACGTGTTTGCGTTCAAGTTAATTAGCCCCTGTTTTCTCATTGAGCTCGCATAATAAGTCCTCATTTTCCGTCAACTGTATCGCGAGCACGATAAGGCTTTTCACCGCGTAGAGCCATCCAGTACGAAAAAGAGGGATGTGTGTGTGTGTATGTGTGTTGAAACATCTGTATTCTCTAGGAGAGCAGGCCCTTTTATAATTCATCATCAGCTCCGGCAGACTGACAGGAAGGAAGGCTCAGTCTGCTGACACTGAGGCAAAGAGCAGCCTGAGATGATAGGAAAGCCAGACACAGACCTGTCTCTCTCAGTCAGACAAAGTGCATACTGTAGCACCTGAAAAGAGCACCTGGGCATTGGCACAGTTGCTGAAAATGAGGAAGTAGTCTCTTCTCTCCCCCAGTAAAGTTTTTCAGTGAGTGACACTTCCACTCAAGTCCACCGGGACCAGAGGTAGCTCAGAAAATGATGATACCCACAATTGTGCTGGATAAGCTAAAAAATCGTTGTCATAAATTGGTTGTGGGGGTGGTTGAGGGTGTGCTTAATATGGCAGACGTGTGGGGTAACGTTGTCCCCATTCTCTTACGCTATAAACTACAATGACACTCATTAGTTTGGGGTTTATTGATGAGTCCCTTTGCTCTGTCAAGGTGACGGCGGCAGGTAGAACAGCTGTCACTCCATAAAAGCCTCATCACCCAAGCTCCCCTCCTCATTATGTAGGTCACTCTCTCATCCATGGCTTTTTTTTTTTTTTGCCGCAGCAATACAACAACCGACTCTCACCGATACCAACTGCAGCTCACCTACTTAGCAGATTGAGCGTGTGCGCGCGGCTCAGCCCTCACAGTTCGCCTCCCCGCCTCTCCGTCCGTTTTCATGTCCCGCGGATCGTTTAAATACCCGATCAGACGCGAGCTTCCTCCTGGTGGAGACTGTGAATTACACTGAAGCCGGGGCACAAACAGCTCTGATAAGTCCCCGCATCCTCCTGGTGATGGTGGAAAATATTCATGACGCAGGAAAGGGTTCAATTTCATCAAGCTTTTCCCCTCCGGCCTTCTCTGCTCTTCCCTCCCCTCCTTCACGAGCGCCAAATGTCACCAGCAGCGCAAAAGTTTTATTATTTACAGGTTAACATCTCAAAGCCCACCGGGGGATGAGGGGTGGAAGATGGGAAGAGAGAGAGAGCAAATCCATGATAAGTGAGTGTACATTATGCCAAAGTCTGCTGCATGTAATATTAATGGGAAGGAGAGGAACGTAGCCCCCCGTGTTTGTCTGCGAGTGTGTATGCGCGCACGTTGATCAGGAGTTTTGCGGCGTACCTGGCTTTGGGATTTCTACAGCTGTCACACTCCCTGCTTCTGAAGAGGAACAGGCCTAGTCCCAAAACACAGCGTCTGCTGCAGCAGCATTAGCTCTCTGACAGCTGGAAGAGAAGCTTCTACCGGCGTTCTTCTCCTGTGAAGTGCCTCCTCCAAACTTCTCCAACTAGGCTCCTCGCACGCCGTACAACAAACACCGCTCTCACCTTGTAGTTCCTCAAGTGAGCTCTCAAATCAGTTTCTAAACGAGGGCTCTTTACCGAGATGACTTGAGCACTCTTTTTGTAGCTATCGAGGGCTTATTATTTCAGTTATTTTTTTGTTTTTTAATGCAGAAATGTTTTGATCCTTTAAAAAGCTACATTCTGAGAAATATTCTCATTCAATACGACACAATGACGGAGCTAAAGCTCAAGAGGCGATTAGCTTAGCTTAGCATTAAGACTGGAAGTACATGGAACAAGTTAGCCCTGAAGTCTTAAATCACTACCTCAAAAGATTAAATAACATGTTGCATCTTTATTTGTTTAATCTAAATACAAAAGGACATGACAATACAAATTATTGCAGAAATGAAATAGTAGGTAATAGTTTCATTGCCATTCAAAAAAAACATTAAAAATTCTCGGTTCACGCTCACATTCACACCTGCAGGCAATTTTAGAGTCATAACAGTCGTTATTAAATCAAATTATGACAACACGAGGCTGCTTGCCCCTGTAGAGGAAAGCGTAGATCAGTCGACCAGTGCTGCTTTTTTTGCGTGCTTACGTCGCCCTCTCCATTTTCATATCTCCGCTTTGTGTTGCCTGTGCCATTTTTGAGATGATAATATCTAAAAATAAAATCATTTATCACTTGTTAACTCAGCACTGCAGTGACAATTTGCAGCAGGACACAATGACGACCGCTGGATTCCAGACGGATTTAAAATCTGGCTATTTTTCAGCGGTGGAGACAGATAACAATGAAACTTCCTCTTTCCGATTGTCACCCAAAGTTCAGCTATACTCTTGAATCTCTCCACCACCTCCACATGAAAGCTGTCAAGCTGTTTGTGTTCGAGATGTGTTTGTTCTTCTCTACCTATTCATCAAGAGCCATGCTCACTTCCTTATGACTGTCATCAAGTTCAGCGCTGCTCAGCATCTCCCCCTCACCTATTCTCCATCTCTTCATGCATATGGAAACATAAATTGGCTGCCTGAAGCTTGGCAGGATCCTCCCATTGGATGATTTACCATATAATGGCATGTGCTATTGTGTTACTGAAGTCCTACACACCAGCTGTCCTGCTTCTCAGTCTCCCTCTCCCAAACTTCTCAGCAGCGCATATCCTCCCTCGGGGACGAGTGTAGGAGGAAGAGGAGTGGGTGGTTCAATCATGTTGGGTAGTTATTGGAAAGACTGGAAGTGACTGGAATTGGAGATTGAGGTCCAACAGTTAAAATTGAGTCAAACCACCTCATGCAAAGGAGAGGAGATGTGGGAATGCAAACGGAAGATACAGATTTGTTCCAAATTTCTAGATATCCATTTGGGATGGAAAAAAATATAACAAATTCTCTTTTTTTTTCCAAAAAAACAGCCATTATACTCTGCAAAATGTTCTTGTTTTCCAAAGAGAGACACGTGAACACAAGGGCAGCTGAAATCTGATCGTGGAGATGATGGTTCATTTTGAATCATTTGGCAAAACAAGTCTCCTAAATTTCATCCCAGAGTTTGTGAAACCTTTTAAAACGATGTCACACGAGGCTTGTGCTTGAGTACGGTTGGAGAGGACAGACAGTCAGGAGCTGTTTAGGCACCACTGAAAGCAAATGAAATATGGCTTGATCAATCAAGTGATTAAAATGATGATGACACTTTGTTGATGCCCTGAGGGAAATTAGGCTGTTGCAGAAGACGGAAGCCAATAAGGAACACAAACACTACAATAATAGAAAGGGATGATGGAGCGGCTGGTGCCGGCGGAGCAACTAGTGTCTAATAGCTTCTCCTATAAGTTCTCAAACGATTACATATGGTTTATATGCAATAAAAACTTTATTTGGTTTTGTAATTTGATAGTTTGATCGATAGAGATACAGACAGGAAATGAAGGGAGAGACGGGGATGACGAGCAACAAAGGTCCCCGGCTGGTGTTGAACTGGGGATTTTACAGTTATACAGTATGGTTTGTGTCTTAACCACTCAGCTTGCAGACGTCCTTAGAGCTTTTTCACCAAGCAGAGACACTTTTAAGGATCTCACTTATGTGCAGAAAAGAATTGTCCAGAAACAGTTGTCAGAAAATGTTTTGCTCTCAAAGAATCTGAGCAGCGATGAGGATTTTTTGACATGCATGAATCTTAGTTGTATCCACAATGCTGAAATACAGCAAAGGAAGTCAGAGGGAGCTGCAGCCGCCAATGAGATTAGCATAAACGTATCAGCAGGGTAATAATGAGTCGTGTCAGGTTTAATGTCCACGCTGTACACCTGCGTGAATATGATTGGTTGTCATTAGCCAAACAGCTGAAGGCGGTCATGAGACATGTATGAAACAGCTGATGCCAATCAGCTTGAACTGTGAAAAGACAAATCATCATTTCTCAAAACAATAACATTAATTTTGATATAATTCTATAGTCAAAAGTGGTAAACTATGGTTTACGGTAAATATGTGGTGCTGGCTGCCACCATTTTGGCAGTCCTGCCTCTTCAGCCTCCTGGAAAATCGAAAAATCGTCCAGGACGTGGATCACTGGTGGACCTGAAGTGGGCTGGATGATGCCTGGGTCCTCAAATAAGCCATCTGTAATGACACCTACCTGTCAGCCAAAGCAACCACACTGTTAATTCTGCATAACTTTAAGCCTTAATATAATTTGAACGGGTGACTTGTATAAAAATTCACCCTCAGTACAGTTGTCATCAACGGAGAATTTAGCTATAGAGACCCAAACTATTCTTTGTACCAGGCTATAAACATGTTTATTTCTGCTGTGAAGTTGGACATTTTAACATGGGGACTAATGGAGACTGACTCGTTTTGTAACCAGCCTCAAGTGGCCGTTCAAGGAACTGCAGTGGTGGAGGTTTTTATTTGGTGAAGACATTGTGACGAGCCTTGTTCTGGTTCAAAAACAACATAACCAATAAAACATACATTATTTTGCATCACCTGTTCCGGGCGTTTAAAGGTTATTTAATTTGTTTACAACATTAATAACAAGGAAGAAAAGCACTACTGGTTAAGTGCCTGCCGTCATGTCTTAGCCTTTCTCTGCGTGTGTCTGCATAATTTGTTATGTCTCCAGGTAATTTGGGCCAACGCAGGAGAATGCACAACTGTAGAGATTTGCATTCACTAATTAATTTGTCAGAAGTAATTTTTTTTCTCCACTCGGTGCTTGATTAAAACTAATATTAATAATTCTAATTAACCAGAATAATAATTAAATTCCTATCAATCCGCAATTATTGCTCAGTGAAGTTTTAAATATTGGAGCCATTCAATGGCTCCCTGCTCATTTATTTTGATGTTCACCAGACACACGTTTGGGTCTGGTTCGGTGGAAAGGTTGGTGCGGAGCAGATGAGGAGTGGTGGTAATTACTTTGAGCTTTGCCACACACACACACACACACACACACACACACACACACACACACACACACACACACACAGTCTCTCGCCTCATCTTTAAGTTCATGATTTATTTGCACTCTCTTGTTTCCATCTGTATTTAAGCCTTCCGCTGTGGAGTAAGCACTTTGCTAGGAATCTGTTGTAGAAAGCACCAGGGATAAATCTGATTTGACACGTTTTTTTCAACGCTCAATCCGAGGAGTGAAAATGGAGGAGAAAATGCTCTATAAACTGCATTGTTGCTGTAGGACTGTAATACCTCCAAATCCCCTGTGTTTATATTGTGTGTAAGTTGATCTCCCTCAGAAGACTGAGACAGAAGCATTATGTGCATGACGGTATGATTTCTTTAAAAAACATGTCGTCGCACACAAAAACACAGAGTAAAGATAAATTATACATACAAAAAAAAGTGGTGATGAATAGCGCTTTGAATAAAACAAGGAGCTTCACTCACTGTTCTGCCTGCGAGGTGCTGGAACGATGTAGACCTGAGGGGCTTACATGCATATGAGCTCAAAAGTCTTAAATACACACGAGAATGCAGGTTTGGTCTGGAGCTGTTCTCGTGATTTCACCTACATTAGTTCCAATTTAGTTAAATCTTAATACTCCAGCATGCAGTGATATTTGTGGTCCGCCCTTTCCAATACTCCCGTGCACAGAGAAACTGTTTTCTCAGATTGATGTATGGAAATTTGAGTGGTCTGCACAGAGCCCTGACCTCAACCGCCATCCATCACCTTTGGGATGAACTGGAACACCAGCTGCAAGTGAGGTCCGACTTCCCAGCACCAGTGCCCGGCCTTATTAATGCTTGTGTGACTGAATGGGAGCAAATTCCTGCAGCCAGCTTTGGAAATCTTGTGGAAGGTTTTCCCAGTAGAGTGAGGTCTGGTAAAGCAGCATATTAATGTGAAAGGTTTGGACATTCAACAATTACATGTGGGTGTTATGTTCTGCTGTGAAGTTGGACATTTTAACATGGGGACTAATGGAGAATGACTCGTTCTGTAGCCGCCTCAAGTGGCCGTTTGAGGAACTGCAGTCTTTGCATTGGCTTCATTTCCCAGCCATGGAGGTCACCGCTTGGTGACACATACTTTGTTTAGGTGTTCACATGCTTCATAGTTTCGGGGTTGCATCTTAGATTGCTTCGATGACACCCTCGCACATTCTCCTCTCAATCAGCTTCACGAGGTCGTCACCTGAAATGGTTTTTCAAGTTGTTCCCATGTATGCTGAGCACTAGTTGGCTTCTTTTATTTCACTCTACGGCCCAACTCACCCCAAACCACTCCATCATTTAGTGTTGGGTTACTCGTGTCTTCAAAGCAGTCTGGCAGTACAAACCCCAGAAGGCGGGTTATTAACTGAATAAAGAAAGACCTTCCATGCTCCAGAAGAAGAAACCATGTCTCGCTTTTTAAGTGTTTATATTCTTCTGGTCCTCCTGCTCACGAACTGTTTCACAAAGTTTCACAAACTTCTCCAGATTTTTTTGTGAAATTTATCCTTCCCTCCCTCTCTCTCTCTCAGGGCCCATGCAGGAGACGGTCTTCGACTTCTGGAGGATGGTGTGGCAGGAGAACACGGCAGCTATCGTCATGGTGACCAACCTGGTGGAAGTGGGCAGGGTAGGCATCAATTACAAGTTCCCTCTAACCGCAGATCTCAAATAAGATTACCTTGCCCCGAGTCGACTGACAGCCTGATTGTATCTCAAGGCAAACGGAGTCATCCTTTTTTTTTTTTTTTTTTTTTCGTCGTGTGTCTCTTTGGACATCAGTGCCCAGATGTTTCTGTGTGTGTGCGCAGGCTTAGTGAGGCATGGGTCTCGCGTGCCGCCAGCTCTTTTTCCATCTATCTGATCAGTGAGAAGCGAGAAGAAACTGATTGATGGCCTTCATTACCAGAGAGGCATCCAGGCAACTGACTACTGTTTCATCTGAGTGGCTCTATAACAGGAGATTATACTCCTGCAGTAGCCGCCAGCTTCTACCGGGCTCCTCCGAGCAGAAACGGCTCTTAATGTTGTCCTCATTGGACAAAAGGGGACTGTTATTGAGTGGCGAGGATGGTTCATAATGTTGAAACTAATGGTAGAGCCTTGACTTTCTTTTTGTTCACTACGGCATGTGGCCTGCTTCGAGGGGGAATAAAAAGAAAAAAACCTGGAGCCCTACTTCAGTCCTAATTTGTTCCACTTAACTCGCAGTGTAGTTCCTCCTAGTTAGGTTATAATCAAGAGAAAATGAAGGTCTTAACGTACAGTGTAATGCTTTGACTGCCGGGGGATTTTCTCTAAGAATTTTAAACACATTCGCGCTGAAAGCCCCTTAAACACAGGCACACCTTGATTTCGCTGATATGCATTTTTGGTGGGGCTTAAATGTAGCAGAGCTGATAATGATTCATGGGCCCATCTCTAGGTACCTCATTAGGCCGTTCCTCTACAGTAGCTGAGCCCGGCCCGCCCCGCCCCACACCTTCTCCACACCTGCTTAGCTGCGGTGCCGTCCTCGGTGGGCCCCGGCCCCCAAACCGTCTGTTATATGATCCTTGTCCAATGGCGGGCGGTAGGCACAGTTGGTCACAGTGGCGGTGGCTCCACTGAGGGCCCCATAAAATCACTCCGCCATATCACAGCGGGCCATCTGCTCGGCACAGTTGCTGATGAACTCTGGGAAATCCTGGCACGCACACTCACGCACACGCGAGAATACACAGACTCTGTCACACACACACGGAGGGGCGGCGCTCGGCGTCACTTTGATGTATGAGAGATTTGGTTTGGAAGGTAGACGAGGTGACGCTGCGTGTGTTCCTTTTCTATACGCTTTATCCATACGAGTGAATGAGGCCTGCGTACACACGCTCCAAAATGTGCCCATGCAAAAGAACATCTGTGTGTACGCTGGCATAATTTAGCCCAAAGCCTAATTTCCCCCCCCCCCCCCCCCAAAACCAGGCGCCTGATTCAGAGTGATCTAATAAGGTAATGGCTTTTGCCTAATTCAATCTGGCTGGAAGCGGACGGTGGATTTGTGATTGTCATCGGGGATTAGTCATCAGGGGTGTCAGAGAGAGGGACCTGAGAGTCCCCCTCTGTCTGTGTCACTCCACAAACCAAAATCTCATTTCATTCCTAATCAGCGCATAGACTCCAGAAATGAAAATTGAATCTAGTTGTGGCTGATGTCGCATTTATCCCTCATCAAAAATTATCATTCTCTGATATACCTCCGTGATCTCAATCTCTATTACCAGCCGTACTCCCTCAGTATCAACAGTTTAATTGAACGGGGGGCGAAGCGGGAGGGGAGGGGGGGGGTAATTTTGCACTCTTATGATACCTAATACAAGTAATATTTCCAGTGGGGTGTTTTAGATTTCTGTTGGGAAATCTGTTTTAAACAGCTGAGGGTTTATTATTTCATATCATTATTAGATTGTCATTATATCTCCCTCATCCAATTGTAGTACGCTATTTTTTTATGTTTTGCCCTATTTCTCCACGCTGGTAGTCAAAGATTTAAGGTGGACACATTTTATACCCCTTCAGTACCTATTCTGCAGTGATTCAGAGTCCTCTGCAGTCTACCTTTAGACTCATTTTCACAATATCGATGTGAGAATGAAAAAGCAATAATGTGAGAATGAGCTCTCCATCGATACATAAGATTCCCATTAACAACAGATCCTTGACCCGAGGTCCAAACTAATACGAAACAAATCTCATTTTGGCTTGAAAGAAATGCTTTAGAAACTGAAATATCAGGTGGCAAATGGGAGGTAATGTTATGTGACAATTATCTTTATTGGAAAAAATGATGGCCTGGAAACTTGCAGACATTCAAGAAATCTTTTTATGAGTGTGCGTGTGTGCAGTGAAATAAAGCATTGAGCTCTGTGTGTGTGTGCAAATGTAAATGTATTTAACATACAGCGTGTGTGTGTGCATGTGGTTATAAAACACTTGCTTTGGTCTCTCTCAGGTGAAATGCTGCAAGTACTGGCCTGATGATACTGAAATCTACAGAGACATCAAGGTGACGCTGATTGAGACCGAGCTGCTCTCAGAATATGTCATCAGGACCTTTGCTGTAGAGAAGGTAACATTATTAAAAAATTCCTACATGTTCAACATCATGCAATACCTCAGCCTTTGGCTATTGAGCAACTAAAGATTTCCTACTCGATGGCTTAATGGTCCAAGAGAGTCTTTTTAAAAAGATGTCTTTGCTGCAACTCAATTTAAAAGGACTTAGTTCTGTTTCAAATGTATCCTTTATTAAAACTCCTCCTCAAGGTCAGAGAGATGACAAACGTGTTGTCAACTGTTGCACACAGCCCTAAGCTGCAAATTGTTTCTGCTTTTTATCTGACAGGCATTTTTTTAGATTTTAAAGCCATCATTTGCAGGGTTTTAACAGTGTTATTAGTATATTTGGATTGCTTCGTAGGCAGCAGCACATGCAGCTGTCATCCCTCAGATCACACTCAGACGAAGGCAACATGTTGTTCCAGTTTTCACTGCTCACAGAATAATGTGAAAGATGCTCTGATCATTAAAAAGAGTAAATAAACAGACACAGATCACCGTCGCTAAGGAAGGATAGCACGCACTCTTCACTTTACCCAGTGGATCCCATCGATGACTTTCTCTGGCCTCCTGCTGGTTAACATGAAATACAGAGACACGTGGTCGAACTAAAACCTGGAGAACAATCAGTCACGGCAGTAGATTCTCATATGTAATGAAACCCAGTTTACTACTCCAGCAGGTAGTCCGAGCCTTAGCAACAACCCAGCAATGGAGACGCTTTCTAGTCCAAGCCAGCTGGTTACTGGTTCAGTCTCGTTATGATTAAGATATCTGCTAAAAATGGACAGATTGAACCACTAAATCTGTGAACCTCACTTTCATCTATTAGTATCTAAGAGGGCTGTACTTGCAGCACAGCTGGCGGAGGATGTGATCCAAACCTCTTCAATAACCAAAGTGTTGTAAAGTTCAAAAGTCTTTAGAACAACAAAAAGATCGATGTAACAATTTCCATGTTTTTATCTAATGAAATATTCAGCTTCAGTCCCTGTTAGTCGACCTTTAGTCCTTTAAAAAAAAAACATTTTCTCTGCACTCACAGAACTGTTGGATCTCCCACGTGCTGCACACAAACGAGGTGCACACCTGTGTTAACGAGGTACACAGCTGTGTTAACGAGGCGGTCTAACGGCTCCATAAAATCCAGAATATTCATTAAAGAAAGCTGAAATGTAAAATTTAGATGTATAACTTTATTAAAAGTTGACTTTCACAGTTATTTGTTTGTTGTATAATAATATTAATTAATTAGAACAAAGCATCACAATCACTAGAATCAACAGGCAATGATAAGTCAGTTTCTGCCATTAGATTATATAGTTTATACATAGAGCCCCGTGTCCCTGGAGGGGCGAGGATAAAGTGCTACAGTAGGTAAAGAAAGAACGCCACGCTGGCCTTGTTCGTCCTGTTTACTGTTAGATAATGGAAACTTGCTTCAACCACTCCGTTACTTTGCCCATGAACTGTGTGTTTGTATTCAATCCGACTGTGTGTTTGCTTTTGAAGGACCTCTCGCATCGTCTGCACGCTGTCTGCTCTGTCTTCTCACCGCATCCCCGCCGTCTCCTGCCGCGCTTTGTGTGTTTAACATGATGACTCTGTTCCTCAGAGGGGAGCTCATGAGATCCGGGAGATCCGACAGTTTCACTTCACGGGCTGGCCAGACCACGGCGTGCCCTATCACGCCACAGGCCTGCTGGGGTTTATTAGGAGAGTCAAGTCCAAGACCTTGACCAACGCTGGACCCATGGTGGTTCACTGCAGGTTGGTGAGCACTGGAACTGACCGATGTGTTTTATACTTTTGTTTCTACTCTCTAACCAGTCAGCGTTTACCTGTTTTAGTGCAGATCAAACAAACTGACAGGAGTCACATTTATTTGTCAGTTCAACAATATAACAAAGAAAAATTCCTGTTATCTTGAGTGGTATCGAGCCATTCAGTTGATTTTGAGATTTGAAGTCTAACAAAGGTAGATTATCTCGAGTACAGGGAAAATGTTTTTGGAAAGACATGTTGAATTCTTTGTCAGTGCTGTTTGCATTCACCTTTATTGTATTTAGACAGAGTCTCAATGACAAATAAAAAAGGGAGACTGATGTAACTAACCCCTGAATCTTCCAATCTGTGTTTTTTCCAGTGCCGGGGCGGGACGGACAGGCTGCTTCATCGTCATCGACATCATGCTGGACATGGCGGAGAGAGAGGGTGTGGTGGACATCTACAACTGCGTGAGGGAGCTGCGCTCACGGAGGGTCAACATGGTCCAGACTGAGGTACGTCAAATCTGGTCCCACACCGGCCCGTCCGCAGAGACTCGTCAGTAAAAGGGAAACGACCGGGGACGCAGCTCGACAGGCTGTCGCCATCAAATGTGGATTAACTAGAATCTGCGAGTAATTCTCAGCATAAGCCGCACTTCTCCAGCGCTGCGGAACAAATGCTCTTAATTAAAAGCAAAGAAATTTGCTTTTTTTTGTAGGAAGAAAAAACATGTATTCTTTTCTGGCAAAATAAATCATCACCTGACATTTATTAGTCAATAATTACGCTGGAAAAGCGATCCTGTCTGTAAAGGTTTTTACCCATTCTGCCGGTGACTGATGACGGCCATTATCTTTGAAAATGCAGCTTAATTAGTTTTAATTTTTTTTGCTGTCAGTCATTTTCAAGTGCCACTTCAGACGGTGGGAATATATTTTATATTATGTGACCAAGCTATCCAAATTATGAGTGCCCTCTATGTGATAGCTGTAGGACAAGTGCTCTTCAGTGCTTGTTTTAACTCGCTCCAAGTACCAGGTGAATGGTATTTATATTTACTGCACGTGTATTTATGGCTTTACATTTTTACAATCATTTCTCACAAAAGACATTTATTGAAGTGCACTCCCTAACTATTTCCCAGGATGCTTAGCACAAGCGCTTGCCAATACACGCTATAATAAACAGGTTTAGAGGCTTGTAACCGAGAGCGTTTAGCTCATATTGATGGCTGAAAACATTCCTGGCTCATCCTCCAGCTTTATGCCAGTATGGGCTACCGAAGGACTCTGCGCTTTCCTGAACACTGGCCATCTGGAGGTGTCCGTAGTCTCATTGGATGCATCATTTCACCGTAATTCCCTTTAAATCACAAGCGTCATTGGACTTAATGGGCAAATGTTTCATCGCTGACGTCCGAATTGGGATTCGAGTAACTGGAGACCAAATGTTGTTCACCCTGAGTCACTCTCCTCAAGTTCAGTGACCTTCAAAGTGTGTTTGTGTGTGTTTTTTCCCTCGCAGGTGTTCAGGCTGGTTGGCACGGCTCCTCAGCCCGCGGCCAGACACTAACTCTCCAACGTGGGTTTAATCTGTCCACGGAAATGAAAAGCCTTGTTGTTGTTTATAGTTCATGAGCTCATATTAGATCTGTCAGTCCGCACGTTCTGGTTTGAGCGCCGCCGCCGCCGCCGCATTGCCGTCGACCTGGTGACCCACCCTGAGCTAGTCAAACTCTCAGGTCAACAGTTCACGTTCTGCGCTAGACTTAACAAATGGCAACACATGTCTCTCTCTGAATCTGTAAATCAGTGACCTCTGCGGTGCATGTGTGCAGATTCTGGTCCAAAGTGACAAGGAAGTGTCAGCTGGAAATGTCACTTCAGAAAAGATTTGCATCAAGCCTCAAGCCGTGTCACCGTGCCGACCGCTTGACTGACTGATGTGAGGAGGAGGAAATCTGTCGCGATTTCCAGCTTCCGTTAAAGGCGGCGGGGTTCTGTTTTTGTTGTTGAGACGCCAGCCTTGCTCATGCATTGATCGCAGGTCGCAGAGGTTTGAGAGGGTCGTGAAAAACCTGAAAAGGTCATGGAATTTAAGGAACTACCTTATTCAAGGCCTGTAAATATTTTAAGGTTTTTAAAATGTCAGTTTTATAAGCGAAAGCTGAAAAATGCAAAAATATGTAATGTAACCTTTGAACATAGACAATGACAAATATTAGTCATAGAAACTGGCTTTGGGGTAAAGAATAATCATGGTAAGGTCGTGGAAATGTCATTGAATTCTTTGAGCAAAGGAACGCTGGCTCGTGTATTTCTGCTGCTGGTGGAAATTAAATCACGCGCAGTCTGCCGTGGTGAGTCTCAGACGCCTGATAGATCCGCAATGAGGATGCTGTTTTTTGCAGGAGCAGTATGTCTTCATCCACGATGCCATCTTGGAGGCATGTCTCTGTGGCGACACAACCATCCCCGCCAGCCAGCTCCGCTCCGTGTACTACGACATGAACCGCCTGGACCCGCAGACCAACTCCAGCCCCATTAAAGAAGAGTTTAGGGTGAGGAGCCACTGTATGCAAATGTCTAATAAAGCATTATCTCAAGTGCAGGATAAGTTCAAAACAACAGTAAACATGTTGCGTCTTGATGAACGGCGCAGCCCCCCTCTGGGCCAATCAGTAGCAAATATGTCACCTTGCTTTAATCTATAATCACAGCACCCCTCCTTGGACCAATCACAGTTATATGGGATGAACCCCCCCCCTCAAGTTTCATCACAGTGGTATCAGGGGAATCAGAGCTATCGCTAATGTAACTGATTAAAGAATTGCATTGTTAATTACCATATTGGGAGATAATTAGCACACTCAAGACCCAAGTGCCTACCTTCCTGCGTCGGTATGACAACGTGTAATTCTGCTTCAACCCTGGCAGACTCTGAATATGGTGACTCCCACGCTGCGGGTGGAAGACTGCAGCATCGCCCTGCTGCCCAGGAACCACGAGAAGAACCGCTGCATGGACGTCCTCCCTCCAGACCGCTGCCTCCCCTTCCTGATCACCATCGACGGCGAGAGCTCCAATTACATTAACGCGGCGCTCATGGATGTAAGAGTCAAACACCGACACAAGCACTTCACATATTACAGAGATATTTGCCGGCATTCCTCTGCGGAGCGACTTAAAGGAGCGATGCGTTATTACTGGTGCTAATTGAATCGCTGTAATCTTTAAGTGGTAAATAGACACTGAGTCACGAGGCAGGAAACTGCAGCCTCCTCGCTCTGTGAGAGCTGAAACTTTCCCACATGTTGCTTTTCTTGTCGAATGCTAATCAGCGATGTCAAAACAGGTATTTTGCCTTTGACAGTTCATCATGCTTTATGAAGGTTACTGAGCACCGAGCAAGGTGTTCCAGCCTCTCGTACAATGGATTTCTCTTTGTGCGAGTAGTTAATATTGTGAATATTTAAAATACCTGAAAATAAATATATATTAAAAGATAATTCCTGTTTCAGAAATCTACTGTGGCTGTGCTGGAAACATCGTAATCTTTGAGTGTTAGGATTTAGCCACCCACTCACAAGAGAGAAGACAGAAACAAACAAAAGAACATTTAATAAAAATGTGGTACAAGAGTGGAGCCGGACCTGTGGTACTAAACCAAGGACTTCCTACATATTTACATTAACGGATATATCACAAAGAGTATTGACAGTTGAATTGAGGTTTTAAAGTTTCAAAGCTCGACCTTGGAAGCAGCAGACGGCAAAATAGACGTTAAGGTCCATTTATTAGCTGTGCTGGAGGTTGTAACTGTTTTACATGACCTTCACGAGCAGATGGAGTTTGCTAGTTGTTATATAATTGTAAATGTTGAAATTTCCATTTTTTTTTGTTAAAGTCTTTTTGTCCCCACTGGCTTTAAATCTGAGGTTCATTTTTGCCCTTGGAAACGATCTCAGATCAAACTCCATCTGCTGATGAAGATCACGTGACCCGTTCTCTGTCACGATAACGAAAGTGCAACGTAGATGTAAAATTTATTGAGGGTGGACCTAACAGAGAACACCTTGACAAGAGCGCGTGTCCGGTGATGGACTTTTTGGCTCTTGCCTGGATCGAGCAGGTGACCTCTCAGGTACAGGATCCTCTCAGTCACCAGTGGTGGGCTATCTCTGTGAGCCAGGAACCACATTAAAAGTGCAGCGTCCCCATATAATCTCACTCGACATGGAATCTCCATTAAAAAAAAAAAACAGCGCTCACAGTGTGAGGCGGGTCAAAGGATGGAGGTCATTTTAAAATGGTTATTGGTAAGTTGTCAGCTTCCGTGTTATCGAGTATGCACGAGGCGTATTTACAGTTTTTCCTCCACATCTTCCAGAGTTACAAGCAGCCGTCGGCGTTCATAGTGACCCAGCACCCGTTGCCAAACACGGTGAAGGATTTCTGGAGGCTGGTGCTGGACTACCACTGCACATCCATAGTGATGCTCAACGACGTCGACCCAGCCCAGGTAAACCCGACCTGATACTTAAACACACACACACACACCGACGCGCACGCACAATACACAAAATAATCCCAGAGGGATATTGCAAGAAGTGCACTCAGAGACAGATGACAGATGAAGCAGTTCCTTTCATCAGACGTCTGTATCTAATAAAGTCACACAAAAGGACAGCGTGGGAACTGGATTCTGAGAAAGATTGCTTTTTTGTTTGTTTGTTTTCTTCCACTATGAACCCCAAGAAAAAAGCCCAAGGATGTGTCTGTGCTGGCAAACACACACACACATATATACAGTATACAGACTGTGTTTGAAATAAGGTGGATGCCGCAGAGTGGAAGAGGACTTGCAGGAAGATGGAGACAGAGGCCTCTAGAAGAGACTCTCCAGATTTCTCAGCCCGAGGCTCTGTCATAACACCCGGGGATCAAAGCCTGAAGCAAAGCTGCTCTCCCCATCCAAATCCCCTTTCCCTAGGTGACTGACTGACTGGCTGGATAGATAGAAGAGGCCTTTCATTCAATATTCTCACTGTAGCCAGCCAGTCAGCCAGCCATGGGGAACAGCACAGGTGGGAAAGGAGGCAGGGGGGCAGGCAGGCATAGACGGAGACGAGGGAGGTGGAGGTTCACTATCTCCTCCATCAGCATCTTTGTTTTTGCATCTGTTGAATTTGTCAAGTTTTGACAGGCTCTGAAAGGAAGCTAGAAAGTGGTGCTTTGGCTGCCAGAGTCTGTGTGTGTGTGTATGTGTTGGTTAGTTAGAGGAAAAAAGTATATTTGCCTGTCCATCTGTATGCGTGTGCTCAGGCCTGTTATTTGCATTCCTCTCAGGTAGTCTCGCTTTTTCTCCCTTGTTTGTTCATGACTCAGTATGTAGGCATGTCTGTCTGCGCAGATTCTGTCCATCTGTCTGTGTACGCTTCAACTAGTCTGATTTAGTGCTGTGAGGCCGGCTCTGTGCTCTGCAGGTGTGTGTTCTTAACTGGGCTTTCTCTCTTAAGGAACGGAAATAGGGGGGATTTTGCGGCTCTTATGATGCCGTCTCAGGGGTTTATTTCCTCCCTCTGTACTTTTCATCGCTGCTGCTGGAGTAATCAGCATCACTGTCAATGCTGGCTGGTTGATACTTTTAATCAGGGCTACCACTGTTTTCAACTGGAAAAATGACTTAAAATAAAAGTTGAAACTAGATCTAACCCCAGAGAATACTTCTGCACTTGCCATGGGGTATGTGCACAATGAAGTTAAAGAGATTATGATTTATTTAATCACACATTAATGCACAGGTGTCGACATAAGTACTGCTAAAATCAAGGAGCTCGACAGGTAAACACACACAAAAAGTTCCAGAGACCGCGGCACCGAAGCAAACACTTATTTGACTATTGAGCAACACATAAAAATAAATAATTAACATAAATAAGCTAGAAGTGATGGTGGATATATGTCTGCTGAGCAGGGTGGGAACTTTTTCTACCTGCCACTGACAGATAAATGTTCAAATTAAACGAATATAGTAAGAAATGAAACATTATTTTGTGTCTTTAATCTACCGGCCACATTTTACCGGCATTAAGCTGATGCTAATTTTCGCCCAGCCTAAAAGTAATGGATAAATGAAGTGAGGGCTAAGCGGCTGGAACAGTTGATGTCTTTAGCAGTTTTCGTGAACTTATCTTTTGATTATACCTTTTCTTATTCTCCGATTTTCTCTGAAAAAAGTAAAAAAGCTTTTAATGGCGCAAGTTTTTTTTTTTTTCCACGTTGCAGATAAGTACAATTAGCCAAGGTTTTTGATCCGTTGAACAAAGGGTCAGTTGATTAGGAGAACGCTCTCGTACTTAGAGTGCATCTGTTTTTTTTTCTCTCTATCAAAAATATATTTCAGCTTTCTGTCTGAATGTTCTCCAGTGAAGCGATTCATCATATTTAAAAAAAAAAAAAAAAAAAAAGCACTTCACATTGAATGAATACACCTCCTTTCACGATTCACGTCCTCGAACTTTGTAATCCCTCATAAACCTCTTCAACATCCCTGTGTTAAAATCTGTGTCACTGCCTTCAGTTCCAAGCAGTTAGACTCTGAAACTAATGAATCATCTTCCATGTTTGTTTTTCTTGTGTGTTTTGTCTTTGTGTGCGTGTGTGTGTGTGTGCTGGTATACCTGCATTGTTGTGTATGTGCGTGTGTGTGTGTACATGCCTCTTTTGTTTAGTTGTGCCCACAGTACTGGCCAGAAAACGGAGTTCACCGCCACGGACCCATCCAGGTGGAGTTCGTCTCCGCCGACTTAGAGGAGGACATCATCAGCAGAATATTTCGGATCTACAACGCCGCGCGGGTACGGTGGCACGGGAGGGTCACGCTTCCCATCATCTGCTTAGACGCAAAGAACAAACGTGACATTTATATGATGGGGCTGTCGTGTTGTTTTTCTGCTCCGCTGCCCTTTTTTTTTCCTGTAACTTTTGTAACTTGTTTGTCTTCCCTGTGGTGATCACAACAGCCAATTTATTCTGTGACTGCACACCTCACACATCCCACTCATGCGCCGGCCTGTCCATTCAAGCTGTGCGGAGTCATTCTGTTCTTTAACTATGCCACTGCACCAGTGATTGGACCGAGGTGCGATAGCCACAAGTCTTTTAGACGGCTTGTGATGTGGCTGTTAAAAGTGAAGAAACGGAGCTGAACTTTTGCTTCAATCGACACCTTTTGTCTCCAACATGAATCTAATTTAAAGCGTCGCTTCACCTAAATTACAACAGGAACATGTTTTCTCACATGTGGTGATATCCAGGTATAAATAGTCCAGCTTTTGCCGTACTGTCTCTGAGATATCCTTTCCTTTTCCGACACAGTATCCTCCTTACTCTAGTTCATCCTTAAAGGGGTCAAGATGAATCTGAGAGGTCACAGGATGCTTGACAGGATAGATTTTTTTCTATCCTAGTCTTTTTCCTGTTGAATGCTGGATGTTTTTACCATTTCACAGTAGACCTATTGAACCTCTGACAAGGGGTCACATGTAGACATGCTGCATTTTAAATGGAAATAAGCCAAAGAGGTTAACAGCCAGTGCTTTAGATCAGTAGTCCTCAACCTCTCTCAGCTTGTGTCTCCCTTAAACAAGTAATGTCGGCTCGTGACCCCTGATCAATAAGATCTTGGTGTGGACGTGATTGTGAGTCATTTCCCTTCTAAGACTTTTTATTTTTAGTGTTTGTTATTCAGTTTTTCACTGAAACATTTAAAGGAGAGCTGGTCTAAATTTGTAATTATATATGTTTTTCTTTCTTATCCCTTCACTCATCGTGTGGTCGCTCAGATTTGGGTTATTATGGTTGGGTCACGAGTCACAGATGACTCCCTAGGTCGGGGTACATCACTCAATCCCGCTGATTAATTATTGCACTTCTAAATATTCACTTTTTATTGGCTCGGAGGAAGAAATCTCAGAGACAACTTAAATAAAACCCAAAACTATCTAGCACGGCTCGATACCACCACAGGTAACTCAGGCAGTTTCATGTTTGTTTGGGTGAACTGACCCTTTAACTTTGAGATCCCAGCCATCACGGCACAGAAAGGGTCCTGACCCTCGGCAGCGTCACCTGCAGTCACCTGCGTAAGCTCCTTACCCCCACAGTCTGCCCACGGCGGTGCCGGTCAATAAAAACACTCCTCATATTAACGTGTTGTAACAGCCTCTGGCCGGCAGAGGCACCGCCTGCATGTTAAGTGGAATACAAACTAATCACACATGATCACTGACAGGTGTTATTGATCGATATGTCTGAGTGTGATTTAGAGCGTCTGTATCTTAGATCGTAACTATCTGTCTCCAGCAGTAACTGTGCTCATCTATCAACCCGTCTATCTGCGCATTCATCTCTTCGGTGACTCCTCGTGCCCTTATCCATCTCTTGTCCTACTTGTCGCTCTCCAGGCTTAGCTCAGCCCTGCATCTTTACAGTCTGATTGCATCTTTGCACACAGAGCGATTAACTCTCCCCCTTACACACACACTCCCCCAGCCCACCCCCCTGTATGAGCACATGTGTGTGTTAACCCTGGATAACTGGCATGCCCTTCCTCTGCAGCCTCAGGACGGCTACCGGATGGTGCAGCAGTTCCAGTTCCTGGGCTGGCCCATGTACAGAGACACGCCCATGTCCAAGCGCTCCTTCCTCAAGCTGATTCGACAGGTGGACAAGTGGCAGGAGGAGTACGACGGGGGCGAGGGACGCACCGTGGTCCACTGTCTGTAAGTTAGTGCAGAGGGAAGTTCATCCAGAGCAGGCATTTAAAAAAATGAAACATCTCCACCTACTGACCGACGAGCTTCACTGCATCAAGAGAGCAAAACGCCTCACCCCTCTGCCAGCTTCATACCAACCTCTTATATTAAACTAGACATAATTCAACATATCATCTTTAATTTTATAACGCTTGACTTCTTTGTGACACCTTTAGGAACGGAGGCGGCCGCAGTGGGACATTCTGTGCCATCAGCATCGTGTGTGAGATGCTTCAACACCAGCGATCTGTGGACGTTTTCCACGCTGTCAAAACACTACGGAACAATAAACCCAACATGGTGGACCTGCTGGTGAGGAGCGCTGCTCTGACACTCGGATGAAAGATAATTGTTGAAGTTTATTATGACGTCACAAAGTACCGGATGGTGTTCAAAGAAAGGACAGTTAATGTGCGTAATCATGAAGGTGTGGGACAGGAGGCAGGTTTGAAAACCGAAAGGCACCGAGATATTTAGTTTTTTAGTCTCTGGTGTGAATCTCACATTTCTTTCAGACTTTCATGCCAACCTCTTTCAAACTGCAGGATTTACTGTAACATTTCAAAGCCCAAGGCGAGATAATCCTGATGACATCTGATATCACAGGGTTAGTGGTTAAACCCCCTGTTTGATTAAATTAACATTTGTGTGTAAAATCAGTGGATTGCCCCTTTAAAAATCACTACTACACCACTGTTTGAGCAAGTTACCTGCATCAAGAGATTCCCTTCAGATTATTTGGCTTATTGATAAAGAATAAATGTTCTTGACTTTGTTGTACAAATGAAAATATCATGAAAAAAAGCTATCTGCACATTTCTTTTAAACCTATAATGTAATTTTATTATTTTCTGTGATTAGCTTGTTAATAGTCTGTAGATTAAACAGGCAACAAACTTTTCTGAAGGTCCTGGAAGGTCTCCTTTATTATCACTGTTATACATAATGTAACGTGAATATTTTAGCATCATTTTATTAAATTCTAATATCAGCTGAGATTGAAAGGGCCTTGAATAGAGCTCCTTTATTCCAGCATAGGAATACAGCACGATCTATGACGTCTGTGACGATGGCTGACTTTTCAGAAAACATCTTCGTTCTAATCAAACATGACCTGAAGCCTTCTGCTCTGTTTCCAGCCCGATCCGGCCGTGTACGTCTAACGTTTTTGTCCGTCTCCTCTTGTCTCGCAGGACCAGTACAAGTTTTGCTATGAAGTGGCGCTGGAGTACTTGAACTCTGGGTAACTCAGAGCTACTGAACCCAGCAGAGACTTAAAGTTTGGGACATTACAGAAGACTACAGCTCACATGTGTGCATTGTGCTAAGTGTGTGTGTGTGTGTGTGTGACTACTGCAGGAGCAAGGTACACACACAACCATACATGCAGCTACTTTGACCAGCTCTCCTCCTCTCCTCCTCCTCCTCCTCCTCCTTCTTCTGGTCTTCAGTTGGTCTAGATGAGAAAAGGTAGCAGAGTTGTACAGTGTTAAATATCGCAGCCTGTTTCTGTCAGTGCCGGCTAAGGAAGCCAGCAGGAGCACACTGAGGGTTTTTTTTCCTCCTCTGCAGTGAGTCGCCTCCTCTCTGGATCCCTCTTTCTCTCTGCCTCTGTCTCTCTCAGTCGCCTGTAGTCCCGTGGTTGTTGCCTTGATCCTCATCGGATGACGAGCATTAAATACTCTCCAGTTTTCCGTGGAATGCGATACACTGTACATAATGTAATGTGTTCATTTTTTTCTCTTTGAGTTGTTTTTTTTTTTGTTTGCTCTTTATTAAAAGTCATTAAATGCAGGAGCTCAAAGCCTAAATGTTACTAAATGTCCTGTAAATTTATGACTTCTAGATGATTCTTGCTTCATACTGTATGTTGGGGACAGCTGGCTCAGTCTACATCTGCTTACCTTATTTCCTGTACAGGGATCCAAAGCTTTATTTGCACTTCCATTGAATTCTTGTTGTGCATATTGTACATATTTCTGTAGATTATTTATTCACAGTATGTACTTTTTTTGTGACTCGCAGTAAGTGACAATCATAGGTTCTATAGGTTTGGTTTATTGACTGTATTGTGTGCTTTTTTTGTCATCTTGTGTGACAGATCAATTTCATTGTAAAGAAAAAAGATATTATATAAATGTATCTACAATATAAACATTGGAATATGTATTTCTGCCTCTTTCCTGACTGCAAACGGGAAAAGATGAGATTAGGGGGACATCTGTTGGAGAGACGAGGAGTAACACGCAGCGTCACCTCCGTGTTTTCATGATTGTCTTCGGTTTTTACTGGCTTAGGATGCAGACGTGGCTTTCTTACACTTTATATAGTTTGATTTGAAATATATTTTTAATGTTTTTAAATTGTGTGACAGGCTGAACAGTCAAAATACAGGACTCTGATTGGACAGGAGAACCCCTTCAAGCAGGTAAGTCGTCTGAGTTTGCAGTCAAAATGCTTCAAATTAGTCAAATTTAACAATCAAATTGAAAAAAATTTTTAATTAATTTGTTCAGAGCAGCTTCTCGTGGACATGCAACATCAGAAACATGCAGACAAATAAATGATACATGAATAATAAATAATAAAGTAGCTAAGCACAAAATAAATTAATAAAAATAAAATAAAACCAGATACGATCCAATAAAAGCAGGTAAAACAGACACCAAAACTGATTGGTTGAAGGAAAAAAAACTACATTGAACAATCAGGTTGCAGAAGAAATGAATGATTTAGAGTCTCAGGTAGACAAAGCATGACACCGCCCTGATGGCAACAGAATCCCTTCAAGAACACGTCCAGAAGAAACCAAAATAATCTATAATATAGTGTCCTCATAGAGCGTCTTTCTAGTCAGTGTTTGTACACTGCATCTCATTCACCCATTCACACACTGATGGCATTGGCTGCCATGCAAGGTGCCAACTGCTCATCAGTTTTTAGGAGCTAATCACACACGGATGGCACACACAGCCTTCAGAAGCAATTTGGGGTTCGGTATCTTGCCCAGAGACACTCAGACATGCAGGCTGGAGGAGCGGCGGCTCGAGCCACCAATCGTCTGATTAGTGGATGACCGGCTCTACCTCCTGAGCCCACGACACCAAAATCAGGCTTATTGCCAGAGTAGGTTTTCACGAACTGGTGCAAATAAACAATAACATGAAAAAATATAAAGACAATGAAAAAGCAGCATGTACAGTTGTTCTTTAAATCACAGAGCCTTAGACCATTGTAGATCAGTGTGTAACGTGTGTTTCAGGTTAGGGTATAAGAGTCGGTGTCAGTGACCGCCACACGGGCCTTTATCCTGATGCTTTGGGTCATTGCCTGAGATCATACAGTGCATGTACTGTAAATATAATAAGGCACTTTATGTAGATCCTATCATGTGCAGTACACACAAACTTGAATGCACTTTATGTAGTGCAGTATTTTTAAAAAATAAAATCAGACTCATCAAGTTTTCACTCCTTCCATACATCCTTTTGTCAAAACCAAAATCAGATTGCGTACCTGCAGAGGGACGCAGTCATATACTTGTAACTGTAAAATGTGTTTGCATATAGCAGCTCTGCTACAGTATGAATATGACTTCATATTATATTACACTGAGAGAGCTATTTATTAAACTGCTAATATTTTGAGGCCGTAGTAAGTGGTGTCGAAGTCGTCGTAACCTTGAACAAATATTCATTTCATCTTTTTTCAAAATGTTTTTTAGAAGTTTCCAAATTCATTACAAGTTTAAAAATAATAATAATAAAAAAAACAGGGTGACAGTAAGCTTTTAATGTTGATACTGACTGATCCACCAGAACAGACTTGAACTTTTTATTCAGAGTTAAAACAAAAGACTGACCTCTTGTTGCTTGTCAAGCACTTGAAGCACACAACACAAACACACACCTTTACACACCATTAGCTCCTCAGGTTTACTAAAGGAAGGTGAACCGGTTTGATGTTTTTTATAGTTTCAGTTAAACCACAAGTGAAAGAGGCTCGAGATATTTCTGTTCATTCTGAGTGTGCTGAGACGACAGATAAACACGATTCTCTGGCAGCGCTTCGCTAAATTATACTGAGGGATAAATAAATTGTAAATTGATTGTTAGACGGCTCAGAAAACACATTCAGCTTAGAGTTAAATTGAGAGAGGCATTCCAAAAAATGGTTATGTACAAACATTTCTTATATTAACTGCAAAAACAGGGTGTTTGGGAAGCCTGTTTGTTTGTCAGAATGACATATTTGGGTTCTTATGTCAAATCTGGCATTTGTAGAGCTCAGGCAGATCTCTGCTCTCTGATTCGTTTGGGTTTTTCTCCCTCTAGTGGTGTCTCTGAGTACATTCCCCTAAAACACACAGCAAACAATTAACCGGGACATGCAGTACAACGTTTAACATTACTCGTGTAGGTTACACTGATGCATGTGACCACTGTGTCCAAACCATTTTGTCAGGGTCCAGAATTAGCAAGAGGTTTTGTAGCTGAGTAGTTGAGGTTCTTGCAATATTAAATCCAATTATTTTAATATGAAATATCCTTCGATGCACAGTTGGAAAGGTGGGGAAGTCGACATCAAGATCAGCCTTAATTATGTGGGAGTCCACAGAGGGAGAGAAATATAATTATTAACTGCTGGGCAGCGGATATGTTAGGATTAAAGGTGAGTAAAAAAAAAGAATAATTATTTCTTCATATTTCAGTTCTTCTGCAAAGAACGAGCACATTAGCTTCCAATGTCAATCCATGAACCAATCAACACAGGTTCCAATGCATTCTGTACATACAAGAAAAAAATGTTAAATCAAATTCATTTCATCACTTTTTATCAGAAAGACCATAATTAGTTAGTAGTTATCGTGTATGGCAGCGTCTTATGTAATCAAGACGCATTATGAGAAAAGAGAGAGAGAAAGAACTATTAATTCTCCATCTGGTCCTGAAAACTGTGAGGCTTGAAACACTGACAGATATAAAATGATTCAAGTTCTCTGATCTGTGCAAAAGTAACATTGCTTAAGGGCAAATCAGCAGCACCGAAGAGGAGGTGATCACTAATTTACCAGGCATTTTTATAGCTGTTGTCCAACGATTCAAACCAGGAAACTTTCGGTCTCATGTAAACTTCATCTTTTCCACTCTGCCTCCAACATCCCTGTTGGAAGGACTGCAACAACGCAGCTTACATAAAATGACTTGATGGACAACTCTAACTGCTCCTAGCTGTTATTAATCAGTGCAGCTCTGTGGGGCTTTTAAACAGGAGTAACTCGCATTGATTGTTTGGTGAATACAGTAAATGAGAACAGCGGGGGGGTAATTAGGTCGCTGTTTGTAAAGAAACTGCATGAATGTGAACGTTATGAAACCTTATTTTTAATATTTGAAGTGATCTCTCTGCAGTGATACAACCTGACAGCGCTGAGCACACTCCTGACCACACGCTGCAACTGATTTGAGGCTCTCAACCACAAGAGGTCAGTGAAAAATCCCTTTTCAGTTTGGTGTCATGCCACTCTTAAAATAACAATGAAATATGAGGTTTTAATTGAGCATACATTATGGAAACAACACGTCTCTCTTGGTATTTCTGCTATTATAGTACTACCTTGGACTGGAATCGCTAATTAGCAATGAACTATGTTAAAAACAGAGCACACTTACCACATTTTCCTCCTCGTATACTGTAGGTTCATAACTCAGCATCCCAATTCTTAACAAGTGTGATCTGTTTTATTGGCTCTTAATACGCTGCTTTGTCTCTGCAGGCTGCAGCAGTGCCTTGAAGACTCTGCGGGATAACAGGAAGAAATCTTTGGCACATCTTCCTGGAAGCTGAAGGTCTCATCTTTTCCCTTTACAGAATGTTCCAGCTGGTCAGAGCTACAGGCACAGTGGCACCAGGGATGGTTTCATATTTCATTGCAGGACTGCTGTTGAATTATTTCTCTGTTCACACATGGAGACCGGTGGAGAGCCAATGAGTTGGAGTGAGGTATTAAGGGAGGCGGAGGAGACTGGGAGTTGCTCCTGCTGCTCGGGCTCGATGTGAGTTGAGCTGTTGGGAGAGTTTGCACCAGATGTTCCCTGAGCTGAAGTCCAGAAGCGCAGAGACGACATATGGACACACCACACACGCACACAGAGCTGCACAGTAAGTTTATGTCTGATGCAATCAGCAACAGAGATCTGTAGTAAAAAACAAATTAATGGAAAGACAAGACATGAAAATGGTGTTATTCATCTGGGCTTCAGGCATAAACAAAGAAAAGAACATATAAATCACATTTAAGAGTTTTAGATTATATTTCTATTTTTTATCATTTGCACAGGACTAAAAGTCCAAAGAGTCAGGGATTTGCTGGGGATGTACAGTGTGCTGGATAATATCTCTACAGAGGAGTGTCAGCAGAGCAACCACGAAAAGACTTGAAAATGACTACAAACAAATGCAAAACAGCCACACAGATACAACTACAGTACAAAGACACTAAAATGACTTCAGAGAGCTGTAAAAATGCAAGAAGAGCACAAAAAACAAGCAGATGAGAAAAACTGGAAACTGCAAAGAGACAAAGATTACTTCAAAGAGATGCAAAATGACTACAGTGAAACACACGGCCACACAGAAACTCAAAACAACTACAAAGAAGCTAGAAACGACTACACAGGGACTCAAAATGACAACAAAGACAAGCAAACAACAACAACAAGACCGCAACAAGACCACCAACTGACTCAAACTGACCAAAGAGACTCAAACTGACTATAAAGAAACTCAGAGCGACTACAAAGGGACTCAAATGACTTCAAAGAGATGCATGATGACTACAGCGAAACACAAAATAACCACAAAAATATTAAAACCATCTACAACCAAATGAAAAGCAACAAGGAGAAAAGATGACCACAAAGATACTGAAAATTACTGATAATTTCAGACAGAAAACAACTACAGGGACTCATAGCGATGACAAAGAGACTCAAAATGACCATAAAGAGACTTGAAACGACTACAAAGGGACACAAAATGACAACAAAGACACGCAAACAACTACACAAGAGACACAAAGGACCGCCAATAGACTCAAAATGACCAAAGAGACTCAAAACTACTTCAAAGTAAACTAAAACAAATTATAAAGAGCTGCTAAATGAGTAAAAAGAGCTGCGAAATGACAACTAAGAGACAGACAACGGCTGTTAAGAGATTCCAGATGACCATAAAGAGACTCAACACAACCACAGAGAAGAAAAAAACTCACTGACACTCGTTGCTTTATTCTACTTCCTAAATTAGGATTTGAATGAATCGAGAATTTATTGAGTTTATAAACTTTGAGTTTAACTTTCCATCCAAGACATCATTGTGCCGGAATCAAGTTGCGTGTTTTCCAAAACGGTCTGCATTACATTTCAAGAATGAATCTTTTATGAGCTGCAATCGAGAAGGGCGATGTTAAAAGAGAGCTGCAGATGGACCGGCTCTGTTTTTTTGCACATCCAGGAGATGGCAGTGCGGAGCCGGCGGAGCTCTGAGCCACACAATGTCAGTGAAAGTCAGCAGCAGCTTTGTGAAGAGCGCCCTTCAATCTGCCTCACACGCTCACTGACAGGCACATATTCAGTTTAAGTAATTGACATGTTTTTCCACAGAGTCAATATTTCATGAATCCAGGAAATAAATTGAATGATGATGATGATGAGAGCAGCTTGTGTTCATACAGGTGAGGTACTGCAGGTATTATAAAGCCCATCATTCACCACCTTTAAACAGACAGACAGACAGGTAGGATTACATTTATCTTTTTCTCCATCTTGCATCTGTATATTAAATTCGTGAACATAATATTTTCTCACACTCTCTCATCGGCAATGATGTAACAATGCACTGAATAATCCAATGAATAATTAATCACTCTGCAATTGCCTATGAAAGATTAAGCGGTGTATTTTCTCCTAATCAAGATGCTCGCTGAATCGCAGACAAACAACCCTCCAGCGCTGTCACACACACACACACGCACACACACACACACATCACTGCAGATTCTCACACACGTGCACGCACACATGCAACACAAGGCAGATCCGCACACAAAGGGTCAAAGGGTAGCTGAAGCAACTGGAGCACAACAGCCTGTTTCCATCTCCAGGGACTGGATTATTCTCCTTTTTTTTTTTTTATCTCTGTCTCTCTCCCTGCCTTCATCTCTTTACCATCCTCCTCCCTCTCCCTCTCTCTCCTCCTTCTCTTTGCCACCTTGTTTTTTTTTACCACAAACAATTGCAAAATCGAGGTGAGAGCAGGAGGGGACATCATCTTCACCTCATGTGTTGTCAGATTCTGCATAGTTTAACCGAGCGGCCTTTAGATGTAAATCTTAAGATATCTCATGTGTTGACACAGTGTTTTTTTTTTTTTTACATT
This sequence comes from Nibea coibor, assembly GCA_023373845.1. Lineage (NCBI taxonomy): Eukaryota > Metazoa > Chordata > Actinopteri > Sciaenidae > Nibea > Nibea coibor. The sequence goes on from CM041725.1 coordinate 5,910,061, forward strand.
TTAAAAACCTCCAATCATTCCCACGTCCTCGTTACTCTTTTTGGAGAATGGTGCAGCAGCTGTTTTGAGCTGATTTCCAATAATTCAGCGTATTTGCTTTCGGGTTGCAGCCTTGACATCGAGCGTTTGCCAAGGGGGAGCGAGGCGATGAATCAATGGACCAGCTCAACATACAAAAAGCGCCCCTGTCGCGCCCTCACATCTGAGGTGAATCCATATCTCATATTTCCTCCATTTTCATGCAGATGGAAAAGTGGGACGAGGGAGAGTAAGATGCTCTCTGCTCTGTTGACACTGTTCCCGCACCCCTGACAGTTTGATGTGATTGCATTGTCACCTCTCTGAGTCTGCTGGTGCTGTAGTCCTCTTGGTCTTAGAGGCTGGATGTGGGAAAGCTGGAGAATCCGTGTTCCTGGGCACAGACGTGGCATACATATTTCAGTAGTTTGAGGCTACATATTTTAGAAGTTGCAAGCTCAGTGACAACCCACAAGTGAGTGGATAGCCTGCATGGTTCGGTGTGCGGTTGGCATATTGCATCACTTTCTCCCTGTTTTTTTGTTGATCTAAAAAGCAAAGTGTATGCACAGGCACACACACACACACACACACACACGTGTCCTCTGATGTTAGACCATTAATCTTCGTCATTTCAGAAATTCTCAAGATGCAAACGAATATTGGGAATATGCCCGAGGTCAAGTCCTCATCAAAGTCAATCTAATTTGCAGCAGCTCGGAGGGGGTGGGGGGGTGGGCCGACGACTTGGCCCCCATGTTGCCGTGGCAGCCAACAACCCCTCTCTGCATATGATCAGTCTGTTGCCATAGCAGCCCCGTGGAGCTTTCCTGCCAGTCAGTCTAGCAGAGAAGACGAGTGAACCAGCGGTGCCCCCATCCAGAGAGGCCTGCGTGTCTTCATCTGTTGCCATGGCACCGTAATAGCATTCTGGATAGATTTGGCATGGCAGGGAGTCAGTTCCTTTATCTTCCAACACATTATATTGAGCTGAGCTTGCCTGTGTTTTGCCGTTCGCAACATGGTGAGCAGACAAAGGGAGCCGAGGGGGGAGAAGGTAGATGTCAAGATAGTGTATCTATATTGAGAGATCTGGAGCGTTCAGATGTGTGGTGTGCTAATTAGGAGGTACATAGAGATGGTGGATGTTAGAGAGAGACACGCCTGACAAGTTAACCTGGAGTGGACTCTCTCCAGCTGACTCACTTTGTATTAGAATGAGTGGATGGTGAAGTCACAGAGTGGATTTGAAGCGATGATGCACTGAGTCAGTTCAGAAGTGTGTTATTTTCAGGCTCCACTTTAACAGAGAGAAGACAATAAAAATAAATGTGTATGAAAGGTCGGTTCATAACCACAAAGTGTTCAGTGGAATTACTTTCCAGCGAAGAAGACGTTTCTCTTGTGAAAACTGTTGACTGTGTGTTCTGTGGATTATCCAGAGTAACTGGGGCACTGTTTTTGGAAAGATGTAGCTGTTTAATTTTTTATAAGTCATATTTTTCAATGCTCTGAGCACCACAAAAGAAATTCAAATCTCCTCCATTATACTGGGCTGGAAGCAGAAATATCTCCAAAGCTTTGAAAAATACAAACAAACATGATCCTCGTGGCTATCACCTGCTTGAGAAATATGTTTCTTTGCGGCTTCATTGGCCCTCCCCAGGTTAAATATTCATCCATCTTCTGTAAGCGCTTATCCTCATCAGGGTTGTGTGGTGCTGGAGCCCATCGCAGCTGATGTAGGGTGAAAGGCGGGGTGCATCCTGGACAAGTTGGCAGTTCATCACAGGGTCCTAAGAGAAATATCTGGCCCAATAGCCATTAAATGTTCTTCTATGCACTGTGCCTGCCTGCAGTTTGGTGCTTAGCGGATCTGCATTGGGTTTTCTTGAGTATTTTTGCGTAAAACAGCGGCATGCTGCAGCCGAAAGCGACGCGGTTAACATTGAGGCAAAACAAAGAGCAGATGACTTTGGGCAAGAAGCCCGGACAATCCGCCAGCTCACCACAAGGCACATAGAGACAAACACACACACATCCACACCTACAGGCAATTTAGAGTCAGTATTAACCTGATACAGTAAGTGCATTTCTTTGTAGGAGGAAGCTGGAGTACCCAGAAAGAACTGAAGAGAAGAGAGTGAATTTTCTCTTGGTTGAAGAAAAAACACTTCAAGGTTGTGTATTTTAATTAGTGATGCGCAAACCATTCAAGGTACATTATGTAACTGTTCGCCTTGGGATGAAGTGTGTTGTGTTTTAGCACCTGAACATCCCCCAAGAGCTCCACTTTTGGAGACGCGCTGACCGTGTCATTGAGCAATGGCAATCTGGCCCCTGTCAAAGATGCTCAAATCCTTATGCTTGCCCATTTCCTGCCTCTACCATCAACTTTGATTGCTAAATGCTCACTCGCTGCCACCCACTGACAACATAACGAGATAATCAGTGTTATTCACTTCAGCTGTAAGTGGTCATAGAGTTATAGCTGATTGGTGTTTATACCGAGCCAATCGAGATGACCTTATGTAACTTTACGGGGGCTGCCGCCTTAGAAAACAATAGCAACAACGCTATCGCCCCATTCTTCAGCTCAATAACTGGTGCGAGGCAGCCGAGAATGACTGCTCATAGCAGTTTGCTGTGGCTCCAGATGATGATGGATCGCCATCCATCGCTCCCACCGTTTGGTCACCGCGAGGGAAAAGATGTTTCCCAGACCTTGCTGCTGTTTTTGCCCTTTCAGAGGAAGAGGATGACTCCTTCCAATTGTTGGTGAGATTCTTTTGAGGGGAGCCTCTTGTTAGAGGTCTGAAATTGTGTAAAAGAACCCATGTTCGTCCTCCCGGGATTCGTCAGAGTGTGTGCAGTTCTCGTGGGAAGAACCTCTCTTCATTAAGGCTCCTGCCTCTGGTTCTGCAGACTTAACTAAGTGAAGGGGAAGACCAACGCTCAGACCGAGGCATTCCTCCAGTTGAGATCTGTTCTGCTGCAGACATTGGTTAAAATAATGAGGGGATTTTTTAAAGAAATTATCTGGCTGGAGTGTCGATCTATTTTTATAGTACAGTAAAGTACCCTACTCAGATTTCTATCCGAAAGTAGCACAAACTTCTATGATAAAAAATAAATCATGACCAGAAAACCTGCAAAAATGAATGTGCAACCCATCCACTGCTGTTCAATATTGAATATTGTGAATATTAGGAGTTCAGTGAATCAAGATAAACAGCTGGTGGCACAAATGTTCCCATCGGGTGCCATTAGACCATCGCAGAAGAATGTTTAACATAGAAAAAAGAGAAAACGTCAGCATCTTCTAGAGCTTCAAAAGAAAACCCAAGAGAAGAAAATTATCTTTGTTTCTGCCGACGCTCGTCTCAGACCCCTGTGGTGGTTCTTTCCATGGTGGAGAAAGCTGTTCTATGATTTCATTGCCTTCAACATGATCTCCATCATCCTGCACATCTATCCATCATTACAACCTGCAGGGCTTAATCCTGCACATCCCACGATCATGTGTGTCGGCGATCTATCATCATGACTGGCTGTTGCAGGGAAGTCTTTGACCACTCTGTCTTAAAGCATTTCTCTCCAGATGTTAGAAAGCAACATCTGGTATTACATTCGACCGCCTCTTGCTGGGAATTGTCTTTATGAACTCCTCTTACTGAAAGGAGAGGTTTAAGACTCTAAGCACTGATCACCAAGGCTGGACAAGTGAGCGGAAAATGTTTGCTTGTTTGACAAATTGCAATTCAAGTCACAAGGTGCTGATGTCAGGGTCAGAATTTGCTGTTACAAGTGTGAATCGATCGGCCTATCCGCCCTGGTGTCAAAGGCGCACGCTGATGGCTGTAATATAATGATACTAAGAAGCTTTTCTTGGCACACCCAGTTCCATTTGTAACGACTGTGCATTATTTGAATGTGCACAGCTTTTATGGACTTGTTTGTTGACTGAGTTCATCATTAATGGACGCGGGAACATGAAAGTGACCTAATGTCAGTCACAGCTTATTTCAGCAGAGAATCGCTGAGGGGAAAGGGAATGAAACTGCTGCGTACATTATCAGGTGAAAAATCTGCAGGATGTCGGCGATGCTATCGAGTTTAGGCTGAACACAGAGATCCCAGTGAAACATTTCGGGCACCGTGGCTTCTAAAAAATTCAAGCTGTTTTGCATTACTCAGTGTCAGAATTTCCCCATGATACCTTCAGTGCTATCATAATGCTGCAGGATACCTCAGTGACAAATTTAAATCCATTTAAAGTTTCAGAGTTTTGGAGAAGAAACTGCATGAACTTAAAGATACAGAAAAAAAAGTAAAGAAAGTAAGGACAAGTTAAACAACAAGAATATTAACAAACAGCTCAAACCTCAGCTAACACGGTTTAAAGCGGTTTCTTAACCTGCAAGGCAACTTGACAAGTTGATTACAACTGACGTTACTGCCACACTTAAAATAGTCTGTGAATTTCTCAGTTTGCACCATTTAAAGCAACAAACAATTTTTTTAAAAATTACATTAAAGATATGCAAGTTTATAAATGCTGAGTCGAACCTTCATTTGTAGCTAAAAGATCAAATGTAATACTTTTCAAGTATTCACAACTTAATTTAACTCATGTGACGTACTTCAATCCAGTCAGAATAACCATCTAGTTAATTAGGATATGAAGTTTGGAACACGTCATGTTTATGGGCATCTGCTGAAATTTTAACTCTAACTGTTTTTGGTCTTCATCAGCTGCAAAGAGAAATCCATCCATCCATTATCTGTGCTTATCCCAGTCAGTGTCAGGGTTTGGAGCTTATCCCATCTGACTTAGGGCGAGAGGCAGGGTACACCCTGGACTAGTTGCCAGTTCATCAGCCCATTAGCTGTTAAATGTTCGCTAGCTAGTTGCAAACTGTTCCTGCCTGCAGTTTGGTGCCCGGCAGGTCGTCTGCATTGAGTTTTTGGGTTGGGTTTGCTTAAAACAGCTATCTGCTGCAGTTAAAAAAATATGGCACTATGACAGTGGTGAGAGTGAATGAAAACAGTAAAGTTGTGGACAGTTAAACAATGAAACTTGCCATAAATATATCCATTTTATCTATTAAACTCAGAAGAGCTGCAGATTTTCTGTGTTTTTAATAACATTATTATGAAAATATCGATTATAACTGTTTTAAGTGAGATCTGTAGGTCACTCACTGACAAAAAAAGTGAAATCAAAGTAAAATTTATCAATTTTTCTGTATAGAATTGAGATGAAACTGTAATTTGTCATTATTTTCTGTGTTCTGGTTCATTTTTTCTGTGTACAGAGAATCCATTGTTATGTCGACGGCCAAAAAGGACGCTGTGTGCACAATAAACATAAAGCAAAGTCAGGACACATGAGCAACTGCCTGTGTCGATAATGTGCTTAAAACAAAAGAGTCGATCCGTCATTGTCCTGCCGCACTCCAGCGCTCTAAGTGTGCTTCGGAGGAAAGTGATGAGTAAGCGCTCTCACCGGACAGCTTGGTCTCAGGCCAGTGTACACCAATGCTCTGTTGTTGTATCTGCCTCACTTCCACTCGTCATTTCTCCGTCTCCCACTCACACTCTTCCAAGCAGCAGAAGGTGATAATGGCGTGGAGTGAATGCGGTATGTCTGAGTGGTTTTACACAACATGTTCTGCTGCTCGCGCTCATGTTTGGAGGTTTTTTTGGCAGTAAGGATTGTTTACTATAATGACCAGTGGGCTGCTGTCGCAAAGTGTGTGGGCTTCCTGGCTTGGTTTCCAGGAAATATGCTAATGACATTCACCACAAATGTCAGGCGCCTGCGTGTCATTGACAATTCTCAACCTTGCGTGCAACAGTCATGTCAGCAATTTAGCATAATGTTTTCATCTGAAACACGAGTTAGCAGCCCTGTGAGGCCCTCTGGGCTAACATCAACATCCTAACACGCTCGCAATGACTGTTCGAACATTGAAGGTGCGTTATTTAACATGTTTACCATCTTAATTTTTATGATGCTAACATTTAGCACTAAAGATAAAGTAGAGCAAGAAAAGTTTTTCAGCACCGTGGCATGGGCAAATGTCGGAGTGAAGCCAGCGTCGTGCAAGGACCAGAGCTAGGATACCAGGCCGTGTAACTAGATGTTGATGGAAGAAGCTAAAAGAGAAGATAAGACACTGGCTGAGCAAGAAGTCGCCAGGAGTACAAGAGTAAATCTGGGAATGACCTTCAGTCGTCGGTGAGACGCCAAGCTGGGCTTCTTGCTGTTGGACTAGTAAATCATATTAGCTGGCTTGATGTTTGACTGTTAGCAACTCGCTAGTTTTATAACAAATTTCATGACAATCCATTCTATGGTTGTTGTTTTATGTGAGAGTGGTGGACCAACCAACCGGCCGACCTTTAACATGGCTGAAAACACGTGTATGTGTTTGTGGATAACTTGTAGCAATGAAGCAACAGGTTTGATCACCCGACTCTGCAGTTTTCAGCTCTGCAGAGAACTGTCTTGGTTTGACTCTCATCATTTCCAGATGCAGCAAGCAGCTGTTTTGAGCAAAATCTTACACGGACCCGCTGGATGCTTCCAGCCAAGCACCAAACACGGTTAGAGACTTGGTTTCCAGGTATATACTGTAGCAGCTAAAGAGACAGAGATTTCCCTGCAGACCAATAACAGAGGGAGGGTGAATATTGGACTCGGGTTTATCAGTCATCCAGAAACCCAACAACAAATAAATGCCAACACTAATACTCTATATCTGCTGGATTGTACAACAGAGAACTCTGCTAAAATTTTAAGTTACAGTGATAAAATGTCAGTGTTTTCAGCACCGAAAAATAAAAATCAATGAATGTTTATTATTCCTCTCCACTGGCCCGTACAAGTTAAGTCAAACTTTATTCAGCTCTGCCTCCTCCTGACCATTATTTTCTTTCAGTGTCACGTTTTTAATAAAGAAAATCAATGACAGAACATGTCTCATTGAGAACTGTGACCTCTCTTTGAACCGCGGCGTTATCAGGATAACACATAATCGATATTTATTTGATCCGTAATGCTGGCGGTGTGTTGAAGTGAGGCACTCTCCTACACTTTGTAGTTGGTTTGTGTTATATTTCTTATTTATGGTTGTGTACGTCAATATTGCGGGATTATATCACCCATCACCTATGAGTTGAAGCTGAATTTTCTAATCACCACTCACACATTGTTCCTCAGTTCATATCATTAAGTTTACAGAGGAAAAATGTCTTTCTTCTTATCAGAATAAACTCAACTGTCCCTCCAGCAGTAAAGGTTAATTTGCCAGATAACACAAATGAGTCCGTGCCCTGCAAAGGCTTAATTCATTGGGAAATGTTGATTAAAACATTAGCATATGAAAAGATGAATGACCTCAAAGATGCTCCAGATAAAAGCAGTCAAAAGTGGTTGTGTTAGGTCGACCACAGAGATGAAACCCTTCTGATTGGAAAATACATTTTCAGGCAGTTGCTACACAACTGGGAATGTCGTGATGGAGATAAGTGATTAATGTGCTAAATATATGCATCGAAGAGTGTATCGTTGGGTGAATAAGCATAAATCAGTTTTGGAGAGAATTCAATTTGCAGCATATTTGACTCTGCAAAGTCAAAATAATACAATGAAGTCATCTAACCCAGCAGTTGAATCTATCTATCATCGACTGATGTTTTTGTGTCACTCACTTTGGTGACTCAGTGGAGCCTTTTAGCGTGATTAAAGAGCTTATCCAAAGAAAGAAACACTCTGTTGGACATCTTGCTGGAGCTTGTTGGTCCCTCGTCAAACCCCCTAGTCTCCAAAATCACCTGACGAAAAGTTGAGATAACACCATATGTATCACACAACTGAAAATAGAAATAGGAGTGGAAGCTGTGAAAAAGACAAACTGGCCACATTAGCCTAAAATCCACTTATAGGATTGTGCTGAAATGAAGAACGAGTTCTTCTGCGATAACCTACATGTTTTTAAGACACTGTGTTCTTGTTTTCTTCTTTTGGTCAGACCTAATGTTCTTGTTTTCTCCCCTATTTGTACTGAGGGAGCAATGGAAAATATCTAGTTTTGTATTGCATCATTCATAAAGCAATGTTTTACCCACCAAACATCCAAAAAGAACTGTCAATATCTTTTGCTCCCTCTCCTCTGCAGCGTTTGACTCTTCTGAGAAGCGGTGATGTAACTCAAAGTCATGGAGCCTCAAGCAGCCAATGCCAAGACACCACATTTCTTCCACATGATTTACCTGCTCAGGTAATATTGTGTGACTGCTGCAGTAACCATGGTAATGAACCCCTGCAGATGCCCTCGACCCTGGCTCCTCTGACGGCCTGATTAGCATGCATGGATGAGGCCTGAGCCCTTCCCTGATTGGTCCTGTCAGATCCTGGCATGGGGCTCTGGCTCACCCCTGCAGAAGACCCAGCTGGCTGTATGCCCCCCTCCCATCATGCTCACGCCTGCTGTATTCCACATGACTGGCCTCGTCCTCCAGGACCTGGAGCCCATGCTCCTGTACAGTGACTGTCAGTGCCAGAATGTGTCACTGACTCACATGTAATGCATTTGCCACAAATGTTTAATATAAAAATAAGCATTTGCAGAAGAAGAGTGTCTAAATCTGCAACCAAAAGAGTTTTTTTCCTGGATATTTGGCCATCCTATAAAAACTGACAAGCTCTTATGTCATCATATTTCACCCGGTCTCTCACGCCGTGAGCTCTTTTCATTATGCCCGCTATCTGTTGCCTTTTTGCAAGTCACACATTCGAGGGGGCGACCTACAAAGATGTCACAGCTGAAAAAAAAATATATATATCCCCGGTACAACCCCGTCAGCTGCCACTTTTGCCCTCTCATTTGATTCTCCGGTGCCTCTGTCCCAGCTCTCCAGCCCAGATAAAAAGGAACCTCTTCTAAGGTGTTTTCGCGAGGCATTATAAAATGGTTGCCATGGATACCCAGTCTGAACAGGCTCCACATACAGGCAGCAGAATAGGAAATGACAGATGCAATATTTCACATTTTAGAGAAAAGAGGGGGAAAAAAATCCTTTCTCTCTCTCGTCACTACACAAGCTGATGGAGCGTTGTGTTAAAAATGCCAAAGATCAAGACCCTAAAAATAGGTCTGCGAGACGATTTGTTGTGGTCCGTAAAGCAGCGTTTGAGGGACTGTTTGCTTCTTGCTCCACAGAGGTGGGTTGAATGGTATTTTCTGCCTCATTTGGTCTTTGTTGTTTCTCCCTGAAGAGATGACCTATATTATCTAGGATGGGAGATCAAAGAAGAGCTTTCTCACTGTGATCCCGTGAAAGCTTGCATCTTACAAGCCCCGAGAATCAGCCCTGATTGCGCAACTGCCTCGCTGCACTGCAAAATGTGGCCGTGAAGCTAAACAGTGGGGGGAAAAAAATAAAAAAATAAAATCTTCTTTGTAGCGGCTCAGCCTACAGGATTCCTGATCCTGCAGTTTAGGAGGAACAGAGCTTTTGATGCTGAGGATTGTAATTACTGCCTTTTCTTGAGAGGATGCACACTCTGCTCATTGCTGTTTATTATCCTCTTCATACACATCTTCAGAGAAAGAACTAGTTTTCTACTTTCTTTTGGCAAACTTTGGTCTTAAAAGAGGTGACCAAGTTCCCTACCTAAGGTTCCCTATGATTCTTACCTATCTTGGGAACATATTACCGTCATATTTTTCTCATAAATTCCCATTAGTGTTACTAGATGATGATATGTGGGCTAATGCTGGCCTCTATTTGTGTTTAGGTCCTTGGTTGCCTATTCATCAGCCATTTATACTGTTGAAATGAAACAAGGTCACTAGTGGGAGTCGGCTACCTGCTGGGAGCAAGTGTTTACCTGCTGCTCAACACACACCCTCCCATCCGTCCGTGCTCTCTTGATCTTTTCTCCTCCGCTACCCAACTCCGAGTCCCTGCGCCTGCTACAACTGGGTGTCTCGTTCCATTTCCAGTGCTCCACATGATGTCAGAGACGCATGGCTGCCGAACATAGAAATGGACCAGAGATGCCCATATGTCTCCATGACCTGTATCAGTCGCAAACGCTGTCATGCATCTCATTAGCCACAACCAGAAGCTTGCAGATGGACCCTAATGGTCATTCATCAAAGGAGGGAGTTCTCCCCACAGTACCTGAGGCACACACGGTGCAGATGATGGTTATGATGGGAAACTCTGGTGTGATTTATGAGGAGGTCCTCCATTCCACTGCTTGAACTTCCATTGTACAAGATAATGAACATGGTTTAGCTTCAGTCCAAAACTGAACGCCAACAGACTGATGCGATCGCTTTTAATTAGTATTAATTGGATTTTGGTGCGGTGAAGAGGAACATTTTATCCACTGATATTTCTTCTTGACCCTATTTTGTGACCTCTGATGGCATCTGTGGTGATTTATACACGGGGATGTTGGAGTTTATTGTGATCCTTTGGGGAATTCATCTAGTTCTAACAGATACACCGGGTTGTAAAATATATTGTGTATAAAAACTGGGTTGTAAACTTAAAGGATGAGTGTGGTGATATTCTTCATTGCCTTTATGTCAACAAATACTGTGAAAAGACCAACTATAAATTGTTTCCAGTGACAAGTGTTGCCTCTGTAGCCAAAGCCTAATATATCATATTCCTCTCTGCTGTGGAGCTTCATTGTCCAAAAATGACACATCGATATGCTGCACTGTTGCAGTGGGTGACATCTTCATGACGGTGGACCTGGGCATGAACCTGATTGAGTAGCATTTGCTAAAAACTACAGCACCCAGGTGTTAGGAAATTACTCCTCCATCTTTACAGATGGGTGCAGTCATACCAGAGACAAATAACACATGACAGGTGGCGGTCATGCTGGGAATGAAACCAACTGAACCCATCTTTAAATGAAACTATATATTGACCTATTTCTAAAGATTTGCAGGAGCAATGAGCTTGGGACTAAGACAGACACTGAGAGAGAAAAACTAATGCAGTGTAGGGTTTTCATCTTCTGATGAATTTTCTTTGGCAGTAAGAATAAATAACGTTAGTCTAATCCTTTATGCACTGATTGAACGTCTAACTAGACAGGAGGCAGATTCTTCATTCCCTAACAACCAACCACAACTGAGCCAGAGTTGTTTTCTTATTCAATGGAGGCCCATCATCTCCTTCACATCTGTAAAAGCTCTCGGCGACGGCATCTTCATTTCTAAGGCCTCAGAAGGGAGCGATGCTTTTATCTCTGCGACTGCAAAGGCCTTTGACTACTGCAGAAACTCAGACGGTAATGATGGCAACGTCTCCTGGAGGGAGTTGATCTCTAACTGAGCCCATATTCCAAGTTTTCCACATTCCCAATTAGCCAGTACAGCCCCAGCTTAAGAAATGAAATGAACCCCCCGCAGCTCCTGATGCTGCTTCGTATTTAACTCTCACATTGTACAGCAAATACAGCAAAAGAGCGCCTGACAAGCAAAGAAAGCTAGAGGACAAAATAAAGTGGCTTGAACGTCCTCTGTGCTCTGCCTGTGCAGCTGTAACAAAGCCGGTTGGATTTCAGGAGGAGATCCACTGGAACTATTTTTGACACTACAGTATATGTGAGCCCTACCGCGGTGCACTGCCTCCTGGGATGCCTGAATGTGTGAGGGATGATCTATTTTTTGATAAGCATCAGGAAATGTATAGGAGAAAAATCTCATACGGCTTGAAAAGAACTGCGTATAGGAGACTCATCATTCCTCGCAGACAGGACGGGACGCTGGTGTCTTAAATAACCGTGACAGACATGATACAATCACAGGGGAATAAATTGAATTATTGAATTACTGCTGCAGTGTGGACGGGAATGCCCCTCCCAAGGATGAAAGAGTCAGTATTAGGAGAGTGTGACATAACCAACACTGTCTTTCATATCCTCTTTTTCAAATTCTCTTTCATTCTCCTTCTATGACAGAGAATACCCACTTCATCACCGAGCTCTAGGTGAGTTTAATTACCTGTGGGTGTCTTGATAAGGAATGATTAAATATGTAAGGCTGAAGTCATTAAGGCAAGTTGGAAAGTCTGCAGAACTAATGTAAATTTTTTTGCAGCTTCTGCAAGAGTCTGCAATGTGATACTCTTTCACCTGTAGGTCATGGAAACAATGAAACAGACAATAACGTGAATATTTCTCCACAGTCTTAATTTGTGTAAACACTAATGAATTCAAGTTTTCCCCTCCTCTTTAATATATTGAATTAATTAAGCAGAACAGGTGCTGGCAAGTCTTTGGCGCAGAGCACATTAGCCACTGTCAACAAAGATCCATTTGAGGGAGCTCACAGTGAATCCCAGACCTCATTTTCTGGGTGGCAAAGAGAAACAAAACACAGGAGGAAGTAGAAAATATCTCGGGCTAAACTTTGGGAGTGCGTTCTCAGACTGATTAGTGATTGGATTCAAGAGCTTTTTGGGGTAAAGTCAAGATTGATTGCACAGATGATGTGAGAAGGGGTGTTGGCTGCTGTGGTTTTGATTTGGTGGCAGACTTCATTATCCAAATGTAAAAAAAAATACAGTAAATATTACATTTTTGGCACCAAGCTACTTCTTAAAATGAGTGATATGAGAGTCTGAAAACACTTGGACCTGCTGGTGAGGCTTTCACCTGCAACTCTCCAACCACCAGGCCTATATTGAGCATCGTGTATCATGGATTTCATGTCATTTCTGTCAAAATGACTAATCTCAGTTGATGGTTTTGTAATAACAGCTGTTGCTTTTCTCTCTTTCCTATCTTGGAAAAACACATTTTGTAATATTTGTTGCGTTTGTTCACAGTGACAGAGTTTTAAGACGTTATAAGCCGCTGTCGGAAGCTCAGAAACATCTGTTGTGCATCACTGTATCTTCATATATTGCACAGGCTTATAGTGAAAGCTGATCCAGACCTCAACAGCTCTGGTTAACACCACGGATTAAAGACAGCTCTATAAAACCTCTGGATTATTCCCTGTGTCCGTGCATACGCATGCACACTGGAGTTTTCTCTGCTCTTTCCACCAATTTCTGCTGTAAACAAAACACATTTCTGGGTCATAAATTTGCAGTCAACTCTCTGGAGCATCAGCACTGAAGCATAGTTATTCATACCCCCCCCCCCCCCCCCCCCCCCCCCCCGCCTCTCTCTCCTGCCCAGTACAGTGCCGCTGCCTCTTGTCTCCAAGTCTCACATCAGTGGAACACATCTGGACTCTGTCATATTTCATTTTGTTAAACATGGGGACACAGCATACAGGCAATTATAGCAATGTAACCCAAGGGGTGGAAGGCAAGATTGAGCAGGCACATGATGTAAGAGATGATGAATTTAAATTTGCACACTGTCCCCGTAACTGCAATTTATTCATGCGTTGTGTTCAGCTGAGGTATGTGCATGCATATAAGGAGGATGTGCATGCCCTTTGTTATTGCTGCCATAAAAATAATCGAGTGTGGGAAAAAAAAAATATGCAACTGGCATCTTTAGACAATCAAGTTGAATTCAGCAGGTTACTGGCAAAAAAAAACACATCTGGAAGCGTTTGGAGTATAACATACAGTATGATAAATGTCCTGAGCAGCACTCGTTTTTCACGTTGCCCAATAATCACCACCAATAGAAACGCAGTTGGCCCGCCCCTGCCGGTCTATTGTGAATCTGCGTTCAACTGGAAACCACTCTTCCAGCCTTGGCACCAAAGTGGCGCACCACGACATGCACAGCTGAACGAGGAGTGCGCCTTTGAAGATGCTTGATTATCAAGCTACAATTTCTGGTAAGAGACTCTCTGTGATTTTTTTCCCCCCCTTTTTCGTGCGATTTTATTTTATTTTTTTTTATCACCACCATCAGTTTCCTGCTGCGTCTTTACCTCCAGCTGAACGTCCGCTTCTTTTGTGTTTGATAGTCGCTCCTAATAGGCTGCGTTTAGAGGTGTAGAGCACGGAGGCTTTGGGAAGTCTGTTAAATGTGTGACAGATGGGTTTAGTTGAGGAGTATTTTTCACCCTGAATAAATCGACGGACGAGAGTTTTGATGTCAGGAAGGCGTTTGGACTTGGAGCAATGCGCAAGTCCGTTTACTTTTATCCGTGAGATTAAAATGATGATTTTGCTGCAGCTTGATGGAGACATGTCGGGTTACATTGGATATTTTACAGGTTACACGATCTGTCAAATGTGTGAGAGACATAAAGGACAAACAGGTGGTGGAATAAGAAGATAGAAATCATCTAAAGGCGCGTCTATTTATGGTTAAACTTTTCTTTTTCACCGATGCGATGGTGCCATTAAACGCCGATTTCTGATAAGTTGGTGAGCCCGGCATACGTCTAAATAAAGGTGTAATTATCACCAAACAGCAGCCATGAGTTGTGGTGTTAGTTATGAAAGCATGGGCTTCGTCAGGCCGTGGAAGAGGTGTGGATGTTTGTCATCTGTCTGCACCTTGTGAGCTCAGAAATACAGTGTTAGGGCTTTGTGTTGGAGCGAGATGCGTCGCTGTGGTTCTGGATATTTTCAGCGGGGAATCTCCAGCTCCACAGCAGCTTTTCTTTCTCTCTCTCTCTCTCTCTCTGTCTTTTTCTTCACGGGTTTTTTTCCCAACAGAAGGGAAACAGATGCGCCTTAATATCAACAGTCGATTACTCATGCAACATTGCGCGAAAATATGCACCCCCGCAGCTTGGATTGAACGGACTGCGCGTTAAAGAAAAAAAAAACGCCGGCCTCATCCTCATCCTCCTCCTCTCCTCTCTCTTTCTCCATCCTGCCAGACGAGCAGCTTTTAGGAGACAAACCGAGGAGTTGGCAGCTTCCTGTTCAGCACCGCAGACAGAGAGAAACAATCCGATTCGTCCACACCCACTCCTGGTCCTCCACGTTTACCGCTGCCCTGCTCTGCTCTGTGCCCTCTCCAAACACAGAGAGAGCTCCTCCGCCTACGTTTTATCAGGTTTAGTGCAGGTTGACTTGCTCGCTCTCGCCCGGGAGGCATTTGAGTGGTTATTGGATGTGATACACCGAGAAAGTCGCTATAAACAGCAGCTGAGTACCGGTGTGTTTGTTTGCTGAAGCTCGGGTGCAAAGCTCCATGTTCTACTTTCTGTGAGGAGTGCCTGTAATAACTTGGATCATAAAGGGATTTCCAGACCCTCCATCATCATCATTTTGACACTGACAGGCCAACACCCAGAGCAGCCTTTAAAAACGTCTTATTAATTGCAGATGAATAAGTTATTCATGAACCCTAAGCCCTAAGTCATACACAATTAGGCGTGATTAGTCTAATTAAATATCTAGCTACCAGCACAATCAAGGAGGGAATGCCAGAGTCTGAGTAATCAGCCTCAGCCTCTGATTATTATCCACCACATGTGTTTGAAACTCATCAGCAGATGTCTGTGTTGGCGGCTTCGGTGCCCTTTGGACCACAGCTTCTACTGTCAGAAAAACAATGCAAACAACTTACTGTGTGTGGCACAGCCAGCGTTCGGGCTCGTGGCTCGCATTTGCCTGTGTGATGTTCTGCGTGTGATGGAAGGATGCTGTCAGCTCGAAGCACGACTGCGCTGGTTGATGGTGAAGTGGATTTGGGTGGAAAGAAAAGAGGGAGAGTGTTTGGTTTGGAGAGGTTTGAGCGAGAGAGGAGAGGCAGAAAGAGAAAGGAGAGAGCGAGGTGGAGTGAACATGCCTGCTGGCCTCCTGTCTGGACACATTACATTTTCATAGGCTGATATCGCACCGGCGTGGCTGAATATAGATAAATAGCACTACTTGTTCTCCCCTGTCAAGTTGGGTATTTGTCTCCGTTTTGCTTATATCATCATATTTATAGAACCAGCAGCTGCAGCAGACAGACAGATAGACAGTAATCTTGCTTTAGTGAGCATCTGATGACTGATGTATCTGCCTTTTGTGCAAAGAAGCTACTCCACCTGTAGGATAATCTCAAATACAGGGCTGCATTGACAAGATCGTTGATCCTGAGGCAAAAAAAATGACGTGTGGGCTCCTTTATTCTCACTAAAGCAACCAAGCAATCAACCTACGTGGCTGTAGTGCCACAAACTGCAGTTCCTCAAACGTCCACTTGAGGCTGGTTACAAGACGAGTCAGTCTCCATAAGCCCCCATGTTAAAATGTCCACAGCAGAAAGAAACATCCTGGTACAAAAATCCGTTTTGGTCTCTATAGCTAATTTCCCCGTTCATGACATCTGTACTGAGGGTGAATTTCTAAATAACTCAACTGTTCAAATTATATTAAGGCTTAAAGTTATGCAGAATTAGCGTGGCTGCTTTGATTGACAGGTAGGTGCTGTTACAGGTGGCTCATTTGAGCAGCCAGGCTGGCTGCAATAAGCCACACACGAAGCATGAAGCAGTACAGTACGAACAAATGAAAACTTTATTGCCATGCTTTATATAAAACTGCACTTATATGATAAGATACCTCAGTGATCAGTGGATATTTAAAGCTCCAGCCTGAATTACAGTAAAAAAAAAGAGCTCTGACAGTGTGCTTGGTGTTAAAGACGTCCCCACAGTCGTTTAATGAAAGTCCACACAGACAAAAAAGACTATTTGAGCTGGCTGTCAGAACAGTGAGGATTATTATTCTTTAAATACAACCCATTGTTTAAATAGCGAGTGAATCATCTCACATATCTGAAATTAACAGAGCAAGACAAAGATATCTGCATAAAAAACTGCTGCAGCTCACGCTGCTTAAAGCTACTACTCCAGGGCTAATGGTGGTTATTAGCGGTGTAGGTGAGCAACTACACCACTAGATGCTACTAAATGCTACACATTGGGTCTTGATGTATTTTTCTAACATTAAATATTCATGACTCTTGACTCCTCTGATCAGGACTGTGTTGGTGTAGTAGAAGTACATGGCATCATTTCATCAATTTTCCATCATTTCAAACCAGAAAGAAGAATGTCTGATCTGAAATGTTGCTGCTCAAACCTCAACTAAGCAAAAATATGTGTGTTTATATGTATAGTAAGAAGCTCTGAGCCTTTAATAGTGCTGCATATCATCAAAGAAATGTGAAAATAACCATAATACAACAAAATAATTGTGAATCCAGGACCTCGGTGGTCCCTACGGGTTAGTCACCCGCTTTTTCTCGTCAGTAATCCAGCACTGACTGTATAATTAATCTGGATTACATGTCTAATCCCTTAGTGAAATGAACATGTTTAGTCTCTGGCTGTTGGCTTAGTCTTTTCTATTTTGTGTCCTGCCAGGTTGAGTGACAAGCCTCCTGTCCAATCGCCGCCATGATAGCCACAGGTGGCCTGCTGCGCATGAACAGGCGCCAGGATTCGCTCCGCTCTAAGAACCGGGCGGAAAACAAAAGGAAGAGGAAATCCAAGAAAAAAAAGAAGAACGATGTGGTGGTGGTGAAGGGGAAGCTCAATCTGTGCTCCCCGGCTGGTTTCGTGGCTGGTGTTGGAGTTATAGTTCTCATGGTGGGGATTTCCATGGCTATACTGGGCTACTGGCCCAGCCAGAACCAGCACGAGTACCAGGAGCGCCGCCGAACTGGAGTGTACCACACCAACAGGATGAGCTACTCCAAAAGTCCAGTTTCCTCTAACTTGACCCATGACACGCCTCCGTCCGGCCAGGCAAACGTTTCCAACCAGAGCCATTCTAACAGCAGCAACCCCAGCCCTTCCCATCACTGTGGCTTCCTGTGCGACTTCCTGGATAATTACCTGTACTCAGACAATCTGAAAGTCTTCGGACCACTGGTGATGGGAATCGGCATTTTCCTCTTCATCTGCGCCAATGCGGTCCTCCATGAAAACCGAGACAAGAAAACCAAAATCATAAACCTTAGGGATATCTACTCCACTGTTATAGATCTACACAGCATACGCTCAAAGGAGTACTCACCTCTAAATGGTTTGGTGAACTACACTCAGTCGAGGAATGCAGAGGGCCCGTCGGGTTCATTCCCTGCAAGTGGGATGCTTACTCGCAGCTCCTGGCCCTCCACTGGACTTGGTTTTCAGGGCGAGTTAGGCGCTGATGAGGTATTCAGACGCCCGTCGTTGGCCAGCAGGCCTCGTAGCTGGTCCAGAGATGTCCAGACCTTCACGGACACTGTCTACAGCATCTACAAAGACTACAGCAATAGCAGTGAGCAGGCCCCACAGCCCCGTCAGTGGGAGACCACCTCCATCGTCACCTCTTCTGTGAACGCTTTCACCCTCCCTGTGATCAAACTGAACAACTGTGAGGTGGAGGAGTCTGAGAGAGCGGAGGCAGAGGGACACTCGGAGGAAGAGGTCGTTATTGAGGCTGCTGCTGAAACCATCAGAGAGGAAGGACAAGCCAGCAGCGGCCAGACTGACGAGACGGGCCACACGGAGATGGATGCCTCGACGACAGATCCCCCTTCGCCCCATCAGAGCCATGAGGAAATGTCAACAAATACAGCTGCCCAACAGGGGGCGCTGCAGGCGCAGCCTCAACCGCAGTGGACCCAGCTGTTTCCTCCATCACCTGTTGCCAGGGCGATGGGGTCACGGCTGTCGCTCAACTCCCTCACGGATCAGCCCAGGTCTGCACGCCGCTGCAGCCTGTCTGTGTCTGTGTGTCGTCAAGGCGACAGAGCCAGGCGCTTCAGCTGCCCTCGTCTGGAGCGCTCCAACAGTAAGGGCTACATCAAACTGACTGACCTGGGGGGCGAGTCCTTCGAAGCCCCTGACACAGACACTTCTTTAGTGGCCACTGAACAGGAAGCGGCAGCGGCGGAAGAAGAAGCTCAGGGAGAGGACGATCTGGTGACACCCAGCACCGCTGCAGAATCCTAGACTAATATTTCTTTTTTTTTTTTTGCTGATGAGCCTCTGAAAACTCTTTGATGTCTTGTTCTTTGCTTCGTACCTTCTTCTCCGATCGCTGATGTGAAGCTGGCCATGACATGGGGAAAGGAAACGTGGAGAGTAAGCAGCTAAAGGACTATTGAAATATAGCCATGAACACTCAAGAGCAAGGCTCTTTATAAATACCACATCCACAGCTCAATATTCAGATGTAATTTTTCTATTTTTTCAATGTAGCAAGAGCAATACTAAAGACTTGTAAGAAGATTTAGTAAAGATTTGTTTAAAAAAAAGAAAAGAAATGAAAATCTTGATGAGTTTTAACTTTTCTTTTGTATAACAGTAGGGCAACCATTGTAGCTTGTAGAATTGCCAAACCCGTCACTGAGAACTCCTGTCTGACATGTTGTCCTGTAGCATTGACATATGCCACAGAAAACTAAATAGTCTAGAATTGTTTCTCTGCATTGTTGTGTGAATACCACGTGAAAAAGGTGAACTGAATTGAATCTCAGGTAGACGTTGGTTTAGGAATCGGGACCTTGAGGACAAGGTCTTCCCTCTGTGCACACTTGTTTGTATGAAACATTCATGGTTGAATAAACTTTACTGTAACACCTCCTGCTGGGTCTAATAGGTGTCCTTGTGTGGTACCAGATCAAATGCAGCAAAGTCATTTATTTAAAAAGATGAAATAAATGTTGGACTATGATTGATTACGTTTGTGGCAAACCTGCAAAGGGTATAGATTTTGCTTTAGCAGCACTTCTCATTACTGGGAAAGACTGCAGAGGTATTGATGTAACATTACACGTGCTAACTGGACTGAGACCAGTAACTTAAGTGACCTGCATAATAGTCTCCTTAGTGGTTGGCTTCACTATTAAATGGTTTAAATCTGCTGATTCAGACGGATGTCTTAGTCAGCAAAGACAACAGCATGTAGTTCATACACTGTTTTGTTTTTCCTTTTCAACGCCGTATTTGAGCTTATAGTGATGTAAATATGTGGAAAGTAATTACATGCATTCATTGGGCACAATTTTAAGATACTTTAGTCTTCCATTTTATGCTTTGCTAATCTTCAGAGGAAATATTATAGCTCCTATTCTACTACATTTATTATACTGTGCAGGTTATGGTTTTACATGCAAAATATGCAAATTGGGTTCTCATAGCTCACTGGTTCGTGATGATACATGTACCACACTTTTAATATAATGTATGAATTTAAAAACACACAATCAAAATACTCCATACTCAGTTCTGAATGAAAATAAACTATGAGGTTGTTGGAATACATAATAATAACTGCTACCATGCTAGTGCTACATTCTGTTAAAATGTGACAAGTGGAGACAAAATTAAAATCACTACAATCAAGGATCCAAATGGGAAATTTGAGGAAGAGAATTGCAGATCAGGAGAACTCCTTTTTAATAAAATTAGCTCTGGTTTTTGATCCAACAACAACAACAATAAATAATCTTTTGATTAGGAATAAACATGCCTCCTGTCTGAGCTGTCAGTAGCTGACTTAGACTTCTATATTTTAACATCTGTCATAATGAAGATACTTGAAGTGCCTGACATTTTTTTAAGGTAATATGCGTCATAAAAAGTTTGAGAAGCACTGACCTTGCTAAAACTAATACATTCTGACAATCCTGCTATAAATCATACCTTCATGAAGCTACCTCAGAAATTACCATAAAGTTGAATCTAAAACAGTTTCAGCAGCAAAACGACACTTTAGTTTCAGGCCTGATGTAACAGGCTTCATTAGTTTCTGTTAGTTTGCTTCTTTTATTTCACTTCTCTTGGTAACAAACACAAAAAATGCAGTATATGCTGTCAACATCATTCTACTGCATGTATAATACTCATATATACTTTGTGGTTTCCATACAAAATACATTGAGAGATGCCAATTAGGTACACCTATCTTAAACTAATGTATTCAGTCACAACAATCCTTCAATAAGTCATACTTTCATGACTCTCCCATTACCATAAATTACCATAAAGTTGAATCTAAAATGGTTTCACCAACAACTAAACACCACGCTTCACAGATGTGGGATTTATTACACGACTGCTGTCGCTGCTGCAGTGGTTTTCGCTAGTTGTACCTAATAAAGCATCAAATGAGTGTTTGTAATAATCTTAAAAATATATGGGGTCGTTAGAGATTGCAGTGTGCAGGATTTAGTGGCTTCTCGTGGTGAGGTTGTAACCAAATGAATACTGCTGGCCTCATCCTCCCCTTACAAGCACGAAGAAGAAACTACGGTGGCTGTGAAAAAACAGTAGAGCTAATGTTTGGTTTGTCCATTCCGGGCTACTGTAGAAACATGGCAGACTCCATAGAAGAGGACCCGCTCCTTCTGTAGATATAAAAGGGCTCATTTGAGGTAAGAAACACAAAATAATGCATATTTTCAGGTGGATTCACACTAATGAAAGCATACTTTTGAATATTATGTTACATTTTTGCCATATTCTGCCCTAAATCTTAGACACTGGACCTTTAAACTGTTTATTCATTGTTCAAATCATATTTGCTCCAACTTTAGTAAAAATATATAAAAACTGCTTTTTTCTTTCACTTCTTAGTAGTAAACACAACAAATACAGTGTGTGCTGTCGACGTTACAAGTTCAGAGTCCTCTCTGCAGGCTTGCCATGAAGCACCTCGTGTATCTCAGTTAAACGAGGCCATCTAGTGGTCATGTGACACAGAGTTTATATCAAACATACCCTCCTTCCTGCAGCCAACCACCAGGTGGCAGTGGGGACATCCTAGTTGGAACGTCACCGTGGGCGTGCCTGTTTTGGAGTACTATGGGGGCCGTTTTTTTTTTTTTTTTTTGGCAGGCAGGAGGGGCGGGGTTAAGCTCGGCCCGTCTTTGGGAAAGTTTGCCAAAGCAAGGCGCTTACAGGTGTCTTGGTCCTTTCCGCCCGGACGAGCCCCACGTCGGGATTCCTGGTCTCCGGTGACACACACACACATACACACACACGCGCGCTCTCCTTAAGCGGTGTTAAGGAAGTTTGTGTCTTCTCCTAAGAGTCAGGTAAAGTGGTCAGCTGAGTTTCTTCTTTCACTTTGTTTAACAGCCGCACGACTGTGTGACTTTTACGCAGCTTTATTCTTACAGTCAACATCTGGGAATGTGCGCGTGTCCGCTCATTAATGTCTTCTTTATGTTTTCATGTGTCCTTTCTGTCTGTAACACCGGTGTTACAAAACGCATTGCGCCCCGCTGCTGCTGCTGTCCTGCTGACTTGGAATGTGAAATGGTGAGTACCAGCGCTCATTCACAGAAGCGGGAAGTGTGACACATAAAAGCAGATAAAGCAGTGGCACAGATAGTTGTCTGACTGAGTATGTCTAATTTAACTTCTTTAATTAAGATTGAAGGCCAGACTATCACTTTAAGGGCACCACTTCTTTGACTTTTCTGGTGTTAAACTCTCTGACATTCATTCTGAGGACCTTTCAGCTGCTCCTGTTCAGTCCTGCTGACATGTCTGTGAAGTCTATATCAGCATTTTTTTTCTCTCGGGCGGTTTCTCAACTCATTTCTACTCACTGCTGCTGAGCGCCACAGTTTTTAACACACACACTCTCTCTCTCTCTCACACACACACACACCTGATCAAAAGTTTGCTGGGCTCAGGCAGACAGTTCGGAAATGGGAAGTCCTCACAGCATGTGTTTCCGCTTATATTTTCCCCAAAATAGAAAATGTGCATGAATCAATCTTTTTGTTTTAATACTCTCTTTCATGGAGTCTCCACTAATGTGCACTAAAAAGGTGCTTAAACATTACTGCAGGATTCTTTTTTGTAATTTTGTAATATCCTGTTACGGCTGTGGTTAAGTTTTATTTGATATTTAGTGCTTCAGACATACATTTTGACAGCACCACATGGCCGTTCTTCACTGTTCAGTAGTTTTAACGGGTTTATGAGGTTGAATGATGAAGGTGAACGTACACGACCAGCGAGATAAGGCCGACCAAAGTCCGTGGGACTTGTCATGTTCATTGGCTGGTGATGGCATGTAGTCCCACATGATTTCTCTGGAAGGTGTTCATGAATGGATGATCAGAAGCTTCTGCTGAGCTGGTACTTTT
Organism: Nibea coibor; assembly: GCA_023373845.1. NCBI lineage: Eukaryota > Metazoa > Chordata > Actinopteri > Sciaenidae > Nibea > Nibea coibor. The sequence continues at coordinate 5,933,141 of CM041725.1, forward strand.
GCCGCTCTTTAAGGGACCTTTAGTATGGAAAATGTAATGTCACGCCATATAAGCAGGGGAGATAGTGTTCCTTCCATACTCATCTTATATAATGAGCAATTGGGACCAAAGGCAGATGATTCCCAGTCATTCATAGCTAAAAATATATGATTTCTCTAACAAAGCTACATACTTTTAAACCAGTTCAGTTTTATCAACGCTGGCATTGTTTTTCTGACAGTAAGCGACGTCTAACTCATGCGTCTACTCTGCTCGAAACCCAAAAAAAGAAGGAGTCAATGTGGAGCCGTAAGAAACAATCCAAAGTGTGACTTCATTTAACAATGGAAAATCACAACGGTGCTTGATGTGACGTCTTTAAAATGATCATTCATCCAAGGGTGGAAACACAAATGCAATGTTAAAAGTGCTACTGCTTCCCAACCGAGCAGCACGTTCATTACAGAGGGCGGGCTTAGCAGATTTGTTCTTTGACTAGGAATATCTAAATCAATGCAAACGCAAACGCATGTTACATGTTACTGATGCCAAAAACAAGTGTCGGGTGACCTTTTTCCACACAGACAAAATCGATAAGCAGAATTGAATAAAATATTATCAATTCCCATTTCAACCCACCAACTGTCGTGATATTTTCATCTAAACCTTGCTAAATCTTGATTGGTGCATCTAAGTGTGTGACGTCACGCTGTCCTACTAAGCCCCACCCACTTTACACCAGTGAAAATATACAACTAAACAACAACTTTACAACTTTAAACAACTAAAACTGTTCTAATGTAGACAGAAAACATGGTGTCTGTGTAAAATCCTGTCACTGATCATAAGATGCTGACTGGGAGAAAAAATGTTCAGGGCCTTTAAGGTGGAATTCCATGTTGGAGACACTTGTATTATTTCAAAACAAGAGGTTTCCAGGATGCTGCTGTCTCAGAGCACATCTGGCAGCATGCAATGGAAATCCACTGTTTGAATGTTTGACTGTCATAATCACACCACTGTAAATTCAAAATGGAAAGTTTGCACTTACAGATTAACTAGTAAACACATGTCATATATACTGTATATTACGTGAAACCAGCTGTAACATGCTGGGGGTGGGGGGTGTATTTAAATGTTCTGGGTCACCATGTTTCTTGCCTGGTTTTTCCAAGCCGGGCCACTGGAACACAGGAAGGTTGTAATTATGGGCAAGCAGCAGGGAATTTCCAAAATCTGACTTTGACTGGAATGCAGCACATGTATCAAAACTGTATATTTCATCAGGTATTAACATCTAAACATGTTGTTCAGACATCACGATAGAACGGAGAGTTTCAGTGACCCTGGGTGGAGAACATCTTGTAACCCCAATGGCCTTCACTCAGATCAGGGAATGTATTCCATGTAGATATTTTGAATGTTATTTCATTCCTGTCTTTCGGTTGGGCATTTCATAAAGGATGACATAACAAGATTATATCTTAAATCTCAAGGAAAGTCAATCAAGTTCACAGTTATTGCTTGTTCTGCTGCAGACATCAAAGGCCCCTTAAAGGCTCTGCAGGAGAGATTTCCTCCTGTTGTTTCGATGTAAGGTTGCCGGTGATGAAGACTATCTCTGGCTATTCATCTTAGGAGTTTAAATCAATACTTCTGTCAGTTTGGTTTCATGATCAATAGCGCTGGCATTGTGCTGAAGGTAGAGACATTATTTTACTTGATTCTGTTTGACTGTGCTGTGTTTGACAAAATGAAGGATGTGGAATGGGTCATGTGTGTGAGTCAGAAATGAGGGTTAAAGGTTAAAAGGAATAGTCTGCAAATCTCTGCCATTATCACGATTCACTGATAAGGCATGCAAAGGTTGGAGTAGAGTAATTTCTGTAGACATTCTTTGGAGTTAAAGGGCTGAGCCAAGTCCTGAGTTATTACAGTACACCCACAACCTTCCCACCATACACGTACTGTGTGATCAAGACAACGGCTTGATTATTAAACTCCCAACAGGATTAAAGAAATTCTTTTCTTTCTTTTTTTTTTTATCTCTGCAGATAATTGTTCATGAATAATTCCTATCAAAATTTACCCAAGCCAAGATAATACCTTCAAGTGTGTTGTTCTATGCAAACCACAGACTGGAACCATAAAATATGCATTTTATTTACCATACGTGATAAATAAAAGCATCAAATCGTTACACTTGAGAATCAGCAATCTGTGAAAAGCCCAAAAAATTTTCTTGATGTTTTCTCCAACACGTTTGGACTCAAATGGCTGGAACCGATTAATTCTGATAAATTAAATAGAAAATTAGTTGAGATGATTGACAGAACAATAATCAGCAGCTTTTCTAAAGTAAGACCTGCCAAGATGTCGCCTTGGGCCTGCAGATGATGGTGTGCGTTCTCGCACTTTGTTTTGCTTTGTTTTTTTTGACATTTCCTAGACTAAGCGATCACTTTCAAACATAATCAGCAGATTCTTGTTATGTTTACCGTACCATCAAGAGAAAGTGTAATACACAGATGAAACCATCATCCCAGATTTCTTGCCCTCAGGTGGACAGTCGTTCACAGTCAGTCGAGAGTTGAACTCAACACGTGAGTGCAGTACTGCTTACAATCACCAAAGCCTTGAGGGCTGGAAGAGATAGCGGGTATGACTCAATCTTGTTGAATGGAGTGATAAGCTTGTTTGGAGCGTTGTTATCTTCCAGCGTTGCCTGATCACTTGACAGCAGTATGGGGCTGTCTTTGCCTTATAAAGCTACAGCTCCTGGTATGGCACCTTGACAGTCACAGGGTATTTATAGTGGAGAGTGGGGGTTAGCCTCACGCTGGGCTCACTTTGGCACTGGCTACACCTGGCATTAACATGTGTCCTGATGTGACCTGAGCACAAATAGACGGCTCTAAGTACAGGTGTGAATCCACCCATTGAGACTGGATCACTCAAACCACATTTAGAGGTGGTCTGGGCCGCACATGGCTACATTTTTTAATAACGTGTACGTGAATGTGTCCTGCACCAAGCTGAAGGACTGTCTACTCGACGGACATCCTTTATTTTGTCCACTTGATCGGATCATTCAAGACACATGTTAATGTCAGGCATGAACACAGCCTCTTCAAAAGCACTATTGTAAAGATGAACAAGCAATCTTGATAAATTTTGGATTTGTTTTGTTGGATTATATGAAGGATATTTTATTTTCAGGGATGGGCATGTTGGTCTTTTGTTCAGTTCTGATAACTCTGGTGTACCTCTAACTTTTTCTCTAGCGCCACCATGAGGCCAAAACTTTGTCAGAAAACTAATGACATTCCCATCAGCCTCGGTTGTACTTTGTGTTTAGTGCTAGTTTTAGCATCCATTTACATTACACTATTATGGTGAACATGGTCTGCTTGGCATCAACATGTTAGCATTGTCATTGTGGCCATCTGACATTAGCATTTAACTCAAAGCACAGCTGTACAGCATAACAGAGCAGCTACCATGGCTGTAGAGTCTAGTTTCACAATACATAATGAAGTTCTTCTTATATTTTCTTTGAGGTTTGCATGATCAGATTGAAAGTGTAGATTAAAAACAGTGTTCTTTTGGTCTGCAAAGAAAAGATTCATGGTCAGATAGCTTGAAAACCTCAAACACTAGCTGCACTGCTGCTTGGATGTTACGCTATTCAAATTGTTCTCTGAACCGAAACACTGATATCCATAGAAAGCTCTAAAAGGGAAGAGTGATTCGAAGTGCTGCTGTAGTTTTTTCTTTTCCAACCACACGCTGCCCCTCCCTTTCTCTAAAAATGCCTCCTCCGCAATCACTTGACGGGCACAATCATTGGCCTGTGGCTTTCCAAAGGTTACAAATACAGACCACATTTACGATTCCTCCAGATAAGATGTGCCTCCTACATGCAAAAAAAACAGGAAAGGAGTCCTCCTCATCATACTCAGTCATAATCCCTTTCCACATTAGTCTGCAGCATGTACTCCTGGCTTTGCATGAAAGACTCAATAGGAGGTATTGTGAGAGGAGGGTGTGGTGAGGACAGGGGGTTGATTCGGGAGCTTTGGCCCAGTTTGGGGTGTCAAAATCAGACTGAAATTTGGCATGTGTGCTGGCTGACCTGCAGCCCTTTGGGAGTGAAGGCGTTTCCAGCTGAGTAGAGCTGGACAGCGGGGAATAGTGGCTTTGGTTAGTTAGTTGGTGAAGAAGAAAGCAGTGGTGGAGCCAATTCACTTTGAGTTCATTCAGTTCAAAGTGTCATTTGAAACAGCAATTAACATGATGGTCATAAAAGGCTCAATAATGGATTCATATATCAGACAATGGAACTTTTTTTTTAACATGGAAACATCAGCCTGCTTTAATTAGACATTACTTTACTTCAGGACAGTGTAGGTCAGTGTAGCGGTGGCCCAGTGAAGTCACTGTTTGTGGTGTTTGTGTGTGTGTGAAAGCCTGAAGACAAAATGGAAATGTGATTCTGTGTTTGGGCAGAGATCCTTTTTGAGCCCAGCAATTATTTTCCTCGAGACCCCGGGGACGGCAGGGAATGCTGGCTCGGACTTGTGTTTTTTTTTTTTTAATTGGATCACATGGGTGATTTGCCATGTATTGTAAGGGACATGCTTCAATATAATTATGCATTGATGGAGTGCCAGCTTGCTTGTTCTGACCGCAGCACTGTAAATTGGATTGCTGTAATGAGGTTCATAAGGTTACTGATTTTAGAGCCTGAGTATATACACATATTCATACACGCCAGGATTTCTTGATTAAAAGTTTGAACTTTTTAAATGAGCTACTCATGTGAAATTATTTCATTATATATACTTAAATTAAACTGTAATCACTAACTGCCAAGTTGCTGTGCAAGCAGAAGATCAGTATCAAGTTTATGTCCCTCAGTTATGCTAATACTTTGTGTAAAAATTGTGACAAAAGACTGGATTGCATTCCAGGCTAACCGGGTTCAAGGTTAAGCTTCAGAGCAGATGAGCTGCACAGGAACTAAGTGTCTGTACGCAGCAGAAAAAAGTGAAGAGTTAAGCAGCCACATAAGCTAAGTAGAGTCCAGAGATCACATGTTGTCTGTCTTGTGTGGTATTAATCATTCTGCTGACCAAGGGCTGCTCTGAGGACTCATAGATTTGCACTCACACTTATCTGGAACTCACTATACATACAGAGAGTGAGGACTCTGAAAGTCAGATATCTCTACAGAGGCTTGTTTGGTTGTAATTGTTTTACCGCAGACATTTCCTTCAAGGTATCTCTAAGACTTTTCCATTTAATCTAAACTTCCCATACAGCATTTGTAAATCAACATATTACATTCACTTTAGTGTGAACAATAAAGACGCTGACTTAAAACACGTGAGAGCAGAGTTCAGTGCCGCTTGACTTGCATCAGACAGGAAATAATAAAAATGGTCAGCAGTTACTTCACAGTGGAAGGCCTGAGTGTGCCGCCTGTTTTTTAGATTACACAATGATCAAAGGGGCTGAATAAGAAATGAAGTTATGCTTTAATATTTTTATGCTTTGACTGAACATCCCTGCTCTCAGAAATGCTAAGTGGGTTTGTGTCCATGTGTGTCCACAATCTACATAATGACCTTTCTGGGGATTTACTGTGACATTTAAACAAAGTGAAAGAAGAGCGTCAGCCTACTTTTCAAACTGTCTTTACTTTTTGATTTATTAATATTAAATCTTTTGGAAAAATACTTTCTGTAGTTTTCATCTGCTGTAAGCTCATTGTTTCCGTGCTCCACACTGACAAAACCAAAAACCACTGTGACTGTAAAAGTGTGAGCAGCAGATTACTGACACAAAAGGTCAAAGCAGCCGCACACCAGCAAAATGGACTCGAGCACTAAAATTAAACACATTGCTGGTCAGACTGAATATTACACATGTTCATCTGTTTTTGCTAGATGTCTCATAAGACATGAAAGATGTACCTCCTGATTTACTTGCTTTCACAAATTTAAAATGTCTGCTGTAAAAATGTCCTATTTGCTGAGTTTGTTTTTGAGCTTTTACCAACTAGTGGTCAGAAATCACAAGATGCGGCTTTAAAGCAAAAAGCCACCTCAGTTCTTTTGAGATTAAGTTTGTTAACTTTTTTTCTAAATAAGGTTCTCTGGTTAGTTCGTTCGTAAATTCGACAAATGTTGTTAGAGTCAACTGGACTGTCAGGTGGGCTACATGCTGTAGGCCTGCCTTGTCTTTTGTCTGTTCACTTTTGATCAGCTACATTTGGTTAGGAGGTTCATCCTTGAAAACATGCTTTAGAGATGAAACTTGCAGAAACGTACACACACAATACACCTAACTAACAAAGGGATTTATAATTTAAAGCTCTGTTACAATCGGTCTGTGAAGGTTCTCACTCGCCCCAGGTCATCTTACTTTGAGAAGAGTTAAATTGGAGGCAACTGGACTTGTTTGAACTTGTTTGTAGCTCTGTGAAGGTTCTTCATTAGAGTTATCTGTTGCCAACCGATGCCAATAGATTGATATTTGCTTTCCAGATAAGCTTGTGTGTAACCCTTCATTCCCAATCAAAGGTTAGCGGCGCACAGTCACCACCCACTGGCCGGACGAGCCATGATGAGCAACGTCTCAGGCGATCAGTCGGTTCGTGACAATTCTGCGCCAGACTCCACCTGCTCTAAATGTAGATAACTATTGTCTGGCTGAGCGGAGAACAGATATTCTGGTTAGCTGTTACCGCTTATTGTGCAGAGTGTATTCTCAGAAAGGCTTATTGTGGTGAGCTAAGCACGGTTTGTCATTTATGATAATATATGTGCTTCAAAAACAAGAAACGAAGGGGGGAAGCGAAAGAACCTCGCTGGGAGAAATGGTATAATCACAATATGTGAAATGAGTATTAAATGGTCATTACAGTCCACCCCTTTTATCATAATGACTGCTGAACCTGTAGTAAGAAAAAACACATTTTTAGTGAGTTATTACAGTGTCACAGTGAGAAAATGATCCTCTTTACAGCCCTCCTCTGCTATTATTTCCCCTCCCAGCTCCAAGGGTTACAGGGATATTCAGTTACATCTATTGTTCAGCTACTGTGACTCCAAACCTCACTCTCCTTACATGATGGTTGCTTTTAAAGTCGGTGTGTTTTTTTTAGGAGTTTAAACTTTCGGATTGTAATGTAAATTACACGTCTTCGGTGTAAAACATTCATCGTTGTTGTCATTGGCCTTGTTTTATGAGCTGCGCTACAATTAGCATGAAGCTGAGTGAGGAGCCAGCTGTCTGGCTGCTGTACATAAGACTTGCACTGTGTGTGTGTTACATTACATTTACCCTCTACTGTCTGTGAAGCATGCCTGCTATGTGCCTGTCACTGTTTAGGGAATTTATGTCCAACTGCAGCCAGCAGAAAAAGACTGTGTTGTTATATTTGCGTAGTGTACAGTCAGTGTTGGCATGTGGTTTACTACTTAAGCACGACAGCAATTAATAAAATAAAAGTCAAATGGGTGACCGATTGGGTCAAGTTCCCACCGGGAGGCGAAACCCACAAATCCCCAACGGGAACAGCTCAGACACTAATTAAAAAACTTGCTTTTATGTCTGTATTTCTGGAGACAAACACACACATATGCACCTACAGTAGAGGAGGGCAGCAGTATGTTCATGTGCTCTCTATTGGTTGGTTTTAATATGTCTTGGATTATGTTTTTTTCTATTTGAAGAATGTTATAAAGTGCTCCAGACCGGGTGAACACATACACGTGTTCAGTGTTTGGTACAATGTTCAGTTGAGGTTCTTGTTATGTATAAATACTGCAAGCACATGAAGGTCCTACATTGTTTAGAAGTGGAAAGCGAGTCTTGTTTTCTAATCTACTGGTCATGCTATGATGACTAAACTTAAATCATCAGTTTAGCTTGAAGTGTTGTGGTCGACAGGTGATAAAATAACTGGAATAGTTGTTTTAATTTTGTCTGAAAGCCTAGAAAAGAAACCAAGATGGACCTTTCAGTTTGTATTCTCTTGATTTTTTCAGTGTATGTTTTGTCAGTGATTATATTTCTCTAATTAGATGTTTTGTCGACGATGACAGCCTGAAAATTTGATGATTTGAGTTGGTTTTCTTTTTGAATATTTGATTATTTACATGTCTATAAACCTGTGTGTGTGTGTGTGTGTGTGTTTGCATTTTGAGACTATATGCGCAAAAACTGAACATAAAGAGAAGAGATTAATAAAATAAACCTTCATAATTCATATGCAATGCCAGTTCACCTGCTGCTAAGGTACCACTGAGCAAGGCACTGAACCCTTGTGACCTGACTTGGGAAACTGGAGGGTGGCCAGTTCACGTCCGAGTCCAGCCCATATGCACGTTTCTAATTCTGGGTGTGGGGCTGTATTTGGAGCATACATGTATGAAAATAGATTGCAAAGAGAAGGAATTAATAAAACAAACATTCATAATTCATATGAAGTAGCATCTCTAAATTGTACTCGAGGGACCAAACCGTTGTGACCCGGCTTGGGAAACTGGAGGGGGGCCAGTTCAAGTCGGGCAAAGTAGGAGTACGTGGGTGTCCGTGTGTGGTTGTATTTTGAACCTATATGATTAACACAACAAACCTTCATAATTCATATGAAGCAGCATGTCTCCAAATTGTCCATTTTGATACATTCCAGCACTGATTCGCTTTCATTTAACTACATTTGAACGCCTTTTTTTGTTTTCTTCCAAGTAAAGCAACAAACCTCGTGCCATTAATTACCATGCTCTGTCTAAGTGTGTGTGTGTAAGTGTGTGTGTGTTGTGGAGGAGGAGGAGGGTTGTGCTGCTAAAATAATGCCCCGGCTGTCCTCCTCCTGATATCCCACAATTCTACTCTCAGCTGCATAGTGGAGTTTGATAGGCTGAGGCGGAGAGGGGGAACTGCAGCAGCAGCAGCAGCAGCAGCAGAGTAGCACCGCTGTCAGGAAACAGGAGCCCCCACTACGAATGCTACTCGCTTTTACCCAGCTTTGAACGAACGAGAGAGGGGAGACGATCTTACCTGGTAATAACCGCTTCTTTTTGCCGCTTTTCGACTCTTGGTTTCTCTCACGGGGAGATGTACGCCCCCGTTTTTGCTCCGCGTTACATCTCATATTTTAGCCGTTTGACCAACGGCACCTCCGGCCGTTGACAGATAATTAACGTTTAAAAGAAAATACACTCCTACTGTACTCGCTCAAGCTAACTAACCGTCGCTTTTTTTAGCCCTAACGTTGTACCCTCCGTGTAGCGACACGCCGTGTGTGTGTGTTTATATGCTGATTTAGCCGTTGTCCTGTAGCTTAAAAGTCAAAAAGCTTTGGACGGTTATTTCAAAGAGACGACCGACCCCGCGTCAAGGTACAGTCGGCTAACGTGCTCCGGTTTCCAGCTTTCGAAGTGAGGAGGGGGGGGTGGAAAACAAGCCGACACAGATGCTTTTTTTCCCGACCTCTAACCACCTTATTTCACATCAAGCAAGGGCAGAGCTGAGTCACTGCTAACACACGGTAACATTTGGAGACCGTTAATGGATTAAAGTCGTTATGTTGTCCCGGGGTTAGGACGACATACTCGGGTGTTTTTGATCTGCAGTGCGGTAGGCGTGGTTAGGGGGGAGCAGGATGACACGGGCTGGATCCTCTTTTAGCATCCTCACATCCTTCAAGGCAAAGCAAGGCAATGGCCTGAGTCTGACTTGACAATTTAATTAAGATGCACAGTAAGCTGTTGTTGCAGCAGCATTGAAAGGCAGGGTTCACATTGGTGGGCCTTGTTTGCAGGCTGCACCTTTTGATCCGAGCCCTAATTTAGCAATTTAACCTGTTAACAGTGTGTTGGGATGTTGAGATCTGTATGCAAACAGATATTCTTTCACATTTATGATGATGCATCCACAAAACCTGCAAGAATAGTGCAGCTTTAATGGATACATCAGCACGAAACAACACATTTGTCTCCCAACATGCAACGCCCTTTATCCTTACACTCCCCGTCCTTTATCCTTGGTGAGGATAAAAATTGCCAATAATACATTACAGAGACAAAATGGGGTCATGCAAAGGTAAAAGGCAACAGCCTCTTTTTAGTGTTCAGAGCCTAAATTTAGCTGCTTTAACCTGTTAACAGTGTCTTGGGATGTTGAGATCTGTTTGTCCCACATTTTCTAACAGATATTCTTTCATATTTATGATGATGCATCTGCATAACCTGCAAGAATAGTGCTTAAGCTTTAATGGATAAACCAGCACAAATTAGTCTCAAAGGGTTTTAAGTTCTTAATTTCTAAACATACATCATTGTTTATCCTTGATAAGGGGAAAAAACAAGCAATAATAGTATTAAAGACAAAATGGGTCATGCAAAAGTGAATGGCAACACCCTTTATCATCGCTGTAAGTGATTTATAGCTTTAAAAAATGCCCTAAAAGCAAAAAACCAAGCCACTCAAACTGCCACTGCTCTTTGAAAATAGGATGCGATAGTATAACTTTTAAAAGCTGCAACAATTAAGAGAAAATTTAACCGTGTGTTGGGATGTTGAGATCTGTTTGTCCCACATTTGCTTATAGATATTCTTTAATATTTAGGTTGATCCATCTGGAAGAATAGTGCAGCTTTAATGGGTGAATGAGCACAAAATAACACATTTGTCTCACAAGGTTTCAAGATTTTCAAACAACACTCTTTATCCTTCAACTCCATGTCCTTTCTCTTTGATAAGGAAAAAAAACTACCAATAATATGATTACAGAGACAAAATGAGGTCATGTAAAGGTAAATGGCAACAGTCTCTTTTCAGTGTTCTTGTCTGTAAAAGGTCAACAAGAGATTCATAGCTTAAAAAAATGACCTAAAAACAAACAACCTCTCAATCTGTGCCTGCTCTTTGAAACGTCAACAGGATGCAACAATTAATCAATTAAGATAAAATGAAGAAGTAACTTATTGATGACACTACATCGGGCTTTTTAACTATTTTCAGTAGCCCAGTGACACGATGAATTCATATAAAGGTACAAGGCAGCAGCCACTTTTTTATTAGATTTGTTGGTAAAGGTCAACAAGGACGACAAACTTTGTATCATAACATTGACTCGAGCTGTGACTGCTTTTACTTAACAGAATAACCCCCAAATAATATAATGATAGAGATGACACGCCTATTCATCTATCCCTCAACATAAAATGAATCAGCTCCTTTTGATTATCAATAAATCATTTAAGTCGAGCAAACACAAACTACTTCTATGATATTAAACTAAATATATTTGGACATGCAATTCAAACGATATGTCAACTTGGGTAATCCTCTGGCAAGGCTGGAGTGTTTCCCAATGAGCATACGCTGTCCAAAATAATTATGAAAGATGAGTGCAGTGTTGATGTCAGCAACCCAACAGCTCCATTTGCTCTCCTGCAGACATTGGTTAATCAAACCACAGCTGATCTACTGATTACAGATAATCTCATAAAATGCTTAAACCCTATTGGCCTGTCTCAGCCGCTGTATGAAAAGTTATTAGCCCTTCATCAAGGGCATTAACAGGGCATTTTACATCAACAGGGGATTTTCCCTTTGTCAAAGGAGCTGTACAACTGGATTGACAGCGATCTAACTGCTGCACACTTGTATTTGTTTTCCTGTCAGACACATTGGTGACGTTTGTGCCTGGCTTTCAAAGAAACCCAACAAAGACGCACTGATCGCGTCTTATAATGAAGTGCACAGTCGAGTCGCGATCACAATAACTTAGCTGGTCTTTTTTGTTGTATGCTTGAATGTCTGGCTGCTCCGAGAAAGTCATGCCAAGAATGTAAACGCGGCGAGCTGACAGGATTTATGGCCTCCTCAGCAAAACAAAACAAAAAAACGCTCTGGGCTCGGAGTCACCTTCATGTAACCGGTCTACCATCTCCAAATTCTCCTGTTGAGTTATGGAGCGTCTTGTCCACTTCAGACTGTGGGCGTTTAATTCAATTATTTCTGTAAATTGATATGAGGAGGGGATGAAAAGCCTCTGAAACAGCTACTAAATTTAAAGAAGTCAAATGCGCAAAGACATTTTCTTGGAAGTCTCAGAGAAGAACCTCCATCATTTCAGCAGTGGATGCTGACATGCATGACTTATATGCTCAGTTGGTAATTTATTAGATACACCTATCTCAAACTGTGCAGTCTAACATGGCAGTTCTGCAGCAGATCCTGCCTCCATGAGAGGTGTAATGGTCAGTTTTCGCTTTAGCTTCTTGATAACTTTGGAGGATGTAGTTTGTTGTGCTGAACCTTCAGTAGTGTTGGGTTGGACAGATTTTGTTATAGCTGTTAGCTGTGTTAGTGCTAGCTGTATCTGAGTACATCCAAAATGTCTAATAATAATAAGAAGAAGAAAGAAGCTGAAAGCGGTGCCACCAAACATCTGTTTTTAGACATTTTGCTGAGTCACACATGTCCGATTTGTTTACTTTTTGTCACGTGTAACTCGTTTCACAGACCGGCTGATCGTCTTTGTTGGCTCTCTAAATGAAATAGCGTCTCTCTTCACTTTGTGTTTGTTCTGCAGCAGAGCTGGAGAATGTGCTGGCTGAACACACTGAGGTAGAAAACAGATCTGGGTTGTTTAAATGTCTTGAATTGTTAAAGGCAGCACTGAGCTAAGCTGCGACGTGTTACTGAGGAACATTTTGTACATCTTTTATCCCCAGTTCAACTTTCTCTCATTAGCTTGTTAGCTTAGTAGATCACTTGTTGTCATTGTGTCTCACTGAAAAACATGAAGGCTTCCACTATTCGGCAACAATTAGGGGGTTACTTGTCGCACCAGTTTAGGTAAAGATACAGTGGCTGGTGTCATACTGTTGTCATCACTCAATTTTAAGATCTGCCCCTTCCAGTCTTTCTTGTTTTTAACTGTTTTACCCCCGAGCTCTGTTGGGGGGGCGGGGGGTAGAGCATGTTTGAAAAAAGTCTTAAGTAATCATTTGGCCTATAAATGTTTCAAAACAGTCAAAAATATATCCATTGTAGTTTCCTAAAGTCCAACGTTATGTCTTCAGACATCTTGTTTTGTTCCACCAACAATCCAAAACCTGAATAAAATAAATTTACTACAGTGTAAGACAAGGAAAAGTGGCAAGTCTTCACCTCCAGAGAAGCAGGAGCTGTTGCCATTGTAACAGTTCTCAGCAGTGGTTGCCATTAATTCTGGCACTCTGTGCATGCAGGGCTGAATCTAATGTTGCATCTATTATAAGTCACTGAGGTTAAAGTATTTAGTGAATGCCTGGAATTCAATGCAAATGTTAAAACAACGGTGAATATTGGAAGTGGACATGGTTTGTCTACGTAGAGAACGTATTCCTGACAAATATCAATAATTTTGTTTGTTGTTTGGACGTCAGGACAGTTGAAAGCACATTGGGGATCTGTAACCCCTCAGCAGAGGTGTCTCATTTGAGTGGCCACACCAGCTACATGGTATCCTGTTACAGTGGCCGCGTTTGTGTATGACAGCTGTCAGCCCTGTAGCCATAGAGTTTTTGCTTGGGTTGGGCCCTGACGTGTCAAAAAACGCTAGCAATTCCCCTCCGTGTAACCTCCATAATCCCCCAGGGGGGTTATGAGTGTGGGGGCAGGGGTTACAGGGATGGGCCCAGCTGTGGTGTACTCCGGCTAATGGCACTCAGCACAGATGGCAGTCCCTCATCCTCTCGTGTGTGTTTGTGACTCCATGAGCTCAGGCCACTTTCCAACAGTGTACATTACAATCACAAATGGACCTTAAAATGGGGTCTGCAGGCGCCACAGCTTTTCATGTCATTGATCAATTATGTAATGTAGATGCACGCTGATAAACCACGGCTGAGCTTTTTAGCATGAGATACTGAAAATTCTCTGGCTTCCTCCAATGTGAGAATTTGCTGCTTCTATTAGTATATATGAATATATTTGGGAATAGCAGAACATTTGAAGACGTCACCTCGACCTTTAGGAGCCACTAATGAGACATTTTTCAATATTTTGTAGCATTTTAAAGACACACAAATATTCTTCAGATTGAATCAAGAATACAAAGAATCATTTCCAATGCATGAGAAAATACATTTCTATAAAGTAACGAATACCTTTAGCAAGTTCCCAGAGTTCAAGTTGTTGTCTGAATGATTGGTCAATTGATTAATTGATTGAATTAATCAGTCATTACATTTCGTGGAAGACGACGAATTTGATTAACTTTGAATTAGTTTGATTTATATTGAAAAGAAGAAATGCGTGTGCGTGCAGTGAGATCTAATTGTTCTGTGGAAGGTTTGAGGAAGTAGATAGATGACTTCTGCTTGTCCCTTCCTCAGTCACTTCACTGAAAACACAGAGTTTATATTAGCAAGCAAAACTGTGAAAAGCACAAGCTTCCCATTAGGTGACAGTTGAATGAAGATTTTGTGTTTTAATGTGGGAGATTTCTTAATAATTCCTCAGATTTACTGATGCAAGAAACATATGCATCACCTCCTGTTAGAGCTCCATTTTGGATCTGGGATGTGTTAATATTCATCTCTCTTCACAGCAATGGAAAACATAGAGGTAACAGCTTCTCATTTTTAGGTTGGAGCCTCCGGTTGTGAACATTAATTAACCTGCCACTAAAAACAAGTATTTCTGCCTTCTCAGCTCACAAAAGATGATTAGACATCTTTGAGTTGTGGTTAGTTTAGCCTTCAGCTTCAAAATTAAACATTTTAAAGGGATTAGATTTTGTATTTGATAAGTAGATTCAATAAAATGCTATCGAACTCATCGCTTCTCAGCTGTTTGCAACAGCAAATGTAAAAGCGTTCATGACCTGCAAGGCCGAATCTCTGTTACACAGGATTAATCAGCGGTACAGCAGCAAAGCACGTGTTTGTTTAGTTGAAAGTGAAGCTGAAGATTTAAAAGACTGGAGCTGAATCTTGTGCCCAATATCATTAAGCTATATTGGTGCAATCATGGGCCCCTCCTAGCAGTAATCCAGGGCATTAAATGAGTTTGAATACAGCGTTCTGAATGCATAATGTATGTGCCAGTCCATGGTGAGGGGCCACACACAAGGCCACTGTGTAGGCTGTTGTGTGGGCCCGTGAAGCGTGCCTGTCACCAGTGACTGAACGTATTCTTCCTCCATTTCTATGGTGCTAAGATGTTCCTTTCCTCCCCTCCTACCATAGTTCCTGTTTCATAGCGGGGTTGAGAGAAGTAAAGGTTAGCTGTGCAGCCATCGTCTGTCAGCTGATTACTGAACCGCTCCTCAAAGACGTGACACAACAAAGTGTCAGGATTCCGGTTGAATCGGCCTCTTAGAGTTTGTTACTCTCCCTTGGGTTAGATGCTCTTTGGAAAACCAGGATTGAACTTTGGATCGTCACCACTTCATTCATTGTGCTGCTAGTTGGGCTTATGATCTATATTCATTAAACTTAATTACCTTTTTATAGCCCCTAAATCTTTAGAGTTTGATCAGCATGTGTTGTTCAGTGACCTTTGATGCTCCTGACTTCTATTGAAGCAAAGTCAGAAGTGATGTAAGACGTTGAAGTGTTTAGACTTCTTTCCAAGTCCGAGATTTGCCGTTGCTTTAAACAACTTTCTCTTCTAAAGTGATCTTTGTTACTTGGCAAACCACGATTTGGCATTCTGTTGTAATCCTATTTTAAACTATTCCATTGGGATTCAAACCCACAGGTCATTAGCAAAGATGAATTACCCTTTGGCGTTATTTAAAAACTGCATCATTCTGCATTACAGTAATGCCAAATGATATTAAATCAAGACGTTAATCTTCTTATTTCAGCTCAGCTCAAAGTATTTTGAAGTGATTCATCTGTCATAGAGTGTAAGATGAACAAAGCAACACAGAGGCACGATGAGGGCACGGACTCCAGCTGTTAATAATCCAGCTATGTGCCTGCCTGGGTTGTTCACAGCAGGACATGCGGAGTTAGGCATGTGGGCCAAATTTAGCCCTCGAAAAAGCCTTTGTGAATGTTAAGAGACGGGTTTCTTGACAACCAAAAATCAAGTTGTTTCAAAATGATCAACTCCCCTGGTTTTTATTCAGTTCAGAGCCGTAGTTTTTCTTTCAACATGTCAAAGGTTTTTGGGGATCACCTCACAGCGTTGCTTATGTTGATCCAGAGCCTGCCGTCCCGCGGCCACGGCTGGAAGTCAGAGATCCTCCCCTGAATCCTCCCACCCCGGAGTAAACACGACCCTATAAATAGAGCTCAGGGCGAAGCCAGCCAACAGCAGAATGACAGGCATCTGTAGTACAAACCCCAGACTCTCTCCAGAAGAAGCCCAGTGTTGTTGTCCCGCACACACACCCACACACTCCAAAACCCCCACATCCCAATGTCAAAGCCTGTGGGTACAGTTAGCACAGGGGCCCCCAGTGCGGTCTGTCCTATCTGTCATCTTTGTTTTGCAAAACTGGCCATTAGATGTTTCCTCTCATTACCCAGTTTTAGGCCCTTGGGAACCCATCTGTCGCTGGTATGCTGTTATTCACAGAAGGAGAAGGTCATGCTATGAAAGACGTGTACTGATGCAGTTCAGATGCTCTGGATGGTTGCATGTTAATACTCTGCAGCGAAACAGGAGGGGGGCAGGAGGGGCATTAATTACATCATGCAACTTTGATTAAGCTTTTTAGATTTAATTGTTGTCTGATCATTGATTGTTGTCTTTTTTTAACAAAAAATACTGACTATTCTCTGATGGCAGCTTCTTCAATGTGAGGATTTGCTGCTTCTCTCAGTTTCGAGGGTATTTATATGAATATATATTTGGGTTTTGGGCGGTTGGTTAAAAAAAGCAGGATATTTGAAGATGTCGCTTTAGGATTTTAGGAAACATTGATGAGACATTTTTCAATATTTTGTAGCATTTTAAGAGTAAATGATTCAAAAATCACACAAATATTCATCAAATTAAATCAATGATGCACATAATCATTAGTTGTAGCTCAAATTATATTTCCATAAATACCTTTAACAAGTTCCCAGAGTTCAAGCTGTCTGAAAGATTGGTTTAGTGCAGGTCTTCACTTTGGAGAAGCTACAATGTACTGATTACTTAAAATGAATTAACATTTTGTCCGTTCATTTCCTCTTAATCATGTAATTAGTCTAATCTGATTAGTAAATTAATGAGTTGTTTCAGATATCCCCAAGATATGAAGTAGATTCTTTGCCCCAGTGAAGCAAAGGAAATTTATTCAGCCACTGTTTTCAAGATGATGATCAGCTGTTTTTTTATTTTTACAACAAAACATTTTTTGATCCTCCAGTGTAAGGATTTGCTGCGTTTCTCCATTTTATTCCATTGTTTTTTACTATTTTTAATCCTTAGTTGCAGCCCCAGGTGAGAGTGCTTTGAACCAGTTTATGTGAAGACTCACACTGTATTGTGTAATATATTGTGGTTGTCAGGACACCAGCACTCTAAGCACTTTCCATTATCAGCTGCTGACATGCCTGTGATTATTGAAAACAGGTCCTAAGTGCACCTAAGCCACTTGAATTAATTTAACTTTTTATTCTGCCGTCGAACACTATCCACATCTCTGCATTTGCATCAGAGCGGGAGCTTATCATTACATGGGGGACGTAAAGCAACAGTAGATCAATTCATAGCAAGTCAGCTGACTCATCTGGTTCTCCTTGTCCCCTCCCCTTTCCACCACTCCAGCGTGATTTACCATGACAACTGAATCAGGCGCAGACTCGGAGGCCAAGCAGCCGCAAGAGAACAAGGAGACGGAGAAGGCGAAAGCTAAACCGGCCGAACCCACCTCACCTCAGAACCAGCCGGAGGAGCTTCCCGCCGCTGCCGGACACAGCACCCCGGCCAGAAAAGAACAGGTAAGCCTCTTCATGGCAGCAGTCACACATGATAGCTTGGATTTAATTAAAATCAATAACCTTTTATTGCATTTCATATTTTACCACGCGTTCAAAACACTGGTAATTTAATTGAGGGTATTTCTTATAGTGTAAACATCGTACACATCCCTTTATATCAGGCTTGAATTGGAGAAAACATTACACGACATTCATCCCACTCCTGAATGAATTGTGTCTTTGTGTGAAAAATGGAAATTAACAAAAAAAAAAGAAAAAGGAAAGTACTGACGAGACAACCTCAGTGTTCTCAATGGCGGTTACAGTCCTGTAAACTTGTCTTTCAGTGAGTGCTCCATGCTTTTATTTTTGTAATGTGGTAAAACACAAATTGAGAACCCCCCCCTCAACAAAGTCAGTGGATGTTTTCATCCCAGCATTACGTCACCAGATTGAACTAATTAACATAACTTCACGCAGCTGTGGGAAGAGCGAGTAAACAGAGCTTCTGATGTAAAACTTCACAGCTTTTGTGGTTCAACTATAGCTGTAGTGATTTGATCAGTAAGGCTACAGAAAATCACGGCTAGGTATGCAGTATTGATACTATGGAAATTGACAGCTAAGGGTGCAGATTTTTCCATTCACTTCAGTAGGATAGCATGTTTTGGCTGCATGCAACTTTTGGAAAAAACGCAGCATGATGTCACGCTGTGGCCGCCAATCAGATGCTCAGATCAGTCAGTCCGCCTGAAACTCAGACTGTCCAGGTGCATTCATGGACTAAACCCCGATACTCTACCTGTGTGTGTGTTCTGACTTTGTTTATTTCATGTACCCAGCTTTTAAATCTGTGTCTGGGTTGCAATTAACGCTGCAAAATAGTGACACGAAGAAGTTTAATGTGGTTTGTATCTGATTTAAAAGAGCGAGCTGTGGTTAAGAGACATCAACCAGGAATGAGAATAAGGGAGCACTGGTTAATCACAGAGATAAAGAGTTATTTCCTGATGTTCCTTTTGTTTGTAAAACAATGTAGTATGAATGATATGACATGATTACTTGCTGTTAAATTTGATAAAGCAAAAATCATAATTGTGGACTAAATGGATCTTTATAATATTCCTGTTTAGAAGACTGAAAAACTTCCAGTTCAGTGATTTCTGTTAAGGAGGGTATATCCTGTAGCCTGAGGCAGCCCCAGTACTGTAGCTACTAATGTTATCTGAACACTAAGTGCTTGTCTGCAGATTTTGGCCCAAGCTACCTTCTGGGCTCATGATCTAATCGATGGACAGATTGAATTTCCAGTGGTTCCAAACTGCAGAAGGACTGTCTCCGACTAAAAGCAGACTCCTGCTTGTATTCCCTAATTTACTAGTTGAAAGAAAAACAGTGCAGCAGGCTGTGCATGCACACAGGTCTTCAATCTGTAGAAAAAAGTTCAGAGTAGTTTTTAACCCAAACAAAGCACTTGACATTTGAAGTTTGGATTACCTGCAGTAGCTCGAGGCCACCGCACCATTAGTCTGCTGATTGCTGTAACATAGAGAGCAGGAAATAATTTCAAGAGCCAAAAGAAAAAATGTTGTTAGAAATTTGACTGCAGACCACATTAGGGTTAGGATTAGCTCTGAGCCATCCTGTCATATCATTTGTACACTTCAGGCATGTAACTGAGAATTTAGAGAGAGATCAACACTGAATTCAGGTTAAACTTGTAGATTTTTGTCATTTACAAGCAGCCAGCATTAAGGACAAAAGGTCAAAACCGGGACAGCCAGATGTGGACATGCAGAAAAAGCTGTTGTCGTTTTGCCTTCTTGATTTGCCTCATGTCAGTGCACGTTACTGCAGTTTGGTCACGCTGAGGCTCACAACCCCGCTGACCTAACAGTGTGGCTTTTATCGTGCAGTGAGGGGAAATGTTAGTATGTAAATGGGGAGAAGAAATGGAGCATCAAACATGTGAATCTAAATGGGCTGCAATGAGAGAGAACAGCAGAAGCAGGGCGAGGTGATAATGTTGACATTCATAATGTCCTGGGCTGCACCGTGAAACAACAAATCATGACTAAAGGTAGTGCTTTATTGTTGGTTAACAAATGACAGTACGCACCCCGGAGATGATGGAGACTTATGAACATCAGAGAATTTGCCATACAGTGTGTACTGAGTTGATGTATTTTCTTCACCAAATTATGATACATGTTTCCATTTAGTCTCCAGAAAATGTATTCTATCAAGAGACGTGTTCTTTTTTTCTCCTGATTCACATTTGTTAGGTAGAGTGAGGCATCCTGTCACGCTCACAATGACTCACCGTGCTAACATGTATATGTTTAGCAGGTATAATGTGTAGCCAGCCTCGAGTGGACTTTGTGTACAAAGACAAATAGAAATTGTTACCTGATGATGGTTCTCGATGAAAGAACTTTTGCTTTCATCACTTAATGTGTTACTTTTCCATACCAGTAAACCTTGTCTACATGAAACAGCCCTCATCATGTCACACTGAGGATGATGGATGACGCTCTGCGTCGTCGGAGCTGTGTGAATTGGCAGGAACAAGGCTGAGAGAAATCACAGCACTCTGATACAACGCTGTCAGTCTTTCCTGTGAGACACATGCTCGGGCTGAGACATTTCTCTGGCCCAGCAGGGCGCACGTATGAACAAAATGGCCTGTGGTGCTTATCACAAATCATATGCAAATGTTTTAAACACATCCTTTGGTAGTTCTTCAAGCTAGCTAAATGAAATCTAAATACTGTCATTTTCATGCTTTCTAAAGGTCCCTGTGTGGTTACTCACTACATCTTAATGGGTCCACAGGGAGAACTGGTCTGCATGAGATGTATTAAATAGGCACATTGTGGAAGTGATGGATATAGCCTGAGGAACAAGATAAGACATTTCTCAGTATAAAAAGAAAAGGGGCATTAAATCCACTTGGTGTGTGAGTAAGAAGTAAAAATGTCCAGAAGCCAAAGGCCTCTTTTTCAACATGAAGTCAGTCAGGAAGGTCTTTGTTTTCACTGAAGTGGAAAATTGGATTTTCTCTGTTTTAAGACAAAGTGGCAGTACACCTCTCTAGGTCTTCTCAGTGGGGCTTGATTACATCCACTCCGGGTCCTGGTCTCTATTTTTAGGTTTTAGATGTGTGACAGAAGGGGTCGTTTTGTCAAAGACAACTACATTTAGAAACTGACATTGAGGGGGGCTGTTAGGTAGAAGATGGTATTTTTCATTTCTGGTCGGTGAACTGTTTCAACCTGAAAGCATTAAAGCTTCAGTCAGAAGGACAGGGGAGAGACATCTCTCTTTTCTCTGTTTAACAAAGAAAGCAGAGACAATCACAAACATACGTGCACACATAAATTCATTATTCGACTCATCACTGTGTCTTCTTCCTCTCAGGAGCCGCAGGACGAGGACCAGGTATCCCACAGGTCATCCACCAGTCGTCTGTCCAGATCTCCTTTGAGAGGAGTGAAGAAGGTGAAGATCATGCAGTGTAAAGTCACCCTGCTGGATGGCTCCGACTACACACTCAACGTGGAGGTGAGAGGGTGACTGCACGGGTCACATGTGGTATTTTAACATCGTCATTTAGGCTTAAATCTGAGGCAGCTGGACACGGTTGATCTGTGAAGACGTTTCACCTCTCACCCAAGAGGCTTCTTCAGCTTCCTTGCCACTTGATTAATGTACTGTGTGATTTTGCATTCATCTGAACGAGGTGTGACCCTCATAGCATTAGAAAAGATCAAAGCGCTGAGATCCTTCTCACATTTTAAGTGCTTAAAGAGGAAGGAGGAAGGAGTTTTTGAGTGCTTTACACTTTAGATAGTTTGAAATTAAACTTCTACTGATCAGTTTTGTAAATTGCCTTTTAGCAATGCAGCAGCACTAGTGATATTTGTTGAGTTTATTATTTATTTATTTTATTTGCAGGCCTCATAGTGGATTATAGATTAACTGCAGGATTGGTGGTTTGAACCCGAGCTCCTCCTGTCTACATGTAGAAGCATACTGATAAACATTACATGGAAAGAATTAATGCAACAGATGGGGATTTAGCCAAAGTAAACTTTACAGCCCATGTCCTGAAGTTTCCAACTGTTCCAACTTCAGTGGCAGTTCAGCTGTAAGTCTCTGAATATCTGCAGTGTGAAGGAATATTTGTTTTATTATGTCCCGTGTATGCAAAGTAAAACCATAAGTACTAGACGTCAGCCAATAAATCAGCACCGATCAGACGTTTCACAAACTATGGTTGTTGGAACTTGGCTCCAATAGTGACTGATGTCTCTGCAGCCTCCACCAGTCATGCTGGGATGCACTGTAGCAATCGGCACACACCCCGCAGCATCCCACAAATCAAAACCAGAGCCAGCAGCAGCGCGCCGGCTTGATGGGAGGTAACTCCCCGGAGATGTCAGAGAGTCATGAAGCTTGTCTTAGTTTGTCAAACTAGCAAACTGTTGTATTCAGTCTCAGACTGAATATTTTTTGTTTGCTTCCTGAGATCCCAAAGCCTTCTGGTCAAGATAATTTCACATTCATTGTGAGTTGGAGTTTGGATTTTCACTCAATAATCCACGAAGATGTCTTGACATTCTCGAGTGGTTTGTGCTTCTTCTTGTCGGCCTGTACTTTTTGAAATACCTGGTTGTTGGTGAGTCTGCTGAAAGATATGGGTTCTTTATAGACTTCTATCTGACTGGCATCCTGAGTCTTGGTCAAACCACTACTGTACACCCAGCTTTTTCTATTATTACTATTATTATTACATCGCTCTTTGGTTGATCTCTAACAAGTACTTATATTTGCAAAAAGGGTTGAACACTGTTCATGGAGGAAAAGTTCATTCCGGTAAATAAATAGTGCAGCATGGCACTATTTATGCCTCAATACCAGATCATTAAAATTTGAGTTGACAGAAACTTTGATCACTGCATTAATATGTCAAAGCAAAAGTGTGTCATCAGGAGCTGAATAAGCCTTCTGCTGTACCCTGGATTATTCTGTTTTATGATACTTGGCCCGTTGTATTAAAAAATAAATAAACTGTATTATCTTGGCTCCTTAGACGGAAGAATTTCATGGCTTTCACTGCACATTTACATTTGCATTGTGTTAAACAGCTCAGTGGGATTCATTTTGCCTCCAAAGCTTTGCCTCTTAAGAGGGGGGTAAAAACAGTGTTCATACAAGGCTTCTTAAATGAGTAATTTTTTTACTTCAAAGCTCATCCACTCTCCAGAAATAAACCCAGAGGAAAGGAGTGCCAACAATCAGAGAAAAACATGTCTTTGTGTTGTAAATGTGCCGTAGGAGCCCGTAATACCGCCACCCCAGCAGTGTGGCTTTTATCATAATGTGGAAAAATTAAATATGGAAATGGGATGTTTTGTTGAGAGAAGAAGTGGAGCATGAGTTGGTTGTTAATCATAATGGGTTACACCGAGAGAGGAGGTGTTGTATGGGCCGGACAATGTATGTTTTAAATATAATTGACCACAGAGTGGCAGCTGTGCTGATTTAACAGGCCGTCACATTTTTCTTTTACGGTTTTGGTGGGTTTCACTGCTCATTCACTCATGTCAAGTCAAATTGCTTTGAACGGTTCAGTTTTCCCAGATCAGCACTATGTGTCCTCGAGTGGAACAATTACTCTGATTAGCTATAGTTTTAAGTGTCCAGTATTCAGAAATAACCCAAATCATGCAACCGGAGCCCGCAATCAGTCAAGGAAAATGTGAGCGAGAGCTCCACAACACAATAGTTCCTTTCTGCCATCAACAGTCATTCTTTCTCTTGGAACATTAAGAATTCAGGAATAAATCTGCATAGTGAACTTATTTGACATTTCACTCTTAACAGTAGAAAGTTGACTCTTTTCTCAAACTTCTCAAAGACTTTCCACCTCGTACATTCCCAAAATGTGTACAAGCAGGCTGAACAGGGAGGGCCAGTCGCGCCTCTTTAAATCTCTTTTGAGCAGATTCCTCCCCACCGGGGGTTCGGACAGAGGGATTAGCCGACTGTTTTGGTCGTGGTGGTGAGGTGAGGGCCTCTGACCGTGAAATGGGAGCATTTGTTGGAGGGAATCAATGTCATTGACTCTGTGTGCTGGCATGATTACTGGACGTCCCACTGTGGCTAAGGAAGGAGTCTTAAGGACTGGGATCTGGAAACGGGTCTGTCTGGACTACTTGCCCTTGAAAATAAAATCACTGGACTGAAACCTGCAAAATTGATAGTGTAGTAGTCCTCATGACAATGAACAGATTTTAAAATGGGTGGATTTTAATAGTCACACCAGCATCTAAATCTGAGTTAATGGAGTTCTCAATATGATCATTTGGAAAACACACAAGTGTTTATGCTCTGTCTAGATTGATCCTTCAGTTATCTACGTGACTATAGTTTAAATTAGTTTGAACAAAAAGAATCAATAATTTGCCTTCGAGTGTCTAATAATTTCAGCTTTAAGAAGCACACATTCTCACTTCCTAATTATCTTTCAGTCTATCGGGACCCTTTGAGATGATGCATCTAAAGGGCTTTATATTATATATATATATATATATATTATGTTAGTAATTTGACAAATTTCTTATAAAATCACACTGAAGAAAGTCTACAGTGTGTATTTGTACAGATGGAACACAAAGGAAGATGATCATTAAGATTAACATTATTTTTAATCAATTAACTGGTCCAGTAACAATCAGTACAAGAAAGCAGCAAGAAAGAAGAAAATCATCCTGTTTTGCTGCGATATGAAAAGAGGTCTCAGCTACCATTTCTTCATTTACTAAGATGTATACTAGTGTTTAAAATTCTGGCATTGTGACATCCTTAGTCCCATCTGTTTACTCGCCTGTAATCTCCCAGTTCGGCTGCCAAGACGACCCGTGTTGAGGCTTTCCTGGCACAGGTCTGAAGTATGAAGATTTGCCTTTTTCCTAATTTACATAATCATATTGAATATCTTTCGATTTAGGTCAGATGAAACCAGTAATTCAAAGTCACATCGGGCTATTTTCTGTTATTGGCAGTCAGGGTCAGGGTTAGGGTTAAATATTATAAGAAGATAAAGCTGAGAGTGACTTGTCTGACTTCACAGGTCATTTTGTTATATACATTATATCCCTTATTTCCTTTCCGTGATTGAAACATTCCTAATAAAATTGTACTTCTAGCGCGCGGGTTCTCTTTAGATTGAAATGCAATGGAAAATAATTGAAGAGCAGAAGACGTGAATAAAAGCTGGCCTACTTAGCACACTTGAACAAACCTTTGTGAAGCAGTCACATCTGTTTCAGCACAAGGTTGTGACAGAATCAGGCACCTCTTCATAAAGAGAGCAATAATACAAAATCAAGCTGTGGTAATTGATGCTGTATGCATGAGTCACACCTGTGTGACACGGGTAGTCAGACAATACGCACAGTAAGAGGTACAAAAAGAAAACATTCATTATAATGAAAAGCAGGAATAGATAGCTAATTAGTTGCTTGTTTATCAGAGTTGTCATAGCAACGCGTAAGGCCCAATCATGACCAGTGGAGTGAGTTGTATGGAAATCGTCATCATCTGATGGTGAAACACAGCAGACATAAGCTAGGTCAGATTCTGCTGTTGGCCGCAGGGATACGACTGAGGTCAGAGCATCCTCGGATAATTGCCAGAGTCTTCTTCCTCCTCCCAATCCGATTTTTTGAAACCCGTCCAAAATGTCAAGATTTGACATTTTCATCCTCATGACCTTGTAGTTTTCCAGCTCAACTCAATTTCCTCCTGCGGGAAAAAATGTCCGCACTAATCGTTTCCTATCATTTTCTTTGACACAGAACTGCTGAACCTCCTTCACTTAACTTCGGAGGGTGTTATGTCTCAACAGAGGGCGATAAGAATTCCACCATCTCACTGTGGCGGTGTTGTTGTTATAAATACTCAGCATATTTTTGAAAACCCCTGTAGATTAGATGCACATTTTATTATTCTACCTCAAAACTACAGGACAGTACAGGCTAAACGGCGCCCCAGTAGCTTATGGCCCTTTGCTGTGTCTGTGTCTATAGCTGTCACTGTCCTTCACACTTAGTTGCTCTATTTCATTCCTGATGCCAGCGGTGTTCAGTTGGTTGCATTCTGCAAATTCACAGCTAGATGGCACTCAATCCTACACAGCTCCTTTATGTATGCACACAAGTATGTCCGTGTTTTGAAGTGTCTAATAGTAAAGTAGCTATTTGCAATAACTGCTCAGCGTCGGTCATGCGAGGAGCCGAGTCACATTACTTCAACACTACAAATTTAATTGCCTATCTTGAGAGCAACCGTCCTGATCATTAGAACACATTTGTAAGAGAAACATGAACCAGCAAAAATATATATATATCAGCAGTAGATTCTTAGATTCCCAGTAAATGTGTACAATTTGAAAATCACTGTAAATTATGTCTGCATCCAGTGAGAGTAGGCATAGTAATCATTTGGTAATCAGGATAAGTTGATTGTTATGTAATGCTTCTGGTCATATTACACATATTCTGGTCATATTTCTCTAGACTCACTGCAGCTACTGCTGCTGTTTGCTCTCCAGACTTGGATGATAATATCTTGAAATAGATCAAGATTGATGTTTCTAATTTGAGAGTAATTTTCCGTCTCCTGTTTTCTTTCTCCTACGTAACCTCTGGCATGAGACACAAGCCAGATCAGTCAGTTGCGTCTGGTAACATATTTTCTGTTTGTCGTAGCCCATCTGTCCGAAGAGAGGTTTGCAGATCAGAATCTTAGTGGAGGTTTAGTGAGTAAAGCCAGGGTTAAACGTTGCATCGAGAAATGTCACAGCGAGGCCTGACATGACTCTGCTAATTCCCTCCGAGATGTTGTGTTGGGATTAACTCTGCCACCAGCGTCTTTGCGGCTCTGTTTAAAATCACGCACAGACACGCCGCAATTACCATCATAAAATGGACGCTTTGAGTGATGAAAGGCTGTGGGTGGACGCTCACATAAATTCACCATATGTGTCAAATTGCTGCTCCTTCTATTACAAACCTGCCAGCCAGATATGTGTGTTTATTGTTTGATGGAGTATGTGTGCACTACTCCGCCTACACTCATGGCGACAAATACATTATGACTCCTGCCGCTAGGATAAGCTGTGGCGGTGGCTTTCAATAAATCCAGACACGAAGAGCTGACTCTGTACAGGAAGGAGGCGTCTGTGTTGTGGCACCTCGAGCCTTAAAATATCTCTTGTGCGTCTGTAAAGTCCACCCCTCTCCTTTGGGAGAGAGACGACCGAGCTCCAGCCGATGACATCTGGCACTCCACAAGAGATGTGCAATCGATTTAGCTTTAAGCTTTCACATGGCTGATGTTCACCTTGAGCTCAGGAGTGCAAAGGTGTATTTATACTATCATGGCCCTTATAGAAGGGATCGATCCAGAGCGGCCCAGTCGGTTCTCTTGAGGGTTTGCATCTGCAGGGAGAGAGATCTGTGATGTAGCAGTGTAATGAGCTTCTATTTTTGGAACTGTAAATTTGAATTTCATGTCGCTGTTCTGTGCCTATTTTTTGCTTCGATTAGCTCAAGATAATGAAGGGAAATGTAATCTGGTGGCATCATTAAACAGCCGGGGTTTGCTGCATTCTGCGGTCATGTTTTCTTCTTAATATAAGCTGGGTTGTTGGTTTTGTTGTCATATTGTTGCTCTCTGAATATGGTGTGGGATCACAGGCAGTTCAGTTAGAGCTTGTTAAGATTTGACAATGCTTGATCACCAAAAACAACTCCTCTTATGCAAAATAACTGATTTAGTTTATTTGTTTTTTTCTCACAGAAACGAGCCAAGGGCCAAGTGCTCTTTGATAAAGTTTGTGAACATCTTAATCTACTGGAGAGGGACTACTTCGGCATCACACACAGAGATGTAGAGAACCAGAAGGTAAAGTCAAATCTCTAATGTGCAAATGTCAGTTCTTACGGAGTTATTAGCTGCCGCCTGTTTGATTAATCTTCAGCTTTAAAGGCAGGAGACGTCGTCTCACTTCTTTATTTGCTCACAAACTGGTGATGATTAATGCTTCTCGTCTGTTGCAGAATTGGCTCGACCCTTCCAAGGAGCTGAAGAAGCAGATCAGGAGTAAGTCTAATTTAATAAAGCCACTCGAGTGTTCTGTCCTGGGCGGCTAATTGAGGTGTATGCCACTGTAAAATGCCCATTTGGATAATTTAATGTTTTTTTTTTTCTACATCTCAGCTGGACCCTGGAACTTTGCTTTCAACGTAAAGTTTTACCCCCCAGACCCCTCCCAGCTGACTGAGGATATCACAAGGTGAGTAAGAAGCTAATTTAGATCGATGATGTGATTTTTGGTGGACGTTTACGTGTTTAATTTAAAATATGTTTTTCTGTTCATCTTAAAAATTGACTTTTAAGTCATTTTTATTGATTTAGATGCCTAAAATTGTTGTTTAATAACAAATTATGCAGGTAAACTGTATTAAAATCTTAAATCAATGTCTCTTCTTCCCGTCTCAGGTACTACCTGTGTCTGCAGCTGAGAGACGATGTGGTTTCAGGCCGTCTGCCCTGCTCATTTGCCACCCACACGGTGCTGGGCTCCTACACTGTGCAGTCTGAACTGGGAGACTATGACCCCGAGGAGTTAGGCAGCGACTACATCAGCGAACTACGCTTTGCACCAAACCAGACCAAAGAACTAGAGGAGAAGGTCATGGAGCTCCACAAGACCTACAAGTAAGTCTCTGCACCATTTCCTGAACTTTTTTTAGACTGAGCTTGAACTCTGGAGGTCAACATTTAAATTCAGGTGGATGTGCAGCTTCCTCTGAGTAAAGAATGAATAATAGACAATTTAATAATAGATGAGCATATCAACATTTTGAACCCAGAGCTTCTCTCATTTGGATTTTGGTGCTTGGACAGGACAAAGACTATTCTGGAAAGTTAAGATAAAAATTTTATTTTGTGAATTGAGGGGAGCATGAGCTCCATCCTCAGCTGTAATTATGCCCCTGTGCAGAAGACATGCAAATGAAATCCTCACACAATAGTCACATGTCGACAGCATCAGTATTAACAAATATAGCTTCTTTTTAAAGTACTTCATACAGAATTTCATTATCGGACATTATTGTTTATTATTATTTATCCAAAAACAGCAACACCTTTTAACAGCTTGTAGCAAAGCTTTTCTTTGTTTGTTTTTTATAAGTTATTCATTATACATACATAAAATTAGACTTTTAGACTTTTATTACTTAATATCCAACATATATCCAACTTCCTTTTGGTCATTCAAGGTTTCATGGTTAATATTAGCCAACATGTGTTCATATGATGCAATTTCTGGCATCATTTCCATCTGGAGAGGACGTACTCCCATAATCCGAGGATCGTCCACCATGTCTAGACATTTACTCATGCGTTCCAGTACGTTCTCCCAAAAGTAAATCATAAATTACATGTAAAATGTTCCTGTTTCACTCTGACATTTCCAACATAGATTATTTTCCACGTAGCCCCTTCTGTGTAATTTAGAAGAAAATAAAATCTATGAATGAACTTGAACTGAATACATTTCCTTCTCATCTCTCTCGTGTTATGTCAAGTTTTATCTATACAGTTTCACACTCTAAAGCCGAAGCTGTTCTGCTTCATCAGGACTGAGAGTGTGTTTTGGTCAGACTAATACTGACCTGATATTAAAGCAAACATCACAAAACTGTTTTCAGATTTGAATTTGAATGCTGATAAAGTCTGATAGAAAAGTGGGTGATAGAAATCCATCCTGTGAAAAAAAACAAAATGGTTTTAACCTTGGTGTAAGACCTTGTTGCTCAGAATATGAATCTGATCGGGGGAGAAAACGTATTTAGGGACTTAAAGCCCTGAATCTGACAACTTGAAGCCACTCAGTCAACCAGAGTGAATGTTTACAGCCTGGGATAATAATAATCTGCTCTGAAAGGCAGTACGTCTCCAGACATTGGATTTGTGTTTTCCTGTAAATGGATGAAGCTGGCTGTCCTTTGTCTGAGCCTGTATTACAATGACTTGTATGTAATTTGATGCGCTCCTCTCTTGCCCAGGAGCGAGGCAATGACAGTGCGAGGATTAGGGTCTCTCTCTAAAGACCATCGATGCTAAAAAAGGATGCACTCATAGCACTCTGTTAAAAGCATCCATAAAAACAACCATTTTCCAAAAGCTTTTAGGCAATAAAACTCTGAATTATCCCTGTTTTAGATCTCATTGGACTCTTTTGCTTTGCATGACTTTGTTGATCGATTATGTTCTCTTCTATCAGGGGGATGACACCAGCCGACGCGGAGATTCACTTCCTTGAAAATGCCAAGAAGCTGTCCATGTACGGCGTGGACCTCCACCACGCTAAGGTAACAAGTCACCACGAGCTTTGAACTCTTTGAACTGTCTTTGATAATGCAGATCTCCAAGATTCATTAGGAAATATGCAAATAAATCTATATTTTTGTCAGGAGTTATTAATATCACTCTCATGCTACATATGAAGCCACAGTCTGAAGCTTAGACGCTTCATTAGCTTAGCTTAACACAAATACTGGAAACAGGGGGAAACAGCTAGCCTGCTTCTGTCCAGAAGTCACATAATTCCCTCTCAAGCTTGCTAATTGTTTCCTGGCAGCCGCTGTTCTTCACGTACACAGACTAAACAAACGAGATGTCACATGTTAATTGGTGAGCTTTAGAGGCGTTACTGTTAACTGTTTCCCCTAATTCCCAGTCTTTATGCTAAGCTAAGCTAAGCTAAGCAGCTGCTGGCTGTAGCTTCATATTTAGCGCAGAGATATGACTGGTATTGTTCTTCTCCTCTGATTCTCAGGAAGAAGGCAAATATTTCCCAAAATGTTGAACTCCAACGTCACTTGTGACTTCAGTAATGTTGTGTGTCTCTTAGATATGAGGTGAAATGTTCAATATAAATGTTTGTATTCTTTTATATGCAAGATGAGACTAACATACTCCACTCACGCAGTCAGCAGTGACGCTTGCCACCACAACACCGCTGCTTCAAAAACTTCATGGCTGCCACAGTAACGCCTCAGTTTAACATGCTCCGGCTGTTTCGCTGATTGACTGACATTATGTCACCGCTGCCTTGATTTTTTTTGGGAGGGGGGAGGGCTGCAGGGATAGAGTGGGCGGTTGAGGGGGTCTGGAGCCCAGCTTGACTTGAATGATTTTTGTCTCACTCCCGCCGGCCAGATGGGATCAAACACGTCATTAGAACACAGGCGGTAAAGAGAGAGCGCTGGATTACAGCAGCAGGACCGCTGTCATCATAAAAGAAAATTACAATCATCAGTCTCGATATGAATCGGTTATCAAAAAGCTCTTTGAAAGTCAAAATGGGTCTAGATGTGAGCGATGGAGAGGATATTGCGTTCACAGATTTAGATCAGGATGGAGGAGATGACAGATGAGGATCAGACTGAGCAGACATCAGTGCTCAGTGTTGGATATGTGAGTCAGTTTTGATACGCAAGAAAAAAAATATATGTCTTCTCTCCTCTCTCATTAAATGCAAAGTTGGTAGGGAGTCTCTATGAATGCTTGGCTCCAGCTGAGGGAGAGGTAAGAGGCTGCATCTCATGTGCTTACCTGCGTGTGTGTGCGCGTGTGTGTGCGCGTGTGTGTGGTTTCTACTCGTGCATGATTACATACATTACTAACGTAGATGTCATTTCAACTGATTGTTCCCGCTTTGGACCAAACGCTTCCCCCTCTCAACACGTCATCGTTGGTTTCACCTGCTCATCTCACGCTTTGTGCAGTGAAGAGGCGTCATTTTGTGCTTCAGCCACCATTTCCCCGAGACTTCACTGTTGCTTTTGGCCAATCAGCGCTCCCATTCAGCGTCACCACACGCCTGCGTAGAGAAGATATCATATCATATGCTTGACTCCACTCTCCACCTGCCTGCTTTACCCTGTTATTAGCACAAAGTTGACTCTGTTAAACTCTACTTTACCCTGCTGTGCACTGGCTCCTGAACGTCCTGTACATCCCGTAGAGTTAATGTTGTAGAGAGCACAAAAAGAAGAGCAATGTTGGTGGTCGGCGGCTTCTTCTTTGAGATTTATGAGGATCCTGTGTTACCAAAGTGACGCATTGTGGAGGAGTTTCATTAATCTTAGCTGGGGTTTTTTTAAAATATAATTTCTTGGTGTGTGTTGTTCCCAGGACTCTGAGGGCGTGGAGATCATGTTGGGAGTTTGTGCAAGTGGCCTGCTCATCTACAGAGACAGGTTGCGGATCAACAGATTCGCTTGGCCCAAAATCCTCAAGATCTCCTACAAAAGGAACAACTTCTACATCAAAATCCGCCCCGGCGAGGTGAGAACGGTAACAGTCATAGATATCTTAAAAATAAGATTTATTTATAAGGACGTCCAGAGCTGATCTGCTGCGTCAGTATCGGTGGATTTGTTTTGATCTGTATCTGCCTCAAAGCCTGATCCATCTCTGATTCTTTGTTTGGTGTAAACAGTTACGCTCCCGGTGCAGCAGCTGTCAAATAAGCTTCTATTTCAGCAACATTTCACGGGCGCACCACACCTCCAGAGTGCTGCCGTTTGCTGAAAACTGCTGCTTAATTTTCTCAAGTTGAAGTGACTGCAACCTATTTCTGTCTAAGATTTCCTTACACCACAGATTTACACTGACACCTCTCTGTTTACTGACATCTCACATGCTGTATATTTTATATAATCTGGATTAGATTTGCTAACTGTGCAGCTGCATTATGGAGCAAAATATAAATATTTGATTAATCAAGAGATTATTAAATGTCTCCCACTGAGATTAACATAATAAACAGAGAAATGGGCATCAAAGATTCAAATGAATAAATAAGATTAAAGTTACGTGTGTAGTAAATCTGACCTCAGTGTTTTGTGCCCGTTGCAGTTTGAGCAGTTTGAAAGCACGATTGGTTTCAAGCTCCCAAATCATCGCGCTGCCAAAAGACTCTGGAAGGTCTGCGTCGAGCACCACACCTTCTTCAGGTGAGATATACCGGAGCTTAAAACAGCTTTTCAAGCTCATGTACAGATGTTATTAATCAAGAAAACGTATATACTCCATTGTCTGTGAGTCTCTCAAGCTACTTTATTTTCTCATCTTTGACACCATGTAGATCACTGCGATGGCAGCAAACGTGTTTATTGATTACCACCACAGATAATTACTTTGTAGAGGAACACAAAGTGGCTTCACTGTTTGTAGTTGTCGCCATTTGGACAACATACAAAGCTTATTTATGCTGCTTTAAGCAAAAAAAAAAAAAAAAAGTCTTGTTTTTTACGAGTAGCGTGCCAAACTTTGCTGCCTGGAGACTATTCAAATGAGTTTTAATGTTTTACAGCGCGCGGCGCTGAAATCTGTGTTGTTGTGTTTTTATTTGTGGTGTGATTAATGTTGGTATGTGTAACTTGTGACAGGCTCGTATCTCCCGAGGCACCTCCAAAGAAGTTCCTGAGCCTCGGCTCCAAGTTTCGCTACAGCGGCAGAACGCAGGCTCAGACCCGCAGGGCCAGCTCTCAGATCATCAGACCTGCTCCGTTCTTTGAACGCTCCTCCAGCAAACGCTACAACATGTCCCGCAGCTTAGATGGAGGTGAGCGTTTGAAGGGTTTGATTAATGACCGTCTGCGAGTGCCACCCGGGTTGAAATGTTAAGCAGGGATTGTGTTCCGTGTGTTTATTTTAATGAGGAGAATTTTTAGAAGCTCCTGTGTGTCATTTCTGTTGTACCTAATTTTAAATGTGATTATTTAGCGTCTCTTTGCAGAGCACTAAAAATGCTGCTACTTACTCACTTCTGTGCATCAAGAAATGATGACAGAAACCTTTTCTTACAAGTTCAAATGAGCTTTTTGTTCCTCTTTTTATTTCTGTGAAAAGGAAGAAAAATGTGCTTTTGACTTGAAAGCCTGCAAAGCTCGAGAGTCTGGCACACTTCTGCAATTCTCTGACAAATCCACAATGGATATCTTTAACAATGTTCAGGAGCAAATCAAACCTTTTTGTTCCACCGCTCACATTTTCACACAAAACGTCACATCCATCTTTGTCTTCCCGTTCTCCAGCACCCATTATGGAGAACCACGAGACGCTCATGAAGGACAGCACCTCTGATGGAGCGGCCAGAGTCATTGCCAAGGGAGACATCATCACCACGGTAACGACGGAGAAGAAGGCAGAGGAGGAGAAGGCGGAGCAGGAAGATGCTCAGATGGATGCTGCGGAGACGGCAGAACCCATCGTCTCAACACCACTCAGACACGACACGAAGGTAAACCGCAGTCTGCCGTCAGAGCTGAGCTTAATTTGGATGAAGGAACTTTCTGGAGAATTGTTTTCATGTTACGTAATATCAACAAATCAAGTCACAAGACTGTCAAAGAAACAGATGATGTTTCTTAGAAGCTGATGCAACTTTTTAAAGTCCTTCGTGAGGTTTTACTTTTGTTTTCTTTGAATAGACTTCTTAATGGCTGATGAGAATCTCTTGCTTTCAGCTTAACCCACTGCAGTAGACTAGGCCTAAGTGCTTCTCATCTTCTGTGCGCTTTACTAATTAGCTTTTCTTTTCTTGTCCTTCCTTTGACCCCACACTATACTCGTGTGTGTGTGTGTGCTCATGCGTATTTCGCCCCCCCCTTCCCCTCCGCTCCTCTCCATTTACACACACGTCACCCTTTTTTTTCTTTTGACATTTCCCTCCATCAGTGCTCCCCTCGTGTATACACGACCGACCCCCTCCGCTCTGAGCTCTCACTCCCCTCATCTCCTGTTTCATCCAATAAAGTACGGCGGAGGCGCAGGGAGAACGCGCGTAAACGGGCCTCGTCCGTCAGTCCGGCAAAGAGCAGCGCCGGGTGCCGCCGTCGGCAAGCCCTCGCCGACCGCAAGGCCGCCCTGCTAGACGAGCAGGCGCTCCTGCTCTCGGCCCGCAAGCAGAGGCTGGAGCAGGGCAAGCGCCGCGGCGGCACGCTCTTCTCCTTCTCCCTGCACCTGCCCGACCTGTCCTCCTTCCTGGACGACGACGGTTACATCACCTTCCCCGACCTGACAGAGATGCGCTTCCTCCCTGAGTGCGCGCAGAATTTCCTGCCCATTAAGTCACCGTCACTCATCCCCTGCTTCCTCTTCATCTTCTTCTTTCTGCTCTCCACTTCCTTCTCTGTCCCTTACGCCCTCACCCTCTCCTTCCCCCTGGCGCTGTGCCTCTGCTACCTGGAGCCCAAGGCAGCCTCCCTGACCGCCTCCATAGCCCAGGGCTACCATGACCATGACAGTTCAGAGGAAGAGGAGGTGTGTGTGCGTACGCCTGTATGTTCCAGTACCGGCCTCTGGCCTAGAGTAACAGTTCATTATAACGGTTAACCCCTTATCCTGTCCTGTATCTCGCTCTGCTGTTTCACCAGTTCAGAGCCGACCTGGAGACTGTGTCTGTCCCAGTGTCTGTCAGTTCTCCTACTTTCAGAACCTCATCTCTGCCCGGTCACACTCTCATCCTGTAGACTACATCCTCATCAACATCACAAGTACACAGAGATGATCCTGCAAGTCTCACCATTTCATATTTGATTGGCTTGTATTCACTCCACGTAACGAGAGGGTTAGACACAAGATTTAACACTAAGAAGCTGAAATGGTGTCACTGTCATGCTGCAGTGTACAGTTCATCATGAAAATCTTATTAATTAGAGATAATGGTAATTTGAAGAAGTCACCTATCTTCATTTAGACACTAATCCTTCACCAAACCTCATATTTTTATAGCTTTGTGCCTAACCCATCTCAGTGTTGTCATCCCCATCGTGACTGCTAGATCACAATCAAAACCAGCTGCATGGAAACACTTCCATCTTTATCATCGCACTCAGTCTCTCTGCATCGCGATCCGAGTCAAGCAAAGCAGCACAAATTAAAATTAATCATTTAAATCGGACTTCTGCTTAAAAAGGGGGCTAAAAGCAGCTTACTGCAGAGTGCCAGAGTGTGCTCATTGTTTTTCTTCAAGCAACACCTTTTTGAGTCACGAACGATCAATGTCGGCTGTGATGCAGAGAGACGGCTAAATGCATCCGGATCACCCCGACTATCAACACGCATGCATGGAGAGGAGGGGGGAGGGCCTGAAAGTCAGGTTACTGTTTTACCATCAGGTGTTGTGTTTGACCGAACACACCGAATGTTTTCCTGACCTGTAAATGAATTTAAATGAACGTACATCAGGATTTAGCCCTGTCCAAATCAAACCAAAGCAAATTTACTCATAAACGTCAAAGTGACTGACCGAAGGTTTAAACTTCCTCTGAGTCTGTTTTGCTTGCTTATTCTTCATTT
Source organism: Nibea coibor (assembly GCA_023373845.1). Lineage (NCBI taxonomy): Eukaryota > Metazoa > Chordata > Actinopteri > Sciaenidae > Nibea > Nibea coibor. The sequence continues at coordinate 5,969,506 of CM041725.1, forward strand.
GCTTTTTTGTTTTTTTCTTCTTCCTCTTTTTTGTTTTTCTCTTCCTGAGCTATATCTGTAGTGTTGTCTGATAATGTGTAGCTTACAGAGACAACCAGTGCATTTCCATTCGTTCCATTTGTGGTTATGAAGATGACACTCTGTTGACGATAAAATGCATTTTCAAGCGTTTTTTTACAAGTTGGGTTCTTGTCGTTTTCTTGCTTGCCACTCGGGAACGGTTTCGGTCTGTTCTGTGAACACAGACTGACAGCGAACAAACTGACTTTGCCTTTGATGGAGAGATGACCGCCACAGAGGTTTGTACATCAAGGAGAGACGTCATATGTACAGATGTAAGGCATGAAAAGAGTTCTGAGAGCGGATGTTGAATCACAGATGTAAAGAAACATGTGACACGTACATTACATCTCATTATGCCTCTTTAGTTTAATGAGAGTCGAAGTTATGACGTCGCACACAGTCTAGCCTCTGTGCCTCAAAGCTTGTTCATGGGTTTTATACTTTCTACATGCTAACTCTATATTCTGTGATTTTAACACAGTTTAACAACAATATTTTTAGTGTGAATAGTGTTCAGTCGTCTCTCTCTTCTGTCGAGCTGTGACAAGGCAGAGAGTTCATGAGAAACGCTGTTCTTTAAAGACGGCTTAAAAATATAACTACAATATTAGACCCTAAACTAATATGAAGTGAGACGTGCAACCCGCTGTTGAAAAAAGCTTGAGTTTAAAATATCAATCTAGTTACAAATGAGGTTTCTGGTTTCCCTTCAGCTCTCTATAGACCATTCACTAAACCTCTCCTCCAGGCTACACCTGTCAAGCTTTTTATTCTCTACTGTGATAACAGTGGCAGATTTACTGTGCCACACAATGAGTCATGGATTTCAGACAAAGTTAGGTTTCTCATTTCAAACTGGTAACCTTGGATTTTCTCATGAGAATATTGTAAAATCTCTTAAATATCCAGCTGATAGCTACAAACAAAAGCTGTGCTGTGTCTGTGTTTAGTCACTTTGCTGTTTCACTTCAAACGTGATGTTTTTTTTGGATGTGACTATTTATGCATCATACAAACATAATGTTACACCAATTTCTTTGATTCTAACTCCATGCACACCAATTCACTACATAAAGCTTGACAGGTCACAGTCGCCTGGCTATGATTGGACAAATACTGTCCAGGGGAGGGGTTCAGTGAATGTTCAGTCACGCCCTTTCACCCTCTCTTATCTCTCTGCTTGCCACTCCTCGCTGCTCACTTTCTGTCCCATCACCTGATTTCACTGTGTCTTTCTAACTTCCCTCCTGGTCTCACGCTCTTTTCTCCTCTTTACTCGCTGTCAGTCGGAAGCAGACGACGACTCTGAGATGCGGACTCAGGTACACTGGGCTCGCTTCATGGCCCTGCTCAGTGCATCCCACCACCACCACTATCACCACCACCATCACCAGATGCACTGAGCCTCTCCAAACATCTGCCATCAGTCACTTTGTTGCCGTGTCTCCGCCTTGGCTTGCCTGCTCCTGCTTCTGTTGACACACGCTCATTATCACACACACACACACACACACACCAAACTGCTGCTGCAAAGCTGCTTCTAAACACACCATCCCAGCTCATCTCTCAAGTGCTTCTCTTTGTAAACGTTGGAGTCATGTTCATATTTCTTTTCCTGTTGCTCCAAGAGTTTAATCCATGGCATTTCAGCGAGTTTATTCATGGCATCATGTCATTTGCAGCCGTAGAGTCAAAGACAAATCTCCCAATTTCTCCTAAAAAAAAAAAAAAAAAAAAAGACCTAAATTTAACACGACGCAGCACCTTTAACCGCTCTCCCCTCTTTTGTCTTTGCAGTATAGTTTCATAAGACGAGTAAAGGGGGAAAACGTTTTTATCAAGCATAGTAATCTGATGCTAGAGGTTGGTAAGAAAATAACGCATGTCATGTTTATGAAATATGCATGCAGGTGCTTATTTTTTTTTGAATGAAGAATCTTAACCGATATCAAAAACATCTAACCTGCCAGATACTGTGCTCTGGAGTTTATCTAACAGATTTGTTGCTGTGAGCATCCAAGTTTTGTGAGAAATAAAGCAAAATAAACCGAATTAAATAGAATGAATATGTTTGCACAGGTCTTAACTTCTAACGAGACTTGGGAGTGTTGTGCTTAACTAAACCTGTGAGACTAAGTCTGTGAATCTGTGCATGAAATCATCAGATTAAACCGGTGCTAAATGCTCACTTAGCATTTAAGTACATGCTGCTACTCCTTTTTTTTTTTTTAGTTACAGCTGTCATGTGGGTGGATTTTCGTTGCCATTATTTTGCTGTTTGTGCGAGCTGTTGCACAGGTAGCCTGCACAGCCTCCTAAACAGGCCTGTGATCGTAAGGAATGAAGCGCATAATGCAGTCGAACCATTTCCGAACTGCATTTTATGCATTTGTTTTGGTACTTTATTGGATTTGCAAGCTACCGTTGCGTACATAAAAAGCATGGCCGTCGTCCCCTCCCTCCATTGGTCCTCCTGGCCTCATCTCATTGTATCATGGTTGACCGGCTGCTGTAGGACACCCCGCCTCCGTCGGAGATGGTCAAGCACCAGACCAACATCAGCGAACTGAAGCGCTCCTTCCTGGAGACGGGCGACAGCACTCCGGGGCTGACCGAATGGGAGAAGAGGCTCTCCTCGTCCCCCATGCGCTCACCCAGAACGGATGAGCCACCAATGATAGAACCGCTGGATGTAAGCTGCAGTCCACAGCAGGCTGAATGACGGCATGTGTGTGTGAAGCATGACATCACCGAGGATACTTTTGCAGAAACAAAGACATCAATCTCAAGTAGTGCAGTAAATTCAATATTCATAATGGGGTTAGAGCCATATTTTCTACATCAAAATGATGGTGCAGTACATTTTATAATCTAAATGGCTCTGGTGCATAATAGAAGTGAATATGGGCACTTTGATGAAGTAAGTTTAACTGCAAAGTCATTCGGAGTTTACGTCTATCACCTGCATCTCCTCAGCAGCTGATTAACATACTAATTTGTCTCGGTAATGGACGGCGCAGTCATTAGGCAGTAATATGATTGTTGTGGTCTGTGATGTTACGTGTGTGGTTTCTCCTTTTCTGTTACTGTTGTGTGACATAATCAGATGAACTCGCACAGGACAAGTGAGCGGCACTAATTATAAAGTCTCTGAAGACTAATCACTGTCAACGAAATAAAAGAAGCTGATTTCTCTGGAGGAGCTTTGGGACCTGGATCGTGTGCATTTGAATGTGTAGTCACACTGTCCTTCGTTGTGGCCGTCTCAATCTGAGCTTTACCGTGTTTACTTATTTCACTTGTCTTTCTTCTTTCTTCAGACCGAGGACGAGGAGCCTGCAGGAGAAGAGACAAAAGAGGTTGTGGAACCTAAAGCCACTAAGGTAAACGGCATTCCCTTCCTGGTTTTCATATCTAAAAGGTTTTGTTCTTTGTGAGTGCGGTGTTGTGTTTTGCCCTTTGGCTCCAGACGTATCTGGACACAGTTTTTGGTATTTTCTACTTGACATGCACAGTTTCTTCACTTTATTTCCTTTTTCTTATCTCTCCTAAATTTGAATTGTTTTTAGCATTGCAACATTACACATAATACATGAGGTAAAAGGAACTTTAATTTATGTTAGAGATTATACCATCTGTGCAGAGAAGGTTAAAAACATTCTTCTTTGTCCAAGTACTTACGGAGCTCAGCCTGTGTAGAAAGATTAAGCTCATTCTCACCGTCTTGGCTGTGTGATGCCCTCTGTCTATTAACCTGAACAAACCATTTCCAATAAGCCAAGTGTCTCCCCAGGCAACAGGATATCTGGTGAAATACGTGGTGGATAGCATCACAACAGATTTGGGCACCTCCTCTGGGCCACACGGAATTAGTCTGTCAACCACTATGGACGACGACGTCTTCATGGACGGGACCCTGAGGGAGGTGGAGGAGAAAACCCCCGACTCCCAGGACGAGGTGTCGGAGAGGTCAATGGTGAAGGTCAGCCCCGGAGCTGTCATACAGGAAGTGTCCCAGGCCATTAGCGACAAGAAAGGGACGCTCATTATCTTAAAGGAGGCGGAGGATAAAGAAGAGGGCAAAGAGATGAGTGCTGTGGGTGAAGAAGAGGAGCCCGACGTCCCCGGAGAGGCCGAGGCTCAGGAGAATGAAGTATCTGAAACTATCAAAGAAGACACGTCTGTTGTTCTAGAAGCCAAAACCACAATAGTCAAGATGCCAAGTCTGCCGGTGGAGATAAAAACTGATGACATGACTCAGATAAAAGGTACTGACTCGCCAAAAAAGGCCATGGCATCGTGGATATCTGACGAGGTGAAGACGGAGGCCTCCGAGATCATCAGCGTGTTGACAAAGGAAGTCAAAGAGATGACGGCTCCCGACGCTCTGCAGCAGAAGGCAGAGATCTTCACCTTCAAAGAGTTCCAAACAGAGGAGTCAAAGTCCAGCGTGACTCAGATCACACTTTCTGAATCTTCAACTACGTCCTTAGCAGTGGTACTGTATGAATACTAAAAGCAACAACTCGGTTTTGGCTGCCTCCCTCCATACCTCCACCACCACCACCCTCAACCTACCTCCATTGCCTTCCCTCCAGCAGCAGCCAAACCAATCTAACAACAGTGTGTCCGAGCGCTGTGCATGGCTAACGGTCCCTTAACACCTAGCGTTTACTCTTACACTCGTAATTAAGCCCGCTGCTCATTTTTTGATACAACTGTTTTGGGTTTGTTTTTGAGTTTGTTGACAGCTCGCCTTGCTTCAGCAGCTGATAAGAGGAGAAATCGAGGCTCTGGCTTGGCTCTTGTTTTGTTTTCAGGCGTTTTTTTTTTTTTGCTCAGCTGCACCATCCCCTTTTTTATTTCAGCTCTGTTATCAGTTCCCCTCAAAGCGGTGACTTCATAGCCCCGGCTGGCTGGCTGAGTGCCACCGCTGCAGCTTTCCCCCCACCTCATCCTCCAAAATCCCCTTCTGCCTCCGTAAAGAGAAGGAAAACAATTGTATGGGTCTACCTAAAAAAAAAGAGAGAGAGATTTTGCTGTAAGAAAACAGTTTTCAAAAAACAGATTAGTGAGAATTCACCGCTGGTGGATTCAGCAATTTCCACAACCGTTTTTTCTTTTGAGGATTTGTGCAACTTGGCATTTGGTTCAGCGGATTTAACAAGCTACATAATGGTATTCCATACAATCCATACAATATTTACTTTTTCCACCTTTCATTTTTCCACCCTCTCTCCCTTTGCTCTTTGTCCGGTGTTCACTGTGACGTCTCACTGTCCCCTCTGTTTCCTTTTTCTCTCTGTTCTTGTGTCCGTCCATCCTTCTGTCCCATCAGTCTACGCTGGGATGGGTCTCCTCTTCTCAAAAGGTGACCGCTCCTCTCTGGTCCTCACAGTTTTCATAATACAGCGCTGCAATGGTTTTGGTGTAACTGAAACCTTAAAATGTCTTTAAATATTTGTCACATGTAATCCTCTCAGGTTGTACACAAAGTCTGAAAGTCTGTAACCTTTTTTCTCTAGCAGGCATGATATCAATCTGTATTGCGTGTCTTCTTTTTGTCACGGTGAAGCAAAAACATCATCTCATGCTAATATTTCCACTTCACAGACATCAGACGAACCAGAAGAGAAAGCAGTGGTTACCACGGAGACGGAGGCAGCGCCAGAGCCGGTGCCAGCCGAGTCGACGGGGCCAATGGTGAATATCCAGACCATAGAGGCTGCAGAGGCTGTGCATGTTACAGTGGAGCTCACGGTCAAAGCTGAGCCTGCAGAGGGGGAGCTAGATCTTGCAGTTGTGTTACAAGAGGATAGTGGAGGCAATAGTTTAGGAGACCCACCAGCTGACTCTGGATGTTGTGAAGAATCTGGTGTCCCAGGCGTTGCACCATCTTCACAGCAGCCTCAGCAGTCTGTGGAGCTGGTGGCTGAAAAACAGCCAGTAGCAACAAATTTAGGGTTAGACGAGAGGCTGTCTGACAGCGGTGATTTACCAGAGTCTGCAGTGCTGACCTTAGCAGTGGAAAAAGAGGAAGTAATAGACGAGAGCCGAGAGGATGCAGGGGCGGAGGGGCAGGCGTTGGCGGCAAAAGACGAAAATGATGCTTTCAGATTCACTGTTGCTCCTGTTTACATCAGGAGTTGTGAAAAGGAGGAGGCGCAGCCTCCAGCAGAGGAGGAAGACAGCGAAGGGGAAGCAGCAGAGTGTTGCTTGGAGGATTTGGAAGAGGAATTGGCAGGTTTTGAAAACACAGGGGAGAACACAGAAGTAGACGGCAAGAGAGTCCAGTTCTCTGACGAAGTCAAGTACTTTGAGGAACAAGAGATTCCCACCGAGTTGAAAGATGGTAATGAAGAGGGGGATGAAGAGAGAGATGAAACAGGCGATGAAGAACAGAAAAGCTTTCCAGACATCTTGAAACCTTTGCCCTTTAAAAAAGAGAAATACTACTATGTACAGATGGACAGCTCAGAGGATGAAATGGAGAGAACAGAGGAGGAAGAGACAGATGGAAAGACAGGAAAGGAAGAAGTGAACGCGACAGACGAAAAGGCTCCAGCAGTGAGAGAAGATGTCACGGCATCAGAAGAAGTGAAGGAAGAAGGAGATAGAGCCGAACAAGACCAGCAGTCAAGCCCACGCGATATGACCCCGACTGAACCTCTCACTTCAGACGCCCCGCTCACCCATCTGCCTCCAGCCGTGTCTCCATCGGAGGTAACCCTGCATCAGCTCCAGTGGGCCTCAGGGCCTCGGCCCTGTAACCTCACCTCCACCCTCCCCTCCTGCCGACATAATCTGCCACTAATAAAAACTCGACAATAAGCATGGATGTGCATCGCAACTTGCTAACTTCACGGCTTGTTGCTGAGAAGATCAGGGGACCTTTTTTAATGTGATGTGGTGCACACACTTGATCGAAACCTTGTGATTTGCATTCTTCAGTATTCTCCTCTCCTTCACTGGATCAGGGACGCTTAATGCATGACTGCATGCTCATTTAGAGATTTAAGCCCTTCAATGACAGCCTTTGGCTTTCGTTTATTAGCATGCGGCATTTATTTGTGTCAATTTGATTTTATGTTCAACAGCGCGGAGCTATTTTAAGAACAAAGACGTACAGTCAACGTTAAACACCTACAGCGATTTGCTTCAGACATGGCCGCTAATTTAACTAGAGCACAGACGGTGCTGCTGTTCTCCTGCATGAACTTATTTTTTCCTGTTTTTGTTCGTTAGGTTGTTGATGCCGTCGACGCAGGTACCAAAGAGACGCCTGTGGTCCACACAGAGACAAAAACCATCACCTATGAGTCTGCAGAGGTACATATGAACAGAACCACTTTAAGTTTTACATTAGCGCTGCTTCAACTGATTTTTTTGGCCACTTGGGGGCAGAAACGAGCTGTGAGTCTAACACTGACATATGCATATCAGCCTTTAGGATACGATTTTAGCAACAATTAATCAGGAACTTCTTGAATTATGATGAGAGTGTTGAGAATGAACCAGAACATTAAAGTTGCAGGCCATAAAACCAAAATAATGAGTGATTATTGTCTGTGCTTTCATCACTACAAGAGACTTCTTCCATGAACTGCTGAAACATTGATTATAGCTGCTTCAAAGCTGCACTAATCAATACTTTTCCTATTAACAAAGTATAAAATAAATACTGTATTTGTAGTTGTTTTCATTGGTAGTTGAAAACACAGAGAACTCTCATCCAGCTGAGCTTTTTAGCCTCTTTTAGCTCATTGTTTTGGTTTTGTCTCCATTTTCAACCACAGCAGGACGCTGTAACAGAAAAATCAGAGAAACCCACTGCATGCTACGACATAGAGCAGCTTTTAGCAGATAAACAGATATATTTTTTTTACCCAGAATGCTTATGGTGTCCTCTAGATGTATGAATAAGCAATCGTTATCTAACACAGCTGCCATTACAGTTTCTAAGGCAACAATATGTCCGATGTTTTCAGCTTTTTAGGATTTCTTTGGACCGCAAGTAACCACAAAAATCAATTACTGCAGCTTTTAAACAATTAGTGCTGAATTTGACATAATAATAATAATAATATTTGACAGGAACTCTGTTGTTTTAGTTTATCTTCAGTGTAAATATCATTTCAAATGGAGTGTGTTGTTTATCAACAGGTTGACACTAATGGTGACGTAGACCCTGGTGTGCTGCTGAGTGCTCAGACCATCACCTCGGAAACCACCAGCACCACGACAACCACACACATCACAAAGGTCAGAGTTCATCTGCAAGCCTCTCAAAGCCACAGACGTGACCACAGACTATGCATGTCTGCTTCAGCCTTTCTTTACTGCACAATGTAAAACAGAAAAACAGGAAGTGTTTGTATGTTTATAGTATCGAGACGTGCTTCATTACACGTCCTCTCTGACGTATATTTATGTTTTTATTTTGATACATCTTCCAAAGAGTGCAGCTATTACTGAATATTTGCTTGATGTCAGAATGTCAGAATAAATATTAAGAATCTAAGGTGTAGAACTCTTTACATTTATATACTCAACCTTCCTGTCTTCTAAGTTAAATCAACTCTGAATTTCAGCATTTAGACTGAAGGCAAGTGTTCTTCTAAATTAAAGTATAGCATGATAAAGTTTGATGTTTATCGCCATATATTTTCATGTCTGCACTAATTATATGCCCTCTTTCTGTTCTCTGTCTGCCAGACGGTGAAAGGAGGAATATCAGAGACGAGAATCGAGAAAAGGATCGTCATCACGGGAGACGCAGACATCGATCACGATCAGGTCTGTCTCCGCTGTGCTCCGTCATTTTTCTGTGCCTGTAAAGTGAATAATTGGATTTGAGCAGTGACCATGAACAAAGTGAAATGTTAGTGACCCCTCAGGACCACATGATGTAGAGTGGCTTAGCATGTGACATTTTAAACAAAACATTAACTCGTGATGTGACTTTTAACAAATGCTGGAAGTATGACAAATGTAACTAAAAGTGGCTTCCCTGTTGGCATATTGACTCACAATCAAACATCCCTGCTCCCTCCCCGCCTTCCCCGTTTTCTGTCTCCCCCTGGTGATCCCTCCTGGCACTGCACTCCCCGTATATAGGCTCTGGCTCAGGCCATAAAGGAGGCTAAAGAACAGCATCCTGACATGTCAGTGACCAAAGTAGTGGTACATAAAGAGACAGAGATCACGCCAGAGGAGGGGGAGGACTGACCCAGGTAAGACAACGAGGTCCCAGTCCTGGTCCCAGCTCTGTTTTTTATTTATTTTTTTTTAGTCTGGTCTGGTTTTGATTTGGTCAGACTGGACTTGTTTTTTTTTTCAAGCTGGTCTCTGTTCTTGGGCATGCTGCTTTCCCATCAGCACTTCTTCTCACTGGTACAGACAGCCCTGCTTCTGTAGCACTTACAGCTAATGCATCATGCTGTTGTCATTCCAGCTCCACTCCCCCTGTAGGGAAAAGGTCGGCTGATGCGTGCGTGCACACAGACCGGATATTGCAGTCTAAACTCATAATGACAAGGCTTAAAAACCTTTACAGTAATGCTCCTGGCAGTCTCATGCAACCTCTTGTAATGTGACTGCAACACTCCCCCCTGCTGGAAAGAAACAGTCTCCTTTTCATTAGAGAGAGCGGCAGAGACTGAACACAAATCTCAATCTTAACAAGCTCCAAATTAGACAGTAAAACATCGTCCTAAACAATAAGATATGACATGAATAAATGATTCTGAAGCAGCTGCACCTGCATGCCGTGCAACACTCCGTAAACATATTCTCCACACATTGTTTTGCCCACAGCCTCACAAAGGGCACCGGCAGCGCTGCACGATTAAATACCGGCTGAACCGGCTTGTGCTTCCCAGAGCGCTGCAGTCTGCGGCTGCAAACGTGCCCGTATGGACTGAAATCTGATCTTCGGCGCTGCTTTAGTCTATTTTCAACTCTGTTCTTACAAGAAACATCACAAACCATAACTGGACGGCTTCTCCTGATGGGCGCAAGGGAATTAAAACATTCATTTGCGCCTTGTTCTGCATAAAGAATCGATGCTCAGGTGCACGTTCAGTTACTTTTATACAACTTAACTACTGAGATGTGTAGATGAATCATTAATCTCAGCTAATTAAAGGTCTCTAAATGAAGTTTACACTGGCTGTTTTCCAAATGTTTACTCATTAGTCATTGACTTTAGCGTGCCGACTTCACACCTGGCCAAGGACAACGGATAAAAAATTGGCCTCTCTCTTGACAAATGATGGCACATTCACACAGTTTATGTTGTTTATTAATATGCACTGCAATAAAGTAAATCAATTAAGCTAATAATAGCAATAGTTTTTCACTGCACGGCGGACTAACTGGGTAGCCTTTAAAGGGAGAAGTGTTCGTGCATGGGGTGAATCCCTGAATTGTTCAAACTGTGTTTCTAGGACACTCCGGTTTGAAACAGTTTGTGACATACTGCTCCTTTCAGTCGCACTCTTTCTTTCTGTTTGGGAGAGAGGAGGAAAAGAAGAAAAAAAAAATAGGTCAGCAGTCCTCGTCACTGCTTCTGCAGCAACGTTTGTACAAACTTTCACAAATGCAGCCATTTGTGTTTCAACTTGTCCGCCTGTCGGTGTTGTGGGGATTATTTCAGGTGTGGAGCTGCGTGAGGGATACCGCTCATTCCATCACACCGCAGCATGTCGTTCTAACCTTTTATCCGTGCAAACTGGAACCATCCAGTTTTTTTTTTTTTTTCAACTCTAATTCACCTTTTTTGGCTCCGGAGCTTGTTATTTTCACGAGCGTTTGACTGAAACAATCCCAAGACGCAGAGTTTGGGATGAGCGAGCGTGCATGTGTGTACTTGTGTGACTCACCAGATGGGAATGCTTGGCTTTGTTTCTGCGGCCTTGCCCTCAGTCCTCTGTGTGTGTGTGTGTGTGCGTGTGTGTGAGAGAGAGTGTGTGTGCTGTCTAATGTCTGTGTCAGGCCGGCTGTGTTTCTCAGCAGCTCTATTAACTTGATTACTAACTGTGTGTTTTGCTCTGGTCCTTTGGATGCTCTTGTCTGTTTTCCTGCTGTAGATACACACAGACTGTTGAAGCAGTTTCAGCCGTGTTTAAATTTAAAATTCAACAATTTTCTAATTGTCAGAGAAACTTTAGCATCAAAACACGTCATACTTCTTTTCTCCAGGACACCACGCTCTGTTCACCTTCAACATCATGGACTAACTGTCTGAAAACAGTTTTCTTCCAGGATATAATGCAGAAATACTCCCACTCATTAGGTACACGTGTACAATCTGATGTGATCCAATATGACAGCTCTGCCTTTGATAAACACAATAATGTGTCACCAAACACCTTCAATATAATGCGCTCCTGTTCAACACCACCCACATAAAGCAGAGCTATCACCTCTCTGACAGCGACGGCAAAAACTGAAACGTTATCAGCTTCATGCCAGAGTTTTCGTATCACATCGGGGAGTACAGGTGTCCTGATGTTCAACAATATTTAACTTAAATATTCTTTAATATGTTCAGTAAAGGCTCCTTTGCACAGTCATATCTGTGCACATTCGACATAGACACGCTGGAAAATTCTGTCAGCTGCCATGTAGGAAATCTGCAAACTTTTATCTGCTAAATCTGTCGGCTTTAGTCGTTTCTAGTTTTAATTTCCCGTTCTTAAATATCATCACTGCGAGCTTGAAATATTATCACCCCTAAATGTTACAACGTAACATCAGTTCTTCTTGAGTGAAGAGAGTCTGTAACGACACAAAAGTTTCAATATCAGTTTGTCAAATTAGAATCTGATCTCTCCCACCACTGAACACTTATGAACAACCCATCTGCGTTTGAACACGTCCACCCTGAACTACATTTCCACTTCCTGTTCTTTATATGATCTCCAGTAGACTCGACAAAAATGTCTTCAGTTCTTTGAAGCGCCCGATTTAGAAATCCAGCGTGCCTCCTCCTCCGCCTCTAAATCTCTCTTTGATGAAGCAACAAAGCGTGGCGTGCGACAAGTTTTTTAATTTGGATTCGAGCAAAATGAGAAACTCAAACCACGTTTGGAGATAAAGAATGATGGTTTCTCCTCTGTTTGTTTCTCAGTTGTGACAGCAGCCTTTTCTGACTCATTACTTGTGGTCACACTTTAAATAGTTGGCATTCATTTTTTTGGGAAGTATTGTTTGTAAATTAGTCACAGACAGAAAGTGCTCCAGAGGCCTGTGTGTATCTAATGCTGTGTATGTGCAGTCCCTCAGTGTGTCTATTCACGGGGGTGAAAGTGCCGTAACGTTCCTCTACAAGGCTCATTTTTAGTCTTTTTGGCAGGGTGTGGTGTGGCACTGGAGGCTCAGACGTGATTAAATATGCAGGATGGTACTAAGTGCTGTTTCCTCTGTTCTTCCAGGAGTAACACTGAGGGCTGTTTTCTGTTCAACCTCCCAGAATCCAACATCCAGAACTCTCCACATATTACTCCGGGATTCTCAGAAGACTTAAAGAAAGGCTCCGACTCTCCAAATGCTGCAGCTCGCTGCTAACCGCAAACATCACCTGCAAAATAAATAAATGCATTTTGCATGAGAAGGACGCAACGTCGCATTATCAAACAAAGATTATACTGAAAACTGTACGATTTTAAAAAAACAAACAAAAAAAAAACAGTTCTCGATCCCATCTGCACGCCGAATCCCTGTGTGCAGCAAGCAGACCTGTTGCTTTCACTGCCTTATTATGACTTTGATGCTTTTTTTTATTGATTATTGAGAATAATTATTGTAGCAACATTTTATTTATGAAATAAAAGCCATCACTCCAGAAACTTAAAAATCGCTGTAGGCTGTATATGTTAGGGAGCAGACACTATTTAACCTTGCTGTAGAAGTGCCAACCTCATTTGCCAGCGAGCATCACCTCACCCTCTCCGACGCGAGCGATGATTTTCCGTCAGGTATGCCACTACACGAATCACTACAGCCCCGCACTGTACATATCCAAGCTTTCCTAGGAGAATAGCAAATTATCATTCACCGTTGATTTTTTTTCCGTCACGTCTACTTGAATTCGCATTTTTTTTCTTTCTATGATCACGTCAGTATTTTTATCGTTTCTCATCAACACTTTTTAGAGGGTCTGTTTTGGCAAGCGATTGCCGAGGAATCTGTGCAAGAAATAAAACTTTTTAATGTGCCTGTGCAGGTTTTGAATGTTTCCCAGGGTAGACGATCGGCTGCAGCACAAGTCCCAGGTTTGTGTGACTGTGAGGCAAAGGGCTCAGACTGCCGAGCTCTGCCCAAATTAGATGCAAAGCCAAGAGAGATCTGTCAACTTCCCCAAATCCCTCCCTCCACCTCCACCACCACCTCCCTGAACATGCCACCCTTCATCTGTTCAACTGTATCTGAATAACCGAGTATTGTTCGTGTACAGCCATGTTCTCCTCAGAATGGTGAAATAAAAGTGGCAAATGCATTTTGTTTTAATTTGCTGGTTTCTTCTCAAATAATAAAATGTTGACCACAGTACTGAAACCCGTGTCACCGTTCGATCTGTTCATCATCTGAGCCATCGAGTCAGGAAAGTTCTGTTGTAACTCAGATGAGGGCTTTGTGCTTATTGTAACATTTTACTGAGTCTGTTAGTTTCAGGTTTGTTTGTCCTGTGCAGGTGAACGCAGGATGGACGTAGCACTGAACATGGTTCTCAATTTGGATTTTTATTTGATTTGGTTTAGTTGAAATCTTTAAAATCTTAAAATCAGCCACCAGATGTCCTAAAAAAAATCTACACGTCTGAGCCACAGGCTGGATGTTCAGAGTCAGATTGCATGAAACAAACTTTGATTATTAAAATAAGTTTAATTATTAGTTAAATATATATTTATATGCACGTGACAGACTGTATAAACTGTAGTCAGTCTCATAACTATTAACTTTAAGTACTCTAAGCAGTTAATTTACCTGCTGAAAGAAATGCCCTCTGGGTAATTAAAACGTGATTTTCACAGCTTCAGGTAATTATGTTGAATAACACGCAGGCGCCTGAGGCCACGCCCCTCGTGTGTACGTGCGTGTGAGTCAGAGAAAAACAAAAGTGAGGAGGTCTCACTCTGTCTCTGTTGCTGGGTGCAAAAAAAAAAGACGATCGGATTTGTTTTATTTACAGAGACAAACTAAAGAGACTGAATGAAGAGCTGCTGTATTAAAACGTTTGAGACGTGCAGCACTGTGGGTAATATCTATAGGCTGTAATATGGAACTAAACTAAAATTTAAAATATGGATCAAAGGTTACAGCTCAATATACAAAGAAGACTCTGCTGTGTTTATTTTACAATAACTGTCGCATTTTATTTCTTCCTTCATCTTTGGATCTCCCAAAACAAACTGCAGTGTGACCCTAATAATAATAATAATAATAATAATAATAATTCAGGGTTTGAATCCAGAATACAATATTTAATTAATGATTTAAATTACTGTTGACTTGTTCAGGGTTTACCCGCCCCTCATCCAGCACACTGTGACCCTGATGAAGAGAAGAGGTGACAGATAATAGATGGATGAATAATTTAAATTAATATAATATTTATAACAGTGATATGAAATGTAAACAGATTATTCTATAAAATGATATTATATATATATATATATATACTACCTACCTACCTTCCTTCCTTCCTATCTTCCTATCTTCCTTCCTTCCTATCTTCCTACCTTCCTACCTACCTTCCTTTATATCTTCCTTCCTTCCTACCTACCTACCTTCCTTCCTATCTTCCTACCTCCCTACCTACCTACCTTCCTTCCTACCTACCTACCTTCCTTCCTATCTTCCTACCTTCCTACCTACCTTCCTTCCCATCTTCCTTGCTTCCTACCTACCTACCTTCCTTCCTATCTTCCTATCTTCCTTCCTATCTTCCTACCTTCCTTCCTTCCTACCTACCTACCTTCCTTCCTATCTTCCTACCTTCCTACCTTCCTTCCTACCTTCCTTCCTATCTTCCTACCTTCCTACCTACCTTCCTTCCTACCTACCTACCTTCCTTCCTATCTTCCTACCTTCCTACCTTCCTTCCTACCTTCCTTCCTATCTTCCTACCTTCCTACCTACCTTCCTTCTTATCTCCCTTCCTTCCTACCTTCCTACCTACCTTCCTTTCTTCCTACCTACCAACCTTCCTGCCTATCTTACTTCCTATCTTCCTACCTTCCTACCTACCTTCCTTCCTACCTACCTATCACACTCAGCCCTGCAGCTGCAGTTTCAGACAGAGTGAGCCCTCCTCCGGGCTCATAGCGGATCTCGGTGTCGTACCTGCTCCGGTGCTGTAGGTGGCGGCAGAGCCGCGCGGCGCTTCCTGTGGAGCTCAACAGTCACAACAAGAGGAGGAAGAGGAAAAACGACAGCTCTGGATCGTCGTCGACTGCCTTGCGTGACAACACAGGAGGAGATCGCGTCCAGGCTTCGGGTATTAAACCATTATTTATTTTTTTTACACATTTCCTCCGTTTGTCGCTTCGTACGACGGCGGAGGAAAAAAAAAGCCAAGCCGGCGGTGCGGCTGTCTGGGCGGGCGTTAGTCCGCCCGCTGGCCGCCGTGTTCTCGCTGTTTGTGAACTGCTTTAAAGACACCAGAAACATGCCAATGGAGGCTTGCTTGACCAAAATGGCTGGGCGCAGTGAAATGTGAAATATTGTTGCTGAGGTTATGCCTTTTCTGCACGCGACGGCACTGTCACGCGGTTAAAAACGCACAACTCGAGTTGAGAAAAGTGCGTGTGTTTGCGTTTATATCTTTTTATAAGCGGCGCTGCGGCGCTGTTTCTGCTGCTGGGGCCTGTCGTGTGTGTTTTTTCCTCTCCCCCCTTCTTTCTGCATGATTGCTTTTAGATACTTTTTCGTGCATTTGTGACGTGGATGTGCACACAAACGCGACATGTGCTGCATGTTATTCCTCCGTTAACATATAAGAAGCATGCAAATGCAGCTCCACCCCTCAGCTGTGCAGGTTATATGCATGCATGCATGCAGGAATTAAACCGCTGTTTGTTTCTCCCGCTGCAGGTTGCTCCACTTTGACCTGCAACATGTCTGATTTACTGAGATATATCGACTATGACCACAAAGCCACCTTCCTGAAGATGCTCAACCAGCAGAGGATGGAAGGTGAGCACTGTGACGTGGTGGTGGTGGTGGAAAACATAGAGTTCAGGGCTCACCGCTGTGTCTTGGCAGCCTGCAGCAACTACTTCAAGAAGCTCTTCAAGAAGCAGAGCGACGAGGACAACTCCATTGTGGAGCTGGACTTCATCCGCTCCGACATCTTCGAGGAGGTGCTCAATTACATGTACACAGCCAGGCTCGCCGTGAGGAAGAAGGACATCAATATGATGATGTCGTCCGGTCAGATCCTCGGCATCAACTTCCTGGACAACCTGTGCACGCAGAAACGGGAGCTGACCAACATGAAGACCCGGGAGAACCAGGCGCCGGGTGACCACGGGATGAGAGCTCAGGACGCCATCCTGAAGGAGCTGGCCATGGAGGAGGTGAGGAAGAACAGCTTTTATGATCAGGGGATGGATAGCATGGGGCCCGGGGGCTCGCACGTGTCCCAGCCGCACAACTACAACACCAGCATGAGCAAAGATCCCCACAGCCACGGCTGGGGCTCCTCTTCCACCAGCGACATGAAGCTGGAGTACCTGCTGTACGGCCACCGCGACCACGGCTCGTGCCAGAGCGCGGGCGCAAAGCCCATGGACCACAACGCCAAAAAGGAGCGGCTGCTCACCGCCAACCGCCCGTACGGCTGCGAGCACTGCCCCAAAGCCTTCACCACCGCCGCCCACCTCAAAGAGCACCTGAAGATCCACTCCGGCTTCAAGCCTCACCGCTGCGTCGTGTGCGGCAAAGCCTTCATCAGGGGTCCCGACCTGAAGAGGCACGAGAGGGTCCACAGCAACGAGAGGCCCTTCGCGTGCCAAATGTGCGAAAAGGCCTTCAAGCACAAGTCTCACCTGAAAGACCACGAACGGCAGCACAGGGGCGAGCGGCCATTCAACTGCGGCTCCTGCGACAAAGCCTTCATCAAAGCGTCGGATCTGAAGCGCCACTGGAACACCATGCACAGCGGCAACCCCCGCAGACAGATGTCCCTGTCTCCGGCCGCCTCCCAGCACGGCCAGGCAGAAGCCACCGACCAGAGAGACTGGAAAATGGAAACCGGGCCACATTCGCACAACTCAGGGGACTGTTGAGCCCGCGGACGCACCAAAACCAACACTCTGACATACAGACAGACACACATACATCCACGGCAGTCACACACACAAAAAAAAGAATACAAACATGTAAACACACTGACACAACCAGAAACCTGTGACAGGCCGACGGGCCTGAGATCACACGGACAATGATCGGAGTGAGTAACGAGAGATCATAGCATGTTCATAAGACTGTGGGGGCTGTATTATTATTCTAAAGAGTTATGTCAAAAACAATGTTTTTCTTTCCACCTGTAAAATCATGTAAATGTTTAGTTCACTCTACTATATATTTTTCACAAAAGCATCGTTGCTATCTAGACTTTGGGGGTTCTCATAACATTATTCTCTTTTACTTTTATGGGATATGTAACATTTAAATGTTTGTTTAACCTTTACTGGATTTTATGGAGATAAAAAGAGAGAAGCAGAGTCTTTCTGGGGGCGGGGAGGGAGGAAAGGGGGACGACGCGGGCGGGAGGAGAAGGGGGTGAGATTTTTCTGCATAACATTTGTTGCATTGAGTATATTCATGTGGATGTTTTTAATGGATGTGTTTAGTTGTATTGATTGATATTACACTGTAAGAGTAAGAGTCACCATTTTGCATTTGATGCAGATGATACCAAAGTCTTGGGCCTCTGAGGGATTGTCTTTAAAGACTGTCCTGCCCAAGCAACCGGCCAACTAGATTTACTGTTATACAGTATAACTGTCATCCAGCTATCAACAGTTAATGATAGATGTCTGTATATACTGTAGCTTAGTTTGTTGCACAATTAGAGTACACAATAATGAATTATGCACATATAACATTGTCCTACTCCTACACTTTGACAATAAACACCATTTGCTGTGTTTTATTGTTTTCTGGAAAGTTTGGTTCTTGTTGGAGAGAGCTCAGCTCAGCGAGCGAGCGTCGATCTGGATCCTGACAGCAGAGCGCGGCGCGAGGCGTCTGTGCCACACCCAAAACCTGAGCGCTCGCTTTCAGGGCTTTAAAGTCTCTCCAGTTTATGAGTGGCAAGGATATAAAAGTGGTCAGACGTTGAGGAATTTGTCTTGTTATGGTTGTTGTGAGAAGTTTTAATCGCCAACCTTGGAGCACTAAATGATCCATCGAATACTGTCAGTGCTAAACTGAAAGTTCTTGTAAGTCCTCCAAAGTCCAGAACCAGGCGAGACGAGAGGCTGCTGTGTCTGCACAGGATATAGTGATGTTTTCTAGAGACGTTCTGCTGGTAAAGCTTCAACGTGTGGTTATGTTTCGTCTACGTGATGACAGCGTCACAACAAAATTGTACCCGGTGCGACAATATATTAACAAAGGCTGCAAGTGATGATTGTTTTCATTCATTTTGGGCTGTAAAATGTCAGAAAATGGTGAAAAATGTCCGAGGTGACGACCGACAGTGTCAGAGGTTCAGTTCATAAAGAAAAAGCAGCAAGTCCTCACATTAAAGAACTCAATACTTGAGAATTTATAAGGTTTTTTGCTTGAAAATAACTTCAAACTTGCAACTGTGTTCATAATTAAGTTGTTTTTTAATCAAAATGTCAAACATTCTCCAGTTCTAGCTTCTTTACTGTGATGATTTTCTGCTTTTCTTTGTCCAATGTGATCACACACTGAGTGTTTTTTCAGTTTTGCACCACCGGATGGACAAAATTAGCCATTTTAAGACTTTAATGGGAGTTTTTCATCATTTTTCTAACACTAAATATGCATCAAGCGATTAATCGAGAAAGAAATCAAAAATTAAAATGACTCCTAAGTGAGTCTTTAGTTCAAGCTGAAACTTTCCTCCATCCTGAGGTGCAACAGAGCTTCAGGATTCAGTTTGTTTATAAGCCCAGACTATGCAAACAATCACATCTGCTGCCCACCCACCTCCCCTCTCCTCTCTGCTCCTCTCTGCTCCGCTCCTCTCCGATCCCTGAAGTCCACTGCGCTGCTCTGCAGTTTGACTGACATGAAACCGACCGCTCAGTGACGACACTGGGCGAAAACACTTTAAAACAGGACACAAAGCTCTCTCTCTCTCACTCTCTCTCTGACACACACACACACACACCCAACATGGCTGCAAGAAGAGACCTCCTCAGCAGCTCTCCCATACTCTGCATGCAACACTAGATGGTGCCCTGTTCATAGCGATTGACCTGTTGCTGCCCATTTTGACCTGCTCGCGTTGTCTGTCCGGGACTGGGGGAATACTTTGGAGACACTGATGGCACAGTGGAAGTTGCAGAGAGCCGGGGCCGGTTGGAAAGCACATATGGTGACTGTGTGAAATGTATGCGCTCTCACACCTCGGTGTTTTCCATATATTTACATATATCTGACTCTAGTGGTTGGAGCGAGGCCAGCGCAAGTACGCGGCTTTCACAGCCTGCGCTCTGTTTCCAGTCACATGAAGATAGTCCGCACCTATTTATGAGCAGTCTGACCGCACAGTCTGGGGGGGGTGAGGGGGGCATCCTCAGAAGGGAGCCCTGTTTGCTGCATTTATCTCAGATTGATCTATTCTTAACTGTCAACAGAGGAAGAGTTTGATCGCCTGTAATTTGGGGTGAAGCAGTTTGGTGGAAAACTGACGTCAGCGTCTAATGGAAAAGGCGGGCCCTGCCTCACTGATGTCAGTAGATGCCCGAGATCTGTTTTCTGCATTTCCTGGCCCCTGCTGTGTGTGTGTGTGTATATATATATATATATATATATATATATATATGTGTGTGTGTGTGTGTGTGTGTGTGTGTGTGTGTGAGAGAGAGAGAGAGAGAGTGCATTAAAGCCAGTGAATGATGCAGGATATGGTTTTGTATCACATTGTTAAGGCTGATTGTGTGTGTGTGTGTGTGTGTGGGGAGAGGTTTGAAATGAAATGCATGACTTCTATCGGTGTGTATGCGTGCCAAGGGATTTGAGTGATGAGAGCTTATTGTGTGAGTGTGTGTGTGTGTTTGTATGCATGCACCTAAGCACATTTATATGTGTGTGTGCACGCATGTGTGCGTGTCTATGCATGTGTAATGACCGGGGGAGGGAGGAGGAGGAGGGGGAGGAGAGCGTGAGTGCGCATTCATGCATGTGTGTGTGTGCGTGCATCAGGGGGGTGTTTATATGTTTGTGTGCGATACATGCATCTATAATGAGCCCTGCGTGTGTGTGTGTGCGTGCGTATGTGCACGCACATGTGTGTGTGTGCGTGAGTGACAGGCGGCGAGTGAGTGTGCAATCATGCGTGTGTGCCTCTCTGCGTGTACTCATCCGTGCCTGTGCGTGAGGCTTGTGCATCAGTATGGAGAAGGGTGTGTGTGTGTGTGTGTGTGTGTGTGTGTGTGTGTGTGTGTCCCTATTTGTTTTTATGTATGCATGAGCTTGCATGCATGTACGTGCATGCAAATGCACACATCATCACTATTTAGGGAATTTACGTGTCAGCAGGCTGAATTCTATAATGCAGGTAGTCACATGAATGAATTTATGTATTTGAATGTGTGTGTGACTGTGCGTGTGTGTGTGTGTGACTGTGCGTGTGTGGTATACATTAGTATTGTGGGGGCTGTGCATTCAGATTCAAGTCTGCATAACTTTATGTGGCTTTCTCGTGTGTGTTTATTCTCTCTTCAGCGTTTGGGTTTTTGTGTGTGTGTGTGTGTGTGTGGGCGCTAGTGCATGTGTACGCGAGTTTGTGTTTTTTTGCATGTATGTGTATATGTGTACAGTGAACACCCGGTTTCCATTACCCCGGCCGGCGTGGTTCCCTCAGCCAGACCACAAACCTCCTGTCTCCACTCTGGCTCCACCCAGCGCTGCCACAGGCTTCCCAGAAAAGAACAGCGTCTAATTAAAAAAACTTTAATTACATTCATCTCATCTCTCTCACTCACACACACACACACATATAGACGCACACACACACACACACACACACACACTCGGGGAGAATAAAACAACTGTATACAAACAATCCCATATGATAAATGTGCATGAAAGGCAAAGCCAGCAGTTTCTTTTTCCCCCCAAGTGGAATGGCTTTTAATCAGAGCTGCTGACATTCATGAGCCGTGGAGTCTCCTGTGATCCTCCACAGCACCATCTGGAATGTCTTCAGCTTTAAGGACTCCATCCATGATCGGGGTGTCTCTCCCTGTCCCCCCTTAGTGTCTTTTCACGAGACGTTTTATGCCCTTTTATGTGATCTCGGCGGCGTAAATCATTTTATAACTGTACATCTTCAGTTACTGTATAAACACACAGACCGTTAAACTGATTTGTAGTGCAGCGCTTAAAGTATGACACAACTGTAAAATAACACTCGATTAACGGCTCATCTTCTGAGTGAGTGTCACATTAACGCGAGGAGGATCTTTGAGGAATGTTCCCCCGAGGAGGAGGTGGAGGAGGAGGAGGTGGGTCACTCATCACCTTGAACACAGGAGCTCCTATCTGACCAGCTTCCTCCTCCTCCTCTTTCCCAGCAGAGCACGCTGAACCGGGTTTATTAACTGTGACCCGGTGTGTGTCCGCAGACAAGGTGCGTCTTTGTTGATCGGCGCGGCGCTGACCCGTGGGAGTCGAACCCCCGTGGACGCGGGTTATCGGGACATCTCCGCAGGGCTGAGCGAGCCGGGCCTGAGATCTGCCTGCAGGAGTCATTGTTCAGGGCCGGACCAGATGTTCCAGCCCGGAGATTACCATCGCATCACTCCTCGGTGGGGAGTCCACGCCTGCTCACCCTCTCCTACAGCGCGTCTCTCCTCTCTTCTCCTTCACCTCTCTGCTACTCCTCACCTTTCCCACCTGTCCTCTTCCCTCTGCATCCTTGCCTTGTCCCCTCACACTGTCCTCTTCCTGTTTTCTCCTCCCACCTCAGATTTCTCCTCTCTCCTCCCATCCTTTTTCCTTTCCTCTCCTCTCTTACCCTTTTTCTCATCTTCTCCTCCTTCATCCACTCCCCACTCTATTGCTATCCCCTCCTTTTCATCATCCTCTCCTCCCATTTCCTCCCCTGTCTCTCCTCTCCTCTCCTTTATCCCCCATTCGTCCTTGTCATTTCCTCTCCCTTGACTCCCTCTTCCCTCTCCTTCCTCTCCTTATCTTATCTCTCCTCTCCTCCCTGTCCTTCTCTCTCATCCTCTACTCCCCTCCTGTCCTCCTGCTTCTCCTCCCATCTGTACGGCCTCCCTATGCCATCCTTTCTTGTCCACTCTTACTCCTATGCTCCTCCCTCATCTACTCCTCCTTTTGCTATCCTCTCCTTTCCTTCCTTATAGTTTCCTCTCCTCTCCTTTGTCCACCTCCCTCATCACTTCCTCTCCCCCGACTCTCTCCTTTCCTTCTTTCTTCTCCTCTCTCCTCCTCCCTTGTCCTCTACTCCCTGCCTCCTCCTTGACCTGTTCTGTCCTTTCCTAATCTCCCCTCCTTCATCTTCATTATCTCCCTCCTCTTCTTCCTTCTTTCCTCACCACTTGTCCCCTTTGGATTCTACTCCTCTCCCCTCTCCTTTATTTTCCTTCATACTCCTTTTTTTTTTACCTCACCCCCGTCTCCCCCTTTCCGGGCCTACTTCCATCTCTACTCCTTTTCCCACCTCCTCTTCTCCCCACCGCCAGGCACAAATAACAACTGATGGCCGTCTTTGGTTAAACACAGCACACTCTGTTCTCCTCTACTCTTTCTCTTTTCGCCTCCTCCTTTCCTTCCTATTTCCTCTTTTCTCCTCTATTTTTCTCATTTGACCTCCTCGTCCTCCCTCCTCCATCTCTTCTCCTCTTCCCTCATCTTTATTTGGTTTTATCTCCTCTCTGCCCTCTCTCCTCCTCACCACCATGCACAGATAACAACTGAGGGCTGTCTTTGGTCAAACACAGAGCATGCTGTTCTCCTCCCTCCCTCCTCTCCTCTCCTCTCCCTCTCCCTCCTTCCTCCTCTGCTGTTATCAGTCTCCGTCATGGAGGTCTCACTCTAATGAAATTCCCTCGGTGATCGCACTGACAGATCTAAAGGCAGCGTTTGTTTGGACGCCACATCTGGGGAGTCGCTGAGGGCATGAAAAGGAAAAGGCAGCTGTAATCTGATTATAAAAAACGTTACCTGTAATCTGGAGTCCGTTACTCTGACAAACACATTCAGCAGATTAAACAGACCCGGTGGTTTTAACAGTTCCCAGTTGAAACCAGACATACGTTTTAGATTTGATATGAATAAATAGATAAAGGTTTGGTGATATATTTCATTTCTACGCTGGATTTTGACCAGCCTATAAAATCTTGGCTGTGGCGTTGTATTTAATCTCGTATATAACGGTATTGTTTTTATTCTGTGGAGTGGAATTGATCTAAATCTTGGAATAACACTGCGGTTTGGCTCTGAGTGAACGTTTGTTTGGATAAAATCTATTTTAAGGAGAAAATACAGATATCAGGTCAAATAATCTACAAATAATTTTTAGTGTTAAGAGAGAGGAGGCAGGAGCATCACATGGTTGAAGACAGTTTGTGCCAAGTAAATATTTTTACAGATTTTTCTGAGACAGAAATGTCAAAATAGAAAACAAACATATTTATTCCTCGTAATCCTCCTGGTTTTCAGACACTTCCTGACCTCTGCGGTCAAAATGACCCCATGATGTTATTTAAAGCATGAAGTATAAACTGTCAGTTCAGTGTCACACCTTTAGTCTTACTTCAGTCCAGCTCATTACAAATGTGTCCCTTCGATTTGGCCAATAGACCTTGTTAACGTGGAAGTACCGCCTGTTTTTGAGAGACTACAGTTTGTAGATTAAGATATCAAGTCAAAGAGGTACCACATGGTTGAGGTTTACTTTAAGACAAATTATTTTTTTAAGCTTTTGTTTTGTTTTTTACAGATTTTCTGTCCAGAAAATGACATTACAACAGAACAAAAACATATTTAACCAGATAAAAGTCATGTTGAAATTAAAGTGTTTTGTTTTTTTTACCTGTATTCTTCCCAGCTACACACAAGTACGGCAGATTTTGATTGATGTAATCACATCGCGATGCCAGATTTTGTTGCAACTGTGATATTATATCAAGATTAGTGTCGGTTCACATGCACTTCAAACCAAAAAAGGAATTTGATTTCCCTCCAGACTAAAAAAGGAGTACAGTTTTTTGGACGTAGATTTGAGTTTAAATGAAAGTTAATCCGTTCCACAGCCTGTCCAATCGTAAATTATATATCCATGTTCGAGCAGATCTCCTAGAACAGGTGGCACACATCTTCAAAATAAATGGACCATATGAATCATTTCTCTCAGCTTTGATGGTGTGTTTTTTTTTTCAGAGAAGCTCAAGCTGTCAAAGGTATTTCAACAGAAACTTAGAAGGAATCAACGATGAATCCCCAGCAGAGCATTTAGCTCGACACATAACACAGAAGGTTTAACCAATGATAAAACTTCAGTGATTGCCCCTTCGACCTCACACTGTCGTCTGTTTCGAAACGCTCTCGCGCGCTGTGTAGACAACCTTGATTTACTTGCATGCCACAAGAAATGAAACAAATTGCATTTCACTTAAAAGCTTCTTGGAAGAGTCAGATCTGTTTCCAAATCGGCTTTGTAATCATCTCCAGACGTAACTTGGGGTTTAAAACAAAACAGCCCACTTTCTTGTCTTCTCCCACCTCCCAGATCACGACTCCGCCATCATGGCTTACTCTGCTGTGGTTTCTCCCTGAAGAGAGCACCAGAGTTTAAAGCGAAGTCAACCTCTGACTCTGTGATTCAGATGCGCGTCTCGCCGCCTTGGAAGGGTGCGTCAACCCCGGACGACCGCGACAATATTATCATAAAGGTCTGTCAAAGCAGAGATGGAGGCGAAGCAAACATCTCACTCAGCTGAATATTAAGTGAATCTTCTGCGGCTGAGTAGCGGAGAACAATAGACGCGTTTAAACGTCGCCGTGTGTGAAGTCTAGAGCCTCGCTGGCCTTTTTTCCTCAGCAGGTGTTCTGATATCAATTATCAGTGGTTGTTTCTTCAGTCTGTGTCTCCAGGAGTGCTTTTTATTTTGGTGTTTAATCTGAGGATGTCCCCACTGAGGGAAAATAAATGTTAAAAGGTATCACTTTGACTCTTTTTTTGCCCGTTTGGCCTCTCCCTGTCTCGTCTGTGTCTGTGCTAGGAGGGGAACTTTGAAGTCAGCCAGCCGTGCTGAGGTCTGGTGTTTCATGAGAGGGGTCTCTGTTTTCATCCACCAGACGCTCAGACCGCAGGACCCTCGCTGGTCCAGCGCACAAGGTTAGAGGGAGTCCCTGAAAATATTGATCTATCACTAGAGGCACGCTTCTGTGGAATCTGATATGAAAACACGAGATACACGTCTGGTTTCTTTTAGATAACAAACACAGCGTAGCTTCTTTACCTGCATCAGGATTTATTCACCTCATCGACCTTTATTCAAACAGCTCGTGTCTTAAAACTTTGCTGCAGCACTGTGCCCATGCGTGGCAATTACAGGATAATAGCAAGTGCTTAAATCTGGTCTAGCACAAATAGGAAAGAGTCATAAAATCATTTAACAGACTTATTAGCAAACAATACACACCATAAGCTGCTGGTCACACCAAACCAAGTAAAGCCCCGAGTGTAGCGAAATGAGCAAGGGTGTGTTTTATTGAGCATGAGTTTAACTTTTTATTTCAAAGAGGAAGAATGTGTTATTTCTACTTTTTGACTTTCGACTCCTCGATACTCCGTTTTAGCTCTAACGTTACACAAGATGGGAAAGTTTAATCCAGATCGTAACTGTAACCCCGCTTGGCTGGACTCTTTTCATTTTTCACCCCTGTAGTTTCAGACACCACTGCTGTAAATTACTGGTTCATCTTGCCAACGCATGAAAGTCAATAAAAGAAAACTCCATTTTATTTTTCATTTGAATACATTTCCATTTTGATACTCGCAGATTACCATAAAACTGAAGTGGTCTGATACGATCGTCTGGTGTGCGGTTGGTCATGCTAAAAAGCGGCTTCGCTTCACATCGCAGGAGACGAGAAGCACATCAATAAATAAGAAAAAATACGTCACCCCAACATAAAACACACCAAGACGAATGAGATTCATTATTAATGTAAACTAAATTTTGTAAACAGGACCTACATGATGCCTTTTATTTTAGGCAACTTAAGAACAACTAAGTAAAACTTAATTTGAGAACTTGAACCTCTTAAATATCTAAGTTTTGGCCACTTAGGGGCAGCATAGCAGGTGAAGAACAGCTGACATGTTAGCTTTAGCTGCTAACACTACCTGTTGTTTGGCACCAGAGGGGCTAAAACGCTTCGTATAGTTAAGAGGAACTGTAGAGCCGGGTCATAACAAAGGTTTGTTACTATGAGCAACATCTTTCGCATTACACGTGGTTATTTGTTCCACTGTTAATATAAAAAGTACTAATGTATTGCTGGTCACAGTACAACTCGCTGATTGTCACAACAATTTGCAACCTCCGCTTGTGTAGAAAATCATTTAATCTTCACAGGAAGTCTCTGTTTAACAAGTGATTGCTGGGAAATGTGGTGGGGAAGAAAAACAAAACACCACAGCAATGACCGATCAGTGCCACAGATGTCACCAAAATCAAAGCAACGCGAATCGGGCGATTACCACTTTGAACTTCAACCTCAGTGCGTCTGCTTTCATCCTGTCACACATGACTCAAATCAGTCCAAGAGCCGGCGTTATCAGCAGCTGTAGCGTCCTCGGCCTACACTCACCCACAGAGAGCTGCTCGGCGAACAGTACGGGCCTTGTCTCAAAACCATCACAAGTGGTCAACAGCAAAGCAGCCAAAGGTTTTTTTATCTGGCAGTAACCAGCCGACATCATGTAACGTGGTGGTTAAGCGGTAATTCAATCAGACCAATGTTGTGGCTGATATTTTCAAAGGAAATGTCTTAATTTTCCAGGTAATGCCTGCCAGCCCGCTGAATGATTAAAATAGAACAAAGGGAGCAGTGGTGAAGATATGAACAGTTTGAAGTTGTTACGTGCACATACTTCCCGGGAAATCATCTGAAGCCACGTTTATCACCATCAGACCAGAAGTCCCTTTGAGCTCTTTACACTTAAAGATTCAGTCGGGCATGAAAGGTGAACATTTCTCTGCCATATTCCCACAATCTAAGATTTCAAACCTTGGCTTAGCGATGGTCGGGGGCTCGCAGCAGACAAGGGGGCTGCTTTAAGGTTTCGAGTGTGGGATTCGCGGGGTGTCACATAGCTCAAGTGCCTAAAATCCAACCTGCTGCCATAAACACCTCGTCGGGAGAAGGTCGGGCCGGCGGCTTTCAGAGGGATTTAAATCCCGTCGAGCTCAACAGTTGCTGTTTCGGCACAAAATGGACGCACTGTGCTGGGGAACAGGTGGAGCGGCGATGACGATTACAGGCAGGCTTTAAATGGAGTGCCATGTGCACGCGGACGGCGACCTATTTCTCTATAATGTTGCAACAAAAGAAAGAAGTGAGGGGACGTTAGCTTGACTTGTACCCGACTACAAATCGGTAACAGCTTATAGGAGCGGAGCGTGTGAATGTAAACTATATACGGCGTTGACTCTAATTCTATACACACACTCACTTAGTGCATGCCTTTCCCTATAGAGTACACACACCTATGACACGGCCCTGTCGGCTCTTGGGCGGGACTTCTGAAAGGTTAAATAAACCTGGATGATTAAATAGCTCCCGCTGTGAATAATTCACCAGCTTGATAAAGTTACAAGCACGAGACAAGTGGTGAGAGAAAGCGTACGTGGACTTCCTGCTCGCCCATCAGCCGCCACCGCCGCCTTGCACACACACTCGCATAAGTTAAACATGTGGGTAGGTGTTGGGCAACGGATGTAATATCTCAGGCACTTTAAACATAAACACGTGATCTCAAGTGTTTCCTATCCGTCATGTCACGGACACGCAGGGATGAAGAGGAACGGGGGAAGGGATGTGATTTATTGACATCCGTTTTATGACTCTGCCCACCTTGACTTGTTCAGATGTGAGGCTATTGTGTTTTTTTTTCCCCCAAGGTAAGGTGAAGGACCGCGCCAACGCCGGAGATGAATGAGTGTTATTCATTCAACTTTGACACTGACAAATGCGTTCCTGTTACAACTAAAGTGAACTAGTTAAAGATTAATTAATAGTTGTTATTTCACTATTTTCTATTAACCTGCTCCTGTCCATTAGTCCATTAGCTGCAATTTGACACCAGCAGTTGGTTTCGGTCGAACCTCAGTCGGTTTACTGCCAACCAAGCTAGCCCTTATACTGACTGTCTGAGGATAATGTGTCCCAGTTTTTGGTCATTTCCATTATTACACTTCAGTGTTGTAGTGTGCTAATTTCAGCAGGGTAATGTAGTAGCTTGTGTAGTGTCGAGTACGGCCATTGTCCACTTAGGGAAAATTTTACCGCTTTTTCTTTTTTTCTTCTTCCGTGAGCTGTTTACCTTGCATGACTGCCAAAATATAAATATAAAACATTTGTATATTGTATGTATTCACCACAACTACTTCAACTCCGACAGCTTCATGGGCTGACATTTCCACAATGACTGTGGCCAAAATTGGCAACCATTGTTTACCTTAAACTTTTGTGGACTTGATGCTGATCTTTCACTGTCCAAGTCAGACATTGGCCTATCTATTGTTAAAAGAGTCTCACTGTACGAACTATCAATCAAATTTAATCTGTTGTCCAATACTGTCACAGTTTCTTCCACTGGCAACTTAAAAGATCTGGCTGCATAGCTGTGCACCTACATTGACAGGACAGGAGTTGAATTTAGTATAAAACTTAAAATAAATAAATAAAGTTCAATCAGTTCATTCAAAGTACAAAAAGTCAGCTTTTAACACTTGGCCCTTGTGTTGTCTCGCCATGCAGATGCTTTTATCTGCTGAGCTTTTAAGGTATCCAACTTGTGTTTATGTCATAAAGACGCACTTTCTTCCAAAGAAGAAAGTCCCCGTGAGAACTGCGACAGCAGTTTTGCAGGTTCGTTGCATGTCACGCGGCGCACGATGGGTCTAATCAAATCTTGGTCACAATCTGTGTCAGCCTGTACAAGATAAATTTTGAGGTATGTCAGACTGTGTGATGAATGTCTGGTGAAGAAATGCAAGCGGAGACATGTCATCAACTTATGTCATCCAGCAGCACTTGGCCTGAACACTTTTTTTTATTATTTTAATGGCACTAGATCTGCATTCTGTGTCATTTAAAATTGTATTCAAGTTCGCTGGTTTCCAGACACGGCCTGTGGCTGCAGATATATCGCTGCATGCATTTCAGAAATATCTCCAAAACATTGTTAAATAAAATCAAAACTATTTGCAGGCTATAAAAACACTTGTTCTTTAGGTGGACTAACCCTTTAATTGATTTATTCCACTCCTCATCAACATCACTGTTGGTGCAGTTTGATTTAAATCCTGCAACACATCCTGTTACATTCAGATCTAAACCCCTTCAGACACACTGGAAACATTCAGGGTTTGAGACCCTCTCTTCTTTCTTTCTTTCTTTTTTTCTCCATTTTTCGAAAAAAACAAAAAAAAGAAAAAACGCCCACTCCAATCTGCATTTGTGGGTTGCTGGTTCACATTGAGGCAGCCGTCTAATGAGAAGCATTCCTGCCTGAGAGAGGAAAAGATGGCCGGTCTGCAAGTCCTTTAATTTTCAAGATTTGTTCCTTTGATTTTGGCCTCCCCCCTAATCACCCCACTCCAGCGACAGCAGGTTGCCTGTATGTGTGTGTGTGTGTGTGTGTGAGGGGGGATTCACACATGTGGTTTTGGGTAGTCTTCAAGGGCAGGCCACATGTTACTGGAGTTGCTATCTGCTTGGCAAAGGTGGTGCTGAGGATGAAATGCGATAGGTGGTTGTGTTTTTTTCCTCCCTGCCTCTGTCCCACAGCGAGGAATGCAGACAGTTCGGTCGGGGGTCTGTCATTACTCCCCAACAGAGAGAAATCTAATGTTGTCATAACTGACGTCGGTGACGTCTGGCTCCTGTGCGTATGATCGCACACAGGTCAGTCCAGTGCAGAGCTGGGAAACATCTGGCGGCATTAAAAAACACCTTTTTTTTAAGACTTTAAACTTCAAAAGGACGAGATCCAAAGCTACCAAAGGTGAAATAAATATTTTCTAATCTGTCCTGGTGGTTGTTGAGACATGGGACTATAGGATGTTTCCATATTTTTAATGACATACAAGGCAAAGGATCCCGCAGTCCTCAAGCACTGTAAAAAATCCACACCATAATGTCAGCTTGTTCCAACACTTAATCAAAGTGTTTTCATGGCTGCACCAGATGTCTCGTGCATCATTTTATTCTCATATCCTATAATTTACTCTGACATATTTGGTATCTTTGGAAACTCTGAGATCCCCACAAGAATATAAGCTTCATATCTGGGGTTTTGAATAATGTTTGGCCACACAACATGAGTTTGCAGCAGTTCAAGAGTTCAGGAGGTTAAACTAATTGTTAGGGTAAGGCATTCATTGGAGTGAGTGCTTAATTATTACTGTATCACTGCATATTTGTCATGTTGCATGTAATTTGTAAAAAACAGAAAGCTATAAAGAGCTCATACAATAAAAACACTCTTACATGGTATACATTTTATATGACACCGTGCAGCCACGGTGGATCCACCCTCATGTATTCTTAATGTTGACAGATGTCAAGCTGTGATCTAAGTCCAATGAGAGATGAGATGAACTCTCTGTTGGACACACTTCTATTTGAGTTACTGAATATCCTACATTTCCCAGAAGGCATGGGGCCAACTTCGCTCCATTCAGCTGTGGTCTACAGGTGTTTTGAGGTTTTCCAGTCAAGTCATGCAGGAGGAACTCCAAACACGGCCTGTCTTGTGGCTGCATTGTGTTAAGGAGGAGATTTTTGTCTTCTACAGGTGATTTCTCTCACTCACTGAGTGTTCACTGCAAAATGTCGAGTCTTTAAGGACGGTTATGTTTGCTGTGGACTTGATTGAAAGCTCCAGAACAGCGGCTCAATGGACGTTTATGGACTTGTTTTTTCCACTCACTGTTTTCAAGTTAAATAATAAACTTTGAACTCCATATTTTTAGATTTTGCAGTGCGCAATGGGATTTACCCTTCATTTTTAACGAGGTCTTCTTCATCTGTAGATAAAGTCGCTTGATCCGATATCATTGACATGCACGTTCAGTAACACTGCACCTTCCACACTTCTTGTATATGTAAGAATTTATTATGAAAGTCCACTTACTATTTTTTTTCTTTTCAGGAGCTTTCATCCATGTGATGCGGTCTTCATCAGCAAATGGGGGAAAACAAACAACACAGAGTAAACTTCACCTGCTGAAAAAGCTAGTAAGTAAGCTAGTTTTTTTGGGTCATACTTTAACTACTTGACTACATACTTGACTACACTTTCATTTTTAATTGCCTGTGTGTCTGAAGAAGGTTCAAAGCCGTGATCACAAACAGACGCTGATCAGTTAGGTTAGCTCCGAGTGTGTTTTGTCACGGATGGCACCGTAACGCAGATAAGCTGAATAACAGTTACACACAGACATGGAGCAACGTTAGCATTTATTTGGGGTGTTTCTAACCACTATAATCTCCTTTAAGCTCAGTTTAGGTGGAGAGGTCTCCACCTTTTCCTGAGGGAAATGTTTGGCTCTTTAGCTGCTAAATGCTCTGCTATGTTCACACTCGCTAACGTTATCTGGCATTCTGTGCTGGGCGGGTAAAATACAGACGGTTTATAGTTTAGATAATGAACTGTGGCTTAAAAAAAAACAGAGGACAACTGACACAGTTTGCAGTTTTCAAGCCACACTTGAGGACCAAAGCTGCACCGTGTCGAGCTCTTGTTTCATCGATTAGTCAAGTATTTTAAATATATTGTAAAAACTATCAACGAGTGCAGCTTTAAGTTGGAACCGGAATAATATTTTAAGGATGTTTCTGAACATCACAAGTTTGATTTTCCTCCTTGATGTCTGACTTTTTTGTAAAATGCATTATTCATCTGGGTTAAAATAAAACACCCCAGTGAAGTCATGACTTCAGCTTCGACAGACTCATAAAATTAGACTTTTTGGAAGCAACATCAGCCTCCACAACCTCCAAATGACAGTCTATCTCTACATGTGGCTTTGCGAACAACATTTACCAGAGAGGTTCTTCATCCAAACACTGAGTAGTGATAATTTTACCAGTCTTTGGGTTGGTGTGTTTGGTGCTTACTGCATGGTGAAGCAGCCGGCAGAGCGAGACTCCTGCGGGTCAGAAGCCTCAGAGCTGTGGAACAGATGCACACGATTAACTCGGGCTACTTCAGATTAGTCGCCTTTTGAAGTTCAAGTTCCTTTTTTTGTGACATTTTCTTTTGGAGACCAGCGATGCCTTGTAACTCGAGACGGGGGGGAGGGCCGGGTGAGCTGGGAGCGAGCTGGGGGAGGAGGTGGCGTTGGGGTCTTTTTGGGTGGTCTGCTTCAGAATGAGGAATGCTGAAAGTTTGCCTTTGAGCTCATACAGATTGCTCCGTCGCTCAGTATCTGATTTGGCCACCAAAACCCAAAACCTCACCTCCAAACGTTGAGCCTTCAAGCTACTGAAATGCATCTGTGCAGTATACAATGAATACTATAATTTAATATCGAGAAGAGAAACCAGAACCAGTATTGTTTGCAAAAACAAAGTCATGTGGAAGTTTCTTGGCTGCCATGGGAAGAATGACTTATTTAAAAAGTTTCAAACAGATAAAAGATTTAATTTTACTTATTCCTTTTATTTAAAAAAAAACTAATTGTGATGGACAGTGAGCCAAACAAAAGCAAAATTATTTTATGACTTTATTAAATTATCATAATTTGAAAAATCAGTTTCCTGCAACAGTAAATGGATAAAAACATTCAGCCTTGGCCACAATATTGCAGATATTTTCTGTTTTATTTAAGTCTAATCATCCCCTGCAAAGCCTCCACGTCTACTGTCTGTATGAACGGCTCATATGACATCAACACCAGTGTAGGAATAAAAAAATCTTATGGGTTTAATAAGCAGAAATCAGTTTTGTATTTTTAAATATAAAGTGGACTTACTGGGCTCACTGGATCCAGACCTTTGCATGCCATTTGCCCTCGATTTATCATTCCACTCATCTCTTCTTTTATGGAAGAGCAGCACATATGTTGAAGTCAAACACCCCTGAAATACAGCATGATGACAGGTTGAATGCCGGTCTGACTTTTGGTCAGCATGTGAACCCGTGCAGTAGTCAGGGTGTGTTTCCACAGGCCTAAGTGGGTGCAGGCTGTGCAGGACGGATAGATGTCTTCTCTCTCTGGATAAAATGGAGCTTGGCTGATGAGTTTCTTATTGATCACACGAACACGCCTCTAAATATTCATCTCTCTGAGCTCTAATAACTCCTTAATGGAAAATAATGGTCATACATCAGTTCAGTTTTTGTGATTCATTCATTTCAAATGCTGTCGAATGATCGAGATGAAGGGTTGTTACGTATCCGTGTCGTCACCCACAGAGGAGCTGTTTCTGAAGAGCTGTTGTGAAGCTCAGATTTATCTTGAACAGGACACTTATTAGACATGAAACTATGGATTTCATATAACACTACAAGTACAATTTTTCCCAAATCAAAGGGCAAAGGTTGCTGGCAAACATTTAGATAAATGCCACAAATAGCTGCAGGTATGCAAACAAACTTTTCACAGACTCAAGACATGAAACATTCGAGGCTGTCACCTCCTTCCAGTGTCTCCTCAATCATCCACAAAAAATATGTTTTTTATTTTTAACCCATGTCTGCACAGAAGATGAGATGAGGAGCCTGGTGTGACACCCACAGAGCAGGTGGCTCGGGTGACACTGGAGCAGCACACGGAGGACGCTTGAGTGGAAACAGGCAGAAGTTAGAGGATTAGTGTCCGATAACCAGGTGTAGAGCCCAGGAAGTTTCTATTCCCATCATTCTTTAAACAGATTGTTCTCAAACTTAAAAAATAAACCTTTAATCGTTTCTCGAATTTACGCCATCATCAAATAATTCTTCACTTAAATTCATATCCACAAAATTGCGGACATGCTGTGTATTCTTTGTTCAGAGTTTGCGCTCATTTGACGAACTTTTGACTCTTACCGATGTCATAATGTGAGCATATATGGAGTCAATATTGCATTGTGTTCTTAATTCATAAAGCATGTATGCAAAAACAGTCACAGTGTTGGGGGCCCATTCATCCTTTTTACGTAAATCTGATCTGCATTTATTAAATGGAAACCAAATGTTTCCAAATAATGGATTACTTGGCTGAGGCATATGTGTGACAGAATATTTTTATCTGCTCTGTGCAACACATTTAAAAAAGAAACAATACAGAGCATAAGCAGTCAGTATGTGTTTATCTGCACAGGACTTGATAGGCCTCCATAAATTAGACAATGATGATGGAGCGCCAAGTGAAAATAATAACACCAGCTCTCTATAAAAACCTGATGGAGACACGACTGCATCCACCTAAAGCAGCCAAAAAGAGTCCTCCATTAATAAATCGTTTTTGTTTTACGGTACACGATCTGTATAAGAAATCTGAATGAGATTTAAGTTATGCATAATTATTTTAAGCCAGTTTCCCTCCAAAAAAATGAGTCTATAGGCGTAGAAGTGTTTACTCAAATCTGCAGCTGCTCTGTTGGTTCCTTTACAGAAACTTATGATCACAGGCACTCTGACAGATTATGAGGCAAGTGTTCGAGATAGTACGGTATTGTCCAACATTTTCCTCGGTCACTCCTCCCATCTGTTTCCAACCTGCTGGAGGTACCAGACAAAAACGACCCTGCCAAGAGTTCGAGTCAGTGAAATGTTTGAAAATCCATTGCCTCGCAACTCATCAGTAATGAAGTGTTTGAAGCAGTGTGAGCTGCAGATGGAGGAGGGGAGGAATGAGATGGTTTAAGGCCTTGTGACAAATCCTCTCCCGGTTTCTAATGGCTGAAAGAGTCATACAACACTTTGGCCTGATCATTAATAAACTCAAGTTCGAGGCTCCGAGACACTTTTCTTAATCAGCATCTCCGAATGTGACGTTCAGACTTTACTCAATATTTCACTTTAGATGGTGACGGTGAGGGAATCACATCTGGACTCTTCGATGGGTGGACAGTGTTGGGTTGCTAAAGTAAACACCGAGATGTTTTCCAGTAGAAATTAAATCATTCCCATCAGGGTTAAAACACTGTTGTCAAAGATAGGGCTGCAACAGTGCGTACAGTCGTGCCGAACCATCATGGTATGGCGGTCACAGTTTGGTGCATGCAGCTGCACACAAACTACATGGTAAGTAGACTTTTGCACGTAATGTAGAAAGTTCTCAAGTGAAACTTTTAGCCGCACGTCATTAATAACTAGCGCTGAGGTTAGCACCACAAGCTGATCCTTCAAATCAGATGTTTGGGAACAATTCGGCTTCACGGTCAGCAACAACAGCAATGAAGAGAGAGCTGTGAATTAGACAAGAACGGCGCCTTCATATTGCTTCACTGTTGTACGGTACGTGAGCGGAAACACCTTGAACATATAACGCTCATTTGACAGCAGATAAAAAGAAACCTCGTGTATTTGTTTCTTTTTTCCTGCTGTACCGAACACGCAACAAACCTCTGTGTACCGTCACACCCCTAGTTACAGATATATTTTCCACTAAACCACCAAAACCATAAAATAGTTTACATAAGGAAAATAGTCGGAGATCAAAGGTCCACTAACTAACTGTCAGAGATTTCAGCTGGTGCTGAACTTAAGTGGTGAAAGGCGAACTTTAGACACTCTATAAAAATATAAACACTTTTGTTTTTTGCTCCCATTAAAAAGAGTTGAAGTAAAAGCTCAAAGATTTCTTCAGTGCACGCAAAAGTTTTTGTTTCTTTCACATTTTGTTCACAAATGTCCATTTTTTTAGCAGATCTCCTGCGGCAAGATCAAATCCTGATACGACACACTTGCGGGTGAGTGATTAAAAAGCATGACTATGACACATAGCACAGGTGTGCTTTGGACTGCTCCCGATAAAAGGTCTAAAAAGTGCAAACTTCTCTTTAAAGAAGACAAAACTATGACTATTTCATATAGATCTACATTTTTTCCCCGAAGTCAGAGGTAAAGTCAGGACCCTCTCTACTCTGAACAGCTACTCATGTCTTTCGTTGACAGTATAAAGAATGGATGGGGTTTCCGTGATGTTACCCACAAGTTTCTGAAGAGCCGTTTTGAAGCTGGAATATCGGGCCAGAGGAAGATTAGGCGGGCGAATAGTTCAATGCATAATAAATGTCTTTATGAAGTGTAATAGGCCAGTTTTATGCTAAAGGGGGATATCGGCTTTCCAGCCAAAGGGATTTTATTACAACCTGGCAACCCAAATGTTGTTTTTATTAATGACTTTCGTGATCTGTAAAGCATAAGAAGCCATTTTTAAAACCCTCACTACCAACTTATAAACCTTTTATAAAGAATGACTTAAAGTGGTACCGCTAAATGTTTATGCACTTACCGGCAAATCAAAACCACCTTGAACTTTAAAAAGAAGAAGAAGAAGCTTGAACAACAAGCTGTAAAAACTATTCGTGAATCCAGCTCACAAATGGGACTCGGGTTTTATGTCCTTCACTCTCGCCCGTTGTTTCTGCTTCACATTCAGCGTTTCGATGCACAAAGCACCACATACCCGCACAGCAATGCATAAAAGAATGGGGATTACCCAGCCCTTGATGTTATGCAAACAAGATGGAGTGGAGAGGAAAAAAATCCGGTTAGTTGGACACCATGGAATCTATTTCTTGAACCCAGAATAGCAAGATCTGTCAGGCTTTAAGTCCTAATGTACTGCAGCTGATCCCCCCAGCTTTCACAGCCTCATCCCATCTTTCAATCATAAGATTATAACAATTTCTTAATGGGATGCAGACTCCCTGAGTCTGTTAAAGCCTCCAGGCGTCCAAATCATATTGTTCACATTTAGCTTGAAACAATCTGAAGATGACAAAAAGTCTGTGACACATACACACACACTGTTCCCATCAGGCGATGGCCAGGTTGACAGTGAGGTAATGATCGGCACGTTGTGCTCACAGTTCAACCCCAAAGAGCAGATAAGAGTTGATCTTTGGTTGGATATAAGGAAAATAAGGTTAGATCTTCGGAAACTTTTGGGCAGATGACTGCGGAAGCTTTCCATCCACCGTTTAATTTTAAATCTGTTCAACGACCAGACGAATCTAGCTCCAGAAACAGAGATTGCGTCAGCCAAACCGAGTATGGTCCAAAAATTTGTGTTTTCCCCAGACAGTGTTTCCTTGCCGACTGAAGGCGAAGTCCTAATAGTTGCATTGCTGAGACAAAACACCTATAAGGACGAAGATACCCACTTGATTTGACTCAATCAGATAGCTGATGTTTCATATTGCGGTTGACTAAACGGCAAATTTTACCCATGGCACAAGAACCTAAAATTTGTCCCCAATTTTTTACAGTGTAGTTTCAGTTCCAGTATTAAGATGAATGATTGCAGTAATTCTCTAACTCTCTAAAATTTTAAGGTAGTATTTAGGTTTAGAGATAATTAGATTAACTCATTTAAAGGACAACTTATCTCAATCTCGCAGTGTAGTTCAGTTTGCAACCCCCTTCACTCAGCCACCATATTTATAGCAACTACGGTGGCTGTGAGCAAAGTGGAATATGCCTTATCTAGAGCCAGTTTGTCCCCTCTGGGCTACTGTTCCACGATCATCTGTATCTCAAAGCAATCATCAAAGAAACATGTTCCTCAGGTTTGTCATCCATACTCAAGAAAACTGACGTGTGTTGGGCAAACACAGGGGGCTCCATTGTGACCCAAGAACACACATTTAAAGATGTTTTCTGGGTCACTGAAGCAGAACTCAACACTCTCTCAGTCCCACACACACCTGAGGATAAGAAGAGATTGTGTATCTAAAAGATTTCTGTAAACATGACCTTCATGCCCAAACACACACACACACACAGAAGGAAAAATGAGAAAGCTTTTCGTGCTTTGTGGGGTTGTATTACACACACATGCACCCAAAAATGCAAACAGGCACGCATGCACATACACAGTGACTTCTGGGAGAGTCAGACACCGCTGAGTGGTTGCATTGTTGATGACAAGCGCCCGTGAAGGAAGGACGGGCTTCCTGTCTGTGATCTTGTTGTCGTGGAGACAGCAGGGCCCAGTCAAATAGATTAGCCCAGATCCTTTTGATCTTTAAGTGGGAAACCAAAGAGGATCCTTAAATTGGCACCGCTTTTCCACATAAAACAAACCACTGGCATAGTTTAGGAGTTTTCCTGTCAACGACTTTAGTCTGGACTTCAGTCTCACTGGAAAAATCTGCATTTTAAAACTCTTAAACTGGCATCTTGTAGCTTTGGTAGAACAACAATTTGTCTGCGTGGAGCCAAAGAAAATGTCTTTATGGCGACGATCGCCCAGGTAGAAGTACACACTTTACCGCGCTAGGTCAAACACCACCAACTATTTCACTGATTTTGGCCAGCTAACATTACTTACTAGTCCAACAGCAAGAAGCCCAGCTCACAAAAGTCTTTCCAACAATTAAAAATCAGCCCCAGATTTACTCTTGTTCGTCGACTACTCCCTCGTCGTCTCTCTTAGCTTCCCCTGTCAATGATGCCTTGTTTTCTCCCTGGTCATTATGTCCATTGAAGCTGCTGAGCCCGGTTACATTGCTCTGGTTCTGGCACGACACCAGGATTCCCCCACGCTCTGAGCCTGAAAACCTCCTTTTCCTGGTGGTCCTAAACAACTTAACACTCCCCCGGTGCTCTGAGCTCACTGACCATAGCAGCTCGGCTAACAAACTGAGCTAACATTAGCTAACAGTGGCTATAGTTTGCAGCTGTTTACTGTCCATCAGATGATCCGGTTTCACCAAAATCAGTGAAATAGTTGGTGGTGGGTGATCGTACCTGGAGCACAAAGTTACAGAGTGCTGAAACAGACGTACAGGGCGTGTGGGAATGACACCATTCACCTGATTACAGCATCAATCTGTGATTTTAATGGTTGAAAAGTTGCACGACGTTGCTTTAATAGAGCTCTCACTGTAGAAGAAATGGTAGCCTTGTGGTTAAGACAAATATCACAGTCTGTCCAGAGACGTTTTTCGCATGTCCTCCCCTCTCCCGTTGGTCACCACGTGATGTCATGCGGTCTTTGTACCAGTAAGCCAGGTCGTAGTATTTCAAAGTTGTCAATACGTCTCTGCACCAGTGTCAACAACACAGACTCAGATTAAAAGTGATTCACGTCCTGCAGCTCATTTAAAACCTCTTGAAATTCCCCGGCAGCGGCATCACACACTTGTCACTCAACAAACTGCGCTCTGTATTTGTCCTCATCTTTAATAAACAAAATCAACTCCCAGTCGTTTCTGTTTATCCTCCGCTGGGTTCGATTGCCCTCCAATCAAAACATTTGGATCATTCCATTGTATTTAGCATCTAGCATCCGTTACCCAGCCATTGTAACGCCCCGCTTTTGTTTTATTGCATAAACAGTTATTTGACATATAAGATAAACATGTCATGTCATGGCTGCCTCACAGAGACTCCGAGAAAGATGGTGGAAAGACTGACTTTATTTCTGCCACGATCCTTCATTTCTCTCCAGGCAGAAACGGGAAAACATCATTTTTAAAAAGTCAGATTAATCTCACCGTCTGTGGCTTTCTTTGCTTTCCATGTCTTCTCAGCTACATTAACGTCCGAGGGAAATTCTCAATGTACGCCTTTATGTTTTTTGTGGTGTGAGACCGAAGACGGAGCCGCGTAGGCCTGCTGCCAAACTCTACAGTGTCACACGAGGGTCATAAATCAAAACTATTATGAGGTTTGTGTAATGGTACAGTACGAGCGGTTACGGAGAGTCGTGGGGGAGACGGATTTGATTCAGCTTGTGTTCTGTCATCCTGCTGATGCTGGTGTGGTTGTTGGTGGCCTGGTGGTCAGACAGACTGTCCTTCAAACACAGGACTCGGGGGCACAAAGCCGCTGTGTCAGCAAATATTCAGCCTGCTGAAGTGTCCTTAAAGGAAAAGTCAACCTGGAAAATACATTTTGAACAACATTTGGAGATGTGCAGAAGATTTTAAGAGTCTGTTTTATTACTTTTCTGGGGCAACTGGTAACAATCGAGTTTGAAATTTGGAGAACTTTGCTATTAATCACAAACATATAAACGTCAGTGTTCATCTCCTTTTCTAGAAAAAAAAAAAAGGCCGCCGCCTCAATATGTTGTTTCAGTATAGCAACAACAGACAACAAAACATAAAGTATTTTGTGTGACAGCCGCAACACTTTTTCCCCCATTTTCAGACCAGAATAACTCTTGGTGTCTTGCTTTTACGGCCGTCATCACTCCCTCCACCTACACAAAAAAACCCACAGCTCAAAGGAGCGAGCTCGGGCATGTTCTTTGGGTGTTGTCACAAGTCATTCTGGGAAATGTAGGAAGCTGTTAAGTGAAGTTAAGTGAGGAACACGACTCAGGTCAATAGTCAGATAATCACAACGTTTAATGACTTGAAATGTTTCTGTGAGCGTCGCAGTCTCGTGATTCGGAGCTTTTCGTTCTGGATTTTTCCTTCGTCGTTAAATCACAATCCAGGATATTAAATGGGAGTTTTCCTAAATAAAAATTCCTCTCCGAGTCCGTCAGACTCTGACTCATGTTTTTGTGGCGAGAGATACTATCTGCATTTTATTGTCATATCCTGCTTTAATATGCAGCCACTTCTTTAAAAATATATATAACACCAGTCGACCGCCGTTGACATAAGATACATAAAACAGATAGTAAATAACAGAAGTGTAAGCCCCCACCGGGCACGTCTCCCTCACGTCGCAGCTGTGACACTTGTTTTGGCCAGTTCTCCACGCGCCTTCAATCCCCACCCGCGTGCCAGACTAAGCGCTCCTACAATGAGGTCAGGATGGTCAGTTTGTTTACCTTTTGGCTGCCTCAGTCAAGTTCAGATTGTTTTATCAGTGAACAGCAGTGAAGTATGACATTAGTCATGAGCCACATGACTCATGATGTTACATTCTTTCTGTGGTGTGATGTTCAAAAACTGCATTTTCTCTCTGTTTTGGAGTTGAAGATGGCGTGCTGAGCTTCATAAAAGTAAGAATGAGTAGCAAAGTCGTGCAAATAAACCTTGTTATAAGATCCTTGCATGGATACAACAAGTGGTTTTGGTTGATTTTGAGCGTACACGTTAGATATTTGTGATGCTCAGTAGCTTTTCTTCTTGTGCAGGTGACTCACTTCGTTTTTTATCTTTATTTTTCAAATTAGTCTTTTCTTTTTAGGACAACTCAGTATGTGCAAAAGTCTTTCTTAGTCTAAGTGCAAGAACAATTTCATCTCTGGTTCCTATCCTCTCAGCTTGGTGCTGCTTTGGGGGGCTCAGACCCAAATATAACGCTCATGTATGCTGACGACTTGGTGTTTTCCTGCTATGAAACCCTTAAATGATAGTTGCAGCTTTGTTTGTCTACACAAGCCGTAATTGAAAGAACATTGCGTTCATGTTCATCTCCTGTTTTCAGTGTACCGTTACCCCTCAAAGACACCCTCCTCTGCCTGCTTTGATGCAAGAAACTTTACAGTAAACTCGCCTGGCATGAAGGCAGCCCCCCTGTAGCCGTGCACCCATCTTCTTTCTCTCTCTTTCTTATTTATATATATGCCTCTGCACCACAAGCCGGTCCAAAGAGCATCTGGTTCCTCTTGGGCCTGCGGTCACAACACTGAGAGAGTGCCACATCAAAGCTCCCTCCATCCAGCCCGCAGAGAAGAGAGGAGAGCAAAGAGGGAGGAAGAAGAAGAGAGAAAATCTGGGACAAATTCTGTTTCACACACACACCGCAAATCTGTCTTTGCTCATGGAAAAATTGCAGCGCACATCTGTGGTGTTGCGTCGAGAATCCATCAATCTCCGTGCCCTGACCGCTTCACTCGCATAGATAGTCTGACTTTGGCTCCCACGCTCATCTTTTTACTGCTTTAGAGGCTTTGGCAAGACGCTTTTAAGCCCTAAAGTTTGTTGTCAGTCACTATTGTATTAACGTTACATCATTTTTATATAATTATGTCAATGAAAGAAACTGTGAAGGCATGACTTCACCTCAACCTTCTGTGTGTGCTGCCTGAACAAACAAATCAGCGCTGTGAAAAAGATCACTGGGATCAAAAATCCTCTTAATGCCTTTCCTGTCTTCAGGCTAGGGCAAGTACACACACAGAGAGAAGATCAAATGTTGAAGGGTGTGATGGTACGTTTTGAAATGTGACCCTCCAGCAATTTCCCCGTCACTCAAAGGCACCAAAAACACAAACATGAGTGTACCTGCTCGCTCTTTGTGTTCAACAGCTGAAAACCCAAAGAACAATTTTCTCTCTGCACCGACACGTTTTGAGAATTGATGCGAACGGTAATGAATTACCAGTAAATTACATTTTGTCCCTGCTCTAAAGCCTCTAAATTAGTAGCAGATGAAAGCGTTGTGGGCTCGGGGGGTTGGAGCGTCGGTTAGTAAGGCTGTCTGGTGGTGAAAAGGTTATCGGTTTAAACCAGCCAGTGCTGCCAACACCTACACATTTTCCACTTACCAACAGAGGTGTTTACCAACTTTTTAACCCTTGAACAGGCATATTCAAGTACCTGTACTTTATTTCAGTTTCATGTTTTCATGCCACTTCATCCTCCAGGCAATTATTGTATTGTTTACTCCACGAATGACAATTTATCAGAGTTATTTTACATATCTTTGCATCAAAACATATGAAAATATACAAATACATCTTCAATGATTAGTCGTAACCTGCAAATGTGTTGATTACAGTGATGATCCTGGTCTCCTGTCCTCTCAGGTGATTATACACTAATTTAAAATAGTATATTATATACCATTTCTACAATATTCTCTAAATCTGACACACTAGACCTTTAACTCACTGGGTCTATTTTTTTATTAAGCGATTTCTTCTCAGAATGACTTTTGACGACCTCCAGAGAGAAGTCCTGATCTTGAAGGAAAACGGCTTAACGACCGACCAAAGCCTGTCCCGGAGCTGCAGTGCTGTGGTGTGAAATAAACATCAGCACACAGCTAACACTGCTGACCTCATCACTCTGAAAATCCAATGAAGGGTCACAGTCGCTCCTGCTCCGGGCGATCAGGAGAAAATGTGTGAGTGCAGAGGTCAGATCCACCTGTCGGTCCACAGAGGGAGTGACAAACCGGATAAATCTCATAAATAACAAAGCCGGAGCTAACACTCCTTTAAAAACTCAAATATAGAAAGAAACAGCTGTAGGTTTATTTGAACAAGGCCAGAGCAACTCAAGTGTCC
Source organism: Nibea coibor (assembly GCA_023373845.1). Taxonomy (NCBI): domain Eukaryota; kingdom Metazoa; phylum Chordata; class Actinopteri; family Sciaenidae; genus Nibea; species Nibea coibor. The sequence continues at coordinate 6,013,404 of CM041725.1, forward strand.
AAATTTATAGTGCTAAAAATTTTAATTGTGCTGAACAATTGACATTTTTTTGTAAAATTATTTAGAAAATGAGAGCACTTTAAAATCACAGCAACTTTTTACGATGACCCTAACCCTAGACAACATGGCTGCGGTGGTCACCTTGGTTACCTCCAATAAATACTGGAGCATCAACAACTACGATACTAATGATCACTAATGGCACTAGATAAGAGCATTGGGGGAGTGTTAATGTTTGTAGAGTTTGGACCACCGGTAAGAGGTTTTCAGGTCATGGGGGAGCAGAGGCAGTGTTGTGCCAGAACCGGATAGACCAAAGAGGATGTTGACCGAGGAAGCTCAGAGACTGAGCAAGAAGCCGCTAGACGAGAGTAAATCTGGGACTGACTTTTAGTCGTTGGCGAGAGCTTGGTGAAATAAAAGCCTGAAAGACAGACGCAGAGCTGGGCTGACTGCTGTTGGACTAGTCAGTAATATTAGCTGGCTGCTGTGTCTTGTGTTGTTGACCTTGCTTGATGTTTGGCTAGTTTTTCATCATAAGTAATGTAATCATAACAAATACACATTTATAGCTGTCCATATTTACCACAGTGTCATTGCACAGTGCAGTAAATCACAAAACACTCTGAGATGTTTGTCTTCAAGTTTTAAAAAGTTCTCACTCTCTAAACTTTTATGTTTGCCTTAGAGACACAACATATGCTGTGGCCTTTTGTATATGTGTGACAAACAATTTCCACAATCATAAAGTGAATCATTTCATGTGCAGCGTAAGATGTTCCCCAGAACTAGCTGTCAAAACAAAGTTTAAAACATTTATTTATAAGAAAAGGTTTTTCCTAATACTCCGAACTTCCATCCCTCTAAAGCCCCGCCATAAATAAGAATGTCATCGGCTTGTCTGGTTAAAAACAAGGTCTAAAAAAGTTAGCTAGCGTATTCAGATAGCGATGGCGTGACTTTAAAATGGCGATGATAAATGTGTTTTTGGCTCTCTCTTGAGCGCTTCATCCCCTCAGCGCCATCGCAATCCTCAGTGAGACGTCTGATTTGCGAGGCTGCTCTCCAGTCATCTTCCTGCCACCTGTGAGCAGCTGGACGGTCAGGAAGCGTTTCACAGCTCTCTGTTCCTCCTCCTCAGATTCATGCCAGAGTCTTTGATGCGTGCAGCTGCCTGTCACACCCAGGGGGAAACCGCTTAGACAGAAATAAAAATGAAATCTCTATATACATGTATGCCTCCTTCAACAGGACTCATTTATTATTATTCCTTTTTCATGTTTTGTTTGTGAGGTGCCAACTGGTACGACGCTGCCTGCAAACATAATTATGTTGAACAAATTCTATTAACACGTGTTATTATATGGAACCGAAATGAAAGCTTGGACAACATCTGCTGGCCGCATCTCGAGAAGTTCAGACTTGTTGGACGGAAACTGGTTTAACAGCGTGAACGTCTCGAGCAATGCATCAAATCCTTGAACACAAAACGTAGATTGAATCAGTGTCCCCCTCATCCTCCCATTGGGATCAGCTTGTTACAACTTTTAGCAACAATCCATCATACAGTCTTCACGCAAATCACAAAAGGCCGTCACTTTGTTTCTGCAGGAATCGATAGAAAGATCTCAAAAACTTTTATCTTTAATAAACTTGATTCACTTGATGCTTATTGACGTAAACTGCCACCACAGACAGTATAAGATAATGGATCTCGTATCTGTGACGTCACGCGTAGGTTTCTGAAGTGCTAATCTAAATATTGGCAAAGACGCGGATCATCAGTGGCTCTGAAGCAGGCCTACTGACACATGGGTACTCAGTACAGTGGTCATAAACGGGGAAATTAGCCAGTACCAGGCTGTAAACATGTTTATTTCTGCTGTGAAGTTGAACATTTTAACATGGGGACTTATGGAGACTGACTCGTTTTGTAACCAGCTTCAAGTGGCCGTTTGAGGAACTGCAGCTTTTGGCTCCACTTCAGAAACTTGGCTCGTAACTCATAGGAAGGAAACCAAAGAGGAAAGGTTAAAAACCAGCAGTGCCGCCATGTAGCCAGCTACACAGCACAGTAGCGCAGTAAGTTCGTACAGCACGTTCAACGACAACATGAGAAGATCAGAACAGTCGAAAGCAGGATGAAGAAGCTCATCAACGAATGACGGACTATCAGTTTCAGAAAATCACAGAAGCTGTCCGGCAGACTTCTTCCTCTTCCGATGTTGTAAAGACGTGAAGGGGGGTTTCCAAAGTTATTCAACCATTCGACATGCACTTCTGAAGAAGCATTTTTATATTTATGGTCATGGTCATGGTTGTGCTTTTAGCATAAATCACTACTGCGTCAGTCGGCTGAGGACCTCTGCTTCTTCCGCCTGCTTCGTAGAGAGCAGGACGGTGTCGAGTCAGCCTGTGAGTTCACCGAGCAGCTGGCACCGCGGAGGACAAACAGGGGCCTGTCAGATGAGGCCAAAGGCCGCTGGATGGGCCAGAGGCCACAAAAACCACAAGAATCCTGACTCTGGAACGGTAGAGCAAAAGCTCAGGCCTGTTTTAGGCTGGTTTAGAGGGAGACAGGGTCGTACTGCATCATGGATTTCTGAGAATTTTAATTTTGTGCCAGTAACTAATCTTTTCCATTTTTATCATTCTGTTGTTTTCCTTCCTTCAGACGGAGCTATTTGCTGCCGCTCATTCTCGTCCACTATAAAAAAAAAACTATCCCGGAAATCGCCTCTGGTAAACAATCCATCACAGAAAACATGACAGCTTATGGGTTCTGTCAGTGTTTCAGTTTTATCATTACTCCTCTGTGCCGAGCGAGCGGCGTGTTTTCATATCAGCGCTGCATTACGTTACGCTCTGCTTACTGTCAATCATCTCACACCCGCAGAAAGACCTGGAGGTCTACTGGAGGAAGTAATCACTCAAAAGATTGTTGCCTTGCAGAAGTTACTGGAACATCTGGGTCTTCCTGTGGGACGATATTTTCTTTTTCAAGCTACTGTAACACAGACATGAAATCCTGGTTTGTGAGTGGTATGAAAAACGTTATAAATGATCGAGGGAAAAGAAAAGACGATCTGTGTTTCTTCAGCTTCTGCATGTTCTCCCTTGAATTGTGTCCATTTTTCTTTTCTTTTTTTTCGGGGACAGTTTCTTTGTGACCCTGCAGGCTGCTTTATTTCAGAGAAGCTCTGCACAATGGGATCTCTCATTGGAGTATTTACCAACTCAACACAGATGAAATAACCTCCCTCCCTCTGCTCTCTGCTTTTTTTTTCCACTTCTCTCTCTCTCTCTCTCTCTCTCTGTCTCTGTCCCGCTCCTGGTCTGGATTGATTTAACTGTACTGTTTCAATTGTCTCTGCAGCAGCAGATGTCGGCCATATTGAAACTGAACTTGGAGCCGGGCCTTCTCGGCTGGGCTCAGGGCTACCTCACATGTTTGACTCATTGTTTTTGAAGCGTCGCAGTCCTCGCAGTTGGAGCAAACGCGGGTCAAGTACAGTAACGTTTGCAGATACATTTTTATCTCATTTAAAGGGACAATTCGCTGATTTTACACATGAAGATCAGTTTGCTCCTCTTAAAAAACAGTTTATGGCATCTGTGACTCTGTAGGAGCTTTATGAAGTCTGACAGAATAACTCCTTGTGTTGTCGTCAGGGTTATATCACTGTGGTGAGTTGTTGGACGTGCGTGTTTTTTTTGACCCCTCTTTTGTACAAAGAGACTAAAAGTTAATGTGTCATGCCTTCTGCTGCACAGATTTCTCCAGCTCTATGGAAGTGGAACACTAAATCACTCCCTTAACTGCATGATAGATGGCAGATGGTCGCAAAGAAAGAAGAAGAGACGTCCAGAAAATCAACTAAATGTATATTCTCTATATTCGACAACGTCCACGTTGATTTGTAGCCACATTATGTCTCTTTGCTTTAATCATTTAGATTTACCTCTGCTGCCATCTTCTCTTTCTTTCCCTGACCGTCCTCTCTTTTCTGATGATGATGTACGGTGACAGGTAGATTTCATTTTTCTTTTATTGCAACATTTTCAGGACATTTAATTTGTGATTGTATTAGTGCTGGTCTGTGTTAAGACGTTGCAGCCAGTGATACAAAAAGAGCGCTGCAGCTCTGTGATGAAGCTTGTCGCTGTGAGACAAATGTCTGTGTACATATATCACCTGTAGACCAGTATCCAATAACGTCATAAGGTATTTTTGTGAGTCATGTTCTGGTAAACAATAAAAACTTGCTGATGACTCATCCTGCACTCAGGCCCTGAGTGCTTTCACTAGATATATGATATAGACTTTCCTGATGGAAAGAAGCTAAGTAGCCAATCCCTGACTGACTCTAGCTCAGTCAGCCGTGCAGCTAACCGAACTGAATCAGTCCCGGGATGCCAGGAGCCAAACCCGACAAGTGAACCGCCTCCGTAGGCTACTATATCCTATGCCAGACTGGCCACTGGACGTAGATGCTGACTCATCGTGAAGGAGAACTTTTAAACTATTGTAAACGCCAATATCTGCAGCAGATCCCTCCCTATCTGTCCGAGGAAGCAAACGGAGCAAAGTTTGGTTGCACCCATGAGGAAGTCAGCAGCGTGGCAGAGGTCAAACGTGTCACAGAGAATACATCGCTGTCAGTAATGTAAGACAGTAACTCTTCTGGCCTGATATTCAGTAACAAACAATAAACAGTTAAACAATTAACATCCCATAACTCAGTGTGAGTTTTATGCTCATTGTGCGCCACTCCCTTCTCATTCCTGCTTTTACAACACCCTCCAGAAATGACACAAACGTCTACGGGGAGACATGAAAAAAGAGAGGCAAACAGAAAACAGCGCAGTCATCCAGTTCTTCTGAACACGACTTTAATCAGAAACAGAGAAGACAACAACTTTGAAATGTCCCCACTCACATTCATCTGCTCTGACATGTTTAGGGACCCTGATGATAAAGGCTTAATGCAAAAGGCATGCTAGAAAAATCCAGAAAGAGAAAAACAAGCTTCAGCAGTCGCAGGCTGAATCATAATGCACCGAGTCTTTCACTGGTTTTACTGTCTCGTTGAGCCTTTTGGCAATCAAAGCAGTCTTATTTCCACCTTTCATAGATCACATTCCTGCAGAGACACAAAGAGGGTGCAGTGATGCTTTGATTAGCCACACAGGACAACGCAGGGGTCAACACACCAGAACAAGCCTCCTAGTTTCACCTCCCTGCCTCCAGCCTCCTCCTCTATACAGACTTCTTATTAATACCCCTTCCGGGCTTCTTGCAAATCCCATCAGTCTGTTTGTCCGGATCTCGCTCTTGCGGCTTTTTCCGGATCCAGAGAAAAGAAGGAATTGAGAGAGAGAGGAGGGCTGGAGTCACTCTCCCAGAGCGTGGAACCAGGATTAGAGGAAAAAGAGCAAATACCATGGAGCGTATAGAGGGAGGCAGCCGTGAGGGTTTAGACTGCAGACAATAGAAATTAATTACAAGTCCCTCAGTGGAGGATTGCACTACTGATTAAAGATTGGAGGATTATTGGATAAGCATGTGAAATACTGTGTTTGTGTGTGGTGGGGGGCCTCCTTCACGATCTACTGAATGTAAACTTTACACTGCAAAAAATCTATTTGAGAAACTCAGGACATACGTAAAAGTTTATTTACCACATTTTACACAATATCACCTATAATTACCTTTAAAGTTGGAAGAATTATTTTAAATATTCTGACCTGGCAAAAACTCCAAATATTTCCCAGTTCAAGCTCAAAGCATTGGTCGTGGATGGAGATTAGAAAAATGTGAATAACTTGAGTGTGTGGCGCTTTACGAGACCTCTGTCTCCTCTCGAGACCTCTCGTCTCCTCCTCGGCCCAGCGACTGAAAGCTAAACTAGCGTGCCGAAAACTGCAGTTCCTCAAACGTCCACTTGAGGCTGGCTGCAGAAGTGAGTCTCCATAAGTCCCCACGTTAAAATGTCCAAATTCACAGCAGAAATAAACATGTTTACAGCCTGGTACAAAAAAAAAAAAAACAGGTGACTTGTTTGAGCTACCAGGTGTCATTCAGCCCGCCTCAGCTCCACCGATGATCCGCGTCTTTACTGAAAATGTCCAACAGTGTTTTAGGAGTGCAAAAATCTGTATATCATCAAATCATGTCAACAAAAGTCTTGTAAAACGGCAAAGAAAAGGTTTAAATTCAAAACAAGAACAAGACAAGAAAACAAGAAACAAACAAGAAAAATAATTAAATTTATGAACTATGATGATCAGTAATTAAGTACGTAGAGTTTGGGTGTCGTCGTGCAGATACGATCAGTGTTTAAAGGCAGATGTAACACAGCTGGCTCAGTTTCAGAGTGGCTCGGTGGATGAATGAAGAGGAGCTGGAGACGCTCGCCTCAGGGTCAAAAGATCAGAGAGACGACAGGAAAGAACCACAAGTTGAAAAGAAACAGAGAGCTGGAAACTCAAGGCCAAGGTCTGTCTGTGTCTGAAACACACACACACACACACACACAGACTCGACAGGTGTTGGGGAGCTAAATGCTCTCTGAAGCTTTGTTCTCGTTCCTCCCTCCGGGCACCGATGATGAGAAGGTGTATAATTTGAGAGCAACGGTCAAGAAAAATGTGCAGCATTCATCATGAGCGATAACAAGCCGGATGTCGGACACAAATGAATGAATGAACTTGACAGTAAAGCTGCAGCATGGACAACATTACCCCTGATAAGAGACGTTTAAACTATTTGAACACCCCAAACAAATTCAACATCAATAATCATTCATTTTATTATCTTGTGCACAAAAAGGTGAATTATCACCTCTGACAGTACAGACAGTGCATGACGTCACTCACCGGTTTCTGAAGAGACGTTATGTGATGCTGTCCGGCCTCTTCCGCCTCCTGGTTAATCTAAAGATCAGCAAAGACGTGGATCATCTGCAGACCTGAGCTGGGCTGAATGAAGCCCGGTTGCTCAAACAAGTCACCAGTAACAGTGTCTACCGGTAAATCAAAGCAGCCACACTGTTAATGATACATAACTTTAAGACTTATAATTTGAATCTGAACAGGTGAGTTGTATATAAATTCACCCTCAGTACAGTTGTCATGAACAGGGAAATTGGCTATAGAGACCAAAACTGGTTTTTGTACCAGACTGTAAACATGTTTATTTCTGCTTTAACATGGGGACTTATGGAGACTGACTCGTTTTGTAACCTGCATCAAGTAGACGTTTGAGGAACTGCAGTTTTTGGCACTTTTTTAAAACAAACAACCCAAACAAACCTAAAATACGTCAGATATTCTGGTTATATTGGGATGTAAATGAGTTGACTCAATTAGTTTTTAGGAGTATGATAGTAAACTTGTTTAAACAACAACAACGTCCTGATAATTCCTTTATCATTGAATTATAGTTTGCAAGTTATTTCTAATCATTTCAAATACTAGGAGAATATCTTCATTAAAGCGTCTTTAAGTTTTCACTGTCTCTCTACACTCTACAAAGTTAAAATGAAGTTAAATTCTGCTTTTCTTCAAACTTCAAAAGTTATTTTAAATTAAGTAATATCTCATAAAGTCTCATTTTAATGCTGTTTTTTGAAAAATAATGTTAAATATATATTTAGCACTTTGATGTGCTGATGATATAATTATACAAGTTTGGATTAAAGGTGTTTTTACGTTTTTACGTTATTAGATATCATTTCTCCTGGTTGATTAACACCCCTTGTGTACATATGACGGGTGATATTTTTTATTTTATTTATTTAATTTTTTTTGCAGTGTGCACCTAACGGGAGAAAACTTCAACACACTCCACGCCCATAAAATCTGTACAGAGGCGGGATGAGGAGGATGAGGAGGTGGAGGGGGGGCGGTGGTTTGAGTCCAGTCTCTGATCAGACGTACAAACACTCCTCCAGGACGCAGGACGCACGGAGGACGCGCGTAAAAGCGACCGAGCTGCTCCGTTTCCACGGCGAACGACAGAAGTTCAAACTCCTCCAGCGTGTCCTGGAGTTAATGCGGACTGTTTTGGTTTTCTAGCTGCGGCTCTTTGTCTTGAACCTCAGTTACACTGCGGGTGTATTCTCCTCTTGCGACTCCGGAGGTGTGTTTCCTATGATGCTCGGATATCACGGGAGTGTTTCCTCCACGCTTTGGACGCACAATGTGAGGATTTGTGTCGGAATAAACGAGGACGCTGCGTAAAGGAAACCCTGATCCCCTCTCGGCGTGACCCGTGAAGCTCGTTTCTATCCCCTCTGAAGTGCGGAATGGGGCCGTTCACACTGCTTCTTGTTGCTTTTTTGGGTAAGGAAACTTCCAGTTGGCTTTGATCCGTGAAGTGCGAAGCAAGTGCGGATGTTTGAGAGACTTTCCAGAATTGGTGAAAAACATGTTTTGCTCCACGTGTGCATGGAAAACAAAAAGCTTGTAGAGCCCGTGAGTGACGCTTTGCTTTGCAAACTGCAGCCCTCACATTAAAACGGATGAGATCGTCTAAAATATGTTTATGTTTTAGCAAATTTAAGTAGATTTCCGAAAGTTTTCACCATGCTTCACCTCAGGACACCTGCTTACCATCAGGGCTGTGTGTGTTTGTGTCTGTGTGTCCAACAGGAGAGGCAGTAATAACAATATTTCCTGGCTAAGTTATCCATTATGTCACAGCGATGAACATGTTTGAAGGCTAAAAGGTAATAAAAAATCTTCCCTGGGGCTGCTGGGTAGATGAAAGCACTGGAGGAGTTAAGAGCCACTTAAAACATCCATTCCTGATGAAAACCCTGTCTGAGCAGCAGAGGATTATGGGCCTGCAGTTGACCCAATCCATCTGCTGCCAGTGACAGTGGAAGGCAACGTTTGGCTGCAACTTCAAATGACTGGGTAGAGATAAAACGAGTCCACTTATCCTTAAGTGTGTTTAGGTGAATCTAACGTTCAGTTAAGTGGTGTGTTATTGCAGCCTTTCGTAGTGGCAATGAAAATGCACTGTCAGCCTAGATTAGTGTGTGCTGTAAATTTACAGAGGGGGGGTTAAAACCGCAGCGAGCTTTCGGAGAGCTGAACAGCAAAGTTTAAAAAAAGACACACGAACAGCTCAAACTTCACCTTTTATACTGAGACTGATGGATCTGCTCAGCCTCCGTCGAGTCTTTAAGTTTTATTACATCTGTAAATATCCAGCGAGAGGATGACTGAACTGTTTGCTTAAATTATAACTTCACCTACAACTTTTATGTTTGCCTTAAAGTTGGATTTATGAAGACGTGTGACTCTTTCACATTTTGGCCAGTGATCACGCGGGAAGAAGACGAAATTGGCAAACTATAACACGAATGGAGAGAAAACACTTCTTCTGCTTAAAATAACTGACAAAGTGCTGCAGCTTGAAGCTTGAATGTTTTGATAGAATTCACAATGTGTCAAATATTATCTGTCCTTTTGAGTTTCAAAAACTGAACGCCTGAAGGCCGGGAAAGTGTCAAAATCTGTCACCATGTGTGTAGAAACTTCTCCATTGATCCGTATGTGTTATATTTCAGACCACAGCAGAGCTAAAACCGTATTTCTGCCCTGGTGTCACCTCCTCATCGCTCTAAAATTTTACAACCACATTTCTAAACATTATCGCTGAGGCCGATACGATATCTGAGAGTTAAAAGAGGAGAAAAATTCTGAAAATTACAAATCAGTTTCACGTAAACAAACATTTTTAACACTACTCACTCAAATGTGGTCATGGAGGAGGTTTGACATGGACTGAGGCGTGATTGGATAATCACAAATACAGGAACACGTGTGATTTCGAAGAAGTAAAAGTCAAAATTACATAAAATATACTTGTAAAATACTTTTTTGGAGTTAATATATTTGCATACACTTTATATACACATGCTGTATGTAGATAACAGAACATAAAATATAACATTTTTTTAAAAGACTCCAATCGGCATGTTTTCTGATGATTAACGCTGATGTGTGACTTTTCAAGTCAACATGAGATGATCCACAGACGCCAAGTAATGAGTGGTGTAACTGCAGACGCGTCAGTCAGAAAATTAGCGAAATAGTTTCAAGGGAAACATTCTTTAGAAATCATGTCAAACTGTAGCAATGGGGAGAAAGGGCGGTCACAAGTTTGAATAAACCAACAGGGAAATATTTGAGCAAAGACAGATGTAGGAGATACAAATGATGCTAATTGTCATGCAGCCAGAACGCACCCATAACGTCCGACCTCGGCATCAGTGGTGGTGATTCGTTCAGTCGTGTTAAGTCAAGTTCTTCAGTCCCGCAGGAAAAACGCTGATAATGAAGAATGGATTTTTAACGAATCAGTCTCACCCTAGGGTCCATTTAGTCGCTCTTCTAGAGATTTCAGTTCTATCGCACGATTTCTAAGCATTTTTTTCGGTCCATGTTTGCTTAAAAGTTTCACTCTTGACTTTGGAAACAGAAATCCTTAGAAGAGCTCAGCAGCTCCAGAAAATCGACTAAATGGAAACTTATTGTGTCGTACATGTTAGCGTACATGATAATCGTTAAAACAAATCGTGTCTTGAAGCTCTTTACTCTTAAAAATTAACATGATGTGTTGACATGTTCAACTCAGGATGAATCCTGGTGACTTTGATCATGAGTTCATGAGTTTTTGTTCAGATATGCATGGTGCTCAGAGGATGAGCCCTAAAGATTACTTTTCCTTTTGCACGACCAGCAACCAGTCAAAATTTTAATTGATCCTGTAAAACATCTCAACATCTACTCGATGGATTGGCACAGAGACATGCATGGTACCCAGAGGATGAACCATGGCAACTCATAACCCATTAGCTTTCGAGGTATATATAGTTTGCAGCTAAATTAGAACTTGATAAGTGAAAATGAGAATTTCGGCAAACATCTGTTAAACATTGTCCCCGTGAAGGAAGCACATTCACATGCTGATGTTAGCATTTAGCATTCAGCCTCACAGAACTTCTTCGTGGTTGTGGCTGTGTGTTTTTTTCCTCTTCTTCCTCCAAGGCTCATGGCTGCTCTTTTCTTTGACTGTTGCATGTTAGCATGCTGATATTAGCAGTTAGCTGAAAGTCTAAGCCACTAGCATGGTTGCAGCTTGACTCTTGTTACCCAACAAAAACAACACTTTGAGTTTATGACTTATTATCGTTGCTTAAAGTTGAATGTACAGTTCAAATCTGCTCAAACTTACTCAAACGTACAGCTGTATGTGCAACGGATTTCAAAAATATTTCCTTCTTGAGTCTTCCAAAATAAAAAACACTCAAGCACCAGCACTAAAGTGTTATTTTCTCTGCCCCGTTCAAGTCCTACATGGACGCTGCCAGATACTAAGATAACACAAAGAACAGTCCTTTGTCTGGTCTCTGCTTTGGCACTTCTGGATTTTTCTCTTCCCATAAACGATGTGGAGTCTCTCTGCTTGTCCGGGGTCCCAGTGCTGTTACCTCACCGGTGGGATTGGGCCAACTGGAAATGTTCTCTGTGGTTTAGGGCTCTGGGAGTTTTGTGGGCGCTTTGATTTAGATAGAGAGCAGCAGTTTGGGAAAGCAGCACAGCGGCAGCGACGAGGGTTCAAGTCCAGCCACTCTGATTATTGCTGTAATGACGGGAGAGTTTTTTTCATTTTAAAGAAAACTATTGGAAGAAACTCCCACCACTCACACATTCAAGAGTCATTAAATGTGTAGTCGTATGACGCTTCCTCTTAAAAAGTAATTTTACAAACAGGCTGCACATAACTTCTTTTTAATCATTTCCTCATTTATTTCCCCATAAGCGTGTTTTCCATTGTGAGCTCTCGCTGGCTTTGATGTAATAAAACTCTCTGTAAAACAAAAAAAAAAAAGATTTGTAACTGTGTTTAAAATTACTCTAAATAAAGCTCATGTTCCAATATAATTATGATATTTTCACAAAGCCTTAAATTAATTTTAAACACGTATTGGTCTGATGTGGCTGACTCTGGATCAGGTGTGTCTCTGCGGCACAGTTTCAGATACAGAAACAGTCCATTAACCCACATCTGTGAACAAAATCAGCCAAATACGACACATGCTAGATTCAACATTACGATTTGTTTGGAAACTGGGGCAGACACTAAATAAATATTGAAGATGATAAAGAGGTTTTACAGCATAAAGGTTTATAAATGTTTTCATTTGCGATTTACAAACAAAATTCTCAAGTTTGCATATGCATCCAAATATTCCTCAAGATATCGAGGGCATACATTACCCAGAATCCCTAGAATGCTACAGCTTCTATAACATTACTATAATATCTGTTGTAGACCTGATATCGAGTATTTTGATCCAACGTGCTTTTGAGAGTTTTGGCTTTTTTTGTGTGTGTTTAGTGAATTTTACACAGATATGCATGGTGCCCAGAGGACGTATCTTGAAGTTCTTTTTCAAAAATTAATTGATTGTAGGTTTGGCAGTTCACCACTTTGTTCCACTGTTAAGTAACTCAAGAACAACTGGTTGCCATAATTTTTGTACAAATATTCCTCCTCCCCAGAGGATGAATCCTACTCACTTATGATTTTTTTTTTCGTGCTTGAAATGTTTAAACAACTGTCGGATGAGTTTCCTTGTAATTATATACAGATGTGCATGGTGCCCAGAGGTTAAGCCCTTAATACTCCAAGCTTTCCCTCCAGACTAAACTTTGGCTGGTCAAAAATTCAATTTATCCAGTTAAACATCTCAAAATTCACTGAATTGATTGGCACAAAACCTTTTATAGAGACATTCATGGTTCTCAGAGGATGAATCCAACTGACTTATCTCTTCCCTTAATGCTACCATGAGGTTTTTACTTTCAGTGAAAACAGTTGAATTGCCATGAGACTTGATATAGACATTCAGGATCCCTGGAGGATAACTCATAACCCATCAGCTTTCTGTGCAGATCTGGAAAACGCTGCAGCCTGATTAGCAACTTTATACCGACGTTTCTGGCACACTTCAACGTCCCTCATCATCCCATTGTCGTGTAAATCAACATCAAAATCCCTGAAATCATTACACACTTCCTTCACATGTATGTGAATTGATTTTATCATCTTAAATTCAACAATCAGCACCAAAAAAAATCAGCCAAAGTCGCCAGATTTGTACTTTTTTTATTGACTCTTTTCAGTTTGGGGTGTTTTTGTTTAAACCTATTTTAGGGACCTAACACAGGCTGTATATCAAATGTAACAAGGCGAAACCTCAGGAGAACAAAACGCTTATTAAACAGACATTATGGTCAGATCGTTAGCTCTACAAAACTGCTATATGAACGAATTTATGTCTGTAACAGATTCAGAATGTCAAATATAGTTCATTGTGCAGCCCTGGTTGTGTGTATGTTTACAGTTTTAATACTTTGCCTTGTGTTTTGGTGTTTATCACGTGCATACAGGCGTATTTATCTCAAGCGTGGAAATATGGCACACGTGTGTGTCCTGAAATTCACCTGCAATTAAACCCAAGACGCTGTTTGACTCCCGGAAACCACACTCGGGGTTAGAAGTGTGTTCCCATTACACATCTCACCAGCTTTCCTTTTTAAATTCACACGCTTACTGGTAGTTTCTGCTGTGATTGTTGTAAAAATAAGCTGTTTGCAGTGTCTTTATCGAGATCCAGGCCTGACTGCAGGTGCAAAAAAAAAAGAAAAGAGAAGAAAAAGGCCTCACACACATGCACATAAACACACACTCGCACATAAAATGCAGCAAACTGTGAAGCCTTTCTTTGATTTTTTTTTTTTTTTTTTTCTCCAGCCAGCAGAGCAGCGTTACTAATGCCACCAGCTGAGTCGAGCTGGATCGAGTCCCCCCCACTGTCCAGTGTTTCCACCGAGCAGCACTGTGATGTGGTAATTTACACACAGGCCTCATAGTTTGCTGCCTCGCCGGGTGTAAAAACAACTGGATGTAGTTTTTTTTTTTTTTCTTCTTTTGTCCTCGTGGCTTCTTTTAATCAGATGTTTTTGTTCCTCCCTTTGTGTTATTAGTCTCAAATTAAAAGCACAGAGGCGACCGCGGCGGCATTCCAAGGCGTTAAATGATATCGCCAGGCAAGTCGGGTCCAATACAACGAATTTAAGGCAAAGTCTTCCTATTTCAAGGTAGATTTTGATGATATTTAGTGTATTATATGGAATAAATCCTCGCTGGAATGTGAGCTTGGAGCTTTTCTTTGGCTGCAGGCTTTAAAAATGCTTTCATTTCCGATGTTTTATCCCCTTGAGCTCGGGCTATTGTTGAAGGTATTGTTATTTCATGTGGTGCGTGGAGAGTTCATTGCCAGAGTGAGTTTCTGTTTTTAAATGTCAAGGCTGCGTCGATTTCAGAGTTTGTTTGGGTTTTTGTACTACAAGAGAACCACCAATCAGTTCTCCAACTTCAGCTTTTCATCACATGTTCAGCTAATATTAACCCATAAAGGCTGCACTCATACCAGGTGTTGCAGGTCACTGATAAAGCCCTGTAATCCCCGGGTGATGACATGAGTTAAAATGACTGCATAAATCCTGTCTACAGACTTCAAAGAGGTCTGACTGATTGAATAAGCAGGGAGAAAACTTCAAACTAACAAGACAACCTTTTTTTTTCCTTCCTATTTGATCTCAGTGTAATTAACTGTCTTTAAAAGCAGTTGTGCTTCGTTTATTAGGATGTAAAGATCTGAGAGAAACTAAACTCATTTTAATGGTTTATTCAGCCTCAGTGAGGAAAACGCTTGAGGTTCAAACATCGCTGAATTATTCTTACAGCGTCGTGATTGAACACAACTTAATTACACACGCAATAACATTAATTTTTAATTCGATAACGGTGAAATCTCACCTGAGCTAAAACGTCTGTGTCCTTGTTCCCACAGGCTCAGCTGAAGGTTCCTCCCTTCGCTACTCAGACGGTCAGTCCAGCCGCCTCTCCCTGGAGAAAACCTTCGGCAGGTCGGTCAAAGACTCTCAGTGCCAGCACATGTTGAAGCACCTTCACAATGGAGCCCGAATCACTGTGCAGATGCCTCCCAACGTCGAGGGTCACTGGGTGTCCACCAGGTAAACAACTACGCACTACTTCACACAGTTTCCAGGTATCGTCATGAAACGTCTGAGACAATTGTTGGTCAAAATACCCCCACGGATCAAGCACTGCCACCTTTTCTACACCTTGTTCAGATCGGCCAGCTGAGTGTCTGTTTCTTTAAAACACATTGAGTGATTTCTTACAGTTCAAGCAGCGATTATTGTTAGTTCATGCCTCTACAGTAAGAAAATAAACTCGCACAGCTTCCTGTCCTGTGTCACGTTATCCTTTTCATAATATTCATGTTCAAATCTAATCGTAACGGTACGACTGAGCGCTGGGGGGGCCAGTTGGGTCAGCTCTGGAGCACTTTGAGTTTCCTGGAGAATTAAATATTTTAATACAGATTATCATATTACTTTAATAAACGCTCAATTCTGGGAAGATCTTAATAATAAATGTTTCTTTGTCAGTAAAAGAGTCACCTGCTGCCTCACCATGAAGAAATGTAGACATATAGTACAGACCAACCACAAACATTTCTGACTCCTGGGTTACCACACAAACATAACTTCACTTCAACCTCAAAAAAAATAATGCATTAAAAGTCTTTCAAGCAAGTTTTCAAGTCTCTGCCAAATGATGTTCTTACTGAACTGGAATTAACAGAAACCGATGGCTGCCTGAAGGTGGAAACAAGAACAATATTTGTAGAAGTTGATGGTAAAGACTGTAAAGTCTGCAATGGAATAAAACAACCCTAGAAAACATTATTTTCAGGATCAGCCATGAGTGAAATGTGCTGTGTAAAGAGCTTGTCGCACACTAAAACACTCAGCTCTGGACCAACTTAAAACTTCCTGGTATTTATTTAAACATTTTCTGCAAGTAGTCTTGCATGCTGTTTATCTGAAACCTCATCTGTTCTCCGTTGCAGCTGTGAGGTGAGACCAGGCCCGGAGTTCTTGACACGCTCCTACAGTTTCTTCTCCAACAACACCTTCCAGGCTCACCAGTTCTACTACGAGGACAACCACTGCACCAAACCCACCTACACTCTGGTGATCCGTGGTCGTCTGCGCTTACGCCAGGCCTCCTGGATCATCCGCGGCGGGACGGAGGCGGAGTACCATCTCCATCGCGTCCAGATGGTTTGTCACACGGCGACTGTGGCCAAAGAGCTCAGCCAGAGGTTCAACCACAGCTGCAGAGGGGCCGTGAAGGGCCCCTGGGAACCAAATGTGATCTACGAGCTGTGGAGCGAGGAAGGCGGCTTCGACTGCTCCAGGGAGCTTAACTTTGCCATGCATGAGCTGCAGCTGCTGAGGGTGGAGAAGCAGTACCTGCATCACAACCTGGATCACCTGGTGGAGGAGCTGTTTCTAGGAGACATCCACACCGAGCCGTCACAGAGGCTCTACTACAAGCCGTCCAGCTACCAGATGGCTCTGCAAAATGCCAAGGTAAGTCCCTAATGATCGTCTGTCAAGTAGCGTTTAGAGGGATGAGGGGAGAAATGTGGCTGCAGAGTCTCCCTAGAACGAAAATGTCGGTTTATATAGAGCTGCTGTAATTCTGTAGATTACTAGTTCCCCTCCCGAGGGATCAAGAGATAATTCTGCGTGGTTGTGAGGTGATTACCGGAGAAGGAAACGAGACGAGAAATGAATTCTACATTTTTAGCCACACTAATGGTACAACTGTAAGGATGGCGATGTCTGTTGCTTGATCCACCACTTTGAAATATCTTGACACGTGCTGGATGGTTGCTATGAACTTTGACACAAACATTTATAGTTCTTGGACCAGTGACCACCTGATTTTTATTTTTTTCTGGCTTACTCCAGTAGTCCAAAGACATGCAGGTTAATTTATGACTCTTCAGTGTGAATGTACTCCGCCTCTCGCCTGTTGTCAGCTGGGATTGGTTCCAGCCCCTTGCGACCCTGATAGGGCTGAGAGATTATGGAAAATGGATGGTTGGAGTCGCCATGAATCAATTTATTTGATAATTAATAAGAGTGAGACATTAAAGTGTCTAATTAAACCATTCGTGCTCGACAATAATCACACCGGCGATATGTTAATGAGATATTTTATTGCTTGTTTGCATATTATTGCATATTGCTGTCAAGGGTGCACCTGCAAATACAGATACACACGACGATGACGACAATGCTGCAAGCAAGTTGTGATGAATCGTCTTAATTAAAGGGGTATCTGTAGCGGTATAAAATTCTCGTCTGTGTACGTTTGCAGACAGTCTTACCAGTAGGAGCCACTGGTGCAGAAACTTCTTCCCATCCACGAACGCCGCGTTATGTGTTTTTTGGAATGTACGTCCGAGCCGGATGTAGAGATTTGTTTTCCGTCCTGAGCACTCAGCTCGATGCAGGACCTCCACTGAACTCGAATCACACTGTGTGTCGACCCTCCACGCCGCAAAGACCACACACACCAGAAACAGCTTGAACTGACCTTTACGAACCGTGTTCTCATACATGCCACAGCTGTGAGGGAGCGTGGACAAAATCATATTTGAAAGTGAGTCTTCAAGTTTTTCGTTTTTTGAGGCATTGAAAGTGGTCGACAGATCAGAAAAGTTATTATAATATTCTGACAACCTGCGATATAATCTGCCACCTGTCGGTAGCAACAAACAGCCATCCAAGTTAAATACTGTTTACTCCAAATCTGATGTGGGATCAGTGTGTAGGTCAACAATCCTGCCCTCGTACGCTAAACATTTGCACTGGTAGAAACCAGAAACTATGTACATACTGATTTCATCTCCCAAGAAAGAGCCCTCCTTTCCTCCGCTGCGCTTCCAGGATGTAATTTCTCTATTTACACTGCTGAACAGCAGTTTCCCCACTGGATGAAACCCTAGAGTGATGTTTTCACTGTCACCCTCTGCAGAGATTACAATGAAATCCTGTTCAGGTCCACTGTCTAAATAAACATCCATTTGTACGGGGGATGATGGGGCTTGGTGTTGCTGATCAGTATGTAAACAGAGCGTGGAGTGAGGAGCTGTGATCAGACAAGCTCCCCTGTGGCGCTGTAATGACCAGAGCTGCTCTCTTTAAGCCCCTCCGGTCCACGGAGGCGCAATGTGAAACCCGGCCTATCTCTGGGAGCGATCAACATGTGGTATTCCTAGAATTTGGAATCATGCGGCCGTATGAATTATTCCAGCGAGCGCATACCAGGTCTGATTTCATGCATGCCTGAGGCTCAAATCAAAGTGCTGCATGCAGCTCCGTTCCCCCTCGATCTTCTCTGAATAAAAGGGAAGAAGAAAGGTTGGAAGAGCTGTGATTCACTTCCAGAGCTGCAGTAAGAGTCAAACATAATCACAACATTGCTTTTCAAAGTTTTTGTTGTTTTACGTGCCAAACTTTTGAGAGACAGAGAGAGAGCAGTGCCACTCTAATATAGTAAAGGTGGATGTAGAGCTTTGAAATGTAACATTTACATAAATTCAACAACAACATCCCTTTCTAGAACAGTTAGCATCCCCGGTCACTCATGGGGACTATTTCTCTCTGTTCCGGTATAAACAGTTCAGTCTGTTCTTTGGATCATGAAGCGTAAAAAAAACCTCATGCTGTTGAAATTTTGTTAATTAATATAATTTTATAAACAATAGAAATAACTTTAATCTTCCAAACTCGATCAACCCTGCAGATTCTCTGCAGAGCGTTTTATTGTCTTTCAGCTCATTGTGTCGTCACTCTTACTGAGCGCATTTCCAGCTGCAGCTGGTAGACAAACAAAGTTAGCTGCTAGGGAACTGATATTTCAGGTAGGAGCTGGTGGAGACCAAAACAGAGCTTTAAAAAAAAAATTTAATTTTTAGATATTCCGTTGTACACCCGTGTAAACGGACTATAATGTGTAAAACTGATGGTGTTTGCTAACATGAGTATATCGTCACATCAGATTCAGAATAAACCTTAAAACTGTCATCAGTCTGACTCTGTTCAGAGAGATCGCAGAGCTCAAAACATTATTTATCCAAAGCTATCCTCCTATCGATCAGTCCTTCATAAATGAGGTAACAAAACGTCTTTTCGTTGGTCAGTAAGAATCAGTATCCTGACTACAAATTAGTCAAAATCATCAAACGTGGAGATTTTTATTGGACAGCAACAAAATCATCAACTTTAATATAAATTATTATGGTAATAATATGTCTGTGTAGAGTTGATAGCTTGTTGCAGTGCCCCCAAGTGGCCAAAAAATATATTAATGCTGCTGTAAATCTGTTTTTTTTTTCTTTAAATATTTTGAGCAAAATGAAAATTTCGTTCACTTCCTTTGTAGATGAGTGAAGGCACAAATCCAAAAGCGTTTTTCTCAAAATCTCGACACTTGAACCCGAAACTATCTGCTTGGCTCGATCTGTGTTGAGATTAATGTGAAAATGTTTGAGAATTTGGGTGAACTGACCCTTTAAGATTGACACTATGTTTCTATAATAATACAGGACTACATTAAAGGCATTTTAAACATCATTAATGTACAAATTCTGCCATCATCTCTGCACATACAGTAAATTGTTTTTCGTGAAACCCTGGTAGAAAATACCTCATTCCTTCCTACACACAAAACACTAAATCCGACCATCTCTTGAGGTTGTAATGGTTTCTTTTCGGGGATTTTTTTTTTTTACTGCCATGGTGACTATCCAATCCATTAATCTTAAGCGGTGTACCCAGTGCTGGTCCCAGTCCAGAACATTTGCTGGTGCCAGCATGTTCATTTGTGGTTATTGGGTGGATCTCAGCAGTGATGCAAGAGCGAGGCAGCAGACTCTCTTTTAAAGTGTAGTTTCTTCTGTTTTCTCGCTCGGTTCACTGCCGCGTAGCTGAGGCGGAGTAATGACCACTTGATAATGATCCTTGTTAAGAAGGGATCTGCGTTTTTATATTGTTGTTGTTGGTAAAGTGTTTCAGTGGTTATTGTGTTTTTTTTACACGTATCCCTCATGCAGAAACTCATTTGTGATGTTGTGTTATGCTTTTCTGCCTTTGGTTTTTGTTATCTCATCCTTCTGTTATGTTTTCTGAGCCTGTAAGCTCTTGTAATGCATTTTGAACCTGAGCAGCGAAGCTAGGGTAATCTAAGATAAGACTTATTATGAATTCCTTACAGGTGAGATGCTGGTCTGAGACAGAAAAACACTCCTGCAGCGTCTTTGATATCAAAGCCTGACATAGTTTCTGTTCTTTCTGGACATCATCTCCCCCCATACTATGGTGGTAATCCTCAAGTGAAAGGTGGCTGTCAAACAAAGTTAAATTCATTTCTTATTCTGCTTGATCTACTGCGGTTTGGATTGAACCTCATTCGTCTCTCGGTTCAGACAAACGTGCCTGCCAAATGTAGTAGTAAAAAATGAAATTAATAAATGTAATTTATATGAAGCAATGGCAGCAATATCCTCCTTCATTTCCTCATTTTTGTTCAATTCCAGTAAGAGTATAAAACGCTTTGCTTCCAGTATGAAGAGCCAACAATTTATTGCAACACATGTTTGTACAAAGTTGGATATTTTGTGCCGTGGCAAAGACACCTAAAACAGTTTTTTGTACCAGGCTGTAAAAATGTTTATCTCTGCTGTGAAGTTGGACATTTTACCATGGGGACTTATGGAGACACACTTCTGTAGCCAGCCTCGAGTGGACGTTTGAGTCGTTCAGTGGCTCAGTTTTGAGGCTTTATTTAAGGTGTCCACTAACCAGAAGACCGCTGGTTTGCTCTCCAGCTCCTGCAGAAGACACTGAATCCAATGCAGCCAATGCAATCAGTGTATGAATGGGTGAAAAGCACCTTGAGTGGTCAAAAGACTACAAAGACGTTACACTGGTACAGTCCATTCTTTTACATCAGATGGGATCACTGAAGGGAGTCGTGCTGATGTGGAACTGGACTTCATTTTAGCACTTGTAGCCATCTTGGCAGCTGTTGGAGCCCAAGAACCCAAATTTTGGACATTGAGTTGTAGCTGAGGTTTGGCAAGCAAATGGCAACCACTGGAGCCAAGAGTTTGAACCCGAGAGACTTGTTAACCAAGGCAAACATGCACCCAAACACCTCTGTGAAACCTTCACGAAATACTTTAATGCTCTGGCCTTTTTGCTGAGAGTTAAGACGAGAAGATTGATGCCATTCGTGTAAAAAATACTTTATGTTGTCTCATTTTAACAGATTTTAGTCTTGGTTTTGTTGTTTGTCTTGGTCTGTAAAAATTTCTCGGTGAAAAGAATCATCCAGTAAAAAACCATAAATTAGTTTTAATCATTATCGAGAATGTTTATGATGAGCGTTATGTCACAACAACAGTAAAACTTTTATTTGCAACCTGCAAATAATTGTAAGTGCTGGCACGCCCGAGGCATCTCTGAACTGGCTTTCACACCCGGCCGTGGCGATAACTCCTTAATTACAAACGCATTAACATTTTTTATTCGCTGCAGTCACAGGTTTATTTCGTTTTTTTTTTTACTGAAATGTCATTCCCCTGGGTTTAGGCTGTCGGGCTGCAGACTTTTATTTCACAAAGCTCTCAACAACTGAACGTCATACTCAGATTTACTCTCGTCATCAACGTCACCTTCAGTCTCTCAGGCGTCATTGAATCTTTATTTACAGTTAACTCTCATGAGTCTGTCAGTCAGTAATAAGGTGAAGCATGGTGCTCCTTTTCAGGGAAGATTTATTTATTAGACTGCGTCAGGACTCTGAATGTTTTGGGAAGCACAATAATCAAAAACAAATCCTGCAAAAACGTCCTTTTACTTCTGAAACTAAACTATAGGAAACTTCTGTCAGTGCACTTCATTTCTTCATTTCAGCAGGGTAGTGTTGACTCACCTGAAGTACAGTCTTCGTGCACTTTCCGGGAAATGCTGATAACAACTTTTTACCACTTTTACTTCTTTTTTGCCGACATTTGACTGCAAAAATCTAAATTTTCTTCAGCTCCAGCAGTGATTTTCATCAGAGTCAGTGTGGTCCCTCGACCTTTTGGTCGTTACGAGCGCGCCATCCGAGTAATCGCTACACACCATGTTCTGTAATTGGCAGTGTGAGCGCACTAAAAATATCACGCCTAAGTATGGAGGTACGTGAATTAAGACCCAGCGTTGCTCTCCATTCATACATGAGCGATCCATAGGAAGAAAACATGCTCATAGTGGAGGAGTAATATATTTTCAGATGGGCTGTCTTGCGTTTTATGAGCTCAAAGTTCCTGCAGATGTGGAACATGTTCCCCACACCTGCAACATAAACTGCTCTTTTTTCTCGTATCCTCACATAATCTACTAAAATATGCATGCATATTTATCTCTCTATGTATTTATTTCCCCCTGCTACATATATATTTCTTACGCCGTGAGATACACACCCATAAAAGTACAGTACAGCGCTGTAGCCACAGGAGGTTTCTCCTCCAGTCGTCCCATTAACCTCTCACTCCGAGGCGGTCATGGCGCTGCACTGGGATTATCTCATCTATAGCATGTAGTGATACTCCTACTCCTTCTTTCAGTGTTCCCGGTTCCTTTTTCTTTCCTCATAAATCCCATGCGGACGTAGTGTTGTCTGGGAAAAGAGTGATTGGGTTGGAGGAGGTTAGGTCTTAAATTTTGACCACCCTCAAATAACAAAAACTCCACAACCTCCCTGGAGTTTGGACGTACGGTTCTGTGGAATACAGTGCGATGGCTTCCAGCTCTGAATCAGTCAGGCCCTGAGGTCTTTTCTCCAGACCCACAGCTGTCCGCCTGTCTGTGGATACCGTGATCACACGCAGCTCTGGGGCTCCGCTCAGGCAGACATGATACGAACTTAACATGATTAATGGTCATCTATAGAGCTACGAACCCTTTTATCAGTGCGAGGGTGAATAAAAGACTCCCCGCTGTTGTTTGTAAGTAGCATGAAAGTCCAGCTCGCCGTTCGCCGCGCGACTTCCTGTTGTCACGGCATCAGCTCAAGCGAGACATCTGTCTTTTTACGGTAAAAACGATGTGATCACCCTGAGAAAATGCTGGAACCTTGTCTGGCTTCCAGCGCTCGAGAGGTTCAGGCTGAAGGAAATCGCTTTTCCTCCTTCACCTCTGAACAGATGCCAGAAAGTCCTTTATGTGGAGTTTTTATGATATAATATACTGATGATGGATTAAAAAAGCTCTCAGCACCGACAGATTTCATATGACTGGACTGGAGTGATGTTCGCTGGGAACTTGAGTTTACAAACTCTTCAACAGCTGATTGATCATACCAAAGGTTAACTGGGTTCATGTTCCGCCTGTATATTAGCTTACTGCTGATATATTGAAGTTTTTTTTGTGCTTTTATCAGCAGCAGCCACATGATTATGGCATCTTTTTCTTTTTAGTTTGGTTGCATTCATTTTGTGCAGCCTGCATTGCTCTGACACATTTCACTGTTTCCATGTCAGATCTTGAGGCGCCTTCGCCGCCGCCTGCCATTAGGTGGTGCCAATGTTGGAAATGTTTCAAATCCTACACATGGTGGCTTTAATATCCAACTTTCAGTCACTTGCATCCATTTCCTGTGACTGCTTATCCTCATCAGGGTCATGGGGGCGCTGGAGCCCCCAACTCGTACTTCAGCTTGTACTAATGTTTTTGATTTTAGTAGAAGTGTTTTCACTTCTTTATGATAAGATAGACTTTATTCATCCCACATTGTGGGGAATTCACTTGTTACAGAGGCTCACATACACAAGTTGTTAAAGAAAAATACTAAATAGGGGCACCCCTCGTGGCTCAGCTGGATGTAGACTGTACGCTGGGCGACCTTCCTGTAGTGACTTATTTCTTACTGGACGTTTCCTTTGCTGTGTGCATCTTAGTGCAAAGCTACACGTCGTGTGTGTTCGTCTACACAGTGAAATTTCTTTGAGATGATTCACCATGCTTATCCATATACTGGAGGTGTATTTATTGTAATGTATATAACTTTAATTTCTTTTTCCATTTCAAATATATCTGATTTTCTTCTATATATTTCTTAAGTATTTGACAGTTTTCATGTACTTGAAGTTGTTACATTTCAAGCAGCAGAAGTTAACTGACAGTATGAAGATATTACAGATATTTTTCATCATCCTCATCACACACTCCCTTCCGTCTTTCCAGAACCACGACCACGGCTGCATCGCCTGCCGCATCATCTACCGCTCCGATGAGTTCCACCCTCCCATCCTGCCGCCGCGCGCCGACCTGACCGTCGGTCTGTACGGTCAGTGGGTGAGCCAGCGCTGTGAAGTTCGCCCTGAGGTCCTCTTCCTCACCCGTCACTTCATCTTCCACGACAACAACCACACCTGGGAGGGCCACTACTACCACTACACCGACCCCGTCTGTAAACATCCCACCTTCACCATCTACGCCCGCGGACGCTACAGCCGAGGCCTTCACTCCACCCGCGTCATGGGTGGGACGGAGTTTGTCTTCAAAGGTAACTGGTTCATATTTTCTCTCAGCTTTCTTCGTGTTACTGAAAGATCCAAACTCCTTCCTCTTTGTAACAGAAGTTAAAGGAATAGTTAATTTGCTTTCATGCCAAGAATTCGACAAGAAGTATGAGAAATATGTAGCTGGAACAAGCAGGTAGACTCTGCCTAAGACCTCTAAACCTCATGAATTAACTTGTCGTATCTGGTTTAAATCATATCAAACTGGAAAAACTATTATCTGGGGGACGGGACATCGTGTGCTGCAACTTCCTGGACTCGTCTTCATCATTTGGAGACCAAAAAAAAAAAACAACCACACAGTTTCTACTCCTCGGTTTTTATTCAGATTAAATCGTTGTTTCTCTCTGTTGATAACAGTATTCAAGTTAATTGCTGAGATCTTTGAACACGTTGACTAAAAAGAAGTCAGAAAAATACAAGCAGGTTTTAAACTAAAGCAAAAAAAAAAATCATGAGACTGTGAATCTGTTTGTCATGAACAAGTTTACAGACGGACATCTTTGTTCACTGACTCGTCCATCTGAAAGTTGTCTTCTTGCATCTTCTCTCTTCTAGTCAATCACATGAGAGTGACTCCCATGGACTTGGCCACCACGTCCCTCCTCAACGTCTTCAACGGTAACGAGTGTGGGATCCAGGGGTCCTGGCAGGTCGGGGTGGAGCAGGACGTCACCATAACAAACGGCTGCATAGCGTTGGGCATCCGACTCCCTCACACAGAGTACGAGCTTTTCCGCATGGAGCAGGACGCCCACGGCCGCTACCTGCTCTACAACGGCCAGCG
This sequence comes from Nibea coibor, assembly GCA_023373845.1. NCBI lineage: Eukaryota > Metazoa > Chordata > Actinopteri > Sciaenidae > Nibea > Nibea coibor. The sequence continues at coordinate 6,038,799 of CM041725.1, forward strand.
TCCAAGCGACGGCTCCAGCCCGGACCGACCGGACAAGCGGGCCACCTCCTACCAGATGCCCCTGGTGCAGTGCTCAGCAAGCAGCCAGGCGTCCGACCACAGCAGAGCGGACGACGGCGACAAGCGTCTGCTGCACCGCAATGACTGCACGGGATGTCACAGAGGCGGCGAGAAACTCGCCACGGCGGCGCTCGTCGCCCTCGTCACGTCTCTGCTTCTCAGCTGAGCGGGTCCTACGTGAAGACACAACAAGAGTGTGGATTACATGAGCGAGACTGCTTGTTTTGAAAACAGCAAATTCAAACTTCTTATGTGAAAGAGGATGAAGACTGGTGCCCTCGATCCTCCGAACGTTTGTCCCAGCTACCAAAGACTTGACACTGCTGCACCACAGGAACTGCACTTTAGCGTGGAACCAAAGATCAAGCGGTCTGCTGAGTTTCCACAGATATACAAAGATGTCTATATAGCCACACAGACCCGAGAGTATGTTTTTATACAGTGTATTTACCTATAACTATCAAGTCATTTCTTGGTACTGCAAAAAAAGACACGATTTGACGTGTGGAAACTTTTTTTCTATCATGAACTCTTGACAAGAAGCTCCCCGTCTCGAGGTGGATCGTCACTGTTTACAGTAAGAAAAAAGGGAACGACACTACTTATGATTTCTTTTAACATTTCCTCACAGGAAGGTGAACTCAGCAGCTGGTATCTATCATCTTTTCCGCAGTAACGTCACATTATTTTGAATACAATAAAAACTCATCTGCTGCCAATTATCTTCCATTATAAAGAGACGTTTGTGAATCGGATAACTGCGTCTTCGCTGACCGACACTTGACCTTGTTTCCATCCAGGATATTTTGAAATTATGTCATGCTCAGATTGGGAAGCTGCACCTGGAAAATTGGCAAAATAAACGACAGTTCTCAGCAACTGAATACTTCAGTTACATTGTAAAAACTTGTATTAGGATCAGATAAATCCAAGAAAATCGAATCAAATTTTCTTATGTAAATGATTAAAATCCACAAATCTACAGGTGAAGCCAATGTGGATGTGCCAAAAACTGCAGTTCCTCAAACGTCCACTTGAAGCTGGCTCAAAAAAAATGAGTCTCTCCATAAGTCCCCATGTTAAAATGTCCAACTCCACAGCAGAAATGAACATGTTTACAGCCTGGTACAAACATTGCTTTGATTCTGAGGCATAAAGAGACTTTTTTTTGAGGGGGTGTTGATACTTTGGAATAATTTAACATAAAAAGTATTTTATAAATATCTATTATACAAATTGGTGCTTTAAAATTCAAAGTTTGTAAATAAATATATAGAATCATGAATTCTAAAAATTGAAGAATTCCCAAAATATTTGAATGAAAACCAAAAAATAGCACTGTAACATGAATACCTGACAAAGTCCAGTGAGTTAGCGCCCCTTTAAAAACTTGAGTTGAATAAATTCAAAATACCTTTGATGGGATGAAGGTCATCAGGTGTGGCACTGCATCAGCACCGCTCGATCACAACCTTAACGAGGATCCCTGTAGCGATGTCGTCTGTGCCGTCACCCTCTGGATCGTGGACCAACGGCGCCTGTTGTTTTGGGAATGTGCCAGCATGTTTCTACCAAACCGGACCTGTCAGACTGTTCTGCAGAGAGAGGACGTCACAGCATGCTCTTTTTTTTTTCTGCAACTAAACGACTTTACAGCCAGTTTTTATCATCGGTGGTGCAGAATCTTGTTCCCAGACTAACGATCCTGTAGAAGGGTCCAAGAAATGTCTTTGTAACTGGATACATGTATAATTAAAGGTTTGATACTCTTCAGTGTTTGTTTGTGTTTACAGGCTCCGATCATGGGGGCGGTTTGAATATTGAACATGTGAACTTGTTTATCATCAGTGCCTTTCATTTACTTTTTGGGTTCTCTAAAGCGGATGAATGTAATAGAGTAAAAAAGTACAAGTACCACAGTTGCACTAGCAGGATGACAGGAAATCACTAAATCAAATCAAAGTAGAGTACTTTGATTTGATTTAGTGATTTCCTCTCAATTCCAGCCAATACTGAAAAGTAAATTTACTCAAGTACAATTTTGAGGTACTTGTACTTCAGTACTTTTTACTGCTCTACATTTGACAGCTGTAGTCAAAAAATGTAACAAAAGTACACACAAATACATCAGTAATTATATTCAGTTACATAATAATCCGCTCTGCATAATGAGTACTTTTGGTGCTTTGAGTATGTTTCGATTCCAAGCTGAATTTCTACACTGCTGTGTTGCTGCGTCGTCTTGAGTAATAGATCTGAGCGCTGCATCTCACAAAGAGCAGAGATGTTTTCCATTGAGAGCAGCAGCTGAGACGATGGGTGGTTAAATTGAAATCTGCCTCCTGCATCATGGATTTCTCCCCATGTGATGATGATTTATTTTATGAAAACAGCTGAGCAGGAAAGACGACGGGGGAAGAAAAAAAAAAAAAAGCAAAAACAGGTGAGCAGATGAAAATACTCCTCACGAAAGGAAAATCACAAACAGAAAGAGGAGCGCAAATAAAATAAGTTTTACAGCAACTGACACAAAAACATGAAATTCTTCTTCTCCATATATCGACTGTACTGCAGCTGTGAGCCATTTATCTTGAAAATGCATCACAAACACAAAGATTTATAAACTACACCGAAGCCAGGCAGACTGTAGACTAACATACCGTTGTTTTTGAGTGTACTATTCTCCCAGAATGCAATGCACAGAGGAAATTGTCATTTAATTAAATGTTCATATTCTGATATAAAGTTATAGTCATGATTTTAAGCAACAAAAACAAGCATATGAATTAAAAAACGGCTCAAATTTTGGCGCGTAGTTCTTCAGTTGACACTCTGGCATGCTTATTTCTGGGCACAATCATCAACCAGAGCCTGAACAGCTCCATCGCCCTCCCAGAGACGACAACAACTCATCCACCGTCACCTCCATCGCTCTAGTAAGCTGCTGCTGCTGCACCCACTGCCAAGACCACAGGAGGGCTGGTGATCAGCCATGATCTACCATCCCTCCAGGACCTGCAGTCTCCTGAACCCTGACACGTGCAGATAAGATTGTGGGTGAGACACAAACCTCGTGAGACGCTCCCCGTCCGGCATGAGGCACGCCAAGAACAGTTTCTTCCCATCTGCAGCTGACCTCATGCATAAAGATCCTCACTGACACCGACTGAATCGATAAAAGTACAAAAATACAGTTTTTTAGTATAATAAACACTTTGATACCATCCTTCAAATTTGGTTGTTTACAGAGTGAAACAGCTGGAAAAATAAACTTGTGATTGCTCTGCAAACATATCGTACCCATCAGCTGACACACTGAATCTGCTGATACATCTGCGTCTGATAGATCAGCTGATGCTCCCAACAGTATTTCCCAGATGCAACAACTGGCAGCTATGTGGCAACTTGCAGCTCCTCTGTTGCCTCATACAGTATTTACAATTATATAACAGTCTGCTTGTCTCACATTATCTCAATATAGTCGCAGTAAAGCTTGTAACATGTTATTCTGCCTCTCTCTGCTGCCAAGAAGAAAACACACACACACACGCACACACAAAGAAAATCCACTGGACTTTTCCCACGCTACGCTCTTCCTCCAGGAGTCAGTATGAATCATATTACTTTACACTTTAATAAAATGATTGCAGGTTTCACTTCTGGGGAGAATAAGCGTCTTGTAAAGCCTCCGTATTTCAGCCACCAAGCTGAAATGAGCCAAGTTTCTGGGGCCAAAATGTCCAGTGCAGATTTTGCCATCCAGAACGTCATAACGTACCAAATTACACCAGCAGTACAACCTCAAAAACACAAAGTGACGGCCCGTGTTTCGTGCAAGATGAAAGATTTTAATGTGTGAGAATCTCCTCCCTTCCTGACTCAGTTTAAAAAAAGAAAAAAGATCCAAAAATCCAGTCAACAAAGTGTGTAAAATAACTTCATTATGAGCTCATAACAGCAGAAAGATGAGGTCGAGACTCTAGACTCTAGACTTCTAGTTCAGTGACTTACGGCAACTAATAACTGAAACCCAAATAATATTAGCTGAAATGTCAAGTGTACATGGTTACACATGGTTAGCGCTTGTACTAAAGAACAAAAAAGCATCTGATGCCTGGTACAATAGTGCGAGCCCAGGGCTCGGTGCTGGGGACCCTTCTCTGGGACAGATTATCAGCTTGCACAGCTCCTCCAGCTGGACCTCTCAGAAACAGACTCCCTAACTCTTGCCCTCGGCAGAGTAGCAACAAACTTCAGAGTCATGATCGACCAACTAACCTTCTCTGATCACGTTGCCCAGTCGTGTTGCTTTGCCCTTGACAACATAACAAGAATCAGGTTTACCTGACTCAACATGCTACCAAACTCCTGACACAGGCTCTCAAATCACTAATACTGACGACAAAGTAATCTACAGCTCTGCACCGGTCTGTGTTCATTATTTCCTTTTTATACGTTCGTATAGATAAAAGATGAAATAAATGATTAAACGAATCATTGAAGGGCGAGACAGGAAAGACGGCTATCGAAACCACATTTTTTCATTTTTATTTTTTTCAATGCTTAATACCATGGAACAGGATTTTAAGAATGGAGACCTTAGTTCAGTCAATATTTGCCTCAGAAGAAATATGATTTGTATAATAATAATAATAATAATAATAATAATAATAATAATAATAAAGTCTGTATTGGTGTGAGGAAAAAGGAAAGGACAGAAATGTACAAGAAGGAGGCACCTATATATCCCCAGCCTGACCTGAACATTCCAAGACAAGAAGTAGAAATTACAAACTGAACTTTTTTTTTTTTAACTTCAGAGGCAATCCAGCAACAGGTAGCAAGGTCTTTGTGATGGAAGTTTGTTCCTTTTTTTCGTGTTTAAAAGGATTTAAAACAACATTTACAAGACACCTAACGTTCCATTCAATTCCTATTAATTAAAAACAACAGAGTGAGAGAGAGAGAGAGTCAGAGAGAGAAAGAGAAAGAAGATCTAATGTTTTCACTGCCTCTTGTTGCCCATGGTTCACTCTAGGTGCATCTTCCATGTTGACTGATAGTATACGACTTTCATTGTCCCGGCACGTTACCTGTGTCATCCAGCCATCGAAAAAAAAAACAAAACAAAAAAGGGAGCAATCACTTTTTTGTCGCCTTTTCTTTACTCAACTCTCTGTGTGAACTAACCGTGTGAGATTGTAAAAAGGCGAATGATGCTGTACAGATGTGTTCACTGTAGGCCACACTACCAATGATATGGCAAAGTCAACAGAAAGACTTCTCAGATTTTTTTTCCAGGCCTTGTTTTCGTTCCGGAGCCGGGTGGGGGGGATTCGGGGAGGTGGCGGGGGACACGGCTGGCATGCATCTCCCAGTCTACAAGATGAACTTCCCTAGGAAGAATCCGATGAAGATGGCTGCTATGACGACGAGGAGGGAGGGCAGGGAGGCGGTGCTGGCTTCTCGGCCGAGGAGGCTAGTTGAGTTTGATGTCATGTGGTCTGAGCGGGGTACCTTTCTCATTCTAAGACCATCCTCCTGCAGCAGAGCAGAAAAACACAAAACAAAGTCAACACATCAGATCCACCGCTCGCCAAAGCCTCTTTGTGAAGAATGATGTGTAATTTTCACTCTGGGCGCCACTTTAAACACACGAGCTGCAAACCCAGATCCACATCCTGTCACTCTCTGTGCTTCATCTGTACAGACTCCAACACAACTCATCTGTCAAACGAGTGTGGTTGTTTGCAGCTGATCCATTTTAAAAAAGGGGCGTTGGTGAGATTGTGAGGTTAACTACAGGACTTACATCTGTCTTTGTCGCTCTCCTCCGACTTTAGAGATTCTCTGATCTATCTACACTTCTGTAATTAATCAGCTCTTTTTCCTTCCTCTGTTTGTGATCATCTGCCCGAGCTGCAGCTCTGTCCTGATTCTTTTCTGTTCTTCATGCTCGATTCCTTCCAGAGATCAGTACCTGGGAAATTACAGCTACATCATCCGTATTTCATCATTTTGACTGTGCTCTTTGATTGTGGTGGATGTGACAGTAGACATTATACTCAAAATTAATATTTATGTAGCAGTCGTACATTAAAAATGGCAAAATCCACGCCTCCACCTTCACTGCGCTCAGATATTTTCCACTGGGACTTGCTCCTAAATCTTTCACTTGTTGTTACACAAAAAAAGATGTTTGAGTGCTTTGACAAAACCATGTGAGATAAAAGTTTGTCCAACACAAACGCTCTGGAAAAGACAGAAGACGAGCTTTTGGGAAGTTCTTGAGGAAAGAGACAAACAGTGCATACATAGAGGAAAAGAAAGATTTTTAAAGATTATGTATAGAGTGAATTAGAGAACTTAAAAAGTCCCTTTAGAAGTGAGAACATGTTATTTGTATTTATCTGGAAAATAAAGTATTGATGTTATGAATAACTTCAGTTTTGAAGTTTAGTTTTGTTGAAGTGAAAGATCTAAGATTTCTTCTCTGCACACAAAAAGTTTATTTCTCTCAGATTCTGTCACAAAATTGTAAAATAATCCATCCACCTGACAGGTGCGGCTGACTGAACAGCAGGAATCTGACACAGCTGTGTTTCTGGACTGGTCACTCTTCAAAGATTTACACCATAGACATGCTGTTTAATCATCATCTTGATATGCTTCAGCTGTCAGGTGGGTGCTCACTAAAGCCGGGGTCAGACTACGCAATACTCCCGTCTGTTGAGACTGTCACTGTGTCAGATTAGGAGATTATAGAAACATGACAGGCTGCTTGTTGCTACGCGGCCGTCTTTCATGTGATGTCACATGGGGAGCTCGGGGTGACTTCCAGGAACAACAATGTAAACAAACAGTGACAGTGTGGATGACACAGACCGTCTTATGTTCAATAAAGTCACAGCAGTCTTTTTGTCGGAGGAAAACCAGTGTGAAATCTGCGAGAAAAACACTTTGTGTTTACAAAGTCTCAGATCTTTTACTTCAATAAAAAAAATAGAAGAAAACAAAGTGTTGCATTTATGATTTTGTTGTGTTTTAAGGATCAGACCACCCGTGGCTTACGACTGAATCAGACGATTGAAACATGAAAGGTCACCAAACATCGTTCTCTCTTTGGATTTCTTGTTCTACATCATGGTCCACTATAAATATCGTTCATCAACACATCTAACCTTTAATTGCCGGTTCTCCTCAGCCAGCTTGTTAATCTCAGACTGCTGCCTCTTGCACTTCTCCAGCATCTTCTTCAACTCCTGATCGTCCATCGAGCCAGCAGCAGACACTGTGGATGCTGATGAGTCGGCCTTTGCAGAGTTCATCACCGGGGCCGCTTTGGTCGCCTCCACGTCATTCTGCTCGACAAGCAGAGAAAGAGAGAGAACCACTGAAGTGAAATCCAGCATGCCCTGAGCTAAGTAGGGAGGTTAGCCTCGAGACGGCCGCCCGTGCCAAAGAAAGGCAGCCTTGTCCGAGGTCCAGGAGCTCTCAGTGCCAGATCAAAGAGACCAGGGAGGAAATGCGTCCCTCCAAAAGTCATGTTTGATGTGGCTTTGTTTTGTGGGACAGACAACATGACGGCATGGGGAAAATGAAGGGCTTTGTAATGGAAATACAACTATTGTACTGTAGTTGAAGGCTGACAATCAATAGACAGACAGGATATGATGTTATTATCCCTTATGTCACAATCCAAGCTGAGCATTTATAGAAAACTCAGCGAGACGCGGGTCATTTTTGAACCGAATTAGACCAAATTACCACAACAGAGACGGACACGTTAAACATCGAGCTTAAAACCGGCAAATAAACTAAAACTGAGAGCTGAGAAGAGGTAAACTTCAAAGTGCCTCTTGCCTTTTTGTGATATTATCCATTTTTTACTCTTTTTGTTTTCTGTTACATTTTTATCCCTTTACTCTTAATGTAATAATGTCAGTACTAGTCTTTTGTTGTACCAGCCGTCCCCAGACACCGGGCTGTGGGTCATCTGCTACAGCGCTGCACAGAAAGAATGAGTTCAGAGTGTGAACGATGTTTTACTTTGAAAAATGACCCTATACATCCGTCTGTGCATCTTCACACATGTCCAGACATGTCAACACGCTCGTGTTGCACAGAGTAGACTGGACATACCGAACACACTTCAGGTGTCTGTCTCCAATTAACCCTTGGTGGGAGCAGCTCGTTGGAGAGAAACAAGCTCTTATAAATAAAGTTATTATTACCAACATGCTACACGTGCCAAAGCAGAGAGCACATACTGCGAGGACTCAGCAGTCCAAACATCCACGCTGTGGCTTCTTAGCGTAAGCTAAATCTGGCCTCGGTGGCATATTCACCTGAACTGTAAGAGCTTGCTGAGCTGTCCAACAGCACTGCTTATCTAAAGCCTGATTACGCGGAGGGCTCATTAATACAGACTCCCAGTGTTCACAGGGTCACCAGTTTATTGAGCACAACCTGATGCAATCCGTTACAATAGCCCTGTAATAAATCCGATCCTTGCAGAGCTTATGATGCACAGTTTTGTTGTGGATGGTGTTGATTCAGTGCTGTAGTGGTTTTTGATGCCGGGTTAACGAAGTTGTGTCTCCCGTACGACTGAGTGGGCTGACAAAACATTAAAAACAGTCGATACTTGAGTCATACCGAGAGCCATGTTGAAGTCTCGGCCACGGCGTGAGCACACAACAATGTTTTGATGCTCCACTGTAAACTGGTGGTTTGAGCAACCAACTAGTAAACACCCACATCATTCAAGCTGCATCTGTCAGAGCACTTCTCTAACCTTGAAATGCTTTCGCATTAGCTGTACTTGGTATTCACGGCGGAGTGCTCGGGCTTGATGTGGGCAGCATAGGAGACGTTTGACACTCAGATGCAAAATGCAGTGCAAAAGGCGCCGGCCGGCTGCGGTTCTCGTGCTCCGCGACAATCGGACGCAGGCAAATTATTCACGCAGGGAGATGATTCATGCATCCCATGACGGAACATTTACATACTGTGCAATGTGACTTTTGATTACGCTGAAGAATATCAATAAATTTAAAAACTACTTTGACCTGAGCAGATACGGGTAGCATAACTGTGACACACGCTGGTGCATCTTTCTTTACCCGTCATCGCACCACGTTTTTATATTTATGTTCTGCGGCAGCATGTTTGCCAGACTCCAGATTGGAGCAACAGTTTTTAATATCAAATAACGAGCGTCATCGTGTACCAGCCGGCCAGTGTGGCTTTATTTGATTTCCTTTTTTTTTTAAAATTTGATATTTGTGATGGTTTCCAGCTGTTCCTGTGGCTGCGAGGAGGAGACTCCTCCACCTCCTCCTGACTCCTTCACTGACCTGGAAGTGTCTCGACCTCTCAAACACCTGGAGTTACAAACTTAGGTGAAACCGCTGATAATTTATTGAGTGTGGAAAGTAAACAAGAGATTAAAAAGGAAGAAAAGAAAAACTTAGGAACTTTTAGATTTGTGCACCTGGGTCGGGGTGCGTGGGCCAGTTTTTCCACTGAAACAGCACTTTCTACTTATTTGACATTACAGCTGTGGATTGTTTCCAAAGTTTTTTGAACAGAAATCAACGGCATACTGGAAATATTCAAAGTTGACCATTCGACACAGACCCAGCAACAGGTTATGATTAAGATGATGTGGAAATAAGCTGCTTTGTTGGGTTTTTAAAAAATGTGCAGCAGCACCTCTTACCACTTTATCGTTTTCAGAAGGCAGCTCGAAGACACATCTCAGCTTGGAATCCATGAGATCATCGGGTTTTGCATCTTTCCACTGGTGGAGATGAAAAATGGGCATGTTATTCATCAAGTCAAACTGCTAGCAGCTGGATCCTATCCACACACACACACACACACACACACACACACACACACACACACACTTCAGCCTTCATTCTATTCACATACAATGCAGCATATGCAGTCTATGGATATTACACCGACATAAAACATGCACAGCTTCTTACACCACAAACTGCATTTAGACAAATTTACATAAATCCGGCTCCTTAACTTTCAGACATTTGTTTTGTGATTTTATAAACTCAATCACAAAAGAGGTTTGTAATTAAAAGTGCTCATAAAGTTCAGAATCACTTCAGTAATGTCGAGGGACGAGATCATCTGGTAAAAAAAACAGAAACTTTATCAGATTCCAGTCAGACCTTTGTTCCCTTTCACTTCCTGGATCTCTCTCTTCATTCAAGACAAGCCAGCTCATGATACGTGCATGTTTCACTGAGCAAGCCTTTGCTGCCCTCTGGTGGAAAACTGCAGAATAAAACCTCAACATGTTCCATGTTTCTAAACATACTGACCTGGAGCCCGGAGCTTTACACAGCAGGTTGATGACTAAACTTTTTTTAAGTAAGAAGAAATCAGTGGTGGTCGACTGAATATTAAAAAAAAATAATGATGGTAGATTTTCAGTGAGTCCTGCAGACTACTAATCTGAGGTGATATAATGTGCACATAGGGCTCTTTAATTGAGAAACACCACAGTAATATTTATGTATCTCAGATATTTAAAATTTAAAAACATTTGAAATGCATATAGAAAAAGTATAGCTAGAGGTCAACAGGTTATTAGTGTTCAGCATTTTTCTGTTCACTTTCGACAACGTGAGCCGTCTACGGTGAACTGTGGCGACTTCTAGCAGACAAACTCTTTTGAGGACTTAAATCAAAGAGGTTTTTGTTTGGTTTGTTAATGTTGTAACTGGTTCGGCTTGTTTATTTTGGTGTGGTGAGCTCAATTATACAGCAAATGCTGCGGGGACACACAGATAATCCAAAAGAAAAACGAGTGGAACGCGTATGGGAGCAAACATTTGTCGTGCATCATGTTTTCTCCCCTGATGTGGTGACTCAGCAATTAACTCCCCTGAAATGTGTGTTTTGATATACACATTTTAAAACATCTTAAGACTTACCAATGAATCCATGTCAGAAACATTTGGCGGGGCAAAAATCGTCTGCACCATGAATTTGTGTTTACTTTTCTCGTTGGGGTCATAGTCAAAGGGCTGTAGCATGACTGTGAAAGAAAGAAAGAGCAACGTTAGAACATCTTCCACCTGGAAAATGATTCAGCATAATAAAACAGACATTCCCACATGCTTTCCCAATGACGACACGCTCTCCTGAAGATAGAATTTACATAAATGTTATTTATATAACAGTCTCAAGTTAGTACGTCTGACAGACTGTAAAACTCGAAGGCAGATCGCCGGCATGTTGTTCTTCTTTCATTGGTTAATTCCATCTCCTAACCAATTTCGAGAAGATGTTGTTGAGCTTCAAAATTTAATTCAGTCAATTTAAATTCATTCAGTCATTGTCCACTTAAAGAAATACTCCATACTCCACAATCTCTGCTGTGTAGTCGCTGATCAGCGACAGCAACCTCACAGACAACCGCAGTCAGCTCGAGTTAAGGTCACTTACAGCGTGCAGCGGTAAATCGCCACACCGCACATATAAAAAGCAATAAATGGAAGCAGCATTTAGTCGTATTCTGTTAAAAATGTGAGCAATAGTGAGCAGACAGGCAGAGGGGAAGAGGTTTGGGGAGTTCCTCTGGACGTTGTCAGCGTTGTCGCTGAAGCGGTCCACAGTCGCTGCAGGACACCTGACATTTAACAGTCCCCATTTTAAAACAAACAACTTTAATTTAGTAACCTGAAACGTTGCCACCAACACTCTGGCCAAGGCACCTGTCCTTAATAAGACCGCATTATGAAACAACCAGCCTAGTTACAATGGCCACATTGAGGATAATTTGTCCCTAAAAACCAGAAAGAAAACCTAATTTTGCCACCAGCTCCAACCGAGATGTTTACGAGGGACGCTTTCATCAATGTTCCACTAATATTCCTGTTTTCATGCTGCAGTTCAAGCTTCAAATAGCTTTTGTACTGAGGCTGATTCAAGCGGTTTCTTTGCAGGGTTGACACAGCAAAGTGACAGTCGGCTGTAGGACGTTGCAAACTGTAGTTTGTCGTGCCGTGTTGACTCTAGTCAGCTCTTATCGGCTGAACCAACACGCTGACGTTTGGATTCAGGTATTCACATCATTAAAACATCCTTCAGTAATACAACCGACAGCACCGTCATTAGGAATATAAGAACAATCTGAAAAACCAAGTCAGACAAAGTCTGATCTTCCACTGCAGTATCTCCTGTTAGACATAGTTACATCAGCTGAAACACTGGACGCCAGCACACACTGCCAGTGTTTAACTGACCGAGTGCAGTGGCCATTAAAGCGTCCGCTGACAGTCACAGATCTGCAGGCCAGTTTCTCAAACCTTTTACACTGTCTTTAACAAACTTTAGGCTATTCAGATTGAGACAGTTCACTTCGGAAAAAGGTTTATGCCTAACAGGATTATTTATTATTACTGACCGTTGTTGGATCCTGAACAGAACCAGAACTACGCTCGTGGAAAATGCTTACTTCTGATCTGCACTTCTCTTCCTGATAGCTCTCATTTGAAGTCAATGAATGTTGGTTTCTTTCATTGTTTTTGAACCATTTGTTTTACCTCCACTCACCATCTCCTCGTCATATTTTAGCTTGTAACGGATCTGCATAAACATCGAGGCACTATGGAGCGGGATGATACTGAAACAAGATATTACAGGATCCTGTAGTATTTTAATGCACGGCACCACGAGTCTAAAGTCAGTCTGTGTGAACTTGTTTGTTGTTGTTGAACGTGTCACTGTTTGGGTTCTGCCACCTCAGCTTCGTCCTGACCTAATTTCAGGTTTCCTGCCATCTCTCTAAATTAGCAAAAACATTTTGTGGACTGAGGTGAAGTCTGTTCGCTGAACAAAATAATAATAAAAACTCACCAGAGATAATGACAGTTGCTCCGGCTTCAATGACGCCACTGTTTGGTCGTACGCAGTACCGGCGCGGCGCGGTTGTCTTCACTTTGAAACACACTCTTCTGTCAGAGGGGTTCTTCAGTTTGAGGTTGGTGGTGACTACATCTGTGAAAGGACCTGATGGTGGACACAGAACACAAAAACACAAGTGATTATTTTTGTACTTTGGAGTACACTCTTCTCCTGCCGACACACCATCATGACATGAGCGCAAATGGAAAATAGAAGCAACAGAAAATATTCTTATCGTCACGTTTCTCTACAAAGAAGTGCCGAGAAAGAGCGACGGCGCTGAAGCAGAAACCAAACAACAACGAATAAACAACGCAGGGTAAACACCATACATTGCATGTTTACAGTGAACTGAAGTGAATTTCAAGTTACACCTCAAGAGTGGACGCCGGACAGAGCTGCAGTGTTCTGGTGTTAAATTTCAAAAAATAACTAAACAGATTAGCTGGAAAATAAACGGGCTACAACTGAATTAGGCGTACGCAATTAAGAGCACTAATTGAATAGCGACTTCTTTGGCTTGACGCCGGACTGCAGGATCGTTACTGTAAATATTCTGAAAATGGGACACATGAAGACACAGTAGGGATTCCCAGGTCACTTCTATATATTTATTTATTTACATAACACAGTGTGCTAATGTCAATGACTGAAGACGTTTCAGCTACACCCGGCTCATCTGTAAGACACGCTGTGCATTGACAGCACCTGTAGCCTTTTGCAATATTAAAACTACATCTTAAAATATTTAAATGAAGCATCCAGCCCAGATGGAGGTCTACTACGACCTTCAACCAGCATCACATGAGACAGTTATGAAGATCAACATCTCCAAAATACGCTGGACTGCTCGTCTCCAGAGGAGGAGACAAGCCAAACCACCTGAGTCAATTAGGTTTCTTTTCCAGACAGCTAATTTCATATAGATGTCCCATGTTCATATTAGGAATTAAGGTCCTGTCCTAGTCAGGTCATATATCAGGAGATCAATAGTTAATCCTCCATCTTGTGACAGAGCTTGCCTCAAATTAGGTCCTTAACCACGGTCAGCACCATCCAGCTTTGATGAGCCATGTCATGTTGAAAACAACTGGAAGCCAAGTCAGGGATACCCAAAACTCGATCAGCACAATTAGCCTGGGAGTCCAGGGAAAAAATATGTCCCATGATGAATGGTTAGCCGATCATAACACGGGCGGGACGGCTGAGGGCGAGTGATTTTACCTGTTGCACTGTCAGGTTTTATCTTGATGCCACAAATTTTAAACATGAAATTGGGTTTTTAAATCAGATCTGTCTCGTGTTACGAAGGGTACAAACTGTCTCATGATGATACTTGATCTAACTTGAGATTATTTAGAGGGACACGCCTTTACGGGATGGTTGTAGAGAGGATTTAATCCTCCGGATAAGAACAGAGCTGTGCTTTAATATTTTCTCAACAGGTTTGGTCACTGGATGCGCATACCTCCGTGTCATGAAGGGCAAAACAAGATGTACAGTCACGGAAAATCAAGATGGACCGGTTGGTCTAAATGTGGTTTTATTCTGATTTCGGTGTATCGCCGTGAGACGTGACGGCTCGCTTGGACACAACAAAGATGGATGCTGAAGCGGTTAGTGCAGCTGCCAAGGCGAGCGATGCTTCTCGACGCTCCTCGTGGAGAGTTTCAACAGGCCCCGCTGGTTAATCTGATTGGTTGACGATACCCCGTGATAGATTACGATAGACTACGATAGACACGGTTTATCCAATCCAAACGGTTTCCCAGATGGTTCAGTGTAACAAACCAGGACCAATAGGATGAAAATGTCTGAACACATAACAGATCTTTCTACCTTCCATACTTTTTTTTTTTTACAGCTTGTTTGTAGCTCTGGACAAAGCCTACATTCAGCCTGCCTTCACACCCTGTGCTCAGAGAGATAAGAAGCAATGCATGACCAGATTGGAGTGGCTCCACCCCGTTAAAGCTAACATGTAGTGAGTCGTGGCGATGACTGAGGTGCTGTTTTCGAACACAGGTACGTGACAAAGGCATTCCTACAAACCTGAAAAACCTCCACGCTCTCACACACACACGCACACACACGCTGCGTCTGCAACATCAGACAAAATGTACAAACCTCTGCCTTCGAAGTTTTTCCTTGTTTAGCTTGTGTCAGAATATTCAGTGCCCTCTGCTCCAGAAAGAAGTGATTATTGTAATAAAACGGTTACTACAATAAAGCCTGATCTGTTATCATATTACTGGCAAAGATCGATAGTAAATTAATGTTTGTAGAGTTGACTTTAGAGCAGTAATGAAGGGACATTTCTTAAGCTGAAGTAATGATCTTTTGGATGAGTTTGCCACATGCAGCTTGTCGACTTCCTCCTGAGTTTGGACATGTCTGAAGTCTTTCTCGTGTCCTGTAACTGCTTTTGAGACAGACAGGAAAAAGACAACGCACCATAAACCCTGTATTGTTCCTCACTAAAAACACCCAATCCTAAGACAACTGACTAATTATTTCCACAGAATCATTCCTGCACTATGAGTGTTTTATTCACAGTGAGGATAAAACATTGGAAAGCAGTTGTGTGCATCAGATAAAAACACCCACGTAGCCTGCATCCGCTGCCTATCCTCTCTGAGAGATGCCACCTTTGCTCGAGCAGCGTTAGCGCCGTCTCTCATCTTGTTGCATGTATGCTGAGTTAGGGTCCCCCAGGCCAGTCCTATTCTAAAAATACCAGCCAAAGGAAAGGAGGGCTGCCCCCTCTAGCTCGCTGGAGGAATCCCAGCAGAGCTTTCTAAAACAGACCGGCTCTCGGATACACGAGGACCAATTTAGCTCGGGCCGCGTTGTGACAGTAAAGGAGCTGTTGGTCATCTTCCTTCTCCTCATATTGCTTCTCGAAGACGCGGCAGGAACCATTTCATTTCCCCTCGGTGATCCTCCTAAAAATGTATAAAGCCCTCCAAACTGAGTGATCCTTTCACAGCTACTTTAGTGGTTTGGATTAGATTTGATCAATCTGACATTGAATTTCACGCTGGTTCGTACCAGAGGTAAACAATTAGACTGGGCTAAAGCATGAAACTCTTTCGATAACACTCGAGCCTGCACACGAGAGGTTAAAAATTCAAATGTACTACAGCAGATGGTGTAGCTTTCAGTCAGCCTGCTAGTTATCCTCCTACTGAGCAGAAATACCAATATATTTGCAACTGTTTTGCATTTCGATTTACATTCTTCCTCATGCATTCGATTGCATGTTTTATTCTCATTATATGAATAGAAAGGGTATTTGATTAATGATCAATAAATGATCATCAGCATCAGCGTCGCCTTCGCAAGTTTGAATTTCAGCTTTTGCATCCACTCCAGTGTACAAAGGGTAAAGGTTTAAACTGATGACAGAAAACGTCAGCCATGTGACTGATCAGTAATCAGAATAAGTCTAATTAGAGCAGAATTTCTTAATCAGGGAAAATCAACTTGGTGATCAGATTATGGCGGACCACGTCTCTGCCATCAGACTAAATATCGATATCAATTTGTCCAGCTGAAAGAAAAACATCCGTTTATGTATTTGGGTTTAACGCTTGACCCCCCCGTTTCAAACGTTTATATACAAAACAAACTCTGAGCTGAGCAGACATTTCGTCTCTGGATCGTTAAAACGCCAGGAACCTGTCGCGAAAACTAAACACACGTTCAAACACATGCTCAAGATTAACGTTCATACAAAACTAATAAACTCCACATTTCAACAACATGAAGCAACTTCTCTCCCTTTAAACAGCAGCTTTACTTTGATGTAATCAGGTGAATGGTGCCTCTGTTATTTGCTCTGTGTCCTGAACGCCTCTTCTTGCACCATGTAACTCTGTTGACCCCGGCCATGATCACCTGTATGCAACGCTTTACGGCACTCAGTCACACACAGACAGCTATGTCACCGATTTTAGTGAAACCAGATCATATTTTATGGACACATTTTTTTCTGATTCCCCCTTTGATAACCTCCTGCTGCTTCACATCAACGCTCCGATTTAGCAGATGAGAAAAAAAAAAAACCTATACGAAGTAGCTGCTGTTAGCTAGTTAGCCTCACTAGTTAACGTCCAGACTGGGTGCTGAGAGCACTGTGGCAGTGTTGGTGTTTACCCTGGCAGCAAGAACTTAAGACTACTGGAAAGAAGAGTTTCCCAGGGAATGCTGGCAG
The DNA here is from genome assembly GCA_023373845.1 of Nibea coibor. Classification (NCBI taxonomy): domain Eukaryota; kingdom Metazoa; phylum Chordata; class Actinopteri; family Sciaenidae; genus Nibea; species Nibea coibor. Next base: position 6,056,014 of record CM041725.1, read on the forward strand.
AGAGCGGGCAATGTAACCGAGCTCATCGGCCTCTATGGACACAATGGCAGAGGCGAAGAGTCTGGGGTTGTCGACAGAGGAAGTTAAGAAGAGAAGGCAATGCGGAGCTGCTAGATATTAAATCTGGGACTGACTTTTAGTCGTTGCCGAGAGCTTGATGTAATAAAAGTCTGAAAGACAGACACCGAGCTGGGCTTCTTGGTGTTGGACTAGTCAGTAATATTAGCTGGCTGCTATGTTGTTGCCCTCGCTCGCAAAGTTGTCGACCTGCTAGTTTTTGATCAAGTAAACATAACAAATACACGTGCAGAGCTGATGCGTTTGATCCCAACATCAAATCTTACACAATGATGCTTTAATTCACCGTGAGCTGTGTTTATTTGCCTTCGACTGGCATGTCTATATGCAAAACGGTGCATCTTACAAGCAGGCGCTATTCACCTCCACCCAATGGTGCAGTAAAAACTCTTTTACCCAATTCAAAACAAACAGAGTTCAATGAAGTACAGGTACCGATTCTGGCTTTTCGGGTCGACACATGGTATCGCATGTAAGATCTGGACTGTGTCGGTGTCGGAAGACGTGGCGAATCACTTGGTGTCACATAAGACTCATCACCAAAACATCTCAGTGTCTACACCCGCCTATAACAATCCTGTGGGTTTGGTATGTGAACCTGTGACCTTTCTAACAATCTTGTCAAGTCCAGGCTTACAACCAGTGTCCACTCATACCTAACCGCTTACTAACAATCAGCCTCGTAGACAACAAGACAAGCGGTATACTCAGCGAGAATACAACAGAGACTCATTGACAATGATGGGAGAATAGTGGCTGGGACAAATACAATAAAATGCAGAGTTTCTCGGGAAGCAGAGGGTGACTGGTTCAAGTCCAGTATGGAAGGTGGACTGGGCACTGCCGAGGTGCCCTTGAGCAGCTGCCCATCACTCCACCATCTCTCTCCACATGTGTGTGTCCCTTTGTATATGTGTGGTTGTATTTCAGGGTTAAAATACATGTAAATACGCCTTAAGGGATTAATAAAAAAGTATCTTTTCTTGTACTTCAGCACAATACAGCTTGGCTCAGTCACTTCGTAACAAAAAGCAACAGTTGTAATGATGCAAAAAAGGTCAAAATGAAACCTTAAAACTACATCTACGGAGGAATGGAGTCAGTCTGTAGCTGCAGAGGAGCTGACGGAGAGATCAACTTTTGCACTGGCCAACGGTTAACTGACACATCACTGAACGACAGCACTTCCAGGCAAAAGCAGTAGTAACCTCTAACGTGTGGTTTCATCGTGAAAACATGACGGTGTGTTAATATACATTACTGAGCAGACACACACAAGAAAACTGGTTGTTTCAGTTACGAATATACGCGTACACACACGAGTCCAAACAGTGGTTAACGTTAGTTAGCTCAAGTTTGTCAACTGTCAACTAGCCTGACATGGCAGTGAGTGTGTGTGTGTGTGTGGGTACCGGGTTACATTTACCGCTTAAAAAAAAACAAAAAAAAAAAACACTTTATTTCCTCCTTTATTGAGCATTTCAAGGAAACAAGACCGCCGAGCCTATGAGGAAACAACAGTTTGCTGTTGCTACCACCACCTAGCAGCAACAACATAACGCTAGTTAGCTCCTGACACGGTGTTGCCTCTTTCTGTTCCTCAACTTTAACCCCCCACCCTCCCCGCCGCCGCAGTTTGCCGACCAACGGCTGTCAGTTAGCCCGCGACGTTTCGCCGCGTCGCCGGGGTGTTGTCAGTTTAGCCGCCGCCGGTAAAAGATGCACGCCACGCCGGCTTATCCACGTCACTACAGTGCGAGGATGCGGCGGGCCCCGGTCGGCTAACTTAAAATGGCGGTGAATGCTAACTAGCTGGCTAGTTAGCATGTTAGCAGCGATATTCGCTTGAGGGGAGTGTGAAATCTTTTTTCTCCCCCCTCTATCTCTCCCTCTCTCTCTCCCTCTTTTTGTCACGTTAATTCAACCATTACTACTCAGCGGGTGTTAAACAAGACATTTGCAGTCACCTACCTTTGAATTTGAGGTCGGAGGGAGGGTCGAGGATGAGGATCTGATCCAACTTTGACATCTTTCTAAGCCGAAGGGATGCACTTGATTTCGGTATCGGGGAGTTAACTGACAAGTGGAAAATCCTGGATCCCCTCTGCCACTGACTGAGTCAAACGCTGACTGAGCTCTGCGAACGAGCATGTGGCTACAAATACTTGAACGCGCACACACAACCCTGTTGCGCGCCCTCGTGGCTCTGGCCAGCTGATGTGATTACACAGTACAGTAAACTAGTTATACAATGCGTGTGTACACTTAAAATACTTGGAAGACGCTCGATGAAATAAGACCTTAAGTTACTTGGTGTGTGTTTGAAGTTTAAAAACACACAATGAGCCTATTTTGTACACTAGAGTATTCACTTGGGATAAACATGTGGTACTTATTTAGTTTTTTCTCCTTTTACTTTCAATTACTTCCTACACTTAAAATCACATGTCATCAACACATGGAGGCGGGCCTCCTTACAAAGCTTACACAATACATATAAATATAGAAATGTGGCAGAATTACCACATTTTGTGTTGAAAAAATATATTATAGTAATATTAAATATTTGATTAAAGAAATTTGATATGTCCGGAAGCCTCAAGCAGCGATTTATTTCACTCATTTATGTTCTTATGTCGAAATAACAAATGTTATCCAGAGATAACGGGACACAGATATAGTCTGTTTAATGTACTAGACCAGGGTTCTTCAACTTTTTTCAGCCCAAGGACCCCTTGGATGAGAGACAACCAGAACATTATTATTATTTTTTAAATGAAGGCTATAATATCTTTTATATTTACTATATTCACCTTTTATCTCACCTTATTAATTATTAACTTATTTCCCATAGCTGCTGGTCATGTTATGTTTGTATCATATATCACTTTTGTTATATTTTTTTAATTCTCACCCCCTGCAGTACCTCTGCGGACCCCCTAGGGGTCACGGACCTCCAGTTGAAAACCGCTGTACCAGACTGTCCTTTTGTACGGAAGCTCTAAGCGGTCATACATTCATAGGTTTTAATTTCTCTGTTTTCTCGTGATGATGAGTTAATTTAATTTGTTTTCTCGAGGAAATCTTGAGGTTTTTAAGTCATTATGTCAAAATAACAAATGTTATTATTGTTGGTTGGTTGGTTGGTTTTCCAACCAAGTTTAATTGGTGTGACTTTGAGGACTCACATTAGTCGTCATTAACATCGTAAAGCAGGTCAAATTCCAGGATCTGTCTAGATTTTATTTTTTAATTCCTGTCATAAATAATCAAACACGTTTGATTGTTAATAATTGTCAGGCCTGAATGCTAAAGCTGGAACAGAAAAGCATCAAGTCACAGTTCTCCCTCAGCATGTTTGAACTATTAATATCACTCTTTACTCTCTTAGAGACTATTGATAACTTCAGCTACGGTTAAATCCATCTCAGCATCGTGACAGGAAGTGTAGATCTCCCCTATGTAAGCTGCTGAAGGAGAGTAATCCACTCGGACCGTGTAGTACTCTGCACTCTGCGTGTAATTTGGGCTGTTTACAGCCGTTCATGTGACTGTATATGTGGCAGGCTTTAAGAGAGCAGTATCACTCAGACAAAACACTGAAATTCAATAAAGCAACGTACACCCACAGGGTGGTTTGCAGCCACTGGAGTAAACGCGCAACCAAATTCATTGGTTCATCAATTCATTCATTAGTCATTTTCACACAGAGTTTAGGTTTCAGATGTGTCAGGTAGTTCTGCTGGAGATGCAAACCAAGTGGGACAAAACAACACAGAAAAATAGAGGAATCACTACTTTATTACATTGATTAATATACAAAAGTTAATCTGGCCTACAGAGGATACAGGGAAGCATGACTCAGGATAAGGATGGCTGCGGTTTCAAAGTACACAGTTAGTTTGCACTGATTTAGTCATCACGTAATTCATGCATTATTCTAACAGTATGTACTTCTCAGTCATTTCTTTAGACAAACGTTAAAAAGGCACTTGTTTGGCAGCTCATAATACTATCTGGAAATCTCTTTTCATTTAACTGATAAAACTTCTTCACTCAGTGTGTTCATTTTCTCTTGTATGGAGGAAATATCAAGTCAAACTGTGTTAATAAAAATCTGTTTTTATAAAGTTTTTCATCGATCTGCTGGTAAATTTGACATTTGACTTGTGGAAGATTGCCGTCACATATCCAGCAACTTTTTTTTTCTTGAAGCGAAATATCCTTGGTGATTATATGACGACACGGTATTTCCCGTGGAAACTTGGGAGCACACCGGGAAGCGAAGCCACAATAATTAGCTTAGTCTGGTTTGATTTTCCATTAAAGAGACACACTGAGACTAGAAGTGCGTTACCTTGTCGTACGTTGTACATTTTTAACTTGTACAAACAAACTTAAGTACAAATGTAAACATGTTTGGAAATGTAGAACCAGAAATACTGTTACAAAGGAAGCCAGGTCAACACTGATGTCAATGTTTTACCTGTTAAGGAGAAATGTTTGAATGTAACTCCAAATTAATACTGTATTAAACGTATGCAAAAGTACTGCTATACATTTCTCAAGTGGTCATGATCGAGGGCACTGCTGCCAAACAGACAGCAGCAAACTCTCAGTCTACACAGGGCTACGGACGATGCTCATTGTGACTCTTCTTCCGCTTGTTCTGCAAGTTAAACTTGATTGGTTCGTTAAGAGTTTGGTTAGTATATAAAACTCTTTTGAATCTTTAAAAAAAAAAAGGCATGCAGGTCTTTTAACACACATGGAAAACAAATAGGTTTTGGCAGTCGTATAACAGTCATTCCCTGTAGTGAAATCTCAGATAATACATTTCAGCATGTAGAAAACATCTTTAACAAATCACTATGTAAACAATCCTAGTATTGGTCACAGTGTTTCAACAGGGGGTGTCATACTGTCATTTTTTTTTTTTTTTACGATTTAGGCCTCTAAGCTGTTCGTTCTGCAGCATTATAGTTTATACAGCAAAATGTGTGTGTGTGTGCAAACACATGACGAGGTGGAATGTAAAGCCGCTGCGTCTGAGCTACAGAACCGAGCGCTCGTCTTTAAAGGTTTTAATCTCGACAAGCTCTCATTCAAATATTCTAATTAAATCCTATACAAGAGATGATACATACACGTACATAAAAGCTCCACAGTAGATAAAGTGTAGCCTTGGAAAATTCATTTTAACGTGTGCGATTGAAGAGGCACAGTGCGATGAAGATCTACAGAGCAGGTGACTCTCGTGAAAGGAAAATGTAGTTGCATCACAAGCAAAACCCGGCTTTAAAAAAAGCACATCAGATAGATGACTTGTTATTAGTTTGTACTAAAGTCTAAATATGGGGTAAAGTTGCCTCTTTACCCAGACAGAAATCTTTATGTAATTCAGGTAAAACTCCACCTGAGGGGGACAAACTGAAGTCTTTCTGCTTCCCGGCCTCATCACAGACAAAACTGCTACAATTAAATGAAATAAATGTGCAAAGACACATACATAATACTATCGGTCGGTTTTTCTGTTTCATGCTGCAGTTGACCACACGTGCGAGCTGACCTCCGTCTGTCTGTCTGTCCACTGGTTTTTGTCTTTCCCAGGTCGAGTAAAGACACTGTGTGCGTTGTGGACTGTGCTGTGCTGTGCTGTGCTGGTGGGGTCGTAGTGCTGGAGGAAGTAATCTCATCAGCCACCGTTGGTACTAGCAGCACCTCCTGGTGGACGGAGCAGGCTGCCTGGTGAGTTTAAAGGACTCGTTGCTCTCCACCTCAATGTTTTCCAGGGGTGGAATCTGCTTACCTGAACACACAGACGCCACGGTCAAATGAACTATTTTAAACATGTAAAATGCTGGTTTATTTCTACTGAGAGAAACATTAATAAAATGTTATTAATTCAAATAAACCAAAAACAAATATATGATCTGTTTGCCTCATGTTAAAGCAGAAACATGTTCAAAAAACAGCAACACGGACAGTAGATGAGTCACGTTTAGTTGTTTAATTAATGATTATCTTATTTTTGTGTCATGCCGTTAAACTGGTCCATCCCACATAACAAAACAACACTCTTACTGAAAGCTGAAAGTCGGGAGACTTCCAAAATAAAACAGCAACGTACACTGAAGACGTGAAACCTACTGATTTTCTGGAAGAGCTCCTCAACGTTGACAGCATTTCTGGCACTAGTCTCGATGAAAATAGCTGCAATTGATTCAGCAAACTCCTTAGCTTCCTTCATAGGAACTTCCCTGTTTTAAAGAAAAGAACGCTAAGGTAAGCGTGGACGAAGGTTCACAGGTAAGAAGAAAAAGTCTGAGGAGGAGTGGAAGTTTTTATGATAACAAAAAGGTGCCAATAAGTCTGAATTATACATGTTTGTGTTTTGGTAGTTTTATTCACTGTGTATGGAGTCGTAAACATCCACCCATCTTCTATAACCACTTCTCCTCATCAGGGTCATGGGGGATGGAGCCTATCCCATCTGACTGAAGTCACCAGTTCATCACAGGGCCGACACATAGAGGCAAACAACAACTGTTTACACCTATTTAGTGTCACCAATTAATATATTAAATGCATGTCTTTGGTTTGAACCACCAACCATCGATAGATTTTGTAACTGAATTTTACTGCATAATTTCTCAGACTTGAACTTGGATAGTGACCGAAAGAAGGAGATTTCGAATACAATTAAACCTGCTGCCAGCACCACCTGACCCACAGAACAGTGGAAGATAATGGATGGATTTCTGTAAACCCTGACGGGGGATGTGTTCTTCCCCTTTAATACTGTCTATTTTCTGTTTTGTTTAATAAACCTGAAGTATCGTCTGTCTTATACTAATGTGGTGTCATCATCCACAGAGCAAGCAAAGAGAAAAATGTTCAAACAGAAGCCTGTGTACAAAGTCACTGAAATATACGGAGGCCAGCGAGGACCATATTTAAAATTACTAAAGAGACACGCTCATAGATGGTTGTCTTTAGCTACGCTGGGATCAAAAGTTAAACAAAGAACAACACTCTGTGTGTTTTATAGTCTTGTGTGTGCACACAACTTCATGGCTCTCAAGCGAGCAAATATTTTTGCTGCTGTAGCCTCAGCTGGTTTCTACAACCAGCCCTGCTACTGTCCTCTCACAAGACAACTAAAGATCCCACTGACAATTACTGAAGCAGGATTTTCTTGGCATGAGGCAGACTTGACATGAGCCACATAACAGGTACAACTACAAGATTACTTTCACAACAATGAGCCTCTGTTGTAAAGAAAGACATAGACACCTTGTTTTAGCTTAAAGGAAGTGATGCAGTCCAAAGAAATGTGTTTGTGCTGATTCACGGCTGTTAAAAGCTGTTAAAATTAGACTTTTGTGGTCTAGTATACATTTTATCACCATAATCTTCCTGATTATAGCTATGACTGTTTAAGAAAACTCACCTGATGTCTCCTAAATCATTCTTGTTCCCTGCTATGGCTACAACAATGTCCTCTGGACCGTGTTCTTTCAGCTCCTTCACCCACTTCTTCAGTGTCTGAAAAGAGTCCTGAACAACAACATCAAGACACCAAGGTCAACTCTGGGAGAGGTTCTTTATGAGAGTAAAGTAGTAAGAGAGTAAAGTCGAACATTTTCTACAATTTGTGTCACACGTTCATCGCATTATGATGGTGCTTTTTTTCCATTAACAGGCCAGGAAAGAATGATTTGTAGGTCGTGGACGCAAGGCATCCCTGAGTGATGGAAAAGTAATGTGTCATAGTGTGAAACCGGCTTCTTCTCGTAGGAGTTAAGGGCAAGATGGTAGGTTGGACAAAAAGGGTTGTTCCAAGTATTTCATCATCAGCTCTGTTGGATTTGAGACTAATGACCACCACCCAACACAAGTTTAATTTACAGTGATTTAAAGTCTTAGTTTTATACCATTACAGTGCTAGGGGTTCAGGGATGTGCTCCGGATGGCCTCAGCGTGTCATCGAGCCACACGTTAGAGCAGCCCACAAAATCCTGGACTGAAAACTGGTCTTCCACATTCAGGAAGATATCATTCAAAGTCTGTTCACGTGTTTTCAGCAACTATTTTCCAACATATTTAAGATATTTTGAAAGAAATCTACCTTTACACAGACTTTACAGATGATGACGGTGATTCTTACCAGTTTAGTAATATCATAGACAATGACAGCAGCAGCCGATCCTCTGTAGTACATAGGAGCTAATGAGTGAAACTAAAAAGAAGACAACACATTTATAGACGTTAGTGTGATCAATAATCATATCATATCAAGTCTGTGGCCATTTGAAGTGAATACAATCTCACATAAACTGCACTGTGTGTGGACTATGTCCATACATTCTTCAGCGATGAGTGGCTGATGGAAAAAGTTTCCTCCTTACAAGTTTCAGCTCTGAAGGTCGCTCCAGTGTTTAGAGGAGTCTTCTTATAGGAGGACTGCTGTATTTAAATGCCCCTTCAGGGGTCTTCATGGTAAACTCTGTTGTTTACATGACACCAAAATCCAATATTAGCATCCTCAAGGCCTAAACAAACATGCTGAATGCATTTGTTTCCTCAAGAAACATCCAGAGCTTTATTTGCATTGTTTACATCGCCTTGCAGTCAGACATTACCTCGACTAGTCAGCAGAAATGTGTAACACATCACCCATACAAACACAGAGGGGGCCCTGCTTGTCAAATCTTTACTCTAGAGTGCCACTGGGTGGTCAAAATCCTCTCCACGTCTTCACACTGCATGCAGCCAGTAGTCATAATGACAACAGCTGAGTTATTCTAGTGCAGTGACATAATTTCCTCAAATTACGCTTCGGACACCTTCTTAGTATTCATGCTATATTTAAAACCGGTTTCAGTCTGATTTTAGTTTTGAACCTCATATTAGTAACACAACTTACAATGCTTTTTGTCATCTTAAGGACACCAGAGTGCAGAGACACTAATCTCTTTATTATCTATAATTATATTCTCAGAAGAATACAGCTCAAATACAGTTAGTCCAAAACTCAGATACATGTCTGTTGATCATGACCAGTTTTGAAGTCTCTGAAGTGGATGATCGATTTTAAGATCATTTATTGGTTTATAAAGGTCCTAACAGTCCTTGTTCCACATATTTATCATTTTTCTTTTAAATTAGTCACTGTGCAATTCTCTATTAACTCTATTTGAAACTGTATTTCTTACTTCTATACATAGTTTTCTATCTACCTATTTATAAAGTTTAATCTATTAATATTATTTTTTATTATTATTGCTGTTTATTAATTAATCAAAAATTTTATTTAAAATTTTTATTTAAAAAATTATCTACTTGAATTGATAAATATTGAGTGTTTGGCGATGTTTTAAACAGTATTATGGCTGACAGATGTTTTTCTACAAGTTTTTGTATCAACTACAGACAAGAAGAATTTGTCATTAGGATGTTTAAAGGTGTCTATAGCGATACATCAAATCAGATCAACATATCATATAAAAGGAAAGCGCAAACAGTTTCAAAAAATCAAGAAGACCACACACACGGGACAAAGTTCTACACACAGATAAACTCTGGTCACAGAGGTTTTTTGGAGTCCTTCCCACACAAGCAGAATATTAATAACACAACCCCCACCCCTATAAACTAAATCACCACAGACTTAGGACCTTTGAACCCTACGTGACTCATCACGTTTCACGCCTAACAGTGACTCTATGTCTTGAGGACAGCTGACAGTAAAATTATTGTGTCACTGCCAACTTCCTGATGGAATGGAAAAATTCAAAAACATGACTCATGCAGTCATGTGCGTGTTAACTTAAAACTAACAGTAAATAAACGAGGAGTTTTTGTTGTCAGTGTACTCACCCTTTCCTGTCCGGCCGTATCCCAGATCAGAAATTTGTGCAGTTCATTTCCACATGGCACTGTTTTGGTGAGGAATGATGCTCTGCAGGATGACAAAGAGCATTTCACAACAATGTTTCTAAGAATATCCTTTACAAAAAAAAAAAGAGGCACAGGAAACAAATGAGTACAAGTCAGCAGGAAACAAATAACATGTTTGTCACTGAAAATGTGTTGCCCGGACACACAAATGCAGCAGCCAGAAGAGTGAGAGGCCCACGAATCAACCAACAAACAAGCATGAGCCAACATAGAAATCACAGCGATGAAGGTGGATTCAAATGTTTGTGATTCACATATGACTTAATGACTCATAAACCATCAATAACTGTTTCCTCGGTGTGTTTCAGCTTGGCATTGCTCTAATTTACAGTATTTTCATTTGTATTTGTGGTTTTTAACAAACCCCAGTACTAAACTTTAAATGTAATCTATTACTTTAAAAAACATGAATAAAAATAAAAGGTTTTGAGGCTAAATGAGCCAACACAGAGGCGATATTACTCCTTCTGTAAATCACTCTTTGAATACTTTTAAGGTTCTTTGCACAGAGTTTAATAATTGAATTAGTTATACTGGGATCAATATATCAGCTGACTTAACTGTTTTAAATCTCTATTTATTGTAAAAATATATATTTTTTGATACCCCACATGGTCAAACTTGAACTTAGATTGTATATTGTTTTTTTGTGATTTGTAACACAATGCACTTACCCTATTGTGGGACTTATATTGTGGTCGAAATGATCCTGAACAAACCGGCAAACAATGCTGGATTTTCCAACTCCAGTGTCCTGAAAACATAAGGCTGCACATCAGTCACACCACATTGAACAACATCACTCGTCATTGTTGACCCCCATTGATTAGGAAAGTGTCTTGTGTGGTCACATGCCCACACCATCGAAATAGTTGTGGACAACTAGCTCTGAATTCACGATCAGTATTACTTATTTGTGCATGACAACATAATACACCTCCTGATCATTTAAAGCAGCTGTGTGATCGGATGTAGTAGCAGATTACAACCCCCTTGTGTCACCGACTTCTTTCTATCATGATGAAAAAACTACAGCGGCTGTGAAATGTGCAAAAAAACGAAAAACCTTATTTATAACCAGCGTTCAGTTTGTCCATTCCGGGCTATTGTAGAAACATGGCAGTCCAAGATGGTGGACCTCGTGTAAGAGGACCCCCGCCTTCTAAAAATCTCATTCTAAGTTGACAAATATAATATAACAACGCTTATTTTCAATACAATTCTATACATTAATGAAAACATACTTTATATATTTTATCCCATTTCTGCCATATTTGTTAAATAGAGGCCAGAAAATCGGACACACTGGACCTTTAAATAAGGATGAGGATGAACTTTTTTAGGGGCTTGCAGGTCACCTTTTTTGGTCATGCAATCGTTATGACAGCTCTTTGCATATTTAAAATATGAATAAATCTCATTACAGATCACACAGAGAGTCATGTAGCAAACAAAAGGCTGTTAAGGAGAGTCTATGCGGCTTTGGTTGGTTAATAAAATGCTTGGTGAGCATGTCAGTGGGCTGTGGCGGAATGTACAGGCCTGCTAAACGTTAACGTGGGTCTAAAAAAAAAAAAAAAAAAGTTCCCGGCTCTCCTTTCTTTAAACTCATTGATGAACTACAAACTTTTGTAGTCCTAAACCGTCCCGGAACATCCCTGTCACCGTCTATATAAACAGGGACTGCTGCTGTGTTTCGCTAACGCAGCAGGAAATCTAACGGCTCGTCTGTTGGTGACGTAATGGCTGATAAACTGTCAGAGAGCCGTTAAAAAATAACAAAAAAAATAAAGTTTATCGATTAAAAACATTTATAAAAAAATAAAAACACGACGAGGAAACAAATGTAAAATGACTGCTGCGCCCACCGGTCGGTTAGCTACTGGTTTTGTCATCAACATTTCAGTTATGTCTTCAAGTTTTCAGACGAAGAACAACAACACGATAAAGTGCACAACGGTTTTATTATTGTTATTATTTAAAATAACCGTTAGTTACAGAGAACTGGCGTCGGTTGGAGCCGTTAACTCCTCTTTTAACGGTCAAATGTTGTCGGTTAGTTGCACTCGGCAGACAAGCAGACATGAAGGAATTTTTTCCCCCAAAAGTGGATCAACAAAAACATCTGCAACTTACCCCTAAAAGGCAAACTTTGAGCTCCCTTATAGCCATGGTGGTTACGTTGTGAACGTTTTTAAATCATTATTTGTCAGTGTTCACTCAGTGTCTTTGTCCCGTCATGCTTTAAACTATCTTTTTTTTTTCCTCCTCTGTCTCTCTTCTCGGATAAAAGAGAAACCCAGCCCCTGAAACAGACAGACAGGCTGACCATCCACTATAACCCGCTGTCAGAGCGCTGTCAATGGCATGTACGATTTCCGGTGGTGACTTTCAAAATAAAACCAGCAGAGCCAGCTACCGTATAAGGAATGGACAACGTATGCGTGACGTCACCCGTCCGTTTCGCGAAGCTCAAAATATTTGGCGCTGCCCGCCGCCATCTTGGCTGTGCTGCTTCTTGCTATGTGGATCCTCGGCCACGATATTAATTATGCGTAATTTTAAGCCTTAATATAATTTGAACAGGTGAGTTTTAAAAAATTCACCCTCAGTACAGTTGTCATGAACGGGGTAATTAGCTATAGACACCAAAAGTGTTTTTTGTACCACTGTAAACTATTTACTAACACTGCTAACACTTCTTTTTTTAACTTTTTTATTTCTATTAAGTTGGACATTTTAACATGGGGGCTTATGGAGATCTGTAGCCAGCCTCAAGTGGCCACTCGAGGTATTCCATTGGCTCATTGGTTTCATTTCCTAGCCAGATGTTACCGCTTGAATAAAATAAGTGTTAATCTCCGATGCTGGAAACAGTTCCACAAATGTCCACTTGAGGCTGGCTGCAGAAGAGAGTCAATCTCCATAAACCTCCATATCAAAACATCCAACTTCATAGCAGAAATAAACAATCAGGAACAATAATCAAGCTAATTGGTTGGTTTAGTTTTGTTTTTTATAAACACAAAAAAATTAACTTGTTAAAAACATTTTAAAATTACATATGCTCCTTCTCCTCGGTTATTTAAATGTTGAAAATACTTTGTTAGTGCATGCGCACTTAACGCTTCAAAATGTCTGTTTGTGATTCAGTAATGAAGCATTTCTATAAAGTCAAGTTAAAGCTATGCTTTAATTTTGAAAACTATTTTTGCTTACATCCGGTCTTCTTCTTGCTGTTTTTTGTTGCTTGACGAGGCCACTTTCCAAATCGGAAACCAGTTAAAGCAACGACAAAAAGTCGGGTGGTTCCACTATCTCTTTGGTATAAAGCATTCTTTTTAAAAAGAAAAAAACAACAAATCTCACTTCCTCAAAATGGATGCAAATGTTTTATTTCCACCCTCATTAGGCCGTAAAACAGGAGGGAGCAAACATTAGATCAGAAAAAAAAGAGGCAGAGATTCAGGTAAATTACTCAGATCGACACTTTATTCTTCACAGCATTATTCTGTCTGCAACAATAAGCTACAAAAAGCTTGTAACAATATGAAAATAACCTTATGAGAAGCTTCTGAGCCCAAACTAGCATTATCTGTTTCAGTCACAGGATTAATAACACGTTGAATCATGAATCCAGATGAGATTGCTTTGATTTGCCCGTGACCAAAGCAGGGGCAGTCACACTAGCATACTCCATACAGATCATTAATAATAATAATAATAATAATGATAATAAAAAAAGAACATGACAAAACATAAGAGCTGAAAATACAGTATGTTTGCAATTTTACAATAATGTACACAAACTGTAAGTAAGTCAGGCCATGCCTTTGCTTTAAATATCACTGAATGATGACAGTACTTTCATGGATCAGGTGTGAAATTAAATGATTGATTTGACCGATGCCATGAACAATAAACTCCACACATCAAGAGTTAAAAAAAAAATCAAATACACAACAAAAAAAACTAAACGTCCTGCGTGTCTCTGCACACAGTTTGGCGACACAAATCATCACTACAGATTTTGTTATTTTGGGAACAGGAGGCGGGGCGGGGGAGATGATTGCACTTACAAAGCAAAGTGTTGTTTCACAGAGTGACCGTGCGATGTCGCAGCGATGAACGCACATTTTGTTGCGTATTTGCTTTTTTTTTTTTTTTACTTTACGTCCACTGGTCAGTTGCGAGGTACGACGCCACCGTGTGTTCATGTGCATCTGCCGTTTTTAAAGAAAAGAAAGCATCTACAATATATTTATACATATATTCATATATTACTAAAAAGCTGAACGTATTTCTCGAATAGTCATCCGTATTCTTCAGAATACTACTTAAATATATAATATATAGATAGACCAATTCTTCATTATTCAAAGAGCTTTTGTATTTAGTGGTTCTCTGTGGGGGGAGGAAACGTGTCCAGTCTGGCATCTTTCAGTTATGTATGGCACAGTGGTCTCTATCCTAACATGTCAAATTTGCATCCAGGTAAAGGACAAACAGGGATAATATCTGATCAGCGCTCACTTCCTGAGCCTTTACCAGTGAAAAAAATACACTTTGTCACATACTGGCAAGGCGTCTCCCTCTTACTCTCTCCTCCACCCCCTTACTTGCTTTATGAATCCCTTCATCTCTTCTTCTTTTTCCTTCATACAGGCTTGGCACTGTGAATCTGATAATACGGTCCACTTAAGTCTCTCTCAGCTGCAGCCAGTTGTCTCTATTTTTAGGTTTTGTGTGGGAAAATGCAAAACAAAGTATTTGATTTGAGGACGCCACAGATGCTATATAACATATTTTTCTTCCATGGCTGCCACTTGCTAATGAACTCCAGCAAAGTGAAATCTCCAGTGGTTAACGAGCGGCACTACGGGACAACTGACCAGCGGTAGAGACGTACAGCAGCACAGAGCCACCAAATACATCACCGAGACGACACCTCACATGTTGGTGTCCCTCCTGTCTTTGTTCGGCGAGGGCTTTGAAGGATCCTTAGCTGCCTTGCCGTTGGCTGAGACAGTGGCGTCTGCGGCGGCAGCCACCGTGGCGACGGGGCGTTTGGTTTGCTCCTCACCGCGGGGCTCCGGGCTCGGCTGCGTGGGCGGGGCCTGTTCGACCTGCGGCTGCTGGACGGTGAGTTCCTGCTGCAGCTTTTGGCTTTGCAGGAGGCGAAGCTGGACGCGGAGCTCCAAGATGGCTTCCTGTTCCTCATGGATGGCCTGGTTCAGGTGGGTGTTTTTGTTCTATGGGGTTAAAACACAGACAGTGACAACCTCACGAAGAAAAACACTCCTCAAATTCTCAGGCAGAGTATACAGACATAAATAACTAAACACACTTTCTGATGTGTGTGTGTGTTGATCGTTCTTCTCACCTCCAGTTCCTCGTTTTGCTTCTGCAGGTCTTCAAGAATCATCTGCAGCTCTTCCTCATCTTCGCTCTCACTTTCACTGTCTGATGAATACTCCTCTGTCTCGCTGCGACCCTGCTGCCGACTGAGGAGCACAACGCTGAGACCTTTAGTGCGTGTTACACCTACGACATATCTGCTGCATAAAATCAACACAGTCGCGTCTCACCTCTGTATGTCAGCTATCTCGGCTCGCAGTCTCTCGATTTCTTCCTTCTCGGTTGCAATCTGCCTGCGGAGCACCTGCTCCAGAGAGATCAGCTCCTCCTGCTCGGTGAGGATCTCATTTTCCTGATTATGGAGAGAAAACACAATTAATCCATCACAGGTTGACACAGAAAAACAGTTTTGGTCTCTATAGCTCATTTTCCTGTTCATGACAACTGTACTGAGGGAGAATTTTTATACAACACACCTGTTCAAATGATGTAACGGCTTAAAGTTATGTATAATTAACAGCATTGACGCTTTGATTGACAGGTGGTTGCCATTAAAGATGGCTTATTTGAGCACCCAGGCGTCATTCATATAAATAGTTATTGTGATTATTATTATTATATCTCTGTGGCATTTTGATGGTGTAAGTGCATTCTTCATAAATGTGCATGTGTGCGTGTGCTGGAATGACTCACCTGTGCTAAAAGGAGGTTGATTACTTCCTCTTCGTTCTCAGTCATTTCCTCTTTTGAAACGTCTTCCTTTGAGAGGCTCGCTATCTCCTGGGCTATCTTACTCTCACACTCCTAAATGACCACAAGGAGGAAATGAAGCACAATAGTCCAACAATGGTCACCGACTTTCCCTGCAATGTTGATCCTTGTTCAGATGTTCAGTTCATTAGATTGCATTATTTTGTTGCACCGTATCCATTAGCTTGCTTAAAAATCAGTATTGACAACGTGGTGTGATTGTTCTTTCTCTTCCTTCTCTAAATAACAAACACACACACACACACACAGTAGTATCCAGGCACAGCTTACCTGACGTTTGGCCTCCCTCAGTTTGCGTTTCAGAGCCGTCAGGATTCTCTGAACCTCCCACAGTCGCTCCTCTTTAGATAAGTCCTTCACCCCCGCCTGCAGGTCTCTGTGCAGGCAGTTCAACAGGAACTCCTGAAACACATTTTTTTTTTTTTTAGTGATATGTCAAAATTTTTGTTGACACTCCACAAGTTTCATTTTCCTGATTACAGGAATCAGAGAAACCTGAGAGCCTTGAATGATGTTGGTTGGTAGAGAAAGACGTCTGGGAAAACAACTGATATAATTTTTTAATATTTAAAGTAAATAGTCTCTGCTCTGTTGTCTCAACGCATGTCTACCTGTGTTCGGGCCTCTGTAATGCCCGCTGGTTCAGTGTCGTAACTAACCTCTTTCTGTGTCACAAACTACGCCGTGTTGAGTCCTTAAATTTGAGCGAGCTGGGCCTGTGAAGGCCTTAAAAGGTCCTTAAATTTGATATTGAAGTAGGCGTGGGAACCCTGTGCATTACATACACGCAAACATCTAACGCCCCTTTTCACTGGGACGACATTGAAGAGTCACACACAGGGAGGTACCAACACTGACTTTCACAAAGTCCTGAAACATGTCTAGACCAGTGTCTCCACTTCTTGTTTATGTTGCATGCGTGATGCATTCACTGACACATAAATTAAATGGTGGGAGCGTCTGGCACAGCGAGAAACGGAGGCAGAAATAAAAATATGCACTGCTGACTGGACACTGTGGTATAAACAAAAAGCAGCTCACTCTGCTAAATTCCTGCTGCACTACTATCCACCATGTAACACTAATCCGTACTTTAGCATCTGCTTAATTAAAAATAGATATGAGGCTTGATAACAGTAACACACCCGATGAAGACGCAGTGTGTGTACATATTTTACCGAAGGCTTCATGAAGTAGCTGTGGCAAACAAATTATTACAGTCCAGACTCTTTAACAAGAAATGGATTAAAACAGCAACTACAGATTATTTTCATTATTATTTAGTGTTACTAATTAACATGTCATGCACGGTTTGTTTAATTTGTATAAAAACCACAGTGTAAAAACAACAGCTGCGGTTTAACCTGAGGTTTTATGCAGCACTACCTCCTGAATTGTCTCTGGTTCTAGTTTCATATTAAACAGACAGACAGGAGTGAAAGACGTCAAACTATTCCTTCACCTCTGTCACGAACATGAACTGATTTTAACGTCTGCAGCGGGACCCACCTGTCGTCGGATCTCCTCTTTGATGCTCTCCTGCGTCTCGGGCAGCGCCGGCATCGTCGCCATGTTGGACCAGCGGAGTGGCCGCACCACCGGCTTCAGGACTACGTCTCCAAACAGCTCCCTCACGTGTGTGAAGAACATGTAAAGAACCCGGTTCCCGATCTGAACAAGGTAAGGTAAACAAATCAGTGAAGGCAGAGCTCGCAGCTTTAGAGCTCTGCACAAACTGGACCTGTTCTTGTACACAGATAGTTTATCTATAGCTTTGTTTAGCAAAGCCTGCAGCCACCAGCACATTTCTGGGTGCTAATTTTGTGCTGTGTTTGCTTGCATGTTGTATGAAACCAAATCATCCCTGCAACACAAATTCCTGCATATTTACTCAGCCTGATTAAACTGACCCAGGGCTCCACTCATTAATTGAAACAAGTGTTTATTTAACAGTGTTGTGGCTACTGCTGCTGTTAGTTCAGAATAAGTGGAGCAGCCTCAGAGATGGACCCTGTGGGAATAAATTAGCTTCTCTAAACTGGGCCAGGGTTTTAGAGATGAGCTGACTGTTTGATCCAATAAAATCTGGGTTGGTTTGTTGCTAAGGGGAGGTTTCTTATCTTTGAAGCACACGGCCTAAAAATCGTTCTTCTATTTGATCTTCAGTTTGCCTGTTGTTGTTGAATTTCTGCTCTCTGCAACATTTTAACTTGCTCTTTCTCCCCCCTTATTTCCTTCCTTTGTTAGCTTTTCCCATTAATCACAAATTCCAGTCACTCCGCTCCATCTGTCCCTTCCTCTCTGACCTGTATGGTTGGGTTGAGGACGATGGAGATATTCTGAATGTTCATCTTGGTGTCCGCCTCCCTGACGATGACGTGGTCCATGTGCGTGACGAGCCAGGAGAGGATAAGCCGGCTCTCAGACGGCACCTCGGCCAGCAGTCTCTGGAACTCAGACACCTTCTCAGCCTCCACCTGGCGACCGCAGGCATCCTCAAAGCGCTGGGCCAGATCCCGACCCAACAGGTTCTCCGGGAGCTCGCGTAAGTACTGCTTCAGTAGGCTGGCAACTGTGTGGGGGTCATACTCCTCCAGGCAGGGGCATTCCTCACGATCATAGGCTGCTTTCAGTTCATCCACCTTAGACTTCATACCTGAGAGAGAGAGACACACTGATGTGAGTATCAATCAGACATAAACATTGAGATTCAAGGACATCCAGAACTTCTATACCTGATACTCGATAGATGCCTTCACACTTCATGCCATAACTTTCAATGTAGTCCACACACTCTCTGAAGATGGCTGGCAGCTGGATCCCATCGTACAGAGCTGTCCTCTTGATAGCTTCAGCCAGAGGTGCTCCAAAGATGGGCCTGAAGGTGGGGGTCTCCACCGGCACCGGCTCTGCCTCTGTTGTCGGTTTCTTCTTCTTCTTCTTCTCCTTCCACT
The DNA here is from genome assembly GCA_023373845.1 of Nibea coibor. NCBI lineage: Eukaryota > Metazoa > Chordata > Actinopteri > Sciaenidae > Nibea > Nibea coibor. Next base: position 6,075,138 of record CM041725.1, read on the forward strand.
GTTTAACCACATCTGCAGCCGTCAGGTCTTTAGACTTCTTATCCTTCTCCTTGGCCTTGTCCTCTTTGGGTCCCTTCTCCTTCACCTTGAAGTCCTTCTCCTTCTTCTTGGAGAAGCTGGGCTTCTTGAACACATGGATGCCTTTGGAGCGCTTCATCTTGGAGGGACTCTCTGCTTCGTCTGCTGAACTGTCCTCCTGAAAGGCGGCGTAGCCTTCAGCTGTGAGTGAGCAGGAAGAGGCAAAAAATAGGGTTAGAGCTGAGGGGGAGAAACACCCCTGGTTTGTTATCCTCCTCCTACGACAGAACCATAATAGCAGTGAAATAGAAACAGGAAGAGAGATGTGTGAGAGAGAGGAGATAGCAAAGGAGGGGGAGAATGGGGACTTGGAAAAGAGGTCAGTCACCGATTTAGCAGAGCTCCCACTGCACCTTACGCCTCTCCTCTCCAGAACAGGCTCGGTTAAAACATTTACAGCTACAGGAAGATGTCAAAGACACAGTTAAGTGGCCTCTTCGCAGTTTTTTGTCTCCTCTAATTATCTCTACTCTGGGTTTCCCCGAGAACAGACCCTGTTTATCACACCGCTGACTGAGACACACCTTCACTAGGCTGTGCTCTGAAACTGTCCATCCCTTCCTCTCTCCCACCGTACCCTGGCGTGGAGCTAAATACAGTCACGGAAAAAGAAGAAGAAAAAAAAAAGCGGACAATGATCCTGACAACCACTCGGTGAAAAACATTCAGAGTAAAAGGAACATTTCTCACCGCGACAGGCAGGAACAGCCGACAGGATGGAACAGTGGGAAGCTTGCTTTCTCTTGACTCAGCAACTATTCAGTCCCCGGCTGCTCTAAAGCTGAAGCTGCCTGAAGTTTATGACATGTGTGTTTGGCAGCTTCTGGGTGGTAATCGATAAAGCTGCTGAGCAAATCAAGTGAAAACAGCAGCTAAAAGTAGCTAGTAGCTTTGTCGTCTTAAAATGAGCCCTGAAGATCTACAGTGAGAGTGGATCCACTTCCACAGAGTCCGCCATGTTGAACCGCCATGTTCCTCCTGCTTTTTATGTGAATTTTGCAGCCAGTTTTCCTACAACTAAATACTCTCCCACGCTTCACCGTCTTCTTCCAAGCATGTAGGAAAAACTCTGTTTTAGTTCCTTCTGGGCTACTGTAGAAAAATGGTGGTTCAACAAGCCGGACCCCATGGAAGAGGACCCTCTCTCACTGTAGATATAAAGGGCTCATTTTAAGACAATAAACACACAACAATTGATTGGCTGCAAAATTTTGATTTTATAATTATGATATATTGCCTCATAATTAAGGTGCCTCTAGAAAATGTTCCAGAGCTTTCAGCCAGTTCTTGTAGCTTTCAGACAGTTTGGGGAAATGTCTGAAAAAGCCACAAAGTGTCAGGAAATCGACCCGATTTTTTAATTTCCAAACAAGCTTCTTACTTCTTTTCTCCTTCTTCTTGAACTTGTTCTTCTTCTTGCTGTGCTCTTTGTCATCGTCCGACACGTAGGCGTCAGGCGCCTCGTGGTGGTGGTGGTGGCCATCGTGAGGCGGCGACGGCTCTCCGGTGCGGTACAGCCCGGGGAATTTGGTGGGACTGATCTCCTCGGAGCTTGGCGTGCGGGCCACGCCGCCTGGGTGCTCGGCCCGGCGCTGCTCTGCGGGGCTGCTGCTGGGGGGCAGGAAGCACTCAGTCATGGCTGCTCGGGCCTTATCACTCCTCTGACTGACACATCACCTCTCCATCACACCTGCAGCGGGCAGAAATACAGAATACAGACACATTACAACCATGTGATCGACTCCTGCTCGTTATTCATGTGTTTAATTTTAAAATACTGATAAACAGTTGGCTTTTACTGATCCTATTTGAACTAAAAGTGAAGAACCGGCTTTACAGAACATGAATTATGAACAGATTTTAAAACTTTAGGGCCTCATTTGATTGGATTCTTTTCAACTCAGACTTATTTACGGATGTTTGCTCAGTTTTCATCCAGTTTAGTAGTTTGTAGTACTTTGTACTATGTCTGTTTGTGATTGTGGCAATTCACAGTAAAACACAAACCATGTTTTTTATATTTAAACATGCGGTACGACTCCATCCATTCATCCATCATTTGTAACCGTTTATCCTCATCAGCTGATTGATTGATGATTTATGCAAAATGAATTATTTTCCATCTGAAAACATCCAAATTTTGATTTCTACGCAGAAATTTAAGACCAACTTTCATCTGTTGGTTTCACGGCCTCACAGTAAAAGACAGAAGCTCAGTGGAGTGAAGCGTATTTTTGTAAAGCAGCGAGTTTTGACTTCTTTTCTGGACATACGTAAACACAGGTGAATTTTCTCTGTTGCCATCAGGGTGCTGTTACCCTTACCTGCTCGTAAAACTAACCTGCACTAATAACCAGTATGCTGTGTAGTCTTTTTAATTGAATCACTGTCTGAATGCTTATCTGGCTTTTATAGGATGAGCAGTAGGATAAATAAAGTAGTTTTGAATTTGAATGAAACAAGCTGCAGTTCTTCTTTAATGATCTCTTTATGAACATGGACTGCAACAGTAATGTCCACCCACCAGATGGGGCTCTGCTATATGAACAGTCACATCTTCCCTGTCCTACTTCTTCACGTTTCACTTCATCAACCCCAGAAACTGTTTATTTATTAGAAAAATCCCTGACAACTTGCAGCAGATATCTGATCATCTGATGAGCGGAAGCTAGAAACAACTTTCAGACTGTGGATGCGAAATTAATCACGAAACAGGAACTCCTCAGCCGTCAGGCTGTTAACAATAGGAAGCAGATTAAAACAGTTAATAACTGCTAAAGATGACACGTTTAAAAATAAGGGAAGCTTTAACTTAACCCAACATGTGCCTCAAACTGACAGCAGGTTGTAGATCAAGTTTTCAGTTTCTCCAAGAAAAAATGACAAAGTACCACAAAGACAAACACGACAAATCAGCTTTTGGACACAAAAACTGTGACATCTTAATCTTCCCTCGCTGTGTGCAGATTATCACTTCACTATTTTCCTGCTTTATCGCATTTAAATAATCAAACACAAGCAGCCGCACGTCATCAACCTGTGACCTGCTGACCAGTAAAACCTCTGAATCAGACAACAACACTCTGACCGTGGATGTGAAATTAAACACGAAACAGCTCAGCTGTCAGGTTGTTGATGGTTGCAAGTTTTTAACTGCTTTGTGTGTTTAAAATAAAAGAATTAATAATTTAATCTACTTTTAACTGCAGCATGTCTCAACCTGACAGCGGGTCAGGTCAAAAAGTTCATTCATTTTTTGTTTCTCCAAGAAAAAAACAAAGTACAGAGAACACAAACATGATAAACGTTGTCACGAATCAGCTTACGGACACAAAAATTGTGACATCTTAATCTTTCCTCGCTACGTGAAGATTACCTTAATTTTTTCCCTGCTTTGTCGTGTTTCCAGAGGATAAATAATAAAACACAAGCAGCCACACATCATCAACCTGCTGATAAAACACCCACATTTCTCTCAGACAGAGTGTGGATGTGAAATTAAACACAAAACAGGAAGTCCTCTGCTGTCAGGTTGTTAATGATTGACAGTAGAATAAAAGTTTTTAACTGTAAAGGGTGAGGCTTTAATTTAATCTACTGCAGCATGTGTCCCGACCTGACAGCAGGTTGACATATTGACACTACAAACAAGTTTCAATTCAAAACGGTTCAATTATTTTTAGCTTCTCCAAGAAAAAAACGACAAAATACCGAGAAGATAAACGTAATAAATGACTAACACTGTCTGAACACACTAAAACTATTAATAAATCCTGTCTGTGTCTGTGTGACATCTTAATCTTTCCTCGCTGTCTGCAGATTAACTTCACTATTTTCCTGCTTTGTCGTGTCTCCAGAGGGCAAAACAATCAAACACCGAGCAGCCATACATCATCGACTTTCCGCCAAGACACCCGCATTTCTCTGCGTGTTCGCAAATTAAAAACATTTTCACATTAAAACAAAGTCAAACCTCTAAATCTCTGAATGGAGTCGGGGCCCATATGCTAACGTTAGTTCTCGCCAACCTAGCCTGAGCTAGCCGCATTAGCCAGCCACTAACCGTTAAAATTCAAACCGCCGTTCGCTCGCGACAAAAACCCAACATGACACATACGGTTAAATAAATGTGCGCACTATATTTTTACAAACCGCCGTACTGTCGTTGAACACACGCAACACAAAAAGACGAGAAACTTTACCAAGTAGTCTCCCCACCGTACAGTCAATTTCAAGAGTGCTGCTTCCGGATGGCTGTTGTATACTAAATAAACACATCTGCGCTTGCGCGCCAGCCCGAGTGTATCATGGGGAATGTAGTTCGAAAAGCGCAAAGTTTTAAATCGCTTTGGCGATTTCACCGCAAATGTATAGTCTGTGTAGGTTTTTTAAGGCTGAGAATGATCTGGAATTCATGAAGTATGTTTACGCTGTGGTATCATCAAGTCTGATGTTATATAAACTGTGTTCTGAATAGCAAATACAATCTAAATTTAGTGAAACCACTTGCTTGTGTACTTTCCCCAAACGCTGTGGTTTGTAGCGATGGGAAGTTCGGTTCTTTTTAGGGAGTCGGACCATTTGACTCAGCTCACCAAGAAGAGCCGACTCTTTCGACTCTTCGTGTATGTGTACACATGGATCATATATATATTCAATAAAAATCCTTTGTACTGAAGTATTCAAAAGTAAAAAATTAGATTTTCTAATATCAATAAATTGCTGTAGCCAATCATTTTCATTGCATTTACAGACAGTTGTAACTCTCTGAAACTGCCCAATGAATGCACTAATGTGCTTGTAGAATCACTCTGCTACACAGATCAGATAGAAACACCTATCTGATTTTATTTTTTAAAAAGGACTATTGACTGTCAGATGCACAGTTTTCATGTGCCTGTGAAGGTTGTTTGTGCACCCTGCCCAATACGACAGATTGACTTTGGAAAATTCTGCATTCGTATTGCTGCTTCTTGTTCTACTATCGCTCAACGCCTCACGAGTCGGCTCCCATCGTTCACTTAAAAGAGCTGGCTCTTTGAACTGGCTCGTCCACAACCGACACATTACTAGTGGTTTGCACCACTCAGATGAAGACCGGTGGTGGTGGTCATCCTGACATATGAAACACATTAGTCCTCTGATCTTTTGTTGGCACTGTGTGCTCCAAACCACACAGCTGCACACCCGGCCGAAAATGAGGTCGTGATTCAATGTCATAAAAAAAGAAAAAAAAAAAGAAAGACAAACAAGGTCTCATTGTGCGTCTGGTACATTAGTCTGTGCAAACTAATCGCTGTTGCATGCCAATTGGGAACAGAATCAGCGATAGGGCATCCTGCTGCCTTTTTGGGAAACGCACTGGCATTACAAAGAGCATTTGTGTGCGGCGGCGGTGGCAGCGGTGAGAGATTGGCATCGGTAAACGTTCCCTTTCTCCCCTCCTCCACGGTCAGCGAGCACTGGGACACCTGTGGACCAGAATGGTATAATAACAACTTTGTTTCCCCCATCAGGAAATGATGCGTTTCCTGACTGGGGCAACACTGGGCTAAGATTAGAGCAGAAGACAGGCAAACATTTACTATTCCACTCATGCTATGACACCTTTACGCGACACAAAAACAGTCCATGTCACCAAACTTTTCTTTATTTGGCACGAGACTGGAATTTAGCAGACCATAATTGTAAAAATACATTATTCATATACACCTCTAGTAAAAAAACACTATTGAAAACATATCTAAAAATATACAGTGAAACATAACAGCAGAATAAAAACAATTTGCAGGGGTAGGAGGAGCGGTGTAAGGGGGTATTTTACAAGGTAACTGAGGAATGCTAACACATAACAGTCATAGTTTCCTCTGCCCTCAGTCCTCTGGTATGAAACCAGACATTTGGTACCAACGTGTGCCCGCACTTCAGAAGAGACAGTTCATGCACTTCACGGCTTTGCTGCCGTAGTCCACGCACTCGGGTCCGATGCACTGGCAGCAGGCGTTGTGAAACCAGCGATACTTGGATCCTCCCATTGACTCACAGTATTGTTTACACTGCCGGATGGACACGCAGTCATCAAAGTAGACCACCGTGCACATGTTTTCTGAAATAAAAAAGGAAAAAGTGGCGTTAGTCTCACATCCAGTAAACTCGGGTTTATAAAAACAAAGCGCCATTTTAAAGCTGTTAACCCTCGACGGTCCTGCTTTTTGCTAACGGGGGTTGAAATTAATTTGCAGCAGCTAAGTGTGACCATATGTTTCGGTGAGCTTAATGAGTTAACTGCACGGCTCTGCGGGAACGCTCCGATCGTGAGCGAGTGCCTTTATGGCAAATAGCGCTTGGCTCAGAGTTAGACAGCCGCAAATGAATTCCCCAAACGAGAGAGCTCCTTTGGTATTTCGAACAATGAGAACCTGACCCAACCCGAACTGGTCTCGGTTCAAGACTTTGTACTATGTTTCAGCTCTTGGGTTGGGCCTGATTTTATTACCATTAGTCTTATTGAGTGTGCATGGATGCAAATGAAAAATGTGACTGGACCTGACAGGACCCAAAAACTATGTAATAACAAAAGCATGCGAGCGAAGCATGTTTTTTTTTTTCTTTCCCCCTCATGTAACTTTATTAGTGATGTGGATGCGGCAGAAGCTCTCTTAAAATCGCGTCAAACCGTCAAACCGTCAAACCACGCTTTCTTTGTTCAGGTCAGGAAAAACTGCAACCAGCAATTTATGTTGGACATTTATGTTGTTTTTTTTAATCTTAAGAGTCTAAAACTCAAAGATTTAATTTAGAATGATATAAAACCAGAGGAAAGCAGAAAGTTTTGACCTTTGAGAAGCTGGAACTAGTTTAATTTGACCTTTTTTCTGGAGACTTAAATGATAAACAGATTTTTATTCTCCATTTTCTCAGGAACCATCAAGAGTTTGGGCTGTTTTTATTTAACACGGGCGACTGACAGTGTAAAGGACAGACGGCGTATGCGTGACGTCAACCATGTCACACGTTGTCCCGGCTGATCTAAAAATCGGTGTGGACCAAATGATGCAAACAAGCAAACGAATGACACTCACCTGTTAATCAAATTGGCCACACTGTTAATTATACATAATTAACATTATTTATACAGAATTATACAGAAAAATAGTACCATAAAATGAAAATACTAATGTACAAGTACCCCAAAATCATTGTTCGGACTTCTTTCGTACTGAAAAACTGAATCTTTTAATTGATTTGGGTTTGGGCGTTACCTTGAGTGTCGTAGCTGGCGTGGATGCTGTTGCCAGGCACCGAGACGTTCTGGTGCTGGTTGTCGAGCGACTCCAGGAAGGACACCAGGTTCTCGTGGTGGGAGAGCTCCTCTGCGACGGGGAAGGAAACCACCATCATGTTGATCGGGGCGTCGCCTTCCGTGAGGGCGCGGAACAGCGAGGGGATCGGACGGTGCAGCTCCTCCACGGTGCTTTTCGACGTGGCCGGAGAGTCGCTGTAGTTCTTCGGGTTGCACATCCCTGAGGTAGACAGATGGATGAAGACGTTAAAGGGTCAGTTCACAAAAAAATATCATCTCTTTCTTTTCACACATTTTGGGATACAGTATACATCTCTTCTTTTCTACTGCCACCCAAAATACAATTACCATCCATCCATTTACCTTCCGTGGATTGAGGTCAAATTTCCCCCCAAAAATACACAATCACATATGACGTTTTTAACACCAACTCTTTTAAAAATATCTTAATATTAAAAAGGTCCAGAGTGCAGGACTTGCATCTAGCAGTCTCCTCACAGAAACAAACACCTGAAATGTGGCGGGACACGGTGGACTTTGTGTAAGAGTACACACTCCATATGTAGATATAAAAGGTTAATTCTAAGGTAAAGTACCAAAAACTGCAGTTCCTCAAATATCCACTTGAGGCTGGCTACAGAAGTGAGTCAGTCTCCATAAGTCCCCATGTTAAAATGCAGAAATAAACATGTTTACAGCCTGGTACAAAAACTGTTTCCATCTCTATAGCTAATTTCCCTGTTCATGACAACTGTACTGAGTCTGAATTTCTGTTTAACTAGAATTTCTATCTAGCACTACTTCTACTATCTGCACATGTGGACGTTTGTTTTTCTTCTGTAATGTGGCTGAACCGACCTCGACAGGGAGTTTATCGTACTTTCACTAAAAATAGATGTCGTTTAACATTTGAATGGTTTCACACATGATTTCAACTCGCAGGGGGGACGTTCTGTAAGAAACCACACGACTGTCAAGAGTATCTCATCTCAATTAAGGTCCTTTTAACACTTCATTTAATTTCCAAATACAGTAGCAATCACTTGACAAAGTCTCCACATCCTCTGATATGATCTTCCTAAACCTTTAAATGAGTCAAAGTGAATTACGGCTAATGGGTAAATCATTTAATGGGGAACGGAGTTTGACAGAGGAATTGGATTACAAACCAAATGCTAAAAGCTGAGCCAGAGCAGCTGTTTTAGATAAAGCGTACACATGGGTCCTCCTCCTCCCTTCCTCTAAAATACAAACTGTCCTCTCCTCACCGCTCCTTCGCTAGGCCGCTATAACCACTCGCAGATACTCACTTCAAAGCAGCCAACGTTTGGCACAGATAACATGTTTAGAGTGGAAACTTACTTAAAGTGCTCATGAGGCGAGCGCTACGAGAAAAAACAACAACGGATAAATTAGAAATATGCTCGCTAAATGTTACAGGTTATCCTCCTCTGTGGACCTCCACCACCACCACCGCAACATCTGCACAGCAGCAGCGAGTTCAGCGCTCACTTGTTTTGTGTTCCACATGAAAGAGCTTTAATAAAGCCTCCTTGTCAGCACGTACGGCAATATCTGTCCGTCAGAGCTGATCTGAGAGCCTTCTGGTTTGCAGGGGCTGAACCAGAGAGGTGGACAAGGGTGGCACAGGCCCCGGCCCTCCCCCCGATAAAAGACTAAAGGTCCCCTAAAGCAGAACCTCCGCAACGATGAAGAGAAACAACGTCAGAGAAGTTTTGTGAGTTGCCGAGTTCAGAGAAAATGTTAACGCTGTCTACTAATTGTAATAAATGGTTCCATTCTTTCTCAGTATAATGAATGGTTGGTGGATCGTAGCTTCCTGAAGTGTGTTGCTCTGGCCGCCGTCATGTTCGACCTCTTCCACCTCACGGCTAATCAAAAATCATCAAAGACCATCATGGATCATTGGGAGACCTGAAGTGGCTCAATGATGCCAGGTTTCTCAAACAAACAAGCAACATAACCACATAATTACCCACAAACCAGTGCGTAAAATGAGACGTATAAAAACCCCAAAGAGAGATGGTGGACGAACACAGACTCCGAACAATCATAAAAAGTTGCTGAACAACTGTGAAGAGAGATGCTGGACGACCCAAAAGAGATGGTGGATGACCACAGAGACAACGAACAGCCACAAAGAGAGATGCGGGACGACCCCAAAGACACAACGAACAACCACAAAGGGACAACGAACAACCACAAAGAGAGATGCGGGATGACCCCAAAGAGATGGCAGACGACCACAAAGAGACTCTGAACAACCACAAAGAGAGATGCGGGATGACCCCAAAGAGATGGCAGACGACCACAAAGAGACTCTGAACAACCACAAAGAGACGCCAAGGACTTGGTTGCGTCTATATGACCAGCGGGTGACTGTCTCATAATCTGAGAATCACGTCTTTGAGTCTCATTTTCCGAATGTGTTCCTTGGGTATTTTTTGGGTCTGTGCCCCGGCATGCCTCCCCTCCGCGTGATGTCCAGTCCTGCAGGTTTGACGCAGGTTAGAGGCCTCAACCAGCCAAATGTTTTCCTGTTTCACAGATCCTGTTGTTTTGGATCTCGCTGTGAAGATTCACCCCCATCCCACATCAGCAGGAGGCTGAAAGTCAAAGTTCACTCGAGCAGGTTGACCTCCTCGTCCCCTCTCGCTTCCGGCATCTTCGTCCTTTGATCTCCTTCCAGACTTCCTGTCCACATGTGAAGGTGCTTCTTAGTCGTGGCGATATTCCTTTTAATTTCCTCCGCTCTCGTAAACAGCGCTCCTCTTCTGGGCTCTGTTCTGCATTAACCTTCCACAATGTCACTTTTCAAAAGCACCTTGGATATCTGGCTTCACTCAGCTCACACTCATCTCATATCAGAGCAGCAACACCCCGAACAAACTGGTTCCTTTTTAAACCGCCGTGTTTCTTGACTGTCGAGTGCGTTACGGACACTGTCTCATTTTTCACGAGCTTTTTAAGAGCAGAAGGGGAGATTAACGAGACCGAGACGTAACTCAGGAGTGCCAGAGAAACTTTAAAGACGTTATATTCACAGTATGATTCATTTCAGGGCTGCTCTATTTAACTTTATTCAACTGTACGTAATGACTCTTTACACTGTTCATAATACCTGTTCAACCAGACTCTACTGTACACACAGCTTCTGTCCTGACTGTGAATATCAGTCACATTCCTGATATATTACTGCTGCATTCACATGTGCTGTACACTTTAATGTTTATTATTCATGTTAGCAAATCTGCATCATTCATTATTATCATTACCTAGCTAGTTAGGTAGCATTTTGATCTACCTCAATCATTAGCTAACTAGTTAGCCCTAGTAACTAATGTTATCAGTATAATATGCTATCTTACAAGCTAGCATATTATGTGCCAGACTCGCTGTTGAAAAAACTAAATTTAAACCTGTAATAGTGACATGGATACAGTCACAAAGGCTAGCAAAGTGATACATGCTAATCAGTCATTAGCTAACAAAAGGGCAATCTACACTGATCATTATTTAGCATGTTAATGAGAATTTTGAGCTAATCATTAGATAGCTAGTAACCCCTGATAGCAAATGTTAGAAAAATGCTGCTAACTAGCTAGCATTATGACATTATGTCTACATCTATAGTTATCTAGCAAGTTAGCTGGATAGTGGTTAGCTAGTTACAAATGATAGCTAATGTTACTAAAATGGTATTAGCCAACTAGTTACACCTGATAACTAATGTAAAAAAAAGCTAGGTTAAGTAATCATCAATCATTAGCTAGCATTATGTTCATCTATATCAATTTGTAGCAAGCCAGTTAGCTAGCATTTTGCTAACATTAGCTAACTTCAGATGCATCCTCCAGCAACATCTTTTAAACAAATTTAATTTTCTTTTCAACATAGATGAGCCTAGCATATATGTGCTGAATACAGGAAAGTTGACCGGTTGACAGGTTTCTCAATGTTATATACTTAAATTAGTTATTGACCAAAAAGGGGCGGAACAGTTTGATCATCATAAATTAAGTTTTTATTATCTACTCATCGTCTAGTTTGTTGTTGAAGAAAACTATGACGACATTATGAGTCAATGAAAGTAACACCAGAATTGAGGAAATTAAATCTGAAGTCAGAATTAAATTAGATTAACGTCACTGTGGTTTAACTTTAAATGTTTAGCAGTTTATAATGTTAAATACAGCCTCAGCTGGCACTGATGTCTCTCACAGATGTTCAGCTCAGCGGCCATCATGAGCCATGTGTTCTGTTTGAAGCTGCTCAGTCACTGTCAGTCCGTTTAAAACAGGAGCGTGGGCTGAACCGTGAAGTTTCCGACTGCCTGAAATAATAACGCTGACTAACCCGTGGTTGGGTTTTTAAAATATGTTGCTAATATAAATGAGACGTTGCACTCACCCACGCAGTCGCAGCACTCTTCCCAAAGGTTTCCCAGACACAGCATGCACTCTTTACAGCACGAACAGTTCCCGTCAGACGGACGACACTGGCACAGCTCCTGCAGAAAACACAGCATTAAAGTACGAACAAACATCTTCATCGCTGATCCTCAACGCTACGGTTACCAAGAAATAGTGCATAACACTGTGTGCTAGACATTTTGTTTCACTTCATCATATTTTTTGGTTGTTGTTTAGATGCACACAACTCATTTAAGTCATGTATTTCACAATAAAAGCTGCATGTCCCAGCTAAAGAGACAGAGCGCAACATGTAGACATGCTGTGCAAACAGGAGACGTATCATTAAAACATCAACAGAAAGAGCAACAGCAGGTTTGCTTCATGTAGACTGACTATTAACGGACACGGCAACTGTGCTGCCGCTTCACGTGGCATGTGTGGTATCTATCGAAGTATGTTCGCCCGCCTACAGAGCGATGCGATGAATAATAAACCTCTGCTGTATTTCTATTCATGAACCGAGCAGGTCCGGACACGTCAAAGGTCACAGCAGTCAGATCATTTTCATGAACGGTTCACAGCAGACGGTACTGACAAACAGAGGTGGGAGCTAAATACTATATAGATGAATTATACGTAACTTTAAATCATTAATATAATTTGAACAGGCGAGGTCTATAAAAATTCAGACTCAGTAAAGTTATCATGAATGGGGAAATTAGCTATAGAGACCAAAACAGTTTTTTGTACCAGGCTATAAAAATGTTTATTTCTGCTGTGAAGTTGGACATTTTAACATAGGTGCCTATGGAGACTGATTCGTTCAGTAGCCAGCCTCAAGTGGCCACTCGATATATTACATGGGTTTCATTTCTCAGCTATGGAGGTTACTGCTTTGTCTATATTTATCTTTATATTGCTAATCCGCAATCATGCATTTTGCTCAACGTCCTTCATTAGCTAGTTAATAATGTTAACTAGCTTACTAATGCTAGCAAAACTCTACCTGACTAGGTACTAGGTAATCAACATCGATAATTAGCTAGTGTCATGTTAGTCTCTCTCTAATTGGAGGCATTTTGCTAGCACCAACTAATGTAAGACGTAACTATGTTAGCATTTTGCTAACATCGGCTAACGTAAGATGTAACTATGTTGCTTTGACAGGTCCCCCAGCAAAGTCTTTTCAACATAGACAAAAAAGTTAGCAGTACAAACAAGGCAAGAGTGCAGCAAAAATGAACAAAAAGTTTCCATTTAAAGTTGACGTGTAGAGCTAGTTTTTAGAGTTTTTAAATCCAGGTCTGGTTCATTGGGTTCATTTTGTAATACACTTCACACACAGGTCTGTCAACACAGAAAAAAAACTGGCCTCGCAGATTTCTTTTTATAGAGGGAGATAATATTATCATAACAAACATCCAAGAACACGAAACCTCTGCTGAGCTCCTCTTCTCAGCCTTCGTCTCCGGGGTGTGCGGAGACATTGAAGGAAACTAAAACGTGTAGGTGGGTGAGACTGCTAGAGGAGTTCCTCTTTTCTCCCCCCCTTCCTTCTCCTCCTCGACACTGAACAGGGAGCACATTCCTCCCAGTCAAGGTCACCACGATGAGGGAGGCGGGGGAGCAAACAGAGGGAGGGAGAAGAAAACACCTGGAGAACAGAACATGGCTGCTGCTCCTGCTGCTGCTCCCCCACCAACAACACACTTTCCCCCTCCGTCCCTCCCTTTCTCCCCTCTCCTCCCTCTTTTTTTTTTTGTCCTACTCCCCCTTTATATCTTCGCAGAGGCCATCGCGTACACGTAAACAGTCTCGACAGTGATAAAAGACTCTCCAGTGACTCACCAGTTGAGGGATTGCTAAACCACACACAGTTCACTTAATCACCAGCCTCTCAGTCCCAAAACCTCTGATCAGGATCTGATCCCATGAGTAATTATGACTCTCCAAGGTGGAATTATAAAAACTAAATAGCTGCCCAAGGGGAAAAAACATGTCACGGATAAAGAAATAAAAACGCTACTAGTTTGACCTACTACTAAGAAAATAGAAGAGGCTTTAACTTACACGTTAAAGCCTCTTCAGGTTAGCTTAATTTACAACTAGATGCAGGGAGAAACAGCAAGCATGGCTCTCTCCAATATCTCTAAATAAATAAATAGTTCAACGTATTGTCGAATATATTATACATTTATCAATTATTTGGTCACTTAAGCTAGAAGCCCTTAGGTAGATTGCGTTAGCATAATATTGCGTTAGCATGAGAGCCCAAAACGGGGACAAACATAAAAGTGACTATCACTTTAAATAAATAGTTTGTGGTTCTTTTGTTATATATTTATCAATTTGTCCTAAGTTTTTTGGGGTTATTCATGTCTGTGCATTGGTATTTAAGGTAGAAGATGATAGCCTTAGCCCTTAGAGGGTAGGTTATGTTAGCATGATAGCCTAAAAAAAAAGGGGGGGGGGGGGGGGGGGCAAACAGCTAGCATAGCTCTCTTCAAAGTTTAAAAAATAGCAACTCTATCCCTCTAAATAAATAGTTAAACATTTGTATAACATATTCATTCACATATTTAACATGATTTATCTATTTTTCCAAGGTGATTTTGGTCACTTGTGTAACGGATACACAGTCCAATCTTGATCATTTCCATGCATTTGTCTTACATGATAGTGAATTAAGTTTCTTTGGGTGTTTTGACTATAGGAGGAATAAGACGACATCGCCTTCCTGTGAAATGTTGCGATTAATCGTAACAATCAGTAGCTGCAACCCTTCAAACGCTGAAAAATTACGAGGTTATCTCGACGTCTACGAGAGCTCTCATTAGGCTTCCTTCGCCCTCTCAGGCGTGAACTGTTGTACTCGGTCAAAAGCTCAGCTGCAGCGAGACAAAAGGACTCTGCAGAGAGAGAGAGAAAGTGAACATGTGCTGCCTCGTCCTGCCGAGCGAACGCTGCTGTGTTCGCTTTGAAATCTGCTGCCCCACCCTGCTCAACAACCCGGGCGGCTGGACAAAGTCGTGGCTCGTGAATCTAACTGTAGATTTCCCCTCAACCAACCAGCCAACCTCCCCCCACAGACAAGCACACCTCCTCCTGACCTTATCCCTCCTCTCATGTTCTCCCACCCTCAGGGGTTTTGGGGGAATTCAGACAAATGACTTGAGATGGCAGCAGAGCGTAAAAGCGAGCGTCGGACAGCGGATCCCACTAATCACCAGCAACACGGAGCTTCAGAGAGGCGGGAAAAAAAAAAAGTTTCTCGCACCAGCGCTCCCTCGCCTCTGACAGCTAGCGAGTTGGTGTCGGCGGGGTCGCGGAAGCTACGGAAGTTTGAGCAATGATTCATCATCATCATCATCATAATCATCATCAGGTGAAATAAACCACCTGGAAGTAAAACAAGAAAAAGCCGAACCACGAACACTGTCGATCACACGAGGTTTGAATTTTGCACAAACTAAAGCCAGGAACAGAAGTTGGTTCCAGGTTTGGAAACAATAAGTTTGTCTGAAAAACACAGCATGAAGGACGAATAGAGACTTAAACTCCTGTGAATAACAAAATTATGAATTTTTCTGAAAAATATTTCTGTTCAAAAACCAAAAACAAACAGACGAACTCAGCGAACGGCCAGCTGTAATCCTGAAACAAATGATTAAAATAATGAATTTATTGAGAAATAATATAAAACATCTGCTGGTTTTAGCCAAGCAGCAACTTCCATGTCTGAGAAGTGAAGCCAGAACTGCAGTTCCTCAAACGTCCATACGAGGGTGGCTCCAAAAACACATAAGTCCCCATGTTAAAATGTCCAACTTCACAGCAGAAATAAACACGTTTACAGCCTGGTACAAAAAACAGTTTTCAAACAGAACTCACCTTTTTGAATTATATTAAAAAGGTCCAGTGTGTAACATTTAAGGGGGACTATGTTTTTATTAGCGTATGATCACCTGAAAATAGCCTTTAGCTACAGAGGGAGGAGGGTCCTCTTCCGTGGCATCCACCATTTTGAACCACTTTGTTTCTACGGCAGCCCAGAAGGGACAAACTATTAAGTTTTAAGTTTCAGTGAATTTCTGTATTTGAAGTATTTTATGTACCGCGTGTCTTTTGTTAGATTGTCTGCTGCGAGGTGAGTTTCCCTCGAAGCGACATGAAGTAGGTTAGCCGAGGTCAGGTTTGTCTAAATAAAAGACAGGAAGCAGGTTCGATTACCGACTGGACAAACTGCCAAAGGCGGTCTAAAATCCACCAGGATCCAGATTCACTGTGTGCCGACTGGTTTAAGTAATTTAATGCCGTTAGCTAAGAAACATGATGCTGGACCTGCATTATGAGCTGATTTTGTAGCCCCGTCTTGAGAAGGGGATTATTAACAGTCTGCAAACAGGTCAATCAAACGATGGACAGCAATTAAAATATTAAATTACATTTAAAAATGCCCTAAAGAGAGTTAGTTTACAAAGTTTTATCCAGAGGGAAAATTTGTTCATCATATAAACCATTTCTATCAATAAATAACAATTAATCAACTTCCTGTTTCAGCTTTAGTCAGACAAAGATATTTAACTACCTGTAGCTCTCACAGCAGTGACTGAGGTCACACAGGTGAAATGTCCGCCGAGGTTAAATACAGTGCTTTAAAAGAAGTTAATGAGAGAGGCCGGACCACTAAACACACAGCGGGTCAAACACACACACACACACACACACACACACACACACACCGTGACAGCTCAGATCTGACCTGACAGGTGTTGGAAAGAGTTGCCAACACGTCTCTTGATTTTTTCATACAAACACATATGACGGGACGCGATTTAGCGACGGGGGTACCACCTTCACCCGTCACCCACGGGGCTTCAGACGGGTGGAAACAGTGACACGAAGGAAGCGACGCCAGAAAGTCAACAAACGACCCCAGAAACACACAAATGACATCACGGCTGACACAAGGCCGTACAGTGCGCTAAAGCAAACATAGCCAAAATGGCGAACGTGTCGAACTCCAACGTGATGCTGGTAACGGGATGAGGGTGAAGACCAAGACGCAATCTCTGTCACTGTAAAGTGAAGCCAAAAACTGCAGTTCCTCAAACAGCCACTTGAGGCTGGCTGCAGAACGAGTCAGTCTCCATAAGTCCCCATGTTAAAATGCACAAATAAACATGTTTACAGCCTGGTACAAAAAACAGTTTTGGTCTCTATAGCTAATTTCCTTGTTCATGACATCTCTTAACAGTCACCTGTTAAAATGATATTAAGGCTTCAAGTTATGTTTAATTAACGGTGTGGACGCTCTGATTGACAGGTAGGTGCTGTTACAGGTGGCTTATTTGAGCAACCAGGCTTCGTTTAGCCGACCTCAGGTCAGATTTTTAGATTTACAGCCAGGATGGCAACAGATTCTGAGTTTCAAACGGATCTTTGTGGCGCCAGAATGAACTGATGACCGAGGAACTGGAGTAAAAAAGCGTGGACGTCATTATTTCTTGGAGTCAGCGCAGAGCTGAGCCGCCTGTTTCTGCTCCTGCTGGGAGGATTTTCATCGACTCTTTAAAACTTTTTGGGGGACCTGTAACTCTTCATCATCACTGTAGTTACGGGCCGTTGTTACGTGTTGGAAAAGAGGTCCAGACTTCTCATGCTCACCTGCACGAGTCCGAACAGGTGAGCACGAAGCCGGACGGTTCGATTCACATCTCTGCTCGCTCTGGATAAAAAAAAGACAAGAAAGAAAAACCTTCCTCCGAGTCTACGCTCGGATTATCGGAGGAATGTATTTGCATTCTTCATGACAGATTCCATCTTTGTTCTCCCGTCCAGATCTCCATCAGGACACGGGGCCGATTTCAGCTTGAATTTTGACTTTTCTACTGGATATTGTTTGTTTTGATGTGAAAGTGTTTGCACGAAGGGAAAAAAAAAACAGCAGCAGCTGAAAGACATTTTCTTCAGCCTTCAGTCGAAGGAATGCTTCTGCGTAGTTTAGAGTTTGTCCTGCCAGTTTCATGTTGATTCAAATAGTATTAAAAACAACTTAAGTTTTGTCTGCTGCCGCTTCTCCAGCTCCACTCCGGCTGCAGACGACGTTTAATTTGCGTTCTTGTCAGGAGAAACAACAGTCTGTGGTTTACACAAAACAGCTGTAACGCCGTACGATGAAAGACTCGAACTTGGCCCTCGCTCACAAAGGGAGATCTGCTGCTTTAAAAATCGACGGCAAAGCTCAGTTAAGTTCAGCCCTCGTGAGATTAGATTATCTGTCTGCAGCCGACTCAGTAAGGGGGCGCTTGTTTGCGAGCAGCGACGTAGAGGCAGGGTGCCTTTTTTTTCCTGCAGATGCAAACCACATTTTTGTGTCGTCTAACACACACACATGCGAATCAGCAGATTATAATCTGACAATCTGCTCATGCAGCAGGTTAATCTCACAGATTAGAGAGGTTTTAGGTCGGTTTATTCAAACATCAGCGCAGAGGGCGAGGGATGACCCCGGGCGTCCGTTACCTGGATGAGACACTTGCTGACGTCGCTCGCGCAGAGGGCTTTGTTGCATCCGGAGGTCAGAGACAGCCCCGATAAGAGGAAGAGGAGGGCGACGGTGATGGTGGCGGTAGTCGTGGTAGTAGTGGTGGTGGTGGTGGCAGCGGGGAGGAGGATCAGCTGACCAGGCCTCATCCTGATGGCTCACCAGCACGGCACTGGAAACACCTACATCAACACAAGACACAGACACCCTCAGAGATCCTCAGAGAAGGCAAACAAACACGGTGACATTCCACCAGAGGAAGTTTCTGGGTAACAGATAACAGGACAAAGAAGATTTGGACACTTTGAATATGTAAAACAGCGAGCCGGGGGGAGATGTGTGTGCCTCAGACGTGTCAGGACATCTTAAAAACACACTCTGAGATGTTAAATCTACATTTTGGATAAAAACTTGATGGAAAATGACGCACAAGTGGCACAAACTTTGACATGCAGGCATCACGTTTCTTTCATTCAGAGGCACTCACGTTACTGTGGAATAACACACACACACACACACACATCTGGCAACATCAGCTTCCTTCACCTAATTTTTTCCCCCCTCAAGTGTAGCGCGTTCACACACCGTCTGATCCCATCGCCGTTGCTCTCACACTTCACCACTTTTTTTTTGTTTCCCCATTTCAGACAAACATGTGAGGAAGTTCAGCTCCCCTCACGCATGAACGCGTTTCTTCACCTCTTTTATGCTCATCGCTAACACCACACACACACACACACACACTCACGCACGCACACACACCAAAAAAAGGGGGAAAGAAAAAAGAAACAGAAAAACTGGTTTCCCTTCGAGAGAAGAGTGCGCACCAAACGGCGACATAGCAAACACAGGAAGGAGTTTTAAACTCACCACAACGCTGTTAATAAATCCGCAACTTGTCCTCTTCTGTCTTTTTTTTAAAGGAGGGAGTGTGCCTGTTTTCTCTCTCTTTGAACTTCTCCAGGATTGGTGTTCTGCCGCCGCTCCAAGTGTCCACTGTGTCCAGAGGGCGTCAGTCTCTCCGCAGCAAAAAGCGACAGGCAGTCGGGCGCCTTAAAGGCACACACTCCATTTTCTTACCCCAACGTCTGTGGAGCCAAACACCGGGCCTCAGGTCACACACACACCGGCCGAGTGTCCACAAGGAGACGGGCGTGGATCATCCACATCACGGGGCGACATTTGCTGCGCAACGGTGCGCGTAAAAGTTGTGCGTAAATCTCAAACTTTGGTTGTTTTTTTTAAACCAGGTGAGCTTCTTTCAGGCAGATCTCCTCTCTCCAAACCAACCCCCTCTCAACTCCATTACACAACCCCTTTTGTCTGCAGTCTTATCAGCGGGCTTGTGAGTGCACTCGTTAGGTGAGAAAAGGGCGATTCGGAAGCTGTGAAGTCCAACAGGACTTCCCGCTGAGACGCGTCCCCGCGCTCATTTGTAACCACTCTGCAGAAACACACTGATGGGCCACTTAAACTCCACAGGTGTGTGTCGGTTGATGTGTGTGTGGTGTGCACAAAAAAGCACACAGGCCTCACTTCCCCAGCCTGTGAAGGGGAGGAAGGAGAGGACACGCCTTCAATCACATCAGGGCAGGGACATTTAAATTTCAAAGATGCCAGAATATTTCAAGCTAAACACAAGAAAGGGAGTTTAATTCTGAAGTTCAGAGGAAGTGTTCCACATGATGGCTCCAGATGGGAGCCCAGAGCTGATGTGGTATTAAAAACAGCATTAAAAATGTTAATAATTATCCCGAAAACCCTTAAAACACACTCAGCTGCCATCCAAACAAGTAGCTACACATGCAGAGCAGTAAATCAAACTCTCATGAGTTCAGTCTCTGTTGATTTTTGGAGGTTTTGCTTCTCATATTTAATCAAATGAGACTGAATAATGTTAAAGAGCACAGGCAAACCGTGCCGCTCCCTCCATTTTGTTGAGGACAAAGAAAGACGCAACAAAAGGTCTGAAGCTCCAAGAGTCGAACTTGTTTGACCTCCGCGAACGATCGACGGCACTCGGCAGGTACAGCACGAGAAACCTGTGTCAGTTTCAACAGGTGGGAGAAGTTTAAAGTAAAAGTAGTAATACTTCATCACAAGTTCAAGTCCGGCACTGTAAACATCACTTCATGAGTGAAAGTACACGAGTACTCCAAGTATGAAAGGTCAAAGTAAACATGATGCACCGTCCAGGTGATTACATTCATCATTTATCTTATTGTTAGAGGGAAGTGTGAGCCGTATTTTATTGTTTTTAAATTCATCCACTCAACTTCAATCCCGAGAGAGATTTTGTGGCATCGCGACCAGTTCTGGAAGCAAATCGTGCTCCAACATTTAATGGACGCAGTTAAAATCCCCTCTGTCTTTTCATATGAACAATATGTGATGTAAATTATTGTTATTATATATTATTATTTAGGATTTTTTTTTACGATAAAAGGACATTAGTACTGTCCATTAAGGTTGGAACTTTATTTATATTTAAGTTTTCCATTAAAGGTGTGAAAACCTGCTTAGATTCTGATTTTAATGTTAAATTATTACCACTATAAAAATATAAAATATCTCCTGTCATCATGTCACAGAGTTAAATCTTTAAGTCTGCATCCGTCTCATCGAGATGACTGTGCAGTGCTGCGTACAGCGGCATCTGCTGGCCGAGGATAATACAAGCAGAGAACGACCGAGAAGAAGAAATGTGTGATTTTTATTAACAGTTAAACTTTTGATTAAATGTGACAAATCTCAAGAAATTCCCACTGAAGTAAATGTGCCATATTAAATAATTAATATGACAGTGTGGACCAAAAGCAACAATTATAAAAGGTTTTATACCTTTAAGCAGCTTTAAAGGTCCAGAGTGTCACATTTAGAGGCATCTATTTACAGAATATTGTAGAAATATATAATATTCAATGTGTTTAGAATAAAACGTATGGAATAAACGTTTCGCCATGAAATACTCACGTGTAACTGCACGATTAACAGTATCAAATACTATTTTATCCTGTATAAATTTCCCTAAAATGTCGTATAATTAAAAGTTTTATGATGTGTGGACAAAGAACAACAAATATAAAAGGTTTTATACTTATAATAATGTGATAGCAAGATGGTAAGTGGAGGTAAAATAAGGCTGCTGCTTTGTTCCATATCCGTATTTTAACAGTCTTGAATATAAAACTACTTTATTCTGTATAAATTTCCCTTAAAAAGACATATATAAAAAGGTTTTGCCATGAAATATCAGTTTTACTGTAATAAATTAACCTAAAATGTCGTATAAATAATGGTTTTGCAATGAAATACGTTTGTGTGGATCAAGAATAACGGGTCACGTTAAGATCTTAAGTGGAGATGCAGATCAGAAGTTCAGCTTTTCCATGAAATGATCTCGAGCTGGTTCAGTTCAGGATTAAATCATCGATAAATAATCTTATTAGGAATAAACCTGCTGTTCTGTATTTTAACATCTGTCGTAACAGTATTTTTTTGTACGTGGTGTAAAAAGTTTGACTAACTCCTGATGTCTCGTGCAGCGTTCAGATCGACGACACCAAATTTAATTTCACAACAAATAAAATTTATTCAATTATATATTACAAATATGTACAAGTCATGTAACAAGTAAATATTAAAATAGACATTTTTTTAGAACTATCGTTCAAAAAGGCATTATGTTGAAAAAATAGGTTTTGC
This sequence comes from Nibea coibor, assembly GCA_023373845.1. Taxonomy (NCBI): domain Eukaryota; kingdom Metazoa; phylum Chordata; class Actinopteri; family Sciaenidae; genus Nibea; species Nibea coibor. The sequence goes on from CM041725.1 coordinate 6,097,207, forward strand.
TGTGATCTCACATTGAAATTGTAAAAGTAAGTTGTCGTTTTTTTTTCGTTTTTTTTTCTCTCCTTGGAAGCCACAACAGACTTTAATGTGCGCGAGACACAATGGACAACACACGAGGAGTGGAGGCCGCGAGAAAGGACAGAACACGTCGGCGCCAAAGAAAGAAAACAACAACGAAAAGAAAGAAAGAAAAAAAAAAAAAGGTGGAACACTTCAGTAAACCTCACAATTTAAGTCCACAGTACAGCTTTTTAGGAAAAAAGTACAAACAACGCAACGCATGCACAGCATTTAATTGCCAAAGTCAAAAAACACCAGCTGTGGCGTGGAGCTCCAGATGAGGAGGGAGGAAGAGGAGGAGGAAGAAACAGTAAAAACAAAAACAAAAAGCCAACACATGCTTAAAGATTTTAAGCCAACAACAACAAGAAGAAGAACATCACGTTGACGAAGAGGACACTCGATATAAAAACCAACTTTGGTCCATTAAAACATGAGACGGAACAAGTTTACAATCAAAATATCTATTATTTTTTGTTTTTACAGGTTTAAAACAATAATTACATGACTATTTACAAATGCACAATTGTTTATGTATAAAATAAGTTAAAAAAATTAAGAGCACAGTCTGTACACAATGTATGAACACGAACTTTGTGAAAACAATTGAAATCTTTCAGTTGCGTGACCCTGCTTGGTGAGGAGCAGGAAGCCGGTGGTGGCTTGTTGTTCACGCAACCCACCGCCGGCTCTTGGTCTCTGCTCTCCGAGGGGTCTGTGGCCTGGACCGCTCGGTCCCGGTTCCCCCCGTCCTCGCGGTGGGCACGGCCGGTTTGGACTGCAAGAGCTCAGGAGTGAAATCGTTCTTTTTAAGTGCTCTTTCTTCGTGTTGCCGCCACATTCTTAAGTGCTTCGCGTTTCTTTCTCCTCGAATGCGCGGGGTTGAAGGAGGGAGGGGGGCGCTCATTTCTTCTCGTGTCCGCGATACGGCCGCCTGCTGTGGCAAAGCACAGGGTCTGTCCCGCAGCTCATATCGGGGTGAGGTCGAAGTCGTCATTGACCTCCACGAGCGGGATGTAGAACTCGGGGATCTCGAAGATACTGGTGGACTTGTAGGTGGCCGGGTCGAGCTCCTGCAGCTTCAGCTGCCACTCTAGACGCTGCACGGCGTTCAGGGCCGCCGCCTCGTGCTGCTGCCTCATCAGAAGACACGTCTACGAAAAAAAAAACAGACTCGTAATTATTATTTTATCAAACCAGATGTTCTTATTTAGATCATCGTCAAGAAAAGCAAACCATAAAACTAACCAGAGAAAGTTCTGGCTGCTGAACAACTTGAACCCATCTTTTGCATGCTAAGAAGCAATAACTGAAGACTCGTATAAAAAAAAAAAAAAAAAAAGGATCCTCCCAGTCGTAAACAATGGACTGAGAGTACGGGATACGTGACGGGAGGTTTTCACTGAGGAGAACTTTCCCAGATCACCGTCACTGCGAGCACATCTGGATCTGAATAACCCCAATACGACAATACGACTATAAAAGACAGAAGACCGGGACGCGTGCGCCCAAGTTTACGTCTGTTTTATGATATACAGTTCATATAAATAGTTACAAATCAGGAGTGGACTTAAGCTCTGAACATTTCTGTGGTTTTAGTACTTTTTAGTGTTTTGACACCGGTCTCTGTTTCGTGTCCAGACATGAACTATGAAGATCAGTGATTTGCCTTCTTCCTGTTAAACTCCGTGATACGTCAGGCGACCCATTTATTTATTTAAAAAAGCCAGGGTGAGCACTGCGTGTACGAAGGCTCAGTCTTTGTCGTAGCGTCCAGCGGTTTGAATCCGACCTGCGGCCCTTTACTCTCTCTCGGGATCTCCCAGGAAGAGCTGGGATGTCCGGAGCGTCGTGTTAAACCTGGTGCCTCCGCGACCCGGCAGCAGAGTCGGAGTCGGAAACCGTCATGGGTCATCCACTATGGGTATTTTTATAAAATCTCTTGAAACTTCAGGTAACGACGATGTAATTTAATTAAACTTCAGATAAGATGACCCAGTACTCTGATTAAAGGCTCAGATCAGCGTTCACTGCACGCTCGTCTCGTTCTCAGTTAATACAGTCGTCACGATGAAGCCAGTTGAAAGCGTTCTCCGACAGTGACAGACCCAGTTAAGATGTCCGTCTCTCCCTCTTTATTTAATGAGTGGCTGCGGTACGCAAACACGCACTTGTGGTTTTTACTGTCCACTTCTTTTTTATCCATAATTGTCGGGTGTTTCCCGTTGCAGAGTTAATTTACTGAGGGAAGTGGAGCGTGGCATTCCTGCCATCTACGATCCCCTTTTTATATACAGTAAAAATCAGAAACGCCGAGCTGATTACAGCTGGAAATATTTAGTCGAGTGAGTCAAAGAAAGGCAGAGAGTGTCAGACTGTGACCCGATTATCAAGTAAACAACTTGAATAAAAACTTCACTGACTCACAGCAAAGCATCCGGACATCTAAAATACAGCAAACAGATCACAGTTTCTTTGAGAAGAGTTAAATATGTGACAAGTGGACGGATCTAAATCTCTTTGACGCGGTGAAACATCTTCGTGGATGAGTCCTAAATTTAACCCCGCCCTCCGAAAGAGAGTCGACCTGGACGACTGAGAACCTTCGACATCACTCAGGAGAAATGATCGGGGTCTTTTGAGGGCAGGAAAACAAAAATAAATCGCGGCCCGGCTCTGCCAGTTATGTGAAGTTTCCAATCTTTCACGGAAAAAAAAAAAGAAAAAACATCGTCGCTGTGGGCAGAAATACCAACTCTTAATTTAGAAACATTTCTGGTATTCAGAGGAAAACTTCAAACATCTTTCCTCGCTCTACGCCGAGCTTTAAGAGCGCTGTTAAAGAAAGTGGCGGTCTTACCTTCAGTTTATCAAACTTGTCATCGACGTCTTGTAACCAGGACATGAACTGCCGGGCGTTGAATCGGTCTCTCACGGACGTTTTGCCGTCATCGTTCTGTGAAAACGCGACAGCTCGTCAAACATACAAGAAAACACATGGAGCTGCTAAAGAAGCCCACAGGTAAACGGACTCGTGCTGCTTACCTGGACGTCTTGAGGCATGTTGTACACTTCAGCATCCAATAAAACTGTACAGGCACTGAAGGGCAGAGTCTGATTGGCCAGTGTTCTCGCTGCCCGGTAATGTACTCGCAAGACTTCCTGCTCATTGGAGACAATCAGCTTTTCCTGAGGAGGGAGAAACAAAATAAATACGGTGAATCTCATCTTATATGTGGCATTGAAACATCTGTAGAAGCTCTGCTTGAAGTCTTAGAGACGGGTTTAAAAAACACACAGCTTCAAAACGTTCCCCAAAAAAGGCATTTTTACGATTTGTTCTATTTTCAGCTTCCACAAGTGGCACTAAAAATGTCCAGAGGCACTCGACCCGACCAGAACAACAAACCTCCGGGAGTCAAAGCACGTACCCTTTCGATGCTGTGCTGCAGGCGTAGCTTCATACGGACGACCTCTTGTTGTTTGAACATCTCCTTCAGCTGCTCAGGTAACGACGGAGGTGGAGTTATCTGTTCAAACAGTGGAGAGAGGGAGACAAAACACTTCATCAAGTCTGCCTGACGAGTCACTGTGCGGAAGAATATATTCATTACGTCAGTTTTGTTGATTTACTGCTCAAAATATAAAATGCAGATTGCTTTCCTGACAGTTCGCAACTAGCAGACAGTTTTTCTTTGAATTCAAGGTGAACTAACATGTCAGTCAAAGGTTTGCTGTATCCAAATGAACCAAATAAGATCGCAAGAAAAGGTGGATATAGGTCCGATTGTTTGGTCCAGAGGACCAGAGTTTGATTGACAGCGTTCAAACTGAACCAAACAGACACCCGAGTTTGTCTGAATTGTACCGGTAATTGTAACGGGCGGTATGAAAGAAAGATGCTGGTCTGTATGATCTTGAATTAACCCAACAATAACCACCGGATCCCACCAGGCACTGCTCTGTGACGAAATGTGTGCAAATTTAGGTAGAAGTGTAAGATGTATGAGAATCTGACAGAGCTTTGAATGAACTCACCGTTGGTATACAAAGCTTGCTGAGTGGGTTCCCATCTAAGAGGTAGGATCCGTTGAAGGTCACATATTCGTCGTAATACTGCGGTGGCTGGGGTGTGACGCTGCACAACACTTTGCGCTTCTCCTCGATCTTCTTCCGGATGTGCAGGAACTCGTAGTAAGGGTTGGCCCTCTCCGTCTGGTAGGGCTGGATCTCCTCCAGTTTCACAGAGTCCACGATGGCAGCCAGAGACTGCTGGCCTCGCTCCTTCTCCTGCTGAGTCACGGAGCATGACTGGGAGGTAGACACTTTGGGCATCTTTCTCTTGCGTGGATGCGGCACGTGGACGTCCATGTCCTCGTCCGTAGAGCGGACTTTGACTTTAGCCCCCGATGAATCTGAATCGCGGTCTCCAGATTGCGGAGAGGAGCTCCCCGACGTGGTGTAGCTGCTGCTGCTGCTGCTGCTGCTGCAGGAGTCCGTTTGAGCCGTTGACTGGATGGTGCTTTGACTCTGCTCTTCTCCAGATGAAGAGGACTCTGGTTTCTCATCGGAGGGCGTCACCTCCATCGGCTCTGAGCTGGCCTCGGCTTTAGACTCAGACGAGCTCTCTGTAGGTAGACTGCCCTCGACGGATGAACTCTCTGTTGAAGCAACACCACCGTTGTTCTCTGAGCTCTGCTGGACGTCGGTCATCTCTTCAGCCTTGTGTTCAGGGCTCGCACTACAGGACGACGCCGAGGACACACCTTCCTTTTTCTCCACCTGAGCATCGAGACTTGAACCTGTAGTGTCACCGGAAGGTCTTGATTTCTTACAGTCTTGGTTATTTACATCGACAGTCTCTTGAGAACACTCAGACTCCGGGCTCGTTTTGCTAAAACCTGGACAGGACTCTGCTGTGGTGGAGCTGGGAATGTGCGAACTGGTGGACGGTACGGGACTTCCTACGCCCTCGGATCTGAAGCTTTCCGAAACTGTTTCCATATTCTCTTGTTCCGCTCTGTCGGCGCTCTCCAGAGGTTTGTCTTTATGGTCTGCGGTATTCGACTCCGTCTGCTGAACGCTCTCCATCCCAGCGACTGGTTCTCTTTGCTGGATGGATTTTGTGTTTGCGAGCGCCAACGTCTCTGCAGATGGACACGCTGTCGGTATCGACGGCTGATCGGGATCCTTGTTGGTACATTCGCCCTGTGAATTGTCTGTCAGACTTTGGACATCTGTCACAACAGGAGGATCGGAGGAGGACAGTGTTTTCTGCTCTGTGGACACTTGTTGAGAGTTACTACACTCTGTAAGTGTCATGTTTTTACTCTCTGGGTCTTTGTTTGACATCTGTGGTGTTGAAACACCAGGAGCGCTGCCTTCTCTTTCTGCGACTGAATCGGTGAGGGAGTTCGTACATTGTTGACTCTCCTCAACGTCTGTCGAGGTCTCTCTTGTTCTCTGCTCCTCGGTAGGCTGGCTGGACTTTGGCAGACTTTCAACAGCTTTACTGTCGTGAGTCGACGAGTTGGCGTCCTCGTCCAGAATAGCCCTGAGGTACGGCGATTCATGCCTGCCGGACAGCAGCGTCCGATTACTCTGCGGCACATCTGGAAGACTGTTGCAATCTTTATCGAGAACAGACGGTGATCTGGTGGCTTGAATGACGAGGGAAGACTGGAGGAATGCAGGCTGAGAGTCGGAGGTTTCCAGGTTCATGTCAGAGTCGTACTCGACGTGTCTCGGCGTTAACGTTGTCGCCTGACACGAATCCTCCGAGCTAGCGACAGAAACCAAGGACACGGACCTGGACATGAGGCCACAGCGCTCGCTCTCAGGTCTGGGTGATCTGGTCAGGCAGTTTTCCACCGCCGACATGACCTTTGCGCTGATGGAGGGCAGACTCTTTCCATCTAGAGACATTGTCCTGGAGCTGGTGCCGTCCTTCAGGGGTTTATCTCGGCTGTGGGCATCAGACGCTTCAGAGCTTTTGGATCGCATGAGCTCTTTGCTTAAGCACGGTTCTGTCTTTGTTCGGTCTTTAGGTTTGGACTTCCCCGGATCTGCCAGAGGCCGCTGTTTAAGCCTCTCTCGCTCTTTTTGTTTGATTTTCTCCAAGTGTTTGCGATGCCACTGCTCAATCTCCTGGTCCTTCAGGCTGAGCATGCGCTCAAAGCTTGTCTGCATCAAGTCGTCGTTCACAAGCCTCTTCTCTTTGGGCTTGGCGTCTCGTGTCGCCGGCGAGGCTTTAGATTTGGCCTTGTCGGTGTCTGCCTCGTTGGGTTTGGCCTTGCTGATTTTGGCCTGCTGGGAGCGGTCTTTGTGCCGGTCTTTATCTTTGTCCTTGTGTTTATCTGAGTCTCTGTCCCGGTCTCTCCGGTCCCGATCCTTCTCTGGCGTCCTCACAACTTCCTCCTTTGATTTTGTCGATAAAGACTTGCCACTCTCTGACAGATAGCTCTTCTTCTCTTCTAACAGCAGCTTCAGATTGGAGCTCGAGGAAGTCCCATCTTTTATTTTATCTCTCTTTTTCCTGTCGCAGTCCTTTTCTTTTGAGCGATCAGACTTACTATGATCTGTGGTCTTCTCCAGAGGTTTTCCTTTCTTATCAGAGTTTGTTCGCTCCTTTTCTCTGTGATCCCCAACACTATACTCTCTGTCCTGCCTCTCTCTATCAGACCGTTTGTCAGCCTTATCTTTATTTTTCCTGCTGTCCTCGTGCTTTTTTGTTGTGGATAAAGATTTCAGTTTTTCATTCTCCTTGTAGTTTTTATCTCCAGGCGAGTGGGAAGAAATTGCTGCCGCTCTTTCTTTTTCCTTCCAACGATCCACCGAGTTCTGCGGTTCGGCTTTGTCAGAGTGCTCCGTTTTAACCCTTTTCTCCTTGTCGGGATGCCTTTTCTCCATTTTTTCTGAGTCCTTCTCCTTTCCTGGGAGCCTCTTGTCAGTTTTCTCGCGTGAGCTCCTTTCAGAGGGCTCCAGCTGTTCTTGATCAGCTGTGATCGCGCTCACGGGTTTCTCCTCCGTCTCCTCTTTCATGCTGTTGCTGCTCTGCAGCGTTTCCTCAGGAATCCGCCCTGAGCTGTGGCAGTCGGCTCTCTCGTCACGCTCACTCGGCTTTGAATCCTTTACCTTCTCGTCTTTACCGGAGGCCTCCTTCCGCTCCTTCTTCACGGCCTTGTCTTTCTCTCGCTCCTCTCTCTGCCTCTTTTCTTTGCTGCTCGTGTGTTTCTCCTTCGTGTTTCTCTCATCTTTGACAGGAGACGAATCGGAGGTCTTCTGAAGCAAGCTATTGTCTTCACCTTCCTTCTTCGCTGGAAGAGATTCATCGGTCTCATCACTCTTGAAAAAATTTTCTTTCCAGAACTCTCTGTCAAACTCCAAATTCCTGTGGCTGTCTTTCCTGGCCTCCTTCTGCCTGTGGCGGCTTCGCTCTGCCTCGTACTCCCTCCTGTGTTTGTCTTTCTCCTTGTGTTTAAGCTTATGCTTCTTCACTACTTTGCCGTCTAAGTCTGTCTTCCGTAAGGCACCTTCAGCGCTGTCTATACTGTTTCCTATGCTGCCGTCTTTGTAAGGACTCGAGCGGCCGTCGTCGCCGTCCACGCTGGAGTCTTTCTGTTGGTGTTTGCTCTTTTCCTTGTGCTTGCAGCCCTTGGTGCTCGAGCCTTCAGTGCAGTAGTCTGCGTCTGTGTAGTGGTTGTATTTGACACCGTCCACCGGACATGAGCTGTCGCTGATGGATATGCACATCTTAGTATTTTCCTGCTTGAGTGGCGTTTGTTTATCTGTCAGGCTGTGGTTCAGTTTCGGAGACTTTATGGACGACAAATGGAAGAGGTGGACGGATGAGTCGTCTTTAGGACTGAAGGACATCTTGAAGGAGTCTTCCTCACGACCCTTTTCCGAGCTCTCGGACACAGTTGCGAGAGAGAGGACCAATGTTTTGCTGTTCTCCTTCCCGTCCTCTTGGTTCTCCTTGTTTTTATTCTGGCTTTTGCTCTTCCTCTTCACTTTGCCCTTGTCCTTGTCCTTTTGCTCGGCGTTCTCCTTTTTAGACCTTGTGTCCACCTTGACACTCTCCGAGCTCTGAGAGCAGGTGGGCGAGTTCCTTTTCTCCGGGAGGCTCTCCATTTCATCGCTGGAGGTGTCCGAGCTGCAGTGCACGCGAGACGTCTTCTGCTTTTTTGACTTTGAGGACGAATCCCCTTTGCCACTCTGCTTTCCTGCCACATGATTTCTCTCTTTTTCCTCTTTCTCCCGCTGTCGTAGTTCCCTCCGGAGGATGTGTCTGTCGTTAAGGGCTTTACTGAGATCCTCCTCCTCCTCCTCGTCCTTGAACTCGTACTCATCCAGCCCTGGCACGGAAGACGACGGTTTTGTGGCTGGTTTGCCGTCTGAGTCCTTTTCAGTATCAGAGTCTTCCATGTTGTCATCCACACTGGATGGATTAACAGATGGCGGGTCTTCAGACTCTGCAGAGAAGAAAGGATCAATGTTAAACTTGTTATAGTTTCATACAAACACAAGCAGTGACTCAAGACTACATGGTGAAGTACTAACCTAAATAAAATGCCTACATACAGATCAATAAATAAAACATACAGCGAGGTTAAGAGAGTCCTGCAAACGTGTGTAAACATGCTGTTTGCTGCAGAAATAAGAACCTCCAGTAATATCTCAACATTTGACTTTAAATACAAGGTCAGCCAAAGACTCGAGCATTCTCCGCATACCTGACGAACTGTCGTCTTGGTCCGACAGTGGCACCTCGCCCTTTAATAGCTGTTCCAGCTCTTGCGAGTCGGCCACGTCCACCGGGCGCTCGCCGCGCTTGTTGGCCTGGAAAGCGTTTCCACCGTGGCGAAGCAGCAGTTTCACAATCTGTGTGAAAGATTACGAGAATTAAGAACAAACATCAATGCAGCGGGACAGAGAAAGACTTAAAGTTTGATTTATAATTGTGATAAAGACTTGTCTGCAGAGACAATTTACTGTAGCGTGGAAACACTTTGATTTGCACAAATTGATGAATGTAATATTTTGCACACAGTGCTCAGACTTTTGGTGGAGATAAATCTTCCATCTGATTCTGATGCAGTTGTGTACGAGAAGACATCTTTTGTGACGAAACTGAAGTTCAAGATATTTTCTATTTCCAAACGTTTTTTAGTTTAAGGTATGTCCAGAGTTATGTCTGGATTATTATAACCAATTATTTCCCAGCACTCAACAGTCTACTGCTTTTCCAGTCAAAGAGTGAAAGTCATTTTCAAGCGAATGAAAAACTCCACCGTGCCTGTGGAATTTTTGGGTTAGAGTCGATTATGCTAACAAGAAGGGCAATGGTGGGAGGCTTCTTCTGGAGCCGGCTCATTACAGCCATAAAGATCTTCAAAAGGTTCGTGTCACCTTTACTGAGGCCTTCAGGAATATTTCCAAGGTACAAAAGGTAAAAGAAAAATCAGATTCCAGGTCAAAGACATCTGAGAAGTGGCTGGAAATGACTCACTTCCTTTCAGAAAGCCACAAACATCGACTTTGTTTAATGGAATTTGAGCACATCATATTTTTTTGTATTTTATGTGACGTGCAGCACTCACCACTGACTTTTTACAAAGTTATGTCACTCAAGATTACACATACATGTGCAGAGTCATTTACTGTGCTGCAAATTTGAAGTGAGGCTCTTACGTCTTTATGCCCGCTGCTCGAGGCGTCGTGGAGCGGCGTGTCGTCGTCCAGACCTTGCGTGTTCACCTCTGCACCTGCTGCTATTAAGACCTTGGCCACATCGTAATAGCCGAGATTACAGGCTTCATGAAGAGGAGTCCAACCTGGAGAGAAAACGCAATTTATTTAATTTGACCTATTTTTCCATCGTGTTTGTGTCACAGTAAAAATATAAAACAACACGTGCACACACTGTAGCAACAAGCACGCGGATGTCTGTTATCTCATCACCTCTGAATAAGCACCTGTTAATCACGTTATTAATAGCTTCCATACAGATTTAATGAAAGCTGTTAAACGATTGACTCCCGGGGGCATTGTACCTGCAAAGTCTTTGACGTTGACATCAGCTCCCAGGCTAATGAGCTCTTTAACTTGCTTGGCGTCTCCCCGGATGGCAGCCATGTGAAGGGGGGTCTCCCCTCGCTCGTTCCTCTTGTTGACCTTGTCCTTCTGTCGAGACGAGGCGCTGCTGGGGACCTTCTTCTGCACAGGGGTCGTTTGTGAGGGGTGACTGGGAGTAGAGTCTGGACACGGGCAGAGAGGAAAAAGCACTTAATTGGCGCTTGAGGCAAAAGGCTGTCACAGGTTGAGACAATGACCTGCAATGATGTGCAAGGCACTGGATTGAGCAACCACAGTGAAACTGGTTTTACTGGGAACTTGCAAGTACATGCGTCAGTGTGTGTTTCAGTTGATATTCATTAAAGGGACAGTTCAAGATTTTGGGAAATAAGCTTGTTTGCTTTCTTGCTCAGTTAGATGAGTTACAGTAGCTCTGAACATTTTTCTTCACGATACATTCGGGTGACCCGTTCAAAAAAAGCTACGGCTCTCTTTACACTCAAGAACAGCTGTTAGGGCTGGCATACTCTCTGTGGAAAGACCGGAGATCCATGCTGAAGAGGATCCAGAGCTGGACCTAAGACGACCAGAGGATATCAACCTTGTATATTGTGAGCCGCTGTAACAAGTGAATTTCCCCGGTGTGAAATCAATAAGCATAAAGGATCTTATCTTATTAAAGATACAGCCAGCAGCTGGCCAGCTTAGCTTAGCATGAAGACAGGAAACCGGAAAACAACTAGCCTATCTCTGTCTAGAGGCTACAGAATAAAAACAGTATCACACCAAACCTGCTGGACAAAAACAAATTCTCATTTTTCACTTCAGTTTTAGTAACAAATGGATTAAAAAGGACAAACGAGAGAGAACATTTTAATTAGCGACCTTTAGGGGTGCTTTGAGCTAACTGGCTGGCATGAGAGAGCTCATTTCCCAAAATGTCAAACTGTTCCTTGAACGAGCGAGGCAACGGATTGAGCAACTGCAGTGACACTGGTTTTACTGGAAATCTGTGCTCACATGTGTCTGTGTATTATTTACAAAAATGACCTCAGTCTGTCAACAATATCACAGAAACAGCACACAGAGAAACTTTCCTTCCTCTTCTCAAACAACCTCGACGCTCAGAAGACACACCAGAGATTAAATATACCGCGAGCCTGTGATGTTAAAGATGTGGTTCAGGTGCACCAACCTGGACTGTTGGCAGTCATCTGCATTAGGAGAGCCATCTGTTTACGCTCTGACAGAGGATACCCAAACAAAAGGTTGGCCTGGGACTTCTTGCCCCCTGCCTCCTTTTTCACCTTCTTCTTGTCCGGTCCATCTTTATCTGCAACAAAACCGAGAAAGAGATTTTAGAGAACAGCCCAAAAATAAAGAAGAAGAAGCAGAACACAAAAAGAGTCCAGTTTCAATTCAAGCAGCAATTTCATCGTCACAGTGACGCCGGTTTTCCTCCTTCCCTTGTATCTGCACGTGAAGAAACAGATGACAAGCATGAGGTTTGAAAAAACAGAAAAGGGGCTAAAAAATAAGAGACAGCATTCTCTAAAGCCAGCCAAGTGCAGATGGCACTCCTCGAGCCAACCCTCCCTCCCTCCCCCAAACATCCCCACAGTCTCCGTCGGCCGGTTGTTACTAAACACAGACATGCGTGAGCTGTAACAGGGGCGGATGCAGAGCGGAAAACACACACACGTGCATGTGTGCGTGTGTGTTTACAGCAGCATAGTGTCGTAAAAAAGTGGGTGACTTGTAGAAGACACGGAGAGGGGTGGGTGGGTGGGTGGGGGGGGCGCGAGGCTGAGGATCGGGCTGCAGCGATTACCTGCGTATATCCTGCAGGGAGGCACTAATCTCTCTCCCCAGGTCTCACTCGACTGGCCTGGGTCTGAGTCATCTACAGTGCAAAGCAGAGAGGATGGGGAGAGGGGAGAGGGAAGGGTGGAAGGGTGGGAAAGCACTGCATTAACGCTCACTCTCTCTCTCTCGCTCACTCTCTCTCTCACCCCCGTCATCTCACATGTGCTCAAATACAAAACAGGCACACCACGCACAGATTATGAGTCATGGCAACACAGGAGAGACAGGAGATCCGATCCGACGTGGAGTCATTACTTCCCTGACTCCTGACCATGGGAGCTGAGAGGCGCTACAGGGAAAAGGGCTGCCGGGAAAGGGAAAAGCCGCCCTCCCTCCCTCCATGCTAGTTTAGCTTTATAACCTGCGCAACATAAATCAAACCGTGAATTCAAAATTGATGGTTGTCGTCTGTGAGAGTGACGCAGAGGACCACACAGAGAAGATTGCCGCTCTACAGAGGAGATGAAGGCGATTCTGCCGGACCTGTAAAACGCATCACTGTACGTCATCTACTGTAATTACGGCCGTGCAGTGCAGAAACCTATTTTCAGCTCTCAGATCTGATGTAAACATAGAGTTAAAACCTGCAGCTAGAATCAGAGAAGCACGAACAGCCCATTTACACAAGTAAGAGGCTTCAAGTTCAGCATCGTCATCGTCTTATGACTGCATGAGCAACATGAGCCTTAAAGGAGGAGAAATCTGTTCTTCATTTTAATATTTATGTTTTAAATTTAAGTACATAAAAACACCAAAACAAACAAAGTGTTAGCACTCAAAGTTCTGACTCTTCTCAGCCCAAAGCTCACCGCTTCCTACCGAAGACGCACATCTTTAAGAACAGGTCACAAATATACGGATAGTGTATATATGTGAGGTGTAATACAGTTCTCCTCAAGGAGCTGACACTAGTTTTTAGCTCACTTCATTTGATTATTCTCAGTGGTGGATTAATTCACATTTGGTTTCCTTAGCAGCAGGATGGTGTATGTGCAATTAACTCAAAATAAACTACAGTGTTCAGAATAATGAAGAAACAGTGTAAGAGTGTGGCTCACTGGTGTGTTTCATGGATTTTGGACAATCTTAGAAGCATTGGCTACGGTCTGATGACGAGCTATCCCAGCCAATTTTTGTCGCCAGTGGCGATCTGAATAACGGATACCCGGGCCTAGGCTTCTGATTCCACGTGGTGCTCATTGGTTACAGTCTGATTAGCAACTTGAGACACCAGAAAGGAAGTGAGAGACTTCTTTCACGAGATAAATGTTTTTAAGAAAGCACTAACAGCTAAAGCATCGTCAGGTGATCGCCGATGGGTTCCCAGATTCCACTTCAGCCAATGCTTTCCGCCTCTTTTGCTCAGGCCGTTTGCCTGCACGCAGACAAAGCCAGCTAAAACATGATCATGTTCGGACATACTTGGATTACGAACAAACAACAGATGAGAAGACCAAAAGCTTGTCCTCCGTCTTTAGATTCTGCATTCAGGTGCAGATATCTGTTTTTAGAGATTAGTTTGGAGCTGCATCACAAAGATTAAATAAACTTTGGCTACACAGATGTGTTGGCAGATCAGATCATTGTTGGTTTTGGTCTCTTCATGTGAAAACAAAATATTCAGCATCAGCGCATCAGGAGCTGGAGCTCAATCTACTTTTGATGCCACAGGAGGGATGTGGCTAAACGATGGCCGTGTTCCCATTTCTTTTTCTCACCATACAACTTGATTTATATCTCATTATTCAACACAACCGGCCACAGCTGCCTCTGCATCGTCAGACTTGGATCTTGTTGTCAAACAAGTTGAAACCTTTTGACCTGAAGTGAGCACCTAAAGAAAATGATTCAACAACGGGCCACCAGGAGGCAGTGCGACAACATGGCAGTCCGCCAGCAGCGTGGCTGTTTGAAAAGAGGAGCAGGGAGGAGCAGCAACCACTCTTACCGGTGTCGGAGTCTCGCTCCTCGGTCCGGAGCGGACTGGCAGTGAAGGAGAGCTTGCGCTTCATGGAAGACTTGGCTTTCCCTTCCTTCCCCAGCAACTCACTCCGGTCCAGCTTCGGAGTTTTGGTGAAAGGGGACAACTTGTCTTTGCTCTGTTGGAGAACAGAAATTCACAGTCAAACACAGCAGAGGAGTGGCCTTATCTGTGAATTGTGTGTGTGTGTAAACAATACAGTCAGGACAGGAAATAAACTGTTAACTAGCTTGACAACAAAAGGCTGAACTTAGCGTCAGGATTTAGTCTCATCTGAAAGATTACCTGTACAATAACGACAAGGTGCATATGATTATATTGCAGGCTGTGTTTGTCTCTGAACATTTGCCTACATGACTCAATAAAATGTTACCAAGGCAGGGAGGTGTCTGCCAAGTGAAGAGCAAAAGATCAGGAGTGACTTAAAAATACAGAAGAGAAAGATATTGTAACGATGTTAGTGAGAGCTTCGACTCCTCGATCGCCGTTAAATATTTATGAGATGAATCGAAGTCAGAGTGACTGAAAACTGACGTTGGAGCACAGTTCACGTTATCGCACAAAAAAGAGGATTTGAAAATAAGTAAAACAAACATTGCTACAGCTCCAGTGTCACAGACGCTTTGCAGGTCTAACACAGCTGAGTAACCAGTCCATAAAGAAACCTTCGACACAGACCAGATTTATTTCAGCATGCTCTGCACTTAAATACACATATTTATATGTATGTCTATCTGTACACAGTAGTTTAATGTGTATGTCTGTGATGCGTTCTGTGTGTGCCGGAGCTGATTTCAGCCATTCTAGTAGCGTGACGTCGGGCTGCCAAAAGTTGGAGCTGGCTCAACTTCTTTGTCGCAGGTCGCTGCGTTTTTTGGCGTACACTCCTGCGGCCTGCATCACCACAGCCAAACGGCACCACTCAAATTAATGTAAAGACCTGCGTTTTTGCTGCAGCACCTGATCCTGTCCGAATGCACCCTATTGTTAGCAGTTGTTTTCCTTCAGATGTGTGTATAAATGCCTCTGCAACATGTAGACAAACTCATCGCAGTGCTCCAATACTGTGATTTGATCATCACCTCTGATCTAACAACGGACCAGAGCCGCTCAGTGAATATTTACTCATTCGCTGAGCTCTTCTGATGCACGTTTAACTACAACACACTTAAACAATGTGTAGTATGCAAGTCACAGCCCTGTACTGGTGTACGGACTCTACTTATTTATCACTCTCTCCACAAATGAGAGAAACAATCCGTCTGCTTTTATATTTAAGGCTGAAGAGCTTCTCATCCTCACGCTCTCTCCGACTTTTAACGCTGCCAGACACTTCAGCTTTGCACAGCTGGCATATTGCTTCACTGAGATCAAAGAAGCGCCACACTGCAGACATTTTTCCTCCTGCCAGAAATGTATTTTACTGCAGCAAAGTGCAGCTCACTAAAGTACTGGTACTGAAAAAAAGCTTTGTCTGCAGATCAGAGTGCAAGAACCCAGTAACAGGAACTGTGAGGCACTTTGATAGTACAGATATTACTGGTGTAATGTTTAAGCCCTGATGCAGTGGGTAGCATCATGACTGGAGCGATTTCCTCATCACCACCTCCAACAGAAGTTCAGTACGATTTTAAATAATCCTGATAACCTCTACATGCTCGTGCAAATTCATTTTTAATTTTTAAACAAATGGTGGGAGGGAGCAAATGTAACATTTTTGGGTCTTTAATGTGGCAGTTGTGTTTTTAAGCTTAGTTATGATCCAGACTTTGTTCATCAAAGAAAATTAACTAATCCCCGACTCCACCTTGACTCCACCTCTGCTTTGTTTATTTCACGTGCCAGCTTCTAAATCTGACTCACACTTTGTGAAATAGTGGCACGAAGAAGTTTAATTTGCGTTGATATTTTGAGAGTGGGCTGGTATCGATAAAGTCGGTTAATCGGCGTAATAAAAAGTTATTTCCTGATTGTTTCACAGTGGTTACGTTCAGCACAAATAAACACACTATTACACAGTCCTGCTGTGATTCGCCTGATCCTTTCTGAACGTACCCTAACACTGGATCCGCTAACATTACCATTAAGTCACAGGTAAGACGACTTGCGATCCAAAATTTCACATTTTACAGTTTTTAATTTTGCTTCAAATGTGGACAAGCAGTCCCTAAAACAATCAGAAAAATCAGAAATATGAACATCTACAATCCCATGACAACGCCATCCGCTGATAAAGACTATGTTATATGATCTCCATCTTCTAAAAGATTATTCTGACAATCTAGAGCTTCGATTTAGGATCTGATTTGTGCCACGTGTGTGGTTTAGATGAAAATTAAGAGCCAACATTTCATGGAGCTTTTCGCCCGTTGAACACTGTCGGAGGGCGCAGTGAGTAAACACAAAAATAAATCTGTTTCTTGCTCGTGTTCAGTCCTAGTCTGTGTCGGTGTGCTCACATACCTTCTTCCCCGCCTGCTTATCCACCATGGCTCCATCTCTGTCGCTCCCAGGTTTGGCCATGGTGCGGCACCTGACTAGCTGTGACAGCTACAGCACAGCAGGTTCATCATGCACCTGGAGACAGAAAACAACGGCATGAGATGCGTTTCAACATTTCAATTGCACCACGAGACACTGGCAAGATGAAGGAGGCACGTTTAAATTCACAGAGAGTGTTTACAGGTCGGGCTTTCAGGGAACGTCTGCACCACAGAGGAAACAAGAGCTGAGTAAAGAAAGGTCACCGAGCCCCAGAGTGGAAGAGTGGCAGCGTATGAAACAGAGTCTAACTCAGCTGTGTTTCAGGTTGTCGAGTGGATCTGCAATCTGGGATTTTTATTGAAGTTTCCATTTCGCGTATTGAGACTGACCTTAAAAATCAAGCAGGAAACAAAAGACACAGGACGGCATGAATCACGGCTTTAGGGACTCTCAAAAAAAGTTCAGCGTGTTGTCACTTTATACGGCCTACTCATCAGTACGATCGAGCTCCCCTCTGATGTGGTTTTCTCTCAGTGTAGTAACACATGCAGCGGAGTCAATGGGGGCACTGTGGGCGTCCTCAGGGACTGGAGAAAGTGTAACGCCCAGCTGAACATGCGCATCAAACCCACATGGCATGTGTCAGTTATCGTGTCACATGAAGAGCTCAATCACGAGTCACAAGACGCTTCTTCTCATGTACTTTCAATGAACTCTCCCGGCTCTGTGCTTTCTCTTTTTCTTACAAAATGCATCAGATTCCACAGAAACGCTCGTCCCAATGAAACTCCTGCAAACCGTAACATCTATAATAAAAAATCTGAGAGACACTGATAAGTCGTGACGCTGCATCTTAAAAAGAAAGGGGGGCAGCCCCTGTTACTCAATATGTGTCCAATTACAACTCAGCTATAATCTACACAGTAATCCTTTAAATTTACCAAGAAATTCACACAGAAAACAGGAAGTCACCCAACAGAGAAGAGTGAAAATTGTCACATTCATTCGGGGGATTTCTTACAAACAGAAGAACGTTTTCTATCAGGCATGAGTTCTGTTATATCAAATTATGAAACAAATCTCTGCTTTTCATGTTTTTTCACCGGTTCCTGCTGCTCAAATGAGATTATCAGCCGTCTTCTTTGTCCTCGAGGATGGTAAATTGCGTATTTTTGCGGGTGTAGATGAAAAAGGACTTTAAATTTAACATAATTTAGCTGAGGACAAAAAGAAAGTGACATATCATATTGAAGAAGCTGGAACTGTCAAATATTTAACATACTTTAAAAACACACCAATCTCTCAACCCATTTTACCTTGTAAGATTTCCTAAAAACATCCATCTACATGCACCGTTTATAACTGCACATTCCCTGTCATTTGGGTCTTTGCGGCTACAAAATAATTATCCTGTGAGGCCAAGCTACACACCACACTATCCTATATGGAGAACATGTTCGGTTAACGGAAAGCACACACACGTTTCAGTAGCTTCTTGTCAACTCCCGGACTAAAATGTGAAGCTTATAACCTGAGAATCAGCGGCACGCGATACCGCGCAGACAGTACGATCAATCGATGCCGACGTATGAAACAGAAACAGGCTTACATCATAACAGACTGCAGACACTGAATTATGAGACGTCATCAAGACAACAGGCACATTCTGGTATTTCGTACAAACCACCTTCACGTGGGCCAATTATGTGGCGTGACGAGAATTTATGTGAAAGCCGCAAGTCTTACAACTTTAAGCAGCTAAAGCGCTCCGAGACCGAGGCATTAACGGAGCGACCTGTTCTGCTGTACAGTAAGAAAAGACAAGAAACTGCTACAGTAACCTTTTCCATGGTTTCACTTTCTTAAATGAAGAGGCTTCTTAAATGTTCTGCTATTTTCAGAATATGAGATCTTTGTAACGTTTTGTATACAGCACGTTTATTGAAGCAGAAGTCCATGAATTCATTTATCAATTTGTCTTTTTTTTTTCTTTCCAGTAGTGAAAACACCAAAACTTCCTCTGATTCCAGTTCCTTACTTGTCAATATTCACTCCTTTATACCAATAAAAGTCAAACAGCGTCGAGTTTCAGACTGTTGCTGATGTTTTGACTGCGGCAGTGCGGGCTGCGTGCAGCAACCTGCAACAGCGAAGTTGGTCAAACCCCCGTGGTCAGCCTGAACTATCACTGAAACTGAGATTATCGAGGTGGATTCATGGACTACACTCAGCATCTAAATCTGAGTCCCACCCGCAATTTACGCTGCAAAATAGTGACAAGAAGAAGTTTAATTTGGTTTGTGTCCGGTGGTCTGAGAGCACTGGTTGAGAGACAAAGACAGCGAATGAGAGTGAGCGAGTCTCGGCCTCGATAGAGCCGATTAATCAGCAAAATAAAAAGTTTTTTCTTGATCGTTTCACAGTGGTTATGTTCAGACAGACCGCCAGCAGCCCCATCACACACCGCCACACAACCCTGCGGTGGTTCGCCACAGCGCCTGATCCTGTATAGATACCCTTAACAATGACTAAGCCAAACTGGCAACATTACAACCACTGCCTCGGGTTAATAATGCAGGATTTACTCGTTGTCACTGTTGATACACTAAAATACTCAAATGTAAGTCAACATCAACGTCGATGCTTCGTCAATTGCTGTTTTCCAAGGTCGACAATTTGAGTCTGACGCAATTTTCGCTGCGCGAGAGAGACAGAGAGGGAGAAAGCTTACGAGAGAGAGAGACAGTGAATGAGAGTGAGCGAGCGCCGGCCTCGATAAAGCCGATTAATCAGTGGAATAAAAAGGTTATTTCCTGATCGCAGCAGTGCCTCACCTGCGGCAATTCACTGCTTGATTTGAAGAAGTCACCTCGAGCTCTGGGAAATTAATTATTAGGAAATGGCGAAGAAGGCTCATCACAACTTCCCAAACAATCAATGAAGGAAACAAAACTGCTAATAAATTTATAATGAAAATAACTTAAATGAGCTCATGTAATTTTGTTCTGTGTAACTGAATATGCATTTAATCAGTGATATAATTGAAATATGCATCACAAGGCTATTAAATGATTTGATCTTTATTAGACAGTGGGACACGTTAAAAGGTCACACGTCATGTCCTTTTTCAGACACAGTCCAGTCGGATTTGTTTTCAGCAATAAATCATCATGAACGAGACGACTAGACGTCTCAAAAGGGATCCGACGTTTTGTTTCTTTACACCGTTCTCTGATCCTGAGTAATAGCAGAGTGTTGACAGGTATCGTTTCTGTTTTTTCGTTTTTTTTCCAGCCGTGCTGCTCAGCTGAGGCCAGTGAGAGGTCCCTCATTAGTCAGCAGATAGCAAGTATGCAGCAGCACCGTCATTCAGGCAGCTGAAAGGAGGAATTGAGCAGCCCACAGTGAACATGTTGGTGTAAAGAGGCGAGTATATTGGGGGGGTATTAAAGCAGTATGAACAGCCCGGGACCAGACCAGAAAACAAACGCTGACAGGACTCCAATCTGGCCCAGCGACGAGGCGAAGAGGGTGTGACTATAATTACAGAGGTATTTGGGCTCTCGCCAGTTTGGCATTTGGATTCACTGCGTTTCATGAGCAGCTCAGGGCTGCATAAGCCCCTGCAAGCTACGCCGTTAACCTTGGGCTGTTTCAAGTCTAGATTAAACCCTGCCACGATGACTAGTGCAGTTCAGAGAGAGACTAAAGCCGAGATTAGTCTGACGTTGGATCCCTCTCAGTGAAAGCAGCGATAGCAACAATTACCTAACCCACTTATCTCCAATGAAACAGACTATCGAAATGCAAAATCACGACTGTAAAAGTACTACAGAGAGGGATGTGACACCACAGTCACTCAGGGTGGCTGGTTCCCTCGGCCTCAACATCAGGGATGTGGTAAATAATTCAGCAGCCGAGGAGAAGACGCTGAAATATACTAGAACTGCAACTAATGACTGAATCCTTAGTGAGTCAGCTGCCAAGTATTTTCTCCACTAACAGAACAAACATTTTGTCCATAAAATGTCAGAAAATAGCCAAAAATAATGACTCGTTTAACAGTCCTGAAATATTCAGTTTCCCATGAAACAGGAAAACAGGGGAGAGCAGCCACACTGGAGATGCTGCGAGCAGAGGGCGGTCAGCATTTTTGCTTAAAACACAAAGCAACATAGTTTCAGATCAATTTTCAGTCACTCAACCTCTTAAACTGTTTTCAATTAATGGACTTGTGCTCGCCTCTCGCACAAAGTCAGCTGTGATAGACTCCAGCCTCACCGTGACCCTGATCAGGATAAACAGTAACAGATAATGGATGATGGATTTGTCCACTGACAGAAAACGAACGCAATTATTTTTCATTTTAAAGCAAAAATGCTGAATATTCCTGATTTTTGAGCTTCTTAATTGTGAACATTTTCTGTTTTTTTTGTATCATGTGAAACCTGATTTAATATTTAATATTTTCAGCACCACTCCCCTCACAACCATGTTCTCAAATGCTGCCAACAAGTTTAAATACTTGAACAGTAACAGAACAATATTTTACAGCTCTTTTATTGACAGATTTCTTTTTTGTCTTTTCGGTTTTTGCAAATTTTGTCTCACATTTTACTAAAATAATCAGCCATCTACAGAACTTCTTTGTATTATTATTTCAAGTAAGTCTCTTGTCTTTAGCACAAAAATGGAGATTAATACAGATTAATCGTTCCAGGTCTACAATCTTTTTGTCCGGATCACTGGAAATATGACTCCGTTTGCTATGTTTCCACGTTATTTTATTTTTATTTATTTCAGTGGACGGTCAGAACATCTTAACCATCAGGGCTGATGGATGTGAATTCTAAATATAACACAGTTTATAAATTATCCTCTTTAAGCCAGGACACGTCAAACCATGCTAAAAGAGAAATATGGGTCTGACCTGTTCAAACTCTAAATATTCACCTGCCCTGCCTGAACTAAGTCGGTGAAATCCCGCGTTAAGTGTGCTGGCTGCACCGCTGGTTCTTCTGAGAAGCAGATGTCTCTGTATTTATTTATAACCTGGTGTGTTCCTGCACTTTAACTCTGCTGGTTCCTGACGAACAACAATAACAACCATTTCCCTGTAGTGCTGGAGCATGTTGGCCCTGACAGCAGAGCGGGGCTGCTTCAGTGCATGTCCTTGCGTGAGTGTAGTGGTTTGGGGGTTTGAAGAGATGGTGGGGGGAGAGGCCGTGGCGGCGGCAGTGGTGGTGGTGGTGGTGTAGCTGGGGTAAGATGAAGTGCACACACAGTATAGTAACCTGATCCACAGACTGCAGGATGGGACAGGGAGGGAAGAGGGCTAAGAATAGCACTGAGCTTGATACACAGAGTGCAGAGTACGCAGCCGCCGCCACCACCAACACCACCAGCACCAGTAACACAGCAGCAACAGCAGCGGCGGCAACATTACTCCACTACAGCTTGCAGAGTACTGCCTGCTGTGAGCTCTCACACACACCATGTGGAAAATACATGTGATTTTCCTCTTGTTCTCCCCATGTGGCTGCACTTACATCTGCGCACATACAAAGGAACCTACTGGAAAACAAGCTGTCAGTGTATCGCCGTGTTTAAAATGTTTCACGTCGCGAGAAATAAAAACCAAGCGGACTATTTTCATAGAACGGGAGGCAGGCGAACCCTGTAACGCGCTAAAAAGGAGACGCTGCGACAGTAAACAGCCGGTCACGTGGTCGCGGTCCTGTATGCTGTCAGGCTAAATGATGGGGGAGGTCTCTCTCTCTCCCCCTCTCTCTCTCTCAGCTGCGCATCCACTCCCTGCCTTCGTCTCCTCCTCCTCTACCGACTCCCTAATGAGTAGCAGGACAAAGCCAGGCACAAAGGCCCGATTACGGAGACTACAGGAGAGAGGGGCAGAAAAGGCAACAATAAACCCAGCAAAGAGCCAGCCATCTTCAACATCATCACACACGCAGACTAACAGCAGACACTGTTATGGTACAGACAAATTCATGTGCCTGAAATATGAATAAATACCTCACAGTATGTGCACTAAATCTAGAAATATCCTATCTAATTATCTTCCTGTTAACGAAACAAAAAGACATGCCAGTAACCAAAATTATTGTTGAAATGGTGGAAAATTGGTTAAATTTAATTAAATATCAATTTATTTATGATGTAAAAACACTAAAAAATGTTCTGGTTCAGGTTATTTTTAATGTTATAGGTTAAACATTGAGTTTTTTGGCTGTTAAACATTAAATTAAACATCTGGTAACTTGTGGTGCTGCTACTGACGGAGCAAAATATGCAATTACAAAAAGAATACTGGATTAATTACTCATAGTTTGTCCAGCAGTAACCCTGTAGTAACATGTAAACCAGACAGTTTTGTCGTGATGTATAGAATAAATCACTATAACTGCACAAAATCACCTACACACAATAAAACAAGCCTTGTTTACTGGCGTTATTTAGCCGCATTCATGCGACCGTCTACCAAATTCAAGAGTGCAGCTCTCCTCCTTCAATCACTGGGTCGTCTGAACTCGAAGGCATCGCTCGACGTGGACAAACAAACAGCAAGTGACACTGGAGGCCTCAAGGCGTCTGTTCACCTCTCGCTACCCTAACCCCAGACAGACAAAACACGCCGCCTCCAACCAGAAAGCGTCTGGCCTTCGTTGCTGTTGGTCGTTGTGTTGCATAAACGAGCTGGTCAAGTTCCTGAGAAAAGGAGAGGTGCTGAGCTCTGCTTCTGTGTCTCAAGCATATTTCAAAATCACGCTACTTTGGCAAAAATGCGACACATTTTCTGGTTTATGTCATAATAATTTTAAGTATTAAGCTGTTAAAACCCAGACAAAATGTACTTTCTGTGTCCTAAATGTGTATTCTTATATAAGATTGAGTGCTGAACTGTTTCGCAGCCTTAAAAGCTTCCATAAAAAAGACAGGAATAGCCCTAAATTTACAAGGCAGAGGCTCAGGGCACGGCTCAAACCAACAGCCTCGTAAAATAGCTAATGTTTGTACACGAGAGGCGCAAATAGGGTTAACTTTACTGGCAGGAGGATGAAGCTCGGCCCACTGACACACGCCCATTAAATTGGTCCGACTCAGAGAGCTGCCGCCGCTCCATATGTAGGTTAATGATAAGATACCCAAGAAACGGACAAGAACAATGAAGCCTTTTCTGCTGCACATGGGTTAAAAAAGGGAGGGGAGAGGGAATGGGGGAGGGATTAGAGGAAAGGTTAGGACCTAGGCGTGGATCTTGTTCTTATTTCCAACACAGCGTCTAGTTCACATGACTGAGCCAAACACTGGGGGGAGTGTGGCTGTTCAACTTTCAAGGAAACTTCAATACCAACAGCAGAAATTCAGTAGAAGCGCAGATTAAAACTCTGAAGCTCGCCGCGCTCATTTCATTTCATTTGTCCGGTAAACAAAAGCTTAATTTCTCGAAGACTGATCGGTTTTCAGCTCCTGCTGACAAGAACAAGTGCAGCAATAAGATGTATGACTCCAAACAGCAATTTCTTATCTTTCACACCTGGCAATTTAATAAAACGCCTGTCATGTTTTCCCCCCGGAGCCACTTGCATGACTAAAAAACAAAAACACATCAGCAACTACAAGGAATCGTCGAGGAAGTTAATATGAGCAACTAGTGGGCCTCCGTCTGAAAAATAACCAGTGGAGGGAAACGCTGTGTCACTTTTCATTATGACACTCAAGACGTGACTCCATCTTCGTCTGCCACATCCTATTTAGGCTCGATGAGACGTCGATACCATCGCAGGCTCGACACACAGCTGCCTGAGCTATGCCAAAACCACAGCCCTGCCAGAGAGTGAAGCTTTGCCATGAAAGGTTGACACAGCACCTCTATCTTCAGACTGGGAGGAATACGCAGCCAACGCAGCAAACAGAGTGTTTGATCAACAGTCGTGCCGCATGATTTAGTAGCAGTTTCATTTTTATGTCTTCGGTGTGAGTGGAGGCAGTTAAGATGGTGCAGATAAACAGGCCGTACTGTTTACAGAACACACTCAGCACGTTAACCACTACGACTTTATGGTGCACATTAATGATAATAAAGTAAAGCAGGCTGAACTTCTCTCCGTGTTCTTGTTGCTCATCGGTACTCTGCCAATAAACGTGTACTTTCACCATCAGGGAAGATTTTATTTACAAATTTTAGCTGGTACTTTTATAAAGAAATACTTCATTTGTTACACAGCTTTAAAGACATTTTACTCTGGGACTGCAACTTGATTAAGTGACTGATATATTGGAAAACGTCACAATGTTTTTATTTATTAACAAATCTATAAACACTGCAGTCTTGACGTACAGGGAAAGAGAAAAATACAACCCATGTTCCCTAGTCATACACTGACAGTATAAAGAATGGACGACATATACGCGATGTCTCCCGCGACTCTGAAGCTAAAAATGTGACTCTGGCCAGCATGTATATTCATATGCATATCTCTATAGTGATTTTTGTTCTGTGTCGGGGAAAAGATCCCAGGCACTGTCAGAGGCTTAAAACTTAATTGCTGTATCAGTTCAAACCTTCACCTTCCTTCACCATTTTAAAGCGCATGTATTTCAAACACGAGATCATTTATTTCAACTGCTATAGTGTCACCGCCTCACATTAATATTCTCATGTGCACTAAGTGTACGGAGAGAAAATAAAAATACAAAATAAACCTCCTTCTTCACTGTGACACCGCTGACAATGATCGGCTAAAATAAAATGAACCACCTATTTACAAAATATAATTCACGTATTTCAAATCCACTCCACAGAAAGTGTCCAGCGAATGAAATACTCGTTAACCTATTTTGCGGCAGGACGGCCGTTATACAGAGAGCATGGTCACTGAGAGAGCCAGGATAAACAGGATATGACTGCTTTCTTAGGCATCAGTTATGAGAAAGCAGCCAGGCAATGAAGAATGCAAACCACACACCCATTGTCAAATTGTGTCTCAACGATCAAAGCACTCTTAATTCTCACTACTCATTCATAAAAGTAAACTTTAAGACTCTCGTTAATAATTAAAAACACTCAAACACTGGAACATTACAACACAGCGTTTGCTTCCTGCTCCCTCCTTTTCTGCTTCGTCATGCTGTATTGTTCTGCAGGAAGGTCACGGGCCCTCAAACTGTCAAGTGTTTAAAAGCACATGGCGGATTATCGAGGCAACATCGGCCGTTACGCACCGAGATACTGTGCTCAACGTACCAAACAAAAACAACGCTCTGCACACATTTCAGCTGCTGGCAAAGGCTCGCACATGTTGTGTAATCAGCAGGCTCCACCCTCTTCACACAAAGATACACACACTCTCACTCACACACACAAAACGCACACTCGCAGGGCCTCTCGGAGACGCAGCCGCTCGGCTCAGGGCACAGGCTAAAGGCACTTTATATCACATCGTCTTGTTCGGGCTGCAGCACAAGAAACGTGGTCTACAGCTCGAAGCGAAAGTGATACGGAGCACAACTCTGAGCTAAAATAGAGGAAACAAATCATCTGTGCCTTTCACGTTCATTAAAACCTCAACAAATCTATGGCCAAGAAATCCTGAACAGCTGAATTATAAGCGACACAGGCCACAGTAATCCCTGACAGTAATTTATTACAATACTGAAGGAGCTGAGGGGGTAAGAAGAGTAAAACAAAACTGATCGTTTTGGGTGGGGGGGTTTCCCTGAACGGCTCTTGTGATCACTCAAAACAAAAAAAAGGGAACTACACTATACTAAAGTAAACTAAAGTAAAAGGTCAACACTTTTGTGGCTTTAACACAGCCAGAAGGAGTCAGGAGTCACTGAAGAAATGCTACAACATGGCACAGGGATTAGACCTTGAAGACATCTCTTAGCTAACTAGGCTAAGCTTAACTCATGAGGGAGGTCTCTAGTGCAAAGGGCACAACCTTTCGTAGTCACACTGACCCCTTTAACACACAGGAGGTAGTGTGTTTGTCCACCATTACACCAGCCGTGAAATACCATGAGCGTTTCTACGTTCTCCGGGTAGAATAATGATTACACTTGAAGTCAAGAGGTTATGCCGTCGTTTGACCATGTAGACTGCACACAGTGTTATGAAGGACCATGGTGCTACGTGAAAAGTAAAACATAACGCAGACAGGACTACATACACATAAGGTGCAGAATACATTCAGACGCAAACAATGTGACATGAAACAGACAAACAGTGTAACAGAGGATGTGCTACATATGAATATATACAGTATGATTACATTAGATACAGCAGAGGGGTCGATATTGAATGAAAACTGAGTCTGTGCATCGATATAGGCGCAAATTTACATTTTACTGTAGTCTAATTGGCATTACATGATCTGCATTTATACCCTACAACTTCAGACATCTCTGTATTTAGCTTTTCTTAAATGATGTGCACAAAACCTCTGATTGTGCATATCCATAAGTCTACTTTCATTTGTAAAGGTGTTAAAACAAATGAAAAATAAGCTGGCAAAGCATGTTTATGTCTGCGTCCATCCTGAAAACTAAAATGCAAATCCAGCACAATGACAGACAAATCCGTCCGAAGAAAAAGGCACACTTCCTAAAGCAGCACACGAAGGAATACTGTATGTTCTTACACACTTGTTCCAGCTTTACAGCGCCATGATCAATACCGTCATCTCTAACTAAGAGGCTTAAATTCTGCCTGGAAAGGCTTCAGTAGCCATGGTATGGCTTCCCAGCTACACGTACAGTAGATTCTTTCTGTGCCGGTGTTTACCAAGCGAGGAGGTCTTATATGAAGAAATACTTTGGCACATTTATCAGCTCAGTTTGACGGGACATCAGGTTGTAAAGGCTTTCTGTTAAATGTCTTTTGACGTTGTATTTCTTCTTTTTCACACTCCCTCTCTCCATCTCCATGAACATTTGCCTGGACTGTTCGAGTAAAATTAATCCGACGGCAACTGATTTTTACGGTCTGGCAGTAATTTAGAGCAAAATGTGATTTTTGTGCATCCAGACCTGTCACTCAAAGCATCTGGATGAGATCGGAGGATGCGATCTGGGACCGAATGTAGCCAAGATAGACAGAGAAAATGATATTTCAGACAGACCAAATCTACTCCCTGGCTAAGTGAGCTTCAACAAGCAATTTTACATCAGTTTCTAGATGATTATTATTTAATTTTCTTTCTACATTTATTTATTCATTGAGGTGGCGTTTCACTGAGAGCGATGCTGTCTTTTATGATCACGTTCACACCTGGAAGCTGTCCTGTACAACCAGTCTGATTTGCTCCACTGGAGCTTGCTGAGCCTTGCTCAGTGGTGGTAATGACAGTTTCTGTAACCTTTAGGCCATCATTACACTGTAATTATATCCATTATTATGTCAGGAACACAAATAAATGCTCTAAAAATTTCTTTGTCAGGATGTTAAAGTCATCGCATATCAAAAAGGCATCTGCAAGAAAGCCAACCAAATGAGCGAGAGGCTTAGGTCTGTGTTTAGGAAGTGCTGTTGGAGGGTCGATGTAACGACTTTGACTCGTTGACGATGGGGATTCCCAGGTGAGACGTCACTGAACAATACTCCCATGTGGCTAAACGCTGAAGCAGTAACAAGTTCCTCCTTTTGTAAAAATAGATTAATTGATCTGTGATAATTGTATCTCTCACGTGGTTGTGAAACGGATACAGCGCTTGCAAACTGCCAAGCGTTGATACGATTTATGTATAGACGAACAGTTAGCATGATTTAAAAATCAGTTCTCATTCTCACAACGAACTCTCACCATTTTTTTTCCGCCAAATTAGGCACTACGTTGAAGATAATTAAATATTTTGACACCATGCCTGTTCTTCGAGCACCTGCAGCTTCCTCTGGACTCCAAACACCTGATATCTGCCTATTAACACAACCTCTGTACATATATAAAAGAAACCTGATCCGCTGAGCTGAATCAGTCAACACAAAGTCTTCCATAGACTCCACGACCAAACTAAACCTAATTCATGGGACAGATGTAAATGTCCAGAGGGCTCTTTAACACATCTTTTCTGGCTCTGTCCTCATTTACACAATTATTAGTGTGAAATATTTCGCTGGTTCTCCGGGGTGTATGCATGGAAAAGGACATTCCCCCTGACCCAGAACTGGCACTCTTTGGATGCTCAGAGACGGTTTTGAAATGTACATCTGAGGAACGATTACCATTGATGCTGGGAATGGTCGCAGCCAAGAGGATGATTCTCACCGGCTGGAAATCACCTTCACCCAGTTTTCAGAAATGGATCAATGAAATGTTAAATAAATAAATCAAACAAAGGAAGAGATTCCTAAAAATCTAAAACATCCAACAGACTTTGAAGTGTATGGGGTCCATTCACTGACTACCTCAAAGGTTGTTATGTCTGTCGAGCCTTTACCTGTACTCGTTACATCTTGAAAATGGCTTATAAATAGGTAATCCTGCATACACAGTGTGTCTGGCAGCTTCCATTTTTATTATGTTCCTGTCAGTTGTGTCTACATGAAATAAAAAAGATTGTTTTGTTAAACTAGCAGCCAGAAACTAAACTACTCATGTGGAAAAGCTCTTAACGTGAAGCTGTAACTTGAAATTTTCTTGGCAATGAATATCACTTTGAACTGACTGATTTTCTGTCGATCAAATTATTCATGAATTATTAATTTATGTGCTGCACCACAAATTATACGCCATCAGACTACATCATGACAGAAAGAACCGTGAATAGTTGGACATCAAGAAGAAAATCAGACCAACTGGAAAACTAGATTTTGAAAAGGAACATCACGATACAGTAGCTAGTTAAATTTCTATGAATTTATAAAATTTCGATCATCCGTCTATCTAGCTACGAAGCAGTTTAGCGTGAATATCGTTCCATCAAACCAAATGCTCCCAACTCCTCTCCAAGTCATCCCAACAAAATGGCAAGAATGTGTTACACCATGTGACAAACTGTGTAATAAAAACAAAATGTGGTGCCTGAGAGGAAGAAGGACGACTAACAGCGAAAGAAAAGGATTTGGAAGAGCAACAAAAACAAGACCGAAATGAGAGGGTCAAGGAAACGCTGATAGAAGCGACAAGGACGTCAAAATCACCACTTCCACACCAAAAAAACTGCTCTGTCACAGAATAACAGAGCGACTGTTGACAGCCAGTCAAGGTCAACCAATATTTGGCCATTGGCTGTTGTCAAACTCACCCTCTGTGGTGTGCGTGGAGATTTAATGATGGCAGTTGGCCGTGACAGTCAAAGACACGAACTTTAATGTTTTAGTAGTTGCAGCACAGTGTGCCATTGTTTGTTGTAATATCACATTAAAATGCAATATGATAAAATTATCAAGGCCATTAAAACAGACAAAGAAAAGAGTCTGTAATGACGGACGGTGGCAGCTGTCGACATGGTTTCAATGTTTTTGGCGTCAGTCGATCAATTTCACATATACTGTAAGTAAGCAGTATGTTTAACCACACGTATAGTAAGACAACATAATAAACACTACCTCTGTCGGAGAAGTATTGGTTAACACGTTAGCCACGTAGCATTGTGACATACATCGATGACGCGTGTTGAAGCCGGTGGAGGTGCGAGACCTACAGCGCGAGTAGTAAAAGGTACGGTCAAGCAGAATGTACCAATCCAGAAAGCAAGAGATGAATTTAATGCTCGTCTGGAGCCAATATAATATTCGTTATAAGTGCTCGTTTAAGATTTGTGATTTAAGTCATACAGTCGAATAAAAACTGTCTATTTAGATTTTTTTTTAAAACAACAACAAATGTACCTTTTCTCTGATAACGGTACTCCGATAACGGACACTAAAATAAAGTTTGTTTAGTCTGCATCACATCTTTTCCTAAGAATTGTGAGAGAAAACATGATGCATATTTTTGTGCAACATGTATCACAATATTCACTGGACAAAATGGTAAAATATATGCTTAAAGAGACCAGATTATGTATAAATTAATGCCACACTATGAAGAGCGGTCAGTAGTACAGAGGTTTGTATAGAGGCTTAGAGGTGTGTGTGTTTTCTCGGCTTAAATCAAGAAAAGATTGGTACGCCTGACGAAAAGCTGTCCACAAGGAAATCTGTACAATGTGTCGAATTAAGTATCATTTTGATTTTAAAACTTCTCTACACGGTGCCTTCAACTGTTTTCTGCACACACACAAGGCGACATACACAACAGTGCTGTCATTTCAATGTCAAACACCGGTACACTGGCAGAAGATTGTACTGTCAGAAAGCCGAACATTTCAGAATGACTGCAGAAAATAAAAGGATACACCTCGGCCTCAATGACGCAACAAAAAAAAAAGAAAAGAAGGTACTGCGGTACTGACGCCAGAGTAACCATAACACACTGCAAGGAACTGTATGGTGATCTGCTGCAATATCAGTTATTTGTCCTAACCCTATTCTCACACTGTGGGGCAGCCAAATCACCATCTGATGCATCCTCGGTTGCCAGATAAACAGGATCTTTATCCCTTCTCGTGTCCTTTTTGTTTTGGACCTGCAGTTGAGCATTGAGATATTAACACAAACTAATGATGGACAGTAAAAGAATACTGATAAAAACGACGTGGCAAAGTGGCACATTAACACAAAGCTTGCTAATCCCACCACATGCAATTAACAACAAACTGGCTGTGCAGACCATCCATCATGGCAAGCAGACACTGTGCTTACACCTGATACACTGCTATGATAATAAGAGACGAATTAAATATATTTATAACGCAGTCTGTAGTCTCTGCACTGTCAGAGCTATGACTTGCAACATTTCTGTTCTTGTAGTGCCGATAGAAAGAGGCAAGCCAGTAAATGCGATTGTAATTACAGCAACTGTGCATCATTTTCTGGTCGACTTTACAGGTGGTAAGTGCTTCAGATTAGTAATGTGAAAATATGGTGTCAGGGAGGACTGAAAGTATGCAGGCTGACTACATTAACACAATTTCATCAATGAGTGCTCCTCTCATTTTAAGATGTGACGATGAGTGAAACGACCAAGTATAGCTTTTAGTTTTAGTCGAAATGAAACCTCACAAAACTCTCCGTCTTCCATGGTACTCTCACAGCCGTACCTAGGAGGTACCTAACCCTGTCACTATCTGATGTGCTGCATACAGACAGTGACAGGTCAAATGTTTGATACACAGGCTTAGAAGAGAAATATTTTTTATCTCAGCATATGAACCTTGTTTTCCTGAAATCAGTGTGTTAATTAAATAATCATACAGCCACTGTGGCATGCTTTCCTATGTACTGCTGACCGTCACAGTTGATGTGATCACAGCAACAGAAAGGCAAATTATTCTCGTGATCGCAAAAAGCCTGTAAAGTCGAGAGCATAATAGACGAAAACATTAAAATAATTACTGCAGTCTTCCTTTTCCTGACTATTTCTGGCACTAATTCTTATTTCTATAAACATTTCTATATTTTTTATATAAATTTCTATTTGTATTGTTGTACGAGTCTAATTTAAATTCAAATTTATCTATATAGGTCTAATTTTAATGTATGTTTACTGTCTTATACTGTTACTGGATGCTTGAATTTCCTTCAAGAGCAAGAAAGTATCTATCTATCTATGTATCTATCTATCTATATTCACACAATTACAGACTACCCTCTCCTTATATAAGACATGAAATATATTTCACGCCTAACAAAGACTGCTGTATTTGGAGTCGTAGGTGAATTTAGAGTTTATACTATTTGTCCTGTTGTCCTTTCAGTGATCATCATTCATGTATGTCAAACGTGTTATAACTCCTTCACAAAATATTTCTCCAGTGTTAACAGTGCAAGAAAATGCATGCACAAGATGAATAGACTGGCACAGTTTCCACGATTTGGTACTGCCTGGTGTGTGAGGGAGGTTATTTAAGCGTCATTAAAGTGTTTACTTAATTCACTTTAGGTATTTTAAATCTAAGGTTGCCGTTTTGTTGCTTCAGAGCTGGTCGTTGCACGGACAGCCATCTAAAAAACAGGCAGCTTTTGTATCAGGCAACACACCCCCAAGATGTCACAGTCATCGGCTGGGAGGCGCAACGCTGCTGGTTATTCAAGCTATGCTAGTTCCTTGTATGAATTAGCTAATCATAACTCTACATTTTACACTTTAATTTCATGACTATTGCAATTACAACCGCGCTTGGGTGTAAATAAAGTGGTGTGGCGTTGGGGAGGATCGCTGCAGACAACACCACCCCACCTCACGGTAATGTCGCTGTCTTCAATGCACAGACAGCAATATGTTGTTGAGCGCTAAAAAAAAAAAAAAAAAAACTTGGCTATGGTTAGTAAACATAACGAGCTCACGTATCGTTAACGTTAGGCGCCCCGTGAGCACGTATGCCGTGTAACGAAACTCCGTGGCTAACATTAAATGATATTAAAGCTCGCGTTTTTATGTTTTTAATGATAATATTTAACACGAGAGCACGGCACAGCCCGAGACAAAAGCCCACTGCAGCCCCTTTCGCTGCCCTCACAACGTTCACCCTCCTCCTCCTCCAGCGCTTAATCTTAGCTAGCTAGCTTCGTTTCACACAGCCCCCCTAACACACACGCACGCACACACACTCACAGCTTTAGCTTGGCTTGGCTCGGCTTGGCTCGACTGGGGCTAACACACTCACTAGCTCACTCTTGTTTCGCCCCCGACATTTTCCCCCTACCGTGTACTCGCAAACAAAATATTTAAAATTTTGAAAAAAAAACGGTAAAATAACGGCTGAATTTGAAAAACAAAAAAAAAATCTAAGCTCGCGACGAGAAAGTGTGGTAACGCACGTGGCACACAACTATACCAAAAGCCCACGCAGACACATAACGTTCCATTTTAGCACGCAGTTCACTTTAACGTTAGCCCAACGTTAGCTCCGCTCGCTGTAGAACTTAGCCAGATGGTGGCTACTAGCGTTAACTAGGATTTTCAAGCCCTTCGTGATCCGCGGGGCAATGAAACAACAACACTTTCTTCTTACCTTCACGCTGGGTTTACACGCTCCCGCCGACTCATTCAGGGTCCGGAGCCTATAATGTGAATATTGCGCAATATAAACAGTTATTTCCTAAATATTGGGGACGTTAACCGTAGCCTACGGCTGCGTGACGTTCATCGCTGGGTTTGAAAACATCCCAGCCGTTCGTTCGTCGCCCGTCCGTCCTCCTGGAGAAAAGCCTAGCAAAACATGCAAGCGTCGCTCTCATTGGTCGAGACGGGGTCACGTGACGAGCCCTTAGCGCCCCCACCGAGCTTATAAGGTCTCTCCGTCTCGCTGGATAGACTGAGATAGGTATGTGTTAAAAAACGGTTTAACTGTTTGTTTTTATCGACGCTGTGTGTGAACCAGCACCTTTAACGCTAAGTGTACCATCTACGCTTTTGTGTTTTGTCGGCTAGCGGCCTGTGTAACATCCGTCGGTGGGTTATTTAAGCGTGTGAATTTGGACCGAGAGCAGGGGAGAGAAACAGTAATGGACACTTGACGTCATCTTTTCCGCTGCTGTGTTGCGGTCAGTGGGAACTTTCTCGAAGATCACGGCCGAGGTTAACTCAGGAATGGCGGCTCCTTTTCTTTAATGTGAGCATGGCTTACGTAGCTTAGCCACAATTTAATTAAAACAACTTAATCGCGGTGATTCGACCCCTTTTTTCCAAGCCCGCCAACTCATTGTATCGGCCAGCTTTGAAATCGGTTGCGCAGTGACATTTGCATCATGGTGTAATAGCACTAGCGCGCATGCGTCACGATGCATAATATTGTATGTTGCAGAGCAGGCTTCAAAGTCGCAAGAGGAAACCGGAGAGTGGGGGAGGGGCACCGGCTAGACACGAAAACGCCACCGGGGCGTGATGGAAGTGACAGGAGCAGTTGTAGGAAGGAAGGCTGTGTGTTGAAGCCATCAGGGTTTATCATATAAGAGCCTTAACCTCGCAGATATCTGGTCAAAATGTGAACCTAAGGTGGCTTTAATTACATTTTGGCTTGTACGAGTGCCAGTTTAATACATGTACATGCTGATTAGTAAGTTGTTTTTGTTAATTAATGTCCACATTTCCGTTTGAAGATTATAAATTGTACAAATCTGAATTTAAATTCAACATATCTCCAGTGTAATATCATTTAGAAACATCTAATTCTTCACAATTAAATTTCTCTTTGGATATTTGAAACTAGGATGAATTGCAGAAAATCTTTGACTCGATTCAACATAATTACAGGAAATTCAGACTAAAATTATACATACTTTGGATATGTCTTTGTGACCAAGATTGTATTACATTTATATTTTAGAGGTTGTACCAGTAGGTAAACATTATGTGATTATACTTATTCTTATGAATCTTCCAGGACTCATTTGTACATACAGACGGGTGACAAATTAAAGGGAAAACCTACTAAACACATGCCACCAGATCAGCTTCAGTGTCTCTGACCGTCATTCTTCCCATGTGGCGTTGGTCGTGGACACGGTGTCTAACACGTCAGTCCAAAATCTCCCGAGTAGACCGCACAGACGATTCATTCATATTCATACTCATCAAACCATTCAGTGACCCCTCGCGCTCTATGGGAGCTATACTGTCATCATGGAAGAAACCACTCCCATCAGGATAGAAATGTTTCATCACAGGATAGCTGATGTGCAGTCGCTTCTTTCTAACAAGATAAATATCCCCCCTCAGTAACAGATCCCCTCTTACTGTAGAGGTCAGTTTCAGGTCTGTACTGTTCTCTTTGTGTACGCCACCCATGCGCATGCCCACTTGTTAAGAATATGGTGACTCATCTGACCATATCACATCTCAGTGGACCAGTGCAGACGGTTTTGCACCACTGAACTCTCAAATGTGCAATCATCTTTGTAATGAGTTCATGCACTAGAACTATTATAAACCTCTGTGTGAATGTTGACGGACTGTTCTTGGTGCACTTTTAATCCAATTTCCCGTTGTCTCGTAGATCTTAATGCAGATGTCTCTGTTCCTATTGAAATGCAAGCCAGCTGAGCAGCTCCTGTCATCTGTGCCACTTAGGTCTTTTCCTCTTCTTGATACAAAATCAGAATCAACTATTTTATACCACAGAGCATGATTGGATGTTAATTGCTACCACGCAGTGCACCTGTGTGTAACCATTTGTTATGTTTCTCAGCTCATTCATCAGATGTTTCCTTCAGTTTGTCACCCGTCTCGCACTGCATGATCGATAGTCGAAGTTAAGCCCTGTATAAGCTTGTCAGAGAAGACTGTCACTTACGTAGCACTGACAATGGACACACGTGACATAAGCTTCTTTTGTTTTACAGCACGACGTCATGCAGTAAAGCCGAGTGATACTTAGAATAAAATAGTATTTCATTAAAACACTGTTAAAGAATCTTAAGTGTAGTTCATTTTGGTCCTTCGCTTAACTGCATTAAATCTTTAAGAGCAGGAAGAGACATTCGAGGTTATTAATGATTATAAACTTATCGAAAAGATGTAGTTTCATTGATAGTTAAATTGTCAAGTGACACCTGGAGCGTAGGTACATAACAATTTATTTACACAATATGTTTGAGTTAAACATAATATCAGCTTCAGGATGAGTTGTTTGAAAATGTCTACAGGTCAGGTCTGACGCCGAAGCCCGGTCCTGTAGGAGGCTCTGTCAGAGAAGTCAGTCCACCCGCAGGCTCGCATGAAAAACGGCCGCTCCTGTAGAAGAAAGAAAAAGAAAAATCAGTTTAAAAAATGCAATCTTTTAGTACTTCTACTATTCCTGATGGTATTTTGTACATACCTGGGCCCAGGCGGTGGAACTCTGCCCGCTTTTAGCTCATCAATAATGTCCTCCATGTCCTTCGGTGTGAGGTCCTCCTGGAAACAGGATAAAACATGGATGAATGAAAAGACAGCAGGACAGTACAGACTGCTTTTTTTTCATTGCTTGTGGTCTCGTGCTGGATTATTAAATTAACGTCCTTCAATGAGCACCTCCTCATCCCATTAAATACGTACTAAATGAGAGAGTAGGAAAATGTTAGGAGGAAACACTTGAAATACTTCTTGTATAATGTTGCAAAGAGCTTAAGATGATTAGAACTAATTCTAGTAAAGCAATCATCAACTTTTAGACTGTAAAAGCAGCTTTTATGCTCAATCACAATGACCAGATTTGCTGAATAATAACCGTTCTCAAATTTCTAAATAGACGTGTTGTCAGGAATAAAATAAAACATGCAGAATAATTCTGCACCAAGATGATTTCTGCTTCCAAAACTGATATTGGATATCATAATAGGCAGTGTGTTGTCCAATTTTTTTCTTGTTTGGTACCTGAAAAATCATATTATTCAGTATTAGAGGGATAAATGTTAACATCATATCCCAAAGACAAAATACTCAAGTTCACATCATTAAATAACTTTATGGTTTCCTAACTTCAGTGCTAAGGAGGTTAGTGGACCAGTGTGTATGTTTTAGGGCTGAATAATATTAATAATAATGTTTTAATTAGTGTACAATCACCTGAAACAGAGACTATCATCTTTGGACAAACCAAACACTGGCTCTACTAGGTGTTTTAGCCACCATGTAGTCTCTTTTATATACTTGGAAAAAGTGAAGTGAGATGAGGTGGTTGCAGTTTATATCCTCACTGCTAGATGCTACTAAATCACTGAACCTTTAAAACTTATTTAAATCTGTGTTTTAACCCAGGCAAACACAGCTTGTTTAGTCATGTCAGATGAGTTAGCCTTCTCCAACAACACTTACATTAAAAAGAGCTCAGGTTGCATTGTTTAGTGTTTATGTGTATAAAGATTATTGTGTCTGCGGTCCGTGTTTAGCAGCCACAAAAGAACTGACACAAGCTTGTTGAATAAATGCATGTATATATGTACGTATGAATAAATCACAAAAGCCAGAGACTGCAATCATTTGAGTGCTAATTATTCACATAAAATGCTGAACTCAGTGCTACCTTACTCTTGGCGTTAACACACTGTACCTTTTCTGCCTCTAATGATCACACCTCAGCGATGTGAGGCGTTAGAGAAAAGTCCTCTTTTCTCAGTCGTATTTACTTTAATTGGGTCATTCACTTGTGCTCAGCTTGCAATAACTAAATCCCCCCTCGGCAACTCGGTGCAGAATTAGTATCCGATAATGTTTAACCACAAATCCACAAGGCAAAGTGTTCATATCACATCTGGCTCGTGAAGTTTTCCAGACTGAGGTCACGGATGAGACAAAAGTTCTTATTTCAGCCACATTATTAGTCACCAATATTAGTCACCTCCCCAGTTGCATTTGTTTTTTAGCCTGATGAATCTGGACTGTGCCACATAGGACTGCAAATTCTGGGAATTTGGAAATTGGAAATAAAACGTAAACTTAGAAAATTGAAGGTTGGTCATTACAGGGAACTTAAATATATTTGTGGAAAATATATTTTAGTATAAACTTGACTAAAACAAACAGATTTCATGCAAGTACACCTGAACATCTGTGCTATTCCAGCACATGCACAAAGCACATGGGCACACTTCAGAGCCCAGAGCAGACAGAGGCTATTGAAGTCACATGCTCCAACATTTGAGCTTGTAGATGACATAATATTGTTCAATAAACTAATTAAAACTTGATAAAGTCCTACTTACAAATAAATCTGTTGAAATTATATTATTTTGCACGGATGTCTGCTTATGACAAAAAATATGTGTGTTTGGATGTGATACAGTTAATTCAAATTACCCCCAATCTCCAGTTAATTCCCATAAAATTCCCCTTATTAACTTCTCATGGAAAGTTTCTGAAAATTTACCAGAAATTTCCCACCCCTTTGCCACCCTACTACCACACCTGCACTAGCACTCCGGAGATGAAACTCAGAACTCATTTCAGCTTTTTCTAACCTTATTTTCTTAATTTCGTTCTAACGCTCAGCAAAGCAGTCACATCTGCACACAGTCATCAAACACTCACGTAATAGTTGTCATTGATCTGGACCATCGGAGCGTTCACACAGGCGCCCAAGCATTCCACTTCTAATAGCGTGAACATCTTGTCTGGAGTAGTCTCCCCACCTTTAATACCTGTGGTAACACAAACGAAGACATGCTTCATATTTAGCTAATCTCCCCTGACAAGCTGCAGATTATGTTACTGAAACAACACATATTTTTAACTCGAGCGAGATCGCCTGACATTACACAGCTGTAACAGTATACGTGACTTATAACAAGGTGCTCTATTCAACGCCGCACAGGCTGAAGTAGGTTAGCGCTCGTTTGGCTTCATTTCAGCCTTTTATGTTTTCTTGTTTGCTGCGACAGCTCGCTGCTGTTTGAATCACAGAGACAACTGTATATTTACATGTCTGTTTATCTCAAACATACACAATAAAAAAAAATAATGTTCTCATCTCATTGTTTTTATCTCTTTATTGGCTGCAAAATGGGAAAATGTCTCACCCAGTTTGTTTTGGATGGTCTCCAGGATGCTGTCGGAGTTGCAGAGCATGCATGGTGTTGTTGTGCAGATCTGAATGAAGTACTTTCCCACGGGCTGACGCAGGTACATTGTATAGAATGTCGCTACTTCATACACCCTCATCGGAGCGATTTCCAGCACCTCTGCGACCTAATCGTAAAACAAAGAACGAGGTTACACGACACCTAATGGTGTTTTTTACTCCTCCATAAAAGTGTTGTCAAACTCGCAGCTGTAACACATTAAAGAAGCACCATGCCTTGTTCATGGCGGAGACGGGGAGCCATCCATGTTGCCTCTGGGCTACATCCAGCACTGGGAGGGTGGCTGCCTGCTTGTGCCCAACAGGGTACATCGAAATAATCGCCTCGATCCTCTACAGACGGAGGGGAAAACACATTACATGGATCATTGCATTCCTCTTTTATTTCAACAATTAGAGCAACTGAAAATATCAAACAATGCTCATACAGAACTGTTACCTGCACAGGTATATCAATCTACTGACTGACATCAGCTATAAAAGAGTAATATTAATGTGACAAAACTAGATTAATTCAATTTAACTTGATTAATACATCGGAAGATTTTAACTAAGACATGATGAAGATATTTGGAGTCATTTAATGAGTTTCTATTTGTGTTTTGGGGTCTAAACTCTATAAAGAGAAAAAAAAAATAGTCTTAATAGTCATCATGATCATGTGATCATATTTTACTGAATATCACAGCAGTAAATACCCATTTAACAAGATATAGATTTAAAAGCAGTGTCATGGTTTAGCTTTTTAGATCTAAACAGATTTGGAAAATTGGAAAATCAAATACGTGACTGAAACTCGTCAAACAGGCTTGAAAGATAATAACAGTAAACAGAAGTAACGTGCAAACTGTGACCAGCCAACGCAGGTGCAAATATAACAGATATTGGCACCGACTTCAAATAAACAAACAGCTGTGCGTCCCCTCAATGTACCTCTGAGCACAGACGTCAAACAAACCTTTTTGCTCTCCTCCGTGAACTCAAATGGAGTATCGGCATTGTTATCAGGAGTATCTCTGTGCTGAAACACAAAGACAACCGTGTTAACATTGTTTACACCAACAGTGTAATTATCCATAGTCATTTTCAGTAACATTTATCAGCCACGTTTTATTAAATCCTGTTCAGAAGCTCTCTAAAAATGTGAAGCTGTTATTAAATTTTAGAGGGCTTATGAGCAGTATCTAATAGTATGTGATAAAATATGAATAAACCATCCTGTAAGGCCCGAGGGGAAAACATGTGCAGCTTTCAAACCATGGGAAAGACTTAACACAGATAACAATCCTTTCTGCTTCTGCACACACTGCCCCCTTGTGAGCAGCAAACAAGCTTTGTGTAATTAAGAAAAAGATTAACTTTAAATTTAACGATGTTTGAAGTTTTACATGTCGGTGATGATTGAAGACAAGCGGTTCAAAGACAATTCAGCCAAACTGAATTTCCACAAATCACACATTTAAAAACATCTTTACTGTCGAGGGACGATGAAACCATGGCATGTTTCCATTACATCAAAATATCACCCGTGATGTTTTTGTTGTGGCTCTGAAGGCTGCTCACGGGATGAATTAAGAGCTTTTGGAAAATGGATGCCTTCGGGATCGTTTCGACAAAAACAGAACCACAAACACTGCTGCTGAATTCTGCGTAATTAATTCACAATTATGATATTCAGGCAATACAATTAATAAAATCCAACCGACTGAAGTTTGTTGATGTGAAAGATAATTTGTTAATATTGGTGTTATGTGTAAACACTTAAAACAGGATGAAGAATAATTAAATCAGAAGGAGTCAAGCTCCCAGATGTGGAATACGATGAAGGAAAGAAAACTGATTTCTTTAATCATTTAAATGTATTAATTTAGAAGT
This sequence comes from Nibea coibor, assembly GCA_023373845.1. Lineage (NCBI taxonomy): Eukaryota > Metazoa > Chordata > Actinopteri > Sciaenidae > Nibea > Nibea coibor. The sequence continues at coordinate 6,138,173 of CM041725.1, forward strand.
TAGTTAATACAACAAAGTATATGAATATATTCCACACTGTACAGTTACAAAAGTAAAGAAGTAATGAACTGATACTGATACACAAGGTCTCTATTACAGCATGACTGAGCGCAGCAATACAAGAGGTCAAAATGAGGATGATTAACAGTGATAAAGATCACCACCTCATCGTAGTTTTGTAAAAGTAGATCCTGATTTAAAGGATGAAAGTTTTGGATTTTGTTGCATCTAACAGTGTAGTTTCCGGTTAAAGACCCCTCGCCTCACACTCCCCTTCCTAGGAGAAACTGTGGTGGAAGTGAAATGTACAAAAATGCTAAACACACTATCTACAGCCAGTGTTTAGTTAGCCCATTCTGGGTTTTCAGGTGATTTTACACAGATGAAAACATTTCTTATCTTAATTTTCTGACAATCTTTAAATACAGCCCACTAAATCTTCCAAACGGGTTCTTTAAGAGCTTGAATAACACCTGACACAACTGAAAACCTCTAATAACTTGACCCCATTAATCCATTAACTTTACCATTTACCTCACAGTTTCACAGGATGAAGCACACTGACAACCCAGTAATCAATTATAAACCCCACATCTCTTAACTCTGGCAAAAGAAACTGTAACTCACCACAAAGAGGCCGCCAGCTCCAGCACGTGCAGCAGACCGATGCAGATTCCTGACCTGCCTGGCCTGCAAATGCAGAGAGAAGACAGATAAATGACCTGCTAGTTACACATTACATTTACATCTAGCCATTATCTGATACTTTTATCCAAAGCGACTTATTAATAAAGGAAGTTGTGTATGAATTCATAGTGTAGTGAGAAAATCTGAAAGTCAGTAAAAGGTAAACTTAAACAGAACAAGAAATGTAATGTTGTCATTCATCATTTGTACTTAGACAGAATAAACAACATCATTTATATTTTGATAAACCACAACAGAATCTCTCAAAGTACACCACAAGTGCCTGAGTGAGTCTCACATTCTTCCCAGCTCATGCTGGTGGATAGGCTTTAACACCAAGATAACACCACAAATACTATACGCCCAAAGGGAATGTTTTCACCCATGCAGGTGTTATTGTCAGCATATTCTAGTCTGGAGACACAGATGTCAAGCTATCTATTATGTCTAGGAAGGCAGCAATACGTCTCTCTGACCCTGGCCACCACAGTGTTGAGATAGACTGGCACCTGTTCTCAACCAAAGCCAAACAATTAATACTGCTGAGGACTCAAGGCCCACACGCGACCCTGTGTAACCTAGAAAATTCCATAACAGTGTATAGATTAGATTTGTCTGTATGAATTTATGTTAAATCCATTTTTTATAGGTTAATTTTAATGCCTGTTTACATGTTTTATCTATCCTTGATGTACTGTCACATCTTTATGTGGCACTCATTACTGCAGTCAGATACAGTATAAAACAGTATAAGAAACAGCATAAACACAGCTCATAGGTTAGTTTATATATAAATTAGATTTCTCTGAACATTTAATTTCTTTGCACACGTTTCAGTTCAAGTCCAGGTTCATCTTATAGGTTCATTTTAATGCATGTTTACATGTTTAATCTACGCTTGATGTACTGACTTGCATCTTCATAACTGCAGACAGATGGGGTCATTTATCATTTTAAAATATTATAGCTATTATCTGTTTGTTAAGCAATTTCATTACTGCTCAATGACCTCCAGGTCTCTATACACAGAGTGGAAATAAAGGTTTGGGGTCTTACTCAGTGCTGACATGTCATGTACAAATACAACACAGGCTTACGCAGCTAACAACAAGTTACGTGATATAACACACACTCTGTGCTGTTTAAATTAAAGTGATGCTTAGTGTCGTATAAAAAGCACACTAAAGAAGTTGATTTTAATATGTAGTTGCTCGTGTGCAGAGTAAATTCTCCCCTGCGTTGACAGTTTTCACCTTGTAGACGCCTGACAGCAGGAAGCTAAAGTAGCTAGCGTGCTAATGTTACCCGACGTTGCATAGCACGTTAGCTTAGCTTAGCTTTAGCCTCCGCTGCTTGCCCTTGTGAGAAGTCACAGCGTCTCCCCTCCAAATTATCAAACACTGGATTCAAATTATCACCCGGAACGGTAAATAATATCACAGTCTTACCGTCTGCGACACCGCAGAGCGAACAGCAGCAGACAGAAACATCGTGGTGGCGTTAAAGTTTTGGTCCCGGTTCGTTAGCAAACTGGACGGGACATCAACGGCCGGGGTCCTGCGTGAGATGCGACGTCAGCACGTCAGATGGACGTACGTACGTAACTGAATCGATCCCAGAGTGAAATATGAGATTGGACATTTCTTCTGTGTTATGTAACCTGAAGTCTGGGTCACGTTGCGTGTTTATCAGTGTTTACCGAGGACAAATCATAAAATAATGTTTCAATGACACATTATAACTGTTATAAAAATTAAAGGTAATACTATTTCTCATTGGATATGTTAAATGCAACAAAGTGGTTCTCAGTAAAGCAACAACATTTTACGGAGAAACTCAACAGGACAAAAGCAAAATCTGTACACATATATCTCCCTCTCACAACCCTAATGCATCTCCATTGTGCCCCAAGTGTAAAAAACTGGCACACAATCTGACACAGCAATTTTGGATTGGATCACAGTTAAACCTCCAGCTAAGGCTCTGTGACAAAAGGTTTTATTTGAATATGTCGACTATTCGGCATGTAAACTTCACAGCCAACAATGATAAATTAAAACTTTAAAAAAACTCTTTTTAAAACACTTTTTATCTTGAAAATTAAATAAATATGTTCCTATAAGACAGAATGTCAGAGTAGTGACAATAGCTTGCGGCTCAGAAATGTTGTTTACTGGATGTCAGTGAACACAAAGTTGCTCCTCCACCGTCTCCCTCTCTCTCTTTTCTCGGGACACCCATCACCCTCCCTGTCAAATAAAACCTTCCAATGCCGGCCTGGATCTCCAGCATTCATCCTCCCTCTTCTCCTCCTCCTCTTCCACCTCCTTGCTTGGAGAAATAATACCACTGACAGACCAGGGAGGGATCGTCCAATGAAAAAGTGGGAGTGCCGCACCATGTGAGCCGATTGGTTCCCCTGGACCTAAGCAGACTTGGAGAGAGGCTGCAGTTCTGGGATTAGAGGTGGGTGTTATGCATGCTGAATGGTGTTGCTTCAAAGTACAAGAGGCCTCGTGGTGTTCTTACCTTACCCAGGAGGATCCAGACAGATCAGCAGTGACTCAGATTAACCCATATTCTGACTCTCAGATGATATAGATCCGTCGACATCTGTCCGTCCACGATGGTTGTGCCTGAATCTCAGGACAAGATGTACTACCCTCCTGATGACATGAAGAGGGATGCTCATGTGCCTGATTTTAACTCCTATCTGGCACTGTACAGGAAGTCTCTTGAGAATCCAGAAGGTAGGTCAAACATTTGTGTATTTTTAGTGCCATGCTCGGAGAGTTTGCTTGCATTTCACCTCCCTCTGAGCCTCTCTGTATACAGTATCTCTCTTGTGTTTATCTGCTTTGTCTGCAGCCTCTAACACCGACTTAACACTTTGTTGTTTTTTTAGCTTTCTGGAAAGAGATTGCTGATGAGTTCTTTTGGAAGAAGCCAGCAACAGGACCAGTGCTGCAGTACAACTTCGATGTGACAAAAGGGAACATTTACATCAAATGCATGGAAGGGGCCAAAACCAACATGTGCTATAATGTCCTGGACAGGCTCGTGAAGGAAAAAAACCACGGTGAAAAAATTGCCTTTTACTGGTAAGAAGCAGCAGCAGCGTCTTTCTGGGATGAATCGTGGCTTTCATGGGAAGTCCCGCCTGCAGTTATGTCAGCTATTTGTATCAATAGCAACTGTTGTGTCCCCAGTGACGACCCCTGTGCACCAACGCAAACCACAGCTAGCACAACACAGTTCCACTGCATTTACAATCAGATTATAAGAGTCCTGTAAGACTCATAAAAACTATTTTTGATGTTTCATTACAGAACATAAGCTGATTTCTACTTAACCTTTGCCAGAATCTTCCAATAAGATCCTAATGGTTTGTTTCCAGAGTACGACTGATGTTTTTAGGTGTTATATTTCGTATATAAGCTCATAAATCTTCTCCCTTACCTCTTTAAATTACCTTTCTGCTTACAGTAAAGCCTCACACCTCACCATAAAGGCTCTATGTTATGCTGTTTTGACTTTATATTATGGCACATATTTGCTCTGTCAACTGAAGAGGCTTAGCAAACAAGAAATAGTGGTGCAAGCTCAGCAGTAATAGGGGTTCAGTGGAACTGGACACAGTGGAGACCAGCCATCACACCACACAAGCACAAACACTGTTTGCATTGCATCAAAGCACTTGTGTAATATATCTGCTCAAGTGTTTGCCGTGTCAGTTTCAGTACACCGCGTGAGGAGGATATAGTTCCTGTCAGCTGTGTTATTACCGCATTTATATTTAAGTTATCGTCGACCGTATGGTTTGATATCACTTGGTAAACACTTTTGCTCACACCTTGAACAAACAGCACTTGTAAAAGTATCCATAAAATACGACAACAGGAAGGTCAACTTATATATTATATACACATAGAAATGTGAGTACAAACAGCGGCTAAAGCACAGAAATCAAACCAACAATTAAAAGACATCATTACAGCAATGAAATCCACAGTGTTTCTCTTCAACTCAAGAAAGAGCGTCGTATTGTTGGTTTTAACTGTCACTCCTGCCTTTACCTTGGAGTTTGACAAAGGGCTCAATGCTCTATGATGACAGGTATCAAGTGTTGTCTTTAACATAAAGAAGATTAAGACCCATTATCTTGTCCTGTCAGAACTTGTAAGAAAGAGAAAGAAAGAAAGCTTTCCCTGTCGATAAGTGATGGCAGTAAAAAGTGAAACAAATTATGCAAGAAATGCCACAAATTATAGGACAAAGGACAAATCAGAGCCTTGAACTTACAAGCTGCTTCAAAATGCCCTTTTGAATTGTTGAAGGTAGTAGCAACAGACGAGTTATGCATGAGCTGTTAAAACAATGCAATGAAACTCGTAATGGCAAATGAATGTATACAGAGGATGCGTACTTATATACTGACACTGAGGCTAAAACACCAGAACAAACTACATAAAATGAAGCCAAGATAACGAAAGAGCATAATAAATAACTGACTGAGATCTATATACAAAAGCAGCACACAGTCCAAAGGCAGTGGTAAACTTTGAGTGCATTCTCAGCTTTGATTCAGAGGGATTAAGTACAGACTGTTCAAGAATATCTGCAGCTAAAAGCAGCTTCACCATGTTTGGATTTCACAGCAGATGACCTTGGAGGACGGGTGGGTTGATATTGTAGCAGGAGTGTTTTGCTCATAAATCATTTGGTGATTTCTAAATGAGTTCAAAGATTTTTACGGTTGCAGAGATTTGAGTATTGTGCTCAGCTTTCTTCTGAATGTGTGGCAACTGCCGAAGAGCTGTTTTAGAAATACCTGAGAAAATCCTATTACGGCAGTCCAGCCTGCTGGAGATAAAGACGTGGATTAGGTTCGCTAAATCTTGTTTGTATGGAAATTCTCTAATTTATGCAGGTGAAAATAGGCTACTTTAGTATATCTCACTTGGGTTTTCAGCAGCAGACAATGCAGATGGACTTGACTTTGAGTCACTTTTACATCAAAGAAACATTTAAAATCCAAATGGAGGCATTTAGCAGTTGATTTAACAAGTTTCCAGGATCGAGCCCTGCGGTACTCCAACAGTAGATGCAGAATAGTAAAATATAAATATTTGAGCTTGTCTTTGGCACATCACCAAAGCACTTCAGGTCACTTTACCGAGGACTGTTTCATCACTGTAATAATTTATTTCACCATCATCAGCCTGGCAATAAACTCGATTTCAGATTGTTGCAGTGTTTTGGTTTCTATCCTGCACCAGACGTCTGCCACCATGCTGGCTGGCCGCCTGTGAAACACTGTGCCACATAGTTTTCCAAAAAAACTGTCCTGACATGCATCCAAACCCAATATAGACCCAGCAATAACGGGAACAGGTTATCTCCCCTGTGAACTCACTGAAAAGGAGGAACAGTGACTTGACAGTTTCTCTGTGTGTGTATATATATATATATATAAAATATATAATCACATCATACAGACAGAGCTTCATACGATCTAAAACAGTACTGTGTTTGTTCTCATATGTGTCGTCTTCTCAGGGAGGGGAACTCACCTGACCACCACCTCGCCATCACCTACAGCCAACTGCTGAGCCAGGTCTGCCGCTGCGCTAATGTCCTCAAACAATTGGGTAAGAAACTTAAGTCTGACCTTTGAGGATGTGGATTCAAGAAGAAAAAGGACATAATGTAGAAACATCTCTCAAAAATGAAGAGAGATGTCACTTCCCCTGGTGAAAACTTAAAAGAGCATTATCATAGGAGTTTTATTTCAGTGTCAAATGTAGAAATATCAACTAAAATCCATCAAACATTGTGAAATACAGTGACAAATACTGTCCATACTACCAGACAGGGCCCAATGCACTTGTTGCATATCAGACATATGGTACAGCATCTGGACCAGGTCAGATAAAGCTGCAGCACAATTGCTTGTTTGAGCTGAGAAGGAACCCAGATGAAAACCTTGAGTGTTTACTTGTTGTTTACATCTTCAAGGTGTAAAAAAGGGGGACAGAGTGTCTATCTACCTCCCCATGATCCCAGAGCTGGTGTACACCATGTTGGCCTGTGCAAGGATAGGCGCTGTTCACTCCATTGTGGTAAGTACGATGATGAACGACCTCTGTAACTCGAAGCAAATGATGTTTGTTTCACCCATTTCGTGGAACGGCTGTAGTATTGTTTAATGTCGTATTGTGCTGTCTGTGGGAAGTTTTGCACGCGGGTTAGCAGTTGTTTGCTGCTTTGACCCCATTTCCAGGACAAAAAAAACCCATCAGCTGTACCTGAGCTCCTGCTTCTGGTAGTCCAGACTGCTCTGCTCCTGTAGTTATCAGCTGTTCCCCGTGTGAACACAGCGCTGGCAGCATCTGCAATCAATATATGGGTCAGGCATTTACTGGCTGTGTCCAGCTTGGGAAGGCATCAGAGTCAGAGCAACAAGCCAACACTATTTTAGCTATTCAACCTTCCCGTCTATGTAAAGGTTAGTAGCCCTGTTAAAAATATCTTCAGGCAGGTCCAAGGCTGGATTTTATGACTTACGAAGGTCTGGTTTTGGCAGACTGAAGAGTGAGTGACCTTGTCTGTGCTTAGTCATTGTTGTAAATCTTCCAGCTCTGACTTTTTAACATATGAACATCTTTTAGCAACATAAGGATCTTTGGGATAACGCCAGCCTCTTGGATTCTCATACGACTCTTAGTGTTAATCATAAATTAGCTTGGCATGAAATTAAATCATAGATGGAGCCAGGCAGGATAGCTAATCTCACTCACGCTGTGGCATTTTGCTGAGTCCAGAGTCGTCAATAACCCGATTCATGAATGCTGTCTTCAACACTGAAACTTTATACTCCATGAACTATTAACCTTCCCCAGAAGACATGCGTCTGGCCGAGGACGCGGCAAATGACAATCATATAAAAGATTAATTATAAATGTCTGGTTCATTACGTAACATTGCACAAGGTGACTCCTCTGTAATGAGGAGGCACAGCATGCGTCAGACAGATCAGTCTGTTTGCAGGACTGCAGCCATCGTGGCCTCAAATAACAATGAAGGAATAACGTTGAAAGCTAAAACACAAAGAGGTTTTAAAATATGTTTTTATGACCCGAACACAAGTGGACAGCCGAGACAAGTCATAATTCATGCCGGAATCTATCATGTGTCAAAGATGTGCAGCTGACCGCTTGTGTTCTTTGCCGCCTTTGTCACTTTTGTAAGAATAACAGTTATTATCTCACTCTGTCGCCAGACAAGCGCCAGATTTGTTTCACGCGGATGTCATCAAATCTGTCCTCGCCAAGTGGTTTGAGCAGTCCAATCACAATGCGTCTTGGTAGTCGCTCACACTTGGATTTAGCACTTGTGAGCCACATTTTAAAACCAAGTGTTAACACGGTCATGAAGTCGGTGAACGGCAATATCTAGCCGAAAGTAGCTAACTTTAGCTAACATAAGCCACAATAAGCTCTTGGTCATATGAGACCAGGTGTGTATATAATTTGTTATTCCTTCTCATAAAAGTTATGTAGTCTTTCTTTAAATGTAAGTTTCATATCTGATTTTGGAGGAAGTCCACACTCCTATGCTCCTTTGCTAAATGGACTGACACATTTTTTTTTCTCAGCGGCCTGTTGTTCACACAACGTGCCCCAGTTGGGTTAAGGATGCTGCTTTAATCAAATGTGAGAATTAGTACGAGTCAAGTTTTGTTACAACTCGAGGCTCTTTTTTTGTAGTTTGCAGACGTGACCTTGCTAAAGCGGCGTCTCACATGAAACATGAGCAGTTTTTTGTTACTTGTTACTTTTTTAGCAGAAGAAGATGGTTCTTGGTTCGAACCCCTGCTGGGGCCTTTCTGTGTAGAGCTGGCTTGTTCTGCGTGAGTTCTCTTGGGTACTCCCACAATCCAAAAACATGCACTTTAGGTTAATTGGTGACTCTAAATTGGCGGTGTGAATGTGAGTGTGAATCCTTCCATCCTTATGTCCTCACTTTTGGTTTCACCTTCAAATAAAGTGAATAATTTGGCCTGTTTTGTAAGCACAATGAGACTTGGGAACACAGCAACATCTGTGACACGTGTCACAGATGTTGCTGTGTTCCCAAGTCTCAGCAAATACTTTAATCAGTGTTATTATAACCAATAGAAATGTTGGACAAAAAGATGACAATAAGAAGGTCGTTAGTGCTACAACAACTCGTCCTTTCAGCTTTTCTCTTCCTCGTGTTCAGTTTGCAGGTTTCTCCTCTGAGTCTCTGTGCGAGAGGATCATGGACGCCCAGAGCAGCATCCTGGTGACGGCAGGTAAGTCCAGCAGCACCAGGATGTGATGTGACGCAGCGCTCAGGGGCTGTAAAGATGATTTTCAAGTTGTAAAGTATCTCCTTCCTGCTACCTCATCGTCTCTCCCTCTGCCCATTTGTCATATACAGATGGTGTTTATAGAGGAGAGAAGCTGATCAACCTGAAACAGATTGCAGACGAGGCTCTGGAGAAGTGCAGGGAAAAGTAAGTCCCGCTTACGAGGCCGGCAGTTTCTCGGTTCTCAGCAACTGCCCTTATTTACACTAGCTGCTGATAATGGGACTCAGCTGCTGTCGTATGAGTTACTGGACACACACACTCACACTCACACACATGGCAAAGCCCAGTTTCCACATTACGAGGTTGCCGGGCAACGTGGGGCGCTCAGATTCAGCAGGTAAGCCCAAGCTGCTCGTTCCCCGTGGCAACACGAGCCTGGGAGGGAAGCACGGTATGCTGGGAGCGATTATCTGAGGAGGGGGTGGCGTTTAGGGGCATCATTTCAAAATAAAATGTACGGTGATGCTGTTCATTTCACTGAAGCATCGTGTAGCAAAACATTTTTTCTGTAACTATTTATCCTGAACTATACAAGGAGCTGACGAGTAGATTTGAAGAATATTTGAAAAAAGATGTCAGGGAGAAAAAAAATAATGCTTGTAAATCTAAATTTCCTCTATAAAAACTGACACATGGCGCCTTTTTCTTTGTTTCCTTGCAGAGCGTCATCCAGTGTCACTAAATGCCTCGTCGTCAAACACCACGCTCTGAGGACAAAAAGCGGAGCTGCGTGCAACAAACTACAGGTAGATCTGTTTTCAGTTAAAATAATGTGTGACTTGTAGAGACCAAAACTATGAAGCAACACATATGGAACAAACCAGAATATGTTGAAATGAGAAATGAGATCTGCATATGTGGCTCCCACCATGAAACATAGAGGATGAGGCGTGATGGTGAGGAGGTGTTTTGCCGGCGACACTGTTGGTGATTTATTCAAAATTCAAGGCACACTCCAACGTGGCTACCATAGCATTCTATGCTAAGCATCTGGTTAGGCTTAGCGGGAGCATCATTTGTTTTACAACATGACAGTGACCTCAAACACACCTCCAAGTTATGTAAGGAACAGTTTGCCAAGAACCGGAGTGATGCATGACCTGGCTTCCACAATTACCCGACCTAAACCCAGTTAAGATGTTTTTGGATGAGTTGGACCGGCGAGTGAAGGAAGCTCAGCCAACAAGTGCTCAGCATATATAGGAACTACTTCAAGACTGAAAACCATTCAGGTGACGACCTTATGAAGATGATTGAAAGAAAGGTGTGCACGGGGGTCATGTATATGACACAATATTAGAGCCTCACACCGAAAGGTGCACATATAAGTCCACTCCTGCAGTACGGTGGATAAAAATAGTTTGTCTCCAAAGAAAAGACTCTAAAAGCAGTGCTGCGCTGACACAGATGCAGAGGACTTGAGGTGAACTTTGGAGCATCAGTAAAATCAGGCTAGGAGAAGAGAAGCGAAGGAGGGAAAGCACCTGATGACAAAATTCATGTTAATGCATATGAACGAGGCCCCACAGAGCATCATGTTACCGACCTCCTGTGGCTAAAACAGAAGAAAATCTCAAAAAGAAAACATATCTTCCAATCTAGGATTCAGAATTTGCCTCCAAGGAGCACGGAAAATTGCATTCAGTTCAAAATTGACTTGGTGTGTCGCTGCCTGTGGCTTTGGGCGCACGATATGCGTAGATGTAATGAGGGGTTTTATGTGTTTCATTTGTTCCCTGTTGTTCTGGTGCGTTCAGACCCCCTGGGACTCCGAGTGTGATGTGTGGTGGGATGAGGTGATGAAAGACTCCCCTGAAGAGTGTGAACCCGAGTGGCTGGACGCTGAGGATCCTCTGTTTATCCTCTACACCAGCGGCTCCACGGGCAAACCAAAGGTAAGAGACACAGGTGTGTGTACGTGAGGAGAAACCAGAGAGTAGCTGTGGAAATATTTGAAATCACACTGTCTATTTTCTACTCTGATAAGCCTGTAATGGTGTTAACCGTCCTGGTTTTACATAATCTGCTGTGAAATGGGTAACAAATGATGGTTTTCTAATGCTAAGAGGCACAAATGCATCCTAGAAAGTTTAAAAGCACCACAATTACAATCAAACCCGAGGCTCGGAGCATCAGATGGGATGAAATCATCTTCTCCTCACACACACAGCATCGGGAGGCCCGCTGATTTCTGCTGCCTGCCGTCTTTTGTTGACCAATTATCTCCAAATTCACGCTTCCTTTCCTGCGTACGGTACAGGGTGTTCTCCACACTGTTGCCGGGTATCTGCTCTACACGTCGTTGACCTTCAAGTATGTTTTTGATCATCACCATGACGACGTGTACTGGTGCACCGCAGACATCGGCTGGATCACCGGCCACTCCTACATCACCTACGGACCACTTGCGAACGGTGCTACGAGCGTGCTGGTGAGAGCGAACAAGACTTAAAAATCAACACATTCAAATAAAGCAGCGTCACATGAGAGGTTGTGCTGTTATACTGAATATCAGCACGGCTGTGATTAACGACTGTCACAGCCGTGCTGATATTCAGTATAACAGCACAACCTTGTGTGTGATATTGCTTTTACACAACAGTTGTACAACAGCAATTATAAGTTAACAATAAAGTGACAACAGATTATGATTTATTTGTTTATTTAATAATTTATGCAGGCTGGCTGCTTTATATGCAACCAGTAAAATAAGACTCAAATATCAGACTTGACGTTCTCATAAAATGTTATATCAAATGATGATCTCAAACATGTGTCACATTATCAGGAGAAAACCAGCTAGTTATTTTGGTAGCAGCCTAAAAAACTCCTAGAATACTGTCACGCACACACGACAGATGGTGAATTAGCTCTGTTTTGAGTCTGTGTTTAATTCAGTGTGTATCTGCTCCATCGACCAGCGCTCACTAATGAGAAATCATACTTTTCTTTGCTTTATTCTTACAGTTACAGTAGTAAAGATAGTATAGAAACACAGTTTATCTTTATGGATTATATTGATGCTGAATTGACAGTCAGACTGTCGACACGTGACATCCTTTATCTCGTGTTTCTAGAGTGATGTGTTTTTACGGACACGTAATGAACTGATCAGATATCATACTGTATTTCTTAAAGGGAGCTTGGTGTCATAGGGAGCTTTGGCTTAACTCAAGCTGCTAATATATTTATTTTTTAACATTTTATCAACGCTACAAAAACATTAGGTAACCGTGGTAAGTATGATAAGGTTGTCTGACGTTGTCCGGCTGTTATTGGTTTGATTACTGATGGTGGCTGATCAGGTTTCTAACAGCAGTATGCAGCAAATGTTTTTATGTTCATCTTTGTGTTGCAAACTTTGTTACAACTTAAGATAGATGTTGAGCATTAACATGATGATCATTGACAGCTGTGGGGAGTGATACGTGCAGTTAAAAGTCACAGTGCTGTTATTTTCTATATCAGCACTCATGGAACGACTCTTGTCCAATCAGTGCTAACTGTTGTATAAGACTTTTTAGGCCCCTAATAGGAGCATGCCAGTGTTTGTTATTCCTCACAGAGGTGCATGCATGTGTCCAGTTTGAAGGTATTCCAGTCCACCCTCATGTCGGCCGGTTCTGGGAGATCATTGAGAAGTACAAAGTGACCAAGTTCTACACAGCACCGACAGCCATCCGCCTCCTGATGAAGTACGGGAGGGAACCGCTGCAGAAGTAAGAGCCTGCATTTCCTCTGAATGTTGCAACAGCTCAAAAAAAAATCCAGATTTTTTAATCATATTTTCCAGAAGCCGCAGCAGGAGCTTGAGTTTCAAAACACAGCTTGACCTGATAGATGGTCCGAGTGTGTTTTTACAGCAGGGTTTGCCAGCTTTCATATGAAAATTTCCACCTTTAATTTTGAAAGACCTCCTTCTCACTTCTTATATAAGAACTCCTCAGTGGTGAGATGAAGAAACCAAACTGTGTGAATAATGATGGGAGTGACGCTGTGTGAACATGTTTTTTTTTCATACATTTCCAACACTAAATTCACAAGAATCTGTCAAATCAGCACCGGAGATATCTGTCAAAAAGATGCGTGGTAAACTCTAATTTTTAGTCTGTCAGTACTCCAGATGTAAGAATCATCTGACCCTCTACAGTGGAAGTAGAGGACATTACCCCTGACTCCTGAATCAGCTTGTAACAATACAACTTGGCTGAAAATTTACTGAAATAGTTTGACCTTTTTCTGAGATTTAGATGAGTGAACAAGTGTGAAGCTGGAGCCTGTTAGCTTAGCATAAAATGTGTTAATTAGTGAGCTTTACAGGCAGTATGAGGTAGATTTTGTTATTTGCAGACAGATCTAACCAAAAGCTAAAGGAAGCAAAGAAGCCCAGAACAGACAAACCATTTTCCACTTTCATGAAGCCGCCGTAGGTTCTCCTACATGCTTAGGAGGGGGAATTGTGAGGCGAGGGGTGTTCAGTTGCAACCTCACTGCTAGATCCTGCACACTGGACCTTTAAAGTGTGGCAGGAAGTGAAACTTGTGGAATTCATTTAGCGTATCACAGATAAATATGTAACGTTATTCAATCAGTTAGGTATATTTTTCACAGCCTGCATATAAAAACGACACATAAGCGCCCAGAAAACCAGCAATAGACACAAAGACACAGAGTATAATGATCAAACATGTAAGATATTTACTGCGAGAGAAATGTTCTTACTCGTCTCTACCAGGTATGACCTCTCCAGCCTGAGGATTCTGGGTACTGTTGGTGAGCCGATCAACCCAGAGGCGTGGCAGTGGTACCACGAGGTCGTCGGTGAGGGCAGGTGTCCGGTAGTCGACACTTTCTGGCAGACAGAGACTGTGAGCGCCATCTGCATGCATTTAACACACACTTCAGCTGCTATTAAAGTTAGATTTAACTGTTAACTTTTACTTCACTGTCCTTCGTTTCTCGACAGGGAGGTCATGTTTTGACTCCTCTTCCCGCGGCCACGCCACTGAAACCAGGCTCTGCCGTAAGTGACAACATCTCCCTCAACACCTGTGTGTGTTACCTCACACTGTAAATCTTAAACACACCCGTATACGTATCTCCTCCTGTGAGTTTCATCAATACAGATCATGCTGGTAAGGAAAGGTTTGACCTCTGCATGTGAGAATAGATCTTGAAATATATGAGATACATTTATTTATGTAAATGTCTATTGTGTGTACATTATGATCCAGGTGATGACGTGAAAGAAAAGCTGGAAAGAATATCTCACATTAAACCCACATGTCATATTTCAGGCCTTTCCTTTCTTCGGGGTAGAGCCCACAATCCTCAACGAGCACGGAGAGGAGCTGGAAGGCGAGGCCGAGGGTTATCTCGTAAGTTTCAATTCAATTTCACCCCTTGAAGGGCAACTGAATGCAGCAGCTCGCCATCGAGATCAACAGATACCAACACAGTAGAGACGAGAGAGGGGAAGAAAGATAGAAAGGCTGTGAGCTTAAAAATCTGTGCTATAAGTGGAAACAGTTAGGTAGCGACATTTTACCACAAGCTCGAAGCACCGGGGTCACTTAGTCTGCTGATCTTATTTAGACTTAAAACCTGAGGTAGGATGGTAAACTTGAACAATGATATTAATAACATTAACAACCTAAAGTGTTATTAAAGTCATCCAGAATTATTAGTCGTCCACTAATCAGATGATCATCGGCTCCTCCGGCCCGGCCCGTGAGTCAAAGTGTCCTTGAGCAAGACACTGAAATTGCCTGTGAAGGCTGCGCCATCAGTTGGTCAATGCGTATGAATAGTTAGCTCCCAAAAAAAAACAGATTTGGTTTCACCTTGCATAGTAGTCAGTGCTAAAAAGCTAAATATATGTATCCTCAAGTGAGTTAAGTAACCTCAATAGCCTCCACAGGCTGCTCGTGCTGTTCTTGTGATGAAAACCGTTGTAGTAGAAGACTGTTGAGTTGAGTGCAACCATAAATTTGAAGCTTTCCACACTTTAAGTAGCTCTTGCTGGTTAAATAAATAACTACAAAAAATAAATTCACCTCAGCACCTCAGTTGCCTGATTCAGAGCAATCACCTACTCGCTGAAATAAATTTAATTGTTAATAGATTTTGTGATTGAAGCACTTTAATTTTATTGTGGTGTATTCTTTAAAAGGTGCTTTAGTTTATTATCAGGTTTATGATTATTAAAGGTGGTAGCATTAGTAACAGTATCAGCAGTAATATCTCTCCTCTGTGTGTATTTTCTGTGTACTTGTGTTGCAGGTATTCAGGAGGCCCTGGCCTGGGATAATGCGCACTGTGTACAAAAACCACGAACGCTTCGAGAACACCTACTTTAAGAAATTCCCGGGTTTCTATGTAACCGGTGACGGTAAGCCACAAAAATGATTTTACGATTCCTGTCTGGACACTGTTGCGATAGAAAAATCCCTGCTGCCACAAAGATTATGTGTCACTTTGGATTGAGCAAGAGTGTACATACCAAACGCACGTCTGTTTATTTGTCTTACTAAAACACCAAAGATCCTCTCGAGGAGCTATACAAACTGTTTTAGGGGTTATTCAACTTGTTTTTTCCTCTCTCAGGCTGCAGGCGGGATAAAGACGGTTATTACTGGATCACAGGACGGATAGACGACATGCTGAATGTGTCAGGTACTGTGAGGTGATAAAAGGCTATCACAGTAGCAAACTGTGTTATTTACACACTTCTAATTTAAACAGATTGTGACTTGCAGCCTTTTGAGAGTTTTCCTTCAGACACCTTGTGTACACTTGTGACTTTGGTTTTGTTTGTCCTTCAGGCCACTTGATGAGCACAGCAGAGGTGGAGGCAGCTCTGACGGAGCACCCGGCCGTGGCGGAGGCCGCGGTGGTGAGTCGGCCTCACAAGGTGAAGGGCGAGTGTCTGTACTGCTTCGTCAGCCTCAAAAACAGCAGGGAGTTTAACCACACGCTGGTGGAGGAGCTCAAGAGACAGGGTGAGACTCCCACACTGGTTAAATACAGGGTACATCATACTGCTTTAGGGGTGTTGAGTCCAGTTGGGGTTAGAACCCCTTCAGGAGGTCACAAGATGACCTGAGCTGCCAGTATCAGGAAGAAAAGGATTGAACCCAATTACAGACACATGGCCACATGGAAAGACACAAACACAAGGAAACACAGGAGTAGGGTTTAAACACAAAAAAACAAACTAACCAAAAGGCGGCTGGAGATCCAGGCAAAAACACAAATAAAAGACTCAATAACCAAAATCCAGAACAGAGGCAGCAACACAGGTGACCTTCAGACGCACACGGACAGACAAGGAAACAAAGGAAACACAGGAAATCGTCACCCAGGTGAAACTAATCAGGGACAGGTGCAGAATCAAAAACAGGCAGAAGAAGAACACAAGACACAGACAGGGTCGGACTACAAAACAAAACAGGAAACACAGAACAAGCTGTTACATCGTGTTGTGCTTCAGGTGTTTTTACTCTCAAATTAAGTCACAATATGTTCAGATAAAATCGCTGTTAATCCCCCAGGAGGCAGTTGTTTCTATGTATCACAGTATCACAGTTTTGTTTTGGGGTTTTAATCTCAGTTCAGTACTTATTTTCTGTTTTCAGTGAGAGAAAAAATTGGACCAATCGCTACACCAGACTTCATTCAAAATGCTCCGGCGCTCCCAAAAACTCGCTCAGGTAAAACTCGCTCAGCGCCTCTTTAAACCAACGTCCTCCTCCTCCTCTGTAACATCTGTCTCCTCTTCCTCTGATAACTCTGACCCATTCAGGGAAGATCATGAGGCGAATCCTCCGGCAGATCGCCCGCAACGAGAAGGACCTGGGCGACCTTTCGACCCTGGCGGACCCAAAGGTGGTGGAGGTGTTGTTCAGCCAGAGGTGTGAAGCTGCAGCCTGAACGGACGCCCTCGTCTTCATGCTATGAAACGGTACAGACAATATAGACAATCACAAACAGCTGGTTCTGGATCTGAGTGTTTGTGTGCACTCTTTGGGACTGAATGAAAGGGCAGGGACACCAGGGCATTTAAAATTGTTATTTTATGTGAAGAGAATTTAAATATATGAATATGGTTGATTAGGTACAGATGTAGGGATGTTGCTTTGTGTTTGGGTCAAAATATCAAACAAACTAGGCACCAGAGTTACTATGTTTTATATTTTCTTAAAGTCTTTCAGTTCCACGTCTCACGTCATTAAATCTTGAAATAGAAGTCAGCTTTGCACAGCTTGTTTTGGACTGACGACTGATGTACATGTTCAACCTGTGATAACATTTCTATGTCCTCACAATAAAGTGTTTCATCTGGTTTGGCGTTTTTTCTTTTTGCCTTCGAGCTCAGCAGCTGATTGACGCCCTCGTGTGGCAGGAATCGTCCTCCGCAGCCGCTATCTGATGCTGTACTATAAAAACCTGTTTACTCTGCTGCCAAGGCTTTCTGCCTTTTGTCTATTAATGATGCACGAAGCACACACGCGCACGCAAACAAACACACACATGGCTTTGATGATGTGAAGTGCAGCAGGGAGCAGCGATTATGGTGGGACGGAAAGAGAGAAAAGAGAGGGTCTGTTTTATCTTAAGTGTGCTGGATTCTTTTAAAATTACAATCATCAGCGGGCTTTCAAAAAGAGGAACCGTAATCTGATTTTTAAAAGAGATTATAGAGCAGCAGGTTGTCATGAAAGTGGCTCAGAGGGATCTTATCTTATTGTGAATGTCGGGTCACGTACAGTGTGTGGACTTCCTTTGTTGTCTCCTCGACACCTACATACTCCGTGTCACATGCGTGCAGCGATATGTGTTGGTGTGTGTGTGTGTGTGTGTGTGGGTGCGGAGGATAAGGAGAGAAGAGCCCAGAAACATAGCGATGGGCAATGTTACATCATCATCACCCCCAGCAGCAGAGGAGTGGTAACCATGACAACCCTTCTCCATCCCTCCCCACCATCACACCACTTCTTCTCCAACTCTCCATCTTCCTGCGGCTACGACAGCGGCCGCTGCAGATGTTTTGTAACCTGAGGACTGGGGCGAGCCACACACACACACACACACACACCCACACACACACAAATGTAAAGGAAGGTTTCAACATTTTCTGAATCTCTTGACCTTCTCGATGTCATTGAAACCAACATTTAAAACGAGTCATGTACTGCATGATAATGTCTCTGCTGAGGGTCGATTTTATGATGCTGTTGAGTTTCAGTACATGATGCAGAGCGGTTTTCATCCTCATCAGGGTCACGGTGGAGAGACTGGAGCCTCACTGGGTGAGCGGTGTGGTACATCTTGGGTACACAAACGATAATTCACACTCATGTTCACACCTGCAGGCAATTTAGAGTCACCAATTAAACTGTTAAGTACTCATGTCTTTGGACTGTGCCTGGAGAGCACCGACGCAGACACAGAGAGGCCTCAGCTGAGCTTCAAACAAGAATCTTCGCTAACCACTGCACCATATACAAAGATATAAAATCTAAAACATATTAATATTTTCCACATCCACCAAATAAAAAAATGAAATACAATAGAAGCAATAACAATAAAGCAGATTACAGAAACAAACACATTCACACAAGGCCACAGTTTCCAATTAAAGCCTATATACATCTATGACAACACTCAGATCTTTCAAGAACAAAAGAGAAAAAATGAACTGTTATTAATATTTCTCAAAGAATTACAGATAAAAATCTGTAGAAATCAAATATTACATGTCCTGTGATCAATAAACAAACAAAAACCTGATTTAAATCTGTACTTCAGCATCCCTAACAACTAAAATTTATTTTCCAAATATATCATAAAACATACCCAAATCTTTGCTTCTCCAATGATCGTTTCATGATGAGGTGTAATATTCGAGGAGTATCTTCCTCCCGCAATAACAAAATACGTCTTTGCAAAGTAAGTAATCATAATTCGGGACGCCGAGATCGAAGCAGGCTGGAGTTTATTAATAATTCATCGTGTGCCATAATGTCATCATCCTCTGTCGATATCTGGCTGACTGTCACTTTTCTGAAGACTGCTCTCTCAGCAGTAATCAGCGAGACTTTAATGTCCGACTTTGTGAAATTCAATCTCTTTAATTCAGTTACAAAAACAAAACCGCTGCGTGTGTTAGACTGATACCTGAGGCCGATAATAGATTGTAAAAAATAGAACAATAGATATCAAATATCTGTGTTGTCCACACCTTTGACGTGGGAGACGTGATGTTGACGTTGCAGTTTTGTTTATTGGAGCGTTCTTGTGGAATTGATTAAAATTTGGCAACGTTGGCCCTCCTGAAAAGATAATAAGGTCATCGGGATTATAGTTTTTACATCTCACTGCACTGGTTCTGATCATTTCTCAGTCTGTCAGGAATAAAACTAAACTATGGGACTGTATGATTATTTGGATTGTTGGATATATTAATATCAGTCTTCAAAAACGCACTCTAATCGCAGTGTACTTGTATTACTGACATTGTGGGGACATTGCTGTGGTCATACATTATGGGGACGCTGGTCCCCACAAGGTCAACCATTACATTTTAGGATTAAAACTCATGCTGTGTTTTTATTCCTCACTTTTGTTTTCTGGTTTGTTCCTGGAGTTGTTTCACCACCATCCACAATTAGATTTTTTCCAGCTGAGTGCAGCTAGAAGCGCATACTCAAAAATCAATTTGTCTAATCTGAGTATGCTTTTTGTCACCTTTTCAAGGAAAAGCTGAGTATTATTGTGTGTGAAGTGTTGTAACTCCCCGTCAACCTTCTTCGACCCCGAGCTGCCGGAGGATTACGGCCCAAAGTCCCTCATCATTGTTTTTGATGTGGCATCACACCGGCTCAGGGAGAGAGAGACTTGGCCTCAGATGTTGTGGGATCTGGAGGTTTCCCCACTATACATCCCAGCCTGTGCAGAGGCAGAGTCCCACTGTGAGTGACACAAAGATGTGAACGTGTGTGTGTGTGTGTGTGTGTGTGTGAAAGCAAATTACACTGACAAAAGAGGAATCTAGGAGACACCAAATGAATGGGAGTCTCTTTGTTTTTGCTCCACAAAAAGATGGACAGATGGTCTAACTGAACTTGAAGGCTGTTGGACATTTGTTATTTTGAGATGGTCGTACTGTATGCTGAAGGCTTTGAGATGAATCTAGAGGTCAGTCACAGGTCAATGATCATCCAAAAATGAAGCTCTAGTCTAAAATAAACTAAAATAAAATGCATTGTTAAATATTAAACCAGTGGTTGCCAACCTTTTTGGCATCTGTTGGAGCCTTTTGTCTCATTTCAGATGTCTGTCTAACAGTTAGCAGAGACTCCGCACCAGTTGTAAGTTGTATGAAAATATTTGTGGCTCCAGGGGGAGCTGAGTCTTACTAGATGTCTGAAGTGACTTCACTTGAGTCATTGTGGGTTGAGATTGAAGACTACAAGTTTGAAAATGAAATAAATCTGGAGTTGTGGAGCTGAAGGGGGCTCACCAGACCTCTGCAGAGGTCTCCATATTAGCCGTTATTACCAGTTATCAGATGAACACTGATGTCTGACAGAACTCTTGGATGTCAAGTTGTACTGATGGTGATGTATATATATATATTTATATATTGCTCCTGTTCAGCTGGTTTCATGTTTTTGAGAATGTTTTCCTCGCTCGACATATTGTTTCTGATTCCACGCCAGCCTGAGCGACGGTCCCGCTGGTTTAGTTCAGGGTTCAAGCGGTCGTCACACTCCTCGGCACAATGAAGCTGTCTGTTTACTCATACAATAGTGCATTTCTTGTGGAGCTAAAATCCCCCCCAGCCCAAAAAAACTTGACACCCAGCCTCTGCCACGCTGTTTGCCCAGCTTGAGCACACTGGTAGCTGCCATCGCTCCGGTCTTCGGGCCTCGACCGGAGCCTCAGGAAGAGGACAGGCTTTTTTTCCCCCCTCACATGAATAATGATGTAACAGAAAGTGAGGAGAAGTGAAGGGCCTCCAGGCAAAGCTCTCGCTCAATATGAATTCTCCTCGCAGCCAAACCTTTTGCTCGCGTCGAGCGTGGGGCTTTTTGTATCGTTGGCATGACAACCTCTTAGCTAATGGCAGATCCCGGCCCATTGTGTTGCTCATTGTCTGTTTGGGGCCTTCGCACACAGCTGCAGGCATATGCAATTTGGGGTCCAATTTTTGACAGATTGCATGCTGAAGAAGGCAGCGTGGAGTCTCAGAAAGGTTAATTCTGTCAGCGGGACACATGGAGAACGAGGGCAGTTCAGAAAAATGGATTAAAATGCGTCTTTATCCATGTCAGATTATACGTGCTGCTATTTAACTCTCTGGACAGCAGGTTACTTTTAATACATTTAAACACCGAACAAAGGCACTGGTTCACTTTTCAGAGACGATTCATGTGTTCTTGATAATTTGGTTACACTTTCTAGTAATGTTACTTTAAAGGCGTGTACACAGTGTGACAAATGTTTATAAATGGTAAATAAATATATATTAATGTTTAAAACTCAGTAATAAGCCATTAATGAGAAGAACTCTGGGCTGCTAATTTACCTGGTGTGCCTCCTGATGAATTAAACTACTACAGTCTACTTACAAATATTACTGATCTATAAAGGATTAATATTATTTATAATTTGAATATATTTCTTTTAACATAATTATTTAGTAATAGTAATAAATCTGTTATAATTTACAAGCTGCCTAAACGTCTCAGACATCTTAAAGTTTGGTCAAACTAACAATTGGTGCAGTTTTAATCACGTGTGGTGGCTACTTGAATTAAAATATATTTTGCTGTGTTTCTGTGGTAAAATATACAAAAACAAATAAAAAAACAGGCTTAAAGCAACTATGAAGAATATTTTAATATAAACAAAGGAGTCAGCAGGAGACTACAGAGTATTATCCCCAGAATATGCAGTTCCCCTTGGCTTTATGGAGCTTTGTAGTGAGTTTAGCTCATTGTATACATAAAGGCACAAACACCCTACGAGCGATGAAAATACTGGCGTCAGGAAAAACCTGCGGCAGCTTCAGGAGCGATACGAAAACCAGTGCGGTGTTTGTTTTTGAAGCAGGAAGAATAAATCATGAGAAAGTACAGATTCCTCAGTTTGGCTGTGATGAGATAGCTCACCTGTTCAAATTATATAAAGGCTTAAAGTTATGCATAACTAACAGCGTGGCTGCTTCGATTAACAGGTGGGTGCCATTATAGACAACTTATTTGAGCACCCAGGTGTCATTCAGCCCGCCTCAGTTCCACCGATGATGCACGTCTTTGCTGATTATTAGATTATCCGGTTTGCATCATGCTGTCCGTGCTTCACACGTAAACACAAAATCCATCAAGCTGTTCCGCCTGATGCTCGAGGCCTGGAAAACTTTGGTTGTGTTGCCTGAATATGCAGAGTTCTCCTCGATGAAAAACATCTTTTTCAGTTCATTTAAATTAATGCACTGAAAGGACGGCCAGCACGATCGTACCTCTACTGTTCGGCAACATGAAGGTCCAAAGAGGCGAATGAATCTAATAGGGAGAAGACAGGAAGTGTCACAGACAATTAGCACATCAAAAACGCGGGAACAAAGCCGGAGCTGTTGACACAATGACAGGAAAGCATTACTGACAATCTGGCCACTTAATGTAGGGGTAATGGGGTAATGAGGAGCAGGTGTGCAGGGAGGAGCAGGGTCAGGTGACATGAAGGTCTATGAAAATACAGCGATGATGAAGAGGTTTCTAATGTAAATGTCATTGGGTGAATGTTACGGTCTGTCCTGGGAGTGCCAGGAAGATACTGTACGTCTCAATCTCTTCCCGTCTAGCCTGAAAACTATCATCTCCAACACATAACGTCGACCCTGACGGTGTCGGCAGATTGGACTTCGACCCTACACGTTGTTCTCCAGTGCTGAGATTGAACTGTCAGCTGAATCCTGAGACAGCAGCTGCAGAGTCCACAAAACAAGTCGAAAGAGGAAACGAGAGGCTCGTCTCATCTGTTTAGTCAAACACGCAAAGATGTGGGAGCGTGGAGAGAAAACTGCCCTAAACAATCTTACAGAGACGCCCAAGAAGCCGCCGCTGCATTATTCATCGACGCCGGAGAGGAAAACATTGCTCTTTTTATCTTTTTCAATCACAGTCAGACGTCCGAGAGAATGTTTGGAAAGCAGCTTCGTTTGCAGAGGTGGTTTAACGTTGACGCTCACCTTTTAACTCACTTCAAAAACTCGTCTGGCACCTCGTCTTTGGTGAGACAGAAACAATTCATATTGATTGTTCTGTTGGAGTTTTCCCTACCAATGAAATCAGTTTGCAAAAAGTGTCCTGCAGGTTTTATTTATTCATAGTTCAGCATTTTCTGGATTCAAACCACTGAAGACGCTGCAGCGACCACTTAGAAAGTTTTGACAGGTGTGAAACGGTTTTATAAGATGACTTTAGTTTTTTTTTAGATAAGCGGTGTGTCCTGTCAAAGACACGATAGTCACTTTATCACCAAACGTCCAGTAAACATCCTGATGCCTCATTTATTTATCTTATCATTTAATTGCATCAGTGTCAGGTGACTTTGTGAAGTAATTTCACACATAGACTATGAGAACTGTGAGGTGACGTCCAAACATAAAACTATTTTTATGCCACTGTGAAGTAGTGAAGCCTCACTCAGGTGTTTCCAATGATGCTAATTAAGGTTCAGTTCCATTTATTGCAGCAGAGACTTTCCAGTGAACCATCATGCACCAGCCTGTGTACGGTCGAATAGTAAATAAAAATGACCTCCTTAGTCCTTTCCTAACCACTTTTCCTTGACCTCAAAAACACCAGGAGGTCGAGGAAAGGACACACCTGTGTTTACTGTTTCAAGCCAAGATGGCTGCTGTGGTAACGGCCTTAAAAAACAGGTTTAATGTATAAAAGTATAATCACTCTCAGCTCCCCTCTGCTCCTCCATCAGTCGTAAGGTTTCAGCCATAAACAGCAGCAGAGGTTTGTTTGTAACGAGCTGAGTGTCTTCGTGCCTCCTACTGAAACTTCACTTTCTAAAAATGCCACATATTAAATTCAAAGTAGACGTGTCCTTCCTCCGCGTTGGCTTCGGGGTATCTTCTGTTTTGTTGGGCGCGACTTCTATTTCACAGAGGTCACACCCTTCCTGCTGCAGCTGACATCAGACATTAAAGCAGAGTCCGGAGTTTAGAGAGCAGCAGTCTGAAGGACTTCGGGGCTGGTGTAAATTATTCAGCAGTGGTGGGTTTCTCTCAGGGCGGATGGAAGTAAAAGCAGAGCATCTTCTTCTTCCTCCCTTCGCTGACCCGCTCAGTGCCATCAGCAGCTCCCAGGCTGCAGCTGGGCCGCATTAATTATTCATCGTTATAACTCTGTGAAAGGTATACGGGGGCCTTCAGCTCTCTGTCTCTTCCTCTTTATCACTCCCTCTTTCCCCTCTCTCACAATCAGCTTCGCTCCCTCGGAGCCAATAAAAGCTTTGAGTTTTCCAGTAAAAGCCGAGCCGGGTTTAAATTCACTGATTTAATTCTTGCGCTCACATGTGAAAAAGCTGAAAATGAGCTGAATAAAGCGAGAAATTTGTCTCGATTAGCTGGCAGCAACTTCACACTCGGGCTGCTGAGTGCTGCTGCACCTTAAACATTCACAAGTTTAAGACTTTCCCTGTTCATCAAAGGATTTAACTTAATGTAACTAAGTACTTTTACCCAAGTAAATGGTAAATGGACTGTACTTATAGCGTCTTTCTAGTCTACTGACACACATTCATACATTGCTGCCTGTCGGGTTCAATGTCTTGCCCCAAGGACACTTCGACGTGCAGACTGGAGGAGACGGGTTGATCATCTGATTAGTGGACGACCCGCCACTCTACCTCCTGAACCACAGCCGCCCCTCGCCTTAATCAATTTATTTAACTGTGTGGATAACTGTCACAAACATTTCATAAATATGAAGATTTGTTGCTTTAAATTATTTCAATAAATTTAACTCAGTTTGAGCTCTGAGGAGTTGTGACAGCATCTCTAATTTTTTCTTTAAACTCAATAATGAAGACTCACCAGATTCATTCATAATGAATAAAACGAGATAATAATTAGTTACAGTCATCTACAAAGCAGTTTAAAATGAGTCATACCTCAACCAACTACAGCGAAATGCTGCTTTTAATAAAAGTGTCATGAAACTATAATAATACGATAAATAATGGTGTAACGTTGAGAGGCACTGGATTAATGTCACAGCCACAGAGGTTGCCACTTCATTGAGACACATCATTAGCGAAACACTTGAATATAACAGAGCCATTGTTAATGTTAGTAGTGTTAGTCGACTGTGAAAAGACGTTTCAGAGACAGGCACGTCAAAATGTTGGAATATAAAAGCAAAAATATCAAATTAAATAATATAATAAGCCCTGAGTCTGGGTCTTTATATTACGGGTCTGTATCCGCCGTGTCGGGCTGAATATCACGTGTCAAGGTGGTACATGTATGATGAAAGAGGATTTGACTTCCAGGAAGACACAATCTTCTTAGTCACATTCTCTCTGTATATGAGCCATAATCCTGTAGTCTACACACACGCACACAATTCAGGATGAGCACAAACTCTCAGATAATCTGCCACGAGCTGCATCTAAACTTTATAAATCATGACACGGAGGAGGAGGAGGTCTTGTAAATACACATTCATGTTTATTACCATTTACTATTTACATAAGACTATAGATCGTTAGACTTTTTTTTGACGTAGACTTTTCATTTAAAACATTCATAGTTTTCTTTTTTTTTTCACAATCCATTTTTGTTCCTGTCAAAAGAAAAAAAAAATTCATATCCAATAGTAACAACTGTACAAAGACAGCCTGGTAGGTACAATAATTTACTTAAAAATTCTTATTTTAGTCAATGCAAATTATGTGACAAAAAAAAAACAACAGCTCAAGAGTTCCCATCACAACATTATTTTGTTTCTCCCCCCCCCCCCCCGACAGCGGAGCCGAGTGATCACAAATGACTAGAACTCGTATGTACATGCACTAAAGTGCTAAAGTGTTCAAAAGGCATGCAAATATTTGACTGATATTTGTACAACTGCCTTCCAAATATGCATAAGGTTATTCAGTTTGTCGTCGTCGTCACCCATCTTCTACACGTCACGGAGCCAGACATTCATCTCAACGTAAAAATAAATTACATCAGCATCAGAAATGACATCATGTGTCTCCGCTTCAGACCCGATGAAGCAGAAGTTTTTTTTGTTTGTTTGTTTGCTTGTGTGTCGTCGTTCCTCTCCTCGAAACTGAATGGAAAAGTAAAGCTTCAAAGACCGGCAACACACACACAAAAAAGATGGACGTTCATACTGAAAAGAAAATCAGCTTGAATTTGAACATAAAAGACGTTTTATGTAGAAAAATAAAAGTGTAAACAGATGAGAACAAAATGGTGTAAACTTCATACAAATGCAACAGCTCACCTACAGTGTTCACCTGAAAAAAGGTCAGATTCGTGACTAAAATATACATATATGTATTAAATACATATATACACACATGTGGGGTGATGAGTAACTCAAGTGTGTGCAGGCACCTCTTATGGAAATGTAGTTTTATGTCTTTTTCTGATATTACAGTACATTCCAGGTTCTTCTAAACAGAAGTTCTGGTTCCTCGATGGTCAGCTGGTGCTACTAGGTGGATCGTGACCCTTCCCCCCCTTTCAGGCTCCGTCCCGTGGGAGTCTCTTGATTTTTCTGGGGGGTTTCTGAGGTACTGGGTCTTTTAGGCTGAGGTGGAGGAGGAGGAAGGCGAGAGGAGGTAGAGGACGGCCTCACGCTGGCTCCTCACCCTCCATCACGATGGTCTTCTGGTGTCCCGGCGGCGGGAAGGTGAACCTCCTCTTCGAGCCCTCGCTCCACTTGGGGGAGGAGGAAGGGGAGTGGGCGGCCCAGCGCGAGGGGGGGCGGCGGTTGGCCGGGCGGGCCGGTCTCAGGAAGCGGGAGTCCAGGGGCGGAGCCACCGGAGAGCGAGGCAGGTCCTGCCAATGACAAGGAGCCGTCAGAGAGAGGGGGAGGACAACAACGAGGCGTCTGCGGCTCGACGGCGCCAAAAGAAACAGGAAGTGAACAGATTCAAACTAAAGTGAAAGGCAGGATGAGCAGGGGAAGATGAATAAATGAAGTTGACAAAAATATGTGAGGAATCTTCAACTTCAGACAAGAAGGAGTGAGATGTGTGAAAAACAAGACGTCAAGCATCATTTCAAAGTCAAGCTGTGTCTCAGTTCACGTACTTCCACAATTCCACTTGGTATTTCGAGGACATGAGAGCGTTCACGCTGTCAAGTTTGGCACATTTCATGCTGTGTATTTTGCGTGGGAGCTGCTCGGTTTGGTTCTGGATAACGCTTCTAAAAAATGTGTTTGTGGTGAATATTTTTGATGGGTTATTTTGCTGGTTGCAGCAGAAACAGGAACATGAATGACGGACTAATTACTTTGGTGCTGACACATTATCTTTTAAAAGTCGCTGCCAAACAGAGATCAGATTTTTAGTCATTATATTTTCAGTAATTAAAATTAATAAAAAACTTTAGTTTTATTACAGTAACTGGACAAACATCGCCCCTGAGTCGTCATTGTCTCTAAAAGCTGAAGTCCTTGCTCTGAATATCACAATATACAAATATAAGTTGTACATTTGTTTTATTTTTACATCTTGGCAGTCAAATGTTGGTGCCAATGCTCCGCACGATTGTATTTCAGCAAAGAAGTGTTTGCTGTTTTGCAGATCTTTATTCCTGAAGATTTGGCGGATAACTACTCCCAGTTAACCAATAAATCAGAGAACGCTCAGCAGTGTTGTAGTACTCAAGAGTACCACACTTTACCCTGAGAGTTTTGGTGAATATTAGCTACCTGACTATATCTTGTTCTTGGTCTTGTCTTTAGTTTAGTCAGTCTGTCTTTAGTTGGTCTTGATTACAACACTGATTTCTACTAAGTGCACAACAGCTGTACTTAGATTGAGACAACAATACTCTGCTGGAATTACACTACAACAGGAAGTACACAGTGTACAACAAAGACGTGTATTAATGGAAGTATCTGAGCTGAGACACATCACAGTTTTAGTTTTACAAGCTCATCCTGCAGTAGAGCTTCATGAGGAGTGTGTCCAATGGCCAAAAGCTCCCTGACAAACAAGTAAGTGGACTGTGAGATGAGCTCAAGAATGTGGATACTGTATTTATAATTGATAATTTAAAGGTCTTTAGACATCCAGATTACATCTTTGAATTTTTCACATTTAGCCCAGTTGGATTCAATCTACATATTTAAACCTTAAATCACCAAATCAACACTGAAGGGTAACTTTTGAGGCTGCGGTACGTGATGCTCGGGTGTATTTCTAATGTCCTGTTCCTCTTTATGTTTGTAAAAGAGAGACAGAAGATCAGAGGCGGCTCTAAGTCGATGTAGATGTGCTGACAGCCCGTATGAAGGGGAGAAACAAATGGAACAACCGTGGATGAGAGTGATGAAAAGCTGAAACAAAACCGACTTGAAGCTGAAGTAAAATGAACCGATGAAGCCTCGCAGCCACTGGCATTTTAATTTCTCAGCCCCACCTACAGCTGGAACTTACCATCTGCTCAGGTAAGCATGGGGTCAGCTAAACAGGTGGAGGCGTGCAATAATGAACAAACAGAAGAGTCATTTAGGATCACCTAGTTACTGCTGACACCAACATTTAAAGTATGGACGCACAAAAACTCAAGCGGTCCCCCATTTTAATGTAACCTTGACGGTGATCAGTGACAGATAAATACGCTCCGAAACCACGAACAGAACATGGAGATCATTTAAAAAGATCCTATCACATCTTTGTAGCTGATTAGCTGGCAAAACGTTAAAGTGAAATAAATTATATAACACAGGAATAATGGTGCGGAATGAGGCTTTCACGTCGTTTATTTCACGTCATTAAAGTCGTCAGAAAGCGCCGATATATCCTACTTGACGCTTAGTCCTGGGGAACCAAATAAACGTGGACGCCTCGAGCAAGTGAGAGTCCCACGTTCAAAGTAATCAAGCCCACATATTCATAGACATAAAGTTGAGTTGTTGAGCCTCTCACATCCAACTCTGCGGTCATGCAGTTGCACAACGTGACTGTGTCCCATCTCCATCGTCCGTCCCACATGGTATGCGGTGAAATGTGAAGGAAGCGGCCTTTCCACCATAAAAACTCAACACACTCACAACAACACTTACACACTCACGCACACACTCACACACAGGTGTGTAAGTGCTGTTGAAGGACACCGCTCGAGTCAGATGAAGGACAAAGCTAACCTGATTTACGTCCAAACATGGATGTGGTGCGTTTAAATCAATTTATGATATATATGCGTGTAGGCTGTGTGATGACGCAGACGTATAACACAGAATAATGCAAACACAGGAGGTTTGTAAATGCGGCTCAAGGCTGTGTTTGCATATTTCTGCTGTGTATACACAGATTAATGCGGGTGGAATTACTTTTATACATCTGTCCCCTGGATGAAAGAGAAAAATTGAGGATAAAATCGTCTGTGGGTGAGTTTCTTTGCCCCCTCAGATTGATGTCAGAGTGTGATTGGGTGAATGATCACACCGAGAGATCACACCACTGGCCTGATTTATAAATAACTCATCTCCAGGCGTTAGATTTCGGCTGAAGGATGGTGGGACACCGAGCCCGCAAAGCAACAATCTAGTTCTGCTAAAAATACACGGCATTGAGGCTGGCGGTGGCGTGAGCGAGGATGAACTGAAGGGAAAATAAGTCAGACGGATGAATAGATGGATCAACCAGAGAGTGATGCGTTACACGTCCTGCCAAACAGGCGGGAAAACAAGTCATGGAGACGGATGTGCGGCGTCTCCATCAATAAATAATTTGTTTATGAACACAAGTGATGGATTGTGTACACACCGGAAATACAGACAAGTGGTTTGTTTAATGGGCGGCTTGTGGGTTAATACAAGATTCCCTATTTGATGCTAATACATCAGATCACACAACGCTACAGATCATGCACCAGTAACGTGTACAGGAAG
Organism: Nibea coibor; assembly: GCA_023373845.1. Lineage (NCBI taxonomy): Eukaryota > Metazoa > Chordata > Actinopteri > Sciaenidae > Nibea > Nibea coibor. The sequence continues at coordinate 6,168,425 of CM041725.1, forward strand.
TCAGTGTACAGGAACTGAAGACAGCAGCGTAAACAACTTCACAACAACACTGACTCCTCAGTGAGTTCAACCTTAAAGGAAAAATCCACCTTAAAACACCTCGACGCTGTTAAAACAGATTGTGGCTCCTGGACACATTTCGTCTTGTGTTTTTCGTCGCCATGGATGTTGATGTCAGTGCCCAAGAAAACGAATCTCCTGTTGATTAAGGAGCCTTATACATGACAAGTAAACAAATATAATGAAATGAAATCAATGAAAATCAAATGTCTCTGAAGTAAAGAGGTTTGTGAACGTTCTCAGTCATCATCTTTCTTCGAGAAGCGTTAAATCTGACGCAACTGGACTGAAGATGTTTCACCTCTCATCCAAGAGGCTTCTTCAGTTCTGACTGACTGGTGGTGAGATTGAGTGTTTAGCCTAGGCGGTATCGTTGACCAGGCCATTGTTTCCACTTGGTTTGTTAGTGCTCGTTGTTGTATTGTCAGCCAAGTCGTTAAAGTCACCAGAAGTCCTGTCCAAACATCATTTTGGACACTTCATTAACGCAACGACTGTCTTCAACGACACCAGACCTCAGGCGACTTTAACGACTATCCGTCACACCGAATCTCAGGCGACTTCAACGACTGTCGCTCACGCTCAATCTCAGGTGAGTTTACTAACTAGGACGACAGTCAGTACAACAACAAGGGACACTAACTAACCGAGTGGAAACAATGGCCTGGTCAAGGATACCGCCTAGGCTAAATAGCTGGATCTCCCCACCAGTCAGTCAGAACTGAAGAAGCCTCTTGATTTAGAGGTGAAACGTCTTCACAGATCAAACAACCAACCAGATTTAACCCTCCTGAAGAGTTTCCTTCTAGACCAACCAAATAATACAAGTAGAAAATAATCACCAAACGTCTGAATGTTGCGAATGTTGCTGCAATTAAGGGAGTTTATCAGGATGCAAAGTAACGGCAGCAACAGACCGTTTTAAAGAGAAACTAATGGAGCTCATACGAGCTGTGGCTTTTCATCTGCGATCTCATTAACAATAAACTCACCAACTTGTTCAGTTATGCTTACGCTGTGCAGAATTCAAAGCTCTCATCTGTTTGCAGGCTAACAGACATACTTTTTGACTCTCTGGGTACACACAAATAACACAGAGAAATATGTCAAATATGCTGCCAGCAATATTAATTACAAGGAAGCAAGTACATCTCAAGACATCAGAACCAACAGGACTGAATGTTATTTTTGGGGACGGTTCAGAGATTCTACATCAAATTCACAACATCTGTTTTAACATTGTTTGCCTTTAGCTTTAACCAAATAACAGTTTGTGGTGGCGACTCTCAAACATTAAAGCGTCTTCCTAGAACCTGAACTCATCAACAAGACGAGTTGTCAAGCAGTTCATAAAAACTCTTTGCTCCAGCTACCTACCACATAAAAATGCAAAACCTTCAGACCGCTGACAGAATAAAGAACGGACGTCGTATCCATAAGGTTCTGCAGAGACGTGTTGAAAAGAATGTGGTACTCTCGCCTTTGACGCATTCCTAATCTCAAAAAACTCCAAAGACGTTCATCGACCAGTGGCAGGCCGAATGACGCCTGACTGCTCAGACAAGCCACCTGTAAAGGCGGCTACTTGCCAATCAAAGTTTTGTAGCGAGCGTCAAGTGGACGTTTGAGGAACTGCAGTTTTTTTTAGCGCTTCTGCATTGGCTTCACTTCACAGCCATGGAGGTTGCAGCTGTTTCTTTTGTACTGAGCTAGGCTAACCGTTTGCACCTATTTCCAGTCTTTAGGCTAAGCTAAGCTAACTGGATGCTGGCTCCAGCCTCACATTATACAGTATAAACATGAGAGTGACATTGATTTTGTCATCTAACTCTAAGTCTGCTGTGAAGTTGGCCTTTTTAACATGGGGACTTATGGAGATTATCTTCTTCTGGAGCTAGCGTCAAGTGGATGTTTGAGGAACGGCAGCTTTAAATAAATATCCAACGTAAATATCACTCAGGCTATACTATCGCAGGTATATTGGCATCTATATGACGGTTATCTAATATTTGAGCAATAGGGTGATGATGGTTCAGGAAAAACAGAAAATTAAACTCCAGCGCTCGTCTTAAAGATGCACTGACAGGCTGTAACGTGTATAACAGCACAAGAGTGTCTGATGGTGGATTTTTCCTTTAAGCATGCAAAACAGACCAGAGTAACCAGTTAATATCCACCAGGCATCAAACACAACCCCCCGACAGGTGACAGTAGCATAGAAAGTGATGAGTGTTAGCAGCTGTCTTCTTCAGTTAGTCTTTGAAGGACTTGTTAGTGTGAGAGGAAATGGCCAAAGGGGGGAAACTGTAGGAGGGAAAGAAAACACTGTATGGACAAAAAAGGGTGAAAAAAGTAAAACATCACAAGAAAACATCACAGTCCATCCAGTCGCACACATGGTGACACAAAGAGGAGGACCTGGTAGAAACACAGTGTTAGAATAATCCAGATAAAGCCGTACGGGGTCCCAAAAGACAACAAACAACCTGTGCTGAGGAGTGTGTGAAACGTCCAAAAGAGTCGTCTGGTTTTGAGTCATGTTTACTGGTTCACATTTTGATTATATGATCAGTAATCAAGACACAATCTGATGACTCTTTGAGTCACATGAACTGAGTTTGTTTTAAAGGACCATACCAGCGGTTTTGCACGATCTATTGCATCAACGGCAAATCAGATATATATTATATTTGTTATCATCATCGCCAAACTGATTTAATTCCTTTTCTGTATGATATGACAATCAACTTTCTATTAGGAGGAATATTTTAGTGATTTCAAACACTACAGGAAGCTCAGATACACTTTATTGCTCGTTTTCATGCATAGTTTGTATCTAAGTGCCGCCTTTAATTCGTTACGTTAGCGGCCTACGTTAGCTAGTAACAAACATTTACACTAGCTGTCAACACTAGCTATTTAGCATCAACGTTAGCTATGTTTTTTTTTTTTAATCAACTCTGTCTCTGTATTAGTTCAGTTACAGTAATTATTAGTTTACTTAATCTATTCTCAGTTTTCTTGGCTAACGTTAGCTCATTCGAACACGTTTAATTGGAATCACTTTTACAAACATGATAGCTGTGTCCGTATTACGTTAGCTAGTAAGGTCAACACTGCCCAGCTAACATCAATGATTAACAACTATGATTTTTGATCAGCTATCATTTCAAGTAATTTAGTTACCATGAATACTTAATCTAAGCAGACTCTTGCAGGCAAAAAAAAAATATTTCGGGCACTTATGCATTTCAGTTACATATAAAATTTCCATCCATTTGAATTAGATGGTCTGAATATAAATTCACTAACAAACTTGATGTGAAGCAAGTAATAAGATTCATGTAACAGTACTAATAAACTCAAAATGACTGCATTAACAAATTAATACTGAAAGCATAAAACTTACGTTACTGCCGCACTACTGCGTAGTGGAAGCACACTGAGTTTATTAGTACTATTACATAAATTTTATTACTTGCTTCACATCAAGTTAATTTATATTAAACCTATGCCTTTCAAATGGATGGAAATTTTATATGTAACTGAAATGCACAAGTTTTACAACTCGCAGACGAGCACTGGCTAACGTCAGCTGCCTACGTTAGGTAGCAGCCAGCTAAGCAAAACTCAAAGTCAGCTAGGCTCTTAGCTCGACTCTAAAATTGTCTAATTAAAAGTGAGTTTGCTGTAACTGCCTACTCATCTCATGCTAGCTGAAGTTGATTTTCATACCATGCTGGTGGATTATTAAATTTAGACCTAATAGTCTATAAATGTGTGGTATGGCTTTGGAAAACAGTAGATGTGATTTATGGTTTAATGGACTAAAAACATGCAAAAACACCATTATGGTCCTTTAAAAAAACAAACAGATGATCTACACCAAAGAAACTGAGCATGCGTGCATTAACACGAGGAAACAGATGGATGGCCGTCGCACAACTTTCGACACCACTCCGATGGCTTCACACACTGTCACTCTGCTGTCCTGTGAAGCATGCATTAATGAAGAGGGTGAGGAGGAGGAGGAGGAGGAGGAGGAGGAGGAGGTGGGTAGGGGGGTCTGCAGGGCGTGAGGTGAGAGGTCCGTGTGGCTGGTGAACCCACCGCCAAAGGCCGTAGAGGAAGAGGAGGAGGAAGAGGAACTTACATCACGGAGACAAGCAGAGTTAGAGTCCCCAAGGAGTTGTTAGTATGACAGTGTGGTTCTGGATCAGAGCACAGCGGACAGGGAGGAGGAGGGAGAGATAGAGAGAGGGGAGAGGAGGAGGGAAGATAGAGCGGGAAATGTTAATCGGTAAAATCGGGCAAAGAGGAAAAAAATAAGTCTGGCATATCAAAGGCAGAGAGGTCGATCAGGAGAAATAAGGTGGCTGATTTCAGCTTGCAGACCACACAGACAGCAGTAAGACACACACCCATTCACTTTAGACCTGGAAAAACCACAAAGGGGGGGACGGGTTGACCTTGATGCAGTCGGACAGCGCTGGTGATTCAATATGAACGACCAAACCGGGGCTGGGTGATGTATAAAGTTTCGTGTACAAGGAGAGACACTCCAACACTCATTCTAACTGTTGCTAACACACTTCAGCGTGATGAAATACTTTGATTTAAGGTAGTATTTCATTCATCGTATCGCTGAAGTGTAAAAAAAAAAAAGTATCGTACAGCCCTGATCTCGTCTGTTTGTTTTGTTGTCGTATTTTTTAGACAGTTCATTTTATTAAATAATCTGTGTCGCCATATTTCACCGGATAACTAAAAGCTAAAATTCAAGTATCTATATTTCACCTAATAACTGTTTCTTCTAGAAAATTTGCTGCTTCATGACACATCCAAATTTAAAATAGTTTCCTTTAGAGCTTTAGTCGATAAATGATCAATTTATTTCAAATAGTTTATCAAAATGTATCTTAAATATGTGAATTTGCCTCTGTTTCATATCATTGAATATCTTTCAGTTAAATAATGTGTTGAGCTCTACAACATTCACTAAACTACTGAACAATTAATTGAAGCTAATCATGACCTGCAGCATTGATTCACTGACAGCAGACATGTTCAAGTACACGTGAAACTATCGCGATAATAAATTACGTGCGGCGTGAATTGTGACAAAGTAACGATGTTCTTTGATGGCGATGGCGATGTTTCCCCCCCGCCAAAAGGATTACACGATCCATATCCAGGTCTGTATCATCAGGATGTCGCGGTCACCATCCATTATTTTGCTCAGATTGTTCCATAAAATCATAAATATCAGAGTCTAATCTGTCTGTTCTGCAGATCAGCTGATGTTCGTGGACATACTGGTCGCCATATGTGGGATTATGTTGCTCACTGTTCACGTTGTGCTTTCAGATACACAGTCTGTCTTTGGCACTTTAATACTGCGTGACCTACTTTTTATTATAATCGTCCAAATACGAGGCGCACATACAGTAAACTGGATGATGTTTTTCTTTCTGTTTCATCATGTGAGCGTGACCAGAAAGATCTTTTTCCCGCAGGTCAGCTGAATGGGTGGTGGCAAAGAAGCCCGACCGATGTGTCAGAGCGCTGATTTCATAGAGTGAAATTAGCACTTTCCTTCCTGGTTTATCATTTAAAATTCTGGGTTTTTTTGCATTTTAATTGCAGGAGTGCTGATAATGCTGATAACGATGACTCATGTACCACTTAGATCATTACTGCGAGATCGTTAATTTCTCCAGTTATCTGACACATAAATCAGGGGTTTTTTTTCGGTCGGGCCTCGGTGGTAATTGAAGCAAAGAAATAAAAAAGCCACGCTATAAGGAAGTCACTACAGTGAAGAAGAAAAGTACAGAAGAAGAAGAAGAAACCTTAAAGAGTGTCTACATACAGCAACGAAGGAAAGCTCAGTAATATTGAGGAGGGTCGAATATTTTGACATTACCATTGCATCAGTCAGTGCTTTCGATCTGAGAAAAAAGCATTAACATTTTAGTGATATTATAGTCGATTAGCTTTTTCTCTGATTAACCACAGATGCTTTAGTCTTCAACCATTACAAGGACAATCCAAGGCAAAGTCATAAATATCTCTGCGTCATAAAACATGGACCCCAGATCAAATGAATGAAGCGTTGAATCCAGTGCGCTTGCATATTTACCTCCATACATCCAGACTGTCCTCTGTCTGTGTCGGCCTGCCTGCTGCTGTCTCTGCTGTGGCTGCTCTGTCCTCCAGCCTGCAGCCTCCTCTCCTCTCTAAAGCTCTGCTCCTGCAGCTTCTTATTTAGGATGCGGGCTGTGTTTTCAGCCAGCGTGTAGCCCGGCGGGGCTGACAGGTCCTGCCGTATGCTCACCACCTCTGGGTTTTTGTCCCCCTGCGTCTCCACTATCAGCTGCACGGGGCTGGGCGAGCGCCCGCGAGCAGTCCGCAGGCACTCCTGCCTCGTGTCCGTGGCGAGAGCCCCTTGAGCGGGGCCGGGCTCTGATTGAGTGGTTGGGCGAGAGCGACTGGGGGACTTGTTGAACTTCTGTATGTCGTAAGCCACTGGGGTGTGGTCGATGATGTTGAAGAGGCTCGAGAGGCCGTCGTTGATGGTCGTGTGGACGGGGCTGTCACGAGTGGTGGTGGAACGGGCCCACGCCGACTCATTGTTGCCCTTCTGCGGCGTGGTGGGGGTGGGAGCGCGGCTCGTGTTGGGGAGCTCAGCCTTGTTGGAGGTGGACAGTTTGCGCTGAAGCTTGGGCGAGCCGTACTTTGGCGAGCAGCAGGGTCGCTCAAACTTGCTCTGGACGACCGGAGAGTACTGCACCTTCCTCAGGCTGCGAGATGGGGAAGATATAGGCGTGCTGCTGCCTTTCGGGGTGAGGCAGCGGTGCGGGCTACTGGTCAGGTTCCTCAGCAGGTCCGTTTGGAGACCCACACTGATGGTCTGTGTGGTCTGAGTGCCTCTTGTGGTGAATCCGTTGGTCTGGCAGGCGGTATCCCGGAAGACTGGCCCTGGCGGAGAGCGGATGGCGTTCCTCACAGAGATCGCCACCTCCTTCATATCGTCGCTCAAGTTTCTGGAGAGCTGAAGCTCCAAAGAGGAGGTGTAACCCACCGTGGGGCAGATAGGAGACTGATTAGGTGAAGTCCTCAACCCTCCACCCTCCAGAAGCCCACACGCCCACCTCCCACTGCTAAAAACCTCATCCGACCCGCTTGCTCCTACCCCAGCCTCTCCTCCGCCCCTGGCTTTGGTCCCTTTGGTGTACAGGAAGTCCGGGTCTTGGGCAGTAGGGCGCTCAGCTGCCCCAGATCTGGTGGGGCTGTGGAGGATGTGAACCCCACAGTGTTCCACTCCCACCCCTGCTGCCCCTGCTCCGTTGCCCCTCAGCGGGGACTTGTGGCAGTGCTCAGGGCTGCTCAGGGTGCTGGTGGTCAGGGTGGCGCTGGTGGTGAGGAACCAGGAGGCTGGCTGGAATGGATCAAGAACGGTGTCCCCTCCCCGGGCCTCGTGGGTTTTGTCCGTCCACGCATCGCGGACGGGACCCGGGACAGAGGTGGATGATGGGAAGTCCCAGCCCTTATTGTTGAACTCCTCAATGTACTTGAGGTCGTCCGGGGACAGAGGAGGCGTGACGTCGTCTTGGCCCTGATCACCGTGACGAGTCTTGTCGGGGAGGAACGGCGAGCTGTCCATTAACCGCTGGAAGTCGCTCATGGAGCACACCGACTTGGCTCTGCACACAAACACACACAGTTCATCAACATTATTCCCACGGCAGAAAAAGATCCTAAACACGTGTGCTTGATTTTTTTAAAATTAATTTAATTCACTGTTTTAAAACTGAATTATTCAACAGCACAGCGAGCTGGATTACTTTCTCGCCATGAGAGAAACTTTCAAAGAAAAATCACCGCTTGAAGTGTCACTTCAAGTAACAGTCAATGGCATCAACAGCCGATCTCTGGGGAGATCAATGTGTACGTATAAGCAACACAACTGCAGCAGGAGGCTGAATAATCTGCCGCCAGTGCGACCTGTCCTCCGTGATGAATTCAGTCTTGACGTCTATGAAAATTCATCTTTTTTTTTTAAAGAATCACTCGATTCACTCAGTTAAAACTTTTCTTTGAACTCAGTTTGCCTTGAAGGGGGGCTACCTGAGCAAACTCCCGCCGCCCATCTCCTCCTCTGGGTAATCAGGGTCGCCTTCTCTCTCCGAAATCTCATTCAGAGCCTGAAACAGACACAACAGTGACAGAGTTCATCTGGTGAAGGGTTCAGTGGAAGACAGCAGCTCAAATCTACGACCAATTATCCAAAATGTTAAATTTTCTTTTGGTTGACATAATTTGAGACAGATTTTTACGTGTCTATACTTAGACTTAGATGCCATCTGTTCAGCTCTAGTTTCTTTATTTCCTTTCCCCTCTTGTGCAACAAACCTGGTTTTAAGTCTCACCTCCTTCATGCAGGGGAACCTCTTCTCGCTCTCCAGTCTGGAGGGCGGTGGTGGGACCTCCAGGCCGCTGAGGGGATCCAGAGACAGCGCGTCCAGGAACAGGTTCTCCGTCGGGCCTTTCAGCCTCATCGCGGCGCCCTGCTCCTCCAGCATGGCCTCAGAGTCAGAGTGGGAGCGCATGGGCGGGACGGGGACAGGGGTGGACGTACACGGGGAGCGTGGAGAGCGAGGCGACCGCGGAGCGTTGCAGGGACTGTCCTGAGGGGAAAACACACCTCTGTGGGCCAAGCTGCCATCTTTGACGTCGATGCCCTCGTCTTGCCGGGTGTTCAGCTCTCTCTGCAGCTGCACGAAGAATCACACACAAGTATGAGGTGATCAGTATGATAGTATTCACAAGCTGCTGTGCAATCGCAGTCCTGAATAAATCTGAATAATCCACCTGCAACATTCAGACTTAAGTTCCTCCCTTCAGGTGTCGAGGTTAAAGGAGAGCAGCCACATCACTCACTCACTTTGAAGCTGCCCGTTCAGTCCGCAACATCGCTGAATAATGCATCTCTCTGCTTCCTGCTCTGTGTCTCTGTTCTGTGGTGCATCAGCAGATTTTTTTTTTTGAGAGTGTGTTCTCGTTGTTAGTATTCCAGTCCCTGCTTCATATGTTAATACTCTTACGCTCATCTCATATTAACAAGCGCTACCTCCCGTCCTGAATATCACACACGGGCGAGGTGGAGCGCTGCAGTTCGTCTAATGAAATCTCACAAAGGACATCAATTATTCAGTAATCCTCAGTATTTTTTTTATCGCCTTCGGTGCTTTGTCACCATTTCTCATATCTGCTCAACAAGAGAAGGCTTCAGATCTTTAAGTTCTGGTGTGTTTTTCTAGTTCTAGCAGTTTAAAGTGCTTTTATATAGCTGCTATAGCAGCTGCCGCTTATTTTTATCATATCTTGATCTGTTTATTGTGCTTCCATTAAATTATTTTAAATAAAATAGCTTTAAAAAGAAGAAGATCATGTAGAACTATCAAAGGCTGCAGAGCTGCTACTAAATGGACCCTGTGGTGAGTTTGTGTTGACCCCATTGTTCCTCTCCCTTCACGCCTCCTCACCCTCTCCATCTTGCGGTGGAGCTCCCTCATGCTGCCGTCCCACTCCTGCCGCTCCCGGTCGAAGCGCTCCAGCAATTCGGCCCTCTCCCGGCCCCACCTCATCTCTCCGTGCTGCAGCTTCCAGCGGAGGTCCAGCGAGGTCTTGTGGCTCTCGGCCAGCAGGCGCTGGTGCTCCTCGCGCTCCTGATTCAAGGCCCACTCGGGGTCTCTGGTCAGTTCTCCTGCATCTCCCTGCGCTTCACCTCGGGCCTTACTTTGCACCTCCTCCTCCAACTGGTCAAAGAGCAAAGACACAAGGATGTTGGGTTGATTACTGTACTGCACATATGGAAAGAAATCATGAAGAAAAGGCAGGATTATTAGGAGAAGAAACAGAGGAACTGTGAAAGCTGTTTCGTTGTTTAATCACAGTATGAGAAAATATGTTTGGATGAACCTGTGATTTAACTTGAAGGCACAAAAATGTTTAAAAGAAAGAAAAAAGATGACAGTAATCAGACGAGAGACCACAAATATTTTGTTTTTGTTGCACTCTCCTATAAATCAATATGTTTGATGCCTCATTTCTCAGAGTTCGGTAAAATCCAAAGAGTAATGTCTGAAATATTGTACACGACGTACGGATAAACAATCTTTCGCTCTTGAGTTTTTGATCTGTTTTTCTTCAGTCTTTGAGTTTAATAAAACAAAACAATGAAAACAGAAATGAAGCTCATTAAAACAAATGAATAAAAATGTGTATCTTTTTATGTGTAGCACCAAATTAACACAATTTATGAACCAGCTAGTGATGAAACGTCTCACAACAGCTGAAGTAAATACGAAGAGGACAACGCTGAGGCTCCGTTGAGGCCGACCGGCGTCGGATTCGATTTCACACATCTGTTACTCAAACTTGACTTCCTGGGTTTCATTTCAGACCTCTGCATTGTTTTAGCACTGGGCTGTTTTCAGTATTTGTTTTGTAGCTGACAGCGACGCACACTTCAGACTTGATCGAGGGCTCCCAAATTTATATTTCGGACCACTCCCTGCTGGGGGGGGGGGGTTGAACATGAACTGAGGATTCAGATTAACTGCAGAAATCTTGCACAGCAACAGCGACTTTTCCGGGCAAAGCAGAGCTTTGTAATGTTCAGACGGGACTTTCAACCCCAAACATAAAGGTACAAACCAGTCTGGAGCTGCGTGAAGAGCAAGTGAAGGCTGTCTTAAAACATGAGCTTACATAACTCTCATTCACATCTTGTCTTGTAGACTTTTCACACAGGGTTTTAAAACCGGAGAGGATAACATGTACAGTAATGTCTGCTGACGGAGGCAAAGATGTAAGACATTATAAATATAGACAGTTATTTAGGAGAGTTCGCACTGTGCCAGAGACGAAACACGAGCCAGTCAGAGCTACGATATTAATATCTGCTAACAGTGACTCAAAAAGTAGCTTTCAGTATATCCACATATAAATACACAGGTGAGGGTAATTTCCAGTCCTGCTCGGCTCTACTGGGCTGTGTAATAATCACGAGTAAAAAAAAAAAAAATCAGCAGTTCAGGGGCATATTTCTGAAGTCTTAATCAGAACGAAGCACAGCGGAGCAAGACAAGAATTCAACATTGTGTTATCGGCCGAAACTAAGCAAATTAGTTCTCGTCGAAGCCCCCAGCGACCTCTGCGCCGTGCAGGGATATGAACCATGTATTAGCTGTACAGATTAACAGCGTGAGACTTAAAAAGGTCCACCTATAGCTCTTTTTTTTCAGAGCTGCAGTTCATCAGATAAAGGTCAGGTCAAGAAAACAACATGGTCAATATCGTCAAACTGGCTACCTGTCCTGATCGTGCTCTGACACAGCAGACAATGAGGCTCCGACCGCGATACCCATCTGTACCACAAAGCAACATTTATTCAATACCCCTCTGTACCTCTCCTACAAATTCACCTCCTGTCACTGCTAATTTGATTTTTTTTTGTCCGCCATGAAATTACAACTCAGATAACATGTGCAGGGCAGTAGTAATGCATAGAAACAGGCGATACCTTCGACAGATTCAAATCTAAACATCAAGAACACAGATGACAAAATGGACTGATGTCACCTGCAGGTTCCTGGCTCTGGCTGCCGCCAAGTTGGCTGAATGACTCAAAAAATTACCTGTAACAGCATCCACCTGTCCTGGAGGTACATAACTTTAAGCCTTAATATAATTTGAACAGGTGAGTTGTATAAAAATTCACCCTCAGTACAGTTGTCATGAACTGGGAAATTATCTATAGAGACCAAAACTGTTTTTTGTACCAGGCTGTAAACATGTTTATTTCTGCTGTGAAGTTGGACATTTTAACATGGGGACTTATGGAGACTCACTCACTTCTGTAGCCAGCCTCAAGTGGACGTTTGAGGAACTGCAGTTTTTGACACACAACCACAGAGGTTTGATTTGATTGACAGGTGGCTTGTTTGAGCACCGAGGCTTCATTCTCAGGTCCACTGATGATCCACGTCTTTGCTGTTTTTTAGACTGCTGACCGCTTTTAGAGGCTGTCCAGTCTTTATACCGTCAGTGGTCTGAACACAGAGAACCTTTGACTTGGTGTCAGTGAAGATGTTGTAAATGTTGTTTCATTTGTGACAAACAAAGATCAAATGTAATCCTGCACATTTTTAAAGGTGCTTATAAATAAAGTTTAGCAGCCTCTGTACAAAACGACGGTTTCAGCTCTCGTGTGTTCATATCACTTAAGATGAACATCCTAATTGAAGCATTTACGCTCCCATTAGGGATTTAAGAGTTCACTTAGATACTCAAGAGGCAAATCAAAGAATTAGGCACAGCGCTGAATTAATTAGTTTACACAATGACAAAATATTCCCATTACATAGTGCCAAGCAAGTGATTCATCGTGTATTTTGTTGGACGCTGTCCTTAATTTAATTGTTGAGGGTTGATTATAAATTGGATTCTGTCCATTTTGTCACTTGTGATATAGATTAAGACACGACTTTGTTTCATTGTCGCTCTCAAAATGACGCCGATCGGCCCGAGAGAGTTGGCTGAAACGACAAGGCTGACAAAGATTTGTTGTCGTCGACTCGTTATCGGCTTGCCCTGTGTGGGATTTCATCCGTGGAGCAGGCAACATGTTTACTGTCGCCTCGCTGCTTACTGAATGCACCGCTAGTTTTCTACACCAGATTGTGTCCTGTCCCTTTAAGGTGGGCGCTGAGACGCCATCTGTACCTGGGCGACCTGGCACTTCATCTCTGCCCACTTGACCTCCCAGGCGGCTTTGTCATTGGCGTAGGACTGCTGCAGTTGGCATCGCCGCGTCTCCTCCTCCTGCAGCTCCTCCCGAAACTCCTCCAGCAGCGTCCGCACGGCCTGCAGCACCTGACGATTCTCCCCAAACTGCACAGACAGGAGGAGAAGACCACATATTTAGTTAATCCAGCATGCTCAGACACACATGAATATGGCAAGTTCAGCGAGTTCTTTCCTAATCTTGATGTCTCTTGTTTTTATCTGGGCCTGTGTCCTTGTTGTCCTTTGGGACAAACCTGCTTTGTCAGTGCTTTCAGAATCAATTTAATTCTGTTTCCTTCTGTGCCTTTGTCCTCTTTTTTAAAAAAAATCCTTGTCTTTTGGCATCTACCCTTTCTTAACTGCTGGAATTAAAGCAACATTGTGTAACTTTTCAACTGTTACTAACAGATTTTAAATCATTTTGATGCTACACTGATGCAAAATCAGATGAATGTTGTCTCTGTCATTCGTACAAATATGTAACTAAGTCACACACCACCAACTATTTCACTGATTTTGGTGAAACTGTATCATGTTTCATGGAGAAAATGTCTTATGATGTTCCCCAGCTGCGATTTACAGAGTTTCCTGATGGAAATTGCGGTGAGCTGTAGCTGCTGTTAGCTAATGTTAGCTCTTTTTTTTGCTTGTCTACCCGGGTTGCGAGCTTAAATCACTGGGGGAGTGTTAGCGTTTGTGTCACAGTTGTTTTGGACCACCAGGAAGAAGGAGGCTGGTGTCGTGCCAGAACCGGAGCTGGGCAAGCGTGCAATTTAACCAGGCTCAGCAGCCTCTAAGGACATAACGACACAGGCGAAATGGCCAAAGAATAAGATGATGGAGGAAGCTACAGTAAGAAGAAAAAAGGAGAAAGTCACCAGACAAGAGTTTTTTAGTCATTGATGAGGCTGAAAGACGCCGAGCTGGGCTTTTTGCTTTTGGACTAGTGAGTAATATCAGCTGGCAGCTGTGTTATAACGTGTTATAACTCACACGTTTTTGATCATAAGTAATGTTATCATAACAATTACACATGTACAGCTGTTTAAAATAACTAAAATCTGAATGTATGCATGTTGGACAGCTCCGATGCTGACTTATTTGAGTCCATTTGTGTTGCAGCAGATTTGAGAAAGTTTAGACAGTCTTAGTTAAAATCTACATTTGGGTTTAAAGCGGCTTCAGGCTATACGAGCACTGACAGCGACTGAGGAGAACAGCATGTACTTCCTAAGGTGTCTGCTCAGAGAGCTGTTTGCCTCTGGTGGCTCCGCTGTGGAGAGTTTTCAGGTCTTGGCAGGAGGAAGTAAAGCACAAAGGAGTCTGTGAGTAAAACATCACCTCGAGGTATCACTTCAGCACCGCCGGCTTTGCCAACCGCAGCTAAGAACACGATCAGGTGTTAAAACCAGTCCAGGTAGAAGGGGGTTATTGTGGATCTAAATACGTGTCATACGAGCACCAGAAAAACATTTTTCATCCAATTGGTTCCAAGAAAAGATGGACGTTGATTTCTAACTCTAACTTTCTAGGTTGGTGGCTAGCTAACTCATATTTTCTCTTATAAATTGGTGTATTAAGTTTGGACGTTTACCGCAGCCTTTCATTATTTTCCTCGTTCATTTTAATTGTGTTGGGATGAATGTTTGGCAGACGTTCATTAGAGCTGTTTGGTATGCAGATGAGAATTTTGGCCTAGATATCTCGTCAGAGGCAGCAATTATTGAGTACACCCACTTTCAGGTTTATTGTTCAGACATGGACTCTGACAAAAGGAGCTGTGTTCATTTACCCAGACACGGCCTCTGTCGAGATCTACTTTCAGTACGCCCGTCTGTAAGAAGTAAAGAAAGTACGTAAGCATTTTGGGTTGGATGCATTATTAAGCAGCCCTAAGTGCTCTACTCTGTCTTGTGTTTTGATTTTTCTACAACATCATAAAAAAAGGTTTGTACAGTGATCTGATGTTTTTTTTTTTGCTTTACTCTGTGAGAAGTTTCTACAGCGTTACCTCAAACGTGCCCCGTAGACTATATTAAGCTTTATGCATGAGAGCAGAAATGTAGACTTGCTTTAGTAAGCATTTGCACACATGGCTACTACAGCAGAGCAAAGCGCAAGCTCAGATGATAATTCCTGCAGCCAGAGGGAGATAATAGTAGGCTATGTTAAGCCGTAAAGAGGTCAATGAAAGTTTGCAGCGAAGACTTGGACATAATTTAGTCAGTTTGGCAGCTTGTGAGCTCTCTGGTACTGCCAATGTCTGATACTGTTGAAGTATAAATAAATACTGTGCATACTGTAGATTTTCTGACGTTGGTTGTGAACCTTTATGTAGCGTAGGGAACTCTTCTCAGTATATTATAATATATGTACAGCTAGTGTTAGACAATGGCATAACAGTTACTAGATCTACTGGATCACTAGTTACTACCAAGTGGTAGCCTCCATGGCTGTGAAATGAAGCCAATGTTGAAGTGCCAAAAACTGCAGTTCCTCAAACGTCCACTTGAGGCTGGCTGCAGAACAAGTCAGTCTCCATAAGTCCCCATGTTAGACAGCAGAAATAAACATGTTTACAGCCTGGTACAAAAAACTGTTTTGGTCTCTATAGCTAATTTCCCCGTTCATGACAACTTTACTGAGGATGAATTTTTATACAACTCAGCTGTTTAAATTATATTAAGGCTTAAAGTTATGAATAATTAACAGCGTGGCTGCTTTGATGGACAGGTAGGTGCTGTTACAGGAGTTTTGTCTGAGCAACCGGGCTTAATTCAGTTATTTGATCGACGTCTTTGCCAATTTTTAGATTAGCCGGGAAGTGGTGACAACTGATATGGTTGCATATTTTGAGCTTCAAAACAGCTCTTAAGAAGCCTGTGGTGATGAAACCAGGTGAGCGTCAGTACCTGTCGTTGATGCTGCAGGTGTCGGTCAGGTGACAGCAGGGGCAAGATGGGTGCGACGTCGGGGGCGTCCCCTTGAGTTTGCGGTACACACAGCCTGTCGTCTCGAGCCGACTCGCCCTCCGCCTGCTCCATTATCACTCCCAGCTCTGGGATGCCCTCCAACTTCTCATACTGGAACAGATGACACAGCCATCATGAAAAGACCGCGTTTGAATTCATGCGCCTGTTTTTCCATAACATTATGTTCGAGGATGCAAGGCAGAGAAACACCCTGGATCAGTATGTTACCATCACAGGGACAAAACACACAAACAACCTGACACATGCCAGGAAAACTACTGCCATGCATGGATTTAATTTGGGTTTCTTTGCATTGTTGCAATCTGTATCTTCTTCTTCCGGTAAGTTACTCCTCATCATTATATAAGCCACACATATTTGACATTAAAGGGCGGAAGGGTAGGGCAGGGTGGAAATCAAGTCTTCCCTAACCTGGAGGGACGTCACAAATAATAACCTCATAATAAAGAGCTACAGTAATGCCTGATAATAGTATTCTGAGATATTAAGCGATGCCTTCAGGACTCGGTGACTTGCAGGTCGGCCCTCTCTGTCAGTTAGAAGAGTGTGTACTCATTAGTAAAGATTTATGAGGCCCTTCTAGGAAAACAGCCAATATATCTTGCACCTCTTCTGTAGTAAAATATAGTTCACTGATTTACCAGATTGCAGTACACTGTAAGAAAAACTGGATCTTGACAAATGTTCTGGAGCACTCTGAGGTCTCTGGAGAACCTTTTTATTTTCAAGAACCCTTCACTGTAAAAACATGGCGGTTCAAAATGGTGGATCCTGTGGAAAAGTACCCATGACGTCTATAGATATCTGTCCATCCATCATGTGTAACCGCGTAGTCTGTAGATAGAAAAGACTCATTCTTATTTTCAGTGTTTATACATTTATGAAAACATAGTCATCCCCATAAACTTTAAGGTTCTATATATAATATATAATATAATATATAACTTGTTTTAAACGGCTCTCTGCAGACTTGAAAGTTTCCTGTATAGCGTCACCATGAAGAACCACCTCGTGTTCTGACTTGAACTTTTATTTTTAAGGGTGTAGTTTCTCATTCTGGAGGATCCCAGAGGTCTGGAGTTGGATCAGTTGAAATTTTCTGTCTGATTTTTATTGAATTTGTGTTTTTCTTTAATGCATGTTTGAAGTCCTTTTTTTATCCTCATCTTTTATTTGCAGTTGTTTTACTGTCAACCAATAACTTGGATTTTGTACTTTAACTTTGTACACAGAGCTCAATGAAGAAGAGAGTAAACATAAAAATCAATCAAAAGATGAATCGATGAACATAAACTTGTTCTTTGTGGTTTGTGTGTGTCTTTATAATTTCAGATTTCCTCTGTCATCACATTTAACACTCTTTGGACACACTTTGGAGGTAATTCCTTCCAGTCTAACGAGGTACGTCAAAGTCTGTGAGCCCATAACCTGGAACAACCAGATTTCTACTATTTTTCTGTTGTTGCTGTGATTGATTGTTGGATTGATTGTTGGATTTGGGGTATTTCAGATGGTGACTCCAGACGTCTGAGGCCGAGAAGGAAGAGAACGTCATATATTTTGTGGTTTGTGTAGATTTATGTGTTTCATTTGATCTGAGTCCTTCTTTCTTGTTTATAAAACTGAGAGGCTCTGTGAAACTGTAACCGTGATTAAAGGCTTTAAAAATAAACCCGACTTGAGAAAATGTTCTCCTGGGATTCAATGTCAAGTCAAGGACGCCCAGCAAAGTACACGCCGGCTCCACACTGCTGCACCATCTGTAGGCGCAAATTAGGTTTCACAAGATACTGCGTGAAAAAACTGAAGAGGGGAGAGAAATTAAATTCATTCGAATCAAAGTGACGCAGAATTATGTTGAATTAAGTGCCAAAACCAAAATAAAAGGCAGTAAAGTGTTTTATGTTACCACAAAGGGGATAAACAGGAAGAACTGGGTGAACAGAGCAGTGATTACAGGAACTGTCCATCAGCAGATAATTCAGACGTCACAGTGACGGTCAAGCTGCTCTGTGATCTCTGGGGAAGTGCAGCGCTGAGACGTGATTGCTCATTGTGTGAAAAACAAAACCCGGCAAAAACTGAAGCACCGACAAGCTTGAACCAACCGGACCATCAATCAGACACCTGCATCCTGATGGGATGGACGCACCTCAAAGTGACGCAGGATTAAGAGCCGTACTCTACCACCAAACCCCCCCCGACTCACCTCCGGGTGCACCGCCTCCTCTCCGGGGTCGTCCTTGCGGGCAAGCCTCCAGTGCGTGAGGATCCACCTGAGCTTCATGTAGAAGATGATGGTGTTGCGTCTGAAGAAGCGAACCTCTTGTTGCAGCGTGGCTCGCTCCTGATTCCAGGGCACCTCGTGACTCTGAAGCCCCTGCAGCTCCAGACCTCCACGCTGGGCCTCCAGACGCAAACGCTCATCGTCCTGCTGTCGGCGGGGTCAGAGAAGAAGTCAATAAAACAGTCACTGTATGAGATAGATATATTTTAGAATAATTTAGTCCAAACAACGCCAGAAAGTAGTGAAGAATTACAATTTCCCAATCACCAAAACGAGTTATTCAGTTTAATATCAGAAGATTAATAAAACTACGGGGGAAAAAATTATATTTCATTGACATTTTTGCTTTGAAAATTCAGTTTTTTGACAAACTGCTCCAGCTCTAAAAGTTCATATGTTAAATCCCACATGCAATTTCTTTTTTTTATTTGATTAAAAGCATAATTAGTCAGAGCAGATGTTGCTGATTGTATTTTGAACACAGTGTTTACATGAATGAAGTCTGCATGTGACCGCTTTCTGCTCTCTCTCCTGGTGACACTTCATTAAATTATGTCCAAACTTTGCAGAGCCAGTGAAGTGTGACACCGCTCTTCTTTTGCTCATGTATGCGAATGTGGCGTGACTGACTTGCATTATCGTACCTGAGGCAGAGAAACGACAGCCTCCCGTTCCTCCGTCGCCGCTCTCAGCCTTCGCTCGTGATCCAGACGAAACTGGATGTCAGAAGCAGGCGAGTCCCGGAGCTGAACCCACAACAGCACAGCACAGCACACAGTTACTTTACCAACACTTCAATCACATCACATATTGATATCTCACTCTCACTCTGTTTGTCTCTCTGTAGAGCTTTATTTGACCGTCAAACACAAATTACAAAATGTTTGAGATGATTAAAATTTGCTGTGAAAAACTAGAATTCTCTGAGCAGGACTGAAAAACCTCAAATGAGATCACACAAGTAGAAATTAATTTCATCCTCTGAAGCAACCTCGGTAAATTATTTTAAATTAACGCTGCTTTTTGATCAAACCTCAAACTCATAAAGGAATAGTCCGACATTTTGTGAAATAAACTGATTCAAATAAAGTTAGATCAAAAGATTGAGAGTGCACTGATGTTTGTCTGCCAAATACGAAGCTGGAGCCAGCAGCCAGTTAGCTTAGCTTAGCATAAAGACTGGAATCAGAGGGAAACAACTAGCTTGCCTATGCCTATGCAAAGACATAGTCCGGCACATAACCTGCTATAAGACTGCAACTTGTCCTTTTCACTACAGTAACTGTTCGGACTACAACATAGGAAGATCTGAGGTGGGTTGAATGACGCCTGGGTGCTCAAACAAAGCACAGCGGGTGTGCTGGTAGATAGATTTTGTTTCTTTTGCACAGAGCCAAGCTAACTGTTTGCATCTGTTTGCCGTCTTTAGACTAAGATGAGCAAAACTAACTGGATTCTGGCTGGAGCTTCATATTTACAGTATAAATATGGGTGATATTGATCATCTCATGTAAATACTGTATACTAAGACTGCATGTACAGCTGCACAAAACACCTGGCAAGTAGCCCAAAAACTCAAAATCATGCTGTGAACCTCCGAAATAAAGCTATGAACACCTCTAGAAGGTATTATTAACAGGTATTATTTCTAAAAGTATACAGCAGTCGCAATAAGAACTGAATGCATGTGAGGTGTGTTACTACAGGTGAAAAAATGCTCATAGGAAAATGAGATGTTTATGGTTTTTAATGTAATGATTCTTCGTTTATAAGACATCTCTGTCTATCTGACAATTGGAAATTGGGTTTTTATAATGCGGTTTTCGTTTCTCCTCTCCTGGGCGTCGGCTGCACCCTCCGACAGTAAGTTGAGCTGTTCAGTTTATACTGACCCTGGATCACCTCCCTGTCAGCCCAATGTCAAATGCAAATCACCCGGGCCAACAGTGCAGCGCTTAATCCTGCCACATCCGAGCTGCTTTCCCATTTTCATTCACCCCCCCCCCCCCTCGCAGATTACACTGTGGCAGAAAGCGCAGGACACGGACGTGCTATAACTGTAACAGTAATGTGTCACATCTCCGCTGCCAGTACTCTGTATTACATAACAGCGAGCAACTTCTCGGTGAAAACACAAGCATGAGGCAGCGATTATGAATCACAGAGTCCGGCCGGTTTATTAAACAGCCGAGTCATGGTAGGATTTAACAGATCCGAGCTGTGAGAGTGGCGGCAGCAGTGTTATTGATTCTTTTTATGCGTGTTGGGACACTTCTGTGTGAGCTGCACTTTTACATACATACAGTACGTTTAATTTGCTGAGTCGAGTCATGACGGTGCAGCCGGGAGTGATGAGCAGCTGCCAGAGGGCATCACTGACAGAGTGCAGACTCAGCCGCGATACACTTAAGTGAATACATACGCCTAACAGGTCTGTATGCTGTAGCTGTGCATGGCTGCCATCTCACACTGATTTAGAAGGCAACATACCATCAAGTGATACATCTACATTCGTTAAAAGGAGTAAATCAATCACAAAATGTCAAAGGGGGAACATGGTACGGATTTAAAAAAGCAATAAGAAGATGTGAAAAAGAGTAACATAAATAAACAAATAAATAAATAAAGATCTGAGGCTGTAGGAGTGAATATTCAGTGTGAAAAAAGTAGAGTGAGTGAATGAAGTGAAATTGTGTTCAGCATCAAAAAAAGTGACCGTGGCTGGAGTGTCACTAGACATGCTGGACATGAGCGGCCTTCTGTTAAATATATATTTGATCCCCTCTGATTCAAAATGTATCGTCCAGTCTGCTCAGAAACACTGAGAGGTGCGAGAAAGCTCCTTCAGAAATGATGTATACATGTGGAAGATAAACTCGACACACTTTGGTGTGTTTCATTTCAATTCATTCATCTCCTGTTGATAAAACTCCTCAGAATTGAACCTGTACCTGTAAAATGATCTCAACAGCTTCACTGTAGGGCAAGTTAAGACTTTCCTGCCATGGTGCACTGATTCTCAGGTCAACAGACACTCCAAAAACAAATCCCATTTACTCTCTTTGATTTTGAGCTCACCTCTGATGTGCCAACTTTAAAAATGTAGCTCATTTTCATTCATTTATTTGCCCGGATCACGTGTTTCAGCTAGTTTTGGAGCGTCTACGGGCCCTTCAGCTCACCATGGGAAAAAAAGAACTCGTCGCTCTACAGAGAAGTCACCAGATTTGTCTTTGAATCGATTTAAATGTTTAGAAAATAGGTCGACAGAAGGCCCGTGGTGTACGGGGCTCATGGGAGAGCCAGTGTAAACTCAGCCCCATAGGTGGAAGGGAGATGGAGGAGGGAGGAGGCACTGACCTCTGCTCTTAAAGCCAGGGGCCTGTGGTACCTAGTGAGTCCCGTGGCTCCCCTGCTCTGGGCCTGGCCCCCACCCTGGCTCTGGCTCTGGGGCTCCACGCCTCGCTCCTGTCCTAGACGCCACTCCAGCTCATCCCTCTGACCGGACTGTGAGTGACGTGGGGCGGGGAAGGGGGAGGGGAGGGAAGGTAAGGGGAAGGTGGGGTGAGGAGGACGGTGTGGGTGTACGGGGGGTCAAGGGGGGAGATGGGTGACAGGTGCAGGGGTGCAGGTAGAGGTGGTGGTGGTGGTGGTAGTCGAGGGGAGATGTGTGAGGTGGATTGTGGACAAAACAGACAGAAGACAACAAACGGGGTGAGGGGACGAGGAAAGAAAGCGGGCGGGGAAAAAACAAATAAAAATAAAACATAAAATGGGTAAAGAATATAAGCAGAGAGAGGGGAAAATTAACTAACAGACTACACGGTGTGGAGAAGAATAAACGGACTAGAGTACGAAGAAAAGCGCAAAGAGAAAGACCAACTTAAAGATGACGGCGTATGAGAGAGATGAGAAGAGAACGAGAATGAGGATGAACAAAATCATGGGCTGAAACATCTGGCGGGAACACAAAGAGGAACAAAGAGAGGGAATCGGGGGGGAAAAGAATGCAAAACACTTGTTATGAAGCGCATGCAATGAGGGATACATGAGTCCAAACCAACAGCTGAGAGATACCACGGCAAAACTGCAGAGCGAGAGCTAGCAAGCTAAAGGTTTTGTTTCTTTTTCCAACACATGCCGGTGCACAGCCGTGTGTGAAAGTTGAAAGTTGTTTTCAGACATTACAGCATTTGAAATACACCGGAGGCATTCGAGGCTTCAGTCGAGCTTTTAAGACAGCGCCATGCTAGTTTTTTTGTAGCAGTGCCCACATTTTTATTTCTTTGAGTGAGAAAGCTAGCAGGAACTTTACGTTATTGTGCCAAATATGTGTTTATACAAGCGTGTAACATTCCCCAAAGAAAGAGCTGGAGACATATTTTATTTAATTATGACTTTCATAGCTTGTAATTATGACTCAGCATCTCAAGATTATTATAATCTCTTATTTAGTTTTACCTGGTGATCCGGATGTTTTGTCATAATTACAAGATGCTGATTCATATTTATAGAGAAACAGAAGTCATCATTACCAGACAAATGTCTATTAATTACAAGATAAGCATCACATACTAATTTAAAACTCATTTCGTCTCATAATTATCTTGTGAAGCTCAAATAATTATCCAAAATTGACATGAAGATGTTTAATAATTAGGAGATATCAAATTCATATGAGCAAGAAAACATTTCCAACACTTTACAAGATAATTATGAGATTGAATTTTATATTTATTTATTAGAGAAAACATCTAAACTTTATTTCTTAAGTGAATGTGCTTCTGTACATTTTTTCAATACCTGACCTCTTTCAATGTTCGCTCTCTGTCTGCTGCGTTTAAAACTACTCTACAACTTGAATCATCTCCTCCGAATGGACGGAGAACAAACGTGTTGCTTTGAAGGGGTGTGAGTTGTTAGTACAGTGGTTAGCTTTGACTAAAACCACCCAGCTTCACCCAGACTAACCCGGCGAGTCCTACAGGCAGAGGAGCAAAGCAGAAACAAGTCATTGGACAGGATGAGCATGGAGGCAGCCTCGCTCTGTTATCTCTACAAAGCACATTGGGGTGAGAAACGCTCGAAGAGCTGTTTGTTTTATTCCACGCGACAGTCTGGCTGATTAGAAAAGACATCCAAGATGTCTGCCCGATCATGCAGCGCAGAGATAATGAACCTGCCTTGGAAGAGTACACAGTATGTTGACATGTTGACTGAGCTGCAGTAAAACAACAACAGAAAGCAGGATGCCAGCCAGCGAGGCTCTTCCAGACAGCGCCATGCAACTTCTTTCATAATTATTACTGAACACAGGTTATTTTAAACAGTGCACATATTTCTATGCTTCATCTCCTTGGCAACGCTTTGGAGTAACCAATCCCACGTGCGTCTCTGTGCGATGATATGTTGTGAAAACATAATAGCTACACCGTTTACGTGTCAGAATGAGTCATACAAATGGTAGCGTGGTGTAGCGAAGCTGTAAAGAGAAAAATATTTACTCAGCTTTATCATGCAACATTTCACTATGTCAGGAAAAAGCTTTGGATCGAGCCAAATGGAAGAAGCTGCCATAAATCCTTTAGTACTTACTCCATTCACACCAAGCACCCTCCTAAGCACCCTCCCTCGGCCCTGTCTGACTGGAAGCAGGACGGCTGCAGACAGTGAGTGCAGGGAGGAAGAGGAGGAGGAGGAGGAGGAAGGCAGGCAGGGCTGCTGGCTATGAGGATGTGCATGGAGATGCAGATGTGGATGTGGCAGCAGCAGCAGCAGCAGCAGGAAGCGATGGTGGTGGCGGTGGGTCAGGGGAAGGGTGGCGGTGGCGGTGGCGCCAGTGTGGTAGAGCTGGGTGGCTCATGTTGGAGCAGGGAGCCTGCTACGTCATCCTGAACGTCTTCTTGAGGATTTAAATGATAGGTTCGGATTTTTTTCAAGTCGATATCTAACCTGTCTAACACTGAAGGTGAACCCTTGTCCACCACAGGTCTGTAACTCTTCTGACACCTCCTGCTTAAAACATAATAAGTCAGAAGGATCATGAGACCCCAATTTCACGGTCTGTATTCACACCGACGATCAAGATCAAGTGAACTCTTGCCCTTCTGCTCCACGGGGAGCTTTCTGTCCTCCCTGAACCTGCCTCAGGACGCCTGTTTTACCATCTGACAAGTGACAACTCCCCACCTGTTGTAGCACAACTCCACTGTCGGAAACAGAGGACAAAACCTACAGTCCTCACTTTATGCAAAAATGTATTCTCATGTTGAGACAAATGTGACTTCAACTGTCTGACTTTAGCTGGTGACTTTGTCCCGGTAAGACGTATCACTCTATCCAGGGGAGGACAGAAATATTCGGCTCTCGAAGGATCTTTGTTAACATTTGCACTTGTGGCGCTCCTATAACATGGCTAAAATTAATATGAACAGTTAAAACAAAAAAACAAAAGAAAGATTCAAAATTGACGCAGCAATCCAGAGATTGCCTTTTTTTAAATTCCATGCACCTGACGCCTACATTACCCACAAAGCAACTCGATGTCTGACAGATCAGTCAGAGGTTGTGCTAGTAGTGGCTAACGTAGCCTAGCTTCTGTGAAACAAGGACTATTGATCTTCTTACAGTGAAGCTGCACTGCTGCCATTATTGAGAGGGGGAATTATATTGGACCACCTCTGAATATTGCATTAAGACAGACTTGAAAAAATCCGAACCTATCCTCGGGAAGCTATCTGCCCACATCGTAACGAGATTCCCATTGACAGGCAAGACTGCGGATAGTATGTGTTTGGCTAAAGATGTACAGCGCTGTCTCTGTCTCTAATGAGAGCTGATTTTTTTTAGCACACAGTGCTGACTTAGGATCTAATTTAGTTTATTTCGACTTTAAATGGTCTACTAATGACTGCACACTTGAGGCCATTTAAATCAAAATGAATTCTCGCGTTTACAAATACACCAGCGAGCAATGAAACCATCTGGTGCGATATTATCATCCCGCGACGTATCGACAACCAGGTGGGATGCTTTTGAGTTTGAATGCTAATCAATGTTCTTATGAAAGATTTTAAAAGAACGTCTTGTTTGCGACGGTCTTAAGAAAATCTAAAGTATTGACTTCTTCCCATCATGGTTAATTGGCTGACAGGCCTTCTGCCTTTTTATTGGTGTTTCTCCTTTTATTTTGCAAAAGAACGAAGCAGCCACAGAAAGAAAACACCTACACGTACAGAAAGATGTCACCTTAAAACTCAGAGGAAGTGTATCTGTTGAACTTACCTGGAAGTCGGTCACCAGGTCTCTTCCAAAGGTGCCAATGGGAGAGTCGCGGGACATGGAGGTGACCGTGGACAGGAAGCTGCTGGACTCTGTGAGGTTTGGCATGGGTGACAGATCATCTGTCCTTTCTCTCAGCCCCTCTCCTATATGATCCAGCTTCTCCACGAAGATGTGCAGCTCAGTGCGGAAGGCCTTCATGCGAGTGTTGATGGTGTCCAGAACTTGGGTGTCTGGCTTGTTTCCGGACGCCGCCCCTCCTTCCAGGCTTTCCCCCGTCGTCACCAGCAGCCTGCCCTCAAAGATCAGACTGTCTGTGTCCGTGATCAGACGGTCCACCGTCTTCCCGAGCCTTTCCGCCTCACGTTTCACGTTGGTGAACGACTCCCGTTCTTCCCTCCTGCGGTTGGCCAGTTCAGTGGCACTGAGCTCGCTGCCATCTGAAGGTTTGATGCTTCCAAACCCTGAGGTGGTTGTCGTTTTCTCGAACAGATCTTCAGAGTCGCTCTCGCCCCCGATAGGACCCTCCCTCTTTGGGTGGAGGAGGAGAAGTCGCCTTGCCTCCTCATCCTCGGCGGCTTCTCGACGGCCTCCATCGCTCTCTGCGTCGCTGTCTCGCGGGCTGCCGGTGCGCAGGCCGAGGTGTGCAGCCAGGTCGCAGCGCTGGACGTTGGACATGAGGACTCGGTTCTCGTACTGCAGCTTCATCACCTTTCCGCTCAGCTCGTTGATCTGCATCCTGGCTGATTTAAGCTCCTCCATCATCATCCCGCTGCTGGAGCCATTACCGTTCCCCCCATTACCAGGTTTGAATAACCCTCCCTCACTGCCCTCCTCACCAACAAGCCCAGAGCTGCTGGTGGGGCCGAACTTGAAGCGATTGAGTTCAGATGTCAGCTGCCTGTTGTGGTCCTCGATCTCTGAGATGGAGCGGCGCAGCAGCTCAGCCTCCTCCTCCACAAACTGTAGATGCCGGCGTAGCTCACTCGCCGATTCCAGCGCATCACCGCCGTACGGCGACGATGGCATGCTGGAGAAGGGTTCCCGCCCGAAGCAATCTCTTTCGTACTGACAGCGGATGTCTTCGTTTTCCGCTCGCAGGCTTCGGTTCTCCACTTCCAACTCCACAATCTTTCTGCCCAGGATGTTCGCCTCCTCTTCCACCAGCTTGAGCCGTAATCTCAGCTCGGCCTCTCGAGTGGTGTGAGGACCTCCACCAGAGCACTCGGCCAGGGGAAGAGGACTGTCAACATCCCCGTAGACGGACTTGTACTTCTGTAGCTCTTGCTCCAGTTCGTCCTTCTCTCGGCCCAGCTTCGCCATCTTTTTCCTCATCAGGCCGGACTCCTCTTTGGCAAACTGGAGCTGGCACCTGAGGTCTGCACTGTCCTCCTAGTAGGGTGACAGT
Source organism: Nibea coibor (assembly GCA_023373845.1). NCBI lineage: Eukaryota > Metazoa > Chordata > Actinopteri > Sciaenidae > Nibea > Nibea coibor. The sequence goes on from CM041725.1 coordinate 6,195,309, forward strand.
GACGAGGACGATACAATTGAAAACGTTAAAAGGAAATCAGGAAAGATCAAAAACAACACAGCACTCTATAGCTCATTCTTTCCTACTGAAGATGCACTCACATTGACACCTACGGCCAATTTAGAGTCACCTATTAACCTGCATGAAGTCTGTGATGGTTCTCATCAGTCATCCAGGTCGTCTTTCTTTGAGAAGGGTAAAATCTGGGGAAACTGGACTTCAAAGGAGACTGAACAACAATTCAGACTCCAACAACCAGACCTCAGGTGACTTTAACAACTCGGACAACAGTCGAGTCAATAATCCTCACGAGTCAGTCAGAACTGAAGAAGCCTCTTGGACGAGAGGTGAAACCTCTGCAAGGATCTATGAAGAAGTCCAGCTGCCCCAGATTTAACCCTTCTCAAAGACAAAAATATTAACCTGCATGTTTTTGGACTGTGGGAGAACCCATGCAGACTCAGGGACAACATGCAAACCTCACACAGAAAGGCCTCAGGCGAGGTTTGAACGGGGCGTCAGTAGCTATAGAAACATGGCTTGGCCGGCCATCCTCTATACGTTCCCAAGTATGGAGGGTGGACTGACTGCACTGTTGCATGTCTATGAGCCCTTGGTTGTATTTCAGGTCTTTGTATGTAAAAACGTGTGTATGAAAACAATTTCCTCAGTGAGGAATCAATAAAAAGTATCTATATTATTATTATCTTAAAAAGATAAATCTTATTATAATAGATTGTCTTACTTATGTTACATCTAATATATCTTTGCTACACAGGCACAATACTTGTCAGTAGCATCTGTTCATTGTTGGTTTTGGTCTTTTCATGGGATTTGTTGCCAGTAAGAAAAAGACAAAGGGGACACAGTAATATGTTTTTACCTGACTCGTGGACTTCTTGTCTTTAAATGTTTCCCTGCTGCCTCGTCTCCTCAGTGCAGTCTGCAAAAGAACAAAGAAGAAGAAGTCCTCATGAATAATCATAGTAATAATACACAGTTTATACTAATAACTAAACATTCTTCTGTTATTCTGCGGTGCATGTGCAGAAGTTATATAAACCCTTACACAGCGCGCCGATGAAAGCAATAAAAGTCCCTTTGTGAATTCAATATTGCAGATCTCTGCAGTTTTAAGATGGTATTGATATTTCCATACATCACAGTGTCAGTGTTTATACAGACATGCGCAATAACTGACAATCACGGTAATGACGGCGCCGCGCCACACCAACCCAGTGGAACAAACGGGTTTCCTAACATGTACACCTAATGTGAAGCAGACTCACATGCAAAAGGCCAGAGGAACATGAATCTATGTGGACTTCTTACATAACGTTTCCATCATCAGGTCAAAGCCAAGTCTAATAAGGAAGTATTTACTCTAATGCAGGTCATGTGACATAATTACTGTCTGATTCATGCACACAGTAACGGTAATAGCCGGAGTCAAAGGCCAACATCTGTCAGTCTAACTGCGAGCGAGTTGAGGGGAAGAGTGAACGGACGCTACATGAGATTTACATGTCATTCATCGTCTGCTCAGTATTAAGTTCAGAAAATCTACAGAGCGCAGATGATGAGGATCTTCAGTCACGTCTTTGGATGAACGATGCATCAGTGTGCTTTCAATTCAGACTTCAGTGTGACAGACGTCTTATCCCGGCTCAGATTCAATGACACATGGCGTTTCTCTGGGCGGGAAACATCTGCCTGTCCAGTGGTGAAATCTATCGCACGCAAAGCCCGGATAAAGACAGTGACTTCTGCACACCAGCTTAGTCTTACCAACTAATAAAATCATTAATTTTGATCAGTTCTGTGCACTTTCTTACACCATGCACCTCCGTAAGACACGGAAAAAACTGACAATCATTGAGAGAAAGGAAAGGAGAGAGGAAAAATTAAGACAGGAAGGGAAGAAATCCCCGTCTGTGAATGCAGAGTGCACAGCTTTCAAGCGTGAACCTTTTTTTCCACGAACAGAAGGCGGCCCTGGCAGCCGAGTTATTTAAAGGCTCTGATGATCAGTTAAGCCGGGCTCCTTTCTAGGAAGCATAACTTGATATTAATATTTCCGATCTCAGGGTTGCGATTGTATTTTAATGTACTGCCACTTCATACGAAGTCAAACAGTCAAACTGTTTCACAAAGGCTGCGGCGGACGAATAGATGATTAAAATCCATTTTGGATTCATTGTTCATCTACAGAATAAAATAAAAGTAAAAAATGATCAAGGTTATGCATAATTAACAGCACGGACGCTTTGATTGACGGGTAGGTGCTGTTACAGGTGGCTTCTTTGAGGTCAGGTCTGCTGATGAGCCACGTCTTTGCCCATTTTTTAGATTAGCCGGGAGTCGGAAGAGGCAGGACTACGAACACGAAAGCAGCCAGAGCCACCACACTGTGAGCTTCTAATGTGACAGCATTCAACTCAATTCAACACTTGTAATCAAATCAAAGTGTGATGGAAACGTTGCATCGTCTGATCTGAAAAGATCTCTGCAGCGTGCAGCTCTGAAAGGGGACGTTTGGTTTTAACCCCAGTGGACTTGTAAATGGTTTGTGGTACGAGAGATGATCTGTACTGTGTGTAAGGTTAAATACACATAATGTGACTTTGTGGTGTGTAGTGTTTGATTCATTTGACATCATATTTTGTATCTTTAGATTTTATGCAGTTAATGAAATGATGATTGATGATTGTGTGTTTTTCTGTTTGGAAACCCACCTGCCTCGAATTGCCACCTGACGGGCGATTTAACTATTTTAAATGGATTTAAAATTTCCCCCAGTTCAGATTAAAGTTAATGAACAGAATAATACTCATCAGTGTTGCAGCTGCTGCTGTTTAAGAGCACAACGATCTTCTTCTGCTTCACATAAAGCGAACTCTTCACTGTACAATGTATGTTGCCAGCCAAAATAGACCAGTAGGACAGTGTGAATCATTCATGGCCAGACGGACGGAAAGTGTGAGGGTGAACCCGTTTTGCCCGAAGCAGTGACGGACCTTGACTCAGTCGCTGGCTCTGCGACAGGAAGGGAGCGCCCGCTTAGAAACAGCACCAAAACATGAACACACAAAGAGACGTGTGCCTCCTATTCTGTGTCTGTGTTGTGAACTCAGCATCGAGTTCACTTCTGTGACATTTTTTTTTTACCTTGGAGTTTCTGATGATTAATTCCCTGAAGCACTGAATGAAATGTACGCTACACATAAAATTTAATTTAGACGAGCTGAAAGCGTCTTTCTTTTGCTGCTCAGAAGGACTTCAACAACATTTCGGGATCAATATTTTTGCTTTTCATCAACGTGTTATTGAAGAACACACTGGATTTCTGAGAGTTTCGAGCTTCTCCGTCTGCCCTCCTGTTGCCTTCACAGTCTCTTTTGAAGCAGTGCTGGTACACTCATGAGCCCACAGGTTGATAGTACATGGATTTTTTTTTTGGCATAAATTACATAATATATTTGACATGTTGTTTGATCTCGTCATGCTACAAACGGATTGAATTTCCCTTCAAAGGAAGGTAAACAGATTTGTTTATTCCCATATTTAACTTGTCAAATTCAATTTTTCCGTTACATGTCACTGAGAGTGATGACACACCGCCATTGTTTACCTCATTGCAAAAATCTTCTCCCATAATCCCCCCTGCCCACCCAGATTGGCTCATATAGCACTTCATCCTCAGGGAATCATGATTGTTCTCATTTGATGATGACAGACTGTAAATCAGGGTTTACGCTGGTTATTTATTTACCAGCTACATCAGACGTGTGAATCCACACCCGTCCCAGATTGCTCCCCTTCCCCGTCCCCCAGGTCCAGCCTCAGCCTTGCGACTCTGTGAGTATCTCCACCACCAGTTGTGCTTTAATTCCCTGCCCTAGTGGCAGGCCTAATCTCTCTGGGGAGACAGCGGATTAGACGGCATCTTCTGCAAAGCTCCTCAGAACCCCAGACAGCCACAACCAGGGATCCCTGCTCTCTCAGTCTGACCTTTAAATATGGGTGACCACAGAAAATATGATTAAAATGTATCTGTTGGGTAATCTTATGATTTGAAATATGTGATTAGAATTTACAAGAAGCAACTCATTTACTGCATTTAAAAATATAAATACTGAAAGAAGCAAAAAGGAAAAGCTGTCCTGTTCCTGTACTGGTACTGAAAACGCCTCTGATGCTGCCTAAAATGCGAGATCGGGTATTGGCGACTACGCCTGACAGTGCACCGACCTGATACCACTTTGCTGCTAAATGTAAATGGACATCAGAGAGAGTAGGCACACCTGATCACTCCGTCAGGATCAATAAGATTAGCGAGGTCACATAAACAAAGCAATGGAGACACAGAGAGGTCATACCTGCAGGGTCACAGGTTTGATCCCTGTAACAGATGGCGTGTTTCTCCATACTTAAAGATAAACACGAAACGTCCTCCTGAGTCACCTCTAGTCTCTCACACTGCCCTCTGACACCAGCTGTAGTGTGGTACAGTTTTCATTTTTTTAATTTAAATATTTAATTTTTTAACTCGCCTTTAAAAGACTTCACCGCTTCAACTTTGCACATCTATAACACTATCAGACTCACAATGAAGAGTTAAAAAAAGGGGATCAAACTTGATCATACCATGACATCACCTGCAGGTTTCTGAGTGGTCCTACCTCTGCTGTCTACCAGCTAATCCAAAAATCTGTAAGGACGTGGATCATCGGCGAGCTGAAAGGCACCTGGGTGCTCAAACAAGCCACCTGTAATGGCAACTACCTCTCAGTTAAAGCAGCCACTCTGTTAATTCTGCATAACTTTAAGCCTTAATATAATTTGAACAGGTGAGTTCTATATAAATTCACCCTCAGTACAGTTGTCATGAACGGGGAAATTAGCTACAGAGACCAAAACTGTTGTCAAACATTCACTTCTCAAATCTTGAAGACGTCGTCTTTTACGCTCTAAGAAATCATGATGAGAATTTTTTACTTTTTTTTTATTTTAAAGACCAAATTGTTAATAATAAAAAAGAATAATGAATACATTAATCAATAATGAATGTCAGTTGCACTTCTAATTGAACAACACTACCAGGCACCGTCCACAGTTCTCCTCCTCCCGTATTTAAATTTGACTTAAACCACTCAGATTATTTCTGCCTCTTTCCTGAGCAGCTCTCCCGCTGAGTGTTTGTTGCAAAACTAAAACCCTGATCTGCAACACACACACACACACACACGCACACACCCACACGTTTCCCCGCTCTTTGTGCTGTATTTCTTCCACTTTGACACACAATGGCACTCATGCGCACCAAAGGCACAAACACACAGACAAATCTCTTCATCATCATCTGAATGCACAGCTCTCACAGGCCTGTTAGCATGGGGTTCGTGGCAGTCACTCATGCGGTCATGCAGGCTGGCATGGAGCTCCAGCTGGTGTGGGAGGCTGCAGCACTGGTGTGACTGGTTTTACTCCCCCGAGGCTCAGCCAGGCTTCAGGATTAACAGACTGTAGTTACACAGTTGTTACCCTGCTGCGACTGAATGAACCAGGAGCTGTGACTGACTGCGTTTCTTTGGCTTTCTCCTGGACCCCTCCATCCTCTTCTTCGTCTTACTCCCTCCCTCCCTCGTTCCCTCCCTCCTGTTTTCTTCTCTTCTCCGTTCTTTCACATCCACGTCCTCACACATGTCACACATAACGGACATCTGAAAAGTCGAGGGGAAGATAGTGGCCCTTCTGAGAGGCAGCTCTGAACATCAACGTGAGCCCAATGTAGCCGCTAAAAACATCTTTAGATCAGAATTATGGTTAAAATTTGATTAAGTTTAAAGTGTGTTTCCTGTAATTGCCAAATACAGTATTTAAAGTAATGGTGCGTTTCATTTGGTCACCTGTCACTGGCACCGTGTCCCCTTTACGTCCCCCTAGCTGCTTTAACGTCAGGGGAAACGGGGTACAACAGAGCGTGAGGAAGGAAGTCGGTGAAGCTGATTTTATTACATTATCTTATCAGTCAGACCAAAAACTGCCCTGCATTATAAAAACATGCAAAGGGGGTTTTATCAGGACATCCCCTGTTCGAGTCCAGCCGGGGATCTTTGTTGTTCTTTCCTCACTCTCTACTGTCGAAGAATTCAAAAAAGAAAACACACTGGGCTGCATGGTGGAGGCTTGTTGCTCCAGGTAGTGAGAAGCTGTAATATACCACCCAGGATTCCCAGTTTGAGTAACGTATCTTCTTCTAATTTAAAGGTTTTTCTGGACAGTAGTATAGTTCACTCTTCAGGAATTTGTTGACGTTGTGCCCTGCTAGATAACGTCGTCTTGTAGTGCAACAACAGCGGAGCTAGCTTCAACATGAGGTTTAACTGGACCATGTAGACGATCCCCTGTACGAATGCAGAAACCTGATTGAAATCAATGATGAAACGACAGTGTGTTTCCACATAGTGTTACACTCAGGGTGACTGCAGCAAGATTAAAGTTTAGTGCTGGAACCTTTGGGTTGAAGCAGCTTTTAAGTGAAGGTAAACTTGTAGCCTGAGCCTGTAAACCCCCTCGTCCTCCTAGCTAATAAACTGAGTTACCATTAGCTAACAGCAGCTACAGTTGGCAGCAGAGCCGGAGGACATCAGGGTGAAAACCTGAAAATGATTTCTCCAAAAAATATGATCCAGCTTCACCAAAATCAGTTGGTGATGTGTGACTTAGTGTGTTTTGTACTAAGAGTGGGAACGACAGTGACACCCTTCACCTGAGCATCAACGTGATTTCATACCTGCTAGAAAAGTTGCACAACGTAGCTCTAAGGTTTGTCACGTCATGGCGAGGATTCGAATCCGGGATCCTCGCATATCCAGTTAGACGGCGTGTGCAAGGCTGCATGTCAGGGTGTGTACGCAGAAGTAAAACATTCAGGAATGTGCACGGTGTGCATAAGAACGCATTTATGTTCAGTAATTATTTCCAGGATTACTCCACTTTGTACTGCAATTAGTGAAGTGTCACAAGTCACCATGATGGTATTTGAAGGTGTGATAACTTCTGTCATCAGTTGGTGTCTCTGCGAATCTCAGGGGAAAAATATTTAACAGATGACTGCAAGCACGCCGTTTGAAACACGCTGCTGCAACAACCTCACGACAAGATCTTGGATGAAAAACTAGTGTGTGTGTGTGTTCACATGGGAACGGGAGAATATTGTGTTCTCTGACACGCCTGTTTGTGTAAGACACTGAGACATTTTTGGAACGAGTGCTGGATGACATCCCACAGTGACATCATCACCATGAAATCCCAGTGTGGAGAGGAAAAAAAATATTTTTGGTGGAGGGGAGCTGGAGGATGAGTAAGAACGGGAACACAGCGAGTGTATTTTCGGCAGCATCTGTACTCAACAGCTTGGCCTATTTATGATTTTGCTCAAACACTGTAACACACCGCAGAGAGAGCGGCGTCTGGCTCCGGTAATGGGATTTAACAGGAAGTGTGGTGCGACCAGCGAAAGGGGGTGGGGGGAGAAGGGAGCACAAAAGAAGCTGCGACGGCCACTGGATGCAGATAAACCCTCTTCTCATCCCTGACAGAGAAGCCTAAGACTCCAACACAACAGCATAAATATCGCTCACCCGGCGGGAGAGCTCAGAGAGATAAGTCGCTATGAAATGTTCAGAGGCAGATTATATTAGCGAGATCTGAATGAATGAGCACTCAATCTGGGCTCTAATCCGTCTCACTGAATTAATTAATGCATATAAGTGCTCATTTTTATCATTTAATTTAATTTTTCTCCATCCAAGGACACAATCTGATGCACAAGTGTTTTCTTTCGAAGCTCCTGCTACCCAGTGATTTACGGCACTGTGTTATTTTTATACGGACGATCAATCTTTGGCTTGCAGCACCTGCAGTAGGCCTGTGCAGTCTAAATATACTGCATCTGGATCTGCTCCATCAGCCAAAAACGAACCCATGCAACCCATTGGAATTCAATTTGCCGCTGAAAATGGTGCACAAACATCCCGTACGGGCTACAGCGAAGCTACTGCGAACAGCTGTGCCAGTGATATCTCGAAAAAAAAAAAGCCCTAAACCAATCAAAGCTAACTGAGTTAAAGTGATCCAGTAGAGTGCGCTGCTCGGCCGATGTGCACACGCGTGTATACATCTGCAGTCCCCTACATCAAGAATGCTACAAAGCCGTGTGGGTTTGTGTACGTCTGCCAGTGTGTGTGCACACGTTTGGCAGTGAGACAGACCGAATGCAGCACTCTCTGAGGTCATTCCAATGTCAGGCCATCCCCAGCGGATCTGAGCATCTTGTAAACAGACTCTCTGGCCTCTCCATCGCCGCTGCATCTTGACATCAGTAGCTGAGTCCAGAGATTGCTCTCTAGCTCAGTGGCGAATGTGAAATCCTTAATGATACAACCAAGAGAATTATGCTTTTAATCAGAGAGCAGAGCTTCAGAGCGGATGCTAGAACATCAAACCTTCCACACGTTAAGAAATAATGTTCATTTGGTAAAAAGTTTTGGCACAAAACATGCCACTTTTATGTTGAGCCGCTGCTCCTTCATGTCGAGTTGAGCATCTGATTAGGATGCATCTTGGGCTCCTTCCTTTGGAGGTGTTTTGGGCACATGCAATTGAGAGCAGACCCCGGGGCAAACCCAGAAATCACTGCAGGGATTATATAACTCATCTGGCCTGGGAACGCCTCAGGGTCCGCCAAGAGGAGCCAGAATCTGTTGCTGAGGAGAAGGAACGCCTGGAACGCTCTGCTATACCTCCTGCCACCACCACCCGATGCGAGCACTTGTAACATGTAGCAATTTTCAGCTCATCGTTTTGGTTTTCTGGCCCGTAATTTTATCATTTTGGTCCACACACACCTCTCAGATCCAGGGTACACTACCTGCTCAACATCAAGGATATTGGTGCCTTTTGTTGCTACATATGCTGTGATTTATTTTTAAAAACCTTCACGTGTTGTAATTTTTATTAAATCACAAACACGCTCAAGTATTCTCAAGTCCAGAGGTGAGAAACGTGTTTTGTCAGAAGGTTGACACTAACAAACTTCTACTGATATCAACATTTCTTCTTCTGGAAAGTGTTTCCAACATGTTGGTTACGATACTGAACATTTTGCTGCAGCAAACCTTTGCTAATATTTCTGACATAAGAAGGAATTAATTGGTAATTAGCCATCGGGTTTCAAAGTCCTAGATGTCAGCTCCTTCTTCCAGCCCTTATATTTACGGCTGAAATGTGATAATCGTGTAATACGGGAAATCCATGATGAGCACAAAAATCGAATTAACTGATTATCGGATTATCTGTCAGCCATATTTCAAACAAACTGAATTATAACTTCTCAAGATATCTCGATAACGAAGAGCGGTGAAAACGCAACATCATAGCAAGAAGCACATTTACAGGGCTGTGAATTCACAGGTGTGTTATATGAGGTGTCAACAGTGCTGCTATTCCTGGTTTCCCGCCGGAGACTCGTAGCTCCTATAGCAAACTGAGAAAACATTAAACCTCGTAGGAATCAACACCGGTAGCTATGGCGACCTATACGCTGACAAGCTCAGGTTATATATCATGCGCTGCAACATGAGCACATAATACCCGCCTGTGTGTGTGTGTGAGTTTGTGTGCGTATAATTTAACGTGTGTGTGCAGGAGGTCGCATGTGATCAGCCGAGGGTCACTCCCATACGGTTCCTCTTCGCTGAGCGCGCCTTGACCTCCAGTCTGGGACCCAACATGCATTAAAGAGCAGCACAATAGAGCTTTTATGGGGCGTGTCACTCCGCTTTACAAATCTCTCCCCCGAACAACCCAGCAGCCTGGCATGCTGCTCGCAGGAAAACACGATGCCAACTGGCGCAAAGCGAAGGCACAAGGTTGACACGACTTTTAGGTGAAATAAGTAGTGAGAGATTCGCAGGAGTGTGTGTTTCTTTTCTCGACTAATCCCTCGTACAGAACACAGCAGTGTTAAAAGACACAGTAATTAGCTGCTAATAATAATAAACCCTTTTTCCTGATTAGAGGATGAGGACTAAACAATTTAGCACACATGAGTAGCTCCAAAGTGTCCTCCGCACTAAATCAGGCTGAACAACATAACACAAGATCAGCCTTGTGATTAGTCATTGTGTGTGTGTATGTGTGTGTGTGTGTGTGTATGAGATACATTAACTTGCTGGCGAACTGGTTCTCCAGTTGTGCAGTGCTGAATCTGCAGATCTCACAGTAAGGAGGGAGCAGGAATGAGGGGGGGGGGTTACACTTCAGCGAGCGCTCCCATTAGCAGGTTTAGCTTCTCTGAAATGTATAATTACAACCAGCTCCACCTCAAGGTCTCTTCATGATACACAGACCGGCAGGATTCATTTATATTCTGCCATTTTAGACATTTTAGCTAAAGATATGCACAGCGAGTGGTACGGTTATCTGCATAGAAGTGAAAAATGATGAGGAACTATATACTGAGGCTTTTAGTGTGTCAGATTTAGGGGTCTGTATGACCAGAATATGTCAGCAACATAATTCATATTCAATTCAACATATTCATAACTATGTTTTTATGTTTGTATAATCAACTGAATGTAATAATCATTTTGTTTTTTATACCTTAAAATGCTTCTACAGTAGCCCGGAAGAGAAAAACTAACTAATAATCTTCAAGAGGCAATGATTCCTTAGTGAAGCCAATGCTAAAGAGACAAAAGCTGCAGTTCCTCAAACAGCCACTTGAGCTACGAACACATGTCAGTCTCCATAAGTCCCCATGTTAAAATGTCCAACTTCACAGCAGAAATAAACATGTTTACAGCCTGGTATAAAAAACAGTTTTGGTCTCTATAGCTAATTTCTCCGTTCATAACAACTGTACCAAGGGTGAATTTTTATATAACTAACCTGTTCAAGATATATTAAGACTTAAAGTTATGCAGAATTAACTGTGTCTTAACTGTATTAACTGTCTGTCTCTGACAGCTAGGTGGCGTTACAGGTGGCTTGTTTAAGCAACCAGGCATCATTCTTTATGCTGTCGGTGACACTTTTTAGACGACTAAACGATCACAGTATCCGGTTTTATCAAAAATAACAAATAAATATAAGTAAAAAACATTTTTATCTATTCATTCTATCCATGTGACATTTGAACTTCTCACTGTTGTTTACTTGTTTCTTCCTTGAATGTAAAACTGAGTCAGTAGAGTACTGTATATTATCCAAGACAAAAACCTTTTGAACTCTTTTAACTCTAATAATTAATGGTAAAGATGCTGGCTCACAGTCTACACTAGCGTGGTTGCCTTGTGAACGGTAGTAAAGCCATGAAATCTTCTCACAGTACTTAACGACCCATCGCCTGGCCGGGCTGTCCATCACTGGCTGCCATGGTAATGGATGGATTGAAAGAGGCAAATCGAATAATCTGACCTGGAAATAGAAGAACTGAGACGGAGAGCAGAGGCCTCTTTAACACCAGGGATTGACAAATTGATTCAGCATAATGGATACAGTTACAATGTAAGGACTGCAATGACATTAACATTTGGATTCTAGAGAGTCAGTGACAGGGTGAAAAAAAATCCTCTTGGGAGATAAAAGTGATCCGTTTTCATGCTCACAGCAGCAACATTAGTGTATTTTCAGTGAACAGAAGGGCCAATTGTGGCCTATCAGACAAAGAATTAAACCAAAGCTGAATCTGCACAAAAACCAAAGGAGAAATGGTACCACAGTACAGCTCCAGTACTGTCTGACTGACAGACTAAGTCTGTTAAGTGGGAGTAAAAAAAACACCGGAGCAACCAACCCAAAGAAGCAACTGTCAGTTCAGCACTTCATCACAATTTGATAAGCCTGTCGAGGCAGGTTCAACACTGAAATTCTCTACATTACATTACAAGAGAAAAAACTTTTAGGATGACGGCTGACTGTGTTTGTCAAACATAACTATACGTAGCAAAGAGTAACAAATACAATAAAAAGCAGGACAGGGCTGCTAATGTTAGCCATAAATTATGTTACGTTACACTACACTACGCTATGCAACGTTATGCTATGCTACGTTACGTTATATTACATTAAGTTAAGTTACATTACGTTATTATTACGTTGTGTTATGCTATGCTACTCTATTGTGGTTTTGATGTTTTCTTGGGATTTGCAGACGGCGACAAAAGAATGAAGATTTCTCTTTGTTGCTTTGGACAAAAGCATGTGCCACATGTTTAAAGGCCAAATACAGTTAATGAAAGGTGATTTCTACCTAAATATGACTTGATCCCATTCTAGAGCTTCATAATATAAAGATCTGATCTCACAGGACAGCTTGGAATTCTTGTAAAGGACCATTACAACACGGAATGGCCATTTTCACCTGCTGAAAATGGCCATTTTCACCTGCCATAAATTGATTGAAGGCCAAATGCAGTTAATGAAAGGTGATTTCTACCTAAATATGACTTGATCCCATTCTAGAGCTTCATAATATAAAGATCTGATCTCACAGGACAGCTTGGAATTCTTGTAAAGGACCATTACAACACGAAATGGCCATTTTCGCCTGCCAAAAATTGATGGAAGGCAGTTTCAGTTGCCATAAATTGATTGAAGGCCAAATACAGTTAATGAAAGGTGATTTCTACCTAAATATAACTTGATCCCATTCTAGAGCTTCATAATATAAGGATCTGATCTCACAGGATAGCTTGGAATTCTTGTAGAGGACCATTACAACACGAAATGGCCATTTTCCCCTGCTGAAAATGGCCATTTTCACCTGCCAAAAATTGATTGAAGGCCAAATGCAGTTAATGAAAGGTGATTTCTACCTAAATATGACTTGATCCCATTCTAGAGCTTCATAATATAAAGATCTAAGCTCACAGGACAGCTTGGAATTCTTGTAAAGGACCATTACAACACGGAATGGCCATTTTCACCTGCCAAAAATTGATGGAAGGCAGTTTCACCTGCCATAAATTGATTGAAGGCCAAATGCAGTTAATGAAAGGTGATTTCTACCTAAATATGACTTGATCCCATTCTAGAGCTTCATAATATAAAGATCTGATCTCACAGGACAGCTTGGAATTTCTGTAAAGGACCATTACAACACGAAATGGCCATTTTCACCTGCCAAAAATTGATTGAAGGCCAAATGCAGTAAATGAAAGGTGATTTCTACCTAAATATGACTTGATCCCATTCTAGAGCTTTATAATATAAAGATCTGATCTCACAGGACAGCTTGGAATTCTTTTAAAGGACCATTACAACACGAAATGGCCATTTTCGCCTGCCAAAAATTGATGGAAGGCAGTTTCAGTTGCCATAAATTGATTGAAGGCCAAACGCAGTTAATGAAAGGTGATTTCTACCTAAATATGACTTGATCCCATTCTAGAGCTTCATAATATAAAGATCTAAGCTCACAGGACAGCTTGGAATTCTTGTAAAGGACCATTACAACACGGAATGGCCATTTTCACCTGCCAAAAATTGATGGAAGGCAGTTTCACCTGCCATAAATTGATTGAAGGCCAAATGCAGTTAATGAAAGGTGATTTCTACCTAAATATGACTTGATCCCATTCTTGAGCTTCATAATATAAAGATCTGATCTCACAGGACAGCTTGGAATTCTTGTAAAGGACCATTACAACACGAAATGGCCATTTTCGCCTGCCAAAAATTGATTGAAGGCAGTTTCACCTGCCATAAATTGATTGAAGGCCAAATACAGTTAATGAAAGGTGATTTCTACCTAAATATGACTTGATCTCATTCTAGAGCTTCATAATATAAAGATCTAAGCTCACAGGACAGCTTGGAATTCTTGTAAAGGACCATTACAACACGGAATGGCCATTTTCCCCTGCTGAAAATGGCCATTTTCACCTGCCAAAAATTGATTGAAGGCCAAATGCAGTTAATGAAAGGTGATTTCTACCTAAATATGACTTGATCCCATTCTAGAGCTTCATAATATAAGGAACTGATCTCACAGGATAGCTTGGAATTCTTGTGAAGGACCATTACAACACGAAATGGCCATTTTCACCTGCCAAAAATTGATTGAAGGCATTTTCACCAGCCATAAATTGATTGAAGGCCAAATGCAGTAAATGAAAGGTGATTTCTACCTAAATATGACTTGGTCTGATTCTAGAGCTTCATAATATAAAGATCTGATCTCACAGGATAGCTTGGAATTCTTGTAGAGGACCATTACAACACGAAATGGCCATTTTCACCTGCCAAAAATTGATTGAAGGCAGTTTCACCTGCCAAAAATTGATTGAAGGCCAAATACAGTAAATGAAAGGTGATTTCTACCTAAATATAACTTGATCCCATTCTAGAGCTTCATAATATAAGGATCTGATCTCACAGGATAGCTTGGAATTCTTGTAGAGGACCATTACAACACGAAATGGCCATTTTCCCCTGCTGAAAATGGCCATTTTCACCTGCCAAAAATTGATTGAAGGCCAAATGCAGTTAATGAAAGGTGATTTCTACCTAAATATGACTTGATCCCATTCTAGAGCTTCATAATATAAAGATCTAAGCTCACAGGACAGCTTGGAATTCTTGTAAAGGACCATTACAACACGGAATGGCCATTTTCACCTGCCAAAAATTGATTGACGGCATTTTCACCTGCCATAAATTGATTGAAGGCCAAATGCAGTAAATAAAAGGTGATTTCTACCTAAATATGACTTGGTCTGATTCTAGAGCTTCATAATATAAAGATCTGATCTCACAGGATAGCTTGGAATTCTTGTAAAGGACCATTACAACACGAAATGGCCATTTTCACCTGCCAAAAATTGATGGAAGGCAGTTTCACTTGCCATAAATTGATTGAAGGCCAAATGCAGTTAATGAAAGGTGATTTCTGCCTAAATATGACTTGATCCCATTCTAGAGCATCATAATATAAGGAACTGATCTCACAGGATAGCTTGGAATTCTTGTAGAGGACCATTACAACACGAAATGGCCATTTTCACCTGCCAAAAATTGATTGAAGGCAGTTTCACCTGCCATAAATTGATTGAAGGCCAAATACAATAAAGTAAAGGTGATTTCTACCTACATATGACTTGATCCCATTCTAGAGCTTCATAATATAAAGATCTGATCTCACAGGACAGCTTGGAATTCTTGTAAAGGACCATTACAACACGAAATGGCCATTTTCGCCTGCCAAAAATTGATGGAAGGCAGTTTCAGTTGCCATAAATTGATTGAAGGCCAAATACAGTTAATGAAAGGTGATTTCTACCTAAATATAACTTGATCCCATTCTAGAGCTTCATAATATAAGGATCTGATCTCACAGGATAGCTTGGAATTCTTGTAGAGGACCATTACAACACGAAATGGCCATTTTCCCCTGCTGAAAATGGCCATTTTCACCTGCCAAAAATTGATTGAAGGCCAAATGCAGTTAATGAAAGGTGATTTCTACCTAAATATGACTTGATCCCATTCTAGAGCTTCATAATATAAAGATCTAAGCTCACAGGACAGCTTGGAATTCTTGTAAAGGACCATTACAACACGGAATGGCCATTTTCACCTGCCAAAAATTGATTGAAGGCATTTTCACCTGCCATAAATTGATTGAAGGCCAAATGCAGTAAATGAAAGGTGATTTCTACCTAAATATGACTTGGTCTGATTCTAGAGCTTCATAATATAAAGATCTGATCTCACAGGATAGCTTGGAATTCTTGTAAAGGACCATTACAACACGAAATGGCCATTTTCACCTGCCAAAAATTGATTGAAGGCATTTTCACCTGCCATAAATTGATTGAAGGCCAAATACAATAAAGTAAAGGTGATTTCTACCTACATATGACTTGATCCCATTCTAGAGCTTCATAATATAAAGATCTGATCTCACAGGACAGCTTGGAATTCTTGTAAAGGACCATTACAACACGGAATGGCCATTTTCACCTGCTGAAAATGGCCATTTTCACCTGCCATAAATTGATTGAAGGCCAAATGCAGTAAATGAAAGGTGATTTCTACCTAAATATGACTTGATCCCATTCTAGAGCTTCATAATATAAAGATCTGATCTCACAGGATAGCTTGGAATTCTTGTAAAGGACCATTACAACACGAAATGGCCATTTTCGCCTGCCAAAAATTGATGGAAGGCAGTTTCACCTGCCATAAATTGATTGAAGGCCAAATGCAGTTAATGAAAGGTGATTTCTACCTATATATGACTTGATCCCATTCTAGAGCTTCATAATATAAAGATCTGATCTCACAGGACAGCTTGGAATTTCTGTAAAGGACCATTACAACACGAAATGGCCATTTTCACCTGCCAAAAATTGATTGAAGGCCAAATGCAGTTAATGAAAGGTGATTTCTGCCTAAATATGACTTGATCCCATTCTAGAGCATCATAATATAAGGAACTGATCTCACAGGACAGCTTGGAATTCTTGTAAAGGACCATTACAACACGGAATGGCCATTTTCACCTGCCAAAAATTGATTGAAGGCATTTTCACCTGCCATAAATTGATTGAAGGCCAAATGCAGTAAATGAAAGGTGATTTCTACCTAAATATGACTTGGTCTGATTCTAGAGCTTCATAATATAAAGATCTGATCTCACAGGATAGCTTGGAATTCTTGTAAAGGACCATTACAACACGAAATGGCCATTTTCACCTGCCAAAAATTGATTGAAGGCATTTTCACCTGCCATAAATTGATTGAAGGCCAAATACAATAAAGTAAAGGTGATTTCTACCTACATATGACTTGATCCCATTCTAGAGCTTCATAATATAAAGATCTGATCTCACAGGACAGCTTGGAATTCTTGTAAAGGACCATTACAACACGGAATGGCCATTTTCACCTGCTGAAAATGGCCATTTTCACCTGCCATAAATTGATTGAAGGCCAAATGCAGTAAATGAAAGGTGATTTCTACCTAAATATGACTTGATCCCATTCTAGAGCTTCATAATATAAAGATCTGATCTCACAGGATAGCTTGGAATTCTTGTAAAGGACCATTACAACACGAAATGGCCATTTTCGCCTGCCAAAAATTGATGGAAGGCAGTTTCACCTGCCATAAATTGATTGAAGGCCAAATGCAGTTAATGAAAGGTGATTTCTACCTATATATGACTTGATCCCATTCTAGAGCTTCATAATATAAAGATCTGATCTCACAGGACAGCTTGGAATTTCTGTAAAGGACCATTACAACACGAAATGGCCATTTTCACCTGCCAAAAATTGATTGAAGGCCAAATGCAGTTAATGAAAGGTGATTTCTGCCTAAATATGACTTGATCCCATTCTAGAGCATCATAATATAAGGAACTGATCTCACAGGATAGCTTGGAATTCTTGTAAAGGACCATTACAACACGAAATGGCCATTTTCGCCTGCCAAAAATTGATGGAAGGCAGTTTCAGTTGCCATAAATTGATTGAAGGCCAAATACAGTTAATGAAAGGTGATTTCTACCTAAATATAACTTGATCCCATTCTAGAGCTTCATAATATAAAGATCTGATCTCACAGGATAGCTTGGAATTCTTGTAGAGGACCATTACAACACGAAATGGCCATTTTCCCCTGCTGAAAATGGCCATTTTCACCTGCCAAAAATTGATTGAAGGCCAAATGCAGTTAATGAAAGGTGATTTCTACCTAAATATGACTTGATCCCATTCTAGAGCTTCATAATATAAAGATCTAAGCTCACAGGACAGCTTGGAATTCTTGTAAAGGACCATTACAACACGGAATGGCCATTTTCACCTGCCAAAAATTGATTGAAGGCATTTTCACCTGCCATAAATTGATTGAAGGCCAAATGCAGTAAATGAAAGGTGATTTCTACCTAAATATGACTTGGTCTGATTCTAGAGCTTCATAATATAAAGATCTGATCTCACAGGATAGCTTGGAATTCTTGTAAAGGACCATTACAACACGGAATGGCCATTTTCACCTGCCAAAAATTGATGGAAGGCAGTTTCACCTGCCATAAATTGATTGAAGGCCAAATGCAGTTAATGAAAGGTGATTTCTACCTAAATATGACTTGATCCCATTCTAGAGCTTCATAATATAAAGATCTGATCTCACAGGATAGCTTGGAATTCTTGTAAAGGACCATTACAACACGAAATGGCCATTTTCACCTGCCAAAAATTGATTGAAGGCATTTTCACCTGCCATAAATTGATTGAAGGCCAAATACAATAAAGTAAAGGTGATTTCTACCTACATATGACTTGATCCCATTCTAGAGCTTCATAATATAAAGATCTGATCTCACAGGACAGCTTGGAATTCTTGTAAAGGACCATTACAACACGGAATGGCCATTTTCACCTGCTGAAAATGGCCATTTTCACCTGCCATAAATTGATTGAAGGCCAAATGCAGTAAATGAAAGGTGATTTCTACCTAAATATGACTTGATCCCATTCTAGAGCTTCATAATATAAAGATCTGATCTCACAGGATAGCTTGGAATTCTTGTAAAGGACCATTACAACACGAAATGGCCATTTTCGCCTGCCAAAAATTGATGGAAGGCAGTTTCACCTGCCATAAATTGATTGAAGGCCAAATGCAGTTAATGAAAGGTGATTTCTACCTATATATGACTTGATCCCATTCTAGAGCTTCATAATATAAAGATCTGATCTCACAGGACAGCTTGGAATTTCTGTAAAGGACCATTACAACACGAAATGGCCATTTTCACCTGCCAAAAATTGATTGAAGGCCAAATGCAGTTAATGAAAGGTGATTTCTGCCTAAATATGACTTGATCCCATTCTAGAGCATCATAATATAAGGAACTGATCTCACAGGATAGCTTGGAATTCTTGTAAAGGACCATTACAACACGAAATGGCCATTTTCGCCTGCCAAAAATTGATGGAAGGCAGTTTCAGTTGCCATAAATTGATTGAAGGCCAAATACAGTTAATGAAAGGTGATTTCTACCTAAATATAACTTGATCCCATTCTAGAGCTTCATAATATAAAGATCTGATCTCACAGGATAGCTTGGAATTCTTGTAGAGGACCATTACAACACGAAATGGCCATTTTCCCCTGCTGAAAATGGCCATTTTCACCTGCCAAAAATTGATTGAAGGCCAAATGCAGTTAATGAAAGGTGATTTCTACCTAAATATGACTTGATCCCATTCTAGAGCTTCATAATATAAAGATCTAAGCTCACAGGACAGCTTGGAATTCTTGTAAAGGACCATTACAACACGGAATGGCCATTTTCACCTGCCAAAAATTGATGGAAGGCAGTTTCACCTGCCATAAATTGATTGAAGGCCAAATGCAGTTAATGAAAGGTGATTTCTACCTAAATATAACTTGATCCCATTCTAGAGCTTCATAATATAAAGATCTGATCTCACAGGATAGCTTGGAATTCTTGTAGAGGACCATTACAACACGAAATGGCCATTTTCCCCTGCTGAAAATGGCCATTTTCACCTGCCAAAAATTGATTGAAGGCCAAATGCAGTTAATGAAAGGTGATTTCTACCTAAATATGACTTGATCCCATTCTAGAGCTTCATAATATAAAGATCTAAGCTCACAGGACAGCTTGGAATTCTTGTAAAGGACCATTACAACACGGAATGGCCATTTTCACCTGCCAAAAATTGATGGAAGGCAGTTTCACCTGCCATAAATTGATTGAAGGCCAAATGCAGTTAATGAAAGGTGATTTCTACCTAAATATGACTTGATCCCATTCTAGAGCTTCATAATATAAGGATCTGAGCTCACAGGATAGCTTGAAATTCTTGTAGAGGACCATTACAACACAAAATGGCCATTTTCACCTGCCAAAAATTGATTGAAGGCAGTTTCACCTGCCATAAATTGATTGAAGGCCAAATACAATAAAGTAAAGGTGATTTCTACCTACATATGACTTGATCCCAGTCTAGAGCTTCATAATATAAAGATCTGATCTCACAGGACAGCTTGGAATTCTTGTAAATGACCATTACAACACGAAATGGCCATTTTCACCTGCCAAAAATTGATTGAAGGCCAAATGCAGTTAATGAAAGGTGATTTCTACCTAAATATGACTTGATCCCATTCTAGAGCTTCATAATATAAGGAACTGATCTCACAGGATAGCTTGGAATTCTTGTGAAGGACCATTACAACACGAAATGGCCATTTTCACCTGCCATAAATTGATTGAAGGCCAAATGCAGTAAATGAAAGGTGATTTCTACCTAAATATGACTTGGTCTGATTCTAGAGCTTCATAATATAAAGATCTGATCTCACAGGATAGCTTGGAATTCTTGTAAAGGACCATTACAACACGAAATGGCCATTTTCACCTGCCAAAGATTGATGGAAGGCAGTTTCAATTGCCATAAATTGATTGAAGGCCAAATGCAGTTAATGAAAGGTGATTTCTGCCTAAATATGACTTGATCCCATTCTAGAGCATCATAATATAAGGAACTGATCTCACAGGATAGCTTGGAATTCTTGTAGAGGACCATTACAACACGAAATGGCCATTTTCACCTGCCAAAAATTGATTGAAGGCATTTTCACCTGCCATAAATTGATTGAAGGCCAAATACAGGAAATGAAAGGTGATTTCTACCTAAATATGACTTGATGCCTAACATAACGTAACATAACGTAACTTACGTTAAGTCACATTACGTTAAGTTTCGTTATGTTAAGTTACATTACATTATGCTATGTTATGTTGTGTTATGCTATGTTACGTTATGTTACGTTACGTTAAATTAAGTTAAGTTACATTACCTTAAGTTACGTTATGTTAAGTTACATTACATTATCATTACGTTGTGTTATGCTATGCTACTCTACGCAATGTTATGCTATGTTACGTTATGCTATGCTGTTGTTGTTATGTAATGCTGTTGTGTTACACTACACTACGTTACGTTAAGTTACGTCACGTTACGTTACGTTAAGTTACACAACATATTTTAAAGCGTAACCTGTAACTTCACAATGTAATGTGGGTAGTTGACGATGGGCCACTGTAATTTTGTAAGGTTGCTGCTCAATTCATTGTGGCTCTTCTTTACATGTCAGAGTCGTGATCTTTGTTATGACAGGAACAGCATGGGAAATGCAGTATCTCTTTCCAGTTGTGATTTGTCAGCAGTATTTTGCCCGGGGCCTCCAGTCAAGTGTAACTCTCCGATCGTATCCGTCTCCTCTGTACGTCATGATGGGAGCAGAGCGACATTTGCCTCTCATGCCCTCTCTTAAATGGCTCTCTATCTCTGCACATTACACACCACTGGCACGCTGCCAGTCGTCTGCCGTCCCAGAATACTCGGTGGACCTGCTGAGGAGTTTGCAGGCAGACGACATGGCAGCTCTTCCCTCCTCCTGGCCTGTCTGAGTCACACTGTCATTTATAGCTGTTAGTGTTGCGCCACGGACGGGACGACTCTTGTGACATGTTGAATTTCTGTTTTTTTTATAGCCTCCACTTAAAGTCACAGGTGTGAACAGTCGGTGCGAGGGCAAGCTTTTTAGATGAGATGACCTCCAGACAGAGCAGCGAGCACTGCAGCGAATGCCTTTCACATATATTGGTCTCTTTTTCGTCACCTGCGTCTCCCTCAGGACGGTCTTTGCTGAATCTGCAAGCTCTTTTAAAACACCATCCTGCAGCTCATTCATAGTTACACACACATTGCCTCCTGGGAGCTGCCCACTCCAGTCTCATGGCTTCAGCGAGGGTTACGCGAAAACTGTCGAGGGATAATCTCGCTCTCATTTGTCTTTTTGGAGTTGTAAAATTAATAACAACGCCACATTTTTTCCTGAAGGGATTCATCATCTTTCTTTAGATTTTGCTTGTTTGATGATACAAGATGAGGATGCAGCATCCAGGACAATATAGAGATAGATGTTTTACTGTCGAATCGATTAGCTTCTGTTGACAAGATACTTTTATTTGTTCTCATGTTAGATATAAAGATCAATAACACTCTTGTGTCTGTGTATTAAATACAAGTCTGCAGTCAGGGTAGCTAGCCTGCTATGCTTTCAGTTAAAAAAACTGGGTTAGCTGTGGCAGCCAGAAGTTTACTTAATAAATACGGTTTGAACTTTATGCTAAGCTAGGCTAATCATCTTCCAGCTCAGTCTCAAATCACTACACGTAAAATCAGCCTCCATCTTTTAATGTAACTCTTGGCAAGAAAGGAAATGAAGCGTAAAACCTAAAAGATTTTTGTTTTGTTTCCATGTACAAATATTTTAAATTAGTTTTGAAGATGTAGCTTCTTTAGTACTATAAGTATTAAGTACTACAAGTCTGATTCTCTGTGACCGAGTCACTGAACAGGAAACTCCACCTTTGCAATGCTTTATAACAAAAATAAGACTTGTTTGCCTAATACTTTTTGTCTCAGGGCTGGAAATCTGTTCTTGTTCACTGATGTTGTTTCATACCACCTGACCGTCCCTTCATGTCCCTTTTATAACAGAAATATCAATCACCACTTCCCCCTCCTGGCCTCTAGCAGTCGGGGACCTGTTTTCCTGTTAAGACTCCACCACCCGCTCTCTCACAGCCACAGGGGGAGGTTGCCAGTTCTGCACTTGTCAAACCTCCACATCAGTGAAAAGGCTATCAGCCTCACAGCACTCACTGTTTATCGCGGCTGCATCTAGTCGGTCAGTTTGTCATTCATTCAACAGTCTAAACATTGTATTTTATAGGATTGCACACAATGATTAATAACAGCATGAGCAGGGATTGATTAAAGTGGCCTGTAATTAAACTGCCTGAGAAGTGGTCACACTTTGCCAACAGCTCATATTCATGCTTGAGATGTGAATTACTTCGAAGGCAAAGGAGCACATTAGTTTGCAGAGTTAGTAACATAACGTAATGTAAATACAATTTACACTTCGGCGTTGGCTTCATTTTCCAGACGAAGAGATTACACATTTTTCTTATTGTCAAAAAATCCAATTAAAGCAACAAAACCACGCATGGAACAATCACAAAACAATAAAGTATTGTATCCAACACCTGATATAACATATTCGTCAACAGCGTTAAACCTTCATTTAAGGTTTGTCAAAATACTTACATAGAATCAGTGAAACACAGCAGTGAAAAGTACAATAAGCCTATTTAATCTGTGCTATACCTCTTTGTTTATGTAAACAGGCTTCTTAAGATGGCTGCCGGGCTTTAATTAAGCCTTTATCAGCAGCTTATTATCCTTCAGAAGCATGATTAACATCTAGCCAGGGACTGAAGCCATCTCCAGGATCATCTACTACTCATAATTAGAAGCTGTATTTCAAGAGCCTCCATTCTGCGACCTATGGTAATCAGGCACTGATAAATAAAACCTTAAAACCGTATGATCATAAACTTTTATCAGTCTATCTGGGACTCTGCAGAGGTGGCCTGGATCTCTCCCTCTGGGCTACAGCTATGTTTCTTTGGCTCACTGTTTGGAACCAGACAACGCGGTGTTATTCTCATTTGTGACAGGAGCTGGGCTTAGAGGAGGGCGTGCGATGGGGGTTAAAAAAAAAAAAAGGGGGGGGAAGCTATTGGGTGGGCGGCTGGGCCATCCAGCTGGTTGATAATGAGGTCGTCCTCACCCCCGCGCCACTTTCCGCCGCCCAGCACTACACTGTCCCCTTGTGTGTGTGTGTGTGTGTGTGTCCAAAGCTTCACAATGGGTCGGTAATAAGAGGGAGGGGTCTTCGTCTGTGCACACATGCCGTCTTTTGTGGCTTGAAATTTTTGTAGGAGGGCGGTCAATAAAAGGGCGTAAGTGAGATTTGACGTAGTGTGTTATTAGCAAAGCCCAGCGGACTAACGAGCAACCACAGAACACTGTAAAAGATAACGAACTCTGAGCTCAGGGGGCAACAGAGGCCCACAGTAATCTATAATGTGGTTACCTGGACTTCCTCTGTTTCTGTGATAATGCAATCTCCATCATGATTTATTCATAAAGCATTCTGATACTTAATATTCATCACCAAATCCTGTTGGAAGTCGTAGGAATTAAGGATTATTGGGAAAACTGGTGGTGATGACAAAGAAGAATTATAAAAGAAGTAGTTCCGCACACTGGAAGTCAACTTTAATGAAGCTATACAGCTGAATTGGAAATTTCATCTTTCTTTAATAAATATTCTGGATTTTACGGAGCTGTTAGACTGCTTAGTTAACACAGGCGTGTACCTCGTTTGTGTGCAGCATGTTGGAGATCAAATGTTGTTTTTGAAAGACTAAAGGTCGACTAACACGGACTGGAGAGGAATATTTCGTTAGATAAAAACATGATGTGACTTTTGGAAAAGATTCCATCTTTATTTTAAACACTTTGACTTTTACTGGAAGTGTTTGGATCACATCCTCCATCACAAATACAGCACTACTAGCTTAAAAATTAATGCATTCACAGATTTAGTAGGTAACCTGTCCATCAAAGGAGTTTCTTTTTCACTTTAGCTTTGACAGGACTAGAAAGCATCTCCATTACTACGTTGCTCCCAGTTTATTATTCCAGCAAGTAGTCTTCGCGCCAATAGACGTTAAAGCACACAAAAATATGCAAACACAGCACGTCTTTGCACATGAGATGATCTTCTTCTCTAGTGTCACGATCAGTTTATCAAGAATCAGCAACAACACAAGAGAGGAAGGGTCAGTAGCTACTCTGAAATATCCTGTGTGACCCATGAATGATCACTCAAGTGAGAAGACATATTTTTTTTACTGTGTAATGGCATAGCAGAGAAGAGAAAGACAAGAGGAGGGGTGCAATTTTTCAACAGAGGAGCTACTGAAAGCACGCAGAAGAGGAAGATGGAGGATTCATCACAGCCTGTGATGAAGTCTAGCCTTGGAGTGTATCAAGCTGTGTAGGCAGGTCTCTGTCTCTGCTGCTGAAGTCATCATTAAATCATGACTGCATGCAACATACAACCCCAGAGAGCTCGAAGTGCGGGCCTCCGTCTGCCTCCCCTCCCCGGTCTTTCACATTTTTCTCATCTTCTATAACGAGTGCACTTCACTTCAAACGGAAGCATCAGTCTATAGGCTCCCGCCATCCTCCAATACAAGGCTCTGCGTCTGCTTCTGGGGAGGAAATGCTCCGGGGATTTTGCCCATGCAGCTTCCAAGACCAGTATATCTCCTCCAAATAGAGCACTTTGAACATGATAGAGGACTTAAAGGGTTAGTGCAAGACTGGCCAGGGACAGCTCTATTTCTGAGCACGGTAACCGGTTTTACAAGAGACTTCTGCTTGATTTGATCAGGTTTGCATGGTCAGATCGGCATCAGCTAGCCTGTGTTGATTATTGTGTCGAGCTGGGTACAGTTTTAAAAGCTCAATACGAGGACCAATACCAGAGTTGATCATTAGTAAGTAACATTAAGTAACAACTCCTCTCACCTCCTGCATGAGACTGTGGAGGCCATAAACAGCTCCTTCAGAAACAGACTGCTACTCCCATCATGTAAGGAGCTCTACCTCAGGTCCTTCATTCAACAGCTTATCTTATCTATCTCAAAGGGTTGTACATGCAAAACAGAATTTATAGAAATAACAATAATACATAAAAATAGGCGATTATTTATGGTGGAGTGCAGAGGATGCGTTGAATTCTCTCAGTCTGACAAGAGAAGCTGCTTTGTAGTCTGGTGATGGCACCGGACGCTTCTGTATCATTTACCAGATGGCAGCAGGGTGTACGGAGTGCGGCCGGAAAGGGTATTGTCTTTTAATATCCTTTGGGCTCTGTGCAGGCGCCTCACCTCACCAGTATCACTGACGCTTGGTAGATTGACAAATCATCAACCTCATTTCCAGCTGCAGCAGGCAGCTGTTTCCACTGAAAAGGCTCCTAAAACACACTGTACACCAGCTGCCCGACACCAAATGACAGACAAAGTTAGGTTTAAATAGCTTGTGAACAAAGTTAGCGGCTAAAGAGCTACATATTTCCCTCAGGAGTTGGTGGAGACCAAAAACAGAGCTAAAGGAAAATGCCATAAGATTCCATATGAATCTTTACTGCACATCATCGTCGGTGCAGCCCTGCATCACTCTGCAGCTGTCGGACAGAGGAAGGTGCCGACGCTCTGTGACTCAGACAGCGTCTGACCCATCAGATGAACTCCTTTAGTCGATCACACGACATTAACCTGAACGCTGAACGTTTGACTGAGTGAGAAGCAATGTTCATCATCATCATAGTTTGTATTTAAGGGAGTGCCACTTCCAGTCAAACATTCAACACAAAAGAGACGAAATGATCAGTTGAAGGTTTATTGGTAAAAAATAATAATAATAAAATAATAATTCATAAAACTCTTTAGAGGATTATTAATAATAATATTATTTAATATATTTGTAAATTACAATATTAAGTCACCTGAGGAAGTAACAGCTAATGTGAGCAAACAAACTATTTAGAGTCAGGTTTCTTTTTTTTGCCATTTGTGAAAGCTGGATTTAAATTTTCTGTGTCTGCATGTGACCCCTTTGACGTCACACACAGTGTTATTTGATTCATAGAAATATCGATAATTAATAGTGATTATAAAACATTTCCTCATACACTATAAAACTTGGCTGCATAACTCAGATTAAAACAGACATCTTCCCGCTCTCACAACCTTTGGCAAAGCCAAAAACTATTTTTCACTCAAGGCTATGGCCTCCAACATACTACCGGGAGCTCCATTTTTCTGATGGCCTGTCTGTTCCTTGTGTTTGGAGGAGAGGCGAGAAGCACAATGACTCAGTCTGACTTACAGCCTGCCAAGCTGCTGTCAGCCTCCCTAAATATAACTGCTAATACCATTTGTTGGAGTGGAGAAGTGTCCAGGAACCAACCTCGGATGGGCTCTGTGTATGTTCTGCTGTTTTCAGATCTGGGTTAAGCTGAGCGGCGTACCACGGGGCGATGAGATAATACTGTTTAGCCATGTTAGCGACGTGGCAGTCTGTCTGTCTGTTGGTTACTTAACCGGTTTGACCCAGCCTGAAATATATCAGCAACTATTGTACAGACATCAGAGATTCACAGTTTGGAAGTGGACTGGCCTTTGAGCATAGCTAGCGTGGCTTATATATTCGTCCTGTGTTCGATGACCACTCCTGTATTTTGACTTGGTGTCACGTTCTTGTATTTCATCTTCCTGCAGCAGATTAAATTGATGCATGCTCCAAAACATCTTTTATGTCAGGGTTAATTTATCAGATCAGAGAAAAGCTGCTGGATCTTTGCATTGATGGGTATTTTATTTCCTATTTTAACTATAAATATAACCACACGATCCCGCTGTGTAGTTTGCTTCTATAAATCATTACTTTATCTCAATAATATACTGACTGTAACTGAACATATTTACTACTTAAACACGAGTCGAGACTTCTCAAGATTGTATTTAAGATTTAAAAAACTGTGTTTTTGTCTCAAGACATTTTAAAGAAATTAGATTTCTGCTTCAGGATGTTTTATGATTCTAAACTGTCAGATCTGATATTTCTGTAAATTAAAACACTTCCATGTTCGTACAGAGGAGGAATCTCATTTTCCAAGGTCTTGAACTTCAAAGGGCAGCGCTTCAGAATTATAACACACCACTCCAGGGCTTCATACAGAAATGATGATTTTCCTATTTGCTATGTGTCGGTGATGGTTTGCCTTCAGGTTATCGGTGTCACTGCTTCATTAAACTTGAGAAAAACATATTATTGTCATTAAGTTCAGGAATCAGCAGCAACACAGGTGTTACATTTACTGATCTCTACCTGAGCAGGGTTATTTTATGAACATTCGCCTCCTCCGGTCAGATTATGTAAATGCAAACTGCACGGCCGCTGCGCGACGATAAGGTTTACATGGACGCGTGTCACTGCAGCAGATTTCGACTTACAGCAGAGCCCCTACGCTACTCCTCTCCTCACGTCTGCTCTTCTTCCCATTGGTGGAGTCAGACACAAGATATTAACTAGGTCAATGAGATTCATTCGCACTCTTTCAACAGGGGAGCCACAGCAGAGGAGAGGAGAGGATATGAAGGAGAAGTGAGAGGCAGAGATGAGAGGAGGAGGATCAGGAGATTCTTCAAAGACAGAAGTGAGAGAGGAGACGAGGCGGCCGCTGTGACATGCAAACAAGCGACGTCTGCAGTGACTCTCACTCACACTGTTCGCTGTAATGCAGGCATCCCCCTCCTGTACCTTTGTAGTCGTGAAACAACAACAACAAATGACTCGAGGTTGGAGACACCCTCCATTTCTATTTTTGCATACTGCCAAACACGCTGAATGTACTACAGGAATTTTAGGATTTTGTTTGCGGCACCTATGAAGGAAATTACATGTTAAAAGGTCAATAAATAGTAATGTAGGTTTCCAGAAACAAACTTTAGTTACTCAATAATCTACAGACCTTAAAGGTTTCATTGGAACTACTTTTAGTTGAAGAAATAGTCCCTATGAAAGCAGTCTGTGAGGCCTGATACCACAAACCTTGTGATGTCAAGTCATCCATGCTTCAATAAGTCAACAAATGTGACACAAGACAAAGCTCCTCACTACGGAGGAGAAGCACCGCACAAAGGATTATCATTTTCTGTAATGAGAGATGAACTTATCACCGGGACGGAGAGCACCTAATAAATCACCTGATGCTCCTGTTATGTGCGCTGACATTTCATTAGTTCCATTTCATTACTCGTATCAGCGGGCCTTTCTTCAAATGCCAGAGGAATGACAAATCTCTCCACCAATCGCCGCTCGCCGTCACACTGACCGCACAAAAGTGGCTGCTGCGATTCGCTCCTCGGCCCGGTACTGTAACAACAGACGGCCCCGTTCTGATGAGCCGCCCTCCTAAACTGTTTGAAATCAGGTCTGTGGAGCTGTGGTCGTATCGCGGGCAGACAGGACCTACAGCCATCAGATTACAGCCATTCTCTGCCACTCTGCCTCTTTGTCTCTCCTCTCTCTCCCATCAGAGCACCAAAACACGCCAGGCTGTTTTATAACAGGCCTTCTTGTTGGATTAATCCATACAAGGGGTGCCAATCGCTGGGCCAGAGTCACGCTGTGCAGCCTCCGATAAAAAACTGACACAGGGACACGAGGAGATGGCATTTAAAGGCCAGAGAACACCTGAACTATCTGAGGTCAGCTGCCCTTTCACCACATTTGACAGAAAAAGTAACTGTCAGAGCTTGTTTGTTTTCTTAAAGTATGTTACCACATAGCCACCCCAACGAAAGAAGACACAGGTGCCTCGGTTTGAATAAAAAACGAAGGATTGTGAAGGATTTTCTGCTCGTGACTGTGTTACATTGCACCTGGCTCGTGATTTACAAGGTGTAATTAAAGCTGAATGGAAAAGGAACAACCTTTCAGTCCAGTTGAACAACATTCTTATCAGTAAAATGTGCTCCTCCTCCTCCGTCGCTGAGATTTATCTGTGAGACTGCAAGAGCAAAGGGCAGATTCATCCCTAACTAAATGCTCGCAAACACAAATTCATCCTCCTGTTATGAGCAATCAAAAGAATAAATCAGTTCGGGGGAATTATCGGGGTGCTGCATTACAAACGTGTGTCTCTGATAAGAAGGGATGTAGAGGGGGGACATGGCGTCACGTGACGTCGAAGTGCAGATACAGACAGCTTGTGTTTTTCTGGGACAAACCTCGGGGGAACACAAGAAAAAAAAAAATCTGCAATCATTTGGAGCAGCCGCTGTCTCAGCCTCCCTCTCCTCCTCTTACAAGAGTCTGTGTCATCCTGTGTTTCTATGTATCGTCTGGAGCCACCGCAAATACTGTAACGGCTGTGCAAATTTCAAAAAAACAGCTCCTCACTCAGTCTCGCTGTTCACCCATTTTCATCCGAAAAGGTCAGCGGCGCGAAGCGGCGACAACAAAAACTGGAGTTTACGTTTGGTGCATTAGCGAGCACATGCGGCTCAGTCTGAAGCTGATAAGACGCCTTTACCAACAGCAGTGTTGCAAACACAGATCGTTAAGGTCAGACACTGCCTCAGAATATAGATTTTCAAGCAGTGGAAGACCTCCAGACGTACATAACAAGAGTTCAAGTGGAGTTACTGTGGCACAAAAACAGAAACAGCGTCTGCAGCCAAAAGGAAGCCACATCACCGTGTTGACTGGTCTGGTATTAGCCTACTTTCTCTTTGTTGCCTGACGGCATGTTACCTGCTGTTGTCAAAATCGATTAGTCTAAGCCAAGCGGCACTGAGAATAGCCTCCGCTCATCTTATTACCTGTGAGAAGAACATTACTTCACAGCTATCAAGGCAGGCACCGAGCAACGTGAGAGTAACGGTGACACAAGAGTTCAGAGACAAAAGTCTGAAGGGTGCATTAGCAAAACAGTCGAATGTCAAATGAAGCAGAACATCCACAGTGACAGAGCAACTGCTAGTAGATAAAGAACGACAACCTTCTATGGATCAGGTTTACCAAAATATCAACAAGCGAGTCTTAAAATGAGGCTCAGGTTTATCCATCACCATTACACTTCATGACTCAAAGCAGGATGGGAGCTGTAGTCCCAAAACTCAAATCTGGAAAAAAAAAACAATAAAACTGACAAAAGATGTGAAAATTCCCTTTTTTTTTTGTTATAATCTTTGGGGGGATGTATCGCTTTTTTTATTTGATGGGTGCAGCTGAAGATAGACAAGGAGGTGGGTGGAGAGTGAGGACAACATGCAGCAAAGACCCGCGTGTTTGAATCAAACCAACGCTGCAGCAGTAAGGACGCAGCCTTCGTACACGGGGTTAGTAAGGCTGAAAGTTTCACTAACAAAACAATTAAATTACTTTGCTGTGCGACTGAGATACCAAATGATGCCCAGTTAATATGCGAGTATCCTGATTTAACAACACATGACATGCCGAGAGGAGTTAAGATGCGCACAGGCAAATAAAGGGAGTAAAAAAAGCACAAAAAACAACCAACATACAACAAGTTCACACTGCTCAAACGCAATTACAGCAACAGATCTGCTCTTGATTTGCTGAAATCAAAAAGTGTTTGTGAGCTTTTTTATCTCTGCAGAGGAGCAAAGAGAGGAAGTTGTTGAACTTCTTTCCAGACAAACGTTTATGGGAACTGACTGGGATTTCTTTTCGCCCTGGAGGTTACCTTATAAATACACCTCAGCTGCGAGGTCAACGGAGGGTTGCACTGTCAAGTAAAATCGAGCAGTTCTGTATGTGAATATCAGTTTTATTCTCCAACGTGTTCCCTTCCTGTTCTGTCAGAGTTAAGTTGTAAACCGAGACATGTTTTAATGTTGAAAGGCGTTAAAAATAACACCAGTTAGACTGAAGGTGCCTGATTGTACAGAGCAATTGTTTTGAAAGGGGCTTTCCCGGAGCGGTTCAGTGATTAATGAAATGAATTCTCTGCAGCAGCCCTCCCGATCAGGTCGGCGATCACCATTGATCTGAAATAGCACCACATTAACTGAGATTTCCCCTCGCTTAGATGCAGGTAGTTAAGAGGCCGCATCACTTACTAGCATCTCACACCAGGCTGAAGATTTATCCTGTGCAGACAGCGCAGCCACAACTTCATATTTTATAATCACATCCACCACAGTTGTCATTTTCACAACCACAACTCACTCTTAACACTCTCTAATAGTCTTATCATTCATCCACCACTAGGCCCAAACACACTCTCAAGAGGACGTTATTTAAAACTGAGAACTTTCAGAAAATTAGCACCTACTGAGACAAAAAAGCAGCTTCGCGTGCGTGACCTGCAGCCGCCCCGTGTCAAAAACACCTCTGCTATTATCTCCTCACCTCTTTGGTCCTCTCCAGCTCGTTGTGCAGCGCCTGCTTGGAGATCTCCACCTCGATGATCTTTTGTCTGAGCAGCTCGTTCTCGTCCTCGGCTCTGCTGCGTTTATCCTCCACGCTCTCCAACTCGTTGTGCAAACGCACCGACACATCTTTGGCCACCTGAGACCAGAGCGACAGTTTAAACAGATAACACAGGACGAGCTCACGCCTAAACACCAACGCACATGCAGTCAGCTCCACGAATATTTGGACAGTGACACAATTTTTGTTCTTTTGGCTCTGTGAACCACCATAATGGATTCAGATTAAAACAACTAGTCAGTGCAGACTTTCGGCTTTCATTAAGATGATTTGTCCAGTTACTTTTGGTGCCCTGAAATGTGGATTTATGTATAAAAATGGTTGTAATTCCTGCAACGTTTGCCCAATATTGCTGTCAACACCCTTGAATTAAAGCTGAAAGTCTGCACTGAAAGCACATTAATTATTTTATTTCAAAGACACTGTGCATGGAGCCAAAACAACAAAAACACTGTGTCGGTGTCCAAACGCATAACACAGAGCTGACTGCACATACACACCAAAGATC
This sequence comes from Nibea coibor, assembly GCA_023373845.1. NCBI lineage: Eukaryota > Metazoa > Chordata > Actinopteri > Sciaenidae > Nibea > Nibea coibor. The sequence continues at coordinate 6,227,890 of CM041725.1, forward strand.
AAGCAGATATCTGTGTTAAAAATCACGAAATTAATCCACAATCCTGTCAGTTACAGTTAAATTGAGTAGTACATTAAAACAGCGTAGTGTTGAAAGGATTAGTCAGTAACTGTAAATAATATATTTTTGAGTTTTGGACTTTCTATCAGGAAAAAGAAACAATCCGTCTTTTGACATTTTAAGGACAAAGTAAAAATGTAGTGGAATAAAAAAGTATCTCCACATTAATTCAATTTTCCAGTTGGATTAATTGTTATTCTATCTTTCATGGTTTTTGCCAACACTGAAAAAGTGCTGTGGGTCACCACTTTAGGAAACTTCCAACCCAGCTAAAAATATATTTATATTTCATTAGTCTGGGTTCAGTGCAGAGCTTTAATATCTTTAATGTTTAACAGGTTACAGTGAGATAATTCTTGGCATAAAAACTGTAAAATGCATAAAGCAGCCACACAAACATACATCCAGACACTGACACACACAGACCTTCAAGTCTTGCTCCAGACTGCGGAGCAGCTCTCCGTCCACGTGCCCGGTCTGTGCGACCCGCAGGCTCTTCTGCTCGGCCTTTCGGAGGCGGTATTGCAGGATGCGGCAGTTCTTGTTGGAGCGGTCCAGTTCCCTGCGAAGCTCCTGCAGCTGGTAGACCTCCTCCTCCAGGTAGCTGTCTCGCATCTCCTCCATCTCTGCCCGCAGCTCGTCCACTTCATCCTGAGAGACACACGAGAGATACTAACTAACTTCTCTCGTTGAGATACAGAGCAGCTTCATGTTTTTGTTATTTAGATCATTACTATGGTAACCAAGTTCAGAGGATAGGGCTCCTCAACAGATAGGTACATAACATGGAAGCCTGGACAATATCAGACCACTAAAGGTAAACATATTTTCTTGTTTGTGGACTCTTATGGACATGGAGTAGTCGTGTCACTATCTCGAGGGCACATAGACGAGCCAGAGAGGACAGCTTCTTCAGAACTGAGGCGGCGGTGTATTGATAAATCCTCCATTCTCCTTGATCAAACTTCAATAACCCTCTCAGCATAAGACATCTTGCACTCCTGTGCACTTTCTTTCCACTGACTGACCATTGATGAATAAAATTCTCCACAACAGGCAGGTCACCAAATGTTCAGCCACTCCGGAGCATCAAAAAATGATCAAGGCACGGCTCACAGACGGATCGGCAGCTGTAACGCCGGCTGAAAACAGAAAAGTACCAAATTTTTCTGCTATTTTTTTGCGTTTACTGACAGCAAGGACACTGTACTGCGCATTGTACACAGTATAATAAAACTGTATAAACTGTATGTGGCCCTGAGGACGTCCCTGACATAACTTTTATTCCTCCTGTTAATCAGACTTAAACAGGAAGTTCTGCTTCATGAAAAGGTAACACGGTTTAAAGTTTGCTCAAACACTGATACACCTTTTCGACACAGGGGCTATGAAAGGTGCTTAAATTTCTCCAGTTCAGCTACATAAATCCAGAGAACTTTAAATGCTATTACAAAGGAGATGCAGCATAATATACCTTTGTGCTGATACTTTCATATGATTACATGAGTGCCGGTAATGCCTCATGTACTCTTAGTGCTGGTGATGTAACATCACTGGCTGGCTCTAAGCATCTTATCTCTGGGATTGGATGTATTCATATTACCCATCTCCTAGCAACATGAAACAACCCGGGCCTTGAACGGAAGTTAAAAAGAGAAAGATTTATCCGTCGTAGTACGGCAGTTTGTTCGGTAACCCCAGGGGTCTAAGTTTGCTTCAATCCTGAGAGATCGGTGTGCTCGGTAGATTTCCCCTGAGGATATTCCAACAGTTTGACAGGCGCCTGATGAAAAGACAATAGTGATGCTGAAGGGAGGAGTGTGTCAATTAATGAAAACTAAATCTATCCTCATTTGGAAAAGCACAGAGCCCATTGTTGTTATCTGAGGAGGGCCCCTGGAGGAGAGAGCTAATGACCTCGCACAGGGTCGGTCCAATCGATTGGCCAGGTTAAAAGCGGAGCCAGAGGCAGAAGAGCATCATGGGAGCAGGTAGACAATATCACTGATGTTCCTGTGAGTGTCATCACCGGTGCTTCGTCTCCTCTTTAATGGTGATAACTGTGGATATCTTTACTCAGCAGCTGCTGTGCTTAAAGAGAAAATTAATTATTTTGCTCCTGAACTTTCCAGTTTTATTCAAAGCAGGAGGAAAGTTTATTATTAATTTGTCTTTTAGTCCGAGAAATGTGCTCAAGATGACGTCACCATATTGGTTCTTTTTAGGGATCAACAGAAATCCTAAAGTCAAAGAAACTTCAAGAAGCTTGAGCCAGCAATTTTTTTTTTGAAAAATTATTCAAGCGATGAGTCGCTTACCAAAATTATATTTAAAGAATATTACATTAGGTTTTCTCTCTATCAACTCAACCATAGTTAATGAAGCTGTAGACACTGGTTTTAAAAAAATAATTGGAAATTAAACGGTGAGTTTGAGAGAAAATTCAAGCTACAATAATTCAAAGAAAATATTTTTAATTTGCTTTTCTTTGTTTTTTTATATGGAAACTTAAATGATGTCTGTTGAGTTTTAAACAAGCTTTTTGAAGACGTCATCTTAGGTTCTGGGAAGTTTACAATTTTCAGAAAAGTTATATTTATATAAATGTATAATAATAATATATAATAATATTTAAATATTTAGGGCTATGTTTGTTGTTTCATCAACTAAACACATATATATGTATAAAAACAGTTTAAAACATCTTTTACAGGCTCCCAATTTTAATGCTGAAATGTTTTGTTTTGTCCAACTCAAAGATATTTCATTTGAAATGATATTTAAAATAGAAAACTGGCAAATGTTTCACAATTTCGCTTTAACAATGACTCGGATTGATTTACTGATTATCAGAGCAGCTGCTGTTTAATCACTGCAGCTCTAAAAATCAGTTTCTTGGTGTTTGTCTGTGATAACACAGACTGAAATCACCTTCATGACCTTTGTCATCTCTTCCCTCTCGCTTCTCGTTGTGCAGAAGAAGCAAAAATACTCGGAAATATTCATAATAAATGCGATGATTTGTGCATGAGCAGCGTCGGTGGGGACTCCCTGACATTTTGGGGCATGGTGGTGGGATGGTGGGGGAGGCGGAAGACAGAGAGAGAGAGAGTCCCAGCTGGCAGACTGACAACCAGGCAGGCAGGAAGGTGTTTGAACCCAGCACACATGGGACATCTGACTGTTATCAAGTCCTGTGGGATAAAACCATTACAGCCAGAGCCAGTAAAGCTGATTAACTCTCTTGTGTTTCCAAAGAGCCAGAGAAAGAGAGAGAGAGCGACATGCATGATCAAGTTTGAAATAATACTCAGGGAAACATGAAAATAAACCATAAAAAAGGGAGAAAACAGCGAGATTGTTTGCCGCATTATCTGTTTGCCTCCCCTCCCCAACTTCTGGGGGATAGCCTACTTAAAGAAAAGGGGGGATGGGGGATCCTGCATGATATTTTCAGGCTGCTTTCTGCATGCAAAATGTAAAAAAACACAACAATGAACGCTGATTAAAGGACCACCGTGCACCCCTGAGGACAATCTGTTCACATGGACACTCTCTGTGTCCCAAATGCAGCAGACAGTGGGGGGAGGAAATGTTGAGTCTTTCTGTCAAAATTGACTTTGATGACTTGACAGCAATGACACATATAAAAAACAAAAAGAGAGGACACGCGAGGGTGAAGCCACTATTAATAAAACTCCCGTCAATAAAAGGTCAAATCCACAGGGAAGCCCCGGGAAGGTTAAAAAAGACGACATGATGGAGACGGATGGAGAGTCGACTTCATTGGGATGACAGCAGCTGGGCATGAAAGCAAATTCAGAGTGTAATCATTTATACATTCAGATTAGGAGTTTAATTAGGGAGCAGGTGGGAGTTGCTCAAGGACACTCAAAAAAACAGGTGGACCGTGAGTAAAATGTGGATGCATCCCGCAGACTCGTGCACATACCTTGAGGTAGTCGTTTTCAGATCTTAAATCTTCAACCTCCCGCAGCAGGTCCTCCTCGGTTACATCCTTGGTGCCTGGCAGTCTGGATTGTGCGCTGGATGATGGTTTGTGTTTCTCCCCGTGCGTCCCCGGAGCGGGCAGAGCCTGAGACATGCTTCCCTTGGCGGTGGAAGCCTCGGTTGTGCGCAACGGAGCATCAGCAGCGGCTCCGGTCGCTTCAGCCCGCAGCGGATTATCTGCTCCCAGCTGATCACTGGAGCCGGAGCCGGTACCGGACTCGGCGTCGCTACTAGCGGCCGGTGCCAGCCTCTGCTCATCCGACAGCGGCTCGGACGGGCAGTCTGACAGGTCCGAGCTGCTGTCGGTTTGGGTGACCCGGCCGAGAGGCGCTCCGGTCGGTACACGGATGGGAGATCCATGGCTGGGAGGCCCCGGGGACCCCGAGGCTAGTTTCCCCTTCTTGCTTTTGGCGAGGATCGGACTGCTGGTGCTGTCCGGTTTGATGCTGGCGGTTTTGGGTTCGGCTGCTGCATGTTGGGTCACCTTTGTGGGCTTTTTCACCACAGATGACTTGGTGTTACTTTTCACCGAGGCTAGTTTCTCTTTTGATCCGGTCGTGTTGCGTCTGGAGCTGCGGTTCGGATGGGCCAAGGAGGGCAGTGTGGCAGCCTGCTGCTGCTGCTTGTTGAGTTTGGGTGATTTCGGTACGATGGCAGGTGGTTTGGTGGAGCGGGAGTGCACATCCTTGAGGAAAGGTCTGGCCGGGGAAGGCGCTCGGTTCAGTCTCTTCTTCTCCAACTGGTGGTTCTGCGGTTTGGTGTCGCTGCCAGAGCCATTGGAGCTCTCCATTATACACCGACACCGGCAGCAGCAGCAGCAGGAGCAGGAGGAGGAGGGCGATGGTGATGAAGAAGGAAACGATCAATCCACAACACCGCGGAAAACCTCTGACATGCGACACCAGAAAAACAGCCAGGTTGCTTCACCTTCTTCCTTGTCGGGTTGGGGATGCGCATCCTGCGTTGTGCTGGATCTTTTTTTTTTTTTTTTTACTCCATCTCGTTTGCATTCACCAGGTTGTCATCATCGTAGTCCTCTTTTGGAGGAAACGCTGCACTAAAAAAAGGGATTACCGGGATGACAGACAGGTTGCATCTGCAGACAGGGCTCGGATAAGTTGGAAAGAAAGGACGCGCATCAGCCCTCTTCTTCCTCCGCAGATCGGATCTCCATCCTTCTTCTTACACCGGGGCTGTGTGTGTCTTCATGGGGCCCCCGTGCCTCTCTCTCTCTCTCTCTCTGTACCCCCTTCCCACTCCCTCCTATCTGGCATGTAGGATCTGCAATCGCTGCGGTGTGAGGCTCGACGCCCGTGATTTTCTGCGGGGCGCATGCGCTGCTGTCTCCTCACGAGCACCCAAGCACACCCCTTGTTTTCTCTGGGACCAGGTCTGACACGCTTTGGTGCGCATGCCCTAATGTGACACACACACACACACACACGCACACGATTGGGTACTGGACACCTTGACAAAGATGGATTCAGGAGAGACCAACACTCACCTCTACTTGTGGAAAGTCAAAATCATTTCATCAAATTTCATTGATACGAACCTCTGTAGTTAATAAACTGCATTAAAATTAAAAACATTGTCATTCTCTGCTCTATTTTGTGTTTCTTCCAGATGGGGAAACTGATTTTAGAATCAGTTTCCTCATCCAAAGATTAAAAGCAAATATATATTGTTTTTGTAACCATTTTTATTTGTATGTTTTCTATGTATCATTTCTTGATCCTAAAAGGACCCCAAAGTAAAATGAAGACCATGATCTGGTAATAAATATAGATATCTTTAATTGCATTTCATTAGTTCAAGAATGCCACAAGTTATAAATACCACAAATCTGCTTTTAAACATGCCAAAACTTTTCAAAGACGTAGAACGGGTTTAATACAAAGTACAGTCTTCCATCTTTAAAGAATACACATTTCAAAGAAAAGCTAATTTTTTAAAAATGTATATTTAAAACACTGAGTATTATAAGGCTTGGCTATTAAAACAAAGACCACAGGGTTAGTGTCAAATGCAAAAAAGTCTGGTGGACAAATGAACGGTTTGATTCCAAAAGAACAAAATCAAGTTTATTTATTCCAGAACACGACTGATGAAGTCGCAGATCATTTGGACGCACACGTCGTTTGCTGGCTGATAATCTTATTGCGAGATGTGCTTGGATGTCAGCGACTGTGTTTGTTTGTTTTTGGTATCAAACTATTCATCTGTGAGAATACATAATGTGCCATTTTAAGTCCACAGAAGCTCGACATTAACATAAAACCTTCGACAAGAAGTAAAATGAACCGAATAAGCGAGTCAGTTTTTAAAATCAGGTCCTCTGAGCGGGCTCGTTCCCCCTCGCGGTCAGACTTCAACGTGTCAGAACAAAACAGAAACACTCACAGTGCTACATCGCTAATATTACATTAATTTAACGAAGAAAGACGGAAGAATTAATGATTATTAATGAACACAGGAGGGCTTAACATGCATAGGCTAATTTCTTTTTTTAAAAATGTGCAAGTAATGAAGAATCGCTATACACGTCTGTAACAAACTGCCGAATCATAAATTAAAAACTGCTGCACTCGTCTAAAAAAACACAAACGTCTCCCCTGGAGCAGGATTTTAATGAAGACGTTGATTTATTTAATTGTTTGTTATGAAACTCTAAAATAAAAGCCTGTCATAATGAGCAGATATGAGCTGATCAAAGTTTCCTGAGTCATTCAAATACAAAACAAACCTTTCCTGCACTTTTCCACCCAAAAACGGGGGAGACTCGAACGTTCTTCTCTAAGCTGTATCTGAATTCAGAGGAAAAACATCAAAAACTATGTTAGTAACTAAACCAAAACAAAGGCTAAAACCATGTGTGTGTGTGTGTGTACTTAGTTCATGTCTCCATTTCCTCTAAAAAGCCAGCAAACACACGGAGAATGCCCCTGTGAAAACACCAATCCCTTAAAGACTACATTACCCATCTCTCCTTGCGTCAACATCCCACTTCACCGGGGCGAGGGAAAGAGTTCAGAGCAGCCACTACCAAGGCAACATTGATCTTCACTAGTGCTAAAACTACAAGTCGTGTCCTTCCCTCCTCTGCGTGTCAGCCTAAGATGGATTGTAGTGCAAAACAATTTATACAAATGTGAAATGAGTCGCTCCAGCCGCTTTTTAATACCTTAAGGCAAAGGAATACAAACTGATATGATCACCACCGCGCAACCGCCTACTGCTGGCTACGAAAATCTGCACCTTGTCCAGTCATTACAGCAACACACGTATGTACATCATGTGCTTTTTGTTTACCTCAAGTTAACTCCTCACTTGGCAATATTAATAAGAATATAAAACTACTTTTGCTGTACCTAAACCCAGAATTTAAACTAAGCCGAAGAGATGTGAGATATTATTATCCCTTTTCTGTAAGCTAAGATACTGCAGAGATACCAGACCGTCAGGGGCAACTTGGACGACGTCAAACTTAGTGTACAATGTGTGTGTTTTTTAAAAGAAACCAGGAAGAGAACAAGCTGTAAGGCCCTCAGTTATCCCCCCTCATTGTAAATGTGCAACTGCTACTAGAGGGCTCTCTACCTCGAAGGCACCTGCAGGGGCACAGCTAGCCTAAACGGTATGGGGAATGAGGTAGTCTGGGGGTCAAGTGTAGACAGAAGTGTGTGATTCACCAGGCCTGTGTGTTAGTGTGCAGTTACAAAACAGGAGAAGGAACGGGGGAAGATAATACTGCTTGTTAGGAGAGTCCATGCATCTTACATCAGCCATCAATAACTCCAAACTGCTGCTGTTTGCTGCCCCCTGGTGGTCAGATTGGTACTCTGCATGTGCGAGCTCTATGTCTGTGTGTGTGTGTATGTGTGTGACTGTGTGTAGGATGTGGAGGGGTGGTAGTGAAGGGGGGGGGACCACTTGGCAACTCTCAGCAACAGCGCATGCGAGGAGGCGGCAACTCCGGAGGCACTTCCGGTTCAGGCTGCAGAGACAGGACGCTGTTGGAAAGCTCCTTGTTGGGAACTTCCAGAGGCATCTGTTGTGTCAGAACACACAGGGTTAATGCACTGAAGGAAAAAGGTCGACGTCCACAGTGACTTAGTGAGTGCAGTGGCTGAACACACCTCAATTTGTACAGAAGAGATAAAACAAGGAATCAAGAATTGTAGCATTTTGATTATATTGAATAAAAGTGTTGAATTTACTGGTGTTAAAAATAAACACGACTAATATTTAGTGTAAAAGTTTCACTGATAACACACCAACCTTGCTAAGGATGTCATCCACAAGCTTGAGGAAGATCTCGTCCACGTTGAAATTATCCTTGGCACTAGCTTCGCAGAAGCGCATTCCACTTATTCGAGAGGAAAACTGCGACACGGACAGTAAGATTAGCTGAACGAAGACAAACAAATCACCACACAGGAGCAGAAATGAAACTAAACAACACAGAATAAACCTCTCTAACAACTGGAAACTACATGCCAAAGCCTCCTCTGGATGTAACAGCTGCTGCTGCGCTGCACATGTTTCTGGAGGACGGCTTCAGTGTTATCAGTCTGCCCGACATTCTGCTTTAGTTAGAGCTGTTTTGTTTCCCTGTTTATTTTGTGACTGAGCTGCCAAAATGTTGCTAATAATAAACATGAATACATCTATTGTTTGTGCCGCTGCCTCTCCTTTCAGAGTTTTTCGGTTCCGTACAAACGTAAAGACACCGAACATGTGGTTTTGTTATGCGTGCGTTGGACGTACTCGCTCTCCCTGCTGTCTGGAGATGATACGATCAGTCTCGCAGTCCAGCTTGTTCCCGACCAGCAGCAGCTCCGCTTCCTCTGAGGCGTACTGACACAAGACAGAAAGCAGAGAGGAGGAGACGCGTCAGGACATCATCAGCCTCCCATTTCATTAAAGTCAAACCAGATTACTGCGATTAAATCTGTTCGGCACAATGTCACCGTAAAAACATGAGACAGTGACATTTTCTTACAAATGTGACTTCACGTTCATTCACATGTATCCAGAGCAACACACTACCTGACACGGCCGGCATATAATAACAGCAGGAGAACACAGAGAAGAGTGTTTTCTTACTTTGTCTATCATTTTCATCCACTTGGGCAGGTCGTCAAAGGTCTCCTGCTTTGTGATGTCGTACACGAGCACGATCCCCTTGGCACTTCTGTAGTAGGCTGATGTGATGCTGTTGAACCTCTCCTGCCCTGCGGTGTCCCTGGATGAAAATGAATGAAATCAAATGTAATTAAAAGTCTGCGCAGCGAGTGCGGGGTCACCGAGACCTCTCTGAATATCAAACAGCTGATCGGCAGATTTGATTCAAGTCATTTTTCATTCATTGAAGACGATTATGACGAATAGAGATCAAAGTGAGGAAGAATTATAAACAAATCAATGAAATCAATCAACACTATAATATATATTCATATATCATCAATAAAAATATATTCATATAGAATTTATTTAAATGAATCTCTCTTTATTAAATCTGCTTTCTTTGAGATCTGAAGAGTTTTTCTCCAAAATGAAACATTTGAGGAAAGATGACATCCCATAACGCGATATGAAATAAAGTGAATTCTTTCCTTTAAGTCTCCATATTTAGCATTTATAAGCATACACATTATAATGTAAGTGGAAGCTGGTCTGTGAACAGATAATGCAGAGCTCAACAGTAATGGTTGCCAAGTTGCTTTTGGAAAACAAAGACATTTGCAAACAATTCCTGGCCTCTTTAACATTTAAGAAACAGTGACAGCAAACAGCAAAAGAAGAACGTTTTAATGATACGGCTGTTGGACCTGGAACCTGAATTGGACCACACGGCACACGCTTCGATGCGTTTACCCGTGTTGGATACGCTTTTCGGGGATCTGGGAAGAACATGACAACAGCTGCACTGCTGGTATTTTGTGTTACAGGATGTGGGGGTTGACAAATGAACTGAATCACTGATTCAAATTCTGTAGAGTATCAGATAACACACAAATGACAAAGACCTTTGTTCAGTTAAAAGTTAGAAATGGTGGCCATGTTTGCAGTTTTGGCAACCAAAAGCTGACGAATCGTTCCCCGCCTGGCAACCACTTTAAAAGGTTTATGTTGAGCCCGCTAATGATGACATAATAACACAGTTATAATGTAAAATATGTCTTCAGTAGTGAGGGTATAGTTGTCGAACACTGTATATTAATAAACACCCTAAAGTGTTGTTATACCTGCTTACAGCTACATTAAAGTTTAGTACATAAAATATGTATTAAGTGTTTTTATGTTGCTTATAAATGCTTCAAGCGTTATTAATTTAAACTATGTGCATATATCAGATTTATTCACCCACTAAACTGAACTCGTCATATTGCATTCTGGGAATGAACTCTTCAGTAAAACAGTAAAGCTGCAAACACATTTTTAAATGCATGAGTGGATTCATTTGAGACCATGATTCATCTCATACATTTGATGATAAGCAGTTTGAGCTGCACTCACAGTGCAGTGTTACTGTACCTTCAGCCAGCTAATCTCTCCCCGTCCCCCATGTGAGTCACAGTCAGGCTTACGAGCAGAAGAGCGGACAGAGACACAGCAGCACATTGGCAGGGTTAGGGCGTGGCAATGATGAAGCTTGATGTGAGCAGTTCAACATGAGAGACGAGACACACTGAGGACGGCCACCGCGAGCCGGCACGTCGATGGTGAACGGGAGTAAAACGAGGCGTGGTAAAGGGTGGATGGGACGTGAGGGTGGGATGGGTGGATGGGGTGTTAGTGGACAGGACACATGTGTTAGTGGAGTTCCCACATTTACGCTGTTCTGGACAATCAATGCAGTCATACACTCAAAAAAAACTTTCCTTGCTGTAATTTGTGGCAGTTTTTCAGTCATTACACAGAAACACTGGATGTTTTTAAAATGTAATTAAGGCCTAGTTAAAGTCACAAGACATGTAGAGGCTTAACAGAATCAAACCATTGAAAGAACTTCCTCCTTGTACTGGTGGTTCAAGATCTCTGAATCACTGCACACATCTGTGCTTTTTATAATTCCAACAGTATATTAGAACAATGAAGTGAAACAAAAATGTATTTTAATTATCAAGTGACAATAACACTGTCTGTCTCTGTCTCACTGGCCAAGGACGACCACATTTTAATGTATCAGAGATTGATAAGGGTATTTTTGTACGTTTACAAGAATCTGTGAAGGCTAATATTGGACTACGACAATCATTTCTGCAGTTGTGTCACACTAGTGCAGATGGAAAAAGCACGTCACTTTAAAAAGAGGTTAAATTTGAGCACACACATATACCTACAGTGACACTGGCCTGACGTTTGTCTTGCAGCGGGATGTCGTACACAGAGGCTCATGCTGTCCTGACCAACCAGAAGCTGTTTCTAGTTTAGCTACAAAGGCACGATCCCTTACTGACCTCACATTCACAAACCTGCCAGGGTTTAAAAAATCTCTACAATGTTAGCAAAGTGTTTGCTTCTCTGCCTTGGTTTTATTTCATTTTACCATCTAACTGTCCTCATACAGACATATGTTACCTACTTCAGTAAACGACGCTTGGCCACCTACCAGTTCCTTCCAGATCAGGGTCTTCCCTCTCTACCTTCAAAAACCTCCTGAAGACCTCCAGCTCTTCAGACTGGACATGATAAATCTATCCTATTAAATCAGATCTAAACCTTGAAATGATGAGGAGGGCTTGGGTGTAAAAGGTTTTTTAGTTATTGTGCGTGTTTTGTGTGTTTTCACATGTGTGTACAAATTGGGGGGGCGCTGAATGTAAATGTAACAACAATAATACATGAGGTAACCATGAACAACACGATGAGTACAATCACGTGCTGCTCCACATGAAGTTATAGTTGTATTCCCGATGAAGCAGGTCTTTTTTAATGTGGGCTTCATGATTTAATTTGTCAATGGTTGACAAACATGCAGCAATGTTTTTTTTTTTTTTTTAGGAAATCTAATTTGCACATGCATTACCTACCCAGCACCCCGTAAGCCACCCGTAGTTTCTGTTAAGAGCAGCCTGCAGGGTGTTAGGACAGATGGAGGAAATGCACCATGCAGAGGAGAAAGGGAACTGGAAACTTCTGTCCAGTTACTCACCAGATCTGTAGTCTGATCTTCTTCCCTCTCAGCTCCACAGTCTTGATTTTGAAGTCAACTCCTACGAAGGAAATCAGAAAGAGACACGTTTACATACATACAAGTGACAGCATTTGGCGTCAGGGTTGTCTTTAAGATGCATTAAAATGTTGTGTACAGTTACTGACTAAATGAGTAAGGCAGTTACATCAGTGTCAGCTGTCCACGATCATAGTGATCTCCTACGACAGATTAACTGCGACTTTAGAGTCAGACTTTGATCAAACAAACACAACATTAATGACGAGCTGTGTCACGGGAATGACAGGGAACAAAATGGAGCTCTGCCATGGCATCTGCTCGTGTGTGTGTGTGTGTGAGACTATTTTAAGACTGGACACTATGACTGACTGTTGTTGTTTTGGTCACAGGACTGCTTACCCAATCACACATATTTAATATTAAGAGTGTTTTTATTAAAGATGGCAGCATCTATAAGCAGGGCACAGTACACTGTCACAAGGTACTGAGTTTTCAATTAAAAAAAGAAACAGACTGATCAGTTAAGATAGTTATAAGTATAAGTATGTCAGTTTATGTAAACATATTGAAAAATGAAATGCTAAATTGAGATGGGACTGGTTGGGATAAGACTATAACCTGATTTAAATAAACAAAACAATAAGTTAATTATTAATGGGACTGCTGCAGACCCATGCTACCCAGGTAATCAAGGTTGCTAAGGCTTTAAAATCCCAACTAGGACTCCTTATAACAACCTAAAAACAACAACAACGACCTTAAAACACTGTCCCCAGCCTCAAACATGTGTTTATCTGGTTACTTCACAGCTATTTAATGCAGTAGCTAACGCAGTTTATTAGCTAAAACAATGTTATTGTCACCGTTAGCTTCAGTTAGCTGGCTCCAGTCAGTAGTGTAGCCTCTGTTTAGACATGTAACACCGTAAAATAAGAGATAAATTGTGTATAACGTCCAACCTCCGGTGGTTTATGTGTCTGTCCTCCAGTAAGTAGACAGAGCCCGGCTAACTGCTGTCAATAAAAAGTTTAGTCCCGTAAACGCCTCCTGTCCTCACCTACGGTCGACTTGCAAGCTTCACAGAAAGTGTCGTCGGTAAATCTCTCCATGATGCTGGTTTTACCAACGCCACGGGAGCCGATAATGATAATTTGAAGTTTAAAATCAGCGGGACGGGGAGGCATCTTCCTGCGGCGCGACTGAGACCCCAGAGCGGGAGACGAGTTCGCGGAGCCCCCGCCGACACCGGCGGCCCTCCGCGTCGGTATGTCATATCTGGGATCCATCAGTGACTCCACATTTGTAATCACAAAGAAACACTCAGACGAACAGGCGGGGAGTGTCGCAGGATCAGACCCGGTCAGAGATTTCCAACTTTCTTCTGTCTGTGTAGAAGTTTGGTGAAAGTTTGTCACTCGCCGACAGTTGTTGTTGTTCAGCCATTAGAGACCGGAGCCGCCATGACGTCATTCACTGCACTATGACACGTTTCCGCTTCCGCCGCCTCACCATTAATCTATAAGTATTATTATTATTAATTATTATAATTTTTTTATTGGAAACAGATATAATGATTTAAACGTCCAGTGTGTGGAATTATATATAATAATATAGTGACAGAATAAATCTCCCTAAATTGAATATATTATTCATAAGTGTGTATTTATTAGTGTAAGTACGGAAGCCCTAAGCAGCCATGTATTCCCACATTTTATTTCTTAAGTTTTCTCTAAGCTTCCCTGGCTGGGAAATGAAGCCAATGCAAAAGTGCCAAAAACTGTAACTCCACGAGCAGCAGTTTGAGGCTGGCTACAATATGAGTCCGTTTCCATAAGTCCCTATGTCCAACTTCACAGTAGAAATAATCATGTTTACAGCCTGGTACAAAAAACAGTTGTGGTCTATAGCTAATTTCCCCGTTCATGACAACTGTACTGAGGGTGAATTTATACTGAACTCACCTGTTCAAATTATGTTAAGGCTATGTTATGTTATGTTATGTTATGTTATGTTATGTTATGTTAAAGTTATGTACAATTAGGAGTGTGGTTGCTTTGAGTGACAGGTGTGTGCTGTTACAGATGACTTGTTTGACCAACCAGGTGTCATTCAGCCTGCTTCAGGTCTGCAGGTATGACCCACTGTCTTTGCTGATTTTTGGATTGGCTGGGAGGCACCAAGATGAAACCTGAGGGTGACGTCACGAATACTGCATTCTTTATGCTGTCAGTGATTTGTACCCCTCTGGCAGGAGGCTGGCACAAGGCTGCGGTCCATCAGAACCAAAACCTCAAGAACACTTTTTGTTTTTTTTTCAACAAGGACCCCTCTGTCACTGACTCTTACCATCCACCCACCCAGACTTTACATTAAGGTAGATATGGATGACCTATGTGTTACATTAACGTACACCTTTTATTTAGCATCTGTTGGATTACCTCATTTTGGTTAATATCTTGCACATTTTAAATATTCTGCATACCTGTGAACCTTTGTACCTTATCTGGTACCTTGATTATTCACAGACTGAGCAGCTCTTTTCATTTTAAAACATATTGTACATACATTTATATTGTTTATATTTTTTGTCTTCCTCATATGTTTTTACTTAATCTCATTCTTTGTTCTTTAAATGGTGTCATTTGACTTATTTAGATAGCCTAAAGTCAAAAATCACAGTTATTATTAAATGAGGGCTGTTTCTTTTTTTTGCTTTCGCGTTTTCGCATTGCGGCTGTATTTGATCCTCGGCGGCTGCCGTAGCCTGCGACATTGGATGACGTCGCGCTCGAGGAGGAGTTCCTGCTAATCCAAACATCGACGAAACAACAAACCGAGCGATTAAACTGCACCAAAATCACCACATATCACCGGATTAACCAGCGACATGGCTGCTCAGAAGATAAACGAAGCTCATGAGCACATAGCTAAAGCTGAAAAATGGTGAGTCACGATTATAAAAATCTGTTAACGGCTCAGAAAATGTCAGTTTATTGACGTTAGCTAGCTGTAAAGGCCACTGTTACATTCACATCCAGCTTTATGCGCCGTAAATTAGCACCGTGTTTGTGTTTTCAGCTCTTTAAATGTAGATTTAGTAGATAATAAACCAGTTGTAATGCTTTCCTCTCTTGTAATCGTCATTAAAAATCTCATTTAGCTGCTTTAGATGTTCAATAATCTGCTCGTCATCTTGTTGTTGTAGCTTAAAGACGAGTCTGACAAAGTGGAAGCCTGATTTTGACAGCGCTGCATCAGAGTACGCCAAAGCAGGTACACTATAATCAACACTAGACCTTTAATATCAACACATTTGCCCGCTAACTGACTCATTCTGTGTCCTGGCTTCAGCTGTGTGCTTCAAGAATGCAAAGCAGTATGAACAAGCGAAGGACGCCTACCTGAAGGAGGCTGAATATCACACAGAAAACAAGACGTATCCTCTCTGTGCACAGTTATATGACATGTATGACACTGCTGTGTTTTGTTTGTGAGTTCCTTAACGTGCCCCGCAGGCTTTTCCACGCTGCAAAGTGAGTATCTTGTGTTACAGCTGCAGTAATAAATCAGCAGCAGTCATAAATAAAACACTTGTTTGACTCCGACTGTTTTCCTTTTCCCTCAGGGCTATCGAACAGGCGGGTATGATGATGAAGGTGAGTTTAAACACTGGACCCATTTAACAGGTGGATTCGGGTTAAATGTATTGTGAGTTGTGACATTGCTGTGTTTGCACTGTGACAGGAACAAAAAAAGATGCCAGAGGCCATCCAGTACATAGAGAAAGCCTGTATGATGTACATGGAGAATGGGACTCCTGACACAGCTGCCATGGCTCTGGACCGGGCCGGAAAGTAAAAATAACACCTTATTTTCCAGATTTAAGGAAGTTTGCTGTTTGGCTATAGATTAAACTTTAATTCGTCGACTGTTAGCTGCTCGTTATAGCACAAATTATCTCAGAGATAAGATGCAGGCATGAGTGCGTGTTGTGTTTGCATCTTTAGCTTTGTTAATATGTTCTATGTTCTTTTCTTTTATTATTCCCAGACTGATAGAGCCCATAAACCTAGAGAAAGCTGTGGACCTGTATCAGAAGGCAGCGGGCGTGTTTGAGGTGAAATTGAGCTTCCAGCAAAAAAACTGAATGAATCACTGGACTGATGCTGATTGTTGAGTTTATCCACGTTTTCTCTCTGCAGAACGAGGACCGCCTGCGACAGGCAGTTGAACTGCTGGGAAAAGCCTCCAGACTTCTGGTCAGGTTAAGAAGGTAAAGCAAATGAAGTCGAGGTGGAGGAGACATTGACGCTAAGCACCTGCGCTGCCAAAACACTGGATCTTTTCTTTGAACAGAAAGTTATCATAGAACCTTTAATCAAAAAACTCACTAAGACCATTCCCACAAATAAAGTACAATACAAGTAAAATTCAGTTTTCTATTCCAGTCAGTAACAATATATTTTCATCTTTGGATTCACACGCTACTGCGCCAAATGGACACAACAACCACAAAGCTGTTTATCCATTTTAGTACCTGCTCCTCGTCATCCCTCGCTCTGTTCTCGCCTTTCTAACCAGGTTGGATGAAGCAGCAGTCGCTCTGCAGAAAGAGAAGAACATGTACAAAGAGATTGAGAACTTCCCCATGTGCTTCAAGGTGGTTTATATGCCATTAAATTTCTACACACCTCAATCAAACTTCATATTTCACCTCAGTCAGCCAGAATTTAAATTATGGTATAGAAGACTATACTGTATGTTGTGGTGTCTCTGCAGAGTATAGAAGATGAATACAACCTGTTTAGTTGATTCCTCTTTGCAGAACTACACGTATTCATCGTACACGTTGGTCTTTTCTTTAGAAAACAACTGCTCAAGTGCTGATTCATCTTCACAGAGGGGACTACGTAGCAGCTGATAAATGTGTCAGAGAAAGTTACAGGTACATTTTACTACACTTGACATTAGCTAACACAGTTCACGGTGTCACACTTAAACTGAGCGTCATTACATGAAGTGCTGCTTGGTCTCCCACCAGTCTGCCCGGCTACAGCGGAAGCGAAGATTGCATTGCCATGGAGACGTTACTGCAGGGCTACGACGAGCAGGATGAGGACCAGGTCTACCGTGTGTGCAACTCACCTTTACTGAAGTACATGGACAATGATGTGAGTACTGTTGATACATAATTACTAATACATGTGGTGTACTGTGTATATTGTGTATAAGTGTAACACCTAAGCCCCATTCAGACATAATTTACATTACAGGCTTAGTTGGGAAATGAAATATTCAATGTGACAAAGCTGACATTTCAACAGCCCACGATCTGACAAGTTATTTCAGGGTTTTGCTCTCCTGATGCCTTTGACCTATTTACTTTTTGGTGATGTTAACATGTTTCCATCGATCGTCTACTTGCTCCATTTTCACACACAAGTCAAATTTCACACTGAGCTTTTAAAAAGTGGAAAAAACTGTGGAAAGAACTCAAGAGATTTACTTCAGAATATGATGTTGTAGCTCCAGACTTTGCCAAAAACAAACTGTAAGTATTTACAGCTGTAATTATTATTATTACCCACATACACGTTCTGGACGGCTTTAACACTCAAAATCTCAGATAATCTGCTTCATCAAGACGGTGTGGTTGGTGCCTGGTAACATAAACAAACAATCCCACAACTGTCATCACATGAAATGTTGCTGAGCTGGACCGGTGACATGGTTGGTGCCCAAAAATACTGTATGACATCACCTTTTCCCCGACAGAGCCCTGTCTGTCGGGATCACAGATGAAAACTGAACTGCAGAAATCTGTCATGAAAAACACAAAACTGTTTTATTTCACAGTACGCCAAGCTGGCCATTTCCCTGAGGGTACCTGGAGGAGGAGGAAAGAAGAAGAAGGCTCCTGCCACTCCACAAGGAGGCGCCAGCGGGGCGCCTGCTGCCGCCGACGAGGAGGAGGATGATTATGAGGGAGGGCTGTGTTAGCCTTCGGCCTCCAGAGTGCCGACTCGACCCCAGTCTGCTGCAGCACCGCTACACCCTCCGTGTACGAGTTAAAAAACCTCGACAAACCCCTTCAGCTCTGAAGCCCAGATGTTTGGCTGTTTGATATTTATTGTGCAAAAAAAACAAGAAACAAGCTCATTTAAAAGCCTGCAACAGTTACAGTCGGTGTTGCAGAGGAGTCGAGCAGCCTTTTAATTTGCGTTCCTTGGAGGTGGATCCACAGTGTAATGAAAAATCTTAAATATTCAATAATGTATGAAAGCCTGTTGTATGTAAAATGCTGTTATTTCTCGTCTCTGTGAAGCTGTAAATTCTGCTGTCATTGTTTGTGAGTACGGTCTAAAGATTGCTATAGGTATATTAAAATCAGAAACACTCTAAATGGGTTGATCAGTGTATAGGTGTTTATTTGTACAGAGTTAATTTATTCAGTATTCATGGCTGCAGCCTGTTGAAAATGTCACTGGAACAATATGCAACCATGTTTGTTCATGCATGTTTGGGATAACGGTGAAAAAATGAATTTGTGAATAGTAATGCTTAAAAATGATGATGGCACTTCTTCAGCATTATTCGAGAGAATTAACACAACAGTTCCTGGTGGCCCGGTCGACTGTTCTCATTCGTCTGCGTGGAGGTGTGAGTTATCTTCCACCTTCAGCTAACAAACAGTCACGGCTTGTGTTTTTGTTTCCAGTTTCCACAGCACAATCCTCCAATCAGAGCGATTCAAACATGAAAAAAGGGACCATGCAGTGATGTTTTCAGTGCATTGATTTCCTTCTTAATGCTGTGTGTGTTTTGTGATTTATCTTATTGCTCATACTGTAAATGTGATCATTTACATGCCAATTAAAATGACTCTGATTCCACATAACTAACGGTGATAAAGGGATTGTTTACATTATTATTTTTTTTATCTGTGTTGTTGCCCACTTCTTGTATGTTCCTCAAAAGCATATCTCCAAACCTTGCACATGCATCAATAAACATTTCCATCGTGTGGCGTTTTATCGTCTCTGTACATTTTCTTAAACGAGTTAGCGGACAGATTTTCCACATCAGAGAGACGAACAGCGGCTGCAGCTGTCTGCGCCAAAATGGCCCCTGACAGACATGAAATGACTGTGTAGCTTCCTAAGACTTATTTATCTTTGATGAGGCTAATGCTCTCTCCCTGTTAAGTGATATTTAATGCGCACACATTCGTGCTACTGGTATGATACACACACACACACACATCTTGAATGGCTGCGATGAATCTGTGAATCAGGAAGATAAAACTGGACATAAAAGTTTCCACTCGTGAAGCTAAAAATGTTTGTTTTGTGAATTATTAACCTAAAATGTGTGTAAAGTCGCGTGTGCAGACTTCATTAGATCAGGCAGTGTGTGAGCCGACACTGTGCAGCAGTTCAACTCTTTATAATGGTTTATAACTGTATAACGGTCAAACAGAGCTGAGGCGTCCTTTCTAGGAGGCCATGAAGAAAATCTGTTTCCTTTATGTCCGACTAGCGGCCCTGTTGACTGCCCCACAGGAAACCTGACCCTCCTTCAGACAACATATGGATCCACAGAGTGGGAACTTAATGAGCAAAAACACAAAGGTTTAAAACGTACCAGTTTATAAAGACAGAGTCCTGTAATGGTCCTGTCAATGCAATGCAGCTTCCTACATGTGTTTACCCTTAACACCAGACCTGCTTCTTTAATGTCAGTTTCTCCTTTTCTTGCTGATGTGTTTAAATCATTTTCATCTTTTCTGCAATTTCATCTAGACCCATCAAAGCCTACATACTGTAACATAAAACTCTATACTCTAAACTCCAAGAAAGATATGTAGTTGATAAGAGTTCTTCACATACAAACCAAACAAACAAATATTGTTTGATTATGTTTTCTGCGTTGTGTCTCTGGAGAGGCTCCCACGTGGCCTCTGATGTTTGTGTTCATGTTTCAGAGATATTTCCAGAGATGACCTTTTCCCTTGGTCCACATCCTTCTCTCATTTTGCACAGTCCCACAGTCAAAGCGTTCCAGTCGGAGAAAATATGAGATTGTGCTCATGCGGTCATTATTGTGCACTTATTTGTTGGTGGGAGGTCATTAGACGGGCGCCACCCAGAGACGCCATGTGCTTTGAGCTGCTGTTCAGCGCACCAGCACACACAACAGTCAGAGCCTTCCTCACAGAGACTTAGTCGTTTATAAGTGACCCTCTTGTACTCGGGTGCCTCCCGTCCTGGACCAGAAAAGGAGAGAGTCTCTTTGGTAGCACTCCCCCTCCTGCACCAGCTCCAGAGGTGACACTCCACGTTCATATGACTACCAGCAGTCTTTGCCTCCTCCCTGGCTTTACACGGCACCTGATCCCAGTGCGGTTGGTGGACCCACAGTCATCGATAAATGAGTGTCTCCTAAATTAAAATGGGTGTTAGAGCAGTGCAGGTTTTGCAAGCTCAGCTGGAAACTTTGAAATAACATACTCAGTTCCCAGTTACAATCACATTACACCTAATGCAGGGGCCTGATGATCGGTTGTTTTTTTTTTTTATGGATAATATGCAGCTCTTAACAATGTTATTATATCACAGGATGAGGCTCAACTTCAATCAAGGTCTGTTTTTGTACAAGGGAAGCTCTACTCTTTGTGCTTTTAATGATTAAAACTAGAATCAGATTAGATGTGCATTAGACACCTAATGAACCTCGATGAATCACTCGTTATTTGTTGTGCGATCCATCCTGCTGATGAGCAGCTCATCTAAAAGCTGCTACACTCTTACTGCATCTAAAAGCAGTACGAGTGTAGATGATAGAGCAAGATGTGTTGACGTTAGTGTAAACTGTAGAAGATGGGAGGGAGCCATTCTGGATTGTGAGTATGTTTGCCTTTGGTGCCACACGTTAACAGCAAGATCTTTACTTCCACCATCCACTGGCTCTTAGTATGCCGTCAGCTGGACACAGTGTTTTCAGTCGAATGTTGAAGGTCACTCTGAGAAATGTAGGAAATCACTGGTTGCTGTACGGAGACAGGCTGAAGTAGGTATCATGAAAATATAAACAGCGCTTCATCACAGAGCAAACTCTGAATCATGACTCTGGACATCAGAAAATGATGATATATGTGACAGTGAGGACGGGGAGGTTGAGCGTTCCCAGAATAAGTCGTTAACCTCAAATCATTTATTAGTCTGCATTTAAAGCTTCACCAAACAAACCTAACCCCAGCCGCTGGATGAAAAGTTAAGATAATAACAGAGCAAACTGCAGCTGTAATTCTGATCTGCAAAGTGATTCATCCCTGAATCTTATTAACAATGTTCCTCCTCATCAAGTCACTTACTCTGTGTTTTCTCTGAGAGCAGACACCGCCTCCTCCCCCAGAAGAAGCCCATTGTGTTATGAAACACAGAGGCTGTTGTCTGCTGCAGGACCAGAAGAATGAAGTCCTGTTGACCTCTGACCTCATTGTTGTGTGTTAAAAGCTAAACTCTTCCCCGCTTTGAGACTTCTTCAGAAGCACAGCAGTCCTCAATAATACATGGCTGCTCTTCAATCTGAGTGCTGTAATTCTTTCAGGATGTAATGTTAGAAACAACCCAGAGGTAATACAAGACATCTGTCAACAGTTCTTTATGATGAGGCCGACATCCTGGATGCGTGCATTAACATGAGCATCTTCCTGTCTGCTAATGCCGAGGCGATGTGAGCTTCGACTAAACATCCCTTCAATTATCAGTGAATGAATCATCCTTCTTCATATAAAATAGCTTCTAAAGCTGCCCTCTTACATCCAGGTATCACATCTGTAATCGATGCAGAGACTGCTCTTTGTATTGAATGAAAATCCTGTCAAGAATCTGCAATTTAGTCGTGAAGTTTGGGTTTTTAAGTCATGCTAGCAACATGTACTACATGGATTGGCACAAAATTTTCAAACCACTGACAGCACAGAGAACAGACTGTATATCTGTAATGTGACCCACAGGTTTCTGAAGAAGGCTGGTTTCTTCTCTGGCCGCAACCATGTTGGCAGTCCTGCCTCTTCTATCTACAGGCCAAAAAGTAAAAATTGCCAAAATTATGGATCATCAGCGGACCTGAGGTGGGCTGGATGACGGCAAACAAGCCATTTGTAATGACACCCACCTGTCTGTATAACTTTAAACCTTAAAGCAGCCAAAGATTCATTGTTTCCAGATGTTGAATCGTAAGGATTGGAGTTGGAGAATGGAGTTGAAATTTGTGATTTTCAGTGAAATATCTCAACAGTTATTGGATGAATTACCACGAAAACTTCAGACATTCATGTTCGCCTCAGGGTTGGAGCCATCTTCAGGTCAAAATTTGTTCACCACTTTGATTTGAGACCAAATACCTTTAAAACTAATGATATTCCCATCAGCCACAGCTGTACTTTGAATTAAAGGCTAATTAGCAAGTGCATTTAGAGTCTTAGCAAGTACCATTGTGCCTAAGTGCAGCCTCACCAAGCTGCCAGCATGCCTGCAGATTCTTAGTACTGATGACTGGAAAAAAACCTGTATAATGTCAAAGTATTAACATGTATTTGTATGTTTAACCGTTGTAGCTGACATGATGAGTGCAAAGATCACACACTAAACCAACAGGAGGTTAAAAAAAACCACCCTGAACATCATCCAGACCGGAGCTACAAGGTCTTGATGCGACTGCAGCGATCTACAGTTTATCTGTCTAAATTCCAAAAGAGACGATCTGCCCGCAGCCACCACAGAAAGACACTAAAAAGCCCACTTAAGCAGAGGCACCTTTAGAGTGCATGGAAAGTGCATCCATGTAAATATTGAACACACACACACACACAGTTTGGATTTCACTCGCGGATCAATATTGAAGCTATCCGGACGTTAATCTCATTTGCTGCAGACTGGCAGTGTGAGATCTCCAGTGAAATTCAGCATTTAGGAAGATTTTTCATGAGATTCAAATAAATATTTTAGGCTGGCAGGGCTATGAGACGTTAGAGAGATAATCAATAGTCTATTCATCTACATCGTTTTCTTCTTTTGCAGGAAAGGATGATTTCTGGCGAAAGAAAAATCAATCAACTGTTGAGGAAAATAATTGAGGTTATTTGTCAGGAAGTTTTTTCCTGATGAAATATTTGAAACTGAAATATAATTGTAGTATTGTACTGTATCTAAGAAATGAATCCTGCACTGGTCAGACAAATAATAACTCTATTTTCACGAGGCCCGGCATCATTTCCACCACAAACGTTCACCAAAAGACATACGCTATATGACCAAAACTACACAGACATCCAGATATTTAACCCATGTGAGTACTGAACATCTGGTTCATAAAAAATGACATTAATATATTCCTATAACATCATCCACTCTTCTAATTTTAGACTTTCCACCAGATTTTGGAAAATGGCTGCTGGGATTTTCTTCAGCCACAAGAGCACTAGTCAGGTCCAACACTGATGTAGTAACACCTCAACTATTTCCACACCAAACTGGGAAAACCGTTTATATACGGCATGCTGTTTTATGAAACAGAAAAGGGACTTCACTAAAGATGAAAACACATTATTGTCTAGATAGACGTGTTGTGTTATACAGTAAATAGTCCTAATTAACTATTGCTGTAATCCATATTATTGAAAGAACTGCTCATCCAAGTAAAGAGAACCGACAGTCCATTAAGACATGAAGCTCAATCAATGTGGAAAATTTCAAAACTTTCAATGTGTCCTCAAGAGTAGTCGCGAAAACTACCAAATGTTTTGATGAACCAGGTTCTCACGAGGACTGCTCCAGCAAAGAAAGACCGAGCCCAGCTCAGATTAAAGCCAACATAAATGCCTCAGAGTTCAAGTAGTAGACACATCTCTGAGAGGAGACTGTGTGAATCGGGCCTTCATGGTTGAACTGCTGCAAATAAACCACGACCGAGGGAGACCACGAAGAAGAAGAGAACTGTTGAATGGACATTTGATCAACGGAAATCTATATTTTGGGCTCATGCATTCTAGCTGCTGTCTTAGTGAGACACAGAGAAGGTGAACGGATGGTAACTGCATATGTGGTTCCCACTGTGAAACGTGGAGGAGGAGGTGTGATGGTGTGGAGTGCTTTTCTGGTGTATATATATATATATATATATATATATATATATATATATATATATGGGAACTCCTTTAAGACTGCTGGAAAACCATTCCAGGTGTCAACCTCATGAAGCTGATGTCAAGCATGTGCAGTGCAACGTTCAACATATTTTTCTTTGTTTCCAAACCATTTAAAAATCATCATCTTGAATGAGAAGGCGAGTCCAAATCTTTAACAAGGTATCGAAGATCTGCTGACACGTCCTTGATTTACTTGTGCCAACAGTCTTATTGAATTATGCAATACCCCACACTCTAAAATAAGCCATGACATATACAACATGCAATATTTAACTTAATTTATTGAGATTTTCTTCACACATTCAACATCCAATGAAATCAAAGTACCCACCTACTCATATATGCAATAAAAGGTTACCTGTTGAGGTGTGCTTCCTCTTGAAGTACACGCCCCCAAATGGCCTACACAAAGGACTCAAGCAGGTTATGTTTCTCTATATTATATCGTTTTTTAATATTTTCCTTTAGAAATAAACTTAACACCAATCTTGACAACAATTCTGTGTCTTAATGTGACTAAAAGTTAAATAAAGAAAACAAATTAAACAGCGTGAGAATCTGGCCTAACAAAGGTGGCCAGTATCAGCAAACAATGAGGAAGTCCTCTTGTTAGCATTTAGCTCAAACAGTGCTCTGCAGCTTCACAGATCCTCTTCTGACTGTTGTTGTTTCAATATGGATTAAATGCTGAAATCGTCCCGAATAGCTCGTTTGAGACTCAAAACAACAAGAACAAGGATCTAAATCAACTCAAGTGATTCCTCGTTGATGTTCTAATAATTCGGACATTAACGTGCAGCAGGTCAGTCAGGATCAGCTGACCTGAACCTTCACTGTGTTCTGTATAACTGTTGTGGCCCATTTGGCACGGGAGGTTATCAATAACTCCCCTCTCAAGAATCGGATGAATAATGGATCAAAGACAGAGGTTACTTAAGATTCACATCCATCTGAGGGATTAGATCAGCAGGTCCGGACTTCAAACAGCAGAAACAAATCGAGGGCTGACATGTTTTGAGGTTGGTTATTGATTATGGCTGGCTGCAGTTCAGGGCCTCACGGGTGACTCTCCGACTGCTCCCACACGACTGCTGCAGCGCGGCATCCAGTCGCTCTGGATTTCCAGGGAAAAGTGACGCTTCAGGGCTTCAGAGGTTGGCAACGAGCATGTTGATGATCTCCAAAAGTCAGCTTTTCCCTCAGCAGCACTGAGCTGTTTATTTTGCTTATTTCCACAAACTGAATCTGTTTTGGTGATTAGGCCAAGCAATGATTCATCTCTTCACAAGCAGGACCTTTAAGTGCCCTGTGTTTGAAACGTGGAGGTCGAGGAGGGTCATTTGGCTCGGTCCATGATGACTCCCATCATACCTTGCTTTTCCTCCTGCCTAATGCACTTCAGAGGCAGCGTGGATCATTTTCTTGTCAATAGAGTCGTTAAACATATCAAAGCGTGCATGATTGATCTGTTTTAATCGTGCTGTATGTTAATGCTCCAGTTCAAACTTGGCTGCTTCTTCTGACTGTGTACACAACAAGTAAACATGAGGTCAGCGCTCCTTGGCTTGTTCTTCTGTGCAGTTTCTTTTTAATAGTGGTGACAAATAACCTGAAGTGGAGATCTGGGGAAAAAAAGAGAAACCCAGTTACAGTAATTTCAACATTTATATATTCGCTTTGCTTCATTACTTTTAGTCTTAAATTAGTGTTTAGTGCTCATTTTGTACTCGTTACAGCAGTCAGGACCATTAAAAACTGAAATTTTCTCCCGCTCTCTTTTGAATACACGAACCACTGGGGCTCTAATCCCGTAGAGCGACGACGAGACTGTCTCAACTCCCTCCTTATCAACACCTGATACCAGGCCATCTCTGAACTCCATCTGTCTGCAACCCTGATTTCTCCTCTCCTCTCTCCTTCAGTTCCTCATCTTCGTTCACCTTCATCTACAATGTCCAATAAACCTGTCTAAATCTATGACCATGTTCGTGTGGTCTCCGTGAGAGAACAGAAGACATTTAAAGTCTTAAATGTATGTTAAAAGTAAATCCAGAGATCAGACCGCAGCGCAGGAGTCGTGCAGCTGAAAGAGATTCACTGTCTTTCTTGCTCAGGGACACATAGGGGGCACGTAAACCCACCAACGACAACTAACACCACAATTCAAAAAGGAAAGCCACAAACAGATCTGAGCACTTTGAGTCATGATGCATGTTTGTTTACGCAGCGTATAACTGGATTAAATGAAATCAGAGATGTATTTACTGCGATGTTCAGAGCTGAAAACATTGTGGTAAAAGTCATTTTTCCTGCCTGCATGGAGAAATGTGACAGGCCTGTTTGATGTGCTGGTTTCCTGCCGGTAGGTGTCGCTGTTTCTCTCTGATGAGCAGCTGGACAGCAGACCTGGAGAGATGCAACGATCAGTGAAAGTCTCCTGACATTTCTACAAACCTTCCTGGAAGTGATCCCGCTTAATGTCTGCCCACTTAAACATTCAGACTAAATTATTAAAACCCGAGAAAATATTCGTGTGAAATCAAACAGAAGCGGTGGATTTTGGGGCACGTTATCTTTTAATACTTGTGGTATTTGCCTCCATCTCCGCGTCCCACCTCTTGCTTCCAATTATCACAGGGGGCTGGACCGGGTACCACACGAAGACTTCTGATTGGCTGAGTCATGTGTCAATCACAGGCTCGTCCTGTAGCGTCCTGTTCAATCCACACCAGAAGTCAGAAAGTCAAATTTCACCAAGGAGACCAAACGGGAAGAGTAAATTATCCGGTTATTCTGAGCGCTCCCATCAAGCGTCACAGTGAAGAGGTGAAATTAGACCTTGATATTTTTTTAACATTTCACGTTAATGCGCTTTGTGGTGTTTTAATTGGACTTGAGGACTTGTTGGCTCCTTTCTCCGGCATTTTTACGCGCAGCTTTTTGCGCACCTGAGTCCGCCGCTCAGTTTGTGCAGCGTCAACATGACTTTAACGCATCGGAGCGACTGAACCATCATGGTGACATTACTTACCGGTGACATGCCTGCTGCTGTGGTGAGCCTCGGTAAATGCGCGATCTCTCACTGTGGAATAACCGCCGGAGTCCAGGTGTCATCAGGGAGAGCTGATGTGGCCGTTTGGAGGAGCGCACCAGTTTGATGTCAGCTGGGATTTGACAGAGCGCAGGAGTTTGGGATGCGAGAGAAACCTTAGAGAGACAATCCTCGGCTACTTTTACCTGGATTCAGCACGGGCTGCCCGGAGCCATGGCCTCTGAGGTGGTGTGCGGGCTGGTCTTCAGGTTACTGCTGCCAGTGTGTCTTGCAGCTGGTGAGTTTTTGTCTTTAATCTTCACTTTTTACGCATTTTAACGGAACTATACTGCTGTGTGTGTGCGCCAGGTGGGGTCGGGTGATTGATCAGTTATTAGTTCATCTGATTTCATCCAATAAATCAGTTTATTTAACTTCAAGGTAACGTTTAAGGAAGGCTGCAGCTCATATTTAACATTCTGACTCTTAGTTTTAATTAGGAAAAATGAGTTTTACCAACTTTTTCTGGAAAAATCTTGATGAATTAAAAAAATCTGAGACACAGCAGGACAAACCTGAAGTGTTCGAGTGTGCAGAGTCTCATGAGCACAAATCAAATGCGTGATAGTGTCAGAATAATTGATTTCTAGGATAATTTGTGATTGACCTCATGATGCTGGAGGTCACAGTTCATTCCTCATCACTGCTGAGCTCTCTGCTCCAAACAACAGAAACAACACACTGCACAGATTAAATATAAATTACAAACCAGGACAGCAGTGTAGCAGCACTGTTCTTCACCTGGCTGTCACCTTTTATTGGATTTGATAAAGGAAACACAGCCGACAACAGAGCGTCCAGTCACTGCAGAGTGTGCATCACAAACAACCTTTTGGAATCTCTGCTTGCTCTCTCACACCTCGGCTGCAGACTCTATTAAATGCAGTTCACTTTTAATTCTGTGGTAGGCCACAAGTGAAAGATGATTAGCGTCTAGCTGCCACTGTGGTTCCACTTTGGTGTCTGTGCATAAGACTTATGGGGCTGAGGTTACTTTTAAAGCTAACAGCATGCTTTCTATAGATAAGACCCACTCAGTACCACCATAATGCATCACTTGACAGCGTCAACGCCCCCTTTATTTCCAAAAGCAATTGTGAGGCCATGCATTGTCTCCATTAATTCGTGGAAAGTCGTTTTAACAGTATGAATTAATAATGCGGTTGTGAGGGAGAGAAGAATTGCCTTCCCCTTTTATCGTAAACATACCTTTAATATTTTATGTTTTTTCAAAGTGCAAATGAGCACTTGTCATTCACTGCAGCTGTACGCAGTAACTGACAGGATGAGGGAAATGTAAAGTGGAAAGAAGGGAAGGTATACAGGAACAGACGGCGTTAGCCGTGAGGGAAGGTGTTTCTGTCATCAGCATCACCTGACTTCCTTCATTATTCCTGTCTGACAGTCAAAGATCTTAATCCAAACCTGAACGGTGTGAATCAGTAACACCGGCTCACAATCACTAAACTTCAGTATTATTTGTAGTTTTTTGTTTTTGGCCTCTCAGTGCTGAATGAACAGAGAGGAAACACACTGCAGCACAGCAGATGTTACCTGACTCCTACATTACCCTCACTGTATATGTTCAGTTGTGCACTATATGTCTCTTTTCTCGTGTCCTCTCATGTGAAAGACTCGTCTGCTGACGTTACATGGTCTGTGTTTCGTGTTGGCCATCTGACAGCACCTCTATTGAAAAGCTGGGCCCGTGTGTACACAGTCCCCCTGCCACACACACAAACACACATTTGCACACAGCTACGTTTTCGCTAATCAAACAGCCCGCTGTTTATGTGTTTACTGGCAGAGTTTGGCGCATTATGAACACGCACTTGCAACAAATGTTTGATCTGATATCAAACTTGTGATGCGGTTGTACAGATGGTGCAGCCGGTCAGTTGTGTTGAGTCAGAGTAAAGCAGCACACAGAGGTGGAGGTGGATGGTGCAGATGCTCAGCCGATGTGAGCATCACTGGACTGCAGACAGAGTTGGCACAACCAGAGGAGAGGTGGCTGTGTAAAAAAGATAATGTTCTTAACCCACTGAAAATGTATTTGAATCGTCTATTCAAATATCTAGACACATAAACAAAACTATTCAACCAAAATCAAGCAGGAACAGAACAGCTGTCTCTGAAAATGAAGTAGAAATTTAGTTCTGGTGTAGTCCGTTAATTTAAAATCAAAGGTTATGTAAAGAAAAATAAGTGTTTTGACTTTAGCTTGAATTTTTTTGCCAATAAAAATAAGCTGTCAGATGTGACTTTCAACTGATTATGTTCAGCTTAGCCGAACACACAGTAAAACTGAGTAAACTCAGACAAATACAATGCTAAGAACAAAAAATAGTGTTCAGGTTGAAAAGATTTAATTATAGTCATAATTTGATCATTTCTTTTATTTCTTTCCAATTATTTTTAATGGAGAAAAAAAATGACAGTAACGTGAGAGAACGAGACACGAAGAGGAGAGCTGTGGGAAAATTTAATGACACAGGTATGTGTAACTCTTGAAACACTAAAATGAACACCATGTAGCTTTATTGTAATCAAACTAACATCAGTACTTCTGGCCTTTTAGCATGCTAGCAGGCTAATGATTCCAGGCTACTGACATTGAATGCAACTTCTGAAAGATTCCTCCATTTCTGAAAAGTTGTATTCATAATAATTCATAATTCATCTAATCTAATCAGTCTTCTAATCAGTCAAAGTAAAGACATCAACATGAACTCTGGGAACGTGGACATAGGCAAAATAATTAGTAAATAAAGAGATAACTGGAGATTAATGATGAAAATAGTCATTAATTGTATCTCTGAATGAAATAACCGGCTGCAGGATGTGTTATGTCATGCCTAGTAGGCAGTGTTGTTAAAATCTGGATTAAACACCTTAAAATCTGGATTTCATTCTGGATCCATCATCCACTTAGTTTCAAGTTTCACAGCGTGATGAAGACAGTAAACCTCTGCACAGTGGTGGTATAGACTGTGGTATGCTCTTCATTATTCTCTTCAGAGGGGTTTAAATTCCTCTGTTATCACCCAGCGCTCGGTCTGGCCTGGTACCGAACCCCCTTATCTCTCTTTTTTAAAATGTTTTTAGCCTCAAACTCTGCAGTCAGTTGGCTTTGATTTCACATTTAAGGCTGGTCTCCTTCTCCTTGTGTTTGAGCTTTGTGTGGCTGTTATAATAACTTTTTACTGGGGGAGACAAAAGCCCGATTCAGACGTTGAATGGCAGTAATCTGATGTCTGAAAACAACGGCAGTTTATTTTCATTCCCTGTGTAAAAATCCTCAGATGGTGAGTCATACAGAGAAGGCAAATGGTCAGGAAGACTGCGGTCAAGTGTCTGCAGGCTATAACAGCTGGAGCTGAGCCATGCAGATGCAGATAGATTATCTATATCTCTGCACAGTATAGATACAAATTTACTTCTTTAGGATAACGGAGGCAGCTTGCGCTCCAGACTGCCAACTTGGGTGAAACAGGCAGGTTTAGAGCTCATTTAATGGCACATTTAACAAAGATAAAATGAAGTGGGTGTGCATAGAAGTGGTGCAGAGTGAGACCAAAAATTTAAGATTGTGAGTCATTCACCCTCGAGGCTTTAGCTGAACCTCCATGTTTGAGAAAAGGGAACAAAAAAAAAAGATGAAATCCTTTTTTTATGTTGGTATCTTAGCAGCATCTGGCATACGTGAAACTTAATCATATAGATGCGATTATATAATCCACATAATCTTTTCTTAAATGATGACAGTCCTCGTAACATTTATTAACTTTTGTTAGTTTTCATTGGTCTGTATCTGAGCACAGAGAAAACAAGGAGGTTCACTTACTGTAGGGCTCCAGCAAGGGAAAAGTCAGAGCCAAGTCAGATGTCAATGAATAGGTCCATTGAGTGTGCAAAGATAAATAAAAGCACCATTTTCAGCAGTTAAGTGTAATTTTTCAGTAGTTCAAGACCGGCAGCTACCCGAGATCTCTACCACTGAGACGGTAACTCACGCAGCCGACCAGGTTGTAAATTTTGTGCTTGTTGATATAACCGTGAAGAGAAATTTGGGAGGTCGGACTGTGTGTCCACATTTTGTACAAGGTTACTGTGTAACTTCCCTCCTCTGCCACGCTACCTCCTGACCTAAAAATGTTCAAAGAAATGTAAGACGTGAATATATTTTGTGCAAACTCTGAGCTGTGAACGTTACGTGAGCTAGTATCTGAGCTGAGCGAGTACTCGGGCTTCATGCACATGCACAAGTGTTGCCACAGTGTGGTTCATATTGGGTGCGGGGTTAATTGACGTTCAGTCAGCAGGTGATGTGAGCCGTTTAACTGGTAAAAGCACCGATCAGGGCAGATGGTCAGTCTGACTTGGGGGGGGGATCAATACATCAATTAATGGTTTTTGGAAGTCATGTTTGCACTTAAGCGTTTTAACTTTCATCATGAGCTCAAAAGACTTCCTTTATGTGCCTCCACGGGGTGTGTTTAAATATAAATATGTATGTGTGTGTGTGTAGGAGTGTTCTGGAAAGGGTGAGTGTGTGCAGTTACATAATACACTGTCGCGTAGTGATAGTGACAGTAGGAATGGACGGCGTATGCGTGATGTCACCGCTGATGGACATTTTAACATGGGGGCTTATGGAGACTGACTCGTTCTGTAGCCAGCCTCAAGTGGTCGTTCAAGGAACTGCAGTTTTTGGCACTCACTTACCACAAAGCTGGCACAGAAGCTGTAAACGGGATGTTATGCTTAAAGAATTGATCAATTATCAAACTATTTGCTGATTAATAGTCATCAATTGATAACTGACTAATAATTGAGGTTGTAAAGGATTCATTGCCTTTATATTCTTAACATTCGTCACTGTCATACATTAAATTTAACACATTTAAAATTAAGAAAAATTAGGAATGCAGAAATGATAAGTGAAAATATTAGAATTAATCGGGTTCAAAGATTCGAAATAGAAAAGGATTAAAATTAATGAATTAATTAAGCCTTAAGCCATCGTACATTCATGCATTTTATTTCCTCAGTTCTCATGATAATGAGATGTCATGTATTTACTCAAGAGCTCAAGTTATTTTCACTGATATAACAAATGTTATTATCCTGAGATAACGGGCTCATTTTCTTGAGATCTCAGAGGCCTCCGTAAAATCAAAAAGCCTAAAAACAAACACTGAAGTATTTTCACACTCTTCACGCTGCACGTGGCTGTTTCAATTCAAGTTTTGGCAACCGACATGTCACTGAGACATTTATTTCCCTGTTTTTGAAAAACTCAGAGGTACGTCAAGCATGTCAGGGATGTCTGGTGCGTGACGCCGCATCAGATTTTGTTTAGTCGAGCTCCATCATAAAAAATATCCAGTTTCTATAATGCTCACAATCCGTGAGCATTATGAAGCTGCGCAGCTGGCCTCTGGCTGCTTCAGTCAAGACTATCAGGTGATTACTTCAGAACAAACGTCCCCGACCGACTAAATAAAGCAGCTCAGACTGTGTTTTTGTCTGTGATGCAGCCAGACGAACAGATAATGAGGCTTGTGAGTGTGAAGTTTGGTCACAGGAATGTTCTGGCTTTTTATTGCAACGAGCAGCTTTTCTACGCCGGGAATATTTTAATGAGTTTCACCACATGTTCCTTTCAAATCTGTGTTTAGTTTATTTGAGTGACGACTCCTGACCAGGCAGCTCGTTACCACTGCCAGCTTCTGCACTTTATTTACTGTTAAATGTTATGCAATGCGCACAGAGCACTATTGAATTAGTGGCGTTTTTTAAATGGAGTGTTGATTTGCTGCTCAGTCTGTGTGTTTGTTTGTGTCTTTGTTTCTGCAGCTTGCCTGTTCAGGTACAATGCCTTGTCCTTCGTCTACCTCATCTACCTCCTGCTTATTCCACTCTTCGCGGAGCCCACAAGCACAACAATGCAGGGTAAGATCTCTTGTGTAATCCTCTTTAAACTTCACACGTTCAACGGCTTTGGGTTTGTCCATCGCCTGGAGAATCTTGACTTGTTTCCTAAAAACCTCCAGTTTGAATTGCAATATTGTTCTCTCTAATGTAAACCAGCCCTTCTCCAGGGGACTTGAATTTCCTTGAGATGAGGATGGATTTGGCACATAGTTCAGTCCATGAAAGGTAATATCGGTTAGTGCGGGCATCAGTCCATCTGTAAAAATAAAAATGATCCACGGCTGGTCAGATCTGACAGAGAAAGACGTGATCTATCGGGGTCAGATCTGATGTCCACTCCATGCAAACTAACATTTTAGGTTTTGGTTTGGTTTATTTGCAAAGATAATGTCCGTATAACTTAAAAGAGAAGAAAACTGAACACACATGCTGCAGACAGAAACCCAAAAGACTCTGTAATGTATCCTTCAGAGAAAGAAAAAGAAAATTGAGATGAGGGCTGTTTTTGAAAACGCCTAACCACTTCAGTTATCGGAGGGGGATATAAAAGTTTCTCCTAAGGCTCTACTGATTCTTTAAAGCGGTTTCATTTCGTAATACCATGACCTGCGTGCATTTGAAGTGTTATTAGTTAATCCAACCAATGTGAAAGTTGAGGTATTTAAGCTCTTTAAGAGTTCAGTAAATGAAAGCCACCCCGAAAATCTGGTTTAAAAATAGCGTCCACATCGTCCATCGACTGCTATGTAGCAGCCGCTCCCCCTCCAAAGAAATATAAATCAGAGTGAAGGTTTATGAGAAGTGACTGAGGTGACTGACTTACGGACGATGAATGTGGGATTGCGGTCGGCAACTTCAGCCGCGCCTTTATGCACTCCCCTCGCCGCAAAAATACTAAACATAATATGAGTTTCTGTCGGAGACCACATGCAGTGTTTAATAATACATAAACTCATATTGGTGGAGGGAACAACATCCAGCCCGAGAGCTGTCTCTGCTCGTCTCCAGCTGAAATAACAATCAGGAAGTAAAAGAGGAAGAGAGGAGGGAGCAGAGAAAGTGGACCACTTACACTTTCATCAATACTTAAAGAGAAAAGTCTTCTAGTAAAGCTCGATGTTCATGCGTCTGATAGCTGTTGACTTCAAACACGGTTCAACACATGGCAGTTCAGATTGTACATGGTCTTTTTTTAAATATATATAAAGTCTAAAATATGACGTATATAAGAGACTATGAGAGATTATGTGTCTTAATATATGATAGACTTTATTTCACTAAGCTCTCGCCAGCCACTAGAAAAGTCCCAGATTTACTTTTCTTGTCCAGTGGCTTCTTTTTTCTTCTTAGCTTCCTCCGCCAACGTCCTCTTTGGTCTTTTTAATATGTATGTAGAGGCTGCTGAGCCTGGTTACGTTGCCCAGCTTTTGTTCTGGCATGACAGCTTGACATTTTCTGCTCTGAGCTCACAGCCCAGGCAGCTAACATTAGCTAACAGCAACTACAGTTGGCAGCAGAAAACGTTTTCTCCATAAAATATGATCCAGTTTGAAAGTTTGAAAAACGTTGCACATTTCTTGCGGGTGATCGAACGCGAAGCACAAAGGTACAAAGCATGAGAACAGACAAGAGAGAGGACAGAAGTGTTGCTTTAAGGTAACATATTGCATATTATTTTGTGTATTAATCAGTTTTTATTATCAATTTGTTGACAGGTTTTAACATAAGTTAAGTTAATAAGTTTGTTTGTTCCTCATAACTTCCTCTTAACTTCCTCCCGAGCAGAAAGTTTTTTGTCAGTAAAGGTGGCACTGCTTCTCAGATCCTGTATGATAATTATTCATATTTCCAAAATAAATGCAGATCCAGTGAATCATCAAAGCTCTTTTTTTTCCAAAGTTTGTGTAACCTTTAATCAGACATTTCGGGTCAACATGCACAGAAGCAAAAACACAAAAGAAGTGAGTCACACATGCGAATCGCCGCAGGCTCAGGTAGTACTGGAGAGATATTCTTCTGGTGTAACACCTGTCACGGTGAACCATCTGTCTGCCATCGGGCTGAAAGAGGAAGTTTCATTGAGCAGTCTTTTATGAAATTATCTGATTATGAAATGATCGGAAACTACAATAACTGCATGTAAATATTTGTCTGGTTACGGAAAGGAAAAAAGTCTGTGTGCCACATTACTTTATGTTAAACAACAGCTGGCTGTGGTTGAAGGATCATTTGTATATCTAAGTTAAGATTGCACGATAAATATGTAGCGACTGTAATCTTAAACAGATAATCACAATGTGTCTCTTCCCTGTTGGCCGCGGTTTATTACATTTAAATTGTTCACTTAATTATCGTACAAAAACCCGCAGACGTCCCGAATACACACAGACAGCACAAGCCGCATCTCATCGTGCAGACATTTTTTAATTGTTTTAGAGGGATTGAGCTAAATTTGGTGCTTTGTCTTGATGGTCTGCTTCATTTTACCAGCTGAATCTTGAAGGACATGTGGCACTTTAATCGGTAAAGTTGATTTAAACCAAATGTTCCACATGAATAATTCATTAGGTGTAATTTGCTTTAAAAAGCCACAGCAGTGTGGCGTGCCCAAGGATATGTCAGCATACAAGACTCCTAACTGGAGACAAACAATATCTTATGCAACTTGTTGTTGTTGTTTGTAATTTACTCTCTAATGTCGTAATTGCAGTATTTGGCTCCACGTTCAACTCTCAGTGGAGGTGAACAAAATCTGTTGCTCTCCTATGGGTAGCAGGAATTTTAAAAGGCTTTACGGTGGGGTGCTATATGCCTTGTTGAATGGGCACTGACATGACAATTTCCCTTTGGGGAGTCTTTTAGTACCGTTGCATGAATTTGTATAAATATTTGATGTTATGGATGATTTATCAGGTTTGTGTTTTAGCTAGTAGACTCCTAACAGAGGGTGTCTGGCTTTAACACATCGCAGAGTTTGGCTTTTTTCTCTTTAAGTCCGTCTTTCCTGCTTTGTATCATCTGACAGGAACTTCTCAACACTTCACAATGCCTCTCTGACACTATGATTTAGCAACACCATGTCAGATCTTAAGGGTACTTTCAGACAGGACCAGGCACTGCGGCGAAAACGCAGGTTATTCGACTCACTTGAGTGGCAATAGTCGGCCAAAAACTGCAGGGACCGGTGGCCGGGAAGTTAAGTCGGATCCAACTTTTGGAAAAATCTGACCGGTCAAACCTCCACAGTCAGCCTGAAACGTCTCTGAAACTGAGACGATCCAGGTGGATTCATGGACTAAACTCTGATGCTCTACCTGTTGTGTTCTGTTGAGCTTCTAAATCTGAGTCTGACTTTACGCTGCAAAATAGTGAAACAAGAAGTTTAATTTGGCTTGTGTCCGATGTTTTGAGAGCATTGGTCAAGAGCAAGCTTCAACGTCTGAGACTGGAAAATTAAGTCAATGCGGAAGTCTTAAAAACTCCAATGTAACGTCCACTTGAGGCTGGCTACAGATCGAATCAGTCTCCATAAGTCCCCATGTTAAAATGTCCAACTTCACAGCAGAAATAAACACGTTTACAGCCTGGTACAAAAAACAGTTTTGGTCTCTATAGCTAATTTCCCCGTTTATGGCAACTGTAGTTAGGCAATTTTTTATTTAAACTCACTTGTTCAAATTATATTAAGGCTTAAAGTTGCCCCTTATTAGCAGCGTGGCTGCTCGATTTTCAAGTAGGTGCCATTATAGATGGATTATTCAAGCGCCCAGACATCATTTGGCTCTTAGATGATTGACGTACTCTAATGTTATCAAGTGATACGATTCTTTGATTGGGAGCAAAAACAACTGTTAAAACTGAACAATGCTCTCAGTTTTTGTGAAGCCTTTAAAAAGCTCTCTTGGGACGGCGCTTTGAGACTGAATAATGAAGCGGAACGAAGTACTAATTCAAGATGAGCGTCAGGCAAACAAGACAAAGAAGGCCGTCACACAACAAAAATGCTCTATTACAAAAAGGAAAAAAGGAGACCGGAGCCAGAACGGTTGTGTTGTCCAGAGCCTCAGGACCAATTTGGACGCAGAAACTCACTAACAGTCCTCATACCTCATATTTACAAGCATTCTTTTCCCCCTTTGTGAAAGCCCGGGGAATTGCAATGGGAAATTAGCACAAATTGTTTTCACTTCAACATTTAATTTGCCTGCCGTGGGTTGCACACATTTGATAAGGTTAGCCCTCGAATCGCCCCGAGGCTCAGCAGTAGCGCTTCACCTTAGCCAGGATATTTTGCCATACGCTATAATAAAACTGTTATGTGTTCCCCTGCAAGGATGCAGTAAATCTAATGAGATGGAGATGTTTGCCCTGTGTAGAAGCAGTGAACCAAATCGTGAAGCAGTGTGGGACGATTTAATCTTTCAGGGCACGTTATTGTCATTTCTTCCACAGAGAAGAAGAGTCCATTTGAGCTTGTGTCCTCTCTGAAGATGAACATTTTCATTTTCATAATAAGATGTGGTCTGAAGAATCCTACTGTAGAGAATTATCACCATAACAACTCCTGAAATTATCCCAAATACCTGTAGGTGCGCTATAAAATAGCCATGTGTGGAGCAGCTGTGGGAGCTCCTCATCCTTCCCTCCCAGGATCAGTAATGTCTGCTGACAGCTGTGTTCTTTACCTACATTAAAGAAAGACACCGGGTCAGTCAACACCTACGTTATATGTTAAACTTACGGTCTTGGACAGCCAAGTCCGAGCTCTTGCGAACATGAGCGACCACTAAAGTCAGAAGCCAAAGAAACAAATCAGGTATAAAGGCTGGTTTTGAGAGAATTAGAGGTCTTGTGGTCCACCAGAGTGTTTATTTGACTTGTGAACAGAAATAAGCTTCGCTCTGTGGCGCTGTTGCCAGTTCTTAACCAGGATATGTATCGGGAATTCACAAAAAAATCTCCCTTGGGCGCTCTCTCAATCACCTTCACCTTTTTTTTTCTTTACTAATTCACTCAAAAACGGCTCCAAACTTCACAGCTGATCGCATGAATTATGAATTGCTGCTCTGCCCTAATTGTGCAACAAGAATCCAGAAATAAGTTGCACAACTCACACAAAAAAATAAAAAATCACCCCTGTGTTTGAAATAATAACCAGCAAAGAGACCTTTTCTGGGTTTCTGTGCTTGAGCGGCAGTAATAACATGTGGAAATCCTTAAAGTGAGTGGTGGTGGTGGTGGTGAACTCACTGTAGCTGCTCTCCTCCTCCAGGCCACACAGGGCGTCTGCTGCAGTCCCTCTGCTTCACCAGTATGTCCTTCCTGCTGCTCCACATCATCTATCAGATTACCGTCAACAGTCTCCTGGCAGTGAAGACCATCAACTCCACCTTCATCTGTGAGTACACTGCAGCCCTTGTGGTCCATGTAGAGTATGTATGCTTGAAATCAAAGCCAGTCCAAGGTCCGAGGTGAAGAACGGACTTGACTTTTAGTTTTGGTTGCAAACACACATACATTGCAAACAAACACACTATTAAAGCCGCCATAAATTTCATTTCTAATATCGGTTCAATTGTAACAGTTTCGACTTTGTCTCCTGTTTGTATTCTGCAAAATGGAAACACGTGTTGCTGGATTATGTTCAGCGGTAACGTTTCTTTCAGTCCAGTAGTGTTAGAAACATGCAGAGATGGGCAGGATGGGTGGTTTACAAAGACTTTGACACCGGAGGGGTTTAGATCTCGAGTCCTGTGAGTTAAATCTATTAAATCACTTTGGCTAACATGCAGCAGGGGGTGCTGCCCTGAATACGTGCATGTGCGTGACAGCTTGACAGATGCTATGTAGTATTTTTTTCAACAGGTCAATAGTTAAATGTAGAATTTATATTACAGCACTGTATCATAGTGACTCTAAGGAAGTGTCTCTCAAAATGCTGACCACATGGCCGGCTGAGATAAGCCACACAGGAAGCATAAGCCGGACAGTACTAATAAATGCAAACTTCATGAACACGCTTTATGTAAAACTATACTCTTTGCTTCATAAGACACCCCAGTGATCAGTGTAGATTTGAAGCTCCACCCTGCGTGACAGTAAAAACAGCTTTGGGAGTGTTTTTGATGTTGAAGACGTCCCCACAGTCATTTAAATAAAAGTGAAGACAAAAAAACAACTAATGGGAGCCTGCTGTCTCTGAAAAAATCAGCAGGTCAGCATTTTTCTTTAAATCCATTGTTTGAATAGCGAGTAAATCATCTTATATCTGAAATTAATACTTGAAGCTACTACCACAGTAGTAGAGGTGCAACAACACATACAAGACAAGACATAGCAGCCAGCTAATGTTACTTACTAGTCCAACAGGAAGAAGTCCAGCTCGGCGTCTGTCTTTCAGCCTTTTATTTCACCAAGCTCTCACCAGTGACTTAAAGTCATCCCCAGATTTACTCTTGTCCTTTCTTGCTCGGTCACTCTCTCCTTCTCTCTTCTTAACTTCTTCCATCGATGTCTCCTTTCGTCTTTTCTCCTCTGTCATTATGTCCATAGGGGCTGCTGAGCCCGACTTACATTGCCCGCCAGCTCCTGTTCTGGCACGACACCACATATGTCCCACAAACACTAACATTGAGCTTACAGAACAGGCAGCCCGGCTAACACACTGAGCTAACGGCAGCTACAGTTCAGGGCAGTTTACTTTAATGGAAGCTGGACACCAGAGGGGAAAAACTAAAACATGTTCTCCGTAAAATCAGTGAAATAGTTGGTGGTGTGTGACTTACTGCTCGCAGGTGATAGCACCTGGAGTTATATAGAGTAGAAACAGACATACGGGATGCTGAGTGAGAATGATCGAAGTTGCTGTCAGCCAGTGTTTCACAGATATGTCGTATGAATTCTGTGCTGTATAGAAACAGTTCACAGAGAAACAGCTTAGCACTTAGTGGCTTTTTTTCCCCCTGAAACAACTTACTCGCATGTTCATGACAGACTGTGTGCACACACGTGTGTCCCATTCATCACACAGGCCGTTCTGTGCTTAAACTCTGACCTGAACTATTGGTGCAGTGTCACAGAGTTGTATATCACCAGAGACGGTGTCACTTTTTTTCACCTCCTGAGGAGAAAGTTTCCATCCAGAAACACTAAGTGAAGACACGAGTAGGTGAAATATGCTCTCTAATAATGATTCATGATTTGTAGAAGTATCCTCGCTCTTATTGGATTTTGTCACATCGTGAAGATTTATGAATCTAACACATTCTTCAGTGTAATTAGCTTCCTTGTGCCATATGTCCACGTAGAGAGGAAAAAAAACAGATTCCAGTGAAGCAAACACTGCGAGCTTCTGACTCAGTGTTGGGAAGGTGTTAATAGTTGGCCTTGGGCTTCTCATGAAACTCTTTATCAAACTGTAAAATTTGAATGCGTCTAGCCGAGACAGACGCTGACCTTGTGTTCTAATGACTTGTTCTTTCTAATGGAGGTAAGACGCTTTCCAAACGTGGAGGTACAGCCAACTTTGCTCACAGGGCAGAACGGACCTTATCACCTCAGGCAGAAACACACAGAGCCGTTCAGAGAGGGTAGACTAAATATTCACTCAAGGAGAGCTTTATTACTCTCAAGGACTGCAGTTTTTGGCAGCTCAAGCCTCGGTGTGATGAGATCATAAATTTTATCTACCTGTCCACCCGTATGTCTTATTATCTGTGAATTAATCTGTCTATTTAACTGAACAATAGTTAATAGGATTGTAAATTGCAGCGTAACTTTGAAAAGCTTTGATTTTTATATCAGCCATCAGTAAATTGAGTATAAAATGAGAGCCACTTAGCAAAATGGTTCAAATATATTAAAAACAACAACAGATAAGAGTTAAGACTCACATCAATGAGCCAGATTGTGTCACATGATCCTTAATTAACCTGAACACTGTAGTTTACTTTGAATCAATCCCACGAACGGCATCCTGCTGCTGCAAATACTCACAAAATGTTAATCTGCAGCTGGATTAATAGTTCCCCCAAAAACACACTATTTACTCCAGTTTAAATAAAGTTTTCTAAAAACTAAAGTGCCCAGCCTCTTTTAATAAATTATTATTATTTAAAAAATGAAAGTGTACTGTATGTTTGCTCTGGGTGCCAGTGTTTGTCGGTCTGTCGACCACTTTGGTTTAGACTCCTGTTGCATCTTTTGCCTCCGTCAGGTCAAAATGAATTTCGAGGCGTGTGGTCATAAACTAACCAGAAACCTTCAGCTTGATCACGAGAAACTAAAGTTCATTTGTTTCCAAGTGGCAGCCTCCCAAAGTGCCAGAAACTGCAGTTGGCTACAGAAGTGAGTCGGTCTCCATAAGTCCCTATGTTCAAATGTCCAACTTCACAGCAGAAATAAACATGTTTACCGCCTGGTACAAAAAACAGTTTTGGTCTCTATAGCTAATTTTCCCGTTCATGACAACTGTACCGAGGGTGAATTTATATACAACTCACCTGTTCAAATTATATTAAGGCTTAAAGTTATGCAGAATTAACAGAGTCACTTCAATTCACAGGTAAGTGTTGTTACGGGTGGCTTATTTGAGCAAAAAGGGATAATTCAGCCTGCCTCAGAATTTTCTGCCCAACTCAGTTACTTGTAGGACGTCACAGTAAACGGTTAAAAGTTCTGCATATGTCTCTCAGCTACTTTGTGTTTTGTGCTAATTATCAAATGTCAGTGTTCAGGATTTTGTCTCAGACGATATATCACAAAGCTCCATTGTAACTTTTAATGAATCTCGAGTCGTTGCTGTTAAACGTTCCAGATAAAGTCCCTGCATGAGCGCTGGGCCGCTCAGGAATTGCTTTACAGTGAACAGCTGGTGGTTTCCTGGCTGTCATTTGACAATTAATGAGGCACAGGATGGAGAAATTTAACATCACACACACACACACACACACACGATGAAAAACTTCATCTGGAGCTAAAGAGACACTTAAGACTTGACGTTAAAAATATCACAGTGTCTGTGCTGCTTTGTAAACTTTTCTGCAGCACATAAAAACATGAAGACACAATATTTTACAACCATTCAGCATCTGAAAAAACTTCAGCACAGTTGTGATGATGTGATTTGTGTACATATTGTTAGGATTTCCACTTCCTGAAGTTAATGTCATCCTATTCCTATTTTATTTCTGGCTGACGTATGAAGCAGGATGTCGGACATTTCGCTTTGTCGCCTTGATCTGCCGCTAACATTCTGTGTAAATGCCTTATCTCGGGTTTCTATATCTGGCATTTAGCCCCCTGACACCCTTTTCCTTTTGGCAGCCAAGTATAAACAAGGAGTCCTCCATCGCGGTGAGGCGGTAAGACGGTTATCCTCCCTCCAGATAACTTCACACAATTTCCTCTGTTGCTCGTAGCCAAATACACCATTAGAGCAGTAAACTGAGTTGAGTATGAATGAGAAAACCTTTCCAAAAAAGCTAACGCCTCCAGCTGTTAGGGCAGGTCAGTGACCGGTCACCAGATGAGCTGAGGGGCTGGCTTTCTATGGAGTCATCCGTCATTCCTGTGTGCTGACTCGACACGGTGGGAACTGCATTTACAAACAGTCAGGAGCGTTTGCATTAACTGAGGAGCGGCAGATGGGTGGAGCTCACTTCATTTCTGATAATGTCAGGTTAATAATCAAAAAAAAAAAATACACTTCGCTGACTTTCAAAATACTTTCCTGTGATTGTCTTAACTTTGGGAGTTATTGTCCTAAGTGGCAACCCCTGCCCATCTGGCAAAGTAGGTTAAAACAAACCATAAAAAGGATTACCACGCCCGTATCTGATGGCATTGGACATTTCACCAGCTCATTAGGAGCAAACGGCCTGTTGAATGGCTGTTTTGCGCGATTCCTCAGAGGATAGTCTTCATTAAGTCTCAGCATTGTTGAACTTCAACACCCTCCATATCCAAACATGCCGCGTTCACCTTTCCATGAATGTGAGACCGATTTGCTGAATTCTCTCTCTGCTTGCTGATTGTCCGATTATAGTTATGACGTGCTGAAAATGTTGACGCTGCATATCACCCCCCCTACCAGTCTCTGCGGAAAAGGGCAACTGGCATTAGGCTCCAGAG
Source organism: Nibea coibor (assembly GCA_023373845.1). Lineage (NCBI taxonomy): Eukaryota > Metazoa > Chordata > Actinopteri > Sciaenidae > Nibea > Nibea coibor. The sequence goes on from CM041725.1 coordinate 6,271,516, forward strand.
ATAGAAGAGAAAGTGCAAAGAAAAGCTGTGCTGAGAGGTTAACGGCCCTGCAAGTACAAAGGGTGTTTTATGATGTTCACATAAAGTCTGAGGACAGGTATTTTTGGTGCTCAGCTGGGGTGGAAAGCGGCCTCGCCTCAACGGGCAGAAACTCTCACGCACTTTTCCAGAAGTCTCCATGCTGCGTTCAGACTGTATTACACAACATTCCTCTCCTCACCGTATGGATCAGACTGGCCTGACTTTACCTCTGGCATTCCTTGAGCATGATATCACACACACACACGCAGGACGGGTTTCCTCGTCCACCTGTAAGCTGAGTTTGGGCTGGGTGAAGTTGGGTGTTGCAGATGTTTGGATTTGAGAATTACTGGAACGGACCGTGTTTTGCCTTGTCATCACTCGGCTGACATTTTGAGTTCTATTTGAAGATTTAAATGGGGCATTAAGTAATCTATGACCTTTATCAACCTCTGCGGGTGATAGTTAGGGATTACAGCAACAGCAGTGGACCCCTCACCGTGTTCACTTAACGTCTCTGGCTTGTAAATGCAATAGTGAATCAGCTAGCTAATTTGAGCTCTGAAAAGTTAATATAATGTACCACTGGTGCGTGCATCGTGCTGTTTTTTCAACCTCTAGATGGCAGAATGATCCAAAACAAACTGATCCTGCAGATCATCATTTAATTAAAACATATTGATTGCCATTAATTAGTTTCTCAATGCAACCTAACTTCTATCAGTGTGCAAGAAAAGTGGCTGCAAGCGGCTGAAAGAAAAATCACTGAGGTAAATTTGTTATATTGATTTGATGTCATGTCACCTGGATAACAAAGCGTTGCTGCCCCTGCAGAATAATACTCGATTCTGTTGTTGACTCTGTCTTGGCTGAAGTGTTTCATATCAGAGCTGGTGTCAGGAGTTGGTCAGACCACCTGACACTCTCTGTGTCTTGTTTCCAGTTGAGAGCTGGACCTCCCCAACAACAAAACACACATCACCGCGGTCATAGTGAAGCTATTTCTGCAGCTGTTTCTGTCACTGATGAGTAATAAAGAAACACCAGGCTTTGTACTGACAGTCCATTACCGTTTTATTCACCTTGAGTGGAATTCAGTTTCCTGTTTCAGGCAAAGTGCCTGACGGTGTGACTCATTCCACTTACTGGATACATGATGTGTGTTTCATTTATGAGAAAAGCCTTCAAATTGTTCTTTGTCTTAGTTTTTGACGCTTGTTTTCTGCTTTCTTCCTCTTCCTCTTAAGCAGAGTGACAGGTCCAAAACGCCTGTGAGTTCACAGTCCGGACAGCACGGCTATCAAACTGAGCTGCATTAGCTAACAGCAGCTACAGTTGGCAGCAGTTTACTTCAGGAAACTGTAAACCACAGAGAGTTATTTTATGGTGGAAAAGTTGCTGCAAAACTTCTTTTTTTTTTTTAAGATCAGCGACCTCCTGAAAGTGAAAGTATTTTGCACACAGGTTATTTGATTCAGTGAAGTGTGTTTAAAACCTTCGCTCCTCCTCACTGCTCTCCAAAACAGAGAAACTTCTGCAGTTCACTACCTAATTAGTGTCCTAATACACTGACAAAACAGCCGGATATATCCATATGTCATTAAGTCGAGATCCTCGAGTCACGAGCTGATGTTTTGTTTTCTCTGGCGGTAGAACAAAGGCCTGTCAGCCTTCGGCAGTTCTTCTCAGTGTGCGAGCTGAATACCTGGAAATCTCTCTCTGAGCTCTGGAGTGACGTTCAGGAACACTTCATCCAGTCCAGACTGTGGAAACAAAGCTCACATGAAATGTTTTTATTTTCTTGTTTTGAGCAAAGAAAGACTGATTATTTTACAACATCTGAATTTGAAATATATATATAAATAAATATATACATATTCTGTCTCGTACAAATAATTAAAAGCAGTTTTTTTCAGGCTTTATTAATTAATTGTCTGTATATATGCTGACTGCTACAGTAATGGAAATCATCATCTCCACAGCTGCTTTACCACCTGTAAAACCAATTTGTTTTAACGACTGTGATATAAAGGTGTTATGGTTTATTTCTGTGCCAAACAGTGTTAATATTCACTAACTGACTTCATGTTGTTGTCCAGGTTCGCCGTGGGAGAAATCCATCAGACAGATTGGCTTTGAGAGGTAAGATAATGATGAACTCAACACTTGCACGACAAATGCATTCACTCAAGTAACATATGCAGCGAATAACGCTGCAGTTTTACATCTTACAAATCGCGCAGCGTGAATCCTTCTCCCAGATGCTTTTTCAGGAAGTGACAGGTCTCAGCTCAGTGACTGTTTGCTGATTAAAAGGGCGGGTCAACATTATGACAACCGTCACACCGTGGTCATGCTTATTTCTGAAGAGAGAGACCTCCTATGCAGACCACATCTGTAGTGCATTATCATGTGTAATACCTCATGACTACACTCATAATGCTCTCGGATGCACTATGTCAACAGTCATAAACTATTATAGATGTGACTTATAATGAATTATAAGTCATAATGGGCATTATGACTACTTCTGCACACACCTCCACAATCAGCTGTAGTAAGAACTCATAGTATGCTTTAACAGTCCATGCAGTACATTTTGATACATTTATAATAAAGTATTCTTCATCATAAAGTCAGAGAAGTTTGTCTGTTGTAGTAATGAAACCTGAATGTATAAAATAAATCCTATTTTCAAAATAAGAAAAAGACAAAATATATTTTCACTGCTGTATTATAAGCTAGTCAACCTCTAGTTCAGAATTATTCACAAACATTAACAGGACACTTGAGGTTAAAACATTTTTTTCAGGCAGATTAGCTCACAAAATAAACCTAAAATGATTTAATGAGACACATTCATCACAAGAAATTTAAATATGTTTGCCATCATCAGTGAATTAACTATCCAGCATACATAATGTAACAAAACATCTTTTAATTGGTCGATAAGACAGACAGAAGAGAATATGCACGCACAGAAAAAGTTTTTGATCGAACAGCCATGATTCACTACGAGTGCCCCCATAAAGCACAATAGATGTTGTCTTAATTCTGAAAGTTCAAAAAACTCACCTGTCAGCGATCAGACGCGTTTCTCTTCCCACTGTCTTTACAAGTCGAAGGTTACGCTGTTTGTGCAGAGTGTCCTAAATATAGCAACCCCGCAACAACATTAAACACCACTTTTTGCATTTAGCCACGCTGGCTCGTCATCTGACAGGTTCCTAAATGCTCCTGACCTGTCCCTGTGTGCATTTTTTAATGAGCGTTAAACTCAGTTACGTCTGACAATCAGTTGACAGGCCTATTTTTCAAAGCTTTTGCCGCTGCGTCTGTCTCCTCACCCCCCCACCATCATTGTGTTAGATGCGGTTTCCTAAGTACGGGAATGTCCAAACTCAGCCACATCCTTTTTCCAGTACTCAACAGCCCTCGGTGGATAGTATACTGTAAGTGGCGGAAGCAGAGCCATAAACATTTTATCCCGCCTGCGTTTACCTGTTTGTGTTGAGGATCATACACTATATACAATATTGCAGCTGCTTCACAGGAGGATGATTTCTCACTTTTACTGCCTGTACGTAGGAAAATGCCACCCACCCTCCAGTCGGATGTAAAGGAGTCTAGAGTCACAGCTGTTGTGTGTCTTTTCACCCGGACAGATCATCCAGTTTCCTGAACGTTGACCTTTTCAAATCCCTTATAAATACCAAATATTTATATGGCTCAGAACATATTTAGCTGTCTCCGTATTTGTAGTTTTTCACTGAAGCCTCATGAGTAATTGACCCTGCAGCCTGAGGCAGGACAGGTCTTAGCGCCGCTGATGTTATTGTAATTCTCTCACATGATAAGCAGGGGAAAAAAGGAGTCATTAAAATTGCTGGTTCAACCTTGTCTGGCTCCGATGGTTTCCATCTCTTTCATCCATGTGAGGATGCACGAAGCTTCGCAACAATAAAGCACATGGAAACAGACGTCCTTGATTAGATTAAACTCGCCAACAGCAGCCAAAGGGTCGGCTATTTATCTGAGTGCGAGTTTTCCATCGTGTTGATTAGCACGCGCTTTTCAACTTGTTAACTTTTATAAGCTTTGTATCCATTCGGGGCTGCAATGAGATCGGTTGCTGACCAGTTGCTTTATAGCTCAATCCAAACATTCGCTCCGACGTTTTCTCTGCAGCCTGCAGAATCTTGCAGTACGTCTTGGTTTATTGTAAACAGTTTAATCACACTTGAAGCTCAGCGTGAAATGTAAAGAAAACACAGGATGCAGTGTGATTGTTGTAAAACTGAAATAGAAATTGGTTTGGGCGATAAAAGTGAGTTTTAAAGGTTTTGAAACCTGTTAGCCATTTCAAGGACATTTTTTTTATTAGTTTTAATTGAACACACAATCACGACACCTCATAAAAGTTGTTCTCATGAATACATCAGCGGATCATTTGACGCCCGGCGTTACTGTAGCTGTCATGGCAACAGTTGGCCGCCACTGTTTAGCTTCCTGTTTGAACAACCCTTTTGGTATTTAGTTAGAGGTGAGCGGACTAGTCAAATAACAAACGGTACAAAAGCGTTGTTTGCTTACATCGATATAACTGCAACACTTCAAACAATGTATTTTAGCGGATTAATGAAAAACACACACTGTCTAGACGAGTCAGCGCGGGGATAAATATTATTTGTTTGTGAATTATCCTAGTCTCAGCACACACGGCGTTTTGTGTCATCATCGTTTTAAGCTGGAAAATCTAAAGCGGTTTCAATCCTTCGCACTTTATTTTATTCAGTTTTAATGAGGGAAAATGGGGCTTATTGTCCGCACCACCTTATTATGAACAAAGGATGCCATTTTAAAGGGAGTAAACATGTTTTTCACAGTTGAGTTAAAGGCGAATACCACACGCTCTCATGGCCTTTTTTGTCTGAATGGAATTTCACTCACTCGTTAACGGCGATACATTTAAAGCCGGCAAGCCTGATTTCATTAAAGTGGGTGGTGCTCCATATAAAAGCCGAAGCATTCAACACACAACACATATTAAAAGAATAGTTGAGTCATGGAAAAATACACATTCCCATGCATTCATGTGAACAGGTAGTGTTTTTATTTCATTAATATCGTACGAGTTTGAGTCTGTGTAAGGGGATACAACGCTGAGTGACGGCGTATATTTTAAAGGTTGTTGGACGATTATAGGCTGTTTTTTAAACAGTCGGAGACAGACGTGAAAAATTGGGAGCGTAATGTGACAAATATCCCAGACAAGAGTCAACACACGACGGCACAGTTATTTGTGGGCCTCATCCAAGCAAGTCCCTGAATTTCTTAGAAGGACTGTTTCATATTAGAAGTGAGCGTCCACGGATAGTTAAGTTTGCTGTACTCTGTCCCATTTTCCATGATTTGGTTGTGATCCTAGCCTTGCACGATTGCTCCAAATCATAATTCCGAGAAGATATTGGGATTTGTCATTGCATTCAGGAGGCGAGCGTCTGCTTTCAGTCATTGTTTATCTTCTGTGTTCTTTCTGTTTGTCCCCAGCGTGATCGGTGCAGATGCGGGGAACGGCATCCGAGTGTTCATCCCTGACATCGGCATGTTCATGGTTGGCTTGGCCATCTGGCTGCTGTGTCGCAGTCTGGTCCAGAAGAGGCCGCCTGAGGACATGGCCCAGTACAACGCCGACTTTGAAGCAGAGGAGCAAGTGGGTTTCATTTGTGGTGACATGCAATGCCCTCAAGACACTGTCTGACTTTACTTTCCATCTGTCTGTGGATCAAATATTTTAGTTATTAATTATCCAGTACGGTGAAGTTGCTGTTTTTATAATTGATTAATCTGTTCATTCTGATTCCATCTTGATTCCAAAAAAGCTTGGACGCTGAAAAAAACGTAAATAAAAACAGAATGCAATGATTTACAACCTTTTGACCTAAATCCAACTGAATACAAAGCAAAGTCAAGATAGTTTTAAAGGTGAAATTCTCTCTGCATTCATGACTGATATTTGACTTGAGTTGCTCAACAGTCAGGCGTCTCTGTCACGTTTCATGACATGGCGGGCAGGCCAGTCTACTACCTGCACACCTTGCTATGAAGCCAGGCTGTTGTAACGTGAATGTGGTGTCCCTGCATCTGTACCTTTCGGTATGAACGGTGTCCTCACAGACTTGTTAGTTCCCCATCGTACCACGGGCACTAACACACCCACGTGCTGTCACAGTTTTTGTGCTGGATGTCCTCTTCAGCCCGGAGGACATGATGTCAATGATTTCCAAAAATAATGTGGATAGTTTGACCGCAGAATGGTTCCAGTCCGTCTATCTCAGATGAGCTCACGTCCAGAGAAGCTGGAAGCATTTCTGGATGTTGTTGATGTCTCAGTCTGAACTTGCATTTGTAGACGCTGCGTCAGTAGACACTGTTAACTGACAGCAGTTTTTTGAAGTGTTCCTGAGTGCATGTAGTAAAATCCTTTATACAACATATGTTTTTTTAATGCAAAGCTGCTTGAGGGGTCGAAGGTCGAAGGAATGTAGGTTGAAAAGAATTTGCAAATCACTGCATTCTGTTTTTATTTATGTTTTAGACAGCGTCCAAACTTTTTTTTTCATAGCTCGAACTCAAATCGACATCATTAAATAACTTGTTTTGTTCAAGCAGCAGTCTGAAACCCAAAAATTCCCCATTTATAATCACTTAAATCAGATATAAGCAAAAAAATCTCACATCTTGAGAAGCTGGAAACTGAATGTGGAGTATTTATCCTTTGTTGGTTAGTTTTTTTTATTGCACATTTCCAATAACGTTTCACCACATTTCAAAAAACTGGAACTGGAATGCATCAACTGGATTAATTAGTTTAACTGACTTATTATTTCAACCCATATTTGTAGAAGAACATGAAGATGTGGGTTAGGGTGTGTGTTGGGAGTTAAACCAGATCTTTACGTTCATAAAACTAAACTGAAGAATGTTAGAAAGAGGAAACGTCTCAACTTGGAGTAACGTAAACTTTATCGCAGGCTTCATATTGGTAATTAATGATACGTATGTGTGTTTACTGGCATTTAATGTAAGCAAGCAAACCGTTTTGGCATCATAAATGCACAGATTAGAATTTCGGTCCTGTCCACGCTGAGCTCTTCAAGCTGGGAACAGGAGTTTGAATAGAGAGCTCCCTTTGAGTGTTGATGATCTGGATTACAGCCCCCATCCTCTGGCAAGTCCTCCCTCCTCTTTATGACTCAGTCTTAATTAAATCCACATTCACTTTCACTTCGACTGTGCTGCTCACGCTGGCACAGATGGCATCACTCCCCATTACCGAGAAACACCAGGATTTCATCTACAGAGCCGGCGTTGTGCTCGGCTTTTATTTCCATCAGTGAGCCGTCTGAGTTGAAACTGTTGTTTGATTCAAAGCAGCGTTCGTACCACCTGGGATTTTCTTTGTCTAGTGCCTTCTGCATTCTATATAAATCATAGGGAATGGCTCACTTGTTATTATATCTCTATTTTATTGAGTCTGTGGGAAACGAGGGACACATAGTTGGTTAGAGCAAAGGAAGAATCTGAAGCCAACATGTGGCTCCGGAGGAAAACATCTGCCAAAGGGTCGCTAATAACATCTGAAGCAGTCACTGAGGTCATATATATGTCTGAATATGCTGTGCTACATGCTAAACATGCTCAAACACGCTCCCAGGAAGAGTCTACACAGGGTTTGTTACGAACGTGTTACCTGTACTAACATTTTTCAGCACCATGGAGAGCTCTGACCTCCAAACTTCATCATTCAATACTGAAAATGTGTCACTTTAATCCACCGACAAGGAGGAAGAGGAGAAGCTGAGCCTGGACGACCAGATCCTGCTCGAAGAAGACTTTGAAGCGGGGTACGAGGCCGAGCTGGACGAGGAGCTGGACGAGGAGGAAGAAGAGGAGGAGGAGGAGGAAGAGGAGGAGGAAGAAGAGGAGGTGAAGGAGAGCACCAAGAGTAAAATCTTGCGGCACGTGGCGGGGGTCGCGTCCAAAGTGAAGGAGATCATCGGGAACCTGATCACCACTGCGGGGCAGGTGGTGGTCACCATTTTGTTGGGCATGACAGGTGAGCAGACCTGATCTTAAACCATCATCTGAATATTTAGCTGATTTGTTGATTGATTTATAAATTTTAGTTTATGATATATTATATATAATCTATATACTGTATTGTAATACTTTAAATTTTCATATTTTCCCATAACAATGACACAGTAAACATAAAGTAGACTTGAAAAACCGCAATAATCAAAAAGAAAACCCAAGCAAACATATAAACAAATAAATAAATGAGTAAATAAAGAAATAAATGAGAACAGGTCCTCGTTGAAACATCATGTTTTCACAGTAGCTCAGACTGGACAAAAAGTTCATGTTCATGTTCTTGACTTCTGTTTATGTGAAAGTGATTATATTTAAAAGTTTTATTTGAGTGGCTCAAAGATGTAAAATGATCCACAAATCACAAAGATTAATGAGTTCTCTGAGACTTTTCTACTCTCCTACCATGTTAATGATCTTGTGGAGGTTCAGATTTATCTTGCACCCACATTGGGTGGTCCCAGAGCTGTGCTTTTAAAACAGAGTAGTACAGAACATATTTGGATCGTGGTTAATGGGTTAAAACCAGCTTGATGGATAACAAATTAATCTGAGTAGCCACATTCACAAAAACTGAGATCCAAATATTGTTGGCTCTGCATCCTGCCAGTCTGTATTTGGGTCAAAACAAAGTCTGATAATCATACATCATCCTGATCACATAAATAAACCGCTGTGCTCTGTTTTTGTGTGTTTGTAGGCATCATGCTGCCCTCGCTGACCTCGGCTGTTTACTTCTTCATCTTTCTGTTCCTGTGCACATGGTGGTCCCTCCGCCGGACCTTCGACACACTCCTCTTCAGCTGCATGTGTGTCCTCATGGCCATCTTTAGTGCTGGGCACCTCATTGTCCTCTACCTCTACCAGTTCCAGTTCTTCCAAGAGTCTATCCCACCGGGCGACAGCTACACAAGGTCAGACATGAGCAGAGTCCAGACACAGTGTGTTACCTCGTATGTTTTACATCTTTAAACGCATGGTTCAAATATTGAACATCTTATTATTCTCATCTATCTAAATCAAAATCTCCCACACAGTGATGACTCAATCTGGAGAGAGTTAAACATCAGATCTGCCGTCTCTTTGATGAATTGTTGAAACTGTATTTCTCCAGTCAAACAGCACGCTCCTTTTGACTCGACGATATTTACTGCGCCCGAGGCAGGTTTGTTTAAACGATAATAAATATTTACTATTGTTACAAACAAGAAGGCAACGGAAAAGGCAAAGCCAGCTGCAGGGGAGATATATCAAACTCCTACTCAGAGCACATCAATATGAGAAGCAGAGCTTTTAGGCTCTTCACTACAACCAGTGTTGTTTTATTATGCATGAGGCGGTAGACAATCAGCTGTCTGTGGCTGCAGCGGTGAGACGTTGTGGTTGGAGTAAAGCCACATTGTAAAGCCAACATGCGTTAGTCACACTTCATGGTGAATACAGACTGAAACAGACCTCAGGTCGCTAAACTCATCGTGTTTGACTGACAGCCTGGAATGTAAAGAATGCTGTTTATTTACTAATTACTACAAATTACACATGAAGGCTACAACCTCAGAGGGTTGACAGAAAGAGGGTTTTTTTTATCTTACTCCTTCAACGTCCACTTCGGTCTTTTCTTCTCTGTCATTAAAACTTGTTACATTGCCCACTTACTCAAACAGCTCCATCAGTCATCAGCATTCCCCCATGCCCGAGCCTGAAAACCGAGTCTTCCCGGTCCAAAATACAAGTGGTACAAACATTAACACTTGCATGGTGCTCTGAGCTCACAGTCAGGCAGCCCGACTAACAAACTGAGCTAACAGCAGCTACAGCCGGCATCTGGAAACTCTGTAAATCAGAGAAAGTTGAGGCAAAGCATAAAATATGATCCAATTTCACCAAAATCAGTCAAATAGTTAGTGATGTGGGACTTCACGTGCCGTAAAGTGTTATGTACTTGTGCTGGGTGATCGTACCCAGAGTATAGAGTTACATAGTGGAGAAACAGATGACATGAGTATAGCACCAACATGTTTTAAAAACTCTTGATGATAGAAAAGTTACAAAATGTTGCTTTAATGGCATTTTTTGCCTTTCGCATTCCACCAAACAACAAAACAGTCTCACAAAAAACACCACGCACCGTGCTGCTGGTCAGTAGCTTCATTAACTTGCAGTGCTTCATCTCAATCCTTTAATAATGATGTCTTTTAGACCTGACCAGCAGCACTGTCTGTTGCCTCAGTGTCCTTGCTGTTGCAGGGTTTTATTGATCTCGCGGTTTCTCATTTGAAAGCTGTGCTGCTGTGTGTCAGGACCGAGGCTATTTACAGCTATGTATAGCTGAAACTGCCTTGGACAAACCTTGTGTCCTCCCCATCCTTCTCCTGGTTCAGATGGCTGATAAGGTTGTGATTACAGTGCTGCATTGATGGTCTTCTCGTTAGAAAACAAACTCATCAGAATGAATGGACGCCTCCCACACCATCTGCACAAGTCTATTTAAACTGTGCATGCTTTTACGACCTTGGGATCAAGACCCCCACAGGTGGTCCCAAGATAAAACAGGGCTAATCAGATTATCAAATAGATTTACAGAATATTTTATAGTTTTTACTCTTTGATTTTGTTTCTTGTAAAAGACTTCAGACCTCTAAAGAGCCTTATAATTAGGAAAAACTGGATCTTTGATCTCTTTGGGCTTCTAAAATACACTGTGAAACAATTACAGGGGCTGTGGAGCTGGGATTGTGTCTCTTTGTGTTGAACGTATCCGCTCTGAAGCAATCAGGAAATAACTTTTTATTTTGCTGATTAACCAGCTATATCAATGCTGTATCATCGCCACCTGAATAATCTCGTTTCAGAGACGTTTCAGGTTGACTGTGGAGGTTTAATTGGTCTGATTGGCAGCTGCAGCGTGACGTCAGGCTGTGTTTATCCAAAAGTTGGATCCAGCTCAGATTCTCTGACAGGTTGCTACGTTTTTTGGCAAACGCCCCTCAGGTCTGCACCAAGATAGGCCAAAATTTGCTACCCCCATTCAAATAAATGGAAAGAACAGTGTTTTTGATGCAGCTCCAGATTTTTGTCTGAATGCTCTCTAAATATTACCAAAGAAAGAGACGACTTAAGTTTAGTTTCCTAGTTTCCAGCAGTAAATATGGGAGAGTGGGTGTCATTTCTTTAAACATTTTCTTTAAAAGCTTTTTATTTGTGTATTTGAAGTCTTACATTTGGCAAGTTAATGAGTCCATGGATCGCACAGGTTCTTCTTTGTAACTCTTGTGTTATGCAAAAATTGCATCTTTATTCTCTTTGTAGCCTAATCTTCCACCAAATATTGAAATGGAAATCCAGAACCAGCGATCCAAACTTCTTGCTAACATAAATATTACCAAAAAAAGAGACAACTTCAACACCAACTTGTAAATTTACTTTATTTAGTTTTCCTGCAGTTAATATGGTAGAGTGGGTGTAATTTCTTTAAACAGAGGACTTTTTATTTGTGTATTTGAAGTCCTAAATTTGGAAAGTTAACGACGGCACGGATTCTTCTTTGATAGCTCTTAACATGAACGGGCCAACTATTTCATCATCTGTACTCTATTGACTTTCCACAGCGCTGAGGTATTTCTGTCTGTGTGAAAACTGAGGCCCAATGTGATGATAAAGGTAACGTGTTCTTCTCCGAGCCGGCCTATTTCCTCTCTGCACAGCAGACGGTCAGAGGGAAACTCTTACGGCTGTAAATATGTGCAGCCCCATTGGACAATAGGCCACCTTAGTGCCTGCCCTAATTGTGCTTGTTGACAGTGACTTGGCCTTACTGTTGGCCGGGCGTTGAGTGAGACTGTTGAGAGGCCTGACTTCCACTCCACTTCCTGCCTCCTCCTTACAATGGAGGTCCCCAGTCATGTGACCGCTGGGCCTTCCCCAGCTGCAACAAGAAACCGTTCAGGAAGTGTGACGGGGTCAGAGGGGGCTGTTCACTCCTCCATATGGCATAGAAAGAAAATACTCAGGAGACACCTAAATCTGTGCGGTTATCACTGAAATACGTCAGTGCAGTTCCTGTTGAGTAGATGACCTTTTCTGTTCAGAGGAAAAGGAGTGAATCATGTGGCATCCTTTGTTGGACAAACAGATTTTTTAAGCCTCAGTGCATTTCCCTGGTTCCAAGGTTAGGGCGTAGAAGGAGCTTTTCTTTGTCGTCCAGCAAACAATAAACTGTTAGATACTTTAACATGTTGTTACTGATGTACATTTAGTTGATTAGCTGTGTATTTTCCCACTATTTCCACAGTGATAATATCTGTTTGTATTTATCAAACTTACACCAGGCTTAACACTTGAATGCTCTTTTTTTCAGAAACATTAAGCTCAACTTAGCTTCATTCATCCATCCATTTTCAGCCATATATCCGCGTCACAGTAACAGAAAGCTAGAACTGTGTTTACACATGGACCCAACTGGGAACGGTACATGAAAGCACAAATATCCAAATGGGATCCCAAGGCTTTCCCAAGCCAGATACAGTATTATCATTTCTCCACTTGTATGGGCCCAGAAAACCTCCAGTAGGAGGTGTCCAGGAGACGTCCTTTATGTGCCTGAACCACCTCAACTGGCTTCCAGCGACACAAAAAGCAGCGACTCAACTCCCCAAGCTCCCCCTGAATATCTGATCTCCTTACATCGTCTTTAAGGTCCAGTCGCCCTGCAGGGGAGGCTGCTTGTTTCTGTGATCTCATTTTTTCAGTCACTATCCGTAGCTTGTGACCAAAGGTGGCGGCTGGAACGTAGATCAACTGGTCAATTTAAAACTTCATTATCAGACTTCACAGCAGCTCAGTGCAACGTTTGTATTAGTGCTGAGGCCACACCAGTCCGTGACCTCCTCCCACAGCTTCTGACCTCAGTAGACATGAGCAGTTGAGACTGACTTCTGAATTGAAGGCTCTTTTTAGGCCTGAAAAAGTGTTTGGCATTTTATCAAGAAAGAAAGTAAAAACATAAAGTAAATAAATAAATCACATCATTTTGAAATGTATTGTTTTGTTCCTCATCCCTTTAGTCATCTTGGCACCTCCCTGGTTGGGACTCACTGATAGTATATAGGCCACACAGTAAAGATAGCATGACTCTGCAGTTCCTCCAGTCTTTTGTAACGTTTGCTTCACCTCATCCATCCTGGCTTTGTTTCTGGAATCGATAATTAGTTTTAAAGATGGAGAACCCGAGGCCTCGTACACTGTATTGAATGTAATGAATTGAACAATACACTTATCTCAATGAGAACAATCGAATCCACTGATTAATGACTTTGGACCAGTTCACAACAGATTTAAGCTTCATGCGTCCTCTCAGTCCTGTTTAAAGCAAAAATGAAAGCCTATATATTATTTAGAACAGACAGAGGAAGGCTTCAACTAACTGTCCATGATTGATTATTCTGCCACTTTACTACATTTGGTCTGTAAAACATCTGAAAACAGTGCAGTATCATCGAACGTCTTGTTTTTTTACAGACCAACAGTCAATCTCTCCCCAAACTATTCAATTTACTATGAAGTCAGACCAAGAAAAGCAACATTTCTTAGTGTGTGATAGTCCAAAGCACAAAGGCTTTATTGTTGTTCACCATACTTTGTTTTATTCTTATTTTTTGGCACACTACTCTTACCATAGTTTTGTCTGTACATGGCCGTAGTCATGGCCGGGAGAAGTGTGCGAAAAAGAGCGGGAAATTTTTACGTGAGTGGGAGAGGAAAATCAGTCGAAAAAAATGTTTCACGGTCGCAAATTTCACTCTATAGAAATATTTTTAACATCAAATTGTAGGAAAGTTTTTGCTGCCCACTTACAGTTTTGGTTCTGTTAGCTCCGATGCGTCGGGATCAACCACCAACTGCCGTATTTACTCCCATATTAAATGAGAGTAGAAACCTCTGGAGTAAAACAGATATCCCAGTTCTTTAGCTCACTCTAGGGGTTACGTTTTCAACTTTAGCCACACAAAGTGGACACGGACATGTTCAGGAAGACCTCAGGATGCCTCTCATTGTAACGACCTACAGTTTGGTCATGTTGGTCTCCCTCGAAAGTGATCTCTCTCTCGGCTTTGATTGGTCGTTAACTGAACCTGGTTGCTGGGCAGAAATTCACAAGGCTGACTTTAATTAACTTTGATTGGTCTCAGTCTAATATCAATGATTGTCAATACTGCATTTTAAATGTCTGTCCTTCCACTTATATATATATATATATATATATATATATATATATATATATATATATACACACGCACGCACAAATTCAAACTGATCAATCAAGCCTATATGACCGGCTACTACTCAGTTCTTCCTGCCGACCATTTTGGCCTTCTGTCTGTCATGCCTAGGAACCTCAGTGATAGATCTTGTGGTATTAATACTGCGCTTACTCAGTACTGTCAATAATATAGTATGGCATGCCGGTAAATGGGCGAGATGCAGAAACCATCACACACACTGAAAATTTCTTGAGAAATTTTCTAATTTTACATTTTTGAACCTGGAAACATCAAATATTTTTTCCTTTTTTGCATGAAACATCTTAAAGTTACACCCTAGTGCCAGAATGTTTATCCTGATCACTGTGTTATCAAATCAAGCTTTGTTTGTGGTCACTATCTTTGTTTTTTTCTCAGTAGAATGTAATTTGGATTTTACGACTCAAATCCTCATGAGTCTGTCTGCCTGTGTGTCTCCGCAGTGTATTTGGCATCTCCCCCATTGTTCAGAGCAACTGCTCCTACACATGGAAGCTCATCATGCACCCGGATCGTAAGTGGTACCACTTTGTCAATCCCATCATGCTGCTCATCCTCTACTACACCCTGGCCACGCTCATCCGCCTCTGGCTGCAGGAACCCATCGACCAGCCGACGGTGAGGACAGCAGACAGAAATGCAATAAAGACACACGAGGGTAGACCTTTTATAGCAGCACAGTGGCACACTGTGACATTACCGTAAAATAACGTCAATAATTTGACCGTGCAGGTTCATTATATTAGGTGAGTTTGACTGGAATTGAGTCATGCAATTGATTTTTATTACTTGAAAAAACGGCAAAATTTAAGTCAGTTTCATAAAATGTACCCCAAAAAGAGAGAAAATGTTACAGCTAAGAGGAACATAACAGTAGTAGGATCAGTTTTCTCTAAATGCCCCAAATTCACACCAGCTTTATTGTGCACATGGTTTCTGGAAGATGCACAGTAGCAGCACAGAAATCAAGTGATCAGACGAGAACAGACATTTGACGGTGGATTTTTCTTTAATTAACCTTAACTCCCCCCAAACGCCGTGACTTAACATATCATTTATGTTGCTAAACTTGAACGAGCTCCTGCTTAGAGAAAATCGGATTTGCAGTTAATGCAAAACGGTCTGGATGCAAGAAGTCAGTGTGTGTGTGTGTGTGTTGAAGATGTTTAGTTGTATTCGGCACACAACACCTCCAATGCGGCTGCTCAGTAAATTCCAGACAGTGAACTGAAATAGAAAACAGATTGAATTAAATGGGCAGCCAGGTGGCCTCGTGATCAGAGAAACTGTATTGATGGAAGATTGCAGGACGGTCGATGACTGGCTGGATCTGGCCGCCGTAGCTCAGGTGTTATCTGAGACACTGTTGGTCTAATTTTGACAAGGCGTGATTGTAACAAGGCTGTGTTACAGTGCTCTGTAAGGAGTGTAAAAATATGTAACTGTTACATAATTACTCAGACGCCGCGTGTCCAGATTGAAACTCTCATGAAGTGATGATGCTTTTTGTGTTTTCACAAATTAAACTTTAAAATTCTTCCTCTGTACAGTCGTCATGAACGGGGAAATTAGCTATACGGACTGTTTTTTGTACCAGGTTGTAAACATGTTTATTTCTGCTGTGAAGTTGGACATTTTAACATGGGGACTTATGGAGACTGACTCACTTCTGTAGCCAGCCTCAAGTGGACGTTTGAGGAACTGCAGTTTTTTGACACCTCCGCACTGGCTTCACTTCACAGCTGCAGAAGTTGCCTTTTGTGACATTTAATCATTATTGACGAGCTTTATTTGATACAAAATCAGTTTCTACGACCGAAGTGTAATTACTGCAGAGTGAAATGACATGCAGTGCGTGAAGAGGTGGAGTTTAGTGTCATGAAGACCCCCGCTCCTGAACTCCACCCGTCTTTCTTCTCCTCAGAGCTCCAGGCTCAGCTCCTCCATCCTGTAATGGAGTTATAGATTAGTGTTTTTATAGAGGGGTCAATACTTCCCTGTAAACCTGCAGGACTGTATGCATTATTGATCTCTCCATGGAGAAGTGCGTGTGCGTGTGTTTGTTTGTGTGTTTTCACCTACCCTTACACTTTAGACGACGCTAATAATAAAACATGATTACGAGATAAATCAGCAGCTGACAGGTTTGTTCGATGGTCAAGATGCCAGATTATGATGGACCTCGTCTTCGCCTAAAAAAACAAAGCAGATGCACCGTTACAATTTCTCAATTATTTAATCGTGTTTCATCGTCTGTTTTCACTAAGCAATGTAATAAAAACAGAATAATGAAATCTCATTTTAATGAAAGTATCAAAGGAATGAGACATGAGTTATTCATATCTGACTGCAGACTCAACCACACATCATTCTGCATGATAATTTAGTTCCAGAGCAAACATTTGAATCATGCAGTCTGGGCTTCATGTTGGTTTTATTACAAATTATTGTGTTAAATCCATCTATTTTTAAAAAAAAATCTTTATTCTCTAGCCCAGCTCGGCATCTTTAGCCTTTTATTTCACGAAACTCTCGCCAACGACTAAAAGTCAGTCCCAGATTTACTCTTGTCCGGTGAAACTTTCTTGTTTTCTCTTCTTAGCTCACTCCGTCTTTTCACCTCTGTCAGCTTAGAGCCAGCTTACATTGCCCGCTTGCCCAGCTCAGGTTCCTGGACATGCCGCTGGCTCCTCTCCCTGTCAGAATTTTAGAAAGTTATGGTAAAAAAAAGTTACACAATGATGCTTTCTCACCATAACCAGCACTCGAAACACGACTAGAACCGGTAATGAAAACTGAAAATCTTCTTCAGGCATTGCTGTTTTGTTTTTCCAGTCAAAACTCCTGAAACACAGGAAATTACACTGAGAACACGTGGAATTTTCTGACCAACGTGGACTGAAGAAGAAAATATGTGATTTAAATTGCTTTCTTTTATTGTTTTGTGGCATTTTGTGGCGAGCCACCTGGACGACGATACTTTTTTTTGGTGCAATGATAAGAAATGCTGATAAATAATATAAAGTAAAACTGCATCAGTTCCTCTTTAATCAACTCCTCCTTAAATACTCTACACTGTAAAACAATGTTTGTGATCACTCATAGTATCATCTCTGCTGCACAATAGTGGACTGACTTCAAAGTGGCAAAAATGTCTTTCTATGTTTTTTTTCAGGACGCCAAAGACAACGATATCTGTGAGGAGGAAGATCTGGACGGAAACAGAACAAGTAACTCGGCCAACAGGAAGAGGCAGATGTGGTGGGAATCACGCCAGGGCACAGATGAGAAGAACGTATGTCAGGGCTGACACACACACGACTAACAGGGTCATGAAGTAGTCAGCCTTTGGTTAACACACCGCTGAACAATACGAATATTGTTCATTTATTTATCTTTAAGCTGTGTTTTCTATGTTATGGGAAAATGTGACAAATCCAAACAGTCTTAAAAATATCACGAGGATCTGTTTAAAATATTTCTCCTCGTCTCCTGAAGTGTTTCGTTTCACAAGCTTGGCTGCTAAACACCCAAACAACACATTTCCTCGTTGCATTCTTATAACCGATAACTAATGTTGGTCTGGTTTGGTTCAGTTTAGCTTTTAAACAATAGTAAAGTGGAATGGAGAAATCCTGCAGCATTGTAGTGCAGTAATATTCAAAATAAACAGGAAGCTGACTCTTTGTTAAAGTGTAAACTGTAGCCGTGGTTGTTTATTGTTTTCACAGGCTCGCGTCTTGTTTTAGCCGAGCTTTCGCCTTCGTAATAGACTCATCACTGGAAAGATTTCAGCTAGAAATACACACACACACACACACACACACATTTTGACCTTGTTCCCATATCAAGGTCCGTAGTCTGTCTCCACCGGCCACCTCCTGAGGTTTAAAAGCTTTTAGGGTGTGCAGACACAGATGAGTGATGGGCTCGATTTACAGAGTAGTGCTGCTCGACTTTGTTCCTGCTTATCAGCGACTATAAAGAACAAGGAGGCCTTTGACTTCAGCAGCTCATCGATAACACACCTTGCCTTGTATGCTCTTTTTTTTTTTCTTCTCCTCCTAGCTACTCTCCACCCAGGACGGCATCAGTACAACCGAGGTGGGGGCTGCTCTGGATTAAATCTGTGCATCTTACCTCCCTTCACCACCTCAGTCCTGCTGCAAGAAAAGGAAGTGCTGCAAAGTGCTTTTCACACTGCATCCTCTTAGAAAAGAGTTATCCTTAACCTGTGTTTAACCCAGATATACTGCACAATAAATCCAGTGAATGTATAGGACTTAAAGTTGTTTTGGAGGAAATGGTTATTCCAAGTCACAATTTTATGAATCCAAATTTAAATTCAGGACTGTGCAGTGTGAAAAGCAGAAAAACTGCCCTACAAAGCCAGAGTAGTAACTAAGTGGCTAACATAGTAACTAAAACTAATACAAAGACAAATCTGTGATCGACTTTTCTGGTGGAAAAATCACAAAATCTAGCTGCAAAATCATTTAATCAAACAAAAAGTTACTCCTGTTTGTCTTTGTAGGGCAGAGCTGGGCACAATTATGAGATCCCATATAAAATAAAGAACTTTTCTCAGTTACAAAAATAGTTTTGTAACACATGATGATGATGATCTACAGGCTGTGCCGACGTCAAACGGGACGTCCTTTGACTTTGTAACAATCGAGAATGGACCGGTCTGTCTGTACTCCACCCCCCAGTATAAAATGGACCAGACCGGCGATGGTACAGGTGAGCTGTTTATCCCCTACTGTCATCTTAGCACAAGTACTAGACAATGAAAGGTGGATGGCACTGTATATCTATAAATTTATGAAGATGGTCCATCGTGTCTTTCTTCTTCTTCTCCAGTGAGCTCAGTTAACCAGGACTTTCTTTGTACTTTCTGCAGCTTGTTGGCGCTGAATTAACAGAATTGTCTCAAAGGGTGTTTCACTGATTTTATGGCACAGTTAATTTACTCGTCATGGGGGTGGCTCCGTGAATACAGCTGTTTAATGTCTTCTGTTACTGTGAAGGAACTTCAGAAAGTCACTAGATTTTGTTTTTAGTTTGAACACGATCAACTTTCAGACTGAAATATCTCAACAACTGTCACGTGAACTGCAGTGAAATGTGTTGTATGCTCTTACTTTAAAACAATCACCTGATCTTTCTTCTAGCACCCCCACAAGGTTCACTTTATTAGTCAAATGTCTTAACCTTTAGGGCAGTTAACCTCCGTTAGGGTGACCTCAAATAACTTTGGATCGTCTGATTTTTCATGTAGCACCATCTCAGTCCGTTTTGGTTCATGATCTGCAAAAATAATGAGGGATAAGTCTGAGAACCTTCATAGACGTCCAGCCTGCTCTTTGTTGTCAGCGCTAATTAACTCCCCTAATCACTCTAGTGCCTTACTTAACTTAATTAAATGCTGTGCCTATTTGTAACAGCGAGTTGTGCTTCTGTGTCCAACCAGAGGAGAAGGATGAATCTGTGTATGAAGTGTGTTTGCCGCCGGAGGATTCGGCGATGGAGGGAGGAGAGGAGAAGTCCGAGGAAGGAGAGGATGGGATGAAGAAAAAAGGAGTCGGGGCGATGGTCAAAATCTTCCACTTCATCATGAAACAGAGCTACATCTGTGCTCTCATAGCAATGATGGTGAGTAATGTAGCCCACAGACGGTGTCACAGAGTTACAGAAGCTTGCTTATGCTGCATTTGTATGTTAGAAAGGAAAACATCCAAACTCTCTTTGATTTATGAATTTAAAATTGAGCATAAAACAAAAATAGGAGTTTTCAAGGAACCAAGAAGCGACTGTGGTCCAAACGCGGCATCACAACAAGAAATACAGAAAGTTTAAACCCGCAGATCTGCTGGAAACATGCTGGTGTGGTTTGCACAGTGCGCCTGTCTCCTTGATTGGCTTTGATTAAAATGCCCTTGAGCAAGGCACTGAACCTCCTCTGTGCTCCAGTTGAACTGCTGGCTGACCGGCGGGAGGAAACTGTGGTTGTACTGGGCAGCTTCGACGGCTGACTGTGGGGCAGGGCATTTTTTAAAAAGAGCATCTGTTCTTAGTTTGTTGAATGAATCATAGTCAAATAAAGCTGAGTAACAGTTACATAGTTTGACTCGGTGACACGCAAACACTGTAATTTATCAAATGTCATATCATAGACAGTGGACCTTTCTTTTAATGCGGCGCAGAAATACACGGTGCAGAAACTGATATTTATCTGATTTAGTGCAATATCACCGGTGGAAATATGCTCAGCTGTACACAGCTGTATTTATTATGACTGTATAATTTATGTTCAGAAGTTAGTCAGCAACAGACAAATGTATGCGACTTTATTTGACTCATGAAGACTTTGCTGTGGTTTGTTGTCTTCAGGCGTGGAGCATCACATATGTCAGCTGGCTGACCTTTGTCTTCCTCATCTGGTCTTGCATGCTGTGGATGGTGAGAGACCGGAGGCGTTACGCCATGCTGTCCTCGCCCTTCATGGTGGCGTACGGCAACCTGCTGATAGTTCTGCAGTACATCTGGAGCTTTGAGAGTATGGATGAAGTCAAAGCACCGGGGTTCTTTGTCAAGAAGAACAACCCTTTCCACTCGCTTTCATCCAAGGTTTGGGCCAAAGAACATTTCTCGATTTTGACTGTGCCTTTTATGTTTCAGTTATAAATAAATCCATGTGATCTTGGATCCAGAACATTAATGTGATTTAATATGTGCAAGGATTTTTTTTTAACAGATGTACTCTGCGTGCAGCTAATGGAGTTTTTAGGTTCTAAAAATAAACATTGTCAAACTTTGACTCTCTAATAGTCAATTAATAAAAAAAGAAAGCACAGTCATGTGGACTCGTGGAGGAGAAGGTCAGGTTTGTAATGTTTTGACATGTTGTGAAATAGCTCAAAGACTTTCCTGTTTGCAGCCTTTAAGCCTGAGCTAAATGTATCTACAATGAGATCTTACACGTCATATACTACAGACGTTCAGCCTTCATGTGTTCTCCATCATCCATGCTACTGTTTTATTAAACAGTGCATGTGTTCATCCTTTAAGAGATGCAATTATATTTCACACCTGAGTCTATACTTCTATACTAAAGTTTATTTTAAGTGTCAGATGAATGCAGCACACCGCACTTTAAGTTTAGGAGCTTCTGATTTATACATACTGTATCCTCCCGTGTTGTTTTCACCATCCGTGTTATGCACTCGGTGGGTTAAAGTAAATGCAAATGATTTATTGGTTCATCTTTTCTTTTCTTGGCGGTTATCTGCGTGTCCAAACATTGTATTTATTGTGTGTAGGTCCTGTGTCTGCTGAGCTTCTGGCTGCTGCTGAGACAAACGCTCACAGAGAGATCGGAAAAACAAAAGGAGGACAGCGCTGGTCTCTCAGACGTTCATGTGGAAGATCAGAAGGAGAAAGGTAAGCCGTGAACTCTTATTTTATTCAGATTGTGGTGAGAATACTATATGATAGAGGTTATAGTAAAGCAGTTTTTAAATTACCTCCAGCTGCTAGCACCATCTATAACCAGAACATGTATTAATTCTGACAGCCACAGTGGAAGATGCTAACCAACTCTCATTTGCGGGTGTCTGAAAATAGAGTGGCTGGTGACTTTTTGTAGATGGTTGATTGAAAGGATTGAGATTTTCTTTTTGGCCTTTTTTGGAAGCATCTGGCTTCATTTGATTTAATTTATTCTGGCGGTTCTGGCATGACACTGCTTCTGCTCTCCGTCAGCATTCCCCCCTGTGCACTGCGGTCCAAAACTCCTGTGGTTCAAACACTAACATTCCCCCGGTGCTCTGAGCTAACATTAGCTAACAGCAGCTACACTTGGCAGCAGTGTACTTCACTGTCCATTGGAAAGCTCTGTAAATCACAGAGTTGAGGCGGAGGAAAACCAGAAAACATTTTCTCCATAAAATATGATCTAGTTTAACCAAAATCAGTGAAGTAGTTGGTGATGTGTGACATAGCATTACGTACTTCTCGTGGGCGATCACAAAGTTACGAAGTGCAGAGAGACAAATGACATTCACCTGATTATACATCAGTGTTGCTTTAGGCAGATATTAGTCTAATGTATTTGGCATTAAGTAGAGTATAACTCCTCCTGTCAGCCTCCGGTGCATAAACATAGACAACAAAGTTGTGATAATATATAATATTTCATCATAGGGGGAGTTATTATTGTTATTGTAAATAAATACCACACATTAATAAACACTTGTGCTTATAGTATAATCTATTAAATGTTTATATACTGCTTGTTAATGTCAGGTAGAGCGGTTTAATAATAATGTGTCTTAGTTCTTAGTTAGCGTGGCTAGTTTTCTGATTTGCTGCTGTGTTTTATAGAGGAAGAGGACTCTGAGGAGGGAGGGGAGCAGGACATCATGCAGGTTCTGGGCAACATGGTCATGGCTCTGCTGGTCAAATACTGGATCTACATCTGCGGCGGCATGTTCTTCTTCGTCAGCTTCGAGGGAACCATCGTCATGTACAAGATCATCTACATGATGATGTTCCTCTTCTGCGTGGCGCTCTATCAGGTACCAAAACACATTGAAGTTCACGTGGGCGCCACTCTATGTCAAGTTTTTCGATATTCTTTGAATATATTCAGACAACATTCGCTAAAATCTGCTTTTTATGGCCACTCTGATGTGTCAAATCTATTTACATTTTCAAATATATACACATTTACATGAAATTATGATGATCTTGGATCTTGACCAAACAAATTAAAACTACTCTTTAATTTGCACGGATCTTCAGACGTTAAAATTAGGCTGCTTACTCACTGCTGCTGTATCTATGTGCGTATTGCAACATTAGCGTATGAGTAGAGCGCTGTAAAGTTTCCAAATTCAATTTACCAAAGACAGAAGGTGCTGACAATTTTAGTATGCCATAAAGTTTGTGTACAGCAGGCTCATAATCCACACTGTATTCACGACTGTTTTATAACCCCATTCACAATAAAACAGAGCAGTCGCTCTAAATCCAGATGTCCTCTATGCACCATGTTTCATTTAATACATTACAGCTGTTAATGTCAGAGGATTCATAAACCCCGAAGCATGAAGATCACAATTATTCTCATCTAGGTGCACTTTGAGTGGTGGCGAAGGATCCTGAAGTACTTCTGGATGTCAGTGGTGATGTACACCATGCTGGTTCTCACCCTGGTCTACACCTTCCAGTTTGACGGCACTAAAGACTTCTGGTCCAACAACACGGGCATGGATGAAAATGGGTGAGCATGTCGGAGACGCAGTTTACTGACTCACTGCCATGCCACGTCTCTGTTTGGATACTTCTGTTAGTACAGTTTTATGTAGTACAGTGTGTACACTGTGTACTTCCATAGTGAAATCATTTCAGCAGGGATTTGTTGTCTCAAGTGCTGCCAGTGTGCACCTTACGGAAATGATGATTACAGCAGCTTTACAGGCTGCTTCTTCTTCTTCACCAAAGTGCAATCATGCCAACTGTTGTACACATTCACACCTGAGAGCTTCCTCACTCAAAAAAGATTTAAGTTCAAGTTCAGTTCTGATTTGTTTTTCTTATTTTCATCTGTGCAGCTTGAAGGACCTGGGCCTGGAGAGGTTTTCTGTCTCCATGCTGTTCACCAGGATTTTCATTCCCACGTCCTTCCTGCTGGTGTGTATTCTCCACCTGCACTACTTCCACGAACCTTTCCTCCAGCTCACCGACCTCCAGGCTGTGGTGGCCAAAGAGGAGAGCACAATCTACAGGTGAGTCACTGTGTTTGTTTCCTTTTTTCCCAAACCGTCATTAAGAAGTTGGGTTTTTTGATGCACCATAGGGAGGTTTCTTTATAAATAATCCTGCCAGTCACATTATGTTTTGATTTGAAAGATTTATCTACGATGTTTGCTGTTAAAAATCTTGAAAAATAGCATTTGAGCTGAAAAAACTTTAATGGGGACCAAGTGCTGCACACGTGTACATCAGATTAAATAGTCTAAATAGTCTTTTCCAATTATTTCTTTATCACTTTAAAAAAAATGAAAGTATGACAAATGTAGGTGTAAAATCAAAACAGTTGCACAGAAAATTGCAGATTAGCTTCATTACAGTTAGCTCTAATTTGTGCCTCTAATGTACTCAGACTTGAGTCGAGCTAAGAGTTTTTCTGCGACATAAATTCCTGGCAAGTGAAAAATCTTTTTATATGACGTAAGAATGAGTGTTAGGTAAGAAGGTTAGACAGAATATTTCTCATCCAGATGGTTTGAAGAGTTAGATTATCCTGTAAAACAGCAACACAAGTCTTGTCAGCAACCTTTAAAATGTCTCATTGTTACAGCACGATGAGTTGTGCAACGCTGAAAAGCAGCCGCTTCCTAAATGTAGTAATACATGATATAAAAACTGACTTGGTTACGACATGATTACTTCTGAAAGTTGAGAAACGATACACTGAGTTGTTGCCCAAGAATGGCCGTTACTCAAGGGCAGCGAATGACAACACAAACACGCCCACGGCAGAGCGTGAGCGTTCATCCCTTTTCATCTCACACTCAAACACGGCTCTCATCGTCCATCTGTCGTCGTGTTGCCGTGGGTTTTCCATCGTTCGGCCGCAGCTCGCTCGCAGCTCACCATCTCTGCTCTGCTTCTTCTCTCTGTGTGACCTGCTGCCATCTCTCCTCTGCCATCCTTTTCACACAGCCACGCTAAAGTCAATGGGCGTGTCTATCTGATCATGAATAGGTGGGTATCTGCTCGCTTTCTGTGCCATCCACCACCATCCCACTTCACCGCTGACTCTCAGCTTCCTCTTCCTGTTGCAACACGTCCTTTTCCTCCCATACTGACCTCTCCCTGTGACTCTATTACTTTCCAGTGATGACAGATTGATGATCTTCCTTCTGGAGGAGTTTTGTATTTTATTTTTTGCCTGTAGCCTAATTTTAGGTTCTTTGTTATCTCTCCCTTTCCCTTCCAAACCCAGCCCAACCCTATCCCCGATAAAACCCCTCTACGTCTGTCCAGTGGTTTCAAACAAGCATGTTTGAATCTGAAAGAACTGTTCTTCCCTTCCAGTATCTTGCCACATGATCCACACCCCCTTTTTTTTCTGCACAGAAAATTACCCCCTTCCTGAAAAACCACAGGAGCCTTTTCGGGCACTTTTCATGCATTTTAATAAAAAAAAAAAAACTATGTGGATATTTTTTTTAAAATGATTTCAAGTGTCAGTTTCAGCCTGCCTTTTGTCGGTGTCTCTCCTCTCTGTTCATCTTGACTTCTGTGTAACTTTATTGTTCTGAGCAGCATCAAGCAAAAAATTTCCACTCAACAGAGCAAGTAAGTGTAACTGGATAGCGTGACAATGCTTGCCTTGATATGCGGCCGGTTCATGCAAGCTAAAAACCTGACCTTTGACCTCGCTCCATTGCCTGAGAAGAATTTAAAGGGTTAATGCCTCCCCTTCAGCTGCTACTATGTATCTGCTGCAAGAAGAAAAAAAAAATCCCTCAGACATAAAAAAAAATTCAACAGAGATTGTTGTAACGAATGCAGAAGGAATGTGCACTGCTTATCGAACACAATGCCTGACGATGAAACGCTGCTCTGCTGTTCAGTTAGCGGACGCAGAGATGATAATTCCCATCCAAATATTTGCATCGGAGCCTTTTGAGAATCACCTGGACCGTGTTTAAGAGTGTGTGCTGTATTTATGTACCTATGAGGACAGAATATCTTTCTCATTTTCCCCTGCTCTGATTTCTTTTTATCCTTTAAGTCGTCGTTTTTATAGGTTTAGCGTTAAAGTCAGATTTGTGTCTTGTGTCTAGGATATGATAACGGTCATGCTTTCACATGTAAAAATGAACTCACAGGTTAAGAAAGCGTCCATCTGGGCACCTTTGTTGTGTATCACCTCTAATAAAGCTATTAAAATCTCAGAACTTAACTTAAATACTTTTGAAAAATTTACGTTTATAGAAAGTTAGAAGAGAGCAGCCGTCTCTAATCGGCATCTCTAATTTTATTTATTACTGGCTCAGTTGTTTGTGGTTGATGCATTGGAGTCTCTGAACAGAAACTGTTTCATGGGGATGAAAATAAAATGAAGGCTGGCAGTGGAAGAAAAAAGGCAACCAGCAGCATAACCTACTGCATCAGCAAAACAAAACTACCAACATGGTCGAGAAAAGCGGTTTAGTGGTGGTGAAAAGTGGCGGCGGAGTAATTGAAAACATCATCTACTGATATATTTCAGACACTTCAGTTCAGCTACACGAACATTAGATTCCCGTAGAGTCAAAATACCAAAAGCTTTGCACGCATGAGGAGGAGTTCAGTGAAGGCGGTGTTGGCATAGATCAAGTAGTCAGTGAGAAGTATCGGGTTATAAAAGCCACTCTGTGATCCAGAACAGTTACTACAATCACCTGAAATTAGACAAAACAGGCCCTAAAGATAACATGAAAAAAGTCATTAAAGGTCCTCATGAGTATATAAATAGAGATGTGTGAGTGTGAGACTGCATGCGTGTGTCTTTGCGTGTATAACTCTTCGCATTTCTTCAGACTGGTGCACCAGGACGGCAGCCTGGCGGACCTCACCATGCTCAGCGCCAGCTCGGTGGAGGGGACGCTGCCCAGAGAGGAGCAGGAGCCGCAGGGGGAGTGGGGGAAGGAGGGGAAGGAGGAGGCCCTGGTGGTGGTGATGGATGACACCAACGTGACTGACGAGAAGCAAAGGAGCCTCTCCGACCCGCGGCAGTCCAGCGCGGAGGAGAGCCACCACTGTAGCGCTGGAACGGGGACCGAGCCGGAGCCGAGCACCGAGCACAGCTCAGGTATAAAACTTCAACAAGAATATACAGGGAATCATATTAGGACTCATTTAATCTGAAATTTGTGGGTTAGTTTCTTGATTTGTTTATAAAAATAATCAGTATCTCAGAGAGGACTCAAAGAAAGAAGAAGGTACTGTAGAACCAGCAAATATTTGACATTTTTGAGTGAATGTCATTTCAGTTTTTGTTATTATTAATAATAATACTGAAATTTATTTAAAAGAGCTTTTCTAAATACTCAAAGACACTTTACATGGTGAAAAACATCAAAACATTCAAACAATACGCTAAAAACACGGTCGACAGAGCTAAAGAGATTTTAAAAAATGTGTGTTTTTGTTTGAAGGTGAGTCAGTCACAGATGTGCGTTGGGGAGGCTGCAGCTACGGAGAAGGCTCCGTGACCCCCAGGTTCGGTTTGAGGTTTTTGTCAGTGATGCTTTTCTCTGACAAGAAAAGTAGGAGACAGCTCGGTGTAACCGCTCAGTCAAACCATCTATTAAAATCTACAATTCAGTGAAGTAATCTGTTTGATTCTGTTTGACTTTAACGCAGTTGGTCGGATTTAAAGCAACGTAGGAGGAGCGTTGTCGTGATATCGAGTCGCGCTCTCCTCACCCGTCCTCAGTCACTGTTTGAGGAGCAAGCAGATGGTGAATGCAGCCAGCCTGCAACAACAAAAACGACACGCGTGCTTTGTGGTTTTGAATTAGTTTTTTGTTGGACTTTGAGCTCTGCTGTCCTTGTTTTGACGCCGGTGACTGAAAAAACAAAGCATGTCCTCCGGTGTGGTACTGTACTGATTAGAGGCACCTTTAGAAAGCGCGCTGTATTCAGTGTGAATAAAATGCTGTTGTCCTGAGGTGGAATACTTGAAAAAACACCACAGTGTCACTGAAACGTGGATCACTCTTTATGTCTGAATGCGTCATTGAGGCACCCTGATGGTTTGTTGGCACGTATATCCTGTAATTACGCCGACATTCGCGTTTGAATGGCTTGCAGATTGCCATCTAATTTCTCTCAATTGTGTTTAACCTGCGTGAAAAACAAAAGTCATGGCCGAGCTGCTCGTGTAGAGGCCGTGTGGCTGAACACACTCTGCAGAGTTGGATTTAAACACTTTCAGCATCTCGTGTGAGCTTTTGTGTTTGATGCTCAGGTTGTTGTTTTCCTCCAAAGTGTATTAAAGCTTTCCACACTGCTGGCCATGTTTACCCTTCTCACCGTGTTTACAGCTGAGACTACAGGAAAGGATGAACGCCCTGTGTTCTAAACAATGACACGATGACTTTTGCATATTTAACTCACATAAATCGTTAAGAAATCAACACTAAGCCACAGAAGAGGTGCAGAATTTATGACTACAAGCTTTCTGAGTGAACTATTCCTTCATTTATATGACATCTTACAGGGGTACACTGTTAGCTCACCTGGCAGAGCGTGTGCTCCACCTCCATCTCCACCTTCTTGTCACCAAAGTGCTTCACAAAGACACGGAAAAAGAAAATGACTCAACCTTTCTAATGACTTCCAGAAGGCTCTCCTGGAAACGCCTCATCCCTGATCCTTTTGGTTCTGTTGGTCAACCAACAGACCACAGTAGGACCATCTGAGGGGGTCTAGTGGTGAGAAGTTGATCAACAGGAAGCCACTGTCGGGATGCCAGAATGAGGGTGATGTGGTCTCGTTAGTCAGCGGGCTGCAGCGTTGTGGATAAGTTGTAAACAGGAACTGGAAGTCTGAGAGATTCCCGGATGGCATGAGTTAGAGCAGTCCAGCCTGGATGATATCAGAGCGTGAATAACTTTCAAAACCAGCAGGTGATTGGTAGTGCCTGATTTTGGTTAATAGGTTAATTGTTGACTCTAAATTTGCCAGTGTAGGTGTCAACGTGAATGGTTGTTTGTCTCTATTGGCACGTTAGACGTAGCGACTGATGTTTAAACAGTAAATGAAAGGTGTTTTTAGTTGGTTGTGTTCTCCTCTCCTCGGGAAAAACTCACCTTGCAGAACTCCACTGAACGACGATACAGCGATGATACCAAACAGAGACTAAAATATTAGTAGGTAAACATATAACATACCTGCGTATACTCAACTACACCGCAGTACTTTCAGTCATGAGTGCAGACTTCAGATCTTTCAGCCTGTGGCTCTTCAGTCTGCTCAGAAGACGTATGTTGCATACAATCTCTAAAGGCCAGAGTTCTCTGAGAGAAGTTCAGTCTGCCGCCTGCACTCTCACCAGCCGCTCATTAATCATCCAAAGTAAAGCTGTAAAAATCTGTTGTATTGCAGATTTTTTTTGGGGGGTGGGGGGGTTCACTGAAATTTACCTCCAGTTTTTCTGCTCTGACAGCACGCGTAGCTCAAGTGCTCACTTTCACCCATTACATCGTCGTGCTACAGCCAACTCACCCTGCGCCATTAGCATATTTAGACAGACAGTCTCACTGGTCTTAAATTAAAAAGTTGTTTATATACACAGAGAATAAAATAGGTGATAAAACACACAACCCTGCAGGGCCTCTCGGTTTATAATGAGCTGCAAGCTATATGAGCTATATGCTCACTCTTCTCCAAACAATGAGGCTTCTATGAAAACGTGAGATAATATGACTTTTGTAAAAACATACGCCCACCTCCAAACTGCTTGCAGTTTTTATAACCTGTGCGAGAATATTAAACTAAATATTAAGTCGTCTTTCTCAGGGAATTAAAGCAGCTGTTGGGAATTTGTTTGCATTTGTTTGCAGAGTTGATCTGTATATGGGAAATATTACGTAAACCTTTTACAGCTTCAGAATACATGTAAAACATTGACCTCAATTACACCTGAGATTTAAATGGTACACACCGTAAAATGTATCTTTTCCTCATGATAATGCATGTCATACACACAATATATACTGTATTTAGTTTTTCCCAGATTTGCATGTTTGCTGTTTGGATTTAATTTTACTGTACATACCTCCTATGAGATGATTTGTCAGGCTGCTATGTCGGTAAATTATAATTCTCGGACCCAAGTTGACATTTTATAGATGTCTCGTTTTATCCAGTAAAGTGTTACAAAATAATATAAAATAAATCAATATTTATTCAAATAAATCATATAATTAATATATGTAAACAAATAAATAAACAAAACCTAAAAACAAATTCATGTTTTCATGTTATTTGGTGACAAAATGCATCAGCAGACTTCTTCCTGAAAGACAGAATCAGAGTATCAGACTGCTTCCAGCTTGAGTCGGTGTATCAAAAGACACATAAGCAAAGTGCTAGAGGAGGGATAATAGTGTTTAAAACAGAGGACATACTGCTGTAATTAAGAGGAGAAAGCGGGAAACACTTTCCATTTGCACCTCTTCAGTCCTGTTGTTTTTTCCATTTAAGTGTATCTGGTTTTTATCTCCTCGTCGTCAGACCTGAAGAATAAATGGCACCTGGTGGTCGACCGTCTGACCGTGCTCTTCCTCAAGTTCCTGGAGTATTTCCACAAACTGCAGCTGTTCATCTGGTGGCTGCTGGAGATCCACATCATCAAGATCGTGTCCTGCTACGTCGTCCTGCTCTCTGTCAAAGAGGTATGACGAGCTGAGGTACAATGAGAGACAGCGCGTACAATAACAGGTATCCATGCGCACTCGCTGTGCTGGATCCGAGCTCGATTGAGTGATTTTGACTGGTCGGCTTTACAGTAGCCCGTCGACACAAGTGGTAACGTTTAAAGCTTCCAGATGTTCCTGCAGTTCTTTTTCACATTCACACGAGTCTCTACATTCAAAATCATCAAGATACTGCAAGGAGGGGGTGATTTAGAGTCAAAATGCAAATAGATTAATGGGAGAAATACACATTCAAGGGTTTAATATCATTATCAGAAGCTCAACATTGAAGTATTTTTACTTTGTATGTTAGTATCTACAAACTGTATGCGTTACATTAAAGCTCAGCTTTTATTTAGCATCTTTTGGCACCAATTACACCAAGACAATTGTAGTCATCTCTGGGGGAATCCGGCTTCCTCCCACAGTCCCAACACATGCACTTAACAGGTTAATTGGTGGTCGGACTCAGCGTGTAAAATGAATGACCGCTGCCTTTATTGGCTTGTATATAAATGACATGTCATTCCACCGCTAAGTACAGAGCTGTTATATCAATAATCACAGTTACATAATCGGGCAGACACTGTATAAAATAAGTTCATCTCTTGTGACACTGAGCCAACTTGAGCCGATTTGATATTAACCAGGACTGTCTACTACACCACAGACCAGCCAGATAATAGTCTGGGGGTATTTGGACTAAATGGAATAGCTGTTACGGTTTCTGGATGGAAGTAAAGCCGTGACCTCTTTGAGTTTGGAACAAAGACATGCTCTGTTAGACTCTCATGAACACTCACTCTTATAGACAGTTTTTACCTGTTTCTTATTCGAAGTGCTGCGTAAACACGTTCCAACAGTAACCCAAAAACATTTATACCAGGAGTTGTAGTTGGAAGAAAGTTTAGTTTTTTGTGCTCATTTTATTGTTTTGGTCCCTGTGCAGGTGTCTTTGTTCAACTGTGTGTTCCTGGCGTCCTGGGCCTTTGCACTGCCCTACAGCCAGTATCGTCCACTGGCCTCCAGTGTTTGCACCGTGTGGACGTGTGTCATCATCGTATGCAAAATGTTGTACCAGCTCAAGTCTATAAACCCGCAATCGTACTCCAAGATCTGCCCTATGGTGAATGTGACCTCACTGCCCTTCATTAATTACGTCTTATCTAACACAAATATACAATATAACAGTAATACGTCAGACCCAACAACACATATTTTCTGTTCACAGCCAAAAGGTTACACACAGGACCATGAAAAGGAGATGAATAAGTCTCTTCTGTATAAGGACCCTGTGGAGCCAGCACACTGGGTGGGCCTGAAGAAGTCTGAAGAACTTCTGGACTACCTCAGGGTGAGGAGTGGAAACATTCATCAACCAAACGGATACAACTTAAAGGAATAGTTTGGGAAATACATTTGTTGGTTAAATGTGCCAGTTAGCTTATCTTAGCACAAAGACTCTGGGCTTGACCTATCAGCTTCTCTAAAGCTTTTTAAAACTTTTATACACCAGCATTTCTTCTATATATTCCTTATTAATGAGAAATTTCTTGTGTATACAGGCTGCTATGACAAGTGAATTTCTCTGTGTGGGATCATCAAAGTCTGTCTTATCTTAACTTAAACGTCCATCACAAGTTGCCAGAAATTAAAGTACTGAGATCTGCCAGTGGACAAAAACAAAGAAAATGTTTAATTCAACCACTCGTGTTTTAGTTATTATTATCTTAATGTTTCTTTCCCTTCCTTTGTGCAGAACAACCTCTTGATGCTCGCTCTGTTAGCATTCGAGGTGACCATCTACCGCCATCAGAAATACTTCAGACTGAGGAACAAACTATCTCCGCCCGCTGCCAGGATTATCTTCCATGACATCACACGGCAGCATCTGGACATTGGCATCATCAGCTTCATCAAATACTTCATCAACTACTTCTTCTACAAGTTTGGACTTGAGGTAGAGACAAAAACAAGTAACTAAAAATATGTTTTATCTGAAAGTTTTCTTATCTGAGAACTGTGTTTCCCTCAGACGTGCCTGCTGCTGGTGGTCAATGTAATCGGACAGCGTATGGACTTCTACGCCATGCTTCATGCCTTCGCCTTGATAGCCGTCATGTATAAACGCAGGAGGAAAGCCATCGCTGAGATCTGGCCCAAGTACTGCTGCTTCCTGGCCTGCATGCTGACCTTCCAGTATTTTGTCTGCATCGGGATCCCTCCTGCAGCCTGTAAAGGTTTGTGTGATCGACCCGGACAGATCGTACTTACAATAACCAGACAGTTACAGGAAAGACATTGTTATGATTTCAGGACAATGATTATTATTATTATTATTATTATTATTATTATTATTATTATTATTATTATTATTATTATTATTAAAGCATTTATTTATTTGTCAGTTGTGTCATTTAGTTCATAAAATGTCCAATGTCCACCCAATAGTCCCAAATCCATAGTATCTTTAGTACCTGTAGTATCTGTAGTATCTAGAGTATCTATAATATCCATAGTATCTGTAGTATCTTTAGTCCCTGTAGTATCTGTAGTATCTGTAGTATCTGTAGTATCTGTGGTATATGTAGTATCTGTAGTATTGAATTTATGTCGAACATAAGTAGACCCAAAGTTCAAACACAACTGCAGACGTCATAAAAACTGGACACAGAGAGCTCGAAATCTAGATGCAGTGTTGTCACCCCAAGTGAGACTGAATGATCTGGTGGAAGCTGAAAGGTTGTTATACTGCACAGGTGATTGGATTGGATAATAGTGAATGTTTTATTTTCAGACTATCCCTGGAGGTTCCCCAACTCTACGACAGACTCCAACGTCATCAAGTGGCTCTATGTTCCAGACTTCCACACCAAACCCAACTCATCGTTCCTCATCTGTACGTGAATCTGGCTAGATCTAGAGGAATTCGTAGATATATGTGGTGACTGTCTTCTTATTTTCTAAACGGTTTGATCCTCTCCTCTTCCAGATGACTTCATGTTGCTGCTGTGTGCCTCCCTCCAGAGGCAAGTCTTTGATGATGAGAACAAGGCGGCAGTCCGCCTCATGGCTGGAGACAACGTGGAGATCTGCAGAGACCTGGACGCGGCCACTTTCAGCGTCCACAACCCCGTCCCCGACTTCATCCACTGCAGGTACAGCAGCTCACACTGGCATCATGCTGCGTTCATGCTGCAGCAGGAAGTGGCCCAGCTATGTACGCCTACAGTACAGTATATGGCAATGAGTCTCCATACTTTCAACGCTTAAATTAGATTCACTTGAAACAGTTGTCATAATTTTAGTGCCATTGGAGCTTGACTGAACCGGCATTAACATGGAGGACAGCAAGACTGGAAGGAAGTGAAGTAGCCGGCTTAATTGATGCTTAACGAGGTTAGAAGGCTACAATAAAGTGTTCAAAACAAGCAGCACTACTAAAACATTTGTACGACATGGATTATATACCACAGTATGTGCAGTTATCCGAAGAATCAGGTAAGAGCAGCAATTTGAATTTAAGTATCAGGACTCATAGTGAGTTTAAGCTTTGTTTATGCACTTTAGAAAGTAGAAAAATATCTTTTTTTTATATCTGTACTGTTTTATTTTTCTTTAGTCAAGGTCCATCATGAGATAAAAGTATGATGATTGAGGATCACAATGTTTGTGAAAAAAAATGTGATGCCGTGATCAGCCTGCAGAGAATAATCCACCGTATCTGCAGCTCTGTTCAGGAGTTTTATAGTGAGCTTCAACTTTAGCTCAACTTCAGCTCTCATAACATCGTTTTAAGCTACAAAAACCTGCTGTACACCACCTGCTCAGCACCAAACAGCCGTCAAAAACTTTTATTGACTAGTTGGTGAACATAGTGGAGCAGCCAGATATTTACCTCAGGAATTAGCAGAGAATGCATGAATGAATATTGGCCAAACACACCAGATCTGTCTGAATTATTATTATTTTAAATATATATAACAACTATACAACTCACCATGCTTCAGTTAGCCTGCCTCAGCTCTACCCACACTCCACGTCTTACAGCAGAGGCAGGACGTCCAAGATGGTGGTGGCCACACACACTGTGAGCTTCACGGCAGCTCTTGTGTGCGATGTCACAGAGACTGCATCCATGTTTTCTACAGTCTATGCTTTCTAAACTCACTGTTGGGCTAAAAGGTGAAGAAGCAGGCTGTTTACTGAGTGTACTCCGGCTTCTCCAGCCGAGCTGCTCAGACTGAGCTCAGTAGAAAACTGTTGTTGTACTTGGCAGCTAACTGTGTAACTGTAGAAATCTTAAGTGGCGTGGTGCTGAATAAGAACACACTCACTCAGCAAATCTCTTATCCTACATAAATAAAGGTAAGAAAAAACTGACAGATAAAAGTAGCTCATGCCTTAGCGAGAGCCGTTATTGAATACCCGCTGTGTACATAATTCAGAAATTTGGCTGTTGTCCGATATTTGAATCTGGAGCTTGATACTGACTTTGCACATTAAAAAAAAAGAGTGAAGAGAAGGTTTTGAGAGGCAGGAAAATAGAGAGCGAGTTAGAAAGACAGCAAGAGCATCCTGACCTGTCCACAGTCATTGATTATGTGCTCTTCACATTCCACTGTTTTGATGCGCAAAGTGGACAAGTCTTTTATTAACGCACTCTGTGTCCATCAACAAGCCCTAGTAGAGAGAAAGCGAGCTGCACAGCCCGTCTGTCCACGCCACAGCAGCTCTGCACTTATTCCATCGCTTCCCTCCAGGATCGAATTACGGATACGGGGTGGGGGAGAAATCCATAATCCACAAAAACACTCTGTCCGTCACTCCGCGACTCAGACGCTTTTGCCCTGTACTCTAACTCAATAAATAGCTTTTAAGTATGGAAAAGGTATTTTCTCCCCCTGATGAAGAAGGACACTCACTCAGCTATTCTGGCCCATCAACGCATCGTCCGATCCAAACCCACTTCATCAGGGCTGCTTCCTAAACCGTGCAGCTGTTGTTGTGGTCCCATGTTTTCCATCAAATTAGCGCAGGTCGCTTCCTCTGCGTTCACTCCACTCATCATGTTAACAGCCTCTCAAATGATTACACAGGAGCCGTATGTGTGTTTTTAGCATGTTAGGCACGTGCGGGACTCGCAGTAGTGTACCTGTGCTGAGTGACAGGAGTCAGGTTTCAGCCTTGGTTCGCATTCATTGATCAGACTCTTACCGGTGTCCTGACACTAAGTGATACACTAAGTGTGATTGATAGCCGGATTATGCACACAGCAGCAGAATGAACTGAAATGTTGTTTTGACTTTTATTATGTGGTAAACGTGCATCCTTATTAGCAGCTTAGCTCAGCTGGCCGGCGTCCATACCGTTCACGTGACTAAAATGCTTCCCGTCACTCCAGTACACACTCCAATGAAGAAACATAAATAATAAAGACACATGAGAAGAGAATGAGACACGACTCATCTGATTACTCGTCAGTGAATCATTAAAATTATTGTCAAAGTTTTATGGCAGAAAAGTTCCTCCATGTTCCTCCAGAACTTCTTCCTTCCTTTCCTGGGAGTATTGACACTTCAAAATTTGCAACACAGGAATAAATAACAAAGAATATTTGTGCAACTCAGTTTTTTTTTAGTAAAGATGCAATATTTTAAACGTTTGATTTTAAACCTTGTGAGTCAGTTTAATTTACTGACCTCTTAAGTCATTAAGGACAAAGATGTCGACTTCCAAAAAAATACAAATTAATATATTTCTGCTTTTTTCTGCATAAATTTCTTGAACAACTTCAGCTCTGCTCAAAATGACTAAACAATCAATCAGGATTGTAAACCTTTAAATTCAAGTTTGCTTATTATGCAAATTAATTATTATGGTTAAATTAATCCAAATGAATTCAGATTACATTACTAAATTACTAAAAACGTCCATCTGATCCAGCTGTGGTGGATATCATGGTCTCTATCAGGGGTTGAGGAGATGAGTCTGAAAGCTCTGGAAAAAGCTGCCTTTAAATTATTAAATCAAGCTAATTATAACTATTAGATTAAAATAAAGAGGCCTCTACCCACAGCCGAACTTCTGAAAAACATCATCATTTATTTGTCCTCTAGGTCGTACCTGGACATGCTGAAGGTCATCATGTTTAGCTACCTGTTCTGGTTTGTCCTCACCATCATCTTCATCACGGGGACCACGCGTATCAGCGTCTTCTGTATGGGTTACCTGGTGGCCTGTTTCTACTTCCTGCTGTTCGGTGGTGAGCTGTTGCTCAAACCGATCAAAAAGATCCTCCATTACTGGGACTTCCTGATCGCCTACAACGTGTTTGTGATCACCATGAAGAACATTTTGTCTGTGAGTCTATCTGTCTATCTTACACTGTATATCAAGATCAGTTACCGAAGAAGAAAAATGATTCACTACTGAAAGTTGAACTGAACATTGCCTGCCTGTTATGCCAAACAAAATGGACCAAATGTGTTTTTGTCTGAATGGATATAATATGTGAGTCTTGTTCCTAGATCTTGGCTTGCGGCTACATCAAATCTCTGGTTAAGAACCAGTGCTGGTTGATCCAGTTGCTCAGTCTGGCCTGCACCATCAAAGAATACAACATCGATCCAGAATGTGAGTTGACTCAACATTTTGCCTCTTTTATTTTGGAAAAATACATTTAACAAGGTGAGATATCACCTCATTTATACCACCACCAGTATAAATTCACATTTTGGCTTTCAGCTGTTAGTCGTACATAACATGTCGGTGCCAGATTGTGTCCAAGAGTGCGTTTCCCAAGAAGCTGAACTTAAACCCACACCGTTAATTTTTTAGGCTAGTTGTGCTCTCTATCGTAATCCCACTGGAAAACTGATTTACAGTGAACGCAAAACACCGCCATGATACTCAGTGAAACAGTAAGATTTATGCAAAATACAGGTAACAAAACATCCTTCAGAGTCTGAGCAACTTACGCCCATAAACGTGGTGAATGAGGTAATCAATCAGACTTCACTGCTGATTAATTATGTGTGAACAACAATGGCTGAATTTTATAAAAATTAATTTGATTAAAGCGACTTTATGAAGAAACCTCCTCTTCTTGGGCAACCCAGCTAACAAACTGAGCTAACACTGACTAACAGCAGCTACAAAGAGAGTTGGTGGTGTGTGATTTAGTGCTGTTGAGTATTGCTTACTTCTTGCAGGTGACCAGGAGCACAAAGTTACTTAGTGCAGTACGGAGTGCAGAGTGCAGCAAAACTTACTTTATGGTAGAAGAGTTACACAGTGTTGTTTTTAAATGAGACTGTCTGTGTATCCTCCAGTGGGTAAGACGGACTGCGAGCTGCCCCAAGGCGAGGCCGGCATCATCTGGGACAGCATCTGCTTCGCCTTCTTGCTGCTGCAGAGGCGAGTCTTCATGAGCTACTACTTCCTCCACGTGGTGGCTGATATCCGGGCATCGCAGATCCTCGCGTCCAGGTATACAGCTAGGAGTCTGAGCTGAGGCCTGCGGCTGCTGCTGCCATATTCACAATATTGTTAAAGGTTTAATGTATTAGTTACAGCAGGATAGGGCCGTCATGCTGTGAGTCAGCCTGTCCAGGTCTGCATGATTTATTCAGACATGTTAAGTACAAGACGGACAGAGAAGCTAACACTGTCTGCTAAATCCGAATCTCTCTGGGGTTCATTGTGAGTATAATTGGAAAGCGTTGTGTCTTTTCTCTCTGAACGTTTAGCTTGACTCTTTAATCTGCACGACACGACACTAACAAGAAACATACGTGAGAAGAAACATGCAGTTCATGTCAATGTTATTCCAGTAAAATTCGACTTGGCTCCTTCTGTGGCTCCCCCCAGTGTATTGTAGTTAAAGAATAGTAAAACAATATGGGATCAATGTACTTGTTGGGAAGGCATGACAGATTTTATTTACTCTTTTTTTTTTTGATTGTTGTCATTAAAAAAGTAAAGCTGGATCAAACCTTCACGTTTGATTGGTCGCTGGTGTGTTTCAGAGGGGCGGAGCTCTTTCAGGCCACCATCGTGAAGGCGGTGCGAGCCAGGCTAGAGGAGGAGCGCAAATCTGTGGAGCAGCTGAAGAGACAGTGAGACTCCAAATATTTGTTGTGTAATGCTGTGGTTTGAGTTTGCTGTGGAATAATCAGGGAGCTTTTAAAGTTTAAATTTAAGGAGATATTGCACAAGACTTAAACTTGCTGCACAATTCTTGCTGCAGTTTATTCGTTTTCTTTCATTCAAAAGATAAAGTTGGTATTATTGTTCTTCTCCAAAAACTCATCGATTCCTTCTACGGATGTGTTGAGCAAGTTCGATTATTAGCAAATTAAAAGATATTTCTGATATGTGTTATCTGTACGTGGTGTTGTTGTAACAGCTAGTTGTGATCAAGCAGCTGTGAAGTGAAGCTAAAAAACTGCAGTTCCTTGAACATCCACTTGAGGCTGGCTACAGAACGAGTCAGTCTCCATAAGCCCCCATGTTAAAATGAAAAAATAACATGTTTTTAGCCCCTGGCTGCTTTTATTGAGGTGGGTGCCGTTACGGATGACTTGTTTGAGGGCCCAGGCTTCATTCAACCCAGCCCAGACTGTTTCTACGGTTCGGTTATTGGTCCCTGATACCAGGGCGGTGCCCGTTATCAATAAATATCTTTCGATTTGCTAACAACTGAACCTGCCCAACAGAGGTAACACTGTAGCTTTTAGCAAATGTTATTGACACTGTATTTGTTGGGGACTGTTTTCAACAGGGCCTAATTTAATCCATACGTAAGTAAACATGATTCAAAAGGCCATTTAAAATCTGGATTAAAAGCAACTCCTGGCTCCGTCTTTACTGTTTCCAGGAAGCCATGTCTAAGTATATCATGCTACATAAAGTCAATGTATTTCCACCACTTACACGTATCTCAGGAGTTATTCATAAGCTCTGATAACATCCACTCACCTGCTCTAATGAGCACTCCGCTGTTACATAACGTACACTAATTTCCATATGAAGCCCTGAGATGTTTATGGTCAGCCCGTTGAGGGCCGTCGGTGATGTTCCTGTGTGTCGATACTTCGTGTCTCTTCACTGTCTCTCTGATCTAATCAGGATGGAGCGCATTAAGGTGAGGCAGCAAAAGTTTAAGAGGGGCAAGGAGAAGATGCTGAGCATAGCGCAGGAGTCTGGAGAAGGACAGAACCTCGTCCAGCCTGAAGAGGACGACGATGATGGTATGACGAAGGCTGCCGGGCCTTTCTCTGCGTGGTCACTGTTGGTGTTGAGGTTATATGA
Source organism: Nibea coibor (assembly GCA_023373845.1). NCBI lineage: Eukaryota > Metazoa > Chordata > Actinopteri > Sciaenidae > Nibea > Nibea coibor. The sequence goes on from CM041725.1 coordinate 6,311,789, forward strand.
TCGCTAATAGTCTAATCAGCAGACTGCAGTAACATATGTTGTGTAATGATGTATTTTCATGAGTATTTGATCTAAAACTGCAGCTTAATAGAGTAAAAATATGCCTTGAAGTTTGCAGAAAAATCAATTTTCTTATGAAATGTTGCATTGCTGTATTTGTGAAATTTTAGGAGCACAGCGAACGAAAGCCAAGACCAAAAAAAAGCAGTGGTGGAGGCCGTGGGTTGACCATGCTTCCAGTAGGTTGACCCCAACCCAACCCCCTTTTTTTCTCTTCCTCCACTCTGATTGGCCCTTGTGTCCTTGACCAGAACGCTGAGGATTCCCATACTGCCCCTGGGCTCTGAAGGCACCAACACACAAGTAGAAGCCTTGCTTCCAGCCAGACTTTAGTCCTTTTCTGTCTCTATTTAAGGGCCCTTGTAACCTGTAGCTCTCATGTAACCGTACACTGCGTGCGGAGAGGCACTTCAAGATGATCTATAAAACCGCTCCGTATTGGTGCAGAGCAGGGTTGCCTTAAATAGACACGATGAGATGATGAAGAAAGAGAAAATGACTAATGGCTGGAGGTTTGTACTTGACATTGTTTAAAACATAAATGTCATCATCCGTCTCACCTAAAGAGCCCACAGTAGAGAATCACTCTGTTGTAGAACATTTTCACGCAAAGATATGAAGCCGACTCGCCTTTATTCTCAGTACTGGAATAAAGGATGAAGGGTTTATTCATTCTTTGCCTGCAGACATGATCACCAAACAGGTGTTTTATGAACAAGCGATTGGAGAAGTGCTGAAATACATGAAATGACGACATTTGTGGCACAAATAAAAAGCTTACAGTCAATGCAGTGGTTGCCTGTTTGGTGTGAACTCATGTCTCATATCGTACTCCACCCACCCACATGACATTTTCAAATTATTTCTCCATTTTATCTCTTTGTCATTTGATGTTTCATCTCCACATCCCAGCATCCTCCCTCACCCCCCGCCCACTGTGGTTCTGTTCAAGGACATAAGTCAGCCTTGTCTATCCCATTGTTTCTAACTTAACTACTGCAGACTGGAGCCATCTGCTCTGTCGAATAGCTCAGAGGCGACATTATACTGTGCATACTAGAGTTTTGATTAGACACTCTCCCTTGTGCTTTGTGCTCATAGTTATATCAGCCATACTAACATTTTCGATGCATTTTCTGTTTCATCCTCACGTCTCTGATGTTTTTAATAACGTGCCTGTATCACGACTTACTGTAGCCTCAGTTAAATGTTTGATATGTGGTGATGAATTAAATCACATTTACAGGTAAGTGCTTTGAATTTCCTCTCCGTAGATCTTCCTTTCAGCCAGCAAACCTTCTGTTACCGCTGTTAGCGCGATACATGACTTCCGCCTCTGTTTTGACTGAGCGTAACTACACTTTACCCTCTGCCCCTTCAGTGGTTAGAAGTGGAGACTATTACTTATTTGAAACTGAGAGTGAAGAGGAAGAGGAGGAGGAGGAGAAAAAAGAGGACGATGAACCGCCAAAGAAGTCGGCGTTTCAGGTGACTCCAAGCAGCGTCTCATTCTTCCGTCAGTTTCAAACAAATGTTGTTATCCCGAGATAACGGGATCGTTTCCTCGAGATCTCAAGATAACAAAACTTTGTTTTCCCGAGATAATGCAATAATTAATTCGAGAAAACAAAAGGATCGTCTAGTGCATCAAATCATCGAGGTTGCACCGTTCTTCTGCTCCTCTGACATTCATACACTGAATTATGTTTCCTGCCATGATTTGATATACTAGACTCTACATCTAGACCGCTTAGGGCTTCTGTAAAAGTGTCCCGTGAGTGATACATTGATACATATATGACGTTATTGTTATATCAGATTGTTAAACCTGATCCATCAATGTGTAAACTGATAGCGCATTGTGGTGAAACTTTAACTATTCAGTTGGTTCATTTAGTGGGCTGGGTCGCAATCTGAAATCAGTAAGAGAGAAAAGAAGATGAAACAAAGTTCGTGTATCTATTGTGGTGAAATATTTGAATAATTTAAAAAACATCTTAATCAGTAGAATAATTACTAACTGACTGTATCCGTGTTAAACATTCAGCTTGTGGTAATACTGCTCGTGAACATCACTAAGATAGGAGTGAAGGACTTGATGTTGATGTGATAAACTTTACATTCACAGCATCCTGTACCACACACTCCTCTCTCGTTCACTGTCTCCTAACACAGTTGACTACCTCTGTCGTCTCTGATAATATGAAATGATTTTCTACTAATCTTCTCCCACTCTGTTGTCTTCCTGTAGCGAGCTATTGGGAAGTTTGTCTCTGCTGTTCTGGCTTTGCCAAAGTCAATCATTAAGCTGCCTAAAACTGTCCTGCAGTATGTAGTGAAGGCAGGCAAGGTACTCACCATCGGCACTAACACGGCTTGTTTTCTGTATGAACGTCTCTCACTTTAATGTAACAACTAACAAAGGCCACAACAAACTGTCTTTCCAGCTCATGTTGTGTTTTCACACCACAGTGTATCACAAGCGAGCATCGATTTGGCATAAATTATTAAACACGAACTGGAAATGCTTTTTTGCACGATGTTGTCTGGCTGGTTTGAAGTGAGTTGCATGAAAATGGAGCTTTATCCGTGTTTCCTGTCTGTTTTGACTGTTTGGTGTGATCTACTGCTTGTGTGAGCTGTCGTGATCAATGAAGCAACAACGGTCCTGGCAGTTAACGTTCGGGCCTCATGATGAGATATTTCCTGCGTCTTGTGGTGGTTGTGCATGTTTTGGAGCATTAACTGAAAATGTGTTAATTGTTGACAACATTCCTGACAATAAATTTTAAGACTGCAGAATTAAAAAAAACCTGCTGGAGATAAAATATTAAGTCTTTGCTGGTTTAGTAAAGACGTTTTCTAGACGTGTTCTAGTTGTTGTTTTTTAAGAAAGCATTGCATTCATGAACTATGTTAAAAGTCATGGTATTGTTTTAAAAATCATCTGTAGCAATATACAGTGTGCATGATTTGTAATTAATAGACTAAAGCCACCTTATATTGGTGTTTAACTACCATCAACAATATATGTTTTATTAACAAAATGATGAGATCGTGTGTGAATTGTGAACTCTTGCACTCTTGTGGGGAATCTACTGTAGCACCCGGGCATGATGGACCCCCTCAGGACTCTACGAAGAGTAAGAAGTAGAGGAATAAATAGGAAAAATAAAATGGGTTAGATGCGCAGGGTGCAGAATAGAGCGAGAGCGAAAGAGGAGGAGAGTGTGAGGAAGGCTATATGAATGTTGGAAGTGGTTGAGGTGTGGTCCTGCTCTTGAATCTCTGCCGATAGTTTCAATTAATTTTTCCTTTTGCCCGTTGTTGCTCGTGCATAATTTACCTCAGTGACTCACCTCCCTCGCATCATTCCACTGATACTAAACTCCTTCTCTCTGTTCTCCAGTTTCTGTATCACGCCTGGATCACAGACCCCAAAGCTGCCCTGAGGGCACGAGGCAAAGAGAAGCGCAAATTTTGGAAGAAATACACCAAAGGAGTCAGACGCAAGAAGAGCAAAAAAGATGGTAAGAGATAAAATTCACATGAAACAAACTTACAACATACGTTCATTTTCAGGTATTTCAACCACAGTGAGGCGTCTCTCCTGTATTTCAGCAGGTCATGTGGCCATAGAGGTTGGTGAGCTCTCAGATGGGCAGGATAAAGAGGAAGACAACAAGAAGTCCGGAGGTCCAGGTCGATTTCTCCTCAAGAAAATAGTTTTAGAGACCTTAAAGTAAAAGACTGATTTTGTACTGCAGCCTAAAACGTTCACTTGATGTGACTTTTGTGTCGTATTCCCTCCCTCAGACAACATTATTAAGCGAGTGTTCAACATCATAAAGTTCACCTGGGTGCTCTTCCAGACGACGGTGGACAGCTTCACCAAGTGGATGAATAACATGTGCAGGGAGTACATCGACATCTCCACTGTGCTGCGCATCGAGCGCTGCATGCTGACCAGAGAGGTCAAAAAGGTGACATCAGTCTGTGAGCTGTAGAAGAGTTACCGTAGTCTTAAAAGCAGCTGTTATCATGTTAAAATTTAAAGCTAACTGAAGGACATCTCTCCACCCACCAGGGTAATGTGCCGTCCCGCGAGAGCATCCACATCTACTACCAGAAGGCCATGAGGCTCAACATGTCCAGGGCGGCCAGCATGGATCAGCTAAGCGAGGACGAGTCAGCCATGGGCTCCTCCAGGGTCCGAAGAAGGCGAGGAGGATACCCGATGGAGAGCCAGGACTCCACTGCCTCCAGAGACAGCATGTCCAGGTACACAGAGCCAACAGAAACATGTTGATACCCTGTCCTCACGTGCAGTGATAAAGATTTCCGCACATTAAAGGGTCAGTTCACATTTCTGCCATACTTGGTAACGAGGGTCCTTAAATCTGACTCTGTTTCTGGAATCAGATGTCGTTATTTGATTCATTTAAATTTAATTTTCAAAGCTGTGAACAGCACAACACCAGGTAAGTGAGGCAATGAAAAAGTTTGGCTGAACTGACCCTTTAAGGCGGCAGCAGCCATCGATAGCTGTGAGTTATCTTGTGGTTATCGTCACACTTCATCCTCATCCTGCAGTCATTTGACATCATTTAACTTCCCATTTCATCCTCCTCATCACTAATCATTTCACCTGTCGCTCTCGCCACCTCCACCAGCGCCATCACCGACGCAACCACACTGTTTTCTCGCCAGTCCACCCTGGAAGACCTCGATGGGATGCCAGAGTGCATTCCCAAAACCAGCGAGCGCGCCAGGCCCAAACTGCGTAAGATGTGCGGCATGGACATGTCCAATTCATCCATGGACAGTGGCAGCAGCTTCATGTCCAGGTGCCTGGCCTCTGCATCGCCCGTATACACGTCTGTGTTGTAGCAAAAGACGTCTCTAGATCCATTTTGTGTTGGTTTTCAGCTGACTCATTGCACAACTTTTCTATAACCCCTTTGTTTATTACGTCCCGTCAGAGAAAACCAGAAATGCACGTCTTTTTTTTTTTCTTTTTCATTTTGAAATACAATGTTTTCACCCAGCAGCAGTGATATTTTACAGCGTCCTCCTCAGTAACTGCCTTTCTGTTCTTTGAGGTTGGAATAAACATCAGTTTTTATTGTTGTTCACTGAAACTTTGCTTTTACCTCCAGCTACTTTTTAGCATTAACACACCATGATGTATTTGTAAGCAGATATGTGTTTATTCATGTACGTGTCAGATAATGGAAGTATGGACATAGAAGTTATAGTTGTTGACAAATACTTGAATAATCTAAACTTCATTATAGTCTGTTTTAAACTATCTGTTGTTGTTTTATTGTCTATACTCTTTTAAACGCGTTCCTTCCTTAAAAGGAATAAATGTTCCGTCATCCATGGCATAAAAAATTAAGTGGATCGCGAAACCACCCTGAGAAAGACGAGTGTGCAGATAATTTGTGAAATTTACTCGTGAGACAGAGGTGTACTGACACGATCTCCGTTTTTTTTTTCGTCCCCTGCAGTGAAGCGACTCAGTGCATCACGCTCTACTCCAGACAGGGCACCACAGACACCATAGAAGAAGTTGAGGACGAGCAGGATCAAGGCGAAGACAAGCAGCAGCAGGTTCCCTGGGAATCCCAAGAGCTGGACGAGAGTCGGGGGGCCGAGGGCGGCCCGTGGAGTGACGGAGAACCCAGGGAGAAAGAAGATGAGGAAGAGGGTGAGGGCGTGGAGAGATTGGAGGGCGAGGAGAGATCAGAGGGAGCAGAGTTACAGGACCAGGAGAGCAAAGAAAGAGAAGAGGCTCCGTGGGACTCCTTCGGCCCAGATGAGGGCCCCTCCCTCAGGGTGGTGGAGGCAGATTCTGCCCCTTATGCCCAGGAGAGGGACTTCATCACGGAGAGCGAGGACGGGGGAGGACAGCAGGACTTCATGCAGACAGAGGGGAGGGCAGGGCTCCTCTACACCCCTGACACGGACGCATCTAAAACATCTGACGCTGACGTTCCCCCCAGCTACAGCAAGGCGGTCAGTTTTGATCGTCTGGAAGTTAGCGATGACGAGAGTGACATGGACAGGAAGAGGCGTATGGTCATGACCTCTGACAGCCGCTCAGACAGCAGGTCAGACATCATGTTGCCTTCAATGACCACTGAGCTGACCGCCAGCGAACTGCTGCTCAACAAGTAAGTCCAAAAACAACTAAAGTCTGTTTCACATGAAACCTCACAGGGATCCGAATCAACAGATGCAGATTCATCTGGATAATTTTAAAAGGTCTAAGTTGGGTGCTAAATATTTCTCTCGAAAAGATCAAAGTTGCCACTTAATGCTTCATTTTTTTTTAGCTCATGTTACCTGATCTAAATTATAACTTTGTCTGTGTTTGACCAAATAATATTACAGTTTAGACTGGCTTCCTTCATGTGTGGTTGAAACACTGATTCGTTTGAGTTGTTCAGCACATTTTACTAAATGAACAATGAATAGTTTCGTTATAAAACAGTATTAAAATGAGTATGGTTCAGAATTATTGGCATCAAAATTCAGGTTTTCCATTGGAACTGCTATCAAGAATCTCAAATGACGCAGCGACCAGCAAGCTTTAAAATTTCACAGCAGTACAGAGGTTATAAAAATACTAATAATACTAGTAACTTTATTTATATAGTACCTTTTAAAAAGAGTTTACAAAGTGCTTTGACAGACAAACCTGGGAGGATACTCATACACTCACAAAATAACAACAGAGAGTCAAACAAATGCAAGTCAGGACATCTTTTTCTATAATGTGAAGGCGACATCACATAAAAGCAAGTCTATAAAAATGTGTTTTAAGAAGTGATATAAAAAAATTCACTGACTCTGCAAGCCTTATTTCCTCAGGCAGGTCGTTTCAAAGTCGAGGGGCCCTGATGGCAAAAGTCACCTTTACATTTAAGCCCCGACTTCAGTGAGAAGGGCCTCACCTGAGGGTGTAAGGCTGCAGACTGGCTCGTAAGGGGTCAACATGTCTGCTGTGTAACCTGGAGGGAGACTCAGGCGTGCTTCAAAAGTGATCAGTAAAATCTTAAAGTCTGAAACGAACAGGAAGCAAGTGGAGAGAAGCTAGGATTGAGGTAATGTGATGTTGTCTTGTTGCAGAGGGTTGACTCTCAGCTCCTCTTCCCTGAGTCAGTCTGAGATTTAGGTTAGCCTCATGGAAGACCCAGTCATACTCATTCTGTGTCTAACATTTTGCAGGTGAAGCTCAGAGGCCTTTCAATGACCCATCCATGACTGCTGGCACTTTTTTCAATCATGCATGATCTCTACAATTTTAGAATAATGAAAATCAAATAATCAAATTATAAACTCGTCTATTCGTGTCTCTCTCATGTCTTAGACTCAGTATAAAAACTCCATCTCTCTGTGTCTGCCCAGGATGTTTTATGATGAGGAGCTGGAGCAGTCAGATTCATTCTACCAAAGTCAGCCTCTGATCCTCCAGCTCTGCTACGCCCTCTACAACATGCTGGTGGCCCATTCGGAGATGGTCTGCTACCTGGTTATCATCATTAACCACATGGTCTCAGCCTCCTGCGCCACCTTGGTCCTTCCCATCACGATCTTCCTCTGGGCCATGCTGTCAGTGCCCCGGCCCAGCAAACGTTACTGGATGACTGCCATTATCTATACAGAGGTACGATACGAGACGCAAAGATGGGATTGTCGTCTAAGAGTAAGATCAGAATTAACTTTGTTTTCCCTTCAGGCCACCATCGTCGTCAAGTACTTCTTCCAGTTTGGCTTCTTCCCGTTCAACCAGCACCAGAAGATGGATAAAAATAAACCGTATCACCCTCCCAACATCATCGGTGTGGAGAAGAAGGATGGATACGTCCACTGCGACCTGGTCCAGTTACTGGCTCTGTTCTTCCACCGATCCATTCTGAAGGTAACAGAACATTCGGACAGTGTTAACCTGAATATGTTCATCACAGGATAAATAAATACATGTGATACACTGTGCGTACACTGAATCTACCCCTCAAGGTTGATGCCAATATTTTAAAGGTGATAATACTCTGCACTTAAAGGTCCAGTGTGTGATTTTAGGGGCCTCTATTGATTCAGAACTATGTTTTCATCAGTGTGTAATCACCTGAGTATGAGACTTTTATATATACAGACACTGTGGGTCCAATTTAGTGTTGCCATGTTGGCCAGAACGGACGAACTCGCTCTCGATACGACCTTTCATACATTTTGTGGCCACCATAGTTTCTCCTTTATGTTAGGAAGGAGAAGGTGAGGCAAGGTGGCTGCAATCAGCAACTACACCACTAGATGTCACTAAATCCTACAGACTGGACCTTTAACACCCTGTGCTGATATTCAGTATCTTACTATATATTAGCTTTTAGCAACACAGGCCAGCTGTTAGTGACTCTCAGCAAATGAAAGAGTGCTGTGATTATTTAGGATGTACTGTGGAGGACTCTCATCCTCAATCCCTGCTTTCTTTTCCATCTCCAGTGCCACGGTCTGTGGGACGAGGACGACCCCAAAGACAAGAAAGAGCCATCTCGCCAGAGCGAGTCAGAGGACGAGGGAAAAGCCGAGCGCGACGTGAAGAGCGAGAGCGATAAGGAGTCCGAACCCGCCTCCTCGCTGATCAGTGAGAGGAGAAGCTCCAATCACACCCTGAGATCCATAAACTTTGGCACCTCCATCGACTCGGGACATGTCCAGGTTCACTTCCCGCAACAGCAGACCTACCAGCGCCGCAAGAGCTCAAGCGGAGGCTCGCACATTTCTCACAGATCTCTCCATTCCTCTGCAAGGTCCAAGAGAGGTGAAGATGCTCGACAATTGTCTATTTACATTACAATACATTTATATTTAGTCGTTTAGCTGACACCTTTATCCAAAGCGACTTACAAGGACACGATGGTGCTGCAATAAGTCCTACTCAAAGCATTTATGATTTATTTCCTCATACAGCCTCATGTTTTTAACCAGTTGTCTCATCAACACTCTTGCTTTACAACAAATCCCAGAGAGTAATGTACTATTTTGTAGTAAGCAATAGAGGGAAACCTCTTTCCTGTGGTCACTAGCCTCGACCCGTGGATTTGATCTCCTGTTTGTGGATCTCAGGCTGCATCTCTGACTCAATGCCTCGTTCGCGGCTCATTTACGACTCGAAATGTAAACTATTTCCGCAGGAAGCACCGCTTCCCACAACAGCAGCCGCAAGGACGGCAGCGAGGCCAGCATCCATCAGAAGACACGCAAACAGATGATCATGGAGAAGCTGAGGGAGCAGCTCTTCAAAGGAAAAGCCTTCGTCATAAAGCGGTACGATGAAGCACAGCTGGGTCATAAGAGGGGTTTTTTGTGTGCGTCTTAACCTCCACCCAAGACAGTCATGACTATAATCATGCACGAAACTGCGTAACTTTATGAGAGCAATCATGAGAACTGAGCTCAGCAAGTATTCTAGGCGAATAATGGACGATGGAAAATTATATCGGTGATACGGCAGCTAAAAGGTCTAAATTTAGACCTTTAATTACAGCATTCCCGTTAGGCCAGCCAGTGTAATTTTTGTAAGTGCTGTTATCGTTATTCTAAATTTAATCAGTGGAACAAGTGGTTTCTGAGATATTGCATCCAGAACAGAGAAATAATTCAGTCATTTACATTTTGTCACAGTAACCTTTATTTAACCAACAAAGCCTCATTGAGATTAAATATCAGGCAATAATGGTGAGTTATAGGTGAAGAAGGTAAGACAGAGAACACAAAATATGCATTAAAATATTTAAATAAAAGAAGTTTAATTATAAAAACATTTCTAATGGAAAGGTTTCATCTTAAAGACAATCATTTAAAATATTAAACTGCATCAAATACATACAAAATATCAACAGTGAGAGGAGAGATCACCTTATTTCTGACTTGAATTCACAGAGAGAGAACGATCTGGACTATTTTCACCTGTTTCTTTGCTCGTTGTTTCTTTTTTTTCTCTGCAGGATCATGGAGATCTACCTTCCCATGAGGCAGTTCTTCCATAACTTGATCCACCCGGAGTACAGCGCAGTCACAGACGTCTACGTGCTGATGTTCCTCGCCGACACGGTCGACTTCATCATCATCGTGTTTGGATTCTGGGCGTTCGGTGTAAGTTTTTTTTTAATTTATTTTATGAGATTTAGATTCAAACTTCTTTTCACTTGAAAGTTGAAGTTATCGTTTCTTTTCTAGAAACACTCAGCAGCAGACATCACGTCGTCTTTGTCAGAGGATCAGGTACCGGGACCTTTCCTGGTCATGGTCTTGATCCAGTTTGGGACCATGGTGGTGGATCGGGCCCTTTACCTCAGAAAGTCTGTCATGGGCAAGGTCATCTTTCAGGTCATCCTGCTGTTTGGCATCCACTTCTGGATGTTCTTCATCCTGCCAGGAGTCACAGAAAAGTAAGAACTCACTTACTTCACATTGGATACAGTCTAACATCATTAATTTTTAGATTATCAGTGTTTTACAGCTGAAAGTTTTGTTTTGCACTCGGCTTAAAAGATCTGAATATTGTCTGTAACTTCTTCATCCTTCAGTTTAACAAGCCGCTCTGCTTCTCTTCCCCTCCGTAGGCGTTTCAACGAGAACAAGGTCGCTCAGATGTGGTATTTTGTCAAGTGCATCTACTTTGGGTTGTCAGCCTATCAGATCCGCTGTGGTTACCCCACCCGCGTTTTGGGAAACTTCCTCACCAAGAGCTACAATTATGTCAACCTCTTCCTGTTTCAAGGGTGAGTTATGCTGGGAATGTATCATTTGTTCCAGCTGGGCAAACAGGTCCAAGGCTCAGGTCATGCTGGGGTTCACAAGAAGCTGCTGTTTCATGAGTGGAAGAAGAGAAACAAAGAATAACAATATAATGTAATTTGTCAAGCAAAAGTACTGGCAAAAACATTTTCTATCTCCAGCTTCTCATATGTAAAGATATTTTATGTTTGTACATTGTTTATCTTCGATGTTTGGTTTATTCTTCAGCAAGCAAGCAAATTATAGTCCTCGCCATCTCCCTCTGCATGCTCTGTAGACTAAACATACAAATGATTGATTTAAAACGATGACAGGATAAAGAATGGACAGCGTATGTGTGACGTCACCCAGAGGTTTCTAAAGAGCCATTTTGAAGCTCAAAATATGTGACTCTGTCCTCCGCCATGTTGGCAGTCCCGCCTCTTGGCTAATCTAAAAATCTGTAAAGATCATCAGCAGACCTAAAGGAAGCCGAATGAAGCCTGGGTGCTCAAACAAACCATCTGTAACGGCTCATGAACGGGGAAATTAGCTATAGAGACCAAAACAGTTTTTTGTACCAGGCTGTAAACATGTTTATTTCTGCTGTGAAGTTTGACATTTTAACATGGGGACTTATGGACTTGTTTTGCAGCCAGCCTCAAGTGGACATTTGAGGAACTGCAGTTTTTGACACTTCTGCATAAGTCAACTCACAGCTGTGGAGGTTGCAGCTTGGTTTTACACTAGTCATTTCCCATGCTCATTATTAATTCAGTCTTTTTTTAAATTATTTGGTTCTTATTAAAGTAAGAAGGCGCAGATCATTGTGTTTTCTACCGTTTTTAAGCAGCTTTGTGCTTCTCAGGACTGTTTGTGCTGCTTCATGCAAGATTAAACAGTATAAGGGCTGCTAAGTTATATTTACAGTAAGTAACAATTCATAATCATTGCCAATAATTGTCAACTCTTAGACCAATTTTGATTGAAATCCTTTTTTTTGCCTCCCTTTTGGTCTCTAAGTAGAAAAGACAAAACAAAAACAGAAACATGCAGAATAAGTGCTCACAAACCCACAAAATGAAACCATTATGTCAAAACAAAAGTCATAGCTTATTATGTCTGCCTTCCTCTTGGACAAAAATAACAAATTCCTGAGCACTGAATTGAGAATTAAGATATTGATTGTATTTCAGCCTCGTGTTTTTGCCAGAGTAAATAAAACTCTGTTGTTTCTAGTTTCCGCCTGGTGCCGTTCCTGACGGAGCTGCGAGCCGTGATGGACTGGGTTTGGACCGATACCTCGCTGTCTCTGTCCAGCTGGATCTGTGTGGAGGACATCTACGCTCACATCTTTATCCTCAAATGCTGGAGAGAGTCTGAGAAGGTGTTTATCATTGTACCATCAGTCCGGTGTGTCCGATGAATCAGTTTCAGAGCCAAAGTCTGTCATGTTGGAATTCAAGCTGAAATTTTCTGTTGTGATTTGTTGAAGCTGATTTTATGTGGAGATTAAACTCTGATCTGGACTTTCACTTTCTGCAATGAAGTGTATATTCGATAACGAGGATATATTGTGTCAGTGGTGCCCAACATTTCCCAAAAGTGCACTAAAAATGTCTCTATCCTATGTCTCACTATAGTAAATAATGCACTGACAAGTCTTTCCCGGGTCAGGCTGCAAGTACCTCCTGTCCCGAAAGTTTTGTAGCCATTACCGCTGCGATAGATCCACTGGAGGAAAGATGGAACGTAGTTTGCCTACGAAAAAAATCTGCACTGTAATGTGAAAACAACATCTGTGTTTCATTCTGCAGAGGTATCCCCAACCGAGAGGCCAGAAGAAGAAGAAGGTGGTGAAGTACGGGATGGGAGGCATGATTGTAATGCTTCTGATCTGTATCGTCTGGTTCCCGCTGCTCTTCATGTCCCTCGTTAAGTCGGTAGCCGGGGTCGTCAACGCGCCGCTGGATGTTTCGTTTGAAATCACGCTCGCTGGCTTTCAGGTGTGGACACAGTTAACTTTTATCAGATCAGACAGAAATAAGAGAGACTCAATCTCAGTGAGGTAAATAAATCTGTGATTCATTTTAAGGCAAAGCCAAATGTTCATCTGAACATCTTGAAGTGGCATCTTGTGGCAGGAGAGAGCCAAAGGATTGTTATCATATTTTCTGTCAGTATTTTGGCTGCAGGATTTCATGTTTGATTGTTTATCCGGGGCAGATTCAGTACAAGTACAACTGTTTTCAGCTTTGACAAGTTTTTCTAATTTCAAATAAAAATGTTCTCGTCTCACAGCCGATCTTCACCATGAGCGCTCAACAGAATCAGCTGCAAAATGTCACCCCAGAAGAATTTACAAAATTTAAGAAGCTTTATAAGGATAATGTAAGTACAAGAAATACAATGATGTGTTTATAATGTTGTTTAATTCAAGCACCCCTTCCATGTATCCGTGTACCGAGTCCAACCTCTCAACTTTTCATCCCGTGGTTAGGGGGATGCCTTACAGTGGCTGGAGGGCTACATGCCCGAGGACCTGTACATCGCAAAGCTGAAAGGCAACTCCAACTCTCTGTGGACCATCAGTCCACCCAGCAGAGATAACCTGATAAATATGTTGGGCTCTAGTGAGGAATTCCCCATCACTGTGAAGTGGTCCGTGCAAAGGTATGCAATGACAAAGCGTTTGGATTATGGGGATTACAAACATTAAAACATCTTTTAATGACACATACAAAACAAAAGAAATACATAATTTATAACAGTATATGTATACATCTAGATCATTTCAGTGGTTTCAGATTTTTTTTGCTCTGAATATCAGAACAAGGAAGAAAAAAGGAAATGTACACACTGAAATTTTTTGTCTTTTGTCTCTTTGTCTTTCTCAGACTTCAATATTTTGTTAGTCTGTGCACATTTAAAGGGTTCCCGTTTATATTGTGAGCATGTCTTCTGGCCAGCAGGGGGCAATAATGCCTGCATGAGGGTGCTCTCCTAGTTTGTCTGTTTTTACACTGTTTGCCATTTCCTCATGTTATAGCACACCGTGGAGAAAACATATAGTAACAATACAACAGTTTGAGACTATAAATATGCACACAGGCATGCAAACACGCTCATCTTGGACCAATACAGGATATAACACAAATAAAATTAAATATTTCCCTACATTATTTATAATTTCTGTTCAGGTAAAGCCTACTAATGATATTCATGGTCCCAAAGTTTGACAAACGCTTTCTGTTTGCCCTTAGCAATGTAAGTTACCATTAGTTATTCCATTTATTCTTATTCACATCCTCAATGATCCGTACTCTTCCTGACCTGATTCCTGTTTGTTCATTTCTGTCTGTTTTTGTTGTGATCTTAGAAATCTAACTCTTGGTGCCAAGGCAGAAACAGCATCAGGAAAACGAGTGACACATCTCAACGATCAAACAAAATACGAGCTCATAATGCTGATAAACGGAAACATCTCCCGTCCTGTGTGAGTATATCTACTGCTTACTTTCTTGTTAGCGCTTTACCACAGTGATGTGAAAAGCAGGAGCTCCTTTTTATTTGCTCCATCATACTGAGGAACACTCAGGGTGCGGTCGAATTGTCAAATTTGTTTAGGAACCTTCGTAACTGAATGAAATGAAGTATTAACACGTCCGCCGTGATAAGAGCTGTTCGAATTCTCAAACTGTTAAGGAAAGGAGCTTCAATGCTTCCTTTATTATCTCCTTTAGCGTAGGATACACCGGACCATCCTTTACGAATTCGCAACCTTTCCGTGATGTAAAGACTTGTTTCTATATGAGTGGACAGGAGGGTAACAAACACTTCATCTGACTTCTGTGACAGATGGACAATATTCATTTATTATTTGAATTCTGTTGATAATGGAGTCCGATTTTTTCACCGGGTTTTCCACGTTTATATTTCCTGCATTAAACTGCATGCTAAGAGCGCACAGGGAGTCTCTAGTGAGTATCTCAGGTGCGCATTTTGTAGTCCATCTTCTGAACTTTGTAGTAGTTTTACCACAGGTCACGTCAATAACATTCGCCTTCACGCAATGACGTAGTGCATCCTCTGAACTCTGCGGTCGTCTTCTCCTAACTCCTCATGAATTCTCCGTCGCATCTTTCCTTGACCTTTTGACGTCTTCTGTCGAGGTCAAGGAAACGTGGTTAGGAAAGAACTTTTTTTTTTTGGACTATTCGACGGTACCCAAACTGTGTTTTGCTGCAGTAACAGACTCTCTTCCTCCACAGGGTCCTACACGATATCTTCCCTCGTTACATTCGAGCCCCCAGTGACTCCGAGGCCAAGCCTGTTCTGCAGCTTTATGAAGGTGAACATTTTTATCACAGCACAGACTAAAAAGTGATTTTTTTTTCTATTCTCAAGTTTCTCTGTGTAAGTTTTCTGCCAGTGTTGTGTTTCAGATTTTATAAATGTTTGAAAGTGTTTTCTAAATTGTATTCTGATGAAATTACATCATTTCATTCTTCATTTTTGCAGATGAGACAAAGATGTTGAACATATCGTTGACCTTGATGCGAGTGCAGAACGCTTCCGATCAAATCCAGGAATGGTGGAGCGTGAACCAGACAGAGTTCGGCCCGATACCAAAGATGGAAAAAAACAAGGCCGAAGGTGGATTGGAGCTTTACGTGTTCAGCGACCAAGTCAGCCCGCCCAGTTTGGGCTTTCTGGCTGGATATGGGTATGTGGTGAAATGTTGTGTACTTTCAGGAAATGTTGTCTTTATCTGGTGCTTTTTCAGAGCTGACCAGTCAGCAAGTCAGGTCCTGGCCACAGTGATCCAGGGAGGGGGCAGCTATGGGGAAGGCTGCGTCAAGGTTCAGTGCAATCCTGCGTGCAGGGCGTTGTCTAATTTCCCGTCTCTCTGTCCTGTGTAGGATCATGGGCTTGTACGCCTCTGTGGTTCTGGTCATCGGCAAGTTCGTGCGTGAGTTTTTCAGCGGCATTTCTCACACTATCATGTTCGAGGAGCTGCCAAACGTGGACCGCATCCTCAAGCTGTGCACAGACATCTTCCTGGTCCGAGAGACGGGCGAGCTCGACCTGGAGGAGGACATGTACTCCAAACTCATCTTCCTCTACCGCTCTCCAGAGACTATGATCAAGTGGACCAGAGAGAAAACTCAGTGAAATTCAGCGAGGAGACGTTAACCGATGAAGGCGGGCCGGAGCTTTTCGGACAGGAGCCGCTCGTTCAGAGAAACTGGGTGGTCGCTCTGTTGGTGAGCAGCTATTTCAGCCCATTCATCTGCTGGAAGGAGCTCAAAGCAGCTGAGGACCAACGCTGTCCTCTTCAACTGAGCTCTGACGGCAGTGATAGTGAACACTTGTTTGAGTTATAAACTGGTATTTTCTACTATTTACTGATGAAAAAACACCAATTGCAGTCATATTATTAACAACCAAGGACAAATTTGCAGGTGCTGCATTTATCTCGCGAAAGCTGGCTCAGTTTGGTATCCAGTGGATAAAATAAGCAGACTGGTGTTCAGTTGGAGACGGAGAAGTCCTTTAGCACAATTTTCCTAAGTTATAAAAAGTGCTATCCCTGATATAAAGGTAGGTTTTTAAACACAATGCCCGTAAGCCTTGTTGCCTGCCTCTAGCATTTTCACACGATCGCACGGTAGGCGAAGAGACGCTCAAACTGAATGCAACTTCAATATTTAAGGGCTTCCCATCGACAACAAACAAAGTGCACAATGATGTCCACATGAGCACAATCTCGTATTTTCTCCAACTGGAATGCTTTGACTGTGGGACTGTGCAATATTGAGCTCTCGTTCCTTCAAGTTTTCGAAGAACGTGGACCGAGAGGAGCGGGGGAAAAAAGGGCCGGGCGTCGCAAAGAGAAATGAAGACCATCATTTTGTTCTTTTTCTTTTTTTTTTTAACATCGGAGGCCACGTGGGAGCCTCTCCAGGCACACAACGCAGAACACATAATCAATCGATATTTGCCTTATTTTGTTTGTATGAGAAGAACTCTTATCAACTACATATCTGTCTCAGGAAGAGCTGTTTTCACAGATATTCATCGTAGGAGTTGTATGTTACAATATGTAGGCTTTGATGGATCTAAATGAGATTGCAGAAAAGATGAAAACTATTTAAACGGCATGAAACTTAACGTGGATATTGTTCAGGCGGACCGATAACGGGTATGTTTACTGCACAGTGAAGGCTGTATTGAGAAAGCAATTGTATCGCTGTGGACTGTTTTCCTCTCAGAGAATGAGATTAATTGCCAATCATCCATTGTCTGAATCATCTACAGGTTGGCTAGAGTCGAGACCAGCAGAGGGCTGTTTCTGAATCAGGGTAACGTGCATTAGATGGCAGACTCTTGCACATCACTTGTGAACCTCTCGCTGTTTTTAACACGAACACATCGACGCCCACGGCTGTGCATACGAAGAAGAAACGAGCAGGCACAAAAAAAAGAAAAATACTCCACACATGAAGGGCTGAAACACAAAGTCCTTTGGTCCAAACTATGCATTAGAGGACATTGTAGCATGATAGAAAAACTTCATTATTGTCATGACTAATTTTCATTACATGTACATACAAGTTTAAGGGGACAGGTCAGGGTGGAATGAAATGTGAAACTGTACCTGTATGTTAAGGCGATGTGGTATGATAGAGGTCCAGATATCTGCAAATAAAACATCTGGAGGTGGTGTGGAGTTTTGTTTTCAGCTGCTGTTTGCCTGCGGAAAATGAGAGTGAGTGTGCAGGTGGAGAATCTGAGACCTGAGACCTCCACCACTAATCAAACTGACTCCATCAACCTTTTAGTTTTTATCTTTCTATCTTCCCATCGAGCGGGTCAACAGGGCCGCTAGTCGGACATAAAGGAAACAGATTTTCTTCATGGCCTCCTAGAAAGGACGCCTCGGCTCTGTTTGACCGTTATACAGTTATAAACCATTATAAAGAGTTGAACTGCTGCACAGTGTCGGCTCATACACTGCCTGATCTAATGAAGTCTGCACACGCGACTTTACACACATTTTAGGTTAATAATTCACAAAAGAAACATTTTTAGCTTCACGAGTGGAAACTTTTATGTCCAGTTTTATCTTCCTGATTCACAGATTCATCGCAGCCATTCAAGATGTGTGTGTGTGTGTGTATCATACCAGTAGCATGAATGTCTGCACATTAAATATCACTTAACAGGGAGAGAGCATTAGCCTCATCAAAGATAAATAAGTCTTAGGAAGCTACACAGTCATTTCATGTCTGTCAGGGGCCATTTTGGCGCAGACAGCTGCAGCCGCTGTTCGTCTCTCTGATGTGGAAAATCTGTCCGCTAACTCGTTTAAGAAAATGTACAGAGACGATAAAACGCCACACGATGGAAATGTTTATTGATGCATGTGCAAGGTTTGGAGATATGCTTTTGAGGAACATACAATTTAATTGCATCTGTAATTTTCTTTTATCTGTCCAGATAAAAAAAATTACAGATGCCATTAAAGCCCAACAGGTTACTTTGGCTCCTAAAGGTCTCTGTTAGGCTTGATTAGGCGTTTATTAGTCGCATAAGGTTAAGGTGAGTTACGAGGAGTGAATGTTAGTCAATGCGATGAATGTAAAATTAAGCCATTAGCGTGTGCTGTTGCATGCAGTGCGCACATACAGAGGAGGGAGTGCTGTTTGAGTGACATGTCCTTTTTCTCAAAGTGAACGCCGGGGCAAAGACGAGCAACTGGCGCCAGCCATCAAACCCCCCCCCCCAAACCCTCTGAGTGATCCCCAATTATGTCAAGAGGGGGGAAATGGTGTCCCCTTTGAAAAGTGTTCTTAATCAAACCCAATTAATTCCGCTCCTTTCCCTTATTATTTCCACCGTGGACCACGTCTCGCTAGTCAGCCTGTTAACTAGAGCCCGTGCCCCAGCGGAGGTCACGCTTGGCCAAGCAAAATAAAATAATAATGTGTGTAATTAATTTCTAGTTCTGTGTGCATCTCAAGCAAATTCTGGGCGTTGCTACAGGAAACTTTTCTGAGTTGTCACGAAATGCAACAGTCGTTTTATCTACATCCTGATTTCAGACTCATGCATGTCAGCGATACAAGCATTTACCGATTACCCTGCCTGCAAAACTAAAGGGGAACAAGCAACACTGGCAGTGAGAGAAAAGGCTATTTGCTACATTATTTCCTGTCTCAAGCAGTTATTCCCAGTGTTTACATAGTCTACATTTTAATTGGTGAACCTTGACATCAGTTATCAAGAGTCCGCTGCACTTGTCTCTAATGTCCGAGGCCCAAAGAGTCTTGATCTTACCAACAAGGCCAATAAGAGCTGGACGGGAAGCAAGCTTCCCCATCAACACATCTTTAGCTGTTCATTAAACACGACAACACGTGGCAATATTTACATTGTTGCTATTTTAAATGGTGAATTCTGAGAGATCATAGATCCAGATATAACCCAACTCCTCATCGATCTATTACTGATCACTCTTTAATACTTTCAACTATTCGTCGACCTCCCGTAACATTTAATGATAGTATGTGCTATAGTATGTATTATAACTTTTTGTCATGGACTTTTTTGTGTTTTCTTGCCAGTTTTGACTCTTTGTGTCCGGTTTTCTCTTTAAGTTCCTTGACATTGTGGTCTGTGTTCCTCGGTCCTCTGCTCAGTTGTAGTTTTTGTGTTTGCTCAGATTTTTGTTGGACTTCTGGTTTATCTTGGATTTTTGGGCTTTATTTGCCTTTGCATTGACACCTTTTGCTATTTTGAGTCTGCCAACCTGTTCCTTCAGTCATTAACGTTACCTTTTTGTTTACCTTACCCACCGATCTGCATTTGGGTCCACTATTTTTAACCGTGACACTAATACTCTTTCTTGGCTCTCTCCGTGCTCCGTTTTTCCTTTGCACTCATAAACCTGCTGTTCCGTATCTAACTTTTCTACCCCAACTCCAAATATATTTGACCATACATGGAAGCTGTGAAACATCTGAGAGATGTCAACGTTAAAAAAGAAGTTGATCGAGTTACAAAAGATTGTTTGTCTGCTAATACATAGTTGCAAAACAGACCTCCACACAAACCTCCATCCAAAAATAAATTGGAGCAGCTAAGCCACACAGGCTATTGGAGGGCAATTAGAGCTTGAGCCCTTGTGGCCTCTGCAGCCTAGCAGGCGGGGCCTCCTGACACCCCCGGTTGGGCCTGATGGAGTGGAGCTTCATCTGTCTAACGGCCTGGCAAAGGTCCACAAGCCTGGACGAACACAACAGGCCTCCATCGGGCCAGCTCATCTGTCACAGCTTACATGGCCTATTGTACACCAGCGCTCATTAACGGCACGAAGTCACTAATGCATGTGCAGAAAGAAAAACAAGATCCACAATCAAAATGCTTCTACAGTGGTGCTACCGTGACTTTATTCTGTTTTTTTTCACATGGAAAATAAAAGTTTAAAAACTCGAAAGGACTAGGAAATAGTTTATAATATCAATGAAAAGAATATTTCAAAATAATAAACATCCTTACACATTCATGAATGTGTCTACTAGTAATAAGAAATTTTCTTTTTTGTTTCTTTGGCTTCTTTGTTCACTGTTATCAACAGTGATTTATCACAAAATAAACAACAAAACCTATAAAACTGACAGCGTGGATGCTGCCATTTCTAAAGGCCATGATAGATACACAATGTTTTGATGTCATGTAAATGATAACGCGTCTTTATACTTTATTTTCCCTCAAAGGTAGATATTTGAAATCATGGGTAAAATACTTCCTCCTCCCTTGAGTCTGTTAAATTAGATTTACTTTGCTAACCCAGCACACACACCAAATACACACATACGGTATAAAACACACCAGCGAAATCACCGTGACCTTTATGTCTCTGACAAATGTCAGTGCAACGTCATTTCCTTCTCGTCGTGGTCCAACAACAAACTTTCAAGAGGTAAAAGAGGCTGCCAGCACCCGTTCACTTTTTTCACTCTAAATCCACCTGATGTAAGAGAATATTTTGTCAGTGAGGTGCATCCTTTACCAATAAGGATGAAGATTATGATAGTGCATAATAAAAAAAAATTTAAAAGGTTTGAGGGGAGAAGTTAATCAGGTCTTGAAAAGGGTTTTTCGGGGGCATCCGAGGGCATTCGGTCTATGGCTGAGAATCCCGGGTTAATCGCTTTAAAAGCAGTAATTAGGTGTTAAGAGGAATGCTTGTCTCTTTAAATTAGCCTCTGAACCAGATTACACTCGTTGACTTCCGATAAGCTCCCCCCATCAGGACTCAATGCTCTCCAAAAGGCCAGTGTGATGATTAAAATAAAAAATAATAATAAAAAACACACTCATCGCCTTTTAAACTTGAGTTTAAGTGTTTTTTGAAATGCTCATTTGTGCCAACTTCAAATATACTAGAAAAAGTCGGACAGAATTTAGACTTTCCAGAAAAAAATAAGAAAGAGAAAACTGAACCAAAACATGCAGACAGTGAGAAAAACTTACTTTATAGACTAAAACTGGAGCAAAAGCCCTCAAAGTGAAGATACCTTCACCTGCAGGAGCATCTTACACCCCAAATACATGTCGACACAGTTAGGGTCAGTACATTTTCTTTATAAAAATATCTAATTCCCACAAAAATTAAGACAGCAAACTTGTATAAATTTGTTGAAATTCCTCATCAATAAGTCCAAATACAAAAAAAGTTGCTACTCCTGACCACAGGGCTCTACTTAGCCTCTTGTATACTATATTGCAGTTTGTCAGTAAATTTACCAGAAACATACAAAATGAATGTTGACGCAAGTGTCAAAACTTTTGAGCTAAACCAAAATAAATGACCCCCGCCCCCAAGAGAGGTTTGAGACTAAAAAGTTAATTCAAAATTACATTTTTAAAGTGAATTTTAAAAAAAAACATTCAGGAGAAGTTCATTTTCAGAGTTGTTCATATGTCAGTGAAAAAATGTCTGACTCCTTTGGTGTCATGTACGCTCTTCACGGCTACATGAGACAAAGCAGCTTGTAAACATTCATGGGATGCAGCTCAAAAATCTGTCCACGGCGCCTCGTCAGATCACATGTGCTGCCAGGTTTTATCCATCGACTGGATGTGCTCTTTGGCCTTCATCCTGAGTGCTGCGATGCTCGAACTCCTGTCGTCCTCCATGGGGTATTTATCGGTGAAGCTGGGTGGGCACTGATAAGGAGGAGGGCCCATTGGCTGCATACCTTGGACCATGCCTGGTGGGGTGTTGAGGAAGCTGTGGCTCGGATAAGCAGGCTGCAGGCCCTGCGGTGAACCCATGAACCCTGGGATGGTATGCATGGACGTGGCACTGGAGATGGGTGAAGTCAGCCAGGGATCTAAGGGCATTGGGTTGGTCACCGTCCCCACGCTTGGAGGCATTGGGGGACGATTGAAGGATAGCATGGGAGAATCGTGGAGCTTCATGGTGCTGGTGTCCAACTTCTCCTGCCGTCTCCACTTGGCCCTCCGGTTCTGGAACCAGACCTGCACGTAGAGAAATATAGATGAGACACGATGGCACTGATACTTCCACAAGGTTCTCGCAGAAGACAGAAACTTTCTGTTACCTGAACTCGAACCTCAGGCAAGTTAACCTTCATTGCCAACTCCTCACGGCTGTAGACGTCCGGGTAGTGGGACTTCTCGAAGGCTCGCTCCAGCTCGTGAAGCTGATAGGTAGTGAAGGTGGTCCGGTTTCTTCTGTGTTTCTTCTTAGCATGTTCTTCCTCTTTAACGGTCTCTGGAGACCCTTCAGCAACGTCCAGTTCCTTCTGCAGGTCGCTCATTTCATCATCACACTTGTCACCGGAGAAAAGGTCAGAATCTAAAGTGACACAAGAAAATGTACATCCATTAACAGAAATCATCACAATTAAAGTAGCATCTTAAACTTGTGTAACTCATATCAAGACAGGTGGCTTTATTTTTATTTTGGCTACCATCTTGACAAATCTAATTTGACTGACTAGGCTCAGACGGAGAACTTCAGGATCTTGGTGAGAGGACTACTGTAAAACGGCGAAAGCAAACCTCTCAGCCAAGAATAGCAGTTCATCCCTCAAAACAAACAACTTGGTCAGTAGTTTGACCAGTGTGTGTACTATTACACAACATTTCCGTTGTGTTTGTGTGATGCGTGTGTGTCATTAATGGTAGTGATCCATTAATCAGCTCTGACGTCATCTGATTCTGCACATACACATAAATCATCCACCCAAACCCAACATGCACTCAGCCTCTGCCCGTCCCTGTAGGCTATACTGCCTCTGAAATTATGTCGAGCAGCACAAACTCTATCGGTGATTTCTTAATTGTGTGTTGTTTTGAGTGTTTTCAATATTGTGGGACATTTGACGGGAAACTTTCAGCTTCTGAGATACGTTTTTTTAGGCAGCTCTGATAGAACGTTATCAGGAGGACGTCTGCTTTCCAAACTATTTTACTGTATGAACCCGGACCGTGTGTTTGATCTCTTATTTCATTCATTTTGTACTATAAATTGTGATATTGTGGATTTTTACGGTAAGAAACAGACAAATCATGACAGTAAAAGACCGTAAAAATGCCATGAAGTTTACGTTTAAGTCTTCAAAACTTCAAAACCATTTATTTATACGACATTTTAAGATCATCTATGCAGAATAAAGTTGTGTTTCTATATTAGAGACTGTTAATTATACAGTAAAACAATATATAGTCTTTTAATGTCATTGTTTGGTAGTTTTTCATCTTAAAATATACAGACATTTTAAAATATTGGAAAAAAACAGCAACCATATACATGAAATCAACAGTACTAATATCTTTTTAGTGTAATATTAGAAAAGGTTAGACGGTATTTATCACAGAACAAAACTGTTCTTATTTTTACATTGTGGAGAATGTAGAAGTATTCTGAATATTCCTGACTTCCCATTTCTTTGATACGATGTCTTTATCTAGTTTTAAGACAATAAGATGTTACTGGAGGAAATCGTCTTCACGTATGTGCAATTGTTGATCATTTAAAAAAGTAATTTTATGAACACCCTGATCAAAAAAGTGAAATCTTAACCTTTCTGCCCAGTGCCCTTTATCCAGTGGACGCCTGTAAACACCGGGGGGTTTGCCAAGTCCAAATGACATCACATCTTTCGCTGAATTCTTCCCTTGCAGTAATCCCACAGTAACAGATGCTAACACTTAAAACCTGGGAGTCCCCGCCTCCCTCTAATAACAAGAGACCTTAGTCGGCTTCTGCACAAGACGAGCAAACAGTCATAGTCCAGATTACATGTATGTACAGCAGAGCAGCCGTGTGTGTGTGTGTGATGCACCAGAGCTTGTTAATCACGCCAAATCGTTGAAGGCAATATGGCCGACAGATCATTGGTTTGAAATAATGATGCCGAGCACCGAGAGCTTGGTGTTTGTGAAATCTTTGGGGGGGGGGGGGGGGGGGGCTTTTTGCTGAAGGGGAAGAAGAAGTGTTTTAACACTATCCCGTCTACGCTGTGATGAACTCCAGACGAAACATGAAACTCTTAATCTAGATCCATCTGGATGTAGACGCACAGGGAAAGTTTCATGGTTTGTCAGGAACTTTCTTTGGCATTTAACTAAATCTGGACAAGTTACAGACTCATAGAGGTGTATCATCTGCAAATCAAGCAGATATCACAATTTACTCTGTGGGTCCTAGAAGTCTTGTGCTTTAGTTTTAACGTGTCTCCACAGAGAATGGAGGCTGTGGACAGTTTGAGATTGTTTACGGTGGAAGCCAATAAGCATTTCACAACAGAAAAAAGTATCAAATTATCCAAAGAAACCTGCCAAGTACACAGCAATCAACTTCTCCTGTCCATCCATTCATGCTCCAACATTGGCTCTGTCATAAAAACCCACTGGCAAATGATTATTGTGTCTCTTGGTTGTTTAAGATCTGCAGTTTTCACGTGTCAACAAGACACATGAAATCTTCTATGATGACCAAGTAACCACAGGCCACATGACTTATATATATACTTATATATCAACCCTAATATCCCTTATTAAATTCAGATGATTTGCTGATTGACAACAGGATAATTTCACTGCCTCCTTATTTTAACAAAAGCTGAATGGACCTTTCTGATAGTAAGAAGAACTAACTAACTAATTACATTAATCGCTGCTCTCCTCTATTTAAATGTCAAATCAGTACCAGGATCACGGCACTAAAGCACCTGAATGGAGTACAACTGTCATTCAAATTTATATCTACATTGTGTGTAACAGTGTAAATAACTGTTACATAGGATGTTTGTGTACAAGACATTTAATTTATTTCAGTTTGATGTAAAGAGAAAAAAAAACAACCTGAAGGATGAACGAGTGTTATGAATTCATATTTCCTTTGGCTTTCTGTTGTTGTCCCGCAAATATCCTGACTTGAATAGCATTTTCGAGAAAGAAAGCACCAAGCAACCAAGAAAGAAGCACTTGGATGTAGTACTCTCACTGATATTAACACATTACTGTAATTTCAAACGACCCAATAACTCATCACAATGCGTGGGAGCTAAAAGGTGAAGTGGAAAACTGTGTGGAAGTACTACGTTTTAAACCGGACATGCTAGACTCTAATTCCAGCTCTAATGCCACTTGTTGCACAGTTAAAGACAAAATCCTCTGAACTCATTATGATGCTGAAGAAAATGAAGAAAAGAGAGTTTCTTTTCTGAAGAGACTCACCGTGGTAGGACGAATGTTGGGAGCTGTCACCCAGCTCTGCAAGGTGCCCGTAGGGGTCAGACGGGATCTGCTTCTGTGGGTTTTCTATGTTTGTTTTTTGGCTGTCATCATTTCCTACCGAATGGAGTAAAGGGTCCTGGTCTTTAGTGAATCCCAGTATGACGTCAATGCTGTGGACTCTACCTCCAGCGCTTGACCCCGCACCTTTTGCCATGTCATAGTTGTCCAGACAACCATCGTCCACTATTCCCAGAGTATCCATTGACAAATGCATCCGAGCCCCGGAGACTCTTTATCTGTTCTTCCCGAAACGAAGCAGAGTTGTTGTGCAGAGCTGCTGTTGTGCTTCACATGCGTGGATGGACACGTGGATGAAATTTACTGTAAGTGACGGGCGAGGGCCGAATCCAAGGGTCGCTTCAGTGAAGTTGAATGAATCGTTTCCACAAAAGCAGAACAAACTCACATCTTTGTCTGGAAAGGAAAAAAAGCAGTCCATAAAGTTAATGAACAAACTCTCATTGTGATTTTCTTTGATTATTAAAAGAAATTACCTTAAAAATTGATTGTGAATATTTACCACAATGAGATTAACCAAGCTTCTATGTTATAGATATATTACGGTGTTTAATCACAAACCTAAACAGTCATGTGTTGTTGACTAAATGCAGGACATGCAGTCAAATAAAATAAGATAAAGAACAACAAGGTATGAAGAAATCAAAAGTTAATCAATGAATTCATTGACGGCCCATGAGTTTGCTCTGCACCATCCAGATATGTTTAGTTTATCTGTCCCAAAAAATGTATTCACAATCATTTCTAAAGTTTTTACATGTCTATGCCACTAATTTAATTTAAAAATAACTTTAATATTTATTTTTAAATTCATTAAATAAACCAGCATCATGGAAACAACCTACATCAATAGACGGCACAGTGAAGAATCTTACCTGTCTTCAAGTTCCCACCACAGGCTACATGCACACGGTGCCTCTGTAGTCCATAAGAAGGCGAATGACACTAACTATATCAGCCGTAGGTGCTTGTTACTCCCAGTTAAGTCCTTGAAATCCCCTGCACACAAGTGAGCAAAGGAGCTGCTGGAGTCCTGTGCAGCAAGCACATGTAATGTCTTTCTCTCCTGACAAAACTCTCCTTAACCACACGAGACACCAAAGCTTGTTTGGAAGGGGGGGGGGTGGTGGATGGTAGTAAAAACCAAAAAGGGGTTTAAGAGGTTTATTAATTGGAATCCTTCCCCTTTAAGAATGACTGACAGTTGTTTTCTGGTCAAGTAATTGCTCCAAATGTGTCCTGCATTCAGACCACAGAGGGAGGCCATTGCTAATGAAGCCTCGAAAAAACTTTCTTTCAAAAAATCTATTGTCTGAAAGATAATGGCTCGTACTGAGAGTTTTCGTTAATCCCTTCATTACAGACAATGTAAGGGGAGAAAAGGCACAGAGATGGACTTTCACTCGAATGGCTACACACTGTAAAGACTTGAAATTATTTTTTTAAAATAGCATTACGGCTTTTAATAATGAAATTAAATAAAATAAAGACAAATTTGATTATATTACAATGTTTTGTGGTGGAAAATCTATAATATATATTCTCTATTTAAGAAATGCTGTTTATTTATATAAAAAATGCTATAAATAGTACAAAATAAATAAGTTCAGGTGAGGACCAATGAGCCACAGGTCTAGAGCAAAGTAAATTAAGGACAATCATCGAATTAATTAATTCAAACATGACCAATTACTGGACAATCATAATGTTCAGCGCAGTCCTAATCACCCCTTTGCAATCTTCATCCGATCATATTATTAACATGCGTCCAGTTTAGGCTCGTCTGACGAATAATCTTGTTGCCTATGATGGTTCACAGTAGATTTGGGTTGAGGGACATTTAATCCTGCAGCCTACAAGTTTCTCCTTTTGCCAGCTGGCACTACCAAAGCTGTGGCAGCTCCAGTAGGTGTTGCAGAGATCAATCCCATCCTTAATGAGCCTAAAGACTTCACTAGAGCTTTCCTCTGACCTCACCCCACCTATCTGAGACTATATTTAGTTCTTTGCATGGCAAAATCTAACAAAACCTCGTCTTTTTGGAGGGGTGGTCTGCCTATATTCAGACAAATGATGAGTTAAAACAAGTTGTTGCAGACTACTTTGAAGGAAGAAGGGCAGAAGAAGCATTATACTTGCATGGTAAGTATAATGCATGGGCTACTAAAACCTTTTGTTTTTTGAAATACCTTTTGGCACATGTTTAGAGGGTCCGTCTCCTACAAGTCAGGGGAGATGCACAGAAACGTAACACCTGTCTAAGCAGCTGAGCAGTTTTAAATGCTAACATGTTTAAAGCCATCTGGCAACACTGGTCAACACAGGCATTGCCAGTGCTTTCTATGGGCAGACTGGCTGTGGGTTAAGTGGCAGAGACCATTTCTTGGATCTTGAGGCAGCTTTCCAAGAAAGCAGACTGCTGAGGTCATTACTTCTGAGAGGCAAGCTTTGTCACTATGAAACTTAAAGAATCCCTGTGATAGTGAAGTAGAAAGTTATCAACAGCTTTCAATTTATGCACAAAAACAAAAGAGCATCTTCCTTCATTTATTCATAAGATGTCATAATTTTAATATTGGAACATTTTGTTTTAAATGTAAATAAAAAAATGTCAGTAATTTGGCCATCTGTTGGCTTCCTTTACGTCAAATTGACGTCATCCTTCTACCAGGAATTCAAAATATTCTTCCAATAAGGGAAAAGAAGAATTAATTATCTTAGTAAGCCGATACCATGAGACAGTCATTGGACTTCGCAGATGATAATGAGTCTCATTGATTAGTGATGGAACTAAGTAAGAAGAGTAAGTTAAATTGATGCCAAGAAACTTTAGGTAAAATAAAAGATTGCAGTCTGGTTAAGCATCACATGGTTGTGTTGGAAGCTGCATTGTGCATTGCATTGTTGGCATGTTCTTCAATTAATCAGTCAGACTTTATTTGTATTGCACTATCTAGTGCTATAATTTATAATTTTGCAGTGAAGAAACACCAGATGTATCTTGAAATGTAGAAATGACAAGAATAATACACTCAATAAATAAAGACAAATAAATAAATATAGCTCATGTAAAAAAACAGACTACAAAGTTTAGTCTTCATTTTGCTTTTAAGTTTTATTTTTTGACAATTATCTCATGATACTTTCCATACAGAGCAGGTCTGTTTATGATATTATTTACCCAACAATTAGATGTGATATTTCTGTTGACCTTTACTGTTTGGCACACCTCATGGGTGGCTAATATTTATATGAGACTTGCAAGATGCTCCTAATACCACCCAAGTCGTAGGCAAGGGAAATTGATAATCATTTTATCACATTAATATATTAAAGCTGTCCCTCTTTGCTTGTTTCCCCATTATCCTAATTGAGTACAAATTGGTTAAGAGGGTGCAGCATAGCTATCAAGCTCCTTAGTTTTATCAGATGACAATTTAAGCCACTGAGATCCTATTAGGAAGAAAGCAGCTAATGTTTAAAGGCGCTGTGTCAGCTTACAGGGGGGAAAGGGGGATGGTGAGCAGCAGGGGGATGACAGGGAGATGATGGAAAGGGAGGGTAAAATGCTGAGAGACTGGTCATGTGACCAGCTCCAGCTGAAATGTGAAGGAAAAGCTGTCACATGATGTACAGTCGTACAGTATACACGCTGGTCATCGTTGTTTTGTGTGTGTTCACAGTTTTCAAAGTACTTTATTCACTTTATGGTTCATGCATTTAATTTTATATTGTCAGCTAAGAATATTTTAACATTTCAGATCATTTCTGTCTCATGAAAATCTGGAAATTCTCGTACGTGCCTTCATAATTAGTCGGCAAGATTATTGCAATTCTTTTGTTTTCTATATGTGAAAATAGAAACAGAACATGTGGCTCTAGCCGCCGCCATCTTGGCTCTCGGCTAATCCTAAAAATCAGCAAAGACACGGATCATCTGCAAACCTGAGACGGGCACTACTCTTTGTAGAGTTAGAGCTTTTATCTCATTGTTATTGTTTGTATTTGTCATGGATTTGAGTCTCTTGTTCTGTACTTCCTGTATTTCTTGAGTTACTTTACTTCCCGCCTTTTCGTTTCCCGCCAATTTTGGTTATCTGTTCCAGCCTGATGAATTTCACCTGGGTCTTCTTGTCCTGTCTTGTGTTCCTTGTTTTCCTTTATCAGTAAGTAAGTTGAGTGTGTGGCAACCTCCCTGGCTGCGAAATTCACGCCTGACTTTGGGTCCACTTCTTGAGCTAAATGTGATTAGTACAAACCACTTTGTAACTCTTGTTTGAAGGTGCTACATAGATTATTATTATTACTACGTCTCACATGGCTATATACGCTAAAAGTATGTTCTTTAGAGTTCAACAAAAACAAGTAATCTAATCTGACTGTAGCAGAGTGGACGTGCAGGTATCAGGGTAAAAAGTTTAATACTAGATTAAACAGTATGTCCTAAGGCGTTCTGTCAAATGAAGGTGCACTTATAATTCAAAGAGAAGGCTGTACTGCAACAAATTATTGTGGTGTGTTGACTAATCCTGAGTTGGTTTTCATCCAGATTGTAGAGCCACCGGTGCTGGAGTTTGTATCTACTCATCCAGATTAGGGCCTTCCTTGAACTATGGCTAATGCCTTTCTCGTAAAGTCTAATACAGTCACAACATAGGTGTTGAACAAATGTTACAAAAAGTTGAATGGTTTGCAGCTCATAAGGTCGAGGTTTGATGCATGTGTATGCATATATTTTCATGACCGGTACATCAGGGTACATCCTTACATCTGGAAGTTGGTATTTATGTCTCATCCTCGTCGTTCTGAATCCTGCAGAAGACCGTAATTGGAAGAAACTATAAAGCAGTGTAGTCACACAAAGATGTCTTCAATATACAGTCCATTCATTGTATGAATTCCTTGTATATTGTTGCATATTGTCCTTTATCTCTGTGTCCAAGAAGCCTAAGCCCAAACAATGTGTCCGAGCATACGGACGGTGTATTAAAAGGTCAAAGGGTAGACAAAGTAGCAGCTGGCTTTGAGAAAAGCTTTCCTTTAAAGATCAGTATACTGTCATCATCAGAATTACCACGTTACACTAATGTTGTTAGCAAGAGAAAACAATTCACACCAGTAACGCCTGGTTAGAGTAAATGAGATCGTTTATCTCATCAACTATATCTGCACTGTTTTGATTTGGTTAACAAAGCTGCGTACGTTCATCTACTTCATACAGTTTGAGCTGAGTATGTAGTCTCTCCGATTTTATGATCCTGGTTCTTTTTTATTCGTGTTTGTACCTAATCCAAAGATACGAGGGAGCACCGTAAACAAAACAAACATGGACGTCACCCACACATTTCTGAGGGCCTGTTGTGAAGCTTAGAGTGTGCTGGCTCTGGCCGCAGCCAACTTGGCAGTCCTGCCTCTGACGCCTCACCGCTAATCTATGGACCTGAGGCGGGCTGAATGACACCTGGATGCTGAAGCAAGCTTTGAGATTGACTTGTTTTTGGAGTCAGCCTCGTGTGAAGTTTGCTAACTAGGGACAACACAATTTGAACTTGTGCTTTGTCATGTAACCGCTGTGAGGAAAAGATCTACAAGTACAGGTCTAAATTGAAAACTTGGAGAGGTTGTAAAATAAGACAAATTGTCTTGTTTGTGGGGAGAAGTGTATAAAAGTAAGGAGAGTTGATGCAGGCACAAGGGGAGGCTGTATTCAGACCAAGTTGGGGGGATAATGTGGTTGTTTTTATTTGTGCTAAACGTACCCACTCAGAAAACATTTTAAACATTTTATTTGTCGTTGCTTTCACAACGTGCTGCCTCAGTCTCATTCACTGCCTATGTCACTGGACCACTGCTCTCCCTCCTTCTGTATCTTAAACCATCGGACACAAACCAAAAGGAAACCTCATTGTGTCTAAGTTCTTCTTCTGTGACTGTAAATGCAACCAATGCAGAAGTGCCAAAAACTGTAATTCCTCAAGTGGCCACTTGAGGCTGGATACAATCCAGAGAATCCACGGATGACCCACGTCTTTGCCAGTGCCACGTATTTCGGCTTCAAAACGGCTCTTCAGAAACCCACGAGTGACGTCACTCATGCTCTGTCCATTCTTTATACTGTCATTCGTGTTCGTGTCACTACTATTGGGTACATAAGTGAACGTGTGACCGGATTGGATGTCGTTTATCGCCACAGTGCCGGATCCGGACCACGTTGTGGTCGCACAGTTAGGAACAGTACAGCTTAACAAGCAGAAAATAAATGGTTACTTATTAGCCTCCTTAACCCAGATTTACCTGTCTGCCTTAGAAAGATTGAACTAATGTCATTTCCGTTATAAGTCCACTTCTATAAATGTATCTAATGTCGTCATTAGTACTATAGAACAGTCTCCATATTGGTATTGGAGTTGACCTGTTTCTATTTAAGGGTGGTCTGTTCAGGCCTTGACCCTCCTTTAATAAGATTAGCTCCACCAAGTGCTGCAGCTTGACACAAATTCGCAGTAAGGTGATGTCTTGGTCTGGGTTGCACTCCTTTACCTTACTCTCTTTTTTCTGAGATACTGTTTTGTGCTTTGTCAAAGACGTGAAGCAGATACACTGGAACTAGTCGAAGCAATTTCATCACCACCTGCCGAAAGTGTGACAACCACGGTCCTGGGTACTGTCTCTTACAACAAACGGAAATGAAAATGTACATGATATAAGTCATAACTTGTATCTTATCCTTAACAGGCCTTATTTTGTTCATGTCTGTTTAATTAGTCGTAGAATAAAGTTGCTGTTTTTTCTTTTTTTTTTTAAAAAGAGATTGTTGAACATGAAATATTCACGATGCAGACGCAGTTTTTTGCTTTTATTGTACACTCCTTAGATGAAGAACATAAGTTGAATAATCTTCAAGTAAAATTTTAATTTATTTTTCATACTTTGTTATTTAACAACCTTTTCCACTTAAATTCAAACAAACAGCCAACACGGCTTCCACGCTTTCAACTGAATATAACTTTAACGTCATTAAAATGAATGACTCTGACTCTGGATTGTAAGATGATTAAATAATTATTGTTTTAAAGCACACTGGCTAAGAGACGTGTTTAATGGTTGCTCCATCTTCGAGCTCTGACGAGTTTATTACACACGGAGTCTAATCTGCTTCTCTGGCTAATTTGAGCCCCGAGGAAATAAACCCCCACCTAAAGCTACTTCATAAGCCTCTCTCACATCCGTTGATGTCACACATACATCACAGGCAGTCACACAGGACAGCGAGTTCAAAATGCCTCATTCAGGGGTCTTCAACCAGGGGTCTGTGACCCCTAGGCGGTCTGCAAAGGTACTGCAGAGGGTCTGCCAGTTTTTGTCATAATAATTGACGATTTTCACCAAAATAATTTGTGAGAACTGATTTTTTTTTTTAAATGACCTGGCATCCTGAAGCTAAATGTTTCTGAAGACATTTATAGACAGAATAAGACAATAGTTCAATGGTGCAGAGTGCAAAGGATGCTAAAATAAAAATATATACAGTATGAGATGCTGTTATTTGTTTACAGACTGAATAAATAACTTACAGTGGATGTTTGAGACGCAGAGTTTGTCTGTGTTAACTGTTCATATGTTGTTTTATCAATCACAGTGTCGTACTGTTAGTGCAGGTGTTGTGTTGGACTGCATTATGTTGACAGGTGTGTCTAACCCAACGTTAGCCACTCAACAAGTGTATGGCTCAACGCGATCCTGCAGTTTTCTTACACTTTAAGGTCAAAGGACTTTTAGTGACGATGTTCACATTTTCGACAGAGAAGACAGGCGGTTTGAAAGAGGAGTGAAGGAGGAAACCATGCTGCAACCAACCATCCCCGTGCTGTGCATCCATTTCCAAGAGACTAAGCAGCAGTTTGTCTACACTCGTCCACTGCGGAGCTCAGGTGACCTGAACAACTCCTGTTCACACCTGTTCACCTCGTCTGACTCTAACTCTAGTGAGCACTAATGAATTAAGTGGAGGGGAATCCAAATGTAATGGTTATATGACTCCAAACACCCATTGTAGTAACACCCTGCATTATTGTGTATACTTGTTCCTCATTCAAATGTGAACATTTAGAGTTAAAATGGTGGCGTACTGTATCACCCCATCGTGTTTACATTGTTTACATCTGTTCATAGCTGTGGCTCTGAGACAAACCCGACGTGGAAACCTACTTCATACAATGCTAATCACACCTGCTAATCCCCGATTAATGGACATGTAGGTCATATTTATGTTTACAACTGCTTTCCGCTCTATTCAACTATTCAGTGTGAAACAATGTCACATTAATTTTGTCTATAAAATGTAACAGCTCAGGTTGTTCTGTTATCTTGGGACACACATTAAAACACGTGAGCTTTAAAAAATAAAAATAGTATGTGTACATACGTCCACACCAGGAACAAACTGGTAAAGCAAGATAACCTGTTCAGCAGTCATAAATGATTTTTAGTGCTGTAGTCCATCTCAGATAGATAGACAGATGTTAAATAGATGTTGTTCAGTCCTACGGGGGAAAGGGAAGCCGAGAGCTGGTGGAAGGTGAGAAGGTTAATGTTATTAACAACAAAATTAATTAATTAAATTATTAACAAGAGCTGTTTGCTATTCAAACTTCCCAAATTGAAATCTTTGCTATTATGTGTCAAGATGATTAGACTGTATCAATAGCTTAAAGCGCTAAACAGCTCATAACTGGAAGCCTATACACAAGGGAGAATCTCAACGGGTAGGATGGACCCTCAGGATGTAGGCCACGGCTGTCCACTTCACTAGCCGGCACTAATTACTAAAGTAGACACAGGTAATGTGGTAATAAACACAGATTAAAGCAAGAAGTACAAGGTATCCTATTATGCAATAACAGCACACAGATTACAACTGAATTATGGCGAGTTACTAAACTAGATTTTGCAGTGATGCAAGAACAATCAAATGTTCATTTTAATTGTAAAGTACTATTAGGTGGACACTAGTTGATGCCGCTGGTATGAACGGTAACATGAACAACTAACATCCTTTAAAGTCTTGGGAGCCAATGTCATGCTAGAACTGGAGCTGGGTAAGCATTTAAAGTATTTAGGACATTTTCGGGAAAACTGTAGACCTCTAAGGTCATTGATAAAATAAAAAAAAAAGACTGGGAGAAGACGCTGCCCCCTTTATTTTAATAATAAAACGTTTTGTTCTCTCGTTGTATATTGGACTAGACTAGCTTTTGGGAATCAATCATCAGATCAATATAATTCATTATAGTCACACATGGTCAAAGTTCACTCTTGTTAAAGAATATTTAGTGGTTAACTGACATGTCCTGTCCTGATGGGACCTCTATCATTAGTGGATATGTGATGGATGTGTTAAGTCGTAAAAACTAAAAAGGCGCTTGACATAAATCTTTTAACTCTTAAGATCACCTAATTTCTGTTTAGATTATCATCCTGTTCTTTAGACTGAGGTCAAAGTGTCTTAACCTGAAGACGTTATTCTGATCTGCTTGGTTGAGTGAGCGGTCAAACTGTGAAACGCGGTCACAGGGGGCTAGAGTCTATCCCAGGTGACTTAGGGTGAGAGGCGGGTACACAGCGGACAGGTTGGCAGCTTATCACAGGGACAGAGACAGACAAGTATTCACAATTACTTGTCAAAGTGAAAATAACTGCTTGATTGCTTATGTATTCACATGCCCCCAATCAACATTTAATAGCCTTGTGTCTATGCGAACGGGATGAGTCGACTTCATCAACGCAGAGCAGCATTGTGGTCCTCCATCCATGACAGACAGTTGTGGTGCAGAGCAAAGTTTGCTGGTTCAGGAGGTATGGCTACTGGTTGCTTCTTCTGTGTCAATGTCAATAAGTAATTTTGAGCACTGGTTCATACTGCAAGTAAGTGATGATGATGATGATGATTTGTTTTTTTAGCTATGCCAGCAGCTCACCTTCTACATGGTCACCATGCTTGTTGCACGAGCTGCTCTGATCCCCCAGGGTGTGTGGGAGGGATCATCCAGGACTGCCGCGGTGTCCTCTAGTGGTGATGCAGAGGCTGTGCAGACTGTGGACTCCTTTCTTGACATCATCAGGTATTAAAATGATTCACAGAAACGTGATACCTTCAAATGTGGTGGAAGCTTAACTCAGAAAGGCGTTTATTTTTATCCGGTCGCTCTTTCATACTGACAGCTTATTCTTTTCAAACTGTGTATTCCAGGAGTGTTTCTACAGACTAAAGACTCTTTGTGCAAACACTGAGATTCCTCTTTTTTATTATTATTCCTGCATGATAGGAAGGATCTTCTGGACCAAGAGGCAAGAAGTTGAATAACACACAACAGACAACAAGTTGATCTTCAGTTAAAGGTTTAATATCAGCGCTAAAGAGACAATCTTGCTCAACACAGGAAGATACAGCCTGAGTAAATGTTTAGCAAACATATCTGGAAACCCTTTACATTTCACTGGACATCCTCCATTTTTACCTCTTCTCAACATTTAGGTCCTGTTCTGAACCTGATCGATTACTCATCCTATTGATTGAATTGACTGAATGATTGCTAGGTGATCATTGTTGTGTTTCGTCTGTCTCTTGCTGCATTGTGAGGAATCTGCTGTAGCACCCGGACACGACGGACCTCCTCAGGACTCTGTAAAGAAAAGGAAGGAGTGGAAGAAATAGGACAAAAAAAAAAAAAAAAGAGGGTAGTTGGGTATTTATAGGAATGTCAGAAATGGCACTGTTGAGGTGTGGTCCTGCTCCTGAAACTCGCATCTCTGTTATCTTGTGCGAACATACTAAAATATGGACACACGCACTGACTCATTCTGCACTGAGCCTCCAAACTCTGCCAGTAAACACATAAACAGCGGGCTGTTTGATTAACGAAAACGTAGCTGTGTGCAAATGTGTGTTTGTGTGTGTGGCAGGGGGACTGTGTACACACGGGCCCAGCTTTTCAATAGAGGTGCTGTCAGATGGCCAACACTGTGTAACCATGTAACGTCAGCAGACGAGTCTTTGAGAAAAGAGACATATATTGCACAACTGAACATATACAGTGAGGGTAATGTAGGAGTCGGGTAACATCTGCTGTGCTGCAGTGTGTTTCCTCTCTGTTCATTCAGTACTGAGAGGCCAAAAACAGAAAACTACAAATAATATGACAAATAAATGACAGAAACACCTTCCCTCACGGCTAACGCCGTCTGTTCCTGTATACCTTCCCTTCTTTCCACTTTACATTTCCCTCATCCTGTCAGTTACTGCGTACAGCTGCAGTGAATGACAAGTGCTCATTTGCACTTTGAAAAAACATAAAATATTAAAGGTATGTTTACGATGAAAGGGGAAGGCAATTCTTCTCTCCCTCACAACCGCATTATTAATTCATACTGTTAAAACGACTTTCCACGAATTAATGGAGACAATGCATGGCCTCACAATTGCTTTTGGAAATAAAGGGGGCGTCGACGCTGTCAAGTGATGCATTATGGTGGTACTGAGTGGGTCTTATCTATAGAAAGCATGCTGTTACCTTTAAAAGTAACCTCAGACCACAGACAAGAAACCACACAAATTAATTTCTAATACTTTAATAACATAATCTGACTGTCTGTTTGAGCCACACGGGCGACCTTTTCATTCTGATTAAATTTAAACTGATTTTAATATTTCAGCATTTTAAATCTTTAAAAACAGAAAAGTTGCTCTTAATATTTGTGTTTTTTAACATTTCTCCACATGAGCGGTGTGCAGGGAGCAAGCAGAGACTCCAAAAGGTTGTTTGTGATGCACACTCTGCAGTGACTGGACGCTCTGTTGTCGGCTGTGTTTCCTTTATCAAATCCAATAAAAGGTGACAGCCAGGTGAAGAACAGTGCTGCTACACCGCTGTCCTGGTTTGTAATTTATATTTAATCTGTGCAGTGTGTTGCTTCTGTTGTTTGGAGCAGAGAGCTCAGCAGTGATGAGGAATGAACTGTGACCTCCAGCATCATGAGGTCAATCACAAATTATCATAGAAATCAATTATTCTGACACTATCACACATTTGATTTGTGCTCATGAGACTCTGCACACTCGAACACTTCAGGTTTGTCCTGCTGTGTCTCAGATTTTTTAATTCATCAAGATTTTTCCAGAAAAAGTTGTAAAAAACTATTTTTCCTAATTAAAACTAAGAGTCAGAATGTTAAATATGAGCTGCAGCCTTCCTTAAACGTTACCTTGAAGTTAAATAAACTGATTTATTGGATGAAATCAGATGAACTAATAACTGATCAATCACCCGACCCCACCTGGCGCACACACACAGCAGTATAGTTCCGTTAAGATGCGTAAAAAGTGAAGATTAAAGACAAAAACTCACCAGCTGCAAGACACACTGGCAGCAGTAACCTGAAGACCAGCCCGCACACCACCTCAGAGGCCATGGCTCCGGGCAGCCCGTGCTGAATCCAGGTAAAAGTAGCCGAGGATTGTCTCTCTAAGGTTTCTCTCGCATCCCAAACTCCTGCGCTCTGTCAAATCCCAGCTGACATCAAACTGGTGCGCTCCTCCAAACGGCCACATCAGCTCTCCCTGATGACACCTGGACTCCGGCGGTTATTCCACAGTGAGAGATCGCGCATTTACCGAGGCTCACCACAGCAGCAGGCATGTCACCGGTAAGTAATGTCACCATGATGGTTCAGTCGCTCCGATGCGTTAAAGTCATGTTGACGCTGCACAAACTGAGCGGCGGACTCAGGTGCGCAAAAATGCCGGAGAAAGGAGCCAACAAGTCCTCAAGTCCAATTAAAACACCACAAAGCGCATTAACGTGAAATGTTCAAAAATATCAAGGTCTAATTTCACCTCTTCACTGTGACGCTTGATGGGAGCGCTCAGAATAACCGGATAATTTACTCTTCCCGTTTGGTCTCCTTGGTGAAATTTGACTTTCTGACTTCTGGTGTGGATTGAACAGGACGCTACAGGACGAGCCCGTGATTGACACCTGACTCAGCCAATCAGAAGTCTTCGTGTGGTACCCGGTCCAGCCCCCTGTGATAATTGGAAGCAAGAGGTGGGACGCGGAGATGGAGGCAAATACCACAAGTATTAAAAGATAACGTGCCCCAAAATCCACCGCTTCTGTTTGATTTCACACGAATATTTTCTCGGGTTTTAATAATTTAGTCTGAATGTTTAAGTGGGCAGACATTAAGCGGGATCACTTCCAGGAAGGTTTGTAGAAATGTCAGGAGACTTTCACTGATCGTTGCATCTCTCCAGGTCTGCTGTCCAGCTGCTCATCAGAGAGAAACAGCGACACCTACCGGCAGGAAACCAGCACATCAAACAGGCCTGTCACATTTCTCCATGCAGGCAGGAAAAATGACTTTTACCACAATGTTTTCAGCTCTTGCAATAATTAAGAACATGGCAGTAAAAATATTTGATCAAAAACTCAACTTCAGCACTAACATACAGCACGATTAAAACAGATCAATCATGCACACTTTGATATGTTTAACGACTCTATTGACAAGAAAATGATCCACGCTGCCTCTGAAGTGCATTAGGCAGGAGGAAAAGCAAGGTATGATGGGAGTCATCATGGACCGAGCCAAATGACCCTCCTCGACCTCCACGTTTCAAACACAGGGCACATAAAGGTCCTGCTCGTGAAGAGATGAATCATCGCTTGGCCTAATCACCAAAACAGATTCAGTTTGTGGAAATAAGCAAAATAAACAGCTCAGTGCTGCTGAGGGAAAAGCTGACTTTTGGAGATCATCAACATGCTCGTTGCCAACCTCTGAAGCCCTGAAGCGTCACTTTTCCCTGGAAATCCAGAGCGACTGGATGCCGCGCTGCAGCAGTCGTGTGGGAGCAGTCGGAGAGTCACCCGTGAGGCCCTGAACTGCAGCCAGCCATAATCAATAACCAACCTCAAAACATGTCAGCCCTTGATTTGTTTCTGCTGTTTGAAGTCCGGACCTGCTGATCTAATCCCTCAGATGGATGTGAATCTTAAGTAACCTCTGTCTTTGATCCATTATTCATCGGAGAGAGGGAGTTATTCATATCCTCCCAAATGGGCCACAACAGTTATACAGAACACACAGTGAAGGTTCATGTCAGCTGATCCTGACTGACCTGCTGCACGTTAATGTCTGAATTATTAGAACATCAACAAGGAATCACTTGGGTTGATTTAGATCCATGTTCTTGTTTGTTGTAGCAGCATATACCATCAAATTAACATCAGTTCATTATCTCTCTAATAGCTGGTAAACTGTGAACAGTCTGAAGTATTCATGTGGATCTGCTGGAAATCTTTCTCTGTGTTACATTTGTTTTAATTTCACTGGAGATCTCACACTGCCAGTCTGCAGCAGCTTCTGTCAGGAAGAAAACAGAAGTGCAAATAAGATTAACGTCCAGGCAGCTTCAATATTGATCCACGAGTGAAATCCAAACTCTGTGTGTGTTTGTTCAATATTTACATGGATGGACTTTCCATGCACTCTAAAGGTGCCTCTGCTTAAGTGGGCTTTTTAGTGTCTTTCTGTGGTGGCTGCGGGCAGATTGTCTCTTCTGGAATTTAGACAGATAAACTGTAGATCGCTGCAGTCGTGTCAAGACTGCGCAGCTCCAGTTTGGATGATATGTTTTATTAACTTCTGGTTGGTTAAGTCTGAGAGCTTTGCACTCTGAAAACGATGATGGTTAAACATACAAATACATAGCAACACTTCAACATTTACAAGTTGTTGT
The DNA here is from genome assembly GCA_023373845.1 of Nibea coibor. Lineage (NCBI taxonomy): Eukaryota > Metazoa > Chordata > Actinopteri > Sciaenidae > Nibea > Nibea coibor. The sequence continues at coordinate 6,352,296 of CM041725.1, forward strand.
TTTGTTTTTTTATTTCAACTTCATGGTGGTGCTGGAGGATCAGTACCAGATTCAGCCCAGTCCATATGTTTCAACATGTAGAGACTATGAAGATTTAAAAATATTTTTAATGAAAGGTGATTTCTACCTAAATATGACTTGATCCCATTCTAGAGCTTCACAATATAAAGATCTGATCTCACAGGACAGCTTGGAATTCTTGTAAAGGACCATTACAACACGAAATGGCCATTTTCACCTGCCAAAAATTGATGGAAAGCATTTCCGCCTGCCATAAATTGATTGAAGGCCAAATACAGTAAATGAAAGGTGATTTCTACCTAAATATGACTTGATCCCATTCTACAGCTTCATAATATAAAGATCTGAGCTCACAGGATAGCTTGGAATTCTTGTAAAGGACCATTACAACACGAAATGGCCATTTTCACCTGCCAAAAATTGATGGAAGGCATTTCCGGCTGCCATAAATTGATTGAAGGCCAAATGCAGTAAATGAAAGGTGATTTCTACCTAAATATGACTTGATCCCATTCTAGAGCTTCATAATATAAAGATCTGATCTCACAGGATAGCTTGGAATTCTTGTAAAGGACCATTACAACACAAAATGGGCATTTTCACCTGCCAAAAATTGATGGAAGGCAGTTTCAGCTGCCATAAATTGATTGAAGGCCAAATACAGTAAATGAAACGTGATTTCTACCTAAATATGACTTGATCCCATTCTAGAGCTTCATAATATAAAGATCTGAGTTCACAGGATAGCTTGGAATTCTTGTAAAGGACCATTACAACACAAAATGGGCATTTTCCCCTGCTGAAAATTGATGGAAGGCATTTCCGCCTGCCATAAATTGATTGAAGGCCAAATACAGTAAATGAAAGGTGATTTCTACCTAAATATGACTTGATCCCATTCTAGAGCTTCATAATATAAAGAGCTGAGCTCACTGGATAGCTTGGAATTCTTGTAAAGGACCATTACAACACGAAATGGCCATTTTCCCCTACTGAAAATTGATGGAAGGCATTTCCGCCTGCCATAAATTGATTGAAGGCCAAATACAGTAAATGAAAGGTGATTTCTACCTAAATATGACTTGATCCCATTCTAGAGCTTCATAATATAAAGATCTGAGCTCACAGGATAGCTTGGAATTCTTGTAAAGGACCATTACAACACGAAATGGCCATTTTCACCTGTCAAAAATTGATGGAAGGCAGTTTCAGTTGCCATAAATTGATTGAAGGCCAAATGCAGTAAATGAAAGGTGATTTCTACCTAAATATGACTTGGTCTGATTCTAGAGCTTCATGATATAAAGATCTGATCTCACAGGATAGCTTGGAATTCTTGTAAAGGACCATTACAACACGAAATGGCCATTTTCACCTGTCAAAAATTGATGGAAGGCAGTTTCAGTTGCCATAAATTGATTGAAGGCCAAATGCAGTAAATGAAAGGTGATTTCTATATAAATATGACTTGATCCCATTCTAGAGCTTCATAATATAAAGATCTGAGCTCACAGGATAGCTTGGAATTCTTGTAAAGGACCATTACAACACGAAATGGCCATTTTCACCTGCCAAAAATTGATGGAAGGCATTTCCGGCTGCCATAAATTGATTGAAGGCCAAATACAGTAAATGAAAGGTGATTTCTACCTAAATATGACTTGATCCCATTCTAGAGCTTCATAATATAAAGATCTGAGCTCACAGGATAGCTTGGAATTCTTGTAAAGGACCATTACAACACGAAATGGCCATTTTCACCTGCTGAAAATTGATGGAAGGCATTTCCGCCTGCCATAAATTGATTGAAGGCCAAATACAGTAAATGAAAGGTGATTTCTACCTAAATATGACTTGGTCTGATTCTAGAGCTTCATAATATAAAGATCTGATCTCACAGGATAGCTTGGGATTCTTGTAAAGGACCATTACAACACGAAATGGCCATTTTCACCTGCCAAAAATTGATGGAAGGCAGTTTCAGCTGCCATAAATTGATTGAAGGCCAAATACAGTAAATGAAACGTGATTTCTACCTAAATATGACTTGATCCCATTCTAGAGCGTCATAATATAAAGATCTGAGCTCACAGGATAGCTTGGAATTCTTGTAAAGGACGATTACAACACGAAATGGGCATTTTCCCCTGCTGAAAATTGATGGAAGGCATTTCCGCCTGCCATAAATTGATTGAAAGCCAAATACAGTAAATGAAAGGTGATTTCTACCTAAATATGACTTGATCCCATTCTAGAGCGTCATAATATAAAGATCTGAGCTCACAGGATAGCTTGGAATTCTTGTAAAGGACCATTACAACACGAAATGGGCATTTTCCCCTGCTGAAAATTGATTGAAGGCATTTCCGGCTGCCATAAATTGATTGAAGGCCAAATACAGTAAATGAAAGGTGATTTCTACCTAAATATGACTTGATCCCATTCTAGAGCTTCATAATATAAAGATCTGAGCTCACAGGATAGCTTGGAATTCTTGTAAAGGACCATTACAACACAAAATGGGCATTTTCACCTGCCAAAAATTGATGGAAGGCAGTTTCAGCTGCCATAAATTGATTGAAGGCCAAATACAGTTAATGAAAGGTGATTTCTACCTAAATATGACTTGATCCCATTCTAGAGCGTCATAATATAAAGATCTGAGCTCACAGGATAGCTTGGAATTCTTGTAAAGGACCATTACAACACGAAATGGCCATTTTCCCCTGCTGAAAATTGATGGAAGGCATTTCCGCCTGCCATAAATTGATTGAAGGCCAAACACAGTAAATGAAAGGTGATTTCTACCTAAATATGACTTGATCCCATTCTAGAGCTTCATAATATAAAGATCTGAGCTCACAGGATAGCTTGGAATTCTTGTAAAGGACCATTACAACACGAAATGGCCATTTTCACCTGCCAAAAATTGATGGAAGGCAGTTTCAGCTGCCATAAATTGATTGAAGGCCAAATACAGTTAATGAAAGGTGATTTCTACCTAAATATGACTTGATCCCATTCTAGAGCTTCATAATATAAAGATCTGAGCTCACAGGATAGCTTGGAATTCTTGTAAAGGACCATTACAACACGAAATGGGCATTTTCCCCTGCTGAAAATTGATGGAAGGCATTTCCGCCTGCCATAAATTGATTGAAAGCCAAATACAGTAAATGAAAGGTGATTTCTACCTAAATATGACTTGGTCTGATTCTAGAGCTTCATAATATAAAGATCTGATCTCACAGGATAGCTTGGGATTCTTGTAAAGGACCATTACAACACGAAATGGCCATTTTTAACTGCCAAAAATTGATGGAAGGCAGTTTCAGTTGCCATAAATTGATTGAAGGCCAAATACAGTAAATGAAATGTGATTTCTACCTAAATATGACTTGATCCCATTCTAGAGCTTCATAATATAAAGATCTGAGCTCACAGGATAGCTTGGAATTCTTGTAAAGGACCATTACAACACGAAATGGCCATTTTCAACTGCCAAAAATTGATGGAAGGCAGTTTCAGCTGCCATAAATTGATTGAAGGCCAAATACAGTAAATGAAAGGTGATTTCTACCTAAATATGACTTGATCCCATTCTAGAGCTTCATAATATAAAGATCTGAGCTCACAGGATAGTTTGGAATTCTTGTAAAGGACCATTACAACACGAAATGGCCATTTTCCCCTGCTGAAAATTGATGGAAGGCATTTCCGCCTGCCATAAATTGATTGAAGGCCAAATACAGTAAATGAAAGGTGATTTCTACCTAAATATGACTTGATCCCATTCTAGAGCTTCATAATATAAAGAGCTGAGCTCACTGGATAGCTTGGAATTCTTGTAAAGGACCATTACAACACGAAATGGCCATTTTCACCTGTCAAAAATTGATGGAAGGCAGTTTCAGTTGCCATAAATTGATTGAAGGCCAAATGCAGTAAATGAAAGGTGATTTCTACCTAAATATGACTTGGTCTGATTCTAGAGCTTCATAATATAAAGATCTGATCTCACAGGATAGCTTGGAATTCTTGTAAAGGACCATTAGAACACGAAATGGCCATTTTCACCTGCCAAAAATTGATGGAAGGCATTTCCGGCTGCCATAAATTGATTGAAGGCCAAATACAGTAAATGAAAGGTGATTTCTACCTAAATATGACTTGATCCACAGGATAGCTTGGAATTCTTGTAAAGGACCATTACAACACGAAATGGCCATTTTCACCTGTCAAAAATTGATGGAAGGCAGTTTCAGCTGCCATAAATTGATTGAAGGCCAAATACAGTAAATGAAAGGTGATTTCTACCTAAATATGACTTTATCCCATTCTAGAGCTTCATAATATAAAGATCTGAGCTCACAGGATAGCTTGGAATTCTTGTAAAGGACCATTACAACACGAAATGGCCATTTTCACCTGCCAAAAATTGATGGAAGGCATTTCCGGCTGCCATAAATTGATTGAAGGCCAAATACAGTAAATGAAAGGTGATTTCTACCTCAATATGACTTGATCCCATTCTAGAGCTTCATAATATAAAGATCTGAGCTCACAGGATAGCTTGGAATTCTTGTAAAGGACCATTACAACACGAAATGGCCATTTTCAACTGCCAAAAATTGATGGAAGGCAGTTTCAGCTGCCATAAATTGATTGAAGGCCAAATACAGTAAATGAAAGGTGATTTCTACCTAAATATGACTTGATCCCATTCTAGAGCTTCATAATATAAAGATCTGAGCTCACAGGATAGTTTGGAATTCTTGTAAAGGACCATTACAACACGAAATGGCCATTTTCCCCTGCTGAAAATTGATGGAAGGCATTTCCGCCTGCCATAAATTGATTGAAGGCCAAATACAGTAAATGAAAGGTGATTTCTACCTAAATATGACTTGATCCCATTCTAGAGCTTCATAATATAAAGAGCTGAGCTCACTGGATAGCTTGGAATTCTTGTAAAGGACCATTACAACACGAAATGGCCATTTTCACCTGTCAAAAATTGATGGAAGGCAGTTTCAGTTGCCATAAATTGATTGAAGGCCAAATGCAGTAAATGAAAGGTGATTTCTACCTAAATATGACTTGGTCTGATTCTAGAGCTTCATAATATAAAGATCTGATCTCACAGGATAGCTTGGAATTCTTGTAAAGGACCATTAGAACACGAAATGGCCATTTTCACCTGCCAAAAATTGATGGAAGGCATTTCCGGCTGCCATAAATTGATTGAAGGCCAAATACAGTAAATGAAAGGTGATTTCTACCTAAATATGACTTGATCCCATTCTAGAGCTTCATAATATAAAGATCTGAGCTCACAGGATAGCTTGGAATTCTTGTAAAGGACCATTACAACACGAAATGGCCATTTTCACCTGCTGAAAATTGATGGAAGGCATTTCCGCCTGCCATAAATTGATTGAAGGCCAAATACAGTAAATGAAAGGTGATTTCTACCTAAATATGACTTGGTCTGATTCTAGAGCTTCATAATATAAAGATCTGATCTCACAGGATAGCTTGGGATTCTTGTAAAGGACCATTACAACACGAAATGGGCATTTTCACCTGCCAAAAATTGATGGAAGGCAGTTTCAGTTGCCAAAAATTGATTGAAGGCCAAATACAGTAAATGAAAGGTGATTTCTACCTAAATATGACTTGATCCCATTCTAGAGCTTCATAATATAAAGATCTGAGCTCACAGGATAGCTTGGAATTCTTGTAAAGGACCATTACAACACAAAATGGGCATTTTCACCTGCCAAAAATTGATGGAAGGCAGTTTCAGCTGCCATAAATTGATTGAAGGCCAAATACAGTTAATGAAAGGTGATTTCTACCTAAATATGACTTGATCCCATTCTAGAGCGTCATAATATAAAGATCTGAGCTCACAGGATAGCTTGGAATTCTTGTAAAGGACCATTACAACACGAAATGGCCATTTTCCCCTGCTGAAAATTGATGGAAGGCATTTCCGCCTGCCATAAATTGATTGAAGGCCAAATACAGTAAATGAAAGGTGATTTCTACCTAAATATGACTTGATCCCATTCTAGAGCTTCATAATATAAAGATCTGAGCTCACAGGATAGCTTGGAATTCTTGTAAAGGACCATTACAACACAAAATGGGCATTTTCACCTGCCAAAAATTGATGGAAGGCAGTTTCAGTTGCCAAAAATTGATTGAAGGCCAAATACAGTAAATGAAAGGTGATTTCTACCTAAATGTGACTTGATCCCATTCTAGAGCTTCATAATATAAAGATCTGAGCTCACAGGATAGCTTGGAATTCTTGTAAAGGACCATTACAACACGAAATGGCCATTTTCAACTGCCAAAAATTGATGGAAGGCAGTTTCAGCTGCCATAAATTGATTGAAGGCCAAATACAGTAAATGAAAGGTGATTTCTACCTAAATATGACTTGATCCCATTCTAGAGCTTCATAATATAAAGATCTGAGCTCACAGGATAGTTTGGAATTCTTGTAAAGGACCATTACAACACGAAATGGCCATTTTCCCCTGCTGAAAATTGATGGAAGGCATTTCCGCCTGCCATAAATTGATTGAAGGCCAAATACAGTAAATGAAAGGTGATTTCTACCTAAATATGACTTGATCCCATTCTAGAGCTTCATAATATAAAGAGCTGAGCTCACTGGATAGCTTGGAATTCTTGTAAAGGACCATTACAACACGAAATGGCCATTTTCACCTGTCAAAAATTGATGGAAGGCAGTTTCAGTTGCCATAAATTGATTGAAGGCCAAATGCAGTAAATGAAAGGTGATTTCTACCTAAATATGACTTGGTCTGATTCTAGAGCTTCATAATATAAAGATCTGATCTCACAGGATAGCTTGGAATTCTTGTAAAGGACCATTAGAACACGAAATGGCCATTTTCACCTGCCAAAAATTGATGGAAGGCATTTCCGGCTGCCATAAATTGATTGAAGGCCAAATACAGTAAATGAAAGGTGATTTCTACCTAAATATGACTTGATCCACAGGATAGCTTGGAATTCTTGTAAAGGACCATTACAACACGAAATGGCCATTTTCACCTGTCAAAAATTGATGGAAGGCAGTTTCAGCTGCCATAAATTGATTGAAGGCCAAATACAGTAAATGAAAGGTGATTTCTACCTAAATATGACTTTATCCCATTCTAGAGCTTCATAATATAAAGATCTGAGCTCACAGGATAGCTTGGAATTCTTGTAAAGGACCATTACAACACGAAATGGCCATTTTCACCTGCCAAAAATTGATGGAAGGCATTTCCGGCTGCCATAAATTGATTGAAGGCCAAATACAGTAAATGAAAGGTGATTTCTACCTCAATATGACTTGATCCCATTCTAGAGCTTCATAATATAAAGATCTGAGCTCACAGGATAGCTTGGAATTCTTGTAAAGGACCATTACAACACGAAATGGCCATTTTCAACTGCCAAAAATTGATGGAAGGCAGTTTCAGCTGCCATAAATTGATTGAAGGCCAAATACAGTAAATGAAAGGTGATTTCTACCTAAATATGACTTGATCCCATTCTAGAGCTTCATAATATAAAGATCTGAGCTCACAGGATAGTTTGGAATTCTTGTAAAGGACCATTACAACACGAAATGGCCATTTTCCCCTGCTGAAAATTGATGGAAGGCATTTCCGCCTGCCATAAATTGATTGAAGGCCAAATACAGTAAATGAAAGGTGATTTCTACCTAAATATGACTTGATCCCATTCTAGAGCTTCATAATATAAAGAGCTGAGCTCACTGGATAGCTTGGAATTCTTGTAAAGGACCATTACAACACGAAATGGCCATTTTCACCTGTCAAAAATTGATGGAAGGCAGTTTCAGTTTGCCATAAATTGATTGAAGGCCAAATGCAGTAAATGAAAGGTGATTTCTACCTAAATATGACTTGGTCTGATTCTAGAGCTTCATAATATAAAGATCTGATCTCACAGGATAGCTTGGAATTCTTGTAAAGGACCATTAGAACACGAAATGGCCATTTTCACCTGCCAAAAATTGATGGAAGGCATTTCCGGCTGCCATAAATTGATTGAAGGCCAAATACAGTAAATGAAAGGTGATTTCTACCTAAATATGACTTGATCCCATTCTAGAGCTTCATAATATAAAGATCTGAGCTCACAGGATAGCTTGGAATTCTTGTAAAGGACCATTACAACACGAAATGGCCATTTTCACCTGCTGAAAATTGATGGAAGGCATTTCCGCCTGCCATAAATTGATTGAAGGCCAAATACAGTAAATGAAAGGTGATTTCTACCTAAATATGACTTGGTCTGATTCTAGAGCTTCATAATATAAAGATCTGATCTCACAGGATAGCTTGGGATTCTTGTAAAGGACCATTACAACACGAAATGGGCATTTTCACCTGCCAAAAATTGATGGAAGGCAGTTTCAGTTGCCAAAAATTGATTGAAGGCCAAATACAGTAAATGAAAGGTGATTTCTACCTAAATATGACTTGATCCCATTCTAGAGCTTCATAATATAAAGATCTGAGCTCACAGGATAGCTTGGAATTCTTGTAAAGGACCATTACAACACAAAATGGGCATTTTCACCTGCCAAAAATTGATGGAAGGCAGTTTCAGCTGCCATAAAATTGATTGAAGGCCAAATACAGTTAATGAAAGGTGATTTCTACCTAAATATGACTTGATCCCATTCTAGAGCGTCATAATATAAAGATCTGAGCTCACAGGATAGCTTGGAATTCTTGTAAAGGACCATTACAACACGAAATGGCCATTTTCCCCTGCTGAAAATTGATGGAAGGCATTTCCGCCTGCCATAAATTGATTGAAGGCCAAATACAGTAAATGAAAGGTGATTCTACCTAAATATGACTTGATCCCATTCTAGAGCTTCATAATATAAAGATCTGAGCTCACAGGATAGCTTGGAATTCTGTAAAGGACCATTACAACACAAAATGGGCATTTTCACCTGCCAAAAATTGATGGAAGGCAGTTTCAGTTGCCAAAAATTGATTGAAGGCCAAATACAGTAAATGAAAGGTGATTTCTACCTAAATGTGACTTGATCCCATTCTAGAGCTTCATAATATAAAGATCTGAGCTCACAGGATAGCTTGGAATTCTTGTAAAGGACCATTACAACACGAAATGGCCATTTTCACCTGCTGAAAATTGATGGAAGGCATTTCCGCCTGCCATAAATTGATTGAAGGCCAAACACAGTAAATGAAAGGTGATTTCTACCTAAATATGACTTGATCCCATTCTAGAGCTTCATAATATAAAGATCTGAGCTCACAGGATAGCTTGGAATTCTTGTAAAGGACCATTACAACACGAAATGGCCATTTTCACCTGCCAAAAATTGATGGAAGGCAGTTTCAGCTGCCATAAATTGATTGAAGGCCAAATACAGTAAATGAAAGGTGATTTCTACCTAAATATGACTTGATCCCATTCTAGAGCGTCATAATATAAAGATATGAGCTCACAGGATAGCTTGGAATTCTTGTAAAGGACCATTACAACACGAAATGGGCATTTTCCCCTGCTGAAAATTGATGGAAGGCATTTCCGCCTGCCATAAATTGATTGAAAGCCAAATACAGTAAATGAAAGGTGATTTTTACCTAAATATGACTTGGTCTGATTCTAGAGCTTCATAATATAAACATCTGATCTCACAGGATAGCTTGGGATTCTTGTAAAGTACCATTACAACACGAAATGGCCATTTTTAACTGCCAAAAATTGATGGAAGGCAGTTTCAGTTGCCATAAATTGATTGAAGGCCAAATACAGTAAATGAAAGGTGATTTCTACCTAAATATGACTTGATCCCATTCTAGAGCTTCATAATATAAAAGATCTGAGCTCACAGGATAGCTTGGAATTCTTGTAAAGGACCATTACAACACGAAATGGCCATTTTCACCTGTCAAAAATTGATGGAAGGCAGTTTCAGCTGCCATAAATTGATTGAAGGCCAAATACAGTAAATGAAAGGTGATTTCTACCTAAATATGACTTTATCCCATTCTAGAGCTTCATAATATAAAGATCTGAGCTCACAGGATAGCTTGGAATTCTTGTAAAGGACCATTACAACACGAAATGGCCATTTTCACCTGTCAAAAATTGATGGAAGGCAGTTTCAGTTGCCATAAATTGATTGAAGGCCAAATACAGTAAATGAAAGGTGATTTCTACCTAAATATGACTTGGTCTGATTCTAGAGCTTCATAATATAAAGATCTGAGCTCACAGGATAGCTTGGAATTCTTGTAAAGGACCATTACAACACGAAATGGCCATTTTCACCTGCCAAAAATTGATGGAAGGCATTTCCGGCTGCCATAAATTGATTGAAGGCCAAATACAGTAAATGAAAGGTGATTTCTACCTCAATATGACTTGATCCCATTCTAGAGCTTCATAATATAAAGATCTGAGCTCACAGGATAGCTTGGAATTCTTGTAAAGGACCATTACAACACGAAATGGCCATTTTCAACTGCCAAAAATTGATGGAAGGCAGTTTCAGCTGCCATAAATTGATTGAAGGCCAAATACAGTAAATGAAAGGTGATTTCTACCTAAATATGACTTGATCCCATTCTAGAGCTTCATAATATAAAGATCTGAGCTCACAGGATAGTTTGGAATTCTTGTAAAGGACCATTACAACACGAATGGCCATTTTCCCCTGCTGAAAATTGATGGAAGGCATTTCCGCCTGCCATAAATTGATTGAAGGCCAAATACAGTAAATGAAAGGTGATTTCTACCTAAATATGACTTGATCCCATTCTAGAGCTTCATAATATAAAGAGCTGAGCTCACAGGATAGCTTGGAATTCTTGTAAAGGACCATTACAACACGAAATGGGCATTTTCCCCTGCTGAAAATTGATGGAAGGCATTTCCGCCTGCCATAAATTGATTGAAGGCCAAACACAGTAATGAAAGGTGATTTCTACCTAAATATGACTTGATCCATTCTAGAGCTTCATAATATAAAGATCTGAGCTCACAGATAGCTTGGAATTCTTGTAAAGGACCATTACAACACGAAATGGCCATTTTCACCTGCCAAAAATTGATGGAAGGCAGTTTCAGCTGCCATAAATTGATTGAAGGCCAAATACAGTTAATGAAAGGTGATTTCTACCTAAATATGACTTGATCCCATTCTAGAGCGTCATAATATAAAGATCTGAGCTCACAGGATAGCTTGGAATTCTTGTAAAGGACCATTACAACACGAAATGGGCATTTTCCCCTGCTGAAAATTGATGGAAGGCATTTCCGCCTGCCATAAATTGATTGAAAGCCAAATACAGTAAATGCAAAGGTGATTTTTACCTAAATATGACTTGGTCTGATTCTAGAGCTTCATAATATAAAGATCTGATCTCACAGGATAGCTTGGGATTCTTGTAAAGGACCATTACAACACGAAATGGCCATTTTTAACTGCCAAAAATTGATGGAAGGCAGTTTCAGTTGCCATAAATTGATTGAAGGCCAAATGCAGTAAATGAAATGTGATTTCTACCTAAATATGACTTGATCCCATTCTAGAGCTTCATAATATAAAGATCTGAGCTCACAGGATAGCTTGGAATTCTTGTAAAGGACCATTACAACACGAAATGGCCATTTTCACCTGTCAAAAATTGATGGAAGGCAGTTTCAGCTGCCATAAATTGATTGAAGGCCAAATACAGTAAATGAAAGGTGATTTCTACCTAAATATGACTTGATCCCATTCTAGAGCTTCATAATATAAAGATCTGAGCTCACAGGATAGCTTGGAATTCTTGTAAAGGACCATTACAACACGAAATGGCCATTTTCACCTGTCAAAAATTGATGGAAGGCAGTTTCAGTTGCCATAAATTGATTGAAGGCCAAATACAGTAAATGAAAGGTGATTTCTACCTAAATATGACTTGGTCTGATTCTAGAGCTTCATAATATAAAGATCTGAGCTCACAGGATAGCTTGGAATTCTTGTAAAGGACCATTACAACACGAAATGGCCATTTTCACCTGCCAAAAATTGATGGAAGGCATTTCCGGCTGCCATAAATTGATTGAAGGCCAAATACAGTAAATGAAAGGTGATTCTACCTCAATATGACTTGATCCCATTCTAGAGCTTCATAATATAAAGATCTGAGCTCACAGGATAGCTTGGAATTCTTGTAAAGGACCATTACAACACAAAATGGGCATTTTCACCTGCCAAAAATTGATGGAAGGCAGTTTCAGTTGCCAAAAATTGATTGAAGGCCAAATACAGTAAATGAAAGGTGATTTCTACCTAAATGTGACTTGATCCCATTCTAGAGCTTCATAATATAAAGATCTGAGCTCACAGGATAGCTTGGAATTCTTGTAAAGGACCATTACAACACGAAATGGCCATTTTCACCTGCCAAAAATTGATGGAAGGCAGTTTCAGCTGCCATAAATTGATTGAAGGCCAAATACAGTTAATGAAAGGTGATTTCTACCTAAATATGACTTGATCCCATTCTAGAGCGTCATAATATAAAGATATGAGCTCACAGGATAGCTTGGAATTCTTGTAAAGGACCATTACAACACGAAATGGGCATTTTCCCCTGCTGAAAATTGATGGAAGGCATTTCCGCCTGCCATAAATTGATTGAAAGCCAAATACAGTAAATGAAAGGTGATTTCTACCTAAATGTGACTTGATCCCATTCTAGAGCTTCATAATATAAAGATCTGAGCTCACAGGATAGCTTGGAATTCTTGTAAAGGACCATTACAACACGAAATGGCCATTCTCACCTGTCAAAAATTGATGGAAGGCAGTTTCAGCTGCCATAAATTGATTGAAGGCCAAATACAGTAAATGAAAGGTGATTTCTACCTAAATATGACTTTATCCCATTCTAGAGCTTCATAATATAAAGATCTGAGCTCACAGGATAGCTTGGAATTCTTGTAAAGGACCATTACAACACGAAATGGCCATTTTCACCTGTCAAAAATTGATGGAAGGCAGTTTCAGTTGCCATAAATTGATTGAAGGCCAAATACAGTAAATGAAAGGTGATTTCTACCTAAATATGACTTGGTCTGATTCTAGAGCTTCATAATATAAAGATCTGAGCTCACAGGATAGCTTGGAATTCTTGTAAAGGACCATTACAACACGAAATGGCCATTTTCACCTGCCAAAAATTGATGGAAGGCATTTCCGGCTGCCATAAATTGATTGAAGGCCAAATACAGTAAATGAAAGGTGATTTCTACCTCAATATGACTTGATCCCATTCTAGAGCTTCATAATATAAAGATCTGAGCTCACAGGATAGCTTGGAATTCTTGTAAAGGACCATTACAACACGAAATGGCCATTTTCAACTGCCAAAAATTGATGGAAGGCAGTTTCAGCTGCCATAAATTGATTGAAGGCCAAATACAGTAAATGAAAGGTGATTTCTACCTAAATATGACTTGATCCCATTCTAGAGCTTCATAATATAAAGATCTGAGCTCACAGGATAGTTTGGAATTCTTGTAAAGGACCATTACAACACGAAATGGCCATTTTCCCCTGCTGAAAATTGATGGAAGGCATTTCCGCCTGCCATAAATTGATTGAAGGCCAAATACAGTAAATGAAAGGTGATTTCTACCTAAATATGACTTGATCCCATTCTAGAGCTTCATAATATAAAGAGCTGAGCTCACAGGATAGCTTGGAATTCTTGTAAAGGACCATTACAACACGAAATGGGCATTTTCCCCTGCTGAAAATTGATGGAAGGCATTTCCGCCTGCCATAAATTGATTGAAGGCCAAACACAGTAAATGAAAGGTGATTTCTACCTAAATATGACTTGATCCCATTCTAGAGCTTCATAATATAAAGATCTGAGCTCACAGGATAGCTTGGAATTCTTGTAAAGGACCATTACAACACGAAATGGCCATTTTCACCTGCCAAAAATTGATGGAAGGCAGTTTCAGCTGCCATAAATTGATTGAAGGCCAAATACAGTTAATGAAAGGTGATTTCTACCTAAATATGACTTGATCCCATTCTAGAGCGTCATAATATAAAGATCTGAGCTCACAGGATAGCTTGGAATTCTTGTAAAGGACCATTACAACACGAAATGGGCATTTTCCCCTGCTGAAAATTGATGGAAGGCATTTCCGCCTGCCATAAATTGATTGAAAGCCAAATACAGTAAATGAAAGGTGATTTTTACCTAAATATGACTTGGTCTGATTCTAGAGCTTCATAATATAAAGATCTGATCTCACAGGATAGCTTGGGATTCTTGTAAAGGACCATTACAACACGAAATGGCCATTTTTAACTGCCAAAAATTGATGGAAGGCAGTTTCAGTTGCCATAAATTGATTGAAGGCCAAATACAGTAAATGAAATGTGATTTCTACCTAAATATGACTTGATCCCATTCTAGAGCTTCATAATATAAAGATCTGAGCTCACAGGATAGCTTGGAATTCTTGTAAAGGACCATTACAACACGAAATGGCCATTTTCACCTGTCAAAAATTGATGGAAGGCAGTTTCAGCTGCCATAAATTGATTGAAGGCCAAATACAGTAAATGAAAGGTGATTTCTACCTAAATATGACTTTATCCCATTCTAGAGCTTCATAATATAAAGATCTGAGCTCACAGGATAGCTTGGAATTCTTGTAAAGGACCATTACAACACGAAATGGCCATTTTCACCTGTCAAAAATTGATGGAAGGCAGTTTCAGTTGCCATAAATTGATTGAAGGCCAAATACAGTAAATGAAAGGTGATTTCTACCTAAATATGACTTGGTCTGATTCTAGAGCTTCATAATATAAAGATCTGAGCTCACAGGATAGCTTGGAATTCTTGTAAAGGACCATTACAACACGAAATGGCCATTTTCACCTGCCAAAAATTGATGGAAGGCATTTCCGGCTGCCATAAATTGATTGAAGGCCAAATACAGTAAATGAAAGGTGATTTCTACCTCAATATGACTTGATCCCATTCTAGAGCTTCATAATATAAAGATCTGAGCTCACAGGATAGCTTGGAATTCTTGTAAAGGACCATTACAACACGAAATGGCCATTTTCAACTGCCAAAAATTGATGGAAGGCAGTTTCAGCTGCCATAAATTGATTGAAGGCCAAATACAGTAAATGAAAGGTGATTTCTACCTAAATATGACTTGATCCCATTCTAGAGCTTCATAATATAAAGATCTGAGCTCACAGGATAGTTTGGAATTCTTGTAAAGGACCATTACAACACGAAATGGCCATTTTCCCCTGCTGAAAATTGATGGAAGGCATTTCCGCCTGCCATAAATTGATTGAAGGCCAAATACAGTAAATGAAAGGTGATTTCTACCTAAATATGACTTGATCCCATTCTAGAGCTTCATAATATAAAGAGCTGAGCTCACTGGATAGCTTGGAATTCTTGTAAAGGACCATTACAACACGAAATGGCCATTTTCACCTGTCAAAAATTGATGGAAGGCAGTTTCAGTTGCCATAAATTGATTGAAGGCCAAATGCAGTAAATGAAAGGTGATTTCTACCTAAATATGACTTGGTCTGATTCTAGAGCTTCATAATATAAAGATCTGATCTCACAGGATAGCTTGGAATTCTTGTAAAGGACCATTACAACACGAAATGGCCATTTTCACCTGTCAAAAATTGATGGAAGGCAGTTTCAGTTGCCATAAATTGATTGAAGGCCAAATGCAGTAAATGAAAGGTGATTTCTATATAAATATGACTTGATCCCATTCTAGAGCTTCATAATATAAAGATCTGAGCTCACAGGATAGCTTGGAATTCTTGTAAAGGACCATTACAACACGAAATGGCCATTTTCACCTGCCAAAAATTGATGGAAGGCATTTCCGGCTGCCATAAATTGATTGAAGGCCAAATACAGTAAATGAAAGGTGATTTCTACCTAAATATGACTTGATCCCATTCTAGAGCTTCATAATATAAAGATCTGAGCTCACAGGATAGCTTGGAATTCTTGTAAAGGACCATTACAACACGAAATGGCCATTTTCACCTGCTGAAAATTGATGGAAGGCATTTCCGCCTGCCATAAATTGATTGAAGGCCAAATACAGTAAATGAAAGGTGATTTCTACCTAAATATGACTTGGTCTGATTCTAGAGCTTCATAATATAAAGATCTGATCTCACAGGATAGCTTGGGATTCTTGTAAAGGACCATTACAACACGAAATGGCCATTTTCACCTGCCAAAAATTGATGGAAGGCAGTTTCAGCTGCCATAAATTGATTGAAGGCCAAATACAGTAAATGAAACGTGATTTCTACCTAAATATGACTTGATCCCATTCTAGAGCGTCATAATATAAAGATCTGAGCTCACAGGATAGCTTGGAATTCTTGTAAAGGACGATTACAACACGAAATGGGCATTTTCCCCTGCTGAAAATTGATGGAAGGCATTTCCGCCTGCCATAAATTGATTGAAAGCCAAATACAGTAAATGAAAGGTGATTTCT
Source organism: Nibea coibor (assembly GCA_023373845.1). NCBI lineage: Eukaryota > Metazoa > Chordata > Actinopteri > Sciaenidae > Nibea > Nibea coibor. The sequence goes on from CM041725.1 coordinate 6,368,946, forward strand.
ACCTAAATATGACTTGATCCCATTCTAGAGCTTCATAATACAAAGATCTGAGCTCACAGGATAGCTTGGAATTCTTGTAAAGGACCATTACAACACGAAATGGCCATTTTCACCTGCCAAAAATTGATGGAAGGCATTTCCGGCTGCCATAAATTGATTGAAGGCCAAATGCAGTAAATGAAACGTGATTTCTACCTAAATATGACTTGATCCCATTCTAGAGCGTCATAATATAAAGATCTGAGCTCACAGGATAGCTTGGAATTCTTGTAAAGGACCATTACAACACGAAATGGGCATTTTCCCCTGCTGAAAATTGATTGAAGGCATTTCCGGCTGCCATAAATTGATTGAAGGCCAAATACAGTAAATGAAAGGTGATTTCTACCTAAATATGACTTGATCCCATTCTAGAGCTTCATAATATAAAGATCTGAGCTCACAGGATAGCTTGGAATTCTTGTAAAGGACCATTACAACACAAAATGGGCATTTTCACCTGCCAAAAATTGATGGAAGGCAGTTTCAGCTGCCATAAATTGATTGAAGGCCAAATACAGTTAATGAAAGGTGATTTCTACCTAAATATGACTTGATCCCATTCTAGAGCGTCATAATATAAAGATCTGAGCTCACAGGATAGCTTGGAATTCTTGTAAAGGACCATTACAACACGAAATGGCCATTTTCCCCTGCTGAAAATTGATGGAAGGCATTTCCGCCTGCCATAAATTGATTGAAGGCCAAATACAGTAAATGAAAGGTGATTTCTACCTAAATATGACTTGATCCCATTCTAGAGCTTCATAATATAAAGATCTGAGCTCACAGGATAGCTTGGAATTCTTGTAAAGGACCATTACAACACGAAATGGCCATTTTCACCTGCCAAAAATTGATGGAAGGCAGTTTCAGTTGCCAAAAATTGATTGAAGGCCAAATACAGTAAATGAAAGGTGATTTCTACCTAAATATGACTTGATCCCATTCTAGAGCTTCATAATATAAAGATCTGAGCTCACAGGATAGCTTGGAATTCTTGTAAAGGACCATTACAACACGAAATGGCCATTTTCACCTGCTGAAAATTGATGGAAGGCATTTCCGCCTGCCATAAATTGATTGAAGGCCAAATACAGTAAATGAAACGTGATTTCTACCTAAATATGACTTGATCCCATTCTAGAGCTTCATAATATAAAGAGCTGAGCTCACAGGATAGCTTGGAATTCTTGTAAAGGACCATTACAACACGAAATGGGCATTTTCCCCTGCTGAAAATTGATGGAAGGCATTTCCGCCTGCCATAAATTGATTGAAGGCCAAACACAGTAAATGAAAGGTGATTTCTACCTAAATATGACTTGATCCCATTCTAGAGCTTCATAATATAAAGATCTGAGCTCACAGGATAGCTTGGAATTCTTGTAAAGGACCATTACAACACGAAATGGCCATTTTCACCTGCCAAAAATTGATGGAAGGCAGTTTCAGCTGCCATAAATTGATTGAAGGCCAAATACAGTTAATGAAAGGTGATTTCTACCTAAATATGACTTGATCCCATTCTAGAGCGTCATAATATAAAGATCTGAGCTCACAGGATAGCTTGGAATTCTTGTAAAGGACCATTACAACACGAAATGGGCATTTTCCCCCTGCTGAAAATTGATGGAAGGCATTTCCGCCTGCCATAAATTGATTGAAAGCCAAATACAGTAAATGAAAGGTGATTTTTACCTAAATATGACTTGGTCTGATTCTAGACCTTCATAATATAAAGATCTGATCTCACAGGATAGCTTGGGATTCTTGTAAAGGACCATTACAACACGAAATGGCCATTTTTAACTGCCAAAAATTGATGGAAGGCAGTTTCAGTTGCCATAAATAGATTGAAGGCCAAATACAGTAAATGAAAGGTGATTTCTACCTAAATATGACTTGATCCCATTCTAGAGCTTCATAATATAAAGATCTGAGCTCACAGGATAGCTTGGAATTCTTGTAAAGGACCATTACAACACGAAATGGCCATTTTCACCTGTCAAAAATTGATGGAAGGCAGTTTCAGCTGCCATAAATTGATTGAAGGCCAAATACAGTAAATGAAAGGTGATTTCTACCTAAATATGACTTTATCCCATTCTAGAGCTTCATAATATAAAGATCTGAGCTCACAGGATAGCTTGGAATTCTTGTAAAGGACCATTACAACACGAAATGGCCATTTTCACCTGTCAAAAATTGATGGAAGGCAGTTTCAGTTGCCATAAATTGATTGAAGGCCAAATACAGTAAATGAAAGGTGATTTCTACCTAAATATGACTTGGTCTGATTCTAGAGCTTCATAATATAAAGATCTGAGCTCACAGGATAGCTTGGAATTCTTGTAAAGGACCATTACAACACGAAATGGCCATTTTCACCTGCTGAAAATTGATGGAAGGCATTTCCGGCTGCCATAAATTGATTGAAGGCCAAATACAGTAAATGAAAGGTGATTTCTACCTCAATATGACTTGATCCCATTCTAGAGCTTCATAATATAAAGATCTGAGCTCACAGGATAGCTTGGAATTCTTGTAAAGGACCATTACAACACGAAATGGCCATTTTCAACTGCCAAAAATTGATGGAAGGCAGTTTCAGCTGCCATAAATTGATTGAAGGCCAAATACAGTAAATGAAAGGTGATTTCTACCTAAATATGACTTGATCCCATTCTAGAGCTTCATAATATAAAGATCTGAGCTCACAGGATAGTTTGGAATTCTTGTAAAGGACCATTACAACACGAAATGGCCATTTTCCCCTGCTGAAAATTGATGGAAGGCATTTCCGCCTGCCATAAATTGATTGAAGGCCAAATACAGTAAATGAAAGGTGATTTCTACCTAAATATGACTTGATCCCATTCTAGAGCTTCATAATATAAAGAGCTGAGCTCACTGGATAGCTTGGAATTCTTGTAAAGGACCATTACAACACGAAATGGCCATTTTCCCCTGCTGAAAATTGATGGAAGGCATTTCCGCCTGCCATAAATTGATTGAAGGCCAAATACAGTAAATGAAAGGTGATTTCTACCTAAATATGACTTGATCCCATTCTAGAGCTTCATAATATAAAGATCTGAGCTCACCGGATAGCTTGGAATTCTTGTAAAGGACCATTACAACAAGAAATGGCCATTTTCACCTGTCAAAAATTGATGGAAGGCAGTTTCAGTTGCCATAAATTGATTGAAGGCCAAATGCAGTAAATGAAAGGTGATTTCTACCTAAATATGACTTGGTCTGATTCTAGAGCTTCATAATATAAAGATCTGATCTCACAGGATAGCTTGGGATTCTTGTAAAGGACCATTACAACACGAAATGGCCATTTTCACCTGCCAAAAATTGATGGAAGGCAGTTTCAGTTGCCATAAATTGATTGAAGGCCAAATACAGTAAATGAAAGGTGATTTCTACCTAAATATGACTTGATCCCATTCTAGAGCTTCATAATATAAAGATCTGAGCTCACAGGATAGCTTGGAATTCTTGTAAAGGACCATTACAACACGAAATGGCCATTTTCACCTGCCAAAAATTGATGGAAGGCATTTCCGGCTGCCATAAATTGATTGAAGGCCAAATACAGTAAATGAAAGGTGATTTCTACCTCAATATGACTTGATCCCATTCTAGAGCTTCATAATATAAAGATCTGAGCTCACAGGATAGCTTGGAATTCTTGTAAAGGACCATTACAACACGAAATGGCCATTTTCAACTGCCAAAAATTGATGGAAGGCAGTTTCAGTTGCCATAAATTGATTGAAGGCCAAATACAGTAAATGAAAGGTGATTTCTACCTAAATATGACTTGATCCCATTCTAGAGCTTCATGATATAAAGATCTGAGCTCACAGGATAGTTTGGAATTCTTGTAAAGGACCATTACAACACGAAATGGCCATTTTCCCCTGCTGAAAATTGATGGAAGGCATTTCCGCCTTCCATAAATTGATTGAAGGCCAAATACAGTAAATGAAACGTGATTTCTACCTAAATATGACTTGATCCCATTCTAGAGCTTCATAATATAAAGAGCTGAGCTCACAGGATAGCTTGGAATTCTTGTAAAGGACCATTACAACACGAAATGGGCATTTTCACCTGTCAAAAATTGATGGAAGGCAGTTTCAGTTGCCATAAATTGATTGAAGGCCAAATGCAGTAAATGAAAGGTGATTTCTACCTAAATATGACTTGGTCTGATTCTAGAGCTTCATAATATAAAGATCTGATCTCACAGGATAGCTTGGGATTCTTGTAAAGCACCATTACAACACGAAATGGCCATTTTCACCTGTCAAAAATTGATGGAAGGCAGTTTCAGTTGCCATAAATTGATTGAAGGCCAAATGCAGTAAATGAAAGGTGATTTCTATATAAATATGACTTGATCCCATTCTAGAGCTTCATAATATAAAGATCTGATCTCACAGGATAGCTTGGAATTCTTGTAAAGGACCATTACAACACGAAATGGCCATTTTCAACTGCCAAAAATTGATGGAAGGCAGTTTCAGTTGCCATAAATTGATTGAAGGCCAAATGCAGTAAATGAAAGGTGATTTCTACCTAAATATGACTTGGTCTGATTCTAGAGCTTCATAATATAAAGAGCTGAGCTCACCGGATAGCTTGGAATTCTTGTAAAGGACCATTACAACATGAAATGGCCATTTTCACCTGCCAAAAATTGATGGAAGGCAGTTTCAGTTGCCATAAATTGATTGAAGGCCAAATGCAGTAAATGAAAGGTGATTTCTACCTAAATATGACTTGGTCTGATTCTAGAGCTTCATAATATAAAGATCTGATCTCACAGGATAGCTTGGGATTCTTGTAAAGGACCATTACAACACGAAATGGCCATTTTCACCTGCCAAAAATTGATGGAAGGCATTTCCGCCTGCCATAAATTGATTGAAGGCAGTTTCAGTTGCCATAAATTGATTGAAGGCCAAATGCAGTAAATGAAAGGTGATTTCTACCTAAATATGACTTGGTCTGATTCTAGAGCTTCATAATATAAAGATCTGATCTCACAGGATAGCTTGGGATTCTTGTAAAGGACCATTACAACACGAAATGGCCATTTTCACCTGCCAAAAATTGATGGAAGGCATTTCCGCCTGCCATAAATTGATTGAAGGCCAAATACAGTAAATGAAAGGTGATTTCTACCTAAATATGACTTGATCCCATTCTAGAGCTTCATAATATAAAGATCTGAGCTCACCGGATAGCTTGGAATTCTTGTAAAGGACCATTACAACACGAAATGGCCATTTTCACCTGTCAAAAATTGATGGAAGGCAGTTTCAGTTGCCATAAATTGATTGAAGGCCAAATGCAGTAAATGAAAGGTGATTTCTACCTAAATATGACTTGATCCCATTCTAGAGCTTCATAATATAAAGATCTGAGCTCACAGGATAGCTTGGAATTCTTGTAAAGGACCATTACAACACGAAATGGCCATTTTCACCTGCTGAAAATTGATGGAAGGCATTTCCGCCTGCCATAAATTGATTGAAGGCCAAATACAGTAAATGAAAGGTGATTTCTACCTAAATATGACTTGGTCTGATTCTAGAGCTTCATAATATAAAGATCTGATCTCACAGGATAGCTTGGGATTCTTGTAAAGGACCATTACAACACGAAATGGCCATTTTCACCTGCCAAAAATTGATGGAAGGCAGTTTCAGCTGCCATAAATTGATTGAAGGCCAAATACAGTAAATGAAACGTGATTTCTACCTAAATATGACTTGATCCCATTCTAGAGCGTCATAATATAAAGATCTGAGCTCACAGGATAGCTTGGAATTCTTGTAAAGGACGATTACAACACGAAATGGGCATTTTCCCCTGCTGAAAATTGATGGAAGGCATTTCCGCCTGCCATAAATTGATTGAAAGCCAAATACAGTAAATGAAAGGTGATTTCTACCTAAACATGACTTGATCCCATTCTAGAGCTTCATAATATAAAGATCTGAGCTCACAGGATAGCTTGGAATTCTTGTAAAGGACCATTACAACACGAAATGGCCATTTTCAACTGCCAAAAATTGATGGAAGGCAGTTTCAGTTGCCATAAATTGATTGAAGGCCAAATACAGTAAATGAAAGGTGATTTCTACCTAAATATGACTTGATCCCATTCTAGAGCTTCATGATATAAAGATCTGAGCTCACAGGATAGTTTGGAATTCTTGTAAAGGACCATTACAACACGACATGGCCATTTTCCCCTGCTGAAAATTGATGGAAGGCATTTCCGCCTTCCATAAATTGATTGAAGGCCAAATACAGTAAATGAAACATGATTTCTACCTAAATATGACTTGATCCCATTCTAGAGCTTCATAATATAAAGAGCTGAGCTCACAGGATAGCTTGGAATTCTTGTAAAGGACCATTACAACACGAAATGGCCATTTTCACCTGCCAAAAATTGATGGAAGGCAGTTTCAGCTGCCATAAATTGATTGAAGGCCAAATACAGTAAATGAAAGGTGATTTCTACCTAAATATGACTTGATCCCATTCTAGAGCTTCATAATATAAAGAGCTGAGCTCACAGGATAGCTTGGAATTCTTGTAAAGGACCATTACAACACGAAATGGGCATTTTCCCCTGCTGAAAATTGATGGAAGGCATTTCCGCCTGCCATAAATTGATTGAAAGCCAAATACAGTAAATGAAAGGTGATTTCTACCTAAATATGACTTGATCCCATTCTAGAGCTTCATAATACAAAGATCTGAGCTCACAGGATAGCTTGGAATTCTTGTAAAGGACCATTACAACACGAAATGGCCATTTTTAACTGCCAAAAATTGATGGAATGCAGTTTCAGTTGCCATAAATTGATTGAAGGCCAAATACAGTAAATGAAACGTGATTTCTACCTAAATATGACTTGGTCTGATTCTAGAGCTTCATAATATAAAGATCTGATCTCACAGGATAGCTTGGAATTCTTGTAAAGGACCATTACAACACAAAATGGCCATTTTCACCTGTCAAAAATTGATGGAAGGCAGTTTCAGTTGCCATAAATTGATTGAAGGCCAAATGCAGTAAATGAAAGGTGATTTCTATATAAATATGACTTGATCCCATTCTAGAGCTTCATAATATAAAGATCTGATCTCACAGGATAGCTTGGAATTCTTGTAAAGGACCATTACAACACGAAATGGCCATTTTCACCTGTCAAAAATTGATGGAAGGCAGTTTCAGTTGCCATAAATTGATTGAAGGCCAAATGCAGTAAATGAAAGGTGATTTCTACCTAAATATGACTTGGTCTGATTCTAGAGCTTCATAATATAAAGATCTGATCTCACAGGATAGCTTGGAATTCTTGTAAAGGACCATTACAACACGAAATGGCCATTTTCAACTGCCAAAAATTGATGGAAGGCAGTTTCAGTTGCCATAAATTGGTTGAAGGCCAAATGCAGTAAATGAAAGGTGATTTCTACCTAAATATGACTTGATCCCATTCTAGAGCTTCATAATATAAAGATCTGATATCACAGGATAGCTTGGAATTCTTGTAAAGGACCTTTACAACACGAAATGGCCATTTTCACCTGCCAAAAATTGATGGAAGGCATTTCCGCCTGCCATAAATTGATTGAAGGCCAAATACAGTAAATGAAAGGTGATTTCTACCTAAATATGACTTGATCCCATTCTAGAGCTTCATAATATAAAGATCTGAGCTCACAGGATAGCTTGGAATTCTTGTAAAGGACCATTACAACACGAAATGGCCATTTTCACCTGTCAAAAATTGATGGAAGGCAGTTTCAGTTGCCATAAATTGATTGAAGGCCAAATGCAGTAAATGAAAGGTGATTTCTATATAAATATGACTTGATCCCATTCTAGAGCTTCATAATATAAAGATCTGATCTCACAGGATAGCTTGGAATTCTTGTAAAGGACCATTACAACACGAAATGGGCATTTTCACCTGTCAAAAATTGATGGAAGGCAGTTTCAGTTGCCATAAATTGATTGAAGGCCAAATGCAGTAAATGAAAGGTGATTTCTACCTAAATATGACTTGGTCTGATTCTAGAGCTTCATAATATAAAGATCTGATCTCACAGGATAGCTTGGAATTCTTGTAAAGGACCATTACAACACGAAATGGCCATTTTCAACTGCCAAAAATTGATGGAAGGCAGTTTCAGTTGCCATAAATTGATTGAAGGCCAAATGCAGTAAATGAAAGGTGATTTCTACCTAAATATGACTTGGTCTGATTCTAGAGCTTCATAATATAAAGAGCTGAGCTCACCGGATAGCTTGGAATTCTTGTAAAGGACCATTACAACACGAAATGGCCATTTTCACCTGTCAAAAATTGATGGAAGGCAGTTTCAGTTGCCATAAATTGATTGAAGGCCAAATGCAGTAAATGAAAGGTGATTTCTACCTAAATATGACTTGATCCCATTCTAGAGCTTCATGATATAAAGATCTGAGCTCACAGGATAGCTTGGAATTCTTGTAAAGGACCATTACAACACAAAATGGCCATTTTCACCTGTCAAAAATTGATGGAAGGCAGTTTCAGTTGCCATAAATTGATTGAAGGCCAAATGCAGTAAATGAAAGGTGATTTCTACCTAAATATGACTTGATCCCATTCTAGAGCTTCATAATATAAAGAGCTGAGCTCACAGGATAGCTTGGAATTATTGTAAAGGACCATTACAACACGAAATGGCCATTTTCACCTGTCAAAAATTGATGGAAGGCATTTTCAGTTGCCATAAATTGATTGAAGGCCAAATGCAGTAAATGAAAGGTGATTTCTACCTAAATATGACTTGGTCTGATTCTAGAGCTTCATAATATAAAGATCTGATCTCACAGGATAGCTTGGGATTCTTGTAAAGGACCATTACAACACGAAATGGCCATTTTCAACTGCCAAAAAATGATGGAAGGTAGTTTCAGTTGCCATAAATTGATTGAAGGCCAAATACAGTTAATGAAAGGTGATTTCTACCTAAATATGACTTGATCCCATTATAGAGCGTCATAATATAAAGATCTGAGCTCACAGGATAGCTTGGAATTCTTGTAAAGGACCATTACAACACGAAATGGGCATTTTCCCCTGCTGAAAATTGATGGAAGGCATTTCCGCCTGCCATAAATTGATTGAAGGCCAAATACAGTAAATGAAAGGTGATTTCTACCTAAATATGACTTGATCCCATTCTAGAGCTTCATAATACAAAGATCTGAGCTCACAGGATAGCTTGGAATTCTTGTAAAGGACCATTACAACACGAAATGGCCATTTTTAACTGCCAAAAATTGATGGAATGCAGTTTCAGTTGCCATAAATTGATTGAAGGCCAAATACAGTAAATGAAACGTGATTTCTACCTAAATATGACTTGGTCTGATTCTAGAGCTTCATAATATAAAGATCTGATCTCACAGGATAGCTTGGAATTCTTGTAAAGGACCATTACAACACGAAATGGCCATTTTCACCTGTCAAAAATTGATGGAAGGCAGTTTCAGTTGCCATAAATTGATTGAAGGCCAAATGCAGTAAATGAAAGGTGATTTCTATATAAATATGACTTGATCCCATTCTAGAGCTTCATAATATAAAGATCTGATCTCACAGGATAGCTTGGAATTCTTGTAAAGGACCATTACAACACGAAATGGCCATTTTCACCTGTCAAAAATTGATGGAAGGCAGTTTCAGTTGCCATAAATTGATTGAAGGCCAAATGCAGTAAATGAAAGGTGATTTCTACCTAAATATGACTTGGTCTGATTCTAGAGCTTCATAATATAAAGATCTGATCTCACAGGATAGCTTGGAATTCTTGTAAAGGACCATTACAACACGAAATGGCCATTTTCAACTGCCAAAAATTGATGGAAGGCAGTTTCAGTTGCCATAAATTGATTGAAGGCCAAATGCAGTAAATGAAAGGTGATTTCTACCTAAATATGACTTGATCCCATTCTAGAGCTTCATAATATAAAGATCTGATATCACAGGATAGCTTGGAATTCTTGTAAAGGACCTTTACAACACGAAATGGCCATTTTCACCTGCCAAAAATTGATGGAAGGCATTTCCGCCTGCCATAAATTGATTGAAGGCCAAATACAGTAAATGAAAGGTGATTTCTACCTAAATATGACTTGATCCCATTCTAGAGCTTCATAATATAAAGATCTGAGCTCACAGGATAGCTTGGAATTCTTGTAAAGGACCATTACAACACGAAATGGCCATTTTCACCTGTCAAAAATTGATGGAAGGCAGTTTCAGTTGCCATAAATTGATTGAAGGCCAAATGCAGTAAATGAAAGGTGATTTCTATATAAATATGACTTGATCCCATTCTAGAGCTTCATAATATAAAGATCTGATCTCACAGGATAGCTTGGAATTCTTGTAAAGGACCATTACAACACGAAATGGGCATTTTCACCTGTCAAAAATTGATGGAAGGCAGTTTCAGTTGCCATAAATTGATTGAAGGCCAAATGCAGTAAATGAAAGGTGATTTCTACCTAAATATGACTTGGTCTGATTCTAGAGCTTCATAATATAAAGAGCTGAGCTCACCGGATAGCTTGGAATTCTTGTAAAGGACCATTACAACACGAAATGGCCATTTTCACCTGTCAAAAATTGATGGAAGGCAGTTTCAGTTGCCATAAATTGATTGAAGGCCAAATGCAGTAAATGAAAGGTGATTTCTACCTAAATATGACTTGATCCCATTCTAGAGCTTCATGATATAAAGATCTGAGCTCACAGGATAGCTTGGAATTCTTGTAAAGGACCATTACAACACAAAATGGCCATTTTCACCTGTCAAAAATTGATGGAAGGCAGTTTCAGTTGCCATAAATTGATTGAAGGCCAAATGCAGTAAATGAAAGGTGATTTCTACCTAAATATGACTTGATCCCATTCTAGAGCTTCATAATATAAAGAGCTGAGCTCACAGGATAGCTTGGAATTCTTGTAAAGGACCATTACAACACGAAATGGCCATTTTCACCTGTCAAAAATTGATGGAAGGCAGTTTCAGTTGCCATAAATTGATTGAAGGCCAAATGCAGTAAATGAAAGGTGATTTCTACCTAAATATGACTTGATCCCATTCTAGAGCTTCATAATATAAAGAGCTGAGCTCACAGGATAGCTTGGAATTCTTGTAAAGGACCATTACAACACGAAATGGCCATTTTCACCTGCCAAAAATTGATGGAAGGCAGTTTCAGCTGCCATAAATTGATTGAAGGCCAAATACAGTAAATGAAAGGTGATTTCTACCTAAATATGACTTGATCCCATTCTAGAGCTTCATAATATAAAGATCTGAGCTCACAGGATAGCTTGGAATTCTTGTAAAGGACCATTACAACACGAAATGGCCATTTTCACCTGTCAAAAATTGATGGAAGGCAGTTTCAGTTGCCATAAATTGATTGAAGGCCAAATGCAGTAAATGAAAGGTGATTTCTACCTAAATATGACTTGGTCTGATTCTAGAGCTTCATAATATAAAGATCTGATCTCACAGGATAGCTTGGGATTCTTGTAAAGGACCATTACAACACGAAATGGCCATTTTCAACTGCCAAAAAATGATGGAAGGTAGTTTCAGTTGCCATAAATTGATTGAAGGCCAAATACAGTAAATGAAAGGTGATTTCTACCTAAATATGACTTGGTCTGATTCTAGAGCTTCATAATATAAAGATCTGATCTCACAGGATAGCATGGAATTCTTGTAAAGGACCATTACAACACGAAATGGCCATTTTCACCTGTCAAAAATTGATGGAAGGCAGTTTCAGTTGCCATAAATTGATTGAAGGCCAAATGCAGTAAATGAAAGGTGATTTCTACCTAAATATGACTTGATCCCATTATAGAGCTTCATAATATAAAGAGCTGATATCACAGGACAGCCTGGAATTCTTGTAAAGGACCATTACAACACGAAATGGCCATTTTCGCCTGCCAAAAATTGATGGAAGGCCAAATACAGTTAAGATATTTCACAGGACAAGAGTAAAACTTTGACCTGATATTGGCACTAGACTCAAAAGTCAAGGGATCACAAAAGTTAGTTTTTTGATTTTCATTCAATACAAAGAGCAGTCTCTGCATCGATTACAGATGTGATACCTGGATGTAAGAGAGCAGCTTTAGAACCTTGTTTATATGAAGAAGGATGATTCATTCACTGATAATTGAAGAGATGTTTAGTCAAAGCTCACATTGCCTCGGCATTAGCAGACAGGAAGATGCTCATGTTAATGCACGCATCCAGGATGTCTGCCTCATCATAAAGAACTGTTGACAGATGTCTTGTATTACCTCTGGGTTGTTTCTAACATTACATCCTGAAAGAATTACAGCACTCAGATTGAAGAGCAGCCATGTATTATTGAGGACTGCTGTGCTTCTGAAGAAGTCTCAAAGCGGGGAAGAGTTTAGCTTTTAACACGCAACAATGAGGTCAGAGGTCAACAGGACTTCATTCTTCTGGTCCTGCAGCAGACAACAGCCTCTGTGTTTCATAACACAATGGGCTTCTTCTGGGGGAGGAGGCGGTGTCTGTTCTCAGAGAAAACACAGAGTAAGTGACTTGATGAGGAGGAACATTGTTAATAAGATTCAGGGATGAATCACTTTGCAGATCAGAATTACAGCTGCAGTTTGCTCTGTTATTATCTTAACTTTTCATCCAGCGGCTGGGGTTAGGTTTGTTTGGTGAAGCTTTAAATGCAGACTAATAAATTATTTGAGGTTAACGACTTATTCTGGGAACACTCAACCTCCCCGTCCTCACTGTCACATATATCATCATTTTCTGATGTCCAGAGTCATGATTCAGTGTCATGAGTTTCCTCTGTGATGAAACGCTGTTTGTATTCTCACGAAACTTACTTTACTTCAGCCTGTCTCAGTGACCCATACAGCAAGCAGTGATTTCCTACATTTCTCAGAGCGACCTTCAACGTTCGACTGAATACATTGTTTTGAGTCAGTGATTGCTGAGTGCCTGGATTCAATAGAGATACGTCAGTATGTGGTCAGTCCTTAAGGTTCAGGTTGCTGGAAGATTTTCTGATATTAAACTTCATTATTGTTGAACAAAACATCCTGCATTGAATCAGGAAAATCTGTCAGATGAGTAATGTTAACATGTAACATGTAATATAATATAATATATATATTTACAGTGTTATATTTTAAGCTCTATATTGAATTTTACATCCTTGGCGTTCAGTGCTGGTTGTCATGGTAGCAGGGGCCGGCAGGGGGCGCTCTGCGCATGCGTCAGCCAGACGACGCATCCTGCTGAGCCAACATGGCGCCCTCGTTAGCAGCGCTGCTGCTGATTTGTTTATCTTCGTTTACAAACCAAATAAACTCCTCCAGACTTTTATCGGAGCCTTGTTACAAACCCATCAGGGACGACACGCCGGACTCTGTCAGGTAAGTGACGGGTAAATGTTAATTCTGTCTGTAGACAGTTTGATGCTGCCTGTTTGGACGTGATTTAACTTAACGACGACTGCGCCCAGTTACAGTTACCTGTGATTCAAGATGTTTGCAGGTAAATAACACATGATTTAATAGTTATAAAGTACTCCCTAATACTATATTGTCTTTACGAGTTTACAGCAATATATTACAGTTAACAGCAGCTAACTCTCCTTTGTAACTCCTGTCATAAAATATAAGAAACAATCTGTGTTCATCATTATATTTACTCATTTTGCAGTATACTGTATTATTTTATATTTAACTTAAATAACAAAAAACTCACTTGTATCTGCAGTAAAATGTAAAATAAGTATCTCGGTTATACTTTTATTTTATTATTCTACATCATTATGAACCCCATCACAGTATTTCATCCCTGAATTGTTCCTCCATTAAACAATCATCGGGACCTCTCAATAAAAATGCCAGCATTGGGGTTTTCTTTGAATTTATTGATTCATAGAGGCGCAGAATTAATCAGCCCTTCATGCCTCCTCTGCACGGCTCGCAGGGCAATTATTATTAATGTTCAAAGAGCAATTAAATTGTTTAAAAGTACTTTAGATGATCTCAAAATGATTAGCTGTAATTTGACAATTAAGAGTGCTCAATTTAGAAAGAATGAATGAGATTAAAATGAATGTGCTTTTTCAAATGAAAATGTGACTTTTCGGTGCTATCATGTGTCCCTGTGCAATGTCACAGATGTGCTATATGTTCCTCTATTTATTACAAGACTACTATGCTGCACTGTCTTCTTGATAATATTCATAATATACCAACCACAGCTGAATTTGAGCCTCATCCTTTACTTGTTTTAGGACAAAGCCTCGTCCACATGAGTACGTGAAGGTGTCGGACCTTCCTCTGTCGTGGGACTGGAGGAACATCAATGGGAAGAATTATGTTAGCGTCACGCGGAACCAGCACATCCCTCAGTACTGTGGGTCCTGCTGGGCGATGGGAGCCACCAGTGCGCTAGCAGGTAACCATGGCGATGGATGGAGGAGGCAGGAAACATTTTATCAACCCAATATATTGCTGTCAAGTTTTATTGATTACGCAGGATCATTAGTGTCGTAGCATCCTCCCTGCAGGCTGTCAAGAGAATGAAAAGATCGTGATCCCCCGAGGAGAGTTTAACATTTCAGCATATTTGTTATTGTTATTCTCCCCGCAGACCGCATCAACATCAAGCATGGAGGAGCGTGGCCGTCGGCCTACCTGTCAGTCCAGAATGTGATCGACTGCGGAGGCGCCGGTTCTTGTTATGGAGGAGATCACCTGAGAGTCTACGCGTACGCTCACAAGAAAGGCATCCCTGATGAAACCTGCAACAACTACCAAGCTATAAACCAAAGTAAACACTATCTCTTTGGACTCACTCTGCCCGATGTTACATTTACATTAGATGGCCAATCGTGTGTGTATTATCTGTGTGTTCATACTGACTGATATTTTAAAGTGTGCTTATGGTATGATCTTTGTAGTTTAGGGAAGTAACTTTCCTGTTTCAACAAGCCATTACACATAAAATGCACACAAAGTGAGGCACATGAAGCATCCATCACTTCTAAAGATGAACTAGAACGCTGAATGGGAGCAAATCAAAGCAGCCAGACTCCAAAATCTGGAAGAAAATTGTGGTAACCACGTTAATAACCATGTGTTTGGAAGGATATCTTCAGTCCACATATTAAGATTAATTTAGTTGTAAGAAGGTGTTTTTATTTTGTCACCTTTATGGACTCAAGCTAAACGATGATGCTTAAAATAATTCGAATGCGTTTCAGAGTGTGAGCAGTTTAACCAGTGTGGCACTTGCTCCTTCTTTCAATCGTGTGCTGTTGTGAAGAACTACACTGTGTGGAAAGTGGGCGACTACGGAGAAGTTTCCGGAAGAGACCAGATGAAAGCTGAAATTTACACCAACGGGCCCATCAGGTAGAGTAAGTCATCCTCCCCAGTCATTTCTAATTATCTTTCCACCTACACACTCCTCCCACGTGAAGTGAGAGAGCTTAAACTGTTCACGGGCTTTGTTAATCATAGTGAAGTTTTTATTAGTGGATACATATTTAATCAGTCGTACAACCTTTAAAAAACCTAACAGCACCGAATGTAATTTGATTTCACTCTGATAAGTCCTAAAGTACAGTCAATTATATGAATTTAAAGTCTGAAAGTATTGATCTTCTATCTTAATACAGGCATATTTCTCACCATTTTAATTAACACAGCTGACTGCGTGTCACACGACAATTTACTGACTGTTCCTTATCCCGTCTATTCATAGTTTAATGTCTTACATCAGCTATGTGGCTCAGCATTATTCTTTAAGTAAGGTTTGACTTTGAAAGCTTTTATATTGTCTTTAATTCAAATCCATGCAGTATTAACAAGGTGTGCACTGGGCTTCTCTAATACCTGCATGTGTTGGGTCAAACTTTTTCATTAGTAGTCGTTTGAAGTGTCTGTGCGTAAAGCGTCAGTGTGTCAGATTTAGGGGGTGTCTATTTACAGAATGGTGCAGAAATCAAATCTAATATTCATAACTATTTTAATTTTAATTTGTGTGTATAATCACCTGAAAATCACCTTAGAATGAGACTTTTATATCTACACACGCCTGGCATCTTCTTCCGTGTTTCCACAGGATAAAACAAACTGGCACTAGATAGGACCTTGTATTTTTTAGTAGTGGTGAAACCCTCTAATGACAGCTGTGGCATCTGTCCCAAAAAGAAAGAAGCAGCTGTAAAATGGTGGAAACATTATTTTGAGCATCACAACCCTCACAAAATGCCTCGTGTAACCATCAAAATTTCATTTCATCCACATTCAGTTTTTGGCACTTCAGCACAGAGGTTGCTGGTTGGCTGTATCCAGTTCTCTTCATACAGCCAGAGCAAGTACACCACTAGATGCCACTAAATCCTACACACTGGTCTTATATGAGTTAATGAGATTGTGACATGAAGAATCTCAAAAGCTGCAGCTGCAAATTTGTGGGAAAACAGAGACAGAAACAAGCTGCTTGAGAAATGCACATTTGTGGGCAGAAAAAAAAGTGTCTGGTTGTGAAATGGTTACATATATCAGTGGTGAAAACCCCGCTGCTCTTGTGAACATCTGACTGCAGTTTCAAACTGTGTGTGTGAAACTTAGCCCTCAAAAGTCCCCGCACTGCATGACACATTTTAAGTTCCAAGTACAAAGTTAGGCCTTTGTCTGTAGAGACAAAGTCTGTGATTCATCCTGATATTTCAGTGAGTAAGTGCGTATGAAGATTTTACAGCAGCAGTTTCACTCTTGTCTCTCAGTTGTGCACTGATGGCCACCGCTGGTCTGGAAGAATACTCTGGGGGGATCTTCTCAGAGTTTCACCCGCTGTCTTTGCCCAATCACATCGTGTCTGTGGCCGGTTGGGGCGTGGCGGAGAGCGGGACTGAATACTGGATCGTCAGGAACTCCTGGGGAGAGTTCTGGGTTGGTCTCTCTTTTGTCTGCACCGCAACCTGCCAACTGAAACCTGCTCTCAATCTGTAGCTAAACTTTACACACTTCACTACTTTGCAAGTCATGAATTTACTCTCTGGAAAGTAGAAAATATCAGGGAAAACAGGCAGCAATTTTAAAGAAGTTTTCCTGATGCATGCAGAATAAGTAATGCTCTGTTTTGTTTCGTTTTCAGGGGGAACACGGATGGGCAAGAATAGTCAGCAGTGCCTATAAGGGAGGAAAAGGCAACTGGTTCAACTTAGGCATTGAGAAAAACTGTGCATATGGAGATCCTCTTGTAACATAGATATCTTATTAAACTGATAGACTCTATCAGAGTTTTGAGTGTTTTTTTAAGTAACTCTTGATACTTTTGTTTGTTTAGAAAATTAAAGGAGCAGTTCAGCATTTAGGGTTTGTTTGTTTTCTTGTTGAGAGTTAAAATGAAATTGTAAAAAATGATAATTTGCTGTTTTGTGTTGATTTATGAGAAAATATTTCTTGGATTAGAGCTGTAACCTCCTCCACTTGTTGCCAGGCAACTGGTTAAAAAAAAATTGTTTAGGCTCACGACTCGCCAAACGAACCACAACGTGTCTTATTTTACATTCTGGTTTTTGTACAGAACAAATTAGATATCATGTTAATTATTGGTTCTGGTTCTGGTAGGCCGATTTTGTAACCTTCATACAGCGGCAGGCTAGCTGTTTCCCTCCTCTTCCAGTCTTTATGCTAAGCTAACCAAACCAGCATGCATCGATCTTCTCATCTAACTCTCATCAAGAAAGTAAATAAGCTAATTCTCAAAATGTCAGGGTTATAATTAACGCTATATTTTTCATAATTCAGCAAAACACATCACAAAGTCTTCGTTATTACAGAGTTTTGTTAGAGAAGTTTTGGGTCAGCCGTAGCTCAGGAGGTAGATCACTAATCAGATCATCGGTGGTTTGATTCCCGGCTCCTCCAGACTGTATGTTGAAGTGTCCTTGAGCAAAAAATAAATACTGAACCCCAAATTGCCCCCGAAGGCTGTGCCACGAATGCATGAATGGTTCATGAGCTGTTGGCATGTTGCATGGCAGCCAGTGCCATCAGTGTGTGCGTGTGTGTGTGTGTGTGAATGGGTGAGATATGAGATATGACGCCACATCCAGCCACCGACTTTAAATAAATATTCAAACACAGAACCTGTAAATAATTTCTCACCAGGCCCAGACATGCAAACTGGACAACCCCCTGAATTCAATTCGGAGCTCAAAATAACCCATCCTCAAAAACGGTGTGCAAAAACTGCAGGCTCTTTCACTTCAGATCCATTATCACACATTTCTAAGGAAACTATTTATTCCTTCAAACGACAGGCGAGCTGAGTCACTCATTTAAATTCACCTGCGATGAAAAAGAGCGTTGGCAGGGCTCAGGATGAAGGAGGGTATTGTTACATTTTTCTCCTGACACACTGCATAACGTCTGTACAGAATAACAACGGCTTCTAATGAGCGTGTCTGACCGCACGCGCTTATTTAACCTGAATCTGTTGGATACAGTACCACAGAGAACCAGGACATACTGTCACCCCCTCTCTTTAACACAAGCAGGGTGTCTTTTCTCGACATGCAAACCTGACACACACACGCATGCAAGTCGTCTTCATTTGTTAAGTTAATGACTGTGTGAATCAGTCCTTCTTGCAGATTTGAAGAAGCTTTTAAAGACACCAAGGTCGCGTCCTCCTCCACATCCTACAAATAAGATTCCATCTTTTTGTTTGTGTTTAATATTTCTTATAACTTGTTTCTCAACGTGAAGCTCTAAATGTTGTTGCAACGCCTTCGCCACAATGTCACGAATAACTGGTGGGTTTATTTATTAACTAATGTTTGACAAGGGTGAGGGTTTGATTGTGTTCTGTTTGTTTATACTTTTGCCTATAAATCCCATGAAAAAACCAAGGCGTATTGTATTTCTCATAGTCCTCTGGTGTCCAAAAAATAATTAAATAGGCTCAAACATCGCCCTGCTGATGTAAATCCCAAGAGCACCAGATGTGAATTATTCCACAGCTGAAAATAGCCCCCAACAAACGCACGATTTATTCCGTCTTGAGTGGTTTGTTCAAACCTATGATGGTACCCAGCTGTTTTAGAAAAGGACTTAGGGTCTGTATACAATATTTATGACCCATTTAAAGATTTCTGTATTAATTAGGAACCACTGAGGTTGTGACTCAGGACTAAAGAGTACACGCTGTGCACCAATACAGATGCAAAGTGGTTCTTGTGAAGCTGTGTTGCCCCGAGCTCGTAATTTACATGCTCTTCTCAGTTGTGTGCTAAAAGCAGGTCCTCTTCACAGCAGCAGGTATCCTTTTCTCCTCTGTCATTATGTCCATAGAGGCTGCTAAGCCCAGTTACATTGACCTCTTGTCCAGCTCCTGTTCTGGCACGACACCGACTCCGCTCCCCGCCAGCATTCGCCCATGCCTCAAACCTCAACAAACAGACACCAACCTTACACAGGCGCTCTGAGCTCACAGTCCAGGCAGCACGGCTAACAAACGGAACTAATATGAGCTACAGTTCGCAGCAGTTTACTTCACTGTCCATCAGGAAACTCTATAAATCACAAAGAGACGAAGCAGAGCATATAATCACCATAAAATATGATGAAGTTCCACCAAAATCAGTGAAATGGTTGGTTGTGTGTGACATAGTTCTTGTGGGTCTTCGTACCTGGAACAAAATGATTATATATCTGTCAACAACAAGCTGTACCATAAATATATATCTGGATTTATTGTACTGTCTCTGTATTCTAGTACTTTGTACCTTCAGTAGCCTTGTTCCTACAGTACATGGGATATGCATGCAGTTAATTGCACTAAATAAAAGTTTAAAGGAATATAACTTCCTACAGTTAACCTTTAAATTCACAGAGGGCTTGTAAAATCTACTACCCTGGAAGGAGAGATGTATTTCAGTACACATTTTGCATGACAACATGAGAGCAGGCAGTTACTGCAACATTTGATTTCCCCTTGGTCTTTTCATTGCAGAACATTACCAGCCTCCACCCGTATCAAACATTAGTTAATAAATGAACAAAGCAAACATTTCACCCACCAGTCATTCCTGACATTGCGGAGAAGGCTTTGAAATATTTAGATCGGGCAATAAGTTGTGAGTGGAGCAAATCTAGACTGTACATCTGGAGAGCTTTTTTCTGAATCTCCACCCTTTCTGGAGGCAAAAATGCTCATGCCTTTCCCTTTAATCATACTGTCATGCATCTGTTTCCCCTCTGTTGCGGTGCTCTACTTCTCACTCCTGCAGCTTCCTCATTTCTGCATGATTCAAATCATCATCTTTAGCTGGAGGAACAAATGTTTTTTTAGGGTCAGGGCGAAGCCTAAGAGTCTAAAATTCTTCCTCTTCTTTTTGCACACGTGAACACAAGACACAAGCCAACTCAACTGGTTTAACAGGTCAACGACAGCCCGAGTCTCTGAGGCAACAACCAGAACAATTGCGTTGGAGCTGTTTTCCTGCGTGAATCTGTGCAATTGTTGGTTCGAGTTTCCGAGCTGACAGGGCTGCACTAATGAGCAGCAGTCTCTCAGTGATTAGATTTCTACCCTTAATCACTTAATCTCATTTGTCCCATAGTTTTTTGGCTCCTTTCCAGGTGTTTTTGTGTGGACAGAAGGCACACACTGATCACATGAGTATTTATCAATATCTTTATAGTTCAAACACTGATAACTGGGATTTTATTCACTTTTTGTTTGAGTGTTTTAACCTCCAGCCCTCCTGCTGCTGCTGCAAATACAACAGACAATAGTCAAGTTAACGGGCGTTAGCAAGAAAACTACCGGAAGTTATCTGATTTTGACTTTAAGTTGAGTTTAACTCGCCTCGTTTGACCTAAATTCGAAATAATTAATTATTTATTACTATTATTATTGAATTAAACAAAATATGTGAGCGTTATTCAACCAGAATAAACGATTTACATGGGTGTAAATGATTGTTCCGTTTAGATTTTTTCTGTTAGCCCCAGCAAAGTAAAGAAGCACGTAAGATTAGAGGTACTTCTTGACTTAAATACTTAATTTCACGCGTACATGTCTGCTTTACTGCAGTTTTTGTACTTGTAAGTTACTTTACAGATCAACATTTAGCGACACCACCGTCTAACTACACCAGTAAAGTCAGATTTTTTTATTTTACACACGAACACTTCAGTAACGATAGGCTATTTATTTATTTTTGATACTTTAAAGCGTCAGTTTAAGTTTTTTAAATACATTTCTGTTAAGTTACCGTCATAACGGACTGCTAATGTAAACCGAAGATTTCCCGCCGCTGGAGTTTCACATTAAAAGCACCTAGCTGGCTGAATCGCGAGTTGGCTTTTATTGTGGAGTGCACACAGGAAGTGTGACGTATTTTGTCAGTGGACTTCACAGGTGCCGCTTTCCAAAAAAAAAAAAAAAATCCAAAATGCGTCTGCAAAACAGCGCAGCGGCTCAGGCCGAAATGTTTAGAGGGATTTCATGTGACCCAGGAGGAGCAGACACACTGTGAGCTGTTAGATGAAGAGCTGCAACTTCTCAGAGAGGTAAAATCAGCTGCTTCATGCACATTCATGCCATGTGCAGCACTGAATTAGATTATTAAAACGACAGCAGCTTTTGTTGACACTGGATTTCTGCGACTTGTGACATTAATATTGAACCGTACTTTGTGACTAGGTGTCGCCAAATGAACCTCTGATTTCTCTAATAAAGAGCTACGTATACACTTGATGTGAAATGTAAAATATAAATAGTATAAATATAAATAAAAATAGTTTCATGTTAGTTAATTAATTAATTAAAGTAAGCTAAATGTAACCTACATAAATATCAAAGGTGGAAATTCTGATTATGCAGATTATTATTACTCATATTAATGTAAAATTATTCTACAATAAACTCACACATCAGTGACTGTTAAGTACATTTATAATAGCTTGAATGATTGCTGTGCTGGTGCACATTGTTCAGTTCAGTGTTTTCTTTACACTTTATACTGTGAACCTTTGCACGCCCCTTGGTCAGCATTGTGCAGGTTCAGGTCTATTTTTCACTTTTATTTGTCATATGTAGGTCAACACAGGACCGACAGTACAACGATACAGAGACACAAAACAGAAGACAATACAATGAAGTAAAAACTGCATCATATATATAAAATACATATATATTTCTATAAAAAGTAGATATATTTATCATGTTTTTTATTGTAAATGTCTAAATCTTACTGTGTTACCAAAATACTTTTATTGATTCTAACTCTGGAGTAAAAGTTTAATCATTTAGTATTTAAACTAGCATCGGACAGAAATAGTCAGGTAAAATACAAATATATCCAAATTATATTGAAGTATTTGAGTAAATACGCTGAGTTACATTCCAGTGGTGTGCGTGCCAGTTTGGCGTTTTATTTTGAAAAGCCCGGAGTTGACCGGATGTGTGCGCAGCTTGACGGTTGGTGTCTGAGCGCAGTGTGTGATTGAGACCGCGGCGGGCTGCTTCGCCTCTCCTCACTCTCCCCACGGGCGGAGGACATTTTATACATTTTGAACTTTGTCTCTCCCGTTTTGAATCACCCGAACTCGACGAGCAGCTTCTGTTTTTTTTTTGTTTGTTTTTTTTAATTGTTGTTGTTTAACCGACGAACCGTCCGAGCAACTTGCCATGAGCATCACCCGGCTGGAGACCTGAGCAGTCGGGGTCTGGGGCAAGAGAGGGGGGGAAGATGCCTCATGGACCGCTCCATCACCACCAGTGCGCCAGTTCAGGGCATCCCGAGCGACGAATAACAAAGAAATGCCGAGGTTCAGCGTCAGATGGATGGTCGCGGTGCTGTTGATTCTCGTGGTCGGCGGTGCTTTCTTCTTCTGCGAGTATCTCATCTACTTCCCGACCATCCTCAAGTGCGCCTGGCCGAAGATCAGCCATGCACGGGGCGAAGAGGGCATCGACGGACGGTCGATGGACTCAACGGTCCGCGCTATGGTGCTGTCGGACACCCACCTCCTCGGAGCCGTCGGGGGACACTGGTTCGACAAGCTGAGGAGGTAAATGTTGCATTATTTCTCTCTCATCATCTCTCCTGTGCGGTGCGTCCGTCTGTGCTGCAGGTCTGTAAACAAAAACAACGAATTGACTTGTTGTGTCCAAAACGCGCAGGGAATGGCAGATGGAGAGGGCTTTCCAGACCGCTCTGTGGCTGCTCAGGCCCGAAATAGTGTTTATTCTCGGGGATATCTTCGACGAAGGGAAGTGGAGCTCACAGAAGGTAACACAGAGCTCCCCCTTTTTTTTCCCCATTCATTGCTTTGTCTGCACAGTGCTCATGATGATGATGATGATGATGATGGTTATTGTGGATGCAGAGCAGAGGCTGGCCAGTCATCATCATCATCATCATCATCTTGTACCATCCAGGCCTGAGAGGCTGCAGGTTTAGAGGAAAAACATCAACAATAACAGCAGCAGCTGCAGCCTCCTCCATCCTCCATCCTCCATCCTCTCCTCTCAGCCCTCCGTGGTACATCCATCCTGCTTTAGGCATATTAAAATAATAAGATAATAACAAAGATCCCCCTGGGATTGCGCCCGCATCTGTGACTGGATTGTCAAACGGGATCCGTCAAGTTGAGACAGAAGAAAAGAGGAAGTGTCGAGCACAGAGGAGAGCCTCATTAAAAAAGGAAACAGAGCTCGCAGACTGTAAAATCTCCACTAATCTAACATGTTCGCCCCGTCAGCTTCCTCATTCATTTTCACACTCGGCTGGCATCTCTTCTGCGATTTGTATTCAGCGGACTTCTGCAAAGAGGAAAGAAATCTTTGAATTGAGGTCTGCAGCCGAGGATTGTTCTCATTCTGGATCAATCTGACGATCATTTTCTACAGCAGCCGGCTCAGAAAACAGTGAAAATGGTGAAAGATGACGCGCTGAAGTAGCTTGTTTTGTCTGAAATAGGTCTGCGGCTAACATTACTTTGATCGCCGACGAATCTGTCAGTTATTTTCTCGATTTAACGATTAATCGTGTCGTCCATGAGCTCCCAAACCCCAAAGTAACAAAGCTTGTTTGCAGAAAGTGAAATAATATTAAAAATAGGACAGTCAGATATTGTTTTTTAATCATTTTCTTGATTAATCAGTTTAGAAAACTGTGTAAAATGCTGTCAGAAGTCAGTTAGAAGTAGCTTGTTTTGTCTGAAATAAAACCGCAGCTAACAGCAACCATAACTGTAAATTAAGTTTGGCAGTCTGGTCCGTGTGGATGATACTGGCTATATGCTTGCCCAAGCGGTTTGCTACTTTTGTGATTATTTCCAAGTCGTAGTTTAGGAGAGCAATGGGCCTGTAACGAGTAAAGAGTGGTGGGAGCCTCTGGTTTTGTATCTTGAATCATTCGCAGCAAAATAGGAGCAAGGAGATCATGGGAGGCTTTGTAAAACTCAAGCCTCATCCAGCTGCAGAAACTGAAGCGAATCATTTGATATTACGATTAATTGTTTCAGGCTTCCTCTTGCAGAAAGAGAAATAGTATTAAAACTAAGGCTGCAGTTATTATTTTACATTTTTTGTTTGATCTATAAATGTTGGAAAATAGTGGCAACAGTCCAAAACTCAAATTCAAAATGGTATAAAACATAAAAAAAGAAGAAAAATCTGCACATTTCAGAACCTGAAACCAGCAAATTTTTGGTGTCTCTTCCTGGCGATTGAGCTCCAACATGAATCGATTATTAAAATGACTGTAAATGAATCTTCTGTCAGCGGATTCTTTGTCTCAGCGCTAATTAAAAGTAGCACCGAGGAGTTGTTTACGCTCACAGAACTCTGAAAAACATCGTGTAAACACGCAGCACTGATGTAATTAAAGATCTCTCGTGTGCCGCTTCGGCCCCTCCAGGTGCAAAATTGAATCTGGAGTCTGAATCAAAGCGGCCCGGCTCAGCCACCCGTGGGGGGCTGCTGGGTGACCCTCAGAGATCCCATTATCTCTCATGAGCCTCCCATGGGAGTTGTGTCTTATTAAAGGGCCTGCGCTGAGACCTGCTTCAGCTTCAGCCTCGTGTTTGTGTTGCTCTCTCTCCTCTCTCTTCTCTGCAGCACTGGGAGGACGACGTGCGACGCTTCCACAGGATGTTCAGACATTCCACTGACACAGAACTGGTCGTACTGGTCGGAAATCACGACATCGGTTTCCACTACGAGTAAGGACACACCTTGCAGTTTTATTGTTCTTAATTCTCCACCTTTAGCCTCGCACACTGCCTCATCAGCTGCTTCTGACAAAGAGTTCAGGGAGGAGCGTTGCACGGAGCGGAGATACCATCAGGACTTTGGTTTCCCTTTTTTTGTCACCTCGTGTTCCGCTCTGGCTCGAGGAGACAGGTATCAGCTGCCAAGAAAATAACCATAAAAGCTGCACACTGCAGACACAGCAGACGATTGGAACAAAAGGGCCTTGGTCCACATTGCGTAATGTTTGAGAAAATATTTGATTATGACCCATTTATGGGGAGATATTGTATCAAAGGTTTGGACACAGTGCCACAGATACCCGAGGTCATGTTTGACGTGTTTGACGCAGACAAAAAGACTTTGTGACACTGAACAATGAACCTGTAGTTTATTTAGAGCCACAAACAAAGTGCACGCTGGAGCACAACATGTGTACTAATCCACAGGTGAAAATAGTCCTTAAAGGTACAGGGTGTAATATTTATTGACATCTAGTGGTGAGATTCCAGCTTGCAGTCAACTCAGCCTCACCGATCCCATTCCCGAGTGTGTAGGAGAATCTGCGGCCGCCTGTTGAGGCTGTTTAGGTTTCCTTAGATACAGATATTTATAATTCATATTTAACCAGAGAGCAGAGAGCAAATGTCACTTGTTCTCTTCATTGTGTTGGTGTGTTTGTTGACTTCAGCTAAAAAAGGCACGAGAGGACACGCTCTATATGTAGATTTTTTAAAAAAAGAAAATCTTTTTACATTTTGAAAGTGGTAAAAACAGTTCTGCATGTTGTATACCATAAAACCTTAAAGTTACACACCGAACCTTTACCAAACGCACTATTTACTCTATTACTCCTATTTATGTCGCATCTTTTTGTGATATTTCTTCCTCACCAGCCGTATTCTTCAGACGTTATATTCTATGTTTCCATGTTTCTGCGTCTCAGTGACCAGCGAGGACAAACAGTTGTTGAAATCTGTCCAGCATTGAGTGAGAGTGCTGCGGCCTGGCAGCTGTGAGGCGCACCGTCAGTTTACATCCACTAAGAGTGTTTGTTTTGGCCTCTGAGGGGCTCAGCCAGTGTAGAAAGGATCTCCAGAGAGAGATAGACCTTCGTCTTAAAGAGTCAGATCCTTTTTGTTTAACCAGAAACAGATGCTGGCCTCGAAGCCGTTTTATTGCTGTACAATCTGGAATTTGGGTTGATTTGAAGGCATATTTGTGACAAAGATATTGTTTTCTTTATTATTCAAGATGGAGCCCTAAACTTTTCGCTTCAGTGAGTCATTATGTGACAGCAAATGTATTGCCACTGCTATTAAGAAAAAACAATTCATGCTTTTTAAATTTTTATGTACTTGACCTTTGATACATAGTCAGAGAAGACTACTACAAGGCTACAAACCTGAAAGAAGCACCTGCACAGTATCAGTCTAACACTGCGGAGAGCTCATGTTTCGAGGTTTTTTTTTATTCAACTTCATGGTAATTCTTTTGAGCCTGTATGTTCGTATCCTGTGTTGCAATGTGTTGCAGAGATGTTGCGTTCATTGTGTCCACCCCCCTCGTATGCAACACTCTCTTTGTTAGAAACTGTTCTTAATTTCTCAGGGGAAGAAGCCGTTAAAGCGAACACAAACGAGATGCTTAAAACCATCCTACAGTTTAGCTTTTTGTGCCTGTGATTCAGAAATGTGGGAGGCTCACGCGTGCTCCCGATCCGACTCGTGCAGCAGGAAGTGAGATGGCACAGCTCTTATGTAACGGCGTATGACAGACAGATGTGACAGACTGAGCAGCGGGGTTTTTTTGTTACGGCGTGACGAACGCTGTGTGTCTCCCCACAGGATGGACTGGTTCAAGCTGCAGCGCTTCGAGAAAGTCTTCAACGCCTCCTCCACCAGGATCGTCACCAAAAAGGGAGTCAAGTGAGTGACGGGGAGGAGGGAGAAACGTGTGCGATGATCTGCGACACAGCTGCAGGAATGTGACCCGACAGGATGAGAGGTCACGGGTTTAATCCCCTGAGTCAGTCTGCGGCAGAAAAATGCTTTCAAAGCGAGATGACTGTTCCAGGGATCTTAAATATGTGCTAATAGGTGCGAATGACAAAGCGTGTCCTATTTTCACACAGCCGATGAACAGACTGACATCAGCATGGATCCACATGCTGCAGACGCTGCAAAAACCGCCCCAGATCAAGTTGTTTTTGTTTCTAATGGAGTCTTGAAAGTCCTTATTCAGCCAATGGAATAAAAATATCTTCCTTTATTCATAAGAAAAGCTTGACCTGCCTTAGTTAAAAATCCAGGTTTTAATTTAAAAAAAGTTTCTATGTCAGGCTGAAATATTCTGTTATTCTTATATATATATATCATATCATTATAATAATTTCTTCATTTTGTTTATGAAATTAGATTTGAGAACTCCGATATAGACAGAAATTATGAATAAAAAATAACAAGACGATCATAAAATTAAAAAACAGAGCCATAAACTGTATTAAAAGTAAAAGACGATCAAATTAATCAATCTTCTTCTTCGATTCTTCTTCTTCTTCTTCCCGGAGGTCCAAAACGCCTGTGGTACAAACACTAACACTTCCACGGTGCTCTGAGCTCACAGTTGAGCTAACAAACTGAGCTAACATTAGCTAACAGCAGCTACAGTTGGCAGCAGTTTACTTCGCTGTCGATCAGGAAACTCTAAACCACAGAGAGTGGAGGCGGAGCAGCCGGAGGAAAAACCAGAAAACCTCTTCCTCTATAAAATATGATTCAGTTTCACCAAAATCAGTGAAATAGTTGGTGATGTGTGACTTAGTGCTGTAAAGAAATATTTAAAATCTTATTCCGTGGTTTCATTAATGGAAAAGTTATTAATGTTGAAGAGAAGTCAGTTAAAACTGGAGTGAAATATTTAATATAAAACTGAATATTTCTGTCGGTGCAGCTTTGCTTTGTAGCGTAAAGATGGACCAGACTCGATTGAAGCGCCCAGAATAGAAACATTATAAAATGATGCAGTCTCGCTGCAGCTCTTCTATATTAACGTTTTTCCACCCCTCTCTTCAGTTTCCTGCTGGTGAACAGCGTGGCCCTGCACGGTGACGGATGTCCCATCTGCCAGTCGGTGGAGAAAGAGCTGATCAAACTCTCCAGAGACCTCAACTGTTCTCTTCAGGTGGGAAGACGTCTCCGCAAGTCAGTAGCACGCTTTCACACTGTCAGCACCTCGAACACACTGCACTGCTGCTGCTGGTTCCGCTCATGAAGTGTGAAAGACTCAAGTAAAGAGAAAAAAATACACTTCACATCCAAAGCTCAGTCGCACCCGGAGCAGCTGTCTTGTACTTTTTTTTTTTTTTAATTTACAAATGCGGCGCTTGTAAACGCGCGTTAAAAGCTGATTGCTGTAAAAATATCGGCTGATGTTTAAGGACTCAGACGATGAATTCTCCATGTCGTCTTCTCTGCAGAGCTCGCAGTCGGGCGGCGGACTGACGGACAGCTGCGAGGGCTCGCAGCTTTATCCTCCCACATCGCCCATCATGTTACAGGTAAACTGCAAGTGTGCTCTGCGTGTTGTCCGGTTACTGGCTGTTGTAGTTGACCCTACGTGGACCAGGGGCTGTATTCAGTTGATTGCACTGTGCAACTTCACCAGTAGATGACACTAAATCCCACACACCGTACCCTTAAAGGATGTTGTGAGGTGGATAGTTATTGAGCCGTTTCTACAACATCTCAGAAGCAACATTCATCTGGCAGCTTTAGTTACAAGTTATTTTACAAATGAAGATTTGAGGACGTGCACAAGTTCAGCTGAAAAGATTTGATAATTGGACTCAGACGATCCAGAATGCGACGGCCCGCCTGATCAACCCAAAAGTGCGTGTTACCCTGCTGCTCGTCGAGCTCCTCTGGCTACCTGTAGCAGCCCGCAATAAATTCAGATCACTTACACTGACTCTCTGCCACCCGTACGCTCAGGACAATCCAAACTTCTCCCATCTGTTGTTCCCCGTTGGTGGAACGTGCTACCAGTTCCCACCAGATCAGGGTCTTCCCTCTCTACCAGCTCTTCAGAGAGGACCTCCTCGCCAACACTACCAACAACTGGACGTGATAAATCTATCCCAGAACTTTTTTATCAGCCGCTTTGGATGACAGCGTCAGCTGAAGGACTAAATGCACATAGTGGATAGTGAGGTACTTTTCCATTGTCACTCCAGCAGACGGTGACAGTACACCTCCAGTTTGGAGAAGCAGGATGGGATCCTGTCAGTGAACCAGAGCTTTGCACCTCTGTGGACAGAGTCAGCAGAAAAATGTATTACAGCCAAATTAAAAAAGAAGTCCCACCTGAAAAAAAAATCAATACCGACCGCCGCATGTCGTCTCCTCTCCCTTCCCCGTGTTTCCTGTTCACCTCTGCAGCTGTCCAATAAAGGAAGAAAGACGCCGCATCAGACTGAAATCAAACTAAAGATTTCAAAGATGAAGCACATTTGTGTTTTTTCTGGCTGAGCCGCTGTAACTCCGACCCAAACGGCTGATCCGCGGTGTGATACAGTGCACAGCGCAGCGGAATACACCGCGTATGAAATACTATCCCACAATGTGCCAAATTATTAAGGCACTATTTTTTGTGCTTTTAACAGATGAAACAGTAAAACACAGCTGTCCACTTCAGACGCCATATAACCGCTTATCCTCACCACCAACATACACACCTACGGACAATTTAGAGTCTCCAATTAACCTGCAAGTCAAATAAATCAACATGTATACATAGAAATAAGGTTAAAAGATATAAAATAACGGTTAAGAATGGCTGAAATTAAAACGTGGGAGAAGAAAAGTGTTGTCAGTGGACCAGGTGAAGTAAAGTGTCATCAAAGTGAAAGTGAGAAAAAGATTTCAACAGACTACTACTACTACAGTTTCTTTTTGTTGTTGTAGCACAACATCTGGACTGAACCTCTCTAAATCTCTCCACTCCTCAGTCTTATAAGTAAAAATCCTGTCCTCTCTGTTCTCCAGCACTACCCTCTGTACAGGGTGAGCGATGCCGGCTGCACAGGACTGGATGCCGCGCCGCCTGAAGAGCGGCACCTGCTGTTCAGAGAGAAGTATGACGTGCTGTCTAAGGAGGCCTCGCAGAGGGTGAGTGCTCCGCAGTCTCATCACAACGCCTCTGCCGCTTTTCTCTCTCTTAAAGCGCGGATCTCTTCTGAAGACGCTTCATCCAATTAAAATACAGTACAGCCCAGCCGTCTGCAGTCAGAATAACAGAGAGCAGCTGATGATGATGATGATGAAACTGATGATGTAAGCGAGCAGCAACCGGTCTCTGAGGTAGACGTGTGCTTCCTCTCCTCCTCAGCTGCTGCAGTGGTTTAAGCCCCGCCTCATCCTGAGTGGACACACCCACAGCGGATGTGAGGTTCTCCATGACAACAAGTACCCAGAAGTCAGCGTGCCGTCCTTCAGCTGGAGGAACAGAAACAACCCCAGCTTCATCCTGGTGAGTAAAACTAACATCCGCATCATTAAGAGAGGATGTCAAAGCAGCCGTGATCAAAACGTTTTAATCGAGCTTCAGCTCGTCGGAGCAGCTGCAGCTTGGTGGAAAGTAACTAAGTACATTCATCCGAGTACAGTTCTGATGTGCTAGTATTGTACTTCAATACATTACTTCCTAGTTACCTTGCAGATTCAGACTACAAACTAAATAAATGATGATATAGTATATAGTATATAAGGTTATATAAACGAGCCTCAGCTGCAACATTAAACTGAACGTCCATCATAACGTCATTAATTATAATCCATTAGCGCTGATCTCTGCAAAGATCTTCTGTCAGCTGAACGTTTGTCCGCAGTTCAATGAAAGAGAGTGACGCAACTTTACAACTCTAATGTTATCTTATCCTGTCACTGTATCAGTGGAGAATCCTCCAGTTGCATCAGACGCACATCATCTAACCCGTGCTAACATTTGAGATGTTTCCAGATTTCCATCAGGCCACTGAAGTCTGTGAAGGTTCTCAGTCGTCTTTCTTTGAGACGCGTTGACTCTGGGGTAACGGGACTTGGTTGTAGATCCGTGAGGATGTTTCACCTCTCATCTAAGGGGCTTCTTCCAAATATGTAACCTCTCCATGGATCTACGACCAAGTCCAGTCCCAGATTCAACTCTTCTCAAAGCTCTTCCACCATTTTCTCTCATGGAGTTGTTTTCGGCCGCCGCTCTGAGCTCTAAAACCCGGATCACACCCGGAGAATTTAGCAGCTACAGAGCCAGACAAATAGTTCAAAGTTCAGTCATGATCATCATCAGCAGATGAAGGTCAAAGTTTTCTCAGCACTTTAAAGACTTCTTGGCGATATTGCAGTTGCAGAAAATATGATTGAAAGTTCCAGAACTGCTACAAAATGGACGTCTCTTCTGAAAAGTGCACTCAAAATGTACTTCTATGTGTGTATATGTATAAAAAAAATCAGGGATTGTATCTTTAAATATTCAAATCAAGATAAAAATATGCAGCGAGGAACTATTTTCAGCGTTTGGAGGCCCCCTGCTGGCTGAGAGGCCGACATGAACGCTGATTATCGCCTCTAACCTATTTATTCTCCTCCTTCCTCCCTCCTTCCTTCTCCTCTTCCTCTCTCAGGCGTCGGTGTCTTCCGGCAGTTACGCTCTGTCCAAGTGTTTCCTCCCGGAGGAGAGCACGGTGATCGGCGTGTACTGCTCGGCCGGCGCCTGCCTGCTGCTACTGTTCCTCGCTCACTGTATGTGGATGAAAGGCCTGCTGCAGTGCCTCAGCCTCTGCCTGCTGGGGAAGCACAAGTCTCTGTGAACTACATCACCCAGGGTGCAAACTACAGCCGCCACAAAGAGCAGAGCCATGAGTTGGTAAATACTTGATGTGACGAGTATATATTTTAAATGTTTTAAAAGGACCTGTCTGTACTGGTGATGATGATGATGATGATGATGTGGTGACAGAGACGTCAGACGTGGGGCAGATTATTGTTAGAAATCATCATTGCTGTTTGTTTTACCTACCTGGGCCAAGCCAGACAGGTGGAGCTTAGCATCAGGAAGTTTTTAATCCCAGAAAAGTTACCGTCCAGACAAATCAAACGAGTACATATGTAAATACTTAAAGGTCTCATTTAAGGTGGTTGAAGTCAGATGGTGGTTCATGTCTCTTCACTCTGATGTTAACTGTGATCTGAGGTAAACACACTCGATCATCTCACACTCGTTTCTGTTGTTGATGTCCGACAAACCCGTCCTGGGTTTCTCTCATTGTTTTACGATGCATATCTG
This sequence comes from Nibea coibor, assembly GCA_023373845.1. NCBI lineage: Eukaryota > Metazoa > Chordata > Actinopteri > Sciaenidae > Nibea > Nibea coibor. Next base: position 6,401,748 of record CM041725.1, read on the forward strand.
AATATATTTATCGCTGACTTTCTGTGCCAAAATGTTTGTGAGGAGTTTTTTTGCCAAATTGTTCAAAACGTTTCTGATGAACTGTACATAATAAATCAGAATCTTAAGGTCTGTTTTATAGTTATGGTGTAAACTAGAGGTCGATGTGCACTTTGAGTCACCTGAAGCCATGTCACTCTATGGGTGAAACGTTAAATATCATATATTAAAAGGCTACACGTGACTTTTCAAAACCCTGGAGATCGGTGGCCGAGATGGACACGATGTCATGGTGATCAAAGAAATAAATGTGATGGATGCAAATAAACATGTCGTCAAAGAAGTCATTTTGTTCCTGATACTCAAAGTTTTAACATCTTTTACTTGTCCGATTCTGAAAATTTGGAATCCGATGAAGCGCCTCGATTTGTCAGGTATTTATTGTCAGGGAATCGAGCTGCAGCTAACCGTTATTTTATATTTTTAAAATTGCCAAAGAGACGTCTTCAAACTGCCCGGTTTGTTTGTACATTTAAAGGTTCAGTGTGTAAGATTTAGTAAGTGATCCACGTTGAACATTTTTCTAACAGACAGACTAAACACAGACTTCATTGATAATAAGTTTATGAACTGATAATTGTTTTAATTCGAGTTGAGATGAAGAAATCCTCTCTGCTTCTCTATTCATCATTTTGTGTCTTTGAAGATGTTAACCCGGATTCAAGCCATCGGTAAACTCCACGAGAAGCGCAAGAAATTCTTTATATAATAAGTAATAGAATGTATAATTAACCTATTTTTAAAAATATAATTTCAAGATTTTTTTTTAATTAGACCTCATTTTGTACAAAAAGACTCGTCACCCACTCACTCATTTTTTTTTTTGACGTCTCCTCGACTCTCCTCCCTCTCACTTTTCCTTCATCCTGAGCCGAGGTCTGATCGGAGAGAAACACCTGTGAGACGTGCGAGTGGCCTTTAAAGTCAGAAAACTACAGAGCGTATCAGGACATCTCAGCACTGATGGCTGAATCCCATTTAGCTCTTTAAAAGGTCCAGTGTGTAGGATTTAGTGGCACCTAGCAGTGAAGTTGCGTAATTCATATAAAAAGCAAACTATCCAGATCAGCGTTTGGTTTGTCTCTTCTGGGCTACAGTAGAAAAATGGCGGACTCTGTGGAAGAGGACCCGCTCTCACTGCAGATATAAAAAAACTAAAAACACAAAGATTCTTATTGTCAGGTGATTATACACTGATAAAAACATACTGATATTATATTACACTCTTGCCAATACGTATAAAAGCTCAAACTTACACACTGGACTTTTCATGTTATTAGTAACACTTGTGTTTTTCCTATGATGACAAGTCAAAACGCCGACGGCCGACATATTTATACCAAAACAACAGTACCCAGAGCTATTCATCCTCGTGTATCTGCTGTGTACGTACAGCAGGAACCCGTCAGCGGTAACAAATCTGGACACAACTGGACACCAAGATGGAAATAAAGCAAAGTCCTCTAATGTGCCTCTTTATTTAAAGAAAATAAAAATGTCATTTAATCATCCTCCCAGGCCAAACAAGGTTTTTGCACCTCCAGTCAGTTCACTCTCTTTTGGGGATAGACGTGTACTGTAGCAGAAGAAAAGGCTGATGCTGTTTGTACAAGGAGAAGAGCTTGTCTTGTTGGGTGCTGCTCACACATTCATAGTGCCTGTGCCATTGGGTTATGGCTCCAAAGGACCAAAGAATTACTAATATTGCACGCTCTCATTTATTCATCTCCATTCTAAACATGCTTTCCTATGTGTGTATGTATACATATTTACCGTATACATACATAGGTATGTACACCTAGGCACACACATAATTAAACATGTATAATTGTACATATATATTTATATAGACCTATAAATTTACATGTACATACATTTATAAAATTTTACACACAACGCACACTCGCCCTCACACGCACGCACGCACACACACATAATGCGTCTGTGAGTCTATGTTTGTTTTATGTACACATGCGCACAGGCACGCACATCAGTACAGATCTCAGACACACTTCATATCGAAAAAACGTTGGTTCCTATTAAAACAACACCAGGTTGCAATTTTGGACACTTTCAATGGATTTCCAATGTTTGTTTAAAGCTGTGAAATTCAAAAAAAAAATAATAATAATAAAATTAAAAAGGAGGAAAAAAGAAAACCAACAAAAGAAAAAAAAAAGGCATGGCGCTGCAACATCTGGTCTTCACTGCAGGTAAGTGGTTAATTTGCATAATGTATACAGGTTTTTAGGATTTTTTCCCTATTTTTTATTTTTTACTAAACAGCATTTCCTTTTTTTTTTTTTTTTATAAACCAGAAAAAACTAAACTCTACAGAGAAAGTCCCCTACCCGCAGTCTTCCGCTGCTGATAGAGATTGACATCAAGCTGTACAGCGCAGTCGAAAACATACTTACATCTGAGCTCATTTACAGGTACAGCCATAATCAAGGCACAAAGATCTACAAGTAGATTTGTTTTTCTTTCAATTAAGTTGTACAAAATAATATTACATTTTACAGTCTGTACAGGATAATTCAACCTTGCACAGTGTACAAGTTAACAAAAAAACAAAACCAAAAAAATAAAATAAACCAAAAAAAAAAAGAGAACAATACATTTTTCTCTCCCGTCCCACCCGTCCCTCCCGTCCCCTCCCCTCCCATCAGTATCTCTAAGCTAAAAGGATGGTTTGTGTGGAAAAAGGAGGCAGGTCCGAGTCCGTGGAGGCAGCAGGGCTAAGGTGCAGAGAGAGCTCAGTCCCTTTTCCTTCATTTAAATCCTTCTTCGTGTCGTAGGCCTCAGCGTCGGCGGCGTCATCGTCGGCTGACGTGTTTCCTGCCTCCCCTTCCTTCCCGCTTCTTTAATCTTTCGCTCCACATGTCTCTCGGCTGCTCGGTGCACCCTGCAGCTCGGCAAGCTAACATCGTGACAGGGTAATAAATATTGTGATGCTACATTGTGTGTATGCTTCCTCTGGAGAAAAAACAACAACAACAACAACAACAACAACAACAACAACAACCGAAAAAAAAGAAAAGAAAAAAGAAAACAACCAAAAAAAAAAAAGAAGTTATTAAGGAACCTGATGCAAAGTGCATTTATCTCTTCATCCACTCGGTTCCCCTCCGTCCACTCCTCCGGTTTCGTCGCCGTCCAGGAGAAGAAGAAGCAGGTCGGAGGGGGTGACGGGGCAAAAAAAGGGGGGCGGCGGGTTGGGAAGGGGGCAAAGGTCATGGTGGTGATGCCAGCTTTGAACCGGCCGGTGACACACAAACATAAACACACACGCATGCGCTCGTTCACATGGCATTCCTCCTTCTCTTCATTACACACAACGCACACACACGCACACACACACACTGCCTCTACACTGAGGTCCTGTAGGTGTGTTTTTTTTATGTATCCACACCCATCAGTCCAGGTCCAATGACAAAGCCAAAAAACAGAAGGACACGAAGGGGCAAAAAAAAAAAAAAAAAAAAGGAGGTAGCCCAAGGCTTAGTGGAATGACAAAAATCAAGGCATTCAAAAGGAAGGATTAAAAGAAGAAGAAGAAGAAAAAAAAATAAGCGGCACGCAACAACTTTGTTCCCCAACCTTCCTTTCACGTCGGTGAAATGGGGATGAATCGAGAAAAAAAAAAAAGAAGTACAAAAAGCTAAGTTAAGAAGAGGAAGAGGATTTGACACACTTCAGTAGTACTTCATAGTCCTCGACAGGAGGGGTGGTCAGGGGGGTTTGTTGAGGGTTTCTTTGGGAGGGAGGAGGGGTGAGGGGTAAAGGGAGGAAGAGGAGGAGGAGGAAGGAGGAAGAGGAGGAGGAAGGGTTCGTCAAGGATGCAGAATGGTGGAGAAAAAACACAGAAGGCTGACGGAGGCGGTCTCCCATCACAAGAGTTCGTACTGCCGCAGGTGCATTCTCTGGATGATGTCCCGGCAGTCGTTGAACACCCGCCGGATGTTCTCTGTGTCCACGGCGCAGGTGAAGTGCGGGTAGCAGTAGTGTCTGCCGTCGCCACTCGCAGTGCTGATCCGCTGAGGGGGAGACAGAGACGGGACAGACGTTAGAGAGTTCCAGCTTTGACTGTTTTCTTTTGATGCTCGTGTCGACCCGTTTGACCTGAATCTGAAACTTTCTTTTAAGCGTCGCGTTAGATCACTTCCCGTCTTCCTGTGACTGAGTCACTGTCATTAACCATCTGTGGTTTTCATGCTAAGTGACACAAAACATGACAAATTAGCAGTCTGAGAGACTGTGGCTGCATCTACCTGATCAGTGTATGATGGTGCACATTTTGATGTTGAGGCCTGAAGCTTTTCTGTGATCGGAAATTTACTCAGCGGGAATATATCTCACTTTTCTCCAGATAAAGTCTGATTACAAAACCAGATCTTCAAATAATTAAACATAAAACAAATGATTTTTTTAATGTTTGATTTTCTGGTTATATTTCCTCTTAATAAACTCTGAAATGGAAATTGCCAACCGTTCAGCATCACGTTTCAGTTTTATGTCTGTTATGACAGGAGCGTCTTTATAAAGCTAACGATGGGCTGAATACACAGTGTAAGTGGACGTTTGAAGGAGGTGTGTTTGTTGTAAGACAAATTATATTCTGCAGCATTCACACACACACACATTCATACCAAAAAAAAACAAAAAAACTCACGTTTAAACGTATAAAACATAAAACATGAAGTGGATCAATTATGGTAAGTAAATTCAGACTTTTTTTAGCCTTAAATAAAATGTGTAATGTACAATCAAACCTACACTACTGATACTATGAATAAAGTCAAATGTAAATAATATTGATGTTGTTGAAGTGTTATCTCGGCCTTAGCTACAGTACCAACAAGTAATAAAAAGCTCCTCAGCAGCTCATCTGCAGATGTTCGCATGAGAAGGTAACAATCAGTTTCATCGAGATCCAAGCTGGTTATGAATTAACAGGCTGGACATTCATTAACTTCAGCACACTCCATACAGTCCCACACATACGGTGATAATTACAAGAAACTCGTCTCGGATGAAGAACTTAGCTCTCGTCACTCTCGGGTCTTCGCCGGGTTCGGGAGTTGCTGTGAAAGAACAAAAAGATTCAGAGTCAACACAAACAGACGTGACGAGGAACCTCTGCGTTCGCACTCGGGGTACTTGGGCGGGACACTGACCTTCATTTGGTATGGTGTAGCGAGCATATTCGGGGAAGTAGTCTTCAATTTTGGATTTTCCAGCTAATACTTTCTCAGCCAGCATGTCCTGCTTGTTCAGGAATAATATGACCGATATAGTGCGTAACCATCTGCAAAACAACAACAACAACATGTTACACTGAGTTCTGTCCTGCGTAGGAAAACATGAGAAGAGATTTCAGCAGCTCTCTGAACTCTTAACACCTGAATGATGTTACACAGAATCAGAAATTAAAGCTACATTCAGACAGAAACCAGCGTTTTCCACCTGGATAGTCTTGGTTTGAGAGACATTTCAGGCTGGCTGTGGAGGTTTGACCAGTCTGAGCGTCTGACTGGTGGCTGTATTCGGACCTGGCTCAACTTCTCTGCCATAGGTCGCTGTGTTCTTTGGTGGAAACCTCTGTGGCCTGCACTACCTCCACTCAGATGAATGTAAAAACCTGTGTTTTCACGGCTGCACCAGGTTCTGTCTGAATGCGCCCTAAATGTGTATATTCAGTTCAGTAAATTCATAAATCAGCATTTGACTTAACTAAACTTTGACAGTCTCGGCTCAAACCTGGTTCAGGTTTTGGACTCACCTGTTGTTCCAAATACTGCGGAAGAGGTCCAGGGCTTCCCGTAGCCTGTTGGTGTTATTGTCTTCCCTTATTACCATGTTGTAGCTGCTGCTGGCCACCACGAAGATGATAGCAGTGACGTCTAGAAGGGAGAGGAGAGGAACTGCATCAGGACAGCTCACGTGTGTGATGCTGAAGCTGGCAGAAAATACTTTAAGACGGACAGGATGTGATGGGAGGGGAACGTGTCGTTGGCGGTGAACGTACAGTGTGATTACTTGACGAAGAACAAGAACAAAAAGGCTGAAAGTCTCACCGTTAAAGCACTGGATCCATTTTCTCCTTTCATCTCTCTGGCCCCCAACATCAAACATGCTATGGAGGAGACAAAATGGGTCAGACACAGACACAACAACACACTCGCTGCTGCCCTCTTTAATCAAAGAGTTCATATCTCTAGTGGGATGCCAGGTACATACTGTACTGTAATTGGCCGGCCTGAGAACATTTACATGCCAGTTTTATGACTGTTATTCATATTTTTTAGATCAGCACAAAAGATTTTCTGATAAAGATTTACTCCGAGTGTGTGTGGCCCTGCCGTATGGAGAGAAGTGTATGCTCCACGATCTCTTAGAGTACACATTTATAAATCTTATTTTTCATTTGTGACGGTTTTAATTTGATCTTATTTTCTCTCCATGCTGGCCGGATGTTTGGAAGTCATCAAAGCTGAACAGCGCACACCCAAAGGGAAGTCACGTCCCAGCGCTTTTATATCAATCATTCAGGATGATATAATTTGATACAAAGGCTCGTTTCAGATGGTAGAATAAGTCTGTTGTGTCTGCCACTGAGGAACTGGGTCATCTCATCCGACATCATCAAAGCAGTTACAAAACATTTACTCTAAACTTTTATTGGCTGCGACTAACGGTCAATAACTTTGAGCTGGCTCAGAAGTCTCACTGCTCGACTGCAGAGGATTAATTCCACATTTTTTTCCCCCTGACCTCAGCTTCCAGCTCCGAGCAGGTTGTGGGGTTCGCTGCTTTGTTCAAGGACACGTTTGCTGTTACGAGGTACGTACTTATGTCATTTCAGGCTCTTAACACGAGGCCGCGGTAAATATAGCAATAACACCCAAGGGGGCAAATGTTTTAGAAAAGCGTGTCGCCTGAATAATGTTTGGCGGAAACTGGAAAAATGCCTGAGGAGGTTCCTTTTCAGGAATGGGTGACAGAGTTTGGGAAAGTTGCTGAATATAAAAGGATGTGGACGGGACAGAAGATATGTCTTTAAAAGGAGCGTGTAAAGATTTCTTTTATAAAAAAGTTAGTTCATGTGGAAGTTAGACTTACTTACTTTGAGAAAGCTACTTTATTTACATCCCTGATGTTGGATTTCAAAATAAAACTTTTTTTTTTGGGACATTTACATGATTAGAAATACACTTCTTTTTAAGACGACGAATGAAAAACTTGATCCTTACTGAAAGTTCACTTTGTCTACTTGGAACCTCGTCTCGAAAATCCCTGAAGTTAACACTCGGCAGCGTAGCAGGTCCTGTAGAAACATGAAGATGTATCAGTAAAGTTTATAACAAGAGAACTTTCTTTTTTTTTTTTTTTAAACAAACTGTAAACTGTCGGAGAACTGACCTGGTCCGTTGGTGTGTAGTCGTTCTGTCTTACGGAGTCAATTCTGTCCAGGAAACTGCAGAGAGAGACACAGAGAGAAGAATTTTATCCATTTCTAAAGACTGAGGGAAAATGAAAGTTACAATTTAACATATGTGAGCTGTAAAAATAAATAGATCCATAATATGGGTTTATCAAAACCAGACAACAAACAGAACCAGAGCTCGTCTCGCAGAGAAATCTGAGGCCACTTTCATGCTACAACAACTCACACACTGTTTTTATCAACTACAAACTTAAAATCTGATCACACGTCACAACTGTTGTGCTGCATCAGCTCGAACAGTTATTCAGACGCTCGTGTGAGCTACACAGGAAGCTGCAAAAGGCGGCCGCCATGTCTGACTCCCCGTAGAGGCTCTGTTAGGCCGGTGTTAAGGCAGCTGGTTGCCACAAGAGGGCAGGCCTGCTCAGTCTGGGCTATTTTGGTCTGTCTCTAGCCAGAGTGATTACATAAGGCAGTTATTGTGGAGGTTAGACAGCTTGCTGTTGCCGTCTCTTCACTACTGAGAGAGCATGTGCAGCAGCAGCAGCAGCAGCTGGGCCTCTCTGCAGCACAGCAGGCTCAGGACACCAAGGCAGGCTCAGGACGCTGAGGCTGGGGACACACGGTCACGCAGGCCCCTGGATGATCTGGATCACACATTAAAAGACTCCGATAATGCTGGTCTGGAGGCCAAAAGGTGTTTAAAAAGGCCCTGCTGTGCAAAAGGCTCTTACAGAGACGAGGTACATACGATACACAAAAAGAAGCTTTACATTTAGATACACAGATTTCACAAAACAGCCTCAGCGTTTGCACATTTAGCCCTTTTAGCTGAACTGACTCACTACGGGAGCAACGGCGGACCACGGCAGAGTTCGAAACCAACCGAAGGCCCACAGCAAAAATGCCCTTGAAAACACAAGTGGTACAAATATGTTTGCCAGCATGAAATGCAAATGTGTTACTCTCAAAAAAAAAAAAAAAGGAGTCACAGAACGGAGGCACAGACAAAGGCTTTACCACTTGAGATGAAAAGATTTGTTGATTAAGTCATTTTTTGTTTTTAGCAGAAATGACCAAAGATTTGCAAGAAAATGTGAGAATTCACTGTCTCTTTGTCTTAAATGACAGGAAATGTATTGTGTGCATCTTTTGTGACCAAACTAAATAACGAATCTGTTGAATACTGATAAAGACTACAGGCCTGTTTCCTGTTTGTTACCCTGGATTATTCCTAAATTAGATCAAAATCACACATGAAGCGTCGAGGAGTGGACGAGAGACAGAGAATGGTACGAGGTATATTTTTCTATGCAAGCAAATGAAGTAAAATACACAGCAGAGGAGAGAAAGGTGTGTCAGGTATTTCTGGAGGAGGAGAGCGCCCAGCCTAAAGCTAAAGTTGGTGAGTGAATCCTGTATGTAGGACACAGATGTGGACCAAACATCCTTCGTTTTTTTTTTTTCCTCCCAAACCGTCTTCGGGATGTCACAAGACAGTCGACTCTGATCAGATTAGTAATCTGTACAGTTCGTCATTTACAGTTCAATCCTAAAAGCAGCACACCTAACACACCCATGTGGAACTAAATGGCCGAGAATGAACGCTCTGTTATGAGCCATTAGATAACAGAGACACCGCTCATGTGCTTTGACAACAATGTTTTCATCACACCGACTTTATTTCTGCCTCGCACAAAAGGAGAAGTAAGGCCGCTTCTGGAACAGCACTTTCTCACACAGAGCTCGTATACAGTAGATCACCAGACACAGCACGTACAGGGAGGAGAGGAAGGGGATTCATTTTCATGAGGTTATTATTCAAAGTTAAGTCTCGACATTCAGCGGGCAAACTTGACATCACAGAAATACCTTTTTTTTTATTATTTTAGTGTGAACTGCATAATGTACTCATTAACCAAGCGAGGTATGGGTGCCAAGTCATCTCTTCAGCCCGATCACAGGTCTAATCCAGTCAGGAAAACTCCCACACTTCTTCTCCATGACTCCACACCTCGTCTCTAAAGTCACAACTCGACCTTCGGACGGTTGCTACTTATCTCAAACTGAACTGATGGACTTTCTAGGCTATAAACTTATCTTCAGCTTTACCTGAACCTTTGTGAAGACCTCAAACTGACACGATATTATGACCACTGGTAGCACCACACGGCAACGTTTGGACGAACAGGTTTAATATGAGTCGTTATCTCCTCACGACCCCTTCGTCATGGCTGTTCACCTGCAAGTTGCGAGCAGCAGTTTCCCCTTCTCGTTTGAAGAATTTAAAGAGAAAACTGGTGTTTCACAAGAAAGATACAAAGATTAGAGGACTCAAACTTCTTGTGTGCTTCTATGATTGACATGATGTGACTATAGAGAGCAGTAATAATTAGAGACAGTTGTTGGTGCCCAGAAAAGTAGCAGTGGATAAAAGAAACATGTAGGAGAAGCTAGAAGGCAATGTAGACAATGCAGGTTTCTCCAGGAAACGTTTAAGAAAAGTTAAATGAAGTCAGAAAACCTGCAGTTAACCTTTTATTCCCGCATTTTATCACTGATTTAAAATCACACACAAAAGCACAGTTCTTAAAGCCTGAGGTATTCTGTCTGTCTGCTCTACAGAGCGCATTTTAATGACAAAGTAATGTAAACAAAACAGACCAAAAACACGAATGTGGAGTCGACTGAGCGACGTTCAGAGGTTTGTACGTCGCCTCATCGCACACCATGTCGGTTCAAGAACGACATTTAGCAAAGCGCACCATTAATTGTATCCATTTGTCAATTAGTGTTTCTCTGGAACTAAGATGAGCACAACCAGGAAACCCAGTGAAATGTACTTGAAGTTGAGTCACACACACACGCATGTCTCCTCTGAGCAGACAGACATTTACTCACACACAAAAACAGAGGCAAAAACCTCCAAAAACATCCCACTTTTGCCCCATCACTGCAACAATGTGGGAGTATTTTTAGTCAGCCTTCCTTGCAGAAACCTAGCAAGGTTATAATTACTGAGCGCTTTCTGACTGCCATGTGACAGAAGTACTATTGGTAGAGCACTGGAGAGCCAAATATAGTCCTCGTACCCAGAAAGAAAAAAAAAAGAAAAAAGAACAAGGGTCCTAGATCCAGGAAAAACGGTGAAAAAGATAACATTGATTACCGAGTGGCCGTCCAGATAATGCCTTATCAAAAGGTTTGGGTGCAGTTTTCAGTGACTACGGCTGTTCTGGTCGAGTGCTACAAATAGACGAGCTGGGTTTCAGGTCTGGGGAAATCTGCGGTTTGTGTCGGTTTCTTCAATTTCCTCCCAGAACTGTTCTCCGCTGGCATCAGAGTGTGTGATCACAGTTATGTGATGTGGTCATTTTGTCAGATTTGTGGATTTGAGGGCTGACAGACCAGCAGTTTTTTTGTGTGTGTTGTTGTTGTTTTGTTTCCCACTTTGATCTTTAGTATGTGTGTGTGTGTGTGTGCATGCAGTACATACTGTACAAAGTATGATTTATTATTTGTTATGGATTTTGTCGCAAGGTTTTTGTGCTTTGTTCCGCCTCACACGCACTTTAAAGTCTCTTCAAAACCATCAAACCACATTAATGCAGCTTCCGCATTTATGGTTTGAGTCTTACACGCTGACACACACACCCCCCCCCTCCAACACACACTTAAAGGCTGTGTACTATTCCATGACAGTTTGTTTTAAATGGCAGGTCGAATAAAATAAAAATAAAAACTCCACTACTATCTTGTCTATTACAGTCCCTCTCTTTCTGTCTGCAGGGCTGGGTTGTCTCTGTATTTAGCCAAAACACATTGTGCTCGTCCTGCGGGCCAGTCTGTGTTGCTATGTATAGGCTTTGTTGTGGACAGTATCACTTGACTTGGCCTGGTCGTTCTGTGTTGTCGGCCTCATCTTTCCATAAAACACAGACGCGAGCATGAATCCACACACACACACGCAGATGCAGGGAGGGGAGTGTGGTGGTGGGGGGCCTCAGGCCTCAACTCCCACGTGATCCAGGTCACATGTTGCTACCCATTGAGCAGAAAAAGTGGGTAGAGGGAAGATGGTGGTGTTCGTGGTTGTGGTAGTGGAGAGGCAGGGGCATTAAAAGGCTTCATACCGGGGCTCGGGGACATGGGTCACCCAGCTCCACAGAGGGGGGCTTCTCCCTGAACCAGAACACTGACACAAGCTCTTGTGCCATTAGGTCGTTTTCGGAGGGCCACAACAAAAACACAAACACACAAACAGGCCTAAATACAAATAAAGCTACAGCAGGTTCATTTAAACATTCATATTTAAGCCGAAACAAATTGTATGTATGAAGACAACACGCGTCTGCAGACAAAAAGCCAGTAGTGAAATATGTACGAAAGCAGCAACGCTGGAATAAAGACTGGAAAAAAAGTCCCCTCCAACAGACGAGCAACCTTCACACCAATTAACAGCGCCCAGCCTCATGTGCTCATTTGATAATTGGGTTGACTTTTTACAAATAGTGGACCATCTTTAATTAGCAGTGTAGAGGATCTGATCAATAGTTTCCATATTTTGAGCCGCTCAGGCCAGCATAATGGACTTTCACTTTAGTCTCCAACCAGCTGATGACAGCACTTTAAAACTCACTGCTGGACGGCAGCACCACACTGTCTGTGGCCGGTACAGCTTTGTTGAAAATGTTTTTCCTCATATGTTTCTCTGCCATCTTTTATTTTGATTTTTCAGTGACCAAAAAGAGAAATTTAAAGTCAATACATAGAACAAAAAGAGTGTGAGCAGCACCTTAAACCACTCAGGACACTTTGTTTGGATAATCCAGCTATAGATGGTTTATTAAGTATTTGTTACATTTCAACAGATTATTAGTTTGTTCGGTTTAGACACTAAATAATAAGAATAAAAAGTAATCTCAGAAAAGTCAGAAAGAAACAGCTGAAATGTTACAAATACTCTAAACTATCTGTAGGCGGACTATCCAAATAAAGTGTTACCGTAACTCAAAGTTCACTGACGGAAAATTGATGCCAAATGGCATCGCCGCGCTGACCACGCTTTTTGAGAAACAAATGATCTCTGGGAAGTGCAAGAGCAGAAACACGACTGCTCATTACTACTCCGGACATTAAATAAACAGATTTTAAACAAACAGATCACCATTTAAAAATCTTGGATCCAGGACAGCGGCTGACAATTCTACAGAATAAAATGTATTTTAAAAAGGTAATTTCCCAGAAGCCAAAGTGACATGTTCATATGTGCCTAACAAATGACCAAAACATGAAAAGGATTCAGTTTACAGTACGAGATGATACATAACAGTGATACGTGGCAAGACTGGAGACTGTTTGGTGTTTCAGTGTGAAATACGACTGAAATGATCAAACTAATTGCTGATTAACTTTCTGTCCGGTACTTTTAGCAGCACTTGGATCGTTCCTGAAATAACACGTCTGTCAAAATGTTATCTAATATTTAAACTTCAGAAGTTTTCCTTCACGCTTCATCGGTCTGCTCTCACAAAACACACCCAGTATCATAACAAAACCAGCTGCACGACACAGCTCATCACATAACGCAGGCCGTCAGAGGAGATCGAGCCGGTGCAGCGCGTGGAGAACGGGACAAAACGAAGGTGGAGCTGTGCAGGATCCTGGTCACCTGGTGGAAAGATCTGAGCCCGGGGTTCAACTCATCCATCCAAACAGGAACACTGTGCAGTTTGGGAGATGGATCTGAAACTAGACAAATCCATCAACGGCTCAGTGGGTACTTCCTAAATATAGGAGCAAGAACGGAGACACTCCTGAAAGTCAAACCAAATCTTGTGTAAACAAAAGTGCCTGCTTTATCTCAAGGCCGCCAATTCGCCTTCCAGGGCCGCATCAAGTCATGGTTTTGAAAGGTGTTGTATAAAAATGTAAAATACATTGTAATGCCATTTTGTCTCTGCTCAATGTCTATGTGGACCATTACATTACCTCGGCTTAAAATAGACTCAGTCCCCAAATTCAGGCTACAGTGGGAACACAGGGACTGTCAGGCCTGAACCGTGTCCCATGTGGAGCTCCCAACTACAGTGCTCACTGTGAAATTGACTTATGGGTTTCTCTAAATAATATTGAGGCCCAACATCGATAAACTATCTGTCATCTGCTGAATTAGTCTGCGCCAAAAATAGAAAACTGAGTAAAAATAGTCTAATCAACAATATTGAGCAGGTTTCAATTCTCCGTAAACAACCACAGCCTCCACGTCAAATTAGTTGTTCCGCTTGATGACCCAATGAAAATGAGCTTTTCCTCTTTTTCCCTAATCAAAAGTCAATAACCAATGACTAATATAAAACAGGGGAGTCTACAGTATCGGTGCAGGTTGTATAAGCCTGAACCGAGCCATGCTGGTGATTAGAAGCTGCTCAGGTCCACGCATAAATGCATAAACTGCACTAAAAAACTGGTTACTATCATTTTAAATTCACAGATTTTAAAAACGAGATGCAGATTTCTCTGCATGAGATTCAGCCAGAACTCGAGCGGTCGAGGCCTGTGTGCTGTTTGTGTAGTTCACAAACTGGCCTCCGGGTGGCATCCCTTCGCTCCTGCTGCACACAGCCACTCTTCCTCACTGACCCTGCCTGCTTTTAGCAGCTGGGTTCCCATGGCAACCCCAGTCGGTCCATACCACTCCTCTCTCTCTCTCGCTCTCTCGCTCCCTCTCTCGTTCTCTATCCCCCCCGTCTCTTCCTAAGCCAGGCCGCTCTTGTATCCTTCCATTCCCAGACTCTCCCATACATCAGCACAGAGCAGAGCCGTGCTCTGCACGAGCTCTCTACATTGTATGTGTGTCACTGTGCATGTTTGTGTCTTCGGTGGGAGGGCACGGCAAATTTAGGCTTATGAAGACAGATTATTTTAGAGTGCCACCGTCTCAAAGCACACAACCAAAAATAAGTCCCGTTTTCAGTAAAGGGCAGGAATGTAATGTGTAGTTTGTCGTATGCAAAGAGACACAAAGTTACTGACGGACGCGGAGTCAGTTGTGAGGAATCAGACGAACAGGGTTGTATGAGCTGAGGGGGCTGAACCGTGGGGATAAGTGATAAGGATATTACAAGTTTGGGCGACTGTGGCGAGTGGGTCGTCCAATAACCTCAAGGTTGGCGCTTCGATCCCCGCTCTCGCTGCTCAAAAAACGATTGCCACGGCCGAGGTGCCCTTGAGCAAGGCACCGTACCCTCCCCAACATCTGCTCCCCGGGCGCTGTGAATTGATGCCCACCGCTCCAAATGCTTGAACAAAACAAAAATCACAGCGGATTTATGCACGCTAGTCAACAAATTACAAAGATAGTTTGTGTGATAGCAGCAGATCGGGGTGGGGGGGTGATTTGATGTGTTGGTGATTAGTGGGATATCTGTACAGAGTAATGAGCGTACAGTTGTCAATAAATAGGTGACAACAGCAGGGTCAGAGGACACACGCGATTACTGCAGATTACTCCAGTGGTTCCTTCTGAAATACACTAATCTGGGTCAAATTAATTTAGTAAAATTAAACCCAAACTAATAAAATCCACAGATATATCACGGCCCCTCACTTCACTTCTACACAGCTCTCTTATGTGCCAAAATGTCAAACACATCAAACTATTCTAAATTAGTCGTGAGTGATATTGCTTTCAACTCAAAATCTGAATACGCTGGGCTAAAAGTGGCAAATCAAACACTTTGTCTACAGGTGGTTTTGTGAGTTTCACATGTTGGCAAAAATCCAGCTGTTCTCTCTGAATGCACAAGGTGACAACATGTCTGTGAGACACTGGTTTGGACATACAGTACGGTCAAGTCAAATTCACTAAATCTATTTCAACAACTAGTTTATCATGTGGTCTGTAAACAGAGAGTAGTGTCAGAACAGTGACGGAAAATAGCGAAACACACCCATTTTAATTTCCTAACACCCAAAAGGTTCCTTATTTTGTCGGCCAACTCCCAAAAATCCAAATATTTTTAGTCTATGATCACATACAAACAAAGTTTGTCCTTGCAGGCTGTAAAATGCAGCAAGAGAACGGTTGGATTTTTTTTTTGATAGAGGAATAACTCAAATGAAAAGCAGTTACTGATCGACTGGTCGATTTGTTTTAGTTTAGGTTTGTGCCGTTTGTCTGTGCTGCGGCTGACACAGACAGACAGACAGCAAGTTAACATCCACAAAGGAACGTCTAACTATATATTAGGCCTTTGTTCAACTTGTGGCAGCTGCAAAAACACATCAGGTGTGGACTGGAATTAAATTTCTAAATAAATATTGCTTTATAGTACAGTATCACTCTGAAGAACCACAACTGCATACAAAGAGGAACCGGATGTTCCCCTGACATAGCATTTTCTTTTGTCAGGACACTTTAAGATGGGGACCTTATCTATCTTATCAGTACGGAGAAGCTCCAGAGTCTTAGGTTAAGAATACCTACAACAATAAATCATCCGAGCAACCCGCCGAACCGTGGCTTGTGCTGGAGCCAAATGTTTACTTAAGTTGGCCTCCGAGCTACCTCCTTCAGCCTAGCCTGATGAAACAGCCAACAGCTCAAACTGTCTAGGCAAACAAACCGCTGTGACAGAAAAATATAAAAGGTTTCTATAAATAGCCTTTGTGCCCCCTTCTGACCACATTCCACAGGAGGTGAAAGTTGAGGCTTGTTTGACTAGTGGCCGAGGTGGAGGGAGACCTTTTGCCTGGGTGTGGCTGGACACCGCTAGCTGCTAGCCACGCTGTTAGCCGAGGGCCTTGCAGGTTACACAACCTGAGCAACAGTACACAGCCAGGCGCTGAGGGTTTGAACGTCCCATGTGATACAAAACATGCTAATGTCAGTGCTAAACACACGTGGTCATGTGCTTTTTGATGGATTTTGCATGGCTCCGAGTCTGCTGCTGCTCACTCTGATAGGCCGGCTTGGCAGCAACAGGGAGACAGTGTGGAGCCGGGAGCCCCTGTCATGATTAGACAGCAAAATGTCTCCTCGCGTGTCAAACCCCGCTTTGATCAATTCAGCTCACCACCACCAACCCCTACCCCACCCACCCCCACCCCCTCTCTGTCTGTAGCAGTGGCAGAAATGGTTGAAGCTGCGTGTGTGTGTGTGGAGTAGGGGGAAGACAAGAGTGAGCAGGGAAGCATACGAGTGCGTTCATACACTCGCGATGATTTGTTTTATGTCAGGGCATTAAGGGAAGAGGAAGGTATGGCCAGTATGGCAGTACGCAGCCGGCTCGAACACACACGTACACACACACGCACACACACACACACACAAAACCAACACAGAGGCGTTTTGTGTCTCACCTTCTGCTACTGACCTTCCCTTTGTTTACAGCGCATTGCCGGGATACTCCCTTTGATTCGGCTGCGCACACGTGACCCTCCGCCAGTTTCTGCTCTGCAGTGCTGCTGCTAAAAATAGCCTCAGCTTGCCCTGGCTCCACAGCTAGTTTACATAAGCTCTAAGGGGGGTGGGGGGGGAGGTGGAAGAGGAGGGGGAGAAAAGGGAGCGACAGAGGGGGGGAGAGAGAGAGAGGGAGAGGAGAGAGAGAGAGGAGGAGGAGGGGGGAGCCTCAGTGAAGAGAGTGAGAGGAGGAGGAGGAGAGGGGAGGAGGAGGAGGAGCAGGAGGAGGAGGAGGGGGGGGGGTCTATGGACGACCATTCCACAATCTCTGAGCAGGGAACCTGCAGCGCCACTGCTGTCCTCCAGCAGTCTGTGCCTTTACACTCCTGGTCAACAGCAGGGTGTGTGTGTGTGTGTGTGTGTGTGTGTGTGTGTGTGTGCATGAGAAAGGTATGTGTGTGTCTGTGTACTGTATGTGCGCGTAGTCGGCACACAGTAACAGACTCGCAGATATCCGCCATTCACCAGCCTCGCTCTGTGTCTGTCTGTCCTTTAAAATGGACGCACATTTTAACCCAAAAATAAAAATCTATTTATAGAAACTATTCCCGTTCTTTAAGTGGAACATAAATTCCAGTTTTTCTCTCTCTCTCTCTCTCTCTCTCTCTCTCTCTCTCTCTCTCTCTCTCTCCTCTCTCTCTCTCTCTCTCTCTCTCTCTCTCTCTCTCTCTCTCTCTCTCTCTCTCTCTCTCTCTCTCTCTCTCTCTCTCTCTCTCTCTCTCTCTCTCTCTCTCTGCGACGCTGCTCGTATTAAAACAGCAGAGGGACAAAGCTGGCAATTAACACGATCCTACAAAGCATCTAAACATGACACAGTTTTGCTGATTTAAACTGACATAAGAGTTACTCAGCCATTTTGATTTTAGATATTTAAAATGTATATCCGCTTTCAGTGGAGCGGTGCTTTGCTTTTTAAATGTGATCCGACTTATTGACTAAACTAAATACAGGCAGTCGGAGCCTCTGGTCTCTAGAAACAAAATAAAAACACACTGGGAGTGTAGCTAATCTTGTGACATGTAGCATGCTATGCTGGGCAGCTTTAGGCTCTCTTAACTATTTCCAAATGCCCAGCCAGTCTGAGAGCTTTACGACTTTAAACTTCCTCAACACTTAATGGTGGACAATAATGGACAGAAAAAGCCGTTAACAGTTACAGTAGCGCTAAATCTCGTGCTGTACTTGTGAACTCGAAGACGTTGAATGTTAAATGATCTGAAAAGGGGAGGTTTACACACACAGACACAGACTTTGAAAAAGACTTCATACAGGGGACGACATGTGTTCTCATGTGTCCTGCAACATCCTCTCTGCTGCTGCTTTCTGGCCTCAAGAGAGGGACTGAATAGACAGACTGAGAGAGAGAGAGAAAGAGAGCAAGAGGGACAGTGGAGAGAGAGAGCAGGTCCCACGGGGGGCTCTAACAACCTTAAGGACAGTGGTTTGTGTAGATGGAGTCCCACTGAGCTTCCAGTAGATCAGATTCTACAGTTCAGCTCCAAACCACTCCTCCTCCTCCCTTTTTTCCTCAGAAATCATGCACACACACACACACACACACACACACACACACACACACACACACACACACACACAGATATATTCAAACACATACACACAAACACACACACAAACACACACACACACACACACACACAAACACACACACACACACACACACTTCCATAGTGCTCCCTTTGATTAGTCTTCAGTCAGCTGACAGCAGGGTCATCTGATTTTAGTAAGCGACACAAAGGTTTTTGTTAATCTGGATTAAGGCCTTTTATGAAGAAAGTGTTTATTTACAATTGTGTAGTTACATACATGATTTGAATTATTGCGCTATAGTAAAAGCTGGAAGTGATTATCTTGTTTTAAAAAGTGTGGACGCAGAATTCACCAGAAAAGGATGAAGAGATTTCATGAAGTGAAGTGAAAGGCTATTTTTAACAGTTTGTTTACTGGAGAGCAAGTAAACTAGAGAAAGTATGAGCACACCCAAAATAGATATAAACAGTTTAAAATGCAATCAAAAGCACTTAAATAACATAGAATTGGTGCCGTTTCACAAACAACTTTGAAGATTGTGCTAGTTATGGGTTTTAATTTCGTCCCTTGTAGCATTGTTTGGCTTTTTGGAGCACGCCGGTCGTCCATCCGTCATTTGTGTGACTTTGTGTAACAAATTAGAAGTTGTTTTTGTTCTTTCTTTCTTACTCTACTCCACACCTGGCCGTCACTGTCTTTCTGATGTTTGTTGTTTAACACCATCATTGACCCTACAGACACAGACAGATTCAAGCTTTTTAGATGCACAAATTCATACTTTTGTCCTCGAACCGTGCGAGCCCTAACCTGGACGGAACAATACAGTCCGTGAAGGTCTAACGCGATTTCAAATGGCTGCAGTGAGACAGCAGAAAATCCATTTCTTATGTGTTGAAAGCAACCCGATGACCGATCTGGAAAAAAGTTATCACACAGATCAGTTCGGACATGTAAGAAGAGCCCAGCCTCGTCCCCTTGTGTTATACGCAGTACATCAAATCAGCTCAAACGTTAAGAAATGAAGCAACTTATTGGTGACAGAAAAAAGCAGTGACATGGAGCCGGTGTATAAATATCGCTCTCTCTGGCTCTTCCGTGAACAGAAGAGGCTCCTTATTGAGGAGAGCCACTGTTTGCGAAGCGTAGCCCCTCTGTTTCTGTAGGCCCTTCAGGGGCTGGGGCTGGCTGACAATGCCGACCATTCTTAGCACTTTACTGCCTCAGATGACTGTGTCAGTGGCCCCCAGGCTGGTGACAGAGTCCCGTGACCAGCACTACACCCCAGCCCCAACCCCAGCCACAGCCTAGGCCAAGAACCAGACCCAGCCTTAGATATGTCTATGCGCGGTCCCATCTCCAGGACGCCGGGACTGCTGGAGATCTGTCTCGTCCCCACCGTACCGTTCCGTCCTGGACCAACTACATCACATCTACGACCTGCAGATTTTAAAACTCCATAAACTCAGATATTTTGGATACTGGTAGAAAAAAATACTCTGTAACTCAATTATTTGATATAAAATGGAAATAAGTTCCTTCTCCTGACAAGAGGGATAACACAAGGTGCCCCAAGTCCTTAAATTCTGTGTTGTGCAGCTGCAACGATTAGTTGAATAATCAATAGGGAGCTACATTGCTAATCAATTATCTTCAGTCCCTTTTTAAGATTAAACTTTTCTGAGCTTGATTCTAGTTTCTCTAAAATGAATATCTGCTGATTTTCTCTGCAACATTATGCAACTATTTCAGCTTCAGCTTCAAAATCATTGTGATAATACTGAAATACTGAACACTTTGTAACTTGGGTTGAGCGGGTAAGATGCCCTGCGACAAGTACGTACCGCTTTACAAGACTGCGTCACACACATTCGATATAGTCAGTACAGAGATCATGGCAGAGGCAGAGAAACCGAAGAGGACATCAACAGAGGACAGACCTGAGTAAATCGCAGACTGGTTTTTAGTTGTTTGGCTGTTTAACATGGTTGTCTCGCTAGTGAGCAAAGTCAGCCCATCAGCTGTCCATAAGGGTGACATTTGATTCATGTATTAACCGAGAATAGGCTCATCAGATGTATTGATAAGGATCATCTGCTTCATCCAGTGACAGTTTTAGCATGATTTTGAGACATTTTGTGACAGATTAAAACAATCCAAAACTAATTTTTATAGCAATAGTTTTGACTGGCTTTACTTCAAATTTCCAGAAACGTCAGATTTACCACTGGTGAACTACTTAATTTCCAGTAAGTCTTGTGAAGATGGGTGGTGATGACACCCATTTTCCAATCCATCCTGAAGAGGCCAAACTTTTCCTCAGAATCTTATCTTTGCCTCTTCCATTTAATTCTCATTAGGGTCGATATCTCAGGACGACTAAAGCAAGAACAATCTGACGTCTGTCTCAGGGCCAAGTCTTGTTTTCCTGTATGTTTTGTGTGCGTGTGTGTTTACTAGTGGGTGATTACCATAAACTCTAGATGGAATGTGGGATTAATAACTGTCGAGGGATGATCATTTGGACTAAAGAAAACAAAACAAAAAACAGGAGCGTAGAAAAGGATGAGCAACGTTTACAGTGAAGCAGCAGGGCTTCAACTTCAAACAGGGGTTCAACTAGGAATTATTTCGATTATCAATTAATCTGCCATTTATTTTCTTGATTAATTGATAAATTGTAAAAATAATTCTGCAGGTTACGTCTTAAAAGTGTCCAAAACCTTGAAT
The DNA here is from genome assembly GCA_023373845.1 of Nibea coibor. Classification (NCBI taxonomy): domain Eukaryota; kingdom Metazoa; phylum Chordata; class Actinopteri; family Sciaenidae; genus Nibea; species Nibea coibor. The sequence continues at coordinate 6,422,972 of CM041725.1, forward strand.
TTGATCAATTAGTCGTTCTATAGCAGGAAGTGCCTGTGGATCAGGACAGATGAAGCTGACTTCAGTATATCTCTTGTTTTATACATCAAATGCTAAAACTATATTTGTTAAACTACAATGACCACAATGCATTCAAAGCTAACTCCGGCCTCATCGGGCAGAGGCTGCAGCTGCATCACTCAGCTGCTTCATAGCCTTGTTTCTTCAGTTGCATTGCCAGGCTCCGGCTCCATCCAGGCCCCAGTCCCTGCTGCTGCAGCCTGGCTTCCCAGCCACTGAGCACACCAACACCGACCCAGACAGCACTTAACACTGGATAACAATAATCCACTACAGTAGGAAATATCTTCCTATATGAATTGTGTCATGAATTGTGTCATATTTGCTGGCGGACTGCAACAAGAAAAAAAAAAAAAGAAGAAAAAAAGAGGCAGGAGGCCTGGGAGTTCAGATTTGCGTGTGAAAAAGTGTTTGATTTTGCCGTTGACACATCCAAGGCATTGCAATGGAACCAAGCCCGCCGCAGCTGAAAATAGCTCGCAATCAATCAACTGGCAGACACATATCTGTGCTCTTAAAACGTATAAATGTGCAATGCAGAGGGCAGATCGATGGGTGACAGGATTCCAAAAGCATCGATATGGACATGCTCTTTGGCATAACAAGCGCTCGCCATCGGCCCATACTTATTTCCTGTGCCTTTGTCCAATGGGCCGTCCAGTGCTAGGCCTGCTGGAAAAAATATCTGCCAGTGGAGCAAGGTCTGTGAAGGACAACGCAGACGGGACGGCAGAGGTATATAATCTGCCTTCACAGAATCTATACACAACCTATAGCTACATTTAACTGAATTTTGAACAGAATTTTATTCTGCCATGATCTTCCTTGGTGGTGTTTTACCACAGTGTATCTATTGTGTTTGACTGTTTGCAAGTAAGGTCGCTGCTTGCCAATCAGTTCCTCCCACAAACAGTCACATGTAGGCCAACTTCCTCTTTAATTTACTCTGAAAGCGCCCTTATCACATTTGTGATCCAAGACGTAGCCTACAACACAAACACAAGTCTGTGAACGTGATGAAAGATGACATGAGAGCTTCCTGGACTGACTAGAGCGGGTTTGGTCTGTGTTAGCTAGAGAGAGAGAGAGAGAGAGAGAGAAAAAAAGACCAGCTAACAGACTCTTTTCTGAGCTAACAGCCGAAACAACACGCCAGATATTGTCCAAACAATACAACACGTATCCAAAGTTATGACCTCTGCCCCATTCCTTTCAACCCAGTTGGCTGCTGAGGCCGTCTGCCACTGTTTCCTTACTTCCAGGAGAGTTACTGAGAACAGTTACTGTAGTTTAGTGGTCATAATAACAATAGGAGAGAGAGAGTGTGTGTGTGCCTTTACACACAGACAGATGTGCTGCCATGTAGGACAGAGTATCTATGAATGCCCTCCATCCTCATAGTTCATACGGAGGTTAAAAACTGAGAGAGGAAGTAAGTGAGAGGCCGCAGTCTGACAAATCCCAGACATCAATCAAACACACCGACAATAGAGGCACATTGTGATGTTTCTACTCTACAGTGAGATTTCAAAATGAGCTGCACATGTGAAAAACAGTTCAGGGCAGTTACTGAGATGCTTTTCTATCACTGGAAACAGATTGGTTTAGTATGTTTAGAGATTAGAGACGGACACCTCCTCACAGGCGAGGAAAAGCACTTGAACAAATCAGCTGCTCCGTCACAAAAACACAAAACCTCTGACAGACAAAGTAAAAGCCTGCACAATCGGAGTTTGTACATATGAACCACATGAAGCTGGAACTTTTTTATCATTTTATCTCCTTCACACACACACACACACACACACACACACACACACACACACACACACACACCAGTAAAATAAATTTGTTAGCTTCATGATGATTTATTGGTCAAACATACAACTGCTCACCGGCTGTTAACCAATCAGCAGCAGCCGACGTAACAGCCAGGGAGGCAGCGATAGGAGGACGGGGGAGAAGGGCAGGAGAGAGAAGCAATCGAATGAAGGAAAAAAAGAAAAAAGTGAATGATATCGAAGAGGAGGAGGTTGGAAACGGGGAGGACAACTGGGAATTCAAATAAACAATTAAGCATCAGTCATTTGGCAGCATAGAGTGGATGTATTGTAGCAACATAAGGACAGAAAGCACAGGGACCAAGTTCAAAGCCAATATATGCACTGTGACTGCAAACATAAACCAGTACCACTCTATTTAAATACTGTATGCTTTTCACTGTCTTCGTTTTACTCTACTGCTTGTTAATGTTTACTCATGTCACAGGACAGCTGTATTTTCAGTGCTTCCTCTAGCTGCGTGCCTCGCTTGTTACAATCTGGAATATTCTTTCTGATTTCAACATTCAGCCGGCCGCTGCATGGACAGGGTTTAAATGTTTACGATCCCGCAATATTATGTGGTATCGCCGTGTTACTGGAATATTGACTAAAACAAACACAGGATGCTTTTTTACATATTGTGCAGTCGTACTGCACACAGACTGACTCAGAGCAGCAAAGACAAACACAGGCCTTGGACTGTAACAGCTCCACCTTACAGATTCATGTGACTCTCCAACCATCACCTGACTATCTCTCTCCTTTCTATGGAAGCTGCTTTCAGGCAGGGCAACCAGGGAAGACTTGACCCGAAGTCAAATTTATGTTCAAGGGACGGAAGACATTCAGGAAAAGAGTACAGAGACTGTTTGTCTACGTGATGTAACATCTTTAAAGCATCTCGACACTACACCCGTGTAAAGCAGGCTCACAGTTCGCTGGCAAAAAGACAATATCCCCAGTCACTGATAAAGTGTGCCTTTGACCGAACCCTGAGAGATAAAGGGAACCAACCTTTGGGATGGGAGGGGACAACTTCCAGCGGGCTGCACTCCTGAGTCTGTGCCATGAACATGTCCTCATATTTACATGTGAATCCAGAGGTGAGTCAGAGAGGAAGCAGAAAGAGGGGACTGTAATCAGCGAGTCGCTTTGCATATCCAAACTTCCCTTTACAGGCAACAGAGGGGCCCTCCACTGTGTGCAACCAGCACCCTAAGGTGGCCCAAGGTACTATAGGAGCTGTCCAAACAATCTGGGGCATCAGTTTCTGCGCCTTGCCACAATGAAGTTATCAGTATTTCCTAACTACAGTATCAGGAGTACCATTGTATGAGGAAAAACTCTCTACAGATTGTAGCCAAACTCAAATCATGACCCACGTAGCTTTTGTCCAGCCTTAGAGACGCTGAAATTTAGTCTATCGACCGCACAGGTAGCCTGTTACCGACACTGAAGCACAAAATCCAACCTTTAACTGCAGCATTAGTACATTTTACATGTGTAAACACACAAATTTTACATCGGCACATTTGCAAAGAATCACACAGTTGGGCATTTTATTACAAGCCACACCAGACTTTGCATATTGCCGTGGTGAAATGTCAAACACACTGACACAAGGAGATGTATGTATAATTTTCCAAAGGACGAATACAACTACTGCTTGCCTTGCCACACCCAGAGTAAACATATCTCAGCCATATTCATATATGACATGACACCGGCGCACACTGCAGAGCTTTCATCTCAAACACGACACAAAGAGGACGGACAGAGCGGGGATGAGTTTACAGGCTGTAAAATAAAATTTAAAAAAACCGCTCACCTGTCTTGTTCTCGCTATGCTATGTAGTTAAGGGCACTCTTTGGCTAAGACAAATCATACCACAAGATGTCTGTTTTAAACTCACTATTGTGCGCAGTCGATGAGCTGGTACTCATTGGACCTCTCAAAGCATGCCTTCACTCCTTCATCGTCCCACAGCTTCTTTGCGTGATCAAAGAACTCCTGAGGAAAAGAAAGAAAGAAAGAGAAATATAAAAACACAGACAACAGCACACGTCGGACAACAGAAAGACTCAACAATCTGCGGTACAATGTCATGACAGGAAGGTCAGGGACCTTGAATACTTTCAAATGGATACTGTGGAAGCACAATGCACAGGGTTAGTGACTTTAACAGCATCCTTTGTGAGTCTTCATGCTTCATTCGCATCATCAACATTTAATTAGTCTAGCAGTATCTTGTACAAAGTGTTAAAATCATGTTCACATAATTACCTAGTATCTATGTCACCTTTTTATACTGTAGAAAATACAGGCAACTATAGTTAACTATATCATGTCTTCAGTAACTTAAAAGCTGAGAAGTATTGCAATTTTGTACACACATTTATCCAAAGAAAACTGTCATACACACAGTTTGTAGTGCCACACTTCCATACACACATTTGCACACAAAACCACTCTCCTCTACACAGAACTGGCTATTTAAAGTGTTTGCCTTGCTCATGGGCACTTCAGACTCAACATTTCTTTGTAGTTTCTGTGTAGTTTGCTTTCTCAATGGGAACTCCGTGCCTGTACTTCAGCTGTCGACAGTATCGATACCATGCGTTTAAAACAGTATTCAATAGTACTGAAGAAACCAAACTACAATCACAACAACCCCCCCCCCTCCGATTGATTAACTCCACTTTGCTCTCGCCCCCAATCAAGCATGCGCTGTGGCAGACACACAGAGAGAGATGTTATCGGGTAACCGGTTGAAGAAGCGGACGCAGTGTTTATTTAACAAGCACAAGCTGCAACAGTAAACAGTGAACACCCCTGGTCATTCGGTAGCACGCCGGTCACGTTAATTTCGAGCGAGCCTCCTCGGCGCGCCTGAAAGACAGAATCGCAGCGTGAAAAAAAATTGAAACGAAACGCAAGTTTTGTTTTTCAGGCGACTTAACAACAATTGCAACAAACTGCTGTTTTTGTATGATACAGCGAGGCAACAACAGAATGAGGCGGGGCAAGCAGGTGTGTGTACAGTAACATGTAGGGGTGTGTGTGTGTGAGTGTGGAGGGGGAGGGGGGAGCAAAAGCAAGGTGAGAAGATTAAAGTAGTTTGTGAGTAAAGACTAAAATATGGTGAAGGATTAAAATTCTTGAAATAACCTGCTATATAATAATGTAATGCAATAAAATCAAATAAAAAATCCACCCTAATTTCAGTCATTCTGTGGAAAACACTGCAACTGGGATGTTTTTTTAGTAGTATTGTAGTAGTATTAGTATTATTTTACACTAGTATTGTATCAAAGTTAAATCGTGTCAACCTTAACCCGTACAGAATACACAGGACACATATGGAGCTAGGGGGAGGGATGAGTTTAGCTTAGCTTAGCATACACACTGGATTCAGGGGGAAACAGCTAGCCTGAATGTGACCGTGCACAGCTTCCCAGAGTCTTGTTGTCAAAATGAGGTTGCCGGGGAAGTGTACGAAAACCTGTGCTCGCAGATAGCATCTAGCGCTACAGCGAGAGCCGCTACGGGCTGCTAGTTATACAAACAGTTGTTTGAGGTAATGGTGAAGTGTTCCTTTAAAATTTGCAAGTCATATCAACAGTATAATTACTTGTGCAGTACAAACTAGACGATAGAGAGTCACAAACAGTCACATGAATTCTCTATTTGGACATCTTCTCAGATATTCTTTTTCTTTTTTTAAAAAAAAATATGGTTACATTAAATTTAATGTAATATCTGTCACAATATGCCTCTGCAGCATAACTGTAGGCCACTGCAAAAAAGTACAAAAAAACATTTAATACTGGATAATGAACAGTACTTGCAATTATTTACTTTAAACCTCTTTGCAGTGGCAGAGGGAGGGGACATGAATTCTCATTTACTTCCTCGATACAGGTTTATCCAGCAGTTCCTGAATTTAAACTCATGACTTTCTGGTCACAAGCTCTCTTCTCTAAACTGCAAGCTAAAGCAAAAGGTGGTACACTCAGATGCCATAACTGCATCTCTTAAAATATACAAATATAACCAGCACATATCCGTCCATAGGCATGATGCTGTAAATGACTCAGTGGGAAATCATCTATTCATTGACTTTGAGACATTTCCCAGGACTCTCTGTATGCCCCTAAACAAAGATGATTGGGCTAATATCCCTGGTCGCCTCCTGTGCACATGTCTTTCAGATGGGCTCCTCCTCTAGCCTAGAACTACCACATGACTCTCTGCACTCAGCACTGGCTCTGCGCTCCGGCTGGGGAGAGAGGGTGAAAGTAGCCCCGAACCAGAGAGAGAGAGGGAAGAAGGAGCCTGATAAATGATCACATGCTCTGGGAGATCTCCTCTCGGCAGATCCGGTGATTAAGTTCAACATGGAGGAAATCCACTGATCCAGTCTGCAGAAGTCTCACAGAGAGATACATTAATATTTGTTTACTTTTTTTTTTTTTTTTTTGTTACAGACAAATATAGGCTCGCACTTGAGGCTGAAGTCAGAAATAACCTAAAGACTGCAATCATGCTAGTTGTGTTGAAGTGTGGTCTGGCTATCAACCACAGTATGATGCAGCAGCACAATATTTTTAATTTTACAACCATGGTTCTGCTTTTCTGTAACATAGCATGTACATGCTATGCCAAACACTTGATTAACAAAGAAAACGGGGCCATATTTGCTATCTCTCGGCTGTGTTTGCTTCCACTTCTGTTACAGCCAAACTTGTACACCCACCTCGACTAATATCAATAAGATTCAACAGCGCTGATTACATTCTTCTGCTACGAGTTCACTGAATTTTTTATGCCAGCAGACGTCGAGGGGCCTGAAAACTCAAAGAAGGGACCGACGACGAAGCTAGCAAGCGTTGGGACTGGATGAAGGGAGGACGAGGGGTGGAAGGGGCAGAGCGGGGGGGAGAAAGAAAAAAAAAAAAAAAAAGCAGAGTATGGTCCTCAGGGCTCTTTTCCACAGAGGCGTGTGACACTGGGCCTTTGAATAAATGTAGTGTGTGCTGCAGTGCCCTACAGAGGAACTGATAACACAGAAAGAGACCAGGAGGGAATTTGCTTTAACACAAGCTTTTTTAACTCTTTCCTGTGCTCTTCCATCACCCCCCACCCCACCCCCTCCGTCGACCGCCATGAGATGCTGATTCTCTGGCGGCTCTGCCAGGACCGACTCTCAGCTCGGCCTTAGCTTCAATGTTAATCAAGTTGGGTGTGTGTGATGTAATATTTCACTTGAATCATATAGGTCAGGCTGACACAGAGAGAACAAAATGGCCTAAATCTGATTCGACTTAGCAAAACAAAGTTGTGGAGCGAATGGCTTGCATCTTCCGCTGCAAGGGGACACTGGAATTCCTTTGGGTAGGCTAAAGTTTTGAGGAGACCTTTGGCCTTGGTGTAAAATGTACAGCAACGGCCACTAACCTCAAATCCCTCCATACATAGACAGCCAGACAACCAGCTGGCTCCTCAGTAAACCATCATCACCACATTTATTCGATTTGAATAGAATATCTGTGTTAGATAACCGTCGCCGAGTGCAGAGAGACCTGACTTTCATGGGTTACCTCAGTTAAAGAGTACAGACAAATTTAGCTAAAAAAGAGAGCAAAAGAAAAAGAAAAAAAAAAGGAGAGCAAGGGAGCGACTGTTCGAGACCGTTCATCTTTCATAACACGGTTTCAAAAACGGAGCAGCCCTCCGTGCCACCCTATGCCCCACATACATCACGGATCTTTAAGTAATCAATTAGAGGCGAAAACAAACTTCTAGGACCCGAAGCCGTTCATCACGAGGAAATCGCCAAGAAGACGGTAACAAGCGGAGCGCTATAAGAGGTGTTACCCTTCAGAACAAAAGCAGCACAAAGCAGGTCACGTTCCTCAGTAGGAAGTCATAATTATTAGTCGGCCTGTAAACTTGACATCAGACAACATTAAATAAAGTTACATGCTCACTGACAGTTGCCGATGTGTCCAAGTTTAGCCGCGGTGTAATATTTAAACCATTTATCAGTACAGTAATTCTGCACCCAAACCCAAAAATAGATCAGTTCAACAATGGGTGGGGCTGGACGTAACACAAAGCTCACCTTCCACCACACGCTGTAATGCATATCTTTAAGAAAAGAAACAAAACAAAACACGAGAGCAAACTTTTGTGAACCTTATCCGTGTCTTTGTGTTGAGAGTATAATAAGATCAGCAGGTCTGCTCTGTTTGTTTTAGCATCAGATGGACATGATGTACAAATGTCTGACGGACTGAAAGCTACGCGGTGCTAAAACAGGGGCTGGGGCTCATTTGAATTTGCTCCAATACAGTCGACAGACACCGTCGGGTGGCTAGCAAAGCTACCACAGTGGCATTTGTTTCCATTTGCATAGACGACCGTTTGTATCAGTGCTTTCTTTTCCATGGCTCCGCTGTTATCCAAAGCTACTGTAGGGAAAGATTTTACAAAAAAAGGACGCTTTGATGGTAGAGACTACGCTCCAGTAAAACTAGGCCTGTTGATTTACATGTAAGACAAGGGGAAACTGTTGTCTTACACAATCACCCAGTTATAAAGGTACATGCAAAGGAAAAATCCCCACCAAATCTACTCTGTATATAAAAAAAAAACTACAGTCAGTGTACCTCGCACTTTTAAGCCTAGCTTGTTGATTAGAGGCATAAATTTCATAATCATGATCTATCTGTACAATACACAGCCAAATATAGATCCTGAAGATATTTAACACAAGTTTGACTGAAGTTTTTAAACACAATCCACAAACAGTGCTGAGTGTTGGAAGCCATGATGCAATGCAGCCAACATTGTTCCCTCTCAGGCCGTCTTCTTCTGGACTAAAAAAACCTGATGACGCTCTCATGTCGGAGACAGAAAACACTGTTTAACATTTTAAAAAGAAAGTTTTTCCTTTCACCAAAGAGGAGACAAATTGGATTCAAAAAATGAATGTTGTGATTTGAAAGAAAAAGATTGAGTTGAGTTGATTTTTTAAAGTGTGGCAGCCAATAAAAGCAAGTTTGATGACTCATGACTCCATGGCCACCACTACGCAGCAAAGCATTTCAGTCTTAAATGGTGTGTAAAGACTTTCATATCGTCTCAGTGAGATAAGTCATACAACAAGCTAATTTTGGTTTTGATGATTGTACTGTGGAAATTAGAGCCAGAAATCAGTCAAATAATCGATTACTAAATTGGGAGAAAACTATTTTGAGAATGGATTCGTAGGTTGAGGAGTTTTTCAAGCGACTGTATGCATTTGACTGCAGCTATATCGTTGTAAATTAAATATCTTTGAGATCTGGACAGCTGGTCAGACGTTTAAAGGTCTCACATTGGGCTCTGGGACTCAATTTTCTGTCAAATTCTAGACAAATAATTGGCAGATGAGCCAATAATAAAATATTCTTAGGTGTAGCCCCAGTAAAAACTTTCATAATGGTACAACCAAAGTTACTACCATCACTCTCTCCACCTAGTCACATGCAGCCATTCAGGAAAATGTAGGAAGTCAAAGATTATTGTCTACTTCTTCTTCTTCTTCTTCTTCTTCCTGTCCACGGCAATAACTTATCAACAAAACAGCTGCTAAACGTGACCAAAGTGCACTGAACATCATGTTCATCAAGAAAAGCTTTCACATCGAGATCAGAGTTCAAGATGAATGAACGTGGTTCACCATGACATCATGCGTCCAAAAGTTTCCAGGTGAAACATACTTCCACATTTCACAACGGCGCCAACAGGTGAAAGCCACAGGTTACTGATTGGCTATGTTCTCGTGCGCTGTATTGGATATCATGCCTGGTGGCACTAAGTGACAATGTAGTGGTGACACTGAGTGAAGCAGTGAAGCCTGAGACTGATGACAAGCACAGACAGTCCAAACAGAGCCATGTTGTTCCCTTTGGCCTAGCCGGGCCTGGGAACTCAACGCCGGCACTCCCCATGGCCCCTGCCCTCACACAGAGTACAACATCCCAGCAGAACAGGCTACTGCTGCCCTGTTAACACTCTGACTGTGGGGAAATTAACACGCAGATCCTTTTAATGGACATTCTTGTGATGTAGCATTAAATAAGGTTGTTGAGAGGGATGCTGGGAAACAAACAACAATTCAACTTCACGGAGGACGCAGTGAAGTGATGGTACTGCAAGAACCAGCAAGTACCCCTGTACACAGGGCCTAAAAATTAGCTAGTCAAATTATGGCTAAGAGATAAAACACAAATGTGAAATTCATTCCTCTTAATCCATTTTTAATATGCTGAGCGACTAAAACCTGATAAAACAAGAAGAATATATATAAAAAAGGGGCTGCATCCAACAATTATTCTCATTATTGATTAGAAAATAGAGAGAGATGTCCATCAATCAACATTTTTTAAAGGCCCACGCTGCCATCTTCAAATGTCTTACTTTGAAAACTCAACTCAAAAACTCAGATAAGCGGCAAATCCCGCACACACTGGTGGAGCTGGAACTCGAGAATATTTTAGTATCTTTGCTTGAAAAAAGGCTTTAACGGTTAAACGGCTATCAAAACAGTTGATCCAACAACTACTCGATTAACCAGATGATAGTTTTAGCTCTAAAAAAACTGAACAGTTTAAACTTCAGTGCCGGAGTTACAACATGTTGAGAACAGGGATCATGGTCAACTCCAATATAACCAAAAGCAAAAGGGCTGGTCAATACACCAAAAGGAGATTAGCCCTGTACTAGATCCACACATGATGGCATGTTCATACTTCTTTTTAAAAGTCCACCAATAGTCTATCTACAGCTCTGTATTAATTTGTCATTCCTGTTTCCAGCTGGTGTCAAACAAGGAACACTTTCAAAATTATGTAAAACATTATCTACATTTCCAACACATGACCTCGCGCTATTGAATGACTGATCAAACACTGAAAAGAATCCCATGTGCTCCAACTTGCATTCAAATCCGCATACGGTACATGGGCTCCGGGTACAGGGGGGAATTAAACCTTCAACAGGCGCTTGAATCAAGTCACTGTTGATTTCATGCAAGTTAGCTGTCGTTTCCATTCATAACTTTGCGTAAGTTAACTTCAAGACCCCGTCACGTCATGAAAAGGAGTGAATTAAAGAAAGAAAGGCAGCATTAGGTCTGTTACAGCTAAATTACATCTGACATCCCTCAGCTACATCAGGAAGATCTACTTTGTTGGCCATGGGGCTCATAAAGACAGCAAACGCTCCCATCGCATACCATCCAACACCCACGCAAACACAAATGCACATTAAGAAAGACAAAAAAGCACATATGCATGGTACCAGCCCTGTCACACACATGCACACACACTCTGATGAGCGCCTTACCTGTGAATAGTCAAAGTCAGAGAGAGGTGCTATGCTTTTGATGTATTCGATTCTGAATTGGTCCTCTGGGTTGGCTAGCGGGACTGGGGGTATTAAAGTGCTCATCGCAGACACTATAGTCTGTAAGACAGAAGTTTTGGGAGAAGAAAAAGCAAAAAAGAAAACATTTAGCAGGATGAATACAAGAAAAACCTTGTAAGCTTGTATAATAATCAGTAAAATGGGATTGGGTGTAAGAGACATTGAGCACATTTGGGAAGCGGTACAGATGAAACTCACCACTATGGCATCCTTCACGTTTTTCCGAATATCTTGGATTTTCTGTTTCTTTTCTCTGCATGGGAACAGAACAGACGTGTGAGCCGGCAGTTGCGAAAAACATCAACCACAGCACACCACAAAAGATTTATCATCAAGGTGATTATGGGTAAGACAGAGGTTACTGCCAGGTTAGACATTATTCTAATACAGTTATACATACAGTGCAGGTGCTAGCTTGGGAGTGTGTACCTGTGGAGGTCAGGTAACACGGAAACGCTGGATGGGGTTTGGTAAAATGCAAAAGTAAAGCGACACGGGAGGCTCTAGTCTCGTTTTTTAATCCTTAAAATGCAAAATTCTGCCTGCTAGCCTCTCAAATCCAGCCTCCACCTGGATAAACACTTTTAATTTTACACGTACAAAAACAAATTTTCATACAGTTACAGGACTCTGACATGTACTGGGCCTGTTTAAAATAGACCAGTGGTAAGATCAATGCCATGCAAGGCCTTGCAGCAAAACAAATCATCAATAAAGGCCTGTGTCGATCACAACCTTTCACCCTCTCACATGAAACAGGAAACAGTGAATTATTTGGCATGTGTGTGACACTGAGATCCTCACATATGTATGATAACCGTACATGTAGACGAAAAAAAAAGAGGAGGAAAAAAGACAGAGAGAAGGAGGTAGGGTAGGGAGAGAGAGGGAGAGAGGGAGAAGGAGAGAAGGAGAGAAGGAGGGAGGGGGGATATTAGCTGCTTTGCATGGGATACTGGGCCCAACAGGCGCTGCAGTGCCTGGGGAAAATCCATTCACAGGCTATATTCTGGCCTCGACAGTGTTACACATTGGGAGGATAAGCCGTAAAAAAACAAGCACTGATATCATATTCGAGACGTTAATGTAGCCATTTTTTAATAAAAACAAGTGTACTGAATAGGACTCACTCCGCGTTGAAGCCGTTGACGTGTAGAATCCTCATCTGCTTCACAATGGTGCTTTTTCCGGACTCTCCCGCACCTTCGAGAAAAAATTAAAAAAAATACACCATAAAAATACATAAAACACCGACAAAATGGACACGAACACAGACGTGTGGCTTATCGCTAAGAGCCCGAGCGTGTTTCGCGTACGTGTGTGCGTGTTTAGGGGTGTTTTTCCCCCTCTGTTTTTTATATTTTAAAACAGCAATGAAGCCAGTTTAATTGTATGCTCTCCGAGCTTCGCTTCCATCAATATCCACCCCCATGACATATTATTGCAAGCGCTGTCAAACGGGGCTAACGTTACGTGTTCGGTAAACGAAAGGGATTACAGTTAGCTTACATTTCAGACAGCCATCACATATAAATCAGCCTTACCCAGTAATAAGAGCCTGTGTGTGGCTTTATACGCTTGTCTTTCCTTTTGTAACTGTTTCTCTATCTTTTTATTAGCCTCTCGTTGTGCCTTTTCGTCGATGCGTTGATCTTCAGTCTTGCTGTTGCCCAAACAACCCATCTTCCGTCGCCCTAACCCTTCCTTGTGGAATCGTTAAAAAATATATATGTATAAAAATAAAAAATAAAAATAAAAAATAAAATAAAAAACAACCCCCCGGGATGATATAGTGGAGGGGGTTTCGTGTATGTGTGTGTGTGTGTGTGTGTGTGTGTCAAGCCCCCCCCAAGAAAAAAAAAAAAACACAAAACAAAAAATGACACAGGAACGTGTCTTTGGTGTTAAATTAAAAATAAAATTTAAGAAGAAGAAGAAAAAAAAAGGAGGAAAAATCTCTGCGAGGCTTCTTCTTCTCTCCGTCGGAGGGAGGAATATGTTTCCCCCGTTACAATTCCGCTTTAGCCGCAGCCAACCGTCATCCAAACCGTTCGTTAGTTCACAAACCAACCGAAGAATAACGACTCGGTCCAACGGAGGGATATCAAAAATACATATAAATAAGAAGAGAGAGAGAGGGTTTTCAATTTCTGGGAATCCAGTCAACTGTTCCTATCGCGTCTCCAACCCCTCTCTTCTCTCAGTATTTTTTTTCTATCTGAATTTCTATCAGTATTTCTGTCTCTTTAACTCAGCACTGCCTCTCTCTGTGGCACCAGGAAGTAACCGTGGACCGTGGAGGTGGAAAACAAACCTGCGTTAAACTGTAACATTAACAACCCGCACCGATATAGCATTTTATAACTTAGCGTAGCGAAGGGAGATGAGCCATTCCCGATTTTTCTTGTTTTATTTTAAAGTCCTTCTTCTTCGCTATCCCCCCCTGTGCTATCAAAGTAATCGGCTAAAAAAAAGGGGTGGAAACCCGGACGCCTCTCTGTTGGTTTACAGAGGGGCTGGGTCTCTTCTTCTTCTTGTTGGCTTCCAGTCAGCGAGGCGGCCCTGACCCAAGCTGGCAACCCATTTACAGAGTGTGTGTGAGTGTGTGAGTGTGTGCACTGGGCTTTACCTATCTCTGTAGTTTATACACCACAGGTCTGGGGGCCATCATGGTAGTCCTCGAGAGAATGAGGACTACTAGTACGTGGGGGGAGGAAGTACTCAGTTCCTGCACAAAACTAGTACTAGTGCTACGATTTTTACTTTTCTGCCCTTTCCTGAGTAAAAGTACACAGGTATAAGCAGCAAAAGTTGAAGTAATGATTGTGCAAAATGGCCTCTTTCAGAGTTTTATGCTGCATTTCCATGTAAACAGGCAAATTTAACCACTTTATATACAGAGTGGACATTTTATCTACACTACAGTACACCATGTCGATGTAAAAAGTACTTATATCAAAGTAGGAGTACTTAACAGTAGAGGTATTAAGTTAAATTGGAGGAAGTACTAAGTTCCTTCACAAAACTAGCAGTACTAATGATTTTAAAATACTTTGTGGCTTTTCCTGAGTAAAAGTACACAGGTATAAGCAGTAAAAGTTAAAGTAATGATTGTGCAAAATGGCCCCTTTCAGAGTTTTATACTGCAGTGGACATTTTCATCTGTACTATGTTAATGTAGGAGTAAAAAGTACTCTATTTATGTCAAAGTAGGTGTACTTTACAGTGGAGGTATAAAGTTAAATTGGAGGAAGTACTAAGTTCCTTCACAAAAGTAGGAGTATTACTATTTTAAAATACTTTGTGGCTCTTCCTGAGTAAAAGTACAGAGGTGGAGGCAGCTAAAGTGAATCTAATGATTGTGCAAAATGGCCCCTTTCAAAGTTTAAAATGCATTGCCATGTAAGTAGCAAGCAAATTTAACTACTTTATATAGAGAGTGGACATTTTAGCTATAACAATGGTTCATATTTAGTAAGATATGTTTGTGTATATGTGCAAAATGGCCCTTTTCTCAGTTCTATAACAATGGTTTATATTTTGAATTAACATTTTACTCTGTAAAGTAACTCTATTATGTTACTGTTGGAGAGAAAAGTACAACATTTTCCTCTGAAATGTCATTAAGTAGAGGTATAACGTACAAGTATGTCAAAATTATGCAAAAAGCATCATGACCCAACTAGAATTTCTAACATAATAAAGCAATGATGCTGTGCAAGTACTTGAGTACTTCCATTTCAAGTTACTTTATACTTCCCCTTTACTACAATTTAGTTTTTATTCCACCCTATTTATCTGACAGCTTTACTTAGGCCTTCTTCTTTGCTCTGTAGATTAAGATTTTGCATACAATGTATGTAAATTAAAGCAGTGGCACAGAGGAGCCAAATATTTATTCAAGTACTAAACTACAAAGCTGAGGTACTTCCTTACTTGAGTATTTAAGTCTTCTGCTTTTTTATACTTCACAACATTTCAGAGGTAAATATTTAGTTCTTCAGACAAAATCAACAAAACATGATGGTTTTATAAAATATGCATTACTACTGAACAGTAAAAGTACTTAAAATTAGCCCCGTCTTGATAAGCTACAACAGTAAATTACTTCATACACATTGATGCGTGAGTAATATACAATAATATATAACTAAAAGGCGTCACTCTGATGCATGAGCACTTTTATGTTTGATACTTACATGTAGTTTACTTTTTGGCTGATAGTACTTTAACTTACTGCTGCAGAACTTTTACATGTAATGGAGTACTTTTACATCATGGTATTGACTTTTACTTGAGTAAAGACATGAGTACTTCTTCCCCCACCGCAGTAGAGACAATAAAAGAACAGAAACCTGCTCAAACAGGATCTTTCACATAATGTGTGCGTCTATTTTAGGCTCATTTGACAGTCATTAAAATATGTTATAGATCAGTGATTCCTGGGGGGAGGGGGGCTGGGATCGAGGCCCTCTGCTAAAGATACATTTAAGAACTCACAAAATAATTAACAAGATCAAGATTTTCCTTGTGAATTCAGGATAATATGACCTGGAAGAATCACATATTGGTTGAACTTCTGGTCATAACTCATAGACATACACTTCACTTTGATTAAGTCACCATTAAGCCTGCCAAGTCTCAATAGGTAGTAGAACAATACTATAGCAATACCTCAGGCAATAAAAGAAGTTAAGTATGATAAAGTTTACAAAAGAATAGAACACCATCAGTCTTATTGTCATGTTTTTTCATATACTTCTCATGCATATTCTCCAAATTGTCCAATAATATAGATAATTGCCAAGGATTTGACCTTTCATCTGAGAGTTTGTGTTATTTCTATACACATATATAAATTCCGTTTATGTTAACGCAGTTTGATAAAGTCTCATCGCCAAATATCAGAAAGAAATACAAACAACAAAAAGGGCTATGTATGACACCCACAAACACTGGTAGAGCAAGTCATGCTTTCACCAATGAGGAGGAAATAGAGAATACTCAAAGCTGTGACACCTTCTCTGACATTTAGGTTTAACTTGTTGTGGTTTCCTTTTCATTTGACCGAAATGGGGGTGTAGATTTGTAAGGTTCTGAATTTCCATCACCCCAGCACTTTACATGTAGACTGTGTACTGTGTTACTTCTAGGTAATAGTATCAAACATTTTTTCAACTTTAATGTCTGTGTGTAGATGCTTGAGTCTTTTTTATTCAAGAACAAGAGGTAAAACTTAGTCAGCCATTAAGATGACATACACTGTTGCATTCAAGTCAAAACGAATGCACTGTATGCTTATATTATAAAACGCTCATAGATCACTCAGGAGCACGGGACAGCCATGAATGATTATTTGTGTAACACGTAACAAGGAGTGTGCTGTTATTGTCTCCATTATGCAAATACAATGCAAATACTTGTGTCACGTAGTGACATGAGTGCAACAAAGTTGTGTGGCATGCAAATCCCAACTGGAACCTTTACTTCACCTTATAGTGGTGTGAAAATATTACCAACACCACCCTCTCCACCCTCACCAAATAGGAAAGGAAAAAAAAAAATCCTGTCTCTCCACCTCTGAAAGCAAGGTCAAAACAAGTGACTGGCCCACATCACTCTCTAGTGGTTAGAGGCAGCACAGCAAAGGCCTACATGCCGAGGCTACTGTCAGCTCCATATGAATGATACAGAATCTGCTTTTGTTGCATAAATTATCAGCATTTTTGGAAGTGCTATCTGTTCTTTATATTTAGCTTGCTGTGGCTTCTTCTTAACGTGAATAAAAGGGTGCACGTGTTTGTTGATTTCATTAATTTAAAGTCGCCCTCCACTCTGAAATGTGTGAGTTTAGCTGCTTTCAAATTCATCTGCTAAAGACCGGAAACTTTCCGTGCACTTGTTTTAAATCTTAGAGTTTAAGACGTGTACGTTTAAGCATGATTACACCTAGTTATACAGCAGGAGACATCTTGTGTCCAGCAAGTTCTTGTGGTAAAAACATATCAGACACAAGTTATTTTTCAGAGCCGATTATTTCCGCATGTCTTTAAACATGTTATGATATTTGTAAGGAATTGTAGCTGTTATCTTTCAGAATTAATGTCTCTGTCAGTGTGTGTGTGTGCATGTGCAGTGTTAGGAGAACTTTTCCTTTACTAATGTAAACACAGCAATGAAACAATCTAAAAATACTCGACTACAAGTAAATTCTGTTTTCAAAGTCAGACAAAGTCTGAGGGTTTTACTGTTTTCAGACCTGTACTGCAAAATGGCATCCACATCGCTAGTGTTTGGGGTTGATTCCCATATCCTGTAAGTATAAGGCCATTAAAAATGGCTGATAATCAATGAGTTAATCAGTTTGGAAATATACTATAGACCCTCACTTTTATAAATACATTAAATATACTTAAATACTGGAAATCTTCACCACTTATTTAGACTAGCTCCAACTGTAACTGAGGCACGTACTGTAAAATTAAAAAAAAAAAAAAAAAACGAGGCACACATCCAAATGATATCCAGCTAAAATTAGCCTTCCTGAATTTTTTTTTTTATGGAGCCAGGAATAACTTTATGGCACCCTCTTTAGGGACAGAGCCTCTTGATAAAGTTTATATTATACAGTGAGCAAAAATCTGGAGAACAAACATAGTCCAATGTCCTTCTGGTGTGGCGTGGCTCACTTTGATTCAGCTGATACAAGTATCGAGACGGCTGTGCTATCAGTATCATAAATATGACAATAACTCATAGTCCGGTATCTTGTGTCGGTCATTACAGTAACTAGGGAACTCTGTGCAGTTAGTAGCAAAGTTCAGCAATGGTCAATGATAAAACACATTTAGACAGAAGCAAAGTTCACCTGGCTCTATTCAAAAGAGGAGGGCCGACCGGGCTATATGTTCCACTATGTGCTTCAGTAGATGAGTAAATTTCTTCATAATATGGTTTCACATGCAGGATCGGGGCACGCACACAAAAAAAGACAATAATGAGTGACTTCCAACAAGCTATTCATTGGCCTGCCTACCTCGTTTCACTGATCATTTCTGTTGAGTGAGCTACATTGTTAGCAGCCTGTTGTTCAGGTTCATGAAGGGTGATAAGGCTGAGATATGAAAACAGCCAGTTGAGGACATCTAGGAAAGCTGTAAGAGATATTATCACAGGCCTGTACAGAATCTGATCCAAGAGACCTAACAATAAAGTGACTTCCTTTCCAAGAAATAATAGGAACTCGCCTTCCAGTTCCCTGTATTCCTGCATTCATGTGCTTAAGTATAAAGTCTAAAGGAACTCTATTAAAGGAATTCAGATTTTCTCGATTGTCCTCTGGTCAATAAATAATGAGTTTGTTAGTGTGTTTTTACAAGCGCTTTTGGACGAATGGTGCCTTCAAATAGGTGAAATGCAAATCTTTTAAGGCATTTCACAAAATTATGTACTGGACTTCACACGTCTAAAACACAACCTCACAAAGTTGCCTTATTTTATTAACATTAACTATCATGCTTTGCACTAAATACATGGTTGTAGGATCACCTTTATTTATTCATATGCAGAGAGAACTTGACGTTCTTAAAGACTTTTACAGGAGACTAAACAGCCACTGGGACATGGTGAGAAACATTTTGAGTATGTGTCATTCATTATGACACATTATTCAGTTATTTTCATGATTAATCTATTATTATCACAACCTCCCAGAGCCCAAAACACAAAGAAATAACTAATATATGTACATTTGAGAAGCTGGGACCAGTTAAAATCTGACCTTTTCCCTTTAAAATGACTTTGTCAGAATACTCACTGGATAATTAATTTTCTACAGATGGAATAATTGCTAGATAGTCAACTCTAATATAAATCTTATTTTCTTTATGTACAGCGCCGTTGGAGCCATGTATGGTTTGTTGTACTGTCAAGTTCACTCACTACTTCACATTGAAACATTTGATTTACAGAGCTTCAATCTCGCAGGTTTCCTGCACCTAATTTGAATTAAAGCCGGTCCTGTATGTCAAAATGAGAATTAACTTCATATTCTGTAAACAACTACACTTCTAAGTAACTGTACTATATTTCCAAAGCATCAATAAAAACTGTTTTGTAATTTCTGAACCTGAACTGTTCTGTGTTTGAATATAAAACATTAAAACTGAACAATATGAGACATTGATTATCATTTTTAACAGGCGTTCTTTTATGAAATGTATCCAGATTTCAAGAGTTTAACTACTTTTAAAATGCTAACTTGTGTGGTATGCTGTAAAATACCAAACATTTGATTTAATATGATCAAATATTACAAAAATTTAACTAAATATAAATATGACTGAAACTGCATTCCAGCTCCAGCACAAGCTGAACATGGCAGTCCGTTTAGGATAAACAATACTTCCTTATGGCTATCGTTATTCAACTAAATACCTGCAGCAAATACAAACAGATAAAGTGACCCAGATTAGCTAGCATACGTTGCCTTGAAATGTAACACTATTTGAAAGGTGTCCACTTTCAGAGGAACACAAACCACCTCTGGCATGCAACAAGAGTCCTACTGGAGACCTGGAGGGTATAAAGTCCCGAAGGCCTCTTAAGAAAAACCAGACACGGCCTGTGGCTCGTGCTGAGGCTCCTGGGTGTACCAGAACAGATAGCTCTGAAAATAATTGTGATTCTATAGTGGTGAAGAAAGCTGCCGAAACCATAATGACATGCTGAAATGACACAGTGACACAGGTCACACACGCTGTATAGCTTTCAACAGTGTCTCATGGAAGAATGTATGACACTTCCCTGTGTGACTTCATTAGGATGAGCCATTTCTTCCTGCGTGTAATTACTGAGAGCTGTTTACTCAGGAAATTAAACTGGTAGCCATTTATTATATAGAGTAACGAAGCATTACACTGTTTAAAGTAAAGTAAATACGCGCACACCCGTGGTATTCAGTGTGACTTTCAAAACCGAAAGTGGTTGTGATCTGTTTTTTTGGGGGGGGCGGTTTTCTTGGTAAATATGTCCACATTTAAACATTGCTTTCCTCGTCTGAGAAGCTGTGATGACACTTGTCCTGTTCCTGATCAACACTTGTTTTGGAAGATAAGCATTGACTTTTTTAGAAAAGTTAAGCACAGTGTCAGCATGTACTGTAACACAGAGACGGTTACTGTACATGTGGTGAAATAACACAGCCTACGAGCTTAATCTAAGTCCTACATTGGTAAATTAAACTTCTACTTGGACTCTTTAAAGCAGCTGGAGAGCTCAATTAGTAGAAAAAGTGGAATTATCTGCTGTGGATAAAACATGTCCTGACTTACACAGTGGGACAACAGGGTTAGAGAGGCCTGGTCTGTCACAACACCTCCATCTAAAAACAGGGACAACACTTGGATGGAACGCCTCTTGGAACGGCCTGTTATTTATATGGGGCAAAATTAAACTGATAACCAACTTTTATAGTGAATTAATCAGATCACTTAATGTTTTATCTGTTTCTAATCGTTCCACAAAATGCTAAAAATAATGTCAAAGCAATATCACATGTTATCAGAGCCCTAACTGATGCCTTAAAATTGATTATTTATGGCAACAGAGCCATAAAGAGAAAACTTTACACCCACATGGAAAAACTAAAGAAAGCAATTTTTAGCATGTCAAGCTGTAATCAGGGAGTGTTTGATGTCTTGATCAAATTGATGATCATAGTTGTACTTTGTGCATTAGTTTGTCAACTCAGCACTGAAACCAATTTTCCATGGACACATGGACACCTACAGCTGCACTCTACAACCTACTTATCTATTATCTACAGTACGCTATACTGTACAACACTCTGCTGTGCTAACCTACCAAAATGGACATTCATTTGTTGAAAACCATTACTGTAAACGTGCAACAGTTGGTCAAAAGGCTGTTTTTCATCTGTTGTCTCCGAGCAGATCACACTACAGGCCACACTCCACTATACTACAATATACAGTACTCTGCTATCCCATACTATACTACCAAAAGATATTTTAAAATAAATTAAACATATACAACACTATATAACCCAACAGCAAAAAGCTAAGTACATCACTGCATTTTAAAACTGACTGCATATTTACGGTAAATACGTGACAGTCAAATGCTATTTTTTATCTGTAGTCCTGAACAGATGTCAAAGTACACCACACCACAGTCCACTATACTATACTCTACTCTACTATAGTGTACTCTATCCTATGCTCCACTCTACTCTACTCTACTCTACTAGTTTTCAAACAGACAAGGCCCAATAGCCAAAAGCTAGGTTGTATCTTTGTATACTAAAGCCTCTTAAACTATACTCTCTATAAAGCTACACTGGAATCTACTATACTGTACAACAGGCCACTATACTACACTATAGTCAACAGTGCTACATTTACCAATTATTGAAAGCATTTCTCTAATTGACCCAAAAGCTAAATGCTCTCTATGAGTACACCTCTGTAAAGCCTGTGAAACAATACTGTATATTACACCATAAAATACTACACAACACACACACAATACTACAATCTACACCACATATAGAAATACCTTACAGTAGATGTGTGATAGATGTCACACTAAAGAAAAGGCCACTAACATATACTTTTATATACTATTATAATCTACAATCTCTGCTCAACTCTACTATTCTGTACTGTACTATGTTATACTACGTGGGTCTTCAGAACAAACACGACCAAAAGGAACCAAGTAAACTAAGGTTTTTCAATATATATTGTATTATTAAGTAAAATGCAGTAGCCTGTTAGTATAGTATAGTAATATACAGTATGGTATAATATAGTATAGAATACAAAGATATTTTACACCATTCACCACTATATATACTATACTATACTATAGACCACCACACTATACTCAATATTAGAGTATATATTGATTTATTTGAAAAACCTTAGTCCTCATACTGTACACTGTACTACTATACTAGTTTTCAGAGAAAACATGGCCTGATAGACAAACGCGAAATGTCTCTTCATACAAAACCAACTAAATGATACCTCTATACTCCTCTATACTAGATTTAAATATAGTATACCTCACTATACTCTACTATACTACACTATAGTATACCACACTATACTTTACTATGCTACACCAAATATAGCATACCTCACTATACTCTCCTATGCTACACTAAATATAGCATACCTCACTATACTCTACTATACTACACTATAGTATACCACACTATACTTTACTATGCTACACCAAATATAGTATACCTCACTATACTCTCCTATGCTACACTAAATATAGCATACCTCACTATACTCTACTATACTACATCACATGTACTTAACAAATGACTACAAACATGACACAGTTAATCAAAAGGACACATTTCATCTGTAGTACCACGCTACACTACACTATATTGTACAATGAGAGTAAGCATGGCCCATTAGTCACCACAATAAGTGATCTGTGTAAACCTGTGTGTACTGGTCCATTATGTAAAATTTAAAATACCTTACAACCTCAAATGTAACAGGACAGCAGGCCCATTGAGTCTAAACGTCCATCTTCATCATTTGTCATTGACAGCCGCAGGGGGTAGTCTTCACAGCCAAGCCAACAGATGTGGCAACAGGCCTCGGCAGAGTAGTGACATAATTTGTGTAAAGGCCAGTACGCTTTCATTTCTAATAATAAAACGGCTTCCTAGTCCAACAACAACAACAACAGAGAGGTACACAACCTACCGAGCAGCAGCAGCCGATGCGTCTGTTTATACTCCCGTTTGAGCTCCTTCAGCGCCCTGTCAATATTCTTACTGACTTTCTTCGCCTCCTTCTCGGCCTCCTTCTCCTCCACCAGCAATTTGTCCCAGTTTTTCTGCTTTTGGGTGCTAGTCTTTTGAAGCAGCTGTAAGCGTCGGCCGCGGTCCTTCCCTGTCCCCTTACCGCTACCTCCTCCGCCGCCGCCACCTCCTCCACCGCCACCTCCGTTTTGTATGAGCACACCGTCGGTACCGGTGTCTCCACGGCGGTGCTCCCCGGCCGGGAGCCTAGCAGGGTCCCCGGGGCGCACCGGGCCGCCACCACCACCACCACCGCCGCCGCGTAGCGACGAACTCTCCCCGCATCCCCCGGTGTCCTCCTGGCGAGCTCCCCCGGCGCGAGTCGGCACGGCGGCGTCCGGAGGCTGGTCCGAGTCCGAGGTAGCGTTGGAAATAGAGCCGCTCAGGTCCCCGAAGAGCCGGGGACGCAAACTGTAGCACAGCCCCATGTTGAAACCAATATTTGTCTGTGAATGTGATTTTTCATAAATTAAAATATCCAAAAAAATCGCAGTTGCGCCACCAGCCCTAACGAGCCATCGTCACATTGGAGCTCCAGCGGTGCGATTTAAGTCCAAAATTGAGCCGAAAATGTGAATGAATTATGCTCCGACATTTGCTATATGTCATTTTGCATTTTCCCCAGTCAGCCTTCGCTTCGTAGTTAGTGGATCACCTGATCCTTTAGTGGACACTGCGGGTCCATCTTACCGTAAGTAACCAAAAGCACAACCTTGGAAAAAAAGCGCGGCTATCCGCTGCGCAGACAGTCAACAATCTGACTGCACAGTTGTTAGGTGCAATGCACGGCACGTCATGTTACTACAGTATGGCCATTTCGAGAATGCTGGTCATGATTTTCATTCCTCACATTTCATGCCTGCATGTCTAAAGACACCTCCTGACTGGAGATAGTGAACCTGCTTTGCATTATCACACACTTCTCCTGCCTTATACACAGTCTGTGATTTGAATACATATATATTTTTTAAATAAAATAACAATTTTACAGCTGATTACAGACTAATTTACACCTACACCTGCCATAACCAGCCTTTTGTTTCTTTTTTTTTATCAGTGTGATGTTTCCCATAATGCAAATTATCAGTTCTCTGAAATAAACAGGAAATAAACAGGACCTATTTTGAGCTTGTGTCCTTACTTTGCACTTCAAATTGGGGTCCTGGGAATTTCAGTGGATCCTCCCCATGGAGATAAATATTTAATTTTGCTAGTTAGTTTCTTTTAAATGCAGCGCAACCTACCACAATACAGTCTAAGATATAGGAACTTTTTGACCTCTAGTCTCCTCGCCCACACTGTGACAGGTTGTATGATAACACATGTTGTTGTTGTTATTTTTAAAGGCATATAACACTGGAATTGTGGATATAGTAATCAGGATCCCTTGTGACATGTTGAATGAGTTATAAATTAGAAAAAAGTTGAGTTTATTTGAGCCATAAAGGGGGCAAAGTCACAGTCAGATGCAGTGTTGAGAATGAGCCACTTGATGGAGCACTTGTAAAACACATGTGCAGACTCTAAAGTCAGTTTGTAGAGCTAGATAACCTACATACAACAGCCTAAATGCTCACATTCACATGTTTTAAAGCTAAATATGCACTTAATTGACTCATTTGCATGCTAACCCTAAATATAAAGCTGAATCAGACACATTTTATTTAAACTGATTAGAAATAGTGTCCTCACTCTGAAATACATTTTTGGAGGATGAATCAACAGAGACCCAACACAATTTTTTTGACCAAAGGCTGCTCACAGGTTAATAGACAGATCATATGAAGATCTGTTTGTCTTAAATATAACCTTATATATTGAGTACTGTTATAAAATGTGATGTTTTTCTTTGTTCTTTTAATAAACAAAACACAAACTTAGAAATGTTGATACTACTCAACTCAACTCAACTCAACTTTATTTATAAAGCCCTTTAAAGACAGCCACGGCTGACACAAAGTGCTATACATGAAATAAAACATGAAATAAAAGACAATATAAAAAGAATAATAAAAGATAACTAGTATTAAACTAAGCTTTAAACATACAATACAGTTCTATATTAGAAAAGTTAAGGTTGAAAGTTAATTATTGATCATGGGAATAGTAGTTTTTTTTAAAGCTATAATTTCATTACACTTCATGTTTGTATGTATTTATACAGTGTTGTATGTGCTGTGTTGTGATCTTTATTTCTATCTATCTTTTTTTTTATTCTTATTATCATATAATGCATAACATTATAGGTCCACCACGGTGTCATGTAGTCCACACATCACTGGACACGAGGATGACTTGACTCCCTTTTATTTTGTAAGTCTCCCCGTTGCCTAGGAGACAGGAAGCCGCCCTCATAAACGGACGAGGCTGGCAGGCAGCATCTCTGCACAGCCAGCATCACCGTGTCACCTTCATCAGCACAAAAATGACTCCTGTGGTAGGTCCACACCGCTCCAGTGTTACTTATGTTGTGTTAGACATTTAGCTAAAAACTGTCTGTTAGATCGCACGGCCGAGAATTACATTAAATTAAGGCTAACGTTAAATTAAGGCTAATGTTAGCCTATTTAGCTATCTAGCTTATTAACCTTGTTGTTGTTGTTGTTAGCTTGTGCTAACTGGCTGAATTATGTTTAGTTTTCAGACGTTATGATGAATAATGTAAAAATTCAGCTTAGTGTTTAACATTTAGATGTTTTTATTGAAAGGAAAACATTAAATTTCAAGTTTTGTAACATTATTCTTGTTCCCACACATACAGTCCTGCTCAGGAGTTTGTGAACCCTACAGCCATTGTCAGATTTTTTTGTAAAAATAAAAAATAAAAATACTAAAATAACCTTATTAAATGTTAAGTTATACCCCAGTTCACAATACTGACACTCCAAATAATTGTCTCAAACAGAATAAATAGTTATATTGTCATTCTATATTTTAAAAAAAGGGGTTGATTTAAGAAAAAAAATCAGATATCTTGGGTGCAAAAGTATGTGAACCCCTTCAGTTCATAGGATATTGCAACTCCTAACCTCAACCAAACGCTTTCTGTAGTGACCCGTCAGTCTCTCGCATCTGCTTTGGAGGATATTTGCCGTTACCAATGTCCTTGTGTCTCTTGTTAATATTTTAGAAAGGTCGTCCACTTCCAGGCAGAGTTGTAGTCTTTTTCAGTGCTCGCCGTTTATGGACGATCTGCCTCACGTTGGAACGATGAAGCTCACATTCTTTTGAGGTGACTTCATAGACAAATGTGCTGTCACTACCCTCTTCCTGAGGTCTTCTCTGAGATCTCGCCTCCTCTCTGCATGACTGGCCTGTATGGGTTCACCCGGGTAAGACTAAAGTGACCTGGTTTCAATCAGTGAGGCACAATGCAGCTCAGGGTTCGTGAACTTTTGCACCTACATAAGTTGACCAAAAATTCTTTTTAATTTAGTCTTGACTACACAGATGATTTTTTAGAATATATTGAATATAATAAACCTGCACCTGATACTTCATATTAAAAAAATAACGGTTTTGATTAAATAAGGAAATCAGGGTGAAACAATAGACCTAAAACTCCTTAATCTCAAGATGTTGACAAACCTTTGAGCAGCACTGTACAAGGTTATATTATTTAAGCAGATGATACTGTGTTAAAAACCGCAACCCTAATCCTAAATCTACCACTTTCTAATACCCCACCCTTTGTAAATGCGTATAAAGAGTATCTTATATTACTTACTAATGTTCTATGGAGAAGTTGTGAGCCAAGAAGAACTTTTGGGTTGCCAGGAGGTGAAAAATCTCCCTGGTTTGTGTTTATCCTCCTCTTGCAGGACACTCGCACTGCCTCCTGAATTAGTCTTTTAACAAAACACTACAACTTAAACTAGATGAATGTATAAAGAAAGACTTTGACATACAATCTTTAGAAAAGACACTATTAGAGAGAAGGCCAAAATGTTTAAAGCATTATTAGTGATTCATTGACTATTAATAAGTCTGTTAGTGCAACTTATAACCACATCATAAAGTGGCACCATCCCAACTACCTAGTCTACTCTTGACTCCTCCAACCTAGTATTATGTCACCGGCCCTAATTTGTTCAAGTAGGGCCGAGGCGTACTCTCCTGCTGGAACATGCGGGTTAATTGGATGTAAAAGAAACATGGGAGAAATTGATAGTGACAGAACGTGACTCGTGAGAGGCTGAACTCAAGGCGAGCATCTTTGCCAACCGCTAGTTCATTGTTCTTGGGTCAAAAGCATCCTTAAATGACATATATACGTATATGTGATCAGTGTTAGACAAAGGTAGGTAAATCTGTGCCTGCATCAAATTCATTAATGCAGTCTTATTTTGAAATATCACATATTCATCAGACCTAACAGAACGTGCGTCACTGTGGTCCTATTTTCAAACTCAGGGGACTCAATTAGTTAAAACCATGTCTCCAGGTTCTCCTGTGTGTCCCATTTCCTGGCACACATTCTTAATCACATGTCAACTATAATCCACTTCCCCTCGCAGGGCGTCCCTGTCCCCTGTTTGCCGTCGAGGCTTAGCTTAGGATAGGTGAGACACAGTGCAACAGGCAGGATCGCAGCAGCGTCACTTTTCCACTCTCCCGTGCCAGGTAAACCTCCACCCTTCATCACCAATCTGCGGAGAGAAAGGTAAAAGGATGAACGTCCTCATGTTTTATTTCTGTGCTCCCAGAGTGAAAGCCTTTGGGTTGCCACACAGTGACAGCAGGACAGAGCAGGGAAGAAAGGCTTTAAGTCGTTTATCTGTGGAGGAATGTTGCTGTGCTCACGATGACCAACTGTTGGACTGCGTGGGACTGTCAAGGCTGCTCGGTGAAGGAGAGGCAGGGCTCTCTGTGGACGATGAACCGCTACACCACGCTGAAGCAGCTGGGGGATGGCACGTATGGCAGCGTCCTCCTGGGAAAGAGCAATGAGACTGGGGAGCTGGTGGCCATAAAGAGGTGAGTGTAGCTCCGGTAAACATGCCAGAGACATACTGTGTTGTTTTGTCTATGAGTGTTAAGCTGATTAAACCCTGAGTGGCTGCTGCAAGGTGCTTCAAGACTCTGGAGTCAAACACAGTGCTTCCTCATAAGATAAACAAAAACATTTTGAGCCTCTTTGTGCATCATATGTTGTGATTTTAGACTGAATAAGCTCATTAGGGTCATTTTGAAAGTCAACGGATGCATAGTTCTTGTCAAAACACAGATATTTGTACTGTCCTCATAAAATTCATAAAAAATCATTTCATTTGCCTAAAGACCACATTTTAAGGATGAGCTGTGTAAGAATCAGTCTTTGGCAAGAAATTAATAATGAATGTTTCACGAGGCTCCACCAGGCACTGTTTGTAAATGTAAGGTTATCGTGCAAGCCGATACTACTGATGACAGTGAAAGGAGTGAAAGTGCAGCGCATAGTGTTGCCCATGGAGTATAGGAAATATAATATGAAAGACAGTCACATTAGACATGTAAAACATCTCAGCAAAGTACATTTAAATATAGCAGCGTTGCCCAGGATGCTGTATTTACTACAGCAGTAAGTGAATTCAATTTCAAATGTCTTCTTCCTACCATCAATAAAGAAGGTCAAGATTTTTGAGCCTGTCCCAACCCTCCAAACTCAGAACTTAAAGTTTTCGTCTGTTAGGAACTCAGTTAGTTTAATATAACAGCTGGAATACACAGTACTTACAGATATTATACTCTAGCCTGCTAATCAGACTGAAATATCATTTCATGTAAACACATTTCAAGGTAACATATTAATTATTATTATCCAGTGCATTATTAGGATTTGTTCCACCACGTAGTGTCAAACTCCCGTTGTACTTCTTATTTTGGCCCACTTATGACTTTATACAGTAAGCTCTTTCTTGACACCACATCACTCACAACATAACTCAAAGCGACTGAAAATATCAAACAAACACGTGGCCATTCTTCACATGATGAATGTAGAACGATGACGTTGATTAGAGGTCTGCTACTACGACTTAGTATTGCTCTCTTTGTGTCAACATTTATACTTTTTTTCAACAGGATGAAGAGGAAGTTTTATTCTTGGGATGAGTGCTTGAATCTGAGAGAGGTGAAGGTGAGAATCAGTCAGGATGACACAGTGTACCAGCAATCATATTGGCTAATATTATCATTTCAAAGCACCAGTGTTTTGGCTTTTAAAGACCTGCCCTGCTTTTTGCAGTATTCCTGTGGATTAAGCCCCAAACTCAAATTACAACTGACATATATTATTTGCCCATAGTAGTTTAATTTTGTGGTACAGTTCACTGTGTTGTGTTGTGTTGTGTATTCAGTCGCTGAAGAAGCTGAACCATGCCAACGTGGTGAAACTGAGAGAAGTCATCAGAGAGAATGACTACCTCTACTTTGTCTTTGAGTATATGAAAGAAAACCTCTATCAGCTGATGAAAGAAAGGTAAGAACACACCGGACACACATTCACTCACAGCTGTGTACACCAAGTTATTTTTGTGACGTCATTCTGCAGTGTGTGTGTGTTTTTTTTTTATCACCATTGGGAATGTGAGAATTATTTGGGTCAGATTGAGTCATCATGTGTCGGTCTTCATTTTTGCAGAAACAAGTTGTTCCCTGAGTCAGTCGTCAGAAACATGACATTTCAGATATTACAGGGACTGTCCTTTATCCATGAACATGGTAGGTGAATGCAGACCGAAGAAAGAACTGACTGTGCTGTCTTTTCTGCCTTTTGAAATGCCGTGTTATCAAGCCGTCAGCGCTGTCTCCGTATAAACAGTTGATAATTGAGGAAACAGAAGACAAAGTTGAAAACGAACGCTGAGCGGCTGATAAGACATCAGGCATCACAGCCAAAAATGACTCACTTCTCCTGTGTCCTCAGCGAGAAGAGGAGGTGTGAGCGGTACCACAGCTTAACTGAGCAAGTTTTTCTTCTCAGGAGTAAAAAAAAAAATCAGCACTGTTTTTATCGCTTGTCGGTGCTGGTGTCATTCCCACTTCAATAAGGCATGATCGTTTGCATAGGGCTTTTTCCTTTATCCCCTCTTTCTTTCTTTCTTTTGTCTTTTATCAATTTGCCGCTGCCAGAGAAGATAAGATGTTTTCTGAGAATGAAATAAGGAACATTCTGTTCCAAGTATTGTCTGGCTTAGCATTTGTGCATAAGCACGGTAAGAGACTCCTCCTGTCTTTCTCATTTCCTTATAGGCTTGGCTTCACTGTGCTTTGTCAGGTTAAAACATCTTTTTCTTGTCAGAGATGTTTTAACTCTGTGTTTCAGATTAAATCTGACAAAACATCAAACTGTGATACGCAACCGTAGAGAGTCTTGTCATTATTAGTGGTAGTAGTAGTACCGGCTGCTGTAGTTGTAGTAGTAGAAACTTTAAAAAATAAAATAAATCCTGGCAGATTATCTGCATCCACACAGGTTTATTTGACTGTCTCGTGCTTTTCAGGGTACTTCCATCGTGATATGAAGCCGGAGAACCTGCTGTGCATGGGCCCAGAGCTGGTTAAGATTGCTGACTTTGGACTAGCGAGAGAAATCCGCTCACAGCCACCTTACACTGATTATGTGTCCACAAGATGGTGAGTTTATTTACACAATAACATAAGAGCAATGTTGATCTGAATTCTGACCATAACCAGACAGTAACACCTGTAACACAGACTTAAATTAGTATCCGCAAATGTTACATAAATCTCCTGTGCTGTTGTGACAGGTACCGGGCCCCAGAGGTTCTGCTAAAGTCGAACACCTACAATTCACCCATCGACATCTGGGCCGTGGGGTGCATCATGGCGGAGCTTTACACGCTCAGGCCGCTGTTCCCTGGCAACAGCGAGGTGGACGAGATCTTCAAGATCTGCCAGGTGCTGGGAACGCTGAAGAAGGTGAGCGATCACAACAGGTTTCAGAAATTGTGGTGATGCCCTCTGGAAGAACTATTTTGTATTTGACACGTCATGATGACACAAACTCACAGATGATTCTCTTGTTTTTCACCACATCAGGCGGACTGGCTCGAGGGCTACAACCTGGCCACCTCGATGAACTTCCGCTTCCCAAAGTGTGTCCCCACCAGCCTCAGATCCCTGATCCCCAACGCCAGCAACGAGGCGATCACGCTGATGAAAGACATGCTGCAGTGGGACCCCGAGAAAAGACCGAGTGCTGCTCAGGTACATTTAGATGTTTTATCATCGTCTGGTTGGAAAAAAAACACAAAACGTACAAAGATTAGAGTGAGGACAACTAAATGCTGAAGTGACAGTGTTTGCAAAGGAACACAAGTCCTTTGGTGAATGCTTTTAACCCGAGCACCTTTTGAGTGCGTCTATTTTTAGTGTGGGACGCCCAAGTGGGAATCAATCAGCTTACCTTGGCAGTTACCTTAATACCAACTCTGAAATCTGGATGCACAACTGAGGCAATGCACGTCCACTGACTTCATTCAGAGTCAATGATAAGAGAAAAAGAATGATAATGCTGCACCCTGTTTATACATATCTATGAATCTATATTACGTTTGAGCCTTTAGTACTCTGTGAACTGTGCAGTGCACTGTTTGTGTTCCAGGCTCTACGCTATCCATACTTCCATGTCGGCCAGGCGCTCGGTGCTCCTCCTAAGTACTCAGAGCAGCTGAAGGCTGAGGCAAAGATGTCCGAGGCAGCTCCAGAGACAAAGCCTCTGTCCCTCTGTAAGACGGGCCAAGAGTCCGGCGAGCCAGTTAAAACTCAGACGGAGCTGCAGACCTGCGTCCAAACTCTCCACCAGCCCCTTCAGCAGATCTCCCTACCTCAGGACAACGTGGAGCCAAGCACAAAACAAGCAATATGTTTAACCATGGTGCAAGACGGGCAGCAGGAACCTCTCAGCCTGGTGAAAAACAGGCAAACGATGAGCTGGCAGCCTGTAGGTGTCACTCAGGTACAGCTTGTAAATGTCAGAATCGGACCTCCTTTGAGCTTACAGAACATTTTTTTTCTATTTTATGTTAATTTCAAAGGCTACAAGAGAAGCTCCCACGGGAGCAGAAAACAACATGACCTCAGCGCGGACTGGACGCCGACGATGGGGACAGACGTCCTTCAAGTCCGTCGACAGCTGGGACGACGGTGACGATCCAGACGCTGGAGTTTCCATCTCCAAAAAACCGACCATCAGCTCCTTGAAGGAAAAAGGACCAGACGGGTCCAGCTGTCGGTTAGACCTCTTCTTACATTTTCATAAAATATACAGTTAGCACTTTACATTACAGCTTGGTAATTTTTGTAGCCATGGATCAAGTTTTTCAGGTGACAAGTTAAAGCAGTAAACATATAATAATTTGTATTACCTTGAATCAAGTGATTATTTGGAACACAAGGGAGGAAGAATAATATAATAACAGCAGCTGACATGCATGCCAATATATAAAGAAAACATCACTGGATAGAAACAGTCTTTAAATGTGTTTTCATCAGTTTTGAAACAGTAACAGTAACAATAATATGTTTTCATCAAGGTTTCCAGACTCAAAGAACGATGCGGTACCAATGCTCCAGAGTCACGGTGAGCTGAACAGAACTGATTCCTCCACCTTGTCTGCCAAGCAGCACTACCTCCGCCAGTCCAGATATCTGCCAGGTGAGAAAAAATTATCTACTGTGTCACAAAAATCACATTTATGTTTCTTTAAGTTACTTGATTTAACATATTACATTAGTTTAATAGCTGCCTCCGTTCACTTTTTTAGGCACCACAGCTTTAGGCAACAGCTCTCATCTTGTACATACTGTAGCTGCTAAATCTAAATATGGCACAGTTCCATCAGATCTGGTGCAAATCGGTGTGTGGGCTCAGCCACAGTGAGTTCATTCTGATCCGTCTGTCCTTTTCAGGCGTAAATCTAAAAAACAACTCCTCAGTAGGAAGCCAGGGGGTCGGCAGGAACCTTTGGGACAGCTCGTGTTTATCCAGAGGACAGGGGCTGGAGTTCCCTCCACATAACGGTAAGAGAGATTTGAGGATGCATGTTTCTTTAGCTGTGAGAAGCAGGTGAGATTACAGTCTCACAATGGATTCTTCAGATTGTTTTAGCATGTTTTGGTGTTTTATCTGGAGTTAGTTTGAGGTCCCGGTATAAGTTTTCTGATTGTTCTGATCTAACACAGCAAACCAGTCCTGTTTAATATTTCTGTTTGAGAGTGTGAAGCAGCTAAAAGCAAAACGTCATCCAGGACTTTGATTGGAAAAGCTAGAAGTAACTCCTTCTCTTCAATTTGTTCTGCAGTTCCTTCACTCATCCCTCCTCTTTTCTTTCTATGTTGTGTGTTTTTTTAGACATTAGTCTTCCTAAACTAACAGATAAGCAGCCTCTAAAAGAAAAGACCCTGAAGGATCTTAATCTCTCCAAAGGTATCTCTCAGATTTAGGAGCAGGTCACAGATGACCGGTGGTATTTGTGCAATTCAAAAGTTGCTGTGAGTAAAGACATCAGTGAAGTGCTTTACGTTATTGATTATCAGTAACCTGTGGTGGATCTCTTTGTCCTTTCAGAGTCCTTCCTGAACAACCCAACCAAGACCTACATGTCACCTTTTCAGAAGACTGAAACAAGAGCAGAGAGGAGACAGACAATTACCGTGGCACCCATAGGAGGCAACTCTGCAAGTGAGTCACGACAATGAACTCCATAAAGTTTCTTGGTTTAAATGTTGTTTGGTACCAGTCAGGCGGTACTGGAAACTAATTCTTTGTGTACACTTGTTTTGAGCTTCTCGTCCATCATGCTTGAGCAAAACGCCCCCTGGAGGAGAAATGAGTCAATACGTTCCTTAAAAACAGAGGTGTCTGAGAGGATTGTTGCTGATCTGATGAATCTGTTCAATGATGACCTGAATTTTCACCCACTTTCTTAAATCTTGTAGTTGATCTTTCATCTGCTGCTGATCTAAGAGTTGAGTCTAAAATCAAGCCGTTCAAGAGTAAAGCTTCCTCAAACAAACCGGTGCTCTCACATGAAGGTATAAAAACAAAAATCTTAAAATATTAATTCATATATTACAGGTTGAGTAAAGCCTAAACACTCGCTCATTCTGTTTTTTTACAACCATCTCCCCAGAATACGCCCGCTCGAGGAGCAGATCCCTGATTCCTCAGTTCTCTGGATCCAACACAAGCATTACAGGGAAGAACACTTTTTTAAAGAGCACAAACATCCAGCCGGTGCACGGTCGAGTAGACTGGAGCGCCAAATACGGAGGCCACCAGTAAACACAGCCCTGCTCCACACCAGTGACTCATGGGAAAAAATCCCCCCACTTTACTTTTGCCAGGAAATACAGACTTCAGCGGAGAAGTGTCAACAGTGCACAGAAGTGTTTCCTGCTAGTCTGTTGTTACATTTGCCATGTTATTCAGTGTTGTTCAGTGTTGTTAAAGTGTCCCGCGACTTCTACCGTCAGTATTCTTTTTTAAATATAAGACTAAAAAAATAAATAGTAGTTATTTTTTTATTTAAGTGGTTCAGTGATTATTTGTCATACACATTTACAAACATAAACATCATCTAACTGTATAAAGATTGATTTGTATAATCAATAATCAACATATTTTTATACAGAATCAGACTCTAATAGAAAAAACATCATTTGTGAATGTTCAAACGAGCAAAAAAATGGAATTTTTTGGTCAAATATATGTACAAAAAACACAGAAATTTCACATTTGTTATGATAATTTATGTGGTCTCTTCAGCATCCCAATGATGATCTTCATCAGCACCAGTACACTGAAAAGAAAAACCATTCATGTCAGGATACAGTGAACAGTAAATGTGTTCATTCCTGATTTTTTTAAAGCAAAGCACAGAAAACTATGAATGATTATCACAGTCAGTGTATAATGTGTGTATTACCTCGCTAAAGTCATCAAACCAGCCGGCATGAACTTCCACGAGTTGAGGAATCTCAGCCCCATCACCACGGCCAGCGTTCCCGAGGTGCCTGCGTTTCCTCAGCAGAAGGGACACAGTTGTTGCCATGTGTTTGTGAAAGCTGCGGCTGAACTGTCACACTTTAACAAACTGAGCTTGCTCACCGAGTGAAAGCCAGACATTCTTCGGGTTTTGAGATGCCAGATAAGCGCCGACTGCAGCCAGCAGGCCGAACAGGAGACCTGCAACCAGAGAGGTGCCGCTGCCTGCGGAGGAAACACTGGTTTTATTTTCAAACTGAGTTAGATGGATTCCACTTTCTCATCTCACAAACTAATTATCTACAGTCCCCAGAATGCCTTTTAACATCTCAGTAATAGGAATATTTTGTACACCTAGCTATGACTTGGATGATACAGTTTGTGGTGTCTTGTTTATATCGTGAGGTTGACCTAAATCTCTAAATCAATAACTGAACATTAATCTTCATGAATTAGCACAGGTGGAGCTCAAAACACAGCTGTGAAAATCTTAGTGGCATCGTGTTTTGTGTGCTGCAATGCACTCTGGCACACTGAGGCTATTGAAAGTGGATGAACTGGTACATCTGCCTCGTCTGTAATGGATCCAGTGTGATAGTTGATATGCAAAACATATAAAAGTGCAGCTCGATCCTTCGGGAAGCGAACCTGTTTTAAATAAATCACAGTCGTCATCTTTACCTTTAAGTACATTTACTTGAATATTTCCATTTTATGCTACTTTACAGAGAGAAATAACTACTACTAATCAATATTTATATTTCAGATTAGGAAAACATATGAGGATCTAAAATTGGCTGCATAATATAACATATAATATTATTATAATGAATTATTAATACATGATTCTGAAGTACTTTTACTTTTGAAACTTTAAGCACAGTTTTGTGATAATACTTTTGAACTTTTACTAGTAATTGAGTATTTTTACATTATAGTATTTCAACTTTTAATCAAATAAAAGATCTGAACACTGAAAATCAACTTTTCAGTTCATAACTTTGACTCAACATGAGTATTTCAACCCTTTTCATGTGGTTTAAACCAAACAAACAAGCTCTTTCAAATCAATCTACATGTTCCTTAAGAGACACAGTAACAGGGCATACTGTGTATACTGTGTATACTGTGTACTCTGTATCTAAACACGTCGGTGTGTCTCTCCTACCTGCCTTCAGGTAACCTATGATCCCTCCTGCTGACACCAGAGCAGCATAGCTGAACCCGACCCAGTCCACAGCCATGACACACACTCACTGCTGCAGCTGGATTAGTATAATATGAGGTTTAACTCCAGTGCACGACAGTTAAGACAAGTGAAGTTCACTTCCTACCGTTTACGCCTCACCTTTATAAATCACTTCCGGGGTCACTCTTCAAAATAAAAGCAGTCTGCAAATGTTTTAAATTTTATTTTATTTTGTTTATATTGTGTCCCCAGCTGTGTCAAGGGAAGAAAGCCATTCTACATAAATGACTCACGACTATCCTGCCATAAAGACACCAAATAAATTATTTATTTTTAAAAAATAAAGCAGCTGTGCTTTATCACCTCCGTGTGGTAGCTGTCAGTAAATACATGTGACAATGAAACTCCAGATTAAAAGCAGCCCATTGATTATAAAACTTTTTATTGTTGCCCATCCCATTCTTCTCCTTTTCATCGACAGCTAATATATTTATAAAATCTGCTCTTAAACGCTGTACTTCTTCACCTCCCCGTGGCAACCATAAAATACAAGTGAGTCCAGATATAAAAGAATCCATGAATAATATTTATTATCTTCCATTTTATTTCCCAGCACCCTTTTTCTTCTTCTTCTTGGGTTTGCTCTCATCTTCTAGAATGACTTCTTCTGCTACAATGCGGACTCTCTTTGTCTTTGAAAGCTCCTGGGCGAGTTCTGCAGACAAAAGCAAACAGACACAGTCACAAAGAAGCCTGCGGTGCGTCCCTATCGGCGTGAAACAGACCTCAGTATATCGGCAAATAACCACAGCTCAGACCTCTTTCATAACACGGTGATGAAGTGAAACAAAAGCCAGTGTTTGCAGGACAACTGACCTTTAGATGTCGTTGCCTCAGCTGCTGGTTCCTCAGCGATCTTCTGCACTGATGAAGGTTTCCACACAGCCAGGCACGTCAGTCTGGCTGTTGTGTTCACTTCCCCGAGCAGGGCGGGAGACTCCAGCTCCTGTTGGACAGCAGGAGTACATCACGAGGTCAACAGAAGCTGGGCAGGTAATGGTGTCTTTTTGCTAATCTTTGTTTTCTCTTAAA
This sequence comes from Nibea coibor, assembly GCA_023373845.1. Lineage (NCBI taxonomy): Eukaryota > Metazoa > Chordata > Actinopteri > Sciaenidae > Nibea > Nibea coibor. The sequence goes on from CM041725.1 coordinate 6,460,457, forward strand.
CTTTGTTATTCTGCTTTGCAAAGTAGACATCTCACTCAGTAGTGACACAAGTTTAAAGCTTTTGCTGCAAATATAAAACTGACATTGACACTGTAAGTAAACGGTTTACACTCAAATGTTCATGAATTAAAACTAAACACGCGCCTCCTTTAGGTGAAGTTTCCACATCCTGATGAATCCGTCATTTGAAGCCGTCACCATCACGCAGTAATCCTCCGTAGTGAAACTGTCGACCGCCTTTACTCTGAAATCACAAAAACGTGTAGGTTTGTTCACAATGTGAGAAGTAAAATAAACGCTCCTCTGAGATATGAAGATATTTTGGTACAAGTTTTATTTTTACAAATGAATTTACCTGGTTTCATGAGCTTTGAACTCGCACACCCATTTCTCTTTTTCCACGTCACATAATCTCACAATTTCATCGTCTCCCGCGACGGCGAGGATGGAGTTCTGAAAAACCGAGCGGGATTACGACACCTGTTAAAACTTGTTCCAATGTTGCTTTATTCCTGTCACATCTTGGTGTAACAGCACATAAATGTTCAAGTTACTCAGAGTCCATAGTCTGAACTCACATTTAAGAACTTGACAGATGAGATCCTTTTGGGGTTTTTGATCGTTCCTGTCACAGAGGCTGTCTCCAGGTTGTAGATGTCCACTTTGTCGTCCACCACAACCACATATTTATCCCCATCTGGAGACCATCGGACAATGTGTGCATCTGTAGGAAGTGTAGAGAATAAAAGTTCATGTCACCTCAAATGTAATAATATTGTTACAGAGCTTCTACAGTCCAAAAGAAAGCTTACTCTGTTTTATGTTTTTGATGAAGGCTGATCTCCCGTTAATTAGATTCCATGTTCTAAAAGGACAAAAAGATACAACAGTTGTTTTTATTCCACATTAAATTAATCATCTGACACTTCATCACAGCTGTGAACTTTACCTCAGAGTCTTATCTGTCCCAACTGTAAGCGCGAGTTTCCCGGACGGATGGACGGACAGCGACGTGACAGTCCCTCTGAGGAAAATGAGACGATTAAGGCAAGAGTACTTACAAAATATAAGAACAAACACAAACGCGTGGTTCTCCCTGCGTGTGCTCACTTGTGAGCTTTGATGGATTTCAGACACTCCCACTTCTTCGTGCTCCACACGCATACGAGTCCATCCTCTGCTCCGCTCAGTAAATGAGACGACCCGTAAAACTCCAGGCAGGTGATGCTTCCTGTGCAGACAGGGAAGGTCGGGTCAGGTGTGCAGACCACTGACGCACACCTGCTTGATCTTCATTTACCGTTAAGTTTGGAACTCAAAGTCAAACAGACCTGAGATACTCACCGTTGTGATGCAGCAGGGAGCCGTGTTCAGTTTTCTTCTTCATGTCGTACAGCTGGATGGTCTCGTCTTTGCTTCCTGTGACAACAAACCTCTCGCTGGCTGCCACGGCTGATATGGATGCGGTGTGGGCGTGATGTGTGAAGTTTGCCCTGGCCGTCCATTCCTGCAGGACACACAAAAATAACATGAAGCGACTGGGAACCGATGACTCTTTACAACAACTTTAAGACTAAATCTGAGAGAAAAGACAGTTTGAGGAGAATAAAACTCATCAAATGCATTTTAAAAAATAGGTCACATGTCAATCATCCCAATAAGAGAAGATTAAACCTTTGACTGCAGCAGTACACACATGTTGATGCCCTGCAGGTCTACCCATCAATCCCAGCTTGTCGGTGCCACAGATCAGACAGACTGACAACGAGACAATAAAATCAAAATAAGTCACTCAAACTTACTTTCTCGTCCGTTTTCACCCGGTAACCAAACGCGATCTGCTCGTAGCTCCCAGCGATCAGCTCCAGCACAGCTGCCATGCTGCCACTTGTAGCTAGCTGGCTAGTTAGTTAGCTTTTTTTTTTTAACTTCAGCTCTTTTCTGTCTTAAACTGTGTCGCCTGGTTTGAGCAGCAGCTGCTAACAGTCCACCCACAGACACTAGGTGAGAAACAAAAACACAGCAAACAGCCTAAACGGATACAAACACGAATATCTGGAGATATTTCTGCCAAACACACTAACCAAAATAACGTGTGCGGCTGTTGCGCATGCGCGACGGTCTACTTCCACAGGGTTCAGAGTGGCTTTCAAAATAAAAGTCGGTGTAAGCTGCCGCACTCATGAAGGTTGTTTTTGACTTGATAAAATATATTAAAAATCTTTATTTAAATATAATAAATTAGTCACAAACATGACAGAAACATGACAATACAATCAAATGTGCATTTAGTTCATGTTATTCTATAATATGAGTTAATGTAAATAATGTAATATAAATTATTAAGCATTTGGCTCCAGTCTTGCCTTTAATCTAAAAAAACAGTGAAATGGCTGAATGATGCTTGGTTGTTCAAATAAGCCACCCATGACGACGCCCACCTGTCAATCAAAGCAGTCATGCTGTTAATTATACATAACTTTAAGCCTTAATCTAATTTAAACAGTTGACTTCTATAAAAATTCACCCTCTGCACAGTTGTCATGACCATACAGACCAAAGCTGTTTTTTGTACCAGGCTGTAAACGTATATTATAATTATTGTTGTTGTTGTTGTTATTTCTGCTGTGAAGTTTAACATGGGGGCTTATGGAGACTGAAATGTTCTGTAGCCAGCCTCAAGTGGCCGCTCGAGGAACTGCAGTATTTTATTTTATTTTTTATCACTTCCACATTGGCTAAAACCTGTAATTCTTCAGAAACCTGCGGGTGACATCACTTCATTGGTTGCAACCCTCTCATCTCACCTTCTCCTTCTTAGCATGAAGCAGAAGCTACAAAACTAAAAACTACTGTAGAGTCACTGTGTGGTCCAACGCGGTGGCATCTATGAATATAAACGGCTCATTCTGAAACACACAAATAATTGTCAGGTGATTACACGGGTGAAAACATACTTCTCACACACTGGACCCTTAATGTTTCTTCTGCATGAGTGCTATGAAAAGCCCCCTTTATTAATACACCCACAAGACCCTCCCCTCTCACGACAGGGGGCGTGGCGCAGGTCTGTTTTCTGTCTTGTAATTGGCTGGTTTCCTTGGAAACGTCATGATTGACGCTTCAGATAACTGTCGGTAGTTTCCTGAGGGGATAAGGCAGAGTAACTTTTGCCATCCAACAAGAAGCATGTCAAGAAGGTAAGTCCTGCATGAGAAGTCACACAGATACATCAGATTAACTTTTAGTTGTTGCGTGCACGTTTTTATCAGCTGCTTCGTGACACTTTGTCGACCCCTTTCACACGTTGTTTGCATTGAAGACAGAAATATTTGATGTAAACATTAGATACACTGTAATATGATACATCTCAGGGCTTTTCTTGGTGGTGATATAGAGAAAAGGTGGAAGTGTGCACGTCTTGTTTTTACCTCTCCCCTTTCTAAACACAATGTCCTGTTGGTGCAGACCAACAGCTGTGCAGCTCTGTGAAGATTACAGGTTTGTTTTCTGCGTGTTGTGCCGGAGCCAGGGCTGTTGTTGTTTGCATGTGAGTGCAGCAGGGTCTGGTAGTCATTAGTGGGTTGAATTATACAACAGAACAAACAGGACATAGCTGTCTAGAAAGAGTCTCTGCTGTAATAAAAAGTCTGTTGCTGTTCTCCCTTGTGATATCCACAGCTGTCCAAGGACTAAATTAGAAACAGAGAAGTTTCTGTATGACCATGTGCTTCCTGTTATATGCGTGATAATCTTTTTTTTTTTTTTTTTTCCAAATTATGAAACATCTGTTCAGTTTAGACGACAGGAAGGATGTGACAGTTATTGGGATTCTTGAGATGCCATTGTCACTCTTGGAAGTGAAGCTTAATTTGAGTAGATACAAAGGTTTTAGACCCACAAAAGCTACTGGCCGTGGTCTCATATTTTATCCTTTGTTTTTCAGTGTTTCTTCTGGTATTGTGTTGTCTAACAAAAGAAATCACCAGGAGCAAAACAGGTCCCTATAGCAGAAACAGACAGCTGCTATTTAAAAAACTGCAAATTAAAACATTTGGAGAAGATTTGGCGAGACAAATCTACAAAAAAGGGGAACTGTGATCTGACCAGTAATTTCCAGAGATATCCAGAGATACCATAACATAACTCCATATACATTACTTCATACATAATAAATAACAGAACAGAAACATGCCTAAACAGAATCACAAGATGTTATCTACCGAGCCACAGGATGAGTGTGTTTGTGTGTGTTTTGTGTGCATGTTACTTCCTGTTATCTGTTACCCGGGTGAATTCATCAAGCGACACATTCTCTATAAACAGCACTATCGCACGTCTGATTGGTTTAACTGCTGAATTAATCATTGCTGCTAAGAAAGGGGGGAATTCCTCCAAACTCGCTCGGGTCGGTCGATTGTAATATAAATGTATGAAAAAGTCAATCGAAGCTGGTCACACGTCAGTTAATAATTTCTGTGAATGGAGAACATATGTTAATCTTTAACTATTACTTTAAGTGCTACTTTCTTTTTTGAAATTCTGTTTCTGTTTGTTGTGTTCAGCAGTTGGAAGATAACAGATGTAACAAAACAGCAGGGAGAGCACAAGTATAAATGATGACATGAATGAGGAGTGCTGGTATTGTTGATGCTGGCTCACTGTCACACTCTCATGACTAGTGGCGAACTTAAAATGGAGCCATTGTTAATATTAGTAACAGCTGTGTTTTTCCACTGGAAGCGAATTCTATCTGGAAAACAAACAAAAAAACCTCCACAAAAATCCTCTTTTTTTTACAACTCATTTCTGTTTTCTTTGTCTTCTTCACAGTCAACAGGCCAACCAGGAGCTCACTCAAGTCCTAAACGAAATATGGCACCTTGATACCAACCGTCTCCGGCCGGGGACTGATTACATCATCTCCCTCCAGGTCAGTACCACAGTTATGTCACCATCGCTCTGCTGCAATGCAAAACACTCAGAGATACATGCAATACATGCAAACCCTGAACTGGAGGTGCAGTACAGCAAAATGCAGTTTTCCAAGAGTTGTCCAAGATGACGTCTTCATATTGTTTTATTTGTCCGACCAACAGCCCGAAGAGATTCAGTTTACAGTGAGGGAAAATGCAGCGAAGCAGCAAATCCTCACATTTGAGAAGCTGGCACCAGTGAAAAGTTTTTATAAATGACTCGAAATTATGATTTTCCTGCATAATCAACTAGTTTTTAAGAAAGAAATGATCTCTAAGTTATCTTTCTTATGTATATAAAGATTGATAATGCATGTAATAGACTAAAAAAGAGATGCACGTACCTGCTAATTTTGTCTCATAAACCAGAGAAGTCTAAAACTTAAAGACTGTTCAAGGAATGGCCAATATTTTTAAGTCTGAGTCAGTGTTCCTGTTTTTTGCAGTTACAACACGTCTGTGTGTATTGACATCTGTGTCTTTCAGGGGAGAGCAGGTTATGTGGCTAAGGGCAGTAACTATGCCAGAGACAAGGCCAGAGCTCCGCTCTTCACGTACGTCAACGAGGAGAAACTCAAGAGCATTGAGACATATGCACGTAAGCAACAGCTCTTTTTTCCCCCCATTATCTCTTTTCCTTGAACTGCCTACATTTTTAACGTCTTTTTTTTTTTTAATTCAGATTTCATCAACTTGCTGGACAACTATGAGATGTCCACGGGTGTATCAGAGACGGTAACGTCGGAGGAGCATCAAGAGAACCGACTCTTTATCAATGCCTTGATGGAGACAGATGTCATTAAGGTGCAGCGGCTCTTTAACGCTATCTATCATCAACACACAAACAACACGCTGATCCTGCACGGCAGCTGTTTACACTCCTGTTTGACTCCTGAAATGTTGACTGACTTTCAAACTGTCATTTACTGATGACTTTAGTGAGGATTGCTCCTGCTGCGTCTCTCCTTTTTTATAATTATTAGGTTACAGGCTGAGTCAGTCAGGTTTATTGCCATGTAGGTTTTCCTCTGCAAGGAATTTCCCTGCCATGCTGCCATGACAAGCCTATAAGGTTGAAGATATGAAGAAGGTAAAAAGCAAACGCTAACAAGTTAAAAAGCATCAAAATAAAAATGTCGGTGTTTGCTCTAGGACATATTTTTCTTAACATGATGCTTTCCAAGAGATTTTAGAGCAAATACTGAAGACTTTTAGCCTCAGGATGAAAAATTTAAAGGTTCAGTGTGTGAGATTTAGGGAGCTCTATTTACAGAACAAGGCAGAAATTTAATATAATACACATAACCCTGTTTTCATTAGTGTATAATCACCTTAAAGGTCCAGCGTGTGCGATTTAGTGATTCGAAAGGTCCTATTCAGAGTCTGGGAATAGTTTGTCTGTTTGTCTGTTTTTGTTACCTTACAATGAGCCTTTTGTATCTGCAGACACTGAGAGTCCAGAATGGACAAACTAAACTCATTTATGCCATTTTAACATGAAAGTGTCATTTCTTTCTTTACAGTGTGCTCACAAGTATCTGGTCAGGAAGGGCCAGTCGCCGTCAGACCCCTCACAGTTCAAGAGACAGCTGTATGACATCTGGTTTCGCCTCTACCACAGGGACAGGAGTGGAGGGTGAGTGTCACAATAACAGCAGGGGGAGCTACTGCGATGTTTAAAGAGGCGGCCCTGAAGGTTAGCAGAGAGCGTGCAGGTTTAATCATCTACAGAAGAACTCATGGAAGTCAGTGCTTTCCAGCTTCAGGGCTGTGGATTAATTTACAATAAGGATACAACAAATGTATATTTATACCCTGTTATACCCTGTGTTTTTTAATGTATTATCACATTAGAGTTTCTGCTTGTAGTAAAAGTTTTGAGAGAAAGAAAAGATCTAAACGTATATATGAAGCTTTTAACCACAACTCATGACCTTCATCAGTTATGTCATCTGACATCTGCTCCCAAAAGATACCAACTGGAGTTATTAATTTAGTATAAAACTACTGTTTCCTTCAGTACAAAACTTCAGTTTTGTCTGTATGTGTTTAAAGGACAGTCGAAGGTTGTGTCACCTTCACTGTTTTCATCCTTTATCGAGGTGGAAATGCAAACACAGTAGATAAGCAGCATGACGGTTATAAAGGGATTTTATCTCAGGATGAATGGGGGCATACATGGAGGCTTAATAAGCCTAATAAATCTTTGAACATGCTGCTTTTCATTACAGTGAGGATTCCTGCGGATTTGAACATGTGTTTGTGGGAGAAACCAAGCAAGGCCAGGAGATCATGGGTCTTCACAACTGGGTCCAGTTCTACCTGCAGGAAAAACACGACCACGTTGACTACAAAGGCTACAAAGCGAGAGACAACAAAGACACGGTAAGAAATACTGTCACTATATGTATGATGAAGATGATGTACGAGTTCCTTAGTGAACCTTTTTATCATCGTTTTATAGCCCGATGAAGATGACCACGTCCTGAACCTGCAGTTCAGCTGGAAAGGCCTGGTGAAGCCAATTGGCGGCTCCTTCATTGGCGTCAGTCCAGAGTTTGAGGTAGCTCTCTTCACCATCATCTTCCTCATGTCGAACGAGAAGATGACGTCCGTGGTGGTGAAAGTGGATGAGTACGTGCTGGAGCTGGTCGTCTATCGGCACGGGCGATCCATCGGCACGTCCTACCCCAAACTGCTCAGCAGCAACAACAGGGATTTGTAATGTTACACCACCTGAGCTGGAAACTGTCACATAAAGATTAACATTTAGAACTTATGTAACAATCTGATTTCATTCCTTCGCAGTATAAACGTATGACACCTGGATCAGGTTCTCTTTGCACTAAACGTCAGGCTTAAACTGTCTGTAATAAGTAAAGTTTGTAGCATAAACCTTCTGGTCTGGACATTTATCTGACTTATTCTGTATAATATTATGGAAAAAATAAAGTTTCTTTTGTTTACACTCTAGTGTTGGCACTTTATTCTGTCCTGTTGGTGAAATTAGGAGAGATTTAGACAGATTAAAGAAAAGCAGCAGAGCTGGACTTAACACCTGTTTGACCCAGTATAATTTTACTGTAAAAAGATATTAAAGGTTAATCGAATAATAAAGACAGATATTCTAAAATCTTATTTATTATAAGATTTTTAATGTTTTTCTTTTTTTTATTCTCATGACTTTAGACATGACTTTAGCCTGAGGAATCACAAATTATTTATCTATCTATCTATCTATCTATCTATCTATCTATCTATCTATCTATCTATCTATCTATCTATCGTACTCATAGACAATATAAATAGGCTGTACTGTATCTATAACAACATAAAAACATATAAATAAAATAAAAACATGATTTATTTGCCTGTGTGTGTCAGACAGCAGGACTCTGCCTGACAGACACGATTCAGGGCTGAAGCCACTCCACCTCCTTTTGCGCTTGCGCACTGCCCCCCAAACCCATTACCATGTCAAACCGCAGAAATGAAACTGTTCCTCTGAAAACTACCTGATGAAGCGCTGAGCGAGCAGGTAAACACACACCCACACCTCCGAAGCTGTGTGAAACTCTTCCACACGCTCGTCGGCGTTGACACTAGCGGCCGTCTTCCGGCCTCACAGACAAACTTTTAGAGTTAAGGAGGCGGTTAGCTGCGGCGGCTAGCCGCCGGGCTAACCCCGCCGTCAGTTGGGAGCTCGCTCCGTGTCTGTTTGGGAGCCACCTGACAACCGCTCACATGATTTAAAACCACCGAGAGCAGACGGCTGACTGTACACAACAGGAAACTGATTTCTCGATGTGTTTGTGTTTGTAGTTTAAATCACTGGAGTGTCGCTCGAGGGCTTGTTAAAACAACAACAACAACAACAACAAGATGTTTGGGAAGAAGAAGAGAGCTCCACCGCCCAAAGGCCAGGGAGCTGCTGCAGCCAAGCAGGTAACAACAACAACAACAACAGGTTTAATGAACCGCCGAGATGCACAGCTGTGAGTGGGAGTTTATGTTTGGCTTCTCGGTTGCAGATGGGTCTGTTTGTAGAGCTGGACCCAGAGGAGATGATGATGGGTATGGACGGGAATCTGGACGACCCGGATCTGGAGGCTGAACTTGCTGCCATCACTGGAAAGAAACCTGCTGCTGGAGGGAGAGCCAAGCACAAGGGGAAGAGTGAGTTATGATTTACAGTGATCGACCCCTCTGCTAGGATTGGACGTGTCTACGAAGAGATACTGATATTTGAGAGTTAGTGAAATCTAATAATTTACATACAAATAAAATGCTCCACACAGTGACCCCCCCCCCCCCTCCTCCGCCCCACCCCATCACAAACAAAAGCACAACACAAACTGAGGAAGTGCCGTCTGTTCATCTTGCACGGCATAAATAAATAATGAATAAATAAAACCCTTTAATGTAATGTATAAATAGTTAGATCAACTAGAATAAAAGTAAAGCATAATAAAATAAATAAACAGACAACTAACCAAATAAATAAATAAGCGAAAATGGTGTAACAGATTAAAATATAAAGATAAAGTCAAAGCCAGATAGCTGCTGCCCTCGGGTCTTCAGTAAGGCTGCTCACAGTGAGAAAATGGTGAACAAAAATTCAAATAAAAGTGACATATTTAAATTCCTGCCCTGCACCTGGCGAAACCTAACCAACTTTGAAGTTCACTAATTTCTCACAAGTCTTCCCATAATGAGGAATCTGACCTTAGCCATGAAGGTTATCAACCAAGACTCCTAGAAACTTCTCATTACAAAGACGAAGAAACTCATTAGATTATTATTATTAAATATTTATCAAATCAGTTATTTACACCAGTCACAGTTTGCTATCTCAACTCTTGCTAACAAACTAAGCTGACAGAGTTGAGGCAGGGCACCCAGAGGATATCAGGAGGAAACCAGAAAACATTCTCCAAAAATATCAAATCAAATCAAATTTTATTTGTATAGCCCAAAGTCACAAAACACATTTTGCCTCAGAGGGCTTTACAATCTGTACAGGGAGTGACACCCTCTGTCCTTAGACCCTCGGTTCGAGTGAGGAAAAACTTGCCCACAAAAAACCCTTTTAACAGGGAAAAAAAAAAATGTGGAAGAAACCTCAGGAAGAGCCACAGAGGAGGGATCCCTCTTCCAGGACGGACAGACGTGCAATGGATGTCACATGTACAGAACAATCAACACAAACATATTGTACAATTACAATGAATTACAATAAATGGTAAGGTGATTGCAGTAGCAGTGGAAATATACCAAAAATAATGAACTAGTTAACATTTATTTATATAAAACATTATATACTTCTCACGGGTGGACATTGGGAATGAAAGAGACATCATTCACCTGATTACAAGCCAGTGTAACATCTAAATAATTTAAAACTCACACGATGTTGTGTTAATTTTGTTTTGTAACAATTGAGACCAAGAAATGTAGCCTGGTTTGTGACACAGAACCATCTAGGAAGACCTCCTTGGAAACTATTTGATAGGTTAGATAAATGGATCTGATATTCTGATATTTGATAACTGTTAAATGTTTTCCCCTGTATAGTAAATTATGATACATCTATGAATCTTTGAAGCCACTAATAACTTTATTAACATTCATGTTAGAGTGTGATACGTGTTGTTGATTTCACATACAAACCCGGTTGGATACATGGCGTCGTGTTTCTGTCGTAGGCCCGCTGCCCATGGAAGACATCGCAAAGATGGCTGACGAGTGCATGAGGGATGTAGATGACGACGACGATGACAGTAACCTGGAAGACGATGAAGATCTACTGGTTGGTGTTGTGTATATTCATCTCTGCTCTCATGCTGGTGCTCGTGGCTGCTTAGATTTTAAGATTCTTGACAAAGTAGATACCAGATATATGATTTAAATAAACTAGAATCAGCTGTACAAAATAACAGGTGAGTCATTAAAAAGAAATGTGTACAGCTTGTGGGCCTTTTGGTTGTCAGACTTGTGATTTTGACAGTTGTGTTGTGTTCACACGCCTGTAATGTGTATTTTTGCACAATGTTTCCAAGTGCAAGTGTGCAGTGTAGCTCCAAAATGATTTAACATCTGTTATTTTATGGTATAAAAGTTACACAATGTTGCTTTAAATGGTGGATACACAAGTGTTGTCAAGTATTGGTCTGATACCTGATGTTGTAAACCAAGTGGTACAGAGCAAAAGAAAATTTAAGTTACAGAACTGACAAATTTTAGATGTATCTTAATGCTTTGTCTCATTAAGAGGCTCTTCCAATCAAAGATAACATTATCTTTAACTGGTATTTAACTGGTTAAAAGTTTACTCTGTTGCAAATGCATGAAACCGAAAAGTTTCACAGACTCTCTGAGCACGTCGGTTTCCTAAACACTTTCCTGTTAGATGAGTTTGATACTTTTAAGGCCGTCTCTGAGTAATTATAATAATCCCCAGAGCGATCCCAGTGTTACATTTCTGCCTGTGTTGAAAAATCCAGGTGATAATTGTGAATATTTGCTCTTTGGACTGACACGTGACCCTAAACAAACTACCCGTGCCCTTTTTGGAACCTCCCTGAACCAATACACAGGCACCGCAAGTTTGTTTGTATGACACTTTTCAACAAGGCAATTCAAAATTCTTTATATAAGACATACAACATATCAGGAAACTCAAAACAGACAGGGTGATATATAGGAATAATAGGGAAAAATAAGATAAAATATAGAGTAAAGTGTAAGATATGAGTGAATAGATCGTCGAGTTTGTTCCAGGTTGTGATGCATAAAGACTAAATGTTGCTCTGAGAACTGTAAGCAGACCCTTCCTAGATGATCAGAGATGTCTGGATGGTTCATAACGTAACAAATCTTTGTCTTTGACACACAAAGATCTGAGAAGTGGAGCCACGTTTTCAATTTTCTTGGTCTTGGAGTGTGGCAGCAGCGTTCTGAATGAACTGCTTCAAACTTCAAGCTGGTCATCAAGCTTACTAAAGATAAATGCAAGTTTTTCTAAGTCAAACCGTGATATATCGTATTCTTAGTGCAGAAAGATGACCACTGACTCTCCTCCAAACCCAGTTAATCACCTGGAGCAGAACCAGCACAGATTCAGGGCAAAGTTGAGCCAGACAGATGCCGGTGTACATGTAATAATCAGCCGTGAGGTCTGTCTGATTACTGGCCCACCTCATGACTCAACGGCAGGCGAAAAAAAAAACCAACTCGACCTACAAACAGTAACCTCAGTAACTGTCATCTTTTTTACATTGCAGTTTATTGAGGCTCTTGATCGTTGTTGTTGATTCATTTTTAAGGCACATTTTGGTTTGTTTGTCACGTTTTTTTATACATTTATTTTTCAAACCGCCTTACGGAAAACTTGCCCCACGCTCTGTGCTTCTGAAATCAAGCCTCACACAAACAATCAAGAGTTTGCTGTTGATTAGTTGCTGTATTTTTCCTCCATCAGGCAGAGTTACAGGAAGTGGTGGGTGAGGGGGAGGCTGAGGATGCTGTAACTGTTTCCTCCCCGTCCTCAGCCACTGCTGAATCTTCTCAAGCTGAAACACCAGAGTCCCCACTGCCACAGGTACAATACACGTTGCTCGCTGCCAAATTTGTAATTGACACCACCGGCCACCAACATACGTGTCCAATAGTGGAAAAGTTTAGCTGTTGCCGGTAACAGGAAAGGGCAGATGTATTTTTCCAGCTTGCCTTCTGCTGGTAATTATCTGCCGATTTTTTTTTTTTTTATCTTCATTAATTTATTTTAGCATCAAACAATAATTTACTCCTCCAGAATAGATGCACTCGAGGTAAGTCTGTGCATTTCTGTAATCTTAAAAAAGCATTTCCTGGTACTTATCTTAGTTTTGGTCTACTTGAAATACTTTGTGTACTCTGTCTAGTGTTTCAAACAACATCACAGATGAGATATAGATGTGTAGAACTTGCAGCCGGTGTCTTATTATTTATCTGTGTGAACACTTTCCATTCTCATCTTACAAGTCTGATGCTGAGTCATCTCTTGACCTAGCATAGATTTAGCAGTGTTTTTCTGTTTGTTTTTTTAAAAAAAGATAATGTTGATGTTGTTTTGGTGAAGCAGCAGGAAGTAAAGGTCCCTTCAGCAGTGCCTGGTAGCCTCCAACACACTCTAGAGGAGAGAATAGCCATGTACAAGACTGCCTCACAAAACGCCAAGACAGCAGGGGAGACGTCCAAGGCCCGGAGATATGACCGGGGCCTGAAGGTGAGTAAAAGATATATGCACAAGGCACCAGATTTATGAGATATACAGAGAGATTTGAAACATCATGAAACATGTTATACATCCTTTTTGGTACGTGTTTCTAAGGTGGAACCTGTTTATAAAGGTTTTATAAGTTGTAACTAATTCCTGATCATTTATAAGCCGTTATTAAGAACAAATGTGAGGCTGTGAGACATTTGGGTTCATGTTTAAGTCTATCCTGTTTTTCAGCTGAAAGCAATTCCCCGATGACAGCTTAATATGTAAATTATGTTTGGAACACTAAACATGCCCAAAAGCTGCAGATTCGTAGAAACAGTCTGTTGGTGTTCGTGATCACACGGTGAAGCTCCCTAAAAGAAGACAGCATGCTGTTTGTTAACTTAAATCAAATTCAAAACCTGTTATCTAAGGCGTTTACTCATGTTCTTGTTTCATAGTTGTGTTACTGGACTGCAGTCATGGTAATTATTGTTAAGTTTTTGCCCCGCACAGAATCTGGAGGCGATGTTAGCCGCTGTGAAGAAAGGGAGACCCGTGAACGAGGCGGAGATCCCTCCTCCCGTCGCCACCGGAGCTCCGAGCGCCGCCGCCTCTCGTCCCGCTGTTCCCCAACGACCTCCTCCCCCTGTACCCTCGCCTCCAGAATCCACTCCTTCGGATCAGGAGGGGCAGGCGGGTACCGGAGATTGTCACCCCCAGCAGCGAAGAAGAGCAGTCGTCCTCCTCCACCCTGCCCACTCTGAGCAGCATCCCATCTCCAGAGGAGCCCACAGAGAAACCTGCCGACCAGCCTCTGACAGATGGTCAGTGTCAGTTGGATTATGCAAAGTTACAGCGTGCATATAAAGTTATAAACACGTTTTGCATGCAGTTGGCCGATCTTTATCTTCATCCACATGCTAGCTTGTCAGGCTGCTGATGTAAAAACTGGGATGGTCCCTTGACCTCTCACTTTAAGACATCTGAACGAAGTCTATGAGACACAGTTTGTCCACTTTATGCTAACCCTGTGCAGCTTTGGGCAAAGCAAAATCACATAAATTGGGTGTGACTGGAAAGCTGAGACTCTTGTGGATTCAATGAGCCGAGTTGTATTCATGTCTGATAATGCTCATGATGTCCCCATAGTAGCCATTTCATTGTAGTGTAGAGACCATGTTTTTTTAAGCTTGACCTCGTTAGGGCCCATCGGGAGGGGGTGTGTATGTTGTAAGTAAGTGAGCAATTTCCAGAACAGAAGTGCCATCCGCCATCCCATCGCAGAAAAATGCAATTCCTGCAGAAATGTCCAAAGTTTTTGTCTATTTGATCTATTTGATTGTTCCCATAAGCAAAACCAAATGTACACAACCTTCAGACTTCACAATCTTTCATGTATAACACTTCTGTGTGGCTTATACTGTTGATCAGTTATCTGTTTGAATAGGGATGCAGTGGAGAAGGTTTATACTACCACTTTCCCTCAGCAAAGTCAGAGCGAAGCACAAACACAAGCTACCGAGTGGCTACATTCATGATACAAGTTGACAAAGATACTTTAAAGATGATCAAAAATGTTTCTTTGGGTAAATGTAGCACTGACATTTGGTGCCCTACATTGTGTTGTTTCTATTCCATTTCCAAAGAAGGTTTCAAGGGGTGACTAAAAGTTGTAGATGTTGCTTGATTGTTTATGAAATGTGGTCTGAAATAACCTTAAAAAGGCGGGGTCATGCTAACGCCACACTAGTCAGTTTGTGGACTTCTATTTTTAGCGTAGATTTGAGCCCAGTTGACTAGATAAAGGCTAAAACTATCCACAAGTAAACTTTGTTTTAATTCTATACATGTAATAATAGTTATTAGTAGTAATATGAATGTTTTTAAGTGACAGATGTTGGAATTGTTGTGGCAGAGTGGTTGTCTTCTAGCTTCTCAATCTGTCATGAATGTGGCCTTTCACTGTGGTAATTGTCCTGCCTTCCCGTCCCGTGCATCCACAGCAAACGACTCAACCAAGACGATGCTTTTGGAGAGGCAGAAGGAATACAAAATGGCAGCTCTGAGAGCCAAGAAGCAGGGAGACCTGGAGCAAGCTAGACTTCACTTGCAGACGAGCAAGGTGAGCGGAAAGACAACGACCCAGAGCGGTTTGTTCTGAAACTCTGGTGCAGAAATTTGTTTCAGCTGTGTTGTTTTGTATAAATTTGAATCTCCTCAATGTGCGTTTGTTTTCTCTGCTGTGTGTCAGCATTTTACTCTCAGTGAGTGACAGTGTTTTAACGTGGTGTCAGGAAACACACCAACAGTAGTAATAATATGTAACCTTACAACTTCCTTGACTTTGGATCTGGAGGACTTTTTTTGTTTTGCAATTGAAGATGAAACCCGTGATGTGTATTTATGACGAGCTTTTGGTAACATTCAGTGTCTGTAGGTTAAATCACTCTCTCTTTTTATCTGTCGTAACTGTCTATAGATTAACATCTGGATTTTGTCTGTTATCTTTTGTGTAACTTTATATCACCACAAGCTAAATGCACAGAGTGACGCCTCGTATTTGCTGGAAGCAGAATTCAAACTATTTTGCTAAGCGGAGCAAGTTTCTCTTGTAGGAATGTGGCAGCAGCTGCATTTGTGGTAATAGACTTGATGCTTGTTTATTGTTAAATGTTTCTTTTATTTTGTTCCTGTTCTGTATTATGATAGAAATTTAGGTATTTTAACTTATAACAACATCTTGCCCAAGTTTATTCAGCAGTTAGTCATGAAACTAAACCAAATTAAATGTTTTTGTCTTGGAAATAAATAAATTTTTACTAAATTTAGGTGCTAACATACAGTTACACACCATCAATTGTGCAGTCCTGTTGCTGCATATTGTGGCTGCAGGATTTCACACCCAAGTATGTGAAACATGCCGACAATTTGGAAGCAGACAAAGACCATCATTATGTCTGACACAGTTTGGGTTTTTGGTATTTTTTGGCGCAGAGGTTCGATGCAGTGATTGAGGCGTTGGAAAAAGGACAAGCAGTTGACCTGAGTGGTCTTCCTCCGTCTCCAGGGCAGGGTAAGGAGCGCTTGTATAACATGTTTTTTATTTTAGCAAGCAAGCGAGCATCACTTCCAACTTCACTTTTACGAACAGAAGTTACAAAGTGATTTACAGAAGGAATAAAAGGAGGAAATGTAAGAGACTGAGGAGAACAAGAAGACATAAATAAAGTAAATAAACTCAACAAAAAGAGAAAACAAGAGATGCTTTTTAAAAGACGTGTACAGATTTGGCTTTGAGTAGCATTAAGATGAAACAAAAACACAGAGCTATGTATAAGACATTGAAAATGTCAAAGTAATTAGTAATCGTACAGGTTAATTACGATAAATCCTGAATAACAACTCGAGCAACAAACTCAGGATTAGATTTTAAAAGTACCAACAGATGTGGCAAGGATTGTTCAGGGAGGCACTGTAAATAAGGAAATGTAAAATCGGTATAATTCTGCAAAACAAATGTAAATAAGTCACATTATACTGGGCAGAAACCTGTTGTATCAGCTTCTGCGTGATTCGAATTTGTCTCTTAGCTACAGAAGGAGGGCCTGCTCCAGTGAAGGAAGCTTCTTCTGGGCAAAGCACCGAGGTCACCCAACCGGTTGCAGCAGCTCCAGGTAATAATTTAAAAATATATGGTACGTTTGTGTTCTCCTGTGTTGTTACGGTAGTATAAGCTGACCCCGTCATGAATTGCTTTTCTGTTTTTAATTCCCACTTCACTTCTCTTACCAGTATTTATGGTTATGGGTTGCCTGCAGAGACTGTTTGTGATAAAAACAACGACACATTCACCAGCATTTTACACAGCTGTGTGAAAGTGAAAGACAAAACTGGTTTTCTGGAAGAAACAAGAAATTCTCGGAGGGCTTTACAATCTGTATAGGGACTGACACCCAGGACGGACAGACGTGCAACAGATACAGAACAGTACAGAACAAATCAACACAAACATATTGTACAATTACAATGAATGAGAAAATGTGTTTACAGGTGGTGGTGGGGGGTGAAGGGTAAAGGAAGATGTGACTGCATCTTCAACCAATACCGTGCCTGACTAGGCATAACATAATATCTTATGTTATATCTTCTGATAGCAGTATCAAAGTGCCCATGCTGTTAATTCTGCATAACTTTAAGCCTTAATATAATTTGAATAGGTGAGTTGTATATAAATTCACCCTCAGTACAGTTGTCATAAATGGGGAAATTAGCTATAGAGACCAGGCTGTAAACATGTTTATTTCTGCTTTAACATGGGGACTTATGGAGACTGACTCCATAATGTTCTGTTCCTCAAACGAGTGGATGTTTGAGGAACTGCAGTTGTTGGCACTTCCACAGTGGCTTCAATTCACAGCCAGTCCAATCTGAAATATCTGGACGGATTACCATGAAAACTGTGACAGATATTCAGCGTCTCTGGAGTTCCCGTAAAGCCTCACAGCGTGGCTGCGAGTCCTGTTTGTTTAGTTGCGTGTTACGTGTGTAAAAAATCCCGTTGATAAACCTGTGTACTCTCATTGTTGCCTCACTCCGTCAGCTCCTGCTCCCCCATCAGCACCTGCAGCTCCCAAAGACGCGCTGGAGGCTCTCGAGCAGAGACGAGCAAAGTATATGGAGGCGTCGAATCAAGCCAAAGCCAGCGGAGACGACCGCAAGGCCAGAATGCACGACCGTATCGCCAAGGTACAAGCAGAGCCTCTCCTCCTGATGCTGTGTTTATAGAACTCTGCCTTAAATACAGGCATGAACAAAACTATGATTCTAGCACCTTACGGCAACACATTTACATCATTAGAGTAGCATTAGCTCTGCTGTGTAAAAATATATTTACCCTTCCTCCTCCTGCAGCAATACCAGAGTGCCATCCGAGCTCACAAAGCAGGAAAAGCTGTCAACTTCGAGGAGTTGCCGGTTCCCCCTGGTGAGATT
Organism: Nibea coibor; assembly: GCA_023373845.1. Classification (NCBI taxonomy): domain Eukaryota; kingdom Metazoa; phylum Chordata; class Actinopteri; family Sciaenidae; genus Nibea; species Nibea coibor. Next base: position 6,478,673 of record CM041725.1, read on the forward strand.
CTTTTGAGTCCACAGTTAGATTTTGCAAGTTACATTTAGCTCCGTAAAATTGGATTTGAATTGTGTTTCCCGCTCTCTAGTCCTCGGGTGTTAGTTTGTGCTGTCAGTGAGTCTCAGCACCGCAAGACATTTTTGTTTGTGTACTAAAACAGTAATTTAGAGAATTAACTTTTATCTTCCAGGTTTTCCTCCGATCCCCGGCCAGAAGGCGACAGGAGCTGAGCAGGGATTTGTTGCCGCTCTAGTGGCAGCCGATAAGCTCGTCTCTACTGATAATGTCGAAATAGCAGATGACGAAGACGAGGAGGAGGAGGTGGGCTCTCGTTAGTATATTAGATTTTTTTTCATTAGGTTTTTCTGGTGGAATTGTTGAGTGTTTTTTCTGTTTGTTGTAGTCTAAGCCTGCTGTTCCACAAGAGCCAAAGAAGCCCACGTTAGACGTTTCCACCGCAGGTCAAGAAAGGAAGAGGACTCCTTCAGCTTCACCTGACAGAACAGCCACCAGGGAGGGACTCTCACCAGCAGGTGCGTCCCAAAAGGAAACAACATGTCCTCCAAGACACTTGGTTCAGCTCTTGGTCACAGACGTTCATTAAAAACATCAGAAGATATTGAGGTGACTCTAGTTCGGCTCTGTAGCTGACAGATGTGATGTCATGTGGCGTAAGCTCGGCAGGAACGTCACCAAAAAGACCAAAATCAACAAAACTGAACTAAATCAAGAACCAAACGCTGCTGGTGCCTTCTGGTGAGGTGAAGTGTTTTACTTTTGATTGTCTGTGTCTCTTGGTCCTCCAGCGGTTCAGCAGCTGGAGTTTCTGGAGGGCAGGAAGAAGCAGTACATGAAGGCGGCTCTGCAGGCGAAGCAGAAGAACGACATGGAGCAGGCCAAGGTTTTCCTCCGCACCGCCAAGGGCTTCGACCCCATGATCGAGGCGGCGCGCAGCGGCAAAACTGTGGACATCAGCACGGTGAGCGGACGGGTCATTTTAGCTCGTATGTTTGTGTCAGAAATGAGATTTATTCAGGCTGTGGAATGTCGAGATGAGATGAATGAGACCACGTTGGTGATGAGGGGTATCGAACACACGGCGCCCCACTGTGGCTGACCTCCTCTGTGCTGTACCTGTAGGTGCCGTCGCCCCCTGGTGACGAAGACGACGACTTCATCTTGGTTCATCACAGCGACGTGCAGATCTCGGAGAAAGCTGAGCAAGTTTACACACAGCTGGCGAAGATCCTCAAAGAGCAGTACGAGGTGAAATATTTCAGCGATTACAGATTTTTTTTGTTACTGATCAAGACTTAGAATATTTAAGAAGTTTGTTACTGCCGTTTACTTTGGTGGAAAATTACCAGGTTCTTAGACTGATTACTTAAACTTTTAGCATTTTCCGAGAGTGTCTACACGTCCATTAACATGGTGATAAGATTGCGGTGCTTCTTCAAACATGTTTGAACTCTGTCGTCTCTGCTGGCCCGTCGCCCCGAAAGAAGAAACTTTTATCTCTCTCTGACGTAAACAAGTTTCCGAATGAATTCGTTCTGATGTTTTTGAATTCCCTGGTCGCTCTCTGCTTCGTTCTTTTCCTCCTTTGCCGTGAAGACAAACACGTTCATCGAGATGTCTGATATCGGGTGTCTGGCTCTCCTCCTTTTAGAAATGTATGACTCACTCCAAGCAATTCACACACCTGGGGAACATCGCCGAAACAACAAAGTAAGTATTTGGATTACATAAAAACTCTGTAACAACAAGCTATTATTTATTAATGATACATCTGTTTGTCTGTTTGGATTAAACATTTTATAAATGATTCCACTATACATTCTTAATCTTTCTTTCTTTGTGTCTTTAATTAAACTGCTTACCTGATTAGTTAAATATTTAAAATAGTTGAATGAACAGCAGGATGATTTTCTCACAGATGTTTCCTCCTGTGTGTGTGTTTGTTTGCGTGCTGCAGGTTTGAGAAGATGGCGGACAGTTGTAAAAAGAGTCTGGAGATCCTGAAGCTGGCTCAGATGAGAGGTCTACCTCCTCCCAAGCATCACTTTGAGGAGAGATCGTTTCACACTGTCAGGTGAGCGTATAGACGTTTGTTTAGGTTACACTGCAAAGGTTTCCTAAAAGTCCTGATTCAGTAGTTAGTTATTAGTTACACCTAAACAACTTAATGCAACAGATCTGCCACAGATTCTGCTGCTGTTCTTGTACTCTACTACAGAAACATGTCGCCTCTCTTTCATGTTTTCTGCAGGAAGGTGTCAAGGTACTAAACACTTACTTACTGTCTTGCTCCGTTCTCTCTCTCCCGTCCTTTCAGGATATTTCCAGAGCTGAGCAGCACCGACATGGTTGTTGTTATCGTCAAAGGGATGAATCTTCCTGCTCCGAGTGGTAAAAACAAAAAAGCTTCATACAATCAGTTCAGTGTCATTGCACAAAGTACTTAGACAACAAAATGCAGTTTAGCATCCAACTCTGAGTGCAGAGTAAGGTACATACATGTGTAGGGATACATATAAATATGAATATTTAATTTTTTTATTTAACCAGGAACATTGAGGTTAAAAACCTCTTTTTCAAGGGAGTCCTGGCCGAGACAGACAGCAGCACGAACTGAGAACAATTAAATTAAAACAGACCCAAAAGAATCTGGAAAAATAAGAAAAGTGAATGAATTCAGAAATATCAGATGAAAAGCATCCCAAGTTCTCTGTGAACGTTTGGTCCCGACGAGAAATGCCCGTCACACCTCTGAGAAATCTAAAAACACAGAAAGGATGGAGCATGACGCTCAGGGTGGTTAGTCATGTACGTACGTATGTGGTACGTACAGAGCATCGCCCCATAATAAAAAGAAAACACTTATTATTATTTAAGCCTCGGTTTGTTTTTTCCCCAAACACTGAACAGTCACAATTACAGGTGTGAATGTAAGTATAGGTGCAATTACGCAGTGCAGGTGTAAATACAAATCAACATTATATACATAGTAAACAGCTACATATGAACACACTGCAGGTCAGGTATATTTACAGCTATATATAGCAGGACAGTATAAATATGTGTTAGTGTGTGGAGTCCTGAGCCAGCTGCTTCTAGGACAGAGAGACCTGTAGCGCCTCCCAGAGGAGAGGAGGGTAGACAGTCTGTGGCCTGGGTGACACACTGAGTGAGTGCACACACCGCTTCCTCTGGACAGCCTCAGTGGTGGGGAGAAGTTTTTTTAAACCTTCAGCTGAGTTTTACGGCCTTTAATGACGGTTTGTTGCTCTCACTGTGGTTCTGGTGAAACATCTCGCAGTTCATCTGCAGTTATTTTTTCATTTTAAATAAGCTGCGGCGACCTTTAACTTCATGCCGTTGTTGCTGTTTAAATAAAATGATGAAGCACACACTGTTTGACACTTGGCGATAAACTTTCTCCTTCAGGAATCCAAACAAATGATCTGGATGCCTACGTCAAGTTCGACTTCCCGTACCCGAGCACGGTAAGACACTCAGAGCTCATTTTAATTTTCAGAGCCACCCCGGGCCGCTGAGATGATTCATACCGCTGGCGTTTCTCCTTTTAAAAGTGTTTGTTTCTGTTCTGTCAGGAGCAGCCGCAGAAACATAAAACAGCTGTCATCAAGAACACTAACTCCCCAGGTGAGACGCAAACGTCACTTACCTTATTTCCCAGATGGATGTGAATATTACGCTGCCCTCTTCTTATTTTTAACTATTCAATGTTTAATAACTGTGTAAAAATATTGTGGGTCAAACTCCCTGAACGTGACGCTACAAGTCAAATCATGAACTATTAAAATGATCATGAATAACTTAGAAATAAATAGTTTTATTTATATTTTTGTGATTTATCTTCTTAGATGACACGTTTATGTTCAGGACCATGAGAGTGCTTTTACTTCAGAGTCATAAAAATAAATCAATGCAAAAACGTTTACTGAACATAGAGAATCAGAATCTGTGACAAGAAAAAACAAGTGGTGCAAAAGTCAAGAATCATTAAATATAAAGCAGAAATGTGCCATTGATTGAAGATTTTCAGTCGACGCTGCGTCTCTTCATCCGTGATTTCGTTTCTCCAGAATATAACCAGAGCTTCACGCTGTCCATCAACCGTAACCACCGCGGCTTCAGGAGGGTGGTGGCGTCTAAAGGCCTCAAACTGGAGCTGCTGCACAAAGGGTGAGTCACAGACACTCTGCAGGACGACGTCAACATTTAACTGCTTGAATGTCAAAGATGCGTGTTGTTTTCTCGTGCTGTGATGCCCTGTGTGTGTGTGTGTGTCGTCCCACAGTGGTTTCTTGCGGAGCGACAAGCCGATCGGGACGGCCCTCGTGAAGCTGGAGAAGCTGGAGTCCCAGAGTGAAATCAGGGAGATCGTAGAGGTGAGTGGCCGAGAAACGACCAACACCTGATCGAACAAAGCTGATCAAGAGAGAACGTTGACCTTTGTGCCCCTCGTGTCAGGTGATGGACGGCCGTAAGGCCACGGGGGGTCGCGTCGAGGTGAAGATCCGACTGCGGGAGCCTCTGAGCGGACAGGACATGCAGACGAGCACAGAGCGCTGGCTGGTGATCGACAAGTCACAGGTAACATTAAATAACAGTGTTGGCACTTCGGCAGCATCTCAAAAGACAAACCTGAGACTGTAAAACTTCTGATGCCTGTTCTGTTTTTTATTTCCAAGGTTCTTGTTTAGATGCTGCTGCAAGAATAAAGATGCTTCACGATATAAAGGTAATCATTGTACTCAAATCTGCAGGTAGAGGAATGTTTGACGTAATGAGCTCATCTTCTTGCCGAGGGTTAGATGAGAAGATTGACACCACTCTCATGTCTGTATGTTACAGCTAGCCTGGCTCTGTCAAAACTCATCAATTAAGACAACAAACAGGAGCTTGTTTATTCCATAAAACACCAATTTGTGGTTTTACAGAGGGTTATATGTGGGACTATATCTCGGCTGGGAGCAGAGACTTTCACCTTGATTTTTGTACCTAACAAGTACAAAATATAACGGCTTAGTTAGAGCTGGTTGGCAGGTTTTAACACCTTTGGACGGAGCCTGACCAGCTTTTTTTTGTCTCTGTGCTATGCTAAGCTAACTAGCTGCTGGTTGTAGCTTCAGATATGGAAACTTCTCATCAAAACGTCCGGGTGTATTTGATTCACCTGACTGATAAGGACTTCTTTTTGTCTGGCAGATTTAAAGGCACTCAATCAAAAAGAAAAAACACTCTGAGGGGGACGGAGGACGGGCCCGCTGTTCAGACCTGGACTCGGACCTTACGCGGGTCTTTGACTTATTAAAAACTTTTGCACATTTGCAAGACACGGGAGCTCCCTTTGACACTGCGGTCCACCAGGAGCTGGTTTCCGGTAGGTCAGCTGACAGACAGATATTTGGTTCTTTGATTAAATCAGAGAAAACGATTCAGCCGACGATTATAGCTGTGCAAACTTCATTTCCTTCATGAAGTTGCTTCATCTCCTGGAGGACGGCGGGCGGCGTGTCCGCTGCTGATGTCGAAGGGGCTCGGTGTCGAGCTAACCTGATCCTGCTGCCCGACGTGACTCTAGTTAATATAATATATCAAAGAATGTGTACATATTCCTCATATTATACAGCTCTGGTATCTAGAACTGCACCTATGCACTAATACCAAAGTAATCACTGTTGCTGTAAAATCCTGCATATTTGAAATATCTGCCAAACCTGTTACGACGACGCCAAGAGCTCGATGTGCGACGGGAGGTTTTTATCATTTTTCCACACGACTCGTCTGGTTTTTGAGGCGATGAGGCAGACGCAGCATCCTCGTCGATGTTTTACAGGAGCAAGCCAAGAAATTACGATGCGACACAAGGTACGATCGTACGATTATCGTGGAGGCCACACTCCCTTTCGCTTAATGAGTTGTCTCACTGTGGTCACTAAACTGCACTCTCACTTATCTGTGGCTTTAGGTGTGTTAGATTTGTTTTATTTGTCTTGTTTACACTCGAATCGCACAGAATCACAGCTGAGCTCAGTCGAAAGAAGCTAAATATTCTAAACTTTAAGAGCATCCTGTTTCTATTTTATCAAAGCGCAGTTTGGCCTTTTGGGAAATGTGTTTTTCTTCAGAGTTAAAAAAACATGCAGCTGGAGCCAGGACACAATTAGCTTAGCATAAATATTGGAAGCAGGACCCACTAGCCTGACTCTCTCCAAAGTTCGTAAATAAACCTGGCAGCACCTCCAGATCTCACTCAGAGAGTAACAGAGTCTAAGAACCGAGAGTTTGTGGTTTCAGGGAGACCAGCGCTCTCAAGCCATCAGACACAGATCAGATTAAACTTAAACTGTGAGTCAGACTCAGATTTAGAGGTAGAGTGTCAGAGTTTACTTCATGAATCCACCTGGGTAGTCTGAGTTTCAGAGACGTTACAGGCTGACGTTGGAGGATTTAGACTGATCTGACGTGACCTGCTTGCAGTGTCTACGCTAAGCTACGAGAGAGTATTTCCCAAAATGTCAAACTATTCCTTTACATGTGTGGAGCTGCTTCTTAAAACTATGCATCAGATCTCTGCAGCACGCACGAAATATCCGGATGGATCCTGAACTTCGTTTTTAAAAAAGGGCCAGTTGACTCAAATTACAGGAAAATGATTTATTTCCCGATGACTCAGTTTGATTCTTTTGTCCTGCTCAAATCTTTAAAAGATATTGAGATTGAAAGTTGATTTTTGATCTTGGAAATCACAACTAGAAAACTTGTTTTCAAGGACAGAAATAATGAACTTCCAAGAAGTCCTTAAAGTGCCTAAAAGTTATAAAAACATTCAGCGAACAGGCGAGAGATGAGGGAGGTTTTTGTAGTAATTTGAGTGAACTGTGCCTTTAAAGTTTTACCTTCAGTATTGTGACAGGTGCAACACAAGAAGCCATAAAAAAAGAAACACACTGAGCCGACTACATAATTATTATCCAACAGGTTTACCTCAGCAGTCTGCAGCATCCTTTAGTTTGTGGTCACGACATTTCTTTTTTTTTTTTCCCTCCACATCATGAATCAACGTTAACTGGAGCAAAGTTTACGACAAACTTTGTCCTAAATTCATTAAAGACGCACTCTGTTACTCATCGTTTGATTCTGTTCAACATTTTGATCACCTCTGTGTTTACAAAGATGAATGATGTCACGATGTTTATATTTAAATGCTAAAGAAATAATCTCTAAAAAGTAAAGAATCAAGGCTATATTTTGTTTTTAAATCGTGGACTGAATTTGCCTAACCCGCTTTAAAATACACCAATAATAAAAAATAAAAAAAACAATATGTGTGTGTGCTTTCTGACGGAGGAGCGATGAAGGCAGCGAGCACTCGTTTCAATTTTCTAGAAGTTTTTATTTTACATATACTACAGTTTTTTTTGATAAAGACCATTTGTAGTGTAAAGAAAACAAAAGGATGTACAGGGTTTTTGGCTTTTCAAACATTTTTGACTGATGTTTATTTAAAAAAAAGAAAGAAAATGATTTTAACAAAACCAAGTCAATGACAGAACCGAACGAGTTTTTAAAGTTTCATCCACAAACTCGAAGAAGAATAACTGTTAAAATGCAAAGTTGATTCACTCAGTCACCGTTTTCAAGCTTGTTTTTCTGTTTTGCATGCAGTGTTATAGTTTGGATAGTAACATCTTACAACTGAATACAAAAAAAAATGCTACTTTTTCAGTCAAACAAATTGCACCTTTTACTTCTTTTTGTTGTTTTTTTTCCTCTTTTCTTTTGGATTCAGGACATATTGCACACGTCAGGTCAGATAATGCCAAAAAAAAATAAAAACGTAACAGGAAAAACAGGAAGTCAGAAAAATAAATCCTCACGTCTCCTCTTCATTATGCTAATTTATAAAAACAGAACTGCCGACGGCGGCCGATGAACGTCACACAGTGAAGACACAGTGATTGAGATACACCAGCTCTGATCACAGTAACAAACCCAGAGCGTGGCGACCTTTTGACCTCTCATTCAGTCTTTACTGAACTTTTTTTTTTAATATATATAATATATATCAGCTTCGCTAACATTACTTTGCTACAGTAGCTCCTAAAATACTTCAAATCGAGTAATAAACGAATAGAGAATAGCTACGGGTCTAATTTAAACTCAACGAAGCGTCGGCTCTTCTGCAGATTTTCATGTGATTGTCTGATTCTCACTTTGTGGTCACGAGATTGTTTTTCTCCAAAAACAAACAAAACAAAAAAAAACTTCCCGTACTGCACTGAGCAGTACTTTTCAAAGTGTTAGCCCCTTCTGGTTTTATATTAGCATGATTAAAGATGGAGAAATACCTAATGCCGTAATGCAGGATGATCACTGTACAGAGCATTTGGACATGACACGGTGGCTTTTTGGTGATTTAGTCTAGCCGGAAAAACAAAAAGAACCAAAATCAAAAGACACACCTTGCAGATTTGAACAGAAACAGGAGGAATACATTCTTAGATTTTTTTTTCCAGGTCCATGTTGCTGAAGGAGAGCACAGTCCAGAGCAGAGAGAGAGAGAGAGAGAGAGAGAGAGGCTGCAGCTTTCTGTTTACAGATGAAACACGAAGACGGTTGAGGCCTTTTGGAGACGATCTGCAGGGTTCCTTCGCAGCTCTTGCAAAGTCTGGAGCATGATGTTTGTGATTTCAGGGCTGTGGAAGGACGATACGTCGCGGGAGGAGGATGTGAGATGAAATACATTCAGATTCAGGTCGAACTCTGGTTTCTGCAGGAACCCCGGATCTGTACGAACACTGAACTTTATCTGCTGCTGGAAAACGACAAAAGAAAAGACGCCCCGACGCTCGCTTTAACTCAACTCTCCTGTAAATGGCTTAGAATCCAGTGCACTGCTTCTGCAATTTAATACAGTTCTTATATATTTATATTTATATATATATATATTTATACTGTATATATATCTTTACATCTTCAACTATTCTCTTTGTATGATTAAAAAGACCAAAATAACTCGAGAGGCTTCTCCAACCGCGGCTGGACAAACAAACGAAGCGCTGACGATGCCGAAGATGATCGATGAGATTTAAAAACTGATTTGTTTTTTTTTTTTCTTCCTCTTCTGCTTTCTCGGCTTTATGTACAGATTGTTTGAGTTTATTAATAAAGCGTTGGAACCTTTTTTTTTTCTTTTCTATCGCAGGACAAAAAGGGCTTTCAGAGTTTTAACCGTATCTCACAGAGCGTCAGGCAGACGAGTCCGTGACAGTCGCTGCGGTAATACTGTCTTCAAACCGGGATCTCTGGAGGCTACAGATGCAGAGTTATTAATGGAGGTCGTTACGCCTACAAAAATATGTACAACAGGTCGCTGTGTTCATCCATGAAGTAAAGCATCTGGTGATTGATGAGTAAAGCTTAAGAGGTGAAGCTGAAATGTTTTTTTTCTCTTATTATTATCGCTTGATGAATCGCTGCTGCAGGCACTGAGCACCACGGTGCAAAACAAAACAAATGACGCAGACGCAGCTTCCAGCTCCTCGGCTGACGATCTGTAGCTTTCCTTTTTAACTTAAAGAGTCCAGACTTTTTTTTTTTTTTGTTCCTCCAGCGGTGGATATGAGTCTCCCTTGTTTATAAAGAGCATCCGTGCTACACAAGAAGCCTTTGCAGATATTATTCAGAGCTCAGAGCTTCAGGCTGCCACAGTGACACTGGGAGTGACGGGGCGGAGAGGAACCCGAGGAGCTCCGGACGGCGTCTGAGTATTCACCTCCTCCTCATGTTGTTTTACAGCACTGAATCAAAGCGACTCATGGGCAGAAACGAGACTTTATCTCTATGAAATGATGTGAATTCATTAAAAATACAAAACGACTGGACTGTGTTAGTATTCACCCCCTCCGGGCTGCATCTTTGGGTGGACATCTCTCCTTCTTTGCGGGACTGCTCGAGTTTTGTCGGGTTGGACTGCTGATTTGAACGAGATCTGGGGAGTCTTGAGTTTAAGTTCTCGACCACGTTACACTAAGTCGGGCTGATGCTGTGTTTGCCATGAACTGTGGGTAAATTAAGGCATTCAGGCGTCGTCACTTTGATGATATCCTCTGTGATGATTTAGGTGTTAAAGAGGACATGCAAACTGGATTTTTTTAGTCTCCTTCGTTCAGTGTTGTAAAAGAATAAAACATGAGGACTGAAGGGGGGTTAATACTCGTTACAGACGCTGTAACCTGTCCGGTACGTGGGACACGTAACAGACGATCCCCCTCGGAGTGTCCTCCGGCCTCTGGAGCAGAACAGACGGTGGTTGGATGCATAGGTTTGACTTGAGGAATGCTACCCCGTCTGGCACGGCACAGTTTTTCGGGCTCTTTTGAAGTGCAAAAAACGGTTGAAGGGAGGCGACGGGAGGGAGGGCCGGGCTGTGAGATGACGTCAGGAGGTCAGGAAAACAAACAAACGAAAAAGGTGAAGCTCCAAAAGACTCCTAGGAGATGATCTCCAGGATGTAGAAGATCAGCTCCATGACCACCGGACCTTCGCTCAGCTGACAAGCCCCGCTGTGGATGACGGGGATCAGAGCGCTGTCCAGGTCGCTCAGGTACTGAGGCAGGAGAGGCTGGCCGTTACTTCCTGCCAGGTACCCCACCTGCGACAGAAGACGGTCAGTGAGCAGGAAAGGTCGACACAGAAGTAAAACGAGACAGCAGCTCTGCTGAAAACCAACGTTTGCTGTCGCTGTAACGTCTGAGCCCACCTGGTCAGAGTCCAGTGTGACCCTCAGTCCGAGTTTGGCCATGCCGTCCTCCTTCAGCAGCTTCAGGTGCGGACAGAGCGCCATGCAGAAAGCCCTCGCCACGTTCTCGGTCAGACGGCTGTGGTCGGCCGGGTCGCTCAGACCGTTGGGTTGATCTTCACTCTGGAGGAAAAACACCTGCAGGAAACACAAGGATCGATTTGTATTTTGAACGTCGTCACAGAATTTAAGAGCCAACTTCGTGTGTCACGTCAGAGACGAAGCGTTCAAACCACACGCAGTACGAGTGTCGGGCGCGTCGTACCTCTGTCCAGCGGATGACTTTGCCGTTGGCTTTGAACTCCGAGCCGTGGAAGATCTTGACGCTGGTGATGGACTCCATGGACTTCCCATCGATGGGACTGATGACGCTGAAAGGTGAGACAAAGTTTGGAGGGTTTAGAGACATGTAGTATAATTTAACGCCTGACGCAGGCAGCAGAACGTGTGTCAGGATCTGATGGCAGCTCGACGGGGGACTGACTTCACTCGTGTGCGGAGACGAGGACTCAAGCAGCGACTGTGCAGAGAATACTCTGCGTAATGAAGCGATACAGTATCTGGTGAAAGGCCTCAATTATATTTAATAGTGAAAAGCCGCATTTAAATTTGCAGATTTTATCAGACTGCTGTAAAATTGATTGTGTTGGTCTGTATCTCAAAGACACGTCAGACCGCATCATTCCACCCTGCTAAAGATTTTCCTCCGGAGGGCTTCCCCGAGCGTGCATAATGAGTTTTTATAGCAAAGTAGTAAATGCAGCGGCTGGGAAGCTATCAGCTCAATTGTCCGTGACATAAATGCAGCTCTTCCAACTCCCCCTCCTCCTCCTCCTGTCTCACCCCTTGTTGAAGTTGTGGTCGTCCTCCGTCCACTGGATGTGGACGAGCTCCTGGTTCTCCTCCTGGTCGGCTTTGCCGCACGTGATGGTGAAGTCCTTCATGTCCCTCAGGGCTTGCCGCAGAGAGTCCATGGTCTCAGCTGTGATCTGGATCATCACGCCGTCTAAAAGATCAAATATATAATGTATAAATAGACGACTTCGATAAGCAGTTTATTTATTGGTCGTGAGGAGGAGTGTGATGGATCACTGGAGCAACAAAAACATTGACATCGTTCATGGTTTCAGCTTTTCGACGTGAGGATTTAATCATTTAAATATCTTCTGTTACCTTTGTCGTGGAAAATCGTGACTAAAATTAAAAACTTAGCAGGATAACTTTAAAAAATGTTTAAATTTAGTTGCAGTTTAGAAACCAGATGGGATGTCGTTTTTCAGGGTTTTCCACTGTATGTAAGATTCAATAAGACTTCACCTCCAGCTCTCATTATGAATTTGTGCAGACGTGTAAATATTCTGTGTGTGCATCGAGACCTTTGTGAGGCTTCATAAAAAGATTTTCTTTACAGCCAACATGTAGTTTGTTGTCACAGCTCTCACCTTCCACGATGCTGGTCTTGGCTAAGAATCCCGACGAGGCTTTCAAAGCACCGCTGAACACAAAGAAGCAGGCTCCAGTAACTGTAGGAAATACAAAAAAAAAAAAAGTTCCACATCACGAATCAGCCGCTGACCGAGGTCTGATTATTTTCAGGCAAACAGCCAAGACGGGATAAATAATAACAGACAGACGGGAGGAGGATTTTCAGACACAGAGCCGGACATCAGAGCGAGAGATGAATAAAGGAAGTGTGACGAGGCGGCTTCTGTGTCGGCACCTTTGCGGGGCTGGTGATGGATGCTGATGGCCTGCGTCTGGTAGTTCCCGTCATCGTTTTGGACGCACACCAGGTGGGAGTCGGCCCGGTCGTTGAAACACGCCCCCATGGCCAGCACGTGTTCGTTGGACTTGTTCATGGCCTTCATCAGCTGCGAGGACAATAAAAAAAAAGCAGATATCCATGTCTCATTAAGCTCCCCTTTGGGTGTGTGCGCTGAGGAAAATGGGCTTAACAGGGACCGCCTGGTTAAGCCTAATTGCAGCGGGCTTGTGGGTAAAGGAGTTAAACGGGATGGCGCTGAGATGACAGATTGTTAAGAAAGACAGTGACATGGGTGGATATCAATAGTCGAAAGATCCCACGTATTAACTGGGATAAATCCCCTGCCTCTGCGTCTCTTTGAAGCCGTCCTTTGCAAATCAGAAATAAAACTGAAAATCTGGAGGGCTTTAACCGCTCGCTGCGCTAAAGGCTCGCCTACAAGCTGTTGAGAAACGGTCCCCACTTCACATTACTGGGTCCCCATCTGTTACCGCGTCAGCAGCCAAACCCTACAACCGACGCCGCTCTCTCCACCAAGTGCACGTCTCCTCTCGGCCAAATGGTGCTCGGGCGCGTATCACTTCTTCTGGCTGGACATTTCATTCACACCCTCGAGGCAGCGGCAATTATAACAAGTCGGCGGCCCACGCCTAATGTTCAAGCTGCAGGGACCCCGGAGACTTTATCACACATCACCTACACAGAGTGAACGTGTGTGTGTGTGTGTGTTGATGTTCGAGGCAGCCTCCTCCGCTGATGTCATTAGTCTGGTGGAGGGTTTAATTTTGTTTGACAAATGATGTATGATTCTGGGGGGGAGGAAAAAGCTCAGCCAATGAGACACAGCTCTGCTTCCTCACCACGTCTGCAACGTTTTCATGCTTCCATGTTTGAACTGGAAGGTTTAGTTCGTCTGATTTCAGCATAAATCCAAACTAACGTACAATTAAATCTTCTGAACTCTTAATGGAGCGGCCTGTATCAGCAGCTCTGTATGAAAACTCGTTGACACTCACCTCATTGTAGCGGTTACTGGGGATCTTAATGCTCGTCTTCCTCACCTCCATGTCCACAACCAGACCTTTAACCACCGGTAGCGTGTACTGGTAGTTACGGAAGTCCTACGACAAGGACAGGAGAAAAAAAAAAAGAAAAGATGAGGACTGATTTATAAATGATGCGTCTGCAATTCAAGTTACAGAATAACTGATAAACAAAATCAAAAACAAACTCAGACACGTATACAGACGTACAGCAGAAGCTCTTCAGCCTTGAAAATAAATAACAACACAAGCACAAGAAGAGAGCGACGACGGAGCACTCACTGCGAGCAGATTCATGATTGTGTGACCGGTCTCTCCGAAGAGGGGTTTTCTGAAGCGAACGCTGAACAGCGGACACGGATAAACTGCAAAACAAAATGTTCAGTCGTCGGTAAATCAACAACAGAGACGCGTTTCCTCTAATGTGTCGTCGCTCTCGATGATTTCCACCGTCGAGGCTTCTTACTTTTCATTGGGTTGTCATGGAAACGTTTGGAAATGATTTTAACATTTTGGGTTCGGCTTTGGACGGAGGAAGTTGTGGCCACATAAAAAGATTATTTAGATTTATTTTTATAGTCTTTGCTGCTAAATTTTAAAGTTTCCAGGCATTTTTATTGAATCTACAGCTTGTGTTTCCTCTTTTATATCCTCTTCACTTCTAAATACAAATGACACACACACACACACACACACATCAAATAGAGTAAACCGTGCCAGCAGTTAGGACCAAAGTTTCTAATCCCAAATGAAAAATAAGGCTGCCCCCTTTTTTTTCCTCGAGCAACCAAAGCTCCTTAGATGACTATATTTAGTCTTATCTCAGCAAACAGCTGGAAATAAGATCTCCCCGCAAACTCTCATTAGCAATAAAAAAAACCCAAATCTCAGCATCGATCTGCAGTTCAGTGGGGATCCGTGCGCTGACGAGATACTCAGCCGTCTGCCGGTCACTGCTTAGGTTGAGACGCGAAAGCGTAGAGAACTACGCCATTTGCGTGGCGGATTAATTTCACAGTGATGCTAACAATTTGTGTTTAAGAGCCTCAGCTGTATGTGGCTTTGTTAATGTATTCTATCCGTGATTGCTGGAAGGAAGGCAAGAGGCTTAGCGGAGCCGGGTGGCGCTCCGTGTTGGCAGGTCTGGCTGCGAGAGAAGGGGATTTGGTGGAGAGGAAGGCTCCGAGAACCCCCCCAGAAGACTTCCTCGTTCACGTGGGAAGCTGTGAGAAACATATGAGAGCAGGCTGGTGTGAGGTCTACAGGGTCCTTCTAACAGCTGACATGCTAAGCTCTGTAGATCAATGTGGATCTGAATATTTTACCATAAGAAACCATCAAACCATTAGAGGGCAGCCGGGCTCTTTGCTCCCGCTTTTTGTGCTGCTTGTTAATTGAAAATGAGCCTAAAATCTGAGGCTCCATCTTGCTGGTGTGATCATGCGTTCCCTGTTTTGGTTTCAAGCAGACCCTGACAGACTCACAGGAAAATACACAACCAAACTACAAACTGTAAAATCGCTCTAACAGACTTTTTACAGTTTGTAAATTTATTTATTTTTTATTTATTCATATGACGTCACATCCTCTTTGGGGACTTGGGTGATGCTGTAGACTAACGTGTTTTCTATCTGACCAGCGATCTGTCTTTCTGTAGTTGATCAGCTTCTAATTCCAGTCAAACCTTTTAATATTTAATTGACTGCCACCCCAACATCTCAACCACTTTTTCCAAGCCTGAAGGAGAAACAGTAAAATGTGCAACAAAACTATCAAACCAGTATTTTGTCTGTTTGAGGCTACTGTAGAAAAATGATTCCTTAGACGTCTGTGGTTATAAATGGATCATTCAAAGATTCTAATTTACAGCTTACAGCTTACAGCTCACAGCTTTACTGCTTATAGAGTAATGAAAGTGTGTCTTCTTTTATTCCTTTAACTTTTTTTATTTTTACATTATTAGCCATTGGCAGCTAAATAAGGTATCTAAAATCATTTTGGCATTGGAACAGTCTCAAACTTTATGTATTTTCGTTTTTTTGCACTTCCAACAAATTCATTCTTCCTCCGTGATTCTTAAAACTTACTGTGAACTTTAAAATAACCTTACACTTGTTCTCCTATCACGGTTACCACATGCAGTGTGAACCCCTGTAGTCCTGACTCACATCGGTACTCTGCGCCCAGCCGCAGCATGAGGCGGATGGGGAAGACCTTGGCCCACGGCGTTTCCCACTTCTGTATCAGGATGCCAAAGAGGTAGGGCGGGTTGGGCAGCAGCAGGTCCTGCAGCGACTGGAAGGAGGGGCTGATGTAGAGGAAGCCGCCGTGCTCCTTACTGCCCAGGAAGCTCTGCGTGAAGAACGAGTGACTCAGGTGGCTCAGCACGTTGCCTTTCGGAGACGAGGAAGAAGGGGAGGGGGAGAGAGGAGGAGGAGGAGAGGTTAGTGATATAGGAGACGTGATGAGGAGGCGGAGGAGGGGTTGGTGAAACAGGAGCGGGGAAGGCAGAGCAGGGTAGTGGGGGGTGAAGGTGGGGAGTAATATAATAGGGGTTTGGGGGCAGGGGAGTATAAAAAGCAGGGGATGACGTGGAGGAGACAGGAATAAAAATGAAGAGGATGAAATGTGAGAAAAGGCAAAAGGATAAAAATGAGAATCAAGAGAGGAAAAAAGAGAAAGTTGAGTTATCATGCTCTGGAAATGGAGGTCGATATGAAAGAGAGGCTTTCAGTGACTTCTCTGGGATTACTGCGTGGGTAAGGAGCCTCGCTTAGTCTGTCTGTGAATAAAAAGGTATCTCTGCTTGCCCTACAACCTCATATTACCCACACAGGGTTCGTGTTACTAATTATTCGTGGGAGGGTCCACCGGCTTTAGATGCCACATAACGCAATAACCTTAATGGCATGACAGAGCTTGATGGCTGGGACTTGCTAAAGCCAGCAATTCTTCCCGGGACCTGACTGATGGCGAGTTAATCAGGAGCGACACGGACAATATGGCTCCTTTCCACCAGCTTGAAACCGCTCCAGTGTGAATATGAAAAAGGAAACAGCCCGAGGGGAAGCAAGCCGTCAAAGTCACCCGATATTAGCCGTTTTTGCTCTGCAGCATACGGAGTTAAATACGCAAGACAAGTGATAGTGAGGTGTCAAGCCTGGAGGGAGGCGACCTGACAGCGGGACGCTAATGTTTGGACCATTTTTCAAGAAAAAAAAAAAAAAAAAAGCTGAGACACAGCTCAGCAGCGTTGGACAGTAACCTGGTTTCCAAATAAAGGACAACTTGGTGCACCTGTCGTCTCTACGGGACACGTAGTAGAGCTGTAACACTTCCCCCTTTACGTTATACTACGTTACTTTAGGGTTAGCTCATTTTTACTTGACTGAGACAGGTGGACTCACCTGTGGACCCCGAGACAGGACTACTAATGAGCTGCCATGTCCCGTAAGACTGGCCCACGGTGGAGGTGGACTAATTTCGCAGCGTGCCTCCTGGTGGAGCTGTTGATTGTGTTCTTACCACTGAGGGCCTCCTGGTAGAGCTGCACGAAGTGCGTGAAGATGTCTTTAGGGACGGTCTTCTCGTCGGGCAGACACTGGAGCAGAATGACCACCTCCGCCTGACCGACGGCGTGCATGCCCTTTGTCGTCACGTACCAACACTTCCTGTTTACATCTGTGGGGCATAGCAGACATGCAGGAGAGATTTTCAAGTTACGTCAGATCAGAAACTCCCTTCAAAGACACACATTGTGAATGTGATGGCAGTCGTACTAGTTTTGGTTCTCACAACATTTTTGTAATTCTTCCAACAGCCTGAACTGAATGCCATCAGACTGACATCAAGACGAAAGAGAGAGAAATTAAATGCACGTCTTGTCCCTCCTTTTTTTAAAGAGAGAATTTCATAAATGTCTGACTCGCTGCACAAAGAGCATGAACTCACTTCAATAAGCCACAAAACTCTGCTAATGAGCCCGACTTAAGTTGAGAAAATTCCTGTCATGTCAGATCTTTAAAAGTGATTTGTTTTCTCTCGTGTGATGCCAAAGAAGGCACAATAATAATCAGACAAGCTGTCTCCCTCCTTATATTTTATATTTTTCATCCCTGCCAACTGTGTGAATGAATATCCAGCAAGAGGAATTAATATCACCCTTAAGTGAACATCTTTTTTTTTTTAAGTGGCTGATATCTTAATAAAACTTTACACGTTGTCCTGTCTGAATGACAAAAAAAAAAAACATGAATTCAAAAGAAAGGTGAAGCCAGAAATGTCGCCTGTTCCATGCCTGAAAAGACTAATAATGAGAATAAGACTAAGCGTGAGTTCCCGTTGAATCGTCGGCTGGTTAACTCACAGTTGACAAGCTTGATCATGGCGAGCAGGTTAGCATTGAGCACGAAGACCAGCGGGTCCGGGCCTCCCTCCTCCAGCTGCTGCATGAGGACGATCTCCGACGGCCGCTCCTCCACTGCATAGTCTGCAGGTGGGTTGATGATGGAGCAGAAGAAGAAGGAGAGGAGGGTGGAGGTAAAGTTAGATAAACGGACAAGAGAGAGCAGAGGATGAGAGAGGGGGTTGGGGATGACGAGGTGTGAATCAGGGAGGGAGGTGAGGATGACAGAGGAGTCGTGTGTGAGGTGAGAGGAGGGAATTGTGAACTCTTTAAACTATCATCACAGCACTCCCGTGTATAAATCCTCTCCTCCCTCTTCTTGGCAATGAGAGGCCGAAACATGAGCCGTGATACAAAGCACGTGAAGAACACACTTGACAAGCACAAAGACAGCAGCTGACGGAGCAATGAGGAGGCAGCACAATGGTGAGGATGAGGGCAAGCACCTGTGATGTGGCCTCCCGTACCTCCTTTGACTCCGGTGGAGATGAGGATGGGAGGGAGCCCGTCCTCCGGGATCAGGCTGAGGGAGCTGCCCACGGGGCTGCCCACCGGGGCAACAGGGGTATGAGCTGCCTGGGGGTGGAGAGGAGGGGCGGGAGGGGGTTGGAGGGTTAGATGTTATACGACACAGCGAGGTGCAATAATACAGTGGCAGTATCCAAAAGAGATTTCATGGCTGTGTTTACAGGCTGGGTGATATAGCTCATATAGAGTAAAAACTTTGCTCATCATTCACTCATCAGTGCTCATTCACTAAGTGTAAATGGAGCAAAGAGAGCTGTGACTCTGTCGTTCACCTGTGTGGAGCTTTACAGCATCTTTCAACTTAAAACAATCAGGGGTCAGCTTTTGAGCTCGACCTATACATCGATCAGCCGACATGACCTGATCCGATACTTAAAAACACTGTGGCAAACTTCAGAGAGGAAGAGAGACGAAGCAGCTCCCAGAAATGTCCAGTATTTAGTATTTTAGTATTAGCAGTATTAGTATTTTTGACTATGTTTATGTTCAATTATTTCACATGTTAAAGAATGTTTAACTTTGTGCAAAGACGCTTTCAATATAAACTTTATTTAAAAAAAAACAATAATGTCGGGACAAACGTAGATCAGAGGGTAAAAGTTGGACTTGGGTTAGGGTTGGATCAAAACAGCAGAGGCAAACATGATGACTTTTAGTTCGGACTCACAACTCTTTACGTTATAGATTTGTGATCTCCAAGAGCAAAAAGAGATTATTTAAGTGATGTCACTGGAGTTATTTTCTCAGATGTGATAAAGCTTCACAGCGGTACTTCCTGTGACATCCAAACATGTAAAATTGATGAAGGGCCGTTTTAATATTCCGACTGGCCTGAACCGAATGTTCTGCCACTGTTGCCTTCAAGTCACTTTTATTTGATACATTTAGTTAGAAAAGCACAGCGGGGGCCTGAATATATCATTGGTTCACCACTTTGCCACTTCTACTTGTGAACTTGTGGCAGTTAATTCAAGTCCATGCATTGGTGAATTCATGCCAGTACGACTATCACGGTGTCATGTGAACGTCTGGTTTTATACTTCGTGCGTATGAAATGAGGCTTCAACAATCGTTCTGTTCAACGGGCCATGAATCATCCTGACGGGTGGCATTCAAGTCCAATAAGTGAACAGCATGACCATAAAAAACAACCACATTCAGCTGGTATTTGTTGTGAGGCAAACATTAACCTATTTTCCTTTAAGCGTTCAAGTCTGCTGGGATTTCTAATTCTGATTACGCAAACGAGGAATGTTTCCTTTGAACTTTGTTTACCGTCTGTACATTGCAGTCTGTGACCCAGCCAGTGAAACCATCGAGAATCCCACAGAAAGCCTTCTTTGTGGCTTCCTCCAGCTAACTGCAGAGTAGCTAATACGACCCATACAGGCTAATCTAATAGCATTAACTGTGGCTGAATGTTTTTCATGCCAAGCTTACCTCTGAGGATTCAGAAGTGGAGGATTTGTTTGAATACGTGGAGATGGCCAGTGACTGTGAGGGCGCCGGGCTGGAGGCCGGAGGTTTGGGGGACTCTGCTGCCGTGTCTCCGTTCGGTAAGACACCGTCAGCAAACCAAACCCTCCTCTGCTCCCGTGTCAGTGACCCTAAAAAGGTGACCCAACCAAAATTACATTTTACCTTTAATGTCTTGCTTGAACAAACACCACAAAAAATAACTATGAAGTACTTGAACGCAGTGCGGACAGAGTGTCAGAATGTTTTATTCCTGGTAAAGGTTGTACCCTCGTTGCCAGGCTGTTTCAGGACTCCCACGGGCACCATGACGGTCGGTGGAGGGGAGCTGAGCACCCCAGAGGCCTGGGCCTGCTGCAGAGGGGGGATAGTGGAGCAGTACTCCGCTGGGTTGTTGGGGTTCGGACTCTGGTTGCTTGCAGTGGGTGGCGTCTCCCATGATTGAGCTGAACAGAGACAGAAAACATTATTATGAGATAGGAAAAACGTGTATGTGTGGTTTAACAATTATACAAATCAGAGAGAATGTCTTTTAAGCAATACGTGAAGTCCTACAGAAGAAGAAAAAATGCCAATTCTATAAACAAATATTTGTTAGTAGAAATATCTAATACAGATATAAATACCTTCCTTAGGTTTATTGCTTTTTAAAGCCAATAAAAGTATTTTCATGCACCGTTATATCGAAGATTAATAGACATTTTTCACAACAGACACATCTTCAGTTGTCACAGCATGGTAAGCACAGGTGTACTGAATTTCTCAATGAAGGCTCTGGTGCACTAAGTGGCCCAGTAAGACATTCTAATGAGCCAGCAGGATCACCTAAATGAAACGCAGTTGTAATTAATACTATTAAATTACACCAATTACACTCATTTGTATCAGGAGAGTGTTGAATGTGAAGCCGGAGTTCAAATAAACTTGTTTTTCTGTCCTAAAAGTCGTTTTAAATGTAGCACCGTCCTTACGTTGCACATGAATGCAACATTCGAGTTGTAAAGCGCCGATGGACGCTCACCTGTCGTCAGAGCAGAATGGCAGGTGATACAGACGCGAGCCTCCTTCCTGTCCATGTACATGAGGCGGCACTTGAGGCTGCAGCACGTCGCACAGAACACCTTAAAAACACGTCGACACGGAGAGAGAGAAGGATGAGCACGCAGGCTTGAGAACATTCCTCTAAATGATTTCACTTAAACTGTGATGATTTATAAAAGGTGAAGAATTGGAAAGAAGTTGTGATTAAGCGTGCAGCAAATGTACCGTTTAATCGATATTGATTTCCTGTGTTTTGCCAGCACATCAGCGAGCTGCAGCTGTGTACAGGGCACTTTGCTTTTTAATGGATTAGCACCTCCTAACTCATCATTAGCCAGTAACATGTATTTAGTAGAATATTAGAGAGGATGCTTTTAATTTCACAGCCTCACAGCGGCATCGTCAACTGGTTTGTGGATCACCCAGTCTGGCTGGCGGATGCACTGAGGATCCCGCTGCGTCCATTGTTTGCGGCCCCGTTGCTGGTATCAGGATTACTGCAGTGCCAGCTCCTCCCTGCTCAAGTGGCAGAGACTGTGTTTGTTTACCACCATGGGAAATTAAGTAGCAGTCCGGCGATTTTCCAGTGCAGTGTCAGCGACCACATCTTCAGTTTACAGCATTGTGCGGACGCCCCGCTGTATGTGTGGGTGGTCATAATGCTTGAAAGCTACCTGCACACCCACTGAGTTTATCTGCAAAGAAAAGCCTAAAAAAGGGACTCATCTATCAAAGCACTTTATTTATTTACCTCCTTACCAGCAAAGCTCTTTTGAGTCTGATGCAATATTACTCCGGGATGTATCTGAAAAGTTGCGATGCATTTATCACGCTGTATTTCTCCTTGTATGCATGATTCTTTCTTTTGTTAAGCACTCATTTACCATGTTTGTTTGCAGTGGTGTTATTAGACATTAATACATATTATTTATAAATTTGAGCTTTAAGTTTGATTCCAGATTATTTCCAGAAGTGTCAAACATAGAAGAAATTCGACTACCGTTCGACAATTACAGCATAATGATTTTAATCGGTGATTTTTCAAGCTAAAATGCCAAATATTGTATATATATTAAAAACTATCTTGCAGTAAATTGAATATATTTGTGTTCTGAAATGTTTGTTGGAGAAAACAATGAGTTGAAGACTTCAGCGTGAAAAATAACCTCAAGATTAATCAGTAGCATTAGTTACAGCCACAGTGTCTATTGTCAACTTATCGTAAGAAACCCAGGATGATCAGCTCAATCTATAAAATACAAATATATTGCAAAAGTAAGACATTTTTGTTCTCTGTCATACTCACAATACTACTATGGGTTGTGATTTTTTTTTGTGTGCATTCCAGGAGTTATTTTCTGCTGATGTGTTTTGCAAGTTTAGCTTTCTCTGAACCTGCGTTGAAAGCCCAACACTGGCAATTCCCACAATGCTCTTTGACAAATCCCCCAGGAGCGGAGAGGTGGACATTTTGGAAGAAGAAGCAGGTGTGGAAAGCAATAATGATAACAGCAAGCAAGCGAGTAAATGCAATATCTCATTGATTCACTGCATATTTGTCCATACAGGCGACAGGGAGGTGCACAGGGAGAAAGTGTGCCCCGACTGTTTTCTTCCTGGATGTTAAATACTGTTAATCATTCTCATCAGTAATTAACATTTTCTGTTCATTTTTGAGATATTAGAAATTCAAATCATGTGATAAACCACCAATAAACAACTTAGAGACCCGTTTCACCGTCGTTTTTAGGCGTGCTTTGTTTTTAGTTTAGCAGCTCTGACACCCCACTGACCTTGCCGCAGGCCCTGCAGTGATGCCTCCTCTTGGTGAAGGTGAACTTGACATCACACTTCATGCAGACGGGAGCCTGGGAGTCGGGCACCCACACAGGGGCGACCTCTCCCAGGGAGCTGACAGGCTTCCTGCACAGTGCGCCCTGTTGCCCTGCCTGGAGGTCGTTGTCTGGGCTCTCGGAGGGCATCAAGAGAGGAGAGTGGACGCCGCCATCTCCGTTCACCCCGACTGCACTCTGATCAGTCCCGATGGGTGTAGTTTCAGAGGGCGTGCCTCTCCGACTCTGGTTCTCCTGGTTTTTGTTCTTGCTGACAGCGGCTGGGACAAGCTGATTTTGGACCTGGCCTGAGAGCGGCTGTGGGATCTGGAGCTTGAGGCTGACCGGCTGCTTTGGCCGTGCCCCTCCGTAGGGAACGCTGACCGGCTGCAGCCGATTGTTGTTGAGTTTTGGTTGGATGCTACCTGCTCCTCCATCGCCGTTCTCCTGCTTGCTTTCCTCCATTTCTTTCTCCTCCGTGACGGAGTCCTCTTTGGAGGGGACAGGAGAGGGAGAAATACCCTCATCCTCCTCCTCTTCGGTCACCTTAAGCTTGGAATGGCTACTGCTCTCCTGCTCCAAACCATTAGGAAGGCTTGTTATTCTGAGTAATTGGTCTATCTGTCCCTCTGGACCACATCTCCTCTCCTTCTCCTCCACTTCGACCCTGTCAGGAGATACACCATTCTCCTCCACCACACAACCAGCTTGAACATCTCTCCCCTTATTCAGAGGACTTTCTATCTCCTCCTTCAAGTTTGCACCTTGTTTTTCTTCACCATTGTCCTGTAAATCCACTGTAACGACCTCCTCCTTGACACCTTCCCCATTTTGTGCTGTCGGTTCCACATTTGGATGAATTTTCGGGGACAGAGTTTCTTCCTGCCCTAATCCAACCTCAAAGGTAAAGTGAGTGTGACTGACGGCAGAGCCTCCTCCACTTTCTGAGGCGGCTCTCTCCTCTTGATGAGGTTTATCCTCCTGGTCAGAAGCACAAGGCTGTTTATCCGGAGGGGAACTTATCTCCTTGCCGAGCCCATCTAGTTGTTGTGGGCTTGCGGGGCTGGCGGGGCAGCCGTTCTCCACAGCACTACAGGCCGTCACGGGGGGCGGCGAGAGATCGTCTGTACCCACCAGTTTGCCGATGTTGGGCTGCGGGAGGGGTGGGCTGTGGATGTCTGCCGGCCTCTCCTCTACCCAGGATGGAGCTTCAGAACCGGGATGTCTTTTAGGGTCGGCCCCCGGGGAGGCGCTGGAGGAGCAATCGGGGAGGGTCTTGAAGGGCAGCGGACTCTCCCGGGGGCTGAGGTCTGCGTGGGCCAGGGCGGGGTTCAGAGAGAGGAGGTGGGCTGGCGGGGCCAGGATCTGGGTCCACTTGGCATCTGAGAGAATGGGATTGTCTGTCTCATCTGGCAGAGGAAGAAGAAAGGAGATTAACGTGGATCTCACTTTGATTCATTTGTCAAAAAAAAAAAAAAAAAACGCTTTGCAAAGAATTTGTCCAACATCTTGCATAAGTCCCCCTTTTCCCCTCCTTTTGTGGATAGCTTGCTGGTTTCTTGTCACGTTGAACACATGAAACAGAAAATAAGAAGCGGCTCCCAGGAAAGAGATCATGAACCTACAACAGCGTGACAGGAAGCCTGTAATGAACTGCCACTGAGAACTAATACAAAGACACACACACTCCCAGGTGATCGAAAGATCTAAAAGTGGCAGAAACAAACCAGGGGACAAATTGAGAAATGAGGTTGGCATGGAGAGGGAAATTAGCGTGTGGATGGACTGGGAAATTCTGAGAAAGTGGGCCAAACGGCTCAGTCACCCCTGGGAGCCATCAGTCAAGCTGACACATGAACGCTGTGTAATACGAGCAGGAAATTCTTACAATATTTATTCAAAAACGTCGCACAGCCGTGTCAGCTACTGTATAGTGCTCTCCTCCCTCCACTGGAATTCATGCTAAGCTGTGTTCGAGTACACACACACACACATTTCCTCACAAAGAGTTAATCTGCTGGGCTGGATCTCTGGCAGAGGACACACAGATAATCACTCGCAGCCAAAATACACACTGAGCTCACGCTACCATCAAAATATGCTGTGCGTGGAGCAGGTCACCTGACATAAATCCAGAAAAAAGAGCAGTCTTTCCTTTATAATGAGCAGACAGTTTGTACTGGAGAGCTGGAGGGTGCAGATGGACAGCTCAGTAATGCAGTGTTTACTTTACAATCACCATAAATAAACTCAGCGGAAGCACCGCTTTAAATGGGCACTAACACAATTTCTTTACTTACTATGAGCATTAGGTGTGAAGAAAAAGAAGACGATGCTCTCTCTTGCGCCAATAACACAGTTTTACACGAGCCCGAGGGACGCGGATAATCCAATTAGTCCTATTCCCTCCGTGCGCACCCTCAATCACCACCTGTAAATGTTCGTCAAACTCGAGGGGCAGTGGCTGATTGTCTGACACCTTGATGAATTGCATAACGGCATCCTAACCGCAACACGACACACTCCGAGGCGCACCTCGTCCCACCCGTCTGTCCTCAAACGCAGTGACTCACAGTTTGTCCCCGTCTCCCCTCTGACACAGTAACTCACCTTCGTTCTGCTCGAACTCGTCCAGCACCTTGTCCAGGTTGAAGGCCTCGGCCTGGAAGTAATTCTCCATGGGTCAGGAAGCTCCACCCTGCCGACAGCCGTGTGAACCTAGAAGCAGGAAGAGCGTGTCCGTAATACCAAATCCGTTCACATTTCCATACCACGTGCAGATGTCCCCCACGGCCTGAATCATATCTCCTTTTTCATATCTTTGTCCTCAGCTCGCTGTAATATGATTTGTTTAAGTGGAAACGTCCGCTCTAACTCTTTCATTCTTACTTCCTATGCAGTCCTCTCTCTTTTGTGACCACTCTGGGGTCACAGAGATAATGAAAGGGAAGTATGGGTATGTGTAAGTATGGGTCACAAAGACAGTTTAGATTAAGAAGGTTATGGAGTGAATTATAGCCCTGGAATACAGCAACAAGGTGACATCCAGGATATGAACTTCAAATTCTCCACATACTTAGGAAAGGTGTTTCTGTGCTACATAAGCCAAAAATGCAAAAAACCAACCGACCCTTACAGAGAGAGATCCGGCCATTATATAATAATACTATGATAAAAATGAAAGTGCTAAACTTTTTTGGCTCTAGATGAAACACAAATGACGGTGCATGAGTAAATAGCCAAACTTTGGGTCAAGAAATGGCTAAGAAAGGGGAAAAAAGGACGTCATTCAGTGGACGTCAGTCTTTCTGCAGTACTGGATGAGTAAAACCTGTCCTGCTATAACTCCGGAGGTTAATTTGAATGATAGCATCATGTTTAAACATAAAATGCAAATGTTCCATTGTAGGTTATGCTGGCGGTTGATGATTTTAGTTTGTTGAGATTACATATTTTCATATTTTCTTCGCTCCCACATTAACAGCTGGTGTAACGCACAGAGCGAGCATGCTCTGTGGGTTATTTAGGTATTGTTAACTTTATAGTGAAGTCAGTGCAGATTCATGTTTACCTCTGTGTTACATCACCTTTATGCGGGGAACTAAAGTTTTGAAAGTGAAATTATGTCCCATTCTTGATTCATTATTGACTCCAGCTGCCCACCGGCCTGGTGCATCTTTTGTAAACTTTTTTTGACCCACATTTCAATGGGTCACAGGTAGGCCAGTCTACTACCTGCACGCTTTGACATACAGAATGTGGTTTGACTTTCTCCTGCTGAAACAAGCAGGAATGTCCCTGAAAAAGACGTCATCTGGATAGTAGCATGTGTTGCCATCAAGAACACTTAAATCGAGACCAAGACCAGACTGTATCAAGGCTAAAACAAGACCAAGACTTTGAGGGGTTGCGACCAAGTCAAGCCCAAAACTAAGGCAGGGTGAGACTATCAAGACCAAGACCAGACAGTATACAGCTTAATTAGGTAGCTAATATTTTCTAAATCTCTTTGATCGAGGCAGAATTTACATACGGCTGTGCTTTCTTTGGAAGCTGTTTTGAACTCTGTGTGCACTCTTTGTGATTTTGGTAGCCAAATTTTATTACATAAGATTTGGTTTGGTTGACATCTCCTCTCAGACAGACACAGCCCTGAGCTTCTACAAGTGACAGTCAACAACAAACTTTCTGATTAGAAATGAGTCATGGGATTGTCAGGCAACATTTGGTGACAGAACTTTGCTCCTGGATGGATCCTCTTTAGCCGAGAGGACAGGACACCCATGATTTCCAAAAACTCTTCCAGGTTGTATAACTTGGAAATGGTCTAGGTTCTTTCTTTGCATTTCTGACTCTGCTAAAAATCTTATAAATGCAGCCATGAAATAACGCTCTCCTCTTGCGTCAGTCCTCACCTGCACAGAGGTCCTCCTCAGCAGTCCCAGGCGGTGTTTTTTCTCAGTGGGTTTCCCTCTCGGTTCTCACTTCACCCAGTCTGGCAAGCGCCCAGCGCCCACACCTTGGACATGGAGGGAAACACCATTTAGCAAAGAGCTACTTCTCTGCGGCAAAGCATGCTGCTAGTTTTCATTACGCTACTACTTCACAATGAGTATGGTGATTTCCTACATACTTTTAGCATGTAGATAACAGAAAAGGAAAGGCAGCTAAGTGCTTTCCCTACGCTTAACATTTCGATTCCTGAGGGTAAAAAATTTAAATACTCAGCTGAATTTTTATTAAGCAAACAGAGTCTCAGTTGTGAGGGATGCTTCTGTATTACAAGGTTAAAACTGGCTTTTAAAACAGAAGGTAAGCTCAAACTTCACTGCTTTGGTTACATACTATTTTCAAGTAGAGCTGGAATGATCAGTGCAAACCGATCCGTCAATCGGTGGAAGAATAATCAGCAGCTATTATGACTGATCAAAATTCTAGTGTATAACAATTTTGATGATCAATTGTCCGAAATGAAACATAATAATTCTAAGTATGTTTTCATTTTGTTTTGTTAACTTAGAATGAGCCCTTTATATGCACAGAGGCAGCAGGTCCTCTTAAATGAAGTCCATACTTGCTAGGGCGAGGGGTATTCAGTCGGTTGCAATTTGCTAAATCCTACACACTGGTCCTTTAATTGAGATTTTATAAAGATTTAGTGATTTCCAACTTTTTAAAGTGATGATTTGATGCTGCTTGCTTTGTTATTTATAGTAAACTATAGATATATTTGAGTTTTGGACTGGCAATTTAAAGTCACCTTTACATACCCTAAATGATTAATCAAGGATGAAAATAAATCAATTACGCTGCTGATAAATAGGAAATAAATCTTAAGGTACTTCATGAACAATAATAAGATAGTACTGCACATTATCGATAGTACAGTATTGCACATTATCATACATAGTGAGCCATTATCCATCAAAGCTCGACAAGGCAATCAGTGGCGTGAATGGAAAACAGCTGAAGCCTGAATCATTGCACAGTAAACCCTTCTCAGTCTGTCCTTGCTGATGAGGAGACCTTGGAGTGAGGATGCGACGTTGTGGGGCGTGAGGAGGCATGTTTCTATCTGTGCGCGTGTGTGTGTGTGTGTGTGTGTGTACGGCTGCAAATGAGTAACAGCCAGACTGAACTTCAGGGTCATTCTCATAAGGACAAGAGCGACCGGGGATTACACCAGAGACCAGATATTCCGCAGAGCGAAGGCGCCGGAGAAAGGAGCACAGTCAACACATTTTCCGCTTAGTTTAAGGTGCAAGCATGGGCACGATGTCAGCACAAAAACAGCGGAGGCACAGGACAAGAGCGTGTACGTATGTAGCGTGTGCGGTGGGTCAAACCAATTGTGCCACACCAGGAGTGAAGCTGAAAAAGCAAAAAAAAAAAAAAAAAGACTACAAATCTTTAAATTAAGAAAAGCAGACAACGTGAATAATTTATCAGTGAATGAAACAAACAGTGCTTTAATTAGAGCGTGTGGCAAACCTTTAAACGAGCACTGTCCAGATGGAGTGTGATGACTCAGTTTACACACAACACACGGCAAGTGACGTCAGCGCCCGATCGATACAAGGATACAAGGATGAGCTCTACTCGCTGAGATAAATATAAATGATGACATTTCATTGCATTTTGAACTTGAAGCTTTGATACCTCGGAAAAATACAAAACTGTGTTTTTATGGTAAGTGCACGAGGCTGTACGAGGACTCTGAAATTATCTCTACAATAACAATGTGGTAATAAAGCTATCATTATCCAGCTGACAGTAGAGAGATAGGAAAAGACATGCTGGTCGTAGGCCAAACAGGGAGTGTTTCAATTCATGGCCAGGACCTTAACCCCTGGGCGAGCAGGGCGCCCCACGACACTGTTTCATCAGACTGATCTTATAAAACCCGACATCTGATGTCAGGTTTTGATACTCTGTGTACTCAGGCCGTTCTAAAAAAGGTATTCAGGTTCGCTTGTCATCACCACTGCATCAATCTTAACCAAGTCTCAAACCTTAGTTAGTTTCTTGTGACTGTAGGACACATGACCGGAGGAATCCAGTGTTGGGCAAGTGCGGCAGCAGGACGAAGCATGAAAATGACCAGGCACGATGATCCAGTGTAGAGTACACTACCTGCACAACATCTGAACAGACCACTCAACATCTGAGCACCAAAGTTTTACCTCGTTCAACCTCCGCACCTTTTACTTCAGAGGTTTTCTTGTAAACTAAATGAAAGTCTTCTTAAATCATCTCGCACCAAAAGAGTCTGAAAAGCTCAGTGGACTGTGGGACCGTGAACACACAAACACACAAACACACACACAGATATGCCTCCATGAGGACAGGAGCCCGTCCCTGATTAAGATTTAATTACTCTGCAGAGGCATTGAATAATGCATCTTTAGTCAAAGTGCGTGAAGGAGTTGTATTTTTAGACATGTAAACTTGGGAAGATGCTTTCAAAGGAGACATATGTGCATGAGAGAGCGTGTCAGTCACAGAGACTGTGAGACTAAAGGAAAACAGTCCTGTATGAACACGCTCCAACTCCTCAACTAATGACGGATCAAAAACAATCATAGACATGAGCCATTACATCAGGTGTGGCCTCAAGTAAAACAAGACTATCGAGAGTGCAGGTCGATGGTTATTCTGATTAGAAACTATATTACGGACTAAACTAATGACAAACTGCAATGGGCATCAACAACAAAACCCAACTCAAGCGACAACCTTTGCAGCTTTAAAAGGGAAGACAGTGCAAAAAACTGCAGTTCCTCAAACGTCCACTCGAGACTGGCTGCAGAAGTGAGTCAGTCTCCATAAGTCCCCATGATAAAATGTCCAACTTCACAGCAGAAACAAACGCATTAGCATGCTGTTAGCCCCACAGAGTTGTGGCTGTAGGCTTGTAGCATTGTTACTCAGTGTATGACTTAAAAAACTGATTGAACGTACATAAATTGGTGTAAACATAGTGCTAAAGCATGAGTGCAAACAAGACCACGGCCTCTGTTCTATTTTTAAATCAAGCGAACTGCACTTGATCCCCATTCACTACGGCCGTGCTCCGGCCTGCAGAGTAAGCAAAGACATGCTAATAATGAAATGGCCTAACAGACTACTAACACAATAAACTCCGCCTGACTGGACATCCTGGCATGGCAGCAAAATTAAATAAGACAAGGGCATAAACAGCGAGGAGACGTTCGGACAAACTAGAAGGCTAAAAAAAAATAAAAATTCATGAAGTCCTCACTGTCAGGACTAGACTCGGTTTCCTGTTGTTGTTTCCTGTGACAGAGGCGACATTCAGTTCCTCAACGGTTGGGTGGGATTCCCTTACAAGCATTAGTGAACTCTGACATATTTCTTCTGCTTATGACATGACATTTTGGATCTGGTTTAGTTGAATAATTCTTCCCTATTTTAGGATGTTTTTCTCTGGGTTTTAACTTTTTCTCAGAGGTCAGCTCCTGCGTGAGGATGGCGCTTTTGATTACACTCACGTTTTCATGTTTCGCAGCAAGAAAATGACGAGTGTAATGTCCTTAGTAATGCCATAACAGCATTTAAATGAACCATTTCTGGGCTCCGATAGCGTGCATCCTGTTCCATGAACATGGGCCCTTAAATAACCCTTCATTAATGTTATTAATTACACCTGTGCTCTGTTTAGAGATGAGAATTGATTTTTATTTATACCAATCATTATTCTGCTTCAGTCTGACTTTTGAATCGATTTCAACTTTCGGCCTGTAAGTAAGCAGGTACAGGCTGTAGTGACAGATATCTCAGCAAACATTTTGTGATATTATCAACATATCGGTAATAACTATCACAGGCACATCTATATCCACATATAGAGAAGCTTTATGTTACAATGAGCGATGAGGAGGGAGCCTTCAAATGGATTAATCATGTCGAGCCTTAAACCATGATGAATGGG
The DNA here is from genome assembly GCA_023373845.1 of Nibea coibor. Taxonomy (NCBI): domain Eukaryota; kingdom Metazoa; phylum Chordata; class Actinopteri; family Sciaenidae; genus Nibea; species Nibea coibor. Next base: position 6,510,041 of record CM041725.1, read on the forward strand.
GTGACGCCGCTCAGACTCATAACCTAGCTCCGGTAAATGTACTCCTCATTTTGCAACACTTAAGAATTATGCTTGGACTTTACTAAAAGTTTTAGTGGCTTCATTGAATGCACAGATGCACCTTGTTAAGAATTGTGCAGAACTGGTCATGTTTTCAGCTTCCTCACCACGAACACGATCACTGAGTGAGATACGAAGGGCAGAGGCAGCAATAGGTTATTTTTGTGTGTGTACATATGCTAACAGCTGGGCAGTTTTCACAACAGCACAGATAAATAGAGATTAAATGATCTGTTGATTAATTTAATGACTGATTGAAAACTGATCACATTTTCTACCAACAATTGTTTCAGGCGTTCTTTAAAGCACCGGTTCCACTGGTGGTACGCAGCCTCCTTGCGGTGGTACTCTCTGAAATATTTATTTAAAATGAAATTTAATAATTTAACATATTACACAGTCAAAATACAAAAACATAATGAGTGGAAATAAACTATGAGATCACTGGAACGGGATTTAAAAACAGGTTTCGCATGTCCTGTAAAGTTTGTAATGTTGTTTTTCAGTTTTAATATCAATCTCATATGTAGTCACACTCAGAACTGTGGCTCCAAACAGGAGATATTAGGAAGGGACGGGTAGATCTTCTCTTTTACACCAAACTAGATCTGGTTCTTGAATTGGTTCAATATTCATCAATAAATATTATTAGAAATAAACTTAATAAGCTGCCATAATAGAGGCATTTAATATTTTCTGAGGTGGTACGCGGTGTTAAAGGTTTAAGAAGCACTGCTTTCATGGAAAAAGGTTTAAGCTTCTCAAGCCTTTGGACTGTTGGTCAGACAACACGAGCAAATATAAGACGGGAACGCTGTGGCCACTACAGTTTGTTTTTTAAAAGAACATTTTATAAACCAAAAGATCGCAGATTAGAAAGTAATGAAAATAATTGTTATCTGCAGCTTTCTACTTCTCTAAACTACTTCATGGCATTTTATGGACAAAATGATGAATCAAGAGAGAAGATGGTTCAAAGCCTACATTTAAGACGGCTGCATGACTCACTGGTGCCATGCATTAGAGGAAACCCTCTGTATGAAAGTGATAATGGACATGCGCCTTGTAAAAGTTCCTGCACTGTTCCTTTTTTTTTTCTAGCGTTACAAACTTCCCAGGCCTGCGAGCTCACATCCTGACAAACACCGCTTTTAGATCCATACGAGTCACCTCGGCGCTCCAGACGCCGTCTACTTGGGGTGAACACAGGAAACCTCAAATGATCACTTCCTCTCTTTAAGAATGGACTGACATCACTTTCTAACAACATGATCGCATGACTGAGTGACACATTTTTATGTAATGTTTAACGCCCTGACTGGGAGTACACACTGGGAGTGGTCCTGCCTCCTCCCAGTAGTTTAAAAAAGTAAAAGCAAAACATATGAAAGGAGGGAAAAGCTACAGGTTTGTATCCTCCAAAAGGTCACACCTTTATAAAACAAAAGATGATTTCTTAGACAGCAGAGGGCGAAAAGGTAAATCTGTTGAGGTTTGAAGAAGGGAAGGTAAAGATGAGCGTAGCTGTCGTCCTGTTACAAAAAGCTGCTCGGCTTCACAGCAAGTGTCAAAAGCTATTACGATCTCCTTTGCTCCCTTATGTTTTGATCTACATTTAACCACCACAAGACAGGAAAAAAGCAACAAGAAAAAGAAGAAGAAAGGAGACAGGCTGCCGGGCTGCCATCGGGGAGAGGCTAATACTTTCTGAAAGCATACAGTAACCTACATTTGGGAAGTCTTCGCACACATGAGAGCTTGTCTTCGCCTTCATGTGGGAGCCTGTTGGATCGGTCTGCTCAATCAACCCCCCTGGGTTTTAATACCACCTGAAGATGTAGTGAGGCTACAGGTACGAGAACTGATTACATGTACCTGCATGGAGAGGAGAGCCTAAGCTTTTCCATTATCTGACTCTTCAGTGATGTTCCTCGCCGGTGATGACTATTCAAGGCGGCACCTCTTTGTAATAATAACCCACCTCCAGAGCTTGACTAAGGGGTGACGAGGTGCATGCAAAAGCCACCAAAACCAACTCTCATGAGCAAGACAGATGACCATTAGCTCGGATTATGCAACCATAAGTGGCACTGCTGCCTTTGCCTGCAGGCCAAACACAGCCTCAGATGGTAAATGTTATTCACAGGTAGGCTGGGTAAACACATGGGAAACTCCTCTGTGTTATTAAACAGCTGCAAAAAGGCACAACAGCTGATGGTTTGTTTGCAGCAGGCAACTTGGATAGTTGTGTAGCTTGTGTTGTGTTATGTGTGTGTGTGTGTGTGTGTGTGTGTGTGTGGAGGGAGGAGAGGAGGGGGGGGGGGCTGCTGCTAGCTGCTCAATTTAACGCAAAATCCGCCAAAATAAAAAAGGCCACGAGTTAAGTTTATAAAAACCCGAGTCGACTAAACAAAAATGTGAAAATGTTCAAAAACAGACGGCAAATAACGCCAGCGAGGAAGCAAGGGAGTGAAGAAGAAGAAGCAGCTAGGGTTCGCTCCAACGGTTTCAGCGGGTAGTCGTGCGCCGAGTGACGGCGGCGACTTGCTGCTCCGGCGGACACTCACGCCGCCGTTGGCTCGGTGGGGGCTCTCCGCGGCTAACGGCCAGTTAGTAACCGTTAGAAAGGAGCTTCCCTCCGTCGGCGGCGGTGGTGGGGGGTTAACTCGCAGTCTCACCGTAACATTTCACCTCCCGTCGCACCGCTAGCGTTTACAGTGTAGTAGTGCAAACGTTAACGTGTTGTGTAATTGACGTAAAATACGGTAACGCCACCTCCTCGGTAATCCTCGCTAGCTTAAAACCGTAAAACAAAAACACCCATCCACGCACCGACTTCGGGGTAGTTAACACTTGCTGTTGTCTCGCAATGGCGGGGTTGGAGCAGCAACAAATATTCAGTCACTCACCGGAGGAATCCTCATCTTCTTCTTCTTCTTTATTTTTACGTAGAGTCCCGCGGAGCCTCGCCGTTAGTATCCGTCATACCTAATCGCCTTTGGGAAGCTATTTTTGAGTCTCCTCGGTGTGTGTGGACCCCTCCGCCCGCCTGCCTGCCCGCCCGCCTGCCTGCTCAACTCAAACAGCGCAAGTCGGAAAGTACAGCCTGTAGTCTACCGTAGTTGTGCGACAGCACTCAAAAAAAAGGATCCCTCCCCCAAGGTTTAATACTGGGAGAAAAAATAAGGAGCAAGCGTCAAGACGGCCGGAGTGGAAATACAGCACGTCCCGTTATGTATTTCAAAATAAAATCACGACTTGTGAACGGGTAGACACATGACTCACGTTTATTGGCCTGGTGTGTTCTCAGGTGTCTAACATACATGTTAATATAGACTGGAAATATATAATCTGACACTTCAATCATCAGAATCAGATGAGCTTTATTGGCCAGGTGTGTGTACATACAGGTGTAGACATTAGTGCAGTTTAAAAGACAAGCGACATGACAGGTAGATGCAAAAACAAAAAAAATAACTATATACATATTTAAAATATAATAATATAGCTATATAGAGACATTTGTAAACTGGATAAAGGACTGATGATGGAATAAATATGATTTAAGCTATTTAAATATTTTGCATCTCCTCTGTTTTCCATCTTTGCTGTACAGCAGGATGTATTATATACACGAGGTAGTAGATATTAGTGTATAGTATGCACAGTATGAGGAGACTGAATGTAAAGCAACGATATTTACATTTTAAAAATAAGAGAGGCTCAATGTAAACAGAGGTAATAATAAATAATTTATCATTTGTACAGATAATGTTCCTGATATTTTGTACAGGGCAAAAAAATAAAAACAGAAATAGACAACAATGAATTGAATTTAGCAAAATAGATGACACAGAAATAACATTTAATAAGATAAGATAGTGTATGAAAAGATCTATCTATCTATCTATCTATCTATCTATCTATCTATCTATCTATCCTCCTCACTCCTCGTCTGTGTTGTTGTATAGGCTCTTATTTTCAAGTCGTTCACACACCGCTTCCTGTTTGGATGCAGCTGTCACTGTCCATCTTTCTGCAGCTGTAAAACGCTTCAGCTCCATCCAGCTCCTGTGCTGTGGTCCAGCCGCAGCAGCAGCAGCAGCAGGGACATTTTGGCTCAAACCGTGCTGAAGGTGGTGGTGGTGGTGGTTCGTGTGTGTGTGTGTGTGGTGAGCCCTCCGGGGCGGGTCTGCGGCTCTCGTCCCGCTCACGGCACGACACACTTGCGCCAAAATGGCACACTCATCCCCGGGTAACCTTGTCAGAGTCAGAGCTGTCCCGCTGTACAGAGAAGGCAGCAGCGGCTCATTGATCAGCACGATGCAGCAGAGGAAGCGTCAGAGGTGATCAATGAAACGGGATGTGACAGTGCTGGCGGGGCATGTGGTGATGTGTGCATCCCACCCAAACTCTGTTAACCCCTCTCCACTGAGTATTTACATTCATCTCTGCAACCTCACAGCTGCAGATGAAGATTTATCATCCAAAACGTGTTATTAGTTATGTAAGTTTAACACTTGGAGCAGCTAGATACATTAAAATGCTGCTTACTTTTTAATGCATCAGTAATAAAATGCTGTTTTAACTTAGATGGCCTCCCATCAATGATCTGGAGTCGGCCACTGTCTCCCAAGTGCTTGCTTATGGTGGGAATTCTTCAATCCGTAAATATTAGAGTGCTGTCCTGACCTGTTCTCAGACCTCACTTGAAATGCTGACTTTGTGTTTATATGTAGTAAATATGGTTCTGCTGTCACGTCTAAAAGCTCCAGTGTGTAACTAGCTTTGAACTTGCAGACTGTAACCAACTGAACACCCCTCACCTCTTCTAAGCTAGAGGGAGAACTTAAAGTGGGTATGAAACACGTCTTCTTGAGGTTGTGTTCGGTTTGTCTGTTCTGGGCTACTGTAGAAACATGGCAGGCTCTGTAGAAGCAGACCCGCTCCCTCTGTAGATATAGAAGTCAGCAAGAACATAATTCTTAATTTCAGGTGATTATACACACATGAAAACATACTTTTACATGTCAAATATTTTTCCACTAAATCTTACACCCTGGACCTTTAAAGATCTGAATACTTCTTCCACCAGTTAATATCATCTGAATTCATGTCCCCATGTACGGTTATAGCAGCATTAACATTGTGCAAATGTGTCAACTTTGAGAAAAATAGAAATACTTTTGCAGTTTTAACTAAATAAAGTTGAGTTTAAAGTTGTTTGCAGTGACACACTTTTAATTTACGCTGCTGCACAACAGCTCAGATATCTCTGAATTCAAGGAAGTGTAAAGGAAGAGGCGCAGCATAGGGGCTTTTTTAAAACGCTTAGCTGTTTGTTCTATTTAGAAAATGAGCATCCGTTAGAAATATACAGACATGAAAAAGACTTCAAGTATGCTCAAAGCAGACATGTAGGTAAAATACAATACAGTTTGCCATTAGCCAAAAGAAATCCAAGAGAAAGAGAGAGGAGCATCAGTAGCCCAAAAATGTTTTATTAAATTCATAAATCACCACTATAATGTAAAGTGAATTCTTCATTCACTTTAATTGTAATTTAATATACAATCTCTTAAATACTAGCCATGTTTAACCATGTAGAAAGCTTATTTCTAAAGAAGTTGAGTCCTTGTTTCTTGGCGTGTCCACGGCCTACTGAAATGAAAACCTACTGTGTCTGCATGTTGTTGTTGTGCTGTTGTGTGGGCAGGCTAAACCGAAGTGGTTCGTGTCTCCAGAGATGATGCACTGCACCTTTAACAACCGTTTCCCCACAAGAGGAAATGCCCTTTGTGAGTCCGCAAGGAGGTAAAAAATAAAACGGTTGACGGAGGAGGAGAAAACAAAACAAAAAAAAAACAGATTCATCAGTTTGCTTCGTTCTTTGAGGCTTCGTCAAAGTTCTCCACAAGATCTGGAAGACAAAAAAAAAACAAGAGTCAAGATTTAGTTTTGGAAGCACACACATCATTTGTCAAAGTATCAGTATTATGATGTTGAAAGCATCTCGTTCTATACCTGGTACATCGTCGTCCTCTTCTTCTGCAATTTCCTCCTTCACTGCTTTCATGTCCATTGCTGCAAAATATAAAAGTGAATCAGAAGTTGAGCCAAGAGTTGTAAAGTAAGAAAATTCTGTGGCAGGTTTATGTCTGAGTGTTTTCACACATCTTATTGTCAAATTCCATAAAACAGGCCTCGCTTTAACATTTATAGAGTGGCTACATTTTTCTAACCCCTCAAAGCAAAATCCTTTCACACGTTGTCTAACATGTCAGTTTTCTTGTTTTTCTACAACGCTGAAGAAATCTGACCACTGAAGTGGAAAAAGAAGTTTGTCAACATGGAGCTGAAATCCTTTTTTTGGACCTGACGATGAGACTGTTTCGTCAGCTTTTTCACTGGCTGAATATTTTGCTCGTCACCTTCACCGTGCAGCAATAATCACTCGATTAGTTGCGTCGCCGTGTGGGAAAGCTGCTCCTGCTTCTCGTGCTTGCCTCGCCGAGTTTATTTCCATCTACATGCAAAACGCTAAGGCCGGCTGCTTCAAACTCAATCATCTCGGATATCTGCACCCTTATTAATGATCAGTCTCTAATTGCTCATATTTCTGCTGTTGGAGTTCTAGCTCTTTTCCCTCACAGTCCTTATTCTCTGCAGTTTATGTCGCTTCTATAACTGGTTTCTCTAAGTCAGATTTACTGACTTAATCCCCATGAGTCCTGCAGTGATTCTAAACAAACAAAACTCTGCTGCACAAAGCTGTCACACAAACACACCAATGTTTTAAAGGAAGTATATTCAGCAAGGTTTCTGATTCAAGTTCAACACAGGTTAGAAATGTCTCTATTATATGTATTTTTGCCAACATAGAGACCTTTGATCCTGAGGTTGAAAGTTGGTCTCTACAGCACCGTTCCCTTTCTGCTAACTTTGCTAACACTTCTCAAACTACCGATATGTCTGATATTACACATCACAGAGAACCCTGACATTGTGACCGTGTGAGTGTGTATGTGTGTGCTCACATTGCCGTGGGAACTGCTCGGCCAGCTTGCGCAGGCTGCTGAGGCTGTCGGCTCCCAGCTGGCTCAGGATGCCTGGCAGCATCTCTGTCAGCTGCTTGGTTTCAGCGTGGCCCGTGATGGCGAAGGTGTTGGCAGACAGAGACGCCTGCACTTTGGGGTTGTTGAAGTGGATCACTGTCCCGTCATCTTTTATCATATTCACCTGAGAAAAAGAAAAAAAACAAAGTCCGACATGGAGCCAAGAAAACTTCACACAAGATTTTGCACCATCAGGACATTTTTCATTGGTTTTCTAGTTTTTTTTTTTTTTTTAAAGGGTACATTCAGACAAGATCAGACACTGCAGCAAATCCAGCGTTGTGTTGGGGGGGCTGCTAGGGCTGGGTCTATTTGTGCTGAACATAACTGCTGAACTGCTTTGAAACAATCAGGAAATAACTTTTTATTCTATGATTAACCGGCTTTATCAAGCACTCATTCACTGTCTTTTGATTGATGCTCGCTCTGTCATTTTCTCTCAAACCATAAGAAACTTTGTGTCACCTCTTTGCAGTGTAAATTGTCAGTCAGACTCAGACGCATGAAACAAACAAAGCTAGAATACAACAGGTAGAGTATCAGAGTTTAGGTCATGAATCCACCTGCACAGTCTCAGTTTCAGAGATATTTCAGGCTGACTGTGGAGGGTTTGACACTCCTGCAGCCAAAACACACTACATCCACTGATGAATGGAAACAGCTGAGTTTTCGCTGCAGCTTTGAACCCTGTCGGAATGCACCTTTAGACAAAAAGGCCAACTCAGATAACAACCAACCGAAAAGAGGGGGAATTAGACATGCTTCAAAAGCACAGAAGCCAAAATTGACCTCATGACCATGGAGCACAAATCTGTCTTACAGTGCCTCACAGCATATAACGTCTTCTATCCTGAGACTCTGTTTGGATGAAACTCCAGAGATTAAGCAAAAAAGTTTCTTAAATTGGATCTTAATTTGCAGCAAGTATCTTAAGAATTTTATGTAAAAATCAAATAAAGAAATCAGAATGAGCCACAACATGAATCAACGAGACAAAGTGAATTTTGTGCAGCTGATTACCACCTAATTGTCACGTCATTGTTGGATAGAAGTAGATGACATGAAGAGAGAACACTGATTAGGCTTCTCCGTGTTTTTAATCTTTCCTTATCAGGACTCTCTGGCACGTCAAAGCAGTACGACAACGCTGAAATTAGTTTTCCCTTTTGAAAACTCACCTCTTCTATCCCTGCGATGTTGTTCACTGCCAGTTTCTTCAATGAGCCCTGGAGCTTTTTGTCATCAGCTGTTGCAGTTTTGTGAACAACCTTTTTCTTCCTGCGGGCCGTTCCCTGAGGAATGAACAGGTGTGGATGTCAAAGAAGGATCAGAGAACTGAATTAACCAAAATGTCAAATACAGTTAAATACTACTGGGTCATGTCAGACTTTATTAATGTATACGGGGCCATTTTCACTCATTTTTAGGTAGCAGCAGTGGTGGAGCTGTGAACTAGAATAGCAAAGAAAAGTGCTCTGTTTTAATTGTTCCACTCAATTTCAACTCAGAACTTTGTCTTTGACACATTCACTGACCATCTTTTATTCAAGAGGTCCATAACTTTTGCTCTGCCACGTTTTGCTTTTATTCAACCACAGACTTTACAGCGTCAGTAACAACTTCAAAGATCTGACACACTATAAATTCTAATTAACCAACGTCACAGATCAAAAACCTTGTGCCTGAGAAGAAACTCTTGGTGAGTACAAATTACCAACAGTCTCTGGAATCATCTTGTTACTTCAGGTAAATATATAAAGTTAATGTGCTTGAATGAGAATATTATTGTGGTGCAGTTTGGGGGAAAAAAAAGCAAAAGGCCTCTGTCACAGTAAGAAAAAAAAACAACAAATAGCGCCACCTAGTGTGTGGTCGATGACTTTACAATACATTTCAACAAAGCCACAGAGGACATAAATGAAGGGGGCCGGTGCTCTCTCTCTCTCTCTCTCTCTCCCCCCCCATAAAGGGAATGCTGAGGTCAGGAGGAAAGAGGGACAGATGCTGAATGCCATCATGCTCCTTAACATGAACAGCTGAGCCAACAAGAGGACAAGTTAAAGCCCAAAATAAGATTTGTCCACACTAATAGAGTGACATAAGATAATAAGAGTAAAAAAAAAAATGTTACTGTACCTTTCCACCTATCCGGACCTGCGCCTGAAGTTTGGCAAGCTTCTCTTGATTCATAGTGTTCTGGTTGGAAATAAAAAATATATAAGAACTATTAAACATTGTTATTTTCACATGAGATCAAATGACAAACAGAAAATACATTTTCCACAGTTCAGAAGTCAACAAGCGGTTTAGTGAAGCACATGTGATTACTTGTTGAAACGCAGTGGACATATTGGGCAATAATCCTCATCTCCACACACGTTAGCACCGAGCTAACGGGCTGCTAACAGATCAGCTGGCACTTATACCGAAGCCATCCTTCACACGGACCACCAAACACTGAACAGACACTTAAAGAAAAGCCGCTAAAACCAGATTATAAAAATGACATGCAGCTAACCTGTGTCTAACGGAGCTAACCGTGGCTAAGTCATGCTGCTAACTAAGGCTAATTCGGCTAATATTAGCACCAGTGGCTGAAGAAACAAGATAAACGAGCTGGCTTTTTGTTTCCCGCCGCGGCAAACGGCTGACATCGACTTCAAATCAAACGGTGAAACAAATCGGCTCGGCTGTTAACCACAAATTAAACGAGATCTTACCTTTTAAAAGGGATAAAGTGACAGTCGGCTGAACTGTTCTCGCTACTAATGAGGCAGAGGGAGTGCAGCTTTAACCCGCGGCGTGAAGCAGCGGCAATGAGACACACTTCCTGTTAGAATTTTCACAATAAAATAACCATGACGCATACACCAGCGCATTTTTGACTCATACAGAGAACACGCTAACGCTAAATGGTGACATACACACGCTTTAGCACACTTAAGTGGGATTAAACACGTCAAACATCTACTTGGGTTTATTTTCTAAGCGTTTTGTGGCGTTTTAAACTCTTATTTTGGCGCTCGTTTCCGGTTACCTCGTGATATTTCGTCGTCTAACTTGACCAATTGAAGCCACAGGCAAGAGCACGCGGTTGTGTGGATGTGACGTCATGTGGACAGCCCCCCCCCCCCCCCCCCCCCCCCCTACAAAAGGAGGAGGAGGAGGAGGAGGAGGTCACTGATGCGCGCGCACGCCCCCCAACACACATACACACACACCTTTATTGGCTAAGACTTTTATTTTGAAATGTTACGATTGAACATCCGGGTCTGCGGTTCAGGAACAGTCACTGCCATTAGCTCGTAGCTGTGGTTGTGTGTGTGTTTGTGTGTGTGAGAGAGGTAAAAAAAAAAGAAAAAAGGCCATTCAAAATGCAAACGTCTGTAGTGAACATCGCTTTATTTTCATCCCTGCAGGTCTTGTTGTCTCTGACGTGTTTCCAGCAGGTTGTCGAAGCGGCCAGCTCGAGAGGTGAGTTCATGTTTCTGAGTTAATATAAAAGCTAAAAGCTAATTTTAGCCTGGTCGCAGTGTGGTCACTGAGAGCTCGCTGCCTTTGTATGAGCGTCGTGGATCACACACACTCCGTGTGTGTGTCCTGCACAGGTGATTTGATGAGGCGTGTTTCATCAGCCAGGACATGACCAGTTTTTCAGGTCGAGCCCCTTTTAACAGGCACGCTCCTGCCTTTGACTTTAATGTTAAATGGACTGTGTTTTAATGAGGTTGCACCAACTTCATTCATTTTTACGCCTATTCATAATAAAAATGAGAAGCTGTGATCAGTATGAATAGAAAACGGCTGTATAAACCGTATTCAGGGGGTTAATCACGCTGCAAGGAGGAAATATTACAAAAAACAAGAGATTTTTAGATGTTTTAGCAGCTTTAATATGACACTGCATAGACAGCGAGAAATTAAATAAGGTCTGGGTATGATAAAGTGTTATAAAATATGCATATTCATCACAGACAATAAGCCCAGGTGAGCAAAATATACAAAAATCTCCATATTTTGTCATACTGTTTTTATAGAACTGTACTTAAATTGTTGGGAAGTTTCCTGAAGTAGATTTTGTGGCATATAACATGATATGTTGTCTATAAGAGCAGAAGGATGTAATGTAATACACTATGAGATCTGTGTAACTGAAAGGAAAGATCAGTATTAAAAATAAGGTTTTGTAGTAACTGGTGTCGGTATCAAGGTGATTTTTATTTTTTTTGACTCAGGGAAACTGCAGGGATCGCCGGTGTTTCCGATTATTGACCTAATAACGTCTAGTTTGTCCTGACATAGTTTCACAGTGAACTGAAAACGTGTGACAAAGTGACAGAGGAAGCGGCAGAGAAATGGTTCAATAAGCCGTTCTACGGTCTGTAGTTTCAGAGCAAACACCTGCGTGGCTCAGAAAACTAAAGAGAGTTCAGGTCAAGGTTTAACCACAAGACCACAAGCCAACAGCTGCAAAGTTCCCCAAACAAATCAAACTCTTCCAATAGATCTGTGACCAGTATTGGCCAATAGAGTTAACGTCATTTGTGTGACTTATTTCAAATTGTAAATGTTTGTTACTGTGAGCTGCTGCCAGCAGTCGCTGCTCTCCTTCACACGTACTTCTAGAAAGTGATTGTCGCTCCGGGAAGCGATGTCAGCCAAATCTATCTGTAATTAAAAATCTGACTTCCTAAACCACAGAGAGTTCATCCAAAAGAAAACAGAGTATCATTGTATTACAGTATTATAAATCATCTGCAATACGCTTACAGAGACGGCTGCGAGGCCTCGCCCAAAGATATTTGGCAAATATTAGCTAAAGGTTAGCTACATAAGTTTACTATATACAGTCTGGTCTCAGTCTCGATAGACTCTGGTCTTGAAGATTAAATTATTTCACGAATGATTGCTTTCACGCATGCTTTTATTCTCAAATAAAAAGGAAGCATATGACATGAAGAGGTCTGGAGTAAATGTACACCTTTACCTTAATATGGCAAGAGGACACATCCCAATATAGTCTGCACTGATCACATGTCCCATCATCACCACATAAACCTGCATGCTGGCTCCTATGAGTAGTTACAGGTGACAGGGCAGAGTTGTTATTTCCCTGCAGCTTCATATTAAATTACCGCCATTCATGTGTGTTTCTTCACAGTTCTTTCTGGCGATGGTGTTTTTAGGGCAGACCCACCCTGTTGAGGAAATATAATCCTAGTTACACAATGCCGTGCGCTCATTAATAGTTTCCCCCCGCAGGGTTTGGAGATAACATCCACTGGAGGACGCTGGATGATGGCAAGAAGGAAGCAGAGGCCAGGTGAGATCGCGCTTCCTGTTGCGCGTTTGTACAACCGTTTGTATTAATGAGCAGAGCAGACGTGTTTATCGACGTTTCATTCCAAGATGGCACACATCTCATTATATTCATAAACTGAAGGCAGAGTTCCCAGTTTTCAGTCATCTCGTCTTCAAATTTTCTTCATGTGTTTGCACTGACAGCGGGCTGCCAATCATGCTCATCATCCACAAGAGCTGGTGTGGAGCCTGCAAAGGTAAAGCAATGTTCTCTCCCCTTTTTTGACTATCAAAACTTCAGTCCTGTCATATTTGAATGAATCTATTATCATGACAGAAGCACATTACTTTAACGAATGGACGTAGCCTGCAATGTTTGTGTCCCCTGTCAGGAAAAGACAACTTTCTCGTGTTCGGCATCGATTAAAAATGTCATTTTGTTCAAACACTGGACGTTAATGACCACATTCATTTTAAAAATGGGAAAAGGACAGGTGTAACCAGGTGTCCTAATGAGTCATGACAGTGAGGCAGGAGCAGCTAAATGGGAGTAAACCATCATTAATATAATTATTGACGCCTGTGCTTTTCCCGCTGCAACATGTCAAAGTGTCTTTACTTGATTTTGAAAGGGGTCGTCAGGACGGTGTGACCAATCGGGGACGTCACATTACGGATGTTTTTTATCATCTCTGATGGGCGGCAGTGACTGCACAACCACCAGACAACAACAAACAAAGAGGGAACAATAAATACAGAATAATAAAATAAGGATGACTTCTGGTTATTTTAAGATCAGCCAGGATACTTTAACGATACCCAATAATCCAACAGCCATGTAATAGTTTGCTTGGTCCTCTAAAAAAGCCTCTTGAAGTCTCTTGTCTCGCACATCAGTGACACCGTGATGGCTACTTCTGACGTGGATAAGAGGCGGATGTAATTTTTACTTAATGTATCAGTTTTCTCTCAAATTAGTGAACTTATGCTGCGAGCTCAGCCAAACAACCATCTGCAGCAACGTGGGCAAACAATGAGTTAAACTGCAGTGACTTGAAGACTCGTCTGTGTGTGTTATTTCATTTTAAAGAAGAAAGTATGATTTTAATGTCAAAACAAGATCATTAATTGTATTTTGTTGCTTTTTTTTTTTTTTTTTTTTTTTATTAGCACTGAAGCCCAAATTTGCTGAGTCCAAGGAAATCTCTGAACTTGCACACAACTTCGTTATGATCAACCTGGAGGTAAGGAAAAGTTAAAGTGGCAGCAAACTGTTGATTTTAACTGTAGATGTGGTGATGAACGTGAACCTGGATTGAGATTTCTTCCCAGGCTGGTACATGATGAGTTATCTCTTATTTGAACAGGACGAGGAGGAGCCAAAGGATGAATCCTTCAGCCCCGATGGTGGATACATTCCTCGGATTCTTTTCCTCGGTACGGAGGGGGTCGAGTCACCCTTAACAAACACTCCTGGGATTCTCGGCTGCACAGTTACTCTTTCTGAACGACATGCAGTCAGTGCCTGATAGTTTCACTTGGCTGGAGTTGAAGTTTCAGTGGTACACTTTTGACCCATTAAAGATTTATGGTTAACCGAGATGCTTACTGGACCAGACGGAGTTAAGAACGACAACACTTGCACATTCCAAATATTTAGAGAAGATAAAGATGAGACAGGAAAGACTTTAATGGTCCGACATCAAAGAAATCACTCGTCACAGCTGCATGTCTGCACAAGGTGGATAAGAAATGTATAGAAAAAGTTAAGTTTTGATCGCATTAATGTAAAAATAGCTTCATGTCACCATCAACATCAGACAGATCCGAACCATGTGTAGAGTCATTTCACCGATGTATATTTGACTTGCACTGCAGTTTCTTGTTTTTAATTGTAAAGTCTCATAATAATAAAATGACCAAACTTTATTTTTATTCCTCTTCCTCCCTCACAGATCCCAGCGGCAAAGTTCATCCTGAAATCACCAACAAGAACGGAAATCCAAACTACAAGTACTTCTACAGCAGCGCAGAGCAAGGTACAATCCAGACGATCATCAGTCACCTGACTGAACACGTTCTGTTGATTAAAAGGAGTCGATAATCGCGCGTTGTGTTTTCCTTCCCTCCCACTCAGTTGTGTCCGGTATGAAGGAGGCGCAGGAAAAGCTGACGGGCGACGCCTTCAAGCAGGGCCACAATGTAGATGAGCTGTGAGGAGGCAGGAACAAGGCATCAGGCTGCAAGGGCTACACTTTCCTCTACCTGAGCCTGTGCTTCGGAGAACAAACAACCCTCCTGTCACTATTTATGCTCACATTTCATCTCACTGACCAAACCAAGCCAAGTGTTTAACGGCGGCGTCGGTGCTTAAGTACTTCTTTAGGTCTGTTTTTTTTTTTTCTCCCTACGACGACGTTTCCCTGTCCTCGTTTTAAGACATGTATATTTGTAATCTGCTGTTAATTAAATACCATGTACTGTACTTACTGTCTGTAGAGGATATAACTAACTCACGCTAGCCAGGTTAACTGTTAACTCATTTGCTTGCCAAATTTTCCACGTCACTTTTTTCCATCCATGAAAGTTCTTTTTCTCGCTGTAGACGACCGCGAAACAGCAACGATACAGTATTTCACATCAGTCAAGATAAATATTTTAACACCCTCAGTGATGTGCTTCCAAAAATCCTCTACAGTATCTGTGACAATATTTACCATGAACTGCAACAACATGGATATGATTTTCTCTTCTCCACTGTCTTTAAAAATGATATTACTTCTTCATTTAATCCTATAATTACTGTAATAGCTGTATCTACATACTTGTTTTCTCCTGTTCGGAGTCTGTTTTGCTGCTCGTGAAGTGACACTCGGTTCTTTTTAAACTCTTTGAATGAGGGATGAAAAACATGGGGTTAAGTGTCTTGATGTATTTTATACATGTACACAGCCAAGTGTGCGAAATAAAAGTTTGTTGTACTGAGTCGTTTTGTGTTTATTGGTCGCTGCATTGGTGAGCCACACACACAGCTGTAATGACAGTAGATTTTATTGTCTATCCAACAACAGTGATCCCTTATGGTTTCGTCAAACAACATGCAACTGCCACAACAGTTGGCATCAGGAGATGACACGAATCAAGTCACTATTTAAACATCAGTTTGACAGTGATTTTTAAATAGTGCGGTTACATTAATGCGAGCGCATTTATTTAAGACATCGGGTTGCAATTGATCCCATTCCAAACACGGCGTTCAAAGCGGCTTATTTAGGAAAGACAGTTCTTTCAGGGCGAGCCACGTCTCGGCGTGAAAACATCTCACAGCATATGATTTTCATGATACAATAAATTACAGGGGAAAAAAAACAAGTGTACATTTCTAAATAAGCCTCATTTCATGGCGTGTTAACAGACTATAACATGAGAAACGTAAGGAATGTTGGTGTGATGAGTCGAGCTTTGCTAAAGGCATTTGAAAGATAAAAACTGTCCTCTGCAGAGCTCCGTCTCTGAGCTTTAGAGAAGAGTTTCACAGAAAATCACAAAGTAAACAAACATTAGCGATGTGTGAACGCAGCCAAAAAGCTCCGACATCATGAGGTCATTTAAAAGATTTTAAAAGACGGGAGGGGAAATAAAAGAGAGAAAACATTGCTTCATTCGCTATAATTACACTAATTACACAATGCTGCTGCTGTAAAATCAGCAACACTTTCACATATATATAAAAAAAAAGCCTATAAAAAGCTGTGTGATACATCTGAATATTCAAAATGACACAGCTATAAAGTGTGATTAAAACCGGGTGATTGTTTTCGAATTTAAGTTGTGCACATACCATTTCATAACCAGTGTGATGGACCGCTGCTGACTCGGTCTGCAGCATCATGAGCTTATAGGACGCGGCTACATCGTGTGATCGTGTCTCAAACGGGTTTATACCACATCTGGAATTCATCGCAGACTGCAGGAGGCAGGTCCAGCGTTGGAAACTGCATTCCACATTTCATGGATATCTTTACAAGATTTACACTGAAACGCTGAAATGTTAACTTCCATCTGTAAACCCACTTGATGCTTTAAGACGCTCCATCCTAAACCTGTGAACACTTCACGTGCGTCCGCTTGAGCGGGTTGGAAGTTTGTCCAGTTTGCTTCTGAGGATATTAAGAGGTGGGTTGAGGGAAGGGGGGAGTGTGTGTTTGTGTTTATGTGTGTGTGTGTGTGTGTGTGTGTGTGTGTGTGTGTGTGTTTGGAGGGGAGGCAGGAGCAAACTTAAAATCTTCCCTGCTTGGCGTCTCCAATGGCGCCCCAGACGTCAAAGACAAACTCATCAGGAAAGGCAAAGTCTCCGAGGGTCTCGTCCAACGCCATGGCGAACTCGTCCGGGTTCTTCTTGTCCCGGCCGACCTCAACCATCGTAGCAGCTGGAGATGAAGGAGAAAACTTCAATTCAGTTTTATTTAGAAGAAGAAGGTTTTATTGTTGTTGTTTTATTGTATTATTTTATTGTACATGTATTCTAGAAAACTTTCCCTCAGATGATGTTATTACTACATCTTAAATATGACAAAATGCGAGTGAATAACGTACAGATCATTGTCGATATCCGGGTTAATGCTTATTTACACTCACCAAGTTCAGTGTCTCTGATGCCCATGTAGCTCTCCAGGAGGTCGTCCACTTTCTTTACTGCCTTCTCCTCAAATTCTGTCGGCTAGAAAACAAACAACAGCTCAGTTTTTATCATTTAGTTCACGTAATCACTCATCCATCAGGGTCACGGTGGGGCTGGAGCCTATCCCAGCTGACTTTGGGCGAGAGGCGGGGTACAGAAAAACACGACACGACATGAAACTCACATACATCATAACGGGGCAGATCTGCAGATCTTCCATTCTGGTTTAGTGTTGCCCCTTTCACATGATACTGATGCAAAATGACGTAGCCTCAAATCACAAAGTAATAACAATGTGAAAATATAACATCATTCATAGTGATCAACCTGAAGCGATAATCGGCAGAACCTGCCGAGCTTTATCGCGATCAGGCCCACGACTCTACTATATTCTCGTGGCTTTGAGCAGGAACCTTCTTGCTGTGAGGCGACAGCACCACGTGGTGACATAAAAATAAGTAAACAGAAAATAAAATAAATAAATACATTTAAAGAGAGTAAAAGAGGAGAGGGCTTCATCCCAACACACGATAGTTCAGGAGAAGCGAAATGGGAACGCATCAGAAAGGAACTCACCTCCTCCTCTACAGTGGCCGGGCCCTTGGAGCGAAGTCTCAGAGTCCCCTTTCCTGTGCCGATCTTGTTGTCACTGGCGGGTTTGGCACCCCTTGACCTGGGCTCAAGCATTTCTGTCAGTTAGAAACAGAGGGCAAAAAAGTTTATTAGTCCTGTTTGAAAACGGTTTGTATAGCGCTGTAGGTCGTATGATTTGACCCTTTTAAGCCACACAGACATATTTCTGCACCTTATCTCTTACTCACCAAAGGACTTCATGGGCTCCACCAGTTTGAGGGTGAAGGACTTGTCTTTGGGCAGCTCTTTAAGCATGCGGGCGACCTCGTAATGCCGCGTCCCCACGATGTTGCGTCCGTTAATGCACTCCACGTGGTCGCCCACGTTGATCACCTTCACCCTGTCCACAACGCTGCCTTCTTTGATGCGCTGCAGGAAAGAGAGAGGACGGGAATACAGAAAATAGATTGTATGAGGCAAATATAATTAAAAGCCAGCTAAATTACATTATACATTCATGTGCCGCGCAAAAAGAGGTCACCAAGCAGCGCAGATCAAAATAAAAACAGGACGAGAGCGCGTGTGGTCGTGTGCGTGCAAAATACTGCAACGATGCCACTCTCTCTCATCACGTTATACCAGAAACCACTTGACTTGGCAGAAAAACTGTTTCTGACTTCAAAAGTTTTTTAAAAAAGGAAACAAACATTTAAGATGTAAAATTATCCACTGTGCCAGCTCAGGAGCTTCGGCACTGCATGGGTTTAGCTGAGGCCGACCCGGCAAACATTTCTTTAAATACATTTTGTCCATAAACGTCATTTTATTGTACGAGACGCTAAAACAGCCTTGATGCTGCACAAGGCCTGACCCTTCAGGTTACCAAGTTGTTAAAGAAGTTTAGATTTAGACATGTGAATAGAGACATCAGTTCAATTCTCCAGACATCCAGACAGGTTTCATTTCAGTGGCTAGGCATTTGAATAGTCCACATCCTACAGCGGCATGACAGCGCTTGACCCGAGGCTTTAAAGAGTCAGAAATGCCGTCAGCTAAATCAGGATGCAGTGCTGTGTCGACATCACATGATGGCACATGTGAGCACTTTGAGAAAGACTGGGATCAAACAGACACGTCCGCATCAACAGAGGCGACATAGCAAGGTGGATTATGAGGAGAGCAGGTTTGTAAGATGACTTGTTGATCTGTTTCTGTTGATAAGAGCATCTCGAATCAAAAGTGATCAGAAGCAGGATTTTATTTACTACATTTCTCGTGTATTATAATTGATATTTCATGGGAGTAACGCTGAAAGAATTAGATTATTTAATGACAAGTTTGATAACAAGTTCATCTTTATTCATTTTAAGTGGATTTTATAGGTTTTCTTGTTTTTATGTTGCTCATATTGTAGATTTAATAAAGTATTTTAATTCTGAGATTTAGTCATCAAAATCTATTTTCCCTTTGAGTCTTGGTAAAATATGAAGGCCAGTCTTCATTATTGTTTAATGGGTTTAATCTAAATGCTTAGCTGAAACAATAGATTCATATTCAAACAGTCAGTAGACACAGTATCTACAGACCTTTACCTCCATTGTTTTTCTACACAACAACCTGCTGACAAAGCAAAAGATTGCTGAAATGACTTTAGTTAATCCTAATCCTTAATACGACTTATTTTTCTTCCTGGAATGGGCAAAATCAGCCACTAACATATAGGTACGTGTGACGTGGCAAGCAAAACACACTGAAAACACCAACATAAGTTAACGAAGATAACTTTTCTTTCAACTATTCCACAGTTCGTTTGTCTTCTGAGCTCATTTTGTGATGTTTCTTGTTACCTTAATAAATACCTTAATAAAAGCGTATCCCGCTCCGTTGTCGGTGATGGTGAGGCCGAGAGCATCTTCGGATTTATAGATCTCCACCTCCTTCTTGAGCCCTTTGATGTGGGCGAAGATGAAATCCTCCAGGCCTATCTGACCCCCGAGCAGCTTGTCCATGTCGATCTTGTAGGTGTTGAGGGTGCAGAACAGGATCTGTACAGACACAAGACACATGGCAGGCAGATATAATCGTTTTTCTTTGAATACACACACACATATATGCACACATCTGATGAGACTGACGTAAAACTTTGACTATTAATCATTTGTGTTTTTGAAGAAAGAATAGAAGACGACCTGCTGTGAAGGAAAACCCCAGGAACCTGTTTTTAGCCGTAGCCTGAACACAGAGCCAGATTCAAAAATAAAAAAGTGTTTGAGTGTAGTTGACAGAGCAATGCCTCACTATGCTAAATACAGCCATCATCAGGGAGCTCCGTCTTTATTTATGCCAAGTTATGCCCTCTTCCACCCCACTGTTTCATCAGTGTGTCTGTTTTTTTCAGTGCCGAGGCTGGACTGGTCCGTGATGCAGCAAACTGTGAGAGAAAATGACCTTTCCTCGTGTGCTAGGAAGGTTGAAATCTGGCTTCACACCTTGTGGCTGCCATATCTTGGCAGGATGGAGAGAAGGAAACGTGATCTCGAGGAACATGATACACGAGTGGCCTGATTTAACGGCACTTTAAAGAGAGGCTGGACAGTGAAACCCAGGAGCAGCAGACCGGTCGATCTGAATCATTTGGTCTGGTCTGACTCGCCCAGACAGACAGTGGTCTTTAATAACTTCGATTTAAGGTGCACAACTTCTACCGTGGGATCAGCTTTGAGAAACACCGAGGCAGGATTTAGTGGCTGACTTCCGGGTTGCACAGCAGAGACTGATTCGTGCTGGTTCATCGGGAGGATGACCTTTGTGCGCCAATCAGGCTCTGGCAGCGAGGCCATGCCTTGTTTGGGCCTTTTTTTTCCTCCCCTCTTGTGTACCAACAGGCACTGTTCACTCGCACATTAGCAGACATGCGTTGCCGTGGGTTACCGGCCTATAAAAGAATGGGATTATAATGGAGGGAGGCCGCGAGAGGAGAAGGGCTAAGAGGAGAAGAGGCGATGTCTGAGGCAAGGGAGGGGTGTACTGTAGATGAATTGAAGGCTCTCGTCCTTTCTCTCCCCATAACAGACTCCCCACCACCACCTCTTGGCTCTCCCTCCACCTCCCCCACACCAGGCATTACCCAAGAGCGAGTGGGAGGAACAGCAGCGGACGCCTACACCCGGTTACCAAGGCTGCCGACTACATTAAGCCGCTTCTCTCAGCACTCCTCTCTCTCCTCCTGCTGGGCTGACAGCCGCAGAGTGTTTGCACCGCCGGGTGTAGCTAGGATGCAGCGAGCAGCGTCACACTCACACACTCTCTCCTCTCACAACCTGACTCACAACCTGACAGATACTACACCTCCCACAGCCTGCAACACGCTGACCAAAAACCTTGACGAGCACATGGAAAAGGGCAAGCGAAAGGAGAGGCAGTGCAATCTGTTCAGAATTACCCGAGACCGGGACAGTCACGGGTCAATGCTTTTAAAAGAGGAATAAAAAGATGAGGAGGGGGGAAAAAAACTTGACAAAACCTGATTTAAAATTAAGTTTGAGGCAAAAATTCATGGACTAATTTGCAGAAATGCAAATGCAGCATTTTAGAAGACAACGAAGAAGAAGACAAAAAAAGATGAATACAAAGACAAACTTGCTACAGACATGTTTTATAAAATATTATTTTTCAATAATAGTTCTGTGGAGTTAAATATTTTCATAAAAACACGAACAAATGTTCTGTAGAGACACCCACACAAATAATCTGAATCTTTTCTCATGAGCTTGCCCTCTTCATCTTCTTGTCAGTGTTAATAAAAGATCCTTGATCCACTGATTATATTATTTACTGGGTGAGTGTGCAGTCTCTGTGTTTGTTTTTATGATTACTTCTTCGGCTCGCAGTTGTCAGCACCTCCAGCCCTGCGGTGCGTGCTGAGAGGAAAGCTGGAGGATGCAAGACGTCCCTCTATTTCAGTAAAGTCCTTTCTCATTGGAGGGGGACTTTAAACTTCAGGGAAGGCGAACAGTGGCGTAACATTACAGCAACACATCACAGTGCAGCCACAAATTTAATATTCAAACTGTCATCTAGTAACTACAATGAAAATAAGATGGTATTTATACTTAAGTATTTCCATTTTGTACTGGTTCATATTTCTTCTTTGCTACATCTCATTGGGACTCTACTATGCAAATCAAAAGCCAGACGTCAACAAGATCCAGAGACGCTGCTGACTTCTCCGCTCATCTGAGATGGACTGACAGAAAGTGAATGTGCGCTGCCTGCTCAACTCCACATGTCACATTATTTTTGGAAATCGTGGACATCGTGTCCTCCGGGCTGAAGAGGAAAAGGACAATCCAGATTGTTACCAGCACAAAATCTGTGACAGTACGGGGGCGTGTTAGCGCTCCGTGGCATGATGGGTAACTTACGGGTCTGTGAAGGTAGCATTAAGGCGGCTGAAAGGTACACATGCAACATCCAGTCGTTTCAGGGATGTCCTGTTTATTTCAGCAAACCACATTCTGCTCGGGTTACAACAGCCGGCTTCAGGTGGCTTCATAGTAAAGAATGGAGACTACAACTGAAATGATTTTTATAATATAATAGTAACACAGTGAAATAATATATACCAATATATAATGCTCTGCACGATGAGTACTTCTGTACTTTTACAGAAGGGAGAAGAAAGTTTGGACTTTTACTTATAATGGAGTATATTTTGGCCATAGTATTGTAGTTTTTCTATTTTTAACCTTTTAACCTGACGTCAGAGCAGCTTGTTGACATAATTAATCATCTTTAAATTAAAACTTTTCAATTTTGTAAACTGAGCGATTGATCGCTGAATCAAAAAAGTTGCAGCCTTCACGACCCGTTCGTTTAGAGCCACACTGTTTGACTGTACCAGTGCACACACCTATTCAAATGAGGTAAAAATATAACCTTTTTACTGCAAGCAGGCATTGTACGATATTATAATTATATATATAACAAGCGCTACTATTGAGTCTTTGGAAATTTCCGCCTACTACTCTACTCAACAGGTCGCTTCTCTCTCTGTGTTTGAAGAAAGTAAAAGGTAGACAAATATAGCGTCTAATTGGATCTCCCTCTGTATTGTTCCGTGTTGACTAAAAGCTCGGGAAACCCGTTTCTTTGGTAACTGAACCGCTGTCCATTTACAGCCTCTTCAACAGATCTTTTAATGGCAGAAAAGAAGGAGAGTAATATGCTTACAGAGGGGAATTACTCATGTGTGAAAGCAGAGTAATGTTCTTCTCGTTTCCTGTCCTCGTCTGCTGTTATTTCTGTGTCGACTGTTTTCAGTAGTTAACAGGGAATGCTGATGTAAGCCGTGTGTGATGTGGTGTGGCTCTGTTTTTTAACAGGATATCACATTCATCAGCATTTAAGCCGGTGTAATCATTTACCTAACTGCGGATGTGTCCAGTGTGTGACAACTGACGGGCGTTTCATGAAAAGTGGCTCAGAAGAGCAGAGCTTGAAAAGCCTGTCCTGACTGAGCCCGACGAACTCAACCGAGATTCATTTGTCTCATAGAAGAACAAAATGTGACCCAGTTTTGAGAGTTTGATACTCATTTTTCTGTTTTCTTTACTGTGAAACGAGTGAACTGCGTTCATAACCACAAAAAACAACAAAACCACCACAAAACAAAGGAAAGGAGGACTCTTTGAACTCGTCAGCTCAGTTTAGGTTTGAATTAATGTGCAAGTTACAACACAACATTCAACAACACAGGACTGCAGCCAGCCCATTTACTTTAACAACAAGACAAGTAATCTGTGGCAACCTCCGTGGCTGTGAAGTGAAGCCAATGCGGAAGTTCCAAAAACTGCAGTTCCTCAAGCGGCCACTTGAGGCTGGCTACAGAAAATGTCAATCTCCATAAGTCCCCATGTTAAAATGTCCAACTTCACAGCAGCTTTACAGCCTGGTACAAAATACAGTTTTTGTCTCATTGTCTCCGTTCATAACAACTGTACTAAGGGTGAATTTATATACAACTCACCTGTATAAATTATATTAAGGCTTAAACCTATGCAGAATTAACAGTGTTGCTGCTTTGATTGACAGGTAGGTGTGGTTATAGACATATTGTTTGAGCACCCAGACGCCATTCGGCCACCTTAGATCTGCCGATGATCCACGTCTTTGCCAATATTTAGATTAGCCGGGAGGAGGCAGTACATTCGACATGGAGGCGGCCAGAGTGTCTGATTCTTTAATTTTACTGATGTGACATTTAAAAAGGAAGAAAGTGGAACCTTTGCTATAGTACTTTCATAATCTTTAGTCAAATTAAAGACTTCTTTCCTCACTCAAATTTTTGTTTCTTGTTTGTCTTTCTGCTCGTCACAGTTTGTACCAGTCTATCTCTTCACCATCTTTTATTTACTTAGCTAATTACTCATCTTTCTTTGGGTTATTCTCTAATACAGAACCTGACTTCCGGCATGGGAGGGAAGGATGACTGAGATTAAGAATGCAAGACTGGAACATCACATAGACAACATTTGTGTATTTGTGCATAAATTTTGATAGAAATATAAAAAGAAGAAATAAAAACGTGGTGAAATGCTGCTGACTGTAGTCAGGGATGTCAGATGGTCATTTCCATTATTTGAATTTCAGTGCTTTTACACTATTATTTTTATTTTAAAAAGGTACTTATCAATCAGTATGTTAACTATAGTAGCTGGCAGTCAGTGCACCTCTTGTTCCACCACATACACTATCAGCTGTTTGGGTCAGACTTGATCAGACTTGTCATGTTTCTACAGATTTGAGATGATGCGTGTCTGTGTTTTTCCGTCTGTGCTGCTGTATCTCTGATTGATCTGAACAGCTGATCTGTGGTGTAATGCAGTTGGTTGGATACTGTTGGACAGCAGTTGGATATATTGGCTGAAATACGTTCAGCTGGGATCCCTGTGTGCTCCTCCAAACTGTAGGCGAGCTGACCGCCGTCTACTGACTAAGTACCTCGTACGATGCCGCTCCAAAGTACCTGAACTATCCCTTTAAGACTGAAAACGATCCAAGCTCAGCATTTAAGTACAGCTTGTGTTGTAAATTGCCTCATGATCATAGTGCAGCAGTAAAGAGAAACACGGGAGGAAACTGTGTTTTACAGCTCTGGCAGATTGGTTGAGCCTGAGGTGGAGCTAAACTGGAAAAACTAACCAGGACCAGGTTAGTTTGACTTTATGTGGAAACTAAGGTCAGATTAATTCAAACCTCCTAAACAGAAATGTATGAAAATAAGCCTGAATTACCGAAGTAAGTCTGGTTTAACTGGGAATCTTGCTGCCTGAAGTGAAATGAGGGCACTCCTCCGATACGTCACTGCATCCATCCCAGACAACTGATAACACATATAATCTTTCTCTTCTTATCTGTGGTTGTTTTGTCTCCGCCATGGCATCGATCCTCCAAGAGGATGGAAAACTGAACTCGCCTGTGAAAACCCGCTGTTGTCGCGCTGCCGTGACAACGCTCTCCTCTGCATCACTGCTTGTAAACAACCACATAAACAGCAATAAAACCAGATCAAGTCCAGTCACTAGTAAGCACACACACACACACACACACATACCTAAGGTATGCTCTCATTTGCTTGTTACATGTAATGAATCACAATTACTAGTAACCACATGTTCAACAGCATCTTGTTGGATAATTTCAGAGCATGTTATTTGGCACTAATATAATGTAATTGGGCCCATTTACCACACAAGGAAATAATGGTGGTTTTAACTGGTCAAAAACAGAAGCAGAAAGTAGCTAGCTTTCCTTCCTAATGCAATAAATGAATCTCCACCACTGGTTTGCATGTTTTAGTTCATTTTCAGCACATCACACGTACTAAGTGTGTAGAAGTTTCAGATTGCAACCAACTGACTTGTCGTCACCTCTCCCTCAGTTCAAGCATGGAGGAGAAACTACAGTGGCTGTATAACTTGTGGTCCTGTGGAGAGTCAGCGCTTGGTTTGTCCCTTCTGGGCTGCTGTAGAAACATAGTCATTCAACATGGCGGACTCTATGGAAGAGGACCACTCCCTCTGTTGTATAAGTCTGATTCTAATGTAACATATAAATAATAACTGCTATTTTGAGGTGATGATACACCAATAAAAACATAGTTATGAAGACAGACACAGCGAAGGACCACAGGCCGCAGTCAAACGCGGGTCGCTGCAACAAGGACTAAGCCTTTCCCACATGGAGCACACACTCTACCGGACATCGCCACCCACAGACACCCATGGTGAAGCTCAGACTCTGGTGACTTTGGCTGTCACCATCTTAGCAGTCCTGCCTCTGTGTCTCCTGGCTCATCTAAAACTCTGCAAAGACGTGGAGCTAGGCTGACGTTGAGTTGGGCTGAATGAAGCCTGGTTGCTCAAACAATCTGTCTGTAAACAAGCCACTTGTGATGACACCCGTCTGTCAATCAAAGCACCCAAACACATGAGTTATATCACCCTATCACCCTCAGCAGAGTACAGAAAAATTAGCTATAGAGACCCAAAACTGGCTATAAATGATTTATTTCTGTTTTGAAGTTGTCAAATACAACAGCTCAGACATAAATTCAACAGTTGAATGAACACCTCTAGAAGCGTCATAAAGGCAGAACCACGCTGCAGAGCATTAGAGTTATCTATTAGAAAGGCCAGGGGAGTGTGTATTGCTATGGGGAAAATACCATAAATATTATACTACACCAAAGAAATGGTGTAAGTACTTCCTACACTGAACTGGGTGTTGTTCCAGACGGGAGTACACAATAGATTTATGGCTCTCCTAAGCAGTCTCTCGTGCTCGTATCATGACAGGTGCTCACTTGACATTCTTCGCATACCTGAATAATAGATAAATCAACAAACCGCTAAAAAAAACAAACTAGTTCCTCTAAAGTATGTGACGTTTACAACTAGGTAGTTCATCCAGATGCTTGATTGTTTTTTTTTTTTTGAAAAAACATCTAGGAAGTGAGGGCAGGAGCCTGGCTGATACAAACAAGCAGACTCAAGCTCCATCAAATGAGATTGTTTCCCCTAATCCCCTCCCTCACCACCACCAGATTAAGAAATGTCTGGCTGCGATCATGGAAGTGCGACTACCGGGAAAACAAAAGCAAGACAAGTGCGTCAGTCACGCGGTCGCCGGCCTCAGATATTCAAACTGTAGGCAAATGGTTGTGTGGCAAGAGACGGGTGGACGAGAAGCAAAGTCAAGAAGCCACACCTTAAACTCCGCAGCTGTAGGGCCAATAAGCAAACTTTGACCTGAGCACATGAAAAGATCCCATTCTCCATCGAAAGGCCGCAACATGACACTCCAGCAGAGATAACAGAGGCTGTACTGAGTTTATGTAATAAATGCACGTCTGCTGTGCTGTATTTTTTTATTGCCATGTTGAAAATTCCTTTCGGTTCCTCATTAAAGTGACTGAGCTTCAGTGGAACATCACAACAATAGACGCTCACAGTGAATCCAGACGAGCTTTAATGCAATGTGATGTCTGTTTGGACAGTAATGTGAAGCCTAATAGGAGAAATTAGTACAAGGAAGACAGCGCCATTGTTCATTACATATTTCATATCAGGCTCAGCTATGAGCCTGTAACCTCAGCGCCAGGGAGGCTTACAAACAACCACAGCTTTGGTGTCGGGGTGGATCCATGTACGACTGGTTTCTCCTTCTGTTTGCTTTCGTGTTAAATTAAAGATGCAGCATAGAGCAGTAACTTAATGGGCGTTAATGATATATGGCTTTGTATTTGAGTGTTGAGACGTCAGCAACCAAGAAGTGCGGTTGTGTCAAGTCACTTTAATCTGAGAACTGCTCCTCCTGTTTTGGTGTTTCAAAGAACATTAAACCAGAAAAAGAGGGAGAAAACGTCTAAATAAACACAAAGGATTGAAATTCATAATGATGCTTGCACTGATTACACTGATTACATGTTTCAAAAACATATAAACTGTGACAGAATACTTTTTTTAAGGAGACCACATCCGGTTTAAAAGTGAAAGTTTAAAGCTCGAGATGGAAATCTCTGGTCCTCGTCGTATTCACAGCTGTTTGTGAGATGCTTTAATATGTAAATACGTACTTACAAGTTAGTTACCTACGTCACTACTTTGTCATAAAGATTTGGGTCTATAAAAGAGCTAAAGCAGATGGTCTGATGCTCAGTGGGGAATTTGTCTTTTCAGCATATTTTGAGCGCAGACTGCGTTTGACAGCTTTGTAATGAATAACGTGTCGAGCACTGAACCTTCCACTTCTCACAGGTAGGTCCGTGTGCTGTCCCTCTGTGAGTGAGTCTTAGTGATATTTGTTGATTCACTTAAGCACCCCCCAATCCAAACCCAACATCAGGAAATTCTCTAATACTTTTTTAGATCCTTACCATCATGGCTGTTGAGGATTTGGTCTGGAAAACTAACTTCCAATCATAAAAGTATACAGAAAAGAAACAAATCCTCCAACTGGAAACCAAAATAGTTGTTTTTTTGTCAGTCAACTAATAGATTGCAGCTCTACTATTAACAATAAAGTTCTAACTTAATCCCCAAAAAGATGTGTTTTGTTCGAGGTTTAACAAGGACAAGCACACAACAAGGACTTCCTGAAACTACTGCCAACTAACAGCCCTGTAATAAATCCTTTATGACTGTGATGATGTTCAATTCTTGTTCAAAATGTTTATTTGAAGGCTGTAGTTTGTGCTACTGTTGAACATTCAGCCTAAATTTGGTGTAGAAATAACTCTGATATCTTCTCAGGTCACGTCCATTCAACACGGGCACCACGGTCACACGAGGAGCAGAGTGAAGTTTGGTGATGTTTATGGAGGGAGGAGGCCCTGGGCAGAGCTGCTCCCCTGGGTCCTCTGGGACGCCTCTGGCTGTGGGTCGGACAGCTTATCAGGTTCGATTTAAGGCTATGCCCACCGAGCCGGACGTGAGGGACTTCCTTTGGTAAAAAACATGGACTCACACAACTAATGTTATCACATCGGCCTCCATCTGTCTGTCTGTGTGTCTTTTTCTCTGTGTGCCACATTTCTAAATAGACCAGTGATCGCTATCACGCTCAAAGGTGCTTTACTTTTTTGATTTTGAGGTTTGAATCTATTCTGCCGACACAACCTGCTAAAATCATAAATCTGTAGCTCCTCTGTGTATGAAAAAGAACATGCCGTAAGGCAGTTCAGTACTCAAACAAGTCTAGACAGAGACTGAACAGTCCTAATGGGTGTTATTGACATGATGGAACAAATACACGTAACAAAATGGGTGTTGTCCCAGTTACAGAAAAAAAACATAGTTTGGGGCGCATTGAGGACATTTTCCACCATCAAACCAGAAAAACTGTGACCAGTTTCCAGGGAAGCAGCCCTCTGCTTATCACATGTGCAGAGGAGTATTGTGTGCTTCACTGTGTACCAACAACTTGCTGAATGAAGCGACTGTATCTCTGAAACTTTAAAAGAGGGAAAGGAAGTGCGCGTCTCCAGCTCTTACAGCACGCCAAACTGATAACAGGCAGCCGTGCCGGCCTATCTAGTCAAATTCAGGCTGACAAAAGCCAAACATGCCACTCACACTTTGCTTTGAAAAGAGGAGCTTAAAGAGTCGGAGCTCAGAGGAGGTCACATAACCTGCTTTTGTTGACATGCAGCTTTCATTCTCGTTTTTTGTCCCCCTCTTTGGTGAAAAAACTGCATCTAAAAAAAATCATTCGCTCACATAATAATTAGTCAGATATCCAGTGACTGACACAGATATCTATAAATCTCTCAGGGTTGAAGGTGTGCAGACTGGTAGACAGCTGGCAGGGTGTGCCTTTTACAAACACCACATAGCTTTGACACGAGACAATCAAGGTTGACTTTCAATGGCTATAACTGGGCTAATCTCTTAGAAAAACCACTTATAAAACTGTTTACCCAAACCTTTACTGCCGGTTTTCATCTTACAATGGTGGAGTAAGTACAGGGTTAGTATTTACTCATAACTTTACTGCATAAATACTGCAGATAGTTAGGTAGTTTAGTCCAGTGGATTGGATTTTGGTACTCTCTTCTTTTTTATATAAATAGTTGATAATTTGATCTCTTTGGGCCTCATACAGTTATCTAAACGAAACTATGTTTGAGGTTTGTTGGTCAGTTATATTATATGATATTATTATTATATTTGGTGGGATGGCTGACAACTCATAGGCACCTAAAATGAGTAAATTAGACACTGCTGAGGAGTTCACAGGGCCAAATGCTTGTGAGCCACTTAAATTTTTTTATAAGCTTATCATAATATCAACTATCAAGTATAGTATACTCAAGTACAAGTACCTTAAAAATACTGTCAGAATCAAAGCTATCTGTGAGAATACTTCACTAGTTTCAGTAAACTCGAGTTTCAACACTTGAACGCAACGCCGAATCACTTCACAGCACAGGTGAGCTCTTACCTCAGGTGCGGTTATATTGAACGCCTCTGCTATTTTCGCGTACAACTCTTTCACATTAGTAAATCCCTCGATCCTGCCCGTGGGGCTTCCGTGAGCCAGCTGCGTGTGGAAGACCAGCTTGGGCCGCTGGTCGGCAGGTGGAGGCGGGAGCCCGGCTCCATTCACGGTGGATTTACTCAAGCTCCCGGCACCTGCCTGTCCGCCGCTGACCTCCTCGTTTTC
Source organism: Nibea coibor (assembly GCA_023373845.1). NCBI lineage: Eukaryota > Metazoa > Chordata > Actinopteri > Sciaenidae > Nibea > Nibea coibor. Next base: position 6,540,497 of record CM041725.1, read on the forward strand.
CACCAAATGCTCCTTCGTCGACTTGTTTTTCTTCCTCCACGGTCCCAGCGGCATCTTCTTTCTTTTGTTGTTGTTTTTGTTAGTGGAAAATTAAGAAATAAAAAAAGTCCGACCCTCTGCTATAACATTGAAGTAGCCAACCTGTTGAGTTCCAATCCCAACGGTCGTGTGTTTACTTCCTTCTTTCCTTCCTTCTGTCCTTCCTTCCGCGAACACTTTTCCTTTCCTCACCTGCCCACGGCTCAGATTTGACTTCTTCGACAGTGAGTCGGCCCTTCGCTTGTGGATTAATGGCGTGAATATTCAACAGGTAGGTGGTTGTGGGTCGGGATAAACTCTGATACAACCTGCTGGCTGGTCCTCGGCTAACAATAGCTACTCTGTTTGTCTCTCAGCGTGTCGTGGGACGCAGGCGCAGTGGGACGAACCCGGGATCAACACGGTAGGAGGTTCAGTCCCGGAGCACCTGTGCACCATCCCAGGGGAGGATCATCACTATAAAACAATTAAACACGAGTTTTTAAACACGTTGTGTGGTTAAAAGTGGACACAGAAAACCGGTCTCATGGTTAGGAGCTTGGTCAGGGATTAGTTAAGCTGCGTTCCTGGAGCTTTGTGCACCCACCTCCTGTGCTGTAATTCCAACTTCAACAATATTTGAACTACAAGTACTAATACTCTACTCTACAAGTACAAGTAATGCATTCAAATGACATTGTAAATTCAGGAAGGAGAGGCCACATATTGAAATATTGCACCACACTGGTTGCAAATAGTACTGACTCATCTGAATTAATAAATTAAATCGCACAAAAAGACTTTGATGAAACAGAATGCAATGACGCTTGAACACAGACAATACATGCAAGGTTTATGACTTCAATATAAATAGTTAATTCATGTCTAATGATCCAAAGCCTATGGAAAGATGTTTGTCAGACATGTTTAATACCAAAGTCCCCTTAAATGACAAACTTTATGTGCTTGGAATATATCCAAAAGACTTTATACAGACGTTGAGGTAGACTAAACGTCTGGACTCTGGACTTCTTCAAGCCAGGAAGGCTGTTGCACTATGTTAGAAGAATATGGATGTATCATTACCAAGGCTGTGGATAAGGAAGTTTTGAATTGAATCAGTATGGAAAGACTAAATTACATTGTTATGGGCAAGAGGAAAGATACTGTCAACCTCTGGGAACCAAACATGAATATCATTAAAGATAGAAATGTAGGATTTCATTTGGTATATATATTAATATTTCATTTTATTTGTGTTGGTGTAGGTTGTATGTTTTCTTGATGAGATGTTCTAACGATTTTAATCAAGTAACGGTAGTGGAGTACAATATTTGTATTGAAGTATTAAGTAACAGAAAAAAGAAATACTCAATACCTCAAAGTTCACTTAATTGCAGTACTTTTTAGTAAATATCTTTTAAGGATAAACTAATTCAGATGTGTTTATGAGCCCTTAGTACCTCGCTACACATCAGTGCACAGTGGAATTTTTCATCAGTGCATTTACGTTTTAGATACAACACGCTGATACAGCAGCTTGCAATGTTTTCTGTAGCAAGGAGAAAGAAATGCTGCAAGCTCGGAGGTTAATGTGCCCTTTGCTGCTCGAGTCAGTATCCAAAAAGTATAAAGAATATAATAAAGTAACGTCTAAAAAGTGATTTCTAAACAGCCACACAGCCAGCTCTGCTTTTCGTGTTATCTGTCACATGGGCCCAGTTTGGTTACACAGTGCCACAGACTTTGGAACAAGCATTCAGATGGAAGATGTTTCATGTGTCACTGTGGAGAAGTGGTGATAAGAGATAAACCTAAATCTTTGTAAGTTAAATTATGTTGAATTTAAGCTGCTTGTGAACCCCTTTAACAGCATTCAGGAAGTCATGGGTTCATCTTCCATCACATAGAAGAAGAGTGACTCCACAGATTTAGCATTGCAGTCGTGTAACATCGTCAGACTCAGATAGTTAAAAAACTGATGCAGCAGAACTAAAGATATCAAAACCTGACGCCTACATCACCCACAATGCCACTTAACCTCTGACAGTTTAATCACAGATTCGAGTGTGTTATGCTAGTCGCAGCAAATGAAGCATCGAGCTGATAGTCTCAGATGCAGATGAGGACTACAGAGGCCGGTAAGTACATTTCCATACCCCCAGAACTTGTCTAGTCTTCAGCCCCAGCCGATGCTGACAGGTGACCTCACACATCACAGGCAATTTATCAAACAGGATAGGTCTCCAGAGGATCTATAAACAGACTTTGATGTGTAAAGTCTGGGGAGTTGATCTAACTACAAAAAATAGGAAATCATAATAATATTAATATATTATTGTTCCTCAAAAGTTATTTTTAGGGCTCCCGGCTGCTTGTATTTTATGAACTGAATGTAATTTCTGGATGAATTTTACATTTCTATACAAAGAAGAATGCTATAACTTTGTATAATCACTGAGGAAAGATGGCAGGTGAGTAAACTGTGAAATTCAAACCTCTAAAAACTTTTCTTTTTCTATTTTAGATCCCACAATTATGTCCAATATAGATTCACATTAGGCTGCAAAACTCACACACAGAGAAGGAGCAGGTGTGTTTACTCTCCATCCTCCCTGGATAATAGTGACTCATCATTTACACCAATCTCTAACACATCTTTGCTAAAGGGAACAATTTGTGCTTCTATCTATCTATCTTGATAATACGTGCATGTTACAACGGCTTTAATAGAGCCCAAACATGAGGCAGCACTGTCTTTTTGATCATCCATTCGTGCAAATGTCAGCAGCCTCTATGCCCAAAATGGACCCCGCCTCTGTTGGCCCCTGAGCCATGATGAGTGATGTGGCGTCCCCTGGTGGGAGAACGTAAAGGCCTCGGTGTTGGCAGCTGATAGCCAGCAGCTGTGACCAGACAGCTATGTTTACACATTCATAGCTTTGCCATTAGTAAGCATAAATTCAGTATTATATATACACATCTTTACTTTACTACTAATATCTACTACTGTTAATCTCGTGGTGGATTCAGCAAATGTCTCCCCACAACTGAAACAGCTCACGATCACTTCTTGTGGAAATATTTATTTTAAAATTCAAGTTCAATATCTTCACATGTCAGTTTCTAAAATGCACACATGACGATCCGATTGAGTTCATTCAACCGGTTTCTTCTATAAGACCTGTACACGCCTCCGAATTGAGGTTCCTATCTCTTCGTGACAAAATAAACAGTTAAACAGTCAGTCAGTAATGAAGCCTGTCAAATCTAACTGAGCGCAAGAAAATGAAACGTTTGGCACTGAAATGTTTCCCAGGGTCGCTGGGATTTTTTTTTTTGGCAACTGTAGACTCATTCACTACCAAATATTTCCATCAAACAAAAAGATAAAGTGTTGTGGCAAAGATCCACATACATAAAATGTGTAACTTTCAGATATTAACAACCCAGACAGTCTTTCACTTGCACTTATATCAACTTGGCAGCATGCATGGTATTTATAAAAACACCACATAGCTCAAAAATAGAAATTGCACATTCGTCAGTAGGAGGTCCATCTGTGAGCTGTCAGATCTGTCCTTGTATGTCTGTGTGTGTTTGTGCGAGTGTGTTTGGTAATGAGGGCGAGCACTGTCATGAAGTTATCTGCCCTGTCCTTCGTCCTAGGTAGGTAAATGCCTTTTCAGGACGTCCTTGGCGTTGCCAGGCAATGTCTCAGGGAAATTAACATCAAACTCCACCACCAGATCCCCTCTCTGCTCGGGGTTTTTGGGGAAGGGGAGACCTTGTCCGGCGACAGTCTTTCTCATGCCAGGTTTGATGACATCCGTGATCTTCATGTTGCACGTCTTCCCATCTATCGTGGACACGGTAACTGAGCATCCGCACAACGACTGAAAGAAAGGCAGAAATATGGAGTGAGAATCGGGAGCAACAGCAACCCACACATGATCTACTGTAGGCGAAAATAACACATGAATCCGTTCGCCGGCTGAGATTACATTTATACATGTGTTTAATCTTGTTGGGTAATATGATTGAAATGAATATCCTAATATTAGTAAAGATGTGTTCAATCAGTATATTGCATGATATAGTAAATGTGTGCAAACATTTCAGCTGACAGTTGATATAGGATTGCCCAGTTTAAACACATTGAGCAGATGGACAGGCTGACCAATGCCAAAGCCAAAACTTACATCTATATTTGTTTACAACAAATATGATTATAGTCGATAGTCGGTTTAACATTTTTAATAAGGATCCCTGTTTTTTACAGGAGCTGGACACTTGGAAATGTTCTCTGGTAAACAAACTATATATTCCTCAACCTTCTAAATATCTACTGTTCTTCAGCTTTAACTGCTTGTGCTACCTGATGGACAGTTAACCTTGAATTCAGCAGTGTGTAGGATTCAGTGGCATCTCACAGTGAGGCTGCGACCAACTGAATGCCGCTTGCCTCAACCGCCCCATCAAAGTGTGAAGGTGAAACTGCGTTGGCAGCTCATGCCTGTTTATGGCAACTGTAGAAACATGGTGGACGTTGCACGCTGGACTGGGTGTGTTTACATGAGATTTCTGATTGGAATTGAGCAGCTCCATCACTGTGTTTGTGTTATTTTTATCTACAGACGTACAGAGATGCACAGTAGATATTTGAACAAGTTTGCTCAGCTGTCATCAGGTGATAACAGGTGGGCGTAATCTCTCTATTCAAAGGTTGAACATTTTCCTGAAGACTGCGAGATGTAGCGGAAACATCTCGACGCCTGAGTTGAGATTATTTGATCAAGCTCCTGTTAAAAGTGATTAAAAGTTGTGTGATCTAATTGTGAGAGTCAGAGGAGCCATATAAGTACATCTTTTCACTGTGTGCGTGGGCGGGCGTCGCCTCTCTGCCCTCCCTGTCATACAGCTCCTATTTCTCAATGTTGATGATCCGCATTACATAAGTGCCACAGCCAGCGTGTGTGTGTGTGTAGTTCGGTACTATGCTCATTCAGTTTGCCTATACCTTCCAGGGAAGGCAGTTGTCGAGGCAGACGTCCCACAGTTTATTGACTATAACCTGCTTTTTGAGCATCAGAGTTTTAAAGCAGCACTTTAAACCAAATGCGAGCTTGTTCCGACTCTGCCCTGTGTGTGACTAAGTCCTCTATCAGACTCTATTAATACTGCTACACTCAGTCAAAGTGGGTGTCATATAGAAAATAGAAAATGCCTCACCTGCCGTAAGCTCACACGCACAGGATAGACAATGTTTGAGCCTTCCCGCCTAAAGTGAGGATGTGGCTTGTCCTTGATGACGAAAACAATGTCAGCAGGAATGGTATTGGGTGACTCGTCTCCCTCCCGCGGGAACGTGATCTTGGTTCCCTCTTTCCAGCCCCTCTTGATCTCGATAGTGAGGATCTTATCCTCAGTGCGCATGGTCCTGCCATCTGGATTTAGCCTTTTGCGAGAGATTTTCATCCTCTTGGTGCAGCCGTGGAAGACCTCCTCCAGGGAAACCCTCAGTTCGTGGATGATGGCTGGGTCCTGCTTCCGACGCTGCTGTCCTCCGGGGCCGACGTGGCCGTCCCGAGGGAATCCGTTTAGGTTGAAGCTGGTGAAGGAGCCAAACGGATCATTTCCATCCACTTCCATGTCCTCGTCATCTCGGCCGTTGGCTTTACGACCGAAGAAGATATCAAAAGGGTTTGAACCACCAAAGAAAGTGGCAAATGTGGCATGAGGGTCCCCATGAAAGGTGTAGGTGAAGGTGCTGCCCTGTCCATCACCAGTGGGTCCATTTCCTCCCTTGAGACCTGATGGACAACAGAAATGATTGATCAGTCAGTCTAACATTAACTTTTAACAATACCATCCAAACCATGGATGGGGTACAGGGTATGAAGTGACCTGTATTTTGATAATCACTTCATTGTTTATGTGAGTTTTCAACAAAAAATATGAAATATTAGATGGTCACAGGATCTCAAATGTGAGAATTGGTTGCCTAACTCACATTCACACCAGCACCAAGTGCTCGCTCATGGTGGGAATTGTTGGGTCTCTGAAGATATTCTAATCTAGATGGACTGACTGAGTACTAACGAACAATTTATCAACCCTGGGGTCTTTATTTGTCAGTGTTCTGCCTTATTTCAGTCACAACAGGCCACTCTCTCAGTTTTTAGCACTATGTTGTCCTCCATAAAATAAAGTTTAATATACAGATTTTAAGTTAGCAAAAAGAGAGTACTAGTATCGAAACTGGTATATTGATCAATACCCCGACTTGGGGTATTAGAAATGGTTTCAATAAGTACAAAAGTGGACCACGTTACTCAGGAACTTGAGTCTTTAATGAACAAATTCTGACACTGTACACACTCCATAGGTAGATCCTCCATTTTTGAGATATTGCAGAATATAATCTACGATGGGGATAGTATTTGTCTAATGAGAATGTAACAAAACTTGCATTTTATGACCAACAAAGCACACACTGATGCTGTTTCCTGCATATTCTTCACGTTTCAAGGATACATTTGCAGCTTTACTGGTGAAATTCACTTATATAACCACCACTGAAGATGTTCAGCATGCACCCTTTGCTACACTGAATCATGAAAATCACATTATGCCACTATGTGAACATAGAGACGATGTCCCTCACATCAGACATGCTTGCCACCCAGAACCATCTGGACTGAGAATCAAACCTTAGTTACATTTTAGGTACGTCACACTGTAGATAAAGGTGTTTTTACTATTACAACACCCACATTTCTATGAAGATCTGTGCTGCAGATGATGACAGGCGTTTTATTTCCCTTATAAATGTAAAAGCTAATCCTTATAATAAAAAATGTTCAGAGCAGCAGCCCTATAATCTGGTGAACAGCCTGGGCCTCCCTGCTGGTTACAGACTTGAACTAAAGCCAGCTGTGCTTCACATCCATCCCAGCTTTATAACGGGTCTTATAACAGTATACTGAAGGTGAGTTAAACGCGGTAGAAATGCATTTAAATGCAATAAAAAAAAGACACATTACCTTCCTCTCCATACTGGTCATAAACTTCTCTTTTCTTCGGATCACTGAGGACTTCATATGCCTCGGCGATTTCCTTAAATTTCTCCTCGGCGGCTGCAGACTTGTTTTTGTCCGGGTGCCATTTCAGCGCTTGTTTTTTGTAAGCTTTCTTAATATCCTCATCTGTGGCTCCTTTAGAGATGCCCAATGTTTTATAGTAATCTTTACCCATCTTTCTTTCAGGTATCCGCGACAGTGGATGATCAAATAATAAGAAAAAGCAGCTCCTATAGGGAGGAGGAGGAGGAGGAGAGCTGAGATCAGACTGGATCGGAGTCTTGGTCGACGGATGGTTGTCACAGCAGCGATTCGGCCTCAGTCCGGACTAATAAACCTTAACAAGCCGCAGACGGACACACTGTGCGGGATGAAAACCATTTAAAGGAGGGTTAGTCAACGCCGTGGACCTTCTGCTATTTATCCGCGACTTGGATGACCCTCTTTAAATAGACACAGCTCCCTCTCCTGCATCCACAGCGCCAACGTCAAGTTTAACCCAAGAAACAAATCTGGTTCCGGTGTGTGTCAGCTGTTCTGTCAGGATGAGAATAAATAGACAAATAAATAAATAAATAAACCTTCTTAAGCTCATCCTGGTAGGTGGGTAGACTCCAAAATGGTTATAATGTATACTGACTGATCCTGGTGGAGGATACTGGGGCAAAAAATAGCTGCTGGTTCCCTTTAAACCCCTTGAAATGAGTAAATATCACATTAAAATAGTTAAAAGAAGAAAAAATCAGTGGTAGAAATGGTGATAGGTGCATATTATATATTAAAAAAACAGAGAGTTAAGTTAAGTTTAATAATAATAGTTTTATTTCTATATAATATAGAGCATCCTTAATCCGGGCCTGGTAACAACAACACTTTTGCTGATGTCCATGTGAATTTAGTACATTACTTGATGAAGACAATGAAGAATTTCCCATGTGAAGTATACCTAGGCTCAGATTGGAGCCCACATAAAAGCTTCACAGACTTCAAGATGTAGACACATCTCTGAGAGAAGACTGCATGAATCAGGCCTGCATGGTTAAACTGCTTCAAAGAAACCACAACTGAGGGAGACCAAGAAGAAGAAGAGTAATGTTGAATGGACATTAGAGCAGTGTAAATCTGAAGAGTCCAAATTTTGGGGGGGGGTTGTAACTGCTGTATCTGCATGTGTGGTTCCCGCTGTGAAGAACAGGGTGTGATGGTGTGGGGTTGCTTTGCTGGTGACACTGTTAAAATTCAAAGCAAACCTAACCAACATGGCTACTGTACTCTTCTGCAGCAACATGCCATCTCACCTAGTTTGTGCTGAGCGGGACCATCATTTGTTTTTCAACAGAACAATGACCCAAAACACACCTCCGGGCCTCCACGTAACGGCTGCATCAGATGACCTGGCCCCCGCAATCATCCGACCTATACCCAGCTGAGATGGTTTGGGATGTGTTGGACTGTAGAGTGAAGGAAAGGCAGCCAACCAGTGCTCAGCACATATGGGAACTCCTTCAAGACTGTTGGAAAACCATTCCAGGTGACAACCTCATGACTGACGGAGAGAATGTCAGGTGTAGAAGCCAGAACGTGTACACAGCTCGAGTTGTTTATTTGTTTAGATCGGAAAATGTTCTCTGGATCACTATAATTTCCTGTAATTGGCACAGGTGGTTGTGTGGTTACACCTTATTTACCTGTTCACTGGGTGGCAGAGACAGACAGAGGTGGCGATTTTCGGTGTGTGTTTGTGTTTTTGTTGTCTACTTAAACTATTACATATATTTGGACGTGTGATGTGCATGTTGTTTAACAGAATAAAATCTAGTCCTTACAATAAATGTGTATGGAAACTTCAGCAGGCGCACAGATAGTGGAGGGGGTTCAGTGATTGATGGTGATGAGCTGTTGTCTTGCAGCCACAGCGCCACCTGCTGCACCACAGAGACAGCGACACCCTTCGAGTTTATCTTGCACGCTGCACTGCATTGGCCCTGAGCTCCGCCAATGAGTCAGCGAGCTGTAAAGCGGCATGCCAATAATCTGTTAGGATTATCACTTCATGATTTGTCTCTTTGAAAGGATCCAGCTCAGGTGAAACAGGCTGCATTCCTTTGCATCTTATTTTTTTTTAATACAGGGTTCATCGGTCTGCAAACAGATCATGGATCAGTTTCGTGGTTTATTTGCTAAATTGGATCAAAACAATGATGGATTAATATCGGTGGCGGAGCTCCATGATGAAATGAGGAAGCATGGGATCCTCTCAGCGGATGGCAAGGTCCAGGTAATATTCTCAATAACATTTTTATTCATTTTAACAGCATGCACCGCATGTGCCAAGCTCTTATTTCATTCATACAGTGAAGTCACCACAATCCTGCTCATCACAGCGTTTTTATGTCTCCCTCTTAGAATATCATTGATTCTTATGACAAAAACAAAGATGGCCTGCTGGACTATAAAGAGTTCCTCAGCTACATGACGGACAGAGAGAGGAAATGGAAAATTTACTTCCATGACCTTGATAAGAACAAGTGTGGTGAGTAGTCAGAGCCTCACACCTTGCAAAAGTACAACAGCCTTGTTGAACACATACTATGAACCCTGTATAATGATTTTAAATGTGTTTTTAAGCATCACACTTGCTGTTTTATTGAAACAACACACTGTTATGTAGATGATTAGTAGTCCTACCCGGGCATATTCTTCGTAAACTACAGAAATGTAAATTATTTCACAATAAAATGTATTTTCAAGGTCAGACAGGAAAAGGCAGGCATGCATAACAGTTGTTTATAGTACACAGGAGACAAATATAGCACATCAAACTGTGACCTTTGCACTCAGAGACAGTTGACACTTTCCAGAAAGCCTAGTCATCATTTTACACGTTGTACAGTATAAGTGGAAGAGCAGTGCCAATATCTGTTTGTAATTTTGTGCATTTCTTCTCTGATCAGGAGTGATTGACCAGGAGGACATCATATGTTTGTTTAAGGAGTTAGGAGTGGTCATATCAAAGCCGAATGCAAAAAAAATTATTCAAATGTAAGATTTTTTTTGCCCACTACCTCACGGATTCATTGTTGCACTTAGAAACAAACCTAAAGAGTTATAGCACAGCAGAAATGAACACACACACATACATTAGTGCTTTGGAAACAGGTTACATGTTATGAAGACGTTGGCATCACTTTACATTTACAGATACTGGGTTATCAGAGATTACTTGGAATTCTATGCAAGTAAGATAACAACAAGTCTTCAAGCCATCAGTTCACCAAGATAAAACCTGTGCCTTTCTGCATTATAAATGCTTATCACTGCTCTGCTGCAAATTAGTTACTTATCTTACTGTAGACACAGTTTAGTGTGATGACAAAATACACAGCTGGTCTGTGTATGTGATGAAAACAAGCCGACAAAGCACTGAGTGTTTGTTGTGGCTGTTGTTTTTTTTGTTTTTTTCCGGACATCAGGATGGATAAGGACAGTTCCATGACAGTGGACTGGGGTGAATTCCTGCACCATATCATCCTCAACCCCGTGGACAACATCGGGGAGCTGGTGTCCTCGTGGAAACACAATCTGGTAAGACGGTCTTTGGACGCTCGGCGAAGCAGAGGTGTTCACAAACTATGACACATCCACTTAAGCATGAGTAATAACACGATGATTTAACAAGAGGTTGCTCATTTTTATTTGTCTGTAGGTTTTTGATGTGGGTGAGAGTCGTGCAATGCCCATTGAGATCCCTGAAGGTTTTGGTGCATGGAGGACGTTCGTTCTTGCTGCAGGACTGGCTGATGCTGTATCCCGGAGTGTGACGGCACCCATCGACCGCCTTAAGACCCAATTTCAGGTCCGCTATCAGTCGCCTCACAACAAGAAGGTTCCTGGGTTTCTGTGGGGAGTTCATGTTCTTTCTAGGTACTCCAGCTTCCTCCCACAGTCCAAAGACATGCACTTAACAGGTTAATTGGTGACTCTAAATTGCCCGTAGGTGTGAATGTGAGTTTGAGGGGTTGTTTGTCTCTACGTGCCCTGTGATGAGCTGCCGACTTATCAATGGTGTACCCCACCTCTCGCCCAAAGTCAGCTGGGATAGGCTCCATCTCCACCGGAAGTCATCACAGAAAATGAGTGATGAATGATCCCAAACAAATGCTGAGAACATGTTACTACATCAGCCTATGAAAATATCATGATGAGTATTACTGGTGTGCTCTGTAGGTCCATGGATCCAAGGCCTTCTCACAGGGCTTTCAGGAGATGAAGGCAGGTGGTCTGCGCTCGATGTGGCAAGGCAACGCTGTCAACGTGCTAAAAGGAACACCACAGTCCACGCTACAGTGTCTCATCTACGCCCAGGTGAGGCATGCCCTCTATAGTGTGAATTATTGATGCACCAGTTTCATATTTCTAATTGACCAGCGCACTCAGAGCTTCTCTACTTTGTCCAGATGAAGGTGTACACCCAGAACAGAACACAGGAGACTCTGACGGTGCAGCAGCGTTTTGGCTTGGGTTGTGTGTCCGGTGCTGTTGCTCATGCTGCCTTCTACCCTTTAGAGGTATCAAAGATCAGTGGCAGGTCTGAGTGCTTTAACGTTTCTGCCTGTGGTTTGCCACAGAACATTATTAAGATATAGATTATTACTGTTTTGTTAGCATGTTATTGTCTGATTACTTTTTGTGCCTGACTGCCTGGGAAAATGTTTAACTTTAACTTAATTCAAGAGGTGAAAATGTGACATTTCCACGCCATTTTGCTCATTTCACGTACTGTCTTCATGTTGAGGAACTGTTAACTTTGTGATAACCACAAAGTTTCCTAACCGTGCTGAAAAACAATATATTTTTACACCATATCTGACCTGATGGCACATATTGGAAATGCAGTAATGAGGCCAACACCTCCTTTGTTTGCTGTAATCACTCAGTGGCATTATCTCATTTAAATTGTAAAACGCTGTATATGATCTCTCTCATCTTATCTCCCCTACAGGTGCTGAAGGTGAGGTTGAACCTGCAGCAAGCTGGAACCTACCACGGTGTCGTGGCATGCGCCCAATCTATTTACAGAAATGAGTCGCTGTCGTCCTTTTACAGAGGATTCAAGCCGAGCATCCTCTGCATGATCCCCTATGCGGGCGTGGAGTGTGCAGTTCATCAGGTGTGACAGAACAACACGCAGGAGATCAAACACATGTTCATGTGAAAGCTACTATCTTTAACTGTTTGCTTCTTATCGCAGTCAATCATGAACTGGGCAAAGAGTGATCCAGCCTACAACAGTGACTCCAAGCTGTTCTTCTTCAGTTTTGTGGCCTTCGCTTCTGGACAAATGACCAGTTATCCGCTGGCAGTGATCCGGACTCAGCAGCAAGCGCAAGGTAAACGCCTTTGTGACACATTTCAGCTTACCTGAAAAAAATCTGCAATCTCTTGTACTCATTTAAGCCATTTGTCTTGTTTTCCAGCTTTCAGCTCAGATTCACGTCCAGCTTCAGGGGTATTACAAGGACTTATAGGGATCTATGAAAGACGTGGAATTAGAGGATATTATAATGGAATGGGAGCCAGCTTTATTAGAGCTATTCCTTGTGCTCTGATAAACTACACTCTAACTAGAAAATTTGAAAATCTGTTTTCTTCAATGGAGTCTTGAATGTAGCAAAAGCGTTGTTTTTTTATCTGCCTTTTCTTCTGGGCTTTTCTCAGGAACACAAAGAAAACAAAAAGTGAACTTGTACTAACGTTAATTGAGCATTTTGGGCGGTAGAGAAAGACACGCAGTGGTCAGGACTCAGCCTTGATATGTGGTGCACTCTCTACCAGGTGAATGTGGGTGCACATCTGTAGCTTTTTAGAAAGCTTTAGTTACGTGAGTGGTTTACCACTAAACAAGAGCACGAGAGCGCGCCTCTCTAGGTGCTGATGCATGGTTGACTTGACATTTACAATGTGACCAGTTGCAATAAATGCCCACTTGAGAACGGGCTGTGTAAATGAGGACGTGTGTTAAAGTTTGAGCTACAATAAAGTTTTGTTTCATAACAATCTTCTTTTCCATTTATCATTAACGTATCAGGACTTTTTCTGTTTCTTTGTAATGAGGTGAACAAAATGTGTCAATTCAACGCTGTCATTAAATTTTAAAGGGTCACGATCCACAACAGTATGCATGTTGTACTTGGGCAAGATACTAAACTGGGAATGTGTATAATTATATCCAATAATATATCTTATGTTTGTTTTTATTGTCAAGTGTGTCACCAGGCAGAGGGTGAACATGTAAACGTTTTTTTTTTTAAACTCTATTTGTAGTTCTATTTCCTATTTCTATTAGAGATGTTATTTCTTTTATTTAATATATATTATTATATTTTATTTATTTTTATATAGTTTTCTTTAAACTCAGGATTATCTTATAGGTTAATTTTAATGTATGTTTACATGCTGCTACGGGAGCAATAAAGTATCCATCTATCTATCTACCTGTTAATAAAATGATGATCTATCTATCTATCTATCTATCTATCTATCTATCTATCTATCTATCTATCTATCTATCTATCTATCTATCTATCTAAAAAGACTACAAATATGGAACGAACAATGTTTTTTATCGCGAGATTACGCCTGCCCGCGAGATTCTCCGTCCACATCCCGGGAATGTAACCCGCCATCTTGTCGCGCCGCAGAGGAGAAGAGCAGCAGATATGGCTGACTACAGCAGCGTGGCTCCCCCGTCCTCTAACGCCGGCGGCGGCATGAACGACGCTTTTAAAGACGCTCTACAGCGAGCACGACAGGTAAGAAGACCACAAGTTTGTTTAGAGCGAAATAAAATAACCGGCCGGAGTCAGATTAAAGCGAGTTTGGCGACTTTCTGTCGTAACGTACGGCGGGCTAAGCTAAGATGACTAGCGGTTAGCTCGTTGACGCTACGCCACGACGCGACAAAAGCGAAACCAGATGTGAAAACAGAGGCGATCCTAGCTGGCTGTGCGGATTTAATCAGTTAAATACACGAGTTACCATCAAACATTAGTCGTGCGTGCTTTTAAAATGATCAATCGAGTAGCTGAAGTGTAAGTATTTGTCTTCCTTTGTTGGTCCGGATTTCCGGGGCAGAAGTGTTAGGCCTCGGCCAAAGCGTGCCAGGTCCGAACACTGCAAAACACCCAACACGGTAAGAAATACGTCTAATTTCTTGTTTTCTTTTTTTAAATTTGTGTTTCAGATAGCAGCGAAAATCGGTGGCGATGGCGTTGCGGCACCTCCGACAAATGAATTTGGCTACGGAGGCCAGAAAAGGCCCCTGGAGGACGCTGGTGGGTATTTTCCCATGCCTAACCTGAATATCGGTCAGTGACTCAAATCGATTCAATGCAAGTCTTAATAGTTAATGCTTGCCTCTGTGTTTTCTAGCAGCTACTAAGTTGTATTTTGCCTAGATGTGTACTTAACTCGACTAAATTAAACCCACAGAAAGTCTTAACACTCTGTACATGACTACTAACCACAGGAGAAGTTACTTTTCATGTTAATCCAACCATAGCCTATGCAGACTGTTAGTCATTGCATGTGTTTAGAGTCTATGGAGTCTAATGTTGCACTGTCTGTCCTCGCAGCTGTTTCAAATCACTGTCTGACAATTAAATTGTGTTAGTATCTGCAGAGAAAACCTGTTATCCCATGGTTTAGGTGTGTGTAAATGGGGGTTGTGGGTACTGTCTGCACAGGTTTAATTGTGAGGTACATATTTCACTGTATGTATATGTTTCCGGGTAATTAGGTGTACCTAATTACACTAATTTATCACAGTAATAAATTCTCCGTTTTAGAGATGAGCTGCTGTAGAGTGTCCAGTCTTTAGGACTGCCCTGGTTGTTTTGAATGGAGTGGACACACACAGGTGTGAAGTGCAGTGCAGAGTTACACACCAGCACAAACCTCAGCCTCCAGAAGGCGCACAAACATCTTTATACCATCGTTACATTCAAAGACTTTTTGAACTTTAATTTTTAAAGCGTATCTGACAATACTTGGGCAAAGAAACCTGCATAGCTGCCACACACACAGCCGAACAGTCACAAATTCAGGTACTGGTGTATGTAGTCATTTTCAGATCGAAGAACCCCGTTAGTGCTGTTTTTTAGAAGGTATAATGAGAGATACTTATGCTGGTTATTATGTCTGTTCTCACAGACCAACCGGAGACAAAGAAAGTGGCTACAAATGATGGTAAGTGAATATGTGGCTGTTATTTTTGATGCTTACCTACCTAGTGTAGCTGGAGCCATCACAAACGTCACGCCCCCTAATGTTTCATTTTGTGTTTTCTTCCAGCCTTTTCAGCGATGGGAGGAATGGGCGGCCCCCCAAGGTAAATGCGAGTTATATTAAAATACTTTTGTCTTTCACATTGAGTAAGTCTTTACAAAGCTCACCTTGATGTGTTTTTTTGTGTTATCAGGTCAATATCAGAGGAATTCAAGGTGCCAGATGGAATGGTTGGATTCAGTAAGTTTCCATTCAAGCACTTAAAGTCTCAGTTTGGTGTCGTTATCGAACATTCGGACGTGACGCTCATCCTGTTTTTCTCCCTTCTAGTTATCGGAAGAGGCGGTGAACAAATATCACGTCTGCAGCAGGAATCTGGATGTAAAATACAGATTGCACCTGGTAAGATCTGTTGTTATTGTGTGTGTATAGTTTTAGTGATTGTTGTATGGTTTGTATTAACTGCTCTTTCTCTGTTTTAGACAGTGGAGGAATGCCAGATAGGTCGGTGACATTAACAGGACCGCCAGAATCCATCCAGTAAGTTTCTGTTCAAGTGTCCCTCTGCAGTGAAAGCCTCAGCTGAAAAGCATGTGCATGTGTAGAAACAACAAACAGCTGTCAGATGTTTCATTTAAATCCCACTGGGAGGGTTGAGGCCAGGAATGCAGTGATTTGTAGTCTATGGTGAAGTATTTGTAAGCAGCATTCAGATTAGCTGCTTTAGCTCACAGTTAATGGTGAAATGTTTTAATCACATTAATCACAATTGGGCTTCGGGGTGTGATTAACGGTAATTTCCCCTCCCGTCAGGACTGCAAAGAGGCTACTAACAGAGATTGTCGAGAAGGGGCGTCCAGCTCCAGCGTTTAACCACAACGACGGCCCGGGAATGACTGTCCAGGAGATTATGGTCCCTGCCTCTAAAGCCGGACTTGTCATTGGGAAGGGAGGTGAAACCATCAAGAGCCTTCAGGTTAGTCTAGTCACTCTTTGAGCAGCAGGGCGACCCAGTGATTACAGGGCACACACTGATGGAGTGTTTCTGGTTCTCTTAACCTGCAGGAAAGAGCTGGAGTGAAGATGGTCATGATCCAAGACGGACCCCAAAACACAGGCGCAGACAAACCGCTCCGCATTTCAGGAGAGCCCTTCAAAGTTCAGGTGGGTCCTCGGCGACTGGTTCTGCTTTAATCTCTTAATGCCATTTCACGTGCCTCATTATTTATCTCCATGGAGACCGGTGGAGTAGTGCTCTAATTAGATGTGCTTTCTTTTCTCCCCAGCAAGCCAAAGAGATGGTTATGGAGCTGATCAGAGATCAGGGCTTCAGGGAGCAGAGGGGCGAGTATGGCTCACGAGTCGGTGGAGGAGGAGGTGGCGACAGTTTGGATGTAAGTACTCGTTAACAAGTTGTCTCATCTTATCGGGGCTCATCTGCAAGTATCTGATGATTAACTTTGGTCTCACCTTCCATCATTTAGGTTCCCGTCCCCCGGTTTGCAGTAGGAATTGTGATTGGCAGAAACGGAGAGATGATCAAGAAAATACAGAACGACACAGGAGTCAGGATTCAGTTTAAACCAGGTGAGTCATTAAGGCTGCTCGTTTATGAATGTGTACGGTCCGTGATGAAAACTCATGCACCACGCTGAGAAGCTGATGTATAACCCTAACCCTAATTTATCTGAGACCTGAACACGTACAAAGGAGCAACATGCTCGTTTAGATCCAAACAATGGTACTGAGCTCAGTCCCAGAATGTTTCAGAGGTCTCTAAACTCCACATTCTCCTTCCAGATGATGGCAGCACACCAGACAGGATAGCACAGATCATGGGCCCGCCTGACCAGGCTCAGCACGCAGCAGAGATTATATCCGACCTGCTGAGGAGCGTCCAGGCCGGCGGACCTCCAGGACACGGTGGCGGCAGAGGCCGTGGTCGCGGGCAGGGGAACTGGAACATGGGCCCCCCTGGTGGCCTGCAGGAGTTTACCTTCACTGTGCCAACCATGAAGACTGGCCTCATCATTGGGAAAGGCAAGAACAGAGCCACAGAGACGCCATTAAAGCTTCTGCATGGAATTGTTTGTGTCTGGTTTCACAACATTTGTTTCTGAACTCTTCAGGTGGTGAGACAATCAAGGGCATCAGCCAGCAGTCTGGAGCCAGGATCGAGCTACAGAGGAATCCTCCACCCAACGCCGACCCCAACATCAAGATGTTCACGGTTCGCGGCTCCCCTCAGCAGATCGACTACGCCAGGCAGCTGGTGGAGGAGAAGATCGGGGTGAGACACTCACAGACAGACACTGTTCAAGGCCGTACGGAGACACCCGTCTCTGTAGAAGCTCGTGTACTGACTGGGCTGTGCGTCATGTTTTCAGGGACCGGTCACTCCAATGGGCGGTCCACACGGCCCCCCTGGTCCACACGGAGGTCCAGGCCCACATGGTCCTCCTGGACCACCAGGACCCCCCGGGGCTCCCATGGGTCCATACAATCCTGGACCATACAACCAGGGACCTCCAGGACCGCAGTAAGTACAGAACAGTGTTTTGTCCACACATTTAAACTCTGACAAAAAGCAGACGAGCTGACAGTTATTGTCTCTCACCAGCGGCCCACCTGCGCCTTACCAGCCTCAGGGATGGGGCAACGGCTACCCACACTGGCAACAGGGCCAACCTGATCCAAGTGAGTACCTGCTATGATGTTTGGAGCTGTCAGTTAGAAGTCAGCAACCCACGTCACATTATATAAAGACCGCTACGTATAACGGTGTGTTTGTAGCCTCCATGTTGGCCTTTGTTTGGTAACAGAACCTCTTTGTGTCCAGATAAAGCAGCAGCCGATGCCAACGCAGCAGCGTGGGCCGCCTACTATGCTCAGTACAGCCAGCAGCCACAGGCGCCCATGACCCCGACAAGCGGCGCTCCCGGCACGACTCAAACCAACGGCCAAGGTAACTACGGCGTTTCTCACTTAGCAGAGCGTCTGTGCCTCTAGAAGAAGGAGCAGAAACAGCTTAGACGAGCGTAGAGCAGAGTAGCCACATAGCTTTACTTTGGTAGCGTCCCATGCTCACGTCTTCCTGGTGTCGCTAACAGGAGACGAGTTGGTTTGGTTTCACCTTTTTTTTTTAAAGAACGACTTTGCTTTTGCAGAGCACCTTTCTTTTTTTATATATAACCACAGGGACAGGGTAGTTTTCTTCCACCATCCCTAGGCTGACAGCTCGACCCAGGCAGGTGGGTAGGCAGGACAAACTGCTGAGAATGCTTCACTAATTACAAGTACCGTGTTTTTTTAACAGGTGACCCACAGGCTGCAGGTCAGAGTGGACAGGCAGATTACTCCAAGGCCTGGGAGGAATATTACAAGAAAATGGGTATACGAACGTAGCTTCAGTGTACACCTATTAACACAAGACAGTCTAAACAGCCACTGGGCATTCAATCGGCTTCTTTTCCAGGTCTGGGTATTTGTCAGTACTGCTGGCCTGCGGTGGGGCGTTTTCAGTGTGCCTCCACTTGGTTTGACATTTGACGCCTGTGCTGTTTAGACTGAAACACTTTTGACTGTCTACAGGACTGAGCTGTCGACACAGAAACCACCTTTCACGAGCTTAGAGTAGCTTATTGTCTAGCCTATCGTAGGGTTTTTATCAACACTGACGGCAGAGTTTTTGCCACGTGCCTTTGAACGTGTCACTGATACTGAATGTATGTAAAGTTAAAACGATGCAACACAGGATCAATGTTGTGAATTTGTTTGTGCTTTCACTCGGCGCTCGGACGCTTTGACACATTTTTCCCGTCTTCTTCTTCTTCTTGCAGGTCAACAGAATCAACAGCCTCAGGACTACACGAAAGCCTGGGAGGAGTATTACAAGAAACAAGGTTGGTACTCCTGAAAGCAGACCTCATGCCAAGACCACGCCCGACTCATCGAACACGTTATTCATCCTAATATCCACGGTGGCATCACGTTATTCTTCACAGCGCCGCCTCTCTGATAAATAACATCCATAAAATAGATGATACAGCGTTAGTGAGTCAGCGTTGTGTAACTCGTCGATGTGTTTGAATGTCGAGGGCGGCTGTGCTCCTCCAGCAGCCCTCCTGTAGTAGAGAGGCTGCGTTCCCAGCCGCCCAACAGAAAGGCAGAAGGTCTCTGACTTGCCATCCAGAGAAAATGATGCTGGGTTCGTTCACCTTCTCACAGCTGTTAAAACTCTCAGGATGTTGTATGCAAAGCTACTTCAAGGTTTCACCTGCACAGAAAAAGAGACTGCTTTTAGCTGGTTAATCATCCACACCGCGGTAAACGACTCCAATAACCTCGATGTTCTCTCTCTCGTTGAAGGTCAAGCGGCCCCTCAGGCCACCGCCACAGCAGCCACAGCCACTCAGCCCGGAGGCCAGCCAGACTACAGCGCTGCCTGGGCGGAGTACTACCGTCAGCAGGCCGCCTACTACGGCACGGCCAACCCTCAGACGATGGGCGCAGCGCCACAAGCCCCTCAGGTACACCCCCGCTAAGAATCTGCCCTCCACATCCACTGAATACTCAAATCTTATGTGCCATAACCCCGCTTGGTTCCTCAGGTTTACAGGGTTCCAGTGACCGCAGCAGCTTCACAAACTTTAACCAAAACCATTTCCTCCCTACACAGGGTTATAACTTTTTATTTTGGGAAGCTGAGTCTACTGTTTCCGCTGTTAACATGCAATGTATCTTCTATGTATTTTTTGCACAGGGCCAGTAATGTGAAGTGGACATAAAGTAAATGCTACATTGTCGAAACAAAATCCTTTGTTAAATGTTTGGATGCAGACGCCTTGATGAAGATCTTAAATTTCCTTGGTTTGAAAGTGTTTCACATAGATGGCAGATTTCCCGGCGAACACGTCCTCCTCCTTTTTTTCTTTTTTTTGTTTTTTTTCTTTGTGTTTTTCTTTTTCTTGTAAATGCTTTGTTTTTAGTGAGGTAATTATACATATGGTCATTCCAGCCCCTGTATCTACATTAAATGTGGTTAGAACTCATGTTTATTAAACTGTAGACATTACCATGTAAATCATCTCAGTTTTAAAAATGCTATTGCCTGTTGTGTTTTTGCAATAAAACAAACTGAAACCTCCTGTGTTGGTAAGTTGGGGTGGTTTTAAAACCAAAAGGGTTGGTGGGATGGATTTCTGTATGTTTTTTTTTTTATTTTTTATGGGGGGGGGGGGGGTTAAAAAACAGTTTAAAAATGCAGGCGTGTGTGGGGGGGGGGGTTAATTGTCCAAAAAGGTTGACTCAAAGTTTTGCTGTCCTGTCTCTCTCCAACTGTCTATAAGGCTCTTAGATACATTATGTGCGTGCATTGATCCTGAGTGGTTCAGACCAACAAGCATCCTTGTTGATGGACGTTATATTTTTTCTACCACACCTCTGTTTCATGACATTGCTCTGACTTTAGCCGTAGACGGATGTTTGTCATACGTCGTCAGGTTATCCATGTACTCTGATGCATTAACTGCGTTGCTGTGGCACTCCTTTTTTTAAGTAAATTTTTTGCTGACATTGTTGAGGTAGTATGCACTGTATTTATCCCAGACACTTCCTCCACAGGCAAGTTTAGAAATGCGGTAAGCAAGTATTTCTCTTAACCTGTTCCCCAGAAAACGTGGCTGCAAGAAAATGTTGCATATTTTTAGTGTTATATATAAATCTATTATATTTTTTGTGCTGTTCTTTTTCCAGGACAGTCAGGTAAATTTGCCACTGTATCGAGAAATGCATTGAAACGTTTGTCTTGCCCGTTTTTTTTGAAATTGCGAACTAACTCACATGTATAAATTTGTTGGTTTTTAAAAAGAAAAAATGTTTTTTTAATATAAAAAACATTGCAAACAATTGCTGTGCCCATTCTGTTAGTTGTTTATCCAATATAAGAACATAGATGTTGTAGGGCCGGGGGTGGCTAAGCAGTCTTCATCCATCAGTTGAGCCCTCCTATACTGTAAGTACAAAGAAAAACTGTCTGACCTTTGAGAGATACCCGCCTCTTATATTTTTGATGCTTTCTAAACTGCAATGGATGTAGTATTTTTGTCAAACATTGCCCTTTTCCCCATGTCTCTGGGTAAGTATGAAATGTTCTGAGGAGAGGAGTAGTACTTTAGACATGTTTCTGAGACGTATTGTGTGTGACAACATTCAGCCTGTTCACAGTATGTTGATTCTCTCTCACGTAGCTTGTTTGTGTAGGTAGTTGGATTTTCTGAACCGAGGGTTTGAATGTCAGCACTCTGTTACACTGTCGGTAGGAACTGTTTAAGGATGTCCATGTGGTTTCTCTCTTCTTTTTTTTTTTGCGATCTGAATTCCTGACCTGCTAAGTGCCATTGCCTAGTTGAGACTGTTATGTTGTTTTTTTACCAAAAAAATGCCATTTAATTGCAACACATTGCTTAGAAAACAAACTCCTACTGCATAAATCCAGCATAGCATGCTTAGGTTTCTGCTGTTACTTTAATGTCCTATATGAGCATGTGGAATGCTAGTAGTGGAAGTGCTTCTGACTAGTCCAGTGTTGATTTATGACATTTTCTGAATGAGCACTGTTGTTGAAAGGCTGTTAACGTTTTTTAAGACTTGCAAAGAAAAGAACAAAGCGAATCTTTTTTTGACTGTTCACTGATGGCAAACAGTGCAATATATCTGATCTTTGCAGTGTCGTCCCAGACCTTGCACCTTAGGTTCTGCTGCAATAACACAGGTAAGCGAAACCTAAGGAAACCCAAGTGTTTTTGTCCAGTGACATGACCAATATATTTACCTGCAAAACAAATGCTTACCTGTGTCTTTAACATGCCTCAATGCATTCATGCCTAGTCGTAAACGAAATGTCCAGGATCTCTTTGAGTATGAACAGACCTTATTAAGATCTTTCATGAATGAACTGCATGATTTTTGAGCTGTATGACTTGTCACATGAAGAAGTTTGACTTTACCCAGAACACAGTTGTTGCATAGGCTCACTGAGGAAATGTTGTCATTGTCGTATGTGCTTTTTAAATATTTGATAATAGCCTTGTTTTTTTTGCATCCCGGTAAGTCTGAGAGTGACTGTGTATCGATGCTGTTAGACTTTGACACTGGTACATTAAACTGCATGCCATGCAAACCTGTTGTCAGAAGTTAGCAATGTGCTGAGTCGCTAGGTCAAAAAAACGGTGAAATACATGATTTTTATTTTTTTTTAAATAATATTTCTCTGTCGTGGTGTGAATCTGCCCTCAAGTGCAGTGCAAATCTACTATTGAAACGCTGCTGCCTTCACTTCTCGCTCACAGTGTTGGAGGACGCTGCAAGCTTAGGTCATAGAATCAGGCCGTGTCGTAGTTTGTCCCCAAAAGGAGGAATCCTTTGAGTCAATCCCACTGATGAACGTAGACCGTTCAAGAGCTCCAGTGATAAGGTAAAAAAAAAAAAAAAACAGCAACGCATTGAAATTCTGTGATTGTTGGTCAGATACATGTTTTCCAGCTCGGCTAGACTGTCTTTTTTTAATAACCATGATGCCATAGTGTATTTAGAGTTGTCTGGTTTCATCAATGATCTGTAGTGTCTGTAGCAATGTGCTTTAGAAAGTTGGATGAGGACAGGAACTAACTTAATTTCAATTACATGTGCACTTTCATTGGCAGTAAATTTTGGGGTTATGAGTTTAAAAATCACTTTTCTCTGTAGTTTTAAATTGTCACATATTGTTTTTTGAGGCTGTTCACTCTGTACATGTGAGACGCTCAGTGTTTCGACACAGTTCGTGGGGGTGTAGAAGACAAAACAAGGAGAGCATGCCTTAGAGGTAAAAAAGAAAAGGTTTCATGTGCTGTGTACATTATCGAATTTACTGTTTTTGTTTTTTGATCAACTGTTCTGACTTTTGAAATGTTGCCATGTTCATTAATAAAGTTGTAACAAATAAACTGGGCTAATTCACCGAGTTTCACTAAATTCAAACAAACGGGAGGCAGTCAAACACATTTCAAGTCTTTATTTTGATTTACACACAAGGTGAACTCAAATGGAAAACATGTCCCCCCCGTGTGTCAGAATCCAAAAATGCCTTAAAACAGTACACCCATGGATGTGTACATTGAAATCATTTCCTCATTTTATAACCACCCTGAAAAGATCCGGTCCTAATGTGACAGAACAAAACCCTCAAGAAGTCCCCAGTCTGTTTAAAATTTAAAAAATTAAGTTACAGTTTGGCTATAAAATAACTAGAGGCCACTGTGACGTGTTTAAACTGCTCGGTTTACAGCAGAGGTGTCAAACTGTTCCAACCAAGAGCGCACAGTTTGACCAGTCAACTCTCTGAAGACTGAGATCAGTTGATTCAATGAGTCAAGTCTGGTGTGCTGCTGCCTGGTTGGAAAGAGAACCTGCAGCCACACCGGCGCTGTGTGGAAGCTTCGGGCCTCTTTCACGGTGTTTCTACAGGAACCCAGAACAGACCACCACTACATGAAACTAAAATTCTACACACTGGACCTTTTTAAGCTGTGTTCAAGCACAATGTCCACATTTATGAACCCGGAGCCACTCAGTTTGACATTTGTTGCAACTCAAAACAGTCGTAGCCTCTGGATGGACTTTAACAAAGAGAGGACTGAGGATTTAGTTCCATCACTTGCATTGAAATTAAGGATTTCAAGGCATGACCTGGAAAAAAATGTGAACCTGACCTTTTAAGAGAGTCAGACTTATCATTCGTAGAACATGTTACAGTATGTTTGGATTAACTTCCTCCTGCAGTATCTCCACTGCTCTACGCTTTAATGTTGTGCATGTTCTGTACACGGCAGTGGCTGATCAGCAGAGCAGACTAATGCATATTACAGTATTTTTCAGACTGACATCCAGCGAGGAGCAGCAAGGCTTGAGTATGTGCGTTCAGAGTAAGGCTTCTTGCGCGTTTGCCCGTCATGACTGGCACGAGTCAGCAGCTGCAGGGTTACTCGACAGCGGTGTGTAATCTTTTATTTCCTGCGGCTGATGCCGGGATTAAAGAGCCTCTGGGCTGCATGTGCTGGGCTTGGTTTAAATATTGCGTATTTCTCCGGGCAACATGCTCGTAACAAAAACACATCGACAGTTTTGCATTGCTGATGTTCAGGAAGTGGAAATGCATCTAATCTCTATTGCACAACGTTGGTATTCATACTACTGCACGGTTTGAAGCTCATCACCAGGCCACAGGTAAAACTACAACTTCTAAAAAATAAACCCTGCATCAGTTAGCTGTATAGTAAAATAAACGCTTTAAAATACATTTTCTTCTTCACACAAATTGCTCTTGACAGCAATAAATATGCATTCATTTACACAGTGGAATATCGACTAAGTTTAAATTACAAATATTATTGCTATGATGTTTTTAAACTAACGTGCAGCGTCATGGCACAGTGGAGAGGGGATGATCAAGTGTGAAGGCAGACAGCTGGTACAGTCGATAGATCCTCGGATACACGGCGATGAGAGCACGAGGCATGACGTGAGATGTGTTTAACATTCTTGAATGAGCGTTTCGTTGAACCAGTTTTGCCCCCCACGCGATGGGTCAAAGTGAAGTCGTCTCAGACCTGCCTACAGAGTTTTCTTTGGTCCGACTCACCCTAAAATAAAAGCTGAGGTTTTTGCGTGCCTCACTGCACTCGCGCCTCCAGCAGGGCGCTCGGCACGAGCTGCACCGGTGGAGGATTGCAGCTGTTGACGTGCCGCAGGGAGTCTGCTCCCAGGTAGGCCAGCAACAGTTCAGAGCGGCGGTGCAGGAGGTGGAGCATGTCCTCGGCTAGACTCTCCACAGAGGAGTAACGCACTTTGTCCAGGTCAAAGATGTCCTTTAGGAAGTGCAGGACCTGATCCTGGAGAGAAAGAAGAAGACTTTATTTAGAAGAGTTTTCTGGCAGTCATCTTGTCAGTATCATGTTATATTCATGGTTTGAGACGGACCTTGAAGAAGCAGCAGAAGTCTTGCAGGGAGCTCTTGGGCCCGAGGAAGCCCCAGGCCAGAACGGGGCTGATCTGTTCACACACAGAGTAGAAGTGGGCGATGAAGCCATCAGACACCTGAAAGACACAGCAGAGGTTGTCAGACAACAAAATAAGGACAATGCTGTGGCAGTTATCCGAGTTCATCCCATTGTAGTTGTTCAGAAACATTTTGAAGCAATTGTACCTTCATGTGTTGTCTCTTCTGCTTCATCACTGACCAACAGCTAGATGCCACCGCCTGTGAAATAAATCCAGATTGATCGTCGATGAAAAACCGAAACTTCTGAAAGAATCATCACAACTACAAAGTGACGTCTACAGTGTGTATGCTGGAAGGTTTCTGTATCATTGTGAAACTATAGTTAAATGCTTCCTCACCGTCTCCTTGAAGGAGCTGTTGAGCCAGCGGTTGTTGATCACGTTCTGGATGGAGATCGGTGGATTCTCCAGGTCCTCAAATGAGTCCATCAGGATGAAATCCAGCACAATATCATAGAAGTTCAAGTGTTTCACCTGGTGAGGACGAGTACAAGTTACATTATTTAAAAAATGAAGAAGAGACAGGAGAAGACAGACACTTAATAAAAGATGTTTCATTATCTTTACCCCTCGTGTTGCCAGCTCCACCTCTGTGTTTTCCCAGTGCTCGGTGTGCTCCAGGAAGGAAATCATCTCCTCAAACTCTTCCTCAAATCTCTTTGGGCTCTATAAAAAAAATAAATGTTGAGAAGGGAAGCACTCATTGAAGCTTATTATTCAGTAGTTGTGGCATCAGACTTACCTTCTGTGCTTTGACAATAATGGAGGACAGGATTTTCTTTCCTGTGTCGGCCAGAAACATCCTGGTTGTTCTCTCGCACAAAATGAGCTGGAGAACAAAAATAGGAGACTTTATTTTTAAAATGCAGGGACAGTAATGAGATGAACAGTTCCCACCGTGATCATCTGTGACATTAACCCAGTGGTAGCAAAATCTCCTGAACTTAGGATCTCATTCCTGCATTAAATATCAGTTGCGTATAAATAATGCATCATGCTTGTGTCAAACAACTTTTAAAATGTTTTCTGATGTATTTAAAAAGGTTATACTCTACCTGACATGCCTGCCGCACACAGTGTAACTTGGCCAGAAAATCTACGTCCCCAAAACACTCCAGCATCTCGGTCCTGATGATGAAGATCAGATTAAAATGTAGTCAGGCTATGAGAAAAAGTCCTTCCTGGCAACATAAAATGTGTTTGGAAGTCGTGGAGACCTCCACACAGCTCGGTTCAGTAATGTAAGACTGATTTCACGTGTGTTACACTAATTAGTGTAATTACCGCAGCACCCTGCATGAGATCTTGCCATCCTCGGCCATCTGCAGCGCCTCCTCGTAGAACGGGTGATGACCCAGAGCCAAGACACTCCTCAGCTCTCTGTGCTCCGACAGCTGAAGCAGAGAGACAACAAGGTAGAATGATGATGCACGCGATACTGGAGCCAGTTCTCAAGTCCCATCGCGAAACGTATAAATGAGTTTTACTTGGTTTAACTTTCCTGTGAGTGTTTGTTTTGAAATATTTTTTCCTGATGTCTTATGAGACGCAGCCCAACATCTTGCTGCAGCACCAATCAGACGCTCAGACTGCTCAAACCTCCACAGTCAGCCCGAAAGCTCTCCGAACCTGAGACTATCCAGGTGGATTCATGGACCAGGCTGTGATACTCCACATGTTGTGTTCTGGCTTTGTTTATTTCAGGTACCCAGCTTCTGATCCTGTGTGAATGTGGCCTAACACATGGTCTCTAATAAAGAGACGTAACTGACGTAATGTTTAAGACAACAGAAACAAAGAAGAGCTGCCTGTGAAGTTAATCTCCTCTCTAATCAGTGTGACAGATGCTGAACATCGCCGATCAATATTTGTTAAACAGATACAAGATACAAGAACCGCTCCACGCTGTCGTGGTGTGTGAAAGCTATAGTGACACAGAGCAACGGCGAGCTGTATGTCGTATACTGAAGAATGTTGAAGGTCTATTTATAGTGACTGACTCAGAATGAGTGACCTAGTTTGGGTCCTAGTCTGTGCATGTTGAACAGATTACCTCCATTTAAAAAGCTTCTATGAATTCAAAAAGAAGTTATTTAACTGTAGTTAAAGTTTAACAGCTATTAACATCAAGCGACGTCCTGGTAGAGACAAACGGCACCTTTAGTTTTCAGAAGGTGGGAGGGGGGGGGGGGTCAATGCTTTTATCTGAATATTTTAAGGAACTAAACTTCAACTAATTTATTTTTGTTCCTAATGACCTAATGAGTAAAGCAGATAAGCAGAGTACTGGTAAACACCGGGTGGT
This sequence comes from Nibea coibor, assembly GCA_023373845.1. Taxonomy (NCBI): domain Eukaryota; kingdom Metazoa; phylum Chordata; class Actinopteri; family Sciaenidae; genus Nibea; species Nibea coibor. Next base: position 6,568,286 of record CM041725.1, read on the forward strand.
GAACTCGCAGGCAGATCAGAGTTATTTGAATCAAACTCCTGCTGTGACCTGGTAAATTCTGCATCTTGGGGCAGTGTACATGGGCCCGTGTTGTTTCCAGCATGGCGGTGAGCGCCTCTCTCACCTCAGCAGCAGACACGAATGAGTCGGTGGAGGCGATGCTGACGCTGTCCCTCAAACAGGCGTCGTCCAGCTCCTCTCTGGCCAAAAGGTCAGCCATTTTATCTGCGATGGGGAGTAATTCCAACATGGTAAATAATGCTGTGTCATACTGGTGCGCACACATTACATGATGTGTTTAATGAGTGACTCACCCTGGCTGTTGTGGGACGAGGGGTCTGACATGCACAGCACTCCCTCAAACTCCTCCTGGAGGCTGTAAGCTCTTTGCAGCAGAGACTTCAGCCTGTGGATGAACTCTGCGCTGATGACGTCCTGAACATGAAGACATTCATACCTCAATAATTCAAGTGAAACGACCTTTAGAGTTTGAAAAGGGCCAGCTGAAGGACTGGATCATTAATCAGCTTTCTAAAAGGGGGATTACACAAGGCCGAGCAGCGGACTGGACGCGTGTTTGGGTGCCAGAGCGTGATCATTTGACCTGCACTAATATAAAACCCTTCCAACCAGGTCAGAGAGTCAGAGAGATGGCTGTTATACAATCCAGACTCTGTGACACTGGTGGGCGGGTGTGGATTGGGTACTTTTGCGTACTCAAGTCTGTAATTCTACTTTACAGAACATTATGTAGTCTATCATCATAATTTGATACCATTCAAATGACAGCTAAACATTTGATCATTTGTCACAGGAGGTGGAAGCACCGTGAAGTGCTGCTCGCTTCCTTTATGCACCCGTCTTAACCGACTGGCCCCAACTGGTTAATCTAAAAATCGGCAAACACGTGGATCATCAACGGACTGAATGAAGCCTGAGTGTAACAGCACCCAACTGTCAGTTAAAGCAGCCACTCTGTTAATTCTGCATAACTTTAAGCCTTAATATCATTTGAACAGGTGAGTTCTATAAAAAATAATTTTTAATCTTTAACACCAGTAGTTTTACTTGGAGAGTAATATTTCAGTTGTGTAACAGTACAACAGTGGGTTGTGCTGTACGTGACCTGTAGTGCAGTGTTTGTGGGAAGTCTATTCCTCTGTAACGTCCTCTGGTATAAAGGAGAGAGTACTCAAAACAAGAGTACAGAAAATGCTGGCAGGGCTTGAATCGATACACCAGCTCTTTGGTCCCCGGCTGAGGTACATGCTGTCCAAACATTTTATTTATTTATTTACTTACAAGTTAAACTTGCCAGGAGGCATTTTATAAGAAAAGACAGTGTCCAAACATAGAAGCACTGTCTGGCTACCTCACTTCACTTCTCTCCCGACTGAAGCAGGCATTACACCCACTTTCTTTAAGTGTGTTTCTGTGTGTTCACCTCCATGCTCTGCTCAGCGATGGCGTCTCCAGCTCCAGTTTTGACCGACGCGCAGCTGGCGTCGTCCTCGCCCTGCCTGCTCCTGAATGTCAACGCTTCCTCCCACCGCCTGAGAGCCTCCTCAAATAAATCCATACCTACAAGCAGCAAACAACAACAACAAAAAAAAGTTATTTCCACACATTTCTTAGGCGGTGCATTCACTTTCTAACAGTGAGGTGTGAATGTTTCTTTACCCATTAGATACAGGTTCTCTGGCGTGGTGACAGGTAAGTCGACCACACTGCAGATATCAGCTTCGCCGGCTCGGTCCCAACAGGTGGATTCATTTGCGCAGGTGCTGCTGCTGGATGAGTTCATGCTTTTGACCTGCGAGGACAGCAGCAGGCGAACACAGTTCATTTTCAAGTAGAGGAAGCAGCAACTCACCAGAAACACAAAGCAGGCTATCATGTTGAGCTAACTTTAACTAATTTTTTTTTTTGTATATAGCTATTATTCTTCTTTGTCCCATTCCATTATGTTTCTGTTTTTCAATATTTTAAATAAAATATCCATCATCATCACAATGCCCCTGACATTAAATCTATGCCTTTGTCTCACCGATGCCAGGCTGAGCAGAGACCCGGACAGTTTTCTGTAGTCTCCTGTGGTGACAACCAGACCAGAGCCATTCTTGGAGTTGAGGGAGAGAGTGATGTTTTGGCTGGTGTTATCTGGGGAAAATAAAGATGAGAGATAATGTTTAAGACACAGATCGGAACACAGCGATCACGCCGCATGAGCGTGTAGCAGGTATACACGTGTTAACCGCGCCAGTTCAGAGTATGAGTAACTTTTCCTGGGAATCTTGTTGTAGTTGCCATTTTGTTTGATTTGCTTCCATCTAGTTTTAATGATTGACTATCGGTGCAGAGAACGCTGGTTTGTAAAAATTGTTTCCAGCTCTCTCTCTTTTTTTTTTTTTACAAACTCCTACACAGATTGCTCACAAGAGAGAGTCTACGGGGACCAACGTTTGAGAAAAAGCAACAAACATGCATCTCAAAATGTTATTGAGGCAGCGGGCCACTGGCACTTTGGTCTTCTCATCATTTATTGGCATGCACCTGCTGTACTGTACATGTTAATACTTTAATTCACGCGTAATCGCCACATGGTCCGCATTCTAGCATTAGCAAGAGTTTAGCAAATCAGATGATGAATCATGATCCATTATCACGTGTTGGATGAACTGATGTGCACATAGAGAGAAACAGAGGTGGCTTTGCAAATATACTCTCCTGTCAAAGAAATCATCAGTCTTAATTGAATCAGTTTTGTTAAAAACATTTAATTGCGTTGGCAAACTGCTCACTTGACTCTGTTTAATCCGACATTTCTGTTCATTTCTAATCCAAGGCAAATCTTCCTAAGAAAGATTAAATGAGTTAAAGCATTTATCTGCAACCTGCTGGTTACAGTTCAAGGTAATGCAGGAGCAGCCTAACAGGTCAGTCTGATTACATCATCGTCAGACAACATGGAGATCAGAGGGCGGTGAGGCGTTTTACCGTTCTCTGCCGAGGCCGGGGAGAAAAACTCAAAGCCAGCCTGTTCCCACTGAGGGGAGAGAGCCTTCTTCCTGCCCTTCCTCCTCTGGAAGCGGCGCGCAAGGAAGAGGAGCGAGACGGCACCGAAGGCGGTGGCTGCCACCAGCTTCTTGGTGCCTGTGCTGACACTCACCTGGAGGACAGGGAGAGGGAGAAAGAGGTTCAAGTTAAAGTGTTTGCCTGCAGCAGGTCCAGAGCTGAAGAAGCCACCGCCTGGATGAGGGATGAAACTTTTCTCAAAGAAAGATGACTGACAACCTCCAGACTTCCTGAGCAACAGTTTGATTTCTTTGTAGCTTCATATGTTGTTATTAAATCATCTAATTTCATTTGCTGTGATTATTCTAGAGGTCACAATGATCATTTTGGTCTCTGATGAATGAAATGGCTAGTATGTGGACTATAACGTAATTACACATGAATACAGCTGGGCACACTGAATCAGTGAGAGTCTCAGCTTTACAGCCATACCCAGTTTGTGCAACTCAAATACTTTGAGGGACCCCTGTATGCAGAAATATTCAAATGCACTGCATGCAACAAACTGCATGGGATTAGCATAAAGTGGGCATGTCTGTAAGAGTCTCACGGGTACCCATAGGTATTTTCAATATCTCAAAATACACTGGACTGAGAACCAGCTAGCAGCCTGTCATTTCGATTTGAAGGAATCCATTTCAGATAGCGTGCTTTGCCGCCTCTGTCTATAGATAGAAACACTGGATGACGACGGAGATTAGCCACACAGACACCGCTGCTGCACATTCCCTACAACTGAAGATTACATAAACACCATGACGACAGCCGTAATATTGACTCTTTCTTTTTTGAAAAGCCAAATGGTTAAATGGTGCTACAGGCCTGCAGCGTTTCCGTGCTGTTTCTGATCCTGCTACACATGTCAGACTACCAGACACTGATATTAGATCTGCTACGTGACTCGGGCCACACAGGCTCCTCATGCTCGACTCGTAAACAGTGTAACATGAGAAAATATTGGTGAGTATCCAGCAGGACAAGATGGAGAGGCAGAGATACATAAACAACAAACATTCAAGTATTCATTATTCTTATAATCAGCTGTTTTTTGTACACTTGCAAAAAAAATAAACGGACAGTTGTTTCCATTTGGAAAGAACGGCCTGAGGCGTTTGCACTCGCCTACGTAAGCCTTTACACCTTCTCAGTAGCTACAAACTCAGCTGCTGGTCAGTATCGATCAGTCACATAAAGCCTTTACCTGAACTGCTCACACAGGAAGTACAGAAGTACTGTATTTATATATACAAAGAGAAGCAACCACAGGCTCTCCTAACCGGCTTAAAGGGAACACTGTGAGTGGAAATTCAATCAGATCCGACCTTCAGAAGAACTCGCTCTGCCACACGCAGATGCATTTCTGATCACACTGTCGTTAATAAAGCATGAGATAGAAAAAAGAAACTCAACGTGTGACCGAACTGGTTAAAAAGAAAGCAAACAGCGTTAGACTCAAACGGACTTGCAGGTCTGGGTCGCTTCGATTAACAACTTTAATTCCTGTTGTACCGGCATGCACACGAGGAAGCAACAGATGACCACAGCCGTGAGGAGTTACACTTTCTCTACCCCTAACAACCAAAAACTAACTAATCGCTAAAGATTTGTGAGGGTGTGTAAACTTGTCTTTCCATCCTTTCATTCACAATTCACTGGATAGTTACAGCTATGATCCACGTCTGGATACTGTGTGAGACTTTGGCTTTGAGTTCATGTTTTGCATTGCGGTGCCAACTGACACAAATGAGCTAAAACACTCAGTTAATCATGCAAATGTTTTTGGAAGAGTCCCAAAAAAATAAACAAAATACTAAAAGTAATACTTAAACAAATACTAGTATGTTAAGTCCCAGTCTGTCTTTCTACTTTTTTAGAGAAAGTTAACAGATACTTGCTTAAAATATAATTAATAGCTAGTAAGAAAACCCTCCACACCCTCCAAACACACCCTCACCTGTGCCAGGGAGCTGTACACGGACAGCGGTAGGTCAACCATCCGCAGGGCAGCGGCCTTGACAGACAGCTGGGAGCTTGTGAGGGTCTCATGTGTCATTGTGATGGTCTATCCATGACTTGGCAACTCGCATGTCTTCATCACCATCGGGCTGGAGCTGCAGAGTGAGTGACATGCAAGTATTTAACCTTGGCGGCTCAGGAGGGGATATGATGAGGATATTACATAAATCCTCTCTGACATACAGTGCGTGCATGCAGCAATGCTCGTCTAATCTATCTATCTTGTTAAAATACTTGCTGATTACATTCATTTCCCGTGAAAACCATCATAAAAGAACTCACAGAGAAATAATTTATACGAGGCATTCACTGATCTTCAGGATTATCAGCACACCCAGTAAAGGTATGAGAACATTTCAAGAGACTGTTTGAGTAGATAAGAAACTGGAGGCTCTACCTTTACGCAAACAAAATGTTGCTTTGTCCAAACACGTTTAATCACTACAGGACGACATCTTCTAAGCCGCTGTATATCCACAACATGACGGGACAACTTGCAGCATCAACAGTTGCAACAGTTAAGTTTGCACAACACTCATAGATGATTATTTCGTTTGATCCCTGAGAAAATCTTGAACATTTTTCTCAGAGATTTTGGTGTCAAAAACTGAATGATTTGGAGTTTGCATTTTGTAAACACATATATTGTATCACGTCTCGGGGGATAGCTTGCACAGGAATGTGTGGACAAAACACTGATACATTAGTGACAAACATAAGAAGAGTGAAGATTATATGGGGAATAATTTGCCCTTTCCTGGCTGTTTCTATTAACCAGAGGTGCCAGAGCCTTCTCTGTATCTGCCCCCCCCCATGAGACTCTCTCCCCAACACACATACGTGACTGTATCGACTTACCCACCTTCAAATGACGAACATAAACACACTTTTAAAACTGCTTTTAATGTTTAGCTCAGTCTAATGTTGGCTGATGTTTTGATATTTTTTGTCTCTGAGTATCTAGAAAAGCTCTTTTAAATAAAATATATTATTAATATTATTATTATTAAACCACCTACAATCCAGTAAATGGAGTTATGTTGTGCATTGTGCACTGACACTAATGTTAAAACCTTTCCCTACTGTACATTTACTCAATTTTGGTAAACTTATGACTACATTTCTTACCTATTCTCTACATGATATTAATATATTATATTATATGTCACTCTGTATATTTGTATATCACTCTATTCTACTTTAATGTATCATATATATATATTTATATTATATTAAATGTTGTTTTAGTGCTTAGCCTTGTGTGAAGCACTCTACTACAAAGTTATGGCTTTCATTCATTAGCACAGCACCAAACTCATCTTCCAATAAATCAAACGTGTCATTCAGGAGTTTCAGAAGACGCCGACATGAATAAAAGCAGAACCTCAGCTGTGAATCAGTGTGTTGGGTTAATCATATTAGCACATGGACACAAAGTGACACCCGCCAACTGTTATCGGCCTGGCTGAGCGGCTAATCGCTAACTTATGAGGCTAATAACGGCTAGCAGCGTTAGCCACATTTCTTAGCTCAAATTAAACAGTCTGACAAATAAACTCGTCAGGTTCGCTGACTGGCTTCTAACTCACCGTGACGAGCTGACGGCACAGAAGATATCACCGGTACTTTTTGGTGTTTCGTCCGCAGGCTCCGGTGCCGGTGTCTTCAGCCGGTCGTCTGCTTGACCTCAGCGGCCGCCGAGTGAAGGACTTCAGCGGCAGCACGAGGCCAAGCCAGCGTGACTTTCAAAATAAGAGCACGCTCTCCGTCAATCTCTGTGGAGTTTTCGCGCCCCCGCTCGGGTTTTCTCATGTATTGCAATGAAAGCTTTTATAACATCAGAATATATTCATTTATAGCTAACAAGAGACATCTACTTACATGTTGTCCTATTTATTCAAAATAAATAAATAAAATATTTCCACTATGAAGTACTCTAAAAGTACTAAAAGTGCTCATAAATTAAAGTAGAAAACAAATCTAAGATACTACTAGAAAAATAAAAATATGATAAACAGAATAGGTTTTATATACACTGTGTACACATTTCGGCTATATGGATAATAAATAAGTCAATATATGAGATACAAATTCCATCTTAAAATTCTGACTTAAAAAGAAATAAAGATTCTGACTTATTATCATTTTCACTTTTTAAAACGTCAACATTTCAACTTATTATCTAATATCTATACTATCTATATTCTATCACACATTAAAAATAAACGTATTATTATCATTTACTTATCTCATGTTCTTGACTTGATATAATTCTGATTTAAAACACCAACAGCAACATTTTGACATTTGACTTATTATCTCTTTGACTTAATACAGTTATACTTAGGATTTCAAATTTTCACATTTTTTATTTTATTTTTTATTTTTTATTTTATCATTAAAAAAACATTTTCATAATCAAAGTCTGAGGGTAAGTTTCGCAAAATGCACATAAGATGGCGCTTGGGATGGGTTTACTGCGTGTTGCTCTTGTGTGTTTTCATCACCAGGTGACTCTCTTTTCACTTGCAGCGCACTTACCGTTAATTTAGGAAGTAGCCATCTTACAGAGGCAATTACACTATTTCATATCAGCCACCTTGCTATACAGTACATATCTACCATTATTATTATTATTATTATTATTATTATTATTATTATTATTATTGTTGTTGTTGTTGTTGTTGTTGTTTATTTGATATTTACATTTCCATTCCAGTTACTACCACATGCAATATTATTTATATCATGGCCACTTCACCTTTAGTACTCGTTTTGCACATCTGTACACTTGTTTGTTTTTTGTCTGTTGTACAGGCTGAAGGACTCTTCTGTCTGTTCGTTGTGTTTGCCCCTTTTTATTTGACTTCTTTAGTGTATATTACACATTTTCTGCTGCTGTTACAAGTGAATTTCCCCCGTTGGGGGGATAAATAAATATATAATAATCTAATCTAACCAAATCTGTAAGCTGATTAACTGTTGCCAATATTGGTAATTGTAATAATACACAGACGTGGGTTTGTTTGGAGTATAAAAGCAGTGAATGTGCAGAGTGGATGTGATGTTTACAGTAGGACGGGGAGGGCTCGTGCGATTTTTTTTAAACCGGAAAGGGGCGGAGACAGCAGTAACGTTAGCAACCACGCTGAGGGACAGGAGCGGTTATCGTTAACGTGAAGGATTGCCCTTTGAAATATGTCTGTAAATACTCGCTGAATCCGTGTCTCACGCGTCGAGCGCATCTGGATCTACCCGAGAAAACGTCGTGTGTTTCCATCGCGCAGGTAAGCATCGAGGACAGCGCTGTGTGTTGGACGTTAGCTGGCTGCTGAGCTCGGTCGGCGATCATGTAATACAGGAACCTTTAGCTAGCATGCTAAGATGGTTATCAGCGGCAAACCGTCTCAGTCCAAACAACAACATATGCGGCTAAACCTTCCCACGGCTCGCCTTTTCACGCTGTTATAAGTGCTACAGCTTGGTTGCAAAGCGCAAAAATATATACTTTGTTTTATTTATTTATTTTTTTAACAACAGTGAATAGCTAACAGGCTAATGCTAACGGTTAGCCTGTGACGCCGCTGTCAACGCCCCGCCTGGGTTTGACAGCTCAATTTGAAGCAGTGGACAAGGCCAAAGCCTCACACACATATGTAACACACGCTGTCTTTATCCACGGCTGGCTGAATTGACCACGTACTACCGCTGGAAGACTGGAAAATAAGTCGGTAGCTAATATTAATGAAATAATAATAGTAATAATAAATGAAAATGCCGCACTCCTTAGCTATCTAACATTAGCTGCGAGGTTACGTTTCTCGGCTGGCTGCTGTTGCTCCTTTTTGTGGACGGTCTCTCCGTTTAAACTCTGCTTTTATAGCACCCAGTTGTGCTAGTTTGTGCGCTGTTATTTCACTGTAGGGTAACACTGAAGCCGGTAACATCGGTTTCATGTGCGCCGCCTGCTTTGCTTTGGGTCAACGCCCCACCCTGACTGTACTGTACCACCTCTTTGTGCTGATTTAAACCCCCCTGGATCATAATTATGGTGGCTGCGATGACAGGGACAGGGTGAGGATGGTTTGTGAGGGTGAAGGAGTCAGGATGGATGTTTTCTTCGTCACAAATGAATGTGTAATCTTCGGATGCTCGATTTTCCTGGTGTGTAGTAACAGTGACTGCAGCCCGGTTGGATTTGTTGATTTGACTTTTTGAACCCAAAGGTCAGGGCTGCTGTAGGAGCCTGTGACACAAATACAGCCGTAGATGACCTTGTTCCTTATCGGTTTGTTTGGATTCACTTCATGTGTTGTAAATAAAGAAGCTCCATGTTATTAAGTTAACTCATAGATGGCATTGATTTGATGAGGAAGCAGGAAAAGGCTGAGCATGAACTTGACTGGGGATCAGCTTCCTCCTGTCTTCATGCTAATCTCCCATTTGACCGGTTGTTAGGTACACACGGTGCCTTTGCGTCACTTTATCAACCACAGATATATAAAAATGATGCTTATGTTAATTGTGCACCCTCGGCCTGAAGGTGGCAGGTATATGTTTTCTTTTTAAACCGTGTTGGTGTGGTTTTAAATGTGCTGATTCACGTGCAGCGCAGTCGAGAGCGGTGGGCTGGGCTCTGCTGACACCATACCATTGACACTTGAACACTCCTCGAAAGGCTGAATGTCATTGTGCAACCTCTGTCTAACAAGGCCCTCGCTATGTAGCCTCGCCACGGGCTAAGTGGTCACACGTTCAGGGATGTGGTGTGTGTTGTGCGTGACGGACACAACAGCATCGCAAATGTTAACTCTGAAGCGGATTATTATGACTGTGTTATTACACATTTAGACAGCAGATGCAGTGAAATATTAACAGCTCCTGAAATGAATTTGACCATTGTTATATTTTATTGTTCTGTGTATGCAGCAGAGTGAAGACTTTCACTTTCCTCACATTTGAACCTGTTCATTCACAAATGCACATGCTCCTCCGAGGCCACAGTTCAGACAAAACCATTGTCCAGACTGTGCCTGTGTAATTTGTCTCCGCACTCTGCTCCTTGTTCAAATACAAAACTCTTGATGGACAGGCCTCATGTCCCTCATGTCCCCCTAAGGGCTATCCGAGGCAGTTTGTTTGTGAGCTTGTGTCAGTGTGTCGAGGAGATGAGACTCAAGAAGGCTGATAAGAGAAATCCCCAGCGGTTTCCTGTCATCCCACCCTACGGGGCTGCACGTCTTCCTCTTTCTCCCCAATCTTCCTCTTTTCACACATGCTGGGAAAATAAAGACACAGCAGTGCAGTGAGTCCGTCATGAGGGTGTAAAATAATTTATGACAGGAGCACATTTGTACTGTGTCGTCCCAAATTAAACTAAAAATCTTCCAGCACCCAGTAATCCGACACAAGGTGTGTTTTCTCACACATTGTCGCTACGTTACGCTACGTTGTCCACCAAACACCGGGGTTCAGCTGGGGTACACGTAATTGTATTTTTAAACGGCAGAAGTGTACCGAGCGGTTTGAAAGGGTGTATTGTGCTTTTATAGGATACTGTGATGCAGAGACGGGCTTTTGTGGACGCAAAGGGACAATACTGCTTTTCTTTCCTGTATATAAAAGTATAAAACAGACTGTATTGATTGTTTATAACTTAACTTATGACATTATAACTTGCATATGATGTTTCCATGCACAACTAACTTCATCTCAATCCACCAAAATTTAAATGTAATCAGGATACTTTAGCGCATGTAAACACGCTCCCTACGTTTCTTCTTCACGCCTGTGATGTTGGCTCCTTGAGTCTCTGTGACCTCTGCAGCTACAGGCCCTACACTGCTGCTTTGAGCGCCGGTGGTGATTATGTACATGACCCACGACTGCGCATGTCTCCGAGCCGGGCATCCGTTTATATCTTGTTGTCATGGCGAATTGAATAAAAGCATCAGAGTTGCCACAAAGGTAAACACGCCTTATAGACTGAGCTCTGGCGATTAGTAGAAATGAATCATTCGGGCAGCGTTCGCAGAGGTTTTGTTCAGACTCGCTCGTCTTAACAGTCTCCGCTTTTATTTCGCATCGTCAGCACTAAAATCATTTATGGCGATGGCATTCAAATACCGCTTGTTCCACTTGAGTTGTCGACAGCCGTGGCGTGATGTGCCGCTTGGCGTGTCACCGGTCGATGATAAGTGGAATTTGTCAGTCATGCAGGCATGGAAAAACTTATGTTGTGTGGCGCTTACTCAGGTTACGTTCAGCCTGACTCTTTTACTTGTCCTCTGTTCTTTGGATCTATCTCCTATTACTCTATCACGTGTCGGACCGTGGTCGATAAACACTTTCAAAACAAGAAGTCCTGCATTGTTTTATAAATAGGAACGCAAAAAGGAGTCACCTGACTTAAAATGCGAGCTGTGTTCTGAATGTTTCGCCCTCTCATCTCTTTCTCTCTCGCAGACCTGTGGGTGAAATATGCCGCCGGCGTCCAGCTGTGACTGCCCCCACCTGGACTGCGTAGGGGAGATCACCAAGGAGGAACTCATTCAGAAATCCCATGTGAGTGACTCTCCATCATCGTGTGCTCGTTCACTCTTCAGTTTATAAAGTCTGAAATTTAATTTTGAAGTCTTGAATATTTCTATACTTCTATAGTCTGTAACTTGGTTATAAACTGTTTTTGTATCTAATTGCCTACTGGGAGCTTTTAGACATCTATAAATTATAAATATATTGTCTATATTATAAATTATAGAAGTGTGATCCCTGTGGTGGTGGTTTGTGCACACAGAAAGTAATATTTTTTTAACATAGTTTCAGTCAGAGCCATTAGACATGCAAACACTGTCACGAGTGCAGTCAGTGTCAATTTTAGCAAAAACTATCGATTTATGTTGCTGATCGCAGTCCAGCTTGTGTTAGTTTGATTCATTATGTCCATCATCCTTTTATACTTTTTCTACATGCAATTAAAAGTCCTCAAAGTCTTTAACTTGGTGCACTCTGCTGTTAATAGTGTTCAAAGTTTGCTCTTGAACTTTGCTCTCGTCTCGCTGATTTTCATTTTCAAACACATCTTCAGGGCCAGTGCCAAGACTGTAAAGTCGGAGGACCAAATTTGTGGGCGTGTCTGGAGGTAAGAGAGTGATGAAAATGAAATATTTGAAAGTTTGTCACCAGAAACATGTGATTTCTGTTTTTTTAAACACCCCGGTGTCCTCTGTTTGTTTTTTTTTGTCTGTCCAGAATGGCTGCGCGTACGTCGGCTGTGGAGAATCTCACACTGACCACAGCACCGTGCACTCACAGGTAAGAGACTTCAGACTTTACTGATGCCTGACAGCGGGGAAATATTAATTAATGCATAGAAATGAAAAGCGAGAAGGAAGGGGTGTGACTAAAATGGAGGACGTTTTGATGTTGAATTGAAAAAAAAATGCAGCCAAAAAGAGGAGTCTGTAGAGAAGAGAAGACGGGACGGGGCAGGACAGAAATACCACATCAGGAGTCCCAGGAGCAATGACTTGGACTAAAACTGCCTCCGGCATTACTTTTATTTTTAAAACATTTTTCTCTCCGCGATTTAAGAGCCGGCACGTGGATCTTTTAGCTTTTAAAGTGCAAGAATTGATAAATAACATCAACCCAGCTCTGTCTGCCTGCACTTCCACATTCAGTGCGATTTCAGCAGCGGATCATCCATTATTAATTGCCATTCCTCTGGGAAGTGGGGGAGATTCAGTAGTACTGTCAGCTCCATGGTTACTGTATCTGCCCCTCCTGGCTGCTCTGAATCTTTACTCAGCCTCTGCTGTTCCCAGTGTTGACTAAGGCTTTTTTTTTCCTTCGAGCACGCCAAGGCCAAGTGGGGTTAGAAGGCGAGAAGGAGGAATAAGGAAGGCAAACATGTAATTTTCTCTGCCTATTAGTCCGCATAGCTGCTCAAACCATTGTCCAGAAAAGGGCCCGTTCAAGTGCAAAGCTCTTCAGAAGCAGAATCCTCCACTCAGATGATTTTTGATGCAGAGCCGGCGAAAGAAATGTAATATTAGCTGACTGTAAATGATATCAGCAGTGGATTTTATATCCATCCGCTCATCCAGGACATTTCTCTGTGCAGCACATCAGCCTCATTTTTTTTTTTTTTTTTTTTTTAGCGGAAACATCTTTCAATCTCGTAAGAAAGAAGGTCATACTTAATTAGCGCTTTGGAAACCCAGAGGGGGTGGAAACATTTTAATCTCTCGACCGTGCAATGAGAAAATCTGCTGTTGGATCGGTCTAGTAGTAAACTACACTGCAAGTGAATGTGAGTGACGGTTTCAAAGGGGTTGAGGTAGGAATTGCAGTTGGATCAGCTAAATTCAGAAGTTGAAGCTCCACTTTTTGTAACCAAATGAGACACGTAATTAGTATTTACATGGAGATCACATTTCAAACATCATTATGCAGCAGAAAGGAAGTAGATTCAACTTTTGGGAATCCTTCTTCACGTTGCAGATGAATGACTGGAAGGTTACCGCAGCCTCACAGTTTTCTTCATCAGTCCCTGAGCACTTCTTTGTGAGTTTGTGCATAATGCTGCTGATAGAATCCCCCTGAGAGGAATAATAATAGTTTCTTATTTCTTATTTATTTCAGTCAGTAATGTCTCGAGTGCTGAGGGCTGGAGACGAGAATGTTTTGTAGGACAGAACCAGACGTGGCATGCGTCTTAACCAGAAAATCACGCTGTGGAGCAGACATTGAGGATAAACCCACGCTACGACACCATAAATGTTTTGTAGTGTTGATTTTGGAAGTATTTGTGAGTGTAATATGAGCAGCTGACACGCTCAGACAGGTTGTGTAGAAGAAGCTGTCTGGATTTGTGTTTGAATACAACGTTTTTAACATATTGGCAGACCAGAAGTGACCGAATTTCACAAATTATCCCTATAAAAGCTACAAGTTAATTGAAATACGACACATTACGCAGGCTGGTAGAAACATCCTCTAAGCCCTATAAATCCAGCTTGTTATTAATGCCCTACCTGGCAAACTTTCCTTCATACATTATTTAAGCTCGGGAGTTTCATGGCCGTGCTCAGTCTGGTGTGTCCCCTCTGCCAGCTCCTCTCTGCCCGGCCTGTGCGAAGGCTAATGCAGCCCTGATGAATAATGCAGGGTCGGCTGGTCGGCTGCTGCTCACGTTCAGTCTCCCGTCGACCTGCCAGTCTGCCGGTGTTCGTCAGAGCAGTAGTGGGTCAGCAGATCTCGGCCGTGTTTCCAAAAAAAAAAAAAAAATCTGTCCTTCTGCAACCCTCACTCTGCCTCTACCTGAACCTGCAACCTGAGACGTTCAGCTCAAAACAGCATCGTGAAAACAAAATATTTTTTAGATGTTGTCTTAATATTTCAGAGGTTAGGGAGGTCGGTTTTGTTTACTTGCAAGAAATCTCAGAAAAGAGGGAAGTAACGAGTGCTTGTGTTGAACGTCAGCTTCTTGGGAATAAACTTTTTGAGTGATTTCTCAAACACCAGTTCCAAAACTAATGTAGTTCCAGCTCCTCGGTTGTCACTACAGCCTTTATACCTCGTTTACATGATTGTAGCAAGCAATTGTGGCATAGAGGCAAGAGTTAAAACAAGGCAGAGTAGACTGCACTCTGTAGTCTGTTGTTGTTGGTGGTGCTGTCATTTGATTGCCTTGTCTTGTTAGTTTTGTGTATATTTTCTACTAAATGAATATTGCCAATGACATTGTATGACAGAAGTTTAATTTTGTCAGTGACATGCAGCAGACCAGATGCCTTCATTGTTTTGCATTGTTACAGCTGTGTTGCATGTTAGATTGGGCTTACTGTACGTGTAGTGCAAACTCACGTGATTGCACAAGGATTTGTGGGCATCCATCAATGTTGTAAATCTTCTTCTTCTTCTTCTGCAACAGTATGGCGCATTAGTGCCGGGTGTGTTTCTTCTTCTCCTTCTTGCTATTCGAATAGGCTGATTCATCTAATAACATGTTGAGTTTATGTTATTGTTTGTGTTCATATTTTATTTTTAAAGAGAACAAACCATAATTTGACGGCCCCCCTGCAGTAACTCTGAGCACCCTCCTGTGTTATTAACAGGGCTGCTAATGTATCTGATGATGGTATAATGTTTTACACTTTGCTCAGGTAAACTGTACCTGAAGTTTAGTTTGTGCACCATAGGTTAGGCAGGCCTACAGTAGCTGCCCGCAGACACACCTCCACATGTTATCTAAAAGAAAAACAAACTGTGTGTGCAGGAGACGCGGCACAACCTCACGGTGAACCTGACCACACTTCGAGTGTGGTGCTACGCCTGCGGCAAGGAGGTTTTCCTGGAGCGTAAACTAGGTCCTCACTCGCCCCACACCAACAGCAAACCCCTCCCGTCCCCACAGAGCGCTGCTCAGGTAAGAGCCAGCTTCCCCTCTGTTTGTCATCATGTTTGTTTGCAGCTTCACAGCTATGCTATCTGGAGTCACGAGGGTTTATTATCGAACAACATCAGTTAAATGAAGTTTTGTTATCTGCACCGACAGGTTAATATTGCATGTTTACTGCATAATTGCTTAGTTACGTAACTATGTGCTCTCCTGCAACACCAGCAGAGCTTTACAATAACAACTTCCACCAGTTTGTCCCAAGCGACAGCCGAACTGTCAAATTGTATGTGGTTATTCATTTACGAGATAAGAGTTTTATGATGAGGTCTGTGTGCGCGCTGTGCTCTTGTTCCAGGATAACAGCAGGGCCCCCGGGAGCCCAACCTCTCTGAGAGTGCCCCCTAATGGTGGCTGTGAAGACCTGGACATGGAAACAGAAGAGGAGGATGACCTGCGTGCCAGAGGTCAGCTTACCACAACATGAATTTCATCTCTCACTAGAGACACTGTTTGTTTCTGCTGTGTTAACACAAAGCTAGTAGTTCTCAGCTACAAGGTCAACAAACAAAGAAACAAATGTTGGAAATGAAGGCCACTCGAATGCAGAACTGTCTGATCTACAGTTTAAGTGCTGCAGTAGACACATTTCTTGCCCCGATTATCATGTTAATAATTAAAATAATATACTTCTGAAGTCAGTGAGGTGACTAAAATTTAATTACATTCGATCAGCTCTTAATCCAAGTATGATAAAATTAAAAAATTAACATTGCACGGATGATTTGAGGTTCAGTCTGACGCACAGGAACTCCGTAATCAGCAGTCGGTTTACTTCAAAGCACAGTTTATGATTTGAATTAATAAAGGAGGAAATTACAAGAGAAGCGTTCATGCCAAGATCGCTGATTGATGTGTTGCCTCTCTCAAGTCTTCGGTTTAAATGTACTTCAAGACGGTAGCCAATGAAACAAACTTGCCCTGTTTCTATGGATGCAGACACCACAAAAACTACCACACACACACACACACACACACACACACACACAGAGTCCCTAAGCAGGACTACAGGTCACTCCTGTGTACCTCAGTGAGTTGAGTTGAACACTAGCACTTCAGTGCTGAGTGTTTCAGTCCTGCTGGAGCCACCAATGCAAATAATTTCTTCACTCAGTGCTGCGAGACGCGCACAGGCCCGTCTCCAAATGGCATATGTTATGTTAAACCTCATGTGGTGCAGCTCAGGCATTGGCACCAGTCGCCGCCTTGGTTATTTTTGTCACAAGATCATATGATCGGGAGGCGGGGTAAACGGGCTCTGTAAGACTAACGTCCTCCGCAGAGTAAGGTGGTCACATGAGATGATGATTTAGAAATTGTGAGGGGCGCCTCCCCCAGAGAGGTGAAGGATGGGTGGGGCACGACATGGGGTGCCCGGGAGACGGATGTGACAGATGCATGCTGGGGTGGTAGTTTTGATGATTTTGCTCGCTTATAAACACGAATGCAGTTAAGCTTCTTTATCCTGATTACCACACTTTGCAGAGGAATAACTCATGATATGATATTAATACTCGGTGTGAGTTATCAT
The DNA here is from genome assembly GCA_023373845.1 of Nibea coibor. Classification (NCBI taxonomy): domain Eukaryota; kingdom Metazoa; phylum Chordata; class Actinopteri; family Sciaenidae; genus Nibea; species Nibea coibor. Next base: position 6,585,370 of record CM041725.1, read on the forward strand.
TATCTCTGATGTCCATGAAAACACATCATAACGGCTGCTTGGAAGTTATAGAAAAAAGCTTGTATAACTCTCCTATTAACTCTAACTAATGGTGCCACTTCCTCTACATGTAAACACACATAGGCAAAAAAAAAATGTAGCTGATTATAACTCGCTGAATTTGTGTCACTGTTATACTTTCTGTTTCTGTACAGGTTGACTCAGTGTATAAGATGAACAGATCCACTGCTTTAGTCAGAAACATAACATTTGAGTCTGTTTGCTACAGTAACTGATTTAAGACACACCAGGTAGCCACTTTTTCTGCTCCTGCTTTAAAAGTGGAATGAGTCTTCTGAGCGATGTCGAGGCTTTCTGGCCACCATCAAAACTTACGAGCATTTGACGAGTGACTTGTTTTAATTTCCCCTGTGTGTTCTGACTCCCTCAGGCCTGACGGGACTGAAGAACATAGGCAACACCTGCTACATGAACGCTGCCCTCCAGGCCCTGTCCAACTGGTGAGACCACCGTTAACCCGCCTTCTGTCCCCGCATCTATCTGTCCAACCCTGCATCGCTGACGTCGCCTACGTGCCCTTCGCCGTTTCTCCGTGTCACTTTCCATACGCGACTCCCGCCTCGAACGCGCTTGTTTTCAGTAACGAATCGCTCTTCTATTCACTTCCTGCCTGGTTCTTGTGAGAAAGTACCATAGCCCTGCTCTTTGGGGAGAGTGATGACTGGAATTGCTGCAGTGCAGCATTCGAGACGGCAGAAATGGCCCTTTGTAGTTCCCTGTAGGGTCTTCTGTTACAAATGAACTCTTTCCCCATCTCTTCTGCCCCTTCTCCTCTGCTTTACCTTTTCCTTTTTCCACCGTGCGTCTCCCTTTACTGTTTTTTCTCCCTGTCTGCTGCATTTTTTTTTATTGTTGATTGAATTGCCAATCCCTCTGGTTCATTCTTTACGACTGGATTGTCGGTTTTTGTCACTTAAATTAGGGCTGCGCTGCAGAAGCTGAGGCTGTGTTATTACTTACTTTGTACCTCTTACTTTTTATTTTATTTTTCATGGAGCGGTAAAACACTGCAGAGGGCTCTCCCTCCTTTGTAACGCTGCTCTGTTAAAACAAAAAAAAAAAATTAAACTGATGATGCCTAGACTGGATACAAGTCAAAATGGGGAGAAAAAGATGTGGGTCAAAATTTGCAATCTAAATCACATTCCCAGAAAATGAGGAGGGGGGGGGGTGGACTTAGTCACGCAGCTGCAGAAGGAGGGACCTTTTCTGAAAACTTTGCTTTGATGTCTGTTTGTACGAGCGCCGCTTCTTTGAGTTACTGTCGGGTCATTATTCAGTTTAAAGGACTTTTCTCGCGCCAAGGGAAGAGAACACTCCATGCCTTATTCATTCTGCAGTTTGTCTCCTTTCTTGAGAAATTCCTGTCCGCTCTGTATCCATCAAATAAGATCCCCTCAGCTGTTTCTCTATTTCAGCTATTTCCTTTCAGCTGCGTGTCGAGTTTTCAGTACCTCTGAGAATGTGCGATATTACTCTACGGATGAATTATGACTTTAATAAAAGAAAATGAATCAGAAAAAAATACGAGCAGAAGACAGAATTATGTAGAAATGCAGAACTTAAACCTCTCTGGATTTCCTTTCCTGTCATTTTCTGCTTTGTTTGAACTTTCTAAATGTAATAGCAAAAACATACTAACCCGAAGATGATTTGCAGACCTTAAACAGTCATCTGCAAACATAATATATTATAACATTACGCTATCTTGTACTTCTCTGAATTATATCTGCTTTGCTTGGATTCAGAATTGTATGCAGGCTTTTTGCAAGTCACCCACCACATTTCCAGCTGTTTGGTAAAAGGAATAAATCTGTTGAATCTGTTAAAGGCCAGATATTTAGTTTGGTGCCCACATATGATATATTTATCCCTCTTTCCACTGCAGCCCACCCTTGACACAGTTCTTTCTTGAATGTGGCGGCATGGTGAGGACGGACAAGAAGCCCGCGCTCTGCAAAAGCTACCAGAAACTGGTGTCAGACCTGTGGCACAAGAACAGGTGGGTGGGTGGGTGTCTGTCACATTCTTCCGTTGTTGTTCGGATCACTTTCCCACGAGCCACCGGTGATTTCATAATCCAGTTGTCACCTTCATTATTTTTCCATGTTTAGAATATGGCAGCACATTCCTGTCACAGCTCGTCTTGATTTCAACCACGAGGCTTGATTGTGATGTTGTGTATTATTATAACGCATGTTAAGCAGGCTCTGTTTTGTCACTTTGCAGACCCTCCTACGTGGTTCCAACCAACTTGTTCCAGGGGATCAAAGCCATAAACCCCATGTTTAGAGGATACTCTCAGCAGGTGGGTCATTGCAGATGGTGAAATGAATGTGCATGTGCTCGTATTTATTGCATAAATAAAACATGGAGACACTCCTCACACGGTTATTGCTTTTATCTCTGTGTTTTGCAAATGAGTAAATATGAATATAAAACATTTATTAAGGACTGAACTGATTATACAGTTAGTGGAATATTTTCATGCTTGTAGTGGTGTGTGGGTGTCGCAAAATGTGCCCAAAGATGTGTGGGTAATGCATTGTTTTTCTCTTTATAATAAATGGCTGTGTTATAATGTAATGGACCAAGCACACAACATAAACGTGTCTGTCAGTAAATTTTCCTCCAGGAATGATTGTGTGCTGAGCTGTGATTATTATGGGTCTGATGCCCGGACTATAAAGTTATTCCAGACGTTACACAGTCTCTCCATTTTCTCTTCCACTCCATATCCCACCATGTTCATTCCTCTACAGAAATTACGTTAGCTCCATCTCAAATCACTCAGCCAGATAAACTTTGCAATTACTAGCACCTGACTTCCATTCACACACAGATGCACATGTTAAACCTTAAGTTAAATTGCTTGATTTGATTCCAGGCGGTGCTTGAAAGAAAAGATTTACATGTTGCAGATACAAAGGATGTTTTGCCGAAGCACGTCAGCGCCTCTGTATAAGTCTGAATGGTGAATTGATACAAAAAAATAGGCCCGTTTCCTCTTGGCTTGCCAGTGTTTGTTCAGAGGAGTTAGCTGAGGAATAGTCATTTGTCACGCCACGCTGGGCTGCACAGCCTTGGAATTAGCATTGCTATGAATGAAGTTAACATTCCAGGTCCTGGGAGAGGAGAGTTCATTTGGCTGGAGAGGGAGATTGGATGTCTGAGGCTCATTAAGTTTGATTGGGCATTCATGAGCATTTGGTTTCGGATTTTGCGATGCAGAATTGTGATAAACAAGGAGGTGAAGTGGTTGTTTTTGGTAAATTGGAAAAAATTGCTTTGGGAAAGGTTCGCTGTGTCTGTCAAGCTCGATTATATTTAGGAAGAATCAGTGCTGCGTTACGTTTTAATGTTCTTTTCAGGGAGAGCAAATTAACTACTTTCACACAAGTGCGGTGACCAAAATAGCTGCAAAGAAACTTACATTTTCTGAGCTAGAACTAATTTGCTGCCATAGCTAACATTTCTTGTGATCATCCTCACTCTGCCTCCAGGACTCCCAGGAGTTTCTGCGCTGCTTGATGGATCAACTCCACGAGGAGCTAAAAGAGCAGTTGCCCGAGCCCTACGACCAGTCCAACGGCATCACTGTGGACGACAGCCGCGAGGAGGACAACCACAGTCAGTCAGACAATGACTTCCAGTCATGCGAGTCCTGTGGCAGCAGCGAGCGGGCCGACAATGAGGTGCAGGGTGGGAACGCGCTGATAGACGACACCAACGAGGCCGAGATGCTGATTCCCGAACAAGACGAGATCCAGGCCAACAGAGAGTGGCAGAAGGAGAAGAACATGATTAATGACTTTTACCGCTCCGGAGTTAATGGTGTTATGGGTGGAAGCACTGGAGTAGACATGGACAAAGATGTTGACACCACCACTGAAAGCACGCCTATTATCAGCAGTCAGGGAGCCATCAAGGTTCAAGGAAGAACATCAGGTAATTATGGAGTAGAGAAGCATGTCATGTTTCATTTTGATCAGATTTATGGCACTGAATCTCTTAACATTTGGGCTGCAGATTCCTTCCCAGACATCCAAATGTCCAACAACACAAGACCACAGAGTCCAGTCCCGATGGAGGGCCACATTCCCAAAATGTCCAGCAGCCCGCCCAAAGCTGCCTCAGGCTGGCCGAGCCTGAACCCCGCACACAAGAAAGGTAGTCCGAGGCAGTTATATCCAGAGTCAAAGCTATCCCGTGTCTGTCTTTGCTGACATACCGTAAAGCACTGCTCTCACATTTCTCTCTCTATCTGCCTTGCCACAGCGGTGACCACATTCTCCCCGCCAAAGAACAAGCGTCAGAAGAAATACCGCAGTGTCATCTCGGATGTATTCGACGGGACCATTGTCAGCTCAGTTCAGTGCCTCACCTGTGATCGGGTTAGTGTGGATATCTGCAGTGTCTTTTGAGATGGGATTGCAGAGAGGGTGAAGACAGTAACAGTGGAGCACTAGAGGACAAAACTTTGTGTCACAAGTTATTTCGAGGTCCTAAAAATGTGTGAGTGTTACAGGAAATGTCTACTTTTGTGCTTAGCTCTGGTGTTCCTGTCCACCAGTGCTTCTCAAACCGGGCGTGGCGGACTCCACTGGAGAGGCATAGAGCCACTGGAGTATAATATGGTTAATATGGAGTGATACTAAGTTGAATGACTTGACATAAAGTTTTTATTCCTGCTGACCTTTATTTCACTATAATTCAACGTGGATTCTTTTTTATTTATAATTAATGTATGCCATGTCACGTGTTGATATTTGCGCTGTAATGATGAGAGAGATATCCTCCTGCCAAGCTACAAAACCATTTGAATTGTGACCAAAGATTAAGCTTTACTGTCTGTGTTATGTTGCCTTCAGGTGTCTGTGACCTTGGAGAACTTCCAGGATATCTCGTTGCCCATCCCAGGGAAGGAAGACCTGGCCAAGCTCCACTCATCCACCCACCAGACCTCTCTGGTTAAAGCCGGCTCCTGTGGGGAAGCTTACGCAGCGCAGGGCTGGATTGCATTTGTCATGGAATACATCAAGAGGTGTGTGTTTAAATAATATGTGCGCTGTAGTATTTATATGCACAGCAAGCGTTAGCGCTGCGCACTTTGCCCTTTTTGTTTGTAACTGGCTCTGTGTGTTTCTATTCTTAGTTGGTTCTGGGGTCCGGTGGTTACGCTACAGGATTGTCTTGCAGCTTTCTTCGCCAGAGATGAACTAAAGGGTGAGTAAGTGGGTGTAAATGTGTTCCTTCAGCGCAGACGTTAAGATTGATGTCTTAATAACAGAGTGTTTGTTGTTTTCTAGGAGACAACATGTACAGCTGTGAAAAATGCAAGAAGTGAGTAACTAATTCTGACTCTGTTGATCTGGACTACTCATTTATTTTAAACGCACAAAAACAGATACAAATATGTCTGGAACTATAATGACTGCCCTTCTTTTTCTTTTTTTCCTTTTTAGATTACGAAACGGAGTCAAATTTTGTAAAATGCAAAGCTTGCCAGAGGTATACAGACAACTCCAGTACTTCATGTCATGGAGACACCAAAATCTTTTTGTCCTAATGGCTTCACACACCGCATTTCTAAAATAAAACGTCTATGTGCTTTCCTCCAGATCCTGTGTATCCACTTGAAACGCTTCAGGCACGAACTGATGTTCTCCACCAAGATAAGCACCCACGTCTCCTTCCCGCTTGAGGGCCTGGACCTGCAGCCTTTCCTGGCCAAAGACAGCTCCGCCCAGACCTCCAACTATGACCTGCTGTCAGTCATCTGTCACCACGGCACTGCCAGCAGTGAGTGGGCAGATCTGCCTTCAGTTGGCGCACACCAGTGTCCTGCATTCATTAGCTTGTCGGAAAAGAAATTTCACAACGTACTTGTTAGATTCATGAGTGCTGCTCTAACGCATTCCCCTGTCTGATCCCAGGTGGCCACTACATAGCGTACTGCAGGAATGATGTGAACAATCTGTGGTATGAATTTGATGACCAAAGTGTCACCGAGGTGTCTGAATCCTGTGTCCAGAATGCTGAAGCTTACGTGCTCTTCTATAAGTAAGCCAACACGCAGAACTTCAATGAATATACACAGTTGTAAACAAGAGCCCATTCATCTTTGTGACATTTTAAGATTCAGTGCGCTGCTTTGATATTCATAACGTACATGCTACTTTTGATTACGCCGCGGCGGCAGTGATTAATCCGTGCTCTGTTCCTGTCACAGAAAGAGCAACGAGGATGCACTGAAAGAACGTAGGAGGGTGTCGGGTTTATTCAACATGATGGAGCCCAGCCTTCTGCAGTTCTACATCTCCCGCCAGTGGCTAAACAAGTTCAAGACCTTCGCAGAGCCGGGGCCCATTTCCAACGACGACTTCCTGTGTTCACATGGAGGTGCGTGCGACCGTGTCAGCGTCATACAGAAAGCACTCGGAGGTCAACGCGTCCCTTAACAGGAACCCCTTTTCTTGCTTTGCGCACAAGCATTGTGCTCTACCGTCTCTTCACACGGCTTTTGCTTTCATCCTAGCTGTGGATTTTAGACTCTGACAAAGCAGAGTATTCCCATCACAACATAGCACACTTCAAAAGGGGGTTTTACTTCGCTTTGTGCAGACGATCTGTCTTTTCTCAGAGAGGGAAGGATTCGAAAAGGGTCTGTGCCAATCAAGCTCCTTTCTTTTCAGCCCTCTATTCAGGGAGAGCTGGAAATTGTGGAATTGGAAATTAAAGCAGGAAAGAATGAACATGAATGTTCCCTTTCTGTAAATAAGCAGCTACAGGTTGTTTCCTCCTCCTTTGGGGCCACTAGCACATAATAACTGGCTAGTCAGGTACATACAGTGAAGCGAGGAAGATAATATTAGTGCCGTAAATCTGTGGCTGTGTTGCAGCACCAGCAGCATCAAATCTGAAAGTCTCTTTAAGTTTCATAGCCACCGTAGTTTCTCCGACTGGCTTGGAAGGCGAGTGGTATTCAGTTAGTTTCAATCCACAGCTCCACTGCTATATACCACTAGACCCTACACACTGGGGCTTTTAAATGCTTGAAGAGGTGAAAAAAGCAAACACGTGAGAGAAAAATAAACAGTTTGTATTCATTTTTGACTCTTTGGGGTGTCCTTACCTCCATGTTGGAAACCACTGCTTTAATAATGGCGAATGGAGGTGGGATTTTGGACAGTAATCAGCCATTTGAGGACTGACTTTGATGAATTAGTGCATATTTCAACAGAATAACACTCACAGTCTTTTTGACACTGATCTTGTACAGTTATGACCTTTCAAAAGTTATCCTGTTGACGTCTGATGGATGTTCCATCGTGTTTCATCAGGTGTGCCACCCAACAAAGCCACATTCATCGACGACCTGGTAGTAATGCTGCCGCAGAACGTGTGGGATCACCTTTACAGCAGGTACACACAGCAGACAGGCCAATTGTGAGAGTGGCTGGAGGCTTTACACATTTTCAGATTTCCCATTACTCAACGCGCTCCCAGTCGCAGTATAATTTTTCCCCTGTCGAGTAAATTTCATCTGTGTGAGTTAACGTGGACTTGCTCCCTGCAGGTACGGAGGGGGACCAGCTGTCAACCACCTGTACGTTTGCCACACGTGCCAGATCGAGATAGAAAAACTGGAGAAGCGGCGCAAGTCGGAGCTGGACATGTTTGTCAGAGTAAGCCTTTTAACCAGTATGTTCACCAGAAAGGAAGATGGAGCTTCTTTGTGTGTGTGTGTGTGTGTGTGTGTGTGTGTGTGTGTGTGTGTGTGTGTAGCCTCTATCCTCTTGTCTGTTGAACCAGTTGATGGGCTGCATGTGTTGGTGCTCTTCACCCCAGCAGGAGATGAGAGGTGTGAGTCTGATGAAAGCCTTATCATTAATGCATTGGGACAGATGCAGCTGTTATTGCCAGCACAGTCTGCCCACTCACACAATGGCTGCTCAGAAGTGTGTGTATGTGTGTGTGCGTGCGTGCGTGTGTTTGTGAGCTTCAGTAAGATAACGAGGAAAAGGGATTGCCATTTCCAAGAAAGATGAAATTGGTGCAGTGTGGTGTTAAGACTGTCTTCTAATTGGAATAACCACCACAGAGAATTGATTAGGTTTTCCATCTCCTCTCCTCTCAATCCTTTCATCCTCACTTCATTTCTTTCTCACCCCTCCTCCCCCCCCTTCCTGTGGTTCTCCTCCCTCTTGTCTCCACCGCTCACTCCTCCCCCATTTCCTCTCCCCATCTCCTCCCTCTGCTCCGTAGCTGAACAAGGCGTTCCAGGAGGAGGAGTCTCCAGTGGTCATATACTGCATCAGCATGCAGTGGTTTCGTGAGTGGGAGGGCTTTGTCAAAGGAAAAGACAATGGTAATTGGACAGAAGTCCTGCCTTTCCACGCCGGGTCTTGTTTAAATGTCTGATTTAAAAGGCTAAATGTTTCCTGCTATCTGCTGATGACTTATCATAGAAAAGCCGCTTCGATGCGTTTGATGTTAATTTCTCTCCAAACAAACGGCCTGTGTCAGCTCTGTACGCTTAAACGAATTGGAAAAGATAAATTATTTTATATGGGACATCCAAAATTCTCGTTACCAAAAGCCGCTCATGTTCAAAAGAAACTGTGAAGTCCCATTTTGTCTTTTGATTTATCTTCAAAGACTTTTCTTTGGTCCCCCGAGTCAAGTTTCCCTCCTGCTACAGCAAAATGAAGTGTCAAAATATATTTCAGTTTCTTGTGCTTTTTATTTATTTTTTTTCTTCCCTTGGTTTGTATTGTCATATTTATTTACAACAGCTTACATCTGGCACTGTTGCAAATGTCTTTTTTCTTTCTCTCTCTCTGACTTCTGCTCCTCTAATGTTTGCTTTCTCTCTGTAGCATGTGGTGAGCCGAAATTTCTTTTCATAGCGTGACAAAAACCGTTTAACATTTTAACACACTCGCTCTTTGAGACAATTAGCATTGAGAATATATCTAAATAAAAATTAGCTTCCATGTCACTGCTCCGTGATCGTGACAACTAATTGTCTTTTGTCTTTAAAGATCCGCCGGGACCCATCGATAATTCCAAGATCACAGTGAACAAGAACGGCCATCTAACGCTCAAACAAGGTACGATAAGATAAGGCAGATTTGAAATTCACTTGTCAGAGCAACTCGTATATGCAAGGAGGACAAGAAATTACTCATTAATGAGAAATATATAGAAGAAAGTCATGCTGGTGATAAAGAGTCTTGACAGCTGTCGGAATGAAGGACCTGTGGTAGCTCCTTCTTACATGGTGGGAGTAGCAGTGGGGTGGATCTTTGTTCAGCTATTGTAACAAAAAATCTTAAATTATATAGGTATTTTAAGCACGCATGTGTGTGTTTTGCGTTGACCCCACAGGGGCCGACTCGGGGCAAATCTCCGAAGAGACGTGGAACTTCCTCCACTCCATCTACGGCGGCGGTCCACTCGTGACGGTTCGGCCGAACGTCAGCCACCAGGAAACCGAATCGTCGCAGTCAGAGGAGAAGATCGAGGTGGAGACGCGCTCCGTTTAATGAAGCACTCAGCGGGAGGGGAAAGAAAAACGACAGAAAACATTTAATCAACGAAAAAAAAAGCCTTTTTATTTTGCACTTGACTTTTTATTTCTAAAGCATTCAAAGCAAAGGACCTCATCTTTAACCGCTACATGACAGCCTTTGACAGCTGACAGAGGGAATGAACATGTCTGAAAAGGTTTGTTCATGTTGTACAAATCTGTATAAAGAGCTCTTAAATTTCTATTAGCACTGTAGTCTTCATGTGTCAGGTTGTTTTCAGAACCAAGAATTTAAATTATGTGCAGCTAAAAAAAAAAAAAAAAATTCCACTGAATGCCATATTTCTTTTCTTTTTCTTGACCAAACGAGCACATACTGTATGTCCACGTGTCATGTGTTGCTGATATCGATGAATCACAATACATCTTGCTGTAGATATATCACACATTTTTCCTGTTGTTCGAGAATATTGTTCAACGAATGGTGAGGAGAGCAAAATGTGATCACTTAGAGGTGACGAAAATCATAAAGGTTATGAAGGGACTAATTACTGACTAGTCTCAGGAATGAATTTTATGTTTTGCACTGTTCTGTAGACGTACAAATTGGCATGCTGACGCAGATGTCTGGTTTGTATTTGAATGTACCAGTACTGATAGTTTGTTGGTCAAGACTCAGCACCTGGTTATTTATCACAGAAGGGAGTGATTTAATATGATGTTAATAGATTTTTTTTTTGTAGAAAATAAGCGGCAGGCAGTGTCTGTTAAGAATGCATGCTTTAACACTCAATCAACCTGACTTTAACATCACATGTAACTGCATGTAAATGCAAAGCTGCTCATAAAGAAAGAAAAAAAAAACAAGTGCACGCAAATCATGATCCGGATCTGTCTTCACTGACTTGTACAGCTACAGAAAGCATTATTGCAGTATGTAATCAGCAGCAACAGCAGCAGCATCATCAGCAATCGAGTTAATTAAAAGGCATTATTTTTGTGTATGAGCATGGTGTTGCTTCATGTGTTGGCTGATAGGGGGTAAACAGAATGCTGTACTGTTAGTTTTTTGCATATTGGATGTCACTCGAGTAAGATCCATCCTGACTTTTGCTGGCTGACACTATTAAAAACTTGATGAAAACATGTTGAGTGTTGTGGTCACCTTGATTTTTGTCAGAGTGGTTTGTTATATGGGGAGACAAGGGGAGGGGAGAAAGAGAGAGAGGGGGTGTAAATTAAGATAAGAAAAGTCCAATCATGCAGTGTATTTGTCCACCTTTAACAATCTGTCATCAATTAAGCGAGGTGACCCCTCGCAGTGTGGGACAGGTTGCACTCTTTGGCAAGGGGGCTAAAAAAAAAAAAAAAGAAATGTACAGTATAGTGTTGCATTTTGACGAGCGCGGTTGAATCGGCTCTCTCCCTCACACACACACACACTCACACACACCCCGGACTAGTTGACTTGGATTGAAAACATGGCTGCGGCCGAACGTGCAGCAAATTTACGGAAGTGAGGTATGTGTAATTCTTGAGCTACAAACGCTATTTTACAAGTGTTACCTCCAAGTAACGGTGCTTGTAGCGCAGCAATACGACAAAACTTGAATTTATTACCACCACTAAAAAATTGTCTATGACCCGGCATTGTTGGAAGTACACAAATACATCGGCAAAGTTATGCGCGGAACAATCAGCTAGCTTGGGCTAGCTGATATTATGCGACTAGCCAGTTAGCTGCTAACTGGTAACCAAAACGGCCGTTATACCGCTTTGGTTGCTAACCATGCCGCTTCTGCCTGTGAAACCTAAACCTCGGCGAAGATACAATGTTAGTATCGCCCTTTTCTTCCATCAGCGTGTGTGTTATTGGTGCACTTGGTGCCTGTAGCAGTTGTCGAGCTAGTTTAGCTACCCGATGCTAGTTAAAGCTAACCGTTACCGGAGGGAGACGACTCTTCTCCGCACGATGCAGTTAACTAGCCGCGGAGGTAACGTTAGCCAAGTCGGCTAACTAGTCGTTCGCAAGGGGGGAGAAAAAGGGAGAAAATAGGCTTTTATTGATGGTAGTATACTTGTACGTTGGGTGTTATAGGACGTGTTTAAGCTCGCGTTTGAATTCCACGGGTGCAACAGTCTGCAGTTTGGTATCTCAAGCGTTAATGTTTTATATATTTATATATGTATATAGAGGGAGAGCTAACGGTAAGTTAGTTTGCTAAAGGTTAGCGTGCTAAACGGCGAGCTAGGTCTAAGTAAGCTTAGGGTAAGTTGGGGTCCATGCTAACGTTTAGCTCTGCTCACCAGCTCCTATGAGCTCAACCGGCTGTGTTTTTAAAAAAATTATGATTATTGCTTAAACCAGTCGGTTTGAGTTTTAACCCCTGAACTTTAGAGGAGTTCATCTGCTGCCAAACTAGTGTTAACTTAAACCGGCGACACGTGCTGCTGCAGCTGCAACGTTGTCTAGTTTTTAAACAGCATCCTCCAACTTTGTCCACATTCAACGGGCAGCTGATTAGCTGGGATGTTTTGGGGGGATTCGAGCGGTTCTCATCGGTATGTATACCAACACCACTCCGTGGATTTTTGTTGCCAGTAGGCCCCCCCGGTGGAAGTGTTAAACTACAGAGATGAGCAGTCCAACACGACGGTAACACAGCACGAAGCTTGTTTGTTTGTCACAAACCAAATCTCTCACCCTAAACTCAGTTAGCTTAGCTGCTTTGCAACAATAGCCTTCACACTTAGCCTGCAAGGTGTGTTTACGTGTGTGTGTGTGTGTAAGCTTGTGGTTTTTAAAGCCTCAAAATCTCAATGAGAGCAGTGTTTGGACTTATTGTGACAGATGACCCCATGTGTAGCTCCTCGTCTGTCAGGATCGTGGTAAGGTAATCAGCACGTGTTAACATAACTTCACTACCAAACACGCGCTTTAGTGAAGAACAGGAAGTGGTTTGATTGAGAATCACATTCACACATGGGTCCCTGTCCGGAGAGCTGCACTGACTTATGACACAATCAAAAATGTAAAGTTGAACCGCTGCCTGTGAGTGTAACCAGCTGTTTTCCAGCATTGACGCAGCCCGTAATGAACTTTTACTAATACGTGTGCTCAATGTGCCTTTTTAAAAATGCAGGAATAGTTTAATTTCTCTTGGATTTTATTCGCCAGTTGAATATTTATAGAAGAGACGAAAGCTGCCCACAAAACAATGCTCGCTGGAGGAGTACACTGTCGAAAAACCCTCCAACAGCGGAGAGAGCGAACACAAATCAAATGCCGGTCTGCGGTCTAAAGCAGCAGGTCTCGACCTTTTTTTGACAGTTTGACCCCATAAAACAAAGCAACACCCACTTGTGACTCCTCATCAGACATTATGGCATTAGCGTCGACATCTTCTTCCTTTTAATACACGCTTTAAACCTCACCATTATCTCTCCCAGACAGGAACCACCGGCTTAAAGTACGTCTATTTTAATGTACACTGTGTGTTTACTTTTGGGGGAACTTGTTTTGTGACTTATGGTTTCATGCCAATTCACCACGCAGTCCACGGCCAAGGACAGACGCCTGTCACTGAAGGAGTTTGCTCATGTCTGTCCTTCAGTTTCTTTTCTTTTTTTTCTTTTTTTTTTTTTGCATATTTAGCCTACATGGTAACGGCGTGGACTGGAAAAATACAAGCTATCCCACATACTGTCTAACCACTTGCACTGTTTTACGACATTCCAGTCATTGCACCTCCGTCGGGCTCGTTTTACTTTAGTTTGAGTCTAAGCTGTTTTTTATTTTTTTTTTTTTATTTTAACGTAATCACCACTTCTTTCACACAGCGGCTTTTTTCAAGTATTTCCAACAGGCACCTGAAGGCAGCGTTTGACCTTTATTGATTCATTATTACATCAAGGCTTTGCCAGCAATGTGTTAATTATTAGAAGAAGATAATTTGAGCAGGTTTCCACAGTTATTCAGCTAATCATTTAGAAACAGTGCTTAGTTTTCTGGTTTGTGAGAGCAGGTCAGACGAGCGGTCTTAATTAGTTTTGTCAATTCTGAGTCTGAAGGTGAGTGCTCGGTCTGAATAACCTGCTCCCCCCTCTGTCTCCGTTTCTTTCTTTCTCTTATTTTATGCATGGACAAATCACATTAGCTTTCTCAGCTGGAGACTTTAGCAGGGTGTGAGTAATATGTGCATGTGGTAGTGCTTGTTCCAGGTGACTAGTGTGTGAACTCCCTGAAGGAATATTAAATGTATTTGTACCCGGAGTAGCTTGTGGTTTTGATGCAGCTTTGTTAGCACGCCGTAGGAAAAGGGAGGGACAGTCCCAACAAAGGCGACAAGGAGCTTTTAAATGAGTTCTGACTGAGTTCAGGGGCCACAGATCGATGTACTCAGAGTTAATGTAAATGAGCGCCATGTCCACAATGCTAATTGACGCAATCATTTCTCTCCACGACAAACTATGTCTCATATTCTGCAAAAGGACGCCACGTGAGATCGTCTCCTCCTCCTCCTCAATGTCACTTTAATATGACCTCACTCATGTCTGTTTTTATTGTCCTCTGTCATTAGATTTATTATTTGGCGCTATCATCTAGAGGGCAACTCACTTGTAAGATTTGTGTGCGTGATCTTAACATTCCCCTACTTTCATTAGCTGCGTGTTTACATGCACACACAACTTTCATTACTAATTACCGCATACCTAGATTAAGCCTTACAGACGATTACAGTGGCAGACCTGCCCAATAAAAATGAGCTGTTTGATTGTGCCGTTAATGTCTGGAAAATTTAGCAGCTTTGTTTACTGTCCTTCACGTTGTTGAGTTTCCAAAGCGAACTTAATGTAGTCCCTGTTTCTTTGTTTGTTTGTGCTGTTTTCATTTTTCCGCTATCGTCAGGTTTCTTGTTGCTCGCTCCGTACGTCTCCTCTTGTGAGGTAAAGGTGTTTACACGGGTGAAATTGGTCGCAATGGATCGCGCTAATTTTCCAGAACACACTGTAAGCCAGGATTTTCTAATGCACTTCATCTGCGGGATACCTCGGGCGACACACAGAGCGAGTTTTGGAAGGCTTTGTTGTGCCTTAAATTGTGTCAGGAAGTGAATCGTCGTGTACTAAGCCTCCATGGCCGTCCACGCTCTAAGCCCGTAAGCCTCATGTAGGATTTTTGTTGTCGGGGAGCATTTCAATTTTTGTACATTGTGATAAGTTGGGGACAGATTGCAGCCGGTCGGCCCTCTGAGCACACCTGTTATAAAGAGATAAACGGCCTACAGCGTGTGATGACAAACCTATGTCTGCACTGTTATCTGCTGAATTGGATGTGAGAAATAGAGTGTATCTTCTGTGTCAGAAATCAGTCAACCAGTAAACCATATTTATTCTTTGTGTGACAGAATAAGTGTAATCTCTGCAGGGAGGAAATAAATATACCTTCACTGATACTCGCACATTCTGTATAATGGCTCGATTATTCTTCGCTTTTATGCAGGTAGTTTACGTGTTTGAAAATCATATGCTTGCCTGTATTCTGGGGGGGGATGTGTGACATTTGTGACGGGTCAAAAGAGGCTTCTTCTTGCCGTATGAGATCTTCCACCTTCTTTAAATGTAGGTGCAACGTCTGTAATTTGTACAGACTTGAGCTAAGACAGCTAGTTCAGGTGTAGAAGGTGTTGCTAAGCTACAATGACAGAAAAAAATCAATACCCCTCTGGAGTGAGCTGAGAAATGACCCGAGCTGTACTTAACAAAGACCTTTTGGTGAAAGCTTTTGTTCGAAACACCCCAGGGTACCGTTCATGCATTTATTTTTAGCTTGGCTGACCAATCAAATCTATAGTCGTTTCACAGATAGTGCTGCGGTGTAGCTATTGAGCCGTAAAGGTTTTAAATTTCCACTGATAATTTTGTCTTTAATTAAGTCCACGTGTCTGTCTCTGTGTGTGTTTTGCAGGTGCCCACATTCTGCTGCAGAGGAGAGAGCACCAGGATGAGGAGACTGTAGGCACCCGCCGTAGTATGGCCGCGTCCCGTTCCTCACGCGTCACAAGGTCGTCAGTGGGGCTCAATGGATTGGATGAGAACTTTTGTGGTCGAACCCTCAGGAACCGCAGCATCGCCCAGCCGGAGGAGACCTCAGTGTCTCCGCTACCTAGGGCCCGCTCCCCCAAGAAGAAACAGGACGCCAGGCAGGAGTCGAAGCAGGACGCCAGGCAGGAGTCGAAGCAGGACGCCAGGCAGGAGTCGAAGCAGGACGCCAGGCAGGACGCCAGGCAGGAGTCGAAGCAGGACGCCAGGCAGGAGTCGAAGCAGGACGCCAGGCAGGAGTCGAAGCAGGAGTCGAAGCAGGACGCCAGGCAGGAGTCGAAGCAGGAGTCGAAGCAGGACGCCAGGCAGGAGTCGAAGCAGGACGCCAGGCAGGAGTCGAGGCAGGAGTCGAAGCAGGACGCCAGGCAGGACGCCAGGCAGGAGTCGAGGCAAGACACCAAGCAGGACGTTAAGCAGGACTCCAAGCAGGAGTCTAAGCAAGACTTTAAGCAGGAGTCTAAGCAAGACTTTAAGCAGGAGTCTAAGCAAGACTTTAAGCAGGAGTCTAAGCAAGACTTTAAGCAGGATGTTGAGGAGCAGTCAAAGCAGGACGTTAAGCAGGAGTCGAAGCAGGATGCTAAACAGGACACAAAGCAGGACGCCAAACATGATACAATTCAGGATGTCATGGAGGACACTCAGCAAGATGGCCAGCAGCAGGCCTCGTTGCAGGGAAAGCTAACTGACTCAAATGCTTCTCCAGTTGAGGCGGAGCAATGGACTAGCTCCAGGAAACGGGGTGTGTCCTGTTTAGAAAAAGACATTAGTCCTGAGAAGTCGGAGAACTGTGACCGAGGGAAGGGGGCACGAGATGCCTGTCCTCAAATCAAAAGGGCCAAGCGGTGCTCCCGCTCTAGAGAGTCTCAGGGACACGAGGAGGACCCTGAACTTTTGAAACCTGAAAGTCCAGTCTCCGTCCCAGAGCCTAACAAGGACAACAGTTGTGAAGAATTTCCCAGCCAAAACTCTGCTAACACAACTCCTGCCTCACCTGTCCTCAGTAAAGAGGAAGGTGAGCTGACAGGGGTGAAGGCAGAGGATGGTCATGTGGAGTGTGACGGGGCAGCTCAGCCTTCGAACGCTCACAAGGCTTCAAATGGACTCAGAGAGAATAAAGCAGAGGAACCTAGCACACACATAGAAGAGCCTAGTGCAAACCCCACCTCTGCCACCAACTGCCCGTCGCTGCTCAACGGTAGTCAGACGGGGGCTCCCTCATCCCCTGACCCCGCTGTGCCTTGTAGAAACTCTGTCCCTGTGCCGATGGAGGTCTCTGGCTCAGGGGAATCGCCGGCCTCATCTGCACCGATGTTCGAGGCTGTTCCAGAGGATCCCGTACCTGAGTTAATAGTGGCCAAGGAGCAGGAGGTGGAGGTCGACGTTGTGGGCGACCTGTTGTGTCTGGCCCACGAGGAGCAGGTGACGGAGAGTGAGAACGACACCAACGGTCGGCCGCTAACACCGGTGCAGGAAGCTGCTGCTGCCTCCACCTCCTCCTCCTCCTCCTTAACCACCACCAACATGAACAGTAGTCCAATCAACAACAACAACAGCAACTCAGGAGAAACTACACCCCCACTAGTAACAACCCCTTCCCCCACAGAGCCAGGGTGCAACCCCTCAATATCCAGCACACCCCCGTCTTTCACAGAGCTCTATGAACACAGATACACCCTGCGGACTTCACCCAGGAGGGCTGCCACTGGTGGCAAGGCCTCCTCCTCCTCCAAGCTCAGCTCTCCTCCCAGAGACAATGGTCCCTTGAGGGAAGAGGGGGAGGTGGTGGTTGGGCTGGAGGAGGACTGCCCTATGGTGGAGGAACCTGTTCCTTCAGACTCTGTTGGCCCCTCCAGCGAGGAGCCGGCCTCCACAGATCCTGGGGACAGGGCAGGTGACGATGAAGGTGTGCCCGTGGAGGGCAAAGAGGCAGAGAGAAGCAAGGAGCTGACACAGAGCCAGGCTGCAGAGGAGGAGGAGGAGGAAGAGGAGGAGCCAGACGTGTATTACTTTGAGTCGGACCACCTGGCTCTTAAACACAACAAAGAGTATGTGG
This sequence comes from Nibea coibor, assembly GCA_023373845.1. Lineage (NCBI taxonomy): Eukaryota > Metazoa > Chordata > Actinopteri > Sciaenidae > Nibea > Nibea coibor. Next base: position 6,603,120 of record CM041725.1, read on the forward strand.
GAGCTCTCCAGGGATTCTGCTCTCTCCTCTCCTTTTGTTGCTCTCGCACATGTTGATCGCTGTATTCTGTGATCATTGCATTACTTCTGGTGTTTGGATTTGAATGAAGCAGAGATGCATTTGAGTGGAAGATGATTTGTGTGTGCTAGGAATATTATGATGCTGAGTGCTGAACAATTTAAATTCTCACTCCACAGAGGAGAATCAGTTTTATTGTGTCCAAACATTACAACTTGATTATTTAGGATAAATCAGCTGTTCCAGCCTTTTTGGCCCAGTGTCCTGCTGTGACGCCTCCTCATTGGTTGAATATGTTTATTAGCTCTTTCCTCTTCTAAAACTTTCATAATTTCATAAGGAAAAAACAAAAAATTAGAGAAAAGTTACAATTTTCTTCTTTCTTGCCCTGTTTGTCTCACATCTCCTTAAATTTATCTTTAAACCTTGTGATGATTGTTGTAAGTTTATTTTCTACATATTTGTTTGCTAGCTGTATAGGTTTCCATGTTTTTGTGGTCAGCAGGCACTCCCTTACTTCCAAAAATGATTACTGAGGTGCATTTGTGTTTTTAATACCACCTCCACCACAGACTGTTTAATTATCTCGAGTCTTTCTTCAGTTATTATGGAAATATCAGTAAGCATCTAACTATAGCTCTTGTCTCGTTCAGCTTCCACACGTTTCTACATTTAATTTCCACCTTCAATCTGTTGCTGTGATTGTGTGAATTAGCTGCCGTTTGTCAAATCCTGCGGAGATTGGATGTTAAAATTACTCCTCTGATTGCCGGTGTTTGCTCTTTTCCCAGTAAGACGAGTTGTTTGAGAGGAAAAGGATTTCTCAGCGCCATGCTTTGTTCGTAGTGTCGTCGTCGTCGGATGTTGATGTCGGTGGACAGGTCCCACGCCGCGCTCAGTCAGGCAGTGCTAACTGCGCTGTGGTGGGTCAGCTGATACATGATGCTGGTCTTCGTAGGAGGAGGGGCAGCGGGGCTGTAAGAGGTTTAGAGACATCATGAGCTAAAGGTCTGTTTGTCTTTGACATCAGTATTGGTAGATGTTTCAAATTTGGCTTTAGAATAAGATTTCAGCGCTCTCGTGTTTCAGCGTAATTCGATTTAGTTTCTGCGACATGCCAAGTTTTAGGTCGTGCTGAGTCAGGAGAATTTTTGAAGCTCTGATCAATACAGTGCGGAGTCATTTTTTAGGGAAGCATGACTAGGCGTTTTAGGGCTGCTGAATATGGAGAATTGACATGATTAATAATGTGTATACAGAGCAGCGTGTACTTGGATCTCGCAGCTTTATTTTGACACAATTTCCTCTACCTGTATCATGTAAATGTTTCAAAAAACAACCCCACCCATCACTGATAATCAGGCATTAACCTGACAACACCATTGTCCTAACCAGTTTTCATTTGGCACCGGCGTTTGTCAGTGGACCTCGGGCCCAGTAGGTGGCAATGGAACACCAGGCTCGTCCCTGGACACCTGGCAAGAGTCCAGAGTGCTGAGAGGCAGAGCCAAGTCATCCTCATTTCCCTAAAACGGATTAATGCACAGTTCATCTGTTCATCTGAGGAAGTCAGCAGGGTGTCCGTAGCAGAGCTGTTATATTTGAATCAATCTTGTACAGGAAGTGTGCAGGAGTATGTTTTGGTGTCACTGCTGCAGAAGCAGATTTACAGTTTGCAGTCGAGCACAGTGCTCGCCGCTGGTTTGCAAGGTCAAGCGAGCTTCACATGGTGTAAAAAGAAATGTGTGTGTGTGTGTAACTAATGAATGGATATGAGGTTAAACACACTTGACTCAGTTTGAATGTTTTGCTTCTGGGATTTTTAAACCACCGGCAGCTGTTGAATAAATTGCGTCCTTTGCATTGATTTTCATTCATGTCCTGTTAGGGGAGATTGATCCACTCTGCTTCACTGAGCTCCTGCATTAGGTTCTAGCTACGGAGGATGCTGTCACATTCGCGTCGATTCGCTCCGCACTGTAAGGCCTCTGAGTCAGTACCACACTTAGTCATTGACAGCTCCGTTTGCAGATCTCCTGTTGCCCCAGAGGGTGCAAGTGGAAAGGTCAGACTTCTACAGCACAAAAAGCTCCTCAAGCACTACAAAACACTTGGGTTTTGTAGTTCAAAGGTTTTGATATTGCCATGAAATCTGTGTAATGTGCACAGTTACAGGCGTTGTAGTCGTTGAAGTGTATTTTCTCTTTTCATTTGATACGTTTATTTACCATCTGCAGCTCTTGTTGTGCTGCGCTCTCTCAAAGTAACTCTGAAGGCATTTGCCAAAGCAGCTGGTTTGAGATAATTTCCAGACACTGCCAAAATATCGAGCCTGTAAACATGTAATTTAAAAACCAGGTGGAACGTGGCGTAGTGGTGTGTTTAGGCTCTCGGCACCATGGGTGAATTATGCATGCTGTGGGGTCTAAAAGTTTGATGCACTGCAGCGATGCAAGCGTCAGGTTAAATAATGTAAGCGGTCCCTTCCTTCTCCTCTGTTTTCTGACCTCGCTTCCCTCTGTGTCAGTTATCAAAGGCTGCTGCAGACCATCGGAGTCCTCGAGGCCCAGCGCACGCAGGCCATCCTGGACCTGGAGACGTTGGCGCGTCACCAGAGAGAGGCGCTCGCCGATCCCATCAGCTTTGTGGAGCAGCTGCAGAAACGGGTATACATACAGACCGTGTGTTTTAATTACACTCAGGTGTCCACTCGAGACACAGAGGGGCTTATTCAGGAAGTTGTAGTTAGTGCTGGTGTACTGTGCTGCTTTATATTCAGAGGTGTCTTTAATATTATGCCCCCCTTTTGTATATAGATGACAAGAAACACCTAAATATATCATCATCTTTTTAATTATGACCTCAGTAACAAACATGAGCTCATTAAACATTGATGTTCTGGCAGGGCTGCCTTAGATTGTACATGGACCACTGAGAGTCTGTTTTAATGTGTATAACAAACACCTTGTGCACAGGAGTTGTATTACAAAGTGATGCAGGTTAATACGTAGTCCTCCTGCATCATCATGACATGGCACCAAAGATCTTGTTCTTGGTTTTTGCCTGAGGAATACCTCGCCGGCTGAGACGTTGCTTGAATTAATATTTTGGAGCTTGTAAAATTTAGTGTGCAGACTACTCCTCCTTTATTCCGCTGTACGACTCTGATTATGTTCTGCACCTGTTCACAGCTGGGCCAGGACGTGCACGCTTTCTAGTCCTTTTTTTTTTTTTTCCCACTTGAGATATTTTTGACTGCTTGCTCAATAAAATGTCTGGGATGATGTTGGTGCGTTCAAGAGAAAGAGAATGAGGGTGTGAAATCATGTGGTGAAAGCTTTTAAAGCTCAGTATGAAGATGGAGACACATTTGGTCATCCCATCTCTCCCAGTCATGCTGTTGCGTATCTGGTTTGTAGAAGTTATGAGTTCATAATCGGATCCTGACCCCCATTTCTTGTGACCCTCAGGTGAATTTGGGCTTGCCGTGTCCTCAGCGAGTCGTCCAGCTCCCTGACATTGCGTGGGAGCAGTACACCTCAGGTCTCGGTGACTTTGAGAGAGAGTTCTGTGACAAGAAACGTAAAACCAGGCGGCTAAAGCTGATCTTTGACAAAGGCACGTATACATTATATTTGTTTTTATCTCACTCTGTGCTGAGATTCTTCTACTATTTAAAAAATTAACTAATGCTGCTCATTTCGTCCCTTCAGGTTTGCCCGATCGACCAAAAAGCCCCGTGGAGCCCAAGAAGGAAGGCGAGTCCTCCACCATGTACTCCTCTCTGCCCACTAGTGACGCACCAGAGAACGGCAGGCAAGCGCAGGTACGACTCTACCTCCTCACTAAAATAATCGGCACAGCACACTGGTGCTGCTGTCATCGCAGCTATGATTGTTTCCTGGCGTGTCATTAGTGCAGATGCAGCTACATCCTCTCCTAGCTGTAGCTGGTGAGTCACCAGTCTCCTGCAGGTCGGTCTACAAATCATCAGGTTATTACCATTTTACACCGCCTGGCTTCCTCCAACCTCATCTCCCCCACTCTTATTCCTCAGCAGAGTTAAGCATGCAGCACATGTGAGCACAAAAGATGGTATCTATGGAAACGTGAGGAGCCCGCCTCTCCCACACCTCTGATTGTGTTTTATTCTTGGCCTCCGTTATGCGTGTGGATCCTTTTTAATTGATTGCTGGGATTAGACAGTGGCAAGTATTTACCACACTAAGCAAACAACTCCTTATTTATCCTCATTGCTCTCCCTGTTTATATAGCGTAAACACATTTGCATCCTCGGATTACGCTCTCTGAATTCCAACAGGATTTTGTTTGTCAGTCAAAAGTGTTTTTTTTTTCTTTTCTGCATCTTCCTGGTGACACATTTCGAGTCACATCGTTATCTGTCACACTGACAGATTTCAGGGCGACAGGCGGTTCACATGCACAGATCTCTTCAAATGGTGCAGTGCCCATTGTTTTTGTATCGTCTTAGTCTTTTAACGTGGCTGTCACTCTTGTTTTTCTTGACAGATGATCAGGGGGAGGATTTGTCACCCAAACAAGCCTGACACGTTTAACCAGCTGTGGACCGTGGAGGAGCAGGTTGGTGTTGCAGTATATTTTATCAGAATGGCATCATTCATTAAACACAGAACAAAATGTGTGCCGGATGATGACATCAGTACTGAGACGTTATTTCTTTATTACACCATTTCACCTTAATTTTTAGAAGAATGATCTCAATATATTAGCAACAAAAACCCACATTAAATAATTCTAGCTCTAGCTTGTTTCCAGTCTGCAGTATGTGAGATGAGTTAAGGGCAAACAATCATTACTGTTCTCCAATTTGGGGTTTGCAACGGGGAGTTCGTACTCCGCTCGGAAAGCCGTCTGCCCGTCAGTAGCAAATTTTTCAGGTTTGCAGATATCTAGTCTAAAAACGCTGTTCAAACCTTAATAGGAATAACTTATCCTTACCCCTCATAGCAGCTTGTAACATTACATGAGGGAGGATGTCTTAAAAATCTCCCTGTACCAGAGGGGGTAAGAGTTGGTGAAGAAGTTTTGATCCAAGAAGTTTTGCAGAACACACTGTTAAGTGGAGTTTCCAAGAAGTTTATAATGTGATGCAGGGAGATGTGAGTCCCCAGAGGGAAGGCCAAGGAAGGAAACACCTGCAGTCTGTGTTCATTTTTACTTTAAATTATTAATCTCCCGCTGACTACCTTTTTGAAAAGAGCGCCCAAAATCTGGAAATCAGTTAACATACCCAAAAATAATACTTACCCCCTCTCTAAAGGGCACTGTTTAATATGCAACCTGTGAAGTATCTTGAGCCGACTTCCCTTCACGTTCCCCTTCTCCTCATGTGGATCTCATCACTATAGTTGTAATAATTTGTTACCCACCTGTTTTATGGCTTGTTTACAGTGTTTTGTAACGTGTCCTTCTGTTTGTTTTTTGCAGAAAAAACTGGAGCAGCTTCTCGTTAAATTTCCTCCAGAGGAAGTCGAGTCCAGAAGATGGCAGAAGATTGCCGATGAGCTCGGCAATCGAACAGCAAAACAGGTGACAAAGAGCGTCCACGCTTATTTGCACTGATAAAAAACACAACAAATGAGTATTTGCTGGTGTGAAGCAACACGCCTAACACGTCTTCAGTTGCCTTGAAGTTGTAGCTGTCTACTTGTTTTATTATTAGCATGTCTGGACTTTGATCAGTCGGTGTCTTTACTATGGAAACGTGCTGCTAAAGAGAGTAGAGTGTACACTTTGCAGTGCTAAAAGGCAAAGAACGACAAGTACTTGCACCCCCTGCAAGTACTTGGATCACACATTTGCTTGACCTCAATTACTTCAAACAGCTGGTCCTCAGTTGGAAATCATTAACGCTGCCATTTCCCTGTTAAAACATTCCAGGTTGCCAGTAGGGTTCAAAAGTACTTCATCAAACTGACAAAAGCTGGTATCCCCGTGCCTGGAAGAACACCCAACCTCTGCATGTACACTAAAAAGGTATTTACCAAACCCCTCAAGCATACTGAGTCATTAAACAAATGCTTTTCTTCATCAGTGTTAAGTGTCTTTAAGTCGTGACCGGGCAATTCATTCAGTATTGTTGTGTTTGACTTTAAAACTTGAGGGGTACGCTCCTCTGTGACAGACTCTCCTCACAAAAAGGATGCTGCAGCGTCTCCGGCTCATTCAAAAACCGTCTCGCTTTTAATCACGAAGCTTTATCTCTCGACAAGACTGCTAACGGGACTATTAGCTTATCTGTCCACAGATTGAGCTAACAACTCGATCAGCAGGCGCTAATTTCTCTGTGTCGTGTCCGGAATCCTGATTTCTTATTGTCTATTGTCCTTTCATGGAAAGATGCATCATACACCACGACATCAAATGCAGCACATCTCTACACACATCACAATATGCACAGCATCCACACACGCGGTTACCAAGGTGTTGTTAAGTGATGCTATGGCAGCTAGGCCACTATGTTTGTCCAGCTCAAATATTGGGCTATGTCACGGATGGATGCTTTTCCTTTCTGGAAGCATCAGAAGTGTTTATTTTGTATGATTTGACAGGATTCTAGTGTGAGCCAAGCCGCTGTGTGTGATCATAGACAGCTGTAAACTATCCTGCGCTTTTGGGCTACACTTAGTCACTTTCCTCGTGGTCCTTGTGACCAAAACCTCAACTTTTTAATAAATCAACGCAGAGGTGCAGAGTGTGTGATTGTGTGTTTGATTCTCTGCACCACAAAAGAGACCCAGGAAGTGGTGTGTCATCCTCGAATTCAAGCGAATCGTAACATGTAATTTGCACTTCAGTATTCATTAACAAAATGTGTTATTATGGTTTTTGTTGAATATTTTTGTCAGCTCTAACAGGCAAACTGCTCATTGTATTGAACGGCTTCTAATTTTGCCACATCAAGATGTAAGGATATTGGAAAGTACACTCACAACATTGATTTGACTTTACATTCATCTGAAAAAGTGCTCTCTTTACAAATTAAGTAGTCTCTGTTGCATTGACTTACATTACCTCACAGCACCTGTTTAACCTGCTCTTTCAACTGGACTCGTTTTATTCCTCAGGCATCCAGTAAGAGGCAGCACCACCTTAACAAGCACCTGTACCGACCGTCTACCTTCCTGACCTCCTACGAGCCTCCGGTCTACATGGACGAAGATGACGAGCGCTCGGCGTATTACAGCAGCGTGCAGGACCCCTCTGCTGATGACTCGGTCAGTCACATCACAGGACACTCATGACTGGACCCCACACTGCTTTTTTTTTCCTTTAGTTTTAGGTCGTCCTCTTTTTGACTTTCATTTCTGTGTCCTCTATGACTTGTCTTGTAATTGATACTATTCCCCTGACTTTTTTGTCTTGCGTCACTGATCACAGACCAGACTGTGGTATTTTGCTGCTTAATTAAGCTAATCACAAGCTCACATTTCCTCTTGTCTCTCATCGTCCACGGTCGTTTCCTCTACGCCTCATGTAAGCAGTGACCTGTAAGATAAAGACGAGGAAAAGCTGCACGTTTTCATGCCTCGAGGAGCTTGTTTTGTGCCGCAGTAGTCTGTTCACATCTTTTCTCGACGAGGCAAAGTAAGCAACTGTGCCCGTGCTTCTTGCCTTCTCACTTATGACTGCTTTCATACCACAGACTGTCCCTCTCTCTCTTAGCTCCACTTTAGATGAAATAAGGCATTTGGCCCCCCTCGCACGTCTGTACCCTTTTTCCCCCCTCACTTCAATCAGGGCAGCGTGTGCCGTTGAAAATGGCTATATCAGAGCAGGGTGCCCGGCCTGCCTCACCTCGATTTCCATTTGCTGTGCCGCTCCCGACGCTCACCGTTACCCAAGCGCTGACATTTTCTTTCTCTCCCTTTGATGGCAGTAACCTTTAAGTAAAACCGGGTCGCCTTGCCCTGCTGAGAACACAGGCTGCCGACTCCACCGGCACGCTAACAAAACCTCTGACGCCACCGATACGAGGCAAAGTCACAAAGGTGTTGCCAGCATGTGCCACAGTAATTTCTCACTTCACCAGGCTGTCCCTGAGTAGGGCCGTGTCTGCAGTCAGAAATGAAGGTCCGCTGAGGGCAAATGTGTCGGCAGCTTAACGGGATTTTTCCTGTCGAGAGCTGGAAGCACAACTGAAAAAACTAGAAGATAAAATGTTGCACTTTGCTTCTTCTTTTCATCTGTTTTTCACTCTCCGTAACGAGGTGGAGGATGGGCTGGCACTAGCAGACGTTAGGCGTCTTTGTGAAGGAGACAGAGGTTTGCACTCATGCACCAAAATTAGATTGATCAATAGTGGCAGCTTGTCTGCAGGGAATAAATCATCAGGAGAATATCATCAGATTGGATCCTTGGAGTCATGTAGAGATGTTTTGTCTGCATGTGCCGATGCCTTTCATTCATCTCCTCTCTCTTTCTCTGTATGTGTGTCTCTCCTTCCTCACACTCAGGATGAAGAAACTATACCTGTTGAGTTGAGAAATTTGCCAGAGTACAAAGAGCTTTTAGAGCTGAAGCGACTGAAAAAACAGACGCTCCAGGAGATCCGAGAGGACAAGGTCGGGATGCGGCACGTCGGCTACAAGGTGAGGATCAACACACAGACACACATCAAGTCACGCTTCTACACACACGACCTCTAAATGATGATCACGCCACTAAGTCAGAGCAATTAATCTTAAGTTGGTCAACGGGGACAAAGTTTGTGTCCCAGTTACATACTATACATCAATCCTGACAGTGTTTTGAGGGTGATGCATGTTCACAGTGTTCAGGAAAAGTAGGACAGCATCCGCTTTAGCTCGGGTTTTGAGTGTAATGTTGATTGAGTCTGTGAAATAGTAGAAAAAGTGTTGGCTGGGTGCAGCTCGGAAGTGAAAATAGTCTGCTAAATCATGAAATATTTATATTTTATGTTTATTCGATATTTAACACTTGAAATTGGCAACAAAATCCAGCAGTAGCAGCTCGACTGACATTATTAGAACTAAACTTTGGAGCAGGAGACCACGAGCCAGTTAATAAACAGACTAATATATATCAGATCAAACAAATTCATATTAGTAGAACTGATGTGGCAGAACGATTTCAAAGGTCGTATCTTCTTTTTAAAGTTTGCACGTGTTGCTGTAACATTAACAACCTGCCATGCAGCAAACTAAACACAGCGGTCAGGTTTGGCATGAGGTGGCTGTTCAAGGTTTTCTGTCCTCACTCGTCTTTTCCTATCCAGTCGTAGCGCCTGTCATCCACCCATCGTTGGTTTTCTTCAGAATGTAATAGTTTTATATCAACCTCAAACTGTGCTCCGATTCTCCGTTTCATGCAGTGTGACGTCTGCGGCATGGAGCCCATCCAGGGAGTGCGGTGGCACTGTCAGGACTGTCCGCAGGACAACTCGGTCGATTTCTGCTCCAACTGCTCCGACTGGTGAGATCCTCCACCTTCGTCATGAGACTAACAAGACCGCACACACACACACACACACAACTGAACAAAATGATGACGCGCGTCATAAAACGTACAACACAGATGTTTTCATGGTTATAGTGTAAGTTGACGAAAGGCCATGACTGCTTGATGCATCAGTGTGGTGATGGACCTTCTTTACTTCTTTACAGGCATTGGTTTGTTCATATTTTATACATAAACAGTGTCCTGATGATGTTTTTCGGCCCAGATCCTGACTTACACAAACATTGATCTAATATTTATCAGGCAGAAATAACAACTGAAGCTGCTAAATCTGGTGCACTACATCACTGAAGGTTATTGAAGCAGTTAAAATGTTACAACGACTATCCAAACAGTGTTACCTCGACTCGGAGCTCTGAAACTAACCTGATTTTACCGTAGAAGACGATCAGCTGTGTTGAAGTGCGGCCCATTCGTGATTGTTCAGCGGCGTCACAGTGTGGCGATTGTTCTCTCGCAGACAGAAACCGCTCTGTTGGGAGCACGTTAACCAGACAACACGCGTTTAATTTGGACCCGTTAATCAAGTTACTCACTGTCGCTAATTAGAGACAGCTGGTATGACCTGCCGCCACTGATGTTTATCATTTGAACTGGTGGGAGAGAAGGTCAGAGCCGGCTGAAAATTAGAAGCGTCCTCAATGTTTTGACTGAAAACAGATTTAGTAGTCTGAAATAATTTTTACACACACACTTCAGTCAGTGAGCGCAGAGCTGTGTTGTAGTGATGAAGTTCAGCGCCGCAGTATTTTCAGGCTGAGGTGGACAAAATGCAGCAAAGCCAGTAAAGAGAGGATCAGCATTTTAGCTGAGGCCGATCGTTCAGCAGATCTGTAGCGATGTCACTTATTTCAAGCACAACACATGGCCCTGTTGACCTGCTCTTTTTTCTGACATGTGTCACTTCATTTTACCATTTACCTCTTACACGCTTTCTCCTGCTCGTCTTCCAGCTTGTTCAAGACAGAAACCCACAAGCCTAACCACCACTTGGAACCGGTGCACCAGTCCGACACCTTTCTGGACAGAGACTACTGCCTGCCGCAGAGCACAGGCTACAACTACCTGGACCCTAACTACTTTCCAGCCAACAGATGACAGGGTCCCAGGTGCCTCTAACTCCAGGCTCTCTCCACATATCCCACAGGCCACTCTGTGCATGGCTCCATCCTCCAAGTCCAAGATAACCGCTTAACCCGCCGCCAGGCAGGAAGGCCAGCAGGCAGGCAGACAGCCAGGGGCCTCAGAGCAGACCACGTTGCTGCTGGTGGGGGGGGGCTTGTTGGTAAACTGGCCTCCCTGACTCGAGCGAAAACAAAGGGCGGCCATGTTGGTTCCTCAGAACAAGGGGGGCCCCCGCTCCACCTCAGCCAGGTTAATCAATGGATCTGTGATTTGAAACGACACACTATTTTTAAAACAAACAAAACAAACAGAAGGCACACCGACATTCCCGAGCTCTGTGACTCCAGGAGGGCCGTCCCTTTCCCCCCCTCTGCCCCCCTCACCGCCCTCCAGTTACCTCCCTGTGCTGCTTCGAAAACTGGAGAAATTGACTATCAGTCCGTTGAAGCGCCACCTAATGGAGATGTGTGGTCATAGTGGACTGTGAAGTCATCACCTGAGATACACATGGGTGGTTTGTATGTGTGTGTATGTGGTCTCCGTGTTATGCAAGAGTGGAAAAAAAAAATGTTCTAGCTAGGCATCCGTAGATTGAGTATTTATGAGGCTGCTGCGAGAGAAACTCGGCGGCGCGGAAAGCCGACGTCGAGGTGGGCGCGTTTTTTTTCGGCTGCAGACCGTAGGAAGTTCTGCAGATCCACACAGACCTGTACGTGTTAAACAGATTGTGCGCCATGCTTTTCAGCATGGAGTCATCCCTACCACTGTCACACAACGCTGCTCTCTACCCCCCCCCTCCCTCCTCACCTCACCTCACTTCTCCTCTCCTCTCCTCTCAGACACACACTTTTCATCTGTATTTCCTTTTCCTGTTGCTCTCTCCACTAAAACATGTCTAACAAGGAAGCACTACAGCATGGAGAGCAAATGTTTTTTGAAGGCAGGCGTATGGGAACGTAATTCACAAGACTGTTTTTTTTTTTTTTTTTTTCCCCGTTTCCATCTTTTTCTCCTCCTTCCCTAATGTGTGCCGTTGTTGATCATGTTGAGTGTAAAAGTATATGGTGAAAAGTAGCCAGCGCTAGTTGCTGTGTGCCATTTTTAAAAGAGAAATTAGTTTGTTTTGTTTCGTTTCTTTCCCGGGGGGGAGGAGGAGGAGGGGGGTCCGCCTCTGAACCCGGCCACAACTTCTCCCTTCCTGCGTGGCACCATCGACCCACATTGTCCTCCATTTATTGATCCAGTCATCATGCCTCTAGATCTTCTTTAATTTTGCAGTTCACTTTAAAAAAAAAAACAACAACAAAAAAGGTCCATTTAAAAGATTGTATTTTTATTAATCTATTTAAAAAAAAAGAAAAGAATTGAGGTAGAGGTTGGTGCCTCCACAGTGGAACAACCCACACAATTTTATACACATAGATTTTGTTGTGCTTGAGTAGACACCATTTTGTATGGTTTTCGTCTCCTTCCCTCACCCCCTTTGCCCTGCTTCAGTATCTGTGTATAACAGTCTGTTCTTATGTAAAAAAAATAATAATAATAATGTAAAAAAAAAATGCTAGAGGAGAACTGTGGAAATAAAAGTATGTGAAAATAGTGTTTCTACACCTGTGGTTCCTGTTTTATTATTCTCGTGTAAGGAAGCTGAATTTATCACATTTCTTCACAATTTACTGACATTTGCTAAATTATTAATAAATAAAATAATCAGGTTAATATCAGGGACATTTTGTCTCGAACATGTTGATAGACGATGGTCAGGCTGACTTCTACTTTTCAGGTGAATCGTAGAGATCGTGATATTTAACTTTTGTTTCCAAACTTCACACAGCCATAATTATATAACTTCACATGGAGTGCTTGAGACGTGTCTCCTGTTTGCTGCTTCATATTAAACTCAGGTTTTAATCACCATCTTCATATCTTTTAATGTCATATTTTAATTTACTGATGCAAAGAGAGAAATTCAGTTGGGTTGTTTCAAGTCTACCATGAATTGAGAAAAATATTACAGATCATGATTGTGATTAAAATGCGATCTCTTTTTTTGCAACTTGAGTGTGCTGGAGCGAATTCATTTTTAATGACTTAATGAAATGTCAGCCAAGTGGAAAACACAAATGTTGATTGTGATTCTTTAATTTATTTTTTTGGGGTCGAGAATCATTTTAAAATCCAACGATATGAAGAACAGAAGAGCAAGAGCTCCTTATGTTTGAGAGTCTGGAACCATCAAATGTTTGAGATAGTGTCGATACATTTTCTTTTCAGAGAGCATGATCGACGTGTAAAGTGGCTTTGCCACAGACAGTGACAGTGACAGTGATGTTATTTATCTGTGAAAAGTAATTATGAGTCGAGAGTTTTTGATCTGACGCTCCTCTCAGTACGACTTTGTGTTGCAGTAACTTCAGCATCGAAAGAAAATACTGAAAATCTATTTTCCCAGAATAATTCCCTTCATGAGCGGAGAAGCACGATGAGCGACAGCTGACCTATCACCTCTCTACCTGCTAAAAAGAAAGAAATGCTGTTATGATCATGTTCATGTTTCTTTCCGCTCCCAACATGTGACCTTTGGCGCTCACTTCAGACGCGTGTGCTGCAGTTAAAGGTCATTTTGCTGATGACGGATCCCCGGTGTTAACCATCTCATCCAGCCCGCTCTCCGTCTGTTCGTTTCTAACTCCAGCACCTTTTTTGTTGTGATCCTGTCACCAGCAGATGGAGCTCTCTGATCAGCTGTAACCATCACACACACACACACACACAACACCAAAGCACACACTCAGAAATCCTCCATTTAGCAAATACACTGGCTTTATTGAATGTTAAATACCAGACTCAAACAAGCACCTGTACAATGAGCTCGGAAAAACATACAAATGCGATATATCCTTTAGTACTCTTAATACTTTTCTGCTCTTTATTGAATGCACAAAAGGCAGTTAAGCTTGACTGTAATTCTTGCATGCTTGTTACAATATAAAACACGGTGCTGTGCGTGAGAGCATGAGCGCACGCTGACATTTCCAATTTCTAGCATGGCGGGAACCCTCTCTCAGCTCCTCCTCCTCCTCCGACGGCAGCAGAGAGATTTCACATTTAACCAGAAACACGCTCTCAGTCACAGCAGGGGATGCTTTTTTTTTTTTTTTTTCTCAGTACAGTTATTTGCCTTGATCCGGCAGTTGGCAGCATTATATTGAGGTCAATGTAAGAGAGACAACGCGAGTAGGTGAAGCAGAATGTGGCAACCGGGCGCTTCGTCAAAAGTGTCAAAAGCAGAGAGAGGTTTCACAGATTTGCTGGGAGGATTTGGGGGCATGCATACCACTGGAGATCAATGAGCGATGTACTGTATGTGTGGTGCAGGTGTGGTCGAGTCTCCTTGGTGTGATACAAGAGAAAAAACAAGAGAGAGAGAGGGAGAAAAGAGGTCTTCACATGTGAAGAGTGTGGAGTGTGGAGGTGGTGTTGAAGCTGAAATCAGAAGGTCTCCATCGCCTGGCAGATCTGGGCGAACACTTCATCCGGTGACCTCTCCGCGTCGATCTGTGGACAGAAACAAACTGCATGAGACGAGGCCTTTCAGTGCGTCGACGCGTGGTCGTGGAGAGCAGACCGCTCACAGCAGACGGATGGCCTCCATGTCTGCTGTGGCATTTAAACGCACACACACACGCAGTCAACACCTGATGTGGCATTTAAACGTTCAAACGACCCGTTTTAAAGGGGCAGTTCACCACTGAACAGAAACTCTTTGATTATCCCCTGACCCCCGTGTCAGTGGAGACGTCAGTAGTAGCACCAGACGCACCTCAGGCAGCATCTTTAGCTTCACAGAGTCTTTCTGTTGATTTTTCTTGTATGTTTTACCTACAGATGGTATCCAATCAACGGAAAAACAACCTGAATACGTGAATGGGTAACAAATGCAGACGCTTCCATGTAGGTCAAGAGGAGGCGCTGACGGGAATGATGTGAGAAAATCAGAAGGATCTGAAGTGACAGCTGAACAGCGCTCTCCACTACCGACATAAAAACACCAAGCGAGAGAATATCTGGCTTCAATTCGTCAGTCGTAATTAAATTCTCCAAATCAAGCTCCATAATATATCATATATTGTTCCGACACAGTGTGGAAGAAATGCATACAAGACAAACACACAACTCAACAGTGGTGTTTGAGTAATTGCCATAAAATCCATCCATCCATCGATCTTCTGTATTTTTAGCATCGCAGGGGGGGCTGGAGCCAGTTCCAGCTGGCTTAGGGGTCAGACAAGTCGCCAGTTCATCACAGGGAAGAGACAATCATTCACACTCACATTCACGTCTATGGGCAATGTAGTCACCAATTGACCCTTTAAGTGTGGACTGTGGGAGAACACGCAGACTCCACGAGGCTCGATCTTACTGTGAGGCCACAGTGCTGCCCTCAGTTACATTTTGCTGTGAACATTAATGCCTAAAAATACGTTTATATAGTTCATGTGTCATTTGGAAATATACTATAATAACATAAATGTGTATTTGTGTTCCATCATGCAGGCCGGGCATATTTGTATGCATGACACAATATCAAAAACCTTTAACTGGGTCTCCAAACAGCTCATGAAAACTGTTCATAGTCCACCACTAAGTCCTGTTTTACTTGTAGAAATGTTCTACCTGAATGTTAAATATTAAAATATGGGAGATAATGAGGTAAATATTGAGGACTTTTGTACCCAGGGTGCAATTACTTGGCCACAAAATCCTTTTTTCTCATTTAAGGGCAGTTACAAACATAAAAATAATTTATTTAAAAGAAAAAACAGCCTCACCGTGTGCAGAAGCCTCTTGCCTTCATAATGAGATGCCACCGCCTGGCTGTCGCTGCAGAAGCTCTCAGCCCTCCTGTGCAGGGCGTCGTCTCTGTCTGGGTGCAAGGTGGAGGTGGATCTGCCACGGCTCTGCAGACGGCTGGACATGGTGTCGGCCGAGCAGCTCAGCAGGAGCACAGCGCTGGGCTCCCCCACCTGACACACAAGATACTCAGGCTTAACTTTTACTTTATACTCACAGTAATGTCTCATCGGTGTGATATATTACTCTGCATCAGTCAAAAAGCGAACTTGTTCTACATTTTTGTGGCTCTTAAGATGAGCAAATGATTGTAATTCTGAGCACATTGTCGTGCATCCACATTTTTTTACTCCTGCATTAACACTGAGTCATATTGAATTTGATTTTTCCCACCGATGTCAGTCCTGCATGTTAAACTCTTCGCTTTGCTCTGGTTAGAGTACATGTACATAAATTATTGAAACTTTTCTTTTGTCAACGGTGAACCCTTGTCTAGCTCTGACCTTGGCCTCGTACTCCTCCACCCGTCTCAGGTCTCTGGGGAAGCCGCTGATCACGACACCTTTCCCCTGCCGTACCGACGACGCCACCGCCTCGCACAGCAGCTCCAGCAGTGTGTCCTGGAGACCAAACACACATATAGCACAGGCATTAACTACCATTCAAACATTTAAACCACAATTTAAGCTTCATGAATCTCCTCAGACAACCTAAAAGCGACACTTAAAATGTCTTCACAGCAGAAATAAACATGTTCAAATTATATTAAAGTTATGCAGAATTAAGAGTTTGGGTGCTTTGATTGACAGGTGGACGCTGTCACAGGCGGTTTGTTCGAGCATCATTCAGCTCCCGCGGCGGTCCACATCTTTGCCAATTTCAAGATTAACTGTGAGCGGCAGGACTGCCAAGATGGCCACCGCACTGAGCTCCAGAAACCTATGAGTGGTGTCCATGTCCATGTTTGACTGATGAATTGCTACTACACGTGACACTACTCACTAGAACGCACTATCAAGCGCACCCTCTGCAATGAACCGGCCTTCATATTTAAAGCTAAGCTTCTTTTGCTGTTGCACTGCCAGTCTGCTAACTGTGCTAACACTGAGTGAACACTCTCCACGTTGATATTTCTTGACGCACTCCAACAATCTGCACCGTGTATGCTTCAAGTCTTGGTGCACTTTGTTGCTGCACATGCTCTCATTGCACTGAAAGCTCTGGTTAAGTGTTTACTGTGTCTTTTCTCTGTCTAGTCTGCTTGTCCGGCTTCCCTTTGGTGGTTGCTGTCTGCCTTTCGTGCTAACTTTGCTGCAGCTGCTGAATTTTTTTTTCTTCTGATTGTCTGGCGTGTCCATTTTCATGCTTTCATGACCTAGATTGCTTTGTGCCACAGCATCATTAGTTCTTGCTGTTGTTTTGGGTGGCTTCCCATTAACGCAGTCTCAGGCTTGGGTCTATAGTAGAATGTTAAATGGTATTCTGGCTGTAGGGACGTTAACAATGAGTGTTTACACGTCATCGTTTCTCTGTTTATTGGAAATGAAATTCTTTTGTTACTCATAGAAGAGGTAGTCAACACATTTTATATTTAGACAGATACATTAGGATAATAATTGTACTCACAGTGATGCAGCTTTCTGTGGTGTATTATTCATCATAATTAAATCACAGCTCCTGCTCTGTTTATGTTGCTGCTCTCTCAACTAATGGACGTTTATCTGCTGCTTTAAACCTCGTGCGAAGAATAACGCCTTCTTAAAAATGACTCAGAGCATGGCTCATGTGTCTGATTGCAGCATATCAAGTGGATTGCTGCCTTTAGTTGCCAGTTTATTAAGTATACTTACCTGACAATCATGCAGCCCTCCAATAAATCTGACCGTCATAAAACTCGTTTGTAATAATGTGCCCTCCTCATTTGGATCAATCGGGGTAGACTGGATATTAGAAACACTTCTCACTGCTATAATGACGAGCGGCAGCAGCACGAACCGCGACGACCAAAATGACCATAAAGTTGAATCAACACGTCTCTAAAAGACTTTAATCAAAAACTGAACATTCTAATCTTCGCAAAGGTCGGATTTATTGCAGGACTGATGGATTAGTTTTAACTTGGGGGTGCTGTATCTGAGTGTGGATATTTGCTGCGTACAAAACGTGCATGCAGTCCTCTGTACTCACATAAAACTGAACAGGAGGGAGTCCACTGTCATCAAAATTTGATCAATACGTTCCAGAGCGCTGTGATTAATGTGAATGACTGGCAGTGCTCATATTAAGTCCTATTTTTTTGCCACTTTATGCTTCAGGCCCAGGCTGAAATGAAACATCTTGTGTGTTTTCTTGTGTGGTGATCTCGGCCTTCTAGAGGGAAGCTCACAGGAAGTAAGAAGGGGGATGTGGTGGCTCCAGAGTAGTTTATATTTGGAGATGACACGACCTTGTCAAAAGCCACATTTGCTCTTAACTTAGTATTCATGACCAACTGTGGAACCCCGCGCTGAGACCTCGATATGCCAGAGATGCATCAAATCATAAGCAGCAACGATCCTCAGCTTCAAATATGCAGCTGAGAGTGAATTTCTCCATCAGTGAAGTGACTCCACGTCCAAAGAAATCTCACTCTGTTAGACGGGTTACATGAGTTACTACATGTCAGTGCTTTGAATTCAGTTTGGTAGTTTGGAGGGGTCATGCTGATAAATGTGATCAATACAGTTGATATGAAGGAAAAACAAAGTTCTGATATGGAAAATTTGTTTTTGATTTTTGGACTTTTATTTTGGAGTTTCACGACTTTGGGCCTGAAAAGTAAATATCAACATTTAGACTTAGACTGGTTTTCCCTCCGATGTCCTCCGGCTGCACCGCTTCAACTCTCTGTGATTTACAGATTTTTCTGATGGACAGTGAAGTAGACTGTTGCCAACTGTAGCTGCCGTTAGCTCAGTTTGTTAGCCGTGATCGCTTGATCTTTGGCTGATAGCGGAGTCACCAACTTTTTTGATCAAAAGTAATATAATCACATCATTGCATAATTATATTACTAGCAGTGGCTGTGCTGTCTATATGTGCAGACTTACAGAGAGTACACAGGTAACCAGACAGGAAGCCGACGATCAACAGGGGGATTACAGTTAACAGAGAACATTAAATTGCACTTTCTGTGTTGCCAGGCAACAGTACATTAACATTTCACCACCACTAACCGGTGAGCCACACACACCGGGATTTTCTCACTTCCAGATCGAACTCTTGACTCCGGCGTGGAGTGATTTTTTGGATTACAGTCGTTTCTGTGATGCTGTAAACCCGGTGAGGTGCACTTGAGTAATCCTCGGCCGTCCTATCATGGCAGTCTTGTGTTTGACAGTGACTATATCGGTGGACACATGAAACATGACCCGAGTGTGCCTGTAAAGAAGCTTAAGCAGGTCAGCCTTGATCCAAAGCTATTGGGTTTCTCTGAGATCACAGGAAGTCCAGTAAATCTGAGCATGGGTGTCTTTATATTGAAATAATAGAAAGAGTCTGTCGTGCTTATTGCTTGTGTAAAACCTTATACATAGAGATGATTGGCGCTTCAGGAGGGGAGGGAGTGTCTTATATATTATGGACATAACAGTCCTGGTGTGTTTTTGAGGTTAGAAATCTCAGCGTGCGGACGTAATCACTCACTACTGTTGAACAGCCTC
This sequence comes from Nibea coibor, assembly GCA_023373845.1. Taxonomy (NCBI): domain Eukaryota; kingdom Metazoa; phylum Chordata; class Actinopteri; family Sciaenidae; genus Nibea; species Nibea coibor. The sequence goes on from CM041725.1 coordinate 6,622,340, forward strand.
ATCAGTCCACGGCACAAAATGCCATTAGTGCTTTTAGACATTAAACATATCGAAATGCACTGCAGTTAAACCTCCAGGGTAAAAATACTGATGCTGATCACTGTGGTGCCAGTAATGAGGATTAAAGCTCACCCTCTCTCTATATTGTTTAATTCAGAACATGAAAAAGACAAAGACAGGACGTAAAGTAAGGCACCGCAGGACTCTTTCAACATAAAACGGGAAATGCTGAACACCAAATTAAAACAATGACGAGCAGCAGCTTGTATTGATCTGAACTGAACGTGTATCAGCTGATGTGGCTCACAGATGATTGGCAGTCGGTATCAGAGACAAAGAGACATTGTTTGGGCATGCCTATAAATAAATAAGATTATTTATTTATTTATGTTCTTCAAAATAAAGGAACGTGTAACAGTGTGGCTTACTCGTGTATTTTTCAAAGTTTTTGGAGAAAAGAGTTCTTCAGGCTTTAGATGCACAGACAGTACGTGTTCGTAGGACCAATTAGTTGCTTGTTTTGGTCTTTTTATTTGTTTATATGTACGATAAAAAATATGGGAAACAATTTTCCATTCTAAGAACTTCTATTCTTAATAATTTTCTGTTCATTAATTGTTTCAGTGCTGGTAAACAGTTGTATTTCTCAGTACCCAGCAGGCTGTGTTTGAGTTCACGAACATCAAGAACACTGATCAATAAATCCTCCTTTTTTGTCTCAGGCAGGGCGAACGAACACGCTGCCTTTTAAATGTTGTTTTTTAAATTAGTGAGTCAGTCGATTTTTTTGTGACTCACTCAGGCTAAATGATGTGTATGAGAGCGATGTCCAAACAACCAGCTAGACGCACACACACACACACACACACACACACACACACACACACACACACATAAACCTTTTGAACATGTGCAAGCAAAGGTGAAAGTGTGTGTGACTGACGGGTGGGCTGTGTTTTGATGTGAAATGTCAGAGACTCTTGGACCTTCCCGTTCAATTAAAAAGCTCCCAGACAACCACTGCTATGTTAGTGAGGATTAATAAGCAACAGCCGTAAAACACTTCACTGTGTGTAACCTCTGTGGACGTGGATGCTGAAGATGAGGCCAGGAAGGTAAATATAATATATAATGTCATTTAGGTCCCATTGGGAAAAAGATATTAATATTTCACTGGGAGGTGGGTAGTAATATTAAAGGCTATATTTAACCGTCACGTCCACTGGACACCTCCCTCATTTTCCTGTTAGTCTGTCGTCTTTATTATTTATATTATTAATGCCTGTTGTTCTCATATGAAGGTGTAGTCAGACCGGATTCCTCCAGGTGTAATTTAGTCGTGTGTTGTGATGAAAACCTGTCAGCAGCCGTACACAAATTTGTAAACCTGGCATCTTCCACTGTCATTAACCTCGTCGCTGCCCTTACTCTCAGCTACATAAACAATAATTTAACCATCACCTGTGTGAGCGTCCTTTTATATGAAGTAATTATTTGTAGATTGATGAAATAAAAGGATAAAAACCGTCACCAGGCTGGGCTTCTTGGTGTTGGACTAGTGAGTAATATTACTGTAGCTGTCTGTCTTGTGTTAAAGCGCAAAAATACAGATTTCTCCTCAACGCTGCTTTAATAGATATGAGTTCTTCTCCCACCGTTGCTTAAAACGCGCCCGCAGGGGATCTTTAATCAGTCTTATTAACAGCAATATTGTAGAGATTTGTCAAACTTGGAATCATCTTAGAGGCTTGGACAGTGTCTGCCGGACTGAAGTCACATTTGGCTGCTGGCTACAGTCGACTTTCTGCCCTGTTGAACTTGTTTACGCCTCCTCGGAAAATGTGTTTTCCTCCGAGAGTAGTTAGAGTTGTAGATAATATATCTGGTTTACACACCCCGGCTCAGACAGCTTATGTCAGCTCAGTCTGGTACAGTGTGTATAGATGTGCAATCTATGTGAACTGCCATTTTGAGCTCTCTTGACTGTATAATATTTCAGCCGCAGCCAACCTCTTCTGTTCATTTCATTAGGCCCTTGGCAGGAAAACATGTATAGTATGTCAGTATTTCCTCAGCCGGAGAGCTGTTGTGTTTTATTTTTCTGTGACAGCACAGAGGAATTTGTCTGTCTGCATTTTCTAACTGAACTTCATTTCCGTCTGTCTGTCTTTATGAAATAGTAATCTGTAAAATCTTGTTTTTGAAGGTGTTATTTTCGTGCTCATGCACTGATTCTCCCGGAAATCAAACATTTCTTTCTATTGTTTGTTTTCCAGTCCAGCCAATCACTGCTCGGACTTAATATCCTGTCCAAACAGCCTCGTTTAAATGAATGGTGAAATGTACTATTTCTTAAATAAACTAAAAAATACAACAAAATAAGTTATTTTAATAATAAATTTAAAACTCTCCCTCTCCATGTTTGCAATATCAATATCACCAACCTGCAAAAATGGGCTGTATTTTAGAGGGAAATCCTGTATTTTTAATGGTTAACAGCAATAATCCAATAATATAATGTGTATAATAGTATAAATTATACAATCGGTGTGCTGTAGAAGTACTATTTGGCCCAAAAGGCGACTGTGTTGCTCCAAAATAAAAGTCTTTTCTGCTTCAAAAACACATTTCCCTCACGGCTGCCATGATATGTCAGAATAAAGGCGGTCGGTTTGGGTAAAGAGACAGACTGCATGTGAGCAGCCGCCTGCACAAACCCAGGAGAGACCAGGAGATAAAAAAGAAACTTTAATTAAAATTAATTGGTGCCATCTTGCAACGTGGTACTCCAGACGCTGCTGGTTTCAGGAGAAATATTCTCTCCGCTGCAGCTGAACATCTCCCAGTTTAATTTATCAGTACAAAATATTTAAAACCGCACCGGAAAGTATTTGGTTCTTCTATGAAAAGGCAATCTTTGTACATAAACACTTTGCAGGGGGCGTTTAACACGACTCCCAGGGTGCATTTCAGCAGAGGTTTACATTCTGTCATGCCATTGGATGAATTCTTCACCTGTAGAGCACCTGCAACAAAGAAACACCTTAACTGTCTTGTTTTCCATAGCAACAGCAGCTGTGCCTCATGGGTATTGTAGGATTTAGTGCTGCCTGCCAAAGTGATGGAAAATATCTAATTTCTCAGAAACAAAATCAGAATAATTACAACTAATGGCATAAAGTAAACTTATTATAAGACTATTATTATTATTCATAGTAGTAAAATTAACTCAGCCACAAATGTACGCACACTGAGCCTGAAGCTGCAGATCTCTTCTTTTACTGTCCATCACTCTATCATCCAGGCATTTTCACAGAGCTTGTGTCACCCAAAAGCGAGCGTCATCAATCTGAGAAAAACTCTCCCCATGCAGCTCTATAATTGTAGCTCATATTCTCTGATAGCAGAGCGACAGAAGCACACTGACCTCGGGCAGCTGCTCTCCTCTCTCCAGGACGTCCTGCAGGTGACGTCCTCTATCACTGTGAGACTGCAGCTCGGCACACAGCAGATCGCCCAGGGTGACGTGACGCAGGCCAAATCTGTCCTCCATCCGCTCACACTGCAGAGATTTACCTGAGCCTGGACCACCTGAGATCACACACACACACACACACACACAGGGATCAGTCCATCTTCACAGACACGTAATCTCTGAGACAGAATATGAAGAGAGGCGAGGATGACGAGGAGTGAAATTGAGAGGTGAAGGAAGAGCATGAAAGAATCAGTAGGAAAATAGATGGTGTGTGTATGTGTGTGTGAGCGCGTGCATGTGTGTGTGCACATCACAGGTCTTATTCATTGCCCGGGGGCCGAGAAGCAGGTTATCACAGATGATTATTATCTTCTCTCCTCAGAATCGACCTGCCCCACATCTAGGTTCAACACCACGGACCACACACACACACACACACACACACACACATGCAAGTACAAGTTCGAGGAGTCTTTTCTTTTCATCTATTTCTACTCTATACTTTTTATAATTATCAGACAGCTTTAGTTACTCTACAAATATTTTTGGGTTGTGCACAAAACAAGACATTTAAAGGACAGCACCTTGGGTTTGTGACTCACATTGTATGACATTTTATGGACCAAACCACTAAATGATGAATCAAGAAAATGATAGATATACTGTATTAATCAATAAAAAGTACAAACGCTGGTGACTGCCTCAATCAAGTTGACTTGACTTGATTTCTGGCGAGGTTGGACAACTGGTTGTTTTCTAGCATTACCTCACCCTTAACCGATTAATAAATAATAAAGATAATCACCATAAAACGTATGATAACAACACTTAAACCTGAGTCCAGCCATAAAGTCACATCTTAATCCTGAAACAGGCCTTTGACCAAAGTCGTCACTTTCCAGGTCATAAAGTTAGACGTACACAATGAGGGAGCACGCAGACGAAGCATCAAGAAAACACACTGTTTTACTACTCAGCCCACATTCAGTAATTCAGATTTACCTGACATCCTTTAAAATATTCAAAACTATTTCAGCAGCCTCAGCAGTCTATCTGCTCCGCTGCTGTGCTGTGAAGTCTGTGGGTGTTTTATCGCAGGTTAACTGTATTACACGGCCATGAAGCTGTGTGAAGCATCAGGAAGTGGTGATTTATCATAACCAGCCTTGAGCCCAGCAATAAAGCTCAGGATGTGATTCAGATTCATCAGTATTCTCCTCTGCCAGCATCGAGAAACAGTCGTCCGGTTGGTGGAGCGTTTGCACCGCGCACTAAGGCTGAGTCCTTACTGCAGCAGCCTGGGCTCGATTCTAGCCCGGACCCTTTGCTGCACGTCTTCTCCTCTCTCTCTCCCCCGTTCCTGTCAATCTTAAGTTGTCAAATAAAGGCAAATAAGCCACAGAAAATAAATAAAAAAAAGAAACAAACACCCTCATCACCATTTCTTCTGAGTGCACTGACAGATGCGAGCAGGGCTCGGCTCACCCAGGGACGACTGTTGGAAAAGGTCCAAAAGAAATCGAGGACGGGGCTCCGTTATTCATTCAGCACAGACTTGAATACATAACGCCGCACCCAGCCCATGCCTTCTCGTTAGCAGTATTCCTCTGTTGCTCGATACCTTCCTGCCAGAAAGTAAAATAATGACCCACCAGGGCTGAGGCGAAGGCCCAGAGAAGCTTGTTAGTGTAGTTAGTTGGGTCAAACTCTGCTGTATAAACTGGCTCTGTGGGTAAAGGTAGTTTTCTTTCATTTGAAGAATTTGAAATTTAGATTTACTTTAATTCAAAACTTTAGGCAAGATGAAGTGTGCTGTGCTGTTTATACTGCGTTAAATGACTACATTACTTACCATACACAGGGTTATTTTGGTGCTCAGCTTACCTAAACTTACCTAAATGGCCAACGGGTAAGTCCAGTATTCAGAGTCATATCTCTGCTTTTGGACTGCAGAGGAAAAATCTGCCTCTTTGGCTGAAATGAAGTTGACAGCCTCGTGGTTTGAGGGTTTTATTTTGATGGTTTCGCTCTTACTTTGTGTTCTAGTTTTGTGTTTTGGCTTTCCCGCCTGTTTGACTGAGTTTCACCTGTTCCCCGTTAGCCTTCTCTCTCTCGTGTGGATTCTTTTAAATCTGTGTTTTTTGGATTTGTCAGTTTGGTTTTGACTTTAAATCAAGCATCCCAGCCTGTTCTCCATTGTTTTCCCAGTGTTGATGGACTTTGTTGAATTTGTTTTTTAGACTTTTCTGCCTAGTTTATTTGGAGATTTTGCTTCTTCCTTGGCCTGTTTGGACTGCCTTCACTTTTACACTTTCTTGCCAGGAGCCATTTTTGATATTAAATCATTTGAACTGCACAAACTCAGCCCCTGTGGTCTGCATTTGGGTCCAATCCTTCATACTTTCTGTTTCTCTATTTGACACTGAAACTTTCATATTGCTGCTGCTAGATCTCATCTTCAAGACGTCACCTCCATTGTCAGACAGGAATACACACCAACCTTTGGCATGCTTTCATTTGAACTACATGACAATGCGCTGACCCTTCCATAGTTGTATGTGGTGTACCTCAAGGCTCTGTACTGGATCATCTTCTCTTTTATAATATTACCATGAAAACCGTGAAGTATTTCATAATTATGCGCCGTATTTATATTGCTATGCTGATGATGCACAGGTATACATGCACATACAAATGTCTTCAACTTTTTAAATGTTAAACATTTGATTTGAGTTGATGATACTTTGGATATAAATCTGAAGATTAAAGGATATAAAGATCGAAATCTGCACCTTCTGCTTTCCTGACTGAACTCATCACTCCATGTATGAACAGCTCTGTCACAGCGTTGTCCTTGATAAGAGCCAAGGTGACAGATGGATTGTATTAGATGGAGATGGAGCAGGAGACAGAGATGAAACGAGGAAAAGGGGACCATAGAGAGGAGGAAAAAAATCTCTCTGGTAATTTAATTTTTGAATCCGTTCCCGCTTTTCCCCCAAAGCTACAGCAGGTAATATCTTTTTAGGTAAAAATCAATCTAAATGACAAACCGGCTGCATACAAAACGAGTTTCTCACCTGCACTAATTGAGAAGCTTTCAGTTATTGATGATTACCAGCAGGAATTCTCCCACTGAGTGCAAAATTAAAACAAACGTTTAAGGGCTGCACTGATTGAGTGCTGGATTCCCAGAAGATGATTGCATTTGCTATGAGGAAGAAAAAATGAAGAACTGAACTTAAGCACATCTTACTATACTCACTGAAAAATACTTTATTTTGACATCAACCATCAGACTCAAACATATAAAACAAATTTCACATAGTAGGAGTGAAATCAGCTACTGGGGAACCAACTCATGATGATTCTTATTACTTTTTATTGGTTTATCTGGGTAATTGTTCTTTGTTAAGTATTCTTGGTTCTTATATTTAGGTCTCAAGTCTTGTGTCTTGTTTTTCTCCCAAATTCTCCCAAATATTTTTAGGTTGTGGACAAAAAAATCTCACTCTCATGACAAATGATGATCTTTATTACTATTTTTTATTTGCTTATCTGAATAACTGTTTGCTATGGTGTCATCTTCGAATTACTTGTAATGTATGTATCCTAACAATGAATTATCATTTTCTGCAAAGGACTATTTATCATCATCTGTTTAATCTTTATCCTCTTGGGGGAAGAAAATTGTGTCTTGTGAGTTCCTTACTGCCTTCAAAGGATGGCGAGGTTGGCCATGAGGTGGTCAGACAGTACAAATTCACTGTTGTTTTTTGTATTTTTCTGGGATTTGTTGACTATAGGAAAATCACTCCCTGTCCTTTCACATCCACCTGTGGTGGTTACTTCTTCATACTTTGAAAACACCACAGTGTACGGTAAAAAACTGTCATTGCATCAACCCTGAACATCAATAAAACAAGTGATATTACCCTCTCGCACCAGAAAAGTGTGATTGCAAGAGTAAAAATGGTAATTTTTTTTCATCAGAGAGGAAGGAAGAGCGAAGTGTGTGTGTGTGTGTGTGAGAGAGAGAGAGGTAGGACGAGAACATGAAGGGGAAAAGAAAAAAGGCTGAGAGCAAACTTCAGATTAGCATTTCCCTCAGGCATCATCACCTCCTTCTTCTGAAGCATCGCTGCAGAACACTGCCTCAACTTTTCCACCAGTTATTACAGGCGGGGAGATTTTACATAAAATAAAATCACCTAAAACTCTTCTCTCCCAACTTTTAATTAAATCAGTTTGGAAAATATAAATGCACGCATGTCTTTTTTCCCCCCGAACAGATCAAAGACTTGCATTAATTTTAATAGGGATGTCAACAAGAGCTCCTAATCGAGAGAGCTTTTAATTTAATCACTGGTGATAATTTGACCTCTACGTGTTGTTCGGCAAGTGTTTGATGATTTGCTACATGAACAAGGAGGCAGGTTGGAAACTGAACATCAACTCTTGTGGATTTTACAGCACTGGTGCAAGAATGTGTGTGGTATCTTAACAAATTAGCGTTACAAATGAGTGTTTTCCTTTGACTCTGACTTGTATATTTATCCACTTTAAGGTCTCGTACCATCACTCCTATGAGCATCTGTTATAATGCTGCTGTTTCCGCCCCATGTTACGACTTCATTCTTTGAAAACGCCTCTCATCAGCATTTCAGAGGGCAGGTAGATGGACAGCAAGTGACTCCGAGGCTTTCATCACCAGATAAAAGGGGCAGAGTCTGACAGATCGGCAGCATCAGCAGCAGCAGAGTCGGTCTGGATGAGAGTGACAGCAGGAAGCCGGGGGGATGGGTAGGTTGATGCAGAGACATTAACTTTTTATTGAGAAGTGAGGTGTCCTCATGCCGGGTCAGACAGTCTGGAGACAGTGTTTTGACAAGTCAGCACCATGTCTGATGTGTCCGGAAAGAAAACCTTTCACGGTGAGACAAACATCGCCAAACGGGCAGGGTTGATTTTATTCGGTGCACTACATGCTCCCCCAGATAACGAGCCTGAGTCAGTATAGTTTTACTTGCACTACACAGTTCAGTCCATTCTTGTTGCAAAGCACTTTGCACTTGAGTTATGGAGGGAGTTTTGAATATTTCAAAAAAGCTATAAATAAAGCAGAATTGCGGGCATAACACTAATATTACGATCAATTCAAGTAGCTGTGAATGTTCATTGGTGTTTAATAAAAAGTTAGTTAACCTTTAAACTAGGGCATAAAGTTTGGGGATAAAGTTTTCAGTGTTGGACTGCACTGTGGCTTTGAAGTTAGGGACACTCTCTATTATTAAAGCTGCACTAATGTGAAAAAAGGGCTCACCTGTAATGAAGAACAGACAGAAAATCATGTTCCAATTCTGCAGCTTTAATGTTTAATGCAACCTTAATGTTTTAGTTCAGTATTACTCGCTTATCGACCTGCTGTTTTCAGCTGCAGCAGGCAGCCGTTTCTAAAAAACCTGCCTACACTACAGCACCAAACAGCAGACAATATTATGTGTTTAACATTTAACAGCTAAAGGGACAAATGTTTCCCTCAGGAGTTGGTGGACACCAAAAAAAAGCTAAAAGAAGATTGAGTATCGACCAAAAATATTGATATTAAAATATTAAAGGTGTTTACGATTTGAGGGGCTCTATTTACCATTAACATAATTTATAATTATGTTTTATGATACCTTAAAATAAGTCTCAGATGCCACACATCCTCTTTGAGAACTGTGTTGCTGCAGTAGTCCAGAACATACAAACTACACACTGGATCTAGACGGGGAATTTTTACATTTTTTGCACATTTCACAGCCGCCGTAGCCTCTCCTTCACGCTGGGAAGGAGAGGGTGAAGCGACGGGGTTGCAATCAGCAAATATACTGTGAAATGTGACCAAATCCTACACAGTGGACCATTTAAGATTTAAGAACTACATATACAACAAGTTCATATTCGAGTAGCTTTTTCACGGTGCTCCCAGTCTGTGAATTGTTTCACATATTGCTGTTAGCAACCTGCAGGCAGAGCAGTGTGCGGTGAGAGGAGTAAGAGAGATCTGAGGGTCCCAGTTTAACAGCTGCAGTACATACAAGATAACAGCTACGATACAAAAGTGACAGTCCAATGTTAAAGCAGGTCGCCGCAGCAAGAGAAACTGAAGCTCAGGTGTGTGATCGTCAAAGCTTCTCGACAGAAGAGTTTTTTCTGACGTTGACCGCTGTTGGTTGTGTTCTGCTGATCCTGTTGAGAGGAAAGCTCCTGGTCTAACTCATGCCTCATGTCTGGCTCTCTAATATTCAGACAAACCGTTAATGCAGATCACTGGGGATTTGTCATGTTGCTTTTAACGCTAATACACGAAACCGTATGTGTGTGAAAGAGAGTACCGATTCAATAATCTTTTAATGGCCGTAGCTTTAGTATTTTTCCACGGCGGTGAAGTAAACGTCGGTTAATGGAGATTCTGCGTGTCCCAGATCTCTCGTTAACCTTCATCTTCCCGTCCTGTCTTCAATTAGCAGACTGAGCCACACCGCCTCACGGTACCGTCACAGCATACTAATTGATGACAAAAACACATCACACTCTGCCTCCAGGGGCTGGAAGTAAATTGAGTACATTTACTCATCTGCTGCACCTGAGCGCAATTAAGAAGCAGTACTGTTTGTGTATTTTTATGTATTTCACTAAACTTCAGAGCCATGCTGAAGAGTAGTATTTTTCATTCAACATGTATTAAGCTCGGAAAATATTAGTGTCATGTGTTATATTAACAAATATAGATTTATACATTTAGAAAATGCCCATCAAAAGTATAAGTATAAGAGAGATTCAGCACATTTTCTCTCATTTAATCCTTCAACTGATCCATAAAATACAGGAAAATACCCCATAACTGACAAAGGAGTGTAATTATATGCAAATCACTTGCAGGTTCAAGGCTGCTGTGCTGAAAACTAACATTACATAAGAAAGTAACACCTGCACACTATGTGCTAATTTATTCAAAGAGACTACATTGTGATCCCAGCTGGGCTCCAAATGTTTAAAATACTGTATAATACTGTAATCTTCCTCTACTGATATTGTTCTACTCTAATAATAATAATGTCTTGTTTTCTAGTGATGAACAGTGTTGAAACCAGCTGTGAAATTGTACGCGAGCAAAGTTTTGCACTGGAACTTTTTTAATTACTTCATTAAGTTTCCTTCTGTCGTCTGAAATCAGTGAGACCCTCTGAGAACAGACATCTGTCGCTTCGCCCTCCGGCGCTGCTCCTGAACGCAGCTTTTTCATCAGGGCTGCAGTCTGAGCTTAGTTCGCTTGAAACACGCAGAAAAATGTCAGAGCAGATGATCAACGGATCGTTTGGTAATATCCTGTCTCTTTCAGCTATCCTGTGGCAACGTCCAGCCAAGCAGTCAGCAGCTGCTCATTATTATCCAGCCTGCCTGCCTCAGTGTGTGTGTGTGTGTGTGTGTGTGTGTGTGCGCGCGCTCCACTACACGTACCCATCATGAAGATGACCTTTGGTTTCTTCTGGTCCGTACAATAACCTGTCAGAGGAAAGAAAATCAGAGTTTAACATGCGGCGCAGCTCAACACACAGGCAGCAAACTCTACACACACACACACACTCCGTTAATGTAGTCAGACTACATTTAAACCTAGCACTGCCTATCTGAACTGTACATGTGTGAATGCCAAATTTACATAATTAAAGGAGAGCATGGATGGAAGCGTTCTTCAGTAATAGCAATAGTGATGCAGTTATTAGTTTTTTTTATTATACAATTCAGCCAAAGATGGCAGACGAGTATCTTCACCTTCTCTGCTCATCTTCACCGTTTTTTTTCGGCTTTGCAAAGGTGTTCACTTTTTCGTACTGATGCAAGACGTGAGCTGGCAGGTGACAAGTGAGGAGAGTTTCACAGCATACGAACTGTGTTTCATTTGACAGCCAACGTGCCAACTAGATGGACAGATTCTTTATTGTCCTGACTAAACGCAGGGTTTGTTCTTCTTTTAATCAGGCGTCCTCCTCCTCCTCCTCCTCCTCCACCTCCTCTCTGTCCTCTGCCTGCAGCAGAGCGATGCTAGCGTAGCGACAGCTAGCTGACGAGATAAACATCAGGTCTTAACTGGCAACAGTGAATCAACAGACAAGCCCTCGTCCCCTCCATTACACAATCAATACTGTTGATGTAGAGCAACACTGATGAAAACACACACACACACACACACACACACACACACACACACACACACACACACAGGGAGAAGTTCATTCAGGCATCTAGTGAATAACAGTTAGGCCTACATGACATGCGTGGCATTTACTGAGATGGAACAATGTACCAGTGATGAAATTCTGAACGGAGCCGGCTGCTGGTTCATGAACGGAGGCGGAGGTGGATAAAAACGTAGCTGCTAATAAAAACTTCGCTGATAAGACGAGGTGTCGTGCAGCTTAGTGCGATCGTGTATTCGTCTTTTGACTGTTTATACAGACAATCAGTAGAAATCAGCTCATCGACTCACTTTCCATGATTCCTTCAGCGTACCCGATTTCCTCCTCCTCTTCCACCTGGAGAGAAAGACAGAGATCCAGAGTGTCACGTTGTCCCAATGTTAAGCTTCGATTTTGTCTTTTTCAATATGTTTTGTTATCTATGTGCCACAATGGGTATCGCTCATTAAAACTATATTATTAGATAAATGATGAGAAAGTCATAACTGAACTGAAACAATTAGTTGACTGACAGAAAAAGACAGTAACCCACAACTAATTTGATAATGAATTGGCAAAGTAATATTTCAATTAGAAATTACAAACTTCTCCTAGTTCCAGTTCCCAAATAGTGAGGATTTCATGTTTTTCTTTGTCTCATGGCATTGTAAACTGAATATCTTCAGTCAGTCAGACATTTTATCGCACTGAACACAAGAAAAAACTGATAATGACATCAAACATTAGCACACCCAACAGAAGAAACAGTTTTAAGAAGTCTACAGTCAAAGAAAGAAAAAATAGTCATCAGTGACTCAGAGAGTGAATAAAGGTGAAAGAGTAAAAGTGGCTCCTTCATTCTCCTTGGAGCAAACACATGGTCTGAGCCTGGAGGAGGACCGAAGCTCTCAGCAGCCTCCTTCACTGAGTCATCATTACAGAGTTAACAAACACATGTCAGAGTCAAACCGGAGCACAGAAATTGGCTAGAAGACACTTTCCACTTGGTTTCATCTGTCCTGAGAGGAAAGCTGAGTCACTTTCAGAATATTTCACATACTCGAGACCATTTTCAAAAACTATTCCTCCCAAAGTGTCTTTGCTGCAGGTTTCCACGGTTGTCCTCCTCAGCTTTGGCCATCTGTATCACTCTGGCGCTAAATAACCTGCTAATGGCTCCAGTGTTGGCATAAAAAGAAAACATAAATTCTTATGAAGGACAAACAACGATATTAAAAAAATTCAAAGTGAATGATTACACTGGGATTGCTGCTGAGAGGACAGAAGAAGATAATCAAGAGTCATGACAGCGATAAGAGCAGAAATCATTTTTATTCTCGCTAAATTAATTTAGTAAAAGCTTTGTTTTCTAATAAAGGGAGATAAACCATTCCCTGAATTTAGTTATTTAATATTCTGATTAATCAAATTATTTAAAACTGCTATATTTAATATTTTAAACTTTTAAACATGTCGCTGCTTTACCTTAAAGCTGCATTCATTATTTTTTTGGCCAGTTGGGGGCAGCAAAGTGCCACAACCGACATACTACCTCCTCGTAAAGTTGATATGGCGAACATGTTAGCGAACAGTTGCTTACATACACATCCAGCAGATACAGAGCAGCGTTAGTATTCATTCGGCGCTCTCCGCCAACTCCTGAGAGAAATATCTAACTCTTTAGCTGCTAAATGCTCCAGTCCGTCATCGTCGGCTGCTAACTGTGTCTGTCTTTAAAACTAAAAATAGCTGTCTGCAACTGTCGGCTTTAAAGTCTTTCTTTCGTTCCATCGCGACGAGCAACTTCTTTCACTTCACATTTCACCTGTTGCAGCTTTAACTTCTTCCCTAGAATTAATCATTTGTGCGCTTATGTCGCTAACTGCTAACATTGCTAATTCGCTCAGTGCTCCAGAATGTCTTATAAATATTCATGTTACACGATGTCACACATATCACACTGTTTAATGGCCAACTCCCAGAATGCAGTGCAAAACAAGTGTTTCAGGCTAAGATAAAAACAAAATAATATAAAAAACAGTGAGAGTGTCAAATAGAATAAAACTGATAATTTGGGTATTGAACTATTTATTTAAATGAAAACGTTCAGAAATATGAGCACAAAAGAAGTAATCACACTGAACGGCTGATTTAATAGTATAAACGAATGATGAATTTTAATTTGATTTGGAACAATTTGACGGAGCAGTTCATCAATTATTTATCTTGTGGCTGCCTCATTTCTGTTTAAATAATGATGAGGCAGAGATGGTTCAAAATGAAACACATTAAGTGATCAACCATGGAAACACAGAGATGTGGGCGTAGAGAGGGATCGTCAAGCGTGCAGATCGCCAGGATGCAAGTTTTAAGTTTTAAGCTCTATCCAACACAACTCGCAGCCTTTTGATGTTTGTTAGCGGCAGAAATGATTCAAACTGTGCAACAAAGATCTGACAGTGATCTATTGTCTCTTCTAGGCAGGTCTCTCAGGCACGCAGCCATCAAACTACATTATGCGCTTCATCACCTCCATGTCTCCTTTCACTTCCCACCAAAAACCAATTCAATGTGTGAAAACTGAGAATCCGACTTCACATTTGAGAGAAAAACATCTAATACGCACATAAATGTAGCGTGAAATCACCGTCTGCCAGCTTAGTGTGGACAGAAATATGTACTGTTGCTCTCATTCTCGTACCGTGCCAACATAATTTAACTGAATTGTCCTTTTTATGGAAGTATGCACATCCCACGGTTATATCAGGGGCAGAGATGCAAAAACAATATGGTGCTCCTAGAAAGAAGTCTCATTGAGTGCAAATATGACATAATAATCAGTATTTGTCCATCACGCTAGTTGTAGGTCAGGTTGAGGCCTATATTTAAGGATCCCAACATGAAGCACTGAGCACTTCTGAGGTTTCAATCAATAGGATGTAATTTTCTTTCCTGCTTCCTACCAAGAGTCAATGTCGTTGTTTTTTTTAAAGCACGACCATGAGCTTCCTCTAGAGTTAAAGGTGGGGTAGGAGGTGTTGGGAAAACGGTTCCAGTAAGCTGTATTTTGAAAATACACACCCACGCCTTTTCTTTAGACCTCCCCTCGAAACCACGCCTTCAAAGTAATGGAAAGGTCTCTATTCGTTCACGGATGGGTGAATGCGCAGAGGGGGAGGGAGAAGCGGACTGAAGTTTGATGGATGTGTCAGGATCCAATCATAATGCACAGCCTCATCAACATGATTGGATGGACTAAAACATTTCGTTTTTTTTGACAAACCTTCTATTTTACTGGCTGCGATGGGGTCGTGAAGAGGTTTTCAAGCAATATCGTAAAAAAATGCTCCGGAAAAAAATCTCCTATCCCGCCTTTAACCATGTTTATTACCGTAACCATGACGACAAATGTCCTGTGAACTTAGCAACTCAAGTAAAAGTATCAGTGTGTAGGTTTTAGTAGCATCTAGAGGTGTTGTTGCCTCACACTCCCCATCCTAGCGTAGGACTTTTATTAAGTGTTCAGTTTACATTCACATTGTCCCCGTTAGTGTTTCTTGCTAGTTTTTTTCACCCTGATTAGTTTTCACTTGTGTACTTTATGTCTCTATGTTCTTGGTTTGTGTGTTAATTTGTTTTCATCCTATGTTCAAGCTGTTTCCCAGTGTTCTTTGCTCTCGTAAACCCTCGCCTGCCTGTTAGACTTCAGATACTGCCTGCTGCTTTACGGATTTGTTTTCTTGTTTGGACTGTCTGTCTCTGTGAGCTTTTGTACATTCCCATTTGCATTGTTCTGCACCAGTTCTGCCTCTGAGTCTGCAGTTTGCTCTTTCTCTCGTCTTCGTTGTTGTCCCTGCTTGAACTGGGACAGTATTTCTTTAAGGGTGATCTCATTTTAAATGCTGCTGTGCAGTTTTATCTACAGCAATGCATTGTGGTCTATAAGATCAGCATATGTTTGTAGTGTCACTGTCCTGTGAGAACCACATCTCATATCAGTTATCTTTTCGTGAGGCCAGAAAATCAGCTTTATTTTCAGCTTTGTTTTGATTCATTTCCTGATAATCAAATAGACTATAGAATATTAATCCCATTTTTTAAATTAATCATTAATTCCTTTTTTTACTGGAGAGAAAGGGTGTGGAAAATTTGTAATCTGAGATTGTAAAACGTAGTGGAGTAAAAAAGTACAACATTTGCCTCTGAGATGAAGTGAAGTACCAAGCTGCATACAGTGGAAATACTCCAATAAAGTACTTTTTTCTGAAATTATTGTACTTGGTTAAATTCCACCACTGCAAATGATGCTGTCCTGCAGCTAATAATCGGTTATCAATTAAGTAGCTCAACATGAAGATAATAGGCAGGGTGACAAAAAAATATCAGTCCCTGAGAAGATGAAGTATTCAGGATATTTATCCAACAGCTTTAAATATTTCTGCCCGTGCAGTAGGTGGAGTGTCAGCTGTGTGAAATACGTCCGGCTCCCCTCGTTCTCATACTGTGCCCAAGCAATGAAACTGACTTGTTTTCAAATTTTGCAGTATGGAGACAGTTGACTGTCTGTAAATATCAAAAAACAGCTTGGCGTCATCTGCGGAGAGATGACTGAAGAAATAAAGCGACCTCCCTCGACATTTTCCATCTACTACCGGCTCTTGACCTCGCGCCCTCTGAAGCGGACTTCTAATGATTGTGATTTAGACGTGCGGCTTTTTGCAGAGGGGTCAGTGTGAAGTGGAGCTGCAGTTACACACACTAGACACCCAAATGAAGTGAAGCACAGCTCTGTTCGTGTTAGCTGAATGACGGCAGTGTGGGGGAGTGCTGGGTGCCAACAACGAGCCAGCTTGGCATGTGGGTACACCAACTGGTCCGATGACTCAGAGAGAGGGAGAAACACATGCACAGCACGCATTACTTACACGTGACGGAGGAAAAGATATGTATATAAACACACACAAACACTCAGTAAAAAAAGAATTGTTTTTCTCGATCCCTGGGAAGTTGATACTGTGTGTTGTTGTGTGACGAACACACACTCCTACGCGAAAACATCCCAAAACAACCCCAAAATGTCTGCATCTGTCTGCATGTTAGCAGCTCCACTCACCACAAAATGAAAACTGTCGAATGGATGTTGGTGAGACGATGTTTTCTGTTTCTCAACCAGTAATTGCTGAGATATTTCAGTCTGGGCCAGAGTGGCGAACCAACCAAGCGACACGCCTCCAGGCCGACACTGTTTCATCATGCAGTCCCGCTTATTAAGATGCGACATCGTCCACAATAGTCAAACACAACCAGAGATTAAAAAGATATTTGCTGTAGCTCCTTAGAAGGCCACTGAGTACATTTACCCAGAGTTTTGACGTACTAGTACTTTACTTCACTTCAACTACATTTATGTGATATTTGAGTTACTAGTTACTTTGCAGATTCAAATTAAGACAAATAATAAATAAAATGCTGTAAACTACTTGGTAATTATTTTAAATCAGCTCCACCTTTGTCAGCTGCGACACAAAGTGAAGCCAGTGCTGAAGTGTCAAAACCTGCAGTTCCTCAAACGTCCACTTGAGGCTGGCTGCAGAACACGTCAGTCTCCGTAAGTCTCCATGTTAAGATGTCCAGCTTCAGAAGAAATAAACATGTTTACAACAGTTTTGGTCTTTATAGCTAAATTTCTCATTCATGACAATCTACTCTGATTTGAACTCTTATGCATAATTAACAACGTGGCCACTTTGATTGACTTGTAGGTGTCATTACAGATGGCTTGATTGAGCACCCATTATTAAGTCTACCTCAACTCTTGTGTCCACCTAAAAATAGGGCTAGTGGGAAGCTTGAAGGGTTAAATGTTTTCTCCACATGGAAGCATGGTACTTCTCAGCAAATGTGAGTTTGGAAACTGAGGTATAACATATTTAATGACATGCTTAGAGCTCCGCCTCTTGTGTGTCTTAAAATCCTGCATCTCACGTTTGTTGTTTGTAGCAGCACAATTAATCTCTTAGTCTGTATTTCTGCTAATAATCCCCTCACATCAGACACTCCCCGTGAGTCATCTGTGTGATCTAATCAAATAAGATGTGGCTGTCGCCCTCAAGTCATTATATTCAATCCTCCGGACCATAATATTGAACTGTCATGTCTGTCAAAATTAATCTGGAGAGACTGTGGTGGGTTTAAGAATCTTCATCATCATCATCATCAACATACGGAGAGCAAGTGGATGACGTCCTGCACATTTCTGATGTGTTGATGGAAGTTTGAACAAATGTTGATATGTTGATATTTACCTTTTGAGAGTTGGAAGATTCATGCTTGATAAACATCACTGTGGTCTTTGAATGAACATTTAAATTACACTCGTTGTATGGAAATACAGGAAAAATACACCATCAAACAATAGAGCCGACCTAAAAAATGCAAGGCCCATCCACATTAGATGTTCTCTCATCAGGAACAAATCAGAGGTGGTGAAAAGCAAGAAATAATTGGAGGAAAATATCATGAGATTTGACACCAGAGACCCAAAAATAGCTGCTCTGCCCTTCTGTCCCCCTCCTCTGCCACCTTCTGTGGATCAGCAAGCAACAAAATCCATCTCCGTCTCATATCCGAGGCCACAAATATGGGATGACAAGGCTGCACGCCGTCTTCGTTCCACTTCACAGAAAACTGTGTGAGAGCTCGCCACAGGAAGTGCTGCACACGGGCGATTGCCGGTTCTTTGTTTGCACTCTCCTCATCCTCGAGCTGCTCTGTGGTATCTTCTACAAGGATTACCACCGTATTGTATTGATGGACCGGGCTTTATCCTGCCTCTGAATAATGTCTGAATACCGATGAATAGGCGACATTGGTCAATAATCATCGACCGGCCTCGATTTAGAGCACGCTTTTGTCTAGCGCGAGTGTTTTATTAGGAAATTACAGCCGGCCATGAGGCCTGCAGACACGCAGCAGGATGTCGGCTGGCAGGTGATTCTGTATGTGAACAGGACTGCTGAGGGTTAAACACTGTGGACAAGAACAGACTTCAATCCATCAATACGGGCTGAAAGTGAAGAACTGCAGCCTCCGATGAGTTAAATAGACTCTGCAGCTGTTTAACACCGTGTTACTGTAGCTGCCAGTCTGTGTGGAGATATTGTGCCAATAATCAGACTTGATGATGCACCGCTGTGTGTTTTGCAGCCACCGTAGAGAAGGTGAGGCAATAGGGTTGTAATCAGCACGTACGCTGTTAGATGCCATGAAATTCTACATACTGGTCCTTTAAAGCTGGAACATGTTACCCGGTCTCCATGTAGTATCTTTCTTTATTTAAGCAGCAAAATCCAACTTGCCATGCTGGGATTTACATAAATATCTAAGTCTGTAATCAACAGAGAGAAAATTGGGACCGGTTCATCCAGCAGTGAGTGATTCAATAAGACCCGATTTGGACATTAAATGACAAAGTCAGGAGGGGACACATCTTAGCATATTGAGTTTAATCTAAAAGTGTAATATGTATATTTTAGTTGGACTGATCCCAGGACTCAAAGCTCACAGTATTTACATATTAAGTAGTAGGAGGAGAGACACAGACTACAGCTAAATTACTGCAGATATTGCCGACAGTCAATAGTTATCAGATCAATGCACTGTATGAATGTGTGCGGCTGAAAGAGAACTCTCCATCAGGCAGCGACAGCACAGAAAAGGGAAAGAAAAAACATGTAAGTGGAAGAGAAACAGAGAAAAGCTGAAGAGAGAGGCATAGAGAGCTCGGCAATTTGTTTCTAGACACTCGGAGGAGGATGTGAAAGGAGACAGAGGGTCAGGTTATGCTTTACCGCAGCGCCGGCATTGTGCGGAGGAATGATGCTCGTCTGCACCCTCGCACAGTGTTACACAACAGCATCCTTTGCTGAATCATTCCACCATTTGAAACATTTGAGTTTTTTTCTCTTCTTCTTTTTTTTTTTTTGAAAAGACAATTTGCCGATTGTCATTTGTGTTTGTGCAAATACAAAGTGGAGAGAGCAGAAGACGTGGGAATGAAGGAGTGAAGAAGGTTTCTGCTCATTAGTGGTGCTGATTCAAAATGTGCTCTCATAATAGGATAAAAGCATCACCTTGAAAGGATAATGTGACTGTTATTAAGTCAATGCAGGTGATAGCGCTCCAACAAGGTTGTTACGAAGATGACTGAGGTGAAAGCACAGATGTTAGTTTGCCAATGAGCTCGTTCTATTATCTTAAATGCATTAAACTGCATTAAAGGGTGCTGCTGGGATCAAACTTTCCTGATGTAATGAGATTACACTTTGTTACTTTGGTTTGTGGCTGAATGTGTTTGTCAGGTTTGATCGAATGTCTTCAGTTAGATTTTAGATAGATCTAATATTTTTTTGTTAACTTTATATATTTTTTTCTGTCGGAAAGGTTCTTGTATTTCTGTTGCAACAACATTTCAGATCGCCGTCCACATCCAGTGAGTAGAGATGAATCATAATTCTCACCTCATCGTACTTGCAAGCAACATCTGCCAGGCTGCTGGTTTCCCCCAGCAGACTGAGATCCAGTTCACTGGGACCTGGAGACAAAAACAGGAGCAGAACAATCATCAGTGAAACTCTGAACTCACTTGACAAATGACACGTTTGTTATTCGAATTTACCCGTGTAAATAAAGACAATCACTTTAATGACCTTTATAGAATAAATAAATGTTCTCTGCTGACATAAATTGACTTTTATTTGTCTTCCAGACAGTTTGGTCGTTGTCTTGATGACTGCCACACTTCATCTCGTCATTACGTTGGTTATTTTAATTTTCTAACATCGATTTGTTAATTACTTCGGGGGCCTTTTTCTCTCTTTGAAAGACAGCCACAGAGAAGAGAAAGGAAATGAAGAAGTCTTGAATTATTAACCCCTCAGCCACAGGGGGTGCACTGATTATTTAGATTTTTCAGTATTGATAAATCAATTACTTTTTTCTATTCATTATTCATCCAAAGGTTTTTAGTTTACAGTGATATCCGTCTAAATATGCTCCTGTACATTGCACCGCTATAACTCTCACAGATCCCAGTTCACTGAAAGGAATAACGCCATGTACACACTTCATGCATGTTTCATGAGGCTGAATAAGGTGGATGAAACAGGCTGGAAACATCTTCAGGATGTTTTTCTTTATAACTGATTAATTAAGGGTCAAATTACTGATTGGGAACCAGATTTTAGAAATCACACCTAAAATAATAAAAATATATAAAAAATAAAATAAGGAAATCAAACATTGTAAAATCCAAAATGTTTCTTAGATCCTTTTAGACTGATAAAAAAATCATCATGTATTATTAATATGTACTCCCAGCTGTCACAGCTGAACCACATTATATAATATGCCTGTTTACTGTAGAGTTACTGTGTCATTTAGTCTCATGTGTTTCATTACAGCATGCAGTACCACCACAAACATGCTGCTGCACTTTGATGTCCAAGAAAAACAATTTATTATGCACGCATCAAGCTTAATTCTGAACTTCCTGTTGTCAGAAAGCTGCCGAGGGTGATGCTGCGATAAATTCTAACACGTAGCATCTTCATCCGCTTCTTCGGTGCAAATGGGTCGCAAATAACACTTCCCCCCGGCAGATTTTATTTCCTGCATGCCAGAGCCCTCCGAACAGAGATCTGGGTTAGAATCTGCCAGGATGCTGCTTCAAACGTTCAGGCAAATTGCAGAGAGACAGCAGCTGTGAATTTCTTAAATGCATTATGTTAAAAAGCGTCAGGATGCACCAGATTTACAAAGAAAATCAGCTACCAATGACAACAACAACAAAAAAACTGTCCTCCATGCTGTGTCCTCTCTGCACAACTTAAGAGTCAGCAACATGTCAGGCTGCATCTCACCCTTAGAGAGTGAGGGGCTGAGGCATCAGCGTGGACGGTTTTGTTTTGCTGTCGAGGTCGGTGTTGTCAGGTGGATGCGGCTGCAGTCACTTCAGGTTGGTCCGCATGTGCTGCTGCGATAATCATCCACTTCTGTCCTCTCCTGGGAAAAATATGGCACTAGAAGCCGCCGACAGACCAGGAGGCAATTTCTCTTAAAGAGTTTGCCGTCGCTACTGCCACTCGATTTCTGTTTCCTGCAGTTTTCCTTTTACTTTACTTTACTTTTCCATACGAGCAGATGTGATGCAATTTCATTTGATCTCTGAGAGGTTAGGGGGTTAGAGATTGCATACGTATGACCCAGATTTCATATTTTTCAGATGTGTCGTGCAAAAATAGACCTTTTAGTGGCTCTTTCAAATTGCCCTCAGTATTTTTTCTTTTTATCCGGGTGGAACAGCAATTGTGAGGCTCCATTATACAGAAAACATATGCAGGATGTCTTGACAAATGCACAGATGTCACGCAGCACTTAAATGCATCTCCATCAAAACTATAACTGCTGTAATGTAAGTGGTCTTTTCATGGGACGGTCTCTCAATTGATGATTCCCTAAATGAGAAAAAAGGAAAGCTTTCTATAGGAGTAGCATATAATCCTAAGAACAATATAATGAGATTTTACGTACGTGTGTGTTTAGACTTTTTGAACCTCAAATATAAAGTAACTGAAGAGTGATAGGAAAGTGGAGAGTAGGAGAGAAAGAGAGAGAGAGATGGGAAATAACATATAGCAAATGCCACATGTTGGATTCAAACCCTGCTACAGCGAGGGCTCAGCCTGTTGACATTGGGCGCACACTCAACCACCTGAGCTGCTGGAAAAATCAGAGCAACCCCTCAAAGTCATGAGGTATACTGTAACTTTTCTACCACCAACTCTTTGATCTACAGAGTAATGGACTGTAGAGCAAACTGCTGCAAACTGTAGCCATATGGACATAACGACAGAGGGAAAAATAAGATGTTGACGGAAGAAGCTGAGCAGAGAAGGGACAAATAAATCTGGATCAAGAGTGATTCTGGAGCTCTCCTAGTTGTTGGAGAGACTACAGTAGTGGTACTTGCTGCTACTAACTTGTGGTGCTGTACGTGCTTGATGTTTTGTTGTTAGCAAAGTTGTTGATGCTCTAAATTTTGATCGTAAGTAATATAATTACAACAAATACATGTGTACAGCAGTTAACTGGTATCAGACTCTGTAACTTGGGTCACTAGATTCTAGATCCAGATCTGTTTTTTTGAGATTTTGCAGCCTTTGCGTGACTCAAGTATCAATAATACAGCTGCATCTGGTATTTCAATGTCCTCTCGTGAAGCAGACTGCTCTCAAGGGTGAGTAGAGAAGCCGCAGAGTTGTGTGTCAGGTAGCTGTCAAGTAGCACGAAGCAATTTTGATGTCAAGGATCAGCGGGAATGGGAGCTTCAGTCATATTATTGTGCCTGACCTTTTTTCACCTGATGTACAGATGCTGAAGAGAAGCTGACAAACTTTTTTTTTTTTTACAGGCGATTTGAGGGCCAAATTTTGTGTTGTTGACTCATCCACTGTACCCACATGTCGACCAACAGAAGTGTTTGGCTGCTCACTCACTGTAATACCAGCGAACTGATCGCTTTTTGTGTATTACAACACATTTTCTCCTCTTGAGCTATTTTAAGGTGCCATATGTTCTCTCATGGTGCCTCTGCCTCTTGTGACACCAACCTCAGTTTCCTCCTGAGTTAATCTGTTGCGGCAAATCTGCCTCAAACTGTTCACGTCATCACAAAACTACAAAACCGTTTTGGTGCAGCGCTTTTAAAAGAAGGAAAAATGGTGATTTGATCAGTTGTCACTAATAACTAATGCTCGCGACACATTCCTCCAATTACTACACCGCTTCCTGCTGTGCTACAACTGCGCCCGAGCTGTCTGGTACAACATAATGAACCATAAACATAAATCAAGCCAAGTTTATTTATGAAGCCAGAAAGCACATGTTGTTCAGGCACGGGGTTTTGTAATCTGTACAGTTAGACCCTTAACACAGAGGGAAAAGACAATGATGTTGCACAGCTTTTCATCAGTACAGCGTGCTTTATTCATCAAATTCAGGTAAAAGTTGCATGATAAGGAAACATAAAAATATACATATAATATGTCTGACAAGTTTGCTCCTGTTATCAGTGGGAGAAAGAAACATAACCTCCTAAAATACCTTTGGACAAAGCCACGACAGCTGTTTCCTCTTCTTCTTCCCAGTGTACCAACACTAACACTCGCCCGGTGCTCTTAGCTCACAGTCAGGCAGCCAAACTAACAAACTGAGCTAACAGCAGCTACAGTTGACAGCAGTTTACTTCACTGTCCATCAGGAAACTCTGTAAATCGCAGAGAGTGGAGGCAGTCGTAGGACATCAGAGGGAAAACCAGAAAACATTTCCCCCATAAAATGTGATCCAGTTTCACCAGCATCAGTGAAATAGTTGGTGGTGTCATGAAGTGTTCTTGCGGTCTTACTCGGATCCCAAAGATACAAAGGACAGACACAGACGTCAGACGGTAGCAGAGTGGGAATGACAGAGACGGCATTCAGCTGATTACAGTCAGTGTAGCATCAAAATGATTTAAAATCTGTTATTTTGTGGTAGAAAAGTGACAAAATGTCTCTTTAATAACCACAGTTAAGGGAACTGTATCAGAAATGTTGCGATATATCATGATCAGATTTTTTGAACTCAGGTATCCGTCACAGAAATCCTGTATCACTGGACTATATAATGAATATACAAAAGAAGCACAAAGTAAAGAAACTATTGAACCTGAAAGCAGAGCAGTGAGCAGCCTCTGCACCGTGTTGGATTTCTGTGTTGTGTTACAGATTACACCTACACTCCATTCTGATTAAAAACAGGCATAATTTGTCAGCTCGGTTCTGTATAAACGTTAACATTTCCTATCACTGCAGGAACGCCTGCAGAGCGCTGACTGATATTTCAAGCTGACATTCAGTCAGTCCTTCACCGAAGGTCGGGAATGTGGCGCATTTTAAAAAGGGTAAATCATCAGCTTTTACGTAATGCATGTAGTCTCTGTCACGTCATCTGACATATCAGAGACTCATTCCAACCTTGTTGATTCAGTATTTCTCACAAAGTGTGGCTAACCCTGCTTCACTGGTTGCTATGCCAACTCTTGTGGTAACCAGGGAGCAGGCGGGTGATGTTTTTGGTTTGGGAGAAGCTTCTCTACACTGTACACGTCGCTCTTAAAAAGGAGTAAAGCCCCCGAGGCTGTTCTTTACTCCGACTGTTGGTATTTTCATGCATATCTGTTGCATCATATTTCATCATCATTTGGCCCTTAGCTACTGTAAAGAATGCCTCTTACTATATTATGCATACACAGTCTAACATTATGACTCCTTTATTTGTTATGACTCCTGATTATGGTCTTAACTAACCCCTCTTTCTGGGAACCTATATCTCATACAATTTTAAACAGCGGTGGAAGAAATACTTGAGTGACAGTAGCAATATTTGTTGTAATATAATAGTGCAAGTGTTCAAAATGTTACTTAACCCATAAGAAGCCAGACCCATTTAGCCTTAAAGGAAAATTATGTGGGTTATACCACAGACCAAGTGGACATTTCTAAAGTGTTTTTCAACCAAAGATCTGTGTTGTTACATATATGTCACACTGGGCTGAATAAGGGGCATAAAGCTTTATACAGAAGAGTCTGCGACATTCAATGTGCTCGTGACACTGGTGTCACCATGGGTTCTTATGGGTTAAATTTAACATTTGCCACGTTTTATCTGCTCCAGTGATACTGAGACTGAAATATATTATATAATATTAACCGAGAAATAGCTGTAAAATCTGTCCTTCTGGCTCTAGTGCTGTCATTTAACACGTACAATAATGCATTCGATGTCAAAGCATAAGCACCAGCTTGGAGCTGTATAGTAATAATAAGCAAGTGAAGTAGTGTAGTAAAGCTATGTCAAACTGCAGAAATCAATTTGCTCGGCAACATTGTGCCACTGTGATTAGCACCCAGCGGCTACGTTTTTTTGTTGTTGTTAGTGGGTGTGCTTGCTGGCATATCGTGCAATGCATCGTGGTACATGTAGGCACAGCCGGCATGCGGGCAGGAGGACTCTGCTTTCTCGATGAGGAACTTACTGCTTCCATATTTACCATTAACGCTGACTAAACGTCCAAATAAAACGTAACAAAAAGTGAAAAAACGAAAGTTGGTTCCTGGCCAGAATCAATCCAATGCTGGTTATGTGGCATGTTCTGTACCAAGATGCTCCAGTATTATGTATATTTGATCTAAATCTGCAAAGTTACTAAAGGTATCAAATGACTGTAGTGGAGATAAAGTGTTCATCTCACCGGCTGCAGGTTCTTTGGAGGGAAACAGCTTGTTGTCCAAAGTCATGCTGATGTCACAGAAGACCTCCTCCTCGTCCCGGTCAGCATCCAACTGAAAGGAGAGAAACACAAGCTCTGATACTCTACGTATTCATTCACACCTTTATTTAAAGCTTGACGGATACAATATGTGCAGAAAAGTCATGACCTGAACATCACAAACACGACAGACGCGCTCACCGACAGGCCACCGTGACATCCAGAATGAGACTCGTTATAAGACAGACATAAGAAACGAGCTCTGATGCTGGGAGCCGCACGCTCCGGTTATTTTGTATTCAATGCACACGGGACGCTTTAATAACACTGGATTAATTAGCCTCCCTTCTGTGTCAATTGCTCTCTTTCACATTGTTCAGACGGCGGTTGGCTTCCTTTGCACGTACAGTACTTGCAAATTGACCATGAAGAATCTGCTTTGGGAGCGAACTGGAAGCTGATTGAAGCGGACATCTCCTCCTGCCTAATCTGCTCTTTGGCCGTCTCTCTGCTCTTATCATGACCAATGACAAACAGCGGAAAGGCGTCCCCGTGCATCCGAGAGCGGATGAAACCAAACGGACTGGACGTAATATGCCTTCAGGTGTGTGATTCTCAGCAGAGCCGCTCACTCAACATGTAGACTAAACGGAGAAAAAAATGATCGTCAGCTGTGGGAGTGGAGGTCAGACGAAATGTAAAACGAGGAGACAGAACCAACAATTGGCTTCCTCTTGGGTTTCCATGGTAACAACCTAAAAAAAGAGAGACTGTTGTCTGCTATCTACAGCGTGGGAGAGTCCCCCCCCCCTGCCCCGAGCCCCCGGGGGCTGCGCTAGTCCACCTGCAGAGGAGGAGCAGAGGGGATCAAACTGAGGATTCCCCGGAGAACGTGGCATTAGAAAAGCCATCAGAGGCACTCAGACCTCTCAGCGTCTGCTGTTACGAGCAGGAAAAGTACCTGCTGTCACACTGCAGTGTCTCTATAACCAAAATGTACTCCGACTTCACCAGAGAGGCTCCGTATAATCCATTTCTACTTTACAAGAAGCTGCATGAGACTCTTCAGTGAAAAGTGTCACTTTCAAGCACGGATTAATCTCTTTAACTTTTTGGAGAAAAGCTTGACCGTCGCCTGAATGATTCAGCGTCGTGATGAGACTCTTCAGACAAGGAGCTCGACAAATTAACATTGCGCAGAAAGCCAGTGTGATCAATGGGATCGAGCTGCGCAAAATTTGAGCTTATTGATAATGTTAAACATCCTTGCAGGGCAGCAGAAGAGAGTTTATATTAGAGCAGAAAGGACACCTGTCTCCACTGATTAGGACAGTAATACAAACTAATGCTGCATTCACAGGAAGACAGCTAAATCGGAAAATCTAAATCGTCTTTTTCGGCCTGGATTGTCCTCAAAATGTGTCTTTATAGTCAGCGGGTACAAAGGTCTGAAACCACTAGTGAAGATAGTCATACTTTGCAGTTGTTTTGAATGTAATACCCTTTTGTTCAGTCAAAAATTCACAAGGAAACCTGATGATCCACGTTATCTCAGCATGATTTGACAAAGTTCAAAAGAGCCTCCTGTCACTGAATATTTGGCTTTCTCTGTCTCCATCTTCAACCCTCTAAATGAGGTTGACTTTACTGTCGAGAGAAGTCCATAACAGTCAGGACTCCTTGGTGTTTTTTGGTCTTAAAGTAGTTCTTGCGAAGCTTTGAGCTGTGTCTGGTGTCGTAATCCTGCTACAGTGACCAGAGGGCGGTAGGACGTCTGAAGATTGGAGCGCTACTTCTCCTTGTTCAGGGTGAAGTCAGCTCAGTGTAGGTGTCCAACTCCAGTGTTGGCAGACAGACTTGAACCTTCCGCCCACCACGTTGTGTCTCTCCTGTTCATCTTCTTACATACACCCCTCTGTTACTGCCAGAAAACTTGGATTCATCAGTAAAAAGGACTTTCTTTCAATCATTCACTGTGAAGTGCTGGTATTTCTGGTCCACCCTAAGTGTCTGGCCTTGTTTCCCCTCGTAAAAAGGGTTTTAGAAGCTGCTACTCATCCCCTGAGACCTCTTCTTGAGATGTTTTCCCTTCGCTCTCTCAGGGAACTAAGTTTTATTTTATTGATCTTCTGATGGCGTGGCCACTTTTGGCCTTCTTTGGATCCAGTTTCTGCAAAGCGTTTTTCCATGCACTGCCCCTTTAGAAATCAGTCATAATACATGACCCCTCTTTGTTTAGAATAATGCTTTCATTTAATTTCTGAAGCCTTTTCATCAGGCCCAGTGCCAGCTCGGATCGGCCAGCCCCCTCCAACCCTGATAAGGATAAGCAGCGATGGAAGATGGATGGATGTGAGGATCACCACAGCGATTTTGTTCACAGATACATTTCCCCCCTCCCTAAGAAAAATCATCTTAACAGTGACACAGGGGTACAGGAATTGGCAATCATGTCCTCGGTTGTTATTAGTACACTGCAGCAGACAGGAGTGCATACTCATGTCTCATCCAAAGAAGTGTTTTACCTTCGTGGTCTGAACATCTATAAAAGTGTTAAAACATTTTTTTCATGAAGGTGAAGCCCTCGTTCATTGTCTGGAAAATCTCAAAGAAGGAGGCATAGATTAAAGGAAGCATGAATCAGAGAAGCTTTGAGACAGCTTCAAGCAGCAGAAGTGGTTTGATTAAAAAAAAACTGCTTCTTCTTATAGCTGCGGTGCATCACAACAGTGTAGTCAAGTGATGTTATGTAAAGCTCAATACTGTCACTCTTCAAAAGAGATATAAATACAGTAGATATATAAATAGACTCAGCAGACTCAAATAGATCAAAAGACCAAATATTAGTTTTAGATTAGGTTATTCAGCCTTATTTTCAAAGCGAGACATATCTTGAGATCCAGACCACTGTTGTTCACACTTTTGTTGTTTAGTCACAAAGCCTGTGTCTCATTTATATTTCAGGAATAAAGAACGAATCCCCTGTAACCATCCCCGGAGAGACGAGACACCCAGAAAGACAAACAAGGTGTCTTTGTGCTTGTTTATATATTTGTGGCATCTAGCAGCGTGTGGGAAGGAAGCTGCAGATGAACTCATTCAGGGAATATTTAATAAGATTGGTCCGTTTTTTTCGTAGAATGGCAGGCAGGCTTCAATTGAGGCCACAACAAACTATTATCTCTCCCCGAAGTAATTTCCAGTTTGTCTTCATGGTGGAGGTGTGTGTGTGTGTGTGTTTGACAGCTGAGGCATGTTATATAAAGAAAACACACCTTCCGCCGTACATCACCGTCACTTTTGACAGAAAAATCTTGTCGTGTGTCAGACGGAGATCCCACATCCCAAACTTTGTCTGCAGAAACAGCTCAACATTAAAAAACGCTGTGTAACTGTTCATCAGAGGTGCCAGAACTGTCTAACAATGACAGAAGTAGGATTCATTAATTCAGTTTAAATAAAGAGAATTAATAGACATGTGTAATGACAATTAAGTCTTTCCAATTTTGCGTCGACGGTGTGGAGGAATGAGTCATTGTGCTCGAGTTCTGCCTTCCTATATTGGACCTGACATTTGAAATGAAAGGATTACTTTCTCACAAAAGCCTTTTGCTGAGCGAAAGCAATTAAGCCTTAGGTTATTGCATTCATTAGTCCAGAAACTATCGAGTCCTTCTCCTGGGATAATTACTGAAGAGCAGGAGGAACTTATCCAATCCCAACTTAATCTTTAAAATCTGCTTTTGTGCTCAGAAAGGACAGAAACTAGACGGAGTTCAGAAACATCAACATTTTTGTGTTTTGTTTCAGTTCATAAAAGGTTGTTATCTGCTGTGACGCGCACGTTTTTTGAGCTGAAAATGTGATGCGCAACGCTGCCACTGTTCATTTTGACACCTCAGTGTAAACACCTCGGACAAAGAGCTTCTGTATGGTTGCAGTTTCCCTCATAAATGATGCCGCTACTTGTCCATGTTTCATTGCTTTTCTCTCTTTAATTTACTCTCACTGTCTATCAGTGCAATTACAAGGTGAGCTGAAACGTTTAGTCCATTAGTTGATTAGTCGGGCGAGAAATAATCTGCAACCATTTTAACAATAAATAAATCTGCATTTGTCAAGAAAAGTGTAAAAATAATTGTCAAACTTTCTACACATTTGCTCATTTTCTTTGTTTTTTATCACTGTGAATTGAATCTGGGTTTCGGTCAAACAAATATCTTAGGACGTCAGCTTAGGCTACAAAGTTGTCACTAAACCACCAACCATCCATTCATTTTCCATATTCACTTATTCATATCAGTTCACATGGGCTGGAGCCCATCCCAGCTGGCTTTTGGCGATGGGACACACCCTAGACCAGCTAGACAAACCATCCATGCTCACGTTCACACCTGTCACCTGTCATCATAATCCTGCACGTCTTTGGACTGCTGGAGCCAGAACACCCAGAGAAAAGCCATGAAGAGAACATGCACAAAAACGCCAGCCCACAAATGATAAGCTCTGTCAAACTGAGGAAGCTGCAGATCCAGCTGATAATTCTCTGTAGGTTCAAAAGTGTGAGATTATAATCACTTCACTGTGCCTGAAATCTTCTGAATAGACAAAACGGCCTACAACAAACGCTACCAGTTGCTGTATTTTCCTGCTAAAGCCCGAGTAAGACGTCTTCCGTTACAATGACTTAGCATTATTGATGCTGCTTATTCATTCATTCATGATCAAACAAGAGGTCGCGACTCCTCCTAGCACACAGCACAGATGGACAAAACAAATACAAACACTAAATGGACAGAAAACTAGCCCAGAATTGATACAATAGACCTCATGGGGGATTTATGGGTATTAATCCATAACACAGCTGTGTGGTTTTATCCTTTAATGAGCCACAGTTAATCTGTCCTCTGTTTAGGATTTACTATGAACCATACCAGTTTCACGAGGCCGCTCTGACTTGACCTGATCGGGCTTGATGTTTTCTCTGCTTTTCAGTTTTTAAACATATGTTAGCGATGTTTCACTAAAGGGGATTTTAAGGCTGTTCACACTCATAAACACACATAATCACAAGCAAGCAAACAAGTTCTGCGTGTAACATAAAGTTCAAGATCGAGTTGAAGGTGCGAAAAGACACTCTTCTCCAGCAAGAGTCAGACTAAAAAATAAAACCCTCTCGACATTCAATCAACCCTAAATATAGATATAAAGTATAGATATTTTTCTCTGCCTGGCTATTATTTTATTTCTAAAGAACAGGTGCTCAGCATGGGCATTATTTGTCATGAAGCTGTTTTTGAAAGGGCACTTCAGGCCTTTGTTTTCCGAGGCGCCAAGGCTGTGATTGCAGGGAGAGAGAGCAAGAGAACAGGGGTAGTGACAGCGTGTGTCTGAGACTCACGGTGACTGTACATTGCCACTGTAGCACCACAAAGAAAGTTGCAACAGCAATTCACAGGAGGAATAATCCATCGATAAGCTCTCAAAATGTTCAAATCACTCGAGTGAGGACTGCAGACTTGCATTTACAGGTATGGGAGGAGAGGAAATTGGTCTTAGTGAAGGTGTTTTTGTAAAAACACGTCTTGGTTGGTTGGAAGTATAAAATCAGCTGATGTACAGGACTGTGTTGATCATTTGTGATATCTGAATATGTCAGTAAACCAATTACATCTGCTATTAAATAAAGAAACAAAATGATCAAAGTGAAATTGACTTCGAACATCTTGTGGATCTCAGGTGCAATGGTGGTCTTGTGGGGGATCATCTAACACAGACAGAGAACAGGCACCTGAAGCCAATTACCTGGAGGCAAAGCTTCAGCGTTGGCAAAATTGATTTCATATCTAGAAACAGAATTTAATTGAGTGTTATTTTGTATTAAACACTGACAGATACAGCAGGGTTTGACATGCATAATAAATCATCAGCATATGAAGTAATTTTATGAGACTTCTGCCCAAGAACAAGTCCAGATATTTCACAATCACACCAATTTGCCTCAGTTAATGGCTCAATCACCAACGTAAATTGCAGTGGGGGCAGCTGGCATCCCCATCTGCTCCCTATCTAAACCTCAAAGATTGCAGATCCAGCCCTGTTAGTTATGACTGCTGCGATCGGACATTACAAATGACCTCCACCCATTTAATAAAATTACTGGCTGAACCCAATTGCTCCAGGGTAAGGAACATCTAAAGAGACCACAAGACCATGTACTGCTCGCTGTTGATGTTATGGCATGAGTTATGGTCTTTAATAAAGCCTGTTTGGTCTTTAATTATACGAGGCAGAGGTTTACAGAATGAATTGCGGCCTACATTAAACAGTCTGATGGGTTTACTGATGGGAGGATGATATGCAATTTTTTGAGCACCCTTTTTTAAATTAAAAAAATGTTGGCCTCTGTTCATAATGATTGATTTAGCATGTCTACAAAGGATGATGTTGACAAGTCTCTGGATTCTTTATGGACTGCTAATGAGCTCCGGGGTGAGACGTTTTTTTTGTTCAATATGCTAAATATTTCCCTGGTTTGTCTCCATTCATGGAGGGAGGCTAGGTGAAGTCTTGGCACAATTGCTCTTGATTTATTGGTATTTCCTGATGGCACGGTGTCAGTAGAGCTCATCAATGCGCATTACTCAATTCGATTTATTGGTTGCATATCAATCAGTCATAAAATAACAGTTTCTTAGCTGCACATTTGTCTTCTGGTCCACCTTTTCTTCTAATGAATTCATAGGGGTTTAACTTCAAGCTGAGGTGAAGTTTTTCATTGCTGTGTTAAAGAAATAGGCTGACACACACGGTCATTAACCTCTGCTGATTACAGCTCTCCAGACCATGAATGTACTGTAGATGTCTATGGCACCATGATTGTACAGCAGTGCAGCTTTTCTGTCGGAGGCTGCGAACTGTGAAAAGGACAAATTTCAGCTAACAAATTTTCTGTTAATATCCAAGATTATATACTATATCTGGTATTACAGTTTATCTAACTCTGACAGCTTATTATTATCTAACTGGAAAATTCACGGACATCAAGATGTTTTCATAAGCTGCTGCAAAATATTAAATTAACAATACGTTGAAAGCAGATGGATGAAACTTTGGTTCAACAAACATTAATTGACATTTTTGATGATATTTCAACATTCTTGCTGATATATTTTTAACATTTAACAAAACAGCTGAAACTATTAGTCAGTTAATCCACAATTAGTCAATTAATTCACTCATCTCAGATTCTCAAATGTTAATATCTTCTGGCTATATTTTTTGTTGCTTGTTGATTCTGGATGGTGGGACATTTAATTTAATTTAATTTATTTATTTATTTTTACAATATTCTGACATTTTGTAAATCAAACAATAAAGTGATTAATCAACTAGTTATAAGAATCAATAATCAAAATAATTATTAGTTGCAGCCCTAATTTTGTCTGAACACGTACAAACTACACAGAATTAAATTAGTAGACAGTGTCTAATCAAAAATATCAAGAAGAAAGCTCAGTGCATGCTGTTGAAGCCTCTTGGAAACCTTAACCAGCTTCTCCCGAAAAAATCTGGATGAAAAAATTAACGTACAACAGAAAAACACCCAAATCTAAAGTATATACAGAAGCGAGATTCATGAACTGTGAAATATGAAGAAATTAGACAGCTGGGGAAAGAGGGAGCCGGACCAGGACGCAATAAGCCAAATATGAAAAGACAATATTCCAAAGGAAATTGGAAGAGATATCACACAAGAGAAAATATGTTTTTGCAATAAAAATGCAGACAGTAATTTCAATGAAGTCTGGAGTCCCAAAGTTGTTAAGGGTTGTTTGCTTCACTGGCATTTTCGCTTTTACTCTTATAGCATCGACCACAAAAGACAGAGAGAGATACATGAAGTGCAGCCTCTGACTTCTGGAGGGCATCTGATTAGTTTCATTTGCTCTAACAGTATTGTAGTCGTTCTCAAACATTTTCTGGCACATCTTCAACAAACTTCACACGCCCCATCCCAGAACTTTCATCAATCGTTAACGATAAATAAAGAAGCAACAGATAAAAAGGAAAGGGAATAAAAGTCAGTACTGCAGCATCAACAAACCCTGCATGAGCAAATATTAATTCAACTTTTTCCCCCCTGATCATCACACCCCCCTGCAGTGGCTCTTTGCCTCCACACTTTGAGAACCACTCGAGATTATCCTGAGAATTTGATTTTAAGATGCCCCCGGACAACGATCTTAAAGCAAGCAAACAAAATCCCTTTCCAACACTAATACAGTGGAGTTATTCAGTATTCCCTCTGCTGCGAGGAAGACGCCACTGCTTCGAGACTCAGACAGATCAATAAGACTCCCACTAGGAGCGTGGGTAGCTGCTTCCTGTTGGCTGCAGGAGCCAATAGCTCTATTATCACCTTCCTCACACACACCAAGTGTAACTCAATGCCCCACTACACCAAATGAAGATCCCAGTGGTCTCCAATTAACACTCAGTCCTCTAGTCCGGCAGCAACAGTGTTTCAATAAGATCTGTTGACTTTGTCTGCACACTCCTTCTGCTGTCCTTTGGGTCTATGTTGGGAATGAGACTAGATATTTCAGCTTATCAGACAGACTGTAAATACTGAACTAGATTGAAATCAGCATAGCACATCAGAGAGCTCACAGAGCTCGTCGTCTATCCTTTCATCCAAAGCTGTCCTCCTTCTATCTATCCTGCATAAATAGTCTAACAAAACTTCTTTTCATTGGTCAGTAAGACGTCACCAAATTCTCACAAACTCTGTGACATTACTTCCTGTATTGGCACTGAAGGTTGCCATGTGATTTAAATCATGCACTGCAGAATCATTCAACAGGAAAAAAAGATATAGGTAAAAGGATAGGATAAACATACACACTGCTCATCCTTACCGTGACAATAAGGCCCCTCTCCTGGAAGTATTTGACCAGAGGAATGGTGTTTTGTTTGAAGTTGGTCAGACGTCGGTCGATGGCCTTGGGATTGTCATCGGGTCGTCCCTGCTGCTCGGCTCGTTTCTGAAGCCTCTCCTTCAAACGGTGGTTAGTGCATGCCAGGAACACCACCAGGTCGGGAGTGCAGATCTACCAGGAGAAAGAAGACGTGTGAAAGGCAGAGTCTATACCGCTTTGATTAACTTTCATTCGTACGTGATGTTTACGATGTGACCCTGAGGAAGTGCAAAGATGGGGAGCCGCGGTTGTCGGTTAGCTCAGTTGGTAAAGCACCTCCCCCATGTACGAACCTCCGCAGCCGCAGCAGCCCAGATTTCGACTACAACCTGTGGCCCTTTTCCTGCATGTCATTCCCCATCTCTAGGGTCAGTCTCATTTTGTAAATTTATTGCACTCAGGTCAAAATGTCAAAACTGCAATTCAGACAAAAATACAGACTTCATTCTGAAGAGATTGAATATCTTCACAGTGTCCACTTTTGAATGTTTGATGTTGATTAACTGAATTTCACTGGATTGAATCAGTACTATGACGCTTTAAAACTGTAACCATGGAAATAACCTGCGGCTTTCTCACTGATAATAAAAAATTGAATACAGGTGGGATTATCAGACAAACAAAATAACACTGTACTTTGCCAACAGGAGATAAAAACATCATTACCTGCCACGCAGACAGATTTTCTTTGTTTTATCCGACTTACTGTGTGGCAAACAGAAGAGCACAAGATTGCAGATGATCACAGAAAAGGATTTGGAAGTGAG
Source organism: Nibea coibor (assembly GCA_023373845.1). Classification (NCBI taxonomy): domain Eukaryota; kingdom Metazoa; phylum Chordata; class Actinopteri; family Sciaenidae; genus Nibea; species Nibea coibor. The sequence goes on from CM041725.1 coordinate 6,658,160, forward strand.
TTTCTAATTCATGCCATGAGTAACAGCAAATGACATTTTCGGTGCAATCACACATGCAGCCTTTTCCGTAACTGTGACGGCAGTCTTCTATTTAGAGATCAGACGTGAAGAAGAGTGAGTTATAAAGCACAATTCGTCAGCTCAAGACGCAGCATTCCCTCATATGATCCGTTTGTGTGGATAACGATGTGATGACTCATCACTCTTTGTTGCCATGGCCGATGATTTATGTTGCTCTGCTGTACATAGTCAACTAGCTTGTCCTAAAGCAATTAAGACTGATGATATATAGGCAGCAGATGTTTAAAACAGCTTGTTTACAGCTGGACAAGCTGTAAACACGACGTAGACATATTAACTGAAGATGCTAATGGGACAAACATTTAAGATGCATGTTCTCATTGTCCTGCAGCAACATTAGCATCCATTTAAAATTCTACTTTGGGTCACCTTTCTCATATTCACTGTCCTCTACCTTTCTCCACCACTTCTCGATGGAAATATCTGTCTCTCTCATCTCTCTTTAGCCTTCTAAATGTTCTGCTATGTTCACCAGCTAGTTGCTATCTGTGTCTGCCTGTTGTTTAGTGCTGAGCAGATTTTAGAGCGAGCTTTGGAAAGAATGTGCAGCCGGTGTCGTGCCAAAAATGAAGCCAAAACTGGGTAAGTGGGCAATGTAACACAGCAGCCTGTATGGACATAGACAGAGGTGAGCTGCTGGCAGAGCCGGCTGCCATGTCTTGTGTTGTTGTACTTGCTTGATGTTTGGCTGTTAGCAAAGTTGTCGCTTGCTAGATTTCAATCATAAGTCATATAATCATAACAAATACACGCATGCAGCTGTCTGTATTCGCGACAGTGGCACTGTACTCTGGAACTGGGCGCACTAAATTGCTAAATTTCCACCCAGTGTTGTCTTGATCAAGGCTGTAGAACCAAAACAATGACCTGAAAGGGGCTAAAACGCTCCATAGAGCTGAGCTTATTGCAAACATTTACATTCACTTGAGTCTCTGAAACCTTTAACGTTTGTAACCTGGGAAGGATAAAATAGCATACAGACAGCCCGTTAACAATCAAGTTCTGGGAATCTTATCTTGTACAGCTCAAATAACAGCCATCAGGAAATCATGTAGTAACTACGTCAGGCCTACAGTGTCCACTGGCGAGATATAATAGTAAGCAAATAAACAGCAAGTATTCTATTTTAAAGGAAAAGGTCATGCAACAGGAACACTCACTGAGGCCTGCGTAATACAGACTTAATTTGTGACACTCAAATGAGCTCGACAGCTTCTTGTTGTTTACAAAATCCAACACACAAAAATATTCCTTAGTAACTAGCGAGTACGTAAACTAAACAGGCTGACGTGTGCGTTGGGTATTTGAAGATCAGTAAAGGAGGCTGTTATTTATCTATCCATTGCAGAGCAGCAACAAAGGAAAATAACCCGGTTTCTATGGCTCTGACTTCTTGAGGTGAGGCGCGCCCGGTCGTTTTATGAAGCAGGCAGAATGTTAAAGACTCTTCTGATCTTGAACCTGACAACTGGTCACCCGGCTCACCACCATCGGGAACCTTCCTCTATAAACAGCATCAAGAGCGGTTTATTACTATTCATAGTCTATCGCTTGTTTTCCTGCTTTGTTAGATGAAACGCACTTGATCTGGCGCGCTGCCAGAGACAGAAATAGCTCCAGTGGTGCTTGTTTATTGAGGTGCATGCCACTCCGGCAATGGGACTTTTTGAGTCTTGCAAATCAAAGTTTCCGTTTCCATGGTGACCATACTTGTGCCCTCAAATTTTTTTTTCAACCCTCAGGTTGCACTGCTCATTTGGTGTCGATATCATATACAGCGGCTGATTTATAATAAGATAGTGTCGTTAGGTTTATCGTCGAAATGTATTAACATCACGTCACATAAGAGCAAAACAACCAGCAGTTCTGTCACTGATGCTATCTCTCATTTGATAAGCTTCCTCCCTAACACACACACACACTCACACACACACACACACAGACCTAAAAAAAGGTGCACGAGCAGGCAGATGCTGACCTGATTGCTATGCCAAATGAGATGGCTAATACCCTTTTTAGAGATGTTCTGGTAAATGCACTCGATCAAAGAAGAAAAAACACGAGCATTAAACTGACGGCAGCGGCTCAAGCACTGAAATGTTGAAATGTGGCTTCCTGTTCTGCGGCAGAGAAAGGTCAACATCCTTTCTGAAGCAAACATAGCAAAATATAGCCTTTTAAAATCGTATTCCTGCTTCCCTCAAATCATACCGCTTAAGGCTACCATACAAGAAGAAACACTCGATCGCAGGCATCAGTCCAGACTTGTGTTTGCCTTTAGTTAATTTTATTCTGTTCTGCCTTTCTAAGGATGTGGGGCTGCTGACTATCAGACGTCTCCATCTGTCTCCATAAACCAGGGCGTTCCGGGGTCGTTTCCTCTCTATTTGCCGTCTAGCAGTTCTCAAGAACAGCAGACTTGAGGAGGTTTTGAATGGCTTAAATCTTACTTGTCCAAGCAAACTCATCATTTAAATCCAAACGTACTTAGATCCAGTGGACGTGTATTACATGCGAGCATGCAGCTGGGTTCAGTGTAGGGATCTGAGGGAGTAAAGGAGGCTGTCTTCCCTGTCCAAAATGTGAACATCATCAGCAAAGAGTGTCCCTTGTCTCTAAGGTGTAAGAAATCTTTCAAGGGTAAACCTCAATCTTCAACTGTTAATGCATGGATTTTGTAAACTTTAATACTTTTCCTGCTCATTTTTAGCGTACATACCCTTGTTTGCATTCTAAAAAAAAAGCATAACATTACTGTGTCTGCAACTTTGCCCTAAACCCCTATAAATCTTGTAGCGGTGGATGAAGCATTGTGCACTTGCAATATGCAGTAATTAAATTTTCTCAGAGCACATTTCTCTCTGATGATGAACGTGCAGGGAGAGTCCTCGCATCCACACTGAACGCAGTGCAATACAGCAGCTGCTGTTTGGCTGTTTTGTCCTCTTATTATACCCATCGTGATGGATGACAAGACAAGATGACAGCTACAAGCAACAAAGTGATCGATGACCACCAGGTTTGACTAACTGGTATTGCCTCGCAACTACTTTCATTATCAATTGCCGTCTTGATTTTTGTTTTGATTAATCCGGTAACCATTTAATCTATAAAATGTCACAAAACAATGAAAGCTGCTTGTTTTGTCTGAGAGAAAAGTGGCAAATGCTCACATTTGAGTGACAGCAGCCAGTGCATGTTTGGCATTTTTCCTTGATAAATGCTCTGCGTGATTGATCAGTTACTAGAATTGAAAGATAGATGTTTGTGTTGCAGATTTAGACATCCACACAGGAGAGAGAGTGGCAGGAATGAATAGATAGACTGACACCTCCATAGTTGATAAGAGCAGAGGTAGAAAGGCTGGAGGGGAGGATGAAGGGATAGTCTCTCCGGGCAGCTATAAAGAAGAGCAGGACGGCTGTGGCGGCCCACAGGAGCGACTCATAAATGGCTGCTCTGATGTTGTAAAGGGCAAGGTAGCTGCATGGAGTGATGGGGAGACTAATGAAAATGGATGCCGCAGGTCCCCAAAGGATCACTCGCCCCCAGAGCTCACATTGTGATGGGGAATATGAGATCCAAAATAAGGCACAGAACCTCCCAGAATATCAACAAAGTGACGCTTAAAGCAGCACAGAGTGTGTTTGAAGCTTTATTACTTTTTTATAATTTAAGGTGAAGTTCTCAGACGCGTTTCCAAGGTGGCATCAGTCCAGAAAATATTTGAGGAGGGATCTGACGCGCTGAAATTCAGTTTATTTTCACGTCACCACTTTCATACTAAATGTCCCAAAACATGGTAAGAGTCTTCTCTAAAACTTGCTTCTGAAAATGTAATTCTTATGGATTGTAAACCACAACCTTTAAGCAGCAATATGGGCATTTGTTTCTTTTGACAGGTGGCTAAAATTAGCCTCATATGCGTCCAATGCAACAGCCACACAGTCGATATTGTAAACCTGACAATGCTCGGTTGAGTTGAGAAATCAACGGACGTGCTGATTCAACTTCGTGGTCATGTAAAGGTGTATGTTTTTTGTGTTATGTCACCCTGTAACGTGTTCAAATGCAAAAGAAACCACAAAGCGCAGCCTGCAGACACGAATGTACGACTTTATCTGCGTACGCAGCGAACTCGCCACGCTTCTAGTAAAGGTTGAAATCCATAGACAGCCTTTGCTGTCTTTATTGGAAACAACTGTGAGGTGTTTAAAACAGTACTGGGCAACAAATCCAATAATTCGATGAGATGGGCCACTTAAAACAATAGTTAAGCCAAAGTTATGACTTAAGCTAGTATACCCCAATGACCTATATGTAGAAATAGGGGGACATTATAGTCACAAAGGTACATCATGAAAATCTTGAAGTTATGACATAGAAACACTGATGTTTCTATGTCATATTGCATGTTCCTCACGTTTTGTTATGCAATGCTCACTGCAGCACAAACTGCCTACAAACAGTTTAAACTGAACTGATTTGACCCAAGCAACCCAGCGTGAAAGAAAAAAGGGCCTCAATGCACTTGCAGCCGTCCACTGCTCCTTGAAAAGCTCATAACTCTGAGCACACAATAAAGAGCACTTGGATGAGTCAACTCAGCTCTTCTATCATCTGGACAGTAACAGAACAAAAATAACTTTCAGTAAAAAAAATCAACCCGAGGCAATAAAAGTGAGGGTTACAAACTCGTATTTTTGGACAGGTGGTCTGATTCCCCACAACACGAGGTCTCGGCAGCTCATTTGTCAGAGCGGTTATTTTCTTTTTTTGCTCCTGAGCTGCACAAAAAGCCCTTTAATAACCTGTTGTCACTTAATTCTATTGTAAATCTCAGAGCTGCTGGATCTGTGCATTATTGGCTGAGAGGTCATCAGCCAGTCCAATCATCAGTGACTGTATGAGCTGTTTCTGAGCGGTTGCCAGGACACGGTTTCAAACACAACAGTATACATGTGTTATCTCTGTGATTTCATCTCCAGTGAACTTCCTCTGGTCCTTATCAAACCCCGGGCGCCCATTAGCAACCTGTCATCAGCTCCTCTTAGTAATCCTTTTATGCCACAATTTAAATAACATTGTGACAATAAAAACATCTATTCAGCCCAATTGAGTTTCTGTGGTTATCTATTACCAAATGTAATTTACCGAATTATAAAATGAGAGATGGGACAGCATTTTAATTATTGAGACTTCAAGGCTCCTTGAATGTGAAAATACCTGTTAGCGAGTTAGTCACAAACTGTGTTTTCTTCTATTTACAGCCTCTGCTGATGTGGAGACACAGAGAGGAGGTATGTTTAATCATATCTAATCTGCTCCCTGTTTGAAACAGCTGGAATTGCTGATAATAACCATAGTAATCGCTCAATTGTGAGCTCCATCAATGAGGAGGGGAATACTGTGTCATTGTGTGGTTATTGTCTGGTTAGAAATCCCTTTCTCTGTACACGAGCCGGCCACATATATCATCTTGTTTCTTTGTTTGGTTTACTCGTGCAGCTTTCAGACAAGGGACGTGGACTAAGTGGAATCTGCTGTCAGGCAACGTGGACCGGGAGACGGCGGCAACTGCATTACGAGCGCTCATTACGCCGAGACTTGGCCTCTTCACAAAAACGGGGAAAGAATGTACAATTACCGGCGAGACAAGAGAGTATAATGAAGACATGAGAAAGGGTTATCCGTCCACAGCGGTTAGTTGATGTTCGAGCTAAAGAATCCATAATGCAACACCCGTAACAGTTTGCTGTGCAACACATGAGGTACGCCTGGAGGACTCGGTCAAAGATGAATTAAATAGATACAGAAAAGTGGAGGAAATTAATGCCTGTGATCTAAAAGAAATTTAAATAAGGAACCAGTGAATTATTATTTGATTCAGTAAAACAAATGAATAGTAATAATAGTAAGAAATTACAGAAGTATGGAGAAAATGTATGCTTGTGGTCTGAAAGAAATTAAAACAATCATGAGTTAGTTCGACATTTTTATGCCACTGCTGCCAAAGGATTGTAGCTGGCAGTTTTAAATCCCCTAAATGATGGAAAAGCCTCTTTAACAGTGTTTTGGTCATCATGGGTCAGCGATAAAACTCTTATTTTTAGCAGCTTGTTAAGATAGACCATGTGAAGAAAACCTAGACACATTTACAAAAACATTACTGCAAAAGTAAAGAAATATGCACAAGGACAACATCATTTAACTGCAGGATTTACAGAGTAAACGTTATTTTGCAGTGGATGACTCTGACTTATTTAAAGCACGAATCAAAGTATGACTCATCCTGATTTATTATTTCACAGTAACAATAATGAAACATAAAATGCAAAGTCAACAAGAATTCAAATCTTAAGCGCAACCAGCGAAGAGAGATTTAAAATGTCCATGTTCACTGCAGACAGCGTGTATCTTATGTTCATATATTATGTGTTCATGTATGCAGTTACAGGCACCAGTGCCGCTTTGGCAAATTGAATCTGTGCATCCGTATTTTTCTGTGTATTTTCGTAAATGTGTTTACTCTGAGCATGTGCGTGCATGCACTTTTATACATTTACGTTTAGATCTGTGTGAGGTGCGTGTAATTGATTGCGCGCACATGTTTGTGTGTGTGTGTGTGTATACACCTTTGCGTGCGTGTGTGCGTGTGTTTGAGGCACACTCAGTAATTGGTGTGAAATAAGGAATAAGAAACATGATATTGCCTTTGGTGCCGTTTGTTAACGTGACTGACTGGAGCAGACGGACTCTATACAGCCAGCTGATTGCCCATGGCTGTCTACATTAACGAGCCATTTACATGTGTTAACTGTAGAGATGACGAGATAAAGCACCACATCATCTTTCACTAAACGGTACCTCTAGAAAAGCCCCATCTGGTTTCCCCTGCAGGAGTGCACAAACACACATTTAATCACCATCCAGAGCTGACGGGGAGCTGCAGTTTGTAGACTGTAATGCTGTTTGATTTTTACATTCATGCTCTACTCTAATGTCTCCTTAAGTCACATATTAACAAAGCGTGTGCCTGTTGATGGATTCGGTAACTGCAGGGATCGAACAAGCTCTCTGCAGCAACTTTGGCAGAGTGGCTATAAATAGAAGGGCAGGTTGCGCCCCGAGAGCCAGAAAATCTTTTTATACACTGATGGATATGGACTATTAGTCCCGCCATGATTTCATCTTATTATTACAAGTATACTTTGAATTATTTTTAAACCAGAACAAGCAAATCAAACAATGTGTACGTGATGAGTGTGGAGGACTTTTGCTGTGTCTCACGTACTCGTGTACTTCCATACTTACACTTGCTATTTTGAGTCCATAAGTGTGTTTACACTGTCAATTAAACACATGGTGCACTCATAACGGTCAAATAATTGAGCGTGGAACGCTGAACATTTCTCTGACAAAGTGTACATAGAGCACTACACACTAATGTACTAATAGAAGTATCTAAATTAAGACACAGCGAAGGTTTTCCTAGAATCTCCTCAGGCACCGTGCATGCTATGTGTATCTTCAACCGAACCCTTTTAAAGTGACTTGGACTGAGCCCAATCTAATATCATTTTGAAAGCTAACAATTTGATTTAGAAAGCTTTCAGGCAGCGCCACGTGTAGGAAGCAGTAAGGTTACCTTACAGACCTAATTCAGGGAAAAGCATTAAATGTGACTTCAGCATCCATTCTAGTTAAGAACCAACCCAGGAAGAGAGGTCGGTCCAACATTTCTAAACTAGTTTTTCTCTCACTGGAATTTCTCGTCATCGGCAGTCTTCATTTTTCACAGGTTACTTGAATATTGCAGCAGTTTGTTGGCAACAAAAACACTTCAAACGCATCTTTGAAAACTTGTGAGAAAGTTGCAGTCAGTCCAGAGTGATACAGAAAAGTCTGTATTCCTAGATCACTTCCTCCAGGACTCGGTTTCACTTACACTAAACTAAATATTGCACCTTTTATATTCAGTTTTGATATACCTGTTGAACATGGCCACTTTCTTCCTTCCTTTCTTCTCTTTCCTGCAAAATATCCCCCGTGAATTACGAACCACAGCTGTAATTTAACAGCTGACATACCATCTGGAACAATGACTTTAGTTACTCCAGAGCAGTGAAAATATTCCCCTCCTCCTCAAATATTAATCCTGTTCAAACGGGACTTGAGGCTTTGACGCCCTTCTCTCTCGTCCCTTGTCACGAATCCTAAATTACCAGCTTAAAAGGTCATGATTTACTTACATTGACCCATACAGACCCCCAAAAACTGGAGAAGTCAGTGAGTGCTCATTTAAAAGTTGATAAATGTTAAGTGGGTTTAAATGCAATGAAGAGAATCAATTCTTCTAAAAGCAGCCGATCATTGTGTTACACAACCGGTCAGTGAATTGTAAAGAATACATTTCTATTAGGGGGCTTCAGCATAGAAAAAACTGCTACAGAATTTATACTATATCATCTATGTTATCAGAAAAAAAACATTTGTTAAACTGCAAATAATTTATCATTTATTGTATATCATAGATGTTTTCACTTTTTTGTGCCTTGTGCTTTCAAGTCTTTGACAGTTGGCAGGTAATGGTCAGGCTTTATTGATCCCCAAGAAGCAGATTAGTGCCCTGGATGCTTAACAACACAAAGACTGTCAAAGCACAGAGTACTTGCTCAGTGTGTCGTCAAAATCGCCGTCATCGTGGCTCTAACATTTCCCTAAACAAAACACGAACAGATCGGCCGACCCTGATGCAAAATAGATGCAAAAGTACAATTTGAATTAGTTTCAGTTTTAATCTTCAAAGTTGGGCGATCGCTCAGTTGGAGGCAAAACTTTTCACCTGAACTTATAAAACAGATGAAATATTTATAACTTGTAAAAGAGTCTGAATGCCCCGACAATGACCCCGTAGACGCTGTGCAGCATCTGATCAATCCCTGCCGGTGTGACTCAAACCTTCGAGCAACAGATGCTGCCATCCTCAGATCTCATGCTACAGGAAATAGAACCTAAGGGAATAGGAGCTCCGGTGTGTGGTGTGTAACCAACTCGTTTACATATTTGGCCCGTAGCAGGTGTCACTTGAATAGCTCTTTGTGCGTGCCGGGCAGACAGATAAGGACTTTTACCATGTCTACATCACAACATAACCACAGTGACTTTGAAACTGATACCAAAAGAAACGCTCTGTAGGGTGATGAATAGTGTTTTAATGTCCCACATAAAGGGGAGTTGGAAATCTCTATTTTGATTCAAGATGCTGCAATTAGTTCAAACATTAAAAGTTGGCAGTTTCAACCGGAGAGATTTTCTGTACCCGAGGCTGTTTGTTTTGAGAGTTTGAGATGTGCTGTGAGCAGCCCCCAGCACAAAATGGTGGTCTTCCTCTGAGCAAGCTCCCATGTTAGTGTTTGTGTGGGTTAGTCCCACCATCAAAAACATGTATGTTTGGTTAAATCCCCAGTCAGAGCCCTTGACCAAGGCACTGGCTTAGATCTGGCTTCGGTCCCCGAGCGCTGCACGGCTCCTAATTAGAGAGCTTTGTGAAATAAAAGACTGAACGACAGACGCTGAGCTGGACTTCTTGCTGTTGGACTAGTAAGTAAAATTAGCTTGTGTCTTGTGCTGTTGCATTTGCTTGTCGACTTGTTAGTTTATGATATAAATACACATATAAATACACCTGAGTATGGTTGGTTGAGTATGCCTTTGAATGCTCTGATAGAAACTAACCTGATCTTCGAAGGACAAGGCCTGCCCGACGTCTCGCGGGAACCCATCGATGACGATACCATTAGCATCTGGGATCTTCATGATCTTCTGCTTGATCTCAGTTATTGTTGTCTCCTGGAAAACAGTGAAAGCAACGCGATTCATAATTATCATTATCACAACAACAAACAGTTATCATATCGGCGGGTAGTTCACTGAATCTTTGATCAGTCTTCACTCTTTCCAAACTTGTATTTCATTTCACACACACACACACAATAAAAACAATAATGGATGTTCCCTGAGTGGACGACCGTGTCAGAATATTTCAGCTACAAATTATAAAGCAAAAAGGTGTATAGTTGTAATTATAATTACAGACTGCTTTTTCAGCGAGAGCGTGAAGGAGGAGTTTCAGTTCAGTTTCAGTAACGTCGCTGCAATCTCCATGTGGATTCATCAAGGTTGTAGATTACTTAAAACTGAATGAATGAGAAGCTGCAGGAAGCTGAACAACGTCTGCTCTGACCACACGTTGGAGAACTCCACAATATAATTCATCTGTTTATCCAATTGTACTTTAATATATATGAATGCAGCAGTACAACTGTCTTGACTGCACTTGAGGCCGGAGAGTGCCATCATCTTTTAGCATCAATTACTTCCTCGTGGCTGGAGGAGGTCAACATGTTCGAATGTATTTCTCCAGGCGGAATGCATCATGGGATATGGCAGAGATACGTGAGCAATGCACCGATCTAAAAATAACATGCGTGGCCATGCCCATCACTGACGTTTAATTTAACCCCCCCTCTCTCACACACATACACAGAATATAAAAGCAGTGGCCCGACGACACAAAGAGATTAAACCTAATCTGGATCCCATGGAAAAGATTAATGTATGCCTGCAAGACAACATGAAAGAAGCCAGTCTAAGACAAGCTGCATCCAGTTCTCCCTGTGCTCAGAAGTTTACTCTCAAAAGTCTCTACGGTATAAGCAATTGATACTACTTCTTGTTTTTTGCTCCAGAGATTTTTAGGACTCACTCGAGACATTTTAAACCCTCATTTCAGATTGCTTAAAGTAAATATAGTGCACATCACAGTAAAGTGGGAGGGATTTAAAGGTCCGGTGTGTAAGATTAAGGAGGATCTATCGGCAGAAATGGAATATGAATATTGTATGCGATGCAGATCCTCAGTCTGCCATATTGCACATTGCAAACCATTGGACAGACCAAACACTGGCTCTAAACTGGTGAGCTTTGTGGTGTATTTTCTCCTGCAAGCTTGGAAAGGGAGGTTGAACTGAAAGGTGTATTCAGTTGGTTGGAATTTAGATGCCAAGTCCTACATACTGGACCTTTAAGACACAGCCTAACTCAACGTCTACACATTCAGAGTGGCAGATTCACTGTAGTGTGCAGTGTTAAAAAACCCATACATACATCATTGCAGTAATATGCATAAACTAATGTCAGAAAACAGACTTGGCGCATGATAATGTGAGCTGTTTTCCATGTTACAGACTTTTTTTTTGTGGTGGCAAAACAACATTTTTGGTTGTTTGCTTGGAGCTCACTGAACTGTGGATGCTCAAATTTTCCATAATTATGAACACATCAAGGATTCTTCTTCATGTTGATTTAAAACTCCAATTTCACATGGTGGTGAAACATTCCAAAGAGAGACATGTAAACAACGACAAAAAAAAAGTCAATCTTTGGAAAAATCAGTTGCTGAAAAAGACAACAACTGTGCCTCAGTGTCAAAAGATCTCAAACAAGTCAGGAAGTGGATCTTGAGTTTTGGCAGCTGCTGTTTCCAAGGTCAAGAAGTATTTCAAGGTTTTTAAGTGTGGTTAGACTGGAAAAGTAACCAATGCATCTTTATTTAGTGTTCTGATGGTGGTGAGACAGCCCTAGAAAACAAAATAATAAGTAATAAATCTTTATCCACTCGTGCACGTACTGTATAATATTCTGTTATTGCAAACTAGTGAAACATAAATTAAGTAATTAACATTAAGCTCTGCTACACGAGCGTCTTTGTTATAATTAATATACAGATCATAATTGAGTGTATATTATTAGCATCTAGAGTGGAATTGGTACGCAGCTTTTACACTGTGTTTTTCCTAAAAGAAAAAAAGGTCAGTGCTCAACTCACTAACTTAATTAGATAATACAATCTAATTAATATTAATATATTATGAAGCTTTTTCCACTGTCTGGTTATATGAAAAAAAAGTGCGTCTTTTTTTTTTTTTTTTAGACCAGACTGTCAGACATCCAAGATCCTCCTGTGTGGAGACCTGTGGGATTTTCTGAGGCAACAGAAGTTTAGAAATATACTGAGTCACATGACCTTGCAAGGAGTTACGGACAAACAAGAACTTGAAGTTGATTCGGTGGTTGGTTGGGAGTCAGTGAAGTGAGTGTGTGTTTGCTCAATCATTTGACGTACTGAAGAGGCTTCACGGCTGAGCACAGTACTCCAGGCTACGAGGAAAAAATGCACGGATGGATATTTTCTCCCAGCCTAGTTATAAAGAAATGTTTAAATTATAGAAAAACACCATCAACCAGGAAAAGGGTGAAGTTTGCGTGAGTATGCTTCTTTGCTTTCTAGGGTTAGAGAGCAGAAGGTGCAGGTTGGTGGATATTTTGCCTTTGGAGAGAGTTAAGAAGAAAGGTGGCTGTTTGGTGTCTTACCATGAAGATCTGAGAGTAGTATGACGCTACTCAGGTCATATGGTATAAAAACAAGCTGTGGATCAGTAATATATCATTCAACCCCATCATAAAACAATATTAACACTGTCATCAGGAGTATTTTCCGTCTTCCCCTCATCATTACATACAGAATCATTAAGAAACCAAATCATGGCAGGAAATTAAATGCCTAACAGCCACAAGTCACTTTATCATATCTGATACGTCTGCAGCTTTGGCCTGCTTTGCTTCTTATCTCACTGGCTCTTGGACTGACATCTGTCGAACGGCCCGAAGAGATGAAGGAAGGAAGATGTCGTGCCAGACAAGCAAGTAAAGAATGATAATTGATGAGGCAGGTAGTTCATGAAGGGTGACGAGCTGAGAGCTGACGGTTATGATGGGGGCGGGCGCTTGGTGTCCGTGAATCATCATCAGTGTGTCGTGGTGGCCATGTTGATGGTAAAGACCACCCTTTCAGGTGTTTTCATGATGGTAATCAAAATGTATCCCGACTACCAGAATCAGTCACTCACTTCACAAGTTTACTGTGTTGATTTTCCTTTTATTTTGTTGTCCCGTGAGTCTATCTGTACCTTTATTTTGAAAAAATGCTTCCCTGACAGCCACCACTATCTGTTCATGATCACGAGGAGACGATTTACTTCAGAGTTAGCTCACATGTTGCTCTCATGTTGTGAATATCTAAAAAAAAACTACTGTCAATGGCAACTTTAATAATCCTCCCACACATGACATTTGAGAGTTCGACAGAAAGGTCACATTAATGATCTACTTATATTACTCATTACATTAATCCTGGAGGACAACTGCAACGTCCAGATTATTTTGTAGATTCTAAAGCTGACCTCGGGAACAGTGTGTGGTAAAAAATATTCTAATCGTCATCTGTATCCCACCGCTATCTTCAACAAGTATGGAAATGTAGTCACAACAAGTAGTCGACTATGACGGGGACTATCCACATCCAAAAGATCCGTCCTGCAGTCACTCGTGACGTCAAATGCAACCTGTCAAAGGTCACACGCTGGTTACCAACTGAATGTGGTATTTATTTTGAAATTCTTCAAATCACCTACAAAGCACTTTACACTTTATATTTCATGAGACCATTGAGGGCTCAGTCCAGTCTGTGCTGCATGTCACACACCCTTACTTGTACTGCACAGAACCTTGTACCTTTGGATTTGAAAGCTGTACATTATATGTGATTTGTAGTTAATGGGTTGAAATCTTTTATCTTAATCCTGCCTTCGTTCTTGAATATGCATTGGATTTAAATTTGAATCAAGGTTGTGATTTCATACAGACCTTGAACTGGGCTGTGTGTTAAAGGCGCATCGTGTGTGTTTTCTTTACAGTGTTTGAATGAATGGATGGAGCACAAACATCCACGGGGGGTCTGCGCCCATTTTCTTCCCGAGCCAAGTCATTATCCTGGAGAGAACGATGCTAATAAGACGGATAAGCATCCGTCTCTCCAGCACACATGTGATTTGGCTGCTGCTAATTAGTCCCTTATTAAATTCACGCTGTGATAATGACCTACGAGTGACTGGACACACTTGGCGCTCATCCTTCCTCTCATATTCTCCCTGTTTCACATACACACTCCCCAACAGCACCACCACCTCCACCTCCACCATCACCCCTCTCTCTGTTTCTCTGCTACCTGTGGTGCCAGCTCTCCGTTGGTGATGATTTTAGCGATCAGGCTCCACTTTCTGTTGCTGGTGGCGTTGTGGATCATCTTCTTCCTCAGCAGCTCGCCCACGGACACGTACTGGAAGCCATAGCGCTCGGCAATCTTCAGGCACTGAGTTCCTTTGCCGCTGCCAGGGCCACCTAAACACGGAGCAAGAGAGAGAGAGAGAGAGGCAGAGCTGTTGATGTTTTGGGAGAGTTTTGTCGTGTGTGTGAAATGTGTCTGTGTGAGTGCGAAACATTATGCGTGTGGGTGTTTTAGCGTAGGCGCATGTGTGTTTTAGTGAGAGAAACCCAGACTGTGTGAGATTTTGTGTGTTTTGTAAGTGTTTGTGGGGGAGAAGGGCATGTGAGGGGGAAGATGACAGAAACAGGTATGTGTGAATCTCCTACATTTGATAAGAAATCCTCTCCTTTTCTCTCTCGATAAAAGATGTGCAGAGGAGCGACAAAAGGAGACGACAGCTCTTCGTTTGATGCTGCATAGCCTGGTAAACATCATTATGAATAGAAGTCATGTTAGCCTTTCTTCCAATATCGCAACGTCGTACCTCAACATTATTTTACATATGAAAAGATTATAATTCCTCTGAAAGGTGCATGCGTCAAAAAAATCATATGAAGTTGATCATTTTGAATGAATCTGGTCATTGTGAATAGATCAGCTGAGCTGTCAGTCTGCGAAAGGCATTTGTAAATGCTGTCTGACAACCTGAATTCTGCTTTACGGCAAATCATTTCACAATTTCCATGATTTTTGCAAATGCTACTGTTACAAACGAGATGTCAACCGCTCCAAAATTACTCGTGGATCAAAGTCAGGCCAGAGTGAAGTGAAATTAGTTGGCTGAGAAATGACAAGTCAGTGATCGCTAACTTATTAATGGGTTGGATTTAATTTCAGTAGTCCAGTTCTGAGTTTCTGTGAAGTTACCGTAATGTGTCGTCAGAGGTATAAAAATGATCCTACAGGTATTCACTGTTTGTCCTGGATGTAGAGTTTATGTGTGGAGTTAAGGCCTCAGTAACAAGCTGCTTGTCATATCATTAGACCTGTAATCTCCTGACTCTTGTCTAACTTGTCCGGAAACCAATTTTTGACTTACAAACTACAAAATCAGTCACCCATGCCCGTTAGCCAGGTGCGAAACCATATGCACACATATGCACTCCGCTCTCAGAGCTAATTCAGACCAAATCACGCAGGTCCAACTATTCATCTAAGTGGGGATAGTCTGTTATACTGTGGCATCCTGTAGCACAGAAGCTGAAACAGGATCAACTTTTGGAAAGACGCAACCTGACATCCTGCTGTGGGGGCCAATCCAGCCATCAAATGCTGAACTGTTCCACAGTGAGCCTGAAACATCACTGAATCCAGGTGTTATGCATGAATGGGAGATGAACCAAACTATGACGCTCTCCCTGTTGTGTCTTGGTTTAGTTTTGGTCCATTTATTTGAGAGAGAGACAGAGAGACATATGGTCAAGTGACACAAACAACACCCACGACCCGCCACGCCGCCATGCAGCCCTGCAGCTAATCGCTGCAACACCTGATTTGCTCTAAATACGGCCGCAGTCTTCACACAACTTGTGTGTATCTGGTCCAACAGATTCATTGCATCATGCTCTTTTCTGTACGAGCAGGCTATTTGCTCCGTTGGAACGACGCAGCTGTAGTTCGTTTGAGGCATACTGAGGCCTTTAGAGATAGAGTTATTCAAGGTTCCTTTCTATCCAAAAGTTTGATGAGAAAGTCAATACCACTTTCATGTCTCTGCATTAAATGTGAACCCACAAGACGGTTAGCTTATCTTAGCATAGAGCCAGACATACTGCTTCAACTGTTTACAGCCTTTATGCTAAGATAAGCTAACCCCTGCCTCTTGGCCATTTCTTCATATTTATCAGACAGATATGAGAGCTATTGATCTATTTAATCTAAGTCTCTTTTGGCTTGTCTTAGCAAGAAAACACAGGAGCATCTAATAGCAACTACGGCTCAGTTCAGATTAAGTGCTCCAGTAGGCAACGTGATCTGTGTGCAGTATCAGGAACCTTGAAGTGAAACATCTAAATGCAAGAATTATATATATATATATTTTGTGATAGTTCTTCTTCTCCTTCTGCAGGTCCAGAGACTTAACAAAATATAAAGTTTTGCGGTAGAGAGAAGGGGTGGGACGATCAGAGAGAAAAATCTGCACTCTGTAATCTGCACTCTATCTGACATCGGAGTATTTCGTAACGTTCAACCCAATTCGTCTCCCAGCCTCCTCCTGACCGCGCACATCTCTGTCTGTTTCTGCTGCAAACCTGACAGGCACAACATTTGCCTCCATCCTCCAAAGAGATGGCAGCTGCCACCATCCTGTTTTCCCTTTAAAATAGGGCACAATGTACTCACAAAGACAAGATAGGAACTGGCTTTGTGCTGCGAGGACAAGTAGACATCCAGACTATAGACAGTGTGAACATCTTGGGTGCACGAGAAGCAGAAACGCGCTGCAGCAGGAGGCTGTCAGATAAAAGCTTTTAACATCCAAATGTTAAATAAACTATTTTCAAGAGGGTTTGGAAACAGCAGCTTTTCTCTGTCCAGCTCAACCAGCGCCGGTGCTCTTACTGCGCAGCTGCAGCGCTTAATTTATAAGATGACTCAATGTATTTGACATGTTAATGCAGGCCCATCATGGAAATCAGATTAGGAGAGCATGAGTGTCTAACACAGTGAGCGACATGCAGCAAGATCTACCCCGCTGATACCGACAGGGAGAGGCGGGGTTACGTTCAAAATACCAGGAAAGACATGTCGTGTACACACGCACACGCTCCCTGGCTCGTAGATTCCCATCCAGGACATTTATTTTTAGATCATCATCAAGGCAAATATAAACTTTGTAAATACCGCTTTGTATTTCTGTTTAGAGAAATGGTTGAAGCTCACCGAGATGATCAGCAGTATATTTACACACAGCGCCTCGTTTAATCTACTGGAAATCATGAGTTAGCAGGGATCCAGATGAGTGGTTCTAATATGAAACATCAGATGTTCTCATTGTGGTGTTGTGGAAGGGCACACAAACTATAAATGTTGTTTGTGTGCTGTACTGGTTCTTTACCGATGACGAGGATGACTTTGGGTCGTGGTCTGGACGGGTCAAACACCTCGTACTCCTCTATGAGCTCCGCCGTCTCTGACAGGTCCGAGTCACTCTCGATGGAAAACTGGCTGATGGGAGGGAGGCGATCGTACCGTCTGTAGGGGAAATTAGGACTGTCGGGCAACACTGTCACACACACACACACACACACACACACAAACACACACACAAAGGTTTTTGATGAGAAATAATTTGTCTGCTTTTGTCTGGAAGATTGATGAAAAATGGTTTGTTTTTCCAAAGCCTGAAGTTCATCATTAAACATCTTTGAAATGCAGTGAATTATTCATGTTCTACGACTTTTGTCAAATCCTGCTGTGCCCGTGCTGTCGATGATGCAGATGTGACATTATTTCCAACGTTGCCAATCCCATTTCAGGACGGAAAATACAAGCAAAAAACCATGCCCGCCTTAACAATCACACAGTACATTTGAGACGAAATTATGATGAATTCAATGCTTCATTCAGTTTGGTAATTACACTGCTGTCTGTGCTGATTACAGCATTGATTATCACACATTTACCAAAGACAGAAACATCACCGAATGCTGCTGTATTCCAAGTAAGCAGAGCTGCTATAATTTACACGTAGAACTGATACAATCTCTTAACACTGAATTATAAATGGAAACATTGAGGATGCTATTGATCATGTCGGGGATTGATAAGAGGTTTTGTTGAATCTGAAAAGGACAGACTATTTTATGTGAACAATTTAGCAAAACCCACAAATTGTTCTGCAAACATTTCAGAACAACACATGAAATTACAGCTAATGCTGCCCCACCTGTCTGAATCTTTACCCTTTTAACATTTCTAACACGCTGAGCAGTCAATCAAGCAGCGACGGGAATAATTTAGGATGTGAGTGCAGCATTTTCTCCCTGCAAACATTTTGAAACATGACAGATTTGAGCATCAGCAATCAACCGAGAGGGGAATCACAGTATGCAGGAATCTCTCTTCCTGATCAGGCTGCAGTTCCCAGCACTGCAGCTAGCAACGCTTTCAGCCACATTCCCCCAGTATATTAAGAAAAGTGGGATAAATGTGAATTTCTCGCAGCAGTCCACCTTCGACGCTCCTTGACTGTGAATATTTCTCTGTGTAAAATCTCTTCATGCGTGCGTGGTTGTGTGCCGTGTGATAAGCGTTGAGATGCAAAACATATTTGCACATAACTCTTCCTGTGTGCAACACCGTGTTGCTTTACACGCATCAAACAAAGTTAATATTTTACTTTAAAATAGACATGATTAATAAAACAATGGAGGCATGCCAGAGCTGTAGATGAAGTCGACTTTGTTCTGCAAATTCAAACAAATTTTGCATCTGCAATATTTTCCACCTTGCTTGGACCTGCAGCTGGAACAGACAGCTGATGAAAAGGGAAGCCCTTTGGTCTCCTGTGCATGATTAACAACACGCGCACATCTGTCTTTTACTGCACGTTAACAAGCAGCCAACATATCTACAAGTCAGTGAAGGCAGCGCAGGCATGAAGGTTGGAAGAAGCTGTGGTTGCTTCGGTTCATCTGTGGGTTCTCTGATATCTCAACAAACGCTTCAGGCACCTTTTTTTTGGGAACTGGAAGTATCTGAGAGTCGTGATGCACACAGTCATGTAGCTTTAGAAAAAAAAAGCCTCCTATCTCACCACGCTATAAAAGTCTTCTACTAGTAGTATTTCCATTTCTATGACAGTTTTAACAGTCTATCTACAGTGGAGCTCATGAGTACAAATGTCTACACCCTTTCCTGTTTCGGCAGTTAGCCAGTTTCGACGTGGTCGTGTAGGAGAGGACGGTGTACTGCTGCTAGCAGCTGCTAAGTAAAGAAGATCCAGAAACAAAAACATAATGAGACAGTTCATAGGTGCAGAATTATGTGTTCTGGTTTCTGCAACTAACAGTTTTCGTCTCTGTCTTTATTAGTGAATTAATCAATCATTCAGACTTTAGGTTTTAGAGCCTGATGTGACGCATTTAAATATTTCTTTTCTAAACAACAAGCATTGATCATATAAGACAAACTGAAGCAGGAAATAGTCACATTCCAGAGATCAAACCCACCAAAGTTCAGGCTCTTTTGCTTGAAACATAACTTTTAATCGGCCGTGTCTTCATCAACTAATCCACTGACTGATTGTTACAGCGCAATCAGCATTCACTGCTCACCATTTCTGAAAAGGGACCTGCGTGACTGTCCGCCGTTGAGAGGTGGAAGGGACTTCTTCTCCTGGCCCACGAAGGTATCCCACCGCACTTTGTCTGGTCCTCCGAGCTCCCTGGCTTTCTTCAGACAGCCCTCCAAGTAGTCGATGGGGTCGTCGGGCCGGTAGTACATCAAACCTGTCAGCAGGCTCTGGAGGAAAACAATGGAGGGTGGTGGGTGGTAGTGGTGGTGGTGGGGGGTGTTTGTGATGAGGTACGGAAGATGATGTTTGTTCACTGCATCTTTGTTATGATGTGTTGTTCTGTGACAGCGCGGCGCGCGGTGAACAGCATGTCTTAATGAGGTGCAGTTTTGAAGTGCAGCTCTGGTTGCCTTGGCTTGGCTCCACCGGGGGAACAAAACATCTCATTTTGTCAGAAGCCTGTGAAATTAGACTCAGCCGGGCAAATAAACACAGAACCAGGATGACCTGTTACTGCCCAGGGAAGAAAGCCAACTTCCGTGATGAATGTGAGAACAAACTCCGGAGCCAAAAACAAAAGTTAAGCATATGTTTATGTGACATTTGTCCCCCTCGACCCTGAATGTTTTAAAACAATACCATCCTCTGGGACTCGCGACTCCATCTCCACCCACGAACAACTCCCACCACCCGCAGCATGGAAACATCAAGCTTCTCCCAAACCCGGGAAACAATTTGGTGTGATTGTGTGATTTAGTTCATTGACAGTGAACACACTTTTACACGAGAGGCAATTGTAAGCAGTAAAATGACACCGCGGTTTCGACCATGGTGTGTCACTTCACTGCTCAACGTAATTTGAACAGGCTGTAAATAAACAAGCAGTGATTGCTTGCATACATTAGCTGCACTGCACTTGGGATTGAGTCTAATTAAGTGGATGAGCCAATTTACTATCCCCTCAGGAACATGAATGATACTTCATTATTATATTTCTCCAGGCCTATGTTGTGTCTATGATGTTTAATAGACAGTTTATTCTGCCTTTATTGTACTTTATAACATGTTTTACCTTTTATGCTTCACTATTCCTGCACAGACTGTATTAATAGTTCATTTTAGGCACATTTTCATACTTTTCACACTACTGTTAATCACATATACGGCTAATATACCTTGAATCAAGTGTCATATTGTTGTATTTTTTACTGCTATGTCACAGTGCTCGTTTCGTCTCCAGCTGTGAGGCTATACAGGCTGCCTCGCGTCAATTAAAACCAAATTATGCAAATGAGAGGGGGGCGTTTAATTACAGTTTGACTAATTATAACGACTTATTACACAAAACACAGTTTTAGGAGGCAGTTTATGAAATAATCCACTCTCGTTTAAAACACTTCAAGTATGTTTTCGCACCTCCATCCACCACAACATTTTTTTTTAAATCTCCGACAGGCGTGCAATGCATCACGAATCTTTGCGTAAAAAGCACACAATCTGCACAAAAAGCCCGGACATTTTATCATTTCACCGCCACAGAGCGCACAACATCTCTCACCTCAAATAGTTGAGGTATCTCCCGCCGCGCGAGGTACTCCTTTGCATCGTTGGTATTCATCTCCAGTCGGATTTCCTCTGAAATCACAACTTGTCCGGAGCGTTTTTCTCTTTTTGTTTTTGCTCTTTTGTCCTTATTCCTTCAGGTGTCTCTGCAATACGTGAGATAATCTTTGGTTTGAACGACCGAGCTCCAGACAGTTTTCCCCTTCAGCGCATTTTTGCCTCGTGTGTGTGGACTTTACAACTGGATTCCTGCAGGCGATGCCACCTCGCCACCCTCCTCTGTGATGCGGATGCGCGGCGCGTCCGTCCTCCCTCCTACAGCGCTCCGCTTCCAGCACGCACCATGTGTGGCTGCTCGACGTTGGCACGGCGTTGGTTGCGCGCTGTGCCAAAAAAACCAAAGACCAAAACAGAAAAAAAAAAAAACGCACGCACCGCCTCTATTCGGCCTGTTTTTTCTCTCTTACAGGAAACTGGGTGTTGATATACAGTTATCGATTAATAAATATATGAAGTGTGATCTATAGGTGCTCTATTGGGTGTATAAAATCATATATTTTTCAGAAAACAATAAGGACTTTAAACATGTTGAGTCTAGACTGAGAAATCTAAACACAGGGGCTGCTAAATTTGTATTTTAGAAGCATTCAACCACATCTCAAGGACTTCCTGAGCCTTTTTCTTTTTTTAAATTCTGTCAAGCTACTGTTTGCAAAATCTGCAAAGCTCAGCATTTTGACACTATTACTATGTTTTTTTTGGCCGTAGAAAGGAAGCTAACTCACTTAACTACAACCACAACATGAGCAACCCAACATATTTGGGTGGCTGAATCACAGACTGGTACAAATTAAAACAATGAAACAGTGCAGATAAATATAGCTGTACGCATGTGTTTGTGCAATATAGTATATCTTTAGTTTGTAATTTGCATTGACATAGTCCAGATGTTGATGGTCACAGGTCAGTTTGATTCCCTGGCTGCCCCCACAGGATTTATTTCTTATAGGTCACCAATCCTCTAGACAACTTAACCTTAAATCACAGAACAACTTCAGATTAGTTCATTGACATCATTATGGTAGAACACTCGGTCTGAACATGTCTGAACAGCCAGGAATCATAGGATAATGAGAGTACAATGTAAATTTATGGAATGAAAATGGAATAATTACTAGATTTATGTGACTTAGAAACTGTTTTGTTGCAGCACTGTCCTTGCTATATTCCCTTTCTAATGTGATGTGCTTGGAAGACATCACCATGACGAGCCCTGTGCAGGCAAAGAGGGTGACGCCGCAGGTCAAACAGCAGCAGACGGAGACGTCCGGAGAATTAAATGGTTGGCAGACCTGTGAAGGCGCCCTGTGATGTGTCAAAACTGATTTTGATGCTGCATTTTCCACCAAACCTTCTGCTTGCTGTGCTGTGATGTTTCCATTAGAACTGCATGAAGGTTATGTTTTTTTTTTTCATAGCTTCACTGTACTGCAGGGCTCACAGGCTCTCGGGCTACTTCAGCGGTAACATGACGTGCAGTTTGACATCTGCTGCCTGTGATATCAGTGTCACTTCTCATTACTGAGGCCAAGACCAAGCTGAGGAGGACATTTGAATGTGAACGCGTCAGCATCATTTGATGTTTAACCAGTAGGGCTAATAAATGAACAAATAATTGCATCATGAGTTAAAATACATGCATTAGTATCCTTCTTAAAAATGAACTACAGTGCCAAACAAATCCTTGTAACACCACAATACCACAGGCACATTATGTGTGCCTTTAATGGTGGTCACAAAGACAAAATGTTAAGTGTTAAATACATTTTATTTCCTTATTTGGAACAGTTCAGAAAAACAGTGAAACAACACAGTGACGTTCAGAAAATAACTGTCCCACGAGGATATCCTGCTGAGTTTTCTCTACGCATGCACTCGGTGTTATTAATTATAGTCTTGGTTCTTTTGATTTTAACTTTGTTCATTTCTATATGCATCTATTTAATGATAAGCCAATCGTACACACGCTGCATCATTTAATAAATACATAGATGTTCTACTTGTTGTCTTATCAGCACATGAACACTGATGTTATGTTAATAAAAACACAATGGTTAATATTTTTCTACATTAACCATCATCATCATCATTTGTCATGTTGGTTACATTTCTTTGTATTTACATAGTTTTCTTTCTTTCACTTACATCCAGCATGCATGCATGCAGTGTTTTTATGTTTTGCACATACTGTACAAATTTCTGTCTGTCTACTGAAGGTTTGAGCTACATGGCAGCACTTGGATATTGGATAATGTAATTTGAATGAGCATGTAGAGCAGTAGACCAAAATGAAATATTCTCCTGACTCTTTGTTCTGAGTTAGAAAACCAATCAATAATTTATGACAAAAAGGACAAACTTCATGACCTTCAGTGTATGTCAGTGACTTCTCTCTTTAAATATTTATTTAAATATTTATATATATTAAAGATTTTCCTGCTTTACCATAAAATGTCTTGAGACATGACCCTTAGGTAAAGCAGCTTACTGAGACCTTAACGTGACCCTTTTTAATAGTTAAAATGTTATGTTTTTTTTAAATTTTATTTTATTCATTCACGTTCTCTGTGCCGGTGCTTTTATTTTGAAATGTCTCTTACCGGAAAAAGAAGCTGGGCGGAGTCAGCGGGTTTCCACTTCCTTGTTGCACACAGCTAGCAGTGCTGCACAATGAACATACTCACTTTACTCAGCTTATTCTCCACATATTTATTAACGAACAGCGTTAACATCGAGGTGAGTCTCTGTTCATGTGTGCGCAGCCTTGATTATCCCGCCAATTTCTTCTGTTATGTTGAATTTTACCTGAAACGTAGCTCTCATGTTAGCCTCCTGTGCTGACAGGCTAGCTGTTTTGGTGATGATTCTGGTTGCTCTTACAAGATAAAAAAAAAAAAACAAAAAACATTTATTAATCTTCCTCCGCTTGTTTGTCAGGATAATGCAGGGCAGTTCTTCAGCAGCGGTCACACCAACAACTGGGCTGTCCTGGTGAGTGTGAGCTAATGAGCTAATAAAGAGCTAATGCTAATTCATTGTTATTATAAACATGTTGTGCTTGATTAAAAACAGATGTTTTCCCCCACATGTGTTTGATTTGACACAGGTGTGCACATCCAGATTCTGGTTCAACTACCGCCATGTGGCCAATACTCTGTCCGTGTACAGAAGTGTTAAGAGGCTGGGCATTCCTGACAGGTGACTGATAACACACCTGTCCTTACTGTGTCTCATTTAGATGTTCAGGGGTGATATTAATCCAGAGGTGCAGACGGGTAATAACTTTCTAATGAATTAATTTTCATGAGGTGCTGGTGTCTTTTCTCAAACATCAGA
This sequence comes from Nibea coibor, assembly GCA_023373845.1. Lineage (NCBI taxonomy): Eukaryota > Metazoa > Chordata > Actinopteri > Sciaenidae > Nibea > Nibea coibor. The sequence continues at coordinate 6,682,666 of CM041725.1, forward strand.
TATGGAGAAGTAAAGATGCACTACTGTTATATCTCCTTTCTGGATGAGTGAGTTGTTTTTGTTAGCGGGAGTATTTTTATTCCTTGTATGCATGTATGAAAGTGTGTTGCTGTTCTGTGTGAGATAATCATACGTTTATTTAATGCTGCACCTAATAATTATTTCATTGACAATTCATCTCTTGACCATCTTTTTGTTTAAGTGATATGAAATGTCACCTCAAGTCACTGTCTCCAAAAGCCCAAGCTGATGTCCTCGAATGTCTCGTTTTACTTTGATAGAGGATTATAAAAAGCAGGACATGTTCACCTGTGAGAAGCTGAAATTGGATAATTTGGACATTTAGTCTGAAACAAACAGTTCTAGAAATAATTTATTATTTATAAAACCAGTCAACTAATTGTAGCAGCTCTTGCTTTAGTGTTATTTAACAGTAGAGAGGAACATAGTTTATAACTCCGTGAGCACACCTGCACATACTTTCAGGTGCAGAACAGAGCAGTACATGTTCACACATAACACAAATTAATAAATACTTCTTCAGTATGCCACTCTGTTTACTTGCACAGACATTTCTGGCCACTCTCCCTTAAAAAGGATAGAGAGCAACAGGAAACATGGACAGTAAGAGACAAATAGATTACATTTGAGGTCCCCAGCTGTACTTGAACTGGGGATGTTGTGTATACAGTTTGCATACCACTGCGGGCTACACAGAGACTCCCATTAGGGTCTCCTCAGCTATAAATACATATATGCTGTTCACATGGGGGAGAATACAAAAAAAAAAAAAAACACTCATTACTGCTTTTAAAGCAGATACTAGTCAAATGATACCATTTTAAATGATTTAACATGCACATGGTAGGTTGTTTTAGGTTTATATATACAATTATAGGGTTGTTGTTGTTTTAATCACAGGCTCTGCAAAATGAATGTAATGTAACTAATCCTCACCCTAATGGTACTGTACATGTGTTTGACAACTTGAGTGCAGCATTAGTCCTTTCAGGTGTTTTCTAATGTGATCGCTTGCCTCTGTCATTTTCTCCTTCTCCAGCCACATAGTTCTGATGCTGGCAGACGACATGGCTTGTAATCACAGGAACCCCAAACCTGCCACAGTGTTTAGCCACAAGAACATGGAGCTGAATGTGTACGGTGACGATGTGGAAGTGGACTACCGAGGATATGAGGTGGGTTCACAGACAGTTTGTTACATTACACTCCGTTTACATTGAGTAAAACTGCACGCATCTTTTCCATTTGCTTGATTTTTAAGTAAAGAAGCTTTAAAGTAAAAACGTTTTGGAAGCAAAATATCAAATTCCTTGAGCCAGCATCTCTTTTTAAACAGCAGGTACGGTTATTAAATGCATGCTCTCTGCCGTGTGCATGTGTCAGTCTAGTGGAAACATCTGGTGAACAGGTGTGTAAGACATGGATCCTTTCAGCGAAAGTGTGAAATATGTAACTTGCATACCTCACAGCAGCACTGGTAGCGGTATCCCATGTAGAGAGCCATATAACACCACTTACACAGAGATATTACACAGGTGCAGTGGCGAATTGGACGCGACTGGTGTGCGACCCTATTTGTCCAGTGTTTGCTCAGTCTGTTGAGCAGGAAATGACTTGATATCGTATGCATGTTGTGTTTTATTTGTCGTGGCAAGGCGGAGGCCCACTGGTGTATCCACTCTTTATCTCTGTTTGTTTTTGATTATTTACTTTCCTTTGTGCTGGCCTTTTAAATATGAATAAACACTGCCCCGCCAATCCATGTTTGCCGTCCTGTGGTAATCATGTGGCAAGAAGAGCTGATAGAGCTGAAGAGGAAAAAAAGAAGAAAAGAATACAAGGTGTAATTGATTTTCACTATTTAATTAAAAGATAAGTAGAGCAATTATCTTATCTGGACCCTGCTGATGCAAAACTTAGTTTTTGAAATGAGCGAAGATTTTGACTCGTGAAACTATGTTTTTTTCGACAGTCCGAAGCAGCGTACTGTTTTATTAAACCTCCGTCGACGTGCATTGAATTAGAAGACGTACATTGCATAATTCATCACTTCCATTATTTCGTACCCCGTCCGTGTTTCAGGTGACAGTGGAGAACTTCCTGCGTGTTTTGACTGGAAGGCTGCCGCCCAGCACTCCACGCTCTAAACGCCTCCTGTCTGATGACCGCAGCAACATCCTCATATACCTGACAGGTAATAATCCACCCGTAAATACTCCACTTACACTCTCATATTTAATTAGTTTGGAGTGTTTCGTGCTGGCAGCTATTTTATAATTAAAGCAATGTAATTTATTTTCTCTGTATACACACTTTTTCTGCAGCGTCTGCACCACTGCTTGCATTAAAGACTCAGAATGACTTTCAATGAGCTGCCTTAAAAATATAATACATACAGGAATTGTATGTAAAGTTCCTACAAATGTACAGCTGAAAGAGAGTTTTTATCAAACCCTCTTTATCTAATTCATCTCTGGCTGAATGTAGCCGCAGTCCTCTCTGCTGTAGCCGTCATTTCCCCCGACACAGTGTGTGCTGCTGCTCACATTTCATCTTGTTTTCCCATTCTGTATCATATTTTTGCATTATGAATCACAGATGAATAAATTATTAATATTATGTGTTTGTTTAACAGGCCATGGTGGAAACGGCTTTCTGAAGTTCCAGGACTCTGAGGAGATTAGCAATGTGGAACTGGCCGACGCTTTCGAGCAGATGTGGCAGAAAAGACGGTGAGTAAACGAGAAACTGACGTAGAAATAAGATGGAGCCAGGGCCATGTGAAGTAACATCAAATACTGTGTTTCTCCTACTGCAAGTCCACTTCACTTCCATTCCCATGAGAGCCAATTAGCTATGCAGCATCTCAACAACCATTTAACGAATGCATGAAACTTAGCAACCTATGGATATGAACATTTTCTGGAGGTGCTTCTCCTTCTAGATGTGACGGTCGGTGTATGTAACTCATAGTAATAATGTTATAGCCCTTTCCTGCTGCACGGTGTTTGTTGATTAGCCTCTGCAGTGTTTTGGTGCTGAAAGGAGTTTTTAAGAAGCAACACTTACTCGATATATTGCTGTCGATTTCCTCTAGTGGTTGAAATCTCATTGCTGCAGTGATGCATAAGTGGACTCACTTTATGCTTAGGTCTGGCTACAAGCACATCTCAGTATCAATATCAATGTTGTTTCACCCAGCAGAGGTCGGTGAAAAACAGCTTTCTGGATTGTCATTGAGTTACTCTTAATGTCACAATATTTAAGCTCTAATGGACTGCTTATCCAAGTGCGAAGGCAGTGGTTCAATATCATCTCTAGTGGAAAGTTGTTAAGGTTAGAAGTGTGCTCTGTTTCACCTGTAACCCTGAGCGAGCAGTGATGCCACAGAGGGGCAGACTCGCCGGCCCTTTACGGCCTTGAAAGTGCGTTTCTGCAGTGAATTGTGTTACAAGTTGCAAACAAAGCCGGCGAGAGCGGTGAGAGCAAACAAAACAGACTGTAAAACAAAAGCAGAAGACCCTGACATGCTTCACAGAGCTGAGGGGAATATTTCTCTGTAGGTTCAACAGTATGGGGTATTTTATCCATTGTTGATCAAAGATATTTTACATATTATACAGTTTTAAGTGAACTAGCTTGGGCGTAACACAAAATAAATACGGCCATAGCAGCAAGAGATTTAATGTGATGCTATATCAAAGTGACTCCTCAGGAAGGAGAGACGGTCTCTTTCTATAACTGGAAGCGTTTCTTTTTTTCAGGTGTTTAATTTGTGAATCGCGAGACACTAAATGAGCAAAAGCAGCTTGCTGCTACCGGCGCCTCTATTGTCCTCCAAACCTATCAATAGAGAGTGTCTGGGTTACAGTCAGTCACCCTAGGCTGCTAGATAAAAGCTTAGTGATGCCAGCTTTGATGCTGATGTGATAATTGCAGGCTTGAACTGCCAAATTACAGTCACCATAGAGACTGGGCCACCTCCCTCAAATTGTCAACTGGATATAAAAGTGGTATTGTGTTTGCCTAAACATGGGAAAGAAGTTAAAGTGAGATTTTTTTTTTTATGAGAGGGAGAAAGGAGGAATCAACCGAGGAGGGGAGGGAGAGACCGTGTGCGTGGGTGTGTTAGAGGGATTGAATGAAGCTGTTCTTGGTCACCATGGCAACTGCGGTATGAAAGATGGTCAGAAGGTTTGTGTGTATCAGCTTTTATTGGAGCAAATGGACGGGTGATATGCCAGCTGTGTCTTCTCTCATCAGTTTTGTTTGAGAATGTACACAACAGTGTGTTTGTGCGCCTCCAGGTACAATGAGCTGCTCTTCATCATCGACACCTGTCAGGGAGCCTCCATGTACGAGAGGTTCTACTCCCCGAACCTCATGGCCTTGGCCAGTAGTCAAGTTGGAGAGGACTCTCTGTCGGTGAGTTACCTGCCCTCATATTGTGGAGACAAATTAAAAATCATCCATCAGGTTGTCTAATAACGTTTTCTAATAAGCAGCGCGGTGTGATGGCACGACTGAGATCAAGGCTTTGTTCATATTCACCTCACGACTGAATTCAACATCAAGTTTTAACGCGCTTTTTATTATTGTTACCCGAGGTGGTTAAAGTTTTTTAAATACATCAGTTAGTCCCCTTCTATAATCCTTTCAATTTAAATGAGAAAACTGAAGACATACTTGATAATGAAAGCCAAGCAACCAGAGAGCTTTTGTTTGAAACACAGTGTGATTTCACACTTAAATCATACTAATAATACCAGAACTAACTAATTCTACACTCGACTATGGGCGATCTGCTAGTTGCTGCACTTAAAACATTGAAATCACCCTCAGTGTTTTGTTTATAGTCACTTTTCATAATTCTTTTTAGTCGTTGAGTGAGTTACAGTTTCCCGTTCATCTCTGACTGTTTCATCAATGAATTCTTCGATGCAAATCCAAACCTGTTTCTGATTTCGGTATACAGCAGTTGTAATTTACATACTACATACATACGAATAAATTACAATAAATTTGAATAGATTTTTCACATTCTCTCCAATGGTCTGTCGCTAAATTAGTTTGAGTTGCTTTTTAGTCTCCAAGAGGGTTTCAAAAGTCACTGACTTTTCGGCACGTTGGTACCACTGGTCTTCTGTGGTTAGTATGGTGTGTATCGTTGCGTGTGTGATGTAGCACAGAGCTTTGGTGAGTGCCAGCTCACATTTTTTGAATTTGAACACCTTAATTAAAATGTGTCTTTAGTATATATTCAATGACTCATAAACATAATATTTCATTTGTAATGACACATTTCTCTTCTGTCTCAGAGGCTGTATCTTTGGGACAACGGCACATCCTTCATTTTGAGGTTGCTGGTGGTTGATGCTGTTGGAACATTTCTAAATATGTTCTTCAAATTTTAATGGATTTCAAGAAAACACCTCGATATTTAAAGTCATTAAACTCTACTTGTCCATGGGCGGGTCTCACAAGACACATTAAAACTCAGACCGTGCTTTTGACGTCTGTGTCTAGACCCGGGTCACTTGTCATTGGACACTTTGGCACACTGATTAGGGGTGAGGCGAATCTGGCATAGTTTGAAGACAAGTTGTCAAAATATTTTTTAATCTGATGTCATTATGCAGCATTTACTGTTGGTGCCATTTAATTCACTCGGGCACCATCAATATAAAACAAGCACAGTTTTTCAACCCATGTCTGCAAAGCATGAAATATTGAAACCACTGTTACGGAAATGGAAGTAACCTCCAATATTCACTCATTTAATTCCTCATATACACACAAAAACAGTGCAGCTACAATGCTGTGCATATTTCAGGTTGATTGGCAGCCTTAGGTTGCTCTGTGTTTATTAATTTCAGTCACAGTGATGAGGGGGTGACACATGACTGTGGCCTTGTTTTTATAATCAAACAGTTGGATATTGGATATTATTATTTTTGTATTTTTGTCCTGTTTCTAGCACCAGCCAGATTTGGCCATAGGAGTCCATTTGATGGACCGTTACACCTTCTACCTGCTGGAGTTCCTGGAGGACATCCACCCCGCAAGCAAAACCAACATGAATGACTTGGTGAGAGTGCCTTTTACCCAATATCAGAGAGTGCATGTCTACCATGGAGCAGCGCTAATGTTTACTTTCGTAACTTTTATTAGTGTTTTTTTACTAATACATTAATTATAGGGTCTCTAAAATGTATAAAACATTTTGTTTGATGAATGACCACAAATGTTTGAGCGCTGTCGTGTAGGTGTGCAGCTGTGTGAATGATTGTGGGTGCAGCCAGATCTTTCTCCAGCACTGCCACAGAGCTGTGACAAAGTGACTCAGTTCCTGTCAAATCCGTTGGGATTTTGTACCTACAGTACTGAGACAATATCTGTCCTGCACTGCCTTCCACCCTCTGTCTGCTGTCTAATATAAGATGTCTGGTCCTAAAGGGGGCTAGATGAAAGTCGCACAGGGCTCACAGTACTCTGCACTTAAAGCAGAATGTCTGATACTGTGTTAAGGTTGTTGGCCTTTGACACATGACGGTGGTGGTGGTGAGTACATGCTGCTCCAGGATATGGCTCAATCTCAGCAGCAGCTCCTTTTTCATCTTTTACACTCCTGTAAAGCTCCACTGTGGCTCCAGGGACCACTCCTCATCCTCATTACCTATCCTACCCTACCAGGAGTTAGAATCAAAACACTTCAAATCCCTCCTCTGGCAGAGGCTGAGCTCAATCAATGCACTGTGACTACAGCTTATTGCTCTTCCCGATTTCCCTGTTTCTAAAGGTGCACTCTTTGTTCTTGTGCTATTTTGTGGAATTAAGGATCAATACTATGGATTTCCCAGACGGGCCCACAAAGTTTTTCTTTTTTTCTTTAAAAAAAAAAAAAAATCCATGCTTGCCCTTTGATGAAACAGAAATTGCATTGCCGAAAAAAAAATCCTCCACCGGTCCTGTGCTTTTCAAGTCTGGTTTGGCTGATAGATAACGTTCAGCTCGGTTTAATGACTTCATTTTCTTTCCAAATTGAGAGTCCAACAGCACACTGCTGAATCACAGACTTAAGAGGTTCGACACACAAGTGCTAACACACCAGGCACCGAAAGATTTGGAATCGATGACGACATACACAAATGTCAGGCCCCATGCCCCTCATCTTCTCCACACGCTGTCACATAATTTAACACCTCCCACTGCAGTTCTAGCCATGTTTGGAGCAACTGGCTACTAGCGTCAACTCTGTGGAATGAAACGTAGGAGACACAAACTCAAACACTGTCAGCTCTGTTGTCGGCAAAAGTGGCCTACGCTGTGTAATTAATACTTTCAGCTGAAGGTCCTGAGAGCACCACGAGTACACATTTACAGTATTTTCACTCATTTGTTTTGGCGTTGTCGAGTGGGTGGCTCTAAAAGTGAACAGGGCTGCTCTCTGTAACACTAAATTGCGTGTTTCTAATCCGCTGCTTATGTCCTGTCTGCTTCTCCAGTTCAAAGTGTGCCCCAAGAGTCAGTGCGTGTCCACTCCGGGCCACCGTACTGACCTGTTTCTGAGGGATCCAGCAAGTGTCCTCATCACCGATTTCTTTGGTAGCGTTCGCAAAGTTGAGATCACCATGGAAACCATCAACTTGACCGACCCCATCGAGCAGGTGGAGCAGAAGTAAGCTGAGTTTATTTGTCTATATATAATGATGTCTATTTATAATAGGAAGAAAAATCTGCAGTCTTGGATTATCTGAATGATTTTGTTTAGCGTGTTTAATCTCAAAGAGTATTTAGGATTCTTCACTTTTCATAGTTTTCTATCTGAGAGATGTCACACAAAAACATTGAGAAGACAATAAATGTCTTATTACGACTCTACATAATTTGCTAATTTAAATAACTTCTAAAAAACTTATTTTATATAGGTTTCACGCTATATAATAATATAAAGATACATCAGATATTAGAATGCACTGCAAATAACATAAGGGTGCAAATAACATCATTAATCCTGGTAGTTTGGCGGTGCTACCTGCATGTAAAAACCCAAAAGTGAGGTCAGCTTGTGTTTGTTTTAACCGAAGAGCTGCAGGCCAAATTCATTTTATGTTCGGTTCCCAACTAACTAGAATTCGATTTGTGTTTAGGACATCTCACATTAGTGGTATTGATCTTTCTTTTAATGATGTGTTGAGTGGTCAGTTCCAGGGATGAGTAAACCACTCAGTGGATGACGTTATGACTACCCCGTAGTTCCTGAGCAGTCAATCGAGATTGATTGCGGAGCAGGACAAAAACATGACTGTTATTTTAAAATCAGTGCCAGCGAAGTGAAGGTCACAATTGAACATTTTCTTGTGCGGCCTCAGGCAGTCGCTCTTTAGAAGTGTCAGCAGCGTTTCTGATGGATTATCTCTGGCTCCACTTTGTGGTGAACCGGACAAAATGCATCCCCAGTCAAATTTAGCGCCTCCCTTCTCTGCGTCAGGATGACACACGCTGTGATAGATACATTTCCCCACTAGATGGCTGTAGAGACTCATCAGACGCTTCAAAATCATCCGCTCAGCAGCCTCTATAACTAACAACATATTGTTTGCTCTCTCACATTAGCCAGTTCCCAGACACACTAATCCCATAATAAGGACAGTCAGGCGGAGTTCCAGGAATCTCACAGCTAAAGCACCAAAATGCAAACAAATACTGACTCATTAGGCTGCAGGTAAGAAATAGATTACGGTGCTGCACAAACAGATGTGATGTAAATTAAAACTTCATTCACGATTACACTCCCCACACTTCTATTAATTTCATTAAGCTGGGATTTAATTGTACCACGGGGAGGTATTATAGTTTAAGAATCTAATGTGGTTGGCTGCTAATTAGTAATTAGAGGCAATAGTCATGCCGATTTTAGTCATCGGCTGTTTTGGCCTAAGGCTAGTTAATCATTTCACACAACTTCCCCTATTACTTTATTATTGATTAGGGCCAACACATTAGCTCCACTGATCTCCAATGCAGCACAGAAACACACCGCCAGTGTGATCGAGCTGGCTGTTGCCCTAAATCAGTCCTAGAGAGAGACGTATCTCCAATTCTGATGTAAGTAACCAGCAATCCCCTGATTCATTTGATGTTTAATGGAGCTGAGTTTACTGATGCTGCAGAGCACGAGCGGCGTCTTTCCACTTTTCAAGAATGATCGAAAACGCCATTGTGAAAGTTCGTAGACATTAGGGAGGCTAACGACACTTTCTGTCTTTTTGTATGTCACATTACAACGTGTCGTTAGCCTTAAGAGCTGGACGAGATTAATATTAAATAGGGACGTGGTAATAAAATATTTGCTGTGCTTCTCACAGTCTTTTAGCCACTGGTACATTTTGTATTCAGGGATATTCTGCAGCAAGTCCAGGGTGCTTATCAAACCATGTAATTTAATGTTAGTATGTTTCCATACTGGTGGTTTCAAGGTGACAGTGTTGCTAATACACGTAATGACAGGCTGGGCAAAGACAGCTTAGCCATGGTAGAGTCTCCTGTACAATCGAATTCAGTTAGCACATGTGATAGTCTTGAAGGATCTTGCTGTTGTAATGTCTTTGATTGTATTTGCTTCATCATATAAGTTGACTGAAGACTGCGTGCTGAGCTGATGAAACTCTGACAGAAAATGCAGTTTCATGTACAAAAGCACAGAAGAGCAAATGTTTGTAAGGAAGCAAGTGGCCCTGGGAATATGGGAATACGGGATGAAACATTAAACATGTGCTCTGGATGGTTAAATAATGATTGTAACTCAATTAATCAGTCACAGAAAATGAACCTTCAATCAATTAATCAGTAATTTTCATCAACAATTATTGCATTTTGGATGAAAAGGTTGGTTAGCCACAGCTCACTGTAAGACGTGATGTTGTGGCTTCTTGTTTGGTCATTCTGTCGTCTTAGCTTCCTAGGTCAACATCCTCTTAAGATTTTTCGCCTCTGTCATTATGTCCATAGAGGCTGCTGGGCCCAGTCACCTTTCTGCTTGATTCCACCGGGCGTGGCCGCGACGCAGCTGCGATGCGGCAGCGCGTTTCAGATGCCACGACCGGCCGCGTAAAGCAGCACAGGGCAGATCGAACTGGTCACAAGGCTGACACACAAACGGCACAGAGGAGGATCTTGTAAATTTTCTGACTGTAAAAACAGACAAAGAGAAACAATTTGACTACATCGCCTGTTTACCCATGGCAAAAATGGGCAGAACATGCTCCTGGTGCGATCACAAAGCCATTCTTTTGGTTTCAATTTCAGTTTGTCACCTTAGGCTCCAATTATAATTGTCATTTTTTCCACAGCCAGTTAATTAGGTAAATAATCTTCAAACGATCAGTAATGAAAATAATTGTTGCAGCCCTACTTACGGTAATTATACCACCTCCCTTTAAGAAATCAATCAAATAATAAAATGAATAAAATAACGGATCGGGCTTCTGTCTACATAGCCATTAGTGAGCTTGGTTAAACCCTTTGCTAACACATCATGCCTAAAAATAAAACCCTAATTACTGAGAGATGACAGACACAGGATCTTTATTAGACCGGACCCCACTGGTATAACTTTAGCAGCGCTATTATTTAACTTGATAATGGAGTTTCATAAAAACCTTGAATTGGGGTGTAGCGAGCTCTAGCTGTGTATTTCCACAGAGAAAAGATCACAGATGTCCTCTGGTACAAGCTGTTATTAAATATAGTGCCGCTTTAATCCACTTTTGTCAGCTCATTCGGCCACTCAGACGAGTGGAGGAGGATATTTAGAGAAGATGGGTACATATGTGCTCTAGCCCGTCTCTGTCGCTCGCTCTCATGCCTCTCTGATTCGCTCCTCTCCTTGCTTCTCCTCTCACCCATTTCTAAACGGCCGTGTTTACTCAGAACAGACTCTTCCATTAGGTGAATTGCACTTGATGGAGAGGACGTTTTAATGGACCTCCTCAATCCTCTTCAATATACATAGGCTTCACGGTGTAATGACATTGTCTAGTAAGTCACTTCCAGCCATAGGTGATTGTTGACCACAACATGTTTTGCTACAGGTAAGACTCTCAGGATAACAACAACCATCACATTACAGCTGGATTCATATCTCATTGAGCTGTAGAGTAAATGGAATCTCATTTTTGACCCGAACCGCTGAATAAAGTCTGCGAAATCTGCTCGGGCCATTACCAGAGCAGATGTTAAAAGGAAATTTGTTTGACCTAAAGATGGCAGCTGGACATAGCAGTGATACCAGAGCTGGAGGCGGGGAAGGAGGGGAGGGGCAGTCGCATCCATTAGAATCAGTTAAGTTGATTGAGAAATCCTCTCCAAAAATCTCTTTATGGAGAATAAAGTGGAAAGTGGCCTGAATTGAATTAGAGCTCATCTCTTCTGCTAAGTGAAAAGGAGGGAGGGGAAATCGGCGGTGAGACGTCCGTGCTCTCAGAGCTCAGAGCACATAGAGAGCTCAGCGGGAGATCATCTCTCGGCCTGCCAGCCCAGCCTGGTTTCTCCTGTCTCTGTTCCTGTCCGTCAGACCAACTTCTGCCCTCCTGCACAGACATGGAAAGAGAAGAGGAAGGGGCAGGGAAATGGAGTTAAACAGAAAAATGTTGAGCGAATGAAGCTCGGAGAGTAAAAAGCAAAAAAAGAAAAGGAGAACAGGTTTGCTTCGCACAGTTCGTGGTTTGGAGGCGAGCCACGACGGTTCACTGGAGGATATGGCCCACTTTGTCAGCAGCCTGAACTTTCTTTGATTAGCCGAAGACAGCCACTCAGTTAAACCTCCTCTCAGCAGTGACCTTTAGCTGAGACTCATTCAAAGTCATTCAAAAAAGATACTTATGAAAGCATCCAATCATTTCATTGCCTGTGGCAGTTGTGTTGGTGGATTCAAATAGTTGTAATGGGTTTGACAAGTGTTTGAACAATGTGGCATTTTGACAGCTTGGATTCATTGCTTTTATGTTGTTTTATTTTTGTCAAATGTGTTTTATTGTAGATTTGTTCTGTTCACAAAGTTGACAGTTTCCCCCATAAGGAAACAGAAAAAAACTACAAACCTACAAAAAGTCGAACAAGTTAAAAGTGTTCAAGGTGACAAAACTAACAAAAAACCTAAAGGAAAATGCATAAAGTAATACAATCTTTAAAGAAAAGGTGAAAAAGGATTACCTGGCAACCACTCTAGACTGATCTAAGAGTCTTATCGTTGTAATACGTCTGGAATGATTCCAAAAAAGCAATTAGGAACCAAATTTCTCAAATTTCCTCAATTTTGTCAGTAAAATTAGATTTCTTTTCTAAGCCGCGGCTACCCGACAAGTCATTTAGCTAATATTTTACTGAAAGTTGTCTAGTGTTGTGGTTAAGTCTTTAATCCATCACTTTGTGGTGAAGATTTCCAACACTGAATAAATCAGACAACGGAAAGTAACACTGCCGTCAAGTAGAATAAATCAGCCTGTTGCAGCCAGGACTGCAGACACAAACAGACATTTTTCTGCAATGTACTTTTCATGTGAGAACCCAATTTGTGATTTATGCCGATGAGAAAAACCTTGCTTGCCAACATAGCTTTAAAGGATAAAGCGGGCGACATTCTAGATTTTTGTTACTGTCAATAAATCCCCCTAAAATACCCGAATCAACAATGGCTTTGTCTGTCGCTGAATAAATGGACTTTCTAGTCTCTTGCTCCCAAGCCGTACTCATTTTATTTGTAAAAAAAAAAAAAGGCACTGTAATTAACCCTAAACCAGCTTAGCACTGGAGAGCTTAGCAAAACAAAACGAGCAAGTTGTGCATTTGTTTGGGATACTATTTTCCGATACAGATTTGATGCTGTGGTGAGTATTTACAGCAGCAGGATGCTGTCTGTCTTATTAATGCTTTTCAAATAGTTTTTAGATTTCAATGGAGGCAGGAGAGCTGCTGTGTCTGAAAAGGTCACAGGTTTAATACATTGCGTGCCGCACATGAAGTCATGTCAATCCATCAGCTGACGCGCGGTGACCTTTTTCAGTGTTCAAGACACTAAACCTCAGCTTGCTTCATTACTATGAGTTGCTGTAGTTAAGAGCATTAGTTCAGTGCTTTAAATATAGATGGTTCATTTCTAACTCACAGTTCAAGTTCTACTTTAGAAACTGCAAAGTCTTCGCCTTACATCATCTTATTTATCTTAGTATACTGGCTTCAGATACAAGGATACACGTACAAAGTTTTCCAGCTGAGTGTAAACAGATTTTTCTGAAGTGATGCCTCTGCTCTTAAAGTCTGTTACTTGCTTAGAAAACACATACAAAAGTAATGTACTAGCTCATAACGTAAGATACTTTCATTCTAAGCGCTTATGGTAAATATGGAGAACCACTTTCATCCACAACCCAAAGAGTTTTGTGGTGTAAAGCCTTTTGTGGCTCCAGAGAGAGTTGCATGGAGCAACTTAAATAAAAAAGAACTGCAAAACTGAAAATTTGAAAGGCCAGGTCTAGAGCCAGTGTTTAGTTTGTCCATTCTGCATTCTCCATTTCTGTCGTATTCTGTAAACAGAGCACCTTCAATCTTACACACTGGACCCTTTTAAGAGATGAGACCTGATGACTGAGTCGGGCAGTCCTCAGACAAATTACTTACATTTCAAACATGTTGCAACCCAAAGCCTTTTTTTTTTTGGTGTCTTCATGTCACTGAGCACCATTATCTTTCCACATATCTAGTATATTACATTCTCTCACTTTTCTGCATGCTTTGTGACTGATCCTGTTAGAAAGCTTTTTTTTTTGTAGATTCAGGTAATTCAGTGCCTCACTGCTCGCACCGCACTAAAAGCCAAAGCTGAATTTCCATTTATATTTCTGACAAAGAGCTGGCAAGATGATGCACCATCAGAGAAAACAGGGAAAAAAATCGTAGAAGACGAGAGTCTGTGGAGAGCCGATGTTTGCCGTGTAGCTTCAACAGCAAACATGGTTGTTTTCCCTTTATGAAATATAACACCAACCCCATAAGAGTATAGAAGTGGACTCACTAACGCCTCTAAAGTAGTTACTGTAAAAAGGTGGTGAGTTGGTTGCTCAAAGATTTCAGTGATACTTTTTCCATCATTTGTCTTGTCCTTTAGTCTATGTAGTGATATATAATCCATTCTGATCACATCCATTATTGTCGAGTTGTTTTTTTTAATTCATCACCAGGAAAAATTGGCTTAGTGTTCCTCATTTTGCACTGCATGTCACTGACTCAGCCTTGAAATGTTCTGTCAATCACGCACACACTCCTCGGCACCGCACTCTGCCAAGTGAAACACTGGAGTCCGTTCCTCTTGGTGACAGCCTTTCTTCATCACTGAATAATGGCATCCCGCATAACAAAAGGTTAATGTGCAATGTGCAGTTTACTTAATTCATGCAAATACCAAAGGAACGTTGTTTTTGTGTGTGTTTGGTCTTCTCAGCCCCGTGAATGGAGAGCTGCAGAGAGAGAAGTACTCGTATGTGGACCAGCTGCCAGTGTCTGAGATCATCCATCAGGTAAGAGAACTGGGGGGACGTTCAGCACACCTGAACGGGCCCGTGTTGATAAAAATAACAGACATTTTGAAAATCTTTTTGTTTTTTTGTTGTCACCTTTTATGCCTCGTGCGTAGGCAGCCACGCACTTGTTCTCCTGTGTTTTTGTTTATTCAAAGTGTGTCCACGCTTGTCCTTTATTTGGACCCGGAGCATAAAGTTATATGCAACATCCGCCAACTGATTCTTTGTGTCGTTCCCATGGTAACGGCCCTACGTGTGAAATGTAAGTGCCTCCTGGTCTCCATGTGGAGGGGCCACCGTGAAATCCAGTCGAATGGATAGGCAGGATTGTGGCGAGGAATTGTGCATTCACCTCATTCCCAAATGGATTGTGGCTTTCAGTCAGGCCGACCTTCACAAATGAACACCTATTCCTCCTCATTGCACCTTTTAGAACATGTGCTCTGCATTCAAAATAGATAGTCCGGGGTCCTGTATTGCTCTTGTAAGATTTTCTATTATGAGGTTATTAAAAACACTCTCTGTACCTCTCCTTCGACTTGTGCCTCAGAAAAGTAAAGAAGTCACATTAATCTTTGCCACAGGCAAGAGCGGCCAGTAGCATTGCTTACATTTGGGATTCAGTGACCTGTGAAACATACTTAATTCTGAGAGTGGACACATTAACGTGACCGTCTACACAGTATTATCCTGTGATTTCCCATCACTAAGTACTAAGTCTGTGTAGTTTCTTGAGTAGTAAAAAAAGTCACACTGCAAGCTACATCTAGGTAGTTTTTACATACTGCTTGATTTGGGAGAGAAATTTTCTATTCTAGCACGCCACATATGGGCAATATACAGAGTGTAACATCAGTCTTGAGGTCACTGTAGGTGATCAGTGGTTGTTAGTCACTGACTTCTTCTCCTTGAGATACAGAGCAGCTGTATGTTTGTGTATAGGAAAGTAGGCTCCATTCTGATCATTACTATGGAAACCAAGGTCAGAAGACGGGGTCGCCTCACACTATAGACGCAACAGATAGGTACGTAACAAAGAAACCTTCACAGAGCTGGATAACAATATCAGACCTCTAAGAGCGAGCTTGTTTGCAGACTAATCGATCGTTTATGGACAGACTGTAGTCGTGGCGTTATTCTGAGCGCATATTGACGAACCACAGAGGACAGCTTCTTCAGAACTGAGGTGGCATCGTGTCATGACGAGTTCACTAAGCTTTATTAAACTTTTCAAGATAAGACATCCTGGACTGTGGACTTTCTCTCCACAGACTTAACTGACCATTGATGAATAAAATTCTCTACATGTTGCAGAATGATTGGCGAGTTCAGGATGTCGCCCTCCGTTGTCTCGGGTATTCAGATGAGTTAAAGCTGCTTTAATCAATATTTTTTTCAATCGATCATCAGTGGTGATGAATCCACGACCAATTACCTCCCACCTCCACAGTTCCCCTAAACTGGTTTGGTTTTAGTGTCTTTCAGCTCATTGTTTCGATTCACTCACAGCACTCTCAGCTGTTTTTTAGCAGTCGCAGGCAGAACATAAAACATATGGCACTCAAAGAGCCGGATATTATTCTCATGAGATGTTGCGTGCAACATGGAGAGTGAATATTGAACCTGCGTTCAGTTGGATAAAAATATAACTCCAAATGAATGTTACTCTGCTTTCTGATTGCTAACATTTTTTTTTACCATGTCAACTGGATGATAATATGCCAGTATATGTATATTTTTATTTAAAATTATTTTGTTATTCTAGAAATTCAAATGTTGCAAAGCTCATGCCAGATATGTATTTGCCTGTTTGGACTGCAGAGCTGATTCCACCACAGCTCTATGTTTGCTGTGCTCTACCAAAGGATTTCTGTCTGTCAAAATAAATTGGTTGAACCACTGCTTTTCAAGAGCTCAACAGTTAATATTTCAAGTTGCAGACAAGAGCACGCTGCCTTAATGACATGGGATGTCATCTTGGTGTGCCTCCTAGAAATTATGATTTCAAATGAAAACAAAGGCAAACTGTTTAATATGATGTGTTTGATCAGGAAAAATGTGACAGTTGGTTTGAAACACGGATTTCAAACCTTGTTTGAAAGCAGCGAAAAGCAGTTGTTTTGTGGAATTTCCAAATTATTGGTCTAACGGTGAGGAAAGAATCACTTCGCTTAAAGGAGGTCAAATGAAATTGTGACTGTTGATTGATTGTTAAGGTGACATGGAGGTGTCAAATTAAGTCATTTGTTGAGGATTGATCAGTTTGACAGACTTCCACTGTAGTTCAGTGATTACAGTAGACCTAAAGTTGATTTGACAACGTTTATCTCTGCTTTGTAGACGAATACTAAACCATTGGTGTTGATAACAGAGGGTCAGATCCAACTGAAACCAAATAAGTGGTTAAAAAATAAAACAAACCTTCAGGTCCTGCTGCTGGAAACATCACTGGCCGACATCGACTTTGGTGTGAACAAAGGAGTCACAGTCAATTGGCCCAGAGAAATGACCCTGACCACAGGCATGAGCTCTGTCAGACGCTTATTGAGTATTGTGAAGGGGAAATAGGAGGGGTCTCCGCACCCAGCGGCACAATTGATAGCTGAGGGCTGCCTCAAAAGCCAAGCAAACCCGGGCCGGTTTCAGATCTGCTGCCTGCTGCTCACATAAGAAATCCCCATAAACGTTGTATTTTCAGTACTTGCTCACACAAACACACCATTAAGACTCCGCCGTCTGCTACTTGGCTTCATATCTCAGCTTTCTCTGTCCTTTGTCTCCTTTTTTTCTCCTGTCTTTTCATCTTTATCCATCTTTTTCTATTTCTCTGTCTACCCCCCTACTCTTTTTAAATGCACTCACACGTACGACGCACAAACATGCTTGTCAACCCGATGACCCCTGCCAGAGATTTCGATTATCGGCTAGCACTCCTGCTGGGTTGAAGATGGGAGTACTGACAGACTGAGTCATCTCTCCCCCTCACCATAATCCATCTGCACTGCAGCAGAATGACCAATGTCCATAAAGCCTATCGACAGCTCCCCTCTTTTTGATTAGCTGTCATCTTGTGCGCACAACTGCTTGAGATATCTTCATGCCACCGTGACATCGGCCTTTGTTGTTCTTTGATCGGATGCACTCATCTGAAGAACTAGATGTGATTGAATCTCATAAGATTTGATGGCTAAAATATTCCCATGTGGTCTGTGGCTGATTTCAGTTGTGCCACCAACAAAAACAAATCTTCTCACCGCTTATCTTCTAAGAAAAACATTTTCCCATTTGCCAGTAGACCAGGCGATGGCTTGTAAATGGAAAAGTCATCAGAGTGACTGACAGTGGATATATAAGGCCGTGCTGTATGCCGTCTGTATACAAACTTCACCTCTTTGTGTACGTGGGTGCATGTATGTGAGGAGTTGATTAATGCCCTGTCACCGTTGGCACTTGTCTCGCTCGTGGTGACGGGGCGAGTCCCCTCTTCCTAGCCCCCCCCCCCAACCTCACACATCTCATCACTGTTGCCAGCGCCTAATCACAATATGTTCAGTTCTGGAAATAACTAGAAGGAGCTCCTATTTTTCTCCCGCTCTCTTGTGTATTCTGCTTTTTTTTTTTGCTACCTTGCCGCTGTGAGTCTTGGTCTCTAGCGTCAAATTGTTATTTGTTCTTTTGCCAGCTTAACGGCACACCATATGGCTCCAGAGAATTGAAAATGGAAACACTGAAAATTAATGCTTTGCCTCCCTCCCATCTCTCGCTTATTCCCTTCCTCTCACTCTGCCTGCAACACTGACGTTTTTCAAAAGTGGATGTTAGGGGTGCCCCTGTAGCTCACCTGGGAGAGCGTTCTTCCCATGTACCAAGACTAAGTCTTAAACCGCAGCAGCTTACGTTTAATACCAACCTGCAGCCCTGTGCCCGCCCCTCATTCTCTCTCTCTCCTCCTACCTTCAGCTGTAGAATCAAATAAAGTTGGAAAAGTTCCCAAAAATTGTTAAATACTATTGTGTGTGGATCACAGGCCACTCAGACAGCCTCCTCTGTTTAATCAAGTATCAAATTATGATTTGCTTTGCTGCTTTCCTGCGCTCAGTAATTAAAAACATCATCTAGAAAAGAAAAACATGTTTTATGAGAGAATAATGCACCTGCTACTTAAACTGTCCCAGCAATTTGCCGAGGTCTTAAACGTCCAGGCAATACAGTGGAGTGTCCTGGCAGTGCACGCTGGCTGCTGTCCTGTCATCCGGCTCCGCACCACATAAATTTTCTTCAGTTTTGACCTTGGAGTGCGAGCGTTTGGCAGGGTGTTTCAGTCCTCCCTCAACGGCCATTAGCATCCTGCATGGCCATATTAATTAGCTCCAATCAATCAGGTGGGAAGCCGTTAATTGATTTTACTTGTGAATTGAATCCGCAACACAAAGCGCATGTAATGGAGGCAGGCCGCCTGAGTCTAAGTCCCCGTCCTTGGCAGTAGGATGTGAATGTTTCTGTCAGTGAAGGTCAGCGAACACTCTCCTCCTTTCTGCTCCTCTCTCTCGTTTCTGTATGGAATATTTTTTTTTACCATCTGGCTCCGTCGTGTCTGTTTGTTTTTTTTCTGTTTTGTTTTCTTCTTTGAAAAGTCAACTTTAGATAGTCAAAGTCGTTCAAATTTAAGGCTGTATCAGTTCATCATTTAAGCTATTAGTTGATAGACATACATTTGTCAATTGTGATAACAGATTATTCACTGAAGCCATTTACCAAGCAAAAAAAGAAATGTATTCTATTCTCTGTACAATGAATATATCATTGAATGTATTTGGGCTTTGCACTGCTGCTTGGACAAAGAGATTTCACCTTTATTTTGGAGCTATAAATGGGCCAGGCCAGTGAGTATCAATGTAATAATACGTAGGTGGGTCGATAATCTACAAGAAGTGTAAAAGAAAGGCAGCGAACGAATCACTTGAATGTTGTTCCTTTGAGTGAGTTTCAGATGTAATCAGTGGGCTGAGAAATATGATATGTGATTGGAAAACAAGCTGCCACACAAATCTAAGGCGATGCAAACAACAGCTCAGCCTCAATTCTGCCTTTCATTAAAGATAATATTGTTCAGGTTTGACTGACGTTGTCAGAGAGATGTTTTACTCTGACTATGTTTATTACTGAGGTTGTAGTTTGCAGTGGTGTTAACCTGCTCCACATTATGTTAAAGTGTTTTTGATATTTTACCCAGCCAAATTACAAACATGACAGGCGGCAGAATATCAGAAAAACATTTAAATATAATGCTTTACAACCAAGCAGCAATTTCTGTGGCTGTGAAATGACGCCAACATGGAAGTGCCAAAAGCAGTTCTTGGCCACGTAAGGCTGGCTACAGAACAAGTCAGTCTCCAAAAAAAAAAAAAACACATTAAAATGTCCAACTTCACAGGAGGAATAAACCCGTTTACAGCCTGATACAATGACACCACACCTCCATTTTTGGATTATCTGGGAGGCGGCAGGGGCAGCCTGCACAAACCTACGGGCAACAACAACTACGACCCCTGTAATGAATGTAGTTGAATAAACAGCTTGTGAAAAAGACTTCCTAACAAGCTATATAACATTTGAACACGTTGCAGTGCCATTGTACTGGATCGCATTAAATTATATGGGCGGATTTATGATTTATGTGGGAAGTATAATGATCTTTAATAACTAAATTCAAAGGATCCTTATGAAAGGAAACAAAAAGAAAGAACAGACTCTTCATTTCACGGCGTAAATAATCAGTCTGTTAAACTTCATTTGCTGGAAATGTGTAGTTATCACCCTCTCTTCTCTCCGACTTTATGGAGCCTACTTCTCTTCTATTATCTCCCTCGCTCTCTCTTCCCTCTTGACATATGCTCCTCGATCTGCCGGCTGTGCTGACATGGCATTCTGTCACAGTCCATCCATCTCCCTTTGCTCTCTCTTACCCCAGGGGCTTGCACTTACACACATACACATACATGCACACACACACACAGTCAGAGTGACGCACACCTCTTCCTACAATTGTCATGAAGGGTCAACTGCCCCCATTGGCCAAACGCCCCCAGTCATCTCATAGGAACATCCCTAGCCAGGCTCTGCCTCGTCCTCTAGGTGTTTAAGCCTCAGCTCCTCTCCTCGTCTTCCTGACAGCCACTTTGTCAGCAAGGCTGTAACTCTAAGTGTCCAACTCATAACACAGATCTAATGCATGCAGTGTAGCGAAAGCAGGTAGAAGCATAAACATGGAGTATATGATTTGGACCACATTTGTGCTGTCTGAAGTAAGTCTGAGCTGTCAGCTCAGTATTCGTCTGATGGGACGTATCACTGTCGTCGAGGCTCCGTGTCAGTTTGACCGGAAAACATGGTGGACAACAACTCAAGCATGCTGGCAAATTTAATTGGGATTTGGGGAGATGCTCCTGTTTCAACTAAACTAGAACAGACGGGTCAAAATCGACCCCGAAACTGTGACAGGATTCAGTTTGCGGTTTCAGCGAAAAGTTAGGAGCCTGTTAGCCAACCTGCGGGATGTGTTTTTACAGTGAACATAAGCACGATTTGGGCAAATAATAGTTTTGTCAGTCATCTCAGGATGGAAGTCTATTCAAACTAATATCATGGATTGTTACACAAAGATATTGTCTGTTCAGTTAGTCTGATCGAGTTTTCAGATAATCTAATGCAAATACTGTTAGCCACCTCAGCCTCAGGGTATCTCAGAGTCATGTTTTCATGGTAATTGTCAACTTCGCCTGCAATATCTGGCACTAAATGCTTCTCTATGTTCACCACCAGCTAGTATGTAACTGTCTGCCTGCTCTTTGGTGATGTGCAGATATTGTAAAGTGGGTTTTTAGAGCTTCCTCTCTGAAAACAGCTGCCTTCTGCAGCAGAGTTTTGGGCCGAACAGCTAAACAATGAGTAGAAACTCACTATGAAACTCCACAGAGGGATTCGGGTGATAATCCCCTGTAGGTTCCTCATTACGACCGACCCCATTCAGTGTATAGAGTATATCAGAATATTAATTATACCTTTTTTTCTATAACGGTTTAAGTATCAATGACTAAACAAGCAACAATTCAATTTAAAGTTAGATAAAAACATCTTTCGTTTGGCAGGACAGCATGGCCGACTGTAAACTTTACGAACTGAGCGTTGTCTTAAAATATCCCAACAACACAACTATGGGAATGGAGATGGGTGACTGAAGTGGCACAGAGCAGCGTGGCTCATTCCTGTTTACTGCTCTGATGCTCTCAGCTCCGGTGCTGAAGTGAAGTACTTTTGAAACAGTCTCTCTACTCCCATCCTGTGTGAGTGACTCTGTGTGGTGGGTTTTATTACTGAAATATGACCATGATCATTTTTTTTCATTTCTCTGCGTTGGAATCGGATCCATTCGTAACACAGATGATGAAGAAAGGCATTAAAATGGGAGTCTTGTCGGGGAAACATGAGACTAATGTAGTCAGGGTTTTAGTGTAGGGCTGCTGCTCTGCATGTGTGCTGCACTGTAACTTGGCAGAAGCCATAAATAATATATTTCTCATAATTATAAATAGGTGGATTGAAAAAAAAACATAATTATGTCTAAAGATAAAAAAAGGGATAAACCGCAGGCACAAGATATAATGAAATGCTGAGTCGGCGCATGGGTCTGAAGTGTTGATTAATAGTTTAACACTCTGCTAATCTGCTTCATTTGCAATGTGCAGAGCTGGTTTGATCATATTTGATTGGCAGTGGCCTGGGAGCACGAGCAAACAGACCCAGAGCTGTCAATCTCAATTCTGGTGCATAGAAGTAGAAGATATCACACTTTTCCAACTTAGTGAGAAGAGTGCAGACAAAAAAAAAAACATACATCTTATTCAAAATGGCCAAAAAATACTCCAACTATTGCAGAAAATAATTGGTTGGCTTCGATCCTTCGTGATAAGAAGTTGATTGTGAAAATAGTTTTTCAGGGCCTTTAACTCTGGGCTATTTTTGGACTAAACACCCACTTGACGTCTGCAGACAAACGAGACTAAAATCAGTCTCTTGTCGAGACGTTTCCTGTAGTTTCTTTCGCTCTCTAACAAAAGCTGAAAACATTCCTTTATAGTTTGAGCTTCGGTGTCTCTGCTGCTCGCTCTTTCCACCACATAACCTGCAGCTCGGTTTCTGTCAGACACTATCTACTGTAAATATAGTGTCTTGTATGAAAGGTGCCTCTAACCTACTGGAGGATTGGCCCATTTCACAAAGTGATTGATGTGCCACAGCTCATCCCTTAGCCTAAATTTAACTTCAGTCTTCTGTCTTATGATTTCATTTCATATCTGGCTATTGCCGGCCATTATTGGACAATAAAAACAGAAAATACAAGCTAATATCTGCCTTGTGAATGCAACTTTAAATCACAAGATCTTTGCCTCTCTGCCCAACAATAAGCCTGGAGCTCAGGGCTGCCAACATCTTTCTGCCTCTGCTTTAGCATTCTGCATGGCAGCGGCGCTCTATTGATTTGACTTGATTGAGCTGTTAAATAAATTTGGAGTCAGACGTAATGCAATTTTACTGCTGTCCTCAGTCTTTCTACATTAGAAATTGACAGCGTCGTCACGTAAGCCGGAGTTTGGATTGAAAAGACAGCCTTGAGAAGATTGTACCCTGCACACCAATGTTGCAGAGGCATGAGTACACAGCCGCACACACACACTTTCTGAAATTAACTTTTCGCCTCACTTACCAAGAGCTGTTAAACTAATAAGATATTACAATTACAGTGTTCACCAGCCAATGTAATTAATATTCATTATTCTAAGAAACATGTAACCATGGCTATTTTAAATGCTAGAGAATCAAGTGCAGTGTGTTACTTTAACTCAACACTGTGGGTCAGGTTCATCATCATCCTTCTCCACAAACTGAGCTAACGTCGCTCTGTGCAGCAGGAGCATTACAGTCAGCTTCTGAGAAGCCTGTTTGAGACCGAGCCATTCTTTTTCTGCGATTTGATTGGCTGACGAACATAGCGCACGGCGGTCAGCACGGGAGATATTTCGAAAAAACTGAATATAATTAATAACAAGGCATTCAAATGTCACCGTGTCAGCCAGCATGCTGGATGTCTTAGCTGCCAAAGACACTTCTCACTAGCATTTGGCGCTCGGTGGGTGGTAATTTCAGACACTGCACATATTTAACAAGCTCCACAGTGTGTGCCAGTCATCTATTTGTACTCCAAAGGGGACCGCTGTACATATGCCACTCGAGCGGCTCTCATGGAAAAAAAAAAAAAGGAAATTCAGCAAAATATTAGACGTCCAATTGAATTGTACAGAATCAATTTACGCATAAATTGGAAAGCGGTTTTGGAAAGCAGGAACTCATCTGCTGTGAATCGCGTAGTGGACGATAACTTGTTGATAATTTCCTTATCGTCTTGTTACTATGAAGAATGTGAATGTGGACGCTGCATGTTTGCTAACTCTGTATCTTGTTTTATGGCTTTAGACAGTTTGTGGGTAACACTGACCCTGGACTGGGCTTTCACGCCGGCATCTAATGCTCCAGGACCTGTCAGTCTGCTGTCAGCTCGGCTCCAGCTCCAGCTCCTGCTGCAGTGTGTGTATGTTTGTGTCAAGCTGATATGGACGTACTTCAGAAACAGTAAATGTACACTGAATACTGTAGCAGCTCTCAGACAAGCTCGAGAGACACAGATAGTATATGTGTAGCAGCTTTACTGTGCTGATGCCGTCCTAAGACAGACTTGGACTACGTGCTGCGTGTTCATCCTCTCTGCCAAGTCTCCGGGTTTTGGCTTTGGGGGGAAGCCTTTACTGACTGGTGATTTCTTGACTGGATAATGGCAGCTTGTGTAGCGAGGGATAACAGAAATCTCTTAAGTGCGTCCTCACAGCCTATCTATAGCTTTGTCGCCAGTGGAGGAGTTAGGAAGATTTTTTAGAGGTTAAATCTCATCTCTCTACAGAATATTGCCGCCGCATTAGCATATAAATGTGCTCCTTTGTGAGATGCATGTTTAATACGGGAGAGATTTAAAAGTATAATCATACACAAAGTGATGATGTGGCAGCGAACGGGACAAACACAAGACAGGGGAGGTGTACTGATGAGCTTTGCCGCCCGCTTTTTGTGTGAACCTTTGTGTTTGTGTGTGTGACACAGCAGATAGTGTACATAAAGTGTGTGAAGAGATAAAGTGAGTGTGTATGTGATTCTGCGCCTGCCTGCCTGTGTGAATGACAGAACAATCAGCGGTGGCCCTCAACAGGAGAAATATACACACTATTACTAACCTGCAACCCACCCCCCACCCCCCCCACCCTGTATTCCACCCCCATCTTCACCTTACCTCACCTCACCCGCCCCCGCCTTCTCTCCTCAGAAACCGAAGCAGAAAGACTGGCATCCTCCTGATGGCTTCATCCTGGGCCTGTGGACTCTAATCCTCCTGGTGTTTTTCAAGACGTACGGCATGAAACACCTCAAACACATCTTCTGAGACGTCTGCGCTTGCTCCGCTGGATACCTGAGGACATCAAGCTGCAGATCAGGAACCTTCTCTGAGGCGATATTGAAGGAAAGTTGCAGTTTGCTTATTTTTGCTGCAAATGGAAAGAAGATGTACGGCACCATAACTGCTCGGTGGGACGCAGTTGGTGCATTTTTTTTTTTTTGGTTTGGATGATTGCTCTCTACTGAAGAAATGTAAACATTTGTGTATTATACCAGATGTCCTACGAGAAGGGACAAATACTCGAATACTTGAAATCATGCACCATGCATTTTTTTTTTTTTTAACTGTTTTGTGTGTTATTTTGGACAAAGACTTCAACTTATATTTATTTTATTGCGTCAAAAGTTTTGTCGAGTCATTCTGTAGTCATAATAATTGCATTGATTTGGTTAAAAATGCACTGAGTTGAGTCCGCAGATAAGAGTTTAATTTATTTTTGAGAGCGCGCCGCTCTGCATATTTTAGCAGCTGCGTTTTTTGTTTAAGTGCTACTCAGAACGTCTGCCCGGTCGCAAAAAGGAAATGTGGTTACGAGGGCCGGCTGATTGGCTGCGAGCGGGCTGTGGAGAGATTACTATTTAATGTCTCCCTTGTCCATATACATTACACCCCTTGACCGTCATATCACGCTTGTGAAGGATAACAATCGCACATAATCCCATCTCACATGATAGACCCATCCACTTTCCCATTCACCAAATTGCCCTCCCTGTGGAAACATCCATTAGCTCTCCAGCCGTGTACTCCGCTGATTGTATTCTGGGTGATGGACAGCTATTTCCCCGGCCATTCCACGTCTCACACTACAGCAGCGATAAGTGAGCGATAACCTAGTAAGCCGCCGGCCGTCCCAAATGAATCTCCTCCGCGCTGGGACGTGTTTTCGTCCCTTTTTCTTCCCCTTTCTCCTCATGTTAAACCACTCTGCATTAGACTCATTGTTGCGGGTAGTGACTGATGCTCAAAGCATATGGATTGAACCGGCGGTAGTTTATCTTTGCTCCTTGGCGTTAGGACCCACCCATCGGGGTGCTCGCTGCCACTCTCCCTCGTGGCTGAAGTGGAAAATAGATGGAGTTGGAAATTGAACCATTATGTATCAGGAGGCAGCTGCTGCGTCAGCCACCAAGTACGTTTTCTTAGAGGCTACATTATTTAAGCAAAGCTCTTTCCTCTTTTCTCCCCATTTCTTATTATACTTGTAATCTTATTCTCCTTTTCAGAGAGAGCAAACTCATTTTGTTTCCACAATTTCTTGGATTCTGAAACCTTAAATAAAGATAAAACACTGGAACAAAGGAATTAATTTGCATCTTTATCTTCCTGTTTTATTATTTTATATTGAGTTCTCTTAATTACTCTGTAATTCTGCTTTAAAATCTCCTTTTAATGTTATAACCCCTTGAAGATATGTCTGGCAGAGCTGAGTCTAAGCTTGCTTTATACCACGAAGATATCCTTGAAAGCTGTGCTTCTTGAGTTAACTTCCACACCTGCTCCGTTGTTTTCTTACTGGAGGCATTTCAAACAATCCGGGAAGGTTTTTAAAATGTTGTGTTCTTTCTGTCGCAGTCTTTTATTTCAAAAGACAGAGCAGCAGTTGGATCCAAGCCTCGATATGCAATCAGTGTATATCAGGCTGGCAGCAGATACACTTGAAATTAAAGCCACCCGATCTCAAATGGATTTGTTTGTTCTTAAACCCACTTCAAAATTGACTCCATCTCCTTCGCGCCTCTCTTGTCCCTACTCCAGTGCTCGCAGATGGAAGTGAATCTACTCAGCAGTGTGGTGATGTACTCCCGCGACTCCTCTGTCACTATGGTTTCCCTATGCTAATAAAGATCTGCGTCTGTCTTCCTTCACACCTGACTTGGTGGGGAGAAACCAGTGACAGGACAATATTGGAGCAGCCATCTCCAAAGAGGCAGAAAGATTTCTGGTAACAGAGTCAAGGAGAATGCTCTGAATGTGTCACACAGGTTGTTCAAACAGCGAACAGCAGCGAGCTCGCGCGCGTACGTTCGTCGCCTTTTAGGAGCGGAACGGCTTCGACATTAGCCTCCTGTGGCAGCCTGCTAAATTTAATCATTTATACACAAACAAACAGAAGCTCACGCATGCTGATTTAGAGGCAGCATGTGCGAGCGTAGTGACAGGTTGTCCAATTTCCATGGAAACTCTGGATTTCCAACCGCTTGCCTGTCAGTGAGCCTTTGTAATGTCAATCATTCCCAGGAATGATAATAGTAATTTTAGCAGTCAGATTTTCATTCTCATCTGGAACAATAGCTGTGCATAAATCATGCTCGGTGGTGCGAGCTTACTGCGTTCTTTAAATTTTAAATGTGCTTTTTTGGGTTTTCGTGCTTTTAAATGGGCTTTTTCTTAAACTTTGAGTCGGAAAAAACAAAAATGAAGAGAGGAGAGAGGAGAAAAAAGTGTCACGCTCTGATGATGATTGCTTAAATATGAACAGCTTTTCTCCTCCTTGTCCAGATTGCAATGTTTGTGGGTTTTACAGCAAGTATGAACTAAGAAAGCAAAGAGAATTCAAATGAAGGGCTGCACATGCAAACAAAATTTGTATTACAAACATAAGAAATAGGTTTTCAGTGCAAACAAAGAAGTGAGAAAGTGGAAAATGGAGCACCAACAATATCACGACTGGACAATCTCCATCTTCAATCTGACTGTGCTGAAATGAGTGTGTGTGTGTGAACAGCAAAACCGGTTATTCTAATTATAAACAGTAAATCATAATTTCCCAGGAACAATTTGGGTTGTTATGGCCGGAAAACCCTCTTGAGCTTTGCCAGGTCGTAGTGACTGTATGAGGATCCTGTTGAGCCAAGAATCAAACGAAACAACTTGAGTGGGTCATTGCTGTGCATCGGGTTGAGGTAACTTGCCTGACCCTTGTTTTATCAGTTAAAATATATATTTGATGTACACTTACATGGTAGTAACTTTAAACATTTATACACATGTGTGAAGATCATGGGAATATGCTCTGTACTCTGTAAAGGCAGTAAGAGGATTTTTAATTCTTTCATTGGGGTGAAGGTGCATTTTAGACGTGAAGGGACTCGTTTGATTAGCTCATATTCAGAAACCCACCTTACAGGTAGGCTACAAAACATTACCTGTGGCTGGCCTGGTGACTCAGCCAGTCATTAATATTATTATGAGAAAAGCAGAAATGTGAAACTATGTTTAGATGTTTTTTGGTATTTAAAATCATCTAAATAAATGTGAATATCAAAACACCTGAAAAGCGTAAAAACAATGAGACGTTTAAAAGGTCAAGAATGAATTTTCACACTCTGTTGCCAATTTGTTCAGTGCTAACACGTTAATTTAGGCAATACATGTGTCACGTAGTGTAACATGATGAATCATTCTATTAGAAAATTTAACAATTTTACTGATGGATTAAATCAAGTTAATACCAACAACATGTCAAACGTTTTTCATGCTTTGTTATTATAAATTGAGGTCTTTGGGTTTTTAGACTTAACCTAACAAAACAAGATGTTTAAGACTCCACCTTAAGCTGCGGTTCACTTGGAAAGGCTGTTTTCTGTGCTCATGGCATTTTGTCAGAGAACCTGCAGGTCTCGAAAGGTCTTAAAAAGCACTCAATACAGTTTCTTCACAAAAGGTCTCAGAAGCTATTAAAAACTCTTAAATATAATTTACAAAGTCTTAAATCTTAACTTTTGCCCTCTCTGAGCAGCATCATTAGTTAGAAAATGTTTTTATATCTGCAGGCTGAGAGACATTAAACACCAATAAACTAGAAAGGGACTGTTGTGACAGCGGTCTGTGCACGCTGGAGGCTGTTTAATCATTTTTTTTGTAGTTTGAGTGAAAACCATCAGACCTGTAGCAAACATAGTCACTGCAATCTACAGTAACTATAGGAAACGAGTCCAATTACAGTATAATCTATTTATTGCCAGTATGAGTGTTAGTGATTGAACCACAGGCGAAGAGGAGGATGTCTGACTCGAGGCACACGAGAATGCTGACAGGGCTGGTGTCGTGCCAGAACCGGAGCTGGGAAAGCAGGTAGTGTAACTGGGCTCAGCTTGTGTGGACATACTGACAGAGGCGAAAAGACCAAAGAGGATGTTGATGGAGGAAGCTAAGAGGGAAAAAAAAGAGACAATGACTGAGCAGCCTCCAGACAAGAGTAAATCTTGGACTGACTTTGTTGGCGAGAGCTTGGTGAAATAAAAGGCTGAAAGACTTCTTGCTGTTGAAATAGCAGGTAATATTTCCTCAGGATCAATAAAGTATTTATCTATCTATCGATTAGCTGGCTGCTATGTCTTGTTTGCTTGATGTTGGTGGTCCACTCGCAAAGTTTTGATCATAAGTGATATAATCATAACAAATACAGTTGATGTGCAGTTATTTACCACAGTGCTGTTACACTCTGAAACCCTAAGGACAAAAATAATTTAAAAAATGATACAGAAACTCTGTTTATGATTCTTCTGGTGTTGTGTTAGCGTTACTAATCTGGTGCATATTAGAAGTGGATAAACAGAAGAACATTGTTTTTCAGCCCTGTTCGTCGTTTCGTATACTGACTTTATAATGTGCCATCAATCATCCTAAATGAATTTTAAGTACATTTTATTGAACTCAGCTGTTTAATAATTGAAGCGTTCATGACGCTCTGCTGAATACTTGGTTCCCCTACATCATCTTATAATATTACCCTGATCAATGTGCTTTACCTTCAGGTGGCGTTACTACTTATCTGTAAAGTTATTTGTAATTTGCGTCTGATTTTTTTGGGTCACAATTTACATCTGGCACAATCTGACTCCCCTCTTAGATTAAAAATGCAAGATGTAACACCAACCATTTTCACTCTGCTGGCATGTTGTGGTGATGGTAGCGCTCTCAGTCATGAATACGGTCAGGGAGGCGTGCTGCTCTGGGGAGAAATGGCCTTGTAGCTCTGCCTGTCTTTCATTATTATTTCAGTACACAGCCTGATGTCACAAGCAGACAGAAAGAGAGATTGAGAAGTAAAAATGGCAGCTGTCGTCAGCAGAAGGTGAAGGTGAGTCACTGGCCATAAAATCTCAATGTTTCATTTCTGGAGGCGACTACACACGAGAGATAATATATTTTTAAAAATTCTCGCATTTACACATCTTCTTACTGTTACAGAAAGAAACTGCTGAACGCAGCAATGTTGATAAAAAGTATTTTATTGAGTGGAATGTTACATTATGTGCAAAAAGAGAAAAAAACAGATCAATGAATGAGTAGACGAAGCAACAGAAAATTAAATTTAAAAATTAAGGAATAGTTTGATATTTTGGGAAATGTGTTTTCTGGCTCACAGTTAGATGATCAAATATACCACTGTCATGTCTTTACAATCAATATGTGGTTTGAGTTAGCACCCACACAGCACGCATTGTCCAAAGATAACAAAATCCACCTAGCAGCTCACTAATTCATGCATTAAATCTTGTTTGTTTTATCCGTACAAAAATCAGAGTAAGCATTAGAAATGGGGACTATCAAGAAATAGTCCAACACATAAAACGCTGAAAATAGTCTTTCCAGTTTTCACTGGCATACGTATATCATGTTTTCTAACATTTCTTT
Source organism: Nibea coibor (assembly GCA_023373845.1). Lineage (NCBI taxonomy): Eukaryota > Metazoa > Chordata > Actinopteri > Sciaenidae > Nibea > Nibea coibor. The sequence continues at coordinate 6,713,464 of CM041725.1, forward strand.
ATGGATTTTATATTTTTGCTTCTTTACTTGGAGTTGCTATGCACCAGGACAAATTCCTTGTATGTGAAAACTTCTTCTTGGCAATGAACCAGATCCTGATTCTGACTTGGCAACAGAGAAGAAAAGTCATATTTCACAAATTGTCAAACTATTCCTTCCAGTTATTTATGAGGCAAACATTTCAAAGACTTCACTTTGTCAAATGTGAGGATTTGCTTGTTTTATGTCACAGTAAATTGAATACCTCTAGGTTTTGTACTGTTGTTTTTACAAAACAAGCAATCTGAAAATGTCACCTTGGGCTTGGGGAAGTTGTTATTGGCATTTTTCACTATTTTCTGACATTTTTAAGACCCAACAATTCATCAAACAAAAACAGTCTTTAGTTGCAGGCCTGAGCAACATACTAGGGTTCAGTTTTTTCAGGTGAAAAAAAAAATATATTGAAGTGCTCATGACTTTGCTAATATGGACCATTGTGCACAGCCATTTGTGAAGTCAACATCTCTAGAAAACAAATCTTTTCTACAGTACAAAGTCAGCAGCAGGCCTCAGCATCGCTCTCCTCGTCATTACTCACATTACAGAGGTGAGGGCAAAATCAATAGGGACTTAGCACCAGGATGTATCATTAGGATAACCACACATCTCATCACTTTCTCCAAACTGACAACGCGATTCTCATTCACGGAGGGGAGAAGAGGGGAAAAACGTCAGATATCAGAGAGATGTCGGGGCAGTCTACAAGTAGAATACACTCCATCAAATAACAGGAGAGTGCACGTAATACACAATCGGGAGCGAGAGAGGGGGAGAGTGACAGATCACATACTCATCAGTTTAACAAAAAGAAAAAAAAAAAAGTAATAGAAGCAGCAGCAGCAGCGGCAGATGAATTCAGTAGGATGGATGCCACCGCTGCATCCCTGCTCTCGATCTTAATCTTCCACTTGTCTTGTGTGACACAGCTGTGCATTTACATGGAAATCCAGCTATATAAATCGTGCTATTAACTGTTGACAGGAGCCGACAAAGCCTTATGATACATACATACGGGAGCGGGGGAGGAGGTGCTGCTGCGTGCGCGTTGAGATAAAACCTCCAGGTTAATGCCGCACACTTGTCATTCAGAAAGTGCTGCATTGCAAAGTTTGACACGGGTGACACTTTAGTGAGCTCACAATGCGCACATCTGAAAGGCAGAATAAATGAAAGTCAGGGAAGTGAATACCTGCTTTGAAGAGTCGGAGCTTTTGTTACACGACACAGGTCTCAAGAATCTCATCCAGCATGACCTCCTCTGTGTCTGCAAAGAATAAAAATCTGAACAGTGACTCTTTCAAATGGTCAAATTTAAGCGACAGCGTTATTAGTATTCAGAGTATGCGGTCTCTAGTACTACATTGTCAGATCCCGGGCATTGTTAAAAGTATTTTTCTGTCAGTGAAGTGTAAGCAGTAAAATCCTGTGTACATCCTTCATTCAAGAGAGGCTTTGCGATGAGCCCAAACTGAAGTATGCATCCCTCTGGTATGTGCACACACACACACACACACACACACACACATAGAAAAACGAGGAGGATCCACAGTAAGACACTGCATGCATGCATGGAGAGTGGAGTGTGTAATGACGCTGCCTCCTTGTTGAACCTCTCTTTACAAGGTTTTCAAAGACAGATGTACAACTTTGAACCGGTTCACCTCCGTAAACAAAACACTCTGCCGGAGCTGAAGTGGTGGAAATGTTCATAACAAATGTCCAGCAGGATCTACGAGACCCAGGTCTTCATCGGTGGAATCTATTTTCTTGCCTACTTCATGTTTTAACATCTTTTTTTTTTGTTAAAGGGTCCAGTACCCCTGAATACAAATGTTCCCCCATCATCAGGCTTTTCTGAGATGAATCTCTAAAGCATTTTCTTTGCCGACACCGGTCACGTCTTCTGGGGCACCAAAGGCGCCGCCGTTACCGTCCACTCCAGCGTTCGGTTGGCCGGGAGCGGCGGAGGGCTCCAGTCCGGCTGATAGAAGTGGATGTCAAAAGTCCGCGCCCAGTTGGCAAAGACCCGCTTCTCCGTGATGAAGCGGTGGTGGCTGCCCCGCCGTCCGCGCTCATGAGAGATGTACATGGCGCACTCGTCCGGACCACGTGGCTCGTAGTAGTGGTAGGGGACGGAGTGGTGCTGAGGCTCCCTGTAGTGATGGTGAGAGAGGAGACGGGTGACATTTAAAGAAACGTTTTAATGAGTCACTTGAGCTTCATGTGACACCACAGAGAGGTTCATTTGGTGGGAGCCAAATTTAGCTTGTTTTAACAATATTTAAATGCCACATGCAGGTGAATCGAAATAAAAAACAAAGTTTTCCAAAGAGGCTGAATTTTTTTGAAGCTTGAAAAAGTACAACCTCTCAAATGGCCCATATAAAAAATCTCCAACTCAATCAGTGTGCAAAAGAAAAACACCCCCCCATCTGCAACTGTGCTTCTTCACTGCTGCTTGCTCTCAGAAATACAACTCTCTCCATCTCCCCACTCTCCCCATTAGCACTTAAGTGTGAATTGTGTGTGCTTGGGTTTCTTTTAATCTGTCATTAACCAAGCTGCACATAATGACTTCTCCACTTCGCCACCGAAAACAACAAAACAAACAAAAGCACACTGCTTCAATCCACCGGGAAACATCACCCTGCAGAATCATAGCTGGCACTGGGTGAGAGGCATGTTCATATGTGTTTAACTTATATATTAAATTCATATATTAATACAGGCAAACACTTAATCATATTATACAGTTATATTAGTCTCATGTACACCGTTTACTACACTGACTTTAGTGCTATCACAGTACCGTCACTCTTGCCTTGTAATTTAGTCTGTAATTTCTATTTTTACTTCTTCTTCTTGTTTCGTGTCCTCTGATAATTTCTTTTTTATTTTCTCTGTAAATCTGTATCTATTTCTGTGCTGTTGCAACAGGCCTTTATTGATCTCCAGGGGGGATCAATAAAGGCCTATCTCATCTTTACAAGACCGTAAAACACAAAACAGAAGCATTAGAAAATATACAGGAGTGTACACTTCACGGCCAAACACACGTGGACACTTGAACCTTATACTACTCCTCCGGGAAGACATTTCACAACATTTTTGGCTGCAGGTAGGGAGGGGTCGATCACTCACGAGAAGTACATGGTGCTTTACGGGACTACAACACCAAGTATCTCACTGATTTTGGTGAAACTGGATCATATTTAATGGAGAAAATGTTTTCTGGTTTCTCCTCTGATGTCCTCTGGGTCCGCATAAACTTTCTGTGATGATTGGACAGGAAAGTAGCTGCTGTTAGCTGACGTTAGCTCAGTTTGTGAGCCGGGCTGAACACCGGGGGACAACAAGCAACCAGAGCTGGGTAAACGGGAAATGTAGACGTAATGTAAACGGGCTCAATGTTGCTTTCAGACTTCCCATAGAGATGCTGCTAAAGACTGAGACAACGTGATTCACCGTCCATAAGAACTCTTTGTTTTTTTATTTGAATTAATGATTATGATGATAAAAATAGACCTCTTGTTCTTGTATGTTAAACAATTTATGTTCCTGAATGTGTTAAATGAGTTCATCTTTTTTCAGACTGGCAGATATTCACACACACACTCACACACACACACAGGACCCTGATCTGTCTGTCATAAGTAATAGTGCTCCAGTCAAAATGTCCACAGAGTCATTTATCTTCATATATTAATCACTGTACCGTTCTACATTTTATTTTTCCTCACATCTGTGCATATTTCCACATCTGATTCTTATTGAGTATGATCCCACAGACGGTTCTGGTCATGTGAACATTCAACCTGCCTCAGGACTTTTATGATTTTATGTATTTTGGACCTATATAGCAAGCACAAACGCATCCATCCGGAGAGTAATATGGTAAGCTCTCTCTCCTCTCAAAATGCTTCAAATGAATAAATAAGACTGTGAATCATACTGAAGGGGGATATTTTTGTCTTAGGACATGTGGTGTTCTCTCATGCATGGGTTTTCCTTTCAAATACAGATGCTTGTCCTATTTATTTACTCAATTCTTCAGAGAAATCAAGTGACATTTTCTCGACGATTTGGGGGAACACCGAGCCTCCACCATGTTCCACCGCTTTTAAAAATGACTGGCTCATATAGCGAGATATTCCTTTTGTGCTGCTCTCTAAATGTCATGTATGGCAGACTTGATGTTGGTGAAATTGTTCAGTGGTCTGAAGTCCTGACTAATATCTGAGAGGGTCCATTTTACGTCATTTCCCTGTCTCTGAGCACATATTGGCAGATGATAAAAAATAAGCTTAAATTGTTTTTTTTTTTACTGCACCACTGTGTTCCACCATTTTCAGAATAACAGTGATTGAGGCTCGAGACACAGGAACACTAAATGAACATTACAGGCCCAAAGTAATGGTTTGGTCCTCTGTACGAAGTAATTATGGACTCTGTTTCCTTCATAGGTCAATATTTTTAAAAAGGACGTTACATAACAGCAGGCAGCGGTTTAACAACATGGAAATAAATGGACCGGATGCAGAGCAGACATTTTGACTCATCAAAGCCCAAAAAAAAAAAAAACACAGTAACAGTTAACCATTAAGTGTCCCAGTAACACGGACAATAAACCAGCACACTCAATAGCAGGACCTGCACTAAGTATGGGATGCAGGTATTATTAATAAACCTGCTACGACATGTCAAAATGTCTGGAGAAGGAGAAAGAATGAGGACATGTTTCTGATAATACAGTTGTTGCATCATTTATATGTATTGATTATTTATTAATGCTTTGGCTTTCTAAACATCCATAAAACATACTTGATGAGACGTCAATGAAACATGTTTTTTTGAATTCTCAGCTTGATCTCATCCAGTAAAATCTTCACTTGATATGAAGAATAAAACGATTGTTGAGTGTCGACTCAAGAAAACCATTCGTTTAAAGAAGTGAACCGGCGTTCCCTGCTCGTTATGATCATGACTGAGTTTGCACTTAAACCCAAAGTAAAAAATAAATAATAATTCTGTAAGAAATTGGAGGTATGAACAAAGAGATACTGAACATTTTACAGTTTGTTCTTTTTATTGAGAAATCTAATAAGATTTGTTCCTTGTCCAATAAAATTCCCAATTAAAGTGTTGGCTGAGATGGATGAGACGTGAGCTGTAATTCAAACCATTAAACTCTGCTAATGAGGCTGGATGAGTTAGCTGCTGGGAGCAAGACAGAGTCAGAATTGGCTGTATATCCCATTTTCTATTTGCATTCTTTCTTTCTCTGCCACATTTTTTTGGCAGTTTTTTTAATTATTAAATAAAAGAAGAAATCTGAGGACTGCCATCCTAAACTGGAAACAGCATAGTAAATATACACTAGTAGGAAAAAAATCTTGAACGCAGCTTAAAAAAAAAAAAATCCACTTTTCTTTTTGCAAAATACTCTCTCGCCATGGCAACTAGCAGCTGGTCCTACCTGTATGCTTTTACTCTCCGATTTTTGTCATTCATTAAGGCTGCACGTTGGTGTTATTTTAAAGTTAGTCTCCCCTTGTGTTTAATTACCGTGAAGCGAAGTACTTACTGTACTCATTTGCAGTTAATTTGGTAAATTCAATCTCAGTGTCACCCATAAATAATGAGGACACAGAGGAGTAGAATGTAACTTGTCTCCAGTAGAAGAATTTCGGAAATACTTTTAAAAAAATGAAATAATTTAGCAAATTATACTTTAGAAACATAATTATCACACATTTTGCATTTTAAATTTGTTTCAATGTCAGTGTGAAATGTAGCCATGTACAGCCGCACAACACTCATACATCTGTGAGCTAAAATTTGATGGCGAGACATGAAAGCAGAGGTGAGATGAACAGTTTAAAAACACTCATAGCTCCAAATGGGAAATATTAGGAAGAGAAGAGCGGATAAGCAGTTTGCGTTTTCCACTAAATCAGCTCTGGTCCTTGACTTGTTTTCCTCGGGATTCAGCAAAAGTCAACACAAATATATATAGCAAATATTTTTCTGATTGGAAATGAACAGCTTCCTGTGTAAACTTTCCGTTAGCTAAATAAGGGCTGACCTTCCGTGGCTGTCTTTTAACGTCTGTCATCATGGTGGTACTCAGATATTTTCTGAGGTAATAGTGTAAAAAGTTTGAGAAACACTGCTTTATAACATTTAACTTTGTCGTGAAGAGTTGACATTTGTGACGCATGGACATTCGCAGGACAAACTGAGGTTTGTACCTTTAACATTAGAAATGTTCCAAATGCAAAAACCGCGGGGGCAAAACTATTCTATCTAATCAACATTTAAAAGATTTTAGGATGGTAAAAATGTAGTAGTCAGGCAGCATTTGAGTACTATGATCATGTCATATGTCACTGTTTGACTACCTGGACACAAGCCTCCTTTATAGCTCTCAAACCTTTACATCAGTATACCACCAGCCTCTTGAGGTGCTTGACAGGAAGCCAAACACCCATCACCACTGCTGCTGCCTAAAAAAAAAAAAATCACAATTTACTGAGCTGAGACTATCTTATCAAATTTTACAGACGCTTGTCTTGTCCTCCTCCTTCCTGCTCCCCCGCTTTAGTGTTTTCATACAGCAGAAAACAAATGATGATAGACACACTTGGACTGTGGCAAGAGAGGATTGTATAACACCAACGAAGAGGACCGCGTTTGGACAGTCAGCTTTCGCTGTCTGCCAACACTTATCAGAGGCTCTGACACATTTTGTTCATTCAAATCAATCAAGTGCGTGACCACACTCCAATAACTCATTTAATAACCTGAATTGTGCTTCCATAATGAAGTTCACTTTTACCATCACAACACTTCAGCGCGCTGTACTGTGATTTGACCGACGATCACGATTGGTAAAAGTTTTTTCTTGCCATTGTCACCAAGTGCTTGCTCATGGTGCATACTGTATATACTAAAAACTTATGTACATAACACAACCTGTACACACCGTGTTAATTCAGCATCCTTTGCACTGTAAAAAAAACAATGAAACAAATAAAAACCTTATTGTCTCTATTGTTTTATGTCTATATCTAGATGCACATCGAGAGCAAAGATTTTACACTCGCAGTAATCTGACAGCCGAAAATGTGATGACGCACTGACAAAAGGACATCCGCTTTGTATTTGAAGGTGAAACAAAAATGGCATCTTTATTTACTTAGTGTTAGCAGTGGCTGTGTTAACCCGACCAATCAACCCAGTAAAATATGGCCTTCCTCTGAGCTACACACTTCGTCATCGTTATCCCTCATACAAGTAAGCCGTGTTCAAGTTCATCAGCTGGATCGTCAGAAGGCTGCATAATCCAGAACATGTCACAGAGGATGAACAAAAAGTCTGTTTTATGCCTGGATTTTTGGGGGGAACACAAACACTTTTGGTTTTTGGATGCTGTCCGTAGCGTCTGCGGAGTGAGATGAAGCGGTAAAAAATGGACTGTGGAGATGCTGTACAGCGTGACAGACAAAACAAATATGACCAAGCAAAAAAGAAAAAGGTGGTTGAAGGGGAAAGAAAAGGGGGAGACTGTTTGACTGCTACAGCTTTAGTATTGTAGCATGGAGTGAGCTAAATCTCTCTAATGTCTGACACTAACGAGGGCGGTCCGTGCACTGATACAGACCTTTTTTTCTAAATCCTTATACATGTGCAATATTTCAACAACATTTGCATTGTTAACACACTCTTGTGTACTGTGAGACATCTGCCGTTTCCCTCTCTCATGTCTCAGAAGCACACAAATATGAAAAACACTGTGAAGTTTTGATATTTGTAATGCTAGACTTATTTTTTTTTACTAACATTCAGGCAATATGAGCCTTCCCAGAACAGCTCCATGCCATACTGACATTTTATTTATCAGCTGCCTGACTATATTTAAAGCTTTAATCTTTCTTATCAGGTGACTGCGCTGCTATAAATTTCATATTCATACACTTGAAGACGGCTGCATACACAGCTCTGCTTTAAAAACTCTTAGTGATGGTGCTTGTCGGTGATGTTTTACATTCAGCTCCACTGTCTCACCTGCAGAAGTCCGGGGCAACCATGCCGTAGACATTGATCCTATCGCACAGCTCCAGGGCGATGGTCATAGTGAACCAGCCGGTGCTCAGCCAGGAGTTTGATATCCTCCTGCAGAGAAGAGGAGGAGGAGGAGGAGGAGGAGGGTGAAGACAGCTGGATGAATTTCATGCGTGGGAGACCACAAGGATGAAAAGCTATACCACTTTTTTTTATGTGATTAACTGGGAAAGATAATGAGAGAATCTGATTGTGGCATAATAAAGATTTATCTGAAACCTGAGGTCGATTTTCCTCGCTGCAAGATCATTCAGGTTCCTCACAGCTTCATTAAAATACAGATCCATCCTACATATCGATTGATACAAATGAACCCTGTCAAATAATCAAACCCATAATCAGAGACATAGCCTGGATCTGTGTGTGGTGCAGATAGTTGCTATGACTGAAGCTTCAGCTGCAGAATAATCTGCCTGCAGTTTTATGGTCACACCTGCAAAGAAATGAGCACTAATCACACTTTTCTAAGATATGCGGTTATGAAAGAAATGTGGAATTATATTTTCATTACATGAGAAAATCGTAGTGTCCATCAGAGCGGTCTCTCATCGGGATACTGTCAGATGAACAAACCGTCCAGTCTGACTGCACTACTTTTCTTTTTTTTAAGAATTCCTTGTTGGTTCTGAATTGATTTAATGAGCTGCAGAGTCATAAAACTTGCACCACATCTAAAAGGACCATTATATACCTTCAGCTCAAATTGAAAATATCTTTGACGAAAGAAAAAATAACTTCAAGCCTGTTCTTTTTTACAGCTAGATAAATAAGCTGAACTGAAACATGCTGTAAGACTTCTACAAAACATGTTAAAGCAACATTGTTGTTTTCTACCATAAAATAACATATTGATGCTGCACTGATCGCTCGTGAGAAATATATAAATGGTCACACACCACCAACCATTTCACTGATTTTTCACTGAGTTTTCTGACAGTAAAGTAAAGTGCTGCAAACTGTAGCTGCTGTTAGCTCAGTTTTCTAGCTGGGCAGTGTTAAAAGAGGAGGTATTCAGGCCCAGAATCTGAGGGGATGCTGACAGGAAGTGGAGTAAGTGTTGTGCCAGAACTGGAGCTGGTTAAGTTGACAAAGACTTAGAAGCCACTATGGATGAGACCAAAGAGGACTAAAGCCAAACAAAAGCTGTTGTCTCACTAGTTTTTGGTCACCAGTATTATAATCATAACAAATATACATATACAACTGTCCATATTTACCACAGTGGGATTACACTCTGAAACTGGGATGCTAAATTACAAAAATATCAATTTCTACACAATGTTGCTGTAATGGCCTGAATAAAATAATAAACTGTTTCATGTGTTTTAACCCAATAGTTGTGTAGCTCTGTCAAGAATCTCCTTGTCCTATCAGGAGGTCACTTACTGTACATATTAACAAGCTTTCACATTTTCCATGAAGTATAGTAGCGCCTATTGGATGGTTTGCAATTAAATTTTCAGACTTTCAAAGTAGAAGTACTTTAATCCCTAGACTGCTGTGCAAAAGTACCGCCTCACATAGCTGCTAGCTCTTGTTTTCACCATGCAGTAATGACAGAAAATTTCCTAAATTTCCTGATGTTGATCTCTCGGCTCGTTGGCCTGTAGCCACGACTGTAGTCATTGCCAAGCACAGTCATGCAGGAGGTTTAGCTGTTGTGGTCTAAAGCACTTTTGGAACAATCAGTATTCATCAAATCAATTTATAAATTAGCTTGAGTGGAGGGGGGAAAAATGCGTGTTCACGTTGCCTCACACACAGTGTGAAAATATTCCAGTACGAGCTGAGAAAATTCAGCAGGGATAAATTTGAATCCTTCGGCTGAATCAGGCACAGCTGTGCATCCCGTCATGCTCCCCCTGCTGCACAGCTGAACCTCATCTCGAGTGGGATGGCGACTGGTGCCCAGTGGATGTATACATGCATCAGTTATCAGGTGCATTTTAAGATGCCCCCGCTGGAAATACTAAAAAAAATGGTGGTGAGGTTACAAGATGAATATAAATAACTGGTGCAAACTTAATCATGATTAAGTTCCCACAGAGTGATTTTGAAAGTGTGACTGTAAAGTTGCAGCACATCAAGCTGCTCGTGATATCTTTTAAAATAATGTGAGGTAGAGCGAGGAGGCAGAGGTTAAAACTCTTGCTTAAGTTTGACAGGATCTCTCGACCATCTCGTCACCCTGCTGCTTTCAGAAAGCTTGTTCTTGTCTGTTCCCACACATATACACTAGCATCCGCAGCAGCTCAGGTTTTAACTCAGCAAGACAGAGAAACAAAGCCCGGACCTTATAAGAAAAGTCTTGACAAGAACAACCAGGCAGGCATCTCGACACCGCGCTCGCCTCTGGTTGATGAGGGTGACACATATGGAGTGGAGGGTTTACCTGGTTATTTACAAAAAGTGTTCAGACTTTCTTTCTCTTATTTTCTCATAGACAGAATGGTGTAGGGGGGATACACGTCAGGCAAAAATCCATGAATAAAAAGCCTGTTTAGCATTTGTATTTTGAACATTTCCCCTGCTTGGGGATGGTGGAATAGAAACACTTCTTCCTGGGAAGCTGTAGGGGAGCGAGGAAAGGTTCCCAGCCTGTTGAAAGGAGTTGAGGGGACTGTATAGACAGAACCTCAAGTATAACTAAGAAGATAAACCCTGCTGTCTTCAGTTGGAAATGCTTTGTGTACGCGCCTCTGTGTATTTCTAGATATGCTCGTAATGATGCAACGATAGTCAGTCCAACACGTTGGTGCAAAAAAATATATACTGGAAAACTAAAAGCTGTAGTGCCATAAGATTTAGCGCATCATGTCAACAGGTCTGTTGTTAACGTCCCAGAGAACACCAACAACTAACACTGGTTAACACGTCATGGTCATAAAAGAAAACACAATTTCTCCTGCAATGATCATTATGTTGGTAGTTCCCTTAAATCCACCAGGGTGTTGGATACGCAGACTTGTTTATTGCAAACAAAAGACATCACCATCTAGTCATTCTGGCTTCACACCGCTGCAGTAAGGGTGAATATTTAGTCGTGAGCAATCACAAATTATCCTTTGAATAAACTTGAGGCAAAAACTCACTTTGAGTTTGGTGGTAACACATCATTACAAGCCAACCTTACATGAACACATACATGTGTACTTTGACACGCTAACCTTATTGAGCTAATACACTGTTGTTATGTCAGTTATTCAAATTTATGCACTGAAAAGCTTCCCAGCTTTTCTTGCCTACAGTCAGCTGGCACATTATGTACATACATGTGCCTATTTTACAGAAGGGTTACAGATATATCCTGATTTATGTGGGAAAAGACTTGTTTATATTTAATATTGGCGAACAGTGAATATAGTGCAGCGTATAGAAAACGGTGAGTGTTTCTAGACACAGTCTCAGTTTTGTTTTCTTCCAGTAATCAAGCAAACAACAGCAACAGCTCTCTCCTCCGCCGCTCCGTTACTTCACCCCTCCTGACCTTTGAGACAACAACACCGCGCTCGCTGGGAAAAATGTCTACAAGTGGTCAGATCCCACCGTTTCACCATTTTACTGTCTGTAACGGCCAGAAAGTATGATGAATGGTGACAAAGCACTTCTGTCTGACTTTCATCTTTCTATTAGAGTCTGTCTGTGCGACGAGCAACAACGTTGTGGAGCCAAAGCGATGCTATCGCAGCTGAAGCACACACTTCTCATTTTCAGTTAATTAAGACAGGACCCAGGTTGTCTGGAACATGTTGATTTGTTGTGATATGCAAACACAGCCACTGGGCTTTTAATATGACAACAGTGTGGTACCACACACACACACACACACACACACACACACACACACACACACACACACACACACACACACACTCCTTTTCCAAATTAGAAAACTTTAAAAGTTCAAAGCACAACATTTTGTCACCAAGCAATCTGTGGTGGATGCACAGAGGTCTTAGTCAGGAGGCATGCAGCTAATCTCACTTAAGAAGTCTTCCTCATTTCCTTGTTTATGAACATGCTGGTGAATAATGTGGTGTGAAATGTCAAGCTCTTAGCTTTGGTGGCTGTCTTTAAAAAGGACTGGAATCAAGCTGTGAGTGTAAAAGCAGATTTATCCCTGTGAAGGAGAATGATGTCGTTCTTCGTGTTTACAGAGTTTGGTGGTGTACATCAAGCAAAAGTACCCGTTTAATGAGTGGTTTAATTGTGTGTTGATCCTTGAGTCTTAAAATCTTATCGAGATTACTTTCAAACGTCGCTCGCATAAAGAGATGACTTCAATATAATGGCGTCTGTTACAAGAAAACAACTTGATTTACCTTGAAGAAATGATATCACCTCGCAGGCATGTCAACAACAAAATAATATTAAATTCAATAAGTCAAGATGTTTTTTTTTCCATGTAAAAGAGGAGAACAAGACTAGTGCTGCTCTGGTTTTAGTTGTTTCTTTGTGCTGATTTCTAAAGAGCAGACGTGTATCATCATTAAGCTTAAACTAATTGCTGTTATGCAACTGCTGAGAGGTAAAGGTCACATGAAGGAGTGATTGGATGTAATTAGTTGAAGCTGAAACGTCTGCCGTGCGTGTGCAGTTTGGAGAACGTTTGTGACCAAGATGGTAACATCCCAGCACCAAATAGTTCACGCAAGAATGTTTCAGAAACCATTTTAGAAATCGGCCGTGCAGTGAAATAATCTCGATCCGTGCTTGAGCGTCAGTTTGATCTGAGTTTTGTGAGCGGTGTGTTTTGCAGTGGATGCACTCACTGAGAATGACTTATTGATTGCGGGGTCACGGTAGCCACGCCCTAAAGCACGCCCCGCCTCACCCTCTATTTTAAATGGGATCATAATTCATAAAGCGAATGTCATGCTGCCTTGGAGGAGATTTAAAACCAAGTGCCAAAAACAATGCAGTTCCTCAAGCGGCCACTTGAGGCTGGTTACAGAACAAGGCGATATTATTAAAATGTCCATATTAAAATGTCCAACTTCACAGCAGAAATAAACGTTTTTACAGCCTGATACAAAAACATCTGGTATGCATGAGCCTTATACCGACACCTTCAATCTGAGTGAAAGTGATTAGAGATTGTGTGCTGTTCATTATTTATTTAAGTGCTTGACTTTTTCCAAGGCCGTCCACAGCTTCCATTTCAACCCTCCGTATTCTCTCTTCTTCTGGCTGCTTCCTGTAGAAGGGTCACCACAGCGAATCATCTGCTTCCATCTCACTGCCAATCCGGCATGGGGATCTGATGATCCGCATATTTGATTTGGCATAGGCTTTCACATCGGATGCCCATTTATCTGGGCTTGGGACCGGCAATTAGGGGCGCGCTGGCTCGTTCATCCCCAGTGGCTGAAGAGCAACTTGGGGTTCAGTGCCCAAGGACACTTTGACATGTGGAGAAGAGGAGGTGGGGATCAAACAGGCCAACCCTGTGATTTGCTCTACCACCTGAGCTACAGCTGCCCCCCCCCCCCCCCCATTTCAGCCTCCCCCAGGGGTGAAAATGGCACAAAATGAAACTGGCACTTCTTTTGTGTGCGATTTCTTTTCCATTCATGTTGTCTGTATTAGATTTCTCTTATTGTACATCTTCTGTGATGTTCTTTTTATCCAAGCAGCAGACTTTTCCTTTTTCAGTTTGTTTTCTGTTTGTTTCTATTTTGTTTTATTTTATATATATTCTATATATGCCTGATTCATGTTTGTTCATTCCTTTTCAACAGCTGTTGAAGCCTGTGAGGGTATTTTCTATTCTAGCACGCCACGTATCGGGGTTGCACAAGGTCAAACATATGTCTTGAGGTCGCTGCATGGACAGTGTTAAATCTTTGATTGTCGAGGAGACACTGGCTTCTCTCCAGCTGCCTGTTTGTGTTTAGCAAAGCCATTTTGATGAATGTTCAATCAACCTTTCGGCATAAGACATCTTGGGATCTGACTGAGCTGACCAAGGATTAATCTAATTCTCCACAACAGAGCTGATTGAGAGGCGGGTTACACCCTGGACAAGTCGCCAGTTCATCACAGCTGACAGGTTGACACAAACCATTCACACTCACGTTCACACCTTTGGGCAATCTGGAGTCAGCAAATAACCCATGAAGTGCATGTCTTTGGACTGTGGCAGGAACGGGAGAACATGTTCAGCAATTTTAATGCTCAAATCCACTGTTCTTATCTGACATCTCCCCGACGCTCCTGTTAAGTTTTGTCTTACCTGATACGGTGGGATAAATTACACCTGTGTACACCTGCACATACATCTCTTCCTGTAGGTCCCAGCAGACATTCGCCCACCTTGAACCTGAGCATCAGTTTGTGGCCTTTAAAGGTCACTGTGTTTGACCTCAGCTGAATTTAATTCTTGGCTTGGGTCTAAGATGAGGTCTGGTTCTGGTTTCAGGCTCCTGCTGTGGCCAGGTCCGCGTACTCTCTGCTGTTCTGTGAAGCACAGTGGGCCTGCCGTGCCTCCATCTTTTAGACCTTTTCTTATAAGTCGCCACAGAATAGTCTTTTCAGATTTTTCAGGAGCAGGCAGGTAGATTTGCTGTGAAATAGATCAAACCTGTGATCTTTTGGTAACTAAATGATCTCTAACCCGCCACCCACACATCTTACTCCAGCAAAGTACGCCACTACTCACAGTGCAATGCAGAGGGGCTGTTAGCAATTACAATAAAACATTACAGGAACATAAAACACTGAATAGGAAAAAAAAAAAAGTTATTTCAAAAGCTAATTTGCCTTTAATCACCGGTTGAGGCTCATTCCGGTTTGGCAATTTAACACAGAGGATGCAGAGGGACACCTGTTTTTCATTGCTCCTCTGCTGGTTTTATTAAAGTGGGTGGATGTGACAACATCCCACACCATCTTAATTACCGTCACTGAAATGGCGTAACCCATAATCACAATTACAGGCTCGCGGGGTTGCCGATTGCACAGTCGATTACCCAGAAACTCTGCCATTACGGCTGCACACAGCCTTCCAATCTTTAAATCCTATTAATTTAATAAATTAGGTAGAAATATTCAAACTTTATAAAAAGTAAGGCAAATATTTCATGCAGATATCTCCCTTTAAACTCTTCTTAAACATTACAGATAAATGTAATTCTTTCAGACTCCCTCTCTCTCTCTAACCACGCTCCACAGAGCAGAAATTACCTTGTTTAAACCTCACAGATGCCAAATCCTATAGAGGATAACAGTACAACAGAAGCAACTTCACTGTAAACATTTACCTTTGTTGTAGGTTAAAGATCCTGAAGGACGGATGTTTGAACTATTCACCAAATCCTCTAGTCGACAATTCTCCCATGACATCTATCCTGAAATCAGATTCAGTCTCCACTGACGACCGCTCAGACAAAGATAAAGTGTGTGTGTGCGTGTGTGTGTGTGAGTCGTAGTGTTTTCATTAAGCATTAATGGCCTCAGGACTGAGATCTCAGCATGGACTCATTAAATTTGAGTCCTTCTATCACCGTTCAGCTCGAGAGAAGGTGCTGTAGAGGAAAGAAAACATTCGTACATCATCCTTGTTACGTTACGATTTTACACCGAGCTTTGACCACTTTGAAATACTTCCTTTGGTGATGCATTCAGGTAGTCTCAGGAAACTCCAACATCTGGGTCTCTGTCTGTTTTTCTTTCTAGTTTTATTTTCTAAAAAGACAACACAGACTGTGAAAGCTACAGTGTGCTTTTCCACAGTCTTCTCTCATATCTTTGATTTTCTGGGCTTTCCACAAGCACTCAAAGCAACTTTTACCAACTGTTGTGACCTTTGACCAAACATACAGCACGTTCATAACTGCATCTACATCTGTTTAGCTGCTTTAACCAAAATGAAGTTGATTTACGGTTACTCTAAGTCTATTTTGAACCCTTCTGTGTTAATGTTCATGTGTCGGCTGCTTCGGCTTCCTCCCACAGTCCAAAGACATGCAGGTTTAATAGGTTCATTGGTGACTCTAAATTGCCCGTAGGCGTTAATGTGAATGGTTGTTTGTCTCTGTGTGTCAGCCAATGTGATGAACTGGCAACTTGTCCAAGGTGTACGCCGCCTATCACCCAATGTCAGCAGGGATCGGCTCCAGCCGCCCATGACCCTGATAAGCAGCTATGGAAAACAGATGAATGGGTGGATGCATTGTCTAGAGCCCAAGGTGAAGCTGTCAGATGGCATTTCATGTCTGACCAACTGTGTAAAGTAAAGATACTCAGTTCACAATGACAGAAAACTAAAAAACAGCAGCAAATTCTCACATCTGAACCAACAAATATAATTATTATCTATTTACATATGCTGATGCTAAACATGACTTCCTCCTTGTTGCATTCCTGTACATTCACTCTGATCGTGACTCTCACCTGTCTTTGCCCGTCTCCTTCTTGAAGAGCTCATCAAACTGCAGCATCTTCTGCCAGGAGATGATGTAGACTTTGAGTTTGGGCAGCACCTGATTCATCAGTCTCAGGTTGTTGTACACCAGGCCTTTCCCATCACGCCTCATGTAGCTGCTGGGGCCCCAGAAGATGAACACCGTGTCCTGGCTGGCGTTAAGCAGCTCATGGCGACTCCTCAGGACGCGCTGCATGCTGGAGTGAGCGATGACGCGTAGGGAGGTGCGGCGCCCGACGTCACGTGCGTAGCCCCTGGCGGTGGGGGCGTCGTTCATGCGGATGACACACTCGGCCCGGTCGATCTCTTCACCCCGGGCGCCTCCGATGAGGTGACCCGAGCTGGTCACCAGGGCGCAGGTCTGGCAGTGCATCCTGAGAGGCTGATTGATGGACGCAAGAAAGGAGAAAAACAACATGAAGTAAACACGGGAAAAAAACAAAAATACATACTGTGCATGAAAATATTTGGTCTCCTCTCTCCCTGTGGAAGCACCTGCAGCTCAGCCAACGGTTTCTGTTAGTTTTGCACCATATTTGTTATAAAATATACAAACTCCTTTTTTCTCTGCAGAAGTCAGAAAATGCTCTGAAAGTTCTGTTTAGCCCCGGTTTATACAAAAATATGCAAAGCAGACAGAAATGCACACCTCGGGGAACTTTGGTGAAAAGCTTCACTATGTGTTTGAGGCAGAAAATGCTTTGTTGACAAATGGGTAGCGACAGAGCCTGCTGGGGATATGTAGCTTGTCATATTGCTTTGCGATTGGTAGAAACCCCGAGGTCTTACAAAGGATTCACCTTAAATCCTTCACAACACAGGAATGTGTGTTTACCTCCAAAACAACAGTTCACACTGGATGCATCTCAAACCTGAAACTAAAGTATTTAGCATAGAATATAAGTGATATACAACTGATAACGCAGAGCACACCATGAATATATCATTAAATATACACACAAATCAATTTTGTACTTTGAAACAGACCAGAAACTGCTTCCACCCAATCAGAGAATGGGTTTAACGTGGTGTACCTTCGCTTTATTTCATATACAGGCACCCTCTATTAAACATTAATAAGGGACAACGGATTATGATTTGCTTGTTTATCTAATATTTTTTGTTTTGGCTCTGCCAACACAAATACTTCCACAACTGGACTGGGCCTTCACAGTTGCCAAGCAACACAGAAACATTCAGCTTGTTAGCTACTTTGGACTGTAAAGGTCCACGTGTAACTGCAGGCCAGATGCTTCGTACCATGTATGCAAACCAGTAAGATAAGAGTATGTTGACAGGACACGAGAAATCCTTTTCTCGTCTTGATGTTCTGATAACATCAAACGTGACATGTTATATGACAATATCATCACTCTCTTCAGCATCAAACAAGAAGCAGTTACTTGAGTAACAACGGAAAAAAACCCTGTCATACACACGACAGATGGTTAATTAACTGTTTCTTGAGTCAGCGTTTAATTCGTCACATGTCTGATCTACCAACCAGCATTCATTTTACTGAAGAAATTTGCCTCATTCCTATGGACTGGAAAAGGACACTGCATATATGATAAAACATTCTTCAACCACAGCAGACGTCCAAAGTACGAGTTAAACTAATCATAACAGCACCTCGGTGGAGGTTAAGTGCCTTCTAGCTTCCTATGCAGACACATTCATCACAAGTTATTTGATCAGTCAGGTGCATTTTTCAGTAAATTTCTTGTGAAGATGAATCGTCAACTGGCAGATTTATGTCACTTGTTTTTGTCCTTTTTCCCCTCCAAATATTGCAGCTAACTGAAAGACTAAAATCAAAAAAGTCTTACAATCTAAGACAGATGATGACCAGATGTTAGAAAAGCTGTAAAGCAGAGTGATACATGGAGTTAGATTAGACTGACTGTTGGAAAAATGGACATGGATATGACTGAATTGTTTATTTTTACATTTGTTTGCCAATTACTTATTTTGACACGATAATTC
Source organism: Nibea coibor (assembly GCA_023373845.1). NCBI lineage: Eukaryota > Metazoa > Chordata > Actinopteri > Sciaenidae > Nibea > Nibea coibor. Next base: position 6,732,041 of record CM041725.1, read on the forward strand.
ATCGTGTGGCCTCCTGTTTGTTGAGTTTCTTTATGCTTGGTTTAAATGAAAACAAACACCACAGCCATAAAAATGAACAAATAAATCTTTTCTCATGAACTGTCAAACACACGATTTAAGATGACCTGAAATAATTAGTCAGAATAACAGAAGATAAATCAATTACTGTAGGTTCAGCAAAAATAAAAACAAATGTCTCATTCCAGCTTCACATTTTTTAGTACTTGTCTGTTTTCTTCTACAGTATGCTGGTAAATTGAATATCTTTGGGTTTTAGACTGCGGGCAGACAAATAAAACAATTTCGATACATCAACCGGAACAATTGTGATAGACATATTCAACTATTTTCTGACATTTGATAGAGTAAATCAATCAAACAGGAAAATAACAGACAAATTAATCAGTAATCAAAAGAACTCTAGATCTATTCCATCAGGTGCACCGAGCATTTTGCTAATTTAAGATAAATCTATGGCTGCAACTATAAAAACGTCTTCCTGCCTAATGTGCTGTTTTTCTTTCCTACAGACCTCCAGTTGTGCCCTGTTGTTGTGGAGACACTGGAAGTGTTACATTTGTGCATGTGTGGTTCATTGAGTGGCCTCTTTTTCCCTATAGCATAACATAAATCATTAACATTAGACCTATTTGTGCACGTTAAGCTGCTCTACGTGTTGCTGGTGTGTTTGTGTGCGCATATATGAGGCTGCTATGCATCTTCTTTGTATGTGTGCACATGGGTGTGTCTTGGATTTTCCCTGGACTGAAAATCAATGATATGCAAACCAGGTCTGCAGAGTCCTGTAATGTGCCCTGAAATATCTCCCCAGCAGAAATATGGCGGTTATTTACATCCTAATAGCCATGACGAATTTACATTTTCGTGAAACTAACAAGAACAAACGATTATAGCTGGGTGTGTGTGTCATCATCATCCTCATCTGCAGACTTTGACTTAGTGGCAGATTACCAGCGGAGCAGCCTCATCTAGTTAATGAGACCTTACGGAGCAGTGGGAGAAAGACAGAGAGAGAAAAAAGGGGGAGGTGGGAAAGAGAAGGAGACACAGAGAAGAAGGCGAGAAAGTGGTTACAACAAAGAGAAAAGATGGAGAAAGAGAAAGAGATATATGGAGGCAGTGAGAGACTCCGCGGTGCCATAGTGTTTGATGAAATGTTGAGCTAATGAGGTCCTGGCGGTCTACACCATCAACAGCAGCATCCATCCTTTCCTCCCATCTCCCCCTGCCTTACCCACTCCCACCTGGCAGCGCCTTGACAGCCAATCTGGCTGCAAAGCCGAGGCACCAGTGGAGCAGGTCAGAAATCCCATTTTCACCCAGGGGCTTTTAAATGGCTCCACAGACCCTATTCTCTTTTCCTCTGTCTCATGGAGAATTTAAGTGGGCCTTTCTGGCCAGAATTGGCCTCTTCAGGGAGCTCGGTCAGGCTATTACCAAGAAATAGGCTGGATGGTCTGGACAAGGCTCTCCATTTCAGCCGGAATTACGTGACCCATCCAATGTGGTGGTTTGGGTTTGAGGTGAATTCAGCGTCGACAAAACTGAAGTCAATCCTGTGCTCCACTCCACCCTCAGTGACTGAGGGAATAAATAAATCCTTCATAATTAAATTTTTTTTAAATCTCTGGCTTTGTTCTGAACAAAACACCTTTGATCATTATTCATTTACAGCATCTAAACTCCGACTGTCAAAGTGCGTTTCATCAGTGTCACCTGATCAAAGCTGCAATCAGAAACGTCATTACCCAAACTGAATAATTTATTATCGTTATCATCTGGTTATTTTTTGCCGTAGTGAAAGAATAAAAATAGAAAGAAGATTTTCAGGGGACGTTTGTACAAAACAAACACTTATTCAGCTCATTCCCATTTTATAATAACAACGCCGCTGCACTAATGCATTCCGACTTTTCTGAGGAGCCGTCCTTATTTCGGAGACAATCTAACAATACAAAAACCATTCCAGAAACCTTTCCACTCTTAAATTCAAACCGGAGCAGCGTGAGTCCGTGTCTCTTTAAACAAACTGCGAATTCTGCTTAGAAATGCATTTAAAAACATACAGTATGTCTGCTTTGGCAGGCGCTGTGTCCATTCTGCCATAGCAGATACCCTGCTGAGATACCCCATTACAACACTGCATTCTACTTGATGAGTGTATTTTACGGCAAATATTCCGTCCCTGAATTCAGTTTTACCTTTTGAAACGCTACTATCTGACCTAATTGGCTCCAAGATGTGCACAAAAATTAAAGCCACTGCAACCAGAATAAGATATCCTGTCCATGAACAACTAGACCTTGAAAAAAAACAGAAATAGCAGCGCCTATGTTTGGCTGCTGTACGTACTGTATAGTGTGTATTCCTCATGCGCGACGTGAACATTTGCATGCTGCAGGGACGATAAAGACCATCCAGTTATTATTTAAGTGACTGAAGAGGGGCAAAGACCTTTCCACAACAAGTGGTAAAATTGTAGAGCTGTTATTATTATTCTAAATTAATCTGTCAATTACTTTTTAGAGAAGTTGATTAATCTTTTGGTCTCTAAATATCAAAAATATCTAAAACAAAAATGCCGATCATAGTTTCCCAGGAAAAGCCAAAAGCCAAAGAAATTCAATTAACTATCAAAGCAAATGGTAAAGGCAGTAAATCCTCCCATTTGACAAGCTGGACTAAACTTACTACTTACTTATTAGCTCACAGAACGCCCAAATCATTTTTTATTTCTTTGTGCAATTTCCAGCCTAAGAGGGATGGAAGGTAACCTTGTCCCACTTGTGGAACACACCGGGAGCCTGTCCTGGTTTCATTAAGCCCATCCATCCTTCTACAGCGGCCTATTAAAAGTACAAAAACACAAACCTGCAGACAGACAACAGCCAGTCACATCTCTGCTCCACCTGCCAGAGTGACAACCCAGACAGCAAAGGCCGCCCTCCTCCTCCTCCTCCTCCTCCTCCTCATTCTGTCGGCATCTGAACCCTCCTCTGCCTCCAGCGAGCCCGTCCCTCACAGGCCTGTACGAACCATCACTGCCAGCCCAAACCACTCACCCTGCCTGACTTTCTGACCCAAGGAAAACATGGCTGTCAGAGCTGCGGGGATTAACCTTGAGAGGCAGTGCGGAGGGGAGGGGGTAAAAGGGAGAGGCTGCTCGGTCCCAAACCACCTGGGGAGGCGGTATCCTTGAGAGCAGGCTGGAGACGGAGGGGGTGGGAGGGGGTTCTGGAGTTGGTTCAAGCACTGACTAAACGTGCTGCTCACCGGTGGAAATGTGCTCCCGGTGTTAAGTCTGTTCTGGACATCATGTGTGAGTCAGACGCCTGGCATTATTGAGTGGCATTTGAGGACCGTGTACAGGATGGAGTGATTAAAGACCAGGGAGGAATAAAAGCCTCAGAGGACTCAAATAATCACACATTATTACTTTGTGATTGTAGTTTTTTGCGCAGTTCGTCTGGCTTCATTGACTTTGTAGTCGGCGCTCAGGGCTGCTCACTACCCATGGGTAACACAGGCAATAATTGGCGGCTAAAACTCACATGGGTCTTAAGGGGGCATGAAATCAGCTTTAATTCCTCACCCGACTCCCCGTCCTTCCCCAACTCAGCTCAGTCCCTTGGGAAAAAGACATACACACACTGCGGTGAACTATTACGCTTGACGTATGCTATACCCCCTCGGAGCCGAGAAATAGCATTTGAGTGTTGTTATTGATTTTGTGTGGCTGAATGTAGGAGGAAAGGGGGATCGAGCGAGGGCTTAGGGGAGGATGCCGGGTATTCAAGGATGCAAAGGATATGGCCGGTAAATGTGAGTGTTGAGAGGCGGCAATCATCCAGCCCAGCAGGATGTTGTCTGGCTGTCTGGTATCGCCCGGAAATACAGAGCGTTTTCAACCTCCTCCGAGCTGACCTTTAGGCTTGTCAAAGCCGCCTTTGTTTTTCTGTAGTGTCCTCAGAGATTGGACTTCTACCCGCAGTTAGATATTAATGGTGGCTTGAGGCAAATCTGCTGTTGAAAGTGATTTAAAAAGAAAAGAAAAGGGCAACTTGTAACCTCATTATACGTATAAATATCTTTTATTGCATCTTAAGCTGCTCACGTGTTGCTCACTGGGCCGTGAATGCGTCGTTTGTCCTTTATTGCCCACAAACCTGACTGATGGGTCACATTCTCCAGTGTCAGGCGAGTGAGGAGAAACAAAGCGAGCCTTGATCAGAAACAAACAGCCATTAGCCTAAATTTATACTTAATGCAAGGGATTAACAAGGGACCCACCGCAGACTCCCTACGGTGCAGGGTAGGTTTTTATTTATACATCACCCATTGATGGCACCAAATTAATTAGGCAGTATGTACTATATGTGATCTAGTCGTTTCCTGCTTTAATTATACTCCCACAGTAACTGCGTTCACATTGTTTCATTTAATCTGAGATATGAGCGAGGGCTCTGCCTTGTTTCATTACTGAATGAGAACACTCTGTGCGGCCACTGTGTTTATGTTGAGTCACTCGCAGTCAGGGTTGCACTGAGCAGAATGTCTGCAGTCAAAATGACTTTTTACGTGTTTATTGAAAATGAGCCTTAAAAAAAAAATAAGCTGACCAATCACAGTTCTTGCTGTATGTACAGAATACAGAATAACAGGAGGAGTAGAAATGAAGCTCGTCTACAGCCGGGTTAGCAGCTCTGTGGAGCTTTGTGCTAAATGCTCAAAACCACAAATGGCAACCTTAAAGTGACACTGCAGGAAAAGTCAGTGGATCACCGAAGTAACTCAGCATCCTCTGGGTACCATAAATGCCTGTAAAAAATATTTCACTGGATAAAAACGGTGGGCCGAAAATTGCTAACCCCGAGATACAAATGCCAAACACCAACCGACTGCAGCAGCAACAACAAATAAAACAACCAATATCATACGAAAATCAACACGGTGGAGCAGAGGACAGTCTGTTTGGAGGAAAATGGTGCCACAGCTTTCTGGTAAAAAACGGCCGCTTGTAACAGCAGGGTTAACTTAAAACCAATTTCCCTGGGATGAATCAAGTAGATATTTGCAATGCTAATGGATTATTTCATCATTTAGTAAAATTGCCTGTGAAAAGGGCCAAAAAAAAAAGCTTTAAAAATCAGATAAAAGGGACGAAAATGCCCTAAAAAATAAGTTAATTTCTTAAGCTGATTCCCGCTGTGTGAGCCAACATGTGCAATTTATGATATGAGATGATGAAAAGGAGAAGAAGGAGGAGGAGGAGGAGGAGGAGGGGGCGATGGAAGGAGAAATACAAGGAGAAAGAAATAAAATGGATGGACAGATTCATCCTTTTCTTCTGTCTCTCTCTCTCTCTGTTGTGTGCATGTTGTCCTTGTCTCTGTCTTTCTCTTTCTCCGTGTTTGCTTATTTTCTATTTGTTTGAATGGTGCGCTTGAGCCTTGTCTCTGGTGTGTTTATCCTCTTTCCGGATTTCCTTGATGGACGTGCGCTCAGGTCTGTTTGGCAACACCCGAAGATGCTGGAAATCCATATTATTCATACCAGCACCAGTCAGAGTTTTGGATACACCTCAAGTTTTTCTTTATTTTTCTTGATGATAGTTTTGCACAGGCATTTTCTCAATCAGCTTCATGAGGTTGTCATCTGGAATAATTTTCAGTTAACGAGGATGCCTTGTCGAAAGTTAATTAGTGGAGTTTTCTGCTTTCTTAATGCGTTCGATCCCATTAGTTGTTCATAAGTTGGCATACAGTAAATAGCCCTATTCGACTACTGTAGTAATTCATATAATGGCAAGAACTGCTCAGCTAAGAGAAACCATCATTACTTGAAGGACATGAAGACACGAAGGTCAGTCAATCCAGAAATCTGAATGTGAAAATTTGAATGTGTCATCAACTCAAGTAAAAGCAAAGCAAACTCTATGAGGAAAATGGCTCTCATGAGGACTGCCCCAGGGAAGGAAGACCGAGACTAAGCTCTGCTGCAGAGGACAAGTTCATTAGACTTGGCAGCCTCAGAAATCACCAATTAACAGCACCTCAGAATAAAGCCTTGAAGCCTTGAAACGTGTGCTTCACACACTTCAAGTAGTTCAAGTAGCAAACACATCTCAGAATCAACTGTTCAGAGGAAACTGCATGAATCTGGCCTTTATGGTCAAATTGCTGAAAAGAGAGACCAAGAAGAAGAGAACTCAACATTAGCCAGTGGAAATCTTTGCTCAGAGGAGTCTGTATTTCAGATTTTTGGTTCTTTGCAGCAAAGCACCCTATCAGGTGACACTGTTCAAGGCAAACTTAAGCAGCATGGCTGCCATAGCATTCTGCCCAAAACTTGACAAAGACCTGAATCACACCTACAGGCTTTATAAGAGCTATTTTCCCAAGAAGGAGAGTGATGGAGTGCTTCATCAGATGACCCGGCCTCCACAATCGCCAGACCAGAGGGCAAAGCAGCCAACGAGTGCTCAGCATATGTGAGAGCTTCTTCAAGGCTGTTCAAAACCATTCCAGTTGACAATCTCAGCGTCTCACATTGAAGGAGAAGACGTGTCCAAACTTTTGACTGCTAGCGTAATCCTTATTTTCTGTGCTGTAATTTGACTATATTTGACTTATTCTCTACACACAACATTCATTGCATTTGATCTATTTCTCCTCCCGAGTATTTCCTTATTCTACGGATAGAGGATGTTGTATACTGTACCAATTACAAAGCTCCTCGAGGCACTTTTGTGATTTTTGTTGTTGCTCAATATAAATAAAACTGGGAAGGAATGACTGATGGACTGCAGAAACAAAACACCATTTAGACTTGATAGCAGCGAAGAGGGAGCGGATGAGAGGGGCGGTGCAAGTGCGGTCACCAATTAGAGTAAAATCTCAACAGCTGGAGGCAACAGCGGAGAGAAAAAAGTGAATTCAGTTATGACGGTAAAGGCTCTCCACGTAGAGAAGAATCAGAGCCGCTTCTATTGTGCTGACGAGCACCAGCACACAAACACACACATGCGCGTCCCGGCAGGTTGAGTGCTGCAGGGCACAGTCGATGGAGGAAGGCGTATTTGGAGCTGTTTGTCCAGCATGCCCGTTTGACCAGTCATTAGAGAGAGCCGAGGTGAGGAACGAGCGCTGCTGAGGACTAATGAAGACGAGGAGGAGGGACGAGGAGGAGAGAGTGGATATCGTAACAGGGGCAATTAGGGATTCCAGCAGTCAGCAGTCGTACTCCAGGTTGACAGCTCCTGCTGCTCCGACGCTCTGGTCTTAATTAGGCCGGAGTTTTCAGTGAGCACCTTGAAACACAGACATGTTTGATGGAGGGCAATTATCTACTTCAGAAAGAAAAATAGCATCTGGGCTAAAAAGAGACGATGGAAGCGGAGAGTGTTTTTTTTTTTGGGGGGGGCTAAGTGACACGGCTGATGATCTTGTTGAAGCAGGAGGACTGGAAACAAGAGCAGATATCATCCACAGGATTTTAGTGGCTCTGATCTTCAAAAGCAAGCAGGAGTGTAAAGAGGGATCTTTACTACGCGCGTGTGTGGCGGGGCGCAGAAAAAGACAGAAATTCAACACAGACGGCGCTGTGTTGTGAAGACTTAATGTGAGCCTGTGTGCCCGAGTCTGTGATCAAAGTAAAAAGTGTACGACCATTAGAGGGGAAGTCTCTCTGTCTATCACACACACGCAGGACAAAAACACACAACTGCAAAATGCTTTTGAACGAAAACTGCATCCCACGAACTCAAACCCATCCAGAATTTAGGTATCAGGTCAGCAGCCTGACGAGACAAAAAACTGATTAGGAAGTATAATTATGTGTAAATCAAAATAATGCAAAAACTATGCAGCTTTCAATGGTAGGTCATAAAAACTTGAATAAATGAAATGAGAGAGAGAGTTCCCACAGACAGATTCTTCATCTTAAATCCACTTAACAGAGCAACACAGTGTTTTGAAATTCATCGTGTAGAACACAATGACACAGAGCATCTCCTCTCATACGGTGACCTTTCTTTGAGCGTGCCAAAGAAACCCTGTTCTGGAGCAAGACTGTGATTTTACTTTACATCAACTGATCGGACGACAAAGAACAAACATCACTTTGGTTTGCAGCTTGGAAACAACGTGGCCATTTGTGGTTTTGCTACAGAGTGTATTGACTCTAATGGGAGAGCTCAGATTATGAGTGATTCTTTCTCCCCAGAATCGCTGAAGTAAATACTGAAAGTTTTTCAGACAAATCAGGAGAAAAGAGACTTTTAGGACTTGTCTCACCAGCTGAGCTCTACTAACGGATATCTTTTCTCTCTGTCGGAGCTGAGGTGTCTAGTTTCATCCAAGAGGATCTATAAGAACTGAACTTAAACTTAAAACTCTGGCTCAACACGATCTGCTTTCATCCAACCACACAACGTTCACACTTCAAAATGACGACCACTTACTGTATGAGACAGGAAGTGTAAACCATCTCAGATCACTGGCGAAAATTGTAATGTTATCTTGTAACGCTATCCTCTGTTAGAAAGTCATTAGTCAAAATCATTTTTCTCCAGTTTATTTATAGTTTATGTAGAATAATTGCCTGCAGGGTCTATATTTACACCCCTGCAGAGGTGCGTAGCATTGAGACTGTACATAAAAACAACTTGTAGTTACATTTTCCTGACAATAACACTAACATTGTGATACGCGTAACACGGCGATGAATCATCCAACCTTCAAAAAAGTTTAAAGACAGCCACGTTACACCTGCAGGCATTCACTCTGCCTCTTATTGGTTTTGATTGAAGCCCACATAACGGACAACTATCCTGTCCCCAGATGACTCTGGCAGACTTGCAAATCAGAGTTCATCTTTGTTTCACTTTGACTGTGCGGACGTGCTGACGCCGGACTCGGTTTGGAAATGGGGAAGTCATAATTGTAACAGCATGCAGTTTTGTACAATATCACTCTGACAGACAACAAACTGAATCGCTCTAATACACTGCTTCCAGCCTGTGGTCGCTGTGCTCAACATTTATTTATTATCCACATCAGGACTGTGACATTATGTCCACTTTGGGGGCCGAGCGGCGGAGCGGAAAAGGACCAATAGTCCACATTGGTTTCTTTTAACTATAAAAGCATCTTTGACAAAGAGTTATGGGATGATTGACAGGACTGGAGAGAAACCAATTCTGATGCACAAAGGAGGCGGTATTTAGCTCGGTTGGTAGAGCAGCCCCATGTGCGAAGGCTCAGTGCTTGCTGCGGAAGCCCAGGGTTTGAATCCCACCTGTGGCTCTTTCCCCATCTCTCTCCCCCCGCATTTTCTGTCACACTTCAGCTTTCTCTATCAAAATAAAGGCCAGAAACCTCTATTTTTCAGGCTTTAATATAATCTTGAATGTTGAATGTTTGCTTACAATATAATCTAGTTTTACTTCTTGGTGGTGAAAGTGAAGGATAGAAATCCTCTTGTTGATCAAATGGCTCAGAACATCTTGCAAAAAGGGTTCACAAACCAACATTTTAATATTTTGTTTGCTTTGTCTTCCTGCACTGAAGCTTTATGTATGCCTCACACTCTACTCCCTTGCACTTCCTCCCCGATCAAAAATGCCCTTGTACACCAAACGCCCAACACCTCTGTAGCTCATGTGCAGGCCAGCTCTGCCCTGAAGGCAGGACTCTGTGTCATTACACCTTAACTCTCCTCACAACCTGCACGGAGAAAAAAAAAAGTGAAAAGAAGAACGCTCCATCTTGCTTTGTTCCTCTTCTCTCGCAGATGAAATGTGAGCTTCCTCCTCTTCCTCACCTCGTCCGCTGGGTGTGAACCAAAGAGGCGAACGCTTGCTGTGGGTTTCTATTAGTATGAGCTGCTGGAAAGACTGGACCCAGGCAGCCGGACGTGACAAGCCAGTGGGAGAGTGTGGAGAGAATCGGGTTGCGCCTTGTTACAACACACACTCCTTTGGCTTAATTGGCTCCATATGTGGCTACTAGCCGCTGGTGCAGACTGTACAATGATGCAGCCATTGCTTGTCCCTATAACCTCTACCCAGATAGAGGAGGAGAGAGTCATTGCTGTGAAGACCACACAGACACATCCCTGTAGGAATGACTGCCTTGGCATGAATACAAAAGATGAGGTGCAATTTACCAGGTCAAAGAATCTCTCCCTCTCTCCCTCTTTTTGCTCTAAAATTGCAGAAGGAGGTGGCGAGCGGAAAAGATAGAGGAGGAAAAAAAGCCAGGAGGAAATGACAGAGGGACATTAGGAAGAAAGGGGGAGGCAGAAAGATGTGAGAAACACGAACAGAGGGGGGGGGGGGGGCAGCGTGACAGACACAGGCGGGCCGAGGAGGGGAGGAAAATGAAAGGCAATCTGATAGATGAAAAAGAGGAGCAAGAAAAAGGAGTGGCTGTCAGAGAAAGAAGCACTTTGGAGACCAGAAAATGTAGGGCAGGGCTTTCAGAGAGACACGGAGGGATTTCAGGGGCATCCTTTGATGAGTGAAAGTTAGAAATGCACACTCACTTACTTCACAGCCGGCGTAGTTATGACATCTGATAAGGTCATTATGCGCGAATGAAGCGGCAGCCTTGCAAACATCATTAAGACATCTGCAGGATTCAGTCTTCTGAGCGCGCCCAGACACCTGAAGTCAATTCTGCGTTTGCGGGCGAGCTCCCGGCCGCCGACATCATCACACCATTTATTGATGTGCTGGACTGATATGTTCCCATAATCCCCCTCAGATCAGTTGTTGGGGATGATGGGCATCGTTCCCCATCTCCCAAGCGCAGCACGGTAAACAATGGAGCGAATCGATAACGAGAAGATGATCTCGTTAAGAGAAGTTTGGTGAGCGTAATGACTTGCAGGAGACGTGCGAGCACAAGGTGTGCGCCACTGCTTCATGTTCTCATCACGTCCACCCCTGCACTGCAAAAGTCCCTTTTCTACACAAGATACAGCGAGTCGAAAATGCAACTGAAAGATAAAAGGTGCAATATAATCCTAGCGTGAAGGCAAATATATGCATGGGTAGGGACAGCGGGAGGAAATTTGAATATGGCACTCAGTCGAACTGTTAAGCGTCAAACTCAAGATGACAAGTTTGTTGTGAACAAGGGCAAACAGGCAATTTCACACCAACGCAAAAAAAACTTCTTCTTCCAATCTGGAGACTGGCTGTTAAATCTTGGAGTGTGAGTGTAATAAATCCTGTCGAGCTCAATCCCAAAGGAGCAATTACTGTTGTGTTCTCGCAATATAACAACCAGCTCAAGAAAAAAACAAAACAAAAAGAAGACATCAATAAATACATCGCCAATACTACAGTCCCAGTGAGAGGGAAAGCTCTGCTTCCATCTGAAAACATTTCCAATACTAAATATTCTAGTTGGAGTGTGTCCATTATAAGCTGGAACAGAGGATAATGAGACAGTAACCAAAAAGGGTGTGTGTGTGTGTGTGTGTGTGTGTGTGTGTGTGTGTGCGTGCATGCGAGTATAAAACACCAGCTGCCAATGACAACAGTCGTCAAGCAGGAAGAATCTCCTGGGAGGCGACAGATTTCATTTTGGCAAGCAGGACACGTGAGCGTGTCTCTCTGCTCATGTGCACGTGTGAGTCTACAGAGGTGGAAAGTAACTAATTACATTCATTCTACTTAACTACTTAAGTACAGTACAGTACAGTACAGTACTAGTATTTTAAGATCATTAATATTTATACTACATTTTATCTGACAGCTGTAGTAACTGTTTGCTAGTTAGAAATTCAGACACAGGTACTGTCCAACTGGGTCCCCTTATGTTTCATCGATCTGAGGAGTCTGGCATGTTCCTTAAATTAAGGCATGAAGAAAACATAAATGCAGTATTTACATCATGTTTTTCCATCGTTTGACTCAAGCTCTTATTTTTCTACATTTCTGGAGAGGGAGAGAGAGAGAGAGCGGCACCGACATGCAGCAAAGGCCAGAAAGGACTTTGATACACAGTTTGCCCAACCAGGTGAGCCACCAGGGCACCCAGAGTGCTTTCAATTAAGCCATCTCCCGGCGTCTTCTTCCTCTCCTGCAGTGGTTTAATGACATCTGACTAGAAAATTGGTGCCACTATTTACCTTAATATGTCCGCCTTCTAATATTCATGTGGTGGATGGATTTTTCTTTTCAGACTTTCTGGAAGTTCAGTTAAACTTGGATGGAAACTTGACTAATGAGTTATTAGCTGGCAAAAAAAAAGAAAATCACCTTCCCATCTAAACATCTCAAAGTTGTTTCAAAGTCAAAAAGGTAAAATAAAAATATGCAATATTTCACAAAAAGCACACAAAAGTCCAAAAATGTGTGTATCAACTCTGTTTTTCTCCTTTCCAATAATTGTTTGTCATCTCACAACGCTGCGGATTTATCTTGTGACCCTGGCTGAATTGGTCCTTGGTTTCTATGCACTACATTTGCATCTATTTTTGCAAAAAAAATTTCATTGTTGTCATTGTTATTTTTTTCTTTTACTCTTTGCTCTGTGAAGCACTTCAGGACGCATGTTTGCCTGAGCTCCTCTCCATGAAAAAATTCATGATGTGACCAAGTGAAACTCAGAAGCCGGCTTGTTTATGAGACGCAGGCCTTTAATAGTTAAATGCTAATAAAATGAATTAGATGCTAATGTTTATTGCTAATGTAATGCCTATCCATTTACATAATGGAGACACACCTGAGATACAATAATAGCCAAACTGGTGATTAGGAGCATGCAAATGAAGGAGTTACATTCACGCAGTGAAAGAAATATTTCCTTCCAGCAGCTCTGGAGCTGACTCACATCAGTAAAAAGCTGTTTTGGAGGTTGTCGTTTTTTTTCCGTCCCTGTTTTTCACCAAGGTGATGAGCCTCATTAATCTAATCCTGAGTGTATTCTGCCTACCAGGAATTCAGAAAAACACAAACAATGCACACATGCATGCTAACAGCCTTCTGTCTGGGAGGTGCTCTTTAATGAGCCCTGATCAGCAATTTCCTCGACTTTAAAGGAAAGGTGGGCGCCACACAGACACAGCGGTGAAAGACGAAGCAGTACGATCCTATTCTTCAAAGTATTCTCATCAAATTGTACTTAAAAGTATAAGCACTTACTTTGCAGAAAATTGTCCCCTGTTGGTGATGCATTATAACATTATTAATACTGATCCATCCATTTGTAAGGAGCTTCTTTTTATACACCATCTGGGAGTTTAATCTAGTGGTTCCCAACAGTGGTGTAGTGGTGCTTGAAGAAGTGGGCACATTTCCTCGTAAAGCAGTCCATCAGTAAACGGTCTGTGTCGTAAACAGCAACATGTTAGAGCACTCTTGCATAATTAGCCAGTATTTCCACATTGTCACTCGACTTCAGGGAGTAGAGATCATGAAATCAGTATGAGCTGCAGAGCAGGTGCAGATCTGGCAATAAATACTGACCTCACCGTGTCAGACAACTACATGATTCTGCATTTTGAGTATTCCTAACTGTGTCTATGCATGAAATCAGCTTGCAGAACAGTATTGAGTGATGTGGATCAGATGGGATTTAGAAGTAGATAGACTGAATATACCCTGCACTACATCACTGGTTCCCATAATAGGGTCTGTCCGTCTTCACAATAAATAAATACATTTGACGGTTTATGAGAGGAAAGAAGAACAAAGTTTAGTTACACATATCTGTATTCATTTGGACTTTACTTAAAATATTTGCTTCTTAGTAAAATATTGGATCTTTGTGTTTGTTTGAGCCTTGAACAAGTATTTAAATGACCAAGTCTGAGAAGTTTAGAGGAAATCACTGTGCCAGCTCGTGATAACATTGCATTGAATTTTGTAAGCTTGTCCAAAGTTTTATTGTGAACTTTTAAAGCAATACTGTAACTTTTCTACCACAATATAATCAGGTCTAAATCATTTAATGGTACGCTTTACGCCACTAAATCACACACCACCAACTAGTTCAATGATTTTATTGAAACTGGATCATGTTTTATGGAGAAAATGTTTTCTGATTTCCCTCTGGCTGTTCCGCCTCAACTCTCTCTGATTTACAGACTTTGATGATGGACTGCTGTTAGCTCAGTTTGTTAGCCGGGCTGCCCGGACTGTGAGCTCAAACCACCATGGAAGCGTTAATGTTTGTACCGCTGGGAAAAGGAGTTTTTTTTTAGGCCTGGGACGTGGGTGGATACTGAGCGAAGCCGGTGTCGTGCCAGAACCGGAGCCGGGTAAGTGGGCAATGTAACAGTGCTCAGCAGCCTCTATAGACATAATGACAGACGAGAAAAAAAACAAAGAGAACGTCAATGGAAGAAGCTGAGAAGAGAAAAATAGAGTGAGCAAGCCCCCAGACAAGAGTAAATCTGGGACTGACTTTTAGTCGTTGGCGAGAGCTTCGTGAAATAAAAGGCTGAAAGACAGACGACGAGCTGGGCTTCTTGCTGTTGGAGTACTAAGTTACTAAAGCTGGCTGTTAGTGAAGCTGTCAACTTGCTAGTTTTTGATCATAATTAATGTAATCATAACAAATACACATGTACAGCTGTCTATATTTACAATAGCGGTATTGCACTTAATCTGAAAGTCAGATGAATAATGTACTTAAAAAGTACTAAAGTAAAAAATGTTTCCGTGAAATGTGAAGTAAAAGGTATGAAGTGGCATACTCAAGTCAAGTTCACCAGAATAATATTTAAATACAGTCATTTTTTAAGTGTACAAATGACAGCACATCCGTCAGCTCTGTGGCTGAGGTTCGTAACAGAGTGTAAGAAGCATTAAAACTGATATTAATGCCTGTGCAGTTGATGCTAGTCCTCTCCGTTATTACTGAGCATCTGATGCTACCATCATCATCAAGGCTTTCGTTGTATTATTAATGAGATGATGATGGAGGGCGGAATTAACGCTGATTACAAGCCGAGGAAATGGAGTCATCCTCAGCTCATAAATAGACAGATAATCTCTCTCTGCATCTGTTAATTATATTAGCTCTAGCCAGCTGTCGTTATATCATTCTTCTACGGTGTAAAAATGACAATTAAGAAAGTTAACAACATATATTTTTTATATCAAAACTTTCTTCAGAGGCTCAGTTGATGTTTTGACACTTCAGCTTCGTTGAATTTCAAAGCATCAGCTCTGATCTTGGAGGACATTTGGGTATTTGGGCACCACTTCTGAACTGCTATTAACCAAAGCAGAGCGCTTCGATTTTAAGGATAAACTGAAGAACTGAAGGAAAAGAAGTGTTGAACTTCACTCACGCCTCCATTTGGTTATCTTGACTGCCAGTAGCTGCAGCGTGAGACGAGTCAAACGTTTCAGAAGTCAAATTACTTCTAAACAGGTCAAAACAGGTCAAGTCAAAGACACAAGTGCTGCACCAAATGTTGGAAATTCTTACCATCTTTATTAGACTTGATTTGTACTTTTGACTTCACTGGCCAACAATGCATTTCATTTATCTAATTACAAAAAGTTAGAGGAACATTTTAAAAAGTAACTTGCCTGCTGGCTCCTAATGAACACAGATCCCACTTGATTTTGGGCTTATTATCTAAGAAAGAAAAAGCATCCATTGATTCTACAAAGAAGCCGTCAGGCTATAATTTAGTCTATTTGTTGTTTGTTCAGGGCTAGGTTAATTGTGGTCTGCAGAAGCTTAGCACAGAGCAAGGACTCAACAACAATATTGAGAGTGATCTGAAATTTTCTGCAGCCCTGAATCACCTGTTGACACAGATCATAATACCGGAAGTGTTGTTTTTAGTTACTGTATGTGTCCTCTCTCTAATGAGGTGGTTCAACAGACAAGTTATTCACAATTGGGGCTCTTGTACAGCATTGAACTCTTCATGTGTGGATCATCAGTTCAAAAGATGAGCAGCTATGCTTGAAATATCTGGTTCTTTCATAAAAAGTGTGTGACTAAAGCAAAAAGATGTTCACAAACAAAGTGCTGAGTGGCGGCTCCTTCTCCTCGAGGTATATTGTTGAAACAGGAATACATGTCAGGAAAAAACATTTGTGGAACCAGCCTCTTTCCCACTTCTCGTGTCTACTGTATATCGTATCTTTTTTCTGCATGAAACTGCGTCAGCAAGGTTGCGATAAGACTGAGTTGAGCCAGGAAGGGTGGGTAGACCACATCCACTACACCCCGTGACATCTAAAATCAATTCAGCCATACTGACAATCATGGAAACTTCCACTGTTGACCTAAATGTCAGTGTGACCTACTTGCAACTACTGAAGCTCGTCCAAGATCTCAATAAAGTTCAGATCAGAGGCGAGCACTGCGAGGTATAGCAACCTCTCTCAGTTATCTCTGAGGTTTCGTGTCTGCAGGCTTAAATACTTTCCTCACAGGTGTTGTTTGGACAGCTGTAAAGCGCTCAAGTGTTCCAATTTTCCTGACTTTCTGAAACAAAACCAAACCAACAGTCACACCGGGTTTCCTCAATGATCGACAAGATGTGAACAAGTGTGGAACAGGCAGAGCTGTAAGGACAAATTCTGTCCTCCACACTAAATTACTACTCCCTCTTCTGTCCGTGTTTACTGTAGAACTACACTAACACCTCTGGCCCGGCAGCAACGGAGACAGTGTGCAATCAGAGAAGTGACAAAACAACAAGGAAACATTTCTGCAGACTGATGACTGACTCTGCCCTTTTCTCCACTCCATGTTATTGAATCACAGTGGCACAGCCAGTATTCATTTACACGTAGCACGCTCCATCTCCATCTCCTGGTGTGTAATGAAGTATTTTATTCTGAAGCCTGTTTATTGATCTATTGTACCAACAAATACTTGGCTTTTATTTTCCCTTCCTTGAAATGAGGACCAGCGCTCTGCAGGATTTTCAAAGGTAGATTCTCTGATAACAAAGACGTGGCTGTCAAAGTAAAAGTGTAATACATGGACACTATTTACAAGTCTGACTGTTTCCTAATGGCTAGAAAATGGAAGATTCTTTAAAATGCTCTCATGTATTAAGACTTGTGAAATGTGGAAGTAAGTACATAAAAATGCAATGTTTAATGTCAATAGACTTGAATTTAATGCATACAGTGACATCCTGGCATTGCAGAGTATTTTAATCCTCATACAACTGTAAAGAATTATAAAGCCGTGACAGCTCACAATTCACTAACATCCCACACGACATAAAAGCTGCATTAGGCCCCATTTTCACTGTTCATTTTAATCACACTATATCCTGAAATCCAGGCGCGGGTTAACTCTCTTTCATTTACATGTGTAGCTACACATATCCCCGTAAAGCAGATTACAAATCTGATTACAATCCGTCTCGGTGTTCCCGGCCTACATGCAAATTAGGGTCAGCGGCAGTCCAGAGGGTGGCGGTAATTCAATTGATGCCGTAATGTAGCAGCTTTGATACGAAAACTAAAGGCTGCAAGAGCATGGTGTGCTTTCTGTAACGTTTCTTTTACTCATTGGTTTGAGTGGCTTCAGCGCAACTTTAGCTGATATTATCATAGATTACTTCTAGAAGGTCGAGTACATTTGCATCTTGACAAGACATGTATGCATTTACACTTTACATTTGCACCCCATCAAATGCCGAGGTGGTTTGAGCAATCCGTTTTTAGTCACTCTTAAATTTGTCCTGGATGAATTTAAACATTAGATTTAAGATTTAAAGATACTGATTTACCCAACATGCACTAAGTTGCTAGGTGTATATGGAGTATTTGAAAATGTTGTCAGTCCACCAAGCCTCCAGAGCAGCTTAAATGCTCAATGGCAAAGATCCAACATGACTCTGAGAACAATTACTCTGAAACATCTTCCATTGTTTGGCTGCTTTGATGGGAAGTCATGAGCGACAGCGCTGTCTCACATTAAAAAGATCAGGTCTATGTGATTTACACGATCTTCCTGGTCAGTAAACTATTCAGCGAATCTCATTTCCCCTGTGGAAACATCTGCATTTGTCTCTACATTTATTCTTTAAATTTGCTTAAGATGGTGTGTACAATTTGACTGTTTGAGCACTATCGTCTGAAATTGTTCAGAGAGAGTATGCACCATCTACAGCATCTGTTTTACACTACAGAGATATGGGGTCCCATGAAAGACCCTGGAGTTGATACAACCTGAATTAATGTCGAGTCCCTCAAGCAGAGAGGAAGGAAAAGGAGGCGGAAGCATCTCTGTATGAAAAATGCTTACTCCTCAGTAGCAATGAAGGTACAATCAGTAGGCCTGTCAGCGAGAGCACAAGGGCAAAAAACCTCAGATAGAACAACCATGACAACATCTCTTCAGTGTGGGAGGAGGTTGCCATATACATCAAAGTCCACTCTGTAATTGGGACTGTTTCGACTGATGGCAGACATCGTGGGGGAAACAATTTAATGTCACATCAGCAAAACACTGCAAGGCTACAGGAGGCTGTTTCTCCGCTGTTTTTTTGCCATGGACCTCACTGTTTTGGCAAACTCCAGGTATCCATAATTAATAACCTGGGTATCCAATATGTTTCTAATCTTGCAGGGGAGCAGTGGGGTGTTGGCGGGCGCTCATGGCTTAAAGAAAGAGATTACGTAAAATACAAGTAACAGTTTCATCATCCCTTTCTCCCACCATAGAGGACATGCTCATTAATCACGCCTAAAGAGCTGAGTAATGTTGCTGGCCTTGTGTGTCAGCGGAGTCAGAGGAAGGGAAAGCAAAGAAATTGGGCTTTATTGCAATGGTTCCTGCCAGCCGTCTCATTGCATTCCCTCTCAATGATAGTGGAAGGCGACAGTAGTCTCATCATCTATCTCCCGGTGTTAGGCCAAAAGGTATCATCCATTTATCATAATTTAACCTTTTCAGATCCTTCACAGGTTTCTCGGGGGCCAAACATGGGGAGCACTCCACAGGCTGCAGCTTACCAAGCACCAAAGGTGAAAACACGGACAAGCATGAAATCACGTTTCAGCTTATGTCGCATGCCTCCAGAAATTTACCCCCTCCACCTACTTCCTTTAGGTTGAAACTATATGACTTCACCAGTGATTTCCTAACCTCAAAATGCCAAAAGGCACCGAGTGTGAGATGACTCCGTTGGGGGACTGCTTATCAAGAGGCAGCGCCTCCCTACCCCTCCCCATCTTCATCCATAATTGCTTTCCAGGCCTGCATTGGAAAGAGCCCGAAGCTGTGTTATGTTTGGCGGGTGCAGAATGCACTGGAGATAAGTTAAAATCCAAAACTATGCCCCAATTGGGACCACTGTGGCATAACGAAACCCCTATTCTCTTCTTTTCAGTCGAAACTGAGCAGTTTTAGTATTCTAACAAGGTCTCTGCATAAAAATAGCGGTTATCTGTCGCTAATGTTTCGTGCAGTTTGTGTTGTAATTTAAAACTCAAAATGGTACAAAATACAAAGGCAGACCATGCACACAAATGCATGCGTGTTTATGCACGCACACACAAACACACACACACACACTCAGACCTGCAGACTTCACAAACACGGTTAGTTTGCATAAAATGACTACAGAGTCTTTGGCCATAACGGCCTAATTGGAAAGTTTTCTGTCTCACTATCCAGCTGGCTGATTGCATAGCAAAATCCTAATGAACGGTGAAAAATGGCTTTGTTGCTCAGAGAAAAGCATGGAAGATGTGCCTGTCTGAGATGAAATATTAAACATATCACTTCTCCAGCTGTCACTAAAGCTGTGGTTGGGAGAAGGATGCCTTGTCATGTCTCCTTGGCACAGATGGCTTCGTTCTCCTTGGCTCATGCCTTCAGGCAAAGTGTACCTAGTCAGGATTCCCAACCCAGATACGTCTAACACCGACTGTCCAGAGCTTGTGCAGAAGGATCTTCTTTATAGATCTCTGGTACTGTCTCAGTAGGATTATCTGCAGCTGCACAACAGCTCAGGGCTTTTTTTTCCATGTAAGGAGTGTGATTGTAGAGGTGACAATGAGGGTTGATCAATTGGATTGGTCAGTATGTCCAGAACTTTGTGATATCTCAACAATTGTCATGAAATCATGAAACTTTTTATTTAGCGCCACCAGCAAGTCAACATCCACCAAGAACGGCATAAAGTTTGGTTCAGACCTTAAGTGTCCCCAAGAGATGAATCCTAATGTCACTCGTGGTCCCTCGACTTTTCCTCTGGCACCGCCATGAGCTTGACATTCGTCTTTCTTGTATGAAATGTCTTAACAGCTACTGGATGGATTTCCATGACATTTTGCACAGATGTTCGTGTTCGCCTCAGGAGGAATTGTAATCACTCTCGTGACTCCTTGTCTCTTCATCAAGCACCATTAGCACCAAAACACCCTCAAAACTAATTCCCATGAGCCTTAGCTGTACTTTGTGTTAAGTGCTAATTAGTGCAAACAAAATATGCTAAACCAATATCAAGAAGGTGGTAAATAATGATAAACGTTAGCATAAAATGATCCTATTCTGAGTCCAACAATGTTGTAGGATTTCAATACTAAATCTAGACCACAAGTCTCAGAGCTGCCAGCAAACTGTAGGCTCTTTGTTTGCTGAGGAGCTACAGTAGAGGTTTGACTTTTAGTCACAGGAAAACATCTCGTGTCTTGTTAGGTGAATAAAAGTTCAGCCTGGTTCATCCTTTTCCTGTGTGACATTAGGGTGCCCCTCATGTTTGATAAGGCGCCTCGCTCTCGTCCGCACCGAAACCTCGTCCATTACTTCGTCTCCACCTGTCTTGCGGGATATCGGTTAGAAATCTGCATGATGCTGGTGTCAAACAGGCAATCAGGGGAAGATGGTTACGCCGTGTCTTCCACCCTTCTCCACAAAGAGACAGGCGAGAGTGGTTTCCTGTCCTCCTCCTCCTCCAACTTACTGACAAAATAAAACGGAGGATACTGCTAGAAGAAAGGAAGCCCTTTGGGATTTCACTCTATCTTTTGCTTACGTGTCGGTTTCTGCCTCCTTCTTCACTCTCTTGTCTCATTCTCTCAGGCTGAACCTTCCCAGCGTCCTATATTCTCTTTTATCATTCTCTCCATCCTTACCCTTTCCTAGTTTAGCCCTTTTCTCTCATTCGATTTGCCCTTACTCTACAAGAATTTCTCTCCCTTTTCATCTCCTTCTCAAGTTTCCTTCTTGGCTTCTTTATCTCGCCCCTCTCCTCCACAGTCTTCACATTGGTTGTCCAGGCCAATGTTGCTGCATAGCTAGAAATAAATTACCCCCCGACCTATATCAAAACAAAATGTATTGAAAATACTTGGTTTGTAGGATTTAGATGGATTTCAGATGCTGTCTGTAACAATGAGGACAAATAAAAACAATGTTCTGGCAAATGTTTTGGCATCTTACTGATGCAAAATCTGCAGTAAACTTGCAAGCTTCAAAATATTTTCTGGGATGTGATGAGTTTAATACGCTGGTGGAAAATAAAGTGAGGCGGTCAAAGGCTGACTGGCACCGCACTCTGCGTGCCAGCCAGTTGATATCTTGAAAAGATCAATATACAGCACAGAGGTCAGCGAGCAAAGATGAAGAAGACAAATGCTCGTGTCAGAGTATTTCTTTCCAAACACTGATCATTCAGCACCGCAGGAGAACGATTGTGAGGCAAGACCAACAACTTCTTCCACTTCTCGATATATACAGAGAGAGCTCATCCATGTTGTTAAACCGCGGGGAGGACATAATGGCTCGGAAAACTAAATGCAAAACATTTGAAGGTTGTACTGCATTATGCACTACCACCAGCTGTAGTAGCAAAGTGCATTCAAATCATAAAGTATTGATTACAGCTTGCAGTGGCAGAATGTGAAGGGTGATATAATAGCAAGTTTGAAGAAGTATAAATGATGTTCAGTGGAGCTGCAGCCCTAATTGATGTCCCCTGTCAACAAAATGTCAATAAGTTTATTGCCAACAGAAAAAATAAATTGGTGGTTTACTTATGATGCTTGACTGCCCCCACCAGTGGGGGAAAATCAATTCTCATCCATAGCTGGGTTTACTGGTGCATTACAGACAAATCCTCATCAAATCAAAACATACACAGTCACTGAATATCGGCATTTCGGGCAGTGAGAGAAAAGACACCGTCTTAAACTATGACCGACTCATTTCACATGAGCCCAACTTCGGAGTGGACTGTACAACTTAGCTGTGGAATAATTCTGATTGGGAGACTAAAAGCTGAACAGTTTCATGCATACTGAACACAACTCTGGGTAAATAGTAACTGGATTTTATGATGTTTGGTAGCACACACAGGGTCCATTATCCACACCCTACTTATAAACAGCATTAAACAACGTTTAACGTTTACACACTTGAATGGAAATTCAGTATTTGGGCATGGCTCTTACCAATTAAATTACTGAGATCTGGGGACAGCAAACCACACTACAAATAGCTTCACATCTGAGCGCGTTAATGCGACTCGAGTGACTAACTGGCTGTGTAAATCCCAAAGTTAAACTGAGTATCTAAACCAAATTATCTCGAAGTGAAAACAAAGATGAATGCATGTGAAATATCTGTTATACTTGGACCATAAAGGAGCAGATATACTTCAAGACAGGCCAGCTAACATTCATGCTACATTGCACGTCTGCATAAGGAGTCCTCGGCACGGACTGGTGATTAATTTAAAAACGGCATGCATGACTATCCACGTGGATCGTGATCGCCGTGCAGTATCACTGCATTTAATTCAAACCTTAACCTTCACAGCTACAGGCTGAACCCTAACCTCAACCCGATTCTAAATTTAACCCAAAAGTCTAAAGCCTCAAACAGCACTTTGAAGAACTGAGGACCGGAATAAATACCCTCCATCCACAGGGGGTTAAGGCACCGACCATGAATCACAGCATCCCCTGGTTTCCTTTGTTGCATGTCATCCCTCCACCGCTCATTTACTGTCTCAGTAAGGCATAAAATCCTCCATTTCCAAAAAAAAAAACACATTCATTCTCAAGGTCTAAAACTCAATTTACAGATAGATAAGAGTTCAGTTCAGGCTAACACTGAATCAGAAAAATGTTTCTGCAAAATCTAACGCATGATTGTGACCTACAGTCATTTTATTTCACTTTGTGTGTCATTTTGGATAAAAGGAGAAAACTGTGGATTTAGCTACAATTTATATAATTGTCTGATTGCTTTTGCTGCTGCCTGACTGCTCTCGGTGTGGTACAGTGACGTCACCAAATCTCCTTAATGCAGCTTCAAAATGACGGTGGTTAAACTAAGTGATTAAACCAGGGAAAAGCTACAAGGGTAAGATTAATGAAAAAATGCAATATGCAATATACATACGCATATGTATGTATTTCCCCTGGGGATTCTGTACATGAGTACAGTATGTATGTAAAGAGAATAGTGAATTCACTACATAGATAGAAGACACAGAAACTCTGCCTGCTTAGATTTCACAGTCATCATCAGCATTAGAGGTTTCCACACTTGTTGGTTTCTGCGCCAACGAGATTTTCTTTTAATGAATAATAGTTCCACCTTCTGTTGCCAACCTGCATTACTTTGTCACAAGATTAAGAGACTCTTCAGAGCCCCTGGTGTTTAATTTAGCAAAAGTTAATTTACCTGCGAGGCTACTTCTTCTGACATTCAGGAACAATGGGTTGACTTCCAAATCTGTCCAGCTGATACATGCTCACACTGTACACACACAGCAGCTCTCCTGAGAGCAGGCGGGAGGCTGTCAAATTACTCATATGCAAATCAACCAGTGAGTAATCTGATGACTTAAAACATGTATTCAGCTGCCAAGAGATTCTTTCCCAGGTAGAGAGTCATTCATGTGTCATCAGTCGGGCCATAGACGGATTACTGAACGGGCCTACGAGACACCGGCCCAGGGGCCTCCTCACGTACCTGGACAGAACCTCTGATCGAAGTGACTGCTAAAGGACCAATGTGTAGGATTCAGTATTATCTAGTAGTGTAGTTGCTGATTACAACCCCTTCTAGCTTTACTTTCTCTTTCCTAGAGTAAAAGGAGAAACTATGGTGGCTGTGAAGTGCACAGAAAAAGCCCCTATCTTGTATCTGTGTTTAATTTGTCCATTCTGGGCTACAACTTGGTGGACTATGTAGAAAAGGACCTGCATCTGTGGACATAAAAGACTCATTCTGAAAGGTAACAACAACTACAACATCCTAATGAAAACTTAGTTGCATATTATGTTCCATTTCTGACAAATTCTGTAAATAGAGCCTCCTAAATCACAATGAATCTTTAACTTTTGTCATCAGGAAGTCAATCCAAAAACACCCCCAGAGAGACATGCATCAACAGCAGAGACACAAGCCTTTTCCACTGGAACAAAAACCAAAACAGGAGGTGTGCAAACTGATGTGTCACATTCTATAGATTGTTGTGTCCATTAATGGCATCCTTGATTACAGTGCTTCACCTGTAAACTGGTGGAAACGCGTGCTGCTTTGTTAGAGAGCACAGGGAAACCTTGAGAATCCCAAACGGACGTAAAAAGGCAATCAAGAGCCACAAAACGACACCCAAAAGACACAAACCGATCTTCTAGCGATATAGTGCTTTTCAGTTTGAGGACAGCAAACTGGTAAATTTGGTAGCCTTCAATTATGCAGACAGACTGATGTTTCATCAGAATCAAAAGTTAGACTGGATCAATCAGCGTGGTTCAGTGCCCTTTTCCCCTTGGAAACAGATTCTGTGTCTCTTTCAGTCTCGCTTTGGGGATCCTTTTAAAAAGGGGCCCATTGTCTCGTAATCTGTCCGGCCAAAAACCATTTCTCTAAATTGTAAGCGTCTTAAATCCGATGGCCGGAGAACTGCTGTTGCATCCATCATTTGGCTCAGTGGTGCAGACCGCTTCACACGCATACACCGCCCCTGCAGAGAAACACGCTGTCTTGTACGTTGCCTAAAGAAAAAGCCTTAACGGGGTGATTAGGTCCGCTTTACTCGCACTGCCTTACGCTCCCCCAGTACTCAGATTGATTGTTTTCTCCTGGCTTGGTAAATAGATGGAAGTCAATACACTCCTATGGTGACGTCAGGGTTCACCTAGCTGCAGGTCTCCTGGGTTTATCAATTAGAGCATAAGAATGCAGCCAAGGATTTCATTTGTAGCCTAAGCTGTTATTAGTAACGACAGGTGGGTATTGAGTGTGGCACAACACTGTGCCGGAGAAAATTGTGATAAATGATAAAAGCGAGGCTCTCTGTCTCTAAAGACCTATGGAGATAGATCACTGCTGGTCATTAGACAGGAGGAAGGAGTGTGTGTGTGTGTGTGAGAGAGAGAGAGAGAGAGAGAGAGAGAGAGAGAGAGAGTAAGTGAAGAAGCAGTGCAGGAAAGGGGTTTCAAAGCCTACTTTGCAGTGCATCATGCCCACATTTGATGCCTCTTCCTCGGAGCCACATCTGTTTACCTTATGGTCGATGATGCCGCTGTATCCCTGCAGGACCGGGGGGTGAGGTTTGGCCACCCTGACGGGGGCTTCAGTGGGTCGCCGCAGCTGTTCATGCTGTCGGATGCTCGTGTCGTTAGCGTCCCTGGATGCGCCGTTGAAGCTGCCGTTGTACACGAGGAACAAGCTGGCGCACAGAAGAAGCACGAGAAGCACCGCTACCCCATGGCGCTAACACACACACACACACACACACACACAACACACACACAAAGACACAAAACAGATGCTGACAAATTAGCCCTGTGGCACTGGACTGGAGTTAAAGACTGCACCCAGTGACAGCTGGGAGGCATCATCATCATCATCACCGCTCTCCAACTTCCTGTTATTCATGTCACGTGGGACCAAAACTTAAAACAGCTCTTATCGATTTCATTTAAAGAGCCTGATCGTGATATTGACGAGGTGTCGCGCTGTTAAAGATCTTTACTGAGTTTGCGCGCGCGTTTCGACGCTGAGGTGCGTTCAGGTGCCATCGCCTCAGCGAGAAAAGCCCCAAAGTAAGAAGTTCGCGTTAATATCTCGACCTTGTAAGTGGGGACATCCTTCAGTCCGAGCTCAGACATCCACAACACATCACAGACGCGCAGCGCAGTGAGACACTTTTAAACAAAGAGTGTTGTTTCTTTATTTCTAAGCGCACATAAATACAAGTCAGAATAAAGCTGCTCAATTTAAATTATCATGCACTTTTTAAATGTATGCATGCATTTAAAAAAAACTAATAAGCGCTCTGTGCTGTAATATTTATGAGGAGAAAAAGCCGGATCTTTGGATGCGAGCAGAGCGCACAGCTGGGTGTCCATTGTTCACATCCTAATCTTTTGATCCGACAGAGTACACACAGCGGCGTTATGGCGATTTGAGCGCACTTCACTGAACAATGCTTGGATTTAAAAGCGAGTACAAACAGTTGCCTATAGAGCTACATCTTTTCCCCCCCCCTTTTCTTTCCTTTCTTTTACCATAGGTGTCTTCATTTTGCGCTGTCTTATCGCTGCGGCTCAGTGCGTCTGGCTCCACTTTCTCTCATGGTCCAGCGGCATCTGTTCGCAACCCGGAATCCACTCCAGTACAGTCCGCCCTGTGCCAGCCCGCCTGCCGCTGCCTGTGTGTCTTCAGACTGGAGCCCAGGCGCAATTCATACTGTGGAGACCGAGGCGACAGATGTTCACTATTGTACCTCTGCTGGGTCTTAAAACCCCCCGAGTTTGAGGGGGCTTGAAGAGTGGAGGCGCAGCGCAGTTAATTAAAGAGACTACCTGCAAGAGGATGATAAGGCCGTTTTGTTTAATGGTTATTTCCTGCTGAGTAATATTTGATGGAAATCTTTGCTCGGGTTACCCTGGAGTACAGTGAATAGACGCCGTGTCATCTTTTGACGTCTGCTGCATGAAATATGAGCTGGATTATGAATGCAAGAGAAGTTATAGTAGTGATTATATCTTGGAAAGTCTCTGTTAATCAGTGGGGAAATAGGGGCCTCTGTACTGCAAGTACTTTCAATTTCATGCCAATTTATGTTTCCACTCAACTACATTTCAGATTTGTGCTCCGCTGCATTTATTTGACAGCTGTTGTCATTTGAAAGTAGTAAGATGGGCCAAAATGTGCATTATAATATGAACTCCATCTGGGCTCAGTGCAGAAAGACTCCGCTGGAGGTGAATAATCAGGAGCTAGACAAAAAGTGTGAAAGGGTTACAGTCATTCAGATTACAGCTGCTGTTCGCTATTCATACACTTTGTGTTGAGCTGATTGAACACTGATTCCTTCTGCTTACATACCATACATTCCTCCCCCCTTACAGACTGTAAAGAACAAAAAACAGCTGTTCTGACAGTTTTTTCTAATATTACGGTGAAAGGACATTAGTGCTGTTGATTTCATATTCAAGGCTAGTGTTTTATTCATTATCCAACACTGTTTTGCCATAAAACTGACATAAAAAGTGCAGCATAAAGGTTTTGTCATAAAATATGACAGTATTTTACTGTATAATTAATGGTCTTTAATATTAAATACTTTATTCCATATAAATTATCTTAAAACATAGAATATATAAATAAAGGTGTTGAAATGTGACTGTGTTTTGTATACACTAAAGTCACAGTCAAATTTCATGGCGTATTTTACTGTCATGGTTTGGCAGTTTTGCCCTTGGTTGGCCCTCCATGACACCCTCAGTGTACGTAGTAGTTTCCTGCTGCCCTCTGTACTGTTGTTGTCGTCTGTGATGCTCAGACCTTTGTAACGGGCACATTGTCCATCTCAACCTCAAGCAGTCCAAGCAGCAGCGACACAATTGATGCTGGATGATTCAGATTATTCAGTCACACAGTTTCCCAACTGTTTAGCTGCTCTTACAGCTGTTTGTTCACGTTTATCCATCCATCCATTATCTGTAAGCATTTATCCTCATCGGGGTCACAGTGCTCTTTCAAGCTAACAGCACCTGGTATTCCCAGGCGGTCACTCATCCACGCACTAACCACGCCTGACCCTGCTCGGCTTCCGAGATCAGACGAGAATGGGTGTATTCAGGGTGGTATTATTTACTCAACCATGAGTACTTAGTGACAGTAGCAAGGAAAACTACAGCATGCAGACAGTATGCAAAATATTTAAACAGTTAAAAGTTAAGTGACTTGCGTGACATAATCAGTGCATTACTTTTAGTATTATTGTATTTATACTATACCGTACTATTTCATTATTTATTTTAAATGTATTGTGTAATGTAAGTGTATTGCGCTGATACATTTTCACTTTTTATGATTCTACCTTTTTATGTAATATGCATTCTGAGCAAAGTTGAAAAAGGCTTTATTAGCTTTTTTTTTTTAAGTTGAGCTGACTTAGCTGCAGCTCCATTAGCCTTAAATGCTTCTACAAACAAACATTTAAAGGATAAAACTTTATAATTTTCACTATTGGATCAACTGGTGCTTATTCTGTGAGTCCTCTATATGTAGAAAACAGATTCACTGTGGCTTAATAAACATCCATTTGTTTTTTTGAGACACACTAAAACAACAAACAGCCGCTTCTTAAAAGCTTCTAAATGTGCAGCTCGAAGCTCTCTGCGGAGCCCTGAAAGCGATGTTTTATGTTTCCAGCAGCAGGAGCTGCAGTTTAGGATGAATATTAATACACTTCATACGGAGAACTTTTCAAAAGTTTAAAAGGCTTCACAGACCAGCAGAGAGAGGAAAAAACAGCAAAGAGCAGGACCACTAAATCAGAACACTGAGAGTTTTTGTAAATAAACTTCATTGTCACCAACTCAGTATATTCGGAACGCTGTTGCTGGTTTTCATAACTGATTGGGAACACTTTATTTTCTATTACTTCCTTATGATTTCTAGAAAGTTTACTAGAAATAACAAAAATATTAGAACAGTTCCTTGAAAGAACTGCTCCATTAATAAAAATGAATGCATGATTTATTTATTATTGTAAAGTTTCATACATGTGGCAATGGTCTGCCGCTGCCTGTAGGCATGTTTCTGCATATGAAAATGCATTTTGCATACCTGCTGGGTATTGACAAAAAGACAATGAATATCTAATATCAAAAATATCTAGTCCAGTTAGCATTGCATCAGTCCAGTGGTCCAGAATATCTACTCCATATAACTTGCATTGCATCATTGTACATATAATATTAAACATAAATATGCACATGTGGAAGAGCAGATAACAGATAAGAACAAAAATGAAGTAAAATATTTAAAACACAATGAAAAGACAATGATGGAGCTGGCTTGTCAGTTTCATCCACACTGGTGTTGCAGCCTCACAGAGGAGGCTCGAGTTCTGGATTAACTAAAAGCTGTACTGCCCGAGGGTCTCCTGCTGGGATGTGACTCATAAGTTATTAACAGGTCAGAGATGTTTGCACAAGATGTACAGCACCAGTCTGAAAAGATGATCAATAAAATGTTAAAAATGGTGATTCTGAAATTTACAGTCGAGCAGCGTAGCAAGGCTAACCCCCCCCCAAAAAAAAACAGAAGAAATACGGTCACATCTTGTAGATTTAGTCAGAAGTCTTGTTGCTGCAGTCTGCACTACCAGACAAGAGGAGAGGGAATTCTGACTCAGACAGGATGGACTGAGAATTAATTTTTTCAGTCACCATGCTTCGCCTTCACCAGGTAAGCAATGGGTTAAATATAAAATGAGCAGCTGTAGACACAAAAAGAGAACCTCGACTTGAGTGACAGAAATTTGAGAAGTAAAACATCTGCCAGCCAAACATCTGCATATATCTGGATACTGACAGCAGAAACAGCGAGCGGACTAATAAAGTTAGTTGCAAAAGTACCAATTAAAGGCTCATGAATAAACCAAAACTAACAAAGCACCTCAACCTGCTCCTGAAGATGTAAATCTTTAAAGCTGCTATAATCAATGTTTTTTTTATATTAACAATGGATCAAATGTTTTTTTTGGAAGGTTAGAGTGGATACCTGCAGTGACAAACCGACAGAGAATTATCACCAGACTCAGTTCCCCTCTTTTCAGTGTCTTTTAGCTCCTTGTTTTGGTTTCACCGCCCAAATGTGACTGTTTTGGTTCCAGAAGCATCCGTTAAAAAGCTCTTAAAACACACTGTAAACCCCAAGCAGCAGACACAGTTAAAGGAAATGGAACATCCATCCATCCTTTTTCCATAACTGCCTATCCTTATCAGCGTCGCAGAGGGACTGGAGCCAATCCCAGCTGGAAGTGGGTGATAGGACCTGTTCATCACAGGCCTGACACACAGAGACAAACAACCAGTCATGCACCTACAGTCAATTTAGAGTCATCTGCTGAATTACCGGCATATCTTTGGACTTTGGGAGGAAACCGAAGTGCCACACGGAGAGAACATCTACACAGAAAGGCCCTGTCCAAGGTCCTGAATGGTGCAGGGCTGGTGGTGAGATCCTGAGCTGCCTGGTGCAGGTGAATGACTGGCAGGATTTCCTGAAGCACAGAGGCTGCAAGGTTAGACAGGATGCACAAAACAAGCTCACAGAAATTCAGGTTGGCTGTTGCATTCTTAACACGAAGGAGACTGAATGATCTGATGGCGTCTTGGAGGTTGAGCGGATCATTTATACAGCGGGATTGATTGGATGATGGGCAGTTGGTGGCAAGGTAATAATCAGGTGTGAGGGAGACTGGAGACCACACTAAGCAAGCACACAACAGAGGGAGACAGACAGACACGGGAGAAACAGGGAAACACTAAACCTACATCATAACAGGATAAGTAGAGTATGTGTGTGTGAGAGAGTGAGAAAGTTAATCCAATACAGTCTTTGTTGATTTATTCAACAGAGCAAGAATAAAATGAGAAGACAATATGAGCATATAAATGTAATATGTAAGAACATGATAACAAAGAATACCACTCAGAGAGAATACCAAGTCAGCTGAAAGGTCAGAGGTCCTCACACACACACACACAAAGTGTGTTGTGCTCAGTAAGTAACGTATAGTTTCTGACCCTCATGTGACGCGATTGGAAACCTTCAACTTGATCACAAGTTCAAAGTTCACTTGTAAATGATCACGTAATGGGTAAAACTTGACCCTTATCTTAGCCGTGAAAGTTATCACAAGAACTCCTTGTACATAGTTTGCTACCCAACTCTGGGCACAGAAAACAATTCACAATACAGTTCAGTCAAAGGTCAACAGTGAAGCGCATACGTCAGTTTGCAGTTTTTAGCAAACATTATGGAACGAGATGGACCCCCCAGCTCTTTACTCCAACAAAACCTCAATACACACGGGTAAACTAAACAGGAAAGTAATTTACTGACAACAACACAATCAAAAACACAAACAAACAAACGGATGGAAGGAATCTGTAAAGTCAGTAGTGTGGGAGTGAATATGACCTGATTACACGTTGTGCTGTAAAGACGTGCTGGGTGCAGAGGTCTTACCAGGACGGCTTGCTGCTCTGGCTTTATGCGTGGAGCACGCTGGGCTCAGGTGCGTCCCATGCTGCTGATTAACCTCCTAATTAGTCCTCAGCCCTGGAGACAGCAAGCAAAACAAACAAGCAGAGGTCACTGAACGTTGGCAGTGCTGGAGGAGGTACTCAGGTCCTTAACTGAAGTAGAACCACTCTGTAAAAAGTCTTGATCCAAGATGCTTTTGAAGTACGTAAACATAATCAGGAAAATGCATTCTTTGTATTCAAAGTACTCTATGCAGAATGCAAACAGCTGTTACTGTTTTAATTTTTAATTTTAATTATTAAAAATAATTAAAAGGCAAAACAGAAAAGTCTCATGTTCGTGAAGCGGGAACTGTGAAATGTTTTTATATGAAAAAAGATATAAAAAATATATAAAATGTATTTCCATATTCAGTGGATTAGTCAAACAAGAAAAGTGGCATAAAAGTAAAACATCATTACAATAAATGTAAAAAAAAAAAAACAACTTAAAATTGAAAGGAATTTTCAGTCAAAGTTTTGCAGAGGAAGATCAAACACCTTCGGTAATGGTACGACACTGTGTAACACTGCCCATGCACAGACATTCACACCAATGTCACAAACACAGCAGGTGGAATCTTGCTGAAGGCCACTTTGACCAGACCGGAGGAGCCGGGTACTCTCTTACAAAGAAGAATGTTAGAAATATGGTTAGAATGGACATAAACATTTACACAATGAGCCACACACAGATAATTATTGTCATTTTACATACATTCGTGTGCAATTTAATAATAATACAAAGATGAGAAATAACTATTTGTCATCTTTGGTATGATACTTAATAATAATATTTAGATAATAATAGTTTGGTTGTTTATTTGCAGGTAATTGTTCAGAGTTTTGTAAAACAGAAAACTACTGTTATTCTCCATAAATTAACTATTTTCATTTACACTGTATATCATAAAAGAATAAAGATAAAGAATAAACTACAGACTTCTGTTCCTTTAAGAGGTTGTATAATGACATAATTTCCAGGCATCACCTGCGGCCACCATGACTGCAGCCCCCACATGTTAATCCACCACACAATGAACATTTACACCACATATAACAAAGCATTAAATCAGGAAGCGAGCTGCTGCATGTTTCACCCCCATTTGCCAGTGATTGTGTATAATCTGCTTACTGACAAAAAAATATATAAATAAAAACAGGTCCTCGTGGGAGATTCTGCAGAGACTTCCCCAGAAGCAATAATCCACATCAGTGTCGCCATCAGAGTCACAGGGGAATAATGTGCGATAATACAGTGTAAGGTTGGAATGCTCAACAGCAACAACAACGCATCAATAAACATATTCAAAGGACGTCCGTCTTTGAAGTGTGAGCTTACTGAAGGGCAGGAAAAAGCTGTGTGTTTAGGAAAAAGTGATTTCAGAGGTAACTCTTGCATAAGTCTTCATGTATTATGCATTTTTTTATTTTTTTGTGGCTGTTTTTAAGCTGCAGTTTTGTTGAATTTTGCGCTGCAGAGTAAAACCCACAGAATGTGTGTGACATAAATCTGTAATGTACCCAATGATCAGACCACTCAGTGTAACTTCCAAGGGCTTAAAAAGAGAACACGGCCTGTGTTTATGTTCATCGCTCTCTCTCTCTCGGGAAGCAGAACTAAAGTGTACCAAAAGTTCAACAAGCACTTAGCAGAAAACAAGACTTATACACATGGACTTTAATTCCCCCACAGTTATTAAACTGCTGTTTTTTATCTACAGTCCCTCAAGAGAAAATGGAAGTGAATCCATTTTTTTTATTATGAACACAAGGTAGTTCTACATCCAGGAGGATTTACTGAATGCTTTTATATTAAATGATTAGTGTGGTTTATTGTGGTGTTTAATTCTTCAAAAAGGATTTCTGGACTCCTGTCTCAGTTTAGGAGAACAACGATTACGTTGTGCTTGTGTTCATACATTATACATGACTCTGTTCTGAGATAAAAGGACCAAACCTCCAGCGTGAGTTTGTGGGCTGTTATAAAACCAGAGACAGAGAAGTCAGCCGCACCTTTTAAAGTAGTAACTCTCCCCTTACCTTGCTATGTGCTATTAAAAGTCTACGCTTCTGATTCTGCTGGAGTAATCTCTTTTTTTACCACTGCTTTTCACCCAAAGACCCAAAGGGAAGCATTCAGAAAATGTGTGCAAAATAACTCCAATTCTGATGAACTTTAACTCAAGCCATTTTCAAAACAAGCCTCAGTATGGTTATTCATGAAGGGACGGATGCAGATCGCTGCTGTGTGGGCGGCTCAGCGCTCTATGCTCTCCCCATGACGATCAGGCCGTGAGCAGCCGCGGAGGAAGGAACTTGACACCCCAGCACTGGTGTTGCACGTTGATCGATGTTAATGGTCCTGTTACACTGAGTTTACGGCGCCCAGAGAGCATGATCTGATCGTCAGGGCCAGCCTGATGACAACGATGATGATGTTAAGGTTACTGTGAAAGATGGCTGCTGCTGCTGCTGCTTCTGCTGAGCACGTACACGGTGGTGGATGCTGATCAGCAGGTGTTTATGATGCCTATAACACCCAGGAGGGCTTAGACACCTACTTATTCCCTGTCGTAGGCCGTTACATGGTTGATTGTCATGGGTCTGCGCTGTGCTGTATTTCTCCCTTTAATGTTCTCTTTAATCCGCTGCAGAACTATTTCCCACCTCTGATTTATGAGCAAAAGCTGCACCATGTGATGCTGCAGGAGGGGAACCTTGACAAGAGAATCTGACTGGCTTTTTGTCCTTTCCATAATTAGAGAGTAGTATCCAATTCGCCCCGTTCATTACCCCTGGGCCCGGAGACAAATGATGAGGAGGCCTGTTTTAATGCAGGCTCACTGCCTATCCCGTTCAGGGTGAATGAGCAACAATGAAGATGGGAGACGCACTCACAAGGTAGTTCAATTATTATATTACATAAAATGTAAATGGGAATTCTTTTTTTTTTTCTATTTATAATTCACACATCCGTCCCAGAAAATCTCTGTTCAGTGAGATTTAAAGAGTGACTTTGAATATTTTTTTTTTGCACTGTGCTAGAAAATGAATCAGGTACGAAGAAATATGTATGCGTAAATTTTTATGGTTAAGTAACTCTGAGGACCTTGAAGATGTGATGTGCAGGAGAAGAAAGCTAGCTTTGCCCGGTAATTGTGTTACTGCCTCTCTTTATGATAAAGAAGATAAAGAAAGGTTTCCTTTCTTCGGTGTGAAACCTTTGTGCCTTCTGTGAACCTACATTACTGATAAACAATTTGCAAATAATTATGCTATATGTTTCATCCAGCTCTCCACTGTATATTTCCATCTGTTTAGTTTCTATTTATGCAAATTGGTTAGCAGAAACATATCTAAATCCATCACAGTGAACCTTGAGTTTGCATTTATTTATAAACCTAAAGCTGAAATAATTCATATTTTCATACATACATCTGCCTGTAGCTCCTCTCAGCTCTGTGGTATGTGTTAGTCTCTTTCAGCACTTTGTCTTGTCCAGTTGTAGCGAGCGACTCTTTTTAGCACATTAAAAAAAATCAAAAAGAGCAATTAGCTGGTGAAGAAAGCAGAATATAATTTAGATTCTAAGTAAGAGTTTCCACTTAGGCGACAAATAGAAAACGAGGTGCACAGAAACACTGTGAGTGTGTAAGACAACAAATTTATCATTGTTGTGTTTACAGCTTGCACACAGTGGAATAATAATAATCTGTTAATGCAGGTTTAACTTTTTACATCAGCCTGCAGTTAAACCTGCATTACCAAACAGGGAAACTTTCACCAAATTAACACAACATATTCACAGTGAAGGATTATCCAAATAATCAAACTGAGCAAAGTTTCCCAAATGTTTTTCCTTATTAATATACGCACCTCATTTTCATGCATCATTTACTGTGTGAACAAAGTGTCATTTAATGTTGGTTTTGTGACACATTATGACATTTTTATGACAGCATTTTATGGTTTAATTTATTTATTTCCAAAACATGTTTAGTATTGTTTCCATTATTTTTAGAAAATTAATTAATCTCAAGTGTATTAATTATGAACTTTTCTGTAAGACTGCAACCACATATGATGATGATGATGGTGATGATGATGATGATGATGCGAACTAAATGTCGATCTTTGATCTTGTGATAACAGGAAGTTGTTTGTGAGGGCGACATCATAGCCCCTCCAATTTAATCCAATCAACTAATTGACTAATCACTTCAGTTCCACATACTCATAAAACAGAGTTTTGCTGCTGTAGCACTGCACTCCTGCAACAATCTCTTACTCATGATGGACAGTTTAAACAGTGGATAAGAGTCCATGCAGCAGAACTAGAGATATTGTGTTTTTTTTATTCTACAACATTCGTCTTTCTTGTCAGGATCTGGCACCTTGCCTTACAGACAATGCAACTCAACTCACCGCCAGCAATTCAGTTGGAGATTCGGGTGTTGCAGTAGCAGCTAATGTAGCCTTGGGCCTCGGGCAGAGTGAAGAGCAGGCAATAGAGGTTCTGTAAATTCACTTCTTTCTTACTCTTCTAGATGTTTACATTTTCAGACTTATAGCCACAGGTTAGGTCAGTTATGAATCTACTTTGGCATAAAAGGAGCTAAAGCATGCAGATTCTCCTGTATGGTCCTTTAACTAGGTTGGACGCAGGGTCTATTGTGGTATTTGCATCAGAGCATAAAGCATGATCTCTGCAGGAATTTGAGGCTGGCTCCTTGTGTGATGAACACATTGTTAACACAATATTAGCGGCTGATGGGTCATTATGAGGGGAAATGAATGGATTGTATTACCAGATGGGACAAAAAAATGAAGCCCATTCAGGTTCCACTGCAAGTAAATTAGAAAATAGATAGGGTTTCCAAGACCGGATTCAATTAAATAACGTCAATCATCGAGACCATTCTCATGAAAACAATATTTAATCCTGCCCCTTTAGCCAGTAAATTACAGTCATTACACCACAATCTGTTCACTCGCTGTGTATTTACAGTTAGTGTAGCAGGGCCGGGACATTGTCCACTAGAGGATTTATTTGCTCTCCATGTTTGTTGACTGTGGCTCATCAAGAATAGGGTGATGGGCGTCCGTTGCTCCGAGCTGGCCTTTAATTAAATTGTTCCCTCAGGCATGATGGAAGAGGGAATCTAGTTTCAGGGGTGACTGGGCCACGAGTACAGAGAGAGAGACCCAGCACTTTGTGAGGGACCCACTTTGTTGTGTGCCCCCGCTGGAGGTGAAACAAGCACTCAGAGTCTGACTTCGCCAAATGGAAAAGCAGCTCAGTGGCAATGCATCATCGTTCCCCCATCACTTATGCAACCAAGCAATCTTCAGGCACATGAACACAGTTGATATGTTCCTCTATGTGAGTGCTACCCAACCGAGTAGGGAAAAAAGATATAGCTCAATATATTGCTCATCCTTATATATCTTTATATAATCTCTATAGAGATAGATAATCTCTACGTCTATTATTACTTAAGGGTAATCCTGTTTTGATGCTAAGTAGCTAAGTTATTCACGCACCAGTGAATGTTTTTTTTCCTGAAAAAATGTCAGCATTACAGGTAAGTTTCGTTTTTTTCCTGAGAAATTTTGGATACTTTATTTCTTCAAGCCAATTAAATCATTTCCAAACGATGATCATCTTTGTCAGGGAGGAAAACAGGCGTTCCACTGGGTGTTGTTCATGGTCCACTCCTCTTTGTAAACATATGTATACTGTAAATGATTTACAAAAACAGTGGCTCCTACATTTCAATAATGCAAATGTCTTTCATTAGACACCGCGTGTAACCTTGAAAGGCAACACCGCACCCCCAGTTTGTAACCAAGCAGCAACCTCTGATGTGAAGTGCCTGCAACACTGCAGTTTTAAAACAGCTGCTTGAGCCAGCCTCCATAAGCCCTCATGTTAAAATGTCCTGTTTACAGCTTGGTACAAAAAACAGTGTTGGTCTCTCTTAACTCAACTGTTCAAATTATATTAAAGTTATGCATAATTAACAGCATGGCTTTAGTTAACAGGTAGGTGGCGTTACAGATGGCTTGTTTGAGAACCCAGGCGTCATTTGGCCCTCTTCGGGTCCACCGATGGTTCACGTCTTTGCCAGTTTTTAGATTAGCTGGGAGGCGGAAGAAGCAGCACAGATTTCGAGCTTCAAAGTGGCTCTTTAGAAACCTCCAGGTAACGCCACGCATTATGGTGTCCATTCTTTATACTGTAAATGTTTGTAACACTTTATTTAGTGGACACAACACCATAAAAGTCTGAATGACAAGGCTCCTCACATGCTCAGTGCCAGACTGTTGACCGAACTCAAGTAGAAACTGTTTTCTGCTCAAATGCATGTTTTCCTAGATTCTCTATATTCACAGGTGCAGGTCTTTTGAGCTGCTTATTGATGTATTTATTACTTATTTCAACAATAGTGCACAACAATTTCTAACCCAATTCGACTAAAGAACTGCATTACTCCTCCTCTGTGCCACATCAAATCTAGACGTAATGCAAGCCTTTCCAAAACGTTGCTGTGCTTGCTGCCATTAACGTGTCCATCCTCCATTCCAGTTAATGGAAATTCACATTTGGTGTACCTAAGTGCCTCTCTCCAAGTGCTGCTCTAATGTCCAATTCTCAGCCCCCTCCATTTGAATCTTTATTGAAAGTCTTGCTGAAATCTAAAGAAAATTCCCTCGTGATCGTCAGTGGCTGGGAGGCGGATTACAGTTTGTGTCCAAGGTAATTTCACCACCAGCGAGTGACTCTCTCCCCTAATTTCCCTGTGAACAGAACAACCTGGTCTCCGTGGCTTCCAAGCCAAGAGATTGGAGGCCAGACTCCATTTAATGGAGCCGTCCCATCTCCTCTCCGCTTCTATTCCCTTGTTCTAACTAACTGAGGTACAGGCCAGGAGTCTGCCTCCCTCTTTGGCTGAAAAACAATTTGGCTGAATGAATAATGGCTAATTAACGTTCTGAATATGACTGTTTATCTGACTTTATGATCTGACTGTGTGCCAGTTTGTCTTCCTGCCTGTGTGTCGTCAGTAAGTCTATCTGAAGGCAGACCAGGCCACTACTGACGTTAGCAAAAAAAAAAAAAAAAAATACCAGATGCTCTGGCTGCATGCTCCATGCTCCGGTGCTGGCAGCATGCCACTGCTCCTGCTTCACTAGGCTAATGTAAATGCACTGTCTCATCATCCGGGCCTGGAGGGAGGCACACTCGTCTGCCCTGACATGCTCACTCTCGCTGGGGGAGCAAGTGGGCCAGATGCTGGGGAAAGCTTCCTCGGTGATGAGGGAGCTATTGGAGGTCAGGAGTGAAGGACTGCGAGACAGAAGTCTGAAATCATTTGTAACGCTGTCTGAGAGTGCAAAAAGTCAAGGTACTGCAGCTTTTTTTTTTTTTTTAAACCGTAATTAAGTGCAAGACTAATTTCTTCATTTTAATGCCAGCTTTGTCTGGATAAAGTCTTCGACCTCTGATGCTTTTAGCACCTGTTTTTATTTCTTAGCAGTAACCAGTTACAGGGAGAAGCAATTTCTGGTTTGGACAATAATATGTCCATAAAAAACGTAGTGATATGTAGCAGTGCAAATATCTTTAGTTTTATTTGTACAAGTTTTTAGATATCTGCCTCTGTGATTTCTTCTTCCATCCCATTACAATAGAAGAGAATAGACGTTAGCTGTGATTAAAGTCTTTCATTAACTTTAATGGATTTGAACTAAGAACTATTATGCACCGTAAAACTACATCTTACAGTAAATCCTTGAAGCACTAATAACAGAATAAATCTGGACACATACAGTACAAGTAACCCAACGGACATAAAAAGGTACGGATAGAATACATAAATATAAAATATGTTAAAAAGGATAACAAAAAAAAGAAGAAAAGAAATTCAATTAATAGTTAGAGGCTGCCCTTGTTCAAGTGAACTTGCCCCCTCATGGCCAGTAATTATGACGAGGGTAAAGGATTATTAAACACCCGACACACCATGGGACAGTGTTGTATTTTTCTCATTTCCAGCTGCGAGTACACACTGGTTTCATTTCGTGAGCAGTTGTTCATAAGCCTTAGACAAGTGGTTATTACAGTAACCATGGTAACAAAGGTCCCCTAACCTTAACAGAGAGGAAATCTCTTAATCCAATCCACCATGTTTCCCTAAACCTCACCCACATCCGCATCACATCATAAAACTGATTTATTTTTCTACACCAGTTTCAGATCGTAAAGGTCAGTTACAAATGTTATTTTATTGCTTAATTTAGAGGATCTGATATTTGTCCTTGGAATCAGTCGTTAATTTGAACCATTCGGGATAAACAGGTTTACTAGAGAGGTATCCTTGAAGCGCCAATAAAGCCTGCCAATGTAAGACCAAGTCTTTGTCTGGATATATTTGGTGTTTGGAGAGATCTGTCTTTCAATAACAGAGGAGATTCTGGCAGTTTATGCGACCACTTACACGACATTAAATGAAGGATTGCTCATTTTTACACTTCAACTGTAATGATCATCCATGAGTCTCATTTAGTACAATAACACAAAATTTAATTTGAGCCTTGATTACCCTTAATAGACCTTCTTCACAGCAGCCATTTTTACATGAATTAGTAGGGTAAACACAGGCAGTATCGAGGATACTAATTAAGCTTCTGTTTCATCAGGATGTTGCTATTCTGCATGTTGGCTCAATGGAAAGGCTCTGCTACACTACATGGAACACAACCTTAATTGCTGTCATTGGTGTTATGATGGTGAAATAGTTGGATGGATCCTTAGTGGTCGCAATAGTGGAAGAGATGGGACCACCATGAAAATAGCAGCTGGGGATTTGGCGGTCAAATGTTGGCACTAATGTTTAAAAACCTTTTCCACTAGGTGCACCACAGCCGTACTCAAACTGAGACAAGACTAACCTAGCAAAATTAGCGTGTACTAACGAAAGTATCTGAGCTGAGACCAAGCGGCTGTGAAGTGAAGGCAAGCCAATGCCAACAATGTCACAGGTGGTGTGTTTGAGCACCCAGGCTTCATTCACTCCACCTCAGGCCCATTTGTCATCAACATTTTTGGCCAGAGCCACGACACGCTGAGCTTCAAAGCAGCTCTTCAGAAACTTGTGGCTGATGTCACAGGTATGAGGTCCATTCTTTAGGCCGCATTCAGGCAGAGTCCGCTGCTATTTCCATTCATTTGAGTGGCGGTTGTCTGTTGTATGCCAGAAGACGCTGTATGCAAAATTAACCCAGATCCAACTTTTGGAAAAAACACAGCCTGAAGTCACACTGCGGCTGCCAATCAGTCACTCTGATTGGGCAAACTCCTCCACAGTCAGCCTGAAATGTGTCTGAAACTCAGGTGGATTCATGGACCAAACTCTGGTACCCTAACTGCTGTGTTCCGGCTTTCGTTTATTTCATGTACCCAGCTTCCAAATCTGTGTCTGGCTTCCAATTTACGCTCCAAAATAGAAGTTTAATTTGATTTGTGTCTGATATTTTGAGAGACAGAAACAGAGAGAGAGGGGGAGAGTGAGTGAGCGCTGGCCTCGATAAAGCTGGTCTATGGCTGAGTCACAGCTAGACAGTCACACAAAAGGAAGTTCCAGTGAAAACTGTTACACAAAACTTTGTCCTGGAGGATAAAACCAAGACTGTCTGCACAGCTACATATTGTTAGGGGTAAGTGAGAAATAAATCTGTAATTAAAATGCAATGATGAGCTCCTTACTTGTCAAACAAATTCACCGCGAATCGAGATGAAAGCTTTTTGTTTTAATGAGTTGTCATATTTTGTTGTTCAGTCTTTGTTTCCAGGGTTGTGCTGTGCAGGATCACAGTTCAGATGAACCACAGGCTTTTTCATGAATTTTCAGATGCCTGCACAGAGCAGCAAGACATAAACAAACCGTGAATCCTTTCATCAAGTTTTTTTTTAGTAGAAATAATCCTGCACAACATGTGATTTGTTTGGACCGATCTAATTTTCAGGAGGCTTTTGAAGGTTCCTCTGTCTGTGAATAGCGCGAGAATCCCCAGAGAGAGCAGTGCTGCCTCAAATTGTCCAGCATACACGCTGGGTTTCTAAGGCAGGAATGATAACTGCTCATATAATGTTTGGTTAGGAGGAGAACAAGAGCTGCGTGACGCTGTACTGCACTTCTCCTTATGGCTAAAAAGCTGCTGTAGTTGTTAGTGTATTTCAAGCATTAATCAAACTGTCGATGGATTTCAAATTTTCACAGAGTTGCCGAGCAGACTCAGTGAAATCTTTCATGTCTTCAGCTGCTTGGCATGGCTGCAAATGCACTGTGAACATCTCCGCTCACTGCCTGTAAAATTATAAAGTATCACTAAGATGATTTGAGGCAGTTCTTTTTAGACAGACTGAGACTGGATGTAGTTTAATGGTTAGCAAAGCTGCTCTGTGAATTTGGAGCATTGCCAGGGGATAAACTCTACTGCATGAGAAATGGTCTTCACTGTCTTAAAAATGTCTGCTGACGTGCTCAAGATGAGAGCCAGTGATGACTGGGCAGTGCTGAAAAAAGAATTGAGATTATTCACTTAAAAATATTTTTGTAATATCACTGGACACCTGTATGTATTTGATTATATTACTTCTGATCAAAAACTAGCGAGCTGACAACTTTTCCACCAGACAAATATTTAGCAAATGCTACAACACAAGACATAGCAGCCAGCTAATATTACTTACTAGTCCAACAGCAAGAAGCCCAGCTTGGCGTCTTGGCGTCTATTTTTACGAAGGTCTCACCAACGACCAAAAGTCAGTCCCATATTTATTCTTGTCTGAACTTCTTGCTCACTCTCTCTCTAGCAGCAGCTACACTTGGCAGCAATTTACTTCACTGTCCATCAGGCAGCTCTGTAAATCACAGAGAGTTGAGGCGGAATAGCCAGAGGACATCCGATAGGAAACCAGAAAACATTTTCTCCATAAAATATGACCCATTTTCACCAAAAATCAGTGAAATAGTAGGTGGTGTGTGACTTAGTGCCAATCCAGGTTTGAAGCTGTGCTCATTTGCGCTCAAATCAACCGATACAGAAAAGTACAATGAAACGGAGTCAGCTGACATAAACACACCTGACACTGGAGCAATATGGCAGCGTGCACTGTGAACAATAAACAAACAGTTTTCATTTAATTTTTACCTTTTACCAGTTTGTAGCGGAGTCTTTGCGAGCATGCAGTACTAGCCTCCTCCTCTCTTTTTAAAGCGTCCTCAGTAGATGCTTTTACACTTTAGAGACTTGCCATATAAACATTAGTTTGCTGTGGGCTTCCACGTTTTCCCGAAGCAGTTGCACTGAGACGCATTTAGATTGGAAATCGGGAAAACCTACTCAGAACTATTGACTCGCATTAGTGGCCCATCATAACAGGTGCGACAAAGCTCGCAGAGTGTGATGGAAGTGACAATCAAGTACAATCTGTGCATGGCCACACAGACCTGAATGGAGGCTGAATAACATCTAATTATAGAACACCTGCTCAGGAGTGCAGTGCCTGGCCTAATGGATGGTTCCAAGTGATGAACCCAACCCCTTAACTCTGTGGGGTGTTATAGTCTATTCTGGATAACTGTATGGGTCCACTCAGCTGTTTCCATGAGCAGGTGACAACTGTAGGCTACCAACCATAAACCAAACAAAGTTGGACATGAGTTGGTGAAGAAAGTAGCCACCATTTAGCAGCTACAGGGGTTGGTTGACTTCCATACTTACTTGCTATTTTGAGTACATAAATGTGTTGACACGCACCCGAATGGTGCACTCACAACGGTCAAAAAGTGTGGAGTGCTGGACACTTTGGTTACCAGCGTACTGGAAGGGGATTGGACCACCAGCATTGTGGAAATTGCGGCCGATGTACTGTAGATGAAGCAGTTGCAGTCAATATTGCAATATATAGATTGTAACTTTATGGGAAACACTGTAGCTTGGGTTGGACCGTTATGACCAAGCACACGACACTGAATTTGAATATTTTCTCATCTGTTTACCATTCATTAACATTGCGTAGGCACTAATGAAAATGATGATTACCTTGCAATGTCAGCACCAAACCCTCCAATGCATCCAAACATAATAATCCAAACTGCTTTCAACTACTTCACGGGAGAAAATTCACCCTCTCTGCGCGTAACACATGAAAAATTTAGTTTGTGGGTGTACCGGGAAGCTCCCAGAGGAGTATCTGTGTGTGTAACTGTGAATGTAAAGCAGTATTTATTTCCAGGAAATGCTTCCAGTTGCTAAGCACTCCCCTTGATACTCATGCACCTTGAAAGCAGCTGACACCTCCCAGCAGTGCATTTGACAGAGCAGGCAATCACTTCTGTCTGCTGTCAAAAAAAAAAAAAAAGAAAAGGATGTCATCTGCATAAAACTGAAAATGCGCTGAACATGAATAAAGAAAAAAAACCTGTGGCTAATGTATGTATGGAGGAATATAAATAGGCATGAGAGGGGATGATTGATTGTGATGAGCGACGGGAGGCCTTCCAGAGATAAGACCTTTCATAGAAATTCAATTACTTTTGGGCACACAGGAAATGTAGGATGTTATAAACTTTGATTACATCGAGGTTTATGAAAAGATGGGAGGAGGTAGCTGTAAATAGAAACATTAACTGAGACATAATTCGGCTTGTGGTTATTCAATCTTAGCTCAAGTTTCTTTCTGCTATTAAAGTGCCCGAATTATTGTAGAACATTTCCAGGCAGTACAAAAAGAACATACCGTATCTATATGTCAGTACAGAGATATTTTTGTCTGCGCTACGGCTCCAATTAGTCACAGATGAATGTTTTCTGCTGCCTCGAATAATCTCAAAATTGTTGGCATTTAGCAGCGGCGCCATCACTTTATCCCCCGACCGCTCTTGATTCCTGACAGGCTCGATATGCTCAGAGAAAAGTGAAGATGGGAGGATGAGCGACTGCTGGAAGAGTGGGG
Organism: Nibea coibor; assembly: GCA_023373845.1. Classification (NCBI taxonomy): domain Eukaryota; kingdom Metazoa; phylum Chordata; class Actinopteri; family Sciaenidae; genus Nibea; species Nibea coibor. The sequence continues at coordinate 6,776,614 of CM041725.1, forward strand.
GTGTAATCAATATAAACATGAGGCAATTAGTGTAGCACTCATATTTCTTTAGGGAGGTGGGTGTAAAAATGTGGCGATCAAAGTGATGTCTGCTCCATGCAAGTCATTAATGAGGCGCCAGAGCGACTACAGAGATATATTGTTAAAAAGTCTTTAACAAACCTGCACGGAATTAATTAAAGCACAATGCACTCCTCCGCCTTTCACACACTTTCAACAGTTATAGATCACTTAAGAAGTTAGCAGACAGGGGAGGAAAATAAATAAACTTCTGCTACAAACTGAGAGCGGGAACAATTCCTGGAGTGGTCAGCCACTTTGAAACACACCAATTAACTAGATTTGGCAGTACAGATAAGTGCAGCACCAAACGGACGTGACAGAGTCCAGAAAGCATGATGTCAGCCCTCGGTTTTGTCCACAGCCCTCGTGAAACATGCAAATGAGTGAAAACAGGGACGCAAACATTCAAACGCGCAAATAAACAAACGCAAACACACTGTTTGGGCCTTGTACACAGCTGGAAAGCATCGCTCGAGGGAAGGTGATATGTTGTGTTTGGACTTGACGAATCCCACACACACCTGACTAATTGGCTGCAGCTGTCAACAAATAAGAAGCGGTCATTAGTGCAAGAGATTAGTGAGACATGTAGGAGACGTGTGAGAGTTTTCAGTTAAGAGACGAGATGTCTTGGACTCGATGGGGAAAAAAGCCGTCAGGGATAATTAGTTTCAATAATTTATCAAAAACAACATTGAGATTCAGGGTGTTGAATTTTCTATCCTTAGGTTACACAATGCCACGTGTGGGCCTTGAGTCCTCAGCAGTATTAGTTGTTTGGCTTTGGTTGAGAACAGGTGCCAGTCTATTTCAACACTGTGGTGGCCAGGGTCAGAGAGGCCTATTGCTGCCTTCCTAGACATAATAGATAGCTTGTCATTGACGGTCCAATCTGCATAAACAGACATCTGTGTCTCCAGACTAGAATGTGCTGACAATAACACCTGCTTGGGTAAAGACATTCTGTCTGGGCGTGTAGTATTTGTGGTGTTATCTTGATGTTTATCCACCAGGACGGCAGAATGTGAGACCGACTCAGACACTCCTGATGTATTTTGAGAGTGTCTCTAATTCTCCTTGGCCAAGCGTCAATAAATAATACAGCGTAAGACATCAGAGGCTCCTGAACACTTTCTGAACTCCTGACCTCACCACTGACCTTTGGCTTCAGCAATTTCTCCACAACACATGGTACAAAAGTCACGTGATGCAAATAATCCGTGCAGATATTACTGAGCTACCTGTGAGCTACAAAATGATCTCTACAGAAAACAGCGCAGTGAGGCGGCAAACCGCAGTACGACTACTGCCGACTACAAGCCCGGGACGTGAACAGCGCGTGAAGCCGCGACAAATGGAGCAAACTTACACACGCTAACGTGGAAGTTGACACAAAAAAAGTTTGTTTTGTTTTTGTTCCTTTGACCATTAAACAGCCTCCAAATAATTAAAACTGTGTTTGTGTTTTCATGTTAATTAGGTATATAATTACCACTTTTCATCCAACGCAACTTTAAATGAACACTCAACATTCTGGAAAATCGGCTTATTCACTTTCTTGTTCTTAATTAGTTGCCGTGACAATTATTAGCTATCGCTCCAAACTTAAGTTATGTTAATAAGACGTCTTTAAAGGTGTTGACGAGCATATTTTTTTACTTTGTTGGCAAAAAAGTAAATAAGTGGAAGTCATTTCTCAAAATGAATTATTTCTGTATATGTGAGGCGTGTGGGCGATCAGTGCATGTAAACGCTCACAACAGGAAACGTGTTATGCGCGTGAGTCCGTTATCTATGCAGCACACATTTGCTGTGTCTCAAAATCCATACAACGTAGCAATAGCAGCATGCACAACATACTAATTGTCACAATAAACTACTTTTATAGATAGTATACAAGAAAATAATGGACTTTATTATCTTGTACTAACAGGAAATCGTGCGTGTACCAATGGACGTCGATAAAACTGCAACTCCAAGATGTTTTTCTTGATTTTTCAAGATCTGTCTCACTAAAACTGTTTATTTTCATATTCTGCAGTTGTGAGCAGCTCCATGGCTTCCCTTTCTGTTGCACTGTTGGTTAATAAAATATTGTATAAATAAAACCCAAAAAGTCAAGAATATTTAGTGTCCTTAATTGTTTAGGAGTATATATAATGATGTAACTTTTCCGGTGTGATCATGTTAGCGTTCGTACTAAAAAACAGCTCAGAATTAGAATTATAAAACATACAAGATATGTCAGAATCCGAAAAATAACAGAGATGTGCTTCAAGCAGCATAAAGCGAGCCTTCGTCTTTGTTTTTGCTTCTCTTTCTCTCGTCCCTTATATTTTATAATTACCACCGTAAGTGTCCCTGAGCTACAATAATGCTACATATTGTAGCACCATCTGGCCCCGGAGTGCACATCCTCCTGCAAATATGTTCCAGAGGTCAAACGCTGTGCAAGAACAAATCAGCAAACAGCGAATTGAAAATATTCCAGTTGTCTCGTTGACCTTGCTCAGTTAAGCTGCGCACATAACAGAAAACGGTGACGCGTGCCAATTTCCAACGAGACAACAAAAAAGGCAGGAAAATCAAGTCAAATAAAAACAAGATAAATAATGTGATGTAATTGAGGTCTATCACAGTCAAGGCAACTGAAGTGAAAATGGAGGAATGTTTTTTTCTGCCTTTAAGGTAGACTTGAAAAGTTTTTTCTTTTCCATTCACCCGACGGCTCATTAGTTTCTCTTTTGTTGTGGTCTTGTGCAAATTATATCATGCTCGTTACTCTCATCCTTCACTGTATGGCTCCATTCAGCACTTCTGAGAAATGAACGGGCTTCGGAGCCACGCTTGTAGCATTTTTAATTATTATGAAGAGCCCGCTGACTTGAGCTCAGTACGAGGATGCTCGACACCTCAATTTATAACCTTATAAGATATTCAGAGACTGAGCTGAATGAAGCAGATCGAAACATGTTCGTGTCTGGACTGACTTCAACTGTCAATTTGTTAATAACACCATCCAAGCTTTGAACTACAGGACAGTTATAGATTAACATGTTTCTAAATGCGTGTGAAATGATACGCTTTTGAAATCACAAAATGTCCATCAAGGCTCAGCCAGGCCATATTTAGAGGGGAACCTCACTGATTGTGCACATAAAGGTCACTTTACTAATCATGATGAGGACTTTTCATCCTTTGAAAACTCTTTAAAAAATGTCTCCTGCAGCTCTGGAGGAGTTTTGTCAAGTCTTGCTAAGCATGTGAGCTTGGAGACTACCAACCCTGATCCCTAAATATTAAATGTATATACTGCTAAATGATTTTTCCCGATGTGATTTAAAGGAAATATAACTGCTGCATGGATAATTAGCTGATCGATCTTCTTGAGCAAGATACTGAACCCCAAAGTGCTCCAGATGCTGCACCATCGGTGTGTGAATGTGTATGAATGGTTATCTCCCAAAAACCGATGAGCAGTTGGCACTTTGCACCATCAGGGTATGAATAAAATATGTAATGTAAAAGCACCTTGAGGGGTCGGAAGACTACAAAGGTGCCGTATAAGTACAGTCCATTTAGCATAATGTTTTTTTTTCCAGTCAAATAAGGTCCAAATCTCAACATGTGACAGCAGAAGGTTCACCTGCTGCTTCTAGCATGTCGTTACAGTCGGTTCACACCTCGTACACATCTCTCGTCCGCATAGATTTCTCTCCTTAATCTAAGTGTTTAAGATTTGTCATGCTTAAATTTCCATGAGTGGATTTTAAAGAGGAAACTAATTAAATCAGTTGTCAGTGAATGTTCTGCAGATAAATTCATCAAGTTGCTGTTAAATTAATTAAGTTACATAAAAACAGCTCCTTGTTATGTTGATAAAATCATAATCCATGAGGCATTTTCTGTTGTAAATTATTACAAAAATAAATATTATTTTTAAGAGACAAGTTTAGACCACATATTTAGAGCTATGACACATCTGTTTGTTAACATGCATCACTATGGACATTTTTGGGCAAATATGTTCTCTTTATCTGGCCATTATTTTAGCTTTGTTGGTGCAAATTTATGAAAAAAAAAAAGTAAAATAACTCATTCATAAATAACCATGTGATGTCAAGTAATCAAACTGGCATTTAAAGGGTTAACATCTTCAACATGATTGAATGTAGCTTTGCTTCTGACCATTCTTTCTCTAACCTGAGTTCCCCAGATCTACAAAAGCATGCTACAAGATTGATGGAGTTCCCCTTTAATTTTCTATCCTGATTCTTTATTCATCAGTGTAGCATGAAAACCAGGAATGTGAGCATTATTATTTTAAACCCGTGTTCATTAATGCAGAAGTTACATAAAAAACCATCATGCTCACCGAAACTCCCAGAACCTTCTGAACTCAGCACATCTCTGCTGCTTCACTGATGTTTCAAATATCTCATGAGATACCAGATTTGAGATGACAGCTCAGCTCGGGCTCTATCCATATAACATGAACACACTTCGCCAGGTTTCTTACATTCAGACGCTGCACATCTGCTTCGTTTTGAAAGGATTTGAAATCATATAACAGGGTTTTAGGATTTCTTTAATCCCAAAGAGAATAGAGGACACAGAGGACAGAATCCACATTGGTAAAAAATAAGAACATTCACAATATATCTAAGTTTAACTAATATGTAGACAGCTAATGACAGAATAATACACACACTACATCTTTTTTTGTCGTTGCTTTAAACAAAATGTACATTTCAATAACCTGCAATAACCCATGCAGCATTTGGATGTTATTTTACCACGATTAAAATGTGTGTTAGCCGTGTTAGAAAAACAAAAAACTGTCATTATAACAACCTCAGTGTTATATTACATTCTATGTAACTTAACATACACCCAAAGTTATGCGTTTCACCAAGGACACTTGACCTGAAAATGAAAAGGGAAAGTGCTTTACAACACAAAAATAAACAAAAATAGACATGCACACAGGAAAAACAAGGGAGAAATAAAAATTAAATGCAATAAAAGCACTTGAGGCATTTGGGAAATGGCAACAAGTACAACAGTCAAGAGGGAGTGAATGAAATGCTACGTCGTGATCTACTGAGGTTTCAAGGTGAAGTCAGACAGACAATCAAGAGTTCTTTAAAATCTGGACAGTAATTACCTCGACTGATCACAGCAGGAAAAAGAGAAAAATTAGAGCATTTTAAACAGAATTAATGAAATTCACATCTTTGTTCCACAGACCTCGAGACCGAGACAATTTAATCAAGACTGTTTTTTTTTCTCTGTTTTAAGGGAAGTGACCTTCAAATTGCTTTTTAACTTTGAGTTACACTTTCCCCCACAGATGTCTGTCGCAGAGAAGCTGAGGACAAGATGCTGGACAGATTTTTTTTTTGTGTGTGTGCATGTTATTTGCATATATACAGCAAGGTACAAAGATGCACAAAGTAGAGGATGGATGAAATCTTTTCCAAGTCGCTGCTCAGAACATTAAATTAAAACATTTTTTAATCACCAGTTCAAGCTCTGGATGAAAACAAAAGAACCAGGATGTGAAATGAACAAAATATTGAGGCAAAAAATGGTATTAAAAGAAAAAAGGTCAACATTTTAGGAAATCTCTCTGTACAGTAAATATGGAGCTACAGTTAGCATCTGCTTCAGTTAGCTTAGGTTAGCACAAAGACTGGAAACAAGTCAAAGTGAACTGTTCCAGTAACATTTGTAACTACAAACTAAAGCCTTTCTCACCAGTACAGTATGTTGAGATTTGCTTCTTTTGTCACACAGTAATCTTATGTTGTTGTTTTTTTTTTTTACATGTAATGTATACCACTTCTCATCAGTATTACATATATGCAGTGTGTCATGGCTCGACAGAAAAAGTCCATGAGATCAAGTGGTAACCTCCCTGCCTGTGAAGTAAAATCAATGTAGAAGTTGCAGTTCCTCAAACGTCCACTTGAGGCTGGATACAGAAGTGACTCAGTCTCCATAAGTCCCCATGTTAAAATGTCCAACTTCACAACAGAAGTAAACATGTTTACAGTCTGGTACAAAATACTGTTTTGGTCTCTATAGCTAATTTCCCCGTTGTGTAACGTACTGAGGGTGAATTTGAGCAGATGAGGCGGCAGAGGCAGGACTGCCAACATGGTGATTACGACGTCCATGATTAATACTGTCTATGATTCAGACATGTCTGTGAAAAACAGGAGGACCAGGAGTACAACTTAAGAGCTGTAAAAATGACTTCAGAAACAAAAAATAGGTACCTGTGGTGCCGCATTTTTCTGCACCCACAAAGCACTGTTCATATTTAATGATTTCTAAAAGCAGCTGCTGTAGTGGAACGTGCCCAGTTCTTCAGATCGACAGATGAAAGACATTCAGGATGAAAGATGACTTACTGAGGATAATGATATGATAAGCAGAACTTCAGCTCCGTATGTGAAACTCTTTCCTGCCCAGGAACAGCAACTTCCTGGAGTCTCAGCTGGTTGCCTGGCAACAGCTCAAAGCCAATGAGTCACATTTCTTTTCTTTTTTTTTTTTTGTCTTTACACTTCACTTTTTGTACACATTAAACAGAGGATATGTTAATTAGTGCGCATTAAAGGTGCACGGAGGTGGTTTTCGTTACCCTTGCACAGAGGCGGGCTAGCTGTTTCCCTTCTGTTTCCAGTCTTTGTGCTAAGCTAACTGCTGGCTGTATAGCCTCACACTTACAGACAGATATGCGAGTGGTATCATCTAATATTTCATCTATCAATTGGCAAATAAAAATAAAAATGTATTCCTTAGAATTAAAAATATCAAATATTGTCTCTCCCATGCTGCTCGCACTTTTATTCATGGTGTTAATAATGTGTCTACAGATCTCTGCCTGTGAGCCATAGATGATTCACCAGAGCCTATAAAAGGGGCATATTCTTCATAATGTATTGTACAAAACGTCCATGGGTATTCTTCCAGTGTTTTCAGGCTGAGAACAATAGAGTTTTTGTTGGTCAGAAACTGAACGCACAGCCTGAAGCAGCAGAAACACACGACCTGCAGCAGTAAAATAAAACAAAAATGCTGCACACAAAGCACTGCACCACCAACAACAACAAAATAACAATATTTTTAAAAAAGGAGGATGGGGGATGAACAGGAGGAACACAGCACTCCTCTTCTGATTGGGAGTAAACACATGTGTTCAAATAATGCGCCATAACGCATCGAAAACATGTCCCCCGGCAAAAACATCACATCTTATCTTGATGCGAGGTGCTTTGCATTTTATGGCGGATGTACCGTACAGCAGAGGTAAAACTGATTGGTGGAGAGCTGCCAGTTGACTGCGCAATCACAGGCGGAGTGGCAAATGTATAAAAGATGTACTTTAGTCATGTAACATGCATGACATACTGTATGGTTTCACGCCTCAGTATCAAGGGCTACTTTCCCGCAGGAACAGGGGGAAAAAAAAGTATAATTTTGAACTCTTCCTGGGGCCCAGATTTTATCTTCAGGCTTTCTGAGGAGAAAAAAAAACTATACTATGAGACGTTTCTGCTTTACATATATCGTGTGGTGGACACTTTGATCTGCAGCTGCTCACAGTGCTGAGATGCAGCGTACCTCTCCAGCACGTCGTCCCAGAGGAAATCGGAGCCATGACCCTGCCTGTGTTGCGGCCGCCGCCTAGCCGCTGAGCTGCACCGGGGAGGAATTTAAAATAGGGCATTTTTACATTTTGATGATGCTCTTGTCAGCTATGTTGACTTAAAATGAGTTCTGAGTTGTAGGACAGTCTTCTTAAGTACTGCTGAGGTTGCCTTGCTCTGTCTAGAAAACAAGAGAGATCAGACTCGATGAGCCAGAAATGTGCCCAAACACAAAGCTGACACACAGAGAAGTTTTGGTTGTTTACAGGTCAAAACAGACGTGTGCGTTAACACCCTGAAAACTGGAAGAAATCTGAAAGCATTCATCCGCATATTTGCTTTTTCTGGAGCTTTTATGTTACATGTTACACAATCTTCCCTCCATGGCACGTTTAGGACTTCAACGTGTGGCAAAACAATCATAACTAAATTCATTTGAAAAGGTAATCATCTCCTTTTCAACCAAAAGAGGAACCAAACAACTCGAAAATGAAAAACGGTGCTGCACATTTCTGTTTAAATAGATTAGATTAAAATTGGACTGATGATAGATCAACACATGATGTGTTTGTTTGAGATGCAATTTTTACGCTCAGTTTTGTTATGCTGTTTTTTTTTGTTTTTTTATAGTTTGGAGCGAGGAAATGGTGATTTGTTTGCTTCCTGTGTGAATGAGTGTTGGAGCCGCCTGAGGCTGTTTGACCAATCAAGCACATGTTTGTGTGGTGGAAAAAGGGCGAGTCATTTCAGACAGGAGGGGAGAGAAGAGTGACTGAAGTACAGATGAATGTTTATTAGCAGATGATGTGTGATGATTAGGTCCTGACAAAGTCTTTGACTCTACAGGGAGATTTTTGTGATAGAGGGGCAACGGCACCGAATAGCAGCAAGACAGATCGCCCCAATAGAGCGCAGGCCTGGGCGGCGGCGGCTGATGACTCTGCTAAAGCTGATGGAGAATGAAATGATGAAGCTGATGAATCTGCAAAAACTGGGCAGAGATGGGGAGGTGGGTGGACGGGTGCGCGTTACGTAAGCGTGAACTAACAATCATGGTGTGCTGCTTTGCTATTGGACAGATATGACCAAGACAGCAAGGAAATTACTGTGCTTGAGAGGAGTGAAGGATGGAAAGAGATATGTCACTTAAACACAGAGCTGCAGAGAGCCACCACCTGCAGATAATTTGGACCCAAACCTAAAAAATGTACTCTAGTCAAGTCACAAAGTGCCATCCTTTGGGTAAAACTGCTGAACCTTTTATTTCTGAATTTATTTATTGGCCTAAAATAAAGTCTAAAAGTTGTTGTAATTGGCTGACAAAATCCTCACCACACTATACTGTGCAAACCGTTCTATGGACTTCAGAGTAGCTACATCAACATTAACGTGTCTTTTGACCTGTAAATCACCAAATCAGTGCCCGTAAAGCAGTGTGATAGTAAACAGCACTCTGCAGTAAGAGTGAGACTGTGAAGCTCAGCTGCAGAAACACTCGTCAGGGACCTTGTGAATAAATCGCCTAAATTAGAAGTCTTTGAATCCTTCCAGTCCTCCCCTCTGGGCCACGGCTTTGACCGGGACACTAATCACAGCCTCGGGGGGTGGACGGGTGGAGTCATGGTCACAGCAAGAGTGTCTCAGCCCTCCACAGCTACACAGCCAACCTCCACACCTCAGCACTTCACTGATGATTTTTCACTGTCCTGTAACATTCAAATGCAATGGACCGAACCAGGAGACACGCACGCTGCGTTCAAAGACAAATGGGAAGATGTGTTCATGTACACAAAGAGGCACAAAGCTGGATGTAAATATGAGCGAAAGAACTTTCCTCTCTCTCTATATATACACACACACACACACACAATGGACTGCCAAGAATATCGCAGGCACAAAATGATAGAATACAATTAACTTCAAATGGTTTCACGGCACACATAAATCTCTCCCCATGCAGGGTCACAAATGATTTAACTCCTTCCATAAGGATGGAGTTTCTAATTGCACATTGCTCTCTGCGCTGTGATGCTCACATTGTCAATGGCACACGTTTAAAAGGGCGTCGGGATCCTATCTCTGCAGAATAAATTATCAACCCATCCGGACATCGAGCCAACACCAAAACATGTCGCTTCAGTCAATTTCACAGCATTAGAAAAGTAAAAAAACAAAAACAAGCTGACATCTTTAAGTTGTGTGACACAACCAAGGATGATAATAAAAAAAGCTGAGTCCCAACTACACATCTGGTTTACCTTCCAGTTTGACTAAAATCTGTTTTTTTATTCACCTGTTTTCTTTTTCAAAAAGACCTTGTTTGTCGAAGCTTCCTTAGACGGAGCAGAGTAAATTGAAACCTGCCTTCAGTACTCCCTCAGTCTGAAATGAAGGCCTGACTGACGCTTGTTATAGATTAATTACAGCCTGACAGAAGAAGACAGACATCCAGTGGAAACAGAGTAGGCGAACTCAGACGTCCATGACAGCGTGACTTGTCTCTCTGCAGGAGCGGAGCTATTCTTCAACTACAGTCCGATAAAAAAAAAAAGAGAGAGAAAAAAAAAGAAAATTAAATAAAGCCTCGGCAATGTGCGACGCCTGCAGAGGTCACTACAAGTGGACGGGCGCTTGTTTTTCTACTTTGTGTTGTTTTTTTTTCTCCTTTTTATTAAAAGTTAGTCTTCGAGACATCCTTTGCTAAACTCACAGAGCAGCGAGTGGATCGAACAGTCAGTGATGAGTGGCGAGTGCTTTCTCAAATGAAAGTGAAAAAGACTTCATGCTCAAGAAGCAGGAGATGTTTCTGCTGTCCGGGTTGGTCAAACCTCGAGTGAAAGTTTGTCTGATTGAGTGGCCACTGTCAAAAAGAAACAAAAAAAGAAGTACTTCCTGGATATTAGCCATCCAGGCTGTGACAAGCAACCCTCAACCAACCTTTTTTTTTAAATAGATATGAAGTGTAAGTGTGCCAAAATGGATGTTCGCACATGTTAGGGAACACGCATTCTGTCAGTGTCGTGATTCAGCTGGTGCCCAGGTGACGATGACGACGACGATGGTGGTGGTGTGATGTTTCCGTGTTGGTTCAGCCAGGGTCATGATAGCTGCCAGGTTGGGTTGAAGAACTTAATGGCATGAGTTTTAGCCCACTTGGAGAACACAGACTTCTCCGTGATGAAGCGGTGCCCGCCGTAGGGGGCGCTCTCGTGGAGCAGGTACTCCGCACACTCGTCCCGGCTGCCCACCTCATAGTAGTGGTAGGGAACCTTTCTGTACCCTTCCGTCCTAAAGGGGAGAGGAAAGAACAAAAATAGATGAATTCCCATGTGTGTTCCCCAAGCTGTTTTATCTTTGACCATGTACCTTTTTAAAGTTTCCTGCAGTGTTTTACTGTTCTGTGCTAAACATCAGTATGCAATTCCCTCACTTCAGTATGTCCTGTCTAGTCTATAAAGTCATACAGTAGTACTGTATATTTATGTTCTTGGGTTGGTTACTTGGTTTTGACAGTGCACGAGTTGTTGTCTATCAGTTGCAGCGTGCAAATCAGCCCAGCAAGGTTAGTCAAGTTCAAGTAGCGTCACACATGTAAGGACCAGAGCTGCAGGATGGTCCTATGACAGGGAGTTAGTAATGCTGTAGGAGTGGGTATCACTGTGGATGTGTCCGTGCAGGGTTTAAGCATGTGGTCAAAGAGCTTAAGCTCTGCTACAATGTGCCTTCACATGTTAGTCAGTCCGATGTTCTGTTGTGGGTAAACCAGCACAAGTTGTTCAGGAATCTGTTGTTTCTGAGCTTTTGGTGTATCTGGATAACTGGGCCAAGATTTCTTCTGTAGCGACTTCATACGCAAGAAAGACTTTCTGCTTATCCCTAGGAACAGAAACAGCCTCATAAAAAGCTAAATCGTCAGTCGTTGACCCCAAAACCGAGGTACCAAGTGCCAAACCGTGAATTTTGTGTATCATTACACCCCTACTGCTTCATAATGGAGGCCTGAAATAAAGAGCGCCTGGGCTAACATCTGAGAATTATCACACACATCCAGTGGAAACAGAGGCATTATTTACTTAATGAGTGAGGTGACCGTTTAAACATGATAACGAGATGAGAGGCAGCGGGATCTTTTCACCTCAGCGAATGATTGATTGCATTTAATGTGCAGTTACATCATCGTGTTATTGACTTTTAGCTGAATCAAATCAATCCAGCTGTGATTAAAAACAAAATCAGCTTCGATCACTTTTTGTTTTACACGTATGAAGAACGTGATCTCACCTCATCTCAACAATAGAATATTATTGTTTTGAGCAGATATGAGTTATATAACAGCATTATTATTTGACTACATTTGTTGTGTTGTACAACGCAGACAGCATGATGCAAAAATTGGTTCAACGACTGAAATCTATTTTTTTGTGTGTATGAACACAAATAATACAAGAGGCATAAAAGTATATTGTTTTAATATAGTTTTGCTTATGAGACAAAATTTAGAGCGGATGCATTTTTGTGACAGTCTGACTCAAATTTCAGTCAGCAAGTTAAAAGCGGCCTTGGTTTTTATTGGCTCAGCTTTCCGGGCTATTATCTGAAATAATAAGCAAAGTAAATTATTAAACTATTAAAGTGAAGATCCTCCAGGACGGCATTCAGCAGTTTGAACTGATGCTGCCCCGGGCGAAATTCTGCACTCAGCAGGTTTCTCTCATTTGAAAACAGGAGTTTCTGTTTAGAGGCCAAATATTCAATAAACACTTTAACTGTGTTTATTTGGAAGACATCAAGATTCATTCCTGCTCTGAGCCAAAGTCAATCTGGAGACATCCCAAAAATAAACAGAGTAATGTACAGCAGGAAAGTGAAGATATTCTGACCTGAATTTCATGGTGAGTCACTCTGTTTACAGTCTTCATCGTCAAACCATTAAAAAAAAAAGTGCAAGGAATCAATAAAAGCCGCAGTAGAATAGATTAATTGTGCAATCTGCCGTCGCTCTAGTAACGAGTGACGGCTTTATGAGAGGATGACTTGTGCAACAATTTCTTTGGGGGAATGAACGCAGACAGAAGAGAAGCAGCCAGCCAGAGTGGCTGCCAGCCAGCTTACAGTAACACACCGCCCAATCGCTGCCTCGCCTTTGTCTCTGTCACACAGCGCTGCGCAACAGCATTAACACATAAATTGAATTTCACCTTCCGCTGCAGCACCTGTTGAAGCTCCATTATCACACAACCGCTTAGGTCAATTCTGCCCAAAAGCTTCAAACATCGCCACACGAAACATCACTTCTTCTTCTTCTTCTTGTAGTGAAGCAGCCAAGCTGCCAGCAGTACTTTGTGTGACATTAAATTGTCCATTCAGAAAGTCAGTGAAACACAATATGCTCCCGTCTCACACGGGAAGGAAGGAAATAAGTGAGAGACAGGCAGAAGGAGTACTACAGCCCCATAACTGCCTCATTGGATCAAAAAATCCTGTGTGCTGGTTGAATTATCACTCCTGTCTGCCGCGTGTCTTTGGCTGCTTAAATTCCGACTCCTGCTGTGCACAGAGAGCGCAGAGAGGATAAAAAGGCAGGGTTTTCACCGTGCATTAGGTAAAAGTGTTTGATTTGGGCGGGCTAGAGAGAGCTCGGGTTGAGGGGAGACGGAAGGCGAGCTCGTCAAGGCTGACGTGTCTTGAGACTGAGCAGCCATGCCCGGAGCAAGAGCATCTTGTTTGTCATCCCTCCTATGGCCTCACAGCGAGATAGTAATCACTCACCCAAGACTCAGAGAGAATATGACAGGCCAATATACAAATAAAACTTTAAGCAGGGGAGGAATTGGGTGCTGCAGCCCAGCCACCTGCAGACATGGAGAGTCTGCTGCCTGCTGGGTATTCGAGGCAGGAAAACATAATGGTATTCACGGCACAGAGAACCCAATATGGATTTCAGCATAGAAATTCAGCCATTAAATCCAAACTGAGGCACTGGAAATGAATTCCAACAGGGCAGTCCGCAGTTATGGGAGGCAGCAATTGGCCAGCGCTGTTGTGAATGTGAATCTAGTTTTCAAAGTTTTTGTAGGAACGTGTGCATTTTTCATCCCGGTATGGAGGAGGGTGGAGGCGGTTGATAGTTGGGGCCTTACTTGCAGTATGTGTCATTTATCATGCCGTAGATATGGATCTCTTTGCACATGTCCATGGCGAGGATGAGCGTGAACCATCCGGTACTGAGGTAGGAGCCAGACTGGATCCTGCAAACATACAAAAAGACAACTCGTTCACTGTAATATTCAAACAGAAACCATCTGTAGAGTTTCCAGGACGCTGTTTATGCGACCTTTGTACTCTTGTGTTCTCGTGTGCTTGTAATGCAGTTGATCTGAGAATTAAAATGATTCTGACAGCTGTTCTTATTGTAGGTTGCTCTGGATACAAATCTCAGCTAGGGATCAGAAGTGGAAATTCAAATGTAAATGCATTCACAGCCTTCGGGTTTATAACCATATGTCTGCCTTACTTGAAGGTTCACACGAGTCACCTCTCTCATCTTAAAGACCCGTTTACTGACGTGCACATCTGGCCTTTTCAATTGACTGAAGGCCAAATTTGACTGAGGAGCAACCAAGGAGCCGAGCACACGTCAATCTAACATATGATAAAAATAAACAAACTACATGCACAGCACTGATGGAGCAGGAACAACGATGCTACGTAGCTTTTCAAGTAGAATAGTAGCAGTAGTCCATCTCCAAACCATAGTCTGTTATAAAACATGGACGCAGTATCCGTGATGTCACCCACAGGACCTGTTGTGAAGCTCAGGATGTGGTGACTGCCAAACCTCTCACAGGGATCACGGTACCGAGTCTGATTTCAGAGCTACAAAACATGCATGTTGGTATAAATGACAAGATTAAAACTAGTCTGATGTTTACTATCAAAAATGTACCTGTCTGACACTTTTCAAACTATTTGCAGGGTTGAAATAGCTACAGAGGTCACAGTTGATGTCTACAGCTCACAGATAAAACTGATACAGCACAATTGCGTTTACAGCATGTTACATCTTTTGATGACAAATGCATGAAAAGGGTTTTTTAAAAATGGGTTTGAATATGCTGCTCTCATCTACATTTTCTGGTTTTAAAATCTGAATTCATAATTGAAAAGCTTGGTGTACATCAATAGTTAAAGAGATTGTAAAACACACACTCGCCTATATATGAAAAGGTTCAAAGGCAGAGAAAAGAAACACACTTTTATCGGGCTGTTGAACAGCTCACCACAACAAGCCAACAGCAGTACCCGTCATCCCCTGTGAATGATTCAGGAACCCCGTGGGTCAATCAATAACAACATGCATAATCCTTTCATCAGCATCAGACAAGTGCTGTACGAGTTATGACCTATCAGAGTTTGGAAATATGAGCTTTGATCATTTTCAGACACAGAACACACTGTTGAGATTCATCTACACTCGAAGTTTTTGTCAAAAACCAGACCAGTAACGTCAGAAGTGGGTCATAAAACGCAGACCTGCAGCCCCCGTGGGGCAGATGGCCGCGCACTCTCAGAGGGCCCACTGCCTTTCAGCAATGCAAAATACTACAAGGAGCCTTAGACCTTGAATAAATTAAACAGAGTGCACAGCATGATACTGATAATGAGGAGGCGGCGTCACTGCAGTATGATACAGTATCGACACAGAGATTATGAAGTCTGTTTTATTGAAACTAACTGAACATAAATACAGGAGTTAATAAAAAAGAATGACAAATGAATTTCTATTGTCACATTAGACATTATCACTGATACATTGAATACACTCTTTGATATTTTAATAAAAATGAGGGTTCATCAAAAATTATAAATATGAAAAACCACAAATATACAAGGCCATTTACCTGCTGCTTTTTAAAATACTTTTTAATGAACTCATTTATTCCTGTCTAATCATATTATCTCCTATTTTTATTGTCTCGTTAGACGTTAGTTACTAGAACAGAAGAGAATAAAAAACAAGCCTTAAAAGCAGAATAAGGGAAAAGAAAAGAAAAACACCAGAATTTACTGGCATGCATCCTAAAATAACACATTTCAAACAACAGATCTCGTTAGCCAGTGTGCATCCTGTCGTTGCGTTCAGCAGGAGTCCTGCCCATTATTGATGAATCACCTCGGACATCTGTTTCAGGATCAGCACCTTGGACAGCAGTCAATACAAACTCTGGTTCACAGTGTTCGAAATCTCTTTTCTCAAGGTTTCTGTCTTGTGATTAAACAAATAAGAAGGAATATCTAATCGTTCACCACCTGATGAATGTGCCTATCAGCTGCAACCAGTTCAAACGAAGAGCACATGAATCATTTTCAGTCATGTTCAGTGATTCACAGGAAAACAAGACCAGTGCTGTGTCTCTATTCACATACTCCGTAATTACACTTGCTATTTTGAGTACATGAGCGCCTTCATGTTGTTGATTATGACAAAATGTGCAGTGTGAATAATCCGTCACAGTCAGAAAGTTGAGTGTGACATTTCTCCTGACTACTCAGCGGTCGCCATTTTGGTTGCATAGCACAAAGCAGGAAGAACCATCGGCATTATGGAAATGGTGGCAGAGGAAGCTGCCGGAGATGAAGCTGTTGTGGTTGATGCTGCAATTGAAAGCAGTAAAATGTTGTGATCGTTTCTTCTACTAAGTGCACGACAGCTGTACTCAAATTGTGACAGCGCTACCCTGCCCTACCCCTGAAATTAGCACACTACGCCAAGGGGTAAACAGTGTACTGCAAAGAAGCGCGCTAACGGAAGGATCTGAATTTAAACACACCGTGAAAGTCTACAGCCGTGCTAGCAGCTTAGTGAGGTTGTACTACAGCTGTGATTTGAGCTAAATGCTAATGCCAACAAGCAAACAACGATAATAATACTAACAGGTGTGATGTTCAGCTGGTGTAATGTTTACTGTAGCCACCATTAGTTTAGTGTGTAATGCTAACATTTGCTAAATCACCAGGATCACCTAAGTCATCAGGATTCATTGTCTGGAAATCATGAATGTCAGTACATAATTCAATGGAAATCCATCTCTTAGTTGTTGAACTATTTTAGACCAAAGCGGTGGATTGATCGACCAGCAGACAGACCAAGTGATAGATTGGTCCATAGAGCCAGAAGGATCCTTGAGGCTGTAGCTGATCTACGTACATACATTCATTCATTGACAGCTTTTGTTGTGATCCAGAGATCTAAAGTGAAAGACTGGGACCATATGACCAATCAATAGTTGCACAAAGCTCAACAACAGCTTGCAATCAGCTCAGAAATCTTCAACATATTTTATTTTGTTGTGAATCAGAAATGATTAACTGCAAAACTCCTTTCTGTCATGTTGTTGTGCTGGGAGGGCAGCTGGCCTACAACTAACACAGGTTTTAATAACTACAGTAGACGTTCATTTCCCAAACAATTCACAGAAAAGAAATCTCATTTCGTCAAACATCCATTGCTGCTAGTTTTTCAAATGATAGTTAATTATGAATAATTATACAAGCTTTTGGACCTTATTAAAGCAGAAAGACCCAGCAGGGGTGGATGATGGCACTGAGATGGGTTGGGGATAAAAACCCCATAGACATGCGTTACAGGGCTCTGTCCTAAATGTTGCATTTGAGTTTAAAATTTTGACCTTTAATTAAAGAGAGCTCATGAAATTCAGTGACTGTAACACATATGCGTAGAAACTTCTGAGTAAAAATCACTGTGGAAATGATACCATACGTCTTTTCCTTAGTATTAATATTGATTTATTTATGGAATCTATGGTGGATAAGTCAAGAAGAACAGATTGCCTGTGAACAGTGAAGTTGCCATGACCTTAGTTATATAACTAATTGCGTTCATTCATGAAGTGTTCAAAGTATGAGTCTTGTTTCAAACAGGAAGACTGCACAGGAGTCAGTGACACAATCAAAAACAGAGACTTGTATCTTATCTTCAGTTCAAAGCAACGTTGTGTAACTTTTCTTTCTTGTGTATCTATCATTCATACGTCTGTTTCTGAACTTCTGAGTATGTAAGCATGTAATACCACCAACTATTTCACTTATTGGACTGTTGGATATGTAAGTAATATTAGCTGGCTGCTATGTGTTGTGTTGTTGGGCTTGTTTGGCCGTTGGCAAAGTTGTCTATTTGTAATTTTTTGATCTTAAGTAATATAATTATAACAAATGCAAGTGTACAGCTTTCCATATTCATGACAGTGGTATTGAATCTACCAATATAAAGTAGCAATTTCTATGCAGTGCTGCTTCCAACAAGAGTTTAAATGGTAAAAAATATATTAGTGTTTTATAAGAAGACCATAGCCTCGACAACACAAACACACATAAGTGCATTCTTTGGCTTACATTGACCTCCTTCAATATAGTCCAGAGTCACTTCAAAATCTTATGCAAACACACGAATCAATAAATGCAAGGGGGTCAAATTTTAATGCGGCAGAAACATCTACATTGTAGATTCCACATTTTTATTTCATGGTTATCAGTGCTGCTTGTAAACACTGAGCAAGTGGAGGCTGCGGTGTCTTGTTCAAGGACAGACATGCTGTTGAGAGAAAGCTCCATTGTGTGGATTGTACTTTTCTCATAATGGACAGTCTCTTTGGCCTCATGACCGGCTTGTGTACACCACCACTGCTTTTTACTTTACATTGAGTAGGTCTCTCCATCGTTGCAGCTCAGTAAGAATTGTGGTGTTTCTTGCCCCGCTCTCTTTAGAGATCAGTCAAATCATGTGAATGATCCTCTTGGTGTCTGTGTCCTTGATGAGGGCTGAGATTCTGTAGGTGGTGCTCTTATCATTGTCAGTTCAGCTGTGTTTTTCTTCTGCTTATTCCAAATTAACCTCTGCTGCTGCTGATTAACAAGTAAAATGCGTCATGCCCTCCTGAGGATTTGTCCTTAAGACGCGGAGTGTGATACAGAAAATGAAAAGGTTTTAATGAACTAGATCCAAGATGAATCATTGTTTGGCTGCATGGCCTTAACCAAGATATGGGGCGAATGTATATGCAAATGCTGGCAGTCAAATGTTGCCACTAATGCTCCGAAGAAGCCGTATAACGGTGCGATCATCACACATGATAAATTCACAAGGGCCGTACTTGAATTGAGACAACACCTTTTAAAGACCCATAACAATTTAACTGCCAATTATAAAATGTAAACTGCAGTAAAGGGGACTAACGGTGTGCGTGAAGCTAACTCCTGCTTTTTTATTTTGGCGCCCATGTTAGCAGGTTAGAGCAATCACCCACGAGTGACGTTTCAATAGAAAGTAGAGGCAGATGATGTGTTCATGGTCATATCGACATCATACCGGCAACATATTCACCCGTCATTACAGTTTCAATATGTATCTGTGGAATATGTCATGAAAAAAATTTGCCTTTTTTAATATCTTTGTTGAAACCCCCTCCTGTACCTATTTCAGATTAAAAGCCCTCTGGCATGTTTCTTATAATCCATTTCTTTGTTAACAAGGCTTTCATTGTACTGTATTCATCACGGGTCGACTTAATGTGGAAAGACAGGGCTGGCAGCGGCAGCGTCACAGCAGAAATGCTCTCTGTATGAATGACACAGCTGCAGCAGGTCAGCAAGGAACCCGCCGTGCCCTCCTCAGACGCTGAGGATCTTTTAGTAGAAGCTACAATTCTGGCTACAGAGGAGTAGGAAAAGTCACATTTTAGTCAGGACCACTTTGGTAAAAGAAAACTTTATTTTCAATTGCAGTTATATTTAGCTGTGCGGCTCTGTTCTGGGAATTTCCTGCCACTCCATGTGCATCCATGGAAGGCCTAAGGCAAGGAGCACAGCAGCAAAGAGCCCCAGAGGGTAAGGAACAGAGTAAGCATCAGTGACAAGAGAAATTACATCGATTAAATCAGATATAGCATTAAAAGGAGGAAGCAGGTTGGAAAGCAGCTTGCAGAGGAAGCTGCAATCGTAGGCAGGTTAAAGCAGCTTAAATAAGGTGCCATGTGTGAGATCTGCCAAATGGATGCTTGAAGGGAGTCATCAGCTGATGGGGTTGCTTGAGATCAGCTGGTATCAACTGAATTGTGAGCTGAGCTTGACTTCATGGCCTGCCTGAACTAACACAGCGCTCCAGTCTCTTTTGGTTTAGAAATTAAATTTTAGTACTCATTCCAAATAAAAACTATGCTTTACAATGAAATTCATGTAGATACCAGCCAGCAAACTAAACTAGACATAAGTTTAATACCAGCATCCCCTCAATACCACAGTCCATGTGCTTGGAAGAAATCCAAAGGACTGCCACAAGGGCAGTTGCACTATGTTGAAAGAGTATTGATGAACCATCACTGAGGGAAGATTTTGCCAAGCTCTGGTACCCATACATGAATATCTTTGATATAATGAAGATGTAGGCTTCATTATCATAAATAAAGTAGGGAAGTACTTCATTTTATTTGTACTTCATCCTATATTGGTGCCAGTTGAGTGGGTGTCTGTGTAACGTATGTATCAGTGGCAGACTCAAACTGAATGGACGTAGTATCTGTGACATCGCCCACAGGTTTCTGAAGAGCCATTGTGAAGCTCAGAATATCCAGCTCTGGCTGCTGCCATCTTGGCTGTCCTGTCTCTTCCGCCTCCCGACTCATCTAAAAATGGGCAAAGACGTGGAGCTAAGACGAGCTGAAAGGAGCCCGGTTGCGCAAACCGGCAACCTGTGACGGCACCCACCTGTCAATCAAAGCGACCTCGCTCTTAATTATACGTAACTTAAAGCCTCGATCTAATTTGAATGGATGAGTTATGTAAAAACTCAGACTTCAGTTGTCATGAACGGGAAAAATGTTTTTTGTACCAGGTTGTAAACATTCAGACTGCAACCAGCCTCAAGTGGGCGTTCAAGGAACTGCAGCTTTGCCACAGAGGCTGCTTATTTTCTTTCAGTAATTGAAAGAGAGAAATAAAAACTAAATCCAGTTTGAAACATCATTCCTGTAAAACACTGATGTTTTGTTTGGGTAGCCCAATAAACTTAGTCTCTCACACAGACAATGGAGGTTGTGAGGAGGTGAATTACAAAAAAAAAAAAAAAAAGGGGGGAAAAATGCAATTTGTTGTAATAAAGGAGTGGAGGAGCACAGAAGGGAAATGGCACATTATCACTGATACACAGCTCGGCAGCCCTCAGCCGTCAGAGCTGTCAACACATCACTTTTACCCTGCATTATTCATTAGCCGTTTGCCACTCCAGCAGTAGGCACACACACAAATACAAGCACACATACATATATTCACACACGTCCCCAGTCGAGTGCTGAATGTCCTGAAGCAAAAAAAAAAAAGAAAAAGGAATAAATAAAAGAGGGTGGGATCTGCTGACCTGATAACTAACATTTCAAAAGGAGATATCTGGGAGTGGAGACGCGCAGAGAACGACTGATATGATTCAAGGTCTACAACAGGCATTGTGTTTACCTACAGCAATTATAACGGGACAACTTTGCAGAAGGGATGCTCTTTCTGTGCGGCCAATTTAAATAAGAGATAAGACGGCGGTGTGAAGCGGCTTTGGCAGGCGACAAATAACATCCAGAGCCGGAGGACAGAGAGAGAATGCAATTTGCTTGTTTAGTTAAAGCAGGAAAAAGAAACACAGCCTTTTACTCAAAGATGGCAAACAAAGGTGTCATGAGGTCTGGCTCGACTCTACCTGGCTTTTCACTGAATATCTTCTAAGTCCCCACAGCCACGGATTTCTTAAAACATGAAACATAATAAACTGTGTTTGTGCACGAGCAGACGTGGAAGGAGGGAAAAAATGGAGACAAAACTGAAAAGCTCAGTTAAATCTGTCTTTCTTGCTCTCTCTCCTACACAAAGCCGAGACAAGTGAGGCGGGAGTGATTGGGGCTGACATGGTAGGACGCTGCGGTGCTACCGGCGCTGGGTAATGAAGGGTGTTGGAGAAATGAAGTCAGACACTCTGAGCAGGGTTTAAGTAAATAATCCCCCAAGTCTGACTGAGCTGCAGCTTATTGTGCTTTACCTGCCGAGTGCCAGAGGCTAAGGAGCAGTGGAGAACTGCCCAGGATCCACGAGAGACTCCGACTCTGTTCAATAACTCGCACTTGACATTCGCAGCAGGGGAGGTGTCTGCATGTGCGAGGAAATCCGCGCCGACGACCGCTTTAGTCGAGCCGCGCTTTATAATGCCTCTGCAGCTGCACAAATATGATATGACACCTGTCAAAAACACTTAGTGGAATATAAGTCAACTCTATTGTAAGAAGTTGATCCTCGAGTCTGGAGGGAGACGTATTCTGACTGTTTAAATGCGTCAGACAAAAGTCAAGCACAGCGCACCGTCAGACGAGTATTCACGTCGTCGGGCACCTGCTGTCATAATGGACAGTTCAGCCTGAATGTTGATTGACATAATTAAAATCTAAACTTGATAATGGCTTCAGACACTTTTGGCAGGTCATAAATCACGAGCATGGATTAAAGAAACAGCACAGCGGTGAACTGTTTGCTTTCCTTGCTGAGAGTTAAATGTGAGAATATTGATACCACTCTGTTTGTACTCCAGCAGCCAGTTTGGGTGACCCAAGTACAAAAATAATAATCTAGTAAATGAAGTGTCTCTTTGTTGTACCTAAATTTCAGATTAGATCCTGCACACCAATGAAAGTAACATTTCTTACGACCTTTCGCAAGCTACCTCGAAAATTAGTACGGGACTGGACCGAAGCTACACTCTGCAGGTTGTGGTTTTATCCCCTCCTGAGGGATGAAACACACTTTAACGGGAGACTTGAACTGAATGAACGTGTGTCTGTGGTGGCATTTTGCACATTGGGCTTGATAATTCTGGTTTAATTACTCCCACTGGTAACACTTAGCTTAGCGCAAAAATTGGAAACAGGGGGAAGCGGCTAGCCAATAACAAAATCTGCCTCCCAGCACCTCTGAAACTGACTAATTAACACATATTGTTTGTTTAATTTGTACAAAATCAAAGTATAAAACTCATTTTTTTTGTGGTTTGGTGGTGCAGTGACTTCCTGCTTGCAACTTCAGTGATATAACGTGTTAATTAGTAAGCTTTAGAGGGTCTGGCAAGGGGATTTTGTTACCTCTTAATGAATGCTCTGTGTGTCTTCTGGATATGTTAATGAGCCACTGTTTGCTAACACGTTCACCATTTTTTTTTAATTAACTGGTAAAATGTTAATGTTGTGGTCACAGATGATTTCACTGTCCCCAAGTGACCCAAAAAGGTCAATTAACACTTTTATTTAATTGCTGATTAGTCCTATTTGTTCCTTCAGCCCTAGCCTTCATGTTCTCTTATACCCTGTGTCCCAGGTTACATCATCGGGCCTTAGTTGCTTTATTCTTCCCAATAAGCGTTAACTGGTCATTTGCAAGTCAAAATGTTTTGGAGGTAAAACTGAATGGACTAAATTTGGTTTAAAAGTTAACGGCCCCTAATTTACGGTATCGTTCTCTTGCATTAATCTTTATTTAACCAGAAACTCTTTAGAGATACATCATCTCACACATTATAAAGCAATGATTATAACATTTTATTAAATCAGTTCATTTCCAGCCATTTCTTTAATTACTGCTGACTGAAATGTATTTACGATCTGCAGTTAAACAGTCATTTAAAAGCTAACGAGTCAATCGTATCCTGGATCCTCCAAGAAAAAGTCACATTTAAAAAAAGCTTTTGACTTGGGGTGTCGTTTAGCGTCTTGGGGTGTCGTTTAGCGTCCGCCCCGTGTACGAGGACTCAGTCCTTGCTGCGGCAGCCCCGGGTTCAAATCCGACCCTGTGGCTCTTCAGTCTCCGGCTGTCTCTATCGAAAATAAAGCTTGAAAAAGCAAATTGGTAAAACGATGCTTCCTGCCACCTCACATCAATTCCAGACACAAACCTGTTGTTATATGGAGCAGAGGAATGATTTTCATTCTTTTAATGTCTGTTTTTATGGCTGCAGCATTTGAAAGCACTATTAAAATAAAGTGTTATCAAATAAATAATACTATTCTAAGCTCCTTTGTTAGCCTCTGTTCAGTCAGGTCAGTGCTTGACGCGGAGTCACAACGGCCCTCCCACACATCCACGTTTTATCATTATTGTAGGAATAGACGTCTCCTTCCGCTCTAACAGGAGGAGGGTCGGCAGTATATGAACATTTTACTTCTTTCTTAATATTATTTTTTTCCTCTCTTCTATTCTGCCTCAAAGAAATTGCCACTTGAGCAGAGATTCAGTTGTATATTGTATAATTAACCATCACACATAAGGGCTTCTTCACCTGATGGGCTGCTTTAAAACTGATCCAAGCTCCAGAAACATGAACAGAACATCAGACTCACCTACATCGCCTCTTTGCCTCCCTTTCATCTGTGATTTTCTTCTCCCGGCAGGATGTCGCCTGATGCAAATGACTGTTTGTTATTAATTGATTACTTCATACAACAACAGGCCGCGAGACAAGTCGCCGCGTTTGCCCATGGGTGAGTTATGTATAGAGGAACAACATACCGTGACTTCCTATGTCTCTGAAGCAGCTGACGAGCCCCAGGGACGACACAGTGACAAAATCCCGTGCAGGGCCGCGGGGTGAAAACACGGCTTTTTTGTAACATTTTTCTTTTACAGACCGCAGAGCACAGCAATTTATTTTAATGATGGGAATGAGCAATGCGGCCGCGTAGGCTTGCTGAGGCGTTTCTTAATTCTGCTGGGAGGCAATATGAAGCGTCGGGGGTGACCTCCACAACCTGCATTATGAAAAAAAAGACAATTTTCTTTCCCCAAGTCTAGTTGTGTTTGCTTCTGTACCGGCGTGCAGCACTATTAATAAACAGGAAGAGGACGTTAAGCCTTCATGAAAAGACGCCTGTTGACACAGAGAAGCTCAGACGGAAAGAAGCGATTCCTTCTTTTCTTTCCCTCCAATGACAAACATGTTAAAGACACAAGTATGTTGTTTACCCTGTATGTTCTAATCAATGCTAACAGTGTGGCTCAATGGCAACTCACTGCTTTTGTACAGACTTCCATATCTCTAACTACGGGATGGCTCGACATGACTTCTACTCTAGTGCCACCATGAGGTTGACCTCTTTAGTTTTGAGTAAAAAAGAAAATTGCGATAGTGACCGTGCTTTTTTTTTTTACTGGCCTAAAACAAAAAAATATTTCACGTGTTGAAATGTATTTCATGTGTTGGAAAGTTACTTTATATAAAACTGAAGCAGTTAATGTGGAAAGAGTTTCTATTCTTTTCAAATTGTATTTTGTGAGTCTACAGAAAAGGCAGATTTACATTTTCATGCAGGGCCATGAATCTTTGAATACATTTTTTCAAAACATTCACTGTTTCATAACATTTCACTGTTACGTTATTGCATCCGGCACAAGAGAATGTATTTCTGCTTAGTCTAAAATGTTCAGGTGGCATACAGACAAGGTCCTCTGTTTGTTTGCCTCCATTATAAAATAGCTTTAATCGCAAGTTCATGGCTGATTTGCATCATTCATTTCATCAGACGAACATTTTGTTCACGCCGGTTAGCTGTACAGTTAATTTTCTTTGGTGCCGTTAATGTCACTGCACTGTTTTTTTAAAGTTATGTGGCTCTGAGGTCAGCTGTTTTTCCTGTTAGTTTAGTGAAGCTTCTCTGGGTCAGCTTCGATATAATGATGGAGGTCTTTGCCCAAAACTGAATCTGGCTCTGCTCGGTTAAGCCTAATGAAATGAAATAACCTCTAAGTAGCAACCAAGACAAACGAAGTGAGACTAAAGTTTAACCAGCCATTTTGAATTGGCTTCTGCTCACAGGAAACATTTTAGTGAAACTAATGCTGGCCGCACACCAGGCGACTTTCCAAACGATTTCACTGTATAAAAATCCTGAAGGTTTTGCTCCAGTTGCGGTGTGACCCCATCATCTCGGTCTTTTGGTGTAAGGTGATCATGATACTCAGTCTGAGTTGTCTTTTTCTCATCTTCCGTCCCGATAAAACCAAGCATAGTTAATATTATCAGAGGAGCGCTCTCTCTAACGCCATCAGGAAGCAGGCGACTGGCTACACAGTCAAGAACGTGAAGTCTTTGTTTTCTTGTGTATCATAATTGAGTGCAGAAAAGAAAAGGACATCAATTGCTGCGGCTCTCGAAATGTACTCTTTTGTTTCTGCTCCATTGTTCAGATTTTCTGCTTGTAAAGGATGGGAAATTATCCGAACATGGATCTAGTTGTAGTCTTGTAACTCGTGACCCTGCAACATGCTCAATCGTGTCTGTCTTTAGATGTGTGAGGGTGCCAGACTTAAGTCTTTGAGAGGTTTTTCTGGGCACACATTGGTCTCCAGTTTTACCCTTTCCCCCCATTCAGGGAGCGTTATCCACATCCTCAAATCACGAAATCAGTCACCAGATTTCACTTTCTTTCCCTCCACTTCACAGAATCAGATGATGGCTTTTAATGGGTTCATGTAAAGGGAGATAATAAACAACAGAAAAGCAAAAATACATCCATGACACCATACTTTAACGCTATTTTTCAAGCTTCCTTTTCTCAGAAAATGAGCTTATACCACAGCACCTCCCAGCTGAACGCACAGACTATTTATAGACAGGTCAACAGCTGCACGCAATGTCCCAATCAACACAAGTGGGAGTCCTTAAACTAATGAAATCAGACTGAACAAAGAAAGCACGCAGGAAAAATAAGAAAATGAAGCCCCGACTGTTACAAGAACAGGTGTGTTAAATAAATTAGCTTTTTAGTCAGATTACTGCAGGAGCAGTTGTTTGTTTAGATTTACATGATATTGTATCTGACGTTCATGTTTCTCACAGTCTGCTGTTTTCGAAGTGGGTATAGAAGACTTATGTTGCTGCATTAAAACTCACTGTCAGAATACAACAAGTCTGGTGTTTCTCACGGTAAAGATACATACAGTATATCTACTTCTATCTTCCTGGGATCAGGTTTAGTCTGGAACACTATAAAACTGTCAGTGACCATTTGTCACTGTGCCGCTCAATGACTTTAAAAGATAAGGCTCGCCATATTCTATATTTTTCTTGTCCACAAATCCCACGAAAGAACAAAACCAACGATGATTTGAAGCGTTGTCTGTATAGTAAAGATAGCTATAGTATAACCAGATAGATTTTTCCTGTGCCAAACAATTTATATGCCATCAGCAGCGTATTAATCCGCAGCTGAAAATAGTCCCCAACAAATCTACTCTTTTTTACTCCACCAGCTGTTTCTAAGAAAGGCATAACTAGGTCAAAACCTGGACGGCTGGGCCGTGTATGGTCAATTTGCTCCTGAGGATGACTGTCAGCGCCTCGCTGTAAAGCTTTGTTTGTGGTCTGTGGAGCGTCCGGGGTGAGAAATGCAATTTCATCACACCTCTCACTCCCCAGACATCACGGTGCTGGTTGTGCGTCTGTGGAATATGACCTCAGTTCGTGACATTGCAACTGCTACAAATAGTGATAAAAGCAAACAACTTGAAATCAGCAAATAAAGTAATGAATAGATTTTTAATATTAAAGTTTCGAGAATTTAAAATGCTTCAGAAACAGGAGGAGATCTTATAATATGTTGCCAGCAGAATCAGACTCGATGAACACGCTCTTCAAAGCCACCAGGCTTCATTCAGAAAATATGTAATTTTAGCTGGCAGGACACAAGAGTAGTTTTTTATTTTCACAGCCAGTTTTAGGTGTTTTTTGGGGGGAGGTATTTCATGCTTTTTTATTTTGATAGTGCCAGCTGCAGACGGACAGGAAATTCAGGGGAGAGACGGAGAGGATGACGTGCAGCAAAGCACAGAGGTTGGAATCGAACCCCGATCGCTGCTGTCAGTGAGCCAAGGCTTGTGTTTAAGCTAATGGACGATCATTTCAATATTTTTATTCAGAATTTTGTCATCGCTCCTCCAACCTGCCATGCTACACAGCTACACACTCCCTCAGTTCAGTTTATGTTGCTTTTATCCCACAATAACGTTTCTTTCTTTATTTTGTGCTTTAATATGTAGCAGCCTATTTTCTTGGGGATTAGTCATTTGTACTGTAGTCCTTTAGGGCTTGATGATATTGGATTTTAGTCCCCTGGGGGATCTCTTTGTTTCTGGTTCAGTATTCTTAGCTGTCTCCCTCTCCCACATGACCCTTTTTTTCTTATTTCCTGTTCACACTCGATCTCTGTTCCTCTTTGTTTTTATCACCTCCATCCACAATTTCTCCGTCTGACCCTTTCAACTCTCGTCTTCTTCCCCTTTCGCTCTGTTTGTTCCTCTCTCTCTCTCTGTTCTGACCCTTTGTTCCCTGCCTTCCCCTATCGCCCGAGTTAATGGCCGTGTTGTCCTCCTAAAGCAGATGTCAATATGAGCGCAGCGAGAGGACGGAGGACAGAGGGCTGGTTAAAAAAAAGGCTCTGAACTCCCCTGTTTGATGTCCCTGCAAACAGCCAACAGTCGTGGCACTGCTTTGACATTTTTCACAGAGGATTTTGTTGAGTGAAGTACCCACTGAATAGCTAATCCTGGGTACAGTGAGCTTACTGCCACCGGAGTCAAAGTGTGCTCCATTTTAGTGACAAAGGAGAGTAGGAGGGAGAGGGCTGAGGACTCTGACAAACCATAATACCATGAAAATGCCACAGTCGCAGAGAAAAATCTCCCCTAAAGTGTCCCCAAAAAAATGTCACAGCATCAGAACATGCTGCTGCTGATGATTCAGATATATTATCACCACTCAGTGAGATCTCACTTAGCTCGTGGAGTACAGTGCCTGTCTCTTTGGGTTGGAAGAGACACCATAATCTAAAAACAAACTTTTTAGAGAGAGGTGGCCTCTGACTGATATTTTTGGGTAAAAAAAACAAACAGAAAAACAACTGTAACATCAGCCAAAAATGGAGGTGGAACAGTAAAATATGCCTCATTAACTCCAGGAAATGCTGCAATGTGAAAAGGGACAGATTCATAATGCCGAGTCTGACCAAAGTCCAGATTCTGGTGCTTCTCCGTCTGAAGTTTCTGATGAAATGATTTGCCTGTAACCTTCTGAGGGTACTTCATGCATCATTAAAGACATAGTTCGGATCATTTGTGTCGTCGTGCGAGGTATTTATGCATAGTCACCGTCACACGGCGGCCACTGTGATCCCAGTTTGGACAGACGTAAAACAAAGCTATCCAGTGGACGCGATCAAAAGAAAGACGCGCTGTAGCCACATAAAAAAAAAAAAGGACAGGCCTGGGTGCTCAAACAGCCTGTGGCGGGTGCCATTTGTTTGTGCGTCATGCTATGTTGTAGCGATCTGCACAATTGTACAGATCGCTGTCGACTTTAAATGAGTTAGCCACCTCACATGGAATAGACTGTGTTTGTACAGGCTCAGTTTGTGTCTATGATGATATCATCTCTCCAAAAGAATAAAATCAACTCTGTCATGATCGAAAGGGGCCACGGGTGTAGATGACGCACTAAGAGGAGGATGCCATGTGCATTCAGAGGTGGTGTACATCATGATCGTATTTTCTTCATAGAACAGCTTCTCTGTTGACTGAAGATGCACTGGCAGGATTGATAAATTACTCACTGCTGATTAGCTGGACCAAAACAGACCTACGTCCATCCCCACTCCAATTCTTTTTATTCATCGTTCATTCATTTTCCATAACCACTTATACTTTGCAGGGTCGCGGTAAGGTGCTGGAGCCGACCCCAGCTGATGTTGGGCGAGGAGAAAAAACAGTTTTTTATGAAGTTTCAACAGAAATGTGGGAGCTTCCGCAATGTGCAAACTGGTTTTAACATTATTTGGTACAATAATGTAAAAATCTAACAGTCTAACTGTATGCTGCACATTTAAGATGACTGATGATGGTTTTAATGGCACAGTTGATGCTCTTTGTCTTCTATAAACTCTCTCACTTCATATTAAGGACTCTCATTTGTTTCCTCTAATAGCAGGTCATGTTTCAAAGTCAATGATGTTTGGATTTATTTATGCTGATCTAATTTTATGAACACCAGAGGAGAGAACAGAGAAGACACAGTAAGACGCTCAGGACACGGCGGAGCGCTGCCGCATCTCGCGTTTTGGCGTGTACGGTTTTCCCCCGCGGAGCGTGTTAGCGTGATCCAGACTGCTGCGTTCACTGACACTCTGCATGCCGACAACATCCATCAATCTAACTTACTCCACACTCAACATTTGTCTCCTGCCGTGTATACAAAAAAAAACTCTGACTGACCAGATGGTGCAAAAGGCGAAAGCCAAAAAATAACATATTTTCCCCCCGCACTCCGCCTCCCTCCCGCATCCTCAGCCATCCTTCCCCTCTCCTGACACGGATGGAGCTCACGGCGAGGGGTTTCCACTGATCTCCTCATCTCCGCCTGGCAACTAGCACTTTAATAATTCTCTCAGTGCAGAAGAAGGCATCTGATGCTTTTATGCCCACCACCACCCTAGCAGTTTTCTCTCATTAATTTCGCAGCACCCCAGTGAGTCTGAGGCAAAGACAACACACTTACATCTTAATCCATCTTTTACGTCTAGGAGAACGCGTCGGAGCTGTTTGTTTTACAAGCAACATTTCTGCCTCTGTGTGGGCAAAATAAATGCACAATGATGTCCTACCTACCTCTCCCCCTGATGGTATTAAACCCATGTTATAATCCATAAATCAGAGCCATTCAGTGTTTGATTAAATTTATTATAATGCTGCATAATTCCTGGGTAATATATCATCATTAACTGTGCTTATCTTTAACATAGACCGCTGCCAGGTGCCATTATCTTTGAATAAAAAGGCAGAAAGTCGAAAATTCTTTAGAAGATTCAGCTATAAAGAAGATTTTTTTGACTGTGAGGGAAAAATAAGGGTGTTGTAATATTGTTTCCGTTTGTTCTTTTAATCGAGTTCAACTGATCGCACTCAAAAGCCTCAAAAGTGGTTCAAAGTCAAATCCAGCTGCACTGCTAGTTGTTTCACACAATCACCGCCCACAGATAATCTCTCTGTATCAGTCACACGCCGACGGAAAAACTTCAAAGCGAATTTCCCTTCCGCTTTCGTCTGAAACAACAGGCAGACATTTCAAACTGATGATACAACCTTGTCTCTCATTTTGAAAGACAAAACCAGATTAATCAACGAGAGCTCAGCTCTGAATCAAAGTGTGCCACACACGCTCAGCGTAATTTCTGTTACATTTTAGGACATTTAGCTGACGTGTTAATCCTCAGCAATCCAACAATGACTGGAACAGCAAATTCCCACTTGGGTTCAACTGATTTCGGGTATTTTTAGTTAGCAATAGCTTGTGTTTCGTGCCAGTACTCTGTGTATTTTCTGTATTCAGCGTCTGCCCTAAATTCTCTTATTGTCTCAGTGAGAAAGGCATCGAAACAACACTGAGATCACCATGAGACACTTAATCTCTCCAGTAAAACCCAAATTAATGTTATTTCAAAGCAGGAGGACCACCTACACACTGCAAGAACTCAACAAATAAATACAAATGTAAAGAGTCTGCAGTCTCTGTGAGGCTTTAGCAGCTAACAAGCTAACAACGACAAGTATGCTGATGCTTAGTAGGTATAATGTCAGCATGTTAGCAACACTGGCTTAATACAATGGCAACCTCCACTTGAGGCTGGCTACAGGACGAGTCAATCATCACCAAAGTCACGCCAATGAATCCTCTGGGGAAATGAATGTCTTTAATCCAAGAGTTGTCGAAACATTTCACTGAAACCAAAAATATCGACCTCATGGCGACACTAGAAAGTCATTGGGATTCATCATCTGGGGAACATGAATGCTCAGTCCATCTTATGTGGCGAAAGACTGACCAACCAACCAACCAGACAGACGGACACTGCCTTCAGAAGAGCCGAACCACTAGCAATGTTTTTCTGCAGCTGCGTAACAGAAGGAGCGTTCGTACTGTCATACTGTTGGATATCTAACATGAAATAAACAGCCAAGATTTTGACATTTTAGTCAAATCTACACGAACAAGACTGTAACCAGCCAAAAGAGGAACAGGTGTCAGAGTCATAGCAACTTACCAGCCTCTGTATGTACCAAATATGCAGTCTCACCACATGAGTGACTTGTGGACTGGTAATGAGTATGTGCTGTGGTGTCATGGAAACAGGCCACCTGTCAACCAGCAACCTTCCCACAACCCACCTGTCACCCTGTTTTTTTTTTGGACGGGGTGATGCAGACACCGTGAATGGCAGGTTTGAATTTTAATTGACTCTGAGAGAAAAGAAAGAGCCACAACAATAACAAAAGGAATTTTTAAAAGCCTCTCTTGCTGCATCAAACCCGAACTGAATATGAAAAAGTATATGAATACGAAAGGTTCAACAGTGGCATGATTTGGTTTTTCGATTCAGAATGATTCCTCTTTCCACGGAGCTCAATAATAACGCTGATTTACAGCTTGTTTGTTTTTAATTGCAGTGAACTATTTGCATCCGATTCCCTGAAGTCTGCGTGCATCTCCAGTTCTTCAGCACTACTGCTGTTAGCTCTATTTTTGACTTTCACAATAAAGTGGCATAGAAAGCAGCAGAAACTATTTTTGGCACCTGCAAACGAAAAGTCAGATTGCATGTAAGCTTATGAAAAAATGACCCAACTTCTCATGTGATTTATTACTTGAGTAAACAGTTCCCTGAGACTTTAAGGACCCAGTCGCTGCTTTCAAGTCTTCTTTCACTCAGCGTGATGTTCATTTAGTCAATGATGGTCACATTTAGAGAAAAACAGACGACTGTTTGAAATGGAGTCAAAACCAAGTGCAGCCTAACCTGCAAGATGTCACCCATTACCTCAATGATCGCTGCATTTCTACCTCTGAAAAAACAAAGATGGAAAGGTCCATAATGCCAAACTTAATGGTCCACAAACCAATGCGTCATGTCACAGTAGGCTTGCACTTGGCTGAGTGGACAGCAGTGATTTGGGCTAAATGCTAACATGCACACAGGGCAATGCTAACATACTGATGATATGAGGTATCCCTGTTGTTCATCCTGAGGGGATGATGTGACTTTAGCACCAAATATCAAGACAATCCAATCCAGTAGTGATCGATTTCTGGTATGGATTTATAGTAATCTGTATAAACGTGATGCTAATATGGCTGTCAGAGGCTTTTCTGTTTTGTCTCTTTCATATCATGGTCAAATGAATTTTAAAACATTATCTCGGTGGAGGACATGTTTTACAATTTCACTTCTGGACAAAACGATTCATTTATTATTGAAGAAAAAAAAACATCACACAAAACATTGTATATGCCAGATGGAAAAGTTATTCACTTCAAGTAGGCAAAGTTGACTTTCTCAAGTAGTTTATGTAATAACATTTTCTGCAGTTCATAGAACAACATCTTGATAAAAAAGAAACCTAGACTTCATGGTTTATAAGCCCATTAGCTTCACTTATCAAAGCCCTGACAAACAGCCTTGAGTAAAAGAATCCCATCATTATCTATGACCCGAGCCAAGAAGTTAACACATCTCAGAGTAAACAGCATTTGTTATGCTAAAAGAGAGGAGTCTGATTTATGTATTATTCAAAGTGGGTATAAAGTGTCATGGAAAATGAAAGCCTCTTGCAGACGGAGAGGTTTATCCTAACCATTTTGAGTCAGCGACTTAAAGAATAGGCTTTACTGAGTAACATCTTCAAATCTTTGCCTTCAAAGAGAATTAAAGTATCAACCCTGGAAGTGTGAGTGCCACTTTCTCCAAGCCAGCCTTTGCAACAGCATTGTCTGTATGCACAAGAGCCGTAAACCATTTATGAAGATTTGTTTGGCAGAAAATGTAGAATAACAAATGGTGGAAGGTCAGAAGAGGTGAGCCTGAATGGGTTTGGCAAAAGTGAGCCATTTTTAAGAAGAATCGCACGAAAACAGAGGGAGTGAAACAGTTTGAGGTAAGAGGCAGAGTCAGAACGCTCTGCAGCCTATTCAACATGTTAATGGGATGCCTGCCCAAGACCAGGGAGTAAAAAACCAAGGATTAACAAAACAGATGAGGACCAACTTAAGAGATTTCTCCAGGGACAGAGATCAAGACAAAGACCTAAGATCCAGAATTACACAAAGAGCTACTGATTATCATTGATCTGAAGCTCAATAATCAATTAATCTCACTTGTACTGTTGAATAATTTAGAGCAGCCTCCTCTCTAGTGTCACACCTTGGAGAGCTTCACAATGGGGAGTAATCCCATGCAGGAGTCCAATAACAGGGGCATTATTAAGCTTACCGTGACTGTTCACACCAAGACCTCTCTCTTACAGTAAAGAAGATTTATGGCTGCTCGCAAAGACACGTGTTACGACCTTAATATGCAAAGGCCCCCCTCTCGCTCCGACAAAGCGGCACCTTACAGGCTTACAGCGCACGCTGCCGTGATTTTGCATTTTCACGTTCATCACAGCACATTATGAAGACGGAAAATGATGCTGCACACAAATCAGAAATCTGAAAGGTGTGACAGACGGAATAATGAGGTGATTACTCTTCCTTGAATGTGAAATACATCCACTAATTTGACACGTTCACAGAAGAAGATCACATCTATTATGTATCTAGTTTCCACAGCGAATTACAGCGTAGACATTCATGTACACGCACACTAAAGATGATTTTTAATATTTAATATATGTATATATTCTATTTATCATATTGATTCATTATTTCTAAATGATTCAGTTAGTTGTCCGAGATGACTTTCTCAAATGTCGTCAATGTTTTTCTCGACAACCCAAAGATAATTTGTCATAAACGACTAAAGACACGTGAACACAGTCACACTTGAGAGGCTGAAATCAGAGAACATGGACACTGTGTCTTAAAAAACAAGTACTCAAATGAATTATAAAAACAGTTTTATTTATTTATTAATCAACTAATTATCACTGCTCTCATTTTGAAGTGCTTATACTTCACTTGATTTCCGTATGTCAGTGGGTGGGATATATTAGACCGCAGACCTCAGAGTTGACGTGTTAGAAGCAGGAAAAATGGGCATGTGTTAGGATTTGAGCAAATCTGACAAGGGACGAATTACGATGGCTAGACGACAGGGTCAGAGCATCTCCAAAACTGGAGCTCTTGTGGGGTGTTCCTGGTCTGCAGGGGTTAGTTGTACCTCGAAGTACCAAGAAAAGAAATGAGTCATGGGCACCTGAGGCTCAATGATGCACGTGGGAATAGAAGGCTGGCCCATTTTG
This sequence comes from Nibea coibor, assembly GCA_023373845.1. Taxonomy (NCBI): domain Eukaryota; kingdom Metazoa; phylum Chordata; class Actinopteri; family Sciaenidae; genus Nibea; species Nibea coibor. The sequence continues at coordinate 6,811,713 of CM041725.1, forward strand.
TCAGACCCAACAGATGAGCTACTGTAGATCAAATTGCTGAAAAGGTTAATGCTGCCTCCGATAGAGAGAGTCAGAACATATAGTACGTAGCTGCAGATGTGGGTGTCCACGCTGACACCTGTCCACTGCTGAAATCACTCACAATGGGCATGCGAGCGTTAGAACTGGACCACAGAGCGATGCAGAAAGGTGGCCTGGTCTGATCATATTTCATCTGGGGAACACGTGGCATCAGGATGCACCATGAGAAGAACCAAAGTCTGTAGATGCAGTGTTCTTGTCTGTAGAGGCAATGAAACCTGCCATTCATGTAGATACCTAAGCATTGTTGCAGACTACGCCCATTCGTGGAAATGGTATTCCCTGATGGCAGTGGGCTCTTTCAGCAGGATACTGCGTCCCACCACACAGCAAATGCTTCAGGAATGGTTTGAGGGATAAAGGACAAGTTCGAGGTGTTGACTTGACCTCCAAATTCTCCAGATCTCAATCCAATTGAGCATCTGTGGGATGTGCGGGACGCATGAAGGCTGCACCTCGGGATTTAAAGGTGCCAGGTACAGCACACCTTCAGAGGTCTAGTAGAGTCCATGCCTCCATGCCTGGGGCTGACACACTGTTAGGCAGGTGGTCGTAATGTTATGGCTGATTGGGGTTTAAACTGAGAGGTTGGGAAGGTGCGGGAGCATTGGAGGAGCCGCACACAAGAGACAAAGACAGAAGGAAAGCAACAGGAAGTTAGTTACTGTCGCCTGGCCACTGATATGGCCACTCACCACTACAGTCAGCAGTTACAGCAGCAGCAGCGGTGGCTGTGACACACAGCTCATGGAGGCAATTAAAAGTTCCCTGTGGACTTTCAGACCTCTAAAAAGCACTATGAAGCTGCTTTTCTATGAGTGGGTGTCTGTTTTGTTTATCCTGTGTGTGTGTGTGACGCGATTAGGGTTGCCACCTTCGATGTAGAAAAATAAAGGAACACCTTATCAGCGACCCAATGCCTGAGGGACATAAATTAAGCGAGGGGGTCTGGGGGTCCTCCCTCATGAGATTTTGAGTGTCAGACACTTCATTTCCTACATTCTGGTGAATTTTTAAGCACATCTGCGGCATAAATGGCTCTCCTCTGAGTCATAACTCAGTCAAATCTGAACACACAGACACAGTACGCATATTTTTACACTTTCCAAAGATATCATTGTCTTCTACATCCATAAATCATACAAATAAAGAGTTTTATGACTTCAGAACTTGCCTCAAACTCATCACATGCGTAAGTATCTTTCAGTGTCAAAGTAATCCAGTGGCTTACGGTAACCTAACGAGGTGTCAGCTGATTAAACTTTGCACAGTCATGTTGTTAAGCTGATGTTAGATAGCTACTTTTAATGAATCGTGTCTTTGTAATGCCCTCAGCATGACTTTTATCACATGACATAGTGGTAATGATCTAATTCATTCACTGTTATATCTGGTTGAAAAAACGTCTTTTTCCACAGGCACTCCCTGATATTTTTAATACATAAAATGATTGTACATTATGCTTTTCATGTCTGTAGTGGCTTACATTCAGTCATGGTGAGGTGGTTAGTACTTTCACCTCTCGTCAAGAAATTTGGCTCCAGTCCCCTGCAGAGCTGGGTGAATGGATAAACTTTAAGTGTAGCTCAATAAACTGTCAAATATGCTCAGTTCATATCAGATTTTAATAAAGTTTAAGAAAGCAAATAACACTGGTGGTGTGTACGTCTAAAATTGTGGGTCTGGACCCGTGAGGCCGATGGCGTTGAGAAAGCTGCAAGCAGAACTACCCATCCCGACGAGGCATGCTTTGAACTATATTTTGCTGAGCATAATAGGATATAAAATTAAGTAAGAAATGCATCAACATTACTGAGACTTGAGGGGCTCAGAATCTTTCAAAGCTGACCAGAAAGTGAGCCATCTAATTTCAAACGGATCTGCAGACGCCCAAGAAAATGAATCGACACTGGAAGTCTCTCACCGGGATTACTATGATTTGTGTGCCAGTGCTTTAAAAAAAAAAAATTGAAAACAAAATGCAAAGCAGTATTGCGCCGCCGTTAGCTGATTGAAAAGAGCCCTGAAAGCTGGTAGCAAATGGCTAAATTATTATTTGTCTGAGAAATTCTCAAGAACAGGCGTCGCTCTGTTTGGAGAGATGAAGGCTTGACAATTTTACAAGCAGATTTTAATGCCGCTGCCAAGAGGTGATTGCTTCTCTTTTCACATAGCGTTGTGCAACCATAATCTAAAGTGACTAGTTCACATCCAATTTAGAGCTGAACATATAACAGAACATCACTGACAGGATGCATTACAGCTGATGCTGCACTGAGCATTATGGCTGCACTCATTCTTCTCTCTTAAGACACTGATAGATCCATCTTTGCCCTGCTCGTACCAGTAAAAGCATCGCTTGACATCACAGAGCGAGCGTGCCGGCTGAACGTCTCACGTTTTATGTCTTGGCTTATTTTGCTGATTATTGGATTGTGATCTCACAGTACAGAGAGCATAAAGAAACACGTCTTCAGCCAGCCTAAACATGAGAGAAAAGCCTGTTTAAGTCAGGCGGTGTTAAGAGGATCCGCGAGACATGAAGAGAGAGCAAGCTATCTGTTCTGTCGGGAGACTTTGAATTCAGTACCTGCTGCAGTTAAAATGTCAAACACCGGCCTGGGAAAAGAAGAAGGAGAAGAAAAGGAAGGAAGAACGCAAGGCCATCTGCAGACCTGATTAATGTGAAGGCCAAAGATATTGACAGAGCAGTTCTTTTGCTGGAAATTCACATTAGTGCTCTCAGTTTGTTTTTCACCCTGTTGTATCTACACTCACACTGCACACACCAGAAGGCTTTCATTTATTCAGCGACAGATGATTTATGTTATTCATTTGCCTTTATGTTATCACTCATAATTTTTACAACACCGTGTTGATATCCGGGCTGACGCTGAATACTGCTTTCATGATTTTAGTCTAGAAACAAGTGAAGAAGTGAAACTTTTTTCTATCAAAGTTAAAATTTTTGACCCCTTGAAAAGTATTTCAACAGTTCAAAAGCTAGAAAAAAAATCACTTTGCAAAGATACAAAACAGAGCAGATGAATCAAGCCCTTACATTTGAGAAGTAGGAACTAGAGAATGGCTTTTTGCAAATAGTTGTCAATTCATTTTTGTGTGGAATGCATTATGAAAAATATGTTTCAATTTTATTACATATACTTATTATTGTGGAGTTTTGGAGTGAATTTTATTCATCAGTGATCAGTCAATAGAGAGGAAGCTTTAATGAAGCTTGATCAAGGAGAATGGAGGATTTATTAATACACTTTAATAAAGTCTCCTCTTTTCCAACAAGATCTATAAGAATTTACATGATGATGTCGCCTCACTTCTGAAGAAGCTGTCCTCTCTGGCTCGTCTATGTGACCTCAAACACTCTCCGTCCCTGAATTAACATTAGTCAAGAAAATACGTTCACCCTCAGTGGTCCCACATTGTGATCTGTAGAGGTTTCTACATTATTTACCTGTCTGCTGTGTCTATGGAGCCTCTGCTCCAAACAGAATGGAAACACACAGCTGCTCTGTATCTCAAGGAGAAGTCATGCACACGCACCATATGTGCCGTGCTCGAAGAGAAAATTCCCTCACGCCATCAATCTTCCATCAATTTTACTTGCTGATTATATTTCTATACTTGTCTCAACTGTCCTTAATACCCTGCTTTGTATTTTCTGCAACTGAATCCTATTACTGTTTGCTGCTGCAGCTATTTCCCAATAGAGGCCAAGAAAGTTTCATCGTATCCTCTTTAGGACAATACAGCTCTTTAAAGGACAAATATAATTCTTATAGAATGAATAAATATGCATCTTGGATCTTGGAGCTGGCGCTGCAGATATATTCTTAACACACCGACACGCCAGCCTTGTGTTATGAGGCTATTTCATCTCTTTAGAGTGTTATTTTTCTGAAGCCACAGAGCCATTTGATCTAATAAGGCTTATTAGATAGGGTTGGGCTGCTACATTACCAGTGATGCAGGTGTGTGTCTGGGAGATTTCGCCCAGTCGCGCTTATTGAATCAGGTGCCGCACAGCAGAACATTAAATGTATTTACTGCTTCAGGTGGCTGCAGGGCGGCCATCATGGTGTCTACCTGCGATATTGTCCATCTGTTAGGATGACCGTGATTTTGTTGGAAAAGACGAGACTTTCTTGAAATATGCTGGAGAGAAGAGACGAGTCTTCAATGAGGATTTTGGAACATAGAGAAACCAATCAGACATAAATATGTGGGAAGAGAAGAAGAAAATAAATAAGCTAGGTGGCCAACAGAATGTGAAAACAAATCATTTACATTATTTCATTTAATTTGTGACAAGACGCAACAGGACTACACACATACTAACAGAACTGCAGTTACGTTGAGGGGACTTCTATTTCTTCTTGTCACATTACCAAATTGGAGACCACACTGAATAACAAATAACGTTACACTGTTCTGCTTCTAGATTTGTCAGATGTGTGCGTAAATGAGAAAGAGCAGATCATTTAACCTTCCTTCAAGCTGTTTATTGTATGTCTTCACTAACAATCATTTCTAGTAAGCAGAAACAGCATTTGCAAACCAACACCTGCTGCCCGGAGCCGCCCTTGTTCGCAAAAAAAAAAAAAAGCACAGCAGTGTCCAAGATACCCCAGTGGTAGATAAACAATGATAAAATGTGCAAGAAAACGTAACAACGTCTCTTCTAGAGTACTCTTCCAGTGGAGAAAACGTGATATAGTGCCCTCTAGGAGCTCTTCCAATGGAGAAAACTGAATATAGAGGGACGAACATGTGATAAAGTGCCCTCTAGGTGACCTTCCAGTGGAGAAAATGTGATGTAGTACCCTCTAGAAGCTCCCCGGGTTGAGAAAACATTATAAAGTGCCCTCTAGGTGTCCTTACAGTGGAGAAAATGTGATAAGGTGCCCTCTATCGAGCCATTACAGTGGAGAAAACTTGATGAATTGTCCTCTAGGGGCTCTTCCAGTAGAGGAAATCTGGTGCAGTGCATATAGCTGCCCTTTACAGTTAACCACAGTTAATTCTGTCTTTTTGAGGATGTGCGCAGACTCCAAAGCTAAGTCATAACTCCTTTAATGCACAAACATAAGCTCTGCATTTATTAACCAATATCAGTAACCGGCCACGTGGCTGAACGGCAAAATATGCCTTATAGTTATAGAAGAGTGGAGGCTGCTGCAGCAGCATATTAATGCCAACAGTCGTTGTGTTGCATTAGATGTTCATCCATCATATGGAGATGTCATGCCTGAGTGTCCACATACTTGACCACGGAGTGCAAATAGGACCCAGAATATAGACGGGCTTCGAAGAAACCAGATCACGGATGTTAATAGAAGAAACCCAATGTGCCTCCCCGGCTAATAGTTTTGACAACATCCTCCAAGTGTCATTACATTATTAGGACATAATGCAAATGGACTTTAAGGAAGACTGCACTTCGCCTTCAGCTGACAGTTTTCCTCTCTCCGTGTCTCTCTCAGATGGGGTCACAAGAACACAGAGAGCAACGAGTCGTTGATCCCCTCTTCCTTTTCGGAGCGAATACTGTGATGACTTCCTCGTTCCTCCGAATTGACTGGTTTTGACCCGACGAACCGCCGCCCAGAACGCTCGGCTTATTTGTGTCTCGGCGTTTGCAGTGGCTTCATTTAATAAGATAATTTCACAGCAATTACAAGCTTTCAACACAGAAATGTAATGTCATTACATGCTTACCCGGTGACAAATTCTCAGTTTGGATGGAGAGCAACGCGCTGAGTGATGATTTTTAGGGCCGTCTACGGCGGGAATCAGGACTTCGTGTGGAGAGAAACACAATGAATCCTCCTGCTCGATTTTCCCTTTAAACGGCTCGTTGTGATAAGCATGAAATTACAGTTCTGTGGAGATGCTGCGAACATTGTGTTTCAATCTCCTACATGAGCCAACAGCGGCAATCCTGCTATCTGCTATTTCTTCTTCTCTTCACATCCAATACACAAAGCAATTATAGATACAGTCACGTACTGTGCACCCTGTAAACAAAAGCCTGCGCGCTGGTGGGGAGTCATTTGACATTGAGGCTTTCGATCACATTAGGACGCAGATTGCATCGGCGAAAGTTCAGCGTTCGCTTCTGTCACATTCCTTCACTCTGGGTTGGAATATTTCAGGGTCAGGCAGGCAATTTTCAGCTGGTTTGTCTGGAATATTGCACACTTTAAAGCCGCACATTTCTTTCTATACATAAAAGCACGATAAAGTCAGGCCGTAAGAAGGAAAATAATTCCACATCCATTTATGTATCAAGTGTAATTGATTTGTAAGAATTTACCCAAGTATGGCAGCAATTTTTGTTCTCTTTGTTAACACAAAACAGAAAATACAGAGCCACGGATGACCTAGACTATGAGGAGAAATGTGTGGAAACATTTTAGATTCAAACTTCTGGATGAGAGTAAAGGTGTTTTCCACCGGGAGCGGCTCTGTGACGTTGCACCTGCGATGCTGTCTTGTAGCTTCAGATGCTACCCGCCAGATTTTGTTGACTTGGTAATTTATTCTTGATTTTTGTGCTTTTATCAGGTGTAAGCAGGCTGTGTAGGTCATTTTGGTCTGTTTTTTATGATCTGGAGTTTGTACATTTTGTACAGTGTGTCTTTGTTTGACAAATAAAGTTTTTTTCTCTCTCAGCAGTAAATCTGGTGTTCATAGCTTCTGTAAAATGAACAGAACAATTCAAATCGAGCTGATCTAACTATGTGTTATATGTCCATGTTCACAAAGGTTTAAACATTTTTGTATTCACAATTTAAGCAGCTTTAACTCAGCGAGTAACTTAGTTCAGCTTGAAGGGGTTGCAGACGGCTAACGATCTTGTATGAATCCCAAACCTGGTGTCGAACTGAGACTGAGCTCGGAGTGTGGTGGCTCTGGACTCCAGCATCTTTGTTGACCTGCCTCTGCCGCTTAACGGCTAACTCTAACAGATTAACATAAGCCTTAACATAATTTGAATGGGTAAGTTAAATAAAAATTCACCCTCACAGGGACAGTTGTCTTGAATGGGGCTGTGTCAGGCTGTAAACATGTTTATTCCCTCTGTAACGTTGTGCATTTGAACATGCAGATTATGATTATTGACTCGTTCTGTAGCCGGCTTCAAGTGCACATTTGGGGAACTTCATTTTAACGCCACACAGTTTGCCGCTTGATTGAGACCTGGGTTTATATGTCGTGTACTGTTATCAGGAGTAAAACCTAAAGCACTTTCACAGACAATATGGAATGCCAAAATTTAGTTTGTGTGTTTAAACAAGTTTACCCACTGGGATGTTGTCAGTTTTAAACCAGAAAATACTCCGCCATGCCAAGAAAATCCTCGCAGGCGCTTCCCCGTCTCGAGTCTTTCCCAATTCAATCAGCTCTCGATGGATGAAGGATTTTCTAACTGCAAACATCACAACAGAGTTTTCAGATCTGATTTTTGCAGAGAGCTGCTCACATTCACAAACACTGAACGGCATCACCTCTCAGACCACATTTAGAAACACAGAGGAACTGTTGAAGTGAATGACGTTTCATTTTCAACCCCAAACTATTTTAGGGTGAGTAAGCGCCGACTGCCAGCAGTGCTTACACTCGTGTGGAGTGGGACGGCTGGAGATTATGAAGCATGATTACGCAGCTGTGACATTCATGCTAATAAAAGCAGATTAAAGTAAAACTCACTACATATATGGAGGGGAGCATCTGCTATTAAGTTAATCTATGATTAGAGTGACTCGCTCCTGATGATGAATTATACATGAAACATCTATTTTGGGTTCTCTCATCAGACTTAACCTCAGGAATCAGTCAGCCCTTTAAGGATAATTTGCGTCACTTTCCTGACTTCTGGTTTGTTGCCTCCAAATCCAAATAAAAATAAATAAATACAGATAAATCGATCAAATTTAAATTAGCGTTCCTCATTTCACTGTACCTGAGCATTTTCAGAGTTTTCATACAGCAGCTGCTTTGTATCACAGTCTACCTACTGTCATCTAACAACCGCCGCAAGAAACCAGCAAGTCGTCATGGTAAAATAATCCTAAAAAACATGTCACCTTACAGATTTTGCTGTCACATTCTTGTCTTCTTACTTCCAGCGTCTCAATGGGAGTTCATTTTGAGCCAGATGTGACACCATGAAATATTGAAAGCAACAACAAGTAATCTAATTTCACGCCGGCTGCATACGAGGATGACTGAGAGTAATGTGAACCGGAGTACACAAAAGTAAATGAGCTATGACTAAATGGCATCTGTGTTCCTGTGAAGTTAAAGGTCGCGTGCGTGCGTTCTTGACCGCGTTTTGATGGGCGGCCGCTCACATTGTTTGCATCTCGTGTCCCGCTGTGCACGATGACGCAGATGCCGTCGCAAGGACGGGCGTAACGTGCCGTTGCGACTGTTGGTGTTTGTTGGGGTTAGGTTTGTCCGTGACACTGCTCGTGTCGTCTTTTTGGAGATGATTTTACAAACCTGAGTTTACTGCGAGACGCCAGATGTGACGCCGTAAAGTTTGCACGTTAAAAGCAAGTCAGTCTAATTTAATCTTCTATGTGTTGGGAGTGACTGAGTGAAATGTAAGTAGACAAAAGCAAATGAGCTGTATCTAAATTACACCTGTACTCTCAGGTCACTTGTGGTGTCTTTTGTCCGGTAGTTATGTTTAAAGAGCCGATCCCCGTATTGTGTTCAAACATGCAAATGAGGACAAACATGTCCAGCATGAGTGCGAGGGCGACTCTGACTGCAGACGCATTTACAAAAGTAATTGCTTTGCCAATAGCTTGGGGCAGTGAATGTCTGATTTAGTAGGTTTCAGACGCTGTTCCACGACCCAACAAGCATTTCTGTTGGCATAACAATGCCTTTAAGTCCAAATCATACTACTTCAACATCAGGCTTCACGGTGGCCATGAGGTCCAATAAACCGGTCCGGTGTAGTATAAACAGAACCATGTGACTATATCCAGCTATTTGTGTTAAAGCTTGAAGCCATGAAGTACAGAGCTGGGGACAAAGACGCCCTGAAGTTTTCTTGAATGCTTGATGAGGTGTTTAATCATGTTACACCTACATTTTCCTGAAATAATACAAAAGTATACAAATAGTCACTTTTTTGTGGCATGAAAAGGATTGGTACTGTCTGACTGGTTTTGATACTACTTGGTACCCGGCCCTAATGAAGTCATATCACGTTATGTCGAGAAACCAAACTTCCTTTTACCTCAGAGACCATGTCTATCAGTATTATGACACACGTGTCCTTGATAAAAAAGGTATAAAAGTGTGTTCTCATGCATTCAGTGTGACTGACCAATCTTCTAAATACACAAATAATTCCATTTGTAGGTTGGAAAGAACTTTTAAATAGTAAAATCATGAAGAATCCTGATTCTGTGGACTAGGAAAAGACCACAGCAAAGAATAAGCACTAACAGCCATAAATAAAATCGCCCACACTAACCCACAATAAGAGAAATAGAGGGTGCCACACCTGTGATAACACACACATCCACACACACACACACAAACCAAAGCAGATACACATGCTTTGAAGGAGCAGCTGGCTGGGAAGCAGAGACCCGGGTCATGCAGGCCCAGGTGGCAGCGCTGTAAAGTGACACTGTGATTTAAGTCCTGTGTCGTCGTGAGGTCTGTTATCTACCGCCGGTAACAGGGCCGCGCCGATACAGTCCGACAGCTAACGACTGCAGCTCAGGAGGCAGCACCAATGACAGATAGGTTCAGCCCGTGAAACGTGCAGCCGCACTGCGCAATTATATGAATCATATGTTTAAGCAGCTGTCAGATACATTTACATCCGAGGCTGTGGTCACTTTGTCTTGGCTGCTGTTGAAAATGTCGCTGCCTGTTTCCTTTAGATTATTTTTTGCTTTGTGTTTGGGGAGTTCGCTAAAGAGGATGACTCGATGAATGTCCCCGCGCGGATTTGAACCGGGGACGCCACCTTGATGAACAGCTGAGTCATCAAGCTACACCTTCCCTTTGTTTGAAAATACATAAACACGGACATTTTCCCTGCCAGCAGACAAACACAGTCCTGCGCATGTAACAGCGTCGGATCTATTGTATATTCAATAACTGAGCAGAATCTCCTTGCACATTATTTAGAGGATCTAATCCATTTTAATTACACATTACACACAAATGATCTATAGTATGTGCTGTATAATATTCATTGTTTCCTTTTTTAGCATAGTACAGTATAGTTTACAACAAATCAATGCTTTTTACTGTTTTGTTCCTGGTGCCAGCAGACATTAATTACCCTCTGACTATGAAACACCTCACAAAGAGACAGATTTATAATAATTAGTTTGCTTTCTGGGGTGTTAATCATTACTGGCTTCCTTTTAAAGCTCCAGTATGTCAGATTCAGGCTGGATTCAGACCAAATCCAGGTTTCTCCATTCATTTGAGTGGTCCTAGTACGAAGAAGTTGAGCCAGATTAAACTTTTGGAGAAACACAACCCGACGTCACGCTGTGGTGGCCAATGAGACGATCAGACCGGCCACACTCCTCCACAGTCAGCCTGTGTGTAGTCACCTGAACGTACGAAATGTGTGTGTTGCTTTCATCTAGATAGTGTCTAGATTGTCTTGATCTTTTCGCATGTTTCTCGCCCACTGTAATTTCTGTAGGATGGAGTTCAATCAGCAGCTACAGATGCCACCGGTCCTTTTAACTTTAACTTCCAAACCTCTGTTCAGAAAAGACTGAGCTTCCTGGCAAACCAGCCACGTGGACTTTTAAATTACCGCTGCAGAGACGGTTACTCTGCTGACTGGTGAGTCAGTCAGTGCCGTGCTGTGCCCGATCAGCAAGTCAAAGCGGAGGCGGCGCATCTCCTAGACTGCTCGAGGCAATATGGATAATTAGAGTTGTGTTCGATCTCCACAAAGATGATGATTATGCTCCGTGCCATGCAGCAAGCGCTGACAGTAAACCGGTGAGCTCACGCACGAATGACAAGGCGGACAAGCTGCGCCAGGAAAAGTGTGTTATGTTGTTGCGTACCTCGGGACATTAAAAGGTGTAGTCTGCATGGACGAGCAGAGAAATGAAGTTTAATATCAGAGTTTTTAAGGCGTTGCAGTTGCTTTGGACTTCTGGAAAATGAGATTGCACGGCTAAGTGAGTCAGGTAAAGAGCTGTAGTTTATTTCTGGAGTGATATTAGTCTCTCTGATTACATTAAAATATACTGCATTACTGCTGTCCTTCAGGCTGATTTAAAAGCCGTTAGCATGGACACTAATTACCTCTCAGCGCTGTGCAGCCACGTTTCAGACAAACACAAACAATGACGGACAGGCAGGGAGACCGACGTATAGACAAACCTCTCAGTGCTCATCACATATGCATTAGATGCGGTTCATTGTTCACACCTCGGGTTCGGTCTCTGTTACCAATCAGTAGTGATTGAAGCTCTGCATCACACCCAGGAGCATTATGTCCTGTAATGAGATTCTTCTCCCCGAGCATGGCTCCCTAATCCCAGGTCTCTATCTGTGCTTTGTGGGCCTTCGGAACAGCTGAGCCAGGCTGAACACGGATGGTCTACATGAAATTTGATGTTAACCCCGCCGTCATGAATAAGAGCGAGACAATGGAGCTGAAATGGAATGGATGCTACGCCTATTACAGAACATGTTAATCCTCTTAAGGAGTTAAGAGAGGTCTTGATGACATGTGGGAGAGGCAGGAGTGTACAGCTCTGCAGAAATGAGCAGTGGCTGGTCTGAGAAATGAGGTTCATCCTAAACAATAGGGAGCCTGGAGCCTGGCTCTCATAGTCATTAACCTGCAATTCTCTTTCGGCGAATTGATGGAGAGTAGTAACTACGTGGGTGCATGTGTTGTTGTTAGAAAATAAATACTCTTTCTAACTTTCTAGCTCGGCCTTATTCATTCTGACCACGAGAGCTCTTTAAATGTGCGTGTAGGCTGACAAAGCTGTCGTCAGGCGAGAATGTCGCTTTTCTTTTCTTTCCTTTCTTGGAAAGCTTTAGAAAAGCTCTTTACAAATAACGTGAAAATAAACGAATAAGATTAATCCTTTACTGATCTGTAGCTTGAATAATTTCACCGTTTTTTTGCAATTTCAAAAAGCGCCAAGATGCTGTCAGAGAAGTTCTGAGACCAGCCGCAACTCGGGTGTTTAGAAAGACTGCCAGCATCATGCTACCTCATTAACCGGATTTTCCCCAGACCGGCATTTGGCCGATGTCTATAACCCAGGCAGCGCTTGCATGCCTCTGAGGTGCCTCATAAAAGCTTCTCTTCAGAGAATGGCCTCCAGTGGCGTGTAGAGCCTCTTCCGAGGGAAACTTAAGTAACTTACTTTGATAAAGCCTCGTGAAAGGCAGGATTTGAGATGAGAAAAGCACAGATCATTGAGCAGACCATCAGCGTCGATAAGGTCGATATTATAGGAGCGAAGAGAACAGTGAATGTCAAAGCACTGAGTGGTGAATTTGTCAGGGAGAAGAATCGCGCGTCTGCTGTGTAGTGATGCCGTGCCAAAAACAGGAGCAAACAAATGAAGAAGACTGACTCACCTGTCTTTTCCTGTCTCCTTCTTGAAGACCATGTCGCAGTAGTTCATCCTGTCCTCTGTGGTGACGTAGATTCGTGCCTGAGGGTAGTTCTCCGCCGCCTGACGCAGCATGTTGTATACGATGCCCTTCCCGTCCTTCCTCATGTTTCGTAGCGGCCCCCACACAACGTAGACGGTGTCGTTGCCCTGGCCAAAGAAGTACTGGGGCTTCTGCAGCAGCAGGGGGACGCTGGTGTGAGAGACGACTCTCAGCGTGGTCCGCTGGCCCACGTCGTGCTCGAAACCCCGCGTGGGTGCGTTGTTCATCCGCCAGATGCAGGGAGAGCGGTCGATCTGCGGGCCAGCACCCTGGCCCAACATCTGTCCGGAGCTGGACACGATGCTGCAGAGCTCACAGTGCAGCTTCAGAGGCTGGAGGAGACGAAGCAAATCAATTACAACAATTAATCACTGTTATATTATAATTGCTCAGTTAAGTCTTAGTCAATAGAGACAAGTGAGTTATGTCTCACGTGTGTCAGGGTAAATCAAGTCTAAAATTAAGAGTCCAAGTTAAGTCTCGTGTTAATCAGACAGATCTGAGTCAGCTCTCAAGTTAATCAAGGCAGGACCAAGTCAACAGAGGCAGGGTCAAGTCAAGTCTCATATCCAAATCAATCAAGGCTAGTTCAAGTCAACCCTCAAGTTAATTAAGACGGGACTATGTTGCTGTCATATTTGTTTTAAATGGTTTAATCAAGTCAAAACTTCAGTGTGTGTTTCCTGTTAAAGGGTCTGTCAACTCAAGAAGTTACGTCTCCAGAAAGTGAAGTCAAGTCTCGCATCCTCATTTCTGTGACCTCGGTGTGATTAAAGTCCAAGTCTCAAGTCGAAAGGTGTGCTTAAAGAGACAATAAGCAATCTAGAGACATTTATCAACTTCCATCAACAAACAATGCAACAATCAGCAGGCCCGTGGTTCAGCTCGCACAATAGAGGCACGAGTAGATAACTAGACCCGAGAGAAAGTGTGTATCTCCCAGTGCAAAACGCTGCAGTGCTTAATCATTTTCTTTCTTTTTTTTACCCTGTTTGTTTGGGTTTATATCCACAGGTAACAGCATCCTCTATCACAGAGAGGCTAAAAATGCAAGAAAGTTGGAATGGGGACTTGGATTGTTCTCAGAGTACCATGGGAAAACAGAATAGAAACAACAAAATTAGAATTTTAAACTAGAAAACTTAGCAGCCGGTGAGGTAACCGCTGCCATTGGACTCAACTCATTCAGCTCCTGCTGCACTTTATGGTCATTTTGCGTTCAGGGACGCGGAAAATCTTTATGTTCGAGTATTTAAAAAGAAGGCTACACGCTGCTCTGCAGTGACCTCCTGCAAAAGATTTCAAGAATGCTCTGAAAATATACAAATCTCATTCAGACCTCCAGGGATGGACAGTTTTAAAGGTACAGCTACCGCTTAGGAGAAGCTACTACTACTGAGGTTACTTTAGATCAGGGTCTCATTTTGGTCAGGGCCATCAAAGGACTATGGTTGTGAAAACTGCTCCTTAACATATTTTTAATAACTTTAATAACCTTTTTAATTTATCAGTTTAAGAAACCAGATAACTGCGAGTCTCTTCGGCCAGCTGTGTTGTCAGATTTCCTGCTAGTTTCTTAACTCGGTCTGCGATGGTGTTTCTTGACAAACTGATCTTTTTTTTAAAGGTTTGTATCTGGTCGGGGCACGACTGTACACAAGCTTTTGGCATGTGCCGACTGAAAAAAGATTCTTCAGAAAAATCCACACAGATTTCTTCAGACAAAATAAGGCTAGCTTTCACCGCTGCGTCGTTTTTGGCTGTAGATTTTGTGAACACATCCTGCGGAGTTTGCTTTCCCACCTTTCGTTAAGTTGCCTTCCTCGTCAATTTTTCTCTTCTTGGACGTTTTGGGATTTTTTGTTATTTTATATCTCTCAAATCTACTTTCTGGAAAAAGTAGTGTGGAAACACTGCAATCTAGTGGCAGGATGCCGTCACTTTGCAGGTCACAGAGATGTAGATTATGGTCGTTGTATGCTTTAAAGCAGCATAGACTATTTCATGTGTTTGTTGACTTTAGCAAGCTGGTCTGCATGCTAATAAAATCCAAGATCAGTGACAAAAGACTACAAACCTGCCTTTAGTCTGACAGCGGCATATCGCTGGCAGAAAACATGTTTTTCTCTCCATTCACAGTCAGTAACCGGACAAACAAACTGGTAACGTGTTGTAGGGACAGGAAGAGGAAGAGGAGGTGAAGCAGTCAGGGCCAGGTGAGGGAGGAGAGCCAGAGGGGAGGCAGAGATACGGGAGCAGGAGGAGGAGGAGGAAGAGACCCTCCAAAGGGGCAGAAGAGCAGTAATCGAATGCTGTAAATCTGCCTCTCGTCTTTTTAACCTTTAATTCAGTTAAATACTGAACGATAACCTCTGAGTGTGGTTTGCTTCACATTCTTCTTATGATATTATAGTGTGTGATATATACTTGTATATCTGTGCAACAATACATTAAAGTGATGTTTTGGCAAGGGGCTTGTGTGATCAGGACGTAAAAGAGAATGCACTAGGTAATTATTTAGAAAAAAAATAACAATTCATCAGGGGTTTTACAGCCCTATATAATTTTCTTTTATTTCCTAAGATTAATGTCGCCGTGCACAGAACTAACATTGATTAAGTTAATTGAATTTGGGACCACAGAGGTTACAACAGAGTCTTAATGCAACAATGGAGCCAGGGAGTTGCGTCATTTATCTTATTGTATATTTTTTTATACATCTTATTATACTTTACTGGAGCAGAGGGGTTTGTAATGAATCTTCAACAACAGCTCTCAGCTACCCTTGCCAAGAGAGGGAGGAAGCTCCCTCTGAATCCGAAAACCGGAGACCAAATTGAAGCTAATATGCTTGGTTTGTTTTGATGAGATTAAACTTACTTAAGAGAATGAATGCTCCAGAAAGTTAGAAAAGAAAAACCATTGCATCATGACTAAGCCCCGGTTGATCATTTGCTTAATGGAGAATAACTGTAATGTCACTGGTTTGCATACAAATTGCTTTTGTGCTGCGTTCTGGATGACGAACATGAAACTCTCTCTTGCATGTTGCAGGTTTAATCAACAAACAAGAGATTTTTTTTTAGGGTGCAAACAGAATCCCACGAGTAAATTGTATGACTAATTGTTGTGCATGCAGATCAACTGCTCAGAAAGGAAGAGAAAAACAGTGTTCTTCCTGATGAGACATAATTCTTCCATGAATTACTCCAACAGAGCTACCTATTATTGCTTTTTCTCCCATTTATGGGTTCAGTCGTGGGTTAAAAAATGATCCCTGGACCTGGGCTGGTAGCTCTGCATTTACTGGCTGGTTGAGACACACATCACCGCAGCCTTGAGCTGTCAGCGGCTCGTCCATCATCACCCGCTCCCCTTAGCCCAGCTCATAACTCCATCACGCCTTTCAGCACACACAGATTGGTTGAACTCTGTGGGGAACACTGGCTGGCTAACTGCATGTCAGACCAAAACATGGGCTTGTGACTAGAAATGAAACCGCCGAGGAGCTCCTGAGCAAGGCATTTAATACACAGCTGCCCCTGCAAAGATCTGGAGACCGAGGCTGCACTTAGAAAAGATGTTTCCAGCGTTAATTAAAGGTTCATTTTGAAATAAAAACAGGCATCTGAGCAGTTCACAGTCACAAGGATAAACACGGCAGCGCTTCCTCTGAACGCTAATGACACACTGAAGTGTGTAAAACCTCATCTAACAAATAAGAACCCTACTGGAACATTTTCATCTAGTATATAGGGCTGGGATCTAGTCTGAACATTACATCCTGTAAATCAATAAAATGTTATGGCCTCTTCAACCCTTTCAGCCGTGATTCATGTTTCAGTTTAATGTTCATGACGGCGCTGTTTCAGTGTGCCGTGCAGTAATCGCAAACAGAGTGCGCTTTTATAATCCTAATAATTTTGGCACTCTCTGATAAGTACAAAATCTATTCAAAGCCTCAAATTGTAATGCACGAGTGTGTTAAAAATAAAGTGGGTTGTTTTTTTTTAAAAAGCAGGCTTAATGCGGGGAACGCAGTCATCGCTGAATCACAGCACCGGGGTGTGAACTTAACCTTGACATTCATTAAAATGCTCTAAACACGATTAATTAGTAAGCAATAATAATTACATTAACGTGCCAAGTCCCGGTGTTATGGCACTTAAAAATTCATTGATTAGCTGTAGCTGTCTGCACGGGGAAAAGTGATTAATTCAAAACGCTCCTCTTGGGACACACACATTATACTTAAGGAAAATATGGTTTATGCCTGGAACAACATCTCAGAAAACAAGTGGAAACATGACTAAAATGAAATGAGCTGCTGCTGCTTTTGCTTTGTTTTTAGCCGCACTAGCGGACAATTAGTCGGCTGGTTGGATCACCGACTTCACTGTGCCAAAATGTACATTCTCACAGAGCGGCTAGTCTTAGTCTTCTTTATATGTCGTAGCATTTTGATGATGATTTTGATTTATATTTAGATTTTGGCAGTGAGACGACACTGCCCTAACGGATTAGCGGATAGGTGCACTACGCCAGGAAGTACATGCGTACGTAGTCTACTACATATAAGTGGACTAATGGAAGTATCTGAATTGAGACGCAATATTGGTCTTGACTCAGTCTTGCTGTGCCTTGGTCTTGTCTCGGTTCAGATACACTCTGGTCTTGGTCACAGCTTGTTGTGGTTTAGGTGTACGATGGTTTTTCATTCCATTGTAGAAACTATTTAAAGGATATATTTCTACAAAGCTCAAACAAAACAGCAGACAGTATAGTAAAGTCAATATAGTAAAAAAGATTTCATATTTTCTTCTTTTATAAAAATAACAACAGTTTATTTACTTTGACCTTAAGGTGCTACATATGTTTCCCAGCAACTGATTTACACATCTTTAAAGTCCTCAGCTGCTGACACATTCCTCAAGCTTCGCAGTGTAAAACTTGCTGGTGGTTACTATGAACTTAGAAAGAACTTTACAAACAGCTGGTGCAACCCAGGCCAGAGGATTTCTCATTAAAATCATCCACAAAGCAGTCCAAAAATAGAAGCACTCTCCTCTCTTGTTGGCCAGTATGCGCATTTCAAAAGGGGGCCTGGATTTAAATTTTTTAGGTCTAAATGAAAATATTGAGTTTCTGTCTCTGTCTGTGATAGACCAGGGGCATGAATGTAAAGTGCCAGAAGACAAATGTTTTCTATTTCTCCTGAAAAGCAGAGCGGGGACAATTTATCACACCTTGAGGCAGACTCAATCAAATGAGGAAAATAAGGCAGACCATTCCCCTGCTACGGGGTTATGCATTATACATGCTTGCAAGAGGTTTATAACACCTCAAATGACACCTCACTGTGGCTCATGTAAGATTGCCTTACTGTCCAGGAGAAATATTACTGCTTCTTAAGGCGTTTGCTGTGTGCTTAACAGAGGCCGACAGCTCACGCAGCAGGCTTTCACTCCGGACGTAATCTCTTACGACACCCAGCACAAGACTATCACCTTGACCAGACCTCGACAATTCAGTCCATCCTTTGTCAGTAATTTTCGGCGAGCGCGATGAACACTTTTGACACTCACGTTCAGGCCAATCACTGCCTCTCCTGATTCGCCATAGAGGGCTCACTGGTTGGGGAATTTGAGCTGAAAAGCAGCCTAATTCTGCGGAAGCTGCCAGTCTTTCCGACGATTTGCATAAATCTCCACGGGGAGAGGGGCAGTGATTTAAGCAGGCTTGTCTGGAGGCAGAAGGAGGTGCAGACGTAGAGATTGGTGTAAAACGTGATTGCCTCTGGGCCCGTGTTGTGTGGATCAAACTCTCCGGAGGCAGAGGATGACGCTTCACATTAATCTGCCAATATCAGTCTGCTGTATATAAGGCATCCACTTCTCATGAAGGGCCAATACATCCATCGCTACTACAAATCTAGTTGCGTTTCAACTCAAAGCGAAAGCACAGTCCTCATTACCTGTCAGCTGGAAATGTTGCATACATCCCGTACGAGCAAATTATACGATTTTTCCTGCGTGACTTCCCAATATGCACCAGTATGAGCACAATTTCATTTTTCACCGACTGCCTCCCTGAGCAACAAACACACAGCTTGGTTTTTACATTTTGATGTGGTGGGAATTAAAAGGCTTTGATATTTCAATTTCCATAAATTGTGCGGGGAATATACAGCAACAGAGCTGTTTGAAGGAAGAAGAATAGGATCACGGACACGGGTGTTTGGAATTACAAAGAAATAATGCACGCAAGAGACATCAAACGGGCGTTTTCAGAGTTCGGAGAACCTGAGATAATGAATTAAGAAGATTCTCAAGGAGGTGCAGTGCTTTTCGCATGAGTGCATCTGAATACGCCTTCATTATCGAAGGCAGGTTAATGTTAAGAGAGAAGAGGTTACCTGTGTGTGACACACACACTGTAATATGACAAATGTAAAAAAGTTTCATTGTAAAATATGAGATGTAAATGATTTTCATCTTCAGAAATCTTCCAAGGTTTCTGAGGTAGCTTCTTCTCAGCTTAAAAAGTCAGAGTTCTCAGTGTTATCGCTCATGGATTATTGGCTTTCTGAATGTTTTTCAGTGTTGTTCCGAGATGTTTTGACACTCTAAATCGAAATCTAAAAATGGGCAAAGACGTGGATCATCGGCGGACCCATCTGTAACAGCAACAACCTACCAATTAAAGCAGCCATGCTGTTAATTCTGCATAACTTTCAGCCTTAATATAATTTGAACAGCTGAAGTTCGGAGGGTGACGGTACAGAACTTCTGGATTGGATTCACATCAGACACATGGACGTTGCCTCTGAGTGCCGATATAGGGAGTAACAATAGACTGTAAGAAACTTTGCAACACAAAGATGAACATATTTCTACAAGTAGAAGAAACTAAATATGATTACCAACCTGATCCTGCTACATAATGACTGATAAATAGGAGCTCATATCAAGTGCAGTTATCTGCAAACAGAAATCTTAAGGGTTTAACTTTGATGTGTTTTGTCTCTTTGTGTCTCTCACCTCCTGTTTGGGGATGCTCACATAGCCCAGGTGAGGCTTGAAGGCTTTGTACGGCTGCTTGGAGAACATCCAGTGGCTGCTGAACGTCTGGCCGAACACCGGCTGCAGCAGGAAGTAAGGCTTCTCCGAGTAGTTCACCACCACCACGAAGAGCGACACGGCCACGATCAGACTGGCGCCGATCAACAACTTCCTCTGCGGGGGGAAAGTAAGCGCATTTATGACAAATCTGAGAACTTCAGCGACGACAAATGAAAACATCAAAACATCATTCTTGGTTATTAATATAGGCGATTAATAGCTTGAACTGAAGAGTAAACAAAAGGCTTTGCATCCTAAATCTGTCAGCAGTCACAACTGTATATTATGACACGACAACAAGAAATATACTTATGTACATTAAGACAAGCTGAATGTACTGCAAAAAAACAACAAAAAAACAACATAACAACAGGTCACATCCCTTGAAAACAACAAAAGGCAGTCTGAGTGACAGACTGGGTTGTTCATCGGATAAAATAAAGATAAAAATCTATTTTAAGTGTATCAGCATAAAGTAGTCGTGTGAAAAAAAGAGCATCCTTCCGTGTAAAATCTCCTGCAGATAGATTTATGGAGGACTTATAAAATTGCATCTCATCGCGAGTCACTTTGATATGATCTGACCAGTGAGACAGAGAGACGAGAACACTCTTACAGCGAGAAGACGCGTCTGAAGTAGCGGAGCGGCTTTGATGCATCGAGGGAATAAAGTGTTAATTCAATCACTGTGTTTTCTGTTCAACACAGATGACTCACGGTAGCCTCTCCTCTTCACTTCACACCAAGTGTTTAAAAGATCTCTGTGAAGCCCTTAGATAGCAAGTTGCTGAGATTAACACATAATCTCTGCAAATTGCCGCACACAGTTTCCATTTGTTACTCTTTCTAGTGTGATTAAGTTATAACTTCTTTTCTGCTCCAACTCCAGGGAAGGCAAGTCTGTGAGTTAAATCTGGACTTGCTGCAGCTCTTGTAAATCTGCAACTGAGTCCACAAGACTTGAAGTGACTAGTTGCTCTAGATTGAACTCTTCTCAACGCAAGATGACCAAACTATTGAAGAGGTTTGTCTAGTTGCGTCCAAGATCTGATGTCCAAGGCACTTTAATATGAACTTACATGTGATCGGAATGAACAAAGAAATGTAACGTACAACAGTTCCCTATTAGGTTTGCTTGTCCAGACAGAGGACGTCTGACTACAATATTCTACAGGTCATAGGTTGCTTGTACATCTTATATAAATAAAAAAAAAACACTCTAACATTGATTTATGCCCAAAAAGTTTTTTGAAATATCCAGATTGGTTTAGAAAGTCTGGAAAGCAATTTTCACAGGTCAGATTTGAAATATGATTCCACCTGGATTTCTACAGACGCATCTCAGTCCAGATGCATGTCTTTTCTTTGAGTCACTCAAACCATGAAACACGTCAACAACAACAAATCCAGAGCCGTCTGGATGCACAAACCTGATCTGATCACTTGCAAATAACAGTGTGGACAGTCTGTCTCAAAGATCTGATCTGAAAAAACAAATCTGATTTGCCCACAGTCTGACCAAAACTGTCTAGTTTTATTAAAATCAGAGGATTATAGACCTCGGCCATTGTGCAAAAATATGGAAATCTATTTTTCTGTTTTGCCATCTCTACCAAGAAAGCAACAGCCTGGGTGTCGTTTCATACATTGCAAAATAGCAAAATGATCGTCTGGAGGTAAGAGGTATTATGGCTTGGCAGAAAGAGCTGAGAGTGATGAATAATGGATAAGAGATGGAGGACGAGGAAAGGTCTCACAGAGGAGAAGCTATTGGCAGAGCTGGAGATCAATGCCCAGAAGAGAGAAAGAATCAGACAGATAAAAAAAAAAAAATCTGCGGTGCGCTACGACACCTCAGTGCCTGAGGTGATGATAGATTTCAGCAGGCTGTTTTTTTTTTTTCCCCTCAAGAAACTTCAATAACATGCTGCTAATCTAACAGACAACACTGGTGGGAAACTCTGGACTTTTTCAGGAAGGTGGTGTTTCGTGGAGTCTTTGAAGTTATCTGATGGTGAGAAGATTGGATACGGCGCGCGGTGAAGCCCCCACTTCCATAGCACCTGCACCACCACGAGCTCTGATCTCCAACATCAAACGTCCCAAGGGAGGCGCCGGAGGCTTCGCTTCTCCGAGATGAGATCAAACATGCGAGCGCGGTGGTGGTTGTGGGGAAAGAGGGGAGGGTGATGAAAAAGACGGTGACCACTTGCTACCCCGACAAGCCCATCGCACTTTACCAATTGCATGTATGTTGCATCACGCATCATTTCATGACATTACCGCCCATCTTTGATCACAAACAGAAGGGTCCCGACTTTGATCTTGTATGACACAGCACAAAGAAGACAAATGGGAAATCCACACTTGCCTCTTTGTGCTTGAAATATTTTACAAAATAAAAAGATAGAACTTCGCTAAAAGGACAGTATGTTCCATGTCTAACCAAAAAAGAAAAAGTAGCAGGTCGTTTTCTGAAAATATCCTGTAATAGCCAGTCATCATGAGTCCATTATGTAGCAAGAAACCAATCCCTTATACAGCAAGAGGTTTCTTGAGGAAGAGAGAGAGAAAAATACCAGAAACAACCCTCGGCTCAGTCTGCACTGCAACATCCATCTGTTCTCATGAGGACAGAAAATTTCCTTGTCTCCTTCAACCTCAATCTGGTCACAAATCACCGGGGAAATGATGTGTCAAAGTCTGGAGGCGATTGGACCGCTCCGCGTGGGCGTAGTGGGGCGCTGAACCTCCACTAGCTCGAGTGTAAGACTCATGACTCCTCTCCTCGTTTGCTCATCCATCAGGGCGATCAGTAGTCGGCCTGTTGAGCCGTCTGACAGAAAAGTTGAAAGGCTCGACGTTGAGGAAGGAGTACAGTAGGGGGAGTAGGGGAACGCCAGACCAAATGGGGACCATTAACACCAGCAGCGAGGCGGCAGAACGACTATAAAGTTTCAACATTAGAGCTTTCGGTCAATGTTAAAACATTTTGCTTGAGGAATATGGCTCCATATGTGGCTGCAACGACCTTGTTTGCGACCATCAAATCAGACAATGATGGCCATTAACTGCAGTGCCACTTATGCTCATAGCCCGGGGACGTTTCATTTAACACCACCCCTCCACCCACCCACCTAAAGCTTTGAGGAGGCTATTTTTAAAGGTGCTAAAACCTACTCTGAGGGGGTATTGATCTGAGTTTGCAGACAGGCTGTGTGGGATCATTGGGACCCAAGACACGAGAGAGCCATAATTTTCCAGCAGTCTCTCCTGCAGTGAGGCTGTGTGACCAGATTACATATCAGAGGGGAAATTAGTAGAAAGTTATTGATGGCCACCTCGTCTACTAAAGGCGATGACGTAGCGGCAGTTGGTGGAATAAAACTAAGTACATTTACTCATGTACTTTAATTAAACCCGTAATAATAAGTTGTGAAGACTCACTGATCTGACAAATTTGCAAGCGGCAACCTTCGTGAAGCCAATGTGGAAGTGACAAAAACTGCAGTTCCCCAAACAGCCACTTGAGGCTGGCTCCAATGAGTCTATATAGATTCACCCTCAGTACAGTTGTCATGAACGAGGAAATTAGCTACCAAAACTGTTTTTTGTATCAGGCTGCAAACATGTTTCTTTCTGCTGTGAAGTTGGACATTTTAACATGGGGACTTATGGAGACTGACTCGTTCTGTATCCAGCCTCAAGTGGACGTTTGAGGAACTGCAGTTTTTGGCACTTTTGTGTTGGTGTCACTCCGCAGCCGTGTAGGTTGCTGCTTGGGCCGGACTGATAAAAACCAAACTGAAACTTACTATAAATCTCTGTAAAGCTGAGCAGAGCTGCAGATTCAGCTGATAAGTTTCTGTTGGCTCATCACATTGTCATTTGTCGTCATGCACATATCTATTACAGCTGCTTTAAATAACATTTTGACTGCTGAACTTAACATATTACAACTTTTACTGAAAGGATCTGAATTCTTCCTCCACCTTTGGCAATACTATATTCTGTATGAGGATGTGGCCTGCTTCAGCTGCTGCTCATTATTTGTATCTACAGGTGAAAATAAATGTCTGAATTACTTTCCATATCATTCACTGCAGCAGTTGCCTTACGTAATGTACACCAAATAGGGAATAAATCTGTAAATTACAGAATAATCAACAAGTAGTGCCCCATCACCGTGTGATGAATGAAAACTCCAAGCACATTAGCTATATATATATTGTGTAATCAAAATTTCGACTCCATCAGGCTCTATCAAGGCATGAAGAGAATACAATTTCCCACAAAGACTCACGCCCAAGCTCAGTAAACAACACGACCACACAGTAGTTCAATCCAAAAAGCTATCTGCAATGGGTATTGGAATAATGAGAGGCTCAACCCGAAGAAAATGGCTCATGAAAAAACATATCTGGTAGCTATTTTTCGAGTGCCTCCTGGGCAATAGGCAAAAAAAGAGAAAAAAAACCCACAAAATTACATTTGCAATGCAAAAACACTCCTGTCCCTGGCACCCGATTCTTGCCACCACGGTCTAGCGAGCAGTTTAAAATCCAATTTCAATTAGGGCGTTTGAGAAAATATTTACAGAGTCTTTCTCTCACTCTTCCTCCTCTCTTTTTAAGCCTTAGTGCTCCTCTCCGGGGAAAAAAGACAGGAGCATAAACAAAAGAGCCACTCTTGAAATTGAGAGTGGGGTCCAGACACATTACTTAATTCGTGTCATATTTCCAGCACAAAGGTCTCGCTTCGAAAGTTGTCCAAATGCAAGATAGTAAACGCTCCGGGAGCTTGACTCCTTGCTGCTGGCAGCACAGTCATGCACAAGTTCCCATCCAAATTTCAACCACAGGAGCCCCAACTGCCACAGTAAGCGTGCAAGAGAATTAATATAATTTGTAGATGTTTTTGCATATATATTAGGTTTATGACTGCATGATTCATTTACTTCATGAGCCACTTTAACTTAGTCTTTTGGGTTTCTACTCATATCATGGATACGTTATTGTTTTCTTTCTATTCCAGTCACAAGTGGAATAGATCACCAGTCAAGTCTTTCTTCAGACTTCTTTTTTTTTTACTTACTTTCCACCTCTTTGTGTTGTTTGTTTTACTGCGTTAATAAACTGATTTAGAGTTTAACTAATGTCTCTTTATACGTTACGTTCATTCAGAGGAATAGGTTTTGAAGCTGCAGCAGTACGACTGAACGAGCTGCAGCAAAGTTCATCACTCGTCTGGGAGGTTCGGCTCCTGCTGGTCCCAGCAGAGTCCAGCAGAGGGGGCAGTCACCTCGCACAGCTGTCATGTGGCACCCAGATGGGAACAGAGGAGCTCCCGCCACCGCCTCACATCTATAAAAAAGGATCAGAGGAGTTTCTCTGATCTGAAGAAGCCTTTTAAATATTCTTTTTTTTAACGAGTTACAGTGTGTTAATCAGCCTGATTTCAGCAGCAGGAGGTTCATTTATTTTCATGCGTTCTCCAAGACACCGGAGCAAGTCTCATGCAAGACTGAGTGTTTACTCTGCAAAGGCAAACAATCCAGCTCATTCATTTATATTTGACTTCCCAGACTGTTTGTCAGAGGCTGAGTTAACCAATAAGACATTTTTCAGAATCAATCATCTCTGTATAAAATACTTCTTACTGAATTTAGGTTGTTGTTAGATCCAAACTTGAATAAGACGAAGAGAATCTGTTTGTTATGTGGATGAAACTCTGCAGGTGGGAACAATAAGGATATCATTTATCAATATCAATACTTAAGATCACTTTTAAGAGCTTTTTTTTTTAAACTTCCTGAAACTTTTCACACAATCTGTTTCTTGATGACATGAGCTTTAGCCCAAAATATTAGTAAACTGAGAAAGAGCCAGAGTTCTTGCACAACGATGGTCTGTTGTAACTGTTTACCCCTGGCATTAACACGTCATGAGTGATCCAATCACAAGCGGACAGGTGTGACGATGCACTGAGATCCAATCCAAAATGCTCAGACCACATGGAGGTGGTGGTTATGGGCCGCATTAAAAGACCATTTATTCAACTGACCTTCTGTAAGTGCACATGAAAACACACACACAAAAATGACTGATTCCTTTTGGGAAGAGTTAAACGTGGGCCAGCTGAACTTGGTTGAGATCCATCATGGGTCGTCGTGGTTTAACTCTTCTCAAAGAAAGACGACCAGGACACCCTTAAAAAACTACACAATAAGTTGTTTCTTTCTTTGTGTCCGTTTTCCCCGGCATGGATATTGGATCTTTATATACTTTTCTTTTGTTGTGCAGACGAAGCTTTAATCACTCCTCATATGGACAACGCTTCCTTCCTCCTGTATAATAACGAAATATCCTGATGCTGATACCCTTGATACCCCCTGTGCACGCTACTTCCGCTGTACAAACCTTATCGGCGGTGACATGTGAAAGGAAAATCCTTCAATCCAGGTCAAATGAACACTAATCTGCTCTGTTGGCATGATACTCATACATCATTATAGTAGAGAGCATCACAGAGAATCTTAATCTGTTTGTTTTTATGAGGATGAGACTCTGCGGGGGGTAACAATAAGGAGGAAACACAGCTATAAACAACAATACTGCAAATCCTTACTCAGTGCATGCGATGTGAATGTGTTTTTGCGCGCGTGTGTCCACACACGTGTACTTGTATGCGTGACTGCGATGGGTAAGCAGTCAAAACCCATTTGACTAATGCATATCTGATATCAAATGGAACATAATCCCCACAAGTATGAAGGATTAAACACTCTACAATATTCACTTCTCCATCTGGATCCAGAAAACTTTTGGGATGAGGGAGCAAATAGAACTAAAAAACACGGCCATATGTTCGGAGAAGCTCGCGCTCTGCTGCGTAGGTTGACGCTCGCGCTCTTCGGAAAGTGAAGAAATTTGTCAAAGTGAGAAAAGGAAAAACTGTTTTTTGGATTTTTTTGGGGTGTTTGACTTTGAGGAGATGATAACCTGCATATACGTGTGAGTCAAATGAGTCTACCTGTCAGACACAAAGTATATTGAGATTTTATGTTTGACTGTAAGTTATTCTGCTGCCATGAAGTCTCTCTGCTGTGTGGAGACATCAATGTCTATTTCTTCCTCACAGCACTTAAAACAATTGATTCTCCCTGGACGGGGATCTTTGTTTCATTTAATAACGCTTTGTCTCGGGTTGATGACATACAGCCGCTTTGTTCCAGAGATGTCAAACTAGGGATATTTTTCAAGTTGTATTTATCTGACATTATCTCAGCATGATGGTTTAATCCTTTAAGCTGCTATTATATCATTGATTATTGGTATTTTTATATTAAGGTTGAGGATTTATATTGAGGTTTGTGTTGTGCAAACCCACAGAGAGCATTTTAGCATCTTTCAGCTCATTGTTTCGGTTTTACAGCCACTGCTTTTTTACTGTTTTGGTCCAGTCTCACAGTTTTCATCATGTCATGTTGTTTCAGACCAAGAGCCAACTGCGGGTGTGAAATGAAGCCAACCCAGAAGTGCCAATTTACGTCTTTGCCCGTTTTCAGATTAGCCAGGAGGCCACAGAGACAAGACTGTCAAGATGGAGGCGGCCAGAGCCACCATACTGAGCTTCACAACAGCTCTTCAGAAACCTGTGGGGGACATCACGGATACAACGTCCATGTTTCATACAGGAACAGCAGGCAGCTGTTTTCAATGATCCAACTATACACTACCTGCCCAGCAGCAGACAAACTAAGTTAAAGACTAAACGGTGAAGAAAGTGGATAATCTAGTATCTCAAAGAACCAAGAATTGGGTGGAGACCAAAAACAGAGACAAAATGTATTTGTTTAACAGTATGCGTGTCAATGTTTCACAACCTGTTTCTGCTGCCCCCAAGTGGTTAATACAAGTTTAAATAGTTTCATTTTCTGCACTGCACTGAAATTCAAATGTCGTCGTTGCATGTTAAAGGTGTCTTTTGTTGTTTTGTTGGGTTTTTTTGTAAAGTTTTTCTTCTGTTCAAACCGAGGCTCTAAGGCTGCCGTGTGCCAACAACAACAAACATGTATAAAAGCAAAAGTAACATTGCTGCTCCGCTGTGGAGGAGTATATTCCAAACAAGGGAGAAACTTCAGTGGTTGTGGAGGAGTTTTAGTCATAAAAAGGTCAGAACTACTACAGAAGTGTAACAAAACAAAGCAAAGACATCCAACTGAGTACGCCAAGAATCACAAACATGAGGCCTGATCACAATTAGAGGTGCATCAGGTAGAGAACAGAAAATTATTCTGCAACTACTTTGATATGTTGCTGAAATTACTATATTTAGACGACATATGATATTAAACTGAATATTTTGTGCTTTTGGACGGTTGGTCATCTGAGAAATTAGAACTGGCATTTTTAAGTATTCAGTATTATCTGTTTTATGTGTGACAATACTTTTTTTTATGTCTACCGGTTTCTTCTGTTGGAAAAAACAGATTGTAAAACTTTAAGCACGGTGCTCGTATCAGCTCGTATCACCTCAGCTGTGTTTTTAATGTTGTAACCACTTTGTAATTTTCTAAATAACTTCTTTTGTTGAGCTGCTTTCTGTCAGGTTATTGAACTTTGTTAAAACTAATAAACTGTATAATAAAAAAATGAATAAACACAGCGAGAAGACTGGGACAGCCTGGCTATAAAGATACAGTAGCTCCATGTATCAGACCACCTGCCACACTCGCTTGTCTTTTATGGGTAAATGGAGACTAATGATGTTCCCTCTTCTATAATATCTATAACTTCTATTGTCGGGGGTTATATTAAGAGAGGACATTGAGTGTGCATATCTGGCGGCATTCAGCCAATCACAGCAAAATTACTTCTGCTGCTCGCTTCTGACATTTTAGCTTCATCCTACAGTAATATCTGAGTTTTTAAGTGCTGGCTCTTATTGTCGCAGATGGCCACCGGGCAGGGGAGACCACGCTGCCGGCCAAGGACAAAGCTACTGTATAGTCGCGAATCTGCTGCTCGCCATTCGCCGCAGATGTCCTAGCTTTAAGTGAGGACTGCAGACGCTCGGTTTGCCAGAAAAACTGCAAAACACGACAGCGAATGCGATACAGAGCAGATGCCGTGCATCCATTTTTGAATTACCGTAGAGTACTTTACAGCAGAGCAGCAATTATTCCTCCCAGTCGCTTTGTGTTTGAAGGGCAAAATGCAGGGAGGAATCCGGCTGTTGAGGAAAAAACATCGACCAGAGAAAATCCATTTCAATTTGCCAAATGCCAGTGCAGGATTACTGACATTTAGCAACTGATATTTTCCCTGAAACTCAATAGTATCCCTCTATAACTCCATAATACAGCCTCTCATTGATAGTGATTACACACAGCATGACTGCACACACAGTGAAATTTGAGCATATATGACATTAACGCAACACATGTGAGGATCTGAAAGGATTAGATAGACAGACTGACGCGGTACGTCATCTGCAGGACGAGGGGAGCAAACGGTGTACCCAATTTCCTTCTCCACTTGACTTAACAGACGTCCGGCCTCTGCAGACATTTTCCTAAAGGTGTTATTTGTTAAAAGAAATGTGTCTGACAAGGAAACTTGTCCTCAAGGCTGCCGGAGAAAGAAAGCAGAAATGCGCGCTGAATTTTCAAGTGGCTCAGCAATAAAAAGGTACTTGTCCTGTTTGGAGCTCAGCACTCAAGATGGATGACGGCTAAGATATCTTGAGGTTAGACGAATGCATTGAGAGGTTATTCGGCTCTTCAACTAATTTAGGTGTTGAGAATTTTTAAACAAAAACACCTCGCAGTTAATCCATTCAACTGAAGAAGAAAAGGGCGAAGAAGTGGAAGAAGAACAGTCTTTATTCCACTTCCACCTCTTCCAGATCATCATGCTGGACTAGAAACACTTGATTATTCTCTCCTTCTTCTCTCCTCTCAGAGAGTTAATTGAATATTTTGTGCGTTTGGACTGATACTTGGACAAAATAAGATGTCACCTTGGGATGTGAGAAACTGTTATTGGTCTTTTTTAATTATTAATTATTTTAATTATAATTATTGACTGAAAAAAAATATTGATTAAAAGTTATTCAACAATGAAAACAATCATTATTTGCATAGATTTTAGGTCAAAAAGTCACTTTTCATTCCACGTACAAGTCGAGCTCTAAAAATGTTGGATCCTACATTTCCCATTATCCAATTTGATAGTGTAAAATAAAAAACGATATTGGCCAAAACTGAGAATGACTTACTACAGCTTTGAGATCAACCTGTTAGCGTCTTCTGTCACATCTGATAGTAAATTATCACATTTTGGGTGCTATATGGAAATAATTCTTTGTGACACCCCGTACTGGACGAATGATTAATGGTGATTTCAAGCACCTCAGTTAAAAACCTTCCCTAAATGGCTCTTGGGATGAGATTACATGCCAATCAGTGCCAGGCTTAAGAAAAGACGGACATGGGGGAATTTGCTTTTATCTTCCTGAGCTGCAGAACAAATGGGATATGTTGGATGGGATAAAGGATATGTTGAATTTTTACATTTTCACGTCATGTCTGACTCTGAATATCGACGGTCGGAGTTCTTTGGGAGGGAGAGAAAATCTGAGTCAATCAAATCCGCTTTGTTGACAGCAGATTTCTGACCACGGAAACATTTTCCAGCGCTGCTTTTTTTTCTTTTTCATTAATCCTCTTTGAGAGCTCGGACATCAGCATTGTGAAAAGTTGCACGCAATAAACAAACCGGGCCAGGTGAATTGAACCGCATGGCTCTGTAGGACTCTGGTGTCCAAGCTGAAGTAACAATAAGGCTGCAGAGTCATAGCCTCTGTTGCATCTGTGTGGTGGACAGTGTGTGTGAGTTAAAGTGTGACTTTTCTGCCTTCCATCCATCTTCCATAACTTCTTATGGGTAACCATTCGCACTCACATTCACAGTGAAAGGCCCCTTTAGGGTTTAGGTTTTTTGTGTAACTAATTAACCTCTTAACCTGCATGTCTTTGGGCTGGAAGCCTTCGCTGAGAGAAGCCGTGCAGACTCCACACACTCCACACAGAAAGGCCCAGCAGGCTGGAGGGTGCTAACCATTTTACCCCTTTTACTACCATAAAATAACAGGTTTGAAATCTTTCCGATGCTTCCTTCACCTGTTCTTGCCCTTTGTAACTCTGCCTAGTCACGCACCACCAACTATTTCACTGATTTTGGGCATATTCTGTTGAGGAAATACTTTCTGCTGCTCTGCCTCAACTCTCTCCCGGACCACCAGGAAGAAGAGGTTTACAGAGCCAGGCTGTGGGCGATGCTGACATGGTGCAGAAACCGGTGTCATGTTAGAACCAGAGCCGGGCAAGTGGGCCAGGCTCAGCAGACAGAGGCGAGAAGACTGAAGAGGACACTGATGGAGGAAGAGAGATGGACTGAGCGTCGGACAAGAGTAAAGTGGAACTGACTTCTAGTCGTTGGTGAAATAAAAGACAGACGCCAAGCTCGGCTTCTTGCTGTTGGACTACTAAGTATTATTAGCTGACTGCTACGTCTTGTGTTGTTGACCTTGCTTCATGTTTGGCTGTTGCTAGTTTTTGATCTGGTAATACAATCATAGAAATAGGCGGGTATAGCTGTCCATATTTAAGAGAATTACACTCTGCGTTAAGGTTGGGGAAGTGTGAGCAACAAAAACAAAAACAGCTGCAAACACCTGCGGTCCTCTGGGAGATCAATAAGAGGCCAAACTACAAATCTGGACAGGAAAAGCAATCCCAATCACAAAACCACCTGTGAAACCTCAAACACAACGCTGTGACTCGACAACCAGGCAGCGCAGGTTCCTCACAAAACAACAGCAGGCCTCTGTGAGCAGATGCAGCGTTTTCAACCGCTGCCCGTTTCCTTTTTTTTTTATTTTTCAAAACCACAACAACAGAAAGTTCCAGGGCAGAAGCAAGCATTAAAGCAGAAGGGGGATTACATTTCATGAAAAAAAAAATGGCTGCACTTTATTTAATGCCCTCACTTAACCGCCAGGCTCTATTTGTGTCTGTCAACCTCTTGAGTTCACGGAGGCAATCAGCCTCCCGGTGCTGGCGCCCAGAGCACTGCCAGGTTTCCACTGGGGATAATAACAGAGGCACTGAAACCTTTTATTAGCTGGCTTGGTCAAGAGCCCTCAGGAAGGGGCCTGTACTATGACCAGACCCGGCTCCCACTGAGCACATCGCCCGACTTCATAGCACCACCTGACACTTCAATGAGAGCGAGAGGGAGAAAAGAGGAGACTGAATCAAAGCCAGGATATTCGTCAAGGGTATCTGATGTTGTCTGCAATTCTACAACAGGATGAAAATAAATCCTAACATGTCAAGGCAATAAATCAAGCTAAAAAGCCAAGTCTGGAGGGAGCGGGCGTGGCACGGAGTGTTCTGTCGGACAACACTAATGCAATTACAGGGATTTTCTGCTTGCTCAGAGGCAGCGGTTCAAGGGCGGAAAAGGGAAGGAAGCTCCAGGCAAGCTGCATAAACTCAGCACACTAACGGCCATGCATTATTTTGCCACCTCACTGTCTGGAGAAGCTGTTGAGAAAATACATGCGGGATTACAGCAGCGCGGCTCCGAGATCAAGGGTACTCTTCACGCGTCCAACCTGGATGAGGCTGAGCTGAGCTGGTTATTGTGGGGCAGGAATTCAGCTGCGAGAAACAAGGATGCTAAGACTTGAAACGGGTTTTTCCTAAAACTATGACGCTGATTCCAAAGAGGGATTTCACTTGGTCCTTCACACAAGCAGCTAAAATGTCAGGGTCAGATACAAACAAGCAGCTAAATAGGAATTCAGTATTTTGCTTGAGGATTCTTCAGCAGGACAAACTCTTTCGTTGAGCAGTCTCTCCACTCCGTCTGATACTTCTTTCTACCTTTCTCTTTGGATTCTGTAAGGCTTCTTTTTGCATTATTTGGACGGGATTTCTAAACCACATCCAAGTCTACGGAGAGCCCAGCTCCTTATTAAAACACGGCCTCTGCTGATCTGTCTCTTTTGGGGCTTTGGATGGCGCCTGTGCCAATGGGCAGTTCGGCTTTGCCAAGAGTACAATGTGCAGTGGGGGGGAATTGCCAGACGTAATCCAGCAATGGTGCAACACGCCTCAGTGAATCCAACTGGCTGGGAGTTGTATGACTCTAAACACTTCATGTTGGGAAATAAATAGAAGTCAAGGACATAAATGCTCCTTAAAGACGCTAAAATTGAAAAGTGTGTGTCAGGGGAGAAAAACTAAAATTTAAATCAGGTGTCATTTGACTTGACTTAAATATGGTAATTATCATGTCAACAGTTTTTATATTGCACTATAAAATTTGAAAAATATCCCACTGAAGCAGTTTTCCTGCTCTATGTGGAAAATCTTTAAATGCCCACCCTGCTACGACGCACTTGAGTCGATTAGCCCTTCAAATCAACAGTAATTTTGGGCTGAAACTTAATCTACCAATCATATTCTCGATTATACAACGGCCACTTCCAACCAAGTAATCTGATTGAGTCATTTCATGAGTGCTAATATAGAAAACAGTGTAGTGTATATACACAATACAGTATTTTAAATTCTTTAATTGTTGTTGAATTGTAACAAACTCTGCAAAGTAGAACATTTTTCCACAAGTAACATTTGACTTAAACTCTGGCTGGTCGTCAGAAGAGGACTAAGAGAAGGAAAGAGGCCTGGAGACCTCCAGGTGTGCTCATACAACATCAGACAAATTAAAGCAGTAAAGAAGCACCATGAGGCAAACAACTTGGGCTTTGAGCGGCTTTCAGAGGTGGCTAAGATTCAAAAATATCAACACCCTCTCATGAACTGCTTGATTAATCATTTGGTCTTATAATCAACTGAAAAACGTTCATTACAGTTCACTAAAACCAAAGACGACATGTTCAATTTCCTTACTTGTCTGATCAATAGTCTAAAACCGTCTGGCATGGTTTGATTGACTAGTTATTGATCAAATAATAATTTAATAAAATATTATTGAGCAAAAATGGACACTGTAGGTTCCGTCTGTGTTTGCTGCGGTTTCATTGTTAAATTTACATCTTTGGCTTTCGGAGTCGAATATGATATCTGAAGATGCCCTTGGGCTCAGAGATTTTTCACGGTTCTGTAACATTTTAGTTGACAGGAAAAATAATTAACAGATGTCGTTAGTCATTTTTTTCCAAACAGAAATACCAAATAACTTCTTATTCCAGCTTCACAAACGTGAATATTTGCTGATTTTCTATGTTTTTATATTGTTATAAAATGAATATTGTTGGCAACACAAGACATTTGAAGGCTGTGAGATGTTTTCTGGTGATTAATAGACCAAACTACTGTTTAGAGAATAACAGCTGGACTAATAAACAATGAAAATAATCATAGGTTTCAGCCCTAACGTTTTCTATGTTGCACAAATAAACCCTCCAATGCTAGAGCGGGACAAACAACTCTCAGCACTAACAGGCTGTTCAGCCCAGATTGTTCACACTATGTCACATCTCACACAGATTGAAACAAACATTGGTCATTCCTTCATACATACACAATGTGAGGCCCATCCGGTATTTGTCATTCCCTCGCAGCAGTAAGTTGGCACATCACCTCCTGCATCATGTTCAAACGCAAAACTCCAGAGTTCGCCCAGGAAACCGTCAGGGCCGGATGACGCCATCTGACCACCGACAATCTGCTGTCTTGGCAGGTCTGTCTCTGGCTCACAGACTGGACTGATGGCACTCGGACAGTCACTCTGTCTCTATCTAGCAGTTCACAGAGGTTCACAACTGACTGAGTGAAGAGTTAAAGGCCAGCCTTAATCCTAAAACGTGGTGTGACCTTTTAATCCATGAAGATGGAGCAGACAGGTGTTGTTAAACACTGAGGCCATCGGAACAAACATTGATATATAGAAGAACCAGAAGAGAATAATTCAAGATGTTTGGATCACGGTGAGATGATTTATTTAAATCTGAAAAACGGGATTAAAACATTTTAGAGATACTGAAACTAGAGATCAGTGAATTAGTGGATGGACACAATAATGTCACCCCGTCTCCTCAAAATTACAGTTACATATTACCTAATTGTTCGTTTAAATTAAGTCACTCAGCTGACAAACATAATGTCTCCACAGCTTTATATTAATTAGTCTGTCATGTCTCGCCCTTCATGTCGCTGCAGACATTTTCTCTATTAACCCAAGACTGTAATCTTCCTAAGATCAGATATTTTGACAAGAAAACAACACCAACAACACAACATAATACTTTTCCTTCAAAACTTATTTTACTAGGGGGTTAAAAATGTGAATTCAAGCAAAAGTTCTGAACATTTTCTAATTCCATTTTCTCAAATTTGCTGCGTTTATTTGTCTCTCAGGATAAAGTTGATTATTCTTGCATTTTGCCATGATAATTGGATTCAACAAGACCTTGATGTAGTCTTTACGGCATTGTGATAAGAATTTAAATACTTTCTGACATTTTATAGACCAAATTTTAGATTTTGGATGATCATTAGTCGTGGCCCAAATATTAATCCAAATATTAAAAAAAAGAAAAAAATCACGTCACTCTTTGGTTCCAAAGTGTTCCTATAGTCAACACGTGGAGGCAAATCTCTGATTTGAGACTTTAAAAGTAGTTTTGAATTGTTTGTGACCCCAAAGAGAGTCAAAACATCCCAAAGAACAAAGATAATCTGAGAGAGATTTCCAAAATCTGGAGAACAACTGCTGAAACAAAAATTAATCATCATTTGTCTAATCTCTGTGATAAAAACAATGTTTCTCGGCAAAGAAAAAACTCCAACAATGAATCAAGCATCAAAAAAGCAATGACTATCACCATCACTGAAATTCACAGACAGGATCGGATTTTTTACCCAATACAAGGAAGCCAAAAAGCTGTATTGCTAATGGCTTAATTCCACTGGGCACGGATGCCAAAGCTAATCGCCATCGTCAATGTTTCAAACCCCACCAGAAGCGCTGAAGTCTGCTCCAGAAGCGGCTCTCCAATCTGCTCCACCGTGAATACGATGCTGTTCGGTTTCTGACGGAGGCCGCGAGCAGCCCACAACAGTCTGCACAGAGCAGATCAAGTTGGCCGAAAGTCAGACACAGAAAAAGCAAAGAGAATCCAGTCAATTTTCAAAATAAAACACCCTGTACAAACTTCTGTGGGTCGGGTTGCGGTGGCAGCAGGTTAAGCAGGGCAAAGCAGACATCTTTCTCCTCAGCAACGCATTTCAGCTCCACCTGGGAGATCCCAAGGCGTTCCCAGGCTAGATGGGCCATGTAGCCCCTTTCTGGGTTCTGAGTTCTGGGTCTTCCCCGGGGTCTCCTCCCAGTTGGATGTGCCCAGAACAACCACAAACAAAGGCGCCCAGGGGGCATCAAAATCAGATGCCCTGAGATACTTGGGACTCCTTCACTTGGGGCGGTAACTCCGAGAACCATGGCCTCAAACTTGAAGGTGCTGACGCTCATTTGTACAAGCTTCCAATCGTTAAAACAGCTAAAAAGGGAAATAAATTAACTCCATAGCATATTCACTCATGGCAGAAGCACGTAAACCAGGAAAAATGACCAAATCTGAGTGACTTAAGTCTGGAGGGCAAAATGTTGCGCTCCTGGTGGGACCAGGCCAAAACAGCTTAACCACCATCAGAAGTCAAAGGCTGTGACTGTTCTTTTGAAAGACAAGACTTCATTTAAGTCAATGAGGAACTTTTTTCTTAATGTTCTACTGTATTGATTACATTTGCACTTTCTTCCGCTGTCAGGAAGAACAAAGGCAGATTAATAACCGCACTTAATTCTTGTCTACGTGAACACTGGCTCCATCCTCTCGTTTCAGGGTAATTAAAGTACAAAACTTCAACCTTGACATTAGAGTCTCAGAAAGGTCCTCTGTGAATTGAATGTACAGTAATAATAGGGGTTATGGCCCAGAGGTTCTTTGTGAGTGACATGTAATTTTATGCTGCTGACCGTGACTGCAGTTACCGACTGGAACTTAATTTGTAGTCTGCCATATCGCCTCGTTCATTAAACTCTGGGTGTCTTTTCTTTGTATTTGGTCCAAATAGGGGTGAAGAGGGAACACACACAAAGGCGCAAGCCAAGAAAATGACCAGCGCTGGCAGGAGAGTTCAAGCAACTCGAATTGGGAGACTGGCAGAAGTTTAAACGAGCCAGGATTAGAGACTACCTGAACAACGCGGCCAACGACACAAGTAAAGCCTTAAGTCTTCCCAGATGTTGATAAGATGTCTTATGCGTGCGAAGGCTCAGCTTGTTGGCCCAGTTACTACAACGACTGCCGCAATGTGGATTAATGCCAGATCTGGAGGGAGGTTATCACCCTTGGTTACCACTGTGAATAAGCTAACCCTTTGCACTAGTCTCTGCAGCAGTGTGTGTGTGTGTGCGTGTGTGTTTGCACAACAGATGTAGGTTACATTACCATGATAAAGAAGCCACACGCTTAAATGGTACCCTGCTGGATCAAAAGGGTCTCAGAGAATGGATGGAAACAGAGAAGAGCGAGACAAAGACTCGCTTTGAGGTCATCCAGTCGGGGAAAAGTTCAGAAAAAGTCAAACTGAAATTTGAATTCTCCGTTTTTTTTGTGAAGAAATGGAAATTATTTATATATTTTTGGAAACTGTGTCAGTAGAACAGCAAAGCCTCTCATTACTACGACTTGAAAGTGTTCATGCACCCCTGCTGCTAACCCTGTAGTCACATCATTTAAACTGCCTAAATTATCTACTTTTTGCAGTGACTTTGGAGCGCTTCTTTATTTAAGTGACACCAGATCCACGCAAACGGAGTGAAACTCATTTTAAACTAATCAAATCATCTGTATTAGTGTTAGTAGTGTATTTAACTTCAATGTGGCAGCCAGCAATGGAGTATCTGGATATGTTTTATGTTCATATCTCTGCCTATCTGTCATGTATGTACAATTGAACCGGGGTCAAATTCCTCGTGTGTGTGATTTTGCAGTTACTCTGCAAAGCTAGGCTAATTTTGTTATCCAAACTTGTTTAGCTGTTCTTTTTCTTTCTTCATTATGAGGTTAGTTGTTAGTTATGCTGGTTAGTAAACTGTATTACCAAGACGTCTGCTCTTTTTCAGTTTTCAGGCTGTTCTCAGCTCATGAGGAAAGTAAATTCAGTTTTAGTCTCCGGCTAGCTTTCACTTTATATAGCTCTCTTGTTTTAGCTGGTTGTCTCTCTGCGGCAGAGCCGCATTTAGTTTTATTGTGACTGTAATTTAACACACAGTTTTCACTTTTTTATTTAGTTTTAATACACAGGACACATACTGAGTGGGACATATGACAGAGCAAAAGTAAAAGGATCAGTGCTCTCTGGTGAAGAAACCACATAATGGAGACAGTTTCTAAATGACCTCAAACCTAGTTTGGCATTTCTATACTACAACTTATTGCCATATAATTAAATATAATCCAGTGACCTAATCAGCCATTTACCCGTGAAGCTCTACTGAAAAGTTATTTTGGGGGGTTCGCCCACGTGAACGTTAGGTCCTACATTTAGCAAATTATAGTGCTGACACTGTCAGTGGTAACCATTATTTCACAGCCTCTAGAGGCAACACGACAGACAAATATATATTGGTCTATACTGGTAAAAAAAAACAAATATTAATTTTGTAAAATTATTGCTTCAGGTTCTGCTGTGTATTTTCTGTTTATTCATCTTCAGCATATTTATGAGTGAAACTAAACTTCTAGAAACTTCGTGTATCATTATTGTATGAAGGAATCTATTAGAAATCTGTTAGAAACTTATGTACTGTAGGATTAAAA
This sequence comes from Nibea coibor, assembly GCA_023373845.1. Classification (NCBI taxonomy): domain Eukaryota; kingdom Metazoa; phylum Chordata; class Actinopteri; family Sciaenidae; genus Nibea; species Nibea coibor. The sequence goes on from CM041725.1 coordinate 6,850,550, forward strand.
AAGGACCCTGTGCAGCCACATTTAAAACTATAACACACTGTATTTCCAAAGATCTCATGTAAACTTCACACTCAACACAAAGGCACAAAGGGAAACCCGAGCCCGGATTTGATAAACCTCTGAATAAAGGCCGGTGTCTCAGCCTCATTCAACATCCTGCTGGTGCCCTGTGCTTTCTCTAAAACTGTGGTGGGGCACTTTTTATCAGTCTGGCTTCTCCTGTAACACAATCACATGGGACAAGAGGGACTCAGAGAAGTGCCATTCATCCCTGAAACTCCTAAAGAACTGGGGCACTCACTGCATTCCCCATGGCTGTTCCAACACCTCTCGACACACACAAACGACTGTGTGCATTCATTCATTCATTTGAATGGATGCACACACATTTCTGTGCGTTTGCGCGCTTCGTGCCTCTGTGCGCCGACACGAACTTGTCACAAACTTGCTCCGCTGGCCTTATTCTGTCACATGTAGTTAGTTGGGACTTACAGCAGCGTCGCCGTCTTTGGATGAGACGTGATGGATGGAGAGCTCATCCCGAACCGTTATGATGGAGGACAACAGCCTCAGCCTTTCCCAGCTCGAGCACGGCCCTTCACGGGTGAACTCACGCCAATTAAAACACAAGCTAACAAAGAGGGAAAAACTGCACGTCGGAGCTCTCTCTGCCGGCCTCTCTCACTAATTACATAAACATGAACTAAGTAGTACACTACGAGTTAGACAGCTCTCAATCATCAAGCGATGTGAGGGCAGGCTGGTGGGTTAAGAAATGCATGGACCTGAACACATCATCAGACAGGTACTGGGCTTACTGTACGACTGTATGTTCACAGAAGAGTGGCGGTTTTGAATCAAACCGATGTTTTCCATATCACTGTCTGTGAATGCAAACAGTACAGACTGTCACTGTGACTGACGTTTGATCTGAAAATACAGGTTTATTTATTTACAGACATTTAGGTCATTCTTGCTGTTTCCACCAAGCGGAAACCTCCAGTGCTGGAAAGTGAAAGTGCTAAAAACTGCAGTACCTCAAACGGCCACTTGAGGCTGGCTGCAGAAGTGAGTCAGTCTCCATAAGTCCCCATGTTAAAATTTCAACTTCACAGCAGAAATAAACATGTTTACAGCCTGGTACAAAAAACAGTTTTGGTCTCCATAGCTAATTTCCACGTTCATGACAACTGTACTGAGGGTGAATTTATATACAACTCACCTGTTCAAATTATATTAAGGCTTAAAGTTATGTAAAATTAACAGTGTGGCTGCTTTGATTGGCAGGTAGGTGCCATTAGAGGTGGTTTATTCAAGCACCCAGTTGTCATTCAGTCTGCCAATGATCCACATGATGGCAAATATTTACATAATCCAACATGGCAGCAGCCAACACCGCATACTTTCCACTCAAAACAGCGAAACCTATGTCAAAACTACACTTCCGCATTGGTTTCACTTCACAGTCAGGGAGGTCCTCGCTTGTTCTGGTATCGTATCACAGTGTGAGCAACAAGTTGACTAAATAAGAGAAGTTAGCAGCTGATTACACGATGAAGCTGACAGGAAACAAGAACGCTGGTGTCATTTAAATCAAAGCTACAGCTCATTTACTTGCGTCCGCTCCTAGTTTCCATTTCCTTCAATCACACTGTAATTTGTATCATGTAATTATATTTTCTTTTTTTTATTAAAATACAACAGGCAAATCTGGTGTGAAATTATCGCCTGTCTCAGATGACAAAAACAGCTTGAATGACTCTGTAAAGTGACGCGCTGCTGACAGTTTTCTTCCTGTGGGTGTTATTGCGTGATTGACAGGAACCAAAGTGCCTTTAAATGAATGAAAACTCTCAAGTTCGGCTCAATAAAACCGTGACGGACTGTCCAACTGTAGACATATAAGCATGTGGATTCCTCTGAAGGACGCTTCACATCAGCGGGGTAAACAGAGAGGACAATCTTTATAGTGTATTTAAACCTCAATTATCACCACATCACCTGCTCTTGTTGGATAAGTGGTCAAATGTATCATTCCAAACAAGCTAAAGAGTCTGGTAATGCAACAAGTGGAACATTTGTGTGATATATTGTGATATTTTAACACCTGTAGCAACACAACAAGGAGTTTCAGTACCACTTCAAGCTGAAAGGGTGTGTCGATTTTTCAAACACAATAAATATCAGAAAGAAAGAAATGTTTCATTTTGTTATAAAACACAAAACAGCCACACCAGAACTCTCACTGAATAAAATACTGCCTAAGTTTGCGAATTTGTCATACAAATCAGGAAATAACTGATGAAAAATAAATAAACGAGACAAAGAATCTAACCATTTGATGCCAACGTTCAGCACTCTGTGCTATATTTAAGGGGGATTTGCTGTCCTTCTCTGTTTTATATCATTATAAACTGAATATTTTGGGAGGTTTGGGAGTCTTGGTTTGAAACAAGAAGCCATTTAAAGACATCGCCTTGAACTCTGGGGATCTGTGATGGACATTTTTTTTACAATTTTATGACCTTTATAACTACAATAAATAATCTATTTGTCAACGGAATTAAAATGAAGCACCAACAACTGATGAGTTAAGTCATCAAGTTATTTAAAGACATCCTCTTGAACTCTGGGAATCTGTGACAGACATTTTTTCTGTATTTTATGACCTTTCAGAGCCACAATGATTAAACTATTTGTCAACTGACAACAAAACTAATCACACACAGTTGAAGAGCGTCATTTCTAGCTTCTCAAACTATTTGAAGATGTCATCTTTAACTCTAAGAAACCGTGGTGGACAATGTTCACCATTTTCTGACCTTGTATAGCCACAATCATTTATTTATTCATCAATCAACAACAAAATGAATCACCAACAGCTGATTCATTGTCACTTCATCAACAAAAACATGAGTCGTTTCCAGCTTGACGAATGTTCTCAAACTATCTGAGGAAGTTTCTCAGTCAACTGTGCCTTTAACTCTCTGACTTCACTGTTTTCTGACCTTTCGCAGAGAGTAACAGAGGATAATTACTAGCTGAAGCTCAGACTAGTTCTCATTTTCAAAGCTTCGGCTCTCTGATGTGCTAAATGAAGCGAAAAGGAGAGAGGGACTGAGGGACTCTGTGTTTTGTTTCAACCTGAACGTGTGTGGTGAAGGATGCTGTGAACACAGCTGGAAAGGCCAGGCATGTGCCTGAACAATAAACACAAACACGGACTGAGTGCAGATCATTCACACACACACACACACACACACACACACACACACACACACGAGGCTGCTTGTTCTTTCATGTGCACGAGTGAAAATCACAAATCCAGTGTCCAAATGACAAAAAAAAAACACACACACAAACCAGAGGAGGGTTCAATTATCTCCACGGAGCATCACTACCACCACCACCGACACCACCACCAGCAGCAGCAGCAGCACCGGCACCACAGCTCACATTTCACCCCAACATCTGCTCACATGCACACGGACGCAAAGCCGACCACGTCAGCTGGCTGCTCGCGTGTGTTTCCCCTGCATTTTGCACTGTGATGTATGTGACTCTCTTACCTTCCACATCCAGGCCATTCTTATTTCTACGCAGACAATGGTGGACCGCTTGTTTTTCCTCAGTCCCCCCTCCCCAACCCTCCCCTCAATGAAACCGCCGATCACCGCGTCCGTCCCCGGAGACTTTAATTCATGTATGCGCCGCAGGAAGGAGACACGCGTGCGGTGCGGTTATATTCGGCTCCATAAATGTTGGTGTGTACCGTTATTCGTCTCCTCTCTCTCGGCGTTTTTTTTTTCCCATGGAGCTGCTGGGACCTGGACCGACGCTGCGCTGCTACTGGCCGGCTCAGACGCACAGACCCGCCCACACCAGCGTCACATGACCGCCGCTGATTTCCCGACTTCCTTGACTTCTGCTGCTTTTTTTTTTACAGCGTGCAAGTGTGTGTGTGTGTGTGTGTGTGTGTGTGTGTGTGTGTGTGTGTGTGTGTGTGTGTGTGTGTCTGAGATAATCCATCTAAATATTTAAAATGTTAAAGAATCTGAATAATTTCAAAGAATTAATAAATGTTATCCAGGGGCTGCAGCACCCCTATAATCAGGCATAATAAAAAATAATGAATAAAATAAGAAAAAATAAAATAATTTTAAAAAATAAGAGTTTGCATGTCCTCCTTATGTCCCCGTGGGTTCTCTCCAGGTACTCCACCTTCCTCCCACAGTCCAGAGCCATGTGCTCAACAGGTTAATCAGTGACTCTAATTGCCTCTAGGTGTGAATGTGAGTGTGAATGGTTGTTTGTCTCTATGTGCCCCTGCGATAAGCTTGTCCAGGGTGCACCCTGCCTCCACGGTGCACCCACAAGACCCTGACGGATGCATGAATGGAAGATAAGCTCAGATAAAATAGAGTTTGATGGTCCCACGCTGGGTAAATTCACTTGTCACAGCAGCTCACAAGGTGGATAGGAAGTCACTCATGAATTAGAAATGTGTAGAAAACAGCTGGTCATGCTGATGTTAAACACTGACAGCATAAAACATGGACATTGTGTCTTTGATGTCACTCACAGGTTTCTGAACAGCCGATTTAAAGCTTAAAAGCTCTGGACAACGACATGTTGGCAGCAAGCGGCGCTCCCTCTCTCGCTTTGGGATCTGTTGGCCCTGGTCAACTTGTATTAAACATTTGATATACATTAATGGGAGTATCAAAAGTTCATTGAGTGACATGACCTGATCTTATTCTGTGGAAACAAGTAAATCCATGAGGCAAGTTATTATATTATGGGTTATGGATTTTTTGTTGTGCAAAGAAATCAATTTGTTGTGGGAACAAGTCATGATCTTAACTTCAGAGAAGTTTATAGGTCCTAGGTTTATAGGCAACATTTCTTCTTGTGGGATCTAGATACTGTATTTAATTGTGGGAAAATATCAATACATTGTGAAAACAAGCTATTATCATATGGATAACACGTACAGGGCTTGTGGAAACAATATTACATTGGGGAAATGTTTAATTTATGAAAAATGACTCTGTTTTTCTTTTCTATTTTCTGATGCAGTGTTTTTTAAAGTGTCGTCTAGGGGCCTGCGGGGCTTCTTGTAAGAATGGCAAGACTTGTCAAGACAATGAAGAATACTTTAATATAATTCAATTTAATTTTTTTCTGGTGTCTCGCTCGTCTGACTTTAATAATGCAAGTGTCTTGGGATGGAGCTGCACTGCTGCCAAACCTTTTCCCTCCTCTCTGCAGATCTGATGTCAGCTATTTGGAGCTTCGGGAACAAGAAAACAATACACAGAGACACAGTACAGAAAAATGTGACGATCAGATCCATTTAACCTCGATGCAATTTTATCATTGTGTTTCAACTTCATAAAGTATTTTCTTTTGATCAGGTTCAGTTTAGAAAAGCATTTTTGCTCATTTGCTCATTTTTATGTGAACATACTCAACACTGTAGATTTCTGGTTTAGTCAATTGTACTTTACTATACTGTGTCTATGCATCAAAGACTATCCAAACAGCCCCCTGATTTGTGTTACTGGGCTACATGCTGTAAAGCATTAAATACTTCTTGTAGGTGATCGTACCTGCAGCACAGTACAGTTCAGGTTTCTTTTGGAGCCATTTTGGCTGCTGCCATATTTGCGCTCCCTCTGCCTCCCGGCTAATATACACATCTGCAAAGATACGGATCATCGGTGGACACGAGGTGGGCTAAACTTATGGAGATTGACTCGTTCTATAGCCACTTCTGCACAGCTTGATTTAACTATGGGAACATTGACAAAGGTTTTAAACATCATAGCAATATGCATTCAAGACTGCGTCAGCTAATTGAGTGCGATACAGCACCTCTGCTCCTGCAAATCATCAGTAAAATCATCTGATCCTGTCAGCTGGGCTCTGTATGGTGTTTACATGTTCTCACCGTGACGGCTTCTGTTTCCTCTGAGTGCTCCGGTTTCCTCCCACAGACATGTACAAAGGGTGGACTGAATACTTGAAGTTTCCAATAGTGCAAATGTGTTTTTCCCTCTGTAACAAACATGTTGATGTCTCATGGACATATGAACTAAAAGCGTCGCCGTAATCACATATGTGTGCTGTAATTTCATAATGATTGTTATTAAGGGTATTTGGTGATTTATTTTTAAGAAGAGTTTCCCAGTTCCAACTCTTAATGCAACTCCTGGACAAAAATAATCCGAAGTAGTGCAGCCTCTTTCAGGATCCCTGAAAGGTTTCCAAGATATCAATTTTGTTCACTGCAACATTTTTGTATTCAGGGGAAAACATATAATATATCTGCAGACCCGATGGTTATCTCTTTCTATACTGTCGCCACGCCAGAGCAGATAACATAAATATTTTTAGACAGGGCTCCCTAAAAAAACAGTGTGAGTGTCCTAAATGCAACCATGTTTTTCTCATTTTATCAGCATGTCAGAAAGAGAAGATACATACTAATGTGAACGAGCTGTACAGAGGTAAGTATCCTTTTTATTAACCCCAGATTGTGCCTCTCTCTATTAGCATACATTTGGGCCACAGATGGTTCTTTGAAAGAGAATTAAAGTTACATTTTCTAACTTTTATACCAGAAAAATAACATTTGTGTTAGCTCAGTTTGTTAGTCGGGCTGCCTGGACTGTGAGCTCACAGAGCTCATGTTTGTACCGCAGGTGGTTTGTAGGCAAAAAGACTGAAGAGGATGTTGATGGAGGATGCTAAGAACAGAAAAGGAGAGAGTGACCGGGGCAGGATCTGGGACTGGGTCGTTGGTGAGAGCTTGATGAAATAAAAGGCTGAAAGACAGACAATGAGCTGAGCTTCTTGCTCCTGGACTGGTAAGTAATATTAGCTGGCTGCCATGTCTTGTGTTGTTGCACTTGATGTTGGTCCCGCCCTTTCTGTAATCTGAATTGTTCAAACTTCTCTGGGTTTGAACATGACTTCATTTAAACAGAGCTCAGAGGAGGTGTTACATATTGTACCTTTAAAGACAACAAAGACACAAACATGAGGTGCAACACAACCTGACAGACAATATGTTTCAAATTAACCTCCTTGGATGAGATACATTTCAGAAATGATTTGGTTAATAATATTTATTTCCTGTATATTTTTATACAAACTGTTAGAAGAATCAGAAAAACATCCCGCCTGTCTTCGCCGTCATGTAATTCAGATGCTGCCTTTGTGTTTTGCCTGCCTGTAATTGAGTTCAGCTGCAGTCTGCCTTCCCGCCAGATGACACGACACCTTGAGTAAATAGAAATTCTTCAAGATGTCAGTCTTGTTTGCAAATAAAAGAAACAAATCTGAATTTTTTTCAACGCAAAATATATTTGAGACACATCGTCTTGATTGCTGGTAAACAAACAAGCTGACAAAGGGGGGGCTGGAGGCTGAACCCAAATGCACGACTCAGTCACGGTCTTTAAAGGGAAAAAGTCTTTATTGACAAAGTACCAAATGAAAATCGCTCTCAAGGAGGAAAAAACACTACTGAACTGACTACAGGGAAAAAACAGAAAATCACTCTTACGAGGTAAACGAAAAATCACTCTTATGAGGAAAAAAACCTGACTAAGGAAAACAGACACAAAGTAACAAAGGAAATCTACAAAAACATGGCTAGAAACAAAACTAACTTGAACAAAGCACAAAACCTGGTTACGCATGGAGCTGGACGCTGGTTCTCTAAACACGGGACGTGACGAACTGGCACAGGACAAAGGGGAGCACAGACAATATATAGACACAAGGTAACAGGGCACAGGTGAAAACAATCAGGGCAAGGGAAGACAATCACAGTGGCGGGAAACACACAAGGGCAGGAAGCAAAGGTGTCTGAAACGAGAGGGAAGAGTTATTTCAAAATAAAACAGGAAGTGCATAACAAGACAACACAAGTGATGACTTAACATGAAGTGCATGACATCAGACAAGACGAGACTGGGGACCATGACCCTGACTACACATACATGTGGACTTGACCCTAACTAACACAAGACAGGACTTAACATTTATGACGAGACATGACAGTACCCCCCCTTCTAGGGACGGCACCAGACGGCCCAGGCTCCTGAGGATGGCGGCGGTAAAAGTCATCTATGAGTTTAGGGTCTGCAATGAAGCTGGAGGGAACCCACGAGCGCTCCTCCGGACCATAGCCCTCCCAGTCAACCAGGAACTGACGTCCTCTGCCTTTTTTCCGGACCGCCAGTAATTGTTTAACTGTGTAAACTGGACCACCGTCAATCATTCGGGGGGGCGGGGGGGGCTTGGCAGGAGGAACCATGGGGCTGTCCTTTACGGGTTTAAGTCTCCCCACGTGGAAAGTAGGATGGACCCTGAGGGATCTGGGGAGACGAAGACGAACAGCAGCAGGATTAATAACCTTTACAACCGGGAAAGGACCAACAAACCTGGGCGCCAGCTTCCTGGCTTCCACATGGAGGGGCAGATCCCTGGTGGATAACCAGACTTTCTGGCCTGGCTTGTAGGTTGGTGCCGGGCAACGTCTCCGGTCAGCAGCCTTCTTCATCCGGGCTGAGGTCCGCAGGAGGGCCCTGCGAGCCGCTGCCCAGACCCGCCGGCAACGACGAACCAGAACGTGCGCCGAAGGCACCACTACCTCCTTTTCTGTATCCGGAAACAGCGGGGGCTGGTATCCATAGGCGCCTTGAAAAGGTGTCAGACCAGTGGCTGCGGTGGGAAGGGAGTTGTGTGCATACTCGACCCAGGTCAGGTGCTTACTCCAGGTGGATGGGTTCTGGGAGATGAGGCAGCGGAGGCAAGTCTCAAGCTCCTGGTTAAGACGTTCAGTCTGTCCATTGGACTCGGGGTGGTACCCTGACGTGAGACTAACAGTGGCCCCCATCAGCGCACAGAACTCTGACCAGAAACGTGATATGAACTGAGGGCCCCGGTCCGACACTATGTCCCTAGGGAGGCCATGGAGGCGAAACACATGATTAATCATTATCTCAGCCGTCTCCTTGGCTGACGGCAACTTAGGCAAGGCAACGAAGTGCACCATCTTGGAGAAACGATCCACCACTGTCAATACAGTGGTGTTACCTTCAGACAAAGGAAGTCCTGAAACAAAGTCCAGCGAAATGTCTGACCAGGGCCGACTGGGGACTGGGAGGGGATGGAGCAATCCCATCTGAGGTCTCGATGACGTCTTGTTCTGGGCACAGACCCGACAGGCCTCCACATACTCCCGGACATCCTTCTCCATAGTCTGCCACCAGAAACGTTGCCTGATGACAAACATAGTACGGCTCACCCCCGGGTGGCAGGTAAGCAGCGAGGTGTGAGCCCAGTGAATCACCTGAGGTCGCAAGGCTGCTGGGACAAACAGCCGATTGGCTGGGCAACCACTAGGTGGCGGGCTCTCACCATTGGCCTGCTTCACCTCAGCTTCTATCTGCCAAGTCACCACCCCTATCACACGGTTCAGTGGCAGGATGGACTCGGGGACCTTGGCAACAGACTCGGGGTCGTAAAGGCGAGAGAGCGTGTCCGGTTTGGTGTTCTTGGACCCCGGCCTGTATGACAAGACAAAATCAAAGCGGTTAAAAAACAATGTCCATCTAGCTTGACGTGCATTCAAACGTTTAGCTTTCCTGATATACTCCAAGTTTTTGTGATCTGTCCAGACGATGAATGGTTGCTGTGCTCCCTCCAGCCAATGTCGCCACTCCTCCAGGGCCACCTTAACTGCCAGTAGCTCGCGGTTCCCCACGTCGTAATTACGCTCGGCCGATGAGAGCTTTCTGGAAAGGTAGGCGCAGGGGTGCATCTTCTGGTCCTTCTCTGACCGCTGAGATAAAACAGCGCCCACCCCTTCACTGGAGGCATCCACCTCCACCACAAACTGACGACTTGGATCAGGCATTGTGAGGATGGGCGCTGTTGTAAACATGGCAATGAGCCTCCTGAATGCCTGCTCAGCTTCTGGGGACCACTGGAAGGGTGTCTGCGGAGATGTTAATGCATGGAGTGGAGCTGCTATCGCGCTGAAGTTTCTGATAAACCGCCTATAGAAGTTAGCAAACCCCAGGAATTGCTGAACCTTCTTGCGGCTATCAGGAGTTGGCCAATGAGCCACAGCGCTAACTTTAGCCGGGTCCATCCGTATCTGTCCTGAGGCTACAATGAAGCCAAGGAATGATACTGTCTCGGCATGGAAGTCACATTTCTCTGCTTTAACATATAGCTGGTTCTCCAACAGGCGCTGGAGAACCAGTCTGACATGATAGACATGAGAACGCTGATCAGGGGAAAAGATCAAAATGTCATCTAGATACACAAATACAAACAAGTTCAAGAAGTCACGGAGGACATCATTCACAAAAGCCTGAAATACAGCAGGGGCATTGGCAAGTCCAAATGGCATGACTAAATATTCATAGTGTCCTGATGGCGTATTAAAACCAGTCTTCCATTCATCGCCCTCTCTGATCCGGACCAGGTGGTAAGCATTTCTTAAGTCTAGCTTAGTAAATACCCTAGCTGACTGGAGCTGTTCAAATGCGGAGGACATGAGGGGCAGAGGGTAGCGGTTCTTAACAGTAATGGCATTAAGGGGGCTATAGTCTATGCAGGGACGAAGGGAGCCATCTTTCTTTCCCACAAAAAAGAAACCGGCTCCTGCGGGAGATGAAGAGGGACGAATTAGGCCGGCCTTGAGTGAAGTGTCAATGTATTCCTTCATGGCCTGTTTCTCGGGACCAGAAATGGCATAAAGTCTGCCCTTGGGGATTGGGGCCCCTGGAATCAAGTCAATGGCACAGTCATATGGTCTGTGGGGAGGCAAAGACGCAGCCCTGCTTTTGCTGAATACCTCCCCCAAGTCATGGTAATCCACAGGCACGGTCGCTAGGTCAATAGGTTCTGTTACCAAGTCAGGTTCTTCCCCAGGAGATGAGTCTGTCACTCTAGCATTGACCTGACCTATTGCCAGTTCCTGACCCACGGCTAAGCAGTTTCCCACACAGCTCTCTCCCCAGGCCGTGATAGTGCCGGCTTCCCAATTAACATGGGGGTTGTGCCTAGACAGCCATGGGTATCCGAGAACCATTGGATGCCGAGAGGAATAAAAAAGGTGAAAAGACATATGTTCATAGTGATTGCCAATCCGAACATGGAGTGGTTCAGTCTTATGGGTTATCCTAAAGATAAAATGGCCATCAAGAGCGGTGGCTTGTAGGGGCTGGGACAACAATTCAGTTTTTACTTGCCACTCGCTGGCCAAATTCCAGTCTAACAGGCTTTCGTCGGCCCCTGAATCAATTAAAGCTCCCACAGAAACGGAATGGTTGGCGAAAATTACCTGGACTGTAGTCGGTGTGCGCGAGGAAGTCTCCGGCGTGGACGGCTGACGCACCAGAGTCCCTCTCTTCCCTGGTGAGCCCCCTCCTTTTGCTGGACATGCAGCCAGCAGATGTCCAGTCGCTCCACAGTAGAAGCATCTGCCCTCCAGTAACCGGCGACGACGCTCATCCCTGGACAACCTTGTCCGCCCCAATTGCATTGGCTCCTCACTGGGGACCAGGGGCGCTGCAGCCTGTTGAGGAAATTGTGCCAAGCCGGGATGTTGAGCAGCTTTCTGGTGAGAAAAAGGTGTCCCAGTCTCTCCCTCCCATTCCCTCAGCCGGTTGCCCGTCCGGATGGCCAGGGCAATGAGGGAGTCTAAGTCTGCAGGTAAGTCCAGCGGAATTAGCAAGCTCCGAACGGAAGCAGAAAGCCCAGTCAAAAAAATGTCCCGTAGGGCTGCTTCGTTCCACTCGCTGTCAGCAGCTATGGTGCGGAAGTGGATGGCGTAATCGGCCACCGAACGTCTGCCTTGCTTTATCGTGCTCAGCTCTCTTGCCGCCTCTCTCCCTGGTATAGTGCAATCGAAGACCTTCCTTAATGAGTCTTTAAAAGAGTCTATGGAGGAGCAAACTGATGCTCCCCGAGCCCACTCTGCGGTTGCCCATGCCGCCGCTTGTCCTGTAAGGTGGGAAATCATAAAGGCCACCTTGGCAGAGTCTGTTGGGAAGGCTGAGGGCTGGAGTTCGTAGTGTAACTCACACTGAACTATAAAGGACCTACAATTACTCCCCTCTCCGGAGAACTTCTCTGGTGGGGCTAGCCGGAGCGAGGCTGGGGGTAATCCAGGTGAAGCAGGATTAACTGGAGGGTTCGGAGGTGCAACAGGTTCAGGCGGTGAACGAGGGAGGGTCTGCCTGATCTGCCGGGCTAATTCCCTTACCTCCGTGGTTATGGCTGCCTGGAAGCTTCCCTGACTGTTGGCCAGCCCTTGCACCCCTCGGGTGAGAGCCGTCAGGTGTTCCTCCTGCTCCATTAGTCGTTTTTCTTGGGAGCGGATCGCCGCGGTCAATTGGTTGGAGTCGGCTGGGTCCATGTCTTGGCCAGTTCGTACTGACAAAGGGGGGGCTGGAGGCTGAACCCAAATGCACGACTCAGTCACGGTCTTTAAAGGGAAAAAGTCTTTATTGACAAAGTACCAAATGAAAATCGCTCTCAAGGAGGAAAAAACACTACTGAACTGACTACAGGGAAAAAACAGAAAATCACTCTTACGAAGTAAACGAAAAATCACTCTTATGAGGAAAAAAACCTGACTAAGGAAAACAGACACAAAGTAACAAAGGAAATCTACAAAAACATGGCTAGAAACAAAACTAACTTGAACAAAGCACAAAACCTGGTTACGCATGGAGCTGGACGCTGGTTCTCTAAACACGGGACGTGACGAACTGGCACAGGACAAAGGGGAGCACAGACAATATATAGACACAAGGTAACAGGGCACAGGTGAAAACAATCAGGGCAAGGGAAGACAATCACAGTGGCGGGAAACACACAAGGGCAGGAAGCAAAGGTGTCTGAAACGAGAGGGAAGAGTTATTTCAAAATAAAACAGGAAGTGCATAACAAGACAACACAAGTGATGACTTAACATGAAGTGCATGACATCAGACAAGACGAGACTGGGGACCATGACCCTGACTACACATACATGTGGACTTGACCCTAACTAACACAAGACAGGACTTAACATTTATGACGAGACATGACACAAGCATGAATCTGTGGAAGTGTAAACACATATGAACCCTCCGAGCTGGTTTCCATGGGTCACTTCTTTTTATTAGCTGTCAGCACATTTATTAAACTTCTTGCCAGGTGTGAAGCAGGTCCTCTGACCAAATCAATACCTCTATCAGGGTTATCACCAAATCTCCCTTTTCTCTCTCCCCCCCTGTCTACCTCTCATCTTTTAAAGCTTTTCAAACAGAGCATGAAAAAAGTAATCCTCCAACTCTTAATCATGGATTAAATTCCCAGGAGTGTGCACTCCGCTCAGAAAGAGAAATTCAAGGTCATCTGCAGGCCGTGCATCTGAAATTACCTCCGGATGATTAAGAGACTGAGGATGATGCACGGTCACATCTTTTGGATGTGAGAAACAACCTTCAAGATAAAAAATATATACATGTATATATTTTTAAGTCACAGATCTTAGATGCAAGTCGACAGAAGGACAGGTTTAGCTTCCATCGAGCAGCACATCTGAGTGCTGAGAAGTTAACTTCCCAGTTTCATGCCAACGTAATGTCTTTTTTTCATTTGTGCATGTTCTCTTAATTTTAAACACCATACAGCTAATTTAATCTTAAAAAATATATATTTGAAATTTCAAATCTATTTTAAATTAAATTATATTTATGATTCTTGACTTTTGTTGTCTGTCTTTCTTTATTTATTTATTATGTTTATTGAGCCCATTATGCACAGAAATATAGAGGCAAATTACATGATACTACATGATAATACATTGATTTCTTATTTTGATTATGATAAAACGACCAAAATTTGAAGCTTTCACACAATATGTGCACTGACATCAGAAAAGCTTCACAAACTTCAACTTCAAAAATGTTTTTTGAAGACTTCAGGTTAGTTCTGCACAATATATTATCCCATTTTGCACATTTTACATGTTGGGATGGTAGTGTACATTAACAGCAAACAGACTGACTGACTGTTATAGTGTGAATAAGTGGCAGAATTCTCGAAATTAGCTTGTGTTTATTAGGACGCAGCGTCTACGGAGTGTACAGACATGCTGGCAGCTCACCACAGCACTGCTTTGAGGCTAACATCATAATGTGATTACAATTACAACACGCTAACATGTTAAATGAATTTAATTAGTTAACTGAGGTCAGGGAGCAGGGCCACGCCTCAACCGCACTTCGAATTACCTGTCAGGCTACTTTCACTTATTAACCCTCCTGAACCTGTTTGCCTCAGTTTTCTTGAACCACCCTCCCTCTCCTTCCCCTTCATCGATTTACTTCACTACTTCATCCCTACCCAGATCCCTTCATCCTCTTTTCTCTCATCCTTTCTTATCCAAGCTCGTGCAAACCTCTCCCACATCTCATTATAGGTATCGTCTGAGGGCCTGTAAGCAGTTGGAGTGGAAACACACCTGAGACGAACACCTTTCCTCCCCTCATCATCATCTACATCTACATCACCTGTTCTTCATATTAAAATCTCACAAATTTCCAGTAAACCCTTACATGAAATATCACGGTGTGGTCCTTGTTAGTGAGGCAGGTTTAATACTTCACATTTGTTAATTAGCTCTAAACACAACATACAGCTGAGGCTGCTGGGAAGCATTGGACCAATTGAAATCTGGACCTGATGTATTCGTCAAAATCTGTGAAATCCATCAATCAATTCATCATGTTGACGCTACACTGACTTGCAAAGAGTTTATGGCGTCTCTCTCTCTGTTCCCTGCACTAACTTTGTGCTCCGAGTACGATCACCCATGAGAAGTAAGTAACGCTTTACGGCACAAAGTCACATATCACCAACTATTTCACTGATTACGGTGAAACTGGATCATATTTAATGGGGAAAATGATAATAGCTAATGTTAGCTCAGTTTGTTAGCCAGGCAGTTAGAAACAGAGTTGGGCAAGCGGGCAATGTAACCTGTCTCAGCAGCCTCTGTAGACATAATTATAGAGGTGAAAAGACCAAAGAGGACGTTGACGGAGGAAGCTAAGAAAAGAAAAGGAGGGAGGGAGCAAGAAGCCGCCAGAGAAGAGCAAATCTGTGACTGTCAGATACTTTTAGTCGTTGGCGAGAGCTTGGTGAAATCAAAGACGTCAAGCTTCTTGTTGTTGGATTAGTGACTAATATTAGCTGTCTGCTATGTCTTGTGTTGTTGACCTTTTCTGATGTTTGCTAGTTGTTTGTTATAATCATAGGAAATACACGTGTACAGCTGTCCGTATTTACCACAGGGGTATTACACCCTGAAATGTAATGCTGCATTAATGAAAGATGACTGAATCTTGCTTGTAGTTGCAGTCTGCATTGTGGGGAGGCAGCACCCGGGCATAACAGACCCCCTTAGGACCCTCTGGAGGGGAAGAAACACGAAGAGAGAAACGAGGTGGGAGGAGACGGTGTACGAGAGCAAAAGAGAGGGTTAGGTGGGTATTTATAGGAAAGCGCAGTGGCACAGTTGTGGTCCTGCTCCTGAAACTCTGCTAGAAAGCTTCAATTGATGAGATATTTCAGTCTGAACCAAAAATGTCAGCCTCGTTTTGGCACTAGAGGGAGTCAGGGGGATCGCCAAAGTTAGTAGGATTCATCCTTTGGGGACCATGAATGTCTGTAGAAGATTTCATGACAATCAATCCAGCCATTTTAGTCACTGCCAGCACTACAGCCGGACCATAATAGAGCTTCTTCTAAACATCTGATGAAAAGTTTCCTGCAGAATCTGAACACAGTACAAAGACGTCAAATTATAATTCAATTTATAACTGCAGTAGTGGCTTTTATTGTCTAATTAATAAGGTAAAAAGTGTGAACATGCGTGGTCCGTGGAGACATTTCAGGTACAGACTTTTCCTCTCCGAGCTTTTGTCTAAAAATATCAGACACCACGCTGTGAAGTCCGCCTCTGGTTTCAGTGTCAGGGTACCTGGGTTCATTTTGCTCGATGAGAATGGTCATCGTTGGTCTGGTTCCCAGGCTTCAGTCCAGTGAGCACAGTAAGAGGATGCCTGAGTGATGATGCCCTCGCTGCTCCCTGAAACCCTCCTCCTCTGCTGACAGACGCTCACACAAAGACGCCGGTGGAGGTTCCCAGCTGACGGAGACAAGTCGCTCTCTTCACAGTCTGTCAGTCTGGAGGTGAAGACAAAGAGACGGAAAGTTTCTAGCGGAGTTCCGGTTAAACATTTTCAGTTGCAACATTTCAAGTAATGACAGCAATGACTAGCGAGGAGTGTCATAAAAAGATCACTGACCTTAAGGAAGACATCCAGCGAGGAAGACAGACTTGCTCTCTGCAGCCCTCCAGGACGTCTGGGATCCAACCTGTCCACAGCCATTGTCCTGAGCTGTCCAGTTCTGACATGGTTGTACATTGCTGTAAGGGGGATTTGGACAGGGCTACTTCGCCCCCTCAACTAAGACTCTCCAACGGCTATGGCCCTCTGTCTGTTGAGGGCCTAGCTTGTCCAGCTGATACCCTCCACAAGGTCGGCGGCCATTGACACTGCAGCCAAGACTAGACTAGAGCCAAGGCGGCCCACCACTCCACTGTAGAGCCAGACTGACCACCGGCTCTCATCTCACCTCACACTGAAGGAGGCTGTGCTTCGACATGCCAGAGGCCCTCAAGAAACTGAGTTAGCGGCAGAGAGGGGAGAATTACAAAACAGAAGATGCAGTGCACAACTTGAGTTGGCAAAAGCTCACCTTTGATGGCAGCTGGCACTTTAGAGAAGTAATCCCTCTGTGGATGAACCCCTTTTTTACTGCACAAAGCAGATTGAGCGAGCAGTGTCCTAATGTTAACACGTGAACAGAGGTGGCAGTGGGGTTACAGCATCAGTAGACGTAAGACATAGAGAGACAAAAGCTACAGACGACAAACACAGGTGTTTTTTTTGTCTGTGACGTGTTCCTGAGGCCTATTATCCTGCCACTCATCCCCCAGCATCGCCTTGTGTTGTTTCTGTTGCCATGGCGCTGTGTGGTTGGCAGCGAGTTACTCTGAAGCCTTTTCTGTTTTAGTTCTTAGTTTCTTCAGGACTTTTTCGTGACTGAATGAACTCACTTTGGACTCGCTGGTAACTCTGGACGGCTTTCAACTTTGTGAAGGCGGACGACTGAAGACAGACAAGAAAGAAGGAAGAAGGAGAGAGGGGGGATGACACACAGCAAAGGAAACATCCATGGACCACAGGAGGGTGAACAAGGTCACTGCAGGACAAACTCAGCCTTTTGTATGTGGGCCACCAGGACGCCCCTATTTATTTATTATATAGAATATTTTTCTTACCCACCTTGTATATAGTGAGCTGCTCTAACAAGTGAATTTCCCCAGTGTGGCATCATAAAGTCTATCTTATCTTATCATCCCTACCCAGATCCCTTCATCCTCTTCTCCCTCGTCCTTTCTTATCCAGGCATGAGCAAACCTCAGACTTGGAGGTGCTGACTCCTCTCATCACAGCTGCTTCACACTCGGCTCCAAACCACCCCAATGTGTGCTGAAGGTCACAGTCTGATGAACACAACCACAACATCTGCAGAGATGCAGGTCTGACACTGGCTGTGCCTCCCATCCATGAATACCTACTGTTCATGGATCTACTAAATCTTACACTACATACACACTGATGTAAAATTCACAGAGAAAACAAAGATGATCAAATTATCTGCAGGCATCAAAATGGAAAAAATAATTTTTCACTCTGACAGATTTATTCTAGCTCTTGTGTAAATAACTTCTTTATTAACTTTTAATGAACTATTTAAAATTTAGCAGCAATCTAATAGTCGCTTTCTAGAACAGGTATAGTCTCACCGTGACCTGAATAAAGTGTAATTCAAGCAGCACTTTCACACAAGTGGAGCATTCGCACATCAGATTGCCTCCAGCTACAGAAACAGTGGATAAGCACTTGTCCCATGTTCCTCTCTGCTTCCACCAGGATGAATCACTTCGACTCAGTACGACAGATGTGTGTCTCCTGACACTGAAAAGAAGCATAAACGGGGATCTAATTACCTCGTGTCCTTGTGCACGCTGTGTCATTTTGTTAATGAGTGTAATGGGTCAGCTTTAAAACACACGATTCATGAACTAATCTAAACAAAATCAGGTTTTCAGAGCTGGTGAGCCGCAGCTCTCAGCCTTCACAAAATCAATCCACTTATTCTTCACGCAGTCTTCTTCATTTATACAAAAATAAAAAATCTGGAAAAGGGGGAAGTACGGTGATATAATGTGCCATCCACTCAGCGCCAAAGACTGCAGGTATCCCATTTGCAGCTCACACGCACAGTCTGTGGCTTTGGCATTGATTTTCTGTGAATGACAGAAAAAAGAATTGACAGCATGTGCGTGACGTCACCTTTAGTATTTTGAAGAGCTGTTTTGAAGCGTCCATGTTGGCTGTCCAGCTTCTTCCTCCTCCTGGCTAATCAACAAAGTGGCAAAGACATGGATCGGCAGACCTGAGTCGGGCCGAATGACACCTGGGTACTCAAACAAGCCGTCTGTAATGGCACCTACCTGTCAATCAAAGCAGCCATAGAGTTATTTCTGCATAACTTTAAGTCTCAATATAATCCTAACAGCTGAGTTCTATAATAATGCAGACTCAGTACAGTTTTCATATACGGGGAAATTAGCTATAGAGACCAAAACTGTTTTTTGTACCAGGCTGTTTATTTCTGCTGTGAAGTTGGACATGGGGACAACATGGGGACTTATGGAGACTGAAATGTTCTGTAACCAGCCTCAAGTGGCCGTTTGGCCGGCGATTTGCAGTTCTTTGTTAAGGCATTGGCTTCATTTTCCATCCATGGAGCTTGCTGCTTGGAGCAGACACTGTCCAGCTGCCAGTCCATCATAAGTCACTATTCATCTGTCTCTGACTTTAGCTGAGGGAAAGGACTTAATTGATACACAGCTGCAGGTTTTTTTCATTCTTAGCTGCAGCTTTTTGAGGTCATGCTGCTGCAGCAATCAGACTTTTGTTTGGCAGAGTTTTAGATATTCTGCTTTTCTTCTATTGCAGCTCTGACAGAGTGATTTTCATATCTCATGTGTATCTGTCTGATACACACAAACACGCACATGTATGTGAAATCACTATCAGTAAGTGTGTGACAGTGTTTTTTATGAGCCCCATTCATTGCCATCATCATCATCATCCTTGTTCTTACAGGGCAACCTGGGGAGATTGTACATCCATAGATCAGTTACGTCAATAAATCATCATCGCTGTAACCAGCTCCTCTTTGATATGATTTGACCAAACGCTCCAGAAGAGCTGCTAAAAGAACACAGAGGTAGATTGTTCTACATATTTTCACATGAAATCCATCTGTGTCAAGAAATGTTAAAAATCTCAGATTACTTCATGGAGGAAGTCAGCTAATCCTCCACTGCCTTGGAGGAGGTGACAGGGGATTTTATTTAATACTAAACTGTACAAGAGTAAATGTAGTTTTGTTTTGTTTTTCTCGAGCTCATCAGGTCCCAGCAGGGACAGAACAAAGGTCTGGAATGAATAATAATAATAATATTTTCCAGCAGTAGTAAATTAATGCAGTACAAACTGCAAGCATAAGGCACATATAGTGGAAGGGCTAACAGCCCCAGTCTAACCAACTGCTAGCAGAAGCTTCAATCAAATTACATAGAAATTAGTATTTTTGCAGTTTAGTGCACCCAGTTTCAGGGTGCAATATCACTATGGTAAATACGGGCAGCTGTACTGTGTATTTGTTATGATTATACTATATTGACAACTTTGCTAACCAGCCAAACGTCAAGGAAGGTCAACAACACAAGACAAGAGCAGCCAGCTAATATTACTTACTAGTCCACCAGCAAGAAGCCCAGCTTGGCGTCTATCTTTCAGCCTTTTAACTAAAAGTCAGTCCCAAATTTACTCCTGTCTGGCGGCTTCTTGCTCGGTCACCGGACTAACAAACTGAGCTAACATTAGCTAACAGCAGCTACAGTTTGCGCTCTTCCATCAGGCTGATGATGATTTTGTTACTTTTGGACAGGGCTTCAGTCTTTGTGCTAAGCTAAGCCAACCGGCTGCTAGCCTTATATTTAATGTACACGCTGGTATATTTTATTAACAGACTGAAGGTCTCAGCAGATCTCAGAGATCAATTCTTTTTTTTTTTTTAGGGCAGTGAAGTTTTTCTTCAGCTAGACTGTAGTCGTAAGATTTAGACATTAGCTGATATTTTCCCAGTTTTACCAGAGTACTGTATGTCTATATTTACACCTGAATGTGTGACAGGTGTGTCAGAGGGGAGCACAACTTTGACCGAAGCAAACCAACCAACAGCAACTTCTCTGTCAACAGAAACTGCAGCAACTTGATGGGTAACAAACTCCACGCTGACGTGAGGTAAATTATGAATTCAGTCAAACAAACTTTTTCCAAACAAAAGTCTTCAGTACATAAAATCAGACCTTTCCAAAGCTGTCGGGGGTAACAACATAACAACATATCACTCTATCTGCTTGACAATAACCACAAAACTGGGTGAAAAGTTGAAAACAAATCTCTTGTGTAGACTCATCTCTACAATGCGGTGGTTTAATTAAACATTTATTAAGTGATTGTCTGCTGTGCCTGTGGTTCAGCAGCGTTTGGCTGCAGCCCCTGTGGCCTGGACTAATCCTCAGTATTTTGTGCTGAGAGATAACAAGAGGGTGACAGGACCGAGACAAGGAGAGAAGAGGAAAAATGGGTTTGCGGCTTTCCCTGCAAACAAACAAGACTGAGAGGTAAAACCTGTGATCCATCCATCTGTCTTCCTGCTTCTCTCTCTCTCTCTCTCTCTCTCTCTCTCTCTCTCTCTCTCTCTCTCTCTCTCTCTCTCTCTCTCTCTCTCTCTCTCTCTCTCTCTCTCTCTGATTTCCTTGGTCTCTGCCTCGATCTCTCACTCACACTTTTCTTTTTTTTTTTATCCCGTCTCCCACCTTCTGTCTTTCTCTTCATCTCTCTTCCTCACTAATGAGAGCCGGTGGGGTTTCTCAGTAGCCTAACAACCAGCATGTTTGTCTCTGCCCAGACACCGGGGGCCCACAGCTTACTGCTCCCCCATCGACAGAGTAAATAGACAAATAAATACAAAACTCACAGGGCTGCCAGTATATTTTTGCAGGCCCGTGCTGCACAAAGAATATGAAATGATGAAAAATGCATGAGGCATGAACAGGCGCAGAGGCAGAGGGTTGGCCAGGGATGGCACAGGCCCGCTACCTGCAATCTGATTTACCCCTTGCTGGCCCCCAAACAGAGTCAGAAGGTGACAGATTGTTTGTTGGTGCTTGTGACTATTATGGGTGCATTACTAAATAGACCTACTAGGTACACACCCTGTATAAAGTCATTATTAACGGCCAAAAAGAAGTATGATGCAAAGTGACCACAAATAAATGCAAAACAACTTCAAAGAGATACAAAATAACGAGACAGAGAACAACTTCAAAGAGATGTAAAGCAACAACTGGGACAATACAACTGCAAAGAGACACACAACAACCTCAAAGAGAGACTCTAGAGACTAGAGAGACTTTAAAAAGACTACAAAGAGATTTAAACAACAAGATACAAACAACTACAAAGAGATGTACACAACTACAAAGATATGCAAAGATAACCAGACAACTTCAAAGAGATGTGAAACAACTGGTACAACTACAAAGAGACACAAGACAACTACAGAGACAGATAAAATAACTACAAAGAGACAAAACAACTACAAAGGCACAACAAGAACTGGCAGAAGAGGACTACAAAGAGACACACAACAACCGCAAAGCTGCATGACAAGCACAAAGAGCCAGAGATAGACTGCAAAGATGCATTACAACCACAAAGAAATGCAAACAATTACAAAAAGATACAAACAACTAAACGAGATGTGAAACAACTACTGCCAGAATATGACTACAAAGAGACACAAGACAACCACAAAAACACATCATGACTACAAAGAGACAGAAAAAGACCAGGGGGCCCTGAAAGAAAGCCTCTTTATGAAGTGACTTTAACATCCCTTGCTGTAAAGTTAATTAAACAACTATATACCATTCAGAGATTGAAATTGGCCACAAAGAGATGAAAAACAACACATTCTTACCATTCTTACTACTATTTTTAAACCTTCCCCTGAGCGTGAATACAGAAGCGCATCAGAATATTAACACGAACAGCGTCTCCCTCTATCATGGTGCAGTAATTAGGGCATGGAGATAATAATGTTCCACATATTGTTATCACTTGATCATCTGTGTGACGTCTTATGAAAGCCATTGTTCCAAGCAAAGTGTCATTTTCTTATCAGGCAGTACGTTGCAGGGGAAGTCTTTATCTTTATTACATGGAGGAAAACAGGTAGGAGTGAATTACCTGCCACTAATTACTCAGGCAGAGTAAATCAATCTTTACAGCGCTCCATTATTACAGTCTGTCACTGCTATGAAACATAATATCTCATACAGCATGAGTTGTGGTATTTCTGGTGTGCTGGTGTTATTACTACGGCCTCCCTGCAATTAATCAGTACGGATGTGATGTGCATGAGAGATTACAAAAGTGTTTCCACTGACAAACTAAGTAACAAGTAACCCACAGTTAGACTTTCCTCACAGCTTTCGTCCATCTCACTGTGTGAGTTTTAAATATGAGACAGTTATTGAACGATTTCAGAGACATGCAATTAAAAGTTTGCTTACAATCACTAACTACACATAATTTGGGTGTTTTCCTTGTTGATACTTTAACATATATAGTTTGCAGCAACATGAATGCATTTTGAATGGTAAGGCTGCCACCTAGTGGCATCTGCAGAGCCCCTACTGTACATGAGAAGATACTATCTACATTACACTTCTGTATCTGTGCATTTGAAATTATGATCAATATTACTTTTATCTCTTATATAAGCTTCCTGTATATGTGAGTGAGTATAAAGAAAGACATATATAAAGAAGTCCGAGTCAGTTTTCTTTATAATCACAGTGACAGACTTTTCTTTACTAAAGAACTGCATCAAAGATTATTTAAACAGCATTTTTCAATTAAATTTTATTCATATAGTGCCAAATCATAGCAGAAGTTATCTATATTTTCCATATAGAGCAGATCTAGATAGAACAGTGAACTGTTTAAGGTGGTAAGCTAATAAGGTGGTTGTAATACATAACAGGATAGAGACAAAGACAGACAGAGACATTATGAATGAACACAACATGAGTTCAAGCTGGTGGGTCTGTAGTAAACAGAAGACCGGCGTCTGGAAGTGTACCCCCCCAAAAAAATTAAGATGGAGATGTGTGTGTGTGAATAATCAGGGTAATTAGAGGGAGATGTAAATAGATTACTCAATTAATAACTGATAAGTGGCCTACAATTACTGTAAATGGCAGGTCCAAGGTCCGGGACTGGGTCCAAGGCACAGGTCCATCCATCTATTATCTGTAACCACTTAATCCTCATCAGGCTCGGCGGGGAGGGCTGGAGCATATCCCAGCTGACTTTGGGCAAGAAGCAGCGAAGACAAGTCGCCAGTTCATCACAGGACACAAAGAGACGAACCAGCACTGACACTCACATTCACACCTCCTGAGTTAGACTAGATGACTTACACAGTGAGACTTAGTGTTTGTTAAATGCTCCTTTAAAGTCCTCGAGTGCAAAAACAAACTCGGTCACGGTTGAAGGGAAACATTTATTGCCAACCAAGATAACAAATAAGTTACATTAATATACACACATGGAGCTGTGCAACAGCTTTTGTGGATTCGGGCTGCCCACACGACACGAAGACGAGACTGTGTGGATTGACAAGTCGTTGATGCAGTTAGAGTTCTAAAATTTTAAGCAGCACAACTCTGAGAACTGTGATTTAAACCCTATGAGCACAAGACATTTAAGTAATGACTGCATTCATTTTGCATAACAATGTCAATTAATACATTTATGAGTTATCAGTCACTTAAATTGGCTGCAGATCACGAGTCAACATGAGTTATTTACCTTCTGTAACACTATGAACACTGAACAGTTACCTGACAACAGATGAAATGTGGAGTAAGACGAGTGCAGCAACACAAAGATCCGTTATTCTAAGAGTTTTAACCAAAGATGTAAAAGAAAATAAAGAAAAACAGCTGAAAATCATCAAAACATAAGACTGAAAATATTTCATTTCACACACAGTGTGTTTGCCCACAGCTGCATAACAAAGCTGGACTAAGTAACATGGATTTAAATAAATCGTGTAACTGAGACTGTGGATAAGACGTTAAATATACTTGGCAAGAGACGACGGCGCTGCAATGTGTTTTACCTCTGGGTGTCTCCAGCGACAAACAGAAAACTGCCCCGTCCTCCTGCCTAAAAATATTTGCCATCTTAAAAACCGACATTAATAAAAAAATCAGCTCGCGACAAGTCTTGTGTTGCGTCTCCAGTTGTGAGGCCCGTTAGAACAAACAGTGTTGGCAAGATCGCTGCGGTGTAAACAGATCGAAGGTAGTTTGCCCTTTACGTGCTCTTACTTTTCAAACACAGAGGTTATTTTATTTGAAACAGTCGGTGCGTGAAGTTGGCAGCACCCTCCAACAAACAGAGAAAAACAAACCAAATGACTGACAAAGAGTCAAAGTGTCTTCTGCCCCAAAACAAATCGCAGAGCAAACTTGATCATGCGTGTCTGTTCCACACAATAATCCTTCTGTTTCAAGCTCAAGTGCACAAAACTGTCGAGCACATGACGCCCATCAGTGCCTCTGTCCAGTAATTAGCTACAGTGATAAATTCCTTGGCTTGTTGACAAGCTAGAAAGGTGACGAGAGACAAGACAGAGAGAGGAAACCGACTCCTGTGACAGTTTCATGCGCTAACAGTTCTTTTTTCTGACATAGTGTCAGAAAGTTCAGGAATGTTTAATGATTTCTAGCTTTTAGCGGTGATGGTTACACTTCAAAACATCTTTCTCAAACCGTTCTCTCACAGTGAAACCAACGTAAGTGACTTGATAACATATTAAGAGGTTGAGGGTTTAAAGACACGAAGCCTCAGAGGAATCGAGTCAGAGCTGCGCGACTCTATTTGTCCTTAGTGATCAGAGATCAAAAACCTGCGTCTAAAATGTGTCTGTAGACCTCAGCTAACACTACAATGTGCGGTGGTCCTCGCTCTCTGCTCTCAGCATCCAGCCGTGGTGGTGATGGTAGTCATGGTGTGGCTGGATGGTGCTCAGCAGGGCAGCTGTGTCTGTGTGTGGTGGGATGACGGATGTCAGAGGGCTAGCTGAGGAGGTCGGGCTGCACGTTGACCCTCTGCAGGACGTCCTCGGGCATGCACAGGACAGGATTCACCGGCTTGATCTGTTCGTCTCCGAGAAGGGAGAGACCTGCAATCCCGAACAGAGTGTGGAAAGGATCCACCTGGACAAGGGTAGTGAGGAGTTGAGAGTCAGCGTGCATCATGGAGAAGACATGGGCTCAAACAGCAGACATATACTACAGAAGCCTTGAGAATAACCCAGGTCAAAAATCAGACTAAAAGCACTCACATCCATCTCTGATGATTCAATACAGTAGATATCTTACATATTGTTCCTTTAAGAAGTTTCTCTGTGTGCTGGACAACTGCAAGATAACTTTTACCCCATCCAGAGACAAAGGACAGGATCACTGAGGCTTGCGTAAGATAAAACAGGAGATTTTGGTCTGATCTGTTTCTACTGCAGCGTGCAGGAGTCAGCTTTGTTTGACAGCTCACCATGTCTCCTGGTCTGTCAGCGAAACCTCCGGTCTCCTCATCTTGACAGGCCAGAATAAACGTTCGCAGCTTGGCCTTGTCGATCCAGTGAATCCTGCCGATGATTTTCAGAGACGCCAAAACCCACCATGAGTAGCACACATCCGGAAGCTGGGCGAAAGATTAAACAACAGAGCTGGGTCATTTACTGTAAGTGGTGTCATTTGAGGTACAACCAGCAATATTTAGCTGTAGAAAGAAAAGCTCTTTGATATTTAGTATAAGTGATATTTTACAATTTATCAAATAACAATGTGAAAGTTTCTCGTCCGACAGAGAATTATCACCTGAATCTGCAGCTCTGCTCAGCTCTGTGGAGCCTTATAGTGAGTTTCGGCTCATCGTTTAGCTGTCTGGTTTTGGTTCGCTGCTCTCAAAGTGTTTTCAGCTGTAGCAAACAGCTGTTTTTAGAGAAAAAGCTCTAAAAGCCCACTGAACAATGCTTAACACCAAACAGACACAGTCAGAAACTGGCTGGAGAACATAGTGGAGCATTTAGCAGCTGAGGAGCCAGATATTTTTCTAAAAATGAGTGAATACTGGATGAAACATTCATTGGGCGGCCAAAAACACGACTCCAAATGAACAGTAATGTTGAATGGAACTGCTGGACGTGTATAAAAACTGCTAGAATTTGATGAACAGCTGTGTGGACTGTGAACACAACAAACACAAGGAACAGGTTTTGTTCCAATATAACTGGTGATGATAAAAACACACCACAGACATGATGAAGGAATCAGTCGGTCCCCATAAAAGCCAAACAATGACATTGTTGCATTTCATTTTAAACCGCCAACCTTCTCCGGCCGTCCATTCAGGCCTCCGGACGGGAGCTGCCTCTCGCAGAGCCACCAGCCGAGCAGGTCGGCGTTGACCTGGTGCAGCTGGCCGGTGAGCGACAAGAAGCCGGTGCAGCAGTAAATCTGACAGAGAGAAGGGAGAAGAAAACCTGAGAGTTTATATGTGAGACGGATTTTAACACACCCTGTAAGCACACATTGACAACACTCCCACGAGACCAGCCTGCAGCCTCACATTTGTGATCTGTGAATAATAGTTTTCATGTGTGAACAAGCAACTTAACACCTGAATTCTTCTATTTAACTTCAAGTTTAAAGGTCCAGGGTGTAAGATTTAGTGATATCTCAAGGCGTAGCTGCTAATTGCAAACACAATATTTGATATAAAAGACTCATTCTAAGGTAACGAAGATGATTATAAACTAATGAAAACATAGAAATAAATATTACATTCCATTTCTGCCATATTCATATGTCATGCACTATATAAGCTCATCAGTGGACTCACCTGACCAGCATGAGACTCTGAACCAGGTCTGCATCCAAAACCTCCATCAAAGTTCATACAGGACAAGACGAACTCTACAGCTTTGTCAACATTTATTGTGTCCATCTTGCCCTTTGAAGGAGGAGGAGAGGACAGAGAGTCAACTTCAAGTATTACTGTATTAATTACAAAGTGTTAAAGTGCACAGTGATGACAGACGTACCAGTAATGCAAGTGTAGCAACAGCACAGAAGGAAAACCTTGTGTCTATTTCTCCTGTGAAGACAAAGAAGTGTAATTATGACAACAAGATGGTACTATTTTAATATTAAATTTAACCCAAACTAGAATTTAAATAATTAGAATTTCTTTATTTCTGCTATAAGCCCTACATGACGAGCATTACAGTTGTATATCTGAACAAATAGATTTCAAAGTAAATCTTGCTCACCCCATTTGTCTCCTGCAAATGAGCCGTCTTCCTGCTGCAGCCCTTTAATGTATTCCACCACTTTGTCCACATCAATCGCGTCCACACTGTCATATAAGCATAGAATCTGAGGCAGAGATAAAGAGGATGAAGAATTAAAAGTCAAAAACACAAGAGTTTTGTTGAATAAAGTTTTCTGAGTCAAAAAAAAAATCACATCACAAAGATCCTTCAGAAGTAAACATTTTACGAATACAAGTAATGACGCAGCTCAAGAGAGTGAAATAAACAGAATTAACCAGTGCTAGAAAATGACATCAAAGTGTTGTCCTCCTACTTGACAACAAATCCAACCTCTCACAACATTAATGTTGCTAGAAAACAAGGTTAAGTCTGTGAATCAGTCAAATTTCAAGCCTGAGGAGTCACCTGGACGGCGCTTAGAGTGTAGAGCAGATGGGGGTCGTGTCCGATGCTTGCACTGATGCCTCCACACTCGTGCTGACAGGCTTTGATGAAGTCTATGATCTCCTGTCGATTCATCCGCGGCAGCTGACCCATCAGGTCCATCACCGTCAGGCCCCAGTAGATCCCGCTCATCCTCAGGTATTCTGACAGCGTGTACTCCTGAAGCAAGACAAACGAGACATGAATGTTCACGACACCAGAGCCTGCTTATTACACAGCCCATACAAAAGGGCATTACCACCACTGAGGTGCCCTTGAGCAAGGCCTACTACTCTGTGACCAGCAGATCAGACTGCGGTCGTACTGGCCAACTTCCAGGTGCGACTGTGTGAATGCGAACAAGGCGTTCCTGAAAAGAAAAAACGAGAGCGTTGCTCTCAGTCAAATTCCCAACTGAATAAATAAAGGTGGGGAAAAAAACAAAACAAACAAGTTTGTGGATTCTGCATAAAATCTGAACTTTATATAATGAACACAGCAAAAGCTTTAATGCTTTAGGTAGCAATAAAGAAACAGTGCTGACCAGAGAAAAGAGCAGATTATTTTATGTCTGAAACTGAAATTACACCATAAATACAATGAGACATATTTGGCTCCCTAAAGCAGATGACAAAGCAGCAAATCATGAAAAGACAAAAAGCAATATAATCAAATTTATTTCAGTGCCTGTTGGATAAAATCTGTCTATATACCTGTCATTTTATTACTCTGTCTACGAAATGTTAGAGACTAATGTCCATTCTCTGTAACCGCTTATCCTCATCAGGGTCACGGGGCAGTGGAGCCTATCCCAGCTGACTTAGGACGAGAGGCGGGGTACACTGTGGACAGGTCATGTGGAGACAAACAACCATTCACACCGACACCTACGGGCAATTTAGAGTCACCAATTAACAGTGGATTGATGGACAGCCACACAACGGCGACCTGGGAGTAGTTAGGGGTTCAGTACCTTGCTCAAGGGTGCCCAGGAGGTGAACTGGCACCTCTCCCACTACCACTCTACCTTCCACATTTTAGCTCCTTGAACTTGGACTTGAACTAGCCGCGCCCTGATTCCCAAGCCAAATCTCTACAGACTGAGCAAAAGCGGCCAGGAAAATGAATTATAAATATAAATATATGAGAGTATTCTGGGGCGTACAAAGGCTCAGTCCTTGCTGCAGCGGCCTAGAGTTCGAATCCGACCTGTGGCCCTTTGTCGCATGTCATTTCCCATGTCTCTCCCCACATTCCTGTCACTTCTTCAGCTGTTTTCATCTAATAAAAGCTTACAAAACCCCACAATATTCTGGCACCCGGCTGCAGGGAGTTGATCCAGGTGAGGATGGCTCACAGCGGGTGTTGCAGCTCATGACAGAGGTGTTGGATGGGGTCGAGTTTAGGACTTTGTGGCACGTTGAAACAGAAACGACTCTTCCCCAAACTGTCTGCCTGCCTGTGTTCAGCACTTCTGTCTAAGTCTCCTTGTGTATGCTGCGGCATTAAGTTTCTCCTCTAGCTCAAACAAGAGGAAACAGCCCAGAGCAAAAGTACACAAAGCAACACATCTAAACATATTACTCACATAATCGTCTTTTTTGGAGCCGTAGGCAGCGATGTAGTCTGCGTGTTTGTCCAGCAGCAGTGTGCTGGGAGCGTCAGGCTTAATGATGACATCTTTCACTTGGGTACCCTGACATTAAAAAAACACATCGAAATATTAAACACACTGAACCTAACTGACTTCTTTCCGGTGTGACAGAATAACAACACCCATCTTTTCGCTGTCAAACATGAATTAACTCATATTATGAAGCTAAATGACCGGAAATGAAAATAAGAAACGAGTTGTTGACAGGTCATCGAGGAGCTACATGCTAACACCGATGCTAGCTACGCTTTAAACCACTTTACTAGCCGCTTTCGCAGGTTAGCGGTCAACGTGAGGATAAATCTGAACAGAGCGGACATTTCCACCCACTTGGGCTGTAGTGTTATCTTAAATTAAACACGTTAGATGTGACAATTACAACATAACACCGGTTACCATTCTGCATGTTCAGCTTCTTCTTCTTCTTCGTGTGTTTTACGGCGGTTGACGCATTACCGCCACCTCCCGCTTCGGAGTGAGGACACAGACTGAGCCGTTAAACTGTGATATACTACGACTAAACTCTGTAATATAATATTTGAACTATGTTTTCATGCATGTATAATCGCCTAAAAACATTTTTTTTGTTTTTATAACTTAAAAATGATCCTTTTATATCTACAGCAGGAGCGGGGTCCTCTTCGATAGAGGCCGCCATGTTGAAACACTGTGTTTCTACAGTAGCCCAGAACAGACAAACTAAATACTGACTCTAGGCAGAGCTTTTCAAGTGTTGTTTCTCCTTTACACTAGGAAGATGAGGGTGATGTGAGGAGACTGCAACTTCTATGGAGTCTGTATGCCAGCGTGAAGCGCAATGCTGACCTCTATAGTCAATGACTCTTACTGCCAACTAACTCTACTCTACTAGGATTATTTACCGGCAGACATTGGATACAATATGCATAAACTATGTTTTCAGTAATATATAAACACCTTATATTACCTTAGAATTAGCCTTTTTATCTATATATGGATCAACATACACACTGTCCGCTGTTGCCAAGTACAGTACAAGAAGAAGTGTTTTGTGTTTCCTTAGAAGTTTGAGAAGTTAATAAAATGATACAGAGTATCTTTGGTATTGTCAACACCTGAGGAGCATAAAAACACTTTTGGATTATTTTTTTCTACCATTTTTTAATTGATTTTTTAAAATGTTTTTTATTTAATAACAATAATAATAATAATGCTGTTATAAGTACTGCCACTAACACCAAGCTGACCTATTTTTCACGCCAAACACATTCAGTTGTTCTGTTGACCCTGTGTTAACCTACAAATGACAAACTGAAAACTGAACTAACCTGCTCCGCACAGATGGATGTGAAGGTTAACTACATACACTGATGGGGGTGGAGGTTTATTGGGTTTCTATTGGATTATTTGCAAATTTGTTTTGCCACTAAAGCAAAATATCAACTCAGATAGGAAGGGGTCTCAAGCCTTATTACCTGTTTTGCCTACCTGTCTGAAGAGTTGTGTCAACATGTGGTGTATATCCCTGAATAAATGTGTGACTAACACAAACAAATGTGACTTAAAATAAGTCACCACCCTCAGGAAAACACTGCTTAATAAATATTTACATTGAGCCACTGTCAGGTTTTCCACCTGTTCAGTAAATGTCAAGTTCCCACAACTTAACCATGCTGTAAAATATATATCATACATATATATCATACATGAAATCTTATGCACAGACTTATGTGCAGGCTGTCTGCTCCACAAAATGGTATTACTGTGGCTCAGTCAGGTTTTAATCCAGATTGTGGAGCCACTAGTGCTTGAGTTTGTATGTTGTTGGTGTAGTTAGATGATTTCTGCACTAACCACTGCACTTCAAAGTTATAGGAATAAAAGATTTTACATATTAATATACCAATTAAAATTACCCCAATTAAAAAAGCATTCTGTTTTTTATTTAGACTTTTACAGCACCCCAACCTTTTTGGGATAAGTGCAGTGTCAATGTATTGCACTATATGATTTTGTGTCCCAGTAAATCAAATCTACACAAACTGTTTGAGGGTTTTAGTTTCTTTTGTGAACTTCAACATGAAAGCAAACAAAAAAAAAACATGACCAGTTTGACTGGATGGAATAATTTAATAAGTGAATGATATACAGAGTTTAGATGAATTCACCATTATGGCATGAGTGAGCTCACATTACATCCATACTTTCTGCAGAGATTCTCCATGGTTAAGTGCTGTGCTGATGCCTCTCTGTATTGGATAGCAACATTGAACTGACAACAGTTGTTGAGGATTTAATTTGCTAAATCAGACAGAAATATGCACTTTTATGGCCAACAGATCTTTATATACATTTGTATGTTCCTAACACAGTCTGGTGAGAATGTTCATATACAAATAAACTGCTTCTATGGTGTTATTTTCACTCGTTTTGAATGGCTGCGGAAGATCAATAAGGATCAGTAAGTTTTTCACTTTTGATGTCAGAGGTAGAACAGGAGCACAAACTTCTGAGGAAAATAATCATGATCGCCTTTGATTTTACTGCCAATCAGACCAAAATCAGTATTGTATTAAAGAGGTGTAATACACACAAACACACACAGTGTAAGGATGAAGGTCAGCCTGAATCTGCCCCTCCTCCACAAAATGAGACAACCTAACCTCACAAAAAAAGCTACAGGTGTTCGTTTGGGCTCTTCTCAACTTATAAAGTCAAATATGTCAGAGTTTAATGCTGAATAGAAGCAGTATGTTCGTAATGTTTTGTGTTTAATGGCACATTCAGACTCCAAGAGCAGCGCCGTTTATTGTTCACAACCTGCAGGACATGGTCACATGATCTTTTACTTAAACGTGGTGATCCTCATCATCCCAGTAAGTCATAAAATAAGGCCACAGTTCAAGCTGCATTTCTGATTAGAAAAGGTGGACTGCTGTCTACCGATCCAGTCCAAAAAAAGCAAGGCAGGATTAAATGATGTGAAAGCAAACACCATATTACAACTGTATCCTGAGTTTAAGTAACCAGATCTATTTCCAGGAACGCGTTTTTATAGAAAAGTTACAATAAAGTACATTTGAACGACGACGATTCAGGCGTGCACGGTTCATTTCATGTATTTTCCCAGGTGTTCTCGGGCAATGATGAGCCTTTGGATTTGAGCTGTGCCCTCGTAGATCTACAAAGGAAAGAAGTCGATTAAAAAAAGTGAAGTTTTGCCAAACACCTCTGCTGCGAGGCAAAACATCGCCACCCACCTGGTAGATCTTGGCGTCTCTCATCAGTTTCTCTACCGGGTATTCGCTGTTGAAGCCGTTGCCTCCAAATACTTGAACAGCGTCAGTGGCCACCTGATTGGCAATGTCTCCAGCAAAGGCTTTGGCGATGGAGGCGTAGTAGGTGTTTCTGCGGCCCTGGTCCACTTCCCAGGCGGACCTCTGGTATGCCATCCTGGCCAGCTCCACCTTCATCGCCATCTCAGCCAGGAGGAAGGACACGGCCTGGTGCTGCGAAACAGGAGGAGAGAGTTGATTCCATCTCATCGCTGCACTTAATGAACAGCTGTGTTGTCAGTTATTATGACGATTACAGTAATGACAGAGCTGCCGCTCTGATAAATTCAGTGAACTAAAAATGAGACACATCAGCTGCTGAATGAAGTGAACAAACCTCAGCGATAACTTTTCCAAACGTCTTCCTCTCCAGCGCGTAATTTGTAGCTTCGTCGAGCGCCCTCTGTGCCAGGCCTGTCGCTCCTGCTGCCACCTGCAGTGCAAGAAGTATATTAGCAACCATCTTCACACACAAATCTTCAGTGACAAACACAATTGAACAGGAGTCTCTAATGAAAACCTAATGTGTATGTGTGGTAGTAATGCTGATGACTGATTCATGTCCAGATTTTGACACTGTTGTGCAAAGTATTTGAATTCCACATACTGTGTTATAAAAATACATAGTTTCCTCCCTCTACTTGTTGAAACCCGTTAACTGCAATCAAGTGTCACCACTGGCTGATCTGGAGGCAGGTCATGTATATAGTGGCAGCCAGTCTTGTACTACTCGAGATCGGTCTCAAGGCAACCTTTTTAAAAAGGTCTCGGGTGTCGAAATAAACCACATTTTACTCTGTCTCGTCCCGGAAGGATTTTATATCAAGACTGGTCAAGACCACAACTGCAGACAGACATACCAGTGTTTCCCCATTTATCAACCTATGTCTAATTTGTTCTGACAGTTATAATAATAATCAACTGAAAATAGTTTTACACTCCAGGCCGAAGCAAGAGTAAAGACACTCTCCCTCAAAGTCAAGTCAACTATGTCCAAACTGAAGTGTTTTGTACCTTCTGATCCATTTAAATCCATTGGAGTGAACTCTGATAAACACAAATTAAATCCTGTTTTCTACTAAAGAACAAACAGAAACAGTGAGTCACCTTCGAGGGTGGCACAAGACATTTCAAAGTGGCATCACAGATGTCCAGTTTAGTTACAGTTTGAAGACTTACTGGTGGTCTCGTGTTGTCGAAGGCACCCATGGCAATTTTGAAGCCGGCTCCCTCTGCGATCAGGACGTTCTCCTTCGGTATCCTCACATCCTCAAAGGTGATGCCTCTGGTATCAGAGCACCTCTGTCCCATGTTCATCTCCTGCGGGAACAGAACAGACAGACCTGTTATCATGAAACAGTGTCAAATTATTGGACAGCACAACAGGAGAAGATTACAGAACAATCACAGCTGGAAAGAATGTTTCTCTATAAATTATAATCTAATTGTCTCTAATAATAATTCATCTACAAGTAGAGTTTATTAGCCGCTTCACAGAGAGACGTAATATTCCACTGAACTGAAGTGTCTGAAGTCTTGAAGTCTTAAACAGGTTAAGAATTTTTAGTTGCTGAGAAAATGACTGATCTCAGGTAGAGGAGTAAAAATAAATATTTCAGCTTCATCTTACCTTCCTCCCTACTTGAATTCCTGGAGTATCGGCATCCACAATGAAGCCAGTAAAAGCTTTGCTGGCTGGACATTTAGGATCTGAGTTAGTGCGGGCTAGCAGGAAGTACCTGGAAATACGAAAAGATATTTAAAAATTCAAAATCATACCTTTAAGGATACATATATGGTGGCAGCCATACAGCCATACAGATTTTGAGTTTCAAAGCTCTTCAGAAACCTAGGCAGCAGTAATACTAGACAATAGAAACCATGGATACCATCTGTTATCACGGAGAACCTAAGATCTCTCCCTAATAACATGGAGATAATGGCGCTAAGCAAGATACAGTGGAAGTGAGTGAATCTCCTCAGTGTGGGATCAATAAAGTCTAATGCGACAGTACTGCAATGAATCCACTGCTGGATGAACGTGTTAGAGAGAGGTTGTTTCAACTTCATGATCATTCAACAGCACCACAAACTGCAGCCATTAAAATGAACATAAAGTTGAATCAACATAAACTGGCCATCAGAATATATATTGTTACGTTGTTATCAGAGAAGAGGTGGCGAATACGCACCAGTTCGCTTTCCCGCCATTGGTGATCCACATCTTCTGCCCGTTAACAACGTACTCGTCGCCCATCTTCACAGCTTTGGTCTTGATGCCGGCCACATCGGAGCCCGCCCCCGGCTCTGTGACACAGTACGCCTGCCAAAAACACACCACACAGTGTCAGCAAAGTAATAAAGTAGTACTATGATATACCAGGGCTTATGTTATCTTACACACAGACACATTAGGATTGGCGAGAATTGATATCTGATACAGGTGCTGTGCATGGGTGTGCTGTAACGGCTCACTAGCGCTCCTCAAGGAAGTAGCTCACTTCAGGCCTTTGGGCTGTTAAAAAGCTCAGGAAACCCTGCGGCCATTCCTTAATGCCGTGTTAAAACTGTTTTAAATTAAACTCAGACTGAGACAATCTCACTGTCAATGGTGCAGCACTGTGTGGCAAGATTCAACATCTTAGCAGCATGTGAACAACTTTTTAAAACCCAAAGACATTCAGTAAACTGAAGAAGATTCATTTTCTATAAATAAGTCCCAGCTCAGTGTCCAACCTGAGCTGGTCTAATCAGCAACACTGAAAGCATCTGTATGGGTATGTGAGGCCCATACAGAGCAATAGTAAACAGTGACTGTTCAATAAATGTAATACTTCTGCCTCGTCTCTCACAGGAAAGGCATGCAGAGGGTGGATGCCAGAGTTCAAGGCCTCAAAACTCAAAAACATGAGTTTAGTTTAAAATATGTATCCCCTTTTAAAATTTAATTCTAAAAAAACATTGTTGCTGGAGTTTTCAGCTCTTCAGAATTTTCCCCCTCTTCAAGTTGTTGCGGAAATCCCCACTCTGCTTCCAATAAATTAAATACTTACACACATGAGAGGCTCCTCGGTCATCCTTCCCAGGTATTTCCTCTTCTGTGCATCGCTGCCAGCTAAAATAACAGGCATTTGCTGTGTGGAAGAAACAGATCATCAGTTGCAGCAGTGCTCCCAACATCCCTAATGCCTGACTCTGTTTCTAATGAAACAAAATTGAACTGAACAACATGAGATGCCTTGAACACTACAGACAGATCCACAGTACAGGTCGGATGCAAAACTTTATGCTCATGGTGGAGAGACTATCGAGTTTCTACAGCACACTGTAGATAATATTTGTATAAAATGTTGCATTATATATGAGGAGTCTGGATCCATCTTAGCCCTTGGTGTAAAGATACTAGCACAACTCAAGAAATACAGAATAATTCTGGGTAACAACACTGAAACAATCCTGATAAATAACAACGTACCCCCAGAGAGTTTGCTTCGATGGCAGTCTGTACTCCTGTGCAGCCATAGGCCAACTCTTCTGTGATGAGGCAGTTGTCAAAAATTGTCAAGCCCATTCCGCCTGAACACAAAAGAGACAAACATAACAGGCGTTTTCAAACAGAAGTCAAGACAACTTGCATGAAATAAACCCAATAGTCACAGAGAAGAAAATAACATACCATAATCCTGTGGAATGTGACCGTTCATCAGACCGAGCTCCCATGCTTTCTTGATGATGGGGACAGGATACTGCAAAATAACAGGACATCACTCAGATTTATTGTGCAGCACCATGGTCAAGGCAGACACCGAGCTCCAGGGTCATAGGCTAGGTGGCCATATTTAATCGTACATATAGACTGACTGCAGCCTGATCTTTGGGCTATACTCACTTCACCAGTCCTGTCATAAGCTGGCGCAGCAGGGACGATCTCTTCACGTGCAAACTTCCTCGCCAGCTGTTGGAACTCCTTTTGTTGATCTGTGAGTTCTGTGGAATCGAGGGAGCAGGAAGACACATGATAAAGATATTACAATATAATGATGAAAGACAGAAATCATATATCATAGCACACAGTTAATATACAATGTTCAGCTGATGCTCATATGAGTCTCTGTAAACTTAAGTATATCCTTTTGCAAAGAATAAGGATGGTGCTTGTTTTTGTCCTGGTACTGTTAGATTATACGCCGTATGGGCTCTACTCACCAAAAGCAAAGCCGGATGCTACATGACTGCCGTGAGATGCTGAAGCGCTGGCTGCAGCAGTGCTGGATCTCTGCAGTCGGACCCCAGTCCGCACACTGGCTTTGAGCAGCTGCGTGTGGAGGAGAAATCAGCAATATATGATGTTAAAGTTTAACTGCTTATGTAATAGGTTACTAAAGCATTAGTTTGCGCCTTCCATGTATTCAGTTTCTTTAAGAAACAAATAGCTGTAATGGTTAAAAACCTAGAGGTCACTTAAAAAGGTCCAGTATGCAACCACCATAGTTTCTCCTTCAGGCTAGGAAGAAGAAGGTGAAGCGAGGTGGGTTGTAAAAAAAAAAATATATATATACCACTACATGGCAGTTAATCCTAAACACTGGTCCTTTAAATCAGAATCAGGATTACTTGAATTGGATGTGACTCCGGTTTCACTTTGTCTCAATGTCACTTATTTATTTTTATTTCAATAATTTTTTTAAATAAATGTTCGAGGTTTATTGTCCTTTTATCATGTATTTTATTATCTTTGAATCCTTCTGTCACATACTTCTTACACTGTGTTGCTTTCTGTTGGGTCTACTGCTCTGTAAAGCACAAAACTCTGTTTTTTTTTATGTTGCTATATAAATAATGTTATCATTATCATCATCATTATTATTATGATGTACACACACAGGCATAAATATAGCTAAAAACAAGGACAACAAGCTTGACAGGTAAACATTGTAGACAGAAAATCGTTAATTAATATAAGACTAGCAAAGCAAAGGATGTTAAAATAAATATGGTTTATGTAGCAGGTTGCTTTAATTGAACGACAGACAGACAGACAGGTATTCTGCTACCAGGTGACACCTCTCGTCTTTGCCTTCAGATTGGTGTTATGTTTTATTAACCGACCTTCTGTTTACCTCCAAAGAGAACCAGCTAGCTAGTTATTCCTCAGAGCTGTGTGACTCACACGTTAACGTTAACACATCACACATTTCTTCTGAACCTTAAACCGGGTCATTCAGTGTAAACACGAAGATAAATGTGAAGCTAGCGTTAGCCGGAGACAGGGTTAGCTCGCTCGCTAGCTGGTAAAGTTTTGCTTTGAAGGAGGCAAATGTAGGTCAGGAGGACAACAAGCGACAGCGACCAATCTTTAATGAACTAAAACTATGAAAATGAACTACAGCTAAAGTCAATGTAAAGACACTAACCTTGTTGAGCAGCATAGTGGATGTGCAGTATAAACAGACGTTACTAATATCCACCACCTTTGTCCCACATACGTGCGTGCATAATGAGCGCCTTCTCGGCCAATCACAAGCAGCGCCGTTGGTCACGTGTCAAGCGTCGGCATCCGGTAAACGACTTTTGCCCCACATTGTTACCTTTCATAACCTCCCTGTGTCATAACTGCAAATCAATCCGTTTTTTATGATTAGAATAATAAAATAATTAAATACCAAGAAGGTCATGAGGTCCCAAAAGGTGCTGTGTATTTATATATATAATGTAACTAAAATAAATGTTGAAATTTACACTTGTTTATCATATAAAAAAGGCATGAAGGAGCACACAGTGAGTCTTTTTAACTAAGATGTTGTTCAGGTTGATCAATTACATTAAGCAGAGAATTCAGTTGCGTTGCAATAATGAATACTAAAACATATTTTTATTGGCACATTATAAAAATAAAAAACAAAAAGATGGAACATAAACATACATTAACATAAAACAGTAACAGGCAGTTGTACAAAATAAAAAGCAATGTTTATTTCAGTGTGAAGAGGAATCCGTTTTGTGCTCGTAAAGTTCCCAGTGTGATATTTAAGCAGTTCTCTTGATGATGTCTTTCATGTTGGTTGATTCCTGCTGCACCGTGGCTTTGTACTAGACTAAAATAAAGAATAACTATACAATATTTGCTTGTACCTTTGAGCAAAATGTTTGATTTAATAGAGTGCAGAAAGCTGTCAAGAAATACAGTTCATGCAATCAGTTTAAGTTTAGTGGCCTGCACTTTTATAGTTTTATAGTTAGTATATAATAATATAATAAGAGAGGCTTGACTACACAGTCCAGTCAAATGTTATTTAATCAAAAGATCCTTTGTCTTGTGATATGACATTCAGAGGTGATGCTTGTACTACCTCAAACAGTACACCAGAGTGCAGCCAAGAGATCTGGTTAGAAGCTGCTGTCATATGCCACACAGCCAAGGCAACTACCAAACAACTAATAAAGGAACACTATGGCAATGTAATGTAATAGAAACATGGTCACCAATAAAGTCAGAGGATGTAAGTTCTCTTCAAGCATTTATGTTGTTTTTGAAAGGATGCTGTAACATGATGGGAAGCTTACAGACGTGGATATACCATCAAACCTCAAACATCCTGTGATGAAACCATTCAACCATCCATTCAAGTTGAGGGAAAAATGGAGGACAGCTGCTTGTACAGTACTCTTAGGTCAACTGAGGACAAAAACAGGCTTCCTTGAAAGTCCTGTCAACAAACTTTGTATGTTAATAAAATCATGTCGCTGAAGAACTGACAGTAAAGATCAGAGCCCAACGTTGACTGTGTGCTTGCAACCTCCGGTCAATGAAGAAATTAGTTTTCGTACTCACATGGTTATATCTGGCTATGGGCATGTCAATACAGTTATGAGGCCAGTATAGTAGCCACTTTTTGATTTAACCACTAGGGGGAGGTCTTTGCGTTTATGAATGTTGTGTTTATGAACAGGTGTCTTAATTAGATACTGCAAGGTTAGTGTTAGGTTTGTAGGTGGTGACAACGCACAACCCGAAAAAATTTAGAAAGAAATTTAGGTAAAATTATTAATTTCAATATTCAGTAAATGGGAACATAACTCAAAGGAAAGTGTCTGAAACTGTGAAACAAGTCAAGAACATCGCATCACCTCTGGAGTGACTGAGATTTTGAAATTTTCGCAATCATTACAGAAACTGAATCATATGTTATGGAGAAAAGTAGTGGCTGCAGCTCAGGAGGGGGTCGTCCACTAATCATATTATCGGCAGTTCAATCCCAGGCTCCTCTAGTCTGCATGTCGAAGTGTCCTTGGGCAAGATACTGAACCCCAAATTGCTCCTGAAGGCTGTGCCATCGGTGTGTGAATGCGTATGAATGGTTAGCTCATAAAACTGATGAGCAGCTGGCACTTTGATTGGCAACCAATGCCATCAGTGTGAGTGTAAACGAGTGAATGAGATATGTAGTGTAAAAGTGCTTTGAGTGGTTGGAAGACTAGAAAAGTGCTAGATAAGTACAGTCTGTTAACCATTTACCATTTGTCCAAAGAGGGTCAAACACAGCACCTACCATGCATACAAAATACTTTGTTTAGAGCATACTGACACCTTTGAACTATCCATGAAACACCTTGTTTGAGAAAGCAGTCACCAGAGAGATGATCTGATCCGATGTCAGACATTTAAACACTCCATGTTCTCTTTAACGCAACAAACCGTGTGGCCATGTTAAAATAAATTCTCCTATTTATATCAAGTGATTATTGTTTCTATCAAATAATGTGTTTGTGTGTGTGTGTGTTTACAATTGTGATTCAGAATTGAAGATTCAAAAAAACATAATGACCGCCTAAATCTCATGACCTCTTGGAGCAGAGATTCAGAAGTCTGATGGCTCTGGCAAATAATGAATAGGAAGAGTTAATAAAGGAACAAAAGACAAATGTTATCAAATCCACGTCCTTCCTTCCCAGCCAAGACAGCCCCTCCTCAAGCAGCAAGCCTCGGATCACTCACCACACTTTAAGCAGACGCTGTGATGATCTGGTCATCCCTTACATCGATGAGGATGAAGAGCTAACCGCAGTATAACGCTACAAGTTCTAATATTTAGAATATTCTCAAGCTTGTGTTAACAGAAGAGCTGTGTTACGTCAAAGAGGAACTGTGCACTTTGTCTCACAGACGTTTCCATTTGTCAGTGCTGCTAAGTAAACAACATGCTTTTAAAATTTATATATATTTAATGTGCGATTGTGTGGATAGTCCCGATGGACATTTTAAAACGTAACAGATCTGGAGTGAGACAGCCAAGACTGCTCAGCTTCTTTATACCAATACACTGTACATGATTATGTGAACATATTTCAGAACTATATTGTAAATGTTTTATAAAAATGAGGTGAAGTTGTTTTGATCACACTGGATTGTACAAGTGTACCTAATGAAGACTTTCCTGACATGTTTTTGTAGTTTAAGTGTGCAGTTATGTGTAAAAACTGTAATAAAAAATGACTAAATAAAGAAATAAATAATGATACAACTTCTCTGCCCTTTGCGACACATCCCTAGTTTGATTTTCATCAAGAATGTTCTTCAGGAGTTTTTAGTGACTCACTATAAATCTCTTGAAGCTACACACACTCCATGGCAGATTCGCAGCGCAAAAGGTTTCATTTTGAATCATTTCCCTCCACATTCTTGTTACAGGAATCTAATAGAGCATGGCTCTTAGCCATTGTGAAACATGTTTTGAGTGTTGTGTTTTCACTGCCAGTTCCCGTAGCTCTCGTTTCTTCTGTAAAATAATAGATACCTCAAAATTCACAGGCATGTTTTTATACATGTATTAATTGCTGGTTAGAATATATCAGTTATTTTGTTGATCTCATGTTTGTGAGAAGAAAAGGAGCCTAATCTAATTCAGCATTTCTATAACCCTAACAATATAAACAAAACAGACATGTGTCATGTGTTACTGTCATCCTCAATAGTATTTTACTCCAAACAAATAGTGACTGTCAAGGATTACGCGCACAGAATTGCATTACTCATCATCAGTCATGTTTAGAATGAACATGAGGTTCAGATTTGTATCAACTTCATGCAAGTTTAACGTATTGCATTTGTTCTTTGTTACCTGACTCCAGATGTGAAAGAAAGGAAGAACTGGTTTTTAGATTTGTTCACGCCTGACTGGTTTAAATTTGGTTACATTGCCAGTAAGATGGAAGAAACAAAATTGTTACAGAGCAGTGCATTTTTATGTAACTTTTATTGGTAATTTTTTCATTTTTAAAATGCTAGTATTGGCCCCGGGCATCTTCACAGTGTCAAATCTGGCCCTCTTTTAAAAAGAAAAAAGTGAATTTTGGACATTTATCAAGCTCCTAAGCTGTTAAATTCAAACATATTTTCAGTACTGGAACATTTTTTATTAATTATATGTCTTTGCTATTACTGGGCTTAGTCCACAAGTAGTTGAACATCTTGTACATTTTATTCATGCACATATCCAATCACCATATAAGGGGTTTCCTCTTTAGACACCGAACCCGCCGTGTGTTGTTCGCAAATCACCATTTGAGGATCAATAGCACCAACGTTTTTTTCTAAACCAATCAGACGCAGAGTCTGTACGAGCTGTTTTATCATTCAGCCAATCGTCGAGCAGTGTTGCAGTGGGCGAGGGCGGGTCAATATTTAGTCCAGGAAGACTGGTAGAAGTGAGGTGGGGATGAGAAATCATCATTAGCTCGCTGCTAGCTGCCTGGTGTTGATGCCGATGTGTTGTGAGCGCCGTGGCCGAAATCAGTAGATTATTTTAGTTTCGATAGGTGCGACGATGGCCCTCTGACACCAAGAATGGACATAAGTTAACAATGACGGGGGAGAAAAAGAAGAAAAAGCGGCTGAACCGCAGCATTCTTCTTGCAAAGAAAATTATAATAAAAGATGGAGGAAGTGTGAGTTAAATATTTATTTATATTCGTTAACTTGCCACTTGAGCCAAGCTGTCTTTCAGGGGCGCTGAAGTTTAGTTAGCAGTTATTTATTCCGTGAAAACGTAGCGAGTCGAAGCGGCGTTTTGTTTGTAGCTTTCCGCCTTTCGATGGATGTTAACCGTTAGCTGGGTCCACCGTGCTAACTGGCTAACACAGCTAGCCGTGAGCTAGCGTTAGCTGTTAGCGGCCTACGTCTGCTAGTCGTTTAC
This sequence comes from Nibea coibor, assembly GCA_023373845.1. Classification (NCBI taxonomy): domain Eukaryota; kingdom Metazoa; phylum Chordata; class Actinopteri; family Sciaenidae; genus Nibea; species Nibea coibor. The sequence continues at coordinate 6,893,848 of CM041725.1, forward strand.
ACGTCAGCTCAGGTGTATAACGCCGCTAGCTGGCTAATGTCAACGTTAGCTGTGGGTTTTTTTCTTTATCTACCCACTGCTTTTGTTCGTTTTTACATCATAAACCACCACCTCATGTTGACATTTCCACGCGTTTGTTCAAATCTTATTGCGTGACAGACAAACAGGGGCTAGGTTAACGTTAGCGCACTAGCATATGTGTTTAATTTGCGTTATTTATACGCTGCTGCGCTAACTTCAGCTACACATAAGCTACATTTTGTACCAGCTATTTTAAATGATTAAGAGACAAAGTAGGGCCATTGTGAGAGATGCTCAGTCGGTAGTGTGGTTTGTAAATGTGACATTTGAGCACTGGGTTTGGCAACGTTGATTGAAAACAAGCGAACAACGTTTGAGTCAACATCACAGGAAAGCTAAAAATGCTAAACCTAACATCAGCTGTTTAAAGTAACTTAGCTTTGGAGCTGTTGAGTATATAGAGCTAATTATTGGTTAAATATCAGTAGTCAGGGCTTGTCGTGTCTGTGTTTACACTTCCTTCTTTGGGGTCATTGACACCTGTAGTTCAGGTCTGTTTAAACCGTCATGATGCCCTTACATGGATGCATCCTCAATAGACAGATCAAATAGTCAGCTAACTATCATATAAGCAAATCTGGTGATTTGGATGGTGTAAGCGCTGGTTGTGCCAAAATAGGCTGCTGGCTGTAGGATTGTTATAAATACAGGGAGGCATCGGTGCTGATTATGTAATCAGTTGGACAGCTAGATGCTAAACATGCTGGATATTCATATGAAGACCCACAGAGTTGTAGACCGACACTGTTGTTGTCCGTCAGTTTAGATCCTGTCATTTCGTTGACAGCCTCGTGTCTGTATATATATCTTAAACGCCTGACAGGAGTGGCTCTCTTCCGATGAAGATGATTGTTATTGCCTTACTGTAGTACCACAGCTACGTCTGACCACTCAGCCATTAACATTTCGCTTTCCACATCCAGCCATAGCATCTAACACTCACACGTCAGTAGCAAACTGTGTGTACTGCAGCCGATCGTCATTTCAGTGGAGAGGAAATTGCAACATCCACACAATGAGTTGCTTAAAGATTGTTACTCATTTTCTGAAGTGAAGCATTCTGTGTGGTCATAGACGACAGAAATGGGCGGATTTTCCTCTGAATTTCTGCGACACTTTCAGCCTCTCCACGTGGGGAAATAACAAACCACATGAAGGTGTAAGCTTGCAGCAAGTGTGTTTTTGTTACGTTGGCCCTGGCCTACTTTTACAGTCTCCTCAATTATCACACCTCAGCATCCGCACTCACGCCATCATACTTCCTCTTTACCTTACAGACTTTTACAGATTTTAATTGACTACTTCTCCAGGGAGTGGGTTTTATGTGAGTTAAAAAGGATGTCTATTTGTGTTTTACTCAGTACTGATATAGGTCTTTATTTAGAGTGACCCAGTAAACTATAGCACAGAATAATTGTTATATTAGACAGTTTGGTGAAGAAACACTTAACCTAAATACTGCCTACTACTTCTTTTGCTTCAGTCTGAATTTACTTGTCATTTGTAATCAGCGTAAGGCAATATAACTAATACTGCAGATGTCGTGTAAACAGCTTAACCTCACATTAATGTCGTAATTAGAGTAAGTACAACCGGATTAATAGACCCGCGGCGCTCGCCTGCTTTTAAGTTAGTCTTGCCACGTATGTGGCTTAGTCTCTTTTCGTTTTGGGCTTGACGGTTTTGATGCCGCGCAGGCGCAGCAAGCCTCATGTTGTAGAATAGATACAAAGTGTGGTGTTGCAGGGGGAAAAAAATAGAGTGGTCTGTTTGTGGTGGTGAAAAATATAACCACTTCATTTTAGCAGCAAATATCTCATAGACATAGTCAGCTGTAGGTAGTCAGTGTAGGAAAACGATATGTTGTGTTATTTTCTAATTGTCTACAGGATGCTGTCAGGGTCCTCTTCCATTGAGGCTGCCATGTTGAAACACCATGTTTATACAGTAGCCCAGAACAGACAAACTAAATACTGACTCTAGACAGAGGCTTTCAAGTGTTGTTTCTCCTTTACACTAGGTAGGCGCAGAGATTGCAGATAAATCCTACACACTAGACCTTTAAGGAAGTCACCATGAATCATGTAAATCAGTCCTAAATTTCCCTTAAGTTATTTATTTATAGTATTCAGATCATTTGTGTAGATGTAAATCTACTGATCGTTGTCGAAGTTTATTGTGTCCTGTGAGCGGATGTCAGTTTATTCAGTCTTGTTGCTGTTGCTGCTCAGTGCTGTAAGTCAAATGTTCTCCTGTCGGACAGCTCGGAGTCGGCTGGTAAGCGAAATTACTCAGCTGCCGGCTGCCCAACAGGATCAGGTGATTCTGTTTGTTGGTCCTCAGCCAGTCACCTTTTGTGTTTGTGTGTGTGTCTCTCTCTGTCTCCATCCAGCCTCAGGGAATCGGTGAGCCGAGTGTTTACCATGCTGTGGTGGTCATCTTCCTGGAGTTTTTTGCATGGGGTCTCCTTACCACCCCAATGCTCACGGTAAGCCAGGACACACACACTCGCATAGACACATTATGTAAACTGACATAACGGTTTGTAATGTATTCATACGCCTACACCTCTGTTCTCTGGAAACCTAGCCAAAGAGTGGCATTTCCCATTGACTGGAATCAAACAAGGTGCAACAGTGTCTATGAATGATTGAATGCCTAATCAAATAAGCAAAGCCCCAGTCTGTGTGTGTGTGTGTGTGTGTTTGTGTGTATGTGGTGCGATATTGTGTTTTTTGTATGCGTGTATGTGCTGGCAGATGTTTTGCCAAAGCGCTAATGGACTGAGAAATATGAAAAGGGCATCAAACAGTTGTATTGTCCAAGCACCAGTTCTTTGTTGAAAAGGCTTATCAGGAGAGGGTCACTGGTTTGTGTTGTCGGGCCACAGCGCAGATGCCTGCCAGGCAAACACCACGGCGCACTGTGGAGTAGCACCGTTTAAGTATTTGCGAGTCGAGCGAGCATTGTTTCTAGGATTTTCATTCCAAAATGCAACCTGTGTTTTTGGAAGAAAATTGGCAGCGGAAAATAAGTCAATAATTGAAAAACAAAAAAACAAAAACAGACAATTCTCTAAAGTAGATCTCATTTGAATCAAAGTGCTAAAATGACTCATTATGATGGTATGCTTTATTTCATCCCAGCAGTGTATTAATAGTCTTTCTGTCATTAGCGTTCATTTTTTTCAGCCAAGCTCTGTGTGAATTCCTGTCCAGTTTTTTTTTTTTTTTTTTTTAACCAACACGTCTTTCTCAACCAATCTGAATTATTTTGGCTAGGAACTGGTATCTCAAACAGATGATGAGCAAACATCTGTGAGCCACATGATGTAAACCAGACAGGCTTATGCAATGCACGCTTTACAGCAGCAGCCTCTTGTTTGTAACTGTTGAGCATTAATTACTAGGGGTTTGTTGCCCTCAAGATCCCTGGGCGGAGGCAGGATTTGCATTTTGGGCTAATCAGAGGGCGCCTGAAGATGAGAGGGACTGCTTCGCTGCTCCCAATGAGCACACAGTGCTTCATTAGTATCCAGCAGAAACAGTCTTCACTGAGCATTCACAGGCTGTGTGTGTTGGGTAACTGACTCCCAGAGGAAGAGAAGGGGATTCTTAGCCATGCCACGAGCTTCCCCTCTGTACCCTCAAACAATACTCAGACCCTGATGTTCAGCTTCTGTCAAGCTTCACATGCCCTAAATTAAACCAAGGTTTTGTGTTCACGCACCAGTGTCAATGACACTCTGTTTGCTTGCTGCGCGCTAACATTACGGACTTTGAACTGAACATCCCTCAGATTTTAACAATGTGAACAGCACTTTCACCTACATTCCCACAGGGAACAGAGTGTCTGGCTCCATCCTGAAATACTTCATTATGGTTCTTTTACATTTGTGGCACAGCAGCTGCCAAGTTCTGCTCTATGTTTGTGTTTCGTGTGTTTTAAAATAGAAGCTATAAAAATTCAGAATCAAACAATACGCAAAGTAAACTTTTTATTGATGTTTTTTTATGCAAATCCATCTGATTGTGCCGCCTCACGCGGATATGGATACTTCCTAGCCTGCAGTGGAAGTTTGACCGATTTCCCAGCAAAACACAATAGAAACAGAAGTCACTAAAACTCATATGGGATGTGATTGAGATTTGACAAAGAGACGAGCTTTATTTTGTCACGTTTAAATGAGGCTCTCTCCTCCTCTGACCGGCTGTCATATCTACTGAACGGATGAATGTCAGCAGAGCAGAGGGAGATGGACAGTTCATAACAGGGAAAGATACTCTACTATCCAGTCTATTAATACCAATGAATGTCAACCGTAACCATGACAACACTCGATAGAGAGCAAAACTAGGAAAACCAAAACTTTGGAAACTATTAAGGTCACTTGACTGCTTTAACGTCAGTGTGAGTGTACCTGTCAGGTGTAAATAACAACCTTTCCTGTTCTGTTGAGGCTGATTTGGGTTGAGTCAGAACATGAAACATGAACATGTGTTTTTAAATCCAAACTCACGTTCTCGACGGTAGAGACCTAAAAAGGTTGTGTGTTGTTTTTACGACCAAACGTAAACGTAAATTTAACAGGATTTAGAGCTCACTTGAGGAATGACAACCATGTTTATCTGCAGAGTGATCCCAGCTTTAACTCCACCAGACTTTTTCTAGGTATTGGAATGTACTTGGAAACCAGTACAGTGCCATGTGGTACAACTAGTATAGTTTTTAAAAAAATATTTTTTAAAGAAAGCACATTTTATTTAATGAAATAGAGACATGAGTGTAAGTATTTTAGTAAAGACAGTTGGGGGGTGCCGGTGCGCCCCATGTGCAGAGGCTCAGCGGTCCGGGGTTCAAATCAGACCAATGGCCATTTTCTGCATGTCACCTTTTTTTCCTGGTTCATCATGATGTAGATTTTCTGCCAATGATTCATTTTAACTTATTTTCCTCCATTTTTTTTTTAGTATGTTTGCTAGACTTTTGTCTGATGGCGTCACACTTGTTTTCCCACCTTGCTGAAGTTTAACTCTGAAAAGTACATACACAGGTGGAGGACATTGTTTGAAATGTGATGCAGACCGTGTGGATTAAGTGGTTCCATGTCGTGTTATCTGTGTTTGTTCTCCAGGTATTACACCAGACATTCCCCCAACACACATTCCTGATGAATGGGCTTATCCATGGTGTCAAGGTAAGACACTGCTGCATTACTGTATAGATTTATGTGACCAGAAAAATAAATACATGACGAAATATGTGCTGTTTTAGTAACATCAGCGCTGCAAGTTTGTCTAGCTTTTGGGAGATTTGCTGAGCGTGTGTGCTCTTGTTCAGCGACGCCCTGCTTGACACTAATGCAGTGACATGTTAACACCTGCAAGCTGTCCAGTAACCATAGCAGGTTTCCCAGCTGGCCACAGAATAGCTCACTGAAGCACCTTTAGAGGGTGAAGTGCCTCAAGTGCACCTTGACTGTCTTTATTCAGGGAAAGACACACTTTCCTTTCCCTGTGACAGTCGGAGGGCACAGATTTTCTATTTTCTTGTCGCTAAGGCTGCTGTGATGTCGAGAAAAACAATATTCTTCGCTAAAGAAATGATCACAGTGAAGAAGAGCTGATGTTCTGATACTAAATTGAGTTGACGCATCTATTATTGACCACCGTGAAACCACTTCAGGGCGATCCGTTGTCTGTATGTTGAAGATAATGGACTGATCGGTTTGTCGAGACAAAAAAGAAACAACTTCTTATTTTCTATTAGCAAGATGAGATTATTTTAAAGTGTGCCGCATCACCACGTGTCAGTCAGTTCTCACACCAGCAAGCCTTAGGTGCTTCCTTATAGTCATGTCCTCTCTGGCGTCACGTCTTTATTTAGCGTTTCTTTCCAGTCTGCCAGCCACAAGAGAGGACTTCACAGTCCACAGACAAGAATGTGGATTGCCCAAACAATCGATGTAATCGTATATATAGTATGTCTGTAGGTACTAATGTGTCCCTGCTGTTAATTTTTTACTTCAGAGTTAACCATGAGTGCAGTTTTAGCAGAGATTGTTACATTTTTGTACATTTCCCACTAACAAACCTGCAAGTTTAAAAGCTGGCTTTGAGCGTGAGTGTACTCGAATCACAATCCCTGTGAATCTGTAAGTGCTAACTTCACTCAAGTTATCCATTTACAGCACGTTTCTGATCTATCCACCATCCCTCTGTTCCATGTGCCCCTCCGTCTCTCTCCTCGTTCTTTCCAGGGCCTTTTATCCTTTCTCAGTGCTCCTCTGATTGGAGCGCTGTCAGACGTATGGGGACGCAAGTCTTTCTTGCTGCTTACGGTCTTCTTCACGTGTGCACCTATTCCACTGATGAAGATCAGCCCATGGTGAGTGCAAAACACAGACACCTCCGTACAGTTATTTTATTACTACAGTAATAGAAGTTCATCTGTGCCAACAAACCCAAACTCTTTTCTTCTCTCAGGTGGTACTTTGCAGTCATCTCCATGTCCGGCGTCTTTGCCGTCACCTTCTCTGTGATCTTTGCCTATGTGGCGGATATCACGCAGGAACATGAGAGGAGCACAGCATATGGTTTGGTAAGGAGATGGCAGTCTTTAAACACCTCCAGAATGATGTAATCCAAGGCTGCATTTAAGGAAAGATCAGTCCTACCCTGGTTTGCTCACCTCCGGTTTAACCTCCGTCCAGGTATCGGCCACCTTTGCCGCCAGCCTGGTCACCAGCCCGGCCATCGGAGCCTACCTGTCTGTGGCCTACGGCGACACCTTGGTGGTGATCTTGGCCACAGCCATCGCCCTGCTCGACATCTGCTTCATCCTGGTGGCCGTGCCGGAGTCGCTGCCTGAGAAGATGAGGCCAGCATCGTGGGGAGCACCCATTTCCTGGGAACAGGCGGATCCCTTCGCTGTGAGTAGCAACATAATACTGTTAATAATGTTCAGTCGGTTATGACCCAGCATTATGTTCAGGTTGTTTCCAAACAATCAGCAGTTGATTACAGAGTGTTTTATCAGTTATTAGGTGTTTTATTGGAATAAAGACAAGTTTGCCTCAGTGTTGAGTGGAAGCTTTTACATCACAGTGAAATCTGTAAAGGACCTCATGCTGGGAACGTACTTGATGCTGCAAATTATGCACAGGAGTGTGTTGCTCACTGTTGAGTGCTTTCCATCTCAGAAAGTTTGTTTGATTGAATCATTTTCCTGCACATTAATGCTTTAGCTTTAGGGTTGACTTGGTTTTTTTTATAAGGAAAAGTAACTATAGTGAAGTTTTTGTTGTTTTTGTGTGTGCTGGTCTGATCAGATTTTATTCATCTTTGCTGCTTAAAGTCTCATAGTAACATACGTTTTCAAGTAACATGACACCAGACTGAAAAGTGGCGTCTTGCTGCTCACTGGTTTAAAGTTTCAAGCCCCTTTTCAGCCCTGACCACACACGGCATCACTGATGGATGCGTCAGGAGTGTGTTTGAGTGTGTGTGTGTTATTGTAACCGCACTCAGCGGTGACGTTAAACGTTCCTGGAGTACACATGCATGTCAGTGCAGCAAGGCAACAACAAATCCAGGACATTCAGGAAGTTTCTCTGTCATGGATGAGTGCAGTTCTCAGTTTGCGTATCGGTACATTGATCATATCATAGACCTTCAACGAAAGTTACGGGGACAAAATCCACAGTCCTCCTGTGCAAAAACAAACTCCAGTGTTTATCTATAGATGATAGTGAGACAAATCAAGTATCTTCCAACTTTGCACAAAGTAACAGCCTTTTAAAGGACACTGGTGAAACTCTGTCCAGAGAAACAAACAGAGGGAATTTTGTACTAAACAAGCTGAAACTTTGGAAAATACTGTCTTGATTTGATGAACTCAGGCTGCTGGAGTTTCGACAGATAACACAGACGGTGGATTTTGTTCCCTGAGAGTGAATCTGTTAATGACCACTGTGAAATGTAGGAATGATTACGACAAGCTAAACCTGTTTCAATGTACACACGAGCATGTGAACATTGTTTTAAGGGACAGACTTGTCCTTTAAAAGACAGTTATGTTGACATAAATATAGACTATATTTATGCTGATCAAAGCTTTAGTTTTCTTGCATAACCTTACAATAGTTCAAATATTCATGGTGATTATGGTGGAACATTTGGCAGCAGAGGTTTTTCTTTTTAATACCTGACGCGTACTGATGAGACAGTCGTGAATGCTGCTGACTTATTTAGCTACGCAACAAGTTGCCTCATTTCTTGCTGTTCTCTTGGCCAGTCTCTTCGCAAGGTGGGCCAGGACTCCACGGTGCTCCTCATCTGTATCACAGTGTTTCTCTCCTACCTCCCCGAGGCCGGCCAGTACTCCAGTTTCTTCCTCTATCTCAGACAGGTAAGGCTCTGCTCCTCCCTCCTCGCACATCTGAAAAATGAAAGGTGTTGCTTCCTTGTTATTTAAAGTTGTGGTTTGTCGTCATCTTTAGCATCATACTTTAGCGTTTTGTGTCGCTAATAAAAAGCTTAAACTGCTGCTGGAAAGCTCAGGGAATCATCTCAGCACAACTTGAGGGGGGAAATCTGCCCAACACACATTTTCACCCACATTACTTTAAGATGACATCAGCAGGTTTGGCGAGTGGCCTTTTAGTGTGTCTCAGCTAAATGCTAAAGCGGGCAAACTGATGTATTTTAAAACGCAGGTAGACAGAAGCGGACAGCTCCGGCCATTACACAATGACACGGTAGCATCTGGACTCAGCTGGCAGCTCTCGAGATGAGCTCCTTTTCCAAAGAGCCTGAAATAAGGGCTGTTAAGTTTGTGTAAACAGTGTGTGTGTGTGTGTGTGTGATGAACCAGTCTGGCGAGTCTGACACACACACACACACACACACACACACACCGTCTCCTACTTCTCTGTGTGACCATCTTGAAAAAGACAGCAAAGTAGGTCTGCAGTGTCGGCTCTAACAATGCTCTTCACGCCTTTCTGTCTCCTTGTATGCAGCAGTTGCTTTATCATATATCTCTCCACGTCCATTGTCATAAATTATACACACCGTGCAGCAGCTGCCCTGCTCCTGATGCTGCACATTTGACCTAAATTCACCAGGGAACACAAAGAGGAGTTAAATAAAAGCACTTTTTGTTGTTTTAAACAGTAGTAAACAGTGTGCGTTTTACAAAAGTGTGTCGTGTGAAAAACGGCTGAATGAGATGCGTGCATGTTTCTGACGGCTTCTCATCATGTCCTAACCTGTGTTATCTGAACGCTCTCTTACCCCTCAGGTCATAGGCTTCTCATCAGAGACAGTGGCTGCCTTTATCGCTGTTGTTGGTATCCTCTCAATACTAGCTCAGGTACTGAAAAACTTCTACTGTTGAATTACATGAAATATTTAGCCATCTTGTCCTCATGTTTGCAGGTTTTGAATCGTTAATCCCAATGATTTGGTTTAAGAAATACTGATAAATGTCCTTGATTTCCAAGAACTTAATTTGACAACTTGAAGTCAATTCAAATTTTATTTGTATATCCCAAAATCACAAATTTGCATCAAAGCCTTTTGCTGTTTGTACAGCACACCACGCTCGCTGTCTTTAGATCCACGGATGGGGAGAAGAAACAGAGGACAACTCCTTAACATAATACATAATACATAGTAAAGACATAATTCATAGTAAAAAAAACAACAACAATCTCAACACAACCCAAAAATTAATGTTTATTATCAGAGAAGACAGAGGAAAGTGGCAATTCTTAATATTTCAACGTTTATTTGAGATATTGTTGCGCATGCTCTATATGTCCATTAAAACTGATGATACTGGTGATATGCTACTTGATGCCTCCTTACAGCTGTGATGTATAACTTGTGTGTGTGTTTCCTGCAGACGGTTGTGTTGGGCATCTTGATGCGTTCCATAGGGAATAAGAACACAATCCTGCTCGGTCTTGGCTTCCAGATCCTCCAGCTGGCGTGGTACGGCTTCGGCTCTCAGCCCTGGTGAGTGACTTCCACACCCTGTCTCTCTTTCTTTCACACACACACACACACACACACACACCTACCTTTCCTTTACATTCATTCAAATGAACCGAGACCACACACACTAACGGCTGAAATACATGAAGCATAGATGGTGCAGAGCGCGATCAACTGAAACTTGTACACTGACCACAGAAACGCTGCTCATCTCTATTTTAACGCAGCGTTTCTTCCCCTCTACGTGCGGCTGCGTGGTGTTTGAACAGGTACACACTACACAGACAAATACATAGCTCATTAGACCAGAGGCAGTACAGAAAGCAGCAATAAGTACTACTCACGTAGAATCAAGTGACAGTTGTAGAGGAGGGTGGATTTAGCGTGTCGGTAGTGCTCGGAGAGGAGGTCCTCTCTGAAGAGCTGGGTCTTTTTGTTTTTTTAAAGGTAGAAGGCGGTAGGCAAAATAAATAAATCCATGTATGTCCATGATCCTGCAGTTAAAACAGTCCAGCTAATTAATTCAGTCCAATTCATTTAATGCAGCCTCCACGTCCAAGCGCTGCATTACGGAACTGCATTATCACTTGGCAAAACTCGGTCTGCACGCAGTGAAGCTGGCACACACCCACACGCAACTAGATGGAGTCTAAAATATTCTCCACTCCACCTAGAGGACTCATCACATCTGAAAGTCAGTCCAAACACAAACTAAACATGGTTTATTTATTATTCAAATAATATTCCAATTACCCGAAGCACAGCTCAGCAGCAACCAGAAACTGTAATCAAAATCAATCAAATCTAAACGAAGCTTAACCCCATGTGCTTCAGGTCCAGCCTCCCAGTGAACACTGCTCACATACAGTACTGTTTTGCATTGCATCGCTTTGTCGTAATGCCCTGACGAACCACCAGAGGGGAGCAAAGCCTTACTCAATAGCAGTGTGAGCAGTCGGGTGTGGTGACGAAGTAATCGGATAACTGAGACTTTTTAAAGGTATCGGGAGTGTTGTAAGTTAAAATATGCTAAAAATATATACTAAGATGATTTATTGGGAGCAGAAATACAAAATCGTTACTGACTCATTGAAATCACAGTTTGAGGTTCAGTACTGAAAACTACTGAAAGACTTTTGAAAGAAAAATCAGTAGTAAAACTCTGCAGCTGTTTTTGTGTGTTCATCCCCTTGAAGCCTGTGAATATGAAGAAATGTGGTTTAACCAAACAACCACCGCCCGCATGCACAGGTCACACCATCAGTTTCATTTCTGCAGAAGTGAGATCATAACGGCTCCACCAGCTTCTCTCCATGTTTTGCCTGCAGGGGGAAAGCAGACCGACCATAAGATCTATTGATTCTGAAAGAAAACATTCACAACACGCCTCCCTGTTGCTCCTCTCTGCTCTGGTCAATGCCCAGAAAATTAAGTTAAATAAAGGTCAAGTTGGCCTTATTATATATTAAGCTGAGAGTCCTTTCCATGTTCACAAAAATCAAGTGTCCGTTCCATCTGGTCTTTTTGGGGCGATTATTAAAATGACTTAAAATCTGAAGCAGTCAGTTGATGATGAAAACATACAACTAGTCATCATTGTTATGTTTTTAGCTTTTCATAAATGGAAGAGGAAGTACAGCTCTGTCTAAAATTAGCATTGACATTTTGGATCTTAAAGTCCCAGTCCCTGTTTTTATAGCTACAGTTTGCTTACAGGTATTTTTTAGCTATACGATTTGAGCCATATCATACTTTATATGCCTCTTCATTGAGGTTTAAATAAAAGTTTGTGTCCTTGATTAATGTGTGTTGTCTGTTTTGTAGGATGATGTGGGCTGCTGGAGCTGTTGCAGCCATGTCCAGCATCACTTTTCCTGCCATCAGCGCCATTGTGTCCCGTAACGCAGACCCCGACCAACAAGGTTTGTTTCTCAACTCTCAGCATCAATCATATATATCATTTATTCATCAGTTTATCTTAACGTGACATGAACTTTGTCCAACTAAAACTTAAATTAGCTGATTATTATTTAAATCTCTAATCTGTGTTCACAGGTTTAATATTTTAGTTTTCTGTTGTAGGTTGAAGACAGATTTTGGTCAGTGCATCAGTCTCATATAGAGTCTCATCAGATTCTGCAATGGTCAAAATTATCCAATGGTTCACGTCGTGCACAGACAGCAACCAGCTATTGTCACAGCCACACACTGAGCAAGCCTCCCCCACACACAGGTCACCTGCTGCTCACCTGCCATCGTAAAAATGGAATCACGGGTGAAAAAATCCAAAACACAAGTTGTTTTTTTGGGGCGACTTGGTTAAAAACATACTGCTGACGACGGGGAAAGTCAAGTGGGGCAAACTGGTTCGAGTGCAGGAGTGTAGGCGTGTGGGAGGAAAACCAAGATGAGCAGATTAAAGTAGTTTGTGAGTAAACAGTAAAATAAGGTGGAGCTCTAACTGTTGCTCATTTTCCGTTGGATTTTATCTTAAGAAGAAAAAAAAAGTTCAGCCTAACTTATATTTTGAGATTTGTTTGAGTGAGAAACGTCAAAGATTAAGAGGTGAAATGATAAGAATAAAAGAGACAACAAACATTTTTTGACGACTTCAGTTGACTCTGAAATATCCCAACATATATCTGTCTCTTACTCTATGTAAGAAAATGGGTCTTACTGCTCGCTGATAATTGATGCATTCAGGTTAAGTTGCATGCTCTGCCTTCTATACACCAACTACTATGCAATCCTTGAGAAATATCTGTAATACTCATCCAAACTGGGCCTGAATTGAAGCACCCTCCTGATGGTGTTGTGTTTATATCTTTATATCTGTTTGCCTGTAGGTGTTGTCCAGGGGATGATTACAGGAATTCGGGGCCTGTGTAACGGTTTGGGCCCGGCTCTCTACGGTTTTGTCTTCTACTTGTTCCACGTGGAGCTGACCGACTCAGACGGCTCTGAGAAAGGTGCCAAATCCAACATGGCCAACCCAACTGATGAGGTGAGGATGAACCAAATTTAAAAAAACACAAATAAGCTGCACATGGAGTCGCTGTACTCACACAAACAAATGTTTCTGTCGTCTCTTCAGAGTGCCATCATCCCGGGTCCTCCCTTCCTGTTTGGTGCATGCTCAGTGCTGCTGTCTCTGCTGGTGGCCCTGTTTATCCCGGAGCACACGGGGCCTGGCATGAGGCCCGGCGCCTATAAGAAGCACAGCAACGGGGCACAGAGTCACTCCCACAGCCCTCAAGGCAGTGGGGCCGAGGGCAAGGAGCCGCTGCTGGAGGACAGCAGTGTATAACCTCAGCTAAAGGGGGGCAGACACCTTCGCTCCGACCCGACAACCCCCCCGCACACTCGGACAGATACACACATTTTACCACACGGACACACTCTCACCTCAGGCACACATCAAGACTCAAGTGCCGTGAGGAGGTGTTTGTGTCCACAGCACAAAAGTGGGCACTCCTTCCTTCGCAGCCCTCCTCTCTTTCTTTTTTTAAAAGCAGGGTTATTGTGAGGACTCTCTAAAGACCCTGCGTAAAGAGAATGTGTTGAGTATTTTTGGGGCTGCAGTGGAAAGATGTGTGTGACTTGGCTGAGCTGGACTGTAATCCTTGGTTTCTATAAAGCAGTAACAGCGTGGAGCACACAACAGCTTGCCCCCCTCCTCATGGTGCAAAACAAAAGAGAACAGAAGTGATTTGGTTTAGAGTGCGAGTGGCGTATATCTCAAATGTTACTAAACCCCCGTGTGAGTCTTCATATTCCTCTGTAGCAAGTGAAGTGGCAACTCCATCTGTTTGTCCATCGAGGGTGTAACAGTTGAGCGCTCGTCTAACGGCCGCTCACGAGCTAACATCTGTCGCTGCGACTGCGGCTCTGCTAAAGCACCCGGGAAGGGAAGCAGGGGAAGCACAGCGACTGTACGTGCCTGTGAGGGGGAGTCTCTGCAGACCTGCGTCGGAGAGGCGCTGCCTAATCTGGGTTAGGATGGGTCGTTCGGTTCAGATATAAAAAGCTTCGTGAGACCACACTTTGTTTAAACAACACACTTCTTACAGAGAGAAGTGTGCGAGAGAGACCACTTTATTAGCTGAAAACTGTTTTTCAATGTTTACTTGCCATTCTCTAGATAAGTAGTACAGTTTGGGTTGTATATTTTTCTCTGTTCAAACTGAAGGCTAGTTGTGCTTCAAGTTCTTATTCAAGAAACAAATGTTGCCTCGAAGTGACTTAATATATATATGTATATATATATATTAATTACGTAACCTGTATGAAGACCGAGGTCTGAGAAGGCTCTGTAATCTTACGCTATCGCTCCCATCGGAGCCGTTCCACACTTTTTATTCCTTTTTTTTTTGTTTTCCCTTCCTGTTGCTTTGTTTCCGGACATTTTTCACCATCAGGGTTAAAGGCTTACAACAACCATGGTTTTATTTTGAAAGCCTCTGGACCATTTGGAGCTAGAGCGTTGCTATCAGCGTGTCAGTGTTGGCACTGACTGTTAATACGGAGCCTTTGAATTAATATCATTAGGTAAAAACAGAATATCACTCGTGCTGCTGCAAGTAGATAATTCAAAGTAGGCGTGATGTCATGTGGTAATTGGATATGAACCATGAAACGGTTTCACTGAATCCCTGACGTGTAAGCGTCCGTACAAACAAACAGCTACTTAACAGGCGCTTCACATTTCTCGAACAATAAAAACTAACACCTGATTTTAAAAATGTGAAGCACCTCCAACTAAAACTGTCAGATTCACCACAAGGAGGAGCTGTTTGACCATTTTCAGGCTAGTTCTTCATCTGCTGCGCCACCTATGGGCAACAAAAGTTAGTCACAGCAGTAGTTCAGACACGTGGTCGCCCTCTACAGGCAAGGGAGGTAAACTTTTTTTTTTTATTTGTGTTTTTATGTTTTCCTCAAACACTTTTTTAGCTACACAAGTTCAAAAAAAATCATTAAATCTTAAAAACATGGAAAAATGGCTAAAAATAAAAACAATGCAAAACATCTTTAAATAGTACAAGAAAAAAAACTTTTTGAAAGAACAAGAGCAAAGTTAGGATTAAAAGTAAGTTAACGAATTCAGTAAAACGTAATGTACATTCACAAGAGCCTCTGTCCAAACTGCAGCGTCGGTTATTCATTTTCTTGCCTGTAGATGGCGCACCTGCAAGTTTAAACCACTGCTGTTCTTTTTTTGCCCGTAGGGGGCGCACGTCGAAGAACATAACTAGAGGTTTGGGTGCGTCAGTTGTTGTTCCCTTCCCTGTTCACATACTGTGTCAGCGACTGGTAAATTATTCTTCGTTGTTATCGCTAAAGCGTTAATTTAAAAAAAACAAAATGCCTCAAGTGCATTTAAGTAGCCAAATTACAACCTGAAAACGAATAGTGACTAACAGTGGGTTTCATGCTGTTTAACATCTGTCTGAAGAGAAACGTATGTCATATATATTTTGTGCCAAATTATTTTTTTTTGGTTTGCTTTTTCATACTGTGTTTGTGTGTGTACGTGTGCTTGCGCACTTGAGTGATTTGGATTTTTTTTTTTGTTTTCTCTTGTCTTAATTTCTCTGGCTGAAGATTTAATTTTTAATGCTATTTTTTTATAGCTTTTAAAAAAAGAAAAAATGTGGCTAGATGGTAAATTATCGAATGTCCATCTGTCTGTTTTTTTTCTTTCTTTCTTTCTCAGTCTTCGTTTGATAACAAGCATTTCACTGTGTTAAGTTACATTTGCTAAGGTTATTTTCTTTCCTCCACTTTCTCAGTAGAGCGTAACAAAAGTCACCGAATGTTCCAAGCCAAGCTGTACATGTTGTCGACGCCATACCCTCAGCATTTTTGACTTGACCTGTCTTAGTTTTTATTATTTCAGAGGGGGTGTTACTAGACAGGAGGCCATTGGTGTTGATTTTGATCTCCAAATATCATATTTTTTATTTCATTTATCATTTATTGGACCAACACATCGGTAAACCCATAAATTCAGATCCTACTTCAATTGGTAAGATTCTGCACCAGCCCCCATGTGCACTCGTACAGCTTCCAAGCAGACGACTGTAAATGTACAAAAATCACCTGTACGTACAGCAAATGTATATATTCATTGCTCAAGGAGACGGCCACCTCTTGGTCTATTTGGTTGTATGGTGCAATTATTATTCTATATTTCTCAAGACTTACCTGCTAGCCACTCCTGTTTTTAGTACGATGTGGTTTGTGGCCTGAACCCCCTCTCTGTGTGCCTAAAATTAGCCAAGAAATGAGTATGGCAACATAAGTAAATGGTGGTTATTATGTAAATATGGGAAACTAATGAAACTATTTATTAAAGGTTTATTGTACAATGAAATGTTTGCGTTTGCCTCTGTGGGTTTGGGGGGTGGTGTGTGTGTGTTAACCATGTTATACCAAAGCTAATCGAGTGATCCCGGATGTGCCTTTAACCAGCTAGTAGCCCGTTAGAGTTGTTAAAAACAGGCATGCTTAATTAAACGGCAGCTTAATCTCATCGGATCCCATTACAAACAGTTAGCATTCTTAATAACGGACTTTGAATGGCAGGATTACTAAACAAACTGAGTTGCAGCTCTTAAGACTTCCCTCCACCTACACACACTATATATATAGTCAGCTATTATTAATGCACAGACGTAAGCTCATTTACTTTCTGTGCTCTGAGCCTTTCTTTATTAAAGTCACATGGAGGCAGTAGTAAAGTCTGGCAGAAATCCTGAATCAAGGTCCTGCTTTCCTTGAACAGGCGTGTGTAGTAGCGGTGGGTGATACTGCAAAAATTGGTTTGGATCCAATGTAAAGTAATCCAGTGCCAGAATAGTATAATCTATTATTAAAAGCAGCTACTGTAATATGTAGGAGAGGGAACTGTGTTCATCCGGAAGTTTATTTCTGGACGTATTTTGATTTACCAGATTATAATTAAACTTTACTTTTTATTATTATTAAACTAATAAGATCTTGCTGAGTGTATGGACACAAAAACATGATTAAATGTGATCTTACTTAGATTTTTTTTGTTTTGTTTTGCATCCTGGATGCTAGTATCTTTAGCATATATACCACAGTTATATAGCACATTATAATATGGACTATGGTAAACCTTTACTTGTGTATCAGCACCTAAATGGTTGCTTTTCTCCCATTTCCTCTTGAAACGTCGCTTTATAGAGGAAGTGCCAGTGTTGATTGAAAATGTTCAATCCGAGTGTGGAATCATAAAATCAAATCTCTATTTTCATACGGCTTCAACTCACCGGGGCTCATTTTTGCATTTTTCTGATCATTGCCAGGTTTGCGAAATATCGCTTCCATAAATCAAAGCGCCTTTCCTCGCCCGCTGTCACACTTTTCACCTGTGCAAACACGATCCTACACGAGATTAATGCTGTTCTTACATCACTTTCACTCTCTCTTTTCAGAGATTAGTCTACCTAAAGACCAAGAGACGTGAAGACTTGTCAGCTACTGTAACGAGACATTTCCATCCACATTTATCGAATAGTCTCTGCATGCCCGAGCAGACGGCCTCGCCGTCTGTTTGTTTCTATCTGCTCGAATATGATGATGTAGGCAAAGTGTCTGTGGAGCAGCAGGTGTTCTGTGGTCTTAACCTCAGATAGAGGAGATAATAATAAGACTCTTAACTGTAATCCATGCCCATTGTTTCCTGACGAGCCCTCTAGCAGCTCTGGGCACTGAGTTGGATTTAGTTACGATGGACTCGGCAGCACAATGGGGTTTCTTATTGAGCATTCATAATCAAACTACTGTGCATAATGCAAGGAAATCCAGCGATGGCGTAAGAAAGACGCCCGACTTGCTGCTGTTTTATATCACGCTTCAATTCAAGTCCCCTCTGCACATGAAGACTTGCAGACACATGTTTGACAAGTCTTTTTTTTTTTCTCTTTTCTCATGGCACTCTCAAGGCCTCCAGTGCTCGTAGCTACACAACACATCAACAAACGGCAGGTTCGAGCTTTCCTGGGGAATTAGGGGCACACAGCCTTGTCAGGATTAACAGCTCTCTGGCAGGGAAAGGATTGGGCATGTTTTAACAAGAGCAACTCTAACTGAGCGCTTTAGAGAAGCTAGCTGCTCAGATCACTTCCAAGGCGCAAGTGTGAGTGCACGAGCCCCTCTAGTGTTTCCCCCCGTCGTTTATTTGTGCTCACGTTGGGGATGAAAAGGGGGCCATGTGACTATTTGGGGGAGCCGCTGGAATGTATTGTGATGCAGAGTCGCTGTCATAGCACATTTACTTTCCAGGCTTCAATTAGGTGCATGAGAGTGGAAGAGTGCTTACATGTTTGAAAAACTGGCCTCCTGGACTTGGCTGAAGGCCATTCACGTTCCTCGGGGTTGTTACTATAAATGTGAGTGTCCATTAACCTCAGAGAAGCAGTGCATCCATCAAGCTCTACTTCAAACCCTAAAGTATTGTCTTTGCAAACACTGTAAATGTCAGCAGGAAGAAATCTTTCTTTAGAGCAGTGCGCCTTGAGCCCCGCAGACGCACTGGGAAGGGGAAATGGGCCCAGTGGTGGATGTCCCACTCGGCCCTGACACACGGCAGCATCTTTTCCTGTGGTGGAAGAGGGTAGCGTACTGGCGTCTAGGAAGAGCCCCGGGATGAATCATGTGTGAACCTCATTGTTCTTCCAGTCAAACAGGTCTGTGTGAACCTGGGTTTGTCACTAACCTCTGCCACAATGCCCGCTTTCCCATGATCTATATGCAGACCGCAGTGTTTTTCCCTCATATGACTTCCTAGCACATGCGGTTGATGATTAACTCAGGGATAGGTGTGGACCTCCGGGCACTGGCTGTTTCATACACAAGGTCCTAACATCTATGGATACTTTTTCCTCCAAGGCCATACTTTGAAAAAAAAAAAAACTCCTTGTATTTATTCTCAGATATCTCCTGCGTCTCATATAGATACTGTGGACTGACACAAACAGCATGTCCATAATAACAGAGTGAGTCAGTCTTATCATTCTGAACCCTGACCCTGTTGTTTTTGCTGTCACATTGAAAAAGAGAGCTACCTACATACCTATGTATGTGCTGGAATAAGCTAAAGGTTAAGACGGTGTGGTTGTTATTAATGCAGCAGCAGGCAGCACACACCTAACGAGTGTCAGAAAGTGCAGCTTCAGGCTTTTTACGTAAGAGCACTTTAATCCCTCCCTGCTGTGAGCTGATCATTTCAACCAGATTTACGTCACTACCGAGAGAGAGACTGAATATAAATGAATGCACCTGTGCGGTGAGTGACAGTTGAAATACGACACTTGCTTCCCACCACAAACTATATTAAACTGCTTTTAACGCCCCATGAGTCTCATCAGAGCCTTTTAGCTGTACCCAAGTCTAATTTGAAACCACTGAGTTACCACACCTGTGTCCTAAAAGCTGCAAAACTCTGTACGGATCGTCACAGCAAACCTCTTTAGAGTAACATTACGTAGAAATCTGTATTTTTGCAATGTAGTGCCCCGACTTTCAAAGTGCAGTACTACTGTTGTAAATATGGACAGTACTTGTGTATTTGTTATGATTAAGTTGGCAACTTTGCTAACAATCAAACAGCAAGCAAGTGCAACAACACAAGATCGGCCCAGCTCGGTGTCTGTCTTTCAGACTTTTACTTCATGATGCCAGGTCCTCTTTGGTTTTTTTGCCGCTGTCATTACATTCATAAAGGCTGCTGAACCTGGTTACATTGCCCAGCTCTGGTTCTAGCACGACACTGGCTCCACTCCCTCTCAGCATTGCCCTGTGCCTCGGGCCTGAAAACCTCCAAAGGCATCCAAAATGCCTGTGGTGCAAACACTCCCCCGGTGCATCAACAGCTTTCACTTGATTACAAGTTAGTGTAGTATTAAAATGATTTTAAAAAATCAGTTATTTTATGTTAGAAACGTTACATGATGTTGCTTTAAACCTACTTGTTGTTGTTTTAAACCTACTTAACCCAAATCAGCCGCTCTAGGCAGCTCATAGCTTCTCTAGCTTTTTGTTTTTTTTTTACTGCTTGGTTCAGAGTCAGTACTCTCATCAGTTCAGATGAGAGTGGCAGTTAAGATTAAGTGGCAACTAAAAATGGTCATTAGATACTGTAGAATATACGGCAGCTGAAAACATAGATGATTTTTTTACAGGAGTTGGAGAAGACCAAACCAGAAACATGACTTCAGTGAAATTATAATGTTGTTTCTTGGAGGTATAAAAAGCTCAGAAGTCATATCATCTCAATACTTTTAACTTCTATCATATCACTATCATATCCGTGATTACATTTTCTAAACTCCTTTTCTGGAACTTTTAACCACAGTCCATCAGCTTTACTTATAAGAAGAGTTTACTCAGCTTTATACATTTTAATTGCTTTTCTTTTTTAATCCCTATGTTCCATTTAAAGCCTATTGTCTATTATTATCCATTTTTTATGGCTTAATGTGTCTGTTGTCATGTCTGGTTCTTTCACATTGTTTTCACCCTGTGAACCGTTTAAGGATCGAGTGCCAAACAGTACCCTTTTTGATGCCAGTGCCAAATTCAAAGTCCATTCCAGGACATCCATGTTTGCTTATTGTTTGCCTTCCGGGTCTGATTTCCTGACAGCATACCTTGTGAATCCAACGCCTTTCGACAGCTAACATGTAAATATTGGAAGCCGAAGCTTCCTTGAAGGCACCACAAAGGAAGAGTTCATCCAAGCAGCGTTTATCGCACAGTGTGACGACAGGAAACCAAATGGTGGGGAACTGTTTCTAGCAAGTTTCAACTCTCATCAAAATGATTTTCATATTTAAATAATAAATAAAAAAATATTGGAAAATGATGCCTGTTTGGAAAAAATCTGTCTGAACATTTGTGTGTGCTTTGGAAAATGGTAACCAATGATTTAAATTATTCAGCATGTAATTTGTTGATGGGTTGATGGATGCAAGACCCATGTGTTTGCAATTTTTGGCTCCTTAACTGCAAATCATGTATACTTTCCAGATTTTCTCATGCAGAGGTGTAGTTTTTTAAACGTGTTCTGCACTTTCCATGGCAGCAAATGGTTTCCATTGATTTTTGTGCAGCTAAAAGATTGGTGACGCTTGCTTGAGCTCTGTAACCCATTACGTCGAACATTACATCTGCAATGTGCCATTATATTCCACGCCTGTGTTTCAACTGACCTATCTTGCAGTGTTAACAAAAGTGAAAAATAAGTGTGTCCGCCATGTGATTTGGATCGGCTCCAAAAGTTAATCAGTTATTTCTGGGTCCATGCTACATCCTTGTTTCGTGAAATTCAGGCCAGTAGTTTTCCTGTAATCTGGATAGACAAACAAACAAACGGAAAAGATGTTTGCAGAGGTAATTAACTATAATGCCACAGCGGCAAAAAATAAATACAGACTTGATGCTTTGTTTTTATATATGTATTAACCTTGTAATACATTGTTTCAAGGTTGAACTTATTCACTCATTAAAAACAAGGAAATGATGGTGTTCTTAATGCTTACCAAAATGTAATAAATAAACAAAACCATAGAAATATCAAATTTACACTATACACAAAATTTACACAAAATTACACGATATTCTTTCCTTAGATATTTGGTTTGTCCTGTTATATCCCTTATCTATAATAATATAATTAACCTGCTAAATAATTGTCTTATTTGCAGGAAAAAAGGTTTAAAAAATCTATAAATCTATAAATATTTAACATCCACATCTACTGTTGATGTCCTGGCAGTGTGTATGATTTAGTGGCATCTAGGTATAGCTGCTGATCTTTTGCCCCCCTAAATCTTACAAACTGGACCTTTACCAACCATCCAAAAAATTCCATCTTCATGTCTTCTCTTTATATTTGTGGCTGAAGTTGATTTAAAACTCCTCCTCCCTGCTCTTTGTGCCACCTTGACCCTCCACTGTTCATCCGCAATGAACTATAGCACAGTGACAGGACTCCTACAGTCTGACACGACCCCAGCAGAGGTCAGGATTAAAAGGTCATCAAGAATAGTTAAAGCTCAAAAAACAACCTCGTTTTAGTCCCCAGCAACACGCAACAGGATGTCAGCATTCACATCATGTGTTTATGAGTCATCTGTTTTTTGGTTCATCTCAGCCTCAATAACACATCAATAGTTCTGAGCCGTAATGACCCTAATCTGGTCAAATAGCACAGTGGGGTCTGTACTCAGCTTCGGCTACACTGGATGAAACTGAACATTAAGATACAAGTTGTACTGGAAGTAACTTGATTCCTCATTAATAAACAAGTGTGTTTTTAATTTAGCTTTTTTTAATAATTAAAAATTAAAGGTCCAGTGTGTAGGATTTAGTGGCAGATTGCAAACAACTAAAAACTGCCTCCACACCTCATCCTCTTCTTCCAAGCATGTAGCGTCACAAAAGTAGCAGAGGCCCTCTATGGAGCCAGTGTCACCAGTGTCATGAAAGGTGATTTTTGCCTACATATGACTTGATCTGATTCTAGAGCTTCATAATATAAGGATCTGAGCTCACAGGACAGCTTGGAATTCTTGTAAAGGACCATTAGAGCACAAAATGGGCATTTTCACCTGCTGAAATGGGCACTTTCACTGCCATAAATTGATTGAAGGACAAACGCAGTTAATGAAAGGTGATTTCTGCCTAAATATGACTTGATCTGATTCTAGAGCTTCATAATATAAGGATCTGAGCTCACAGGACAGCTTGGAATTCTTGTAAAGGACCATTAGAGCACAAAATGGGCATTTTCACCTGCTGAAATGGGCACTTTCACTGCCATAAATTGATTGAAGGCCAAACGCAGTTAATGAAAGGTGATTTTTGCTTAATATGACTTGATCTGATTCTAGAGCTTCATAATATAAGGATCTGAGCTCACAGGACAGCTTGGAATTCTTGTAAAGGACCATTAGAGCACAAAATGGGCATTTTCACCTGCTGAAATGGGCACTTTCACTGCCATAAATTGATTGAAGGACAAACGCAGTTAATGAAAGGTGATTTCTCCCTAAATATGACTTGATCTGATTCTAGAGCTTCATAATATAAGGATCTGAGCTCACAGGACAGCTTGGAATTCTTGTAAAGGACCATTAGATCACAAAATGGGCATTTTCACCTGCTGAAATGGGCACTTTCACTGCCATAAATTGATTGAAGGACAAACGCAGTTAATGAAAGGTGATTTCTGCCTAAATATGACTTGGTCTGATTCTAGAGCTTCATAATATAAGGATCTGAGCTCACAGGACAGCTTGGAATTCTTGTAAAGGACCATTAGAGCACAAAATGGGCATTTTCACCTGCTGAAATGGGCACTTTCACTGCCATAAATTGATTGAAGGACAAACGCAGTTAATGAAAGGTGATTTCTGCCTAAATATGACTTGATCTGATTCTAGAGCTTCATAATATAAGGATCTAAGCTCACAGGACAGCTTGGAATTCTTGTAAAGGACCATTAGAGCACAAAATGGGCATTTTCACCTGCTGAAATGGGCACTTTCACTGCCATAAATTGATTGAAGGACAAACGCAGTTAATGAAAGGTGATTTCTCCCTAAATATGACTTGATCTGATTCTAGAGCTTCATAATATGAGGATCTGAGCTCACAGGACAGCTTGGAATTCTTGTAAAGGACCATTAGAGCACAAAATGGGCATTTTCACCTGCTGAAATGGGCACTTTCACTGCCATAAATTGATTGAAGGCCAAACGCAGTTAATGAAAGGTGATTTTTGCTTAAATATGACTTGATCTGATTCTAGAGCTTCATAATATAAAGATCTGAGCTCACAGGACAGCTTGGAATTCTTGTAAAGGACCATTAGAGCACAAAATGGGCATTTTCACCTGCTGAAATGGGCACTTTCACTGCCATAAATTGATTGAAGGCCAAACGCAGTTAATGAAAGGTGATTTTTGCTTAAATATGACTTGATCTGATTCTAGAGCTTCATAATATAAAGATCTGAGCTCACAGGACAGCTTGGAATTCTTGTAAAGGACCATTAGAGCACAAAATGGGCATTTTCACCTGCTGAAATGGGTACTTTCACTGCCATAAATTGATTGAAGGACAAACGCAGTTAATGAAAGGTGATTTTTGCCTAAATATGACTTGATCTGATTCTAGAGCTTCATAATATAAGGATCTAAGCTCACAGGACAGCTTGGAATTCTTGTAAAGGACCATTAGATCACAAAATGGGCATTTTCACCTGCTGAAATGGGCACTTTCACTGCCATAAATTGATTGAAGGACAAACGCAGTTCATGAAAGGTGATTTCTGCCTAAATATGACTTGATCTGATTCTAGAGCTTCATAATATAAGGATCTGAGCTCACAGGACAGCTTGGAATTCTTGTAAAGGACCATTAGAGCACAAAATGGGCATTTTCACCTGCTGAAATGGGCACTTTCACTGCCATAAATTGATTGAAGGCCAAACGCAGTTCATGAAAGGTGATTTCTGCCTAAATATGACTTGATCTGATTCTAGAGCTTCATAATATAAGGATCTGAGCTCACAGGACAGCTTGGAATTCTTGTAAAGGACCATTAGAGCACAAAATGGGCATTTTCACCTGCTGAAATGGGCACTTTCACTGCCATAAATTGATTGAAGGACAAACGCAGTTAATGAAAGGTGATTTTTGCCTAAATATGACTTGATCTGATTCTAGAGCTTCATAATATAAGGATCTGAGCTCACAGGACAGCTTGGAATTCTTGTAAAGGACCATTAGAGCACAAAATGGGCATTTTCACCTGCTGAAATGGGCACTTTCACTGCCATAAATTGATTGAAGGACAAATGCAGTTAATGAAAGGTGATTTCTCCCTAAATATGACTTGATCTGATTCTAGAGCTTCATAATATAAGGATCTGAGCTCACAGGACAGCTTGGAATTCTTGTAAAGGACCATTAGAGCACAAAATGGGCATTTTCACCTGCTGAAATGGGCACTTTCACTGCCATAAATTGATTGAAGGACAAACGCAGTTAATGAAAGGTGATTTTTGCCTAAATATGACTTGATCTGATTCTAGAGCTTCATAATATAAGGATCTGAGCTCACATGACAGCTTGGAATTCTTGTAAAGGACCATTAGAGCACAAAATGGGCATTTTCACCTGCTGAAATGGGCACTTTCACTGCCATAAATTGATTGAAGGCCAAACGCAGTTCATGAAAGGTGATTTCTGCCTAAATATGACTTGATCTGATTCTAGAGCTTCATAATATAAGGATCTGAGCTCACAGGACAGCTTGGAATTCTTGTAAAGGACCATTAGAGCACAAAATGGGCATTTTCACCTGCTGAAATGGGCACTTTCACTGCCATAAATTGATTGAAGGACAAACGCAGTTAATGAAAGGTGATTTTTGCCTAAATATGACTTGATCTGATTCTAGAGCTTCATAATATAAGGATCTGAGCTCACAGGACAGCTTGGAATTCTTGTAAAGGACCATTAGAGCACAAAATGGGCATTTTCACCTGCTGAAATGGGCACTTTCACTGCCATAAATTGATTGAAGGACAAATGCAGTTAATGAAAGGTGATTTCTCCCTAAATATGACTTGATCTGATTCTAGAGCTTCATAATATAAGGATCTGAGCTCACAGGACAGCTTGGAATTCTTGTAAAGGACCATTAGAGCACAAAATGGGCATTTTCACCTGCTGAAATGGGCACTTTCACTGCCATAAATTGATTGAAGGACAAACGCAGTTAATGAAAGGTGATTTCTGCCTAAATATGACTTGATCTGATTCTAGAGCTTCATAATATAAGGATCTGAGCTCACATGACAGCTTGGAATTCTTGTAAAGGACCATTAGAGCACAAAATGGGCATTTTCACCTGCTGAAATGGGCACTTTCACTGCCATAAATTGATTGAAGGCCAAACGCAGTTCATGAAAGGTGATTTCTCCCTAAATATGACTTGATCTGATTCTAGAGCTTCATAATATAAGGATCTGAGCTCACAGGACAGCTTGGAATTCTTGTAAAGGACCATTAGAGCACAAAATGGGCATTTTCACCTGCTGAAATGGGCACTTTCACTGCCATAAATTGATTGAAGGACAAACGCAGTTAATGAAAGGTGATTTCTGCCTAAATATGACTTGATCTGATTCTAGAGCTTCATAATATAAGGATCTGAGCTCACAGGACAGCTTGGAATTCTTGTAAAGGACCATTAGAGCACAAAATGGGCATTTTCACCTGCTGAAATGGGCACTTTCACTGCCATAAATTGATTGAAGGCCAAACGCAGTTCATGAAAGGTGATTTCTCCCTAAATATGACTTGATCTGATTCTAGAGCTTCATAATATAAGGATCTGAGCTCACAGGACAGCTTGGAATTCTTGTAAAGGACCATTGGAGCACAAAATGGGCATTTTCACCTGCTGAAATGGGCACTTTCACTGCCATAAATTGATTGAAGGCCAAACGCAGTTAATGAAAGGTGATTTCTGCCTAAATATGACTTGATCTGATTCTAGAGCTTCATAATATAAGGATCTGAGCTCACATGACAGCTTGGAATTCTTGTAAAGGACCATTAGAGCACAAAATGGGCATTTTCACCTGCTGAAATGGGCACTTTCACTGCCATAAATTGATTGAAGGACAAACGCAGTTAATGAAAGGTGATTTCTGCCTAAATATGACTTGATCTGATTCTAGAGCTTCATAATATAAGGATCTGAGCTCACAGGACAGCTTGGAATTCTTGTAAAGGACCATTAGAGCACAAAATGGGCATTTTCACCTGCTGAAATGGGCACTTTCACTGCCATAAATTGATTGAAGGCCAAACGCAGTTCATGAAAGGTGATTTCTCCCTAAATATGACTTGATCTGATTCTAGAGCTTCATAATATAAGGATCTGAGCTCACAGGACAGCTTGGAATTCTTGTAAAGGACCATTGGAGCACAAAATGGGCATTTTCACCTGCTGAAATGGGCACTTTCACTGCCATAAATTGATTGAAGGCCAAACGCAGTTAATGAAAGGTGATTTTTGCCTAAATATGACTTGATCTGATTCTAGAGCTTCATAATATAAGGATCTGAGCTCACAGGACAGCTTGGAATTCTTGTAAAGGACCATTAGAGCACAAAATGGGCATTTTCACCTGCTGAAATGGGCACTTTCACTGCCATAAATTGATTGAAGGACAAACGCAGTTAATGAAAGGTGATTTTTGCCTAAATATGACTTGGTCTGTTTCTAGAGCTTCATAATATAAAGATCTGAGCTCACAGGACAGCTTGGAATTCTTGTAAAGGACCATTAGAGCACAAAATGGGCATTTTCACCTGCTGAAATGGGCACTTTCACTGCCATAAATTGATTGAAGGACAAACGCAGTTAATGAAAGGTGATTTCTGCCTAAATATGACTTGATCTGATTCTAGAGCTTCATAATATAAGGATCTGAGCTCACAGGACAGCTTGGAATTCTTGTAAAGGACCATTAGAGCACAAAATGGGCATTTTCACCTGCTGAAATGGGCACTTTCACTGCCATAAATTGATTGAAGGCCAAACGCAGTTAATGAAAGGTGATTTCTCCCTAAATATGACTTGATCTGATTCTAGAGCTTCATAATATAAGGATCTGAGCTCACAGGACAGCTTGGAATTCTTGTAAAGGACCATTAGAGCACAAAATGGGCATTTTCACCTGCTGAAATGGGCACTTTCACTGCCATAAATTGATTGAAGGCCAAACGCAGTTAATGAAAGGTGATTTTTGCCTAAATATGACTTGATCTGATTCTAGAGCTTCATAATATAAGGATCTGAGCTCACAGGACAGCTTGGAATTCTTGTAAAGGACCATTAGAGCACAAAATGGGCATTTTCACCTGCTGAAATGGGCACTTTCACTGCCATAAATTGATTGAAGGACAAACGCAGTTCATGAAAGGTGATTTCTGCCTAAATATGACTTGATCTGATTCTAGAGCTTCATAATATAAGGATCTGAGCTCACAGGACAGCTTGGAATTCTTGTAAAGGACCATTAGAGCACAAAATGGGCATTTTCACCTGCTGAAATGGGCACTTTCACTGCCATAAATTGATTGAAGGACAAACGCAGTTAATGAAAGGTGATTTCTCCCTAAATATGACTTGATCTGATTCTAGAGCTTCATAATATAAGGATCTGAGCTCACAGGACAGCTTGGAATTCTTGTAAAGGACCATTAGAGCACAAAATGGGCATTTTCACCTGCTGAAATGGGCACTTTCACTGCCATAAATTGATTGAAGGACAAACGCAGTTAATGAAAGGTGATTTCTGCCTAAATATGACTTGGTCTGATTCTAGAGGTTCATAATATAAGGATCTGAGCTCACAGGACAGCTTGGAATTCTTGTAAAGGACCATTAGATCACAAAATGGGCATTTTCACCTGCTGAAATGGGCACTTTCACTGCCATAAATTGATTGAAGGCCAAACGCAGTTCATGAAAGGTGATTTCTGCCTAAATATGACTTGGTCTGATTCTAGAGCCTCATAATATAAGGATCTGAGCTCACAGGACAGCTTGGAATTCTTGTAAAGGACCATTAGAGCACAAAATGGGCATTTTCACCTGCTGAAATGGGCACTTTCACTGCCATAAATTGATTGAAGGACAAACGCAGTTAATGAAAGGTGATTTCTGCCTAAATATGACTTGATCTGATTCTAGAGCTTCATAATATAAGGATCTGAGCTCACAGGACAGCTTGGAATTCTTGTAAAGGACCATTAGAGCACAAAATGGGCATTTTCACCTGCTGAAATGGGCACTTTCACTGCCATAAATTGATTGAAGGACAAACGCAGTTAATGAAAGGTGATTTCTGCCTAAATATGACTTGATCTGATTCTAGAGCTTCATAATATAAGGATCTGAGCTCACAGGACAGCTTGGAATTCTTGTAAAGGACCATTAGAGCACAAAATGGGCATTTTCACCTGCTGAAATGGGCACTTTCACTGCCATAAATTGATTGAAGGACAAACGCAGTTAATGAAAGGTGATTTCTGCCTAAATATGACTTGATCTGATTCTAGAGCTTCATAATATAAGGATCTGAGCTCACAGGACAGCTTGGAATTCTTGTAAAGGACCATTAGAGCACAAAATGGGCATTTTCACCTGCTGAAATGGGCACTTTCACTGCCATAAATTGATTGAAGGCCAAACGCAGTTAATGAAAGGTGATTTCTCCCTAAATATGACTTGATCTGATTCTAGAGCTTCATAATATAAGGATCTGAGCTCACAGGACAGCTTGGAATTCTTGTAAAGGACCATTAGAGCACAAAATGGGCATTTTCACCTGCTGAAATGGGCACTTTCACTGCCATAAATTGATTGAAGGCCAAACGCAGTTAATGAAAGGTGATTTTTGCCTAAATATGACTTGATCTGATTCTAGAGCTTCATAATATAAGGATCTGAGCTCACAGGACAGCTTGGAATTCTTGTAAAGGACCATTAGAGCACAAAATGGGCATTTTCACCTGCTGAAATGGGCACTTTCACTGCCATAAATTGATTGAAGGACAAACGCAGTTAATGAAAGGTGATTTTTGCCTAAATATGACTTGATCTGATTCTAGAGCTTCATAATATAAGGATCTGAGCTCACAGGACAGCTTGGAATTCTTGTAAAGGACCATTAGAGCACAAAATGGGCATTTTCACCTGCTGAAATGGGCACTTTCACTGCCATAAATTGATTGAAGGACAAACGCAGTTAATGAAAGGTGATTTCTCCCTAAATATGACTTGATCTGATTCTAGAGCTTCATAATATAAGGATCTGAGCTCACAGGACAGCTTGGAATTCTTGTAAAGGACCATTAGAGCACAAAATGGGCATTTTCACCTGCTGAAATGGGCACTTTCACTGCCATAAATTGATTGAAGGACAAACGCAGTTAATGAAAGGTGATTTCTGCCTAAATATGACTTGGTCTGATTCTAGAGGTTCATAATATAAGGATCTGAGCTCACAGGACAGCTTGGAATTCTTGTAAAGGACCATTAGATCACAAAATGGGCATTTTCACCTGCTGAAATGGGCACTTTCACTGCCATAAATTGATTGAAGGCCAAACGCAGTTCATGAAAGGTGATTTCTGCCTAAATATGACTTGGTCTGATTCTAGAGCCTCATAATATAAGGATCTGAGCTCACAGGACAGCTTGGAATTCTTGTAAAGGACCATTAGAGCACAAAATGGGCATTTTCACCTGCTGAAATGGGCACTTTCACTGCCATAAATTGATTGAAGGACAAACGCAGTTAATGAAAGGTGATTTCTGCCTAAATATGACTTGATCTGATTCTAGAGCTTCATAATATAAGGATCTGAGCTCACAGGACAGCTTGGAATTCTTGTAAAGGACCATTAGAGCACAAAATGGGCATTTTCACCTGCTGAAATGGGCACTTTCACTGCCATAAATTGATTGAAGGACAAACGCAGTTAATGAAAGGTGATTTCTCCCTAAATATGACTTGATCTGATTCTAGAGCTTCATAATATAAGGATCTGAGCTCACAGGACAGCTTGGAATTCTTGTAAAGGACCATTAGAGCACAAAATGGGCATTTTCACCTGCTGAAATGGGCACTTTCACTGCCATAAATTGATTGAAGGACAAACGCAGTTAATGAAAGGTGATTTCTGCCTAAATATGACTTGGTCTGATTCTAGAGCTTCATAATATAAGGATCTGAGCTCACAGGACAGCTTGGAATTCTTGTAAAGGACCATTAGATCACAAAATGGGCATTTTCACCTGCTGAAATGGGCACTTTCACTGCCATAAATTGATTGAAGGCCAAACGCAGTTCATGAAAGGTGATTTCTGCCTAAATATGACTTGATCTGATTCTAGAGCTTCATAATATAAGGATCTGAGCTCACAGGACAGCTTGGAATTCTTGTAAAGGACCATTAGAGCACAAAATGGGCATTTTCACCTGCTGAAATGGGCACTTTCACTGCCATAAATTGATTGAAGGACAAACGCAGTTAATGAAAGGTGATTTCTGCCTAAATATGACTTGTTCTGATTCTAGAGCTTCATAATATAGAGATTGAAGCTCACAGGATAGCTTGGAATTTTTGTAAAGGACCATTACAACACAAAATGGGCATTTTCACCTGCCAAAAATTGATTGAAGGCAGGTCATCTCCCCCTCCAATCTAAAAATTGGCAAAGACGTGAACTGAGGTGGGCTGAATGATACAGAGGTGGTGAAACAAACCGTCTGTAACGTCACCCACCTATCAATCAAAGCAGCCACTTTCTTAATTCTGCATAATTACGCTTAATGTAATTTAAACAGGTGAGTGCTATAAAAATTCAGCCTCAGAACAGTCGTCATGAACGGGGAAATTAGCTGAGACCAAACCTGTTTTTTGTACCAGGCTGTAAACATGTTTATTTCTCCTGTGAAGCTGAACATTTTAACATGGGGACTTATGGAGACTGACTCACTTCTGTAGCCAGCCTCAAGTGGACGTTTGAGGGACTGCAGTTTTCGGCACTTTCACATTGTGATTCCACAAGACAAACGTTGCTGCTCAGCTAACAACCACATCCAAAACACGTACGTTAGAAAATCAGACGAAACTTGAGAGTCAAAAAATAAAACAGGAGCTCATGAATGAGAAGTGGGACACGGCTTTATCCAGTCACTCAGCAGGCTTTAATCTCACTGCTACAGACTGCACACTCAGTATGGGATTATGTTTACAAAATAAAATGCACAGCAATGCTTCCAATATAATGTAAAATGTTCCTGCATTGCATGTCAGTCCAGTCACGGAGAAGCTTGTCCGTTAGTAACCTTCAATTCAAGTGCTGCATTGAAAGGCGTTAGCGAGCATCACCTCTTGACCCTGTTGTTTCAGTGTTCCTTCCACCATGTCAGACGTGCTGTAGTGAACGCGCGAGAGCCTGTGGTAAATAACTCTGATTACCAAGTGCTGATATTACTAATGAGCCTGTTTCACGTAACGCTTCCCACTGAATCGATGCCTGCGTCAGCAGAGGGCAGGGTTTGGTGTTCTTTGACACCACCTGCCTCGCTTTTACAGACAAATCTCAGCCAGAGAATACTTCACAATGAACTGATGATTAAAAGTGTCGCAGCTGCCGCAGAAATCCCGTAAATGGAGCTTTTTAGTATTCCAGTAAAAAAAAAAACTATTTCAGTAAAAACAACAGGACATGATTATCTTGCATCAAACATGGCAGGATGTAAACAGGTAGTGAATTAGCAGTGGTGATGGAGGTGGCACAATTACAGCTCACACAAACATGCCGGGAAGGATATTCTCAGATATTTTCAGCCTGTGAGAGCTCAGTGTGAAAAGCGTCTTTTATTCCATTGGTCTGTCTGAGTGTGAGCAATTCAACAATGGATGAACCACACAAGGATTTTCCTTCCTTGTCTTTTTTTTTTTTTCCTTCGGCTTCCTAAAATAACATCTTCAACATGGAACGTGTGCAGAAGGACCAAATCTAACACGGATAAAAGGTTGAGGATTGATTTCTCTTTCTTGCAAAACATTCCTGGGTAACATGTGACCTTGAATTGAATCGAAAAGAAAATAAACAAACACTTTATGTCCACATTTTTCACAAATGTTCCCCTCCATGATCTCCTCTTAGCCGGGTACATGCGTGTATATTGTGTATATTCAAGATACGACTTGAAATTTGACAGACAGGTTGTACTACGGTGCTTTCACATCAGTTTAAGCTCTTAATGCAACTTAATTATACTAGTTTTACCTTTAAGCAGAACATACTGTGCCTGCATACAATATGCAGATCCTTTAATCACATGCTCAATTTTTAGAAGACTGCTGACACGCAGTGTTTACAAGCTTATCATTAGACCAACACGTCATTAAATCAGCACAACGATTGTGTTAGCCGATTCGTTGTCTTGCTACTTTAAACAAATTAGTAGCAATGAGCCGCATAACGACATAATTAGTAACATTACACCACATTAAAAGCTATTAGTAAACCTGTATGGCAGCGGCTGAGTCAGTGTTGTTGGTACAGTATTGTCCTGCCAGGTGTGTCTTTATGTAACAGTAATTGCAATAGGTCAGTGGGTGTGCTAATAATGTATATTTGTTGCAGTAGAAAAGGTGCAATTAAATACAATCAAAAGCATCATTTGTCTTGTTTTGTGTTATTATAATAATCATGTAACTATTCTGTCATCTATCTAATACTCGTACACTGCAGGGTGGAGGTGCAGGTGGAGCCGTGCTCTTATTATTTACTCAAACAGCCGCGTCTTCTACAAATCTCAAGGTGTAGAAAGCTCACAGCTACTACAATCACACTGCTAACGGCTGTGTAAACACCTGTTGTTGCACTAAAACTGGGCATGCTTTAGCTAAGCTGTACACTCGTACCTCAGTGCATGTTTATAGATGCAACATATGTGTATTTATAGCCGGCTTTACACCGCAACGCACTGTATTTGTAGTCCTTGGTATAATGTTTGTGCACCTATTTTCTGCTGCGTTGACGTGATTCTGATTAATAACTGCTACAGTAAGGTCCAATTAGGGAGAATAATAGACCTCTGTCGAGGTCTGTAACATGAGTACAGTGAAAACGTGAAACTTTCCTGAATGTGTAATAAAACAGTTGAATAAGCTGCCAACAATCGACAACAACTGAACTATCTCCGTGACAACAGAGCAAACTCCACCCACTGGCAAAGGCTGAGATGTGGGCTGAAAGGTCTCTAAGAAGTTAGTAAGAAGTACTTGAGTTAAGATTTGTTGTTTCATACTCACGCAGGGGAGGGGGCCAGGCCAGTAATACTGATAACCAATCACAGTAGTTCTCTATGAATAATTATAATATTGTAATAATGTTAATGATCCCCAAAAGCCTATATTGCAGTTGGAGGGTTTGTTTAAAAATCATGATTTATCGAGACGTTTGACTTCAGGATGAACAGCTTAATATTATCACTGTACTACACTATTATTGTTTAAATGTTAATAAAAGCATTTCCTAGATTAATCAATTAATCAATTATTCGTTTGGTCAATAAAATGTAAGCATGTATTTAATTAAAAAGCAATAAAGGTCAAGTATCATTGTTTCTCAAAGAGATTTCAAAGCATTTGTTTTCAAAGCCTCAGAAATGAAACTTATGATCATACAAGACAAAAAAATCTGTATTTTTAAATCACATGATAACTAGACTAGATAATGGTAAAATAAATGAATAAATAAATGCTGATAAATAAATATTGATCTCACGGGGAAGAATTTACAAGCTATCCAGATGTATATTAATAAATACATTTTTTATTTTTGGGATGTTATGTGTTGTAAAATTTGCCTGTTTTGTATCTTACAGAAGCCCGATACAGTCATGCATTCATACATTTTATTTATGAGATATTTATGTCATTATGTTGAAATAACAAATGTCATCCCAACAAAACAAGATTCACGAGGTCTCAAAATATTGAATCATTATTTTTCAGAGATAATGCCACAATCAATTTATGATCTTGAAACAACAAAAGCATAGTGAGAATATTAAATAACTGCAAATATTAAAAATTCCTGAAATTGTTATCTCTGGAAAACAAAGTTTGGTTATTTCATTTGTTATTTTTAACTATATAATCACAAAGAAAATAAAAGATTTGAATGTATGACAGCTTTGGGCTTCCGTAAGATACAAAACAAAACAGTTATTACAACATATAAAAATAAAAGTGCAGTACTGGCCATGAAACCAACATCAGTATAAAGTAGTATATTAATATATGTATATATATATATTTATATTTATATTTATATTTATATTTACTTTATATACTGTTGGGTAGCAGAATGTATGACAGCTTGGGGCTTCCATAGATCAGGAGTATTTTTAATCCCAAAGGGACATTTAATGGTTTAATAAAGGTTAAATCAAAAAGATTAAGATTTATCAGCTGCAATCCAATATTTTTTTGTTATATGTTATATTTTGTCGCTTGTACTTTTGCACGTTTAGATGCATAATTTCTACTTGCAGAGGCAGTATTTCTGCACTGTGGTATCATTATTTTTAAGATCTGGAGTAACTGCATTACTTTTTAACGCCTTACCACCTGACAGTCGGATCAGTTTGTTGTGTAATCCAATAAGCTCCAGTCCGTATTTCCCCTCAAGCCCATCTGGCTCACTGGCAGGGTTTGTTTACTGGCGGAGAGGCTGGGAAGAAGGGGGATCCTACAGGACCTGAGAGACTGTACAATCTACCTCTGTGTGTGGAAGAAGAAAAGGGGAAAAAAAGAAATAAAAAATAACTAGAAACTTTATTTCATCTACTTTTCTCTCATTCAGATACACGCTCAGCTGTGGGAGCAGTCAGCTGTGTGGAGCATAAAAACTTCTGTGGTGTTTTTTTTATTTTTTATTTCCAAACAAAAAAAGAGTGGAGTGCTGTTGAGCCACGACGAAGTCCCCGTCTGTCAGGCTTCCAGAGAGCGGAGGTCTCACTCAAATCTCTGCACTGACTGAAGAGGAGTTATCGCTTTTTTGGAGCTAGCCCGGGAAAAAAACACCTTATTTCCCCGGGAAAAATAACCCAGCTGTCGTTAAATGTTTTGCGCTCGTTGGAGGATTTGAAGGGATTTTTCTTTTCTTTTTTTTTTAAATATATATATTTTTTACGAAAGACACGTTAACGTTACGCCACGCATGCCACAACCATCGAGTCAGCAAGCAAGCAAGCTGAGAAAAAATTCCACTTTAAATTTAAGTTAAGCGTCGCTTTTACTGCGGTGTTAACGCGTGCAACTTGTTTGTTTTTATAAAGAATGCGCAGCGCAGATGTGCGGGTGTACGGTGAGGTTTCTTCGAGTTGAAATTAATTGAGTGGTTTGCTTAAAAAAGCAGCGCAAACTTCACTTGTGGCCTGGATCCGAGTGGTGGAGCCAGGCTAAGTAGGCAAGCTAGCTCGCAGCTAGCTCGTTAGCTCAACTGCCGTTCGTGCTAGCGCTAACGTTAGCATCTGCTCGGCCAA
This sequence comes from Nibea coibor, assembly GCA_023373845.1. Classification (NCBI taxonomy): domain Eukaryota; kingdom Metazoa; phylum Chordata; class Actinopteri; family Sciaenidae; genus Nibea; species Nibea coibor. The sequence goes on from CM041725.1 coordinate 6,930,128, forward strand.
CAAGTCTGTTGTTTTTTTTTTCTCCCTCTCCCCCTCCACCTTCCCTGTTTTGGGACACAGACAAACTGAACTGGACCAGCTTATTAACCAACATACGCAGCTGAATACGCGAGAAAAAGGAGCTCTTGTGTCCCGTGGTGTTGTTTATTAAATGTGCTTTTCGACGAGGAGGCTAACTTTAGCCGCAGCAGCAGCGTTAGCCTGTGTTTGACTGAACACGTTGGACTCGTTCCTCCGCCCATCTTCCGGGATGTCTTTTATTTATTTTTGTTTACCTGTTGGCCCACGCCGCAAAACAAAACCAGTTTCCTGAAGGCATTTCTCCACCAGTTTGAGCAGCCCTCCTTTGCCAAGGATTATTCTGCATTTGACCCGGGAATAGTGCTGGATGGTGTCTTATCCCGAGTCAGTTATGTGGCTCCGGACTTTGTGTTTTGTTTTGACCGCTGGCTGCTTAATGATGAGCTGTCATCGAGCGAGTGGAGAGGGTAAGTCACATTAAAATATCACATTTTTATCATAGTTAATATGAACTATTTTAACTGTTTAAAAATGCCTGAATATGTGTCTGTACATGTGATTGTGTGTACCCTTCAAAAAACCACAAATTAAACACAACAAACTAAAAAAAAAAACAGACATGATAAACTACAGATACAAAGTAACATTTGATTAAAAAACAGTCAAATATTGCGCAATTTTCTGTCTGTTGCAGGTGAGTGGATTAACACTGAAATCAAAAAATCATTACACATTCCCTAATTGTGTGTGGAAATGGGTTAAATAGATTATTTTACATTTAAATAAATTTTTTATAGACATTTAGGACTCAAATAATTAATATGTGGCTATATTTACACAATTTGAATTTTGCCAGTGAATAAAATGTAGGATTTTAAAAGAAAATCATGCTGAGAAACAAACATATTATTAAAACTATGACATATTTATTTATGAAGCTACTACAGACATATTTGTAGACACGCTGTGTGTGATATTGTCATGCAGCAACATATTTTTGTTTTGTTTTGTTTGTGGTGGTGATTTGATGAAGACAGGCAGGCAGGCAGCAAACAGTGGTTTTATAGACAGTCACTGCATTGAAGGGACAAAGGTTAACACTTATCGGCTATTTGAGCCTGCGGGGACTGTAAACAAAATGTTTTGTCCCAAATAAGTAAGTAGTCTAAGAATTTAGACGTATTAATTGGCTGTTATTGTAGCGTGGAAAGGCTCCGGTTTGTTGCTGTGGTCAGTACAGGAATGTAACAATAAGCCCTCTTTACAGCTCCTGACAATCCCTTTATATTCACCAGCCAACAAGCTTGGATTGATGAGAATGAATGAACACATTTGCAATCACCCGGAGACATTTTCACATTTCTCACACACCACAATGTCTGCACTCGCCGTTTCACTCTGTCACACAAGCAAATATTAGTTATATTTTTGAGGAAACGTCTAGCAAACCTGTGGGACTACTTGCTGGCTTTACACAAGACCATTCTGGTGAGCGTGACACACTGTCCCATATACCAGGAAATGTTATCATATTTATCCAAGCAGATCATTCAGCTGCGGTTACTTTGTGATTTACAGGTGAGAGTGTAATCTCACAAAGTTAACAGCTCATCATGGAGCTTCTCTCCCGTTCAGACGTACTGAAATAGCAAAATAAATATAGCTGTTCTTTTGACACTTGGCTTTGCATAGTTGGCTTGTGTTCAGGTTATGTGTCATTACTTTGTTTTGTAATGAACTCTGAAAATATTGCTAAATTAGGTCACAAAGCAACGTTAATTTAAAATCGAAACAATAAGAGCTGTACTTAAAATATCAGTTAATACTCAAAAAGTTTTACAAGTTACTTCAGAACAGACAGTGCATATCAAAATATATATAATTATAGATGCTTTTATTAAGATTATCTGCTAAATTGTTCCAAGGGTTCACCCATTCATTTTAAAAAAGTGCTTTAGGGCTTGTTTGTTACAGTAGTCTTGACACGAGCACAAACACAGTAACACACACTCCCCCCTTTCTTCAGAATAAGAACACACACACACAGAATGTATGTAGCCCCAGGTAGCTTTTAAAACTCCTACTACTGCAGTAGTACATGGCAGTATTTTGATTTAAGAGGTCAGAGCTCAGACTCCGTCACCTTTCATCAGGTTTTTAGCGAGGGGCGAACGGAGCGATGTCATCAAACCAGTTTGAGCAAGAATTTCAAGACATAATTCAACAGTTGTGTAATTGCACTGCACCCCCCCCTTCTTCTTCTTCTTCTTCCTCTTCTTCCTCCCACTCCTCTCAGACTTGAGAGTGAACCACAGAAGGGAAGCGTGGAACCTGGGCCTCACACTGGCTGATTTCATAAGCTGGACCGACCAGTGTCGAAGTCAGGAAATCTTCTGAGCTACTTGTTGGTAGCTGTCCAGCTCAGCTTGATGGAAAAATTCACCTAATAATGAAAGCTTATATTTAGTGGCAGTATGAATTGATTTAATTTATTTAGCGTCAGCAGCCCATAACTGCAGTGTGTCCTTTGCTTTGGTACATTGAGTTAGCTCCAGTTTGGGCCTCTTCTGTCGTAACATTACATTTTCCTAAAAGATAAATACTCAGTCGTCTCTATTTTTAACAATACTGCTGTTATGAAGGCTTGGATGTAAAACTCTCTGTTTGAGTTGTGCCAGTGTTTCCTAACAAACGTTACCTCAGGGTGTTTGTGTTTTTAATGCTAAACCTCTGGCACTATATTGTTTTTATCTTTAATACTTTGTTCAGCAGTCAAAAGTTTGATTCAGTCAATGTTTTCTTTTATTTTTATTATCTTAGATCAACATTGAAGACATAGAAACTATGAAATGCGGTAAACAAAAGTCTAAACAAAGAAAATTATATATGTTTTATATTATATATTCTTCAATGTAGCCTCCTTTTGTTTTGATGACAGCTTTGCATTCTCCGTCTTGAAGGAGTTCCCATATATGCTGAGCACTTGTTGGCTGCTTGTCCTTCGCTCTGCGGTCCAGCTCACTCCAAACCATCTCAGCTGGGTTTTAGGTCAGGTGATTGAGGAGGCCAGGTCATTTAATTCAGCCCTGCAGGGACTCTCCTTCTTGGTCAAATAGTCCTTACATAACCCGGAGGTGTGTTTTGGGTCATTGTTCTGTCGGAAAACAAATAATGGTCCCACTGAGCTCAAACCAGACGGGATAGCATGTTGCTGCAGAAGTCTATGTTACACATGTGGGTTGAGACCACACCATCACACCTCGTCCTCTTTACTTTACGGTGGGATCCACACATGCAGATATCATCCGTTCACCTTTTCTGTGTCTCACAAAGACAAATTGGACTCATCAGACCAAAGTACAGACCTCTCTGGTCTAATGTCCATTCAGCAGTTTTCTTCTTCTTCTTGGTCTCCCTCAGACATTCAACCGTGGAGACCTGAGTCACACAGTCTCCTCCTAAGAACCCTGTAAAGCATTTATGCTGGCTTTAATCTGAGTTGGCATTAATTGGCGATTTCTAAGGCTTGTAACTGTAATGAACTTATCCTCTGCAGCAGAGGTAACTCTTGGACCCTTTCCTGGGGCGGTCCTCATGAGAGCCAGTTTGATCAGAGACACATTCAAAGTTTCTGACATTGTTTGGATTGATTGACCTTCAGCATTGGACAGTTGTTTACTGTTGCCACAATATGGATTACTGCAGTAGTTGAATAAGACTACCTCTGAACAACTGTCTGATTGACTACGTCATGGAGCTGGTTGAGAGACAAGAGTGTGCAAGACTTTGAATAATCTAAAATATAAAACCTATTCTGCTTTGTTTACACGTTTACCATATAACTACATGTGTTATTTCATAGATTTGATATCAATGTAGAAAGTAATTTAAATAAAGAAAAAACATTGAATATTTGGCCGGTTTTGTAATTTGTATTTAACGTTGTTGTTTCTGTCTTGTCTCAAAATCAAAAGTTATTCATAGTAATAGTTATATCTGTCTATAATCCTACATTGTAAACAATGTTTTGTTTTTAAACTTGTACAAAGGGGGCATATAATTTCTGCCTACCTAGTTAGGAAACAGTTTCTGCTGTGGAACAGGTTAAAAATATTTTTAACACAGAATATTTTCTCATCCACATGGTTAAAAATGTGTTTTAGGAGTCTGGAAATACCTCTGAGAACAGCGGTAAGTGTTGTTTTAGAGCGTTTAAGGCTTTTCAAAACGTCTGTTTGTTTATTACCCCACAAACTGCGGTTTAACTTACCGCTCTGCTCACCTCGTGGCCCTGTTGTCAGACTGCAGCGTATTGTTGTGTCACTAAGATAACACATTACTTTGTCAAAGGCGAGTGTCAAGCGGCTGGGGCTTGCCATGAAGCCACTGGCAGCCTGTCGTCGAGCGCCGATCCGGTCAGCGCAGATCTCGTAAGGAAGTGGCGTCAGTTAGTGTGACCCGGCACTCATGATTTACGCCTCCTGACAAGGAGAGCAATTGTAAGGTGATGAAACTGTCACCCGCCCCGCCACCTCTTCAAAACCACTGTCTCAGGTACCAAAGTCATGAGTTGTTTGACGTGTATACAATAGAATGATTTTTGCACTCGTCTCCCTCAACAATGGCTGTCTAATCCTGGTTGACAGGTTCACGTTTGAAATTATATACAGCTTGAAAAAGGAGTGATCAGGCGCACCTGTAGTTTTTCACTTTGACCACACAGGCGTCTGACAAAGAGGCCTTGTTTTGTCAGATGTTTACCCTTGACACTGACCCGCTTTAAAGTTAATGTGCTTGTTATTGTGCTCTCACACTTTAAGTAATAATTACATCAATGCCAACGTTGGCAGAGAGAATACATTTGTAAGAGAGTGCAGCTGCTCGGGCAACTGAATCACCAAATGATCTTTGGTCCAGAGCCATTTCTCTACAGGATACACATCAAACAATCCCAAGGGGGAACTTTGTGGTTTTATATTCTCTCTCTTTTACTCCATTTCACTCTATTTAAAGACCAGGGCCTGAATTACTTTGGTGTCATTTTTATTCCCCAGACTTGAATTGTGAATGTGCTGCACTTGCCGTGCCACCCTTACCCAAACAGCTGGCACATTTGATAACTTCACCCCCCGGGCCGTGCTTACAAAACATGTAAAGTAGAGCGTGTACTGTTGAGGATGACTCTTGAGCAATTTCACAACAGCGTTGTATCTCTTACAGTTGTAGTAATGCCACTTTCTAACTGCTGTAATATCTAATCCTTTGCAGCTGAAGAGATGTCAAACCTCTCAATTAACTGTAATTGCAGCCAAGAGTGTTTCTAAATGAAATGGTTGTATGCTGACTCATTAACCGTCTCGTTTGTGGTCACATCCAGAACAGGAGTATGTTTTGTTTTATATGTCATTGCTACAATCCAGAAGAGAAAGAAGTTGTTGTCTGTGCCTTTTTAAACTGGATGATGATTAGATTTTACAACCCTTCTTACATCCCATGTCAGTTTGGACACGTAAACATCGCGAACATGCATGTGGGTGACCTCTGCGTTTTGTGGTTGGTTTGCAGCCCAGGTTAGAAAACAACAGAACAGCGAAACCTTGCAAAGGGAAGTGTTGCAATCACTGAGTGTTTGTGTTTCTGAACGCTCGCTGCGGCCTCAGCTCTCTCCGAGGCCCAGTCATCAGTCTAACAGTCTGTTGCCCCCTACCCTCCACACACTTGTCTATTCACCATCAATCAATGCCTGTCGATGCTTGCAACTGTAAGGAAAGGATTGTGCCACTGTGCACACAGACTGTGCAGAGCTGACTTTAGACTGACTTAGATATGCACAGTGTTTGTGTTCACACGTCAGATTCACAGTTCAGTACATTTAACACAAGGACAATGGCACGTCATCATTGCATATACACTTGATATTAACTATCTGGTCTTGTTTGCAGCTTGTCTGCATTATTGTGCATAATTGTGACGTAAATGTGTAAGTAGGGTCAAAGAAGTCAGCTGTCAGATCTCTACAAACTGACTTTTTCTTCTCATGAGCGGATTTGTTTTTCTTTTCCTCTCAAACATGATCAGGCTGTATTGATTTCCTTTAACTCTGGCTGACTTTGACTGTGGTCTGATCACAATGTGAACCAGACCGCCTTCAGATGTGGCTCAGTGGACAACACCTGAATGTGTTCTTTATAATGTGCAACTGATGATTTGCACCATTGTATTATTGCGTCATCCTCTGCTGAGTAATCACAGTCTATGAAATGTCAAAGAAAAAAATAAAGATGCTCATGACAACTTCCTAGAGACAAAGATGTTGCGTTGTTTTGTTCAACCAAGTCAACACACAGACAATGCGTGCAATCTTCTACCACTCGTGCTTGAAAAATTACCAAAACATCAAATAAAATCTTTCTGTTAATTGACTTATCATTTAATTGACTTACCTTTTCAGCTCCGATAATGTGCATTTTTCTTTATCCAGACTAGGGATGCAACAATTTTAGAATTTTTTTCTTGCACGTCTTGCAGCCAAAAGTGAGGGTGACACAAGGTGGGGTTACAATCCACAACTACACCTCCGGATTATAAAACTACATCTTACACACTGGACCTTCAACTCACAGCATATTCGTTGTGACAGAAAGCTGAGTCTTTTGCATTCTCCAGAAGCAAATAGAGCTGACTGTTTCCAAGGTTAAGAGTGAACGTTTGTGCTTCAGTGAAATTGATTTTATTTTCTTCTTTGTTGTGTTTTTAAATGCCATGCTGAGGCCCTTGAGTTGAGGCACCTTGATTTGTCTCCATGCTTGAAAATTGCCATATAAATGGGATTTTACTTTGTCAGTGGAATTAATTTGTTTTGTTTTTTGTCTTTGGATTCATTACTGATTAAAAAAGAAACCTTTAAACTTGTAATCTCTCCCTGCCTCTCTCTGATGTGGTTATGCAGTTATTAAGAACACATTTTTCCTTGCTCTCAGTGTTGCTGAAACAAGAAACCATCATACCGCCACTTTTTAATTAACCTTAAAAGTTCATGTGTCTTAGAGATGCAGACAGTGTGTGACTTCTGATGGCTTCGGCTAATGAAAGTCTGCCTCTCTAATGGCTCTAATTGTCGATTCAGAGCACCGTGGCTGTGTTTTCAGTCTTGTCTGGCTCAGTGTAGGTGATGTATTGAGAGCCTAGTCACCATAGTAACCTTTGTGATGTCTCCCAGTTTTTTTCCCCCCTCTTTCCCAACAATACAGGGAGCATTTAAATTCAGCGATGCACCTGATTTGTTTCAGCTCAAATCATATCAGGCTGATTGTCGACTGCCAAAAAAAACACCAAAAAAAGAAAGTTCCCACGCGTGCCAAAGTTTTGTTTCTAAACTAAAGTATTCACACATGGAGAAGTCAGCCCGGACAGTTCTTTCTCTGCTGCCGCTCTAAAATTCCTCACTTACACACCAGGGCTGCCATGTTCCAGTTTCCAATGTGAGCCACTATCGGTGCGGCCGGAGTGTATTAGATTCTCTATTGGGAATGTGGTGCTAAAAATACTGGCCTGGCTGAAAGTGTACACTGATAGGAGCCTGGACTCGCCGCCCTGTGATGATTTGCCTTCTTCGTGGGGTCACTCAGTGCTCTGCTGGCTGACTATACTGCGACAGCAGAACCACCGTGCCCCCTCCTCCTTGTATCGTTACACCGCCAGCGTCTTTGTCCATTAAACTGTTTTGTTCGACTGTGTGTGAGGTCTCGTACGAGAAAGAGGGAGGCTCTTTGTAGCTGTAAATGTGTTCCTTGATGGACACGGCAGTGAGCAACATTTGCAGCACACTCCTCTGGCAGTTACCGTCAGTTTGATAGGAAATGTTACATTTGGAGGTGGATGTGTTGAAATTACAGGCTTGTGGCATGCCATTCATGCTTACAATTCGGCTACACTCCCAAGACCACAAAGAGAACTGCAGATCTAAATGTAGTTTTAAAAAGAGAAGTGTACTTTTTAACATGCCAAGTTGCTTTTAATAGCTTGCAGCTTAAATCCATGTTAGGACATTTTGTGTGTACTTTAAACAAGCCTCAAACTTGTAGGCTGAACTCTAGATAATTGCTGCAGAGCGAGCATGCTGGTTAAGGTCATGGAGTGAAAAGCGTGTTGTTTGGACACCGTGTGTGTGTGTGTGTCGGTTGTCTTGTACTGTTATGCAACAGAAGGTGTAAAATGAGCTGCTGCCATAAAGAGGTGCATGCCTAGCTGTTATACCGCTTCCCCACATGGTTGACCAGTTGGCCTGATGTGCCCAGCTCAATGGTGGGTCAGTTGGTAAACAAATACAGTCCCTCTGAACCAGGCAGCACACCTCCCAGCTGCACCATGACTTGTGAACTGTAAAATCGTGTGCCTGGAATGTCCCACGTCGCACCTGCAAAGGAAAACGGTCTTTACGACTGTCATTACTTGTGTTATGTCACACAAAGCATATGCCCGAGAGTTTGGCTGATTTCCCAACGAGAGAGTTGAGGAAATCCTCATTACTGTCAGCTCTCTCCATACAGACCACCACCTGTGTGTGTAATAGTGTTTGATGTATTTTCCAGGAGGTTCAAGAGCGCTGTACCGCGCGTACAGTTTGATGTAGAGCTGAAATACTTGGCTGATTAATGAATGGAAATGAAACTACTTGAGTATTGTTATAATAAATATAATTTCCTCAAGCAACAAGGCCAAAAAATTTGCAGGATTTAGCTTCCAAAATGTGAAGATTTACGGCTTTTCTGCTGAGTATTGGGTTGTCGGTTCAACAGAATATGTAATTCGAAGGAATCCTTTGGCGATCTTATGAATTATCTGATAGGCAATAGACTAAACTAAGATTAGATTAGTTAGAAAAATAACTGCTGCAACCCTCTGCAAAATTTTGTGATACAGCAAATCTAAAATGGTCGTGACAGTTAAAATGTGAGCCGTCTGCACAGTAGCACAGTTCAGGAGTTTCTCATCAAACAGGATCGTGTGTCTGGGTGAAGACTGACAAAGCCACAAATCTACTACTGCTACAATACGCAGCCATTAGTACAGTTCCCCCCTCACAGACAAATATTTTTAATGCATTAGGTAATGTTTTTTATGGTCTTGAGTTACAGAAGGAACTCCACAAATCAACTTAGCGTAACTAAGGATGAGCACAGCCCCACTGTGATGACAGCACTCCATATTTGACAGTGGCTCACGGCCAGCTATGTGGTTGCTAAACAAAATGTCAGTGAAGATGGTCTGGTCTTCATCAAAGCCAGAGACATAACTGCATATTTTTCAGTAAAATATCTCCTCTAATTACCAAGGGAGCTATTTTTTTTCCCCCTCTTGAGACCATGTCTGACTTCTTCAACCCTGTTTTTCCAGTTTACAGTGCAGACGTCTTGCCTAACGCATCATTCACGTTCAGCTATTTGAGAGTCATAACATTTCCGTTTCATAAGGCACTTCTGTCCAGTTAGACATCAGACTTCTGTTACTACACACACAATACTGTTTGAGCCTTGTTTTTATAAATATACATAGTCATACATGAAGGTATCAAGTCTCTGAATTGTCTTTCCTTGTGTGTCTTTTCAGTTTGTCCAAGCAAGGACATCCGGAACAATGTGACCAACCTGCAGACACTTGAGAACTGCACTGTGATCGAAGGCCACCTGAAGATCTTACTCATGTTCAGGACCAAGCCCGAAGATTTCAGAGGCCTCAGTTTCCCCAAACTGATAGTGGTCACTGACTACCTGTTGCTCTTTCGAGTTTACGGCCTGGAGAGCCTCAGCGACCTCTTCCCGAACCTAACTGTGATCAGAGGCAACAATCTGTTCTTCAACTACGCCCTGGTGATGTTCGAGATGCTCCAGCTGCGAGAGATCGGCCTCCATAGCTTGATGAACATCACCCGAGGAGCCGTGAGAATCGAGAAGAACCCTGATCTCTGCTATCTTTCCACCCTGGACTGGTCCAAAATCCTGGACTCGGTTGAGGACAACTACATCATGGCTAACAAGAACGACAGAGAGTGCGGAGACGTGTGCCCGGGGGCGGCCGTCGGAAAGACCACCTGCCAGACGACCACCATCAACGGGCACTTCAGTGAGCGCTGCTGGACTCAGAACCACTGTCAAAGAAGTAAGCAGTATTTTGTTATATTTCTATACCTCTCAGGTCGTATGTATTGATATGACTATTACATACATATCATTTTGGCCGGCTCGAGCTGCCCTGTAAGGATTGACTGGCTGCTCGTGGTGTCCATCACAGTGGAGACCTGTTTTCGGACCATGGTCAACCATGATTGGCTCTAGCGGTCGCGTTGCACACAGAACACGTCGCATCTGTGTCTTTGGAAGTCTTTTATAATTTTCTAAGATGATTATCTTCCACCCAGCGATATTTCAAAATCATTTTCAAAGATCTTTCTGCAGTAATTTTTTTATGTTTATCAATCATCAGATTGATAAACAACGAAAACAGTTGTTAGTTTCAGCTGTAACATTACTGAGTAAGATGATTAAAACCCTTGAAATTCACCATGCCAGTACATTTTTCTGTTAAATCATAAGATCATAATCTGTCTCATGTCGATGTCAGCAGACAAATCTTGCTCAGTTTAGTCCTGTGTTGGTCACAGTTTGGTTTCTACATATTTTGTAGTTGAGACTGTTACAAAACTGCATGATTAGACACATTATTGTCATATAAATGTTTTGTAGCTGACCAGTAGCTCATTCTGCAGTTCTTCTCAGCTGCTTTCCACCAACACATCATTTTTTCCGTTCCCCTTTTGCTTTTGCTACACGTCCAACCAGTCTCAACATTTACAGACTTCAGCTCTGCATTTGGACCAAATAAACGCACATGAGGGTCACTGTTTAAAATAAAAATAGTTCTTTATTCTCGTGAGAATCACAGCACAACATGTTTTGCCAGAAGTGAGTTGTGTTCCTTTTTTTTTTTTTTCTTATTTTAGTGTTGAAATGTCAAAACTGTGTCATTTACTCAGGTTTTGTCAGGTAGGCCAACTTTTGTGGCAATGCAGCATGAACTGATGTGACGCAACACCTCGCCAGTTAGTCTTTGAATGTTTACCCTCAATAGACTGCGGTGTTGTCATTGCTCATGTCGTGTGGAGGGGGTTGCACATATCTCACTGTGCCCTTTAAGCACAGCTCCAGTGACACGGGGCTGTTCCCTCCGTGTCCTGGCTTTTTACTGTAAAATGACAGGCCCTCCCATCTCGCACTGCCAAAGAGTTCAAGTTCAGGTGCTGAGAAGAATTTTGCATACTGGTGCTGCCTGAACACCTTGGCTCGCACCATTACGCAACACACGCTGGTTTAACAGCTCTTTTGAACGAGTTTATCTGCACATTTCTGCTTTTTTCAGGGTCGTATTATATTGTTTGTTTGGTGTGGCAGGCTACAAGCTGTTTCTGTTGAGCTGAGCGAGGTCCATTATTATGCTCTTGACTCTTTAGATTTTTCCCACTAATGACTGTACTCGAGGTGATTACTCATAGTCATCACTTGCAGAACAGGCATGATTTCTAATTGTGTGCAATGATGATGAATCAAGAACCAGGAGGTGACTGGCAAGCTCTGATCTTCAGTCATACGTCTGCATTCGGCAGGGGCAGGGCCTGTGGTCTTGTGGTCTGTGCCCTGCGGTTTTTTGCCTACTTTCACTAAAGCATGAAAAGATCCGTTAAGCCCGAGCTGGAACCACAGGATAGAGCGCACGGCATTCGGTGTCCTCTTCAGATGTACCATTACTGCTTTTTATAGACCTACTGTAGTTGTTAAAGTTTCCCAAACGTCCCAAACAGATGCTGGATCCGATAAAACAAGAGATGGATAAATATATGTCTTATTAGTCTTGGTGCAAAATCTCTCTTAATATAAAACAACTGAAAAATGGTTGAAAATGGTTGTAATGCAAAGCAGCAGGTAAGTACACTGACAGAAAACAAAGCTGTGGGACCACAAGACTTGGCTTAGCTCCCATGTTTAGAGTCGCAACCCATTTCCCTTCCCTGCTTCTATAACGGGGGTAATTTGAGTTACTCCCGGAGCAGCCGCTGCTAATTTCCCCCTCCTTTTTACACCAAACTGGGTGCGTCCGTTCAGCAAAGTGGCAAAGCAAGGTTGCAGGAGATGCTCATTACCAACGCTGATTAGATTTGAGCGACAGGCGCACACACACAAACACACACTACCTCAACAGCTGTAATAGTGGCAAATGCAGGACGACATCCAGTGAAGCATCTTTCTCATATTTGTAGTTAATTCTCTGAAATTTTGTTCAAATTTGGGCTAAATTATGTTTGATATTTTATGGAGTTTTGTTAAAGATAAGTGTCAGATAAACAAACACAGACGTCAGATATTCACACGGAAAGAGCTTTCCTACCAGAGCTTGAACACTTTCATAATGCTGAGCATTTTAGGGGCTATTTCTGTTGTTTTGCCACATCACAAAGTAATTACTGGACATTATAGTGCATTCAAATATGATATAAGGCTGTCACAATACCAGAATTTTAAACTTTGATACAATACTAGCATTAAAAAACAACGGTAATCGATACTTCTTTTGATAAAACAGCAAAACAAGCACAAAAAGTAGTATAATTGATTATTTTGAAGGTCACCAGTGTTATTTGACATTTACTTTACCCCGTTTCTGGCAAGTTATTTATGTTAATAATGTAATTCTACTTAAATCTTCATTTAATTTTAGTGTTTACTCACAAACTAGTTTAATCTGCTCACCTCCCTCTCTTTTCTCCATACACACCGACTTGCCCCGCCACACCTCTTTCTGTGTCTCTCTCAAACAGTACAAGCAGTACTTTTATAAACTTGGCCAAAAAAACAAAATCTCACATTTTGGATTTTTTCCACCCGCGATCCTGTTTTCACAGCAGCAGGTGAGCCGTGTACGGAGGAGGCTTGTTGTTAATGATGCAGCTGATCAAAACCAACCACCAACCAGGTGTGTTCACTGTTTACCATTGCCGCCTGTGCTTGTAAAATAAACACCGTGTCCTCATCTTCAACAAAACACCAGATAACATCTCATTCTCTCTCTCTTTGTGTCTCTGCAACAGAGCATGTGCGATTGTTAGTAGACCGCACCGGAGGAAGAGAGCCAAGAGAATGGCGTCACTCTGATTGAGGATGTGTTTTTTAATAGCTTTATTTTAGATACTGTTGAATATATAATTAACAGAGTTCCTATCATGTAAAACATATGGTGTGAAAAAAACAAAGTATCGATACTCATGATGAGAAGTCGGCACCTTGCACGGCAGCGTCTGCCATCAGTGGATGTGACAAGTGTTAAAGTAAGTAAAGAAATCGCTTTGAGTGGTTGGAAGATCAGAAATCAGCTATCCAAGTACATACAAATGCATTTCCCATTTAAAAATATCAAGGGCTATTTTTAAATGGTAAATACATTTGTAAAACACGTTGCTAGTAATAATCAATAACTTTGAAACTTTCAAACCTTTCAAGTCTGTTATAAATACTGGCTTATTAAACATGTTGCAAAACAAGGCAGGACTTTATTTCCTTTTCAAAAATTGAATTGCAATTATGAGCAGACATGGAGGGAAATATTACTTAGAGTCTATTTGCTCGTAATGAATTACTATTTCTCGCCAACAGTCATTTGAAGATAATGGGCATTTGATTATGTTTTGGTAATGGCTGTTATGTGGCACAGCTTTTTGGCTGTTAGGATGTCAGCTTAGCTCGAGCCCTGAAAGAAGATGGCAGCTGAAAATATTGGCTGTGACTCAATTAGAAATCAGGGGCTTCCCGTTGGGATATTTTTTTTTTCCACTGCTGAACTGCACTGACAGATTGTCCATCAAATTTATTCTTTTATTTCGCGTGTATTTTTAGGAGATTTTATGTTTTTATAGAGTTGACTGTAGAGAAAAGAAATGTATGTGACAACGATGGCTGGCCACATTCAAACAGAGGATGCACCAAAAACCCCAGGTCTTCAACCCAATGGTGCATATCTAATTATTTTTATTCAAATTTAGGGGGAATGAACGAAGAGTTTTCTGAGTCATATCGGTGCACATAAGTTGGATTACTGCAAAAGGAAATCCAGTGTTTCCTTTCTCATTTTGACGTGCATTAAATTCTGAGAACAAGACATCTGTTAAGTCCTTTTACTGTAATTTACGACGTAAGCGTGGTGTCACCCACAAAACAGTTCTGTCATGACTGTTTTGAAGGTCAGAATGTAGTGGCTCTGTCCACCACCGTGTTGGCATCTTAAAATCGTGCATCATCAGCAGACCCAAAGTGTGCCCAATGATGGCAACGGCACCTACCTGTCAATCAAAGCCACCACGCTGTTAATTATGAATAACTATAAACCGTTATATAATTTGAACAGGTGAGTTTAAGAAAACAGACTCAGACCGTGTATACACTGCGTTTGTTTGGGTTCTTTTAGGTTGTACTGCAGTGTATGGGGTTGCAGGACGTGTGGGGAGTGGCATTATCAGAGTGAAGCCTGTCACTCATGGCGAGGTAGCCAGCTGGGGTTAGCAGAGGACCTGTAGAGGTGTGGCCGGCGTGTGTCAATGTGTGTGTGTAGGGAGAGAGACGTGACAGAGCTAATGTTGATAATGCTATATGCCGGTTTGACTGCGTGTTTTAGTGTTTTGGCGTTGGCTGCGGCCCACAGTAGCCTGTGTTCAAGCTGAGGAATAAAGACCAGCAAAACCAGCTCATGCTTCGTAGCTCCATTATTCGCTCTCTTCCATAGTGCCAACTTTACAGTCAGCGTAGAACATGATCTCCGGGGTGGAACGCAAGTGACTACTTAGACGAAATGAATGATTAAATGAATACTCGAGGCAAAGAAAACAGCTCTGATATGTACATCGATCTAGTTTGTCCCATTTGCTAAAATGAAGGGGGCAAAGTTTATGACCTTTTAATGTAGACAGTCAATAGGGGATGATCAAGATTTCACTTTTTGGGAGCTTCCATGTTATACACAGGCTGTTATTTCCCTCATGGCTAGTATTTTATGCACACATTATTAAAAATAATCTTAATTATCTACCCTCTGAAGGATATGAGGCACCAGGGGAGCCACCATCCCCCTCCTCAGCAGCTTTCGTGAGTGTTACATATTTAATAAGCTCCCATAAGGTCTCTTAGCAAACACCTCCACCTCTGATTGGCTTGGCTCTTTACACACTCGTAGCATGTGTGCCGCTGCCACAATTGGAGTATAGCTATGAATCACATTTGAGTCAGGTGAGGTGAGGAGCCGGACCCTTCTCGATATGGAAGTTCCAAATTTAATCTTGGCTCGCATCTCACATGTCTGACCACCAATCACAAGGTGGACTTGGAGATTTGCCAGGGTCAGCGTGTGTAATGGCAACACAGACATGGGTTATAAATCACACAGGGACATAACGTCTGTGTGGACAGAGTGGACGGCTATTGTTTAGTCTTGCTGCTAGGAAACAGGAGAGTAACACTGTGGTGTAATCGTGGATATGAACACATCAGTCATTCACCCAGCCGGTATCAGAAGGAAAAGCGAGGTCACCGGTCACTACAGTGGTGAGGAGGGTAGGTTTGGGGGGTCGGATCCCACCTCACCGCTGACGCTCAGCTCCCCTCTCCGCCGACCTTGTCGCAGCTCCCACACGCAACGGTCAGCGCTGGCGCCACGATCCTCTCGCACTTCGAACAATGGTGGCCGTAGACGTTCTCGGAGCGCTCTTCCCAATTGTTTCCCGTCTTTGTTCGTCTGCTTCCTCTCCGAGGTTATGAATGGACGCAGGGGCCTGAGGTGCTGCCTTGGTAGAGGCGGACACTTTTATGAGACCAAAATACTGATGCGTGACCCGTGGAGGTCAGCAAGGCAGGAAAGAGGACAAACTTAGTCGCTAGTAAAGTTGTCTGTGGGGAAATGGGAGGATATTGTTGCTAGGCTTTATTATTTTGAGATGGAAGTGACCCCTGGTGTGAAAAAACCTGAAGGAACTAAGACTTTATTATATTGCCCACATATTGTTCATTATTGGCGTGAGAAAACTTAGACTCTCACTTCATACCTGCCAACTCTGACATGTTGAGAGCTGGTATAAGCAAATTTCAGCAGCCTGTTGGAGCTTATGCATTCATTGCCTGTAGCAAAGCCTTAAAAACATGAACTATGTTTGAAAGCCAAAGCAGCCTTGTCCTCCTCCCATCACAGGAATCATTCGTACTGTTCCTATTTTTGTCATGGGCCCAATTCATTTGGTATCCTCTATATAATATTAAACCTTACAGCTTAAATCTGGAACTTTCTGCAACGAGAAGTAAATAATATTAGAACTAAAGTAGTTGTAATAAAAAAACGAGGGTTTTTACAACCTTGCTGAGCGTAGACGGTTATGAAATGAATGAGAATGTCCTCAATTCACCAGCGAGGAGAAATTTACTTGAGCTGTCCTCCCTGTGAGCAAAACAAATTTACAGTCACTACTCCTGTGACTTTATTACACGGCTGCAACGTGTGCTCAGAGATTTCATGTAGCAGACATCCGTCATCCAAATGCAACATATAATGCTCATACTGCGCATGCACATATGGCCAGTAAGTTCACAAGGGAAGGGGCCATAGATAAGCAGATTATCTGTCCAAAAGACACAGTACAACCCCGGCATCTTGTTTGAATTCCTTCTCTTTTCTTTATTTGTTTCCACTGTGCAGAAGCTTAAAACCAATATTCAGTTCGACTGTGAGCTATTTGTCTTTCATTACTTTGCTTCTTCTGTTTTTTTTACATTTTGGTGCAGACAATTATATATATATATATAAAAAAAGAAAAGTGCTCATGTAGCACTCATAAAGTGCTTCACGGCTGAATGTGAAATGATTTGGAATAAAAAGTTTAACACAAAGACCAGCAAACATTGTTAAAGAATGGGAACATATCACAGCAAGGAAGCAATGATTAAAAAGATCTTGAGATCAGATTTAAAACACTCAACAGAGCTGTGTCAATGCCAAAAAAAAAAAGAAGAAGAAGAAAATAGAGCTGCGCCGATGTTTGTTTGACTTGGCATGGTCCAAAACCTGAAATCCACACCAGCTATGTGTACTACCCTGTACTCATGTGATTCAGGAGATTACAACGCATGAAACAACAAATGGCAGAAAACGCTTCACTTGATCTCATGTAAATCTGTATAGCACAATTAATTAACAACAAGTTGTAGAATAAACTTGTTCTTGTTTGACCTGATCCGAGTTGCAAAACTTTGTTATCATCCATGAAAAGAAAAACAGGGAATCAGACAAGATCAGACAGATGTGTGTAAGTCGTAAAAATCTACCCCAGTCTTCTCTTTTAATGGCTCAGTATGCCGAGTGCTATTCTACTAGCCTAAATCCAGACTGCACTCAGACCCCCCCCTACACACACACACACACACACACACACACACACCATGAGTCCTTTCCTTTGAGCTGACTTAACTGCTCTGGCACTCAGTCTTGTGGAGCTGCACCCTGCGAACCCTCGCCGTTCAGCTACTGGAGCCATTCCCATGGAATCCCAGACATTTCAGGCATTTGTTAAAGCTGGGCCGACAGGCGTTTCTTCACTGCTGTACGCGCTCGCACTCACCACAGCCATGCCGTTTACAACAGCTCACCGCTGTTTTACTGCTGGTCAAATCGGCCCGGCGTGAAAATCTTTCTTTTTATCGACTCGCGCAAGCTACGTGCCACCGTTATCCGCGTTTTATTGGTTTATTTTTCTATTAAATAAGATCGCAGGCTGTCACACCTGTACTAAATAGTTTGTTTTGTGTGCAGCGTGATTAAAATATCACTTTTGTCTAATATCATAACACCAAACTCTGCCAGAGCCAAGCCTTAATGTCTTATTTTTGTGTGTAAAGGCGCCACATCAATGGAAAAATGAAAACCATTAGTTAATACGACTTTTGTCTTGTCTTGTGAAAGGGAGTTGAGTCAGAATTAGAAGTAATTCACTTTGGCTTCTTGGTGCCTTTTAAAGGTTTTGAGTGAATGTTTTTACTGCAGTCCAAGAAAAACAGAAAATGACAACAGAATTTTACATCAACACAAAATTTACATTAGTGTTCATAGGACTGTAAATTCATCATCAGTTAATCTGTAAATCATTTTTTAATTAAGTAATTAATTAATAAAAATAATTAAGTAAAAAAAATCTATTTTAAAATATTCATTTATAAAAAGCTTGGTTACTGTCTCAAATTTCTTTTGAATTATCGTGTCTATCAGAGGACGTCTCTATCTATCTCTGGTCTTTGTTATTCCACAGTTTAAAACTATTTTCTTGTTTTATTACACACAATTTGATGTTACCAGTTACCACCGGAAACATAAATCACAAGCACTCAAAAGACACACATGACATAAATAAAGACCTCCTTCGAATGGGAGCACCAACGGTGCACCTCCCTGACTGTCCTAATAAATAAATGAACCATTATTAGAGTGAATGCAGTGAAAAACAGCACAACTCCAAACCTCCAGCGAGATTAAAGAAACCCAAATGTCTCCTTGCTGCTTAATTTTGGTCTGGTGACGACTTCCTTCCTGCTAACATTTCTGACATCTTATCCACTGCGCTTGAGACAAGGGTTGTGTGACGTTGCATTAATGACATAAATGTGACACAAATGCTTTTGATGTCATAACAGGTAGTCAATGACAAGCATAGAGGTAGTCATTATTTCAGCCTGACACTGAGCCCTGGAAGGAAATGAAGATTCAAGGCTGTGCCGTGCGTCATTTGCCTGTCAAGCAGGCAGTGTAATTGGCCATCAATGAGTGCAGTGTTTATCATTTCTATTCCAGTCACGGACAAACTGGATATCCTGCCTTCAGATGACCACGGTGGCGGGGCGACATTAAAAACAAAAAGTGCTTTTCCATGTTGTTTGTGTGTTTTTGTTCTATTAACGGAGGCCGGGCCGGTTAATGAAATTGTTTACGATTCCTGTTGCCACCAGAGTCGTCTGAAACGAGCCCTGCTGCTGCTGAGTCAGACCAGCTGACAAGTGGTTACCAAGAAAAAATGAGACATATAAACTCGGGTCATTAGCCATCACTCTTTATAAAGTTATGTCCAGGCAACAACTTTAATTAAATCAATGAAGTTGGTCTAAAAGTATCACTTGTTTCTTAATTTTTGCTTTAAAAAATTGGAAAAATAATTGAATTTAAAGTGGCACAGCTCCATGAGAAGGGACTCTCAGCTCCAGCTAATCAGTCTTTCTTCAGATATTTTCATTGTAATCTGAAATCTGTTATGCTTTTTTTTATTAATAGATTAATTGTTTGGTTCATAAATTGTCCAAAATCAGCAATAGATGGTCATTACCATTTGCAACCCAGGGTCATATCTGACCAAAGATGTTGACCAAATCACAATTCTATAGAGTTGCAAATAACCTTGAAAATGGCCCATCACCATTGTTGTCCAAAACCTGAACATATTTCACTTGACTGTTTTATAACCTAAAGAAGAAACAACCCACATTTGAGAAGCTGGAACAAATATTTGGCATTTCTGCTTGGCAAATGATTCAAACAATGAATCAGTCATTTAAATGGTTTCTGTGGATCGACTTATGAAATAATCAACCAATTATTTCAACGCTGTAATGATGTAAACTAAAAAGAAGGCTCAAACCTTCATATTTGAGATGCTGGAGGAATCAGAGAGTTTGGTGTTTTTGGTTGATAAATTAGTTAATCGATTTATCATTTATCACAATTGCCAATTGTTTTAGCTCTTTGTATTTTGTCTCTCAAATGTGAGACGTTAATTTCCATTGTCTTCAGTCAACAAGGCCCGGGGCTGTCTGAGACATAATAAAGCGATTCATTAAATGTCTAATTAAATGTCAGTGGGCATTGTCGGTGATTTTTCAGGTGAACATTGTAGCATTTGCACAGAGCTTCTGTCTCTACATGACTCTGCAAAGTCAACAACTTAAATGTCACGCACCCAATGAATTCATTCATTGTTGATTTTATGTCCCGCCATCCGTCCGTCTTCATCCGCCGCTGTCTCATTCTTATTAAAGGTATGGAGGGAGCTGCAGTAGGCAGAGACATGTTTGGAAGTAGAAGTGGAGACTATACAACATCTGTTCCTCACTAGCAGAGAGGAAACCAGGCAGCTCTGTATTAATGGCAGACGTTAGTGCGTATCAGGGCACCAGTCGTCACCGCCTAAGGCTGAAATCATACATTTAATGTGCCAAAGGCACTGTCAGGAATTTTGATTCGGTTATAGAGCTGGAAATGTCAAAGGTGGCGTAGACTGATGTTAGCTATTATACTCAAATAAAACAAAAGAACACAAGATGTCTGGCTCGTATTTGCATCCATAACTTACTGGATTTTGTGTTCTTAAAGTTATAATGTTGTGTTTGCTGTGACAGTTTTCTGATAGACCTGGTGGTTATGGACTTGGCAGTACTCAACAAAGAACTCTGAAGGCCTCCTGTTTTATTAAATGACCAAAAAAGTCCTCATACACTCTGGACCGATGAAGGCAAGACAGTAAAGATAGGCCTTTTGTCTTATACCATGCATCTATTTGTGTGCAAACGTATAGAAATATACATCTCAAATTAACATCAGTTAACACCGTTGCCACATCTTCATGGTACAAACATTAAGGCGACCAGCAAAATGGGATTTTAGCAAGTAGAATAAAATCCTTTCAGCAAGCACTTCTGATGGTTTACTGAATGTATTTTTTAAAAACGCTGTCGCGGTGAATGAAGCAGAGAGTCAGCCCTGCGTGCAGCTTGGTGGACTTGCACCAGCAAGTCTGTCGTAACAAAACCCACGTGCATCCAACAAAAACAAAACATTATTATTATTTATTATACAAGCTTGTCT
The DNA here is from genome assembly GCA_023373845.1 of Nibea coibor. Classification (NCBI taxonomy): domain Eukaryota; kingdom Metazoa; phylum Chordata; class Actinopteri; family Sciaenidae; genus Nibea; species Nibea coibor. The sequence continues at coordinate 6,951,131 of CM041725.1, forward strand.
TGGTACCTCGGTTAGAACAAGTTCCCCAAGTGGGCATACCAACTGTATGTAGATGGGGTTATTGAGCAATGACAACCATTGCTTGTTGTATTTGGATGTTGCAGTGGATGTAACATATGCATTTCATGTTGAAACAATTAGTTGATAAGGCAATTATTTTGCTTGATGGAAAGTTCAGTTTCTTTAATGAGAATGTTTTGGGGGGTTTTCAGGTCACAACTCATTTTATAGACTAAAATGGCCATTAGTTGCACGCCTGCGTGCATCGGCATTACTTTGCAGATAAAATAGTTTTTAGTTTCTTTTTTTGCCCCCTTGTCTCGAAATATTTTGTCAGCTGTTGTGCCATGCAAGCAGTAAGTGGCCATGAATCCATGTCATCACTCTTCAAAGTTGAATTTTGGCAGTTTATTCAGTTCTCGAGTTGCCGCGCTGTCATTCTCTGTTTGTTTTAAATTGTCAAATGTGTTAAAACATTGAAGGATCATTATTTTGAAAAGTGCTTTTATTTGTTCTTCTTTAGATTTATTCTCTTCTGGGCCTTCAGCAAAAAAACAAAAAGAAAAAAACTTTCTTTCATAAGAAACTAAATACTACCCTCGTCATGGACGTGGAATTTTAATTACCAACCAGCGCACCGCTGCATTCCCGCTTGGCATTTTCTGGGGTCTAATATGATCTCAATGCAAAAAGGCCTGAATAAGCTGCTGTTTCATCATTGCCATAAAGAGAAACTTGGAAAAACTCACCACAAAATGATTTTAGGGCCGAATGTGGTTAATGACAAGCACTGAGACTCTTAATTTTAGGCAGAAATCCCGGATTTTAGGGCGCGGTAATGTTTCTGTGTGTGTGTGTGTGCATTTTGATGTTGTGAGAAACAACAAACAGAGATAGAAAACTCTTTATACAGAGTGTCTGCATTGGGTGCAGACAAAGAACTGTTGTGAACTGCGTGAGTCATTCCTTGCTAGCAATGTGGATTCTTTCTGCCTTTTTTGACACCCCATGCTGTTGAAGCTCGCAGTTGGCTGGCAGGCTGCGCAAATCTGTTTCTTCACCTCACGTTTCCAAGTTGGCATCTCCCCGACAGGGTGTATTCATCGCCGTCGCACAAGGGCGTTGCACTGGTTTGTTGTTGTGGTCCGCCCCGGGGATTGAGCACCTCATTGTATGGCTCTGACCCCCCTCCTTCATCCAAGTGAAACCTCTGCTGATGAGATAAAGAGCAAGACATTTCATACCCCGGCCTTCATGTGATCGTGCTGTACTTTGCACAAAACCGCATGACAAGACATCAGGCAAGCCCTGACCAGTGTGTCAGAGGAGCCAGAGTAACAAGGATAAGGAGTTCAGAGACAGGAGGCGGTGCATACATTCAAGACTTAAAAAAAAAGATGATGTAGCCAGTTGTAAACGAACCTAAGTCCAACTGCTGACCAAGCACCTACCCCCCAAAAACCCCATTGATTTATTGTTGTCAAGCGATTTTACTCTGTCCAAATGGAAGATAAGTAGTGGAGATGCTGACAACATCAAACTGAAGCTCAGCATAACTAATTGGCAAACTGAGAACAGACCTCTGCTCTCCGTGAACGCTGCTGGCTTCAGGGTTTACTATGATAATAAAGGAACTGTGCCTGTATTAAGAGATTTGCATGTTTTAAAGGAAGAATGACAAACAGTGTCCTCAGCATCCTTCTCGCTCTGAGAGATCAAAGATGGCTTGGGGTGGCCCCACTCACAAAGGTCCTCAGGGTCTCGACCTTGAAAGCATTTCTGACAAGCACACAAGAAACAAGTCTATCTCCTTCAGTGTGGCCACTGTGGTTTTTATTAGAAAAGCCCCTATGATGTCTGATCGTGAATAAAGCCTCTAATTTAGGATCAGCTGCCAGAATTGATTGCACCTCGGCAGACACGGCCAAGTCAGCTGCTGGCAAAGTGAACCGTACAAATCTTTTGGACAGCGAGTTATTTGTTTTGATGGTAGGCTGCTTGTTCTCTCAGGTGTCACTCGGTGCATGTCTGGACCTCGACGTCAGCCGCTGAAATTGACTCACCCACATTAACCCTTGTTTAAATTGGCCAATTCCTTTGTTAAAAAACGTGATATCAGACGTGACATTTTCATTATCTGTTGCTATCAGCTCAATCACTTAACAGTTCAAAATGTTGAAAATATTCAATTTAATGGTACATAAAACAAAGAAAAGCAGACAGTCTTCATGTTGGAGAAGTTCCAGCTTCTCCAACATGAAAAATTACCAAGTAATTAATCGATTAGAAAAATATTTGTCCTGGTTTTTGATTGATTGATTGATTGATTGATTAATGGACCAACCAACCAATATAGGGCTGCGACTAGCAGTTAATTCATTATCTATTTCTTTTATAAATTGATAAAATTGTTTTAGTTCATGAAATGTAAAAAAAATAAATTAAAATCAGAGCCAGAAAATTTTATTTAAATTAATGGAATGATTGACTGACTGAAAATTGTTCATTTGTATGTTGATGGACCAGTCTGTTAATCCACTAATTGTTTCTGCTTCAGTGCATTATATATTAATATATGAACAGATCTGTGTGGTTTTTCTACATTAGAAGTCGACCGCATGGTTATTAAATAATAATTGGAAGACCTGCTTCGACACAACTGATCTCAGCTGGTTTGTAGAGGGGAGGCATCAGTCGTTCAAACAGATATCTCAATCTGGATGGTATTTTTCCAGTTGTTCCAGAGCCAGTTGAGGTCTGTCAAAACTCCTAATGAGTTCGGGGCATGATGAGACATGACGCATTGCCCGAAGCACCGAACCGTTCAGCACCACGCTAACATAACACGATCGTCTCAGCACGAATTTGAACGCATTTATTAAAGAAAGCACCACGTGTGTGTGTCGACGAGGGCTTAAATATAGAGGAGTTTGCTGCAGCGCTGAGTTCCCCCCTTCAGCATATTCATGGAAAAAGAAAAGTACTGTAAGATTGAGCTTTTGATGAGTGTAGAAGCAGCCGATTCGAAGCAGTGTGCAGACAGAAAGACTGCAGTTAGAGCAGCTCCTTTTTTTCCTTCTCCTTCTCCTTCTTCTTCTTGAGCTCCAGCCTGTTACTATATGGCTCTCGTGTCGTTTTTTTTGCGCACCTCCCATTTCTGCTGCTGTCTGACTGGCTGGGAGGGAAGAGAGAGGGACACAAAGGGTTAAACTGTGTGCCTGTCTTCCTTGGAGATGGGAGAGGCCATTTGAATGGCTAGCTTCTACAGCTAGCCAACACATTGGCTAAGGCTGAGGGTGGATCTGCTGCTGGGCCTGTGCTCTGACATGGAGCGCTGCTGGAGGATCAGGAGCCTGCGCGAGCACACAGCAAAGCTTTTGTGTGTGTATATGTGTGTGTGTGTGTGCAGTGCATACATTTAAGGTAACACTGAAGGGCAGCTTTTTAAATAAACTTTAGGAACAGAAGGAAAATCAATATTTTTGTCTTTCAGCGTGGAAATCATCTGCTCTGCTCTTTGCAGCCGAAATCTCCTCACCGAGTAGATTATTTAGGCTGACGCAGATAAAAGGTGGTTATATCATTTGTTTTTCTAGCGCTGTGCCCCCTTTAGCTTCCCCCTCACACTGCCATTCTCATATTGCTGTTGCCCGCCCCAAACACACTCTTTATGCGGTTCAAGATCATACCTCTGTGAACGTAAGAGCACAGCGCGTCCATGTTGTTTTGTCCGTTTAAGGGCCGACCTCATGACATCAATGAAGCCAGGCAGATTTAGACAACAAGTCAGGCTCAACAATAGAAAGCTAACAAAGTAAACTACCAAACAGTTGCTTTTAAAACACATTATTCAGATTCATTGTCTCGTAATTTGAAGTGCGCCACCCAAATCCCCCTTTCAGGTCTCATTTTATGTGGCACAATATTAGGCCAGGCTCGTAAAAGACACACATACTTGCAACTTTACGGCCTGACCTGTGACCTGCCCCTAACCCCAGGCTTTCATTATCTGCCTTCCTCCTGAACGGTCTTAATCTGGCTCTCGTGGATGAGAAGCTAATCTCAACAGACAAGTCAGTCAGCTGTATTTACTTCTGAGAACCCACCGTCCATCCTGGCAAACACTTGTCCTCTTTCTTACTCTGAGACAGCAGCAGCATGCACAAAGTCTGCTACCCTTAGCTCGCGCACAAACATGCAAATCCTGAAAGTGTGGCGTTGAATGTTATGTAACAGGCTGAGTAAGAGACACACACACACACGCACACACACACACACAGACGTATGCATAAACAGCCTTCCTGCAGACTCATGTCTCCGTCCTTTTAGCTGATCGTTCTTACTCCCCAGAAACATCGCTGAACTTCACTTTGTGTGTTTGCATGACTGTCAGTGCACTTTGTGTTTATTTTTCCTGATTCGCTCGCAAAGAGCTAGTGTAGGTCATGTTGCTAGAAATATGTGCTTCAGTTTGGTTCAGCTACTTTAGATGATTTAGGGCTTGTTTGTACTACGGCTACTGCAGCCAAGGGTTCAGGATATTTGTCATTTATCACGCGTTGTTATAATGAATTTGACGATGAAGGTGTTGTACAACAACTATATCATCTGCAGGGCCTCACTATCAGTTGATTTGTTACTTGTTTTATGATTAATCAATTGATTATTTCATATAAATGTCAGAAAATTGTCCATCACTTTCTCAATTTCTTACAACTTAACGTTTCATTTGACTTGTCTTGTCAGCCCAAAATCTCAAAGTCTTACATTTGTATTAATATAAAATGAAAATCAGTAAGTCAACACATTTAGAACTAGTGAGTATTTGCTGTTTCTGCCTGACAAAAGGCATAACAGATTGCACAATTGTTGTCTATTCATTGTCTGTCTGTTGCTGTGAAGTTTACATCTATCTAAGCAGCATCCTGGGATATACTGTACATTTAATAACCCTTCACAACATAAAAATGGGGTAACATTAAGTATATTTTACGTGTTTTCAAACTACTTTCTAGGTGCACAGCAGTCAGAAATAGAGATTAGCAGATCAAACCCTTTAGAAGAGGATTTGTAACGAGACTTTAAAGAAACGCTGATACATGTCAGCTAACTTAACACCGAGTAAGACACAGGATGCACCTTTTTAGGTCAGGTCTGTTCATGCCTTTTTCCCCAGCATGCGCACAGCGGCAGCTCAGGCTGCTGTTTTAGTCACTCGTGAAGTGAAAAAAAGGAACCGAGCAAAGACATCTTGCACGTGTCTCGCTTGCAAAATACTGTATGCTTCGAATAGTTTTTTTCCCCTCTGCCTCACTTTCATCAAGCCTTCTGGATCACTGTCTGTCCTTTTGTTAACTGGTGCTGGATCCCTGCTGTTTGTATTCAGTGTGTTGTTGGTCATTGGCAGATGGTGCTCTGGACTGCTGACGAGTGCAGCGAGCAGGGATTCCTCCTCTCCTGCTGATGTGATCATATGCGAGTTCTGTGGCGCTGGGGAAATAAAGATATACTGTCATTAGAGACTGATTAAAATCACCAATGTCACTTGGGGAACTGAAATACTGTGTAGATGTTTGAATGATGATAAGCTCCTGTTTCCTCTGCGTCTCTTCTTGCAGCTCACATTCAGTATTTAATACTTGGCTACATTTGTCTTGGGCCTGTCTCACCTTTGCCTCACTGACTTGACCTTGTTGTTCCTCTCTCACCCGCAGTGTGCCCTGTTCAGTGTAAACATCGAGCCTGCACCAAGGACGACCAGTGCTGCCACGACCAGTGCCTGGGCGGCTGCCTGAAGCCCAACTCGGCCAGTCACTGCGTGGCCTGCCGCGGCCTCCAGCACGGGGACAACTGCGTGGATCGCTGCCCCGCAAACCACTTCACCTACAAGGGTTGGCGCTGCGTCTCCTTCGCCTTCTGCCAGGATCTCCACAACAGATGCAAGCGGGAGAAGGAGCACAACAAGAGCCCCGACTGTCACGAGTACGTCATCCACAACGGCGCCTGCATCCCTGAGTGTCCCTCTGGCTACACGACGGTCAACTCCTCCTCGTAAGTGGACACTCATGCCGGTCTGATGGGCTTTTGATGGACCAATGTTTGATCAGTGAAGCCCGCTGGATATTCTGCATTCACGCATGCACGTTCACATGCATGTCAATGTTTAATCCTTCACATAAGAAGGCTTGATTCGCTTACATGTGTGTAATTTCACTAAAACACATCTAACTGTGTCACCTATGGTTAGAAATAAACACAATGCCTTCATTTACAAATGCATTTTGCTCACTTCAGCTTGATTATTATTAAAAAGACTCACAGGTATTATGCCGTAATCATTTGTTTGGCATATTTGACTCAAAATGTGGAAACAGAAATGCAACAAAAAAAAATGGAAGGAGGTGACATTTTCAGATTTTTGTGCACAAAAATGAGAATAAGAACAAATATCAGGGTGCATATCTCAATTAGAACAACAACAGGAAAGAAAAGTTTCCCATCTATGAAGAATACTGAGGTTTTGCACAGATTCCTGGCTCGGTTCAGTCGTCACTGTTTTTCTGCCACAGGAACTGAAGGTCCTCCTGCTGAGCTCAGGCTGCACTCTGTATATGTGCACACACCCCCCTTATTTGTGTGTGCGTGAGGCTGCAGACAGCTAGGTCAAAAGTGGTGCAGCGCTGTAGGAGGGCTGGCACATCTATGCTTCTGCTTTTGACTCAGTATCCGTCCCCTGTGTATATATATGTGTGTTTTTTGTGGCTCACGCTGCAAAAAATTTATGGTTGTTTACCGACTGGCAGTGTCTGCACTGCGGTGTGCCAGCTATAGGTAAAAATCAGACGCCTAGCCGTGAAGTGTTATTTCCCTTTTCTCTCTGCATTTGTGATTTACAACCTGTTGTGTGTTTATACATTTGTAGCCCTCTTGAAAGAAAGGCATTGTCGTACGTTGACCTGCCAGTGACATTACATCGCCTCCCGCTTTGACATCCTCAGTGAGTCTGTGAGCAGGCTGTTGATTACTGTCGACGTGCCTGCTAGCACACAGACTCGACACAGCCATAATCACTCTGCTGTGACAGATGTGGAGAAAACTGCTGGATTGTTATCTTCTGTTACAACATGACTTGCGTGTTGACCAGCTAGCAGGCATTCGAGAAAGGCTGCCAGCGCCCCAGGGTGCTGGTCCTTGACTCCCCTGGCTGGCCACAAAGAGATTGAGGTGCTGCCCGGCCAGCAAATGCAGCGCCGTAGTCCAGGCAGTCTGTCACCGACAGCGGTGATGACAAGGAAAAGTGGTTGCGCTACAGCTGCGGTGTTTGCGTTGTCATGTGTATTTAACCTTTATTTATCCACAAAGGATTTGCCAAGCACCTAATCTCGGTTTGAACAACACACAGCTTCACATTCACCGAGTTACATATTGTACATTCGCACCTGAGAGGTTTTCTAGTGGGGCTCTCTGAGCTGATCCAGCTGCACTAGAGCAAATGAGGGTGAAGTGTCGTATTAAAGTGGCCCCCTGCCATTTTAGAGAAAGAAAAGAGCGCTATTGATTTTCTGTTCACTGTTCAGATTTTCCGTGTTGGCCTCAGTTTAGAAGACATGCACGGTCAGATATGTTTAGGCGTCTAGCCAAAAAAATGACAAGAATTAAGACACTCCCTTTGCATGATTTATTATCGTCTCGATGAAACGTTCCAGCGCTTCGCCAGACTCTGAAAACATACACTACGAAACATTAAACACTTATTGACATGTTGAGTTGTTTTTTTAATATAACATCTAATTAATCCGGTAGTGTCAGCGAAATCGGGAGATCTTTAATAGTGCAGAACAAAGAAAAGGTGCGACAACATGAAACACAGCAAACATCTGGGATCAACCTATTAATGTGTGACATGACTTCTGGTTTATGAAAACACTGACTGATATTCTGACATGACAAGCAGTACATGTATAATAAAAATTAATTAAAAACAATTAGAGTAAAGTAAATAAGTTTTGTTGCAGGTAATTGCATCACGTGTACATGTGTAGTATATTTAAACAGAGCGTAGTGTCTTATGCAATGTAATACCGGTTCTCAAACTGTCAGCCATGATTAGCTACAAGCTAAAATGTGATGGAGGTATATTAAGTGGAGGTAAAATTCATGCTTCAAAAACACTGAAGAGAAGTGCCACTTCTCCACTAAATTAACTCTGATTCTCAAACGTGTAACATTCAGGATTCAGGAACAGTCAACAGTAAATAATGAAGTGAATCACGGAGATTGTTAAAGAAGCGTTGGCGTTTGCGACAGTGGTTCGTGGGGGAATATTTTCTGAAGTGGTACATAGTGTAAAAGGTTTGAGAAACCCTCCAGTATGATATGATTACTGCAAAAATATCAGCACATTGGTGTTCTTGTGTTTTATTTTGCAGATTTGATCACTTCTGCTTTGCCTCAAAAACACTGCTCCATCTTTAGGTGGCTGTTGACCTGTGGTGTACCCAGCTCTGTACTCCCCATCTCTGCCTTTTATTTATTTATTTTTTATTTTAACTTTAACTCCCTCTCTGTTCCCCTTATGGGCCATCTCTGTGGCTTTAAACTAAGCTGTGGAAATGAAAGTGCTTTGAGGATAAGCGGTGTACTCAGGCGTTATGAGTGTCTAGGCTGAAAGAGCAAAATGTGGCACGAGAGAGGGAAAAAGGTCAAGATGGATCAGGAACGGTATGAGCCAGATGAAGAAACAATGCACATACCGTTCTTTTATTTCCAGGCTGAGTTTGTCGTTGAAAGCTCTGATTAATCTCATTTACAGACCACAATACATACCCCTTGTTTTATTTTTCTCATGTATTTATACTGTAGCACATAAGCTGCCACCCGGCTCCCATTATTTGGCATTCACAAAAGAAATGGCACATTCTTCTGTAATTGTCCTGCCAGCTTACTCAACTGTTGCAACACAAAAGCATTCTCACCTCATGGACCAGCTGGCGGTAAAAAAATACTTTAACATACTCGGGACAATGGCCTCGAGCAAACAGCCCGTCGTTGTCTAATTGTGCCTTAATCCTCTTCAAAAAAGAGAACCGTTCTCTGCAGCACGTGTCGCCGCTAAAAGATCTGAGAGGCTGCAGAGATCTTTGTGTACTTTGGATTTCGCCTCGTCAAAGTATGCACTCGCGGCATTATGAGTGCGCAGATTGTACAGATGGTTTTTCAGGAAATAGGTTAATACACAAAGCGGTGAGCATATATCAGTTATGAGAAGGGACTTGTTATGAAAACATTATGTAAGCCGGGTTTATGAACTTGGTTGTTAAGGTTAAGGGTAGGGGTCAGTTAATTTTCAGTAAATTCAAAACAAGTTGAGTCAAGCTTTTTTTTGATTTTCAGTGCAAGAGCCTTTTTAAAGCAGCTATGATCTATAATTTTACAAAACATTCAATCACTTCGCTTCAGCTCTGTGGAGCGTTTTAGCATCTTTGAGTTATAGTTTGGTTCAGTCTCACCACTCTTATCAGTGCATTCAGCTGCAGCGAGACCCCTTTTTTAGCAAAAAACAGCTCTTAAAAACAGACACGCATTACCAGAACCTCACAGCAGGCAGACACAGTAAGCGACTAGCCGGTGAACGCAGTCGGGCAATTAGTAGCTAAAGAGCCAGACCTCCATCTCAAGAGATGGTGGAGGACACAACAGGGTTTAAAGAGAGTAAATATTTCTGAATGCTAATGTTGCTGTGTAACTGCTGTGTTTGTAACAGCAGCACGCTTTATCATGCACACATTTTCTTTAAGTCTTTTTTTTAATCAGCGTTTTTTATTTCTTTGTTCCGTAGGCTGAACTGCACTCCCTGTGCAGGGCTTTGTCCCAAGGTATGTATGGGTCTGAAGACGGTGGACTCGGTCACAGCTGCTCAGGCCCTGAGAGGCTGCACCGTTCTCAACGGGAGCCTGGTCATCAATCTTCGTGGAGGAAGTGAGTAACTGCGGTTTGTTTGGTCGAATTAGATAACCGTATACAGCAGAGCAACAGAACAACAGAGAGTGGTTTACTTAACACAAAACCAGGAAATTGCATAAAGAGTGCAGTCAAACAAACAACAACATGGATTTAATGAAAGAAAAGAAAAAAAGATAATATTGGAAATGGTTTATCCTGATTTATGTCACGATTTTAACATCAACAAAGATGAACTAATAAAATGACATTCAAACAGTCACGTACAAAGACAAATATCCTGAATAATCAAGGAGGCAAATGCTACAAAGTTAGCTTGGTGAAGTAGTGATGTCTACATGCGTCATGAGTCAATTCTGTGCGTTTTGAAATTAAGATTTGGTTCTGAAATGTGTGATTTGTACAAGAAAAAGCAGCAAACTTGATGTAGATTTTACAGAATTTATTCAATACTTATATTTTTATTTGAAATTTAACACATTAAGAATCAGACACACAACCATTCCCAATCATTCTGCCTAAAGAAAAAGTAAATAGCCAAATAATTACAAAACAAAACTTTGATGCTCATTTAAATTTATCCATAAAAATCTAAAAATCAAATACTGAAAACAGAAAAGTCTAAATAGGGGAGTCGTGTCATTTAGCGTCTCCGTATAAAAGAAGACTGTCATTAAAGGAAAAAAGATGAAACCAAAATTGAAAACACAGACAGCAGAGAACAGTTTGCTGCCAAAGAACAGCTGCCTGGGAGCTTTTCTGTACGACGCGTGCTGCAGAATCAGAAGTCACTTCAAGGCTGTTGTCTTTTTGGTTTTCCCTGTAGACAACATAGCAGCTGAACTGGAGGCCAGCCTGGGCCAGCTGGAGGAGATCACTGGCTACCTGACAGTGCGACGTTCCTACGCCCTCGTGTCCCTCTCATTTTTCCGCAAACTCCGTGTTATTCGTGGAGAGGAGCAGGAAATCGGGTGAGACTTCGTCTTCTGAGCCCATCTCATCCTCGCCATGTCAGAGCCTCCTCCTGTAATTATGAGTTAAAAGCGGAAGGACTGACCTTTTCAAAATGTCTTTCTGTGGTAACTGTTTTTGGTTAGACTTTCCCAAATCATATATGAGGCTCTATTCGGATGAGGTGGAAGACGCTCATAGCACAATGGCCTACACTTACAGTAGAAATGGCTGAGGATAGGCATATGATGCAAATTGTAGGCTAACCATGCTGAAATACTTTTCTGCTCATGTTACTCAAGACGCTCTTTCATAATATCCTCAGCTAAATGTCATTATGTATCATGAAAAATATGTCCGTGCAATCTTGTGTGTTCTTTTCCAGGAATTACTCATTCTATGCCCTGGACAACCAGAACCTGCGGCAGCTCTGGGACTGGTCCAAACACAAGCTGACCATCCTGCAGGGACGCATGTTTTTCCACTACAACTCCAAACTCTGCATGTCTGAGATCCGCAAGATGGAGGAGGTGACGGGGACCAAAGAGCGGCAAGTCAAGAACGACATCGCCTCCAAGACCAACGGAGACCAGGCCTCGTGTAAGCAACCTCGGCTCCGAGGAACAGTTGCTGCAGGCGTTGCCGCGGCAACGGAAAACACACAGACTCGGACGCAAACATAGCCATAGTTATTGTTATGATGGTCATTTCCTGTTCTTCTCTGTTTGCAAATGTCTTCCTGACACAGTTAAACTAGGAACAACCAACAGAGCGAGGCACCAATAACCGTTAATAACATGGTAACACGGCGATACATGCTGTTCTGTTTGCCTCCTAAGAGACAGAGATGAGTTCATTGTGCCAAGTTATACATGAAGACGGCAGGTTGAACTCTCTTTTATATGTTTGTGATATGTATCCTTTATTATCTCTTGAGATGACATAGGAGGATGGGATGGTTCATAAATTTGGGATGCTTCGGTTTTTAGTAACCGAGACTTGACCCGGGGTCGGAGTCAGGCCAGGACCGAAATGTATTCAGTCTAATTGAGTCAGGTTCCTGTTCTCAAGCCTCCCAAGTGGATCAGAGTGGAGCCACTGTCAGCTCTGATTATGTCGACACTGTCACACTAGAAAATAAATAATTCTTTAGGCAAAATAGAGACTGTGAATATTAAAGTTGAGGGAACCGTATAAACCTATTCTTTTCAACCACAACTGCTCATGTATTGATGGCTGCTGCCAGTGCTGGTGTTCTCTCTTTATTAGGACTGACCGCGTTTTGGATCGGTTCTAATCCTCTGGTCCATTCCTCCGGTTCTGGCACTCTTTGGGACTCTTTTCTTTTTGATCGGTGGCTTTGTTTTAAAAACAAAAAAATTAGTTTTCATCTGGTTTTCTTTTTGGATCATAGAAGACTCCAGAGCAGACTTGGTCAGGTCATTGAAGCTATGTGTATATCAGCAAAATTGAGTCACTGAGACGCATGAAGTGAGGCTAATCTGTGGGCTACTGAAATTTCTGTTAAGTAGAAGGTATCATAGACGCTCCAAACACTGGTGTGGCACTGTACTTAAGGGTTAAGACGCCGGCCATGAACCGCAACTTCTCCTGTTCGAGTCATTCTTTGCATCTCTCTCTGTCGTTTCCAACATAAAAAAACCCAGAAACTCCTAAAACATATAGACAGATATGAAATACCAGTATGAAATTGCACTCCAGAGTTTTGCACTTTGGGGGAGTGTAGTTTTCTCAGGTTTATCTGGGGGGGTACCCCTAATCTTATGTTTCTCTGTTGATATCTCCTCATAACAGAGTGTTCGTTACTTTTAATAGTTTCATGTCTCTCCTCAGGTGAGAACCACGTGTTGAAGTTTACCCAGATCCGAACCATGAGCGATAAAATAATGGTCAAGTGGGAAGCCTTCTGGCCTTCAGATTTCAGAGACTTGCTGGGCTTCATGGTGCTCTACAAAGAAGCGTAAGTTAATCTTCCGTCGTCAGTCACAGTCGGATCTACGGGACAAATGTCATTTTCAGCTGCTTTAGCATGTTACAGATAAGAATAGACTGGAAACCGATAGATCAGATAGACGTAGTGGATGGTAATAATGTTATTTCAAGCTTTACTAACTCATTTAAAACACTTGGTGATAACATACATCATTTAAACATCTGAAAACTTAAAGTTAATCAGATAAATTTGGTGTAAAATTTGTGGTATGCACAAAACAACCAGGCCACATCCTCTGCCATGTTGCTGCTCCCACAGAGTTTCTTGGCATTCAGCTTGTGTCCATAACTGTCCTGTTTCTCGTGGCTCTCCCTTCTTCAACAAATTATTTGTTCAAACTGGAATTTTGGAAACAGTGACAGCCCCACAAAGAACTAAAATCAGTCAACATCCTCCCGTTGAACCAGCATCATTTTGATTCTGGTTGGTTTTGATTCGATTGTAACGCTCTTTTTCTCTGCTGACTGTCAGATAGATAAATCGCTGTGAAACGATCAATATCCTCCCTCAACTGAAATACAATTTAGACCTTCATATAACCATTTTTTCTTTCGTATACTGTCATTGTTTTCCCGCCCAACAATAGACCGTTTAAGAACGTAACCGAGTTTGACGGTCAGGACGCCTGCGGCTCCAACAGCTGGGTGATAGCCGATGTGGACCCTCCACGCCGAGCCACAGAGGGGGAGAAAGAGCAGCCTGAACCGGGTTACCTCATCCTGCCGCTGAAGCCCTGGACGCAGTACGCCATCATGGTGAAGACCCAGCTGTCAGCTTCTGATGAGCACCAGGTCAACGGAGCCAAGAGCGAGATCATCTACGTTCGCACCAACGCCACCAGTAAGATTTAGATTTGTGGTTGACTGGTTACTAAAGGAGCTTAACAAGCTGTAACTTAATGGGTAGCTATTATCACTGGCTCCTCAGGAGGTGACACTCAATCTAAGGTCCAGGTGCTCTGAGCAGCACGTGATGCTCTTGATGAATGGCAGCTAGAAAGCAAAGTGCTGCCTGATTCAAAATATCAGATTTTTCAGCAACATCCTGAGGTCTCCTGAGCAAAGAACCAAGCAGCAGCTCTTTGATTCATTCATTGACATTTAAAACTCAAATCAGTACTCAATTGCAGCGATTGCCCGTTCCACGATCTTGCTCACGTACTGGACGGCGTAAGAAAATGCTGACATTTGTCCTGAAGTGTTGCCGTTTCAGTGTCAAGATGTGTATCTGGTTTGCAGTGGAAACACGAAGCGTAACTACCTCACACCAAAGCCTCACACGTTGTTAAAATACCGACCTCACAGGTCGTTAAGTTGGTGGAAAAAGCCTATTTTCTCTCCTGTACTCGAGTTCAGCTATTTTTAGGGTCGTCTTGAATCCACATTTCTTGTGGTGTTACTATCATTGACTAGTGGATTCAGTGTTGTGTGTGTGTGTCATTCTGACTGCTGCCAAAATGTCCTTGGCACAAGAACAGGGAAGAGGAAGACAGATGGGACGATTCGCCTGGGGGGGCCTATGACCGACAGGGCGCTGCCTCATGCAAGGTGTCTGCATCAGTCGGTCACGCAGCAATCATAAATCTCTTCCCTGGTACCTAATTGCACCCTGCCACCCACAGAGTGTGTCGAGTGCAGTTTGGTTTCGTCGTAGCCATGATGTCCTGTCTGACTGGCTTCCTTTTTCACAATGTGTGTTTCCTTCCTGATAGACCGCATCAAACATGACATCCCTCGTTCAGGCGAAAAAAACGGGCTTCCAGCAGTATCGCATCATTCAGTCAGCCGGCGGTTGTTTTCTATCCGTTTGGCAACCGCTCCAGGTTCCTGGTCTGTGTCATGTCTCACCAGCATACCTCTTCAGAAGGGCAAAGCTGTCATTACAAATGAGTTCTTGCTGATGAAACTTAGACTGACAATGTGGTCAGACCAGTGCGTTGCGCCGTCATGAAAAGGAACGGGACAACATAATCACACTGCGATAACAAAGCTCTGGTCTGTGTGTCTCCTCAGGGTGCAGTCTGCCATCCCCACGCACCACGCCTTCCTCCCACCTGTTCTCCTCATCACACACTCCTCTTATTAAGAATTAATGTCAACACTTAAACCTTTGTTCAGTTATATAGACGTCACTGTCCTCTCTCAGTTCCTGCAGCACATCAGATCAGGACAAATGTCTCTTTATTTATTTTCCTTCCCACGTGAAAATCTGATTCATGCATAGAAAAGGCGACAGTGTTCATGCCACACGTAGCTATTAACCTCTTTGTCACAACACAGAAGACACACTTGTTATCAGTTGGACACAGTTCAAGATTGTGAAACTCATTTATTTCTTAATAGGGTAAAAAAACAATCTGTCCTACATGAGCTACATAAACAAAATACAAAAAAACAATGATTATGCAGCTGACAAACACTCATATTGAATTTTTTACCGACAACGAGCGCTCGTGGCCGGAGCCCCGCGTCCCCAACCTACTTTTGCTAATCACACACTGACTCATGTTTATTACGCCTGCTGCATTAGTGCTGCTAATCTGTTTTCACTAAGTAGAATCGAATTAAGAACAGAAAAATGTGCGTCACATTGGAGTTTGTTTTGCACCTTGAAAACACTCCACACAGCCGCGTCGGGTCTTACATGAATTAATACTGAAATTTCCACTCACGCACCGCATGCCACGACAAAATGATTAGTGTGATATGTGTTAAGCAAACTTTGCTGAGCTGCAATCCAGGTTAAATCTGAACTTAAACCTACCATGTTGATAAATTTGGGTGTTTTAGGGCAAGTCGGTCATTCAGAATAAGAAAAGAAATAACAATAACTACTTTTAGTTACATATTTTTATGAGAATTTAAAACTGAAGATATGTTTGAAAATGTGCAAAAACTGCACCTGCCAAAAGCACAAAAAACTAGAACTGAAACTAAATATCTCCCCACAGCTTGATGAAAAAGGAACTAACCAAAAACATCCACAGCCACACTGTAAACCACGATATACAAGACCTTTACAAGAAGCATCTGCTGTAATATTATATATAAAGAGTATGATGAAGTATCTAAATATCTTCTAAAACTAACTAACAGGTAACACACAGCACTTTCCTGTGCCTGTACATTCATTAACATCCCAAAGTGTAGAACGCTGAACACTCATTGTAATCACTCAGATGTTACCAACCGTGTTAACAGAGAGAAACACTGAATCAAGCTATTAAAAGAACCAAAACAAACTGCAGATAAGCAGCGCAGGCAGCTGTTGGTCACACAGCAACGCCCTGCCAGTAAGTGTGTATCATTAGCTATCCTGTGACATGAGATGCAAATTCAGTTGAAACCGCACTTCTCCTCAGATATCTGTGATAAATCGCAATGATTCACTTGTAGATACTCGATGAAAACGTCACTCGCAAACAATTTTACTGAGTTTTCTCCATTAGAATCTCTTTTTTTTATGTGTTAAACCTCTTTTTCTGTGTTTCTGTGATGTCTCCCCAGAACCCTCCGTCCCGCTGGACCCCATTTCCTCGTCCAACTCTTCCTCCCAGATCATCCTCAAGTGGAAACCTCCCAATGACCCTAACGGCAACGTCACTCACTACCTGGTCTTCTGCCAGCGTCAGCCTGAAGCCAGCGAGCTCTACAAGTTTGACTACTGTCAGAAAGGTGAGCCGCATTGTTTGCGGTTGTCCTGATCTCGTGTCTCTCCTGTCTCGACAGAGAGAAAAGAATGTCTTTTATTGTCCTTGCATTAGTAGACACGCTCTTGGCGGCTTCGAGTTTGATTCCACAACCCTCTGTGGTGATTATGTGATTCTCCTCGATGGGTAGATTTTTTTGGGTAATCCACATTTTACACAAATCAAACCTACAAAACGAGACACTAAACATTTCGGACAAACAACCTCGGCCACATTATCTTGACAGATTTTCATCAAACTTCACGAAACATAATTAAGTCTGATACAACCCTTAAAAGTCAGTTTTTCTGGGAGCCTTGCCGTTGACATCTTTCACATTTTCCAAAATGGTTTCATTAGTTGTAGCTGGCAGAATTTCCTCAGCCCGCAGAGTGGCATGTTATTTTTTCATGAAATGAAAACATTAAATCACCAGGAGGAGTTAAAAAATTCCTCATGACAGCAGCACTATTTCTAAGACATGTTGTTTAAGGCGTCTCGATGAGATATTGGACGGAAAAGACACTTTGAGTGCATTTCTGTGAACTGAACCGTCGTTCCTGACGGGGAAAAATGCTACTGTGGACCCACCAAACAAGAAACTCAAGTGCAGTAAAGATGAATCTTTTATTTGTGTGGTATTATGTAGCGTAAACTCTGTGAAACCCAACACTGAGACAGTCAGGATCTCCCTCTCACTCCGGCTCAGGTTCACCAAAAGACATTTATCTCGGTTGAATTGTTCCCGTCACAGCCTGTCCGACGTTGGTGCCCCGCAATCGGTGCCCTTCCACGTCAGAGCCCAAACCTTCCTCTTAACTCCCACACATCCAGAGATAGGAGTCTGCTGGGAGGTCGTGTCACTGGTAATTTATCTCCACTAGAGAGGGTGAGGACCTAGGGGTGACAGTGACGGACATGCCTCTCAGGCGTGTGTGTGGAGGGTGTGTACGTGGATATTTGTACATATATGCATGTGTTGTGTGTCTGTGTTTATTGCACCTGTCATCATTTCGGACTTCTTCTCACCAGGGATGAAGTTGCCGTCACGGGTGCCCACTCAGGTGGACAGTGACGAGGAGCAGAAGTGGAACCAGACGGAGGAGCAGGGCCAGGGGACGCGATGCTGCGCCTGCCCCAAAACCGACAAGGAGATCAAGAAGGAGATAGAGGACTCCGAGTACCGCAAAACCTTTGAGAATTACCTCCACAATGAAGTCTTTGAGATCAAGTAAGACAGCTCACATGAACGTGGAGGTTTGAGTCAAGTTCCCACACAACATAACGTAACGTTTGCCTCATGTACGTCCTCATCTAGACGCACGAGACAGCGCCGCTCCGTGATGGGCATCGCCAACAGAACGCACCCTTTCCTCACCACGGCTCCGAGCCCGCCCCATGGCACAGGCATCCCAGAGGATGAGGACGAAGAGACCTTCGAAAGCACAAAGACCGTGGTCACCGTCCACGCCAAGGAGTCCACCGTCATCTCCAACCTGCGCCACTTCACCAGCTACCAGATCGAGATCCACGCCTGCAACCACCCGACCGACCCGGCGCGCTGCAGCATGGCAGCGTACGTCAGCGCCCGCACGATGCCCGAAGGTGAGGAGGATCTTCTTTTGTTAGCGTTAGTCAGGAAGAGATGGTGGTATTCAATCAAACCAAATCCAGAATGTGGTAGATGCCTCAGCCTGGAGATGCTGGTGATTACAATCCTCCACTGTAGCTTTATTTGTAGATTTTCATCCCCTCTCTCACAGATTACTCCTCCATTGGGCTCAAACATGGTAAAGAAAGAAAGAAAACATTTATACTGGTCTTCTTGTAGATTCTCATCTGCATGTTTGGCAACAAACAAGACTGGAACCAAAAAGATTGCCCACTCTCACTCCACGGTGTTTGTGATCCCTTCAGAAGCGTCTCAGAAGCGTCTGCTTCATGGAGATATGAGACTGGTCTATTTATGACGGACACCGTTACTACCCGCGTGTCAAGCAGCACACAAAAGATCGATCTGTCCGGAAGTCAGACACGGAAACAGCATCGAGTATCTGGTTGATTTTCCAAAATAAAACACTCGGTAACACAGGAATAGGGAAGTTACGGAACTACATAGCCAACGAACTGAGAAACACCAGATCTGAGCAAGTTAATAATGTCTGGCGGGCAAAACACTTCTGAAACACTCGTGAGGTTTGATGAAGAACTGTGCCCAGTGGGATCCAGGGTTACTGTAAATGTCCAACCTAAACATCTTGTTTCAACAGGAATCACATCAAATTATGGACCTAACAAAAGCAAAAGCAATTTCAGACCAGACCAGAGGCCCTTGCTGCTCATGTTCTATATATTTTAATAGAAATATCACTGATGAAACCACGTGACTTTGTTTTCCACAGACAAAGCTGATGACATCGCAGGTCCCATCAGTTACGAGGTGACAGAAAACACAGTGCACATCACGTGGCAGGAACCGGTCGCCCCTAATGGTATGATCATCCTGTACGAGGTCAACTACAAGAGACTGGGAGACACTGAGGTGAAGAAGCACACCACACACACGCACGCACACACATCTGTCATGCCTTTATTGCTTTAGCGTGTGTACTGATTTGTGGTGGGTCACAATGTGCACGGGTTCAATGCAAGTTCACATAAACACATGTACACTCGTTCTTACTCAGAAAGCAGTTTTTTAATTTATTTTGTTTTATATTCCATTTCCTCATCAAACATAATGAGTCAGGCTGCTAATGAAAGACGATTTAGCTGAAAGTCAAATTAAATCTTAAATCTAGCCAAGCAGCACAGACAAATAAGAGAGGCCGTTCTTATTACTTGAGTTGTATTTTGTGGTCTGTGGTCTTGCTAATGTCATCGGGTTGATAAACTTAACGGAGAAGTAATTTTAGCTGCCATGGTGACAGGTCTGCAAAACATCAGACTTTATTATTCGCTGTGGAAAATAATTTATAAAAAACAAAAAACAACTCAGATGTTTCCACAGTGGAAACATTAAAAACAATCCGTGTCCTATAAAATGAGTTTAATTTAAATTTGGAGATTATGCAGTATGTTCGTTTAGTTGTTGCCCTCTTCCCTGAACCTCGGTGTTGTTCTCCTTCTTCTCCTACAGGAGCTGCACTACTGCGTGTCGAGGAACATGTACAAAGTGACCCGCGGCTGCAAGCTGAAAGTGATGCATCCTGGGAACTACACGGTGAGGATCCGTGCCACGTCGCTGGCTGGGAACGGATCGTGGACCGAGCCAACGTACTTCTACGTACAGGACGCAAGTAAGTCTCCATCAGACAGTCAAAACTCAAGATTCAAGACTCTGTACAACAAATTCTACAGGAGGAAAATATCAGCATACTTCACTCTAGTGTACTTAACACTTCAGCAGGAAGTGATTCAACACATAACTCCATTTCCTTTGTGCATTGCAAATTTGGCAGATTAGTTTCCATAAACAGCACATTCAAAAACATGTCCGGCTTGAGTGTTACTGTCCTAGAGCAGAGCTGCTTAAGTGAATAAGAAGTATGTATTTGAGACACAGCATTTGTTTGACTTTTTGCAAACATTTAGGAATTGCAAAAAGTTCTTAAACAGTGGCAGAAATATTCATTTTGAGCCTCGACTACACACTTTATGTCTGTTATTATTCCACCTTATAATATTCTGCTTTATCTTCTATCCTGTCTGATCAGCTCTGAAAAAAAACCTTTAAATCCAGCCAAGAAAATAATGTAAATTTATGTAAAAAGCAGAATATTAACATGAAAAACACGCAGCAGCCTCGTGTGACTCAGCCCTCTTCACCGTTATCACAAGATCAAAAGATGAATATTGTGTTTACGGAGCAGCGTGATGATCATAGCTGCAGTTTAATGAGTTTCGTGATAAGAGCTTGTTTTTGTTCTTCACCTGAAATGTGACTCACCGTCGGGGCGTGTCTGTGTTCAACAGGCGATCCGCTCTACATAGTAAAGATCGTCATCGGACCAGTCATCTGCTTTGTCCTGCTCCTGTTTGTGTCCGTGGCAGGATTCGTCATGTTCAAGAAGAAGTACGCAATTATCACATCCTGTTTGATACCGTGACTCATTTTTAAATGTATTTTTTAATGTTATTATTAAAATGATATTCTGTTTTTTCTTTTTAGTCAAACTCAAGGACCGAGCGGTCCCATCTACGCCTCTTCAAACCCAGAGTACCTCAGCGCTAATGACGGTGAGCAAACGCTGATTTTTTTTTAACCTTAAGGTGGATTTATGGTTTTGATTTGTGGTGTCTTTTTTAGTAGCGCACACCGAGCAAAGACGTCTTTATTAACATGAAAATTCACAGTAGTCGTCTCCAATAGCGAGACAAGGCATCACTGCATCCTTCGTGCAGCTTCCATGAGTGTGATGTTAAACCTCCAGAGCACAGACACACTGAGAACTGACTTTTAAGTGAAGTATAAGACATCAGCTTCTGGATTTTAACGAGGTAGAAGATGTAATTTTAACAATTCTTAACGTTTCTCATGAGAGACACATCTATAATTTAAGCGTGGAGTCAGTTTGAGCTCTGTATACCTTTAAAAAATAATAATAATAATTAGATGTTAATTATGTGGCACCAAATCATAACAAAAGTTATCTGACACTTTCCATACGACTCGTTGGTGGGCGGCCGTCTGCTGATACCATTTGAGTAATGACAATGTCACTACAGTCATGGACTGCAAACAAATGAGTTCAGATGCAAAGATTAATAAATAATCTTGAATCACTTCATCTCTAATTGTTAAACATGACAAGTTATCGCTCTTAACTGTCTGCTCACTTTGGGTATCTCATTACTCCCAAACTTCAGCAGTAAATGAAATGAGAGTTTCCTAAAACAGGCCGAGGGATTCGAAGAAATCCAGCTTGGACAGACGTCTCTGGAGAAACTTTATTATTTGATTTGTGCACGTGTGCATGTCTGAGTCTGATTTCCACATATAAAGATTTTTGAACTTTGCCCGTTCATTTAAATTCTGAAATGTGCCCCCAGTGTACGAGGAGGACGAGTGGGAGGTGCCCAGAGACAAGATCAACATTTTGAGGGAACTGGGTCAGGGCTCCTTCGGTATGGTCTACGAGGGCATTGCCAAGGACATCATCAAGGGCGAGGGGGACACACACGTAGCAGTGAAGACTGTGAACGAGTCGGCCAGCCTGAGAGAGAGAATCGAGTTCCTGAACGAGGCCTCCGTCATGAAGGCCTTCAGCTGCCACCATGTGGTAAGGAGAGATGACATTTCCTGAAGGAGGAACTTAGACACAAACAGGGCATTGTTGTTCATTTTGGTGACTGACAACGTGTTAGCGAGGGTGTAAATCAACAAACCCCATCGGTATGTTTTCACCGTCAGTAATTAGACACAGTACTGATCGAGAATAGTAAGTACTAAATGTCCCATCATGTGAGAACACCAGACCTCTCCTACATTTAGCTGTGTGAAGGGCAGCAGTATCACTTTGCTGACCAGTTGTCATAACGTAATCAAAGCAGACTGTATGGAAATGAACCCCCTCCTCCTCTTCTTCATCTCTCAGGTGCGTCTGCTGGGTGTTGTGTCCAAAGGCCAGCCCACCCTGGTGGTGATGGAGCTGATGACCCACGGCGACTTGAAGAGCTACCTGCGCTCTCTGCGACCTGACGCCGAGGTAACGAGCTTGTCGCCCCCAAACCACAAACTAAACTAGTGTTTTTTGTTTTTTAGCGCCTCCATCTTATTGGGGAGAGCTCTTACGTTCTCCCAGATAACATACGGACAGTCGTGGTTCGTACAGTCTGAGATCCAGCTCTGCATCCTCGTCTCCTTCTCCTCACTTCAGCACGGATCGCCGGTCTCCCCATCCTAGCGCTGCTTAGTGCTAACAGCTGTTCTCAAGTGCAAACGAGAGCAGCAGCTTTTTTTTTTTTTTTTTTTGAATGAGTCACCCGATGTGTCAGGAAATAGTTCAAGTCCATGTTTGCACACAAAACAAAGATTGGTGTCGAAAAAACACAAAAAAGTCCTATAAATACTAAAAACACAGAAGTGTTCAGAGCTACTGAACCTCACATGTTGCACAGCAGTTCATAGCTGCTCTCTAAATCTATCTGAAGCACTGACGATCAAATAAAGAACATTTTCAATCCATCGATGTCTAAATTAACCGACCAATATCACAAAAGGTTCTGATGACACATTTCACTCCATCTGCTCTCTCAGCAGATTGTTGGAAACTCTGGACTAAATCTACCAAATGTAATTAGACGAAGCATTTGTGTGGATCAATTTGTGTGGCGTTGAACTGGAACTGCTATATATACCTTTTCAGTTACCATGTATGTGTACACGTGGCTACATAGTCCTCTGAAGTGTGTAAATATACAGATGGCACTCGGATTGGAATAAGAGGATGGATGTTGACAGTGGACTTTGGCATTCAGCACAAAAAGTCAGCTGACGCTTGTTTGGAGATGAACGCCGGGCTGTGAAACTGAGGACACTGCTGCTACTAAAACTGTTCAAGTCAAGTGTGACGAAGAACTTTAGGTCAACATAAACTTGACGATTTGAAGTGTCAAAACTTCAAAATCAATCTCAGAGATTAAAACTGTGTCTTATGTCCTCACAGAACAACCCCGGGCGTCCACCGCCGACTCTGAAGGAGATGATCCAAATGGCGGCTGAGATCGCAGACGGCATGGCTTACCTTAATGCCAAGAAGTTTGTCCACAGAGACCTGGCAGCCAGGAACTGCATGGTAGCTCACGATCTCACCGTCAAAATAGGAGGTAAGTAATGTTACTGTAGTTTGTTAATATCAGGTGATGGAAGACGGAAGCGGTTTCAGGCTGTGTCGCCGGAAAAACGCTGATGTGAATGTAAAAAAAAAAAAAACGGAGACTACGTTGGCTTCCTGCGTCAATATTCGACGCCGCCTGTGTGGCGAGCAGTAAATCCGCCACATAAAGCTGAAGCTGTGAAATTTATTTCATGACACGTGGTACACTGTGTTTACTGGATGCATTAGTTACTATCCCGTCCACGCAGCCCCTCAGGTGGCTTTAAGTTTGGGCACGGCCATTATAACCCATTTATTTACTGCATTTTTAATGAAACGGTGCATTACATAACTCCAAATCAGACGAGAGCTAATCCGGCTCACCTCAACACATTAGATGCATTTATTCATCATATTAAAGACTAAAGTTTTTTGTCGAACGATTACAACATGAATAAAGTAGATTAGACACTGAAATAACATGAGTGTAGGTTTGACTGCAACTAATAAAAAAACCTGTTTTCCTCCCAGACTTTGGTATGACCAGAGACATCTACGAGACCGACTACTACAGGAAGGGAGGGAAGGGGCTGCTGCCCGTCAGGTGGATGGCACCGGAGTCTCTGAAGGACGGAGTCTTCACCGCACATTCAGACTGCTGGTCAGTGACACCTCAGTGTAAATGCGGTATAGAGCACCGTGTTGAGTGACTTAAAGAGGGGAAATCATCATCATATAGCAAGTTTATAGACTCTTCAAGCAAAGAATAAAAATCAGGCTAATCATTTACATATCTAGAGCAGGAGAGAATAACAGTAAACACATGACAAAAATTAAAATATGAGATCAGAATCCGTGTGAAGCTAACCTGTTTTTGTCCAACGTTGTTTACCAGCTCTCAGTCTTACCTGTTAGCTGCTTCATGTGTTTACAGACAGACTCTGTCAGGTGTCTAATTGGCCTGTCCTCATTTTCCCCGTGTCTCTGTTGTTCTCTCTCATCCGCCTGTTTGTCAGGTCATTTGGGGTTGTGCTGTGGGAGATCAGCACGCTCGCCGAGCAGCCATACCAAGGCCTGTCCAACGAGCAGGTCCTCAAGTTTGTCATGGACGGAGGCTACCTGGACCGGCCGGACAACTGCGCTGACAGACTGTAAGTACGAGAGTAAAGATAGGACTGAGTTGTATTGTAATGATTTAGTTATCTGAGACAACTTGAACAAAGTAACAGATGGTTAACAACACAACAATAATAGACCATGATTATTATATACTGATAATCATTTCATATCATCTCCCTCGGTCCTCGTCCAGGCACAACCTGATGCAGATGTGTTGGCAGTACAACCCCAAGATGCGTCCCACCTTCCAGGAGATCATCGAGATGCTACGTGAGGACCTGCATCCCACCTTCCAGGAGGTCTCCTTCTTCTACAGCGAGGAGAACAAGCCGCCCGAGACCGAAGACTTTGACCTGGATATGGAAAACATGGAGAGCATCCCGCTCGACCCGTCGTCCTACTCCCAGAGGGAGCAGTGTTTGGACAGGGACGAGGCCTCCTCCATGGGCCTGAGGGGCAGTTACGAGGAGCACCACATCCCGTTCACACACATGAACGGGGGAAAGACCAATGGACGAATACTGGCACTACCGCGGTCCAGCCCCTCCTAACAGACTGTACACAAACTCCCCGCGCCCTCCGCAAACGTGTCGATGCTATAGATTTAAATATATTTTTGTTTTTGGTTGTCATTTTATATAGATCACACTTTTATCACTCTCTCTTCAGAAGCCCATCAGTGCATATCTCAGGACCTTATTTTCTCTCCTCATATGCCACAAACACACTACAGCGAGTCCACATATGGATGCCAGAAGACACTTTTTGTATTTAAGGATGAACCTCCCGCGTCTCTCTTGTTTATGATTGTAGTTTATATACTGTATATATGTTGCCAAGTTCGTGCTAGACTGGGTGGATAATGGATTCAACTGTGAAAAACAAACTCTTGACAAACGAGAAGGCTGCTAAACCCACTGTCCCTCCCCCCCCAAGTCCAGACTGTGTCTCCCTCTCTCCCCCCTTTAATTCAACAAAAGGGTTCATGCTATGTTTTGGAAAAAAAAAAAAAAAAAAGAAAAAGTGCCCTTCTATTTTGTCTGTGGCCTACATCAGTTGTCATGGAACTGTGTCCGATACTTTGTACGCGAAACGTGGATGACGAACTGAAAACGAAAAGACTTTTTTTTGGGGAACTCTCTGTTGGACGGTCGAAGACGGTCCATCGTCGAACAAACTCTTATCCACTGGAGAAGCTGGTTGAAGTGGCTTACCTCCTCTCACTCTGCAGTATTCCAAAATGGCACACAGGATGAACACAGGACTTTTGTTGGGTTATATTTTTAAATTTTATTTACGTGTCTTTCTTTTTTCTTTCTTTTTTTTTTTTGAGTTTTCACATTTACAGCTGAAGGATATTTAAACCGTTTTCAAAAACATGTTGGTGAACGAGTTCCTCAGATTGACCAATAGCTGCTTCTTTGGTATATTTTAGTGGGTATAGAAGATAAAAAAATATATAAATATATATATATAAATATATTATTGATGTTTTTTTGTACATAGCTAATATGTTGTCATTCTTGAGGTATTTCCGGTCATAGAAAATGTTTTTACATGTTAGTCTCTTATGTTTATTTTTTCTAATCCAGAAAATCATACTAATTAGCTTTTTTTTTTTTTTTTTTGGACTCATGATCAACCAACAGCACTTGGTCTTTTTGCTATGCGATGCCCCAGAGAAAGAGTGTTTTGGCGTCTTCAGCTTCAAGATGTCTGCCCCATCATATCAAGATCAAATAAAATAGTGCTGTAAATAATGCAGCAAGGTGCATTCATGATGAGGCTCCTGGCAGTGCTTCTGTGCTTTGTCCTTATTCTCTGAATTTGTGTGTTTTTCCAGACGGTGACGCGTTTCTTTGGTGAATACTGAGCTTTGTCATGAGTGTGTGTGTGTGTGTGTGTGTGTGTGTGTGTGTGTGTATAAAGGGAAGTTGTGTTTTTACCTCTGTGAGTTGAGTATGGAAAGATAAGAGTTTGTTTCCATCAGTGCCAGCTATGCAACGATAACATGTACACACACTCAGACACAGGATATTTTACATTTTCCAGACATTAAATTCTTAAATAAACTTGACATGAATTGCATTCGTCATAAATATAAAAATATAGACATAAAAACACCAACAAAGTCTAAATACATCAAAGCGTAATCAGTGTTTACGTACAGCAGTTTTCCATGTGTGTGTCTGCCGGTATATAAATCACAGCAGCGTCTTATCTCTCAGGAATTAATCAAAAACATGTATCCAGCTGCATACCTTACATACTATACAGTATCATCTGTAACTGGTTACAGTGCAGGAGCTCCAGGAGTGCAGTGACGCCACCTGCTGGACAAACATGAAGCGGGATGAGGACATGCCATCTTTATGATGACACGTCTGCTTCAGCACCATATTACTGTAAATATATGTGTATATTTTTTATGAAAAGGTAAATAGTTTCGACATTATCGTGTAAAGACATGCAGGCATACAGGTGTAATCGCCACTAAATTTATATGGAGCTCATACATAACTGAGACCCTCTTAATATCTCCTATAGAGCCTCATGCTTATAAATGCACATTTAAATGCACCTATGTTAATTGAAGGTGTTTTGGTCACTGTAATAATTAAAGATGCCTTCTTAATGTGACTCCAGTGTACGTGATGGAGGACGAATGTTCAGCTCAGACTGCTGAAGTCTCGTTTTTCTGTTGCTGTCTGAACTTAAAATAATATAAGGTAAGATAAAACAGACGTTACTGATCACAGCAGCAGCTCACTATACAAAGTGGATCAGAAAAATCAGAAATTGTGGCACTCTAGGCTGAGTCCTTCCTGGAGCGACCCAGTTTCGACTCCGGGCTGTGGTGGAAGCTGTCCAGAGTTAAGTCTGGAGTTCATTCGGCCGTGTCTCTGTGATGTTCCCGCTCCTCGTGCTCCCTCTGTAGCCTGGTTAGTGTCGTCAGCTCCTCCAGGGTTTAGTGCCATCTGGCAGTGTAGCTGCTGATGGCTTCACCTCACTCATTTATCTTAAATGTAACCTGACTCACACAGTATGCACCTGCTGAATTAACTTAGATACAGCTTAATAGTTCAATACCTGGGTAATTAGGACTAAAGCAATCCATAGTAATGCATGCACAAGTCTCTCGGAGCATTGTGATTTTGGTTGACAACACTGTCGGCACAATAACTGGTTTGGAGCTTTTGGTTGTATCACACAATCTTCTCCAGCAGGTGGAGTCACCTAGTTGAATTATAGATAAAGTCAAGGCTCAGCTCTGTGCATCTTTGTATTATCACATTTTATCTCACATATATATATGATATAGATACTGCTACTCCCACCGTGAAAGATGGAGGGAGCTCTACCACAGGTCCTCCGTGGATGTTTTTACTGCCTTTGAAGAAGTGAAGAGTGTGAAGTGAGAAGCGTGAGTGGTACTGAGGTGATTGTGATCTGCAACTTCACCACTAGATGCTACTAAATCCTACACACTGCACCTTTAATAACTTTCTTTAGACAGACAGACAGATAGACAGACAGACAGACAGATAGATAGATAGATAACCTTCAAACTGGTTAAGTTTGCCACTGTCTGACAAACACCTGAGCTCCTACCTGCATCCACCTGTAGACGCCTACATAAATAAAAAAGCTTCTCAGTTTTCAAACCAACTGGTTTCCACCATGCTGGATGTCAGGAAGTCTAAAAAACAACAACAACAAAAATCTTAAAAAACTTGTATTGAGGCCAAATAACTGCAGCCAGCAGAGCGTGCAGACATGCCATGAATGCCTCATGTCTGCATTAATTTAAAGATGTGAAGTGTGTGTGTGTGTGTGTGTGTGTGTGTGTGTGTGTGTGTGTGTGTGTGTGTGTGTGTGTGCAGCAGCAGGCTGCTCCCACAGTGCTGCAGAGAGGGAAGGAGGGTTCATCCAGAGAGGAGGCTGGGATTTCTGTTTCAACACCCCACCTCCTCCACCTCCACCTCGGCCTAGGCTTGTCTTATTCGTGGTGCACTTGTTCCACCTGAGGCATCATCCTCACCGCTGTCTCGCTACCTGTCGGTGGAAGTTAATGAGAGATATTATTTCCACTTTTTTTTCGGGGGGTGTGCTTCAGCTCGGACATTAACAAAGTTCGCTTTCAACGCCAGGTAAGAGGAAGCTGTTGTCAGTTGTTGTTAGTTACAGGCGACAAACGGCTGATTAAAAACAGCAACTGAGTTAATGAAGCATACGCCATGTTTATGAAGACAGCAAAGCGGTGACCTCTTGCCTCTCTTAACTCGACGTGATCTTGAAAACGGACCTAAACTTCTTATTTTACGTGTTAATGTTGATGTTGAACAGCTTTAACGTCGCCGTGCTCGTCTCGTTAGCCTTGGTAGCGTCGCCTCACATCTCCACATGCCAAACAGAAGCAAACATTAGGAAGACGGGAAAAGCGAGTAGCTGCAGCCACTCCTGTGTCGACTTTTGACTTTACACCTGTTTTGTTTTATCCACCTGAAACTCACAGCGCACCTGTCTGCGTCGATTTAAATGAAACGTTACGGGTCCAGGTTAGTTTCTCTCTCACCTCGGCACCTTGGCATTCCTGACATTCCCCCTCCGCTCGATAATACAGAAAGTAATGTCGTCAAACTCACTTTCTTTTTTATTTATTTATTTATTTTATTAGCTGCTTTTAAATAAAAGATTATTTGTTTTCTGGCAGTTTTCCATTTAAATTTATCGGGAGGTTTGAACGTTAAATAGAGCGTCGTGGTATACGCGGAATGATTTGAAAAGTAACCGTTGAATATAAGATTTCACCATTATAATTAAGGGGAATTCACAAAATAGAACGTTGTGATAAGGCCCACGCGCACGCGGAGTGATATATTTTTAACGGTTAAATCGTAGTTGTAACGTTAATTTAAGGATTATTTTTATGTATTTTGTTTAAAATTTGACGTTTATTATAAAAAATCAAACACCAAAAATTACATGTGCTTGATTTAAATAATAATAATAAAAAGCTGAAACACTAAAAGTTGAAGTGGCCATCCAGCTGCAATACTGAAAGGAGTTGAAGTGGCTAAGCTAATCCAAGTGTCAGTTTAAATGTAGCCAAAGTTGAAGTCTTGATAGCACTTCAAACCCTCAAAGTTCAAGTGATAAATTGAGCTTGAAGTGTCAGTTGAAGAGGACAACAAGAGAAATTCAGGCCAGTTTAGTGAAATCACCGAAAGCTGCCGTGTAACGTTTAATTGTGTATGAGCGGTGGAAGTTGTGGGAGATACAAGTGTTAACTGATCTGAGACCTGAAAGGGTTTGAAGTGTTAGTTTAAGCATTAAAACTATTTAAAATCCTCAAAGTTCAAGTAATAAATTGAGCTTTGAAGTGTCAGTTGAACTGCCGTGTAATGTTTAAGTGTGTGTAAATGGTAGAAGTTGTGGGACATAGAAGTGGTAACTGATCTGAGACCTGAAAAGATTTGAAGTGTCATTTTAAGAATAGGAAGAATTTGAAATCCTCAAAGTTCAAATAAAATTCATGCTAGTTTAAATGTACAAACTAAAAGCAGGGGCCATTTGAAGTGTCAGCTTTAATGAAATCGCAAAAACCGCTGTGTAATGTATGAACCATGAAAGTTGTGTAACATTGAAGTGTTAACTTGAAAGGATTTGAGATGTCAGTTGGTAGTGTAATCACCAAAAGCAGATAAGAAGGGTTTTCATAGCAGAAATGAAAGCAATGCACCTGTTTTATATGTGCGATTGCTGTGATAGCAAAATGAAACTAAAGTTGTTACATACTGAACTGTACATACTGTAAATGACCCTCTAATATGAAGCGTATCTTCATCTGTGGAAGAGGACCAGCTTCCTCTGTAGAAGTGAAAGGTTCTTTCTTTATAGGTAACAAAAACACAATTCTTATTTTCAGGTGATTCAACACTAATGAAACATAGTTATGAATATAATCCACCATTCCTGTCAGTAGATCCACCTATGTGTTACACCTCTTGATTTGTCAGCCACTATGTTCACAAACTTTTCTGGCATGTCACTCAATGTTTAGCTCCTGAAATTCACAGAAATTCATTTGAATTTGAGGGTAGCGATGTGTATTCCAGGAGCTGTGCAGAAAAAAACATTTTCTACACACATGCGTCACTTTTCCCTTCAGATTCAAGCCTTGGTCTATGTTTAGGATTCACCTGTACTGACAGAAACACATTGGCATGCGTTTACCGCACACTAAAAGATAAAACACATGACCGGTATGAGAAGTTAATGAGTAAACTGCGTGTCAGGGCTGTTGTTGGATGTGAAAGTTTAAGGAAGACCTGTTGATGCGAGGAAGAAGTCGTGTGGTGTTCCTGTTTTTGACAGATTATACCTGTGTGATGATGTGAAACAAATACGGCCTCCAGCGTTTATTAGGAACAAGAGCAACACGGATCACTGGTTTCTTTGTATCAGTCAGCTTTTTTGTCCTCCTCAGGCTAATGGGTATAGTTTCACGGCTGTTAACCGTCAATGGCCTAGTTTCACTTGTCTTAACGGCACACCAGCAACTCTCATTTGTTTTAACAGTCTCCTTGTGGTGTTATTGTGATTTAGGGTTGTTGTATTTCTACTGTGGCACTACTTTCCACAAACACAGCATTTAGCAGTTTTCCCCCTTGTCTTTCCTTCCTCTACAGGATACCTGGCAGACTTGCTGGTCTTGTTTTGTCTCTTGCAGGGGATGACCTGTATTTCATGCTCTTCTGTTCTCGCCCCAGTGTGGGTGAATCATTTGAGGTGTGGCTGTCATTCACAACAAGAGGCCGGACCATACAATCACAATATGGCTAATAACATACTATGAGGCTTAGAAACCAGTCTTAAAAGAAAGTAATTTAAGACAAGCGCTTGGAGAAAAAGTGCTTAACCCGTATAGAATATACCTTTTTATATGATTGGTTAACAGAAGACTGAAACGTAAAACGGTAAAGGGAAATAACATTGATTTATTTTGTAATATAAATTCTCTGATTCTCTTCCAAGACAAGAAATTGTTGCACAGCAGGTAGAGCAAATTGTTTTGCAATTAAATGATTATTAATTTATTGGAACTAGTGAATACTTGGTATGATGTGGATAGCAATACTGATCTATCAGTTGTTTTATCTGTTGGTTTTAGCCCAGACTGAAATCTCAACAACTATTAGATGGACTCTCATGAACAGCCATGGTCCCCAGAGGATGAATCATATCATAGAATTCCTGACTTTTCCTTTGACATGCCCAACAGGTGGAGGTTTTCACTTCTCTTTGATAGATTAGCACAAAATTTGGTTCATGATTCCCAGAGGATGAATCCTAACGTGTTTAGTGACACCATGATTTTTCCTCTAGTGACACCGTGATGTTGACATTTGTGGTTTTAAGAGCAATATGTCAACATCTATCAAATGGACCTCCATAGAGTTTGGTGTACATGTTCATGTTCCCCTCAGGATGAATCATAACTTCAGTGATACTGTGACTTTTCCTCTAGCGCCATCATCAGGTCTGGTCAGATTCTTCACTTCACTTTGATAAATGACGAAAATACTTGAAAACTAGTGACCTCAACCTCAGCTGCACTTTGTTTAGTGCTGATTAGCCAAATTAGCATGCTATGTGCTTCTATAATTTTCTCCTCAGGGTTCAGCATAAAAAAGATACTTTGGATTGATTTCAAAAGATTTGAGATATGAGTCCAGACAGTGTGACGTATCTCTTGTTATCATGATGGATGACAGTCATCAGTGACAAAGATACCTACATTACTATGTTATTTTTCAGCTACTAATACTTACTGTTCCTCAAATGCCACATCATCTATCTCAAATGTAGTTAATAAACTTAAAACTTTATTTACTTACTACTTACTAACTAGAATTTTGCAGAAATGCATAAATACATAAACAAAATTTGGCCTTACAATGACAAAATGTTATAATAAATTTAAAAAAAGCCAATAATAAAAAGAAAATAAGGTAAAAAAAAATCTAAACACATGGGGCGAAAAAGTTCAAGTGTATAGAAGCCAAGGGTTTGGATTTAAGTCCATTAAGTGAACAAACACAGGGCATGAGAAGATGCTCGTCCAGCTCCGGTAACATTAAGACACCTTTGTTGCAGCCTGAGGTAAAGCCTTTCATGTATGTGAGGTGTTTTCTAAGCGGTGCACTGCATATGCTGCAGGTGTATGTCAGACAGGTGAGCCAGCGGCTAGCAGTGTCACAACTCCTTTAGTCAAACATTAATGTGTATGTTTTAGGCGTGTCTGACTTTGAAACGACTGCTGCTACTTCAATATTATGTAGTTTGTAGCTGTTTCTTTAGCACTTGTTGCCGTCTCTCGTATGAATTTATTTATTTCATGCTTTGTTAAAGTTTATTTGTTCAGTATGGTTTCTGTTACCCCCCACATCAGAGCTGTTTTTCCTTCTTCTGTCTGATTAGCATGTGTACACATACAAACAGTCAAAGAGCTCGTTTTCATTAGTGATCAGGTGTTCTAGGCGTCCTATTTTAGTGTTTATTCATGTAAATCACAGCCGGGATAAACCTCATGACTTGGACACGCTCTGCTTTCTGTCGGGGTTGGCTTCAAATTCAGTCCGACTGTCACTCGAGTATTTTTTCTGCATTTTCCTCTTTCGTTTTTTTATCCGCTGGTTTAACTGGATGTTTTTCCACTTTTGATGCTCTTTCCAGTGTGACGAGGAAACTGTGGAAGACGCACACGGAAAGCAATAAGCAGAAGTACAAGGTGAGTCAGACGTGGAGCTTTTAAACACTTTTTAAGAACAGAAATGCAAAGTACTTTAATGTCAAAGCTGGAGCTGAAAGGATTTGTCAGTCCGAGGATTATCATGACATCTATTAACATTTTCACACCCACATACCACAAAGATGTGTATCACCGAGTTAAGAGGAAAAACGCTGAGTAGATAGGAACTCTCATCTCACTGTAATGTTGATGTATGTCTCAACAGCTACTTCCAGGGGGGGAAATTAACACCAACCATCAGATATATGTTGATTGGCTGATTGATATTCACATTTTAACCCACTCTGTAACTGTGTCACTGTAATAAATCATGTCGTTTGTAGCTGTGGCTCCCATTGTGCAGCTGGGTTTGACATTTTTTTGTTTCTTTGCCTGAAAGCTGGTCTGACTTGAGCTGTGCTGTTCCAGTTTGTCAAACCAGTTCCCTATCTACAGGGCTAGATTAGTTTTGCAACAGCCTGTTGTTTGGATCCAGCAGCATGATATGCACTCTCCACGCTTATTCAGTCCATTTCTCTTTTGTAGGTAGCCCGTCTGTTTCAGGGCTCGTGAGGCAGGAAAGTGCTTTCAGAAACAAATAATTAAGGTATGTTTATTTTCATGTCCTGTTATAATAAACTCTAAACAAGAAACTTTTTATTATCTAATATAATGTATAACAGTGGAGCAAAGCTCATTTTGTTGAGCGTTAATTTTAATGTTAGATTTGTGTTTCACTATCTGCCATTCTGTGATTATACATCAATATCAGAAAATATTCAAGTTTGAGTTTGATTGCAAAAAAAGAATAATATTTCAGTTTTATGACTTGAATTATTTTATGTAAATTCATCACACTCCTGTTCCTCAAAGTGTGAATAAATGTTTCATTTTGAAAAATAGTCTCTTCCATGCAAATATCAGTCTTTATAAGATCCTTAAACATCTTTAAATAACCTGTTTTCGTTCATCTACAGTGAAAAGACAAAGACAAACACAGTATTTTGCCTGTTACTCATTTTATTTCTCTCTTTGTTGTTTCTCTCTCTCAGCTCCGGGGAGAGTGTTTCTCCCCCGGCCTCTGATGGCGTCCCTGCCGGCTTCCTAAGTCCAGGCATGACCGTCACCCCTAAAAAACACAGCGCTCAGCCGGGTTCCTCCTCCTACAACGACACAAGCCCCAGGTTGGTGAAAATGTATCTTCTTTTCCAGCGTGTATCTATAAATCCTTTTCTAGTTTTTTTCTCATGTTGCATTTTTCCAGACAAGAGTTTTTCTCAGTCACGCGTTTTTCCAGGTTCACTGTCGGCCTGACGGAGACGTGCAGCACAAAACCTGATTCCAAGTCATGTGACGTCTGTTGATGTTTTTACTGGCATGTCTCCTTTTGACATGAAGGCTGTGTTACACTTGGCATCGGGTAGATTAGGTCAACCATCCAAGTCTGATAGAAGCTCCATCGCTGAGGGCTTACAAGCTTTAGTGTGTGCGTGTGTTTTGTTTGTTTTTGTGCACTGACATCACGTTTACCTGTCGACCTGCTTCTCATCTCATACAAACTAGATCCTCCGGTCCGCCGCAGATGGATGAGGTGGACGGCCTGCGTTTCAAGCCCTCCCCTGAGGACTCGGTGTCTCTGGCTTCCTCCTTGGCCGAGGCCATCAACCTAGAAGGTCAGCTGGTCACTGTGAGCAGGATTAGAGGTTGATGAAAGCTTCCTGCACCTCTGTCACATCTTCACCGCGAACACAAGCTCATAGTACATGTTGGGTATTTTAAAAATCCAAAGTTAGAGGCAGCTACAATAGTTTTGTTTGTTGTACCGCCTGTTTTTGTAACGACCTGATGCCATGTAAAAAAACATTTTTCCAAGCAAAACATTTAAAAATAACCAGCAATGAATCACTGACGTGCACACTCATATGACCACAAAGCACAAAGCTTGCTCGGCCGATAAAGGTCTCACAGCGTCTCTGTGACTGTCTATGTGTCATCCAGATTCCCACTATGCTCAGCTGCGAGCCGAGCTCGAGTCCAACGCCCAGAACCTGGAGGCGGAGTCGTGGAGCGTGGCCGTGGACCAGAACTACCTGAAGGCCCTGAGCAAAGAGGCTGTTAAAAGACAGGACGTCATCTACGGTAAGCAAGAGGACAAACACTTCGATCACGCCAAGCGCCCCAAAAAAACAAGTAGTATTTTCCGGATTCTTTTATCATCTTTAAGTGTACGTGCGTGAACAAACAAAACTTTCTCATGCCTGTCACCTTTGATTACTGATAAGAGACAATTACACTGTCAAAACAGCTGTGACAGTTCCTCTAATTATGATGATTTACAACGTGTTCTTTATCACTGAGAACCCTTTGATGACATGATTACAAATATGTCACAGCACATCAAAACTCTTCACCTTTTCACCACTTTGACCTGGTGAACTGCTCTTAGTTTTCTACACAGCAGTTTTACAGGTCCAATTCACAGCTAAATAAGTCCTTGTGCTAAATGTTTCAGAGTCTTTCAAACATATTAATCCAGAGATCCCTCTTCAAATTTCCTAGAGTTAATCCAGACGGAGATGCACCACGTGCGCACCTTAAAAATCCTCCTCGACGTCTACATGCACGAGCTGAAGCAGTCTCAGCTGATAGAGGAGGCCAGGTTGGAGCAGCTCTTCTACAGTGTGGACCCCTTGCTCAGCCTCCACCAGCACTTCCTTAACTGCCTCAGAATCCACCAGAACGAGAGCCAAGAGGACGGAAGCCCAAACAACTACCAGATCACGCAACTGGGGAATATTCTCATCTCTCAGGTCAGGAGTCATTTGAAAGCCTTCCATGGAAAGTTCTTTGGGGGGGAATTTTTCAGGTCAAAATGTCAGTGAAGTTTATACGTCAACACAACAGACAGCAAGTCTTCTCAAAACAACCGAAGAGAGTCGGAGGGTTAAAAAGGTTCAAAATGAATTTACTGTAAACAGATTGTTGAAAATCGCCCAAATGTTCCTCAGCCAGATGATTGCGTTATCCCCTCACGATGTGTCTGGGTGGATTTGTTTGAACATTTTAACCGACTCTTTCTTTCAGAGGCGTCATTTCCCTTCGCGAGCCGAACTGGTTCCCTGCGGTTTACTTACTCTGACTCTTAAACGCTGTGTTTGCATTTCTGCACAAAGATCTACGACAAACAGTCTGACGCGACGCGAGACATCACTGACGAGCTAAACCAGCAATTCAGCTGTCAGAAACGGGGATCACGTGTAAACCTTCTCATATTTGACTGACCTTTATTACACTTTGAAAACAAGCTGCTGCCATGAGCTCCCGGGTGCTTCGTGAGTGCTGTTGTAACAGTTATCGGCTTTAGTTAGTAATAAATAATTGTGTTTATACTGCGGCATTGTTGTTGCTGCTCAGCCTCTCTCTCTCCACCCTTGTCAACCTCGCTGCATGTGCCGACCGAGTGTACAGGTGTCCATAGGAATGGCTGGTATGTCTGAAACCTAAGGGACTACAGATGGGTGTGTTTGCTCCATGAGCTCAGGAATGAAGCTGTGTCGCTGGGATCACGTTCCTGGAGAAGCAGTCTGTCTGTCTGTCAATGATTTTCCGACTGACGCCCCAGAGCTTTCTGTGTTCTACTCGTTTACAGCTCTGAAAAGAGGATTAATTTTATGTTTTTGGCACCAGTTATGTCAGATGACTTCTGTAGCTGCAAAAGCTGAAGGAGGCGTTAAAGTTTATCCAAAGCGGCCTTGTGTTTTCAAGTTGGTTAATATTTGGCTTGGACTGTGAGGACAAATAACGTGTAAATCATAAGATCAGATAGTATCTATTCACAGTTGATACATTTCATGTAACTACAGTGAAATACGTGATAACATGGAGTATACTACAGTGTTAGAATTTCAACCTGGGCACACACACACACACACAGAGGTGGCAAGGTTGATACGCATCACTCTCCTGAAAAGCAGCACATTTGCTCTCTGGTTCAACATTTCTTGTCTGCCATACTGTCTCTACTTTTTGTACGACATGTCCAGTGTCTGTGTGTGTGTCTGTGGACTCTACTGTCAAATAGTGGCAGGTGTGTGTTGCACTCACATCCTGGGTATAAATCTGCTCTGGGATCTTAATCACCCTCCTCTCTCTCCTCCAACACAGTGTTGACATTTTGATATTTTCAGTCATACCTCAGCAGCAGCTTCAATGCAACTGTTTTAGTATTCCATTAAATCTTTTTAGAAATACGAGTTTCATCTTTTCTGTCGTTTCTTTCTTAGTTTTCAGGTGCTCTGGGAGAAGGAATGGTGGAGTGTTACAGCACTTTCTGCAGCCATCACAGCGAAGCGGTCAGCTTCTACAAAGAGCAGCTGCAGAACAGCAAGAAACTGCAGATCCTCGTCAGGGTGAGCGACGTGTGCTTGTTGGTGGGTTCGTGTAGATGATGTGTTTTTCTTCGTGACACTGAGGCTTTGGCTGTAAAAGAAACAACGTGAATCAGGTGCATGCCTCGAGCAGCAGCAGCAGCAGTTTCTAAGTGACGAGCCTTTCCAACAAACAATGCTGATGACGTTTCTACCAAGAATGATGCCGCCAACAAAAAGAACCACGATGCTTGACCTAAGGCCAGCTGCTGTGAGTGATGCATGTCCTGAAAAACAAAACCTTTCTTTTCATAACAGAAAATAGGTCAGCTTCCCCTCGTGCGAAGGTTGGGAATCCCTGAGTGTTTTCTGTTGGTGACTCAACGCATCACAAAATATCCAATCCTGGTGGAGCGCATCATACAGAACACCGAAGGTAACGTCTCAAACTGAGTTTGTCTGCTGTCTTCGGTGGCACAAAGCAGGCTGGAATTGTCCTGATGGTGTGAAATGTTCTCATGTGCCCCTTTCAGCTGACACGGACGAGTACAAGTCTCTGGTGCAGAGCTTGGCGCTGATCAAAGACTTCATCTCCCAGGTGAACGATCAGGTCAGCGAATACGAAAAAGCTGTTCGCCTGAGAGAGATCAGCGTCCGCCTGGACCCAAAGTCTCAGGGCAGGCTGAAGGACGGAAGACTGTTCCGCAGAGAAGATCTGATCCAGGGAAACAGGACGCTGCTGCACGAAGGCCCCGTCACCTGGAAGACTTCCGGTAGACAGAAAGGTTTGTGACTATTGCTCATCTTATGGCCAAGATTTAAGAGTACTTCTTTGCAGGGAGTAGTCTTAAAATGAGTCCTCTTCACAGTCAGCCTGAAATGTCTCTGACACTGAGACTCTCCAGGTGGATTCATGGACTAAACTCTGATACTCTACCTGTTGTGTTCTGGCTTTGTTTACTTCATCTATGCAGCTTCTAAATCTGAGTCTGACTCACAATTTACACTCCAAAATAGAGACACAAAGAAGTTTAACTCAGTTTGCGTCCTAAAGTTTGAGAGAGGGATTCACCACAGCACCTGATCCTGTCTGAATAGGTCCTAAAAGTGGAACCTGTATGGAAACATCAACTCTTATTGTTCTTTCCTCATTCAGGTTCCTCTTTGAATTTGTCACTGATTTGTACACAACACAAAACTTAGTGTGTGAATGTGTGGTCTGATTTTGATGAAACTTTCAGCGACGATGCATCAAGTGACTGACTGCTCAGTGGATTACTGCCATGTTTTTGCTCCTTCCTTCCTTCCTTCCTTCCTTCCTTCCTTCCTTCCTTCCTTCCTTCCTTTCTTCCTTGTGTCTTGTGCCCTTTTTTTCTTTATGGGTTCAACTTGACGGCAAAGTTCTTTCTGTGAAAGCCAAATGATTCAGAGAACCGGTATATCAGCATTTTTCTATGTCATTACTTCACGTCATGATGTGACTTCAGTAGACAAGTTCATCTTCGGTGGCAGCTCTCGCATGGTTTTGATGCTGAGCTGCATTTGTCTTCCTGCAGACGTCCACGCTGTGCTGCTGCAAGACGTGCTGCTCCTCTTACAAGAGAAAGATCAGAAGCTCGTGTATGCCACTGTGGTGAGTTCTGCCCAAACACTCAAGACACAGACCTCTTTCCTTTTTTAAAATACATCAGCATATGATCGTATCCTGTGTGACGTGACAATAATCCAGGCCAGATCATGAGTGGTTTGATTAATAACTTGCTGTAATCTCGTGGCTCGTGCAGGAAAACAAACCACCGGTGGTCTCCCTTCAGAGGCTGATAGTTAGGGAGGTGGCTCACGATGACAAAGCCATGTACCTCATCTGTGCCTGCACCACCAGCATGCCAGAGATGTACGAGATCCACACCAGCTCCAAAGAGGAATGCATCACATGGATGGCGCTGATTCGGGAAGCTGTGAACCGGTAAGCTGAGGACTTTTTTAGTGACGGATGATATCTTGTGGAGAAAGCTGGCCTTTTGTATAATAACGTCAACATTTTACATCCTACATGTTCGATATCACCTAAATATGACTTTAACGATGCTGAGTAAGATGTCTGTGATTTTTCAGCTATCCAGAAGAGGAGCCGTACCGCGAACTGACCGCTAGTCTGCAACAATATCAAGGTAAGACTGCCGAGACGATCGAACGCTAAATCACACAGAACACGTTGTTTTGTGGTCGTTCTCTCTCTTACACAAGAGTTTAAAAAGTCACCATTCACTGGGGAAGATAATTGATTAAACCGGTCTCATAGTCAATAACGGCAGCCATACTCCGTCAACTTGCCTCTGAGCTTACTTGACAAACGTGTTTATTTATGCTGTTGCTCTTCAGATATTCTAAAGGCACGGGATGACCTTATAACACAGAATCTGGCAGAGAAACAGCAGATCTTCGCTGCTCTCTACGAGACCGTGATGGAGAAGGAAACCCCGCACAAAGGGCTGCTGCTCCGAGGAGACGCCTCTGACCTCCAGCAGGGGGAGATGCTGCTCAAAGGAGCCATCGATGAGGGTGAGAGCTCAGACGACATCAGTTTTTTTTTTGGCCTAAGTTTTGTGAATCATTTCTGTTTGTCGCAGGTCATGAGTCAGTTGTTCATTATTTGCAGTTATTTCTGCATCGGTTTGCCATAAAAATTCCATGTTTGAGTTCGGAAGATGTGCAGAAGTTTTTCCCACACAGCTGAATCATGACTCAGACATCACTGATGGCGTCTGTTAAAGAGGTGATTAAGGAGCTGTTTCTTTTTCTTTTGTCTGCAGTGGATAACTTGCAGAACTTGCTCTTCTCGAGGATAAAAGACCCAAAACCTTTAACGGATGAAAATAACACGCAGGGCCGGCAGCTCAGGAGGGCAGAGACCTTCGGGGTGGCAGACAGTCACGCTGCTGCAAACGCCATGGAAAGTAAGCTGACACAAGTCAACGGTGGTATAATGACACCTTGTTTTATGCGTGTTAGTGTGAATGTGTTAACAGGTAAGACAATAAAAGGAGCGTAAAGGATGACTTAATTAGAGCCGCTCGCTTTTTAAAGGAACTTCCTTTGTTTGAAACTCTTGCATCATGCATCAAGGAAGTTTACATGAGTCATTCTTGTTGTGTAATACTGTACTTGAGTGTTTGTTTTAAACACACTCATATGGTCAACTCCTTTTTAGTCCTCTGAGGTTCAAACAATCACGCATGTGAGTACTCCAGAGGATTAAATAAACCTCTCTCTGAGCTGAAATGTATGATAAATATCAACATGTGAAGAAGTTTATTGACTTGTGATTTCGTTTTTCTCAGACGGAAATGCAGCCGAGGGGCCAGGTGACGGCGAGAGCAGCGTACCGCTGTACAGAAGGCACAACGCGAGTGACCCTCAGCTCCAGAAGACGTTCTACGAGAGCCTGGAGCAGTCTGTGAGTGATCGAAACCCGAGGCTGCGTTCAGGCAGGATCCAAACGCAGGTTTTTCCGCCCATTTAGGATGCGGCGGTGCGAGCCAAGAAAACACAGCGATCTGCAGCGAAGAATAACTAAAATAAACACAGTTTCCTGATTGTTTCATAGCGGAAACCTGCCTGTCACTCTTCAGCTGCATCTGT
Source organism: Nibea coibor (assembly GCA_023373845.1). Lineage (NCBI taxonomy): Eukaryota > Metazoa > Chordata > Actinopteri > Sciaenidae > Nibea > Nibea coibor. The sequence continues at coordinate 6,992,484 of CM041725.1, forward strand.
CAAATAAAGCCCCAAAAATATCTTTAGAAATTATACGGTCATTTTTTCATTGCTTGTGTTATTTTGCTTCAAGGCTGATGATGACATACAGATGCCAAGCAGCACATCCAGTAATTTCCCTGAGGATGAGGTAACCCTTCTGATACTTTTATTATTTTCCTCTTTTTCTGTCGGCACTGCAGAAATCTGTATCTACCACTGCAATTCTTTTTCTCTGCAGGTGTATGACAGGGTGATGAAGCTTGCACAGAGGCTGTACAGCTTACAGGTAAGGGCCTTGTTCTGAAATCTTTCATTCAGCAGGCACCTCATTCCTTGAAATGTCTTACAAATGTCTTTTTGTATTAAATTCTTGGACCTGCAGGCAGTCATCGCGCAGCAGGACAGCCAGATTGAGCTGCAGCGCACCTTCCAGTCAAAGAGCAAGCAGCCCGCTCGTCATTACAGCAGCATGCTGCTCGAGCAGGAGAAGCAGCGAAACTTGGAGAAGCACAAGGCGGAACTCGCCAACTTGCACAAGCTGCAGGCCCAGCATCAAGAGGAGCAGCAGCGCTGGGAGAAGGAGAAGGAGCGACAGAGGGTGCAGATCGAGGCTCTGGAGGCTCAGGTGCAACAGAGGGAGGAGGAATGTCAGAGGTGGGAGGAGAAGCTCAATGAGGAGAAGGCCGAGCTGGAGAAGCAGAGGGACAACTATCAGCAGAGACTGGCGAGGCTGAGGGAAACCACACAATCTGTAGACAAGGACAAGGAGCGTCTAACTCAGGAGAAGAAGCGTCTGGAGCAGCTGCAGGACAAAATAAAGAAGTACATGCCAAATAACTACGATGATCCCGCACAAGTAAGGAATCATCTGTCCGCAATTTTTCTCTCCTCACTGATGTCTTAAATGTTTAAATATTTATTTAACATTTCCTCTTCCTCCATAGTACTGGAGTCTGTCCAGTTATCAGTCGTTCAGGGGAAGCATCGTGAACGGTGGCGTGAATCTGACCCTACCTCCAAACCTCCACGCCTTGCCCAGCCCCTCAGACCCCATGGAAATACCTCCAAAGGTTCCGCCGCGCAAGGAGAGCATCAGCCCGCAGCCGGCTAAGCCCGAGCTGCCGATCCAGCTCATCAGCACGACCAACCAGGTGCACAAACCTGCAGCCGTGCAGCAGCAGATTCCCACCAAGCTGGCTGCTCTGTCCAAAGGAAAGGAGAAAGGCTTCAAGAAGGGGTCCCACCAGAGAACGCACAGCGCAGGTCAGGATGCAGGCCTGTTAACTTAACCCCCCGTACTGACACATGAGATGGTTTTAAAATGGGTATTATAAACCAAGCATTTACAGTACAAGAGATTCATGTGTCTATAGAAAGAGAAACATGTTCAGCAGCAGCAGGTCAGCTCTTAGAAGCACAGCTTAACCAGCCTTCAGATTCAAATGCCTTTTTGTCTTTCTACATGCAGCCAATATAGATGTGAACCAGGTGGTGCCGATCCGAGTGACTGGAAAAGAAGGAGGCAGCCTGAGAGCCAGAAGGAACGCCAGTCCTCAAAGAATCTACCAGTCAGGTACAGAGAGACAAACGCAGAGACGGCACCCTACAGCTGATCAGCAGTCAGTCTGCATTTGCAGATCTGAGTGACTGCTCCACCTTGTGAAGAAGGACTACTGTGACGTTCTAGTTTTAATAGTTTGTGTCTCATACGATCAGTTTGAACTCTGCAGTGCAGAGACAGGAGGGGAGGACTGACTCACACTGCCACAGCTTCATTCATTTTATTTCTCGTTCCGCTTTCAGGAACCTTCAACCCGCCAGGATCCGCCAGCACTGTGAAAATGTCTCAGTCCTTCAGCACATACAAGAGGGACAACAGCAACGCTCCACCACCACCTCCGCCCCCTTTTCCCAAAGACATTCTGGAAACGGGCAAAGAGAAGGTAATTTATCTTTAACCCTCGACTGGAGTCTGGATGTTGTCCGTCGTAAAGACTTGTACACGTGGAGAGACTGTTAAAGACTTCATGACATCCATGTGTGTCCAGTACGAAGAGGACCATCACTATACTGGGAACCATCATTTTAAAAAAAAAAAAGTTTGTGGTTCAGGTTGGTCAGAAAATGTATAAATTTCAGCCCATTTGTATATTTGGGAAAATAAGTTTTTTTTTTTTTTTTAAATCATTTTTATTTTAAATGAACGTAAGTCGTCTTTAACCACGCAGCACTCATGTCTTAACTCTCTCTTTTTAATTTAAGGAATGATAAGCACGGTGTGAGGAAGCTGTAGATTTACAACGTTTACATCTGTTTAGATTCAAGGTGCCAAACATGAAAGTTTTATTTCAGAAAGAATCAGATAACCTTGAAATGTGTAATTTATGCTGCGGTCCTGCTCCTCGGTATGAGCTGTAAATCATGAACATCGGTGTGTGGAAGAGACGTCGGCTGTAAACTTTGTTTGTAAATACTACCAGCCTTTATGAGCATGACATGGACATTCATTGTTAAATAATGTTGTACATAACTTTTATCATTTAGCTCCTTTTCCGTTCCATGTAAAAATTTCCTCTAAATCCCGACCGAATGATCATGGAATAAAAATATGTTTGACTTAACCCTGAGTGTGTTTAAATGAAATGTTGTTTCTAAAGATACTGAACTGAACTTTAGGTGACTCGAAACCAGAAGTGACGTCACGCTGCATTCAGGTGTTGATATGAACTGTATCGAACCTGCTTTTACACCCGTCTGAATAAATTCGCTTTCAGATGATCCAGAACGCCACGGCGTGCCCATCTTCCATCAACCCAAAAAGGGCACGTTACCCCGCTGGTCAGTGACTAATGCTGACTACCAAGTAGTATCTGGTTCTGTACGCACCTACTTGACCCGACCTTTGCACCCATGGACGATGCAGTCTGCCTTACGTTTGAACTTTGCTAAGGACTTTCTTGTGTTCCTCCCACAGTCCAAAGACACGGTCAATAGATTAATTGGTGGTGACTTCTCCAGGATGTGCCTCACTCCTCACTCATTGTCAGCTGGGATCAGTATGAACAGAAAGAATTCTCTCCACAGTGTCTAAGCCGGGCACCATCTGACCACCACTGTGATCATCATACACAGTGGAGCTGAAATATTTTATACTTGACGTCCCTCAGGCTTTTTCAATGGGAGTTATTAAACCTCCCGGCCGCTCATCATAAATGAGTCATCAGGTGTGAGGCTCCATCGCTCACCCTTAAAAGTTATTCCCTTTTGGGGCTGTTTGTTATTGCTTAAATATCAAACATGAGCTTGTGTTTGGAGTCGATTCTTCACTTATGGCACCAGTATTGTCAAAAACTTCAACCGCTCGATCACTTCACTCAGGTTGAACCTTTTTTTGGGTGGGTTTGATTTCCACCAGGACTAACTGTAAATGTGTGTGTTGAGTTGATCAAATAGTGACCCAGTACGAACAGCTCTCCACTTTAGAGTGACTGAGCCGAGCCGACAAAGCCGCTCTTTGTCGGGCTGCTGTTCATCTCTGCAGAGTCTGAACAGCGGCAGACCTTTTTCACAGCTGGAGGGTCACGATGAAAAGATGCATTCAGGCTCAAGGGGCCGAGTTATGTCGGGCATCGACAGAGGAAATCAAATCACTGAGACGCACAGATGTCAGATACAACGTTTCTTTATTATACGTAGTCCTCAACAGAGGCGTTAAAAACCACTTGGTGACAAACTATACTGGTGGATAATGAATAATCTCATGTCCTGGCAATCAGCGAGGGCAAACCTCCAGACACCGGATAACTGCCTCTGACCTCCAATTAGAAATATATCTGTACTGGTGTTAATGAAGCGACTGCTGGGCTCTGGTGTTTAAGATGACACCCTCAGGTCAGAGATGGACATGTTTTTGCAAAACAAAAAGTAGGATGATGATTTTACACACTGATACCTTGCTTTCCGCTTCTTTAAACCTTTTTTTTTTATGAGCTTACATAAATATACAGGCACGAACCGACAACTTCTGTCGGCACGCGAGTTCAAAAATATTGTGCAAAACCTTTGAACGTTGGTAACATGACCCGTCTCTCTCGCACACCGCCATACAGAGTACAGTACTTTGTGTTTTTCATAAAGCAACTTTTAACACGTGACACATTCCGCTGTACCTCCAAACACGGACACATTTAAGGCCAAAACCAGTCTTTAAGACAATGAGGGGGTAACAAATAAATCCGTGGTGGCCTGTACTGTAGATTATACACTGCTTTTTATATAAAAGGGTAAATTCATCGCATGCAAAACAAAATATACCAAAAAAAAATTAAAGAAACAAATGGACAAATGTTTAAAAGTTTAAAAAAATAATGATCTGATCGCTTTGGCTCAGTCGACAGCCATGATAGCACCACATTTTAAAGGGTGTGAAGCTCTTCACTGCTGTGGAGGGATGCGGACAGACACGGCTTCGTTGTGGAGTGTGAACGTTTGTGTGCTTCGGAGAATTAAAAAGGTCTCGGCATGCTCCAAAAGGAAGAGCCTATCGGACTGTAACAGTGACACTCCTGCATCTGACGGCTTGAGTCAGCAGCTCACGCCGACTTCACACGATCAAGTGCAAGAACTTAAAAAAAAAAGTTGAAGGAGAGCTCGATCTCCATCTGTGCATAGCATCTCTGCCTTCACATGCAGGAACAACTCAAGACATATTTGCATTTAAAACACGTTCTTTTCAAGCAGACTGAGACCTTTTTACGCCCCGGTCACACCAGGAGGGCTGGCACGGTGAAATATTTGCTTTCAATTGCAGTTGATCTGTAAGCTTGTTCATCTTTACTGAGCCGTTAGCTTCCCTCTTTGTAAATAAGTGCTCAGTCAGTACGCTTGTTTGCTAACAGGACACTAAGTCACCACTGAATCCTGTTTCATCATCTCAGGGTTTACCACTAACGATTACCATTTCATCATTCATCTCACCCTTGTGAATTAATCCACTAATCTGAGTGATTCCATCGAAGGAATCGATTGGAGTGGTGTGACCGGGCCTTCAGGGCTTAATGGGAGTATTTGGTGTCAGCAGCTTGTTTAGGTTCCAGATTTTGTCATTTCTTTCACAGGTGGTGCAGACTGTATGTTAGTAGTAGGTGTTGGGGCTGCTGTGCAGGATTTATACTTAAGTGTGTTTTGTCGGTTTCGACCTTGTGTGTGTGTGTGTGTGTCCGTGTCCAATCCCGGTGCCCCGCTGAGCCAGCCTTTCGTAAAACACTGATCTCCTCTGCTCTTCCCTTTGCACCAAGTGCAAACAAACGCCCGTACGTACTTAAAATGTCTTTGACTGAGACGCGATGTAGAAAAAACAACCGTACCAACAAAATAAAACATTAAGTGAAATGATAAATGCCGCTCTTGACGTGCTTTCAGTCTGATTTCTTTTCCTCTTCGCTCTCGGCTTGAGGCGTTTCCTGAGGCAGGTGCTGGGGAGAGTCTTCGCTCTGATCGGTGACGTCTGTGGTTTGTGACTCCGGTTTAGTCGAGGGCTCCTCTATCTGCGGCGCCGCGGTTTGTGTACAGTTGATAGGTGCGAGCACTATGGCAGGCTGCAGGGGACAAAAACAAGTGTCCATATAAGATGGCTGGATCGTGGCGAGCGGGGAAACAAAACAGAATGATGATAACAGGGGACAGAAAAGTTGTAGGTAAGACAAACACAACCAAAGAATATACAGTCATTCCTCTGTCTACAGCTAGCTTTGAGACTGAATGGACTAATCACATCCTGCTAAACCCAAATTAAAAGAGCTTTAATGTTGTCAGAGGTATTCCTGTACACAGAGATAGTCCCAGATATGCATAAAGAAAGAGGCATATCATAGAAAAACCCACATAGATCACACATGCTAAATTACTTTGCTAGGAGAACCACTGACAACAGCTTCATTAGCCTATCACAGAAAATTTAACTCTTAAAGGGGAAAACTACAGAAAAAGTAACCTTAAGTAAGATTGGGATGTTTTAAAAGGACCAGTGTGTGGGATTTAGTGGTGTAGCTGCAACCTCCTCGCCTCACGTTCTCCTTCCTAGCGTAAAAGAGAAACTACGGCAGCCGGCAAATGTCCAAAAACGCTAAAGGTCCCATGTAGAGCCGGTGAAACGTGCTACAGTACAAACACGGCAGGCTCTGTGGAAGAGGAGCGTCTGTAGAAAAGGCTCATTGTAACATAGCAATACTCATCTCCAGGTGTAAACAAAGCCCACTAAATCTGACACACTGGACCTTTTGATGGTGGAGTGTAAAGTAGCAAGCCCAGATAGAATACCTGCAGTGACATTCACAGACAGCTGAGCCCTCAGCAGCAGACTAGAGCACACCCACAGTAAAATAAAGGATGGGAGCAGCGATGGGAGGGAAGGAGGGGTGGACAGTAAAACAGAAAGAGGCAGTTGGAACGGATGGAAATATTTAAAGGGGTTACTCAACTTAAAATTCTACTTTACTCTGCATGATATGTAACTAGATGTTTTTGTTTTTTTCTTTTGTTGCTTGATTTTTTTTTTTTTTTTTCCTTTTTCTGTTTTTTTTTTTGTTCGTCGACCGTAGGCAGTCATATCAAACTGGTATTCACCACAAATCCACTTCCAGTCCAGAACTGAGGCAACTCCTTACGCCACAGCGCTACACTGAGGCTGGTGAGCAGAGTGCAAGGCACCAGGTAGAGCAAGGCCGGCTGACCCATCTGCATCAGGGCCAGAGCCACGAAGGTGATCAGCAGGCCGATGCCGTACGCTGACGAGAGAGAGACACACACAAGACAGACGAGGTGGTTAGTTTCCAGTCGTGTCTGACCAACAATTAAGATAATGCAGGTTTCAATCTGGAGTCGCATTAGGACTGGATTTACTGTGATAATCACCACAGCTACTGTTAATCAGTGAACTCTGGTCCTCTGGTAATTTAAATCCCACCTGGAGTGACCATATTTTACATTTCAAAGTGGAGCTCTGGATTGTTTACCTGCAGGATGAGTGGCTTGTCCTACTTTATTATTAATCAGCTCAGTGTGAAATTAAACTTTTGTATGTATTGTTTCTGTTAACCTGAACAGAGAACACATTTCGAATGGTCGTGGCAGATGAGCGCCCTCCAAAGAGCTCCGATTCGCTCGATGTTTCTGCTTCTTATAGGAAGTTTTATCTTGCCACTGTCAGCAAGTGCTTACTCATGGTGGAAACCGTGTCTCTGCTCTACAAGTGTCATAAAATAACTCCTGTTATGATTTAGCACAGATATATAATCAATTACATAAATAAAATGAAATTTAATTTTAACAATTAACAGAAAAGAGGTCTGTTACAAACTACATCCTGTCATGTTTCATGTGATGTTAATCCCATCCAAATGGGGCTCATCGTGAAACTGCAGCAACGTTTCATAGATAACGCAATTATTACTCAAGCCCCTCCGCCCCGTGTACGTACCGATCGTACAGGCCACAAAGTAGATCCTGGAGGATTGTGTTAAAATGTCAAACCTGTGACAGTACACCACCAGCAGACCTGACAGAAAAACAACATTCAGAAGAATAAACAAGAGAAGCGAGTGTATTCAGCAACATTTCATCACATTCAAACATCGGATTAATTAATTATTTGAGTGACCAGATAAGCTAATTTAAATGATTTGTCATAAAGGCAATGTGCAGTTCTAGAACATTAAATAGAAAGTGTGGGTGATGAGTAGCTCTGCGTTTACATAGCTGCCAACCACATCAATGTTTTCTCCTGCATGGACAGTCTGAATAGTCTGTGGTTAATGCTGATTTAGCCATTTCTGGTTGTGACCACATACTGAGCTTTAAGCGGTTTCGGTTCCTTGTGGTTTGATGACACAGTTAATTACCTGGTACTAAGATATCGCCAAAGCCCAGGAGGGAGAAGGGCCGGTCACAGAGAGCCAGGGGAGAGGAGTTTAACCTTGGTACTTTGAGCACCATGGGAAGCTGGAGGAAAACGCAAATATCAGAGTTAGTGTCGGGCTGCTCGTCCTCTGAGCTGATGGGAGTTGTGGAATTTGAAAACAAGCTCACCTTTTCATGTGTGGAGGAGTCAGAGGGGCCAGCCGCTACCTCCACCATTATACTTTCCCCACTCTGTGGAGGGAAAAGGTCACGGTTAACGTGAGCATGACACACGGTAACAGACAGCAGGCGTGCGAATGACACGTGAAACGAGGGTTGACGTACATTTGTTAAGAAGGGCGTAATAAATACGAAGAAAACATCGTAGACAAAAAGGACCGTCAGTAGTAAGGTGCAAGCCTGCAGAGACAGAAAACAAGAGGTGAGTTTACAGCTGACATTAAAAAAACAGAGTGCTGAGTGTGAGAGTGCTGACCCACCTTAAATGTGGGGAGTCTGACTGTTTTGAGCATGTAGAGACAGAAGGCGATCCCCAGGGCGTCCTGTAACACCCACGCCCACCTGGAGGACACATAACAAGACTGTGAGTCAGCCCACGCCATCATCAGCCAACGTGTTGTTATATGCTACCGTTATGTCACCCAACACACAGAAAGCAATCATTACCCACAATGTGCTCTTAAATCAACATGGATGGGTGAAAGTAGACGCTGAAATCAACTGAATATACCTTCACTTATAGTCAAACATGATCATTTTTTAATATATAAATCCATTTTTTGTGCATTAGCAGCCTTCATGTGACTTTCTTTGTGTCATATGCACACACAAGATGTGTATGATGACATTTAAACTGATCTACCCAACCGGACACGAGTCAGGTTTAATCTATACCAAGAAAATGAAATAATAAAGATTTTCTGGAAACTTCAGTTCTGTCTTTTTCATCATGTTACCTGGTTTGTACATGTGACAGTTTTCTCTTTACACTTACTGGTCTTCATTGCGAAACACCATCCAGGTGATGCTGACACCGATGCAGAAGGCCGACAGCAGCAACATCCGGATCTGCGGCCGCTTGTGTAAGTATGGCAGGTTGTTCTCTGGGACCCTGCGATCATAAGGTTGATTATAACAATCTGACAGCAGTCTGGTGTGCTGTTACAGCTTTGTCCTGTGTGCACCCCTGCAGTGTTTGATCGGTCCTGATGCAGAGATGCTGCCCATCTCACGTTTTGGTCGCTGGAGAGGCACGGAGTCCATCTGTCTATTCAACAGGGTGTAATTTCATCATATTCTCAGTCGGGCGGATGTGATTCGATCTGAGCAGCACCGAGTCTCAACATCTATCTATATTTGAAGTGTTAAAATACTGTAGAGATTAACCATTTGTTTTAATGTGCTACTTCAAGTGTTTTTGGTGTTGGACAGGTAAGAGTAGAGCAGGTCAGATAGTTGAGTTGTTTTATTCTGAGTCAGGAGGATCTTGTTAAAATTTAGATAGGAGTCATCTTTTGGTTTTATTTGATTTAAGCAACAGCATAGCCCCCCCTTTTTTAGTATTTGTAAATTAAAAGTTGCCAAGTAACATTATTTAACCAAATCCATCTGCTGGGTTGTTACATAAATGGAGGCTTGTTCCAGATCTGAACCCAGGACAAAAAGTACAAAACCTATGCAACTGTACAGAGCATCAGAAACCAGTATGACGTGATGACAGCAGACTTTTGGGCGTGAGAGTCATGAAAACACCCTGACGTGTCTCACCTGCACTTGCAGAAAGGGAGTCTCCTGACAAAGGGCCACAGACAGCTATGGAGGCCGACAGACGAGGCCACGCAGAAGATGGCTATGACCCAGATGGCTAAACGGAGAGGAAACAGCAGGCAGGAAGGACATCAGTGCACGTTATCACATGATATTCACTCATATTCTATTGAGGAAACACACTTTTTTTCTTCTTTGGCTCTCTGACAAAGTTAGTCCTTAAATATCTTCTCCTTGTCCAGTGTTTAGTGTGCAACAGCTGATCAAAGACTCTGTCTGTCAGCAGCTAATCTATTTATCAGGGAAATGTTATCTGAGTCATTACACTCCTTCACGGCACGGCCAGTCTTTGCACTCAAGAAGTTCACAGATTCAGATCTGTAATCTACGGCCTCCTAACGCAGGACACTCTGCAGCTCTGTTAGAGGATAAAGAGTCTGCTGTAGCTTGAGTTGCTTGGAGGAATTGAGAGTTTACAGTGGAGCTAAACAGAAGAATCATTAACTGACTGTGCCATCCAAGATTTTCCCAGTCTGGGCTTTTAACCAGCAATCTGCTGATTCTAAATCCTTCTTCTCAGCTGCTGAAAACCCAACTACACATACGGCAGGCCAGAGCCATACGGCTGTGAATGCTTTAAATATATTTTAGCATCAGGGAACGACAACTTAACATTGTTTCCAAAGTGACTTTGTACTTTTGTCTAAGTCAAGACAAATAAGAAAACTTGTGAGATGCAGTTAAAAGCTCTAAAAGTGGAAGTTTAGATTGTTTATCATATAAGGAAAGCATTGTTTTCACAGCCTGTATCCCCAGCGAATGCTGTATTGAGCCATGCCAGAATATGTGGAAAATTACAGACTGGCTTTAGGAGGCAAACCACCGCCCCAACACAGCAATAAATACTGGGCAGACGGGACTGAATCCACTATTAATCTATTGGTTGCATAAAAGTGGATCAGACCGAAGGGCTTTGAACAATCAATGTTGTGTGAGTGCATTTGTCGTACCGAGGCGGTCATAGAAGAAGTAGAGTAGCACCAGCATGCTGCAGCACATGACCACGAACACACAGATCATGATGGGGGTGACGTCTACAGTCTCCTCGTCCTGCTTCTCCGCGCCGTCGTCCCGCTTGTGCTTCATGTAGCGTCTGCAGGAGGAGAAACGACATTGAGAGAGAGCGCTGACCTGCAGAGGCCTTGAAAAACTAATGATCGCGGCCTATATAGACTTATGGGAGCTTTCTTTCTTTCATTTTTCTTTTTATTATTCACTGACTCACTGATGCTTGGTGACTTTCCAAAGCAGGCCATCCGCAGTCAATATTTACCATCATTTTACAGGCTGGCTCGGCACTCGCTTCCTTCCCGAGTTCAAATCACACAACTCATATTCCAAATTTTTTTTTTCCTCTCTCTCTGTGCGTCAGAGACCCCATCTGACTGTGCCCCCAGTCACCTTGGCAACTCCGTCAGGAAAGGACAGACTGGGATTGGCTTAAGCTTGTGAGTCACTCATATAAACAACAGTGCCCTTTTGCGGAGTTGCAGCAGTACAATGCAGACTGCTGCTGGTTTGAAAAGAAGAGACGAGCACACACTCCTCAAAGAGAAAAGACTGAGCAGTCATACACTCATGCTTCTTTGCCAAGAAGGTGGTGCCTAATTTTCCCTGGAGATAACTCCCCTGATAAATTAACTCTGATTTAAATTTAGCAGTCGGGAACTAAAAGTGTGGTATGCACAGGAAGAAGGAAACTTTGTGTGCTGTGATGATGAGATGTGCAGAGTACAAAGTCGGGTAAACTACACTACAAGATGAGTGACAATCAACAATTATTTTTGCCCCTTAGAAGACTTTATCTTTACATAAATGACGCCACATTTGCACTACTTTCCATTCATTTTAATATGTGTGTCCTCTTCTCTGATAATAAAAATCTTTAATGAGTTTACCCTCCAGTACATTGCTGCTTGTAATTTAATCTATCACTCCATCGGGTACACTTACTTCTTGCTGTCTCTGCTGCCGGCCCAGTAGCCTCCAATGGCAACTGTTCCCACTGCCATCAGAAAGATGATCACCATGTTGTAGTCCAACACCGGCTCATTGGGTGCATACATGGCAACCTGCCTTCCTTTACCAAATGTCTGCAGGAGTTAGAAACACTACAGTCAAGTGATGGCTAAAGATTCTGATACATTTGTACACATGAAAAGTCAAACATGGATTATTTATAATTTGACAGAGGTCCATTCTGTATTTGTCCTTGGCTGCTACCTAGACTGACACATATAAACTGTCTCTGTTGTCAGACTGTAAGACTGCCTTTCACCTTGCTTATGTCCAGCATATCAGAGTAGCTGAGCAGCGCTACAGGAATGTCGATCTCCTCATACTGAGTCTTGTTTCCTGCTGGTGGTGTCTGCAATTTGAAAGAAACAGAAACAAAGAGACAAATCAATTTAATCCTGACGCACACAGACTACAAACAACAGCCTTAAGATAGTTCTGAGCAGGGTTACCAGTCTGTCCTTGCTGACTATGAGGATTCCTTTGGCGCCGTTAATCTGGGCCAGTCTGACTTTTTCATAGAAAGTGCAGTTGCCTCTCATCACCATGGGGATGCGATTTGGGAAGCCTCCCTCCGGGACCTCAGACGGCGAGCACAGGACCGATGTTGTCAGGTCATGGATCTGAAGACGTGACTTCAAGACAAAAGGTTTGCAACATTAACCAGAGCTGGAGGGAATCCTGATGTGGTTCAGAAATCAATATAGATTAAGATATATATTTTCTTGCTAATGACACAGCATTCATTTGATATTTATTTCTCAAGCGGCTGAAAGCCAAAATGTTTACACAAGGGACACAAACTAGCAGAGATCACATTTCAAGTATGGGGCTTCCTGAAAAACCTTTTATTGACCGCCAACATAAGTGCATAATGTAGTTCATCACCCACTGTTCCGTGTGGCTGTTAAGTCATTAACAAAGACCTGGTTGTACATCTCGTGACTTACTGCCTTATTGAGGTCCTGAGGTAGACGTGCCCACTGTGAGTTGAAGAATATGCAGTAATCCTTTCCTTTGCTCTTGCCCTTGTCACTGAAATGGGCCATGCCGTACTCTCCCACCACCTGTCAACACAACGACAACAACGTCCGTATGAGTCCACATGTCCAGATGTTTTCGGATGATAGACTTGAACTTTATTTCCAGCAGCACACACACACACACCTACACACAACCTCTCTTGCTGTTTCCTGTAACAAAGTAAAAGTAAAAAAGTATTGCTGAGAAAGTAAAAGAGCATCTTTGGTATTTGATATCTGTGATTGAATAAAGTCTGATAGAGGAACTGGATTAATAGACAAGTTTTAGGTCTCACAAAAGAAGAAAAACATCCAGATAAATACAACAACAAAAGATCCATTCCCTTGATAACCTCTGACCTTATTCCATAAGCTCTGACTTTACATCTCAAGGTTCCCCTTTTACTCAAGTCACAAACTACAAATATTAAGCAACATGCTCGAGGACGACATTTTACACATGATGTATGCGTCTCCTGTTGCTCTGCTCGGAGCTGCACAGTCAGCAATCCCACATTTCTTGAATCACTGATATCCATTACATTGATTCATCGACGTGTCGGAGCAAATATATGTGCTAAAAGGCAGAATTTGACACTTCATAAATAAATGTATATTTCTGCGAACCGAGGTGCAACACAAGAGAAAACTAATGACACTTTTAAATTCAGGGAACAGCTCTGTTGTTTTATCTTTTAATATTAGCTGTAACATGTGCATTGTATATGTTTATAATTTAGTCTATACTAACTGATATAAATGAATAAACATCTCAAACTACAGCCTCCACGGTTGAGCCAACACCTCTATAAAACAGTGTAAAGACAAAGTGGAACATTTTAATGAGATGGGTATGTGTCAAGGTTTTGTATTAGGTTAGTTTTAGCCAGGTGAACCAAATAAAATGTCAACCGACGGCCTGGTATTATTCAAGCTTTGACTGCAGTAATGATGAGCCTGGAGACTTTAAAGTATAACATTTATAAATCAAGCAGTCTACAGTTAGTTATATATATATAACAGATGAGAACAGTTACCGGTCAAGTTGGTCATACTTTGACTCAGCAGGTTAAAGTACAGTGGCTTTTTGTATATTACGGACTCACAGTAAGATCAGTTACGCGTTACCACACATTTGTAACCAGCACAAAGCGCTATTAAAAAGCAGCCTGCCGTAAACACTAGGTGTATCAACAGCAGGACCCTGCTTGGTTAATGTTACGTTATAAAAGGTGAGCGGCGTGTAGGTTTAAACGGGGCCCACGGTAATCTCCGCAAGCTAGCGGTCGTAGCATCCGAGCTAATAATCCCTCAAAAAAAACTGTTTTCGTCTGCCACGTGCCGCAATGCGAAGTAAAACGCACAGAGGAATAGTTTCCAAGGAAATACACTCGGTCTCCCTCACCTTCTGGATGAGAAAAGCGGCCCAAAACAGTGTTTCAGGGACCCTCATGATGCCTTTTTTTTTTAGCTTGTTGTTGTTTCCCCCATCGACCGACCGACCAACCAACCGCTCGGCTCGAGAGACCCTCGCACGAGCCCCCACCAGCTGTTCTAACAGGCCACGCCCATTCCGCGGCGACGTTAACGGTTACTTTTAACCGCGACCAACGGCTACAACACGGATAACGTTAAATCTACGTTAGATATGCGTTCAGTGAATGTTTTCGCTCGGTTTGACCGAGGCTCGACGGTTCACGTTTAAGTGCCGCAGGCGGCTGCGCTTTTAAAGAGGAAGTTCGTAGCCGTAAAACACAGTGGCGGTATCAGGCTGTTTGAGGGTCAGGGGCGGAAATAAAAGAAAGGGCCACCAGCTGAATGTGGTGGGGGAACAGACTGGATAAAAATGGACGTAGACGCCATTATTTCACAATACATGTTTAAAGAGAAGTAGATACATGTTTGAGGTAACGCTCAGTGACTCATGGAGCCAAAAACGTTCAATTTCCAGAAATAAAATTACTCAGATCTTCCTCATTGTGAGCCTCGTAGAGCGAGCGCACCAGAGAATTCTGCCTGACGAGTGGCAAACTTCCATTTTAGCTAATTCGAATGGGGATAAGATGATTGAATTTTGATTTCATCTTCTAGTCTCTCCAAATGTTATTGGACTGAATCAATTATAGTGTGAAGAATGGACAGAGCCTGAACAAAATCACCTGTATGTTTTTTTAAAGTGCTGTTTTGAAGCTGAAAATATGTGGCTTTGGCTCTTGCCATGTTGGATCATGTACACGTCAAACAAGCCACCTGTGATGGCACCTACCTGCCAACTCAAAGTGGTCACGTTCTTAATTATACATAACTTTAAGACTTAATATAATTTGAACAGGTGAGTTCTAGAAGAATCCTCAGTACAGTTGTTATGAACAGGGAAATTAGTTATAGAGACCAAAACTGTTTTTGTACCAGGCAACCAATACCCAACCAGAGGTTGGGGATTTTATTATAGAGGCTTATGGAGACTGACTCACTTCTGCGTTGACTTCATTATACAGTCATGGAGGTTTGGGTGGAGTATCAGGGTGCAGAAAGTCATGATGCATTCATGGTGAAACAGTTCTAATCCCCGGTTTAGATCTAAATTGCTTGATTGTGTTGACTTGAAGTGTAACTAACCATTTAGAGAGACATCATGTGGCAGAGCCTGTGATATTACATAGCATTTTATCCTCTGGAAGGGAACATCATGTTTCCTCCACTGCAATGGCTTTACAGCTCCATAATTGTGTTGTGCAAGTTAAAAATGATAATTAAAAACCTTCACTCACCACATTTATGTATCTCAAACACAGATGCATACTTGGACTTGCCCTCTTCAAGTCAGACTTTAAGCTGACAAGGCTGGTGAGGCGGTAGCCATGCTTCCTATCCCTAACCATGTATTTTCTCTGTAATTATAGTTTACTGGGCAGCCTCCAGTATAATCAGCATCTTCTTCTTCCTCTGCCCATTATACATTCCCAAGGTTAGAAAATCTTGTTCTGATCTATACTAAGTGAATTAATATGTTTTTTGCTAAATGTGTAGATCGATTAAGTTAATATTATTAGTATTTGGTAAGTATTGCAGTCAGTTTGGGAGCTAAACTTGCTATTTTTAAATGGTAATAATTACTTTTATATGTTTTTATTGTGATTTATAGAAAAGAGTGTGTTCAGAGTGTCTTAAAATATCCCTAGGATCATATCATACCATAGTCACACTCACATATTAGTCCAAATGAAAACAAATAGGTGGATATTTATATATTTATTATGTTGTTATTACATATTTAGTTATTCCTGGCTCCACCTGTGGTACTCAGTGTTTGTTGCATGACCTCAGTCTCTCTTTAATCTCTGCATGCTCGATCTTGTTATTCACTGACGTACTGCGGCGGGTTGATTCACTCGACATGATGTCATTCCATATGTTCTTCCTTCTGCCGGATATTTACCTGCATCAAGCGACACATCACCGGAACTTACGCGAGTTTTGCCTTCAAAATAAAAGGATGCATTTTTGGCAGGTTTGTGTTTTCATCGCTGCACTTCTGCTCTAATTATGAACACTTGTTTTCTTTTTCTTTTTTTTTGAACCTTTTCTTTAGTTTTCATCAACATCAGTGCAGGGTGTACATATATTTTTCTGCATTCTCTGCAGCTGTAGGCAACATTTCTACACATTATAGTCAAATTATAGGCAAATTATTATTATTAATTATCTGGTCAATACTGCAATACTGTATAAAACAAACAAACACAGTACTCTAAAACTTACTCTAAAAGGTGATGGGATGTTGTGTAGTGAGAGTAGCTGTAACTGTTTTCTATACCAGAAGACAATCAGTACTTTTTCTTACAGATATTACTGCTTCTGTGCTACTGGATTAAGTTAGGGGAAGAGTCTTGAATCTATTTATTTATTTTTGTTGTCAGAAAATACATATCAAAACTTCCCAAAGAATATGGCCTATAAGCAGGTCTACTTGTGGTTTACATGAATAAATACTGTTTCAATTAACTTTATTTTTTACAGCTCAAATCAACAAATAAACTTGAAACCTGACATATAAGCAACCAACACTATAAAATGCTACTCGGGGTCAGGAAAGGAACCATAAATAAAACATCATCATATTTACAGCATATCATGTAGGATGCTCTAAATAACACCACTTGGGCCCCAGATATGTCTCACAAGCAAAACTGCAAAATGAAATCAATAATAATAATAATAAAAAAAGTGACTCACCACAATGTTAAGGTGACCGCCACATTGGTCGTGCTTTTATTTTGAAACAAAAGCACCGGAAGCTGTATGTGTCCCGTGGACTAGCCTGACAAACTGCTCAGTCTGGGAATTCACACATAACTTTTACTCTGGAGGGGAATGCAGCACTTGAAGCCAACCGTACTGTAAGTAGATATTGTAGCGAATGTCTTCACATTTTATTTAGTTAAATATAAACCACTCCGCCCGTGTTTAATTGTTAATAGTCTTGTATTTTCCTCAGTGAAGTTACGGCGAAAGCCGGTGTTTATACAGGACGCTAACGTTAGCTGAGCTAGCTGCCTTCCGTCGTTGGGATTACCTTTATTTATCCCTTTGAATTTCACTGTATTCATTAGATCTTGAAGGATTGAATAGGTGGTACATGTGGCAGCAGTTTCCATCTTGTGTTTACAGCAACAATCTCCTCTAATGCTGTTTTCATTAACACGGGGAGAGGAAATGTCTCCGCTGCCTGCTTTTAACGTCCAACGGCTAGGTCAACGGCTATCCAGCATCTTTAACAAACACAAGCGTTATGAGCTAAAACGTGAAACAGATCTGTCGTAGCTGCGTTTATTTATTTAAATAGACAAGTACTAGAGAAATGGTTGCTAGTTTGGCTAAATCCCAGTCCCTTTAATAGAGTGAGATCTCTGGTCCAGGGGCAGGAGATGATGTAAGTAGGACTGGTATGCAGAGGTCTGACATCAGCCAGAAAGTGTCTGAAAGCTGTGTTGACTCGGGCCAAATAAGGAGGAAAGGAGCCAGGTACTCAGAGACTGAGAAAGACTGTTTAAATCACAGTTTAGATGTGCTAACATGGCTTTGCTTTGTTCACCGTGCTGTCTGTCATGTCCACACTGACAATCGCTGACTGT
The DNA here is from genome assembly GCA_023373845.1 of Nibea coibor. Lineage (NCBI taxonomy): Eukaryota > Metazoa > Chordata > Actinopteri > Sciaenidae > Nibea > Nibea coibor. Next base: position 7,010,383 of record CM041725.1, read on the forward strand.
ATTTATTGTGTTTTCTCACCACAGGGAATCTTAAAGCTTCGTTCCCGTCAGTAAAGTCAGCACACCATGGCTGGCTTCAGGCAAGAGGATGTTGAGTTGTACTATGAGATGGGAGAGGAGCTGGGCAGGTATTTATTGTCTTTCCTTCTCTCACTAAAACACCTGAAAGCATTTGTATATATATATTTGTATCTGTACATAGTTTGCATGTTCTCCCCGTGTCCGCGTTGGTTCTCGCCGGCTTCCTCCAACAGTCCAAAGACATGCACTTAATAGGTTAACTGGTGACTCAAAATTGTTCATGCGTTGTCTGTCTCTGTGCCCTGCGATGAACTGGTGACTTGTTTAGGGTGTACACCGCCTCTCGCCCAAAGTCAGCTGGGGTAGGCTCCAGCCCCACCGTGACCCTGATGAGGAGAAGCAGTTACAGAAAATGGATGAATGGGCGTTGTTTATATTCTTTAGTATTTCATTGTTTATCCTACTATCCTGCTGTTTCATCTGTACATAATGTTTACGTACGTTGCGAGCATAGTGAGTTCACACTTGACTCTAACGTGTGTTTTGGGTGTCCCGATTGCTGGAGGAGTGTGAGTGCACCCAAAACACATGTATGTTGCTTTAGGAGGTAGAGCGGGTCGTCCACTAAACAGATGATCGGGAGTTCAATCCCCAGGCTCCTCCAGTCTGCATGTCGAAGTGTCCTTGGGCAAGATAGAAGAGTAGAAAGGCGCTATACTACAGTCCATTTACTTTAGGATCTATTCATTTAAGCCACATTTGAAGGCCATCATCAGGCATAATGTGTCCGTGTAGTTAGTTTAAAGTATGTGCAGAGCATAACTGTTGATTTTTATGTGTGAAACAACTAAAACAAAGTTCCCAGATGGCTCTTTTCAAACCGGACGGCTCCACACAATGTTTTTCTGATTACGTCTGCTTGTCCATGTGTCAAGTGTGATCAGATCACATGTAGCTACTTGAGAAGAGTTCGAGATGCGTTTTGGTGCCAGCTATGTGCTACAAACCATCCAAAACATTCGATCTGATGGAGGCCAAAATTTTGAAGTGTGTGTCAGCAGCATATTAAATATCTTTTTTATACCATGCTCGACAGTTTGTGAACGAATCATCACATTTTAATAGTTCAGACTCAACTTTTCTTTTTTCTGCAGTAATGCAGCAAAAGTATGACATCACTGCCTCTCAATGTGCCTCTCCACCTCTGCTGTGGTGTAGAGTGTAGGCACTGTGTGTGTGTGTGTGTGTGTGCTCAGATAGCACACATCTGAACATTTAATTCCCTGCACAGTCGTGCATTATGAAAAGATTTCTCCTCACTTGCACACTGATCTTATTGATCTTGTCGGTAATATAAGGTCAGATTCTGAAAGCATTACAATACAACAAAACAATAGATTATATTCTTCATTAGGTAACCTGTACAATCCAATGTTAGGGCCCTCTCATGTAAATGGGGTGGCCAAAATATTAGAAACACCTCTCACTATAATGCAGTCCATTTTATCACTGCTGCAAACTACCATCTCAATAGTAAATATAAGAGTTAAATGAATACCTCAACAAAAAGTGAAACATTCTCAGTTTCATGAAAGTAGAATTTATTGCAGAATATTGGATCACACTGGATTGTACAAGGGTGACTGATTTACTCTGAAGAAAAGAATGACAGTAACACAAAGCGTTCTTCTCTCCCGCAGCGGACAGTTTGCCATTGTTCGTAAGTGCAAGGAGAAGAGCACAGGTATCGAGTACGCAGCCAAGTTCATCAAGAAGCGGCGGCTGTCGTCCAGCCGGCGCGGGGTGAGCCGCGAAGAGATTGAGCGCGAGGTCAACATCCTGCGTGAGATCCAACACAGCAACATCATCACCCTACACGACATCTTTGAAAACAAGACCGATGTGATCCTGATCCTGGAGCTGGTGTCCGGAGGAGAGCTGTTTGACTTCCTCGCTGAGAAGGAGTCTCTGACGGAGGAGGAGGCCACCCAGTTTCTGAAGCAGATCCTGGACGGCGTTCAGTATCTGCACTCCAAACGCATCGCTCATTTTGACCTCAAGGTCAGCAGTGTGTGTGATGAAGGCGGATTGTTTTTTGAGGCTCTGCAGCAGTCGTAGTTAACGTGTCAGTGAGAGTTTCTATTGAGGTGCAAGAAGTTTATGTTGTACTAAAGTATGAAGCGAGGTTTTTCCATCTGAAACACAGGATGGAGCTGTGGACGAGCTGCTTGCCGTTGTATCAATAATGTAAAGATATTTTAAAATAGAAAAATGAATAATCATTACTTATATGGACATGGTGGTCAAATAAAACATATCTAAGTTATACAAAATGAACTTGATCTATGGACAGGGTTCCCACGTGTCCTGGAAAACTTGGATAACAGTTGACTAAAATTCCAGTCATGGAAAATGACCTATGGAAAAGATAAATATAAATGGAAAATTATACTGTCCTGAAAACATTTCTGTCGACCAACTCTTCACTGAAACTGTTCAGGAAAATTAAATCTAGAAAAGAGTGAGAACACTGATACAGCACCATTCCTCCAATGTACAAGCTCCTTTATGTAAGGCATAAAAGAAAAGAATATAAAGATATTTTCAGAACCAAATCTAAACACAATATTCCTCATCAGATGGTTTAAATCCGACATTTATTAGCAATTCTGCTGACATCTCTTTAGGCCTGTCAGCAGCACCAGACATTTATTTCAGTTTCTGTAATTTCTCCACTTGTGCAGTTTGTTGCCAATTGATGAAGCCAAGATAGAAAAGTGGCTAATGGTTTCTGCTAAGCTGCTGTTGATTAATGGTATTCCAATAATCTGCTTTACTGACATGTAGCGCCTGTAGGACAAGATAAGATAGACTTTAATAGTCCTAGACCAAGGGAGAGCATCTTTTTTCTTTCTTAGCCCTGTTTACTACATCATCAGCTCCTCTCTTACGTTTTGTTTTTATCTTCCAGCCTGAAAACATCATGCTGCTGGACAAGAACGTCCCTAACCCGAGGATCAAGCTGATTGATTTTGGGATCGCTCATCAGATTAAAGCAGGAAACGAGTTCAAGAACATCTTTGGGACACCAGAGTTTGTCGGTGAGATCAGAGTAAAGAAATGTTTCTGTGCCAGCGTGTGCCTCCGCACTGGCAGCTAAGTTAAAGTGGATGATAGTGCGTTTCTCCACATCTGGTCTGAATTAAAGCTCATTCCTCTGTGCTTTACAGCGCCTGAAATAGTCAACTATGAGCCACTTGGACTGGAGGCAGACATGTGGTAAGATGTCAACATGTTTCTTTTTTGTCCTCCGGAGCTGTTTACTGACCTCTGTGACAATCCTCATTCACGTCTGGTTCTTCTCTTCTCTGCAGGAGCATCGGAGTAATCACATACATTCTGTGAGTAATGCTTCATATCGCGACTGGCACCTCGCTCCTCATTTAGTGTTTCATGAAGCTAAACCTTTCGCCTGTGCTTCTGCAGGTTGAGTGGCGCTTCACCATTTCTCGGTGAGACCAAGCAGGAGACTCTGACAAACATCTCAGCTGTCAACTACGACTTTGATGAGGAGTATTTCAGCAACACCAGCGAGCTGGCCAAAGACTTCATACGCCGCCTGCTGGTCAAGGATCCCAAGTAGGAACTTGTTCAGATTTCATGCTTAAAATAAAGAAGTTAAATCTCTGTTGTGTCAACATTTTCTCATTGGTGAATTAATATTTACTTTTTGCAGGAAGAGAATGACGATCGATGACAGTCTTGAACACCCCTGGATTAAGGTAAGTTTCAGCTTTCACGTTACTCCAGTGTTGGCCTCGTCCCATTGGCTGCTGGCGGAAAAATGTAATAACATTTTGGTTAATATTCCTCAGGCTCTAGCGGGTGAAGCCCCTGAGTATATTTATAAATTGCTGTGCCCATAAAACACTTTAAAGTCTCTGAGGTTGGATAATTATGCTTTACTGGAGGTTCACTGAGCTCAGCTTATAATAAAAACCAGGTGTCCGTTGTCTTTGCTCCCGTAATGTTCTCATATTGCCATCTTTTATTTAGACTTTTATGTTTTTCTCCCTTCAGGTGATCAAGAGGCGAAATGTCCGCCCAGAGGAGAGAGACCACAAGCCTGAGCGCCGACGCCTGAAGACCACTCGTCTGAAGGAATACACTATCAAGTCCCACTCCAGCATGCCACCCAACAACACTTATGTCAACTTTGAGCGCTTCTCCCAGGTCCTTGAGGAGATTGCAGCAGCAGAAGAAGGCCTGAAGGATCTGGAGCGTAATCAGCGCTCGTGCCGGGAGGACGTGGCTGCGCTGCTGTCCATATACGAGGAGAAGGAGGGTTGGTACAAGGAGGAGAACCAGAGCATCTCCAGCGACCTGAGCCACATCCGCCAGGAGCTCCAGCGCACTCAAATCCAGCGCAAGAAGAGCCAGGAGGAGACCCGGCTCACCATGCAGTCCGCCAACATCCTCAAGCGCAAGTTCGGGCGCCTGGAAAACCGCTATGAGGTCCTGGCTGAGCAGGTGGCCTCTGAGGTCCGCTGGGTGGAGGAGCTGGTCAAGTCCATATCTGTAGAGAAAGACGGGCTCGGCTCCGGCAGCATGCCCTGAGTGAGCCGGGGCTGACGTCCAGCAATGACACTTCTCAAGTATCCTCCTGCCTTCTTCTTCTCCGCACGTGTCCGACACAGCGGAGTCTGAGTGGGTCAGTTGTCATCTTCATAAGCTATGCTGCTGCTGCCCATCGGGAAAAATAAAAATCACGCTTGAGAGAACCAGCAAGAAGCAGAGAGGCAATACGTTGAACCCATTCCCCCATGAAAAGGCTCATTCCTGTGTTTTATACTTTTATTTATAATTTTAGAGATTTTAAGTACTGTTACTTGACTGTCATACGTCAAACTGTTTGAAAACTATATTGGCTTTTTTTTTCTTTTTTTTTTTGGCAGATGGAAAATATTCATCTATTTTTCTTGACTTTCTTACTTACACCTGAACTTCCCAGTGCTGTAAAAGGCGTAGATCTCCCGTTCCGTTGCTCTTTTGCCTCAGGTTATCGGCCAGTTAACGCGAGAAAGCGTCGCGATATATACAGATTAATGTAGTGTCAGGTTTTCTCAGAGATCAGGGGTATTTATTTATCCGGTTACATTTCAGATTCAGTTGCAGCTAACTTTGATAAATACTGTCATGTTTGGACAGAGAATAAAGGATGCAATACACACAAACCCTCAGCATACAGTCGAGAAAGATTCAGGGTAATGCTTTGTTTTAAAGGTCAGTGATGTTTTTGAAGGTTTCCTGTAAAGAACAAAGTTTAATTAGAGTTTATTACTACTTATTCCCTTGAATTAAGCTGCTCCGTTTAAAGCCCAGTTAATATTTCATCAGCACTCAGTTATTATTGATAATTTTATGTTTGCTCACACAAGTTTTCCATCTTTGGACTAAAAAGTCTCAAGGTTGTGTTATCTTAGCACCAAATTACATGGTTCTTTCCAGGAAACAGCAGCGGAAATAACTTTTATTATTTAGCCGTAAAAAAAATAAAGCGTTACCCAATTCAGAATGTATAAACTCATCTTTGCAGTGCCTGTAAACTGATCGACCTTATTGCCTCTGCGAGCACTCATCTGTCACCGAGTTAATGACATTTCTATCACATTGATATTGCTCAATGTCTTAAAGCGCAAATGACTTTTTGCACAGTAGCCTTGTAAAACCAAATAGTGCGCATGGAAACTTTCTTATTTCTGTTCGTCGTCCTGACCGTCTGCACACTCGAAACATTCCACCGATAAGTTTCACATCCAGGCAGCACATTCCCCATGTATAGCATAGAAAGTATATTATATAGTCAGTAGTATTTTTCAGTAGAGAAATGTACCATTGTATCATTTGCACTTAAAATAATTATAGCAGTGTCCCAAAAATCTATTTTAATCTGTCAGAAAAAGCTGTAAAAAAAATTGAACTGTTGGGGCTCGTTTCAAATAAACAAATCACTGTCACCACGTCACATTCATGTGTTGTTATTGTGTGAATGGGAACTGAGCTCTGATTCTGTGTAGTAATAATACGAAGCACTCTGTCATGACCGATGACACTTTAAAGAATCAGCAGTATTATCTGCAATAAACATCCACGGACTGGACTCAGTGTCTGTGCAGCAGACGCCCTCTGCTGGAGGTTCACTAACACATGAGATTTGTTTGAATTCCCCCTCGCCGGGTTAAAACTGTGTTTTCGTTGAATCAAATTGTCTCTTTCTCAGTGATAGGATACACAAAAAGCATAAAAATGATGTTGTATTATCTAGCGACAAGTCAACTCATTTTTTCTTGTCCAGTTCATTAGCATGCGTGTACTTTTAATCATTCAAATTGAATCATATCGAATCATTTTTATTTATTTTTTTTGGAAAAAGACAAGCATTATATTTGATGTGATGAATTTGTACTTTAAAGTTTGAATGTAAAATTAAACATGAATGTAAAACTAATAAGATTTACCTTTAAAATGAAAATGTGCATATTTAATTACAGATCATTGTAAGAAATAACTAATTTGTCATTACTGTCATAACAGATTTTTAATTTACAGACGTTCATAATAATTTTGAATTTTGTATACTGAGTGAATATATAACAATATGTAATATAAAATATCATAAGATCATAATAAAGCTTCGCTTTAATTCATTTTGACATCAAACCAGAAAACAGAGCAGAATATTTGAATGTTTTTATTTGTATATTAATTATGGTAATAATAAATAATTCATAAATAACAACCTTGTCATCAGTTTGTTTCCAGAAGTCATTATAACAGTTTGTTTGTTTGTTTGCTGATGATAAGTTCTTCTGTGAGTCAGTAGGCAATAATCTGTTCTGTAAACTTTGAGCTCGAGCAACATCCTTTAAGTTTTATGTGTAATAATTTAAATGTCTTTGTTTACAAATGATACAAATGACCTTTAAAACCATTTTGAAACAAATGGATAACTGGAGCCGAACTGCTCCAATCACTACGATGGAATGACGTCTGCTGTGTGGGCTTCACTCTGTGCGGCGGGCGAACAGCTGGAGCAGCTGGAGGCGTCAGGACTGAAATCCTTGGCAGTGGTCTCAGGAAAATCTGCACTCACGAGCCGCCCCTTTGTCCAAGTCCGAGCACAGGTAAGACAACTTAAACATGGTCCAGATCCTGATCCAGATCAACACAAATCCGGTCTTTGACAGTGGGAATCTTCGCTGTTTATGCATCTTTGAGAGAGTTAATGTGTGCACAGAGTTTCAGTGCAGGTCCCAGTTTAAGGTTCATGGTGCTGACCAGGTGGTCCTCTGTGAGGAGCAGCAGAGCCTGTCCGTCTATTTCCTGGGAGCGAAACTCCTCGGCTATGTCCTGACCACCTGGAGAAAAGACGACATAAACAGATAGAGTGTGTCATTTAGATGCGTTAGCTGCTGTTTGCAGAATTACATACTCTTTACTTAATGTTCCCATTTAAGCTTAAATACAAGTCACACGTGTACACAGCATCATAGTGTATATATATATTCTAACTGAGTCAACAAAACTCGATTTAATCAAAGGTATCTTTGTTGTCTTGAACATCTGGCAGCATTAATTTGATGCGCAGGAGGTGATTCACTTTACGTCCTTGAAGGCAGCAGCAGCGGAGTGTTTGTAGTATATATTTATATATATGTAGATGAAGCTGTTTATTTAACTTTAACGGCCAACAGAACAAATGTGCGCCACCAACCTACATGAATTCAAAGAGGGAGGTTTTGTTTGTGTGGATATGGTTGTTTTCTTTAAAGGTTTCACGCTGATGATCAGTCTCACTGTCAGCACTTTAATTTGATCATATTCTGTCTGTCTGTCTGTAGCAGATTATCTGAAGTATATGCGATGACCCATGAACCTTAACCACTGTGCAGGATCTGGCATCTAGCAGTGAGATACTGCTACAACTTTTTACAACTTTTCAACTTCTCAACTTTTCAACTGCAGGTTTGCTTCAGCGACAGCGGGTGTGCTAACGTACCCGGCAGGGAGTTGATATAAGAAAACACTTGTTCCACGTTCCACTGAGACGGACGGCCGGCGTCTTCTCCTTCTCCTTCTCCTTCTCCTTCGTCTTCCTCTTCTTCTTCTTCTTCTCCGTCGGAAACGCTGATCGTTTCCGTCATCCTCTGCTCCTCCTGCTGCCTCTCCTGCTCTCGCTCCCTCTCTCGCTCTCTCTCAGCCTGTTTGCGCAGACGGGTTGTCATGGGAACGGGAGGCTCGTCGTCGTCTTCCTCCTCCTGGTCTTCGTGGGCCTCCTCGTAGCTGAACGATCTGTGAGCCTGTGGAGCACACAAAGATGAACGCTGTATCTGCTTGGTGTCGACTACTGACAGACGACGTCAACCAGCGTTAGTCATCGCAGATATATTGTATAAAAATATTTTACTTTTATGACTCTCTTCCTGAGTTTTTATTTTTCCTCTATTCTTTTCTCTCATTATTTTGTCCCGTGTTGTTTCAGTATTTCATGATCGTGGCGTATTTTATTGTAGAAAAAGTGCTGCATATAAACATTTGATAATTTCCCTCTGTAGATGCATATACTGCACGTTTTGATTTATCCGTTCAGACTGACGCAGATCTAAATATTTTGTTTCCTTCATTGTCTCCAAAGTTGTTATTGCGTTATGGGGCAGTTGTGTCCGGTCTTGAGGTCGGGACCCCGATAAAAGGATTGAAAGATAAATCTGATGATTTACAGGATATGGAAAGAAAACCGCCACACATGTTTATTTTTCAGACTTTCCTCTTTCTATATTTTTTTTCTTATGGGTTTCTGTAAACATTCTTATCTTTTGAGGCCACTTGAAAAGACTCAAATAAAACATGGGAAAAGAAAAAAAAGAATTCAGGCATCCTGTTTTTCTGTACGACTCTGAAAATTCACAAGCCAGGAGTGTCCTTCAAAGTTCCTGCTCCCCAAAGAGCAGCTTTTCTCCGAGGACCGGGTCTCACAGGATCCCTTCGGCACTTGGTTTGGTGCATCGGGTGAGTGAAATTAACTGACCTGTCTCAGAAAATGTTCTCTGGAGGCTCCGTTGACTCTGCTGGGGGGTCGTCCTCTCCTGCCCATAGGCCTGTGACCCCAGCGGCCTGCTCTCAGCATGGTGATGCGCTTGGTGCAGCTCACACTGAACCTAAACACAGATGATAAATTCATGCGGTGACGACACTGCAGTCACATCACTACAGCCCTGAAACACAAAAGCCCTTTGAGATCTTCCTGTGTGTTTCCTCTGCCACCGGGTACAGAGCTGATAGTGAGCATCTGTCCTCTCTTTGATGTCTGGATGGAAAAGGGAAACCTGGGAGTGATTACACATTCGAGACTCTTTCTTAAAACCCAATGGGCTTGGTGTAGCTCAATGGGTTCCAGATGTCAGATGACGTGTCTCACCGCCGCTGACAAAGACGACAGCTCTTGCTACAGTGAAGAGCGTTTCTCAAGGGCACACTTAGTCGTCGCGGGATGAGAGTGTTACTCATTATTTCCATATAATTTCCCAGACAGCGTGACGACAAAGCTCAAATATCCAATCCAGCATCAGAGTTTCTCTTTAAAATAACGTTGATCCAACGTAACTCTGAGCCTCAAACATCCACTGTACCTGTGAACATTTATTCTCACTGTTTAAACTAATATCATCACTTACACATGATCTACACATGCTGTTCATCTTGTATGCACTGTCACATCCACCTACCTCATACACATAAAGCAACCTGCTACAATAATGTTATATTTGTTTATATATATATATATATATATATATATATATATATATGCGAACTGTAGCTGCTGTTAGCACAGTTTGTTAGCCAGGCTGCCTGAACTGTGAGCTCAGAGCACCGGGGGAGTGTTAGTGTTTGTACCGCAGGTGATTTGGACCACCAGGAAGAAGAAGAAGAGGAGGTTTACAGGATCAGGGTTAGGGGATTTTGGTCATGATCGTTTTATGGTATCTATAATGTGTCTATACTGCATGACGGACATTCAGAAAACCAGACTGTTGCTTTATGTTTGCTGTGTTGACTAATTGAACTGTTGTTGTTGCAGAAACGTGATAATCTCGATGTGTGAGTGTTTCATTTACCTTCTGACACATGTCATGGAGCAGAAACGTTTGGAGCGCAGAAACGTGTGAGCGTAACCTCTGCTGCCACAGAACTCACACTGCAGGACGCCTGCAGCACTCTCCCCGGGCTCTGCAACTTCACAGGACCAGCTGTTAGTCACACGTGCACGCACAAACACACATGTATACACACACTCACACACATCACCTCACCATCTGCTGCCGGGCCGTCGTTTTCCATCTCAGAGTCTGATGAATCTGACTGGTCAGCATCCAGAGGACTGTCTTCTCCTGTTGCGTCCCCATTGGTTTGTATCTCCTGGGATTCAGGAAGTGACGCCTGCTGGTCTGCTAACAGCGATGAGGGGACCACCTGCATTCAGAGGCCCATGCAGTAAATGGTAAATGGACTGTACTATATATTGTGTGAATGGGTGAATGATACGCCTCTTCCAGCCAATGAACAAATAAAGAAACAGTGATGCTTCAAGGTGTAAGCTGCTGAAATGCTGTTATGAAAATACAATAATCAACAATGAATCCTGTGTTACCTGTGTTGCCAAAATATCCTATTTTTCATTGTTGTCCAAAATGCTTCAGACACACTGGATCAAATTTTAAATTAAAATTACCGGGAATGGCTCTAGGCCCTCTCGGATAACGAAGCCCTCTACGAGGTGTGTGAGGACGTGGGTTGTAAGGATCCTATCGGGGCTCCCTGGGAGGCTGGCTGGGGATGAGGGGGGCTGGCTGGGGCCTCTTACTGCTGCTGGGAGGATGGGAGGAGGTAGAGGAGGGGACGGAGGAGGAGGGTTGCTGCTGCTGTTGCTGCTGCTGCTGCTGCTGCTGCAGGTGGTGGTGAGCTGGGACGGCTCTTCCACCTCTGGTGACCTGACCACCGAGCGACTGGATACGATGGAGGATGAAGCCGCAGCTGCTGGACAGTAAGAGGCATGGACGATAACAGAACTGCTGATTGTCAGTTAAACCAGGCTTATTACTTATGGAGAGGCAGACTACAGCCTAGTGAGGAGAGCTTGTAGCGTTTCATTGTCATATTTTACCTGCACCATTCTGCTTAGGAGGTCCAGTGAGCGATGTTGGCGTCCTGTCTCTTTGTGGGCTGGGAGAAGATGCATCTTTCCTCTCCTCTGAGCTCAGTCCATTCACTTTGCACATTTGCCCTGACTGAAATTCAAACCACAACAAAGAATGAATCAACACAACACACACTGAGCACAGACAAAGCTTAACCACAGCACGTGGCGACTCACTGATGGCGTTTCATTGCGTCGGACCGGATGCACTTTCAGATCAACGGCCACCGTCTGAGGGGGTGGGAGGTTCTGGTAGGGCATCTGGACCAGAGCCTCCGCAACAGGCAGCTCCTGCTCTGTCAGCAGCACCCGACCCGACTGGACAGCCAAAGCCTGGACTGAGTGCAGGGACAGCCTCTGGAGGGAGGCTGGGGGATTCTGGGGCAGCCTGGGGAGAACCAGAGGTGGAGGAGGAGGCGGAGGCTGGTTCTGTATTTGTGGGAATGAAGTCCGACGCTGCGGAGCGGCTACCAGAGGAGGAGGCTGAGGCTGGACTGCGGCGGCTGGGATTGAGGTCTGAGCTGATGATGCAAACACACTGGTGACAGACGAAGAGGCAGAAGAAGAAGAAGAAGAAGAAGAAGAAGAAGAAGAAGAAGCAGGCGTTTGGCGGTCATTGTCGGTTTGTGACTGCGAGGTCGGAGTGGTCAGCTTTTTTACTGAAAGAGGAAGAGGGTTGGAGTTGGTCTCTTGAGGTGCTACTCTGAGGGCAATGGGCTGGAGCTGCCTGTGGTTTGAAGCCCCTCCTGTTGCCTGCTGGAGGATGAGCTGGTGGTGCGCCACCCGCTGGCCGGGTGGACAGGACAGCTGCTGCTTGACCAGAGCGTGGGTCTGCACCGGAGAGTAGGCTGCAATGAGAGGGACGCATAGATACACATGACATATATCATGACATCTTTTCCACCTTAATTGGGTTTGTTATTGGTAATTTTCCTGGAGGGAATATTGTTTTCTTTCTCCGCCCCCGCCCAGGCATCGCTGTTTAAGGATGATTCACTGATTGGTTGTTGTTCTTTGTGAGTATATACTGTTTACTATAAGTGCAGACAGCGTGTGGGAGCTTATTCGCCTTGCTGTGACTCACCACTTAAGCCCTGAAACATGTGCATGTTTACATAATCTCTCCTTTAATCTTTCATTAGTATTTGAGCATGTGAGCTCACCTGGGGTTATGATCTGATGTCCCGAGGCCTGCCGGGTGACATCAGCCGATCCTGTTTCTGTTGAGGTGTCGGTGAGCTGGTTGGTCTTCAGTGAGCAGATTGCCGTCTTGGATAAAGAGGAGGCTGGAGTCAGAGCTTGGGACTGGGCGGATGGCTTTAAAATCACACTGTGGGCTGTAGCCAGAGCTCCAGGCAAGTGGGCACGCAGAGCTAGATTCTGCACCTAAAAATACGCAAAGAGAAAGTTTTATACTGTTTATAAAGACAAAGCTGTGGGGATGAGCAGCCAGTCACTACGTTGGCCTTTGATGCAACTTTATTAATAGTTCCTCAAACATTCAAAAAGCTCTCACTGACAGATTTACCACATTTTATCATTGTGCAACACAGCTCATGCTCAAGGTGTGTATCCTGTGTTCCTGTGGCATGCATGGATTTATTCTAATTTTGTACCTGAGAGGAGGTAGGTAAAGAGGAGCAGGAGGTGACAGCGGGGAGGTCTGATTGAACTGTAGCCACCGTGGCTGCAGGGGTTAGAATAAGCTAACAGAGGAAAAGCAAAAAAAGCAGGGAGAGACAGGTGGCTAGTCGGTTAAAAATAAAGAAACTCCATGTTGTCGGAAAAACATAAGAAAGGGCATTCGGTAAAAAATAGAAACGAGTCATGCCGTTTTCAAGTATGACAAACAATTTTGTACCATCTGAGTGCGAAGGTACATCTGAGCTTGGTTACAGTTGGCCGGTCTGTTTCCCAGGAGCATGGCCTGCTGGGATATGGTGGTCGCAGCGCCAGTGGATGTTTGGGTTCGGCCAATCAGCTGTGCTGTCACCGGAGATGCTGGTAAAGTAATCTGGATTTGATAAAAGGAGGACGCTCAGGTTGATACTGGAGCTCGTGAGCAGGTCAGATTAATGAGAACAACACAGATACTCACTGAGTTTTGAGAAACACCGGCAGGCTGATGGATCAAACTACCACCGGATGACGAAGGCGACCCTCTCTGACAGACTGACGCCTGGAAAGAATTGGAGAGACATCGCACACCTTGTAGCTCAAGTTAAAACTGACTCCTCGTGCTCGTGCCCACACGTGACAGACACCATCTGACCTGCTGTATGGTGGCCAGACTCTGCAGATGCGGGGTGTGCTGGTGCTGCTGCAGGGCTGCTGTCCGCAGCATGATGTGCTGCTGCTGGGCTGCGTACATCTGGTGCAGGTACTGGGCCGCCATGCTCTGAGGTCGATGGATGGTGTTGTGGATCACCTAATGCATCACACGATGGACACATGAAGCACAGATTAACTTCAGACCGCTGTCTGGAGTTCAAGATTTTGTTTCACTTGCTCTCACTGCACTGAAAATGTTTTATTATTTGATGTTGCTGTCGACACAAGTCCAACCTGCCAAACACAATGATGATGCACTTCTGCACCACCATGATTGAGTCCATCCCCACCTCCTCCATCACCATCTGGTACACTGCTGCCACTGCCAAGGCAAGGACAAGGGCAGACTGCAGCCAGCCATTCGGTCTGCTGAGAAAGCGATTGGCTGTAATCTTCCATCTCTTCAGGACCTTCAGGACTCTGAGGCGTGCAGGAAAGATTGTGGCTGACCTCTCCCACCCCGGACACAAACATTTTGAGACACATCCCTCTGGCAGGAGGAACTTCAGGCCACAAAATCCCTTTTACCTTTTACCTTTTATCTAACATCCTGGACTGATCTTGCACATTTGAACTATGAACTTTTGCACATTACTTGGCAAATACTTCCAGATTCCTGCACAACAGTACAGCTCCTTTCATCTTAAAATACTTTTGTACAGCTTTAGTAAAAGATTTTATTCCAGAAATGAGACATTTTTACTATTTTTCTCACTTTCCCAGAATTAGAAACTAAATTAAGTGCATTTTTATGTGTTTGGCACCATTTAAAGTTATATAAAATAGGACTATTATATATTTTATGTCTATATGCTGTGTCTATAATGTAATCATGATCCCATGGGTTGTTTTCTTAGTCTGAGGGGTCTCAGACTTTGAAAAGTGATTTAATATAAAACAAAGCACCCTGCGTTCATGCTTCAAATGATTAAACTATGTTACTTTAAGACCAGACTGAGGAGGTGTTTTTCCTTTCCAGGTTATGTCCATACATACATCAAATTTTGATGATTCGTCTTCCTTATATCTTTTATTCTTAATATTTGTTATGCACCAAGAACACCAAGACAAATTCTTTGCATGTGAAAGCATGCGGCAATAAGCCTGATTCTGAGAAGCCTTTCAGTAGTACAAAGACTATTTCTACACTATCCATTTCCTCTACTGTCTATTCTATTCATTTTGCAAAAATTCTAAAATTCAGTATTGGCTCTTAGAGTTACAAAGGATCATCTATCACCTGTCTGCCTGTCAAGTCAAACAATGCCCGCAGTGGTCCCAGTTGCTGTCTATTACCTGGACTGCCTACCTATCAAGTCAAACAATGCCTGCAGTGGTCCCAGCTGCTGTCTATTACCTGGACTGCCTACCTATCAAGTCAAACAATGCCTGCAGTGGTCCCAGCTGCTGTCTATTACCTGGGCTCCTTGCAAATTGAA
Organism: Nibea coibor; assembly: GCA_023373845.1. Lineage (NCBI taxonomy): Eukaryota > Metazoa > Chordata > Actinopteri > Sciaenidae > Nibea > Nibea coibor. The sequence goes on from CM041725.1 coordinate 7,025,428, forward strand.
CAATGTATTCAGCAGTCCCAGGTACCTGCACCCCCTGCCAGTTAAGACAATGTATGCAGAGGTCCCGGGTGCTGGACTGCCTCACTGTAGAATTAAACAATGCAGTGGGTGATGTCTATTACCTGGACTGTCTGACAGTCAAGTTAAACAATGCATGCAGAGGTCGCCCCAGGTACTGTCTATTACCTGGACTGCCTGTCTGTCGGGCGAGATGATGCTGAGGGAAGTGGCGGGCGCCTGGGTGCACGTGGTGCTGCTGCTGGGGCTGACTGTTGCCATGGTGACGGCAGCTGATGTGGTGGGGGTAGCGGCGGTGGCTACAGTCCTATTAGTGTCTGCCTGCTTCTCTCCTGGGCTCTGCCTATCCATCTCCCAGGTCACACGGAGATTCAGTAATGGGAAAACTGTGGAGGTAAAGCAGACGTTAATTAACAGGCGGTAGTTAAACTAAACAGCTCAGACTGAAGATGAATCAGGGAGCCGTGCTGCCTCGCGCCTTTGTTGCTTCTCTAAACTGTCTTTATTCTTTATTTGGATCCCCATTAGCTTCCACTAAAGCAGTCAGTGGGGTCCACACAAAAACAACAACAACAATTTTTACCCACACAGTATCAATAAAGAGAAAAATCAGGTAATGTAAAAAAACAAAAAAAACAGTCAACAACACCCAACATCAAAAAATAAAAAGAATTCAAAACAACAATAACAAAACTTAGAATTTTCAGAAGAAAATCTGTTTTTGATCTGTCTGATGTGGAAAAAGAAGCTCTATGGAGAACCTCCCTCAGGGGCGCTCCAGACAGTTTCAGGAGAAACTTGGTGAACTAGTTATCAAAGGATCATCAGTTCCTTTGATAACTAGTTACTATTACTATTAGATAACTATTTGACATGATCAGTCATGTCAAATAGAAGTATTATTATCTTTTTTTTAAGTGCCTATAACATAATCATAATTCAAAAGGTATCCAGGAATTGAGGGAGTGTGAGGGATCACTTTTGTCTGTGGGATCTGGTGATGGTTTAACATAAAACACGCACACTGTTCATGCTTCAAATGATTAAACTATGTTACTTTAAGACAAGACTGAGGAGCAAAATATCTGGTTGTACATCTGGTTATATATATCAACTGGTTATATTTTAGTTATCAATATTGAAAGACGTTTCTGCGAATTTGTTTTGAAAATATGAATTCATTTGAGATCAGTGCAGCTAAAATTGTCTGTATTCCAAAGCTATAAATACGCTGCCTGGATTGTTTATTTGTTCATGATACAGTGGGGACAATATCCTTCACAACATTTAATTCTGATTTGGTTTTTAACTCGTATACCCTTCAGGAAAGTCATCCAAAAACATAAAAAAAACAAAAACATGAATTTAAAGTCAGATAAAAGATAATTCGTGCAGCCCTGAGAGCGCCTGCCATCTGTTGTTTTCTTTGCAGACTGCATTCTGTATTTTAAATAAACAAACTTTTTTTCAGAGCATCTTAAACTTTTCTTTGACCTCTGTCATTCCCATATGCATAAGTGCATCATCAAATTAAACACCACTTCATGAGGACACACACACAAATGTTTTTTTTTTTTTGCATGTATTAAGAAAACATTATGATCTAATGAATATGTATGAAAAAGGTAAATCATGCACATGATTTTTTTTTTTTTTTTAATGGATGTGAAGGTTTTTGTTGCCACATCTGGAGGAGACAAAGGTGCTACAATGCTGGAGTTTTTCCTCTCAAAGGCAGCTAAATATGAGTAAAATATTTGGACCATATACATTTAATAATCTCGCAGAGCTCGCCTTGAAATAGTTCAATCATTTGCCATATTTCATGAGGATAGACACTGACGGTCTACACTGCTATAGCAGCTTGAATATTGATTGATCTTTTGCTGCAGAGCCGGTTCTGCCCAATTAAACGCCGGCTGGATCATCTCGATAAACCCTGAACCATCACGGATTAGTCTTAGGTTAATCACACTGCCCATAAAATAGAAGGCTTCGGATAATACAGTCAACACATCGGGATGTCATTCCCTGTCGGTCGGTCTCTTCATCGCTTCATGCATGCACAATCATTCACCTCTTGTCGGCGTTACCTGCCTGATATTGATAGACATGGGCCGTCAGGAACTGACCATATCCCGGCACATTGTCCCAGTCATGAAGCCTACTGATGATGCGTCAGTGCTGTCTAAAATGGAGATTAAAAAATCACCCTACATAGCAGGCAATAAGAAAAAAAAGCCTGACACAGCACCGCTCGCAGTGCGGGAGGACCTTCCACAGGCGGGGAAGCAGAGCCGGAGATGTTTGGCGGGTTTAAATGGGATCTTATGCGCCTTGGATGGATTTTCTCATGTCTGATGAAGAGGTTTAAATATGTGGATTTTAACCTAATAAACTCACAATGACAAAATATGTATCAGGAGATCATTTCAAAATGTCTATATGACATGAATTAAAGGTCCAGTGTGTCAGATTTACACACATTCCCTTCTCTTGATAATGAGTTAATTATATGTGTTTTCTTGAGATCTCAAGTTATTTAGGTCATTGTATTTAAATAACAAATGTTGTTATCCTGAGATACCTGAATAATTGTCTCGAGATAACAAGACTTTGTTTTCCTGAGATAACGCTGCGATTCATCTGAGATTGCAGTTGCCACATTCTCCTGCTCCTCTGACACTGCTACACTGAATGATATGTCCTGCAATGATTTAATATACCAGATTATCATTTTTAAATCATTATCATTATTCAAATTAATTAGGTTGTTATCTTGAGAAAACAAAGTATCTCAAGATCTTGTGAAAATCATCTTGTTTTCTCGAGATAATGACCTAAATAACTCGAAATTTCAAGACAACAAATTAAATTAACACTATTACGGTGAAAGGATTTTGGTACTGTTGATTTAAGGCTAGTGTTTATTACATATTTTTACCTTAGTTTTTTTTACCTAAGTTTTTTTCATCAAAAGAAATGTTGTTTTACTATATAATTGACATGATAATACTGTATGAATGCTGTATAATGCTGTAAAATAACTATATTTTACTGTATATAGTTGGCACATTGGTATATTTAGTGTTTAGGTAAAACAGTGCACAACAGAAAATGGAGATTTGAACATCTGTCAACTACAGTATGTCATATGTGGAATAAAGATGACTAACTTTCAGGAACTTAATTATTGAGAGGACGATGGAAGACTGGACTGTGAATCAGTGGCATCTGTACAAGCTATGGACTGAATCTCAAATAAATTAGTGTGTTTGGATTTGTTCACAGTATGTTCACAAAAACTGCATACTAATGCTTCATAATGATGCATGAAGGATGGCTGGAATTAGTACCAGATAAATATGCCTAACTGTTTGGCAGTCAGTGGTTTGAACATACCAGCAAAAGTATGTCTGGTGGATGAGGGAGCAGCAGAGATAAATTTAATTATTAGTGTGCCTGATACTGCAAAGCACAAAGGCATGCTGGAGACTCAATGAGTATGAGGCTGCTCTTTCAAACTACAGTAATTATAACCATGAACAGCCTTTTAAAAACCTTTACAACCTATCCAAAACTTTCTCACCGCTTTCAAACCCTTCCCAGGACCTTCACAAATGCTCCCACATTTTAATATGCACATTTTCTTTTCTCCCCGCCCCCTTCATCGTAGCACCACATCACAAAGTATCTCACCCATTTAAAAAAATAAAACAAATGCCTTTGCTTTTGACACTCAAATGTCCGAGCTCAGACGTGTGTACTTGAAAGCAGCAGTTACCCACTCAAACCGCTCCAGTTGGTACAGTCGGAATGCTGTTCAACGATATATTTAACTTTTCACATGTGTCGTTCATGTTATTTTTATTTGTTATACTTTCTGGCATTAAATAAGCGTTAAAACGCGCATTTAAACGATTTAACGTAATATTTGTTTAAAGTTCGGCTTCATGTCTGTCATGTATGTACCCGTCACCCCCAGCATTCCGACAATGGACTCGCCCGTCGTTAGGCCTTTGCAGTAGGGAGTTGTTTGGCGGACCCCTCAAGTTTTTCTTTACTTTACACGTTATTTTTGTTTCTCTAAAGAAGGGCAAACTCTTTGTTTTTATCATCGTTTGCCTCGGTGTTTCCTCGGCGTGTCGACGGACCGTACAAACAGAGTGTTTTCGGGGGCGTGGTACACTAAACTAAGAGAGCTAAAGAAGGGAAGGAAGGCATCGGTGTGAGTCGGGCTGACCAACGGCTGAGCTTATGATGCCGACGTTGCGGGACAGCACCATGTCCCACCCCGGCGAGAATTCCCACCAAGTCCGGGTGAAAGCGTATTATAAAGGGTAAGAAACCACAGCTTCTCTCTGCGTGTCATCGACGTTGTTAACGAGCCAGCTAGTTACAGTTTTAGACTCGGAAAGGTGGCTAACCAGGTGGCTAACATTAGCCGAGCCAAGCTAACGGCTTGCTAATGATATAGGTAAACTTAACAAGACAGGTGAAACTGTCCAGACCACGATGACAGAGGGAAGCCAGGCTCCTCTGTGTTATTCGAGAAATAGGTCAGCTACACGGTGAAGTTTTGACGTGGGTTTAACTCAGTCAAAATGAGTTGTTAAAAGCTGAAATCAAACACAGTTTGAGCTAACCAGCTGGCTAGCAGGTAGCTGTTAGTTGTACTTAACTGTCACTAACTGCCCGATGGGAGGAGGTTTAAAACTACACTGACAGTCTGTTGTGCTCTGATTTTATATGTTTGTTTCCTTGTGGCTGTGTTGACAAGTTAACATGCTTTTAAGGATTAACGCTGTTTTAGGGATGGACGATATGACAACAGGAAACATTAGAGTACCTTTATTGATGTCTGTGCTCTCAGTGCTGAGTTACAGGAAAGTTTTGTGGTTGTTATCCTGCCTGACGTTGTGCTGATTGAAATATTTATGTAGTGTTATAATACTTATATGCTTTTAAAATCTCAATATATTCGTTTACCCGTGTATTTGTGTTTATTTTTAGCTTAATCTGAGCCTAACCTCAACTCTTAACAGCGGCTACACGTAAAAATTACTCTTATTATCAATTCATCTACTACTTCGGGCATCTATTGATTTCATTTAGAGATCAATCACTACATTATGAAGTGTCAGATTAATGGCGAAACCTCTAAGTTCATCTTCAAACACCCCAAACATTACAAAACTTCAGTTGACAGTTGAATACAGCAGATATAAATGATGACATTTGAGGAGCAGAAACTAGAAATTTGATTTCTTTGCTTAATACACGAGACTGAATTGCTTATCAAACTTGCTCCTGTCCTGTTAACCAGACATCTCAATGATGCCTAATGTTAACCTAAATTAAACCCCTAACTTGAGCCACTCTAACAGTGGCTACACCTAAAGATTACTCTCATTATAAATTCACTTGTTAATTGCAGCGTCTATTAATCTGTTTTAGAGATATATCACTACATTATGAAGTGTCAAATCAATAGTGAAAGCCCTGCGTTCATCTTCAAACAGCCCAAAACTCAGAGATATTTGATTTGCAATGATATAAAAGATCACATTTGAGGAGTAAAGATTAGTTTCATTAGCAGTTTATCTGTTGATTGCAGCGTCTATTGATATCATTTAGAGATATATCACTATGTTATGAAATGTTATATAAATAGTAAAAACCTTGTGTTCATCTTCAAATAGTTTATTTTGTCCAAAACACAAAGATATTCAGTTTACAATGATATAAAACAGACACAAATCATCACATTCGACGAGCAGGTAGTCACAATTATTTGACTTTTTTGCTCGATTAAAAGATTGAAATGGTTAATCAATTATCAAACTTGCTGCTGGTTAATTTCTGTCTGACTGTTATTATTTATATATTATTATTTATATATATTATTTATAATTATTTAGTATAAGTATATAAGTTTTAGTTTTAGCCCTAAACAGACATCTCTGTGATGCCTAATGTTAAGTTAAAGAGAAAGAAACTTGGACGCGAGACAGAAACATATGAATCCATCTCTGATAATGTCATGTCGTAATGCTGCTGTGTGTACTTTGAGTTTTAGTCATACCAAACCCGGCAGAGGCAGTTCATCTATTTTGGTTTCGCACTTGGATGTGATGATGGAAATCATTGGTCACCTAGTTGTTCTCATGGCACGCCCTGCCCCGCTGGTCTCTGTCTGATGGAGGCAGTGATTGGAGCGCAGCCAAGACTTGAAAAACATGAAGGGCAAGTCACCTCAGCCAGACCTGTTGTATTTCTGACTCTGACACACCTCAGGAACACTGTGTGTGTGTGTGTGTTGATCATTAGGTGTCATCTCACAGAACAAAGCATGTGAAGTATTTATGAGGCTGCTGCTGAGGAATCTCAGCTATGTTACCAAGGAGGGAAAGCTGAAATACTCTGATGTGTTTGTCTATCAGGATGCATCAAGTCAGGGTGTCAAACATGTTGTGGTTTCCCAGCAGTGAAGAAACTGAAGAGTTAAATGTGCTGAATCAGTATATTAGATTAATACTGTTTTTATAAAACATCCTGTGGTAACTTTCATATTTTTTATAATACCTAAACTATGAGAGCCTGTAATATTTTGTTTAAATCTCACCCTCCTCCAAATAGTCACAGCATGTTCATGCAGGTAGTGCATGGCACGCTTCCATTCATGATTAGATGCGAGATAAAATGTGACAGGGAGATAGTAAGTGAAGGTAAAATTAATATTTAAAAAACATTCAAATCGTGGCTCCACGTGGGAATTATTAGAAAGAGAAGTGCGAGTCAGCAGCTCTGGTTCTTGGTTCAGTTCAAGATTCAACAATAAATATTCTTCCTGTGCGGACAATTCATATCTGAACAGGATCAGCCCTACTGTGTTTTAACATCTGTTATGCTGGTTGTACTAGAAGAGATGAATATATTCTGAGGTGACGAAGGGCATTAAGAAACACTGAAATAAATCATTGCAGTGCTACAGAGATACCCCAGGCTACAAATTATAATCTCCAGATGTAAGAGAAAATGTTTGTTGGATACAAACCCCAGCAAAAACCCTTTTAATGTATTTTTTTGAATGAAAATGAAATTTAAAAATTCCAATTCCCACTAAAATTGTGACTCATCGGTCAAAAGAATCACAGCTTTATTGTTATTATACCTGGCCTTGGTTAGTTGGTCATTCAGTTATTTGATTGCCTGACTTATTTTGGTATTTTGATTGAGCGTCTCCTACGTGTCTGCAGGATTTTCTCCTTCTCATCTCTTTGTCATATATAATATTAAACTGAATACTTTTGGGATATTCAGACAAAACAAGACATTTTCCGATGTTTTAAACATGATGACACTCTGCAAAGTTGTGCTTGGCAGTTCACAATGTTTTGGCATGAATAATGTAATGTAAATTAGTTTGATTTGATTAATTAAAAAAAACAAAACAAATGTCAGATTAATCAGTAATGAAAATAATTATTAGCTAGATCGTGAAATTAAAACCTGCAGGTTTCCATCCAAAGACAACAGCAGCCTATTTTCCTGATTAGCGACGTTTCTATGTTTTTAAAGTGGTAATCAATAAAATCAACGATCAAACAAATTTAGATCATCAGAAAATATCCAAATGCCAAATTAAGCTTGACTCTCTCAGTGGCCCGACTCTGTCAGTCCCTCAGCTGATCTATTTTCAGTGTATTGTCCTTTTTGAGTCCATTCTTTCCTATTTGCATGTCTGTTGTCGGTCAGTGCCAGCCATCAGCAGACTGGTGTCACCCTGTAGCAGTCCCAGCCTGTCACCGGCTCGTCTTCACTTTGCTCTCATTCAGGCTGAGGGTCAATAGAGAAGGCTGCATGACTAAAGGCTGACAGTGATGCTGATACTGTACAATTGAAGTAGATGGAAATAAAAGTTTTGTGTGGTAGAGCTGTGACTAACGATTGTTTATCTTCTGGGATATTTTCCCATTTTGTTTGTAAAATGTCAAAAATTGGACACCTCCGTTTCCCAGAGTCCCAAATGACGTCTTAATGGGTTGTTGTATTTTTTCCTGCCCAGTAGTCCACAACCTAAAACGTATTTTGTTTACAGTGATCTACAACAAATCCTCACATTTAAGAAGCTGGTAGCTAAGATTTCAACATTTTTGTTTCTGGCACTGTGGTGAAAATGCAGGTTTTTCCATCCACTCGAGTCGTGGCAGTCTGTTTTGGCTGTGGCGGAGAAATTGAGCCGGATCCAACTTTTGGAAAATATGCAGCCCAATGTTACACCGCAGCTGCCAATCAGACAATGAGGCCAGTTAAACCTTCACGGTCAGCCTGAAATATCTCTGAAACTTGGACTATCCCGGTGGATTCATGGACTAAACTCTTGCAAGAAAGCAAGAATTAGTTGAGCGACTTGGACAGTTAGTGGGAGCGAAGGAGCGGCAGCATTGAGAAAGCCGGTTAATTCACAAGATAAAAAGTTATTTCTTGATTTCTTCACATGCTCAACACAAACATCCCACTTCACCTTCAGCACCCCGACACAGTGCTGCATAACCCCTGTGACGATTCGCTACAACTGCTACAAGCAAAGATCTGGCATTTCTCTGTGAAAAATTATTTATTAATTCTCCAGTTTATTGCCAATAAATATTATTTTAATCAACCTATCTTTTCAGCGTTACAGACTTTACACACGTTACTGTTCACTTTTTGAAATTCTTTTTTCGTATTTCGTAAGATTTAAAATTTGTCTGCCACTTATTTTCCACACCTGTAGGCGCACATTACAACGGTTAAAGACACTAAAGCTTGACAGTTTTATAGCTCTCCTTTAAGAATAATTTGCAGTGCAGGTTCCCCTTGATGAGTTATTGCTTTGTACAGCATTTTGTGCGTATTTCAAGCATTTTTAATTGGGCCCGAGGGAGTGTTATCTTTTTTTTAAAAATTATTATTACAGCAGACAAACACAGAAGTACAAAATAGATAAAGCTTTGTATAGACCATATAAAGTCACGTCATCCTGCTGGTTGACTCTGGTCCTCTCTGCTCAATACATGAAGTGCAGATAGAGCACGTTCATCATTATATTGTGAGTAAATAATTCATCTTAAAGTATGTTTTTTTTCTTTGCTGTATGAATTCATGGTTCATACAAACATTCATGTTTCTTCTGTGTCTGTTTGTTTGTTTGTTGGATTTTTAACCAGTTTTAAAAAAAAATGTTCTGCCTGTTTCTAAAGAAAAAGTTAACGTGCCTAAAAGTTAAAGCTGCTGTTGAGCTGTTTATGCCGAAGCAGGTCTTGATGTATGTCACTGCCAGTGCATCACCATGTCTGCTAACACAGGCCTTCCCATGTCCCAGATCAACTTCAAGATTCCTGTGTGAGGCATGCTGTTTGGCAGGAAGCTGGGATTACACCGGCTCGGCGGAGCAGTTCAGTTATTTTACCCTTTTTGAAAGGAGGCGCTCTTCTTTTTTTTTTCAAAGACTCTGCCATCTGCATCAGCGCTTCAAGGCTCGGCTTTGTTTAAAATACGGGAAGCGTTCCTTGTCTTGCCATTTATTTTTACTTTGAAAGCCCCTCAAGCACTGAACCACAAAGTCCCCCCCGTCTCCTAACACACATGATTGTATCAGAGATTCTCAGAAGCTGTTAACATGCATGTGAAGTGTGTGTGTGTGTGTGTGTGTGTGTGTGTGTGTTGTAGCATCTTCACATCCTGCATATTGTGTGTAATAGTGTTTGCATACGTGTCTGTCTGTCGGTACGGGTGACCTCGTCTCAGGCTCGGCAGGGGTGCGTTCGGTTAGTTTGCGAGGAGCGAGGCTCCCTCCTGTTGAGCACCACATGTGGGCCATGTTGCCTGGAGATTACAGCATCCTGCGGGCTGTGTTTCATTCACCCTGACCTTGGGTGCAGAGGGAGGGTTCAGGTGTTGTTTAAGTGGATTGGTTTTGTCTAGGTAGCTGTTTTTGGTAAGAACTTCTGGATTTGCTTTGGTGTGTATATATGCTGGCATGTAATTCTGGCTATCTGAGCTCATGCACGTGGGTTATGTGGAGCGTACCCATGTGTGGCAGCGGTGGCAGCGGTGAGATGGATGGTCCTGTGTGTTCAGAGGCCAGAGAGGCACACAGACCTTTTTTTTTTTTTTTGCTTGAGCGCTCGCCAATGACGAATGGCTTCTGGGCAGATGAGGCTGTGGAGTCCTACTCACGGCAGTTCACACGCCAGGGGCACAGGCCAACACTCCCCTTCTCCTCCACCTCCTCCTTCTCCTTGTCCTCCTCCCCCATTAATTAAGTTGTACTGTAGGTCGGTACAGAGCAGAGGAATGCCAGGTCTGTGTGGAATGCCGCTTTCTTCCAGTTACTCACCGATGATGAGCTCCCAGCTGCTCGCTGCAAAAATCCTTCTGCCTTAGTCACTCCTCCTTTGTTTCCTTTGGCTAACCCAAGTCCTCTTCTTTTTGATCACTAGGTAGATTAATTAATTAACTAATTATAATTATTGGCTAATGATATGATATTAAAGTTGCATTTCCCAAATCAAATCTAGCAGTGCAGATGTCATCAAACCGATCATCAGCCTAGCCTAGTGTGTGTATATTGTCAGCTAACCTGCTTGGGTAAGTAAATAGCGAAAAGTGTATCTCTAAAAGTCGAAGTTGACAGATTTAAATAATTGTTTTGTCTGAACAACATTCCCAAACTCAAAGTTAGATTAGTTTATTATCATGAGTGTAAAAAAATCTGCTAATTGCTTTGTCTAAGCTGTCATAAAAATATTCATTTAACTGCCACAACAAAGAACAGCAGCAAATATTCACTTCATTCAATTAATCGTTTATTATAATTGCTTTGAGGTAATTTTCTGTTCTTAAACGAGTTGTTTCAGCTGCTCTGTGCAGCAACTAAAAACCCAGGAACCCAATTTATAAACCCTGAAACAACCTGGATGAAAGCACTTTGTGCTTCTGCCTCTGAGATATTTTTATCACCTCACAGTCTCTCACGCTTTCCCATACCTGCCGTAGCCATTAGCCGAGCTTGTATCTGTGTCACAGAGGATGTTGTTCGAGGCACCTGAGACGTGGCTAAACTTTAACTACAGCGCAGACACACAGTGTTTAATGAACACCCACAGCTCAGGTCCAGTTACTCGTGACACAGTTAAAGTCGCCCCGCTGCTGGCATTAATACACGGCCTGGATCGTCTACAGTCACAGTGTGCGAACCTTTTTAGTGTAGCGTGTTTGCGTGTGTGCGTTCATGCACTCTTTATCTTCTGATGTTATCGGGCTTCAAGAGGAAGTGGAGCTGCCGTGTTGGTCCGAGAGGAGAGATCAGGCTGTGGCTGCCAGTCTTTTCCTCCCCCCTGCTAATGATTAACACCAGCAGGATGGAGGAAGAGGGTGAGAAAAGAGAGGGAGGAGGCAACAGACGTCAGCTCATTCTTTCTCTGATGATTTTCAGACAAGACTGTTTAATACCTGCTTTGCGGGCGGCTTCGCCATCTCGAGCCGCTTGCTTTAGATGCTTTACGTTAATGTGAAACTGAAATATCAGCCAATAAATCACGACTTGGTGCTATTTATGCGTACATGCTCCTGGCAAGGACTGACCCCACGGTGACCTTCCACACTGCGTGTGCCATCCTTGAACTTGTACATTAGATGTCCTTGAAAGTGTGCGTAGTTTACTCCATGTGTTGGGATTTTATCATCCCGCTGTAAAGCTCTCAAGTTGATGAAAAACAGGGTCCATCTTTGACGACGGCAGTAAAGGGAGTAAGAGATGTTTGTCCTTGAGGGTCTCTCCTTGGCTGCTGGGATGGCTTTTACACACTATCCCCCTCTTTACTCCACCTTTTTACCATACTACCCCTTGTTTTAACCTGTTCTGTCTGATCCCGCACATATATAGACGCACTGTCGCCAGCGGACCTGTAAAAGCGACTGTACTCCACCCCCCCATCTTTGGGTTGTAAACACCGCTGCGGGAGCTGGCGACATCAATCCTAACGCCACCAAAGCCATGAAATGATGAGGGACAATGATCCCATCTACAGGGATAGATGCTCTCGGTCACCCGCCGCTACGCTCTTTATCCCCAGTCTCTCAAGACGAAGAGAGTGATGTACTTGTTGATTAAGAGCGCTAAACCAAGAGTTCAGGTTTTTCTTTTATTGACTGCTTTGCACGAATTGATGGAGAGCAGCGGTGGCCGGTGAGCCTTACCCGAAGCGGTCACAATACGACTGTAACCACCATCACCTGTGATTCATTCGACTTTTAGCTCGTGGCTCACTCCCTCGCTCTTTCGCAGTCTTTCTCACTTTTTTTTTTTTTTTTTGTTCTGTTTCTCACACCCACAATCATCATGCTGTACAGATGAACGCGCACACAATGTGACAGACTGCGAGACTGTGACTCACGTAGCAGTGATTGGGGGTAGGTGGTGGCGGTGGTGGGGGTGGGGGTGGTGGGGAGACACGCTCTCGAGGGAGTGGGTGTGTTTTTAACTTGGTGTCAAAAGTTAATTCAATTAGTGATCAAGCAAATATCAAATATTCTCTCGTGTGTCTTTAATTGCGGTACCTGTCCGTAGTAATACATCAGATTCATTACCTGTAGAAGTTTCCAGGATTTTCCAAAACTGTTTTTATCTTTTTAAATACTTTTTTTATTTGACAGTTCTCAGTCACTACTCAGTACCAAGTGGCTGCTAGAGGAAGCACAGTGTTTGACACTTACATGCTGATTTCACTTCACAGCCACAGAGGTTGCTGCTTGTGTGAAAACCGTGTCTGTTGTGACTGAGTGAATGTGGATTTTGTGTCTTCTCTGCAGGGACATCATGATCACTCATTTTGAGCCGTCCATCTCATACGAGGGTCTGTACGGGGAGGTGAAGGACATGTGCTCCATGGACAACGACCAGCTCTTCACCATGAAGTGGATCGACGAGGAAGGTATGTCTCCTTTCCCCTCCATCGGCTGCGTTCGTTTCCAAGACAAATTCAAGTCACGGTTACACGCGACAGCATTAAGTAGATTAAACGAACTTTGAGGCCGCTGGCTAAATTTGCCACGTGTTAACGTGAAGACATGCTCGCACAAGCACGCGCTGCCTCGTCACTTGACTGTAAGTCTTTTCCTGTCAGTCAAGATCACGTAGAGCCCCCCTCCCCTCCTCCCCCTCCCCCGTCCCACTCCTTGTTGTTGTCTGCTGGCTAGTCAGGCAGCAGTAATAGTGTCATAGGAAAGATGGAGCCGTCACGTCGCTCCGCTCGGGATAAGGTCAGCCTGCCCAAACTCATTAGACTCAGGTCAGCTCGCACTGGTCGCCACCCACATACAATCACGGGAGTCATTAGCCTGTCTGAGAACGAAAAGCTGCTCGATGGTCGTAATGAAGTACTCTGTACAGTAGCATGGAACCCACATATATACAGACCGCTTTACAGTGTCATATCATTATCACAGTAATTAGAAGAAGGACATTTGATTTGAACTGAGGTTGAAACACCACCAACAGGTGTGATCTGCTGCATATTAAAAGTGAAGAGAAATGCAGCAACTACTCTATTTTATCTCCATGTGTTATATAATATTGAGTTATAACTAATGTAAATGCAAACTGCAACTTTTAATGAACATCTGAACTGTTTGTGCCACTATCTGGATAATAAATACATTATTAATCTGTTTTTCTCCAATGAAAATGCCAAACATTACCGCTCAGTTCCTGCTTTTGGTGATGGATTGATTGCAAATGATTAACAGCTTAATCATTAATGAAAATAATTGTTAGTTGCTGCCTCACTGCCAATATTTTAGCCAATATCGTTATGCCAGACATATCAATATTTGCATGCACGGTTTTGAGTGTGTGTGTCAGGAAACCGCAGTACAGTTTTTCACACACTGAGCCGTCATGTAACACACTTGGTTCCAGGTCAGAAGAAGTCGTCTACAGAAGAAGAAGACATGAAAGATAACACACACGTCTCATCTATTAGTCACATACTCGCACATTCACCTGTCAGCCTCATCGACATGTTTTGATTATTGGTCCTCATCACCTGCGACAGCTGTAATTCTTGGCTGCTTGACGGATGATTTGGACCTCGGTCTGCTCCTGCAGCAAAGACGTCAGCAGACAGAAAAAAAAACATTTATTTGGCATGGCAAATATGTAGCCATGCATTAATTTGTTTTCTCCAGACATGCTTTTGTACTTACACTCCATCTCATCCATCCATTATTTTATCTGCTAAGTTAAAGTGACTATAACCATCATACTGAATTTCCTGACATGAGGGCAGTGAGATTCATATTCACATTCTCTATAATGTACGCGTATGTCAACACACTCACAAATTAACACCTGAAACCGTAGCGATGGAGTAAAGATAAAACCGGACGGCGAAGGGCACCAACGCTCCCTTTGACGTGATGTTTGTCGCAGTCCTCCCACTAGTTTCTATGTCTGTTATCTATATCTGTTATCTTACACTATGTGTCATAGTTTCTGTTCTCGAGCTATTTATACACTCAGCGGTTCGTAGTTGTGATTAGTTAGGTCGAGTCGGCTCACGCTGCCTCCCCGAGCGTGTCACGACAACACCTGACTGTATCTGTTAGTGATAAGGAAATAATTAAATCTGCATCTGGGTGGTATTTTAATTATTGACTTAGATTGATCAGTGTACAAATAGGCCTGTACAATTAAAACTATGTGAAATGGCAACATCGACTGCCGCAGTCAGCCGCGGTCTCTCTCACACCCACATGTTTTTTTTCAGTTTACTTAAAGTTCATTTATTGTAATTCATATAACATTTGAAAGTGTTGGACAAGTTTTTTTTTAAATGTCATGCTGCCCTACTGTATAATTCACCTTTTACACCCACAACCTTTTGCTTTGGGAGCTGGAAATACAGTATATGTACGGCTTAATTGTCTCTACTTTGTTGCTTGTTTTGTTGTTCAGTGCGTTGAAAAGTAACCTGGCTGTTGTTGATTTTCTGTAATTACCCGTTCTTATAAATGTCATGCAAATGAGACACCTGGTTCCCCTCATCGGATTTCAAACAGGGTTTTAACATGTTCACCTACGAAAGATGAAAAGTTGTTCAAGGATCAGACTTGGCCGAGGTGTGTGCACAAATACAGCCGCCTAATGAGTTATCTAACCAAAAACCTGATAACACGTCCTCAGATGTCTTAATTTGTCCAGGCTACAGTGCAAAAGTCAAAGAGATGTGTAGTTTTTTTTTTCCCCCTCTCAGATATTTTTATTGAACTTTAATCACATCTACACAAATGTTTTTGCAGTGTGAAACATATAAAATCATTTCACAGATTTTGCAGGGTAAATTAAGAAGAGCAGGATGAACAAATAAATAAAATTAAATCAATAGAGGTTGTGTTTAGACATTCACTGTTACAGAGTGTATAACTGACAAAGACAAAAAAAAAACAAACAGGAAAGAGGAACAGATTCTTTAATTTGACTGAAGTATTTGAGGGAAGGTCCCCACGCGTTTTCAAACTTTTATGTCTGTGTTACAAACTGAGAGCGGCTCTTTTCGAAGGTCTAGACAGGATGTAACGTCTCTTAACCAGTGAGCGTGGGCGGGCGGGGTAGCGTCTTAGCATTGCATGCCTTTGGTTAGCATTTGATTGGAGTTAGGTGCATGTTGTGCCCTCCCGTGGTGCCAAAAAAGGCTCTAGTTCAAAATTAAAGGGAAGATGGGAGGATAATTTGACTTTGGACACATTGACCCTGTGCACCACCTTATACTGTAACAAGCAGTGACGTACCCAGAGAGATTCTGACAGAGAATGAAGTTGCTCCCAAGCGATACTGAGTCTACTGTAACGTATGATAAAGAAAGCTCAGCATGTTCGGCGTTAATGATGCCATTAAAGATCAAAGCTGCAGATCAACTAATCATGCAGCTCGTCTTGTATCACAAATAATTAAAGTCATAAAGGAAGTCTAATTAAAATGAAACTGGAGTCTCTTCATGAACATGAACAGTGGAGTATTTGTACACTTCAGACAAAGTGAAATATGTTTTCTCCTTGGTGTACTCGCTCTCTGACAGCTTTCGTTCTTCACAAGTATGTCATGGAAGAAAAAATCAATTCAAAGTAAATATAGGTTTTATAGAAACAAGGTTAGTGCAGAGGATGTAAGGATGGTTGCTGTCCATCACCTCATTTCTCCCACTAACCTGGTTTCTCGTGTGTATTTTAATGTGGTGATTGATATCTGGTGTCCCCTCTGCTTTTAGGTGACCCCTGCACCGTGTCATCTCAGCTGGAGTTGGAAGAAGCTCTGCGTCTCTACGAACTCAACAAAGACTCCGAGCTCATTATCCACGGTAAGGCTCCTCGCACAGTCTGTATTTAAAATATAACATATACAGTTTTGAGATTTAACTCACAGGATGTCATCGCGTCCTGTGACCAGTAAGACGTTGCTTCACACCAGGAGCTCGGTCTGTAAAAGGTCCTGATGAGAAGCCCGTTATCTTTGACTTTCTACTCCACGACTGCACTAGTTGTACTCTCCTCTCTGTTCAGTTTTTTATGAAGTTGGCAGCATTACTGTATTTTCTATTTCTGGTCATTGAGCTGCAGTACACCAGACGTCAGGCCTGAGTGGGGCCGGCACAGATTATACACACAGGGCAAGAACCAAACTTGACTGTTTGCAGCCAGTATAATCCAATGATGCAATGTAATGATGCAAAATGTTTTCATGTAATTAAATTGATGCTTACATTTTATACTCCAATGCACAGCAGTAAAATATGTTATGATATGATATAGAAAGATTAGAAACATGATCTTTCACGTGTAATCTAGTGTTATGTGTCATTTTAAAATATTAATTTGGGAATGTTGACAGCATCATTTTTTATTTCTATTATTTCTATTTATTTCTATTTCTCTATGAATGCATGTGTGCACTACATGAATCAAGGTGGCGACATATCAGGCTGATATAAACAAGATTGGTCAGGAAACATTCCAGCGAAGCACTTTCAGCTTCACCTGCTGCTCTTTGGGTTACCTGCTTTCACCGAGCTGAGCGTTGGTATCCAGCCATGAGCACGTTCATGTACGAGAGGTGGAGCTGTTAATTACAAAACCACGAGGGCTTAATTTGATTTGAAATGAAACGTGATACCTGCAAGAAAGAAATGGTTATGATGACAGCAAGAAGTGTTAACAAGGTGAAACTTCTACACTAGAATCACATCATTAGAAGTAGAATAAGAAGCTGGAAAGGCTGGAGATGATTTCCAAATATCAAAAGGAAGCTACAAGAAAGATTTCATGATGAACAAACTGAATTTTATGTGAATCACATTTTTTCAACAAAGTTGTTCCTGCTGCCAAAATGGAGAGGAGAACAAAGGTAGTTAAAGCCTGATAAATTTGACATGTTGCATTTATAATCATGGAAACTAATTAATTAAACTATTTCCAATTATCATCACAAAGTCACCTCGTGTCCCGCTGAGCTGCAGTGATGAAATAAGAGTGTAAAAGCATCGTTACTGTCAGGTGTCCCTCTGGGAATTAAAGAATTATTGTGCAATTAAAATGCAGCTATAATCGTCATTATGTATTCAGCGTTGAAGACTATCGCACCGTTTGTCAGAACAGAAAATGATCCCACTGATTTCTAAAAACATGTATTGCTCTTTATCACACCAGCCAACACTCACGCTGACTGGTGTACTGACTAACCCACTAATGTCGGGTTGGAGATATAGTTGTTGTTGACATTTAGATTTGGTTTGATTCGAGTCTGAAACTTTTTAGTTTAAACTGTTTTATATATTTTTTTCTTCTTCTTCTTCTTTCGTGATGTCAGGTCACAAAAATGTAAATTACACGCTACGACTGTCACTTTCAGATTTTCACTATATGATTATCATGCCCAAAAGAATTCACAAGAACAATGTTATCCTGATGTCTTTAAAAAGTTGAAGATAAATTCAAATTCATCTTTAACTTTTATTATTTTATTAAATTAATTACACTTGTAGTACTGTTATTATATGGGCAAACAGGATTAAAGGTATTATTGGTAGTATTTATTGGCAGGAATGAAATTCATTATTCATTAGTATGTTTTCATTAGTGTATAATAACCTGAAAATAAGAATCTTTGTGTTTTTGTTGTCTTAAAATGAAGCTTTTATATCTACAGTGAGAGTGGCTGCTCTTCCACCGACTCCGCCATGTCGAACCGCCGTTTTAATGCCGTAGCCCAGAACAGACAAACTAAATACTGACGTAGATGTGGACTTTTAATGTGGATACTCCATGAATTCATTCAAGGAGTATTCATTTGGTTGCAGTCTGTATCGTCACCACTAGGTGCCACTAAATCCTACAGACTGGACCTTTAAGGATATTATCGCCATATGTTTGAGTGCAAGTTTTTACGTTTTTAAGAGGAGCTGCATTCTTGTATTGTATATGATTATTGTCAAGACCACTAGATTACGACCCCCCTGTCAGATTTAGTTCACCGCTAATCTAAACATTCCTGTGTCTGATGACTTATGGCTCATGCTGTTATTTCTCCTTTGTAAGATCTCTCTGCGTTTCTGTTTAAATCTGAACGCAGACAAAGAAGCATCCAAACACACGGTTCACACCGCACTGACCTGTGAAAACAACATTACTTCCGCTGTTGATGTCTGTCTGAGAGCCCTGGAGCTACTTCACATCCTCGTCTGTGCTTGGCATTCTTGACAAATAGTTGTACAACTTCATGAATCCGGAGGTCAGGGCTAAACGCAGACGCAGGTTGGGGAGCGAGGGGCGGGGGAGGAGGGTTGTATATGTGGAGTGATATGGAACATTTGATTGACAGGCTCTGTGTGTAGCATGTAACCTGGGGGGGTAGCGGGGACAGGGGCTGTGTGGTTAATGTAAAGTTTTAATCAAATCAGAGGTGAGGGGTCAAGAGTACAGTGGATGCCAGCGTCACGGCACGAGGACGAACGAAAGCGGGGGGAGGGGAGGATGTGACGGTGCCGCAGGGGGGTCGCCAGGTCTGCTCATTAACGAGCTTGTCGGCTCTAGCCCACGCCTCGCCTCTGACTCACACTCCCCCCAGTCTAGCTCAATCTGTCTCTCTCACACACACACACACACAAATAATCTGTGATGGCTTCTTTAAGATTGCGTCTTTCCACACTTAACTGTATGTTGCGCACACGCACAAACACGCTTGCACCATCATAAAAACAGCACGAGTGAATTTCATCATGAATTGCTGGAGGCGATGAGAGTGAGTGAAAAACACACAAACAGCATCGGGCTTGTTTCCTTTAAGATGAAATTCTCTTATTTTTCCCCCTTCCCAGTTTTCCCATGTGTACCAGAGAAACCCGGCATGCCCTGTCCAGGCGAAGACAGTAAGTTAAACCATTTCCTTCTTTCATTTTATCTGATTTGTCAGCCGGAGTCTCGAAGAAAACTATATTTCATTTACATTATAAATTTGAGGCACTTAACACCAGTCGTTTTTCCTACATTTTTTGACAGTGTTTGTTTTTAGAACTTTTTTGTGAATCAAAATTTACAAACTCAAAATCATATCAACCCATTTGTTGAGCCCAACTTCACATTTCATCCTTAGAACTTTTAAACTGCAGGAAATCTTAATCTTGATTTCTTGGACTCTGACTGTAGTTTAGTGTGGCAGCAAGATAAAGAAATCATTTCCTAATGTGGGGCTTAAAGTTAAAGCGTCCCTTCTTTCTGTCTTTTCACAGAATCGATATATCGGCGTGGAGCCCGGCGCTGGAGGAAACTTTACTATGCCAGTGGTCATGCCTTTCAGGCAAAACGCTTTAATAGGGTGAGACACACTTTTGTTTTTGCCCTTCACTCATGTACTACATGTTTAATGTCATGTATCTTGTGCGTATTATCTGTTGTGTTGACAGTAAAACCTAAATGTTAGCCCAGTTAAAAGCTTAGTACCTGCATGTGTGTTTAACAGAGACATTCACTGCCCTTCAGTGATTTGTCTCTGTATTGATTGACGGTGGTAACACAGAACAATCGGCGGATTCGAGACCTGCAGGTCTGAATGTTTCAGGAGCCGTCACAGCCTCTTTATCATCTCCTGGAATATAATCAGTGCTCGTTTGTAACGATGATTTCTCTCTCCGTCTGCCCTCCCGAGCAGCGAGCCCACTGCGCCATCTGTGCGGATCGTATCTGGGGTCTGGGACGACAAGGCTACAAATGCATCAACTGCAAACTTCTGGTGCACAAGAAGTGTCATAAACTGGTCACGGTGGAGTGTGGCAGACAGATGATCCAGGTGACAGATGTCATACTCATTAGTGGGAAGCCATAAAGTAGATCATTACCATCCATGATTCATACATGTATTCTGTTTATACTTAATGGTGGATGATGTTGTTGTTGTTGTCTAGGAACCAATGATGCCCGGCCCACCATCGAGTCCGTTAGACCCCACTGAACAGCCAGGTAACACACACACACACACACACACACACACACACACACACTAAAAATGTTTCCAAAATGGTAACGAGAAGTCCAAAACATTCTATACAACATAAACTAGCATTGGTTTAGAGGCACATGAATGAAGATAAAGTTCATCGAATTACAGGCTTCGGCTGATTTATGCACATCAGTCCAAGTTTATACATTTTCCCTGATTTCACAGTCAACATCAAGACTTAACTCGACTTGTTGCCTGCAGCTTTTGCCCACTGTTCCTAAAAGATAAGGCAGCTGACATCTCTTATTTTTATTTTCCCGACACACCACATGAAGAGACCGAACCATGCAGTGCGTTAGTCTGTCTTTCCCGGCTTGTGTGTGGCTCTAGCCCCCAAGCTTAGTCGTCCATTTAGACGGTGTAAATCTTTGAAAACAGATTACAAACATCAATTTTTTTCTGCTTTATTTTTTTTATTTTCTTTATACAAATACAAGTAAATCAAAAGACATTGCACAGAGAGTATTATCTTTCTTCAGGACCAGTTATGTTGCACAGGTATAAGACTGAACACTTCTTGGGGAGAAGATGTAAACCTTCTTAAAAATGTGGTCCATCCTGGTAGCCTGGTGATGACAAAGTTCACGAAATAACTCCAACCTTCCTGGTTCGATTCTAGCCGGGGACCTTTGTTGCATTAATGTAGCAGCGGCCACCCAGATTACAAGCTGGTCACCCACATTTGGGGTTTACCTTCAGCACCAGACTTAAGTCTAGTCAGGTGGTTGAGAGGCTGAATGGTATGAGAGAGCTTAGCGTTGTTGTTGCTATTGTTAGCGAGGCGGTTGAAACTCCCTCTGCTATAAATACTCGCAGGGCCACCTGGGAAGTTGTGGGGTGCAGCCATGCAAACAGTAGGATGCAGATATGTTTTGTTGAAGCCCTGTTTTGAAATGATGACTTGATGATATGAAAAGACGTGTTTCTTCTCTGCATGTATGTACAAAATGGAGTCAAATCTTCTGCATTGTTCAACACACAAACGGGTGTTTTCTTTTCTAACCAAGCAGAGCGAAATTACTCTGGCACTGCAGGGCTGTGAACAAAGCGTGTGACTGTCTCTCACCTACTTTTTCCTCCTTTTCTCATCTCCGATTTTTTTTTTTTCCTTTCCTGCCTCCCCCTCTCCTTCTGTCTGTCTGTCACTTTCTCCTCTCTCTTTTTCTCAGGCCCCCAGAATAAAGACTCCAGAGAAAGCTTGCCTTACGATGGAGAGGAGAAAGAGGTGAGAGAGAAAATCTTTTCAAACACCGTTGATGTGTGACTCATAGTCTGTCAAGCTGTCATGTTGTCTAGATGGATATGCGTGTGTATATATGTTTATTCAAAGAGACAAGTCAGCGCTGTGTTTGTGCGCGAGAGGAGGAAGAAAGAATAAGATCACCTGTAAATGGAAGCAGGATTTTGTCTGCCTGCCGTCGTATACATTCTGGTGATCCTTCTTCTACCTGCTGTGCATGTGTGATATAGAGAGCGTGCAGACGTAGGCACCCTCGCAGTGCTGTGGGTATTGATTTCCTTTGGTGGAGCTAATAAAGTAACCTTTTATCACAGCTCTTAACACCAGAGGCTGATTAATGGCCAGGGATGTAGTTTGGGTTGGAGGAGAAGGGGGGGCTGAGGTTGTTGGACCGAGCTGGGGAGCCAAAGATGGGAAAAGAATGGATCGAGTTGGACACAGATAGACGGAGATAAAAGAGGGGCAAGCCAAATGATCTTATCTACGGGTCCATGTCTGACTCTAGGGATGGGGGGTTGTCACGTGAAGAGATGTTAGATGGATAGGTAGTGGAAACGGTTCACTACAGAACAGATTACAGGAGAGGAGAGAGAAAGATAGGTGAGGAACTGATGGAGGTGGGAGCGAGGTTTACCGACAAGTAGGACTAATACAGCAAGTGCTTAATCTAATGGAGGCAGCTTGACTATATTTACAGGCATGAAAGTCATCACAAAGATTTACTGTAAAAAGGTGGTGCTGGTCATTTAGACACCACCCAAAGGAAATCACTCGCGCAGACTAAATCACCAGCTTCATCAATAGCTCATTGAAAACCTCTGGAAAGGTTGATGGACTCAAGTGTTGAATGACAGATTGTCTCAGAGTTGACTCGTTGTTGTTTGCATGATGTCCTCTCACTCTGCGTTAACCGCCCTTCAACAGGCGAGGAGAGACACAGGGAAATCGCCTTCCAGCCTGGGCCTGGCCGACTTCGATCTGCTGAGGGTGATCGGAAGAGGCAGCTACGCCAAGGTGCTGCTGGTGCAGCTGAAGAAGACGGAGCGCATCTACGCCATGAAGGTGGTGAAGAAGGAGCTGGTCAACGACGACGAGGTACACAACGCTGACCATCAGAGTCACAATGTTCAGCCTTTGCAGTGACAGTCACTTTTTATGGAGTTATAATTATTAGGGATGGGTTCAGATGTGGGTAAAATACCCAACCGCATTAAGCTCCACGGCGAGTCCCTTATCGAACCTTACATTCACAATCTTTCTCAGCTTGTCTCTTTTGCCTCTTTCTGACACTACAGGCGTCTGCAAAGAAACAAAAACTGGTGAGGTATACGAACACGTGCTAACAAGACTGACTGACTGAACATGGCAGACCACCTTAACTTAAATCATGGCTGTATTATGACTTAACCGTTCCTAAGTGTGGATACACTTCAGCAAAGTCAACAGAGCTACTGTGACATACAGCAGCAGATTACTCAAATATTTATCTACAGTGCAATCATGTTGAAGTAAGAACTCGTGACTTATTTTATAACTCGAAGAGCAAATGTTCACTGTATTCCGAGACCTGTTTATTCAGTTGATATTTGCTCAATGATAAAAGTAGAATTCATACTTGTTTTTACTCACGCTTCTAACAGCTTGCGCTGCTTCCCACTGAAGAGCAAAGGCTGTTTTCCTTCACAGCAAAAGGAGAAATGAGTCAAGACAGGGTTAATGGATGTCGCAGAGGAGTGATAAAATATGTGGTGAAAGCCCTGCAGCCTTTCTTTCCAGAAGAGCCTCTGATTTAATTGCCACCTCATTTAAGGTGTGATGCTGAGGAAAATAAAAAAAGAGCACATTGTTAAGAACGAAGCACACAAAACTAACCCAAAAGATTTGATGAGGGGATTCTGAACTACATTCACGTTTGTTAATATGCCATTGAACGCCATCCCTAGTTATAAAATATTAACTCCATAAAAAGAAACTTTTTGCATTTTTTATATTTATACATGCAGTTTGAAGGTTTGTTGAAATCAACTCCCCTCAGCTCCAGACCAAAGATAAAAATCTTTTTTAAACCTCTGTTTCCACTGCAAATGTAAAAGAGCTAACTCCAACTAACAGTTATTTTCATTATGGAATAATCAATTGATTATTTTTAAAACTGTTAAATATTATAAACTTGTGAAAATGCCGATTTCTGCTGCCCAACACCCAAGAGGACATCTTCAAATGTCAGTAATTCCTTACAGTAGCAAGCAGGAACCAGAGAAAGACGGGTATTTTTTTCTTTAAAAACAATTTAAACTATTAATCAACCATCAAAATATTTGTTAACGTTGATCCAACTTATCAATTAATCAACTAATCACTTCAGCTTTAGATGTTTCGTATAATATTTCTTCGGGCACGTTCAGACAGGATCTGGTGCTGCGGTGAAAATGCAGGTTTTCCACAGTCAGTCTGAAATGTCTCTGAAACTGAAACTATCCAGATGGATTCATGGACCAAACTCTGATACTCCACCTGTTGTGTTCTGGTTTGGTTTATTTCATGAACCAGCTTCTAAATCAGAGTGTGACTCCCAATTTACGCTGCAAAATACATGAAAAAGTTTAATTTGGTTTGTGTCCAATGGTCTGAGAGCGAGCAGCAAGGAGCACTGGTCGTGAATGAGAGTCGTGACACCGGCCTCAATAAAGCTGGTTAATCAGAAGAATGAATATTATTTCTTGATCGTTTCACAGAAGTTAAGTTCAGCACAAACAGACAGAGCTCCAACCCCCCCCCCCCCCCACACACTGCTGCACAACCATCAGCCACAGCACCTGATCCTGTCTGAATGTACCTTTTATTTGTTAAAAGTGAAACACGTGATTTATAGGTGGTGAATGTGAATGCACAAAAACCGTCTCTTTAAAGTCTGCACGTGTGACCACAGCACCTCCATCCATTGAGATGTGAGAAGGTTAGTTAACACTGAAGTCATCAGTCTTCTGTCACCGGCATGCATAATTAATACAATAAGCACAATCAATGGGAGCTCTTATTAATAGCACAACGAGCGTTTGTCTCATGTGATTGAACATCCATCTTGTGTATCTTGTCTGAAACACTTTGAGTCGAGTTGACAGACCCTCTTCCAAGCCATCATTCGTTCTAAGAAGGCATAGATAAACCATCATGTCATCAAAAATTGATCTCGACGTACACATGTAGCAGCACAGCCAGAGGCAACGGGAGTAGTTAGCCTTGATTAGACGCACTTAACGTGATTGACAAATTGACAAGTGCCTCTCGATCAATGGTGAAGTGTTGTGCTGTCCCTGCCCTGCCAGTGTGAGCAGCATCCGTGTCCAGACATATTATCATCCAACCATCGATGGAGACCAGCTCCTGCTTCTACTGGCTCAGCCCTTTTTCTTCTCCCTCTGCTGCCCACACGAGCGACCCTTTATCTGTAGAGGATGGTCGATCAAGCATCGCGCTTATTCAGCTTTTATAAGTTCAAGGGTACCATGTCAGAATGATCTCTGATGTACTTGTGTGTGTGTGTGTTTTTGTGTGTGTTTATCTTCCAGGACATTGATTGGGTCCAAACAGAAAAGCACGTATTCGAGCAGGCTTCTAATCATCCCTTCCTGGTCGGCCTCCACTCCTGTTTTCAGACAGAAAGCAGGTGAGAGCATCTCTGCTGTATGAGTCATGTGGTTTCTTCAAGAGTCGGGAAATGCTGCAAGATTTTGGAGGAGGGGGAAAAAAAAATCAGATCACTGATCACCGGTCCTTTAAAGGAAAGCTGCGTTAAATGATGTATTTACGTTAAGAAATAAACGTTGCTTCTTTCTGCAGACTGTTCTTCGTTATTGAATATGTGAACGGTGGAGATCTCATGTTCCACATGCAGAGACAAAGGAAACTCCCAGAAGAACACGCCAGGTAGAGTCAAGCTGTCTCTGTCACACTGTTTGTCTCATGTCTCATTAAAATGAATAAGATTGATGTCTTCATGTGTTTTTTTTTGTCGTGCCGTTTTTGAATACACCTGAACCTTTTCTTCAGATTTTACTCAGCAGAGATCAGTTTGGCGCTCAACTACCTCCACGAGCGGGGAATCATCTACAGAGATCTGAAACTGGACAACGTGCTGCTGGACTCCGAGGGACACATCAAACTTACAGACTACGGAATGTGCAAGGTCCGGTTTGCAGTTTACCACATACGGATGATTGATAATGCAATACACTTTGGATAATAGCACCTGTAAAACTGATGCACAAGTGTCAGTTTACAGCTCTCTGAGGTGATTTCACAGCTGATGATCTTTTTGTTTTTACAGGAGGGCTTGAGACCAGGAGACACAACGAGCACTTTCTGTGGTACCCCCAATTACATCGCCCCAGAAATACTCCGAGGAGAGGATTACGGTGAGAATTACAACGCACAAGCACTTACCAGGAGCGCTATCGCTTTCTTTACTATGATACAGAATATGGGGTATTACACAGTTGTGGCTGGGATGCTTCTCTCAGTCATGATTACAGCTGCTACAGCGATGATGTACCTGAGTTATCTGCAATGCTTGAAATGCCTTTTTTCAAAAAACTAAAAACTAAAAAACAAGTGAAAAGATTTCAAAATGAACCTCTGATAAGAGCTCCCTGGTTACCATCAGACGTATCATAGCAATAATTTCTACTGTCAGGCTGAATCAGAATGGCTGGAGGTGTTAGGTACATCACTCCCTAACCAACCTCTGTGCCTCATAGTCCATTTTACTGCAGGGTGCAAAATGGAAACTAGCCAAATTTGTTTTTAAGACAGTTTATTTTGATAAATAACATAATTCAACTTCATTTAATTACACGTTACTGGTTTTACTTGTGCGCTGCATACATTGACCCAGAGACTGATTTATTTAGTGTACAACAACAAAGGTTTACAAGCTGCTTGTGTGGATTCTGCCTCTTTAATATGCAAGAAACCATCAGAATTGTGCCTTTGGCAACCTTTAGGTCAAATTTTTAAATCTGGCTCCCAGATAATAAAATATTCATTAATCTCTGGCACTAACAAATGTCTGATCAAACCTTTGATCACTTCTCACTCTTTATTTTTTTTAACATTTCATATTTTATGATGCTCGTCTCATCTACAGGGATGTGAACGTTAAGTAGGCTGTCGATAAACTGTGAAGTGTTTCTCAGCTGACAAAAGATCATTCATCATCTTTGAGCCGTAGTTATAGTTAGGGTTCCAAAATGATTCATATCATTGATCTCCCAGATCCCAGATTTACTCTTGTCCTCTTTGCCTCTGACCCGGTTACATTGGCCACCCAGCTTCCCCAGCTCCAGTTCTGGCATGACACTGGCTCTTCTCCCCGTCAGCACTCCCCCAAACCCCCCTTGATTTGTAGTCAAGGGGTCAACACATGCAAAAGAAACACTGGCATGAAGCTTTAATGGTGTTCAATGGGTTGCTATAGTAACGCTCAAATACATGTATGCTTTGTGCAGTAATGTACAAAAGTATGAGATGATGTGCTTTAAAAAAAAATTGTGTGTGTGTGTGTTTTCAGGGTTCAGCGTGGACTGGTGGGCGCTTGGCGTGCTGATGTTCGAGATGATGGCGGGCCGGTCGCCTTTCGACATAGTCGGGAGCTCTGACAATCCAGACCAGAACACAGAAGACTACCTCTTCCAAGGTAATGCGCACACACACACACACACACACCGTGGTGTTCCACAGCTCCGTGGAAGCATCTAACACCTTTATATTGACACCTTTATAATGGCCACTTCCCCCAGTACCAGGCACATGCCATCTGTTGCAGGCAAACGTGTGAACGCACGTGTGTTTCTGTCTGTCGTTATTTCATTGTAAATATCATAATGTGTCATTGTCTTCTCATAACCGCCAGCAGAGCGTTGGATTGTTGGGAATTAAAATTTAACCACTTGACAAAGTCGTACCTTAAGACACTTTTATTAAAAGCCACTGACACTTAATTGAAAGGCTCGAATTTGAACACAGCTGCAGCAGTGTCGGTGCCATCCTCTGTCATTTTAGCCTCAAGGGACCGTCTCGCTCATCTCACCTCACCACCGTTTTTTTTCCTCTCACCTCCTGCAGTAATATTGGAAAAACAGATCCGAATCCCTCGCTCCTTGTCAGTCAAAGCCGCCAGCGTCCTCAAGGGATTCCTCAACAAGGTAAGAGGGGGTCACACAGGCCTGGATCCATCAGAAACACTGCTGCACCCCGAGAATGACACTGTTATGGTCTTAGTTAGAGGCTCTCACTGTGTGACTTCTCCTTTCCCTCACGTCTTCTCACCTATCTATGGTTCCCTTCACCAAAATCCACTCCTCTTTTACACGTTTCTTGCAAATTCTCGCCTTCTCCATGTTTTCTTGCCTCTTGTCGTCTGACTTTTCTTCTCTTCCTCCACCATCTCCTACCATCTCTCACCCTCCTCTCGCCCTCACTCCCACAGGATCCCAAGGAGCGTCTAGGCTGCCACCCTCAGACAGGCTTTGCCGACATCATGGGCCATCCATTCTTCCGAAACGTCGACTGGGACCTTGTGAGTCATTCTCGTGTTTTTTTTTTTTTTTCCCCCCCTCTGTCTCTCTCTTCTACTTCTTGCCTCATTCGACGACTCCGTCATGATTTTCATCATAATCTCGAATTAATCAAATCGGTACATGACGGTTGCCAAATAGGTGAAAATCAATCCATGTACTGATCCTGCAGAGAAGGAAAAACAGAAAGCTGCTACTAGACAGCAGAAGGTCAAATCTAAGTGCACAGGGTCACCTTTTCCCTACTGCCCCACGGTCAGAGCGAAGGGTTATTAGCGGCTGGATGAGATGTCATGTTCCTGTAGAAAGCAGAGAGAAGACTGACAACAGCAGAAATGGTCACCAATATGTGAGACACAGATGAATGTACATTTCCCTTGGATTTATCAGAAAGAAGTCGATTGAGTCATCCGATGGGGGAAACTACCATTCATTGTGATAAGGAAGTCACCGATCAGTCTCATTGTTAAGAAATAGTTTTGTTTCCCTGTGAAATGTTGAAGCACACTAAGCTTCAGTGATGCTACAGTTAACCTGAGAGGTTGGTGTGGTTTGTATTTATATTCAGTCATTCAGCTGACGCTTTTATCCAAAGTGACTTACAAAAAAGGGAAAGAATCAAGTTACAGTGTGACATGGACATGTTTGTGCATCAATAAAAGCTTGTTCCACCAACAGGGAACAGAAAAGTTTTGATTGACCTGAGCATCGGGAGGGTGTTACAGTAGTCGAGTGACGAGATGACCGCAGCCTGTATTAGCATGTCGAGTCAAGTTAGGTCAGGTCTGATTTTTCTTATGTTGTAAAATGCAAAGCGGCACGACCTGGCAACCGAGGTTTGTATCCCTGACCATCATCCTGACATGCTTTATTGGATTTAAGCGTATTCATATTTAAAAACTGTGCGTCGTTGTGACTGTGCACCTGTATTTACTGTACAAGCTCTATAAATAAGACTGACATGTATATTAAACATCACTGAGTCACTTCAAGGAATCCAACTGAAAGTTAAACGACAACTAAAAATACCGGAGTTATTTATGAAGCTTCCTGTTCTCAGTTTTCAGCGATGAGTAGACGTTGTAATTTAAGAATGAATGTTTTTATGACAGCCTGAGCTGTAAAGTGAAACTTGTGAAATGCCTTATAGTTAGTGTAGCTGAACAGACTGACAAAGTGATCAGGATATCATTTTAACATTTTGTAGAAGGAGGTTACGATTAATTTCCGATATTTTAGGATTTTTTAAATTATTTATTTTTGCTGAAACGATAAAATGAGTTGAATCAGAATCACAATGTGTGAAACAAAAATTCTACAGTTAAACACAGTAAAGCAGCACATAGGCACATTTTGCAAGCTGGAAAACTAAAGGTTTGACATCTGTGCTTGAAAAATGATAACTGATTATCAAACATTATTCGAGACACCACCATATAAATACTTATGTACAATGTGTATGTATAAATTTGTTATGTAACAAATTTATAATCTTGATAATTATAGTTAAGTTTAAACCAAAGTAAATGGAGTTGAATTAATTTAAGTTACAGTCCTGCAACCCTGATAAGGACAAGCAGTTATGAATGAAGTTACCATGATTGTATCCCTTTTGTAAGCCGTTAAATATAAACGTAAATGTAGTTTGAACTTTTATTTATTGTTAATTAGCTCAGTTGTTCTAAATGAAAACAGTTTGATATTTTAAGAAGAGATAGTGAGTGTACGTCTGATTGTACACGTGTTAATGATCAGGCACATTTCATCTCCTCCGGCTCAGACAGACACACGACCTTAACAAATTGACAGACACGCTCTGCCGGGTGACGTGACAGACAGACAGACGGATGTGGCATCTCGCCAGAGATCACCATGACCTCTTTCTCCCTGTTTGGTCTGGAGCAGGAACCCTGCAGTCGGTCAGAGTGTCTGGAGGGATCAGCTTACACCCCTCCCACCTTCCACCCATTTCCCTCTTCCTCTCCCCCCCTTTTCCCAACATTAACCTGACTGTTTGCCCTGCAGTGCACCCAACGGCCTGCAGGGGGAGCAGTTCAGGCCGAGAGACAGCTGAGACATCACAGTACACTGATGAATGAGTTCAGAGACACTGAGTGCATCCGTTTTTAAGGACTTGAGCTTTTATTTTGAAGGAGAGGTTGTTGGTCAATCAGCTGACATAAACAGGATGGAAATCAGTGAAGTTAAATAAGATTTTAGTGTCTTTATGTTGGTATAATCCAAGCTCAGACTATCACTCTGCGGCTGACGCTGGTGATTATTTCCATTATCGATTAGTTTAGTCGGTAGTTTATTTTCCCGATTAATCCAGCCAACATTTAGTCTGAAATATAAATAAAGGTGAAAAATTGCCATGTTGCCACACTCTGAGGATATTTCATTGACTATGAAGTTCAAACTTTTACACTGTGTATCATCAAATATGAAGCTCTGCAGGTACCACCATTATGACAGACGTCTAATTATAGCAGCGTAGGTCGACCCGGTTCACGCAGCAGGCAGGTTTATTCCTGATGAAGTGATTATTTATTGTTGACTGCTGTTAAATCCTGAACGAAACCAGTTCAACAACCAGAGCTAATGTGGTGTTAAAGGCGTACTTTTGATCTGCACTTCTTTTCCTAATATTTCCTGTTCGGAGCCACGATTGCAGAGTGTCTTTGAACCATTGATGATTTTTACCTCTGCTTTCATGTCTTACTGTCACATTTTAGCTCCAAATTAATCACTGATGTGTGCTCGCTATGTGGAGGCACGCTGAGATTGAAACAAAATATTACAGGTTATTACAAGTTATTTCATTTTTAAACATCACTCCACCAGAGAGAGGTTGTGTACCAGCAGTGGTACCATAGTTTGAGAACCAGTGGAAAAGCAGCAAATCCTCATTTTTAAGAAACTGTAATCATAAAATGTTTGACATTTTTTCTTGAATAATTAATGTAAATATTTATCATTTATTAAAATGCTTCTGTTGATAAATTGATTGTGAATACTCTAAAAATACTCTAACATCAGTAAAGACAAGTAAAGCTGTCTAATCCTGTTTCCTGATTCTTGCTGTGTCGTTTCAGCTGGAGCAGAAACAGGTCGTCCCTCCGTTTAAGCCCAACATCTCAGGGGAGTTCGGACTGGACAACTTTGACGCCCAGTTCACGAACGAGCCCATTCAGCTCACGCCTGATGACGAGTGAGTTCCCGTTTTATTATCCGTTTTTATGTATATCGCGTAACGTTCAATAAACTGATGCTAACCCCGTTTTTCATTACAGCGACGTGGTCAAGAAGATCGACCAGTCTGAGTTTGAAGGATTCGAGTACATCAACCCACTTCTGATGTCTGCAGAGGAGTGTGTGTGAGGGACATGGCATCTGTGCTCACACTCACTCACTCTCATACACACACACACACACACACCAACTACCCACACACACACTCATGCACGAGTTACGTGGCGTCTCAGTGTCCTCAAGCTGCATGGTTACGAGACAACCTGATGACATCAACCTTCTGTTCGAGGGCCGCACATGCACAGTAGAACGCTTATTTGCCAAAACCAGTCTCACACTCAGCCATTTATAACCACTTGCCCTTAAGCCTACCTTCTTTCTTAATTATTTTTATATCATGTAAATCTGCACTGATCGATTTTCTCATCGGAGGGGCGGCCTCCTTATCGGTAGCCAACAAGGCTACAAAGTTCTTCCAAGGTTGCTGTACACAGGGAGCGGGGATCGGGGTGAGGCACGGCTCCTGACACATGAACTGAGCATCCTCTCCTTCCAGCTGGCGGGGTGTTTTCAATGCATATTTTATTTGTATATATATAAATATATATGAATCTACTATTGAGGATAAATGTTAGACAAGGCCTTTTTAGCTTCAAGCCACAGTCGTCAGAACTTGACAACTTAATCATCGTAAAGTCATTTTTTGAATTTGTGGCAGCACCCTTCCATAGAGGAAAGACATAACACTAGCCTTTAAAAAATGATAAAAAAGATAAAAATCTATATATTTTTCTCATTTTTTTTATTTAACAACATAGCAGTCATTATGTATGTTGTTCTGAGTAACAGAACCAAAATGGTTCAGTCTTTGTTGTTTAGATGAATACACAACAACATCTGGAAAACAGAAGGTGTCTGCTTCAGGTCCTCTCTCTCCCAGAATGAAGGAACGTGACATAAATCTATCGAACAGCATCGAACCAACACTAATAACGAGTTAAAACTCTCAAACTGTGAATGAAAGAGCTTGCTATGCAGGGGGAGGAAAAAAAAGGCTGGAAGAGTAGCACAGAACACCTGAACACACCGGAGCACGGGTTACATTTCTACGCTGTGCTGACGCTTTCATGAAATAAAAAAAAACATTCACACAGGACCAAAAAAAACATTTTTCTGAAAAATGTCTTGTTGGTACGAATTAGAAGGTACAGTATAACAAAAAAGGAAGATTGCTGTCCCGAGTCATAGAATTTATATATTCCGATTTTTTTGTTTAAATTTTTAATACTTTTGGAAAACGTATGGTCTGTCATCTTTTTTTTTTATACTTTCTCCATTCCATGTATGTCTTTTGTTGTAAATCGAAAAACACTAAGTGATTGTTGAAGCGAGAGCTCGGTTAGAAGTCCAAAGCCACGACACACGGTGCAATTTTGGTCCTTGAATGTGGCTCGAAAACTGTAAACTGTGTCAGCTGTGCTCCTTTTTTTCTTCTTTTTTTTTTTTTTTACCATATCGAACTCTCAGTTCATTTTCTGAATTTTGTAAAGCATACGGAGGCTCCAAAGAGTCGCTCTCCGCCCCTCTGACTGTAACAACACTGACGGTGCATGAACCTCCATGAAGACTCGCCTGTTTGACTTCTTGGAAAATATTTTAGGGCTCACGTGGTGACCGGAGGAGCACGTTCATCTGTTACACTTTACTTTTGTTATCATTGTTTTTCTTCTTTTGTTTTATGAATCAAATTTAATTTTGTCTTTTTTTATCACTACATTGATTCCAAAATGTTACTGGGTGAATCCAATGGAAACACTATTTGTTGTACTTTGTGTTTTGGGGGTGTTTTACCACCCAGAGGACTCTGCTGAACTTTATTATTAGTGTGCAAAGAAAAAAAAACAGACGGTAAAATAAACATTTTATTTCTCTCCTTGTGGTAATACGTGCATGTGTCGGTGTGAGTCTGTTCTTCATTATGAGGAGAGCTCTTGAGCCAAACAGCTGTATAACGTCTGCTGTGGCACCAGAGTCTGACAAAATAACCCTGATGAGTTTGACCAACCTCCGTGGCTTTGAACTGAAAACTGCAGTTCTCCAAACGTCCACTTGAGGCTGCCTCCACAATGAGTCAGTCTCCATAAGTCCCCATGTTAAATTGTCAAACTTCATGTTTACAGCCTGGTACAAAAAACAGTTTTGGTCTCTATAGCTAATGTCCCCGTTCATGGCAACTGTACCGACTCTGACTTTCTATTTAACTCACCTGTTCAAATTATATTAAGGCTTAAAATTCCAAAATAGCTCTAACGTCACGCTTACTTTGTCCATTCTTGTCAGTCAGTGGAAAAGTCTCATGAAGGAAGCTGTTAGGTTAAGCATTATGGGAAAGGTAGGATCAGGTGTTTTTGGAGCATCACCCATTACAGGGACTAAAAGTGAAGATAGCTGAACCTCTACTGCTCCAATTTCCACCATTTATATTTTAATCTGTCTCTTAAACTCTCATACTTGTTTTAAAATGTGACAGGCTACTAAATTGTCGAGTGTAATTTTAATGTTCAGTTCCCCTCTGATATAAAAACCTTTTTTTATGTTGAGAAAGTGTTTTTCCATTCAGTGCAGGCAGACTGTTTATGGAAACTACGTGAATTCAACCAAACCTGATACTGCTGAATAAAATGGAAACTTCCAGGTAGAAATCCTGTTTGCCAGAGAAAAAAAGAGCTGTGCTTTGACCAAGTTTCATAACAACAAAAAATATTAGTGTGATGTGACACTGGTGAACTGGAGTTGTTTTACAGACTGTCCGTCCTGATAAAAACTAAGCAACAAGTCTAAATCTCAGCGAGGAAAAAAAAAAGACTCTGCCACTCTCGCTAAAAAGAGGATGTGTTTTGTCAAAATATGTTGCACCGTTGAGATCGTGTAGACCTGCCTGAACAAACTTGCCCGATCAGGTTTGTGATAATTTCACAGCTGAGCCCAGACCTGAGCGGTGAGCTCCACATGGTCGTCTGGAGCGAGGGGAATTAGGTTTAGTCGTTAAGCTTGAGCTTTTCCACTCCAGCTGCTCGTGTCTCTGCAGGGTCACGTGATTCCCGCCTGGCTTTTAGAAGGACCTCGTCGTCCCTGGAGGTTAAAAGGTCATTGACTCCATCGCTCTCCCCTCTGCCCTCACACGGCGCGGAGCGTTCAGAGGTGGTGGAAAAAAAAAGAAAAAAGGGTCACGGAAATGATGATGTGTCAGAAATAATAAAACGGATTGATTTGTGTGCCGCAATAAGTCGCACAATGGTGGACGAAAACCCATTGTGTGAGGCTTATTTTACACACTGCGCCACTGAGGCATTGTAAATTGTCTCAATTGAACCAGATTTTGTGGAAAATTACTCTCCTTGTACGCGATTGCGCGAGACAAACACAGCATTGCCGCACGCAGGACGAGGATAAATGCCTTTGCATAATTCTGTATTCCCATGATGGTATGTTTGACATTGTTCCTGTGCCCTCTCCGTTGGAGAAATGGGGGTACGCCTCCCCAGGCACTGTGGCTCCACATCACCTTGTGGAAGACACAGGGAAGACTAACCTTGTATAATTAATGATGTAAAACGGAGGAGGATCTGAAAAACATCCTGTTTTAATTGCTCTTATCTTGTTGGGTGTTTTATTCCATCCCTGAAGGGATTAATTAAGCAGCAGAAGAATCATACTTGGTGCTAAACGCAAGCCCTTAGAAAAACACACACTCCAATTTAAGGTGCATACTTGTTTTTGCTGGGCACGGTCTTCACGCTATCGCACTACATATACCGTGCTCTTGACTGTAGCACTGAGATAATGAGTCGCTGTTAAACACACTTGGACCGCCCTTCCTTGATTGTAACGATATAGAGGAGGCATCTCGAGATATAAAAACCATTTGTTTCGTTAGCTAACACTTGAGATGATCCTTCATGACCACCACTTCAGAAACCCATACATACATACATACATACTGTTAGTACATGAATGGGACTTAAGTAGTAGTAAATAGAATACGTTGATTAAACCTGTAGAGAAACACTTGTTTGAGCGTAAACCAGAAGGAGTCATAGGAGAACAAAGGACCTTGAATTAGCAATGCAATCCCGGTTATAAAAGTAGGTTATGTTATGTTGAATGTCATGCAGAGCCTTTGGAAATCCCCTATATGATGTTTCAACTGCTGTTATGACACAGTAGTCCTTTTATATGTTAACTACCACTAAAAACACTACCTAAGAATAGATCTACTGTAAGTCAAGTCTCAATAAAAACACTTCTCACGTGCCAGATGAATCTTTGAGTTATTGATCACATCCTGTCTGCACATGCCTGTACTTGTCTCTACTAAAACATGAGTCAAATGTTAAATATTACCCACTTTGTCCACTATAACCCACCCACACTACTCCAATTCTATTGTGTCATATAATTATGTTATAATGTCCAACCAAGCGGCAACCACTGTGGCTGTAAAGTGAAGCCAGAGGAAGTGTCTGAAACTGCAGTACCTCAAATGTCCACTTGAGGCTGGCTCCAGAGGTGAGTCAGTCTCCATAAGTCCCCATGTTAAAGTGTATCTTCACAGCAGAAATAAACATGTTTACAGCCTGGTACAAAAAACAGTTTTGGTCTCTATAGCTAATTTCCACGTTCATAACAACTGTACTGAGGGTGAATTTTTATAGAACTCAGCTGTTCAAATTTTATTAAGGCTTAAAGTTATGCGTAATTAAGAGCATGCCTGCTTGATTGACGTTTAACCCACCTCAGGACTGCTGGTGATCCACAGATTTTGAGCTAGGAGTACGTAATAAACTCTGCAACTGTGTTATGACACATTAAAAATCACATTTACGTTGCATAAAAGTAGGATTAGATGCACGCATGCATAAAAAAAAATCTAAATATATTCTTAAACTGTTGTGTTATTCATAGATTCATGCTCATGAGTTGTGTAGCAAGAACAGGCTTGACTCATCTAACGTTATCATTTAACGCTATCAACGTTAAATGTTGAGGAAATATTCCTCAACAGGCCTTTAGACATGCTAGAGGCTACTAAGAAAGGACTTAAATACACCAATCACCACTCAGCAGGACACCATCATTGGATAATTGGTCCAAATAAAGGCCCGTTATGTTATTTTTATGATAAAGGGCCCCTTAATTTATCTCCTACATTAGATTTATTTATGTCGACTGGTATCGCCATGGATACAGTCTTCATGTGAGGAAGATCAGATATCAGCTATGAAGTGACCGATCCACACTAAACAGTTTCTCTGTCAATGTTATCGTACAGTAAAATTCAATGTTTCCGCTATCAGTTACATTCATTCAGTCAGTACGGGGCTGCTGACTCAACACCGCAGCAATCACCGCTCTCACATTACTCTACATAAAGATGTTTCCAGTGAATTGGATTGGTGCCACCCCGGCTACGTACCAGACATATTTTATCACTGACAAATGCAGTGGGTATGCTACGTGGGATGAGTTTGAGATTTACATGGAAAATTAAAAAACCTGCCCTGTGACTCTGACAGATACCAGGATCTGTTCCAGCTAAGAAAGATCACAAACCAGGATAAGTGAAAAGTCTTGAATCAAACAAATTTAAATAATTTGGGGGTTTGGACTGTGGGACAAAAACATTTGAAGGTAATAATCAGCAGATAAATCATGAAAATAATCATTATTTACAGCCTTATATAAAAGGACACTGACAGTACAAAGAATGGACAGTGTATGTGTGAGTGTGGTGGCTCTGGTCGCCACAGAGTTGGCTAATCTGAAAATCAGCAAAGACGTGGATCATCTGCGGACCTGAGGCAGACTGAATGACGCCTGAGTGTTCAAACAAGCCACCTGTAACAGCACCTACCTGTTAATCAAACCGTCCAAGCTGTATACATAACTTTAAGCCTCAATACAATTTGAACAGGTGAGTTGTATATCAGTACAGTTGTCATGAACGGGGAAATTAGCTATAGAGACCAAAACTGTTTTGTACCAGGCTGTAAACATGTTTATTATATACATTACATTTTAACATGGGGACTTATGGAGACTGACTTGTTCTGTAGCCAGCCTCAAGTGGACGTTTGAGGAACTGCAGTTTTTAGCATTGGCTTCACTTAACGCCTGGTTCTACCTCAAGAAACCGCAAGAATAAAACAGTGTTTAACATTAATCTGTGAGTACAATAATCTATTGTTATACACTATAATGGTATATTTATATGTATGTATCTTGAAAATACTTACATACTTTTACTTAAAGGAACCAACTTGCTAGTTTTTGATCAATAAGTAATGACATCACAACAAACGTACATGTACAACTGTCCATATTTATGTCAGTGGCGCGTAAATGAATTGGACTCTGAAACTTGAGGTGTCAAACTGCAAAAAATACCAATTTTTGTTGCTTTAAGTTACATTTTCAATCCAGGATTTACTTGCAGTGAAGTAGTTTTACAGTGAAGTTTTAGTACTTTAACTTTAGGGTCTGAATACTGCTGCTTCTGCTGTGATTGCATCAGTTGGTTGCATCATTTTGTCTACCTCCTGTAAGGGCCAAATGATGACTACATACTCTGTCAAATAAATGGGAAGTCAAATCAGACACACACTCATCAGGGCTGAACGTCCGCCTTAAAACTGTCTCAGAGTCTGCGGTGGAGGTGTGTGTGTGTGTGTGTGTGTGTGACCTCAGACCAGCACTTCAACAAGCATCATTACGCCAAATTACAGATACATCCACTGAGCAACTCAGGACATATTTCAATATCCGCAATTGATCCCAGACAGGATGTATGAAAACGACTGTGAGGTGTCTGCCCCCAGGGTCCACTTAGTAGTAAGTCCAATAACAGTTAGACAGAGTCTCTGCTAATGGAGAGGCTTATCAATGCGCAAGTCTGTTACACACTGTCTGTGAATCTCAGCCCCCCCCACCATCGTCCACCCTACCTCATCCTTCACCTTTTTTTTTGCTTTACCTCTAATGAACAATCAGTGCTGGTCACAATATTGCAAATATGAGATTAATTTACTCCCCACAGTACACCGAGTGATGTTATTACAGGAAAATCAATGTCCCTCTTGTTGTTCTCTGGGGCTGGACAGGGTGTATGCACATCTGCTCTCATAATACAACTGCTGACCTTGCTGTCAGAGAGTGAGCCAGAGAGAGAGGGAGAGAGGGAGGCTGCGGCGGCGAAACGGCCGACGGTGTTGTTTATCAAAAGCTTTATCAAGCCTCTCTGCTCTCGCAGACGTGTGACACCAGACTGTGGGTCAGTCAGACGACCGGGGTGTACTCCAGCACAGAGACAGAGCGCGATAACATTTAGATTTCATACATGATACTCAGAAATCAGGCGCTACGGGAATTCAGCATCCTTCAAAATGAGCACATGCGATCTATAATTCATAAAATCTCACTCCTGACTTCCTCATAGTCAGCTTTTATTAACTCCCACCATCGCTAAAGGGACAATAGACCATCTCAGTGACCTCTTGACCCTCCATAAAAATGGGGAGGAGGGGGATGGTGAAGCCACCCTTGTGCCCACTGAGTTTGTCCTCTCTTATCCTCTCTTATTTTCACAAACCTAATGGAAAACCAACAGGACTGAGACACACACACACACAAAGATAAAAAGCTGCTGTCATGTCAGTTCATGCCTGCAAACGTCAACCGAGGCCATGTCAATAAAAGTGACCTACACCATAAATCAAGCACAAAAACAGCTGAACGTGAAGATGTTAATAATTAGCGAGATACTAAATGAGTAAATCAGATAAACAATACAGTAAAATTTTTGCTTTTTTATGTGCAAGAAGAACCACCAAGGAAGCCCCAATGCTGGCCCCCATTCTTAAAGTCCCCCTATCCCCAGATTTGGTGTCCATTGACGGCCTGCTGTTGACATCTATCTCCCCTCCTCTGCTCGCAGCTTTTAGTGCTGCTGGATGAAACAAATCTCTCCCTGGCCGTGTGAGACAGACAGACAGACAGACAGGCAGACAGGCAAGCAGGCAGGCAGACAGACACACGAGACACCCCCGCATAGTTTCCGTTAGCCGGGTGACGTCTCCGCCTCTCAGCCCGTGTGCAGTGTGACGTTACGCCGCTGTAGTGGAACCTCTAGCTGCATCTTGTTGACGGTCCGCCAGGCTTTTCCAGTACTGAGAAGACCACGGGCGAGTGAGGACGACCGACACACAGCGTTCAAGGCAAGTGTTTACGCGATTTAAAATACACGTAATACACATTTAAAAGACACAGTGGACATCTTTTTTAAATAGGGTTGTGGTGTTTTCTTGAGCTCCGGCGATTAACAGTTTGAATTGCTGTGTTTAGTCGCAGCAGACGGACGGAGAGAGAGGGAGGGAGGGGGGAGGCGAAGCGAAGCGAAGCTAGCCTGCTCGCGTCGCTCTCTATTTGGGGGTTAGCCTACTGTAATGTCGGTCCCCTCGCTTAGCCAGCTTTGAGCTTAATATCACAGTGCGTTATCCCTCAATTCGTGCCCTTCAACCCCTTCCTTCCTTCTCTGTTTAATCTCTGAGCCAAGTTTTAATATCTCTATCATTGCTGGGACACATCGGGTTAAGTTAGCCTGCTTCACATAGCCCCGCCGTGTGAGCTGGTTAGACTGCTTCACTCACAGCCGACTGCGCCGGGGTAAGCTGGGGGTTAGCTAAGCTAGCTAAGCGCAATTAGTATTGAACGTTGGGACAAGATAGCGATTTAATTGATTTTAAAGGCGCGTATTGCGCATTTTTAAAGCTTTAACGCCGCGTACGTGTCCCTCGTCGACACACGTTTAACATTTAAAAATAATATCGCACATTTACACACAGTGCGGGGGAATTAACGTGTGCTTTACGGCAGTTTGACCGTTGGGAAACGTTATCGAACGTTACCTGTGTGTTTGACATCCAGGGCTGGGGACGGACAGACAGAGGGAGGGAGGGAGGGCACGCCGCGGTTCTAATCACCCCGCGTTGCCCTCACTAAAGTCGGCTTGAGTGTGTGTGTGTGCGCGTCTCAACGCCCGACCGCGGTGCCTTCCCCCAGACCAGACCAGACCAGACTGTGTGTAGTGTAGACAGTGAATGTCATTATCAGCGCTGTCTGCATACCAGTGCCGTCGTGGCGAGCCAGCAGAGGAGAGGAGAGGAGAGGAGGAGGCGAGGTACAGTTTGCAGAGAGGAGGAGGAGGAGGTGGAGAAGGAGGAGGTGGTTATATGCGCGGTGTCCTTGCAGCAGTAGCAGCAGCAAAAAAAAAAAAAAAAAAAAAAAAAAAAAAAAAAAAAGAGGATACCAGACATGGAGGGTGACTTTAAGATTAAAAAGATTTGCTTGTAGCTGTGTGCTTGTGGAGAATTGTGCTATGCAGCGATGCAAGGTTGGTTGGAGGGTTTTTTTTTTTTTTTTTTTTTGGGAGCAGCCAAACCGGAGTCCTCCAAGTAGGCTGGGGGGGGGGGAAGAAGCAGCCGACCCTCATTTAATGTCTTGATTTTACTGTATGTTATTTTCCCCTTACGTTCATCCCACGGTGGGATTTGCCATTAAAACGCCCACAAACATTAAAACCGCTTCGGAATCGAGCTGGAGGTTGTTTTTTTTTCTTGCACCACCGCAGCGTTTCAGTCGGTGGAAAGGAAAGAGAAGAACGACGGGATGCTGATATATATATTTTTGCAAATGCATGCAAATTTAACTCACTGTAGCCAGTCTAAACGACAAAATCAGATTTTTTTTAAAGCTCTGTAATAGCAGTTTGCATCCAAAGCGCACCACTCGCAGAAGATGCCGTCTCTCTCTCACCCTCTCTCTCTCTCTCTCTCTCTCTCGGTGTCATACTGCTGCAGTGGCCATTATCATCTACATTGCGTTTTTAAAAATTAAGAGAGGACACACGCGCAGGCTGTGCAAGTGTTGTTTTCTCATGACAGCGGATTTATTCTGCAGTATAAGTTAATAAAATAAACCGAGGGATGGGGAGGGGAGGTGGGGGGACACACACCGCTTTCCACACTGCTGTATGTCAAGCTGTGAGAAGGGGACGACTGCTGTTAACGCCTTTATCAATTGTTTTTCATGGAGTTGATGGGGTCAGCGTGGGGTAAGCAGACCTAAGGGGAACACACAGTATGCTTGGGGAAGGGGCACTTTCATTTGCTAAGTGAAATGTTTTTGGCCATTGTATCAGCCTTTACATTAACAATGTAATGGGAGAGAGAGGAGGGAGAGGGGTTTTCGCCCGGCTTGTCATGTCTGGTCAACTGGTTTCGCTTGTTAAATTTCTCACTTTGTGCTGGAAAAAAAAGTTTGTTTCAAAAACCTTGATGCAAATATCCCCCGGGGTTCAGTTACAAGGGCTGAGAAAGCCCTC
Source organism: Nibea coibor (assembly GCA_023373845.1). Lineage (NCBI taxonomy): Eukaryota > Metazoa > Chordata > Actinopteri > Sciaenidae > Nibea > Nibea coibor. Next base: position 7,067,544 of record CM041725.1, read on the forward strand.
GTGTTTGTGTGAAGTATGGTAATGGCCATTTGGTTTAGTGGTGCATGCAAACAGCCATTGACCTCTTCAGCCCCCAGCCGGGACAGCAACCATAAAACATTTAAACTCCTTTATGGATATTTCATGCTCCACAGCATTTTTTTTATGAGATAATCTTCAGTTTGTTTATTCCTCTACTGGAAATTAATTGATTGGCCATAGATTATATGACTGTTGTCTAAATTCCTGTTTTTTTTTTCATGCCCAGGAAGCGGATCAGAACATAGAAACCTTCGCTCAGCATCATGCATGTGTTCAACTACCAGAAGATTTGTGTCATTTGAAGACTAAAGGAGAAAAGGGACTCAGAGGAATACAAGAACTCAGTCAGCGCATAGAAACGACAGTAACGCAGTGCTTAGACATGGCCAGCACCCAGACCAGTTTGAAAACCCCTTTCAAAGACTTGACCTCATTCAAGGGCAACATGAAACGGCTGTACAGAGAGCGACTGGAAGACGCTCCCATCAAGAAGCGAGTGATGGCGGAGATCAACCTGAAGCGTCGCAGTTTGGATTCCCTCCCCAAAACTCCCAAAGTGAAGAGGGAGCAGATCGAGGATCTGTGCCACGAATCTGACATGGACCTGGAGGGCCGGGCTGAACTGCATGTGGTGGGCTCTGCTAAAGCCCTGGACCTGAGCCCTGGGCTTAAACACACCCTGGCCCAGTTCACCCTCAGCAGCCAGAGCTCCCTCGGGGGCCCAGCTGCCTTCTCGGCCCGCACCGGCCACGAGCATTCCCCGGCCGGTATGCCCCCTCTCCCCTCCCCTCCTGTCCTTGGAGGGGGCCCTCTGCTGGTTCCCTGTGACAGCTCCACCGAACTCACCCACTCGCTGCTGGAAGGAGAGTCCATCTCCTGCTTCGTCGTCGGGGGAGAGAAGCGGCTTTGCCTGCCCCAGGTCCTCAACTCCGTGCTCCGTGACTTCTCCCTGCAGCAGATCAACACTGTGTGCGATGAGCTCTACGTCTACTGCTCACGTTGCGATGCTGAGCAGCTGCACATCCTCAAGGTGCTGGGCATTCTGCCGTTCAACGCGCCTTCCTGTGGCCTCATTACGCTGACGGATGCTCAGCGATTGTGCAACGCTCTCCTGCGTCCTGGGGCAGCGTTGCCCGCCGACCCCAGTGGTAAGCTGTCGGCCCAGGGCCTGCTGAAGGAGAGCGAAGCCAGCTTCCAGGTGGAGCACCAGTGTCTGGGGAAGTGCCAGGGTCTCTTTGTGCCCCAGTTCTACACCCAGCCCGAAGCGCACTGCATCCAGTGCGTCGAGTGCCAGTTGCTCTTTTCCCCACAGAAGTTTGTCATGCATTCACACAAGTCACCCGATAAGAGGACCTGCCACTGGGGCTTTGACTCAGCCAAGTGGCCCTGCTACCTGCAGCTTGCCAGGAAGTACCAAGGCACGCCTGAGGAGCCAAAGCTCAAGCAGCTCCTGGACGAGGTCAAAGAGAAGTTTCACTACAAGCTCAAGAGGTCACTAGACAAAGTAAGTGCACTTGAATGATACCTGTGTCTTTGCTTGTTGAATAATGTGCTTTTAAAGTATCTTAAATTAGATGCCCGCTGGCCTTCTTTCTTCTCTCTTCAGCCTCACATTCTGTGTGCTCAGCAGTTTTGACCAGACTGCTTTACGTCTGGTGTTTTCTTAAACCAGCGTTGACCTAGTATGTGTTAGAGTGGCCTGGGACAGGTGGTGACATCTGCCCGGCCAGGTCTGATCAGACGAGGTTAGGCCAGCTGGCCACAGCTGAAGGGGAAGTGCATCATTTGTCCTCTCGGGTCAGCTTGAGGTCACTGGGAATGTCACTGAACAAAAGGCTAATATAGGAAGAGCCTCTTTAAAGCCTCTATTAAAACTACATGTCAGCACTTAATTGTTAGACCTTTTTTATGTGTCTGTAAAAATATTTTCAAGTTTTAGTTGTTGAAGTCTTTTTTACGTCGTTGAAAAATGCAAAGGGCGATCTCAAAAACTTAAAGTAAAAAGCCGTTTAGACATTTTACGGCTTCTTGCTCAGCAACTTGGACAAAATACAGTTACCTGTTGAGATAAGATAATTGGTTGACTTCCAGGAACCTGAAACAGAAATGGCTCCATGCTATTACCAATAGTTATCAGTGAAAGCCAGAATGACGTCTTTCAAATGATTTTAAGGATTGTATCTATTTTTGCTGTTAAGTCAATGCAGCATCTAAACCACAAGGGCAACGCGCCTATTGAAAAGTCAGCATTCAGTCAGGGGAAAAGCTCTAGATTGTTTCCCTGCCATTGACTGGTTTATGTCTCATGACCTCCCTCTGACCACAGCGGACTGCCCTTTTTGTGCTGTTTTGTGGCTAAAGGTGGGGTTGTGCCTTTGTCTGCTTGATGTGGTTTGTTCACGCTCAAATCTACCGGTGATTTTTTTATTTTTTATTTTTTTGTGAAGGAAAAAAAAAAATCCACCTTTTTAACTAGCGAACAAACAGAAAGGGGCTCTACCACAACCCTCGCTGGCGAGATTTATTCGTGATAGCCGTACAGCAGGCAGCAGGTTAAGTGAGAGACTGTGGAGTAGAGGGATCGCGGTGTGTATTTATAGTGTGCACAGGTGTGAGCGTGCACATTTCTGAAACACAAGCCACTCGTTTTGTGTTGTTTGTGTACCTGAGAAAGGGAGATGCCTTCGCTCCTTCCCCGTCTGGTTAATTTGGTGTGTGAATGTGCCAGAAATACCGTCTGCTGTCTGGCCTCAGCATCCTGACCGCATTCCTGTCTCGCCTCTTTCCAGTTGTCCTCCTCGTCTTCCTCTGTCTTGGTCTAAGCTACGTAGCTAGGAAGACAATCTCTGTCAAAAGTAGAGGTGTTTTAATACCACAGAGGAAACATGCTCGCACAAACAGCAACACACCACAGATGTACGAAAACATACGCTCAAAATGAATGATAGTCTTTTGCGTGTGTGTGTGTGTGTGTGTGAGACATTGCTAACCTCTCTGCTGCTTACTGGAGGCTAGTATGACACATCTTCGTCTCTCTGTCTCACACTTTGCCAGGCTCTCTGGAGACTGTGTCTCACCACAGTTTCAGGTGCTGTCTCCTCTCTGTGGGGTGATTTCTCAGTCTGTGTTTTTCTCTTTTTGTTTCCGTTTTGTTGTTGTTGTTTTCACTGTCATCTGGCATTAGTGACTATTTTATCCTGTTGTCAAATTAATTGCAGAAGCGAAAACGGCAACGTCTGCGTCGACTAAATTCCTGGAAAGACAGTCGCCTGTGAGCGTACAGGAAGCAGGTGATTTTTGGCATTAGAAGAGGATGCCACCCCTCCTCCGCCCCCCCCCCCCCCCCCCCCCCCCAACTAAGCGGATGTGAGGCTGTGCGAAAGGTCGACGGCCAGAGAACAAGTTGACCTGGCAATGTCCTGCTTCACTCAGCTCTGGGGGGGGGGTTACTTAGTACCTTCCAAGTACAGCCACTCTCTGTTTATGTGTGTTTGTGTAATGAAAGTGTGTGTTTGGCTGAACAGGAAGTGAGGCAGACGGACATGTCTCTCACCCAGAACATCCTCTAGACACTCAGTGTCCAGCCGCCTCCACTGCACTGGCTGCGTGACTCATACTTTCCACATCCCAGTGGATGTTAGTGGAAGGCCAGCCAGGCAGCTTATAGTCACACATGCTTCTTAGAAAGATGGCTTTGCCTCGGCGTGTTGGTCTAACCCTGACTGCAGACCCTTTCCCCAGTGGTCCTTATTTACACACAGTGTCAATGTGCACATTTACAAGCGGTTCCTAGTTTTACCGGAGAGCTCTGGGACCTCTAAAAGAGAAGAGACACAAACAAGGGGAGCCTTCTGGAAGTTTTTTTCCCACCTTCTCCAATCTCTACTAGTCCCATATCCTGTTAGGTGTGTTTGGTTTGAGAAGGCGCAGTTAAAAACTCCAGAACTCGCTCTATATAAATGGCACTTTGTGCCTCAAGGCACCGCTACCCTGTCTACTGATCCCTGCTGTGTAAATACTTTGCTAGACAGACGCCACCAACAGACAGCAACAAGCCGAAGCCTTATCTCAAGAGTTACTTAAGTATCTGACAGACGATGAGTTCATTTTGCCTCGAGGGCTCGTGATGGACAGTTGTACTTTCCACCGACACATCATGTGTCGTCATTTTTATTGGGTAATTTTTTTTTTTTAACTTTCTTTCTGGCAAGGCAGGAAGCGACACAAACTCCCATTGAAGATCTTTTTTTTTTTTTTTTATTTGGGCGTGTTTACATGGCAAGTCATCAGACAGGCTCCATCGAAGCGGCGTATTACAAAACATCTGAATTACAAAATCCCCTGTAGTACTCTCATTAGGTCATGTTATGTTTTAACATATAAAGGGATTTTTTTTTTCTAAAACTTTCTGTGGCTGTCTACAGAAAAAAAATGCTGTTTCAAAATTAGAAAAAAACCCCCAGCATGACCTGATATTTTAGACATACCGGTATTTCCCCACCCCAGTGAGCATAACCACATGGCAGAATGTAGTGAAACATAGCTGTGTGTGTGTTCCTTATTTGCCTCAGCTTTGTTTGTTGCGTTATGCTGGCCTGGAGTCAGACGTGTCAGACTGAGAGAACAGCCTTCCTCTGTCTGTCTCCCTGGCTGGGCTGACACAGTGGCTGCGGCACAGACGGCAGACAGCTGCATCTCTCTGGCTTCCTCTATTTGCTCTTTGGAAACCAGTGACTTCATTACCGCAGACCAGTGCAGCTGCACTCTCTGGCTGTCTCTTGAGCTGTCTGTCTGTCTGTCTGTCTGTCATTCTCCTGGGCTGTATCTAATTGGATTTTGGCAGGCATGCTAATCGCTCACAGTGCTGCCTTTTGCTATCTCTTCCCCAACCTCTTGACGTCAGTCTTCAATCTGGCTTCATCTCCTCGTCCGTCTTGACTTACGGCCTCCGGTGTGCTCTTAACTTTGCTCACCATCATCCATATCTAGCCCAGACTGTTCTGCTGTTGCCCACACGTGTCTGTAAACAGTCAATACCCCTCAGGCCCCAATCAGTGGACAGTAACAAAATAAGCAGCCAAATGACCCGATAAGTCGATCGTTACATAAGCAATAAGACCACTTGTGTGCGTCTGCGAGGCGGATGAGAGGAAAGCCAGTGGCTATTGATCGGGTCTCCGACCTTGATGGATGTGGTGAGTTGTCGGGTGACGCGGACACTGAATAGAGGAGGAGAGAGACCGAAAGGGAGGCAGGCAGGAGGAAACGGCTGAAATGAAGAGTGAAATGAAGAGGCTCCGTTACGGGGACTGCAGCTGGTGTTGCATAAGTTCCTGTCTGTGTTCAGACATGTGCGCCAGTCTCCCAAGTTAACCTCACCTCTGTTTCTGCCGTCGCCTGCTTTAACGTCACCAGACAGGCTGCCGGATAGAAGTAGACACACACAGAAAAAAGTGTCTGTGGTCAGAAGACGCAGCACTGTTGAGAAAATGAGGTAAGCACAGAAGAGAAGGGCCAGGACAGGTGGGTCTGTCTGTCTGTTGTCTGAGTCATAAACTGCTCTATACTTTGGTCGTCCTCCGTGAAACAGGCCGTGTTCGCAGCCACTAGGTTGTTAAAGGGGGATTGGGCCCCAGCTCTTCTTTCCCCCCCCCCCGAGTTGAAAATTAACCTCCCAAGTCCTGAGCTGAACCACAAATCAGCCCTCTTGGTGGGCCAATCACATGCCGGCTAGCTCGCATTTCCCCAGCTAACACTCTCTCTTTTGACCCCCCCGCCCCTCTCCACCATGCGACACCCATACACATATTTCTATGTCTGATTCTATGTCTCATTTTCCAAAGAACAATTATCCTCTTATGCTAAATACACAGCAGCGTCTTTGAGCGCTGGCCCAGAGTAACCTACAGCGTAATACGCTACGTACGTACTTTGCCGTGGGACTGTCCATGTTCCTTGTGCACAACAGGCTGTGCTTTGGCCAGTGTTTGCTGCCTGTTGTAAAGGGCTAAATGGGGCCCCGCAAAGGTAGGAGGGGCTGAGCCGAGGGGCCTCTGGTATGTCACCATCAGGTCAGTGCCAGTATCACAGCTCTATAACAGCACTGCAGCTCGCTGGAGGAACGCCAAAGTCATTACTTCTCAGCCTTTTTCTCAGATAGATAAAAATCTTCTCACGTTTTTGGTTTCAGAAGCAACATTTGGAAGCGGTCACAGTCGTACACCAGCTCATAGCTAACCCTGTGCGCTTCAACACAGCAAATTTAAAAAAATGTACCAATGGTTGACTGGTGGCAATTTACCCTGTTATTTTTGACTGTTTCCTTGGCTTGGACTCGATTTCCCACCTCATCACCAGCATAATGTGCTGCTACGGGACTGATGTGAGCTAGCCACAGCAGCTGGCAACAGAGATAGGTCGGTCCAGATACAGAGGAGCCTCTGCCACGTCTGCCAGCAGTCTCATAGACTAAACAAACCGGCCTGGCCCCTCCCAGCCAAATGTCCTGCAGGCTTTAAAAGAGTATTGGCCTGACAGCCTGTTTGCATGTTCAATGCAGTGCTCCGGCTGCCCCCCCACCCCCTCCTCAGGGCGTCAGACCAGTTTGTTGCTTCTCAGTAAAATGACAGCAAGAACAAGCGAGAGAAAGGACGATATAATGGGCTGCGATTTCAAAACAAGATTGTAAGAAGAGAAAGCGGCTTGGATCGTAACAAGTCTGACTAGCTTGCCCGGGTTGTTTTGCATGAGACCGGAATAATGAGGAGTCTTGGTATTAATTAATCGATGTGTTGATGAGAAGATTAACCGTCCACTGTCTGGTCTCCCTGGGAGACGGTCAGTCGAGCAGGTTGTGTGTGTGTGTGTTGGGGGCAGGGAGTCGGTAGGACGCGAGGGAGGTATACTGTAAAAGGGCTGTGGGAGACTGCCAGCTTGTGCTGCGTGTTGTGTGCAAGCAGAGAGAGTGCGTTTGCATTTGAAAGACTCTTCTGTGCCGCCTTCCCGGTGGGAACGGTGATTAATGAAGATATAAATGGAGGGACCCCGAGACGGCGCTTTCCATAGGAGCGCCATGTACACAGCAGAAACACACACACACCGTACAGACACGCAACCCCCTCCCCTACACACACACACTCATATTTTGTCCCACAACACAGTCTCCCAGACAGGGAGATAAACACAGGATATCAAAGGCGTGTCATGAGTCCCGCTGGGCTGCCACCCGGCACATCCACAACACATTAAGCCCAGCCACTACACTGATCAATTATGCATGTTACAAACACAGAGAAATCAGGGGAAAATAGTCTGTACGATTAAAGGAATCCCCATCTCTCCATTTTGCCAGTAATTTATTGCCGTCTTTGGTAATGGTTTGTCATTTCCATATGGAGGCTATTCTGCTTGCGTTCACTGTTAAGGTGTTTTTTTTTTTTTTTTGTTTCAGCATCCCCCCACACGCTTAATTGCACACGACCATAGCAGCCAAGTTAAGTGCTGCTGTGGCCCATGCTAGTTTTGACCTTCAGCCTACGCACCAAATTAAAGCAAAGCACCGCAAGATGCAAACTTGCCAAGCCCGGATAGGTGATTACTTGCGTCGTAAGTCCTTTATTTTTCAGCCTCACCTTTGGTCCACTAACATCAAACGCCCTCCAACTGTTCCTTTCCCTTCCTCTGCCCGCAGCCTCTACATCCAGTAAATACTTATCTCACCAGGGGCTTGACTGATGTTGATCAGGGCAAGGCCGTAAAGTTAGCAACTAGGAAACAGGCTGCAACGAATAAAGGTGAAGCGAGTGACATTTTGTGGTTTTGCCGCAGACTTCCATCTCTTCCTGCTTCTTTCCTCGCCGAGCGCCGATGTGTTTATCTCGCCGCTATTCCCACCTGCAGCGACGCCGCTCATGGGAATCACCAGTCTCCCTGATATTTCTTAGGGAAGACGAACATCATGCAAACATACAGCCGTCTTTGCCTCATGTCCCTGAGGGGTCCACACCAGCTCATCAAGATCCTGTAAATAGAAGACCGTTTCCCCCTGGACTTCCATCAGTCCCGCTGCACCTCTTCACAGCACAAACTAAGTAGTAGACAATCTTTGAGGTCGTTGACCTCCAAATGCAATTAATTACCTAATACCTTGAAACGTATGTTGCAGATTTTTGAGTATGCTTCAGCTATGAAAGACTAATTTAAGTGTTGCATGTTTTGAGGCTCCTTAACTGTCCCTGAGCAACAGAGTCGCGTGTGCGACTCTCGACGAGCATGTGGCACCGATTCTCATTCTTAGCGTGTCCAGCCCTCGCCGCTGCTCGTATTAAAGCAGCCTCGACTCAGCCCACATGTTTAAATCCTTTTGAAGAATGGAGCGTTGCCTTGTGGTTCACCGTCTGGCTACATTTTAACCAGCTCCTATGACAAGCGCACTTTGTTATGCCAGACATTCCTTTGTCATAGCGATGCAAATTCATCGGCTGGGACACATCCTGATCTCTGATGAGGCCATATGTTACAGTAGTTCTTCATAAGACTGACTCATGTTGAGGGAGGAAATTTAGCCTCCAGACAAATGATGGTACGTTTTGGCAAGGTTGCCTCTCCTGTCAGCTGCTCTGGCAGACAACCAAGCGTTTTCTATTCTAATCAGCGTGCCTCATGAAGGAAAGACTGTTCAAATCCTTTCTGTCCTTGTTTCATCCGAGGTGAATGACTGAAAGCCACACTATGACTTGACCCTGACGTGAGCTTCCAATGCGTCCACATGATGACATCTCTTATTAGAGAGATGACACGCACTCACACAAACACACGCACAGTAGCACGAGATACTCCGCGGATGACACAGTCCGCAGTCCGTGATTAAAGGGAGTCGAAGGGTCAAACACAGCCAGAAACGCAGCCAGACACACGAAACGCCAGCCACCACCAGCCACTTCCTCCCGTCACCACGCCAACCCTATCCTGCAGCGTGAGTCACGGTGCTCCATCAGTGCTGCAGTCTGCTCTCCACTCATCAGCGTCATCGTGGAGCCAGGACAAAGATTGATCACCGTCCCGGTCTCTCTCACACAGTCTGTTTGATCTACGCCCAGGTGTATTCACTTAGAGCTCTGACTCAACCGTAATGACATTTACCAAACCCAGCCACGCTTTTCTTGGGCCGTTGTCAAGCCTGGCTCAGACAGTGAGTGTGTTAATGAAGGGAGTCTGTTGTGCAAGTGTGTGGACTGTGGGTTCACCTGTCATCGGTTCTGGTGCCTCAATATCAGCACAGGCAGGACGGAAATGAATATCCGCCTCCGACAAACCTAAGATGGCAGGTTTTTGTACGTTCTGCTTTTAATAATTCAGATTTTGCCAGATTAAAAGTAAATGTGTTGAGTTTTGTAGTCCACGAGCCATTGTAAAGCACAGAGAACAGTCTTTAGAGACTTGTTTTGAAAGGCAGAGCTTGTGACGGAGAGCGAGCAAGAGGAAGAAAAAAAAAAAAAGAGGTAGAGTCATGGTAGCTGATGCGTTTGCATTATGGGAGCTGCGTGTGTGTGTGTGGGAGAGACAGGCGAGCCCGAGGGGCCTGGACAGTAAAGCCAAGCTGCCCATGCAGAGACGAGCAGTGGAGGCTTCAAACAAGCTCCTGCATGTAATATGGATGAGACCGGAGCTCCCTACAGAACAGTCAGAGGACCCAAGGCCTGTTTGGATTTAACTGTCTCTCCTTCCATGTGTCTGTGATAGATTTTACCCTGCGGGCCGTTTTGGCCAGGTGGAGCCTACTCTTTGTACAACTGTGGCTGTATCACAGGTCAGCCCCCTCCCTCTCTCTCTCTCTCTCTCTCTCTCTCTCTGTCTTTCTCCACCCTTCCCTCCTTCATTCTCAGTTCTCTTTTCCCCTCCTCTGGCCTCATCGCAGACAACGACGAGCAACCAAGCATTGACATTTACTGCAGTATCCCACAATACAGCAGAGCAACCTCCCTCCCGTGCCGAGAAAGAAGTAAACAAACCGCCGATCGATGTATGACCGCGCACTAGGGCCAGTAGAGAAGGGTCTTCAGGCGGGGGCAGCTCCAACTCTTGCATTAAAATATTTAAACCTCATTAAAACACTCACTTATTTACCTGTGAAGCCCATTTTCCTCTAGACAGCGAGTCTGAACGACCAGATCATGATGAGGTTATTGTTGCTGGGTGACATAACATGCATTTCTCTCATGGATGGCTGCATTTTGTGGTATTTTAGTATATGTTGTGTAATTTATTGCAAACACAGGGGGTTGGGCAGTGTCTCCATTTTGTGTTTTCTCTCAGTAGTGATAGCAGTGCATTACTGGCTTGCTGACAGCTCTCGGCTTTCAGTCTGCTTAGCAACGCTCGTCCTCTCTGCAGCTCTCTCACTCCCCTCTGTCTCCAAGCACTCTGAGTTGTTTCATCCATTGGAATAGTGAGCCAAGTTCCCTTATATAGAAAACCAGGCAGCCGAACTATGTTGTGGTGGTGGTGGTGGTGGTAGTGTGTGTTTCTCTCCCTAATTGTGGATTTGAACCAGTAACCCACCTCCAAACAGGGTCCCAAGGCTGCAAGCTCCTCTCGAGACTTTCTCTTTAGTTTTTAGACATGGTGAAACTCACACACACACACACACACGCACACACGTTGGCCCAGATGAAGCTCAGATGACGAGTACAGTCATCCACAGACAAGACAGGAGCCCATGGCCTCATTCTCAGTCAATGTGTCCTCCTGGGAGACTGAAGTGTGTCTACTTGTGTCTGCGTGCTTATTTGTGCACAACACTTTGCTTGCGGTAAACTACGTCATCCTCCTACACCGCTGTTTGATGGAGCAGTTGTTTGATGGGATGTCTGTTTACTTATGTGTGCATCTGTGTGTGTCTGTGTCTGTGTCTGTCTCCTGGCCTGGTTGACTCACATAGGTGAGCCCCGACAGCTTTGGTAATTAACGCTCTAGGGGGCACTGGGGAAGGAAAGTGGAGCACACACACACACACACACACACTGCTGCGCTGTAGACTGTAAGGCTGCACATGCTTATGCAGCTAGTATGCTCTCGTGCGCATGGCTGATTTCTAAATGCCCTTCACCGACTCAAACACACTCTATTTCCTCGTACATACGTGTGCTTGCACAGCGGATGAACATCGCCGGCCACATTTGTGATACTGTGGGGATGTGAGGTCACTGTTTGGTTTTTAAGTCATCATGATCTCATGATGTTTCTTTGAAGGTGAAATGACCTGATAAGATAAGAGAAGCATGATGATGATTAACGTTACAAACAAGCCTCGTCTGTTTATGACTATCACTCATTATACTTTAGGTTGATGCTTTAAAGGGTGACTTCATTTCATTGTCAACAACAGCATGCGCTTTTCCAACGTTTAACAATCAAAATATACAATTTTTTTCTGGAATAAGCCACTGCCTTTTCACGTTTAAAATGTCTCATCCTCGTTGATAAATGACTCCAAAGATTAATGAGTTGTCTTGGATTCATTTTCTGTTGACTAGCTAATCGATCAGCGCTAATCGTCTCCATAATTGCGGCTACTAGATGCATAGTATTAGTCAGTCATGTCGACGTGGTAACGTTTAAAAATGAGACAGCTGAGCGGAAATTAGCCTGAATGATTTTTGTTTAGTATTTTTAAAACAGTCAATTAACTGATTGGCAGAAATTTAGTCTGCAGCGATTTTGATAGTTTGATTAATGATTTAATTCACTTATTGAGCCAAAAAAGAAAGTATTCATCAGTTCGAGCCTCTTAAATGTAAATGTTTGAGTTTTCTGCAGTCTGTGATGGTAACAAGATGAATATTTTGGAGTTTTGCACCTTACATAACAGAGATATTATATAAAAATCATGGATTTATCCAGAAAATGATTGGCAGATTCTTTACTAATGTGAATAACCATCAGCTGCAGTCGTACTACTTTAATATATACTGTGTGTTCGATGCAGTCTGTGTGTGTGACGTGGGGGTGGGGTTACCTTTCCCTGCCTTGTGTATTCCAGACAGACAATTTGTCCATTCATGAGGTAACGTTATTACAACGCTCCTCATGTACTGCTGTGAATATAGACTCGGAGCCGCCGCCTGGGATTTGACTGTGAAACATGAGAAATGGAGGAGGGAGAGGGAGAGGGGGGAGGCAGCGAGGGAGGGATGGAGATGAATAGAAAAATTGATCGAGGGAGCTTAAAGAGACGTCTTTTTATGTGAAAGATCATAAGGAACACTGTAGCTGCTTTCCAAATTTAACTCCCGTCGGTAAAGCTACAATAAGAGAACAGTGGATATGTTACATTATCAGGAGGGAGATTCCTCACACTCACTTTTAGAACTCATTTTCTTCCCATAGACTCCCATTAAAATGTTTTCCCTGTCGGGTCCCATCAGCCGTGGCTGTCGAGGCTGTGGTGTGTGTTTGTGTGGATTGTAAAATGGCTGACTGTGGCTGTAGCTACAGAGGAAGGAGCTCAACCCGTTGCCAGGGAGGGGAAAGGCTGTGTGTGTGTTGGACGTGCACGTGATGACTGTCTAGACAGAGTGCCCATGTGGCGCAAAAATGTTCCCGAAGCCCGAAGCCAAAGCAATTCGGGAGTGAACCTGTCCTTATCTGTGTGTGTGTGAGTGTGTGTGTGAGTGTGTGTGAGTTTGTGTGAGTTTGTGTGAGTGTGTGTGTGTGTGTGTGTGTGTGTGTGTGTGTGTGTGTGTGTGTGCGCGTGTGTGCGCGTGTGTGTGCGTGTGTGTGCGTGTGTGTGCGTGTGTCTCTGGCATGACTAGTCTGGCTGATGCTTATCAGTGTGCTTGTCTGGCTCTGTTCTTTCTCTTTGTGTTTGGAAAGAGGGAGGAACAGGTGTGTGTGAACTGTGTGTCTGAAGGGGGGGGTGGCACAAACAGACAGACAGTCACATGTTGTCTGTCTGTCTCTTCACGTCTCGACCGTCTCTCTCTCTGTCTCGCTCTCTCTCCCCCTCCCTCTCTGTCTGTCGCTCTCTCTCTTTTCCTGTTTATCTCGTTCACCTGTTTGTCTAACCATCCACCTGTTGGACCTGTCCTCATCTGTACCCTGCTCTGTTTTTATTACCGCTTATCTCTTCGTCCAAGGCTCGAAGGGAAAGAAAAATACGTTGAGTAATCTTCTCAGCACAGTAGGAAATATAATATTCCTTAAAGCGGTAAGTGAAAGGTCAAGGTGAGAAAATATTCACGTTGGCTCGTGGTTTGAAGTGGCCGTCTATTCAGACAGACTTGCCCTTTTCTTTATTTCACTGTAACTGAAGACTTCAGCATATGATCTGTCGAGAAACAAAACCCAGTCGTCTAATTTCACAGTGTTGAGTTCATCAGAGAGCGTCTGCACGCTCACACACAAAAAAGTGTATTCCTTTAAATGCCCCACTTTTCTGCCTGCTTCCCTTGTGGCCTGTTATTGATTTGGCTGCTGAAACAAAGTGCGGCTCCCAGTCCATGGATAAATGGCTTATTGGATTAAGACCTTCATATAAAAGCCTCTAGTGTCTGTGTGTGTGGTTGTGGTGGTGGTGGTGCTGGGGGGCAGGTGGGACCACCAGAGCACTGGACGCCAGTTTAAAAAAAAAAAAAAAAAAAGCCACATCGCAAAGACACACACATGTCTGTATAGTTACACGATGGGGAAACTTTGGTATTAGATGAGTTTAAAGAGACACGATTAGTTCTTGCAGCACACATTCGAGCAGGCGGGAGGTTTGAGTATCGTGTTTTTGCGAGGTTTAGGTTAGGAAGTATATATATCTATGTATCTGTTAGCTGGATCTTTGACACAGCTGAGGACTGCAGTCGAACAGGATGTGGTCTAGAAACAGACAGGGCGTGACTGACTGTCTCTGCGAGTGTCTGTGTTCCTCCTTTCCTCCCTCACCGTCTGAGGCAGCACAGAAAAAGGCACCCAAATAAAGCCTGTTTACTTCCTCCTGAGAGAGGAAAAGGGGAGAATGAGCTGCATTACTCCGTCCTCCTCTGCTGCCCACCTCCACCACCACCACCCTCCTCCTCCTCCTCATCCTCCTCCTTTTCCCTCCTGAATGCCAGGCTCTTGAATGGCTCAGAGGGGGAGGAAGAAGAGGGAGGAAGGGTGGCACAGCTATGTTTTGTGCGAACCCCTCTGTTTCTGTCCCACGATTGAGATTGTGGAGCTCGCCCGGGGTTTGTCTCCATTTCCACACATGAGCGCTGATGCCCGGGTTTCAACAGATGTGAAGACAATCGGGGCCCCGGCAGTGTTTATATTTTAGGGCACAGAAGGGATTTTAAATAGATTTTAATAACACACACACACACACACACACTCTCACTCACTCTGCTACTCTGCGATGAAAGGTCAGACTCAGGCTTACACACTCTTTATTGTGCCCTAGATAAGACTTGCCATTAGCCTTGTTGGGACTGGTTTGTATGAGTATGTTTATGAGTGTGTGTGTGTTTGTATCTGTGGGTATGTGTGTGTTACATCCTGGGCAGGGTTTTACACTGTTATCATCTCAGTAGCATGTTCTCTCTCTCAGGCTACCGGCTAGAGAAAAAAAAGAGAAAGAGCACAAGCACACTGATCCTGGTGATAAACTTGTATCCAGAGCTGCAGCTAATGATTAATTTAATCAGTTAATCTTTTTGCAGATAAATAAGTAAATAAATATCTTGTTATGTTCAAACAACCCAAAAATATTCACATTTAAGAAGCCGGTGCAGGCGACTGTTCAGCTTGAAATGTGACCTAAACGATGAATAATTATGAAGATGGTCTGCAATACATTTTCTCTCTGACGACTAATCGGTTTATCAGCTCGTCGTTTCAGCCCCGGTCGTATCTCCAAAATGTTCTCCGGCTCCTCAGCGTCATGTACTGTAACAAGCCACCACAATTAAAACTGATTTATGAGTAGTTTGCCTCAGAGTGACGCGTTCAGTTCACGATTTGTTCGAAATGTCCTTTGCTCCTAAATTTTTCAGGGTAAGTGCCGATTTGCTTCATGGAAAATGTAACACTTTAGTGTGTACATGTGTAGGGGGACGAGCAGCGGATGTGTTTTATTATACATGTATGGAGACACCATGTGTATTTATAGCCCTTCTGTGTGTGTGTGTTTGTATGCACCGAGACGGCAGTCATCTGGAGAGTCCATGTGACTGGAGCGTAGAGACGGGGAGGGGAGGAGGAGAGCTTGACCTCGGACTTGTTTGCACTCTCTGTGTGGCAGTGTGTCGATGTGTCTGCCTTTTAGCTTAGATACATATAAATTACACCGAGAGCAGAAAAGAAACCAGGTCCTTCTTCTCGTGAGCAAAAATTGGTACGTGCTGAAAGAGACTTTTATCCTCCAGCTGGGCACCTGTCAAATTTTTGTGAAGCTGAAAGCCTTCACACCGATCACAAATCATGAATGAAGCGACGGCTCTTTAACTCGCAAAGCCTATTAAGAGATCCGACGGATTCATTTGTAGCTCGATATTAAAAAAAAAAAAATCAACTCTTGACCTTAAAATGACACTTGCTGTTCACAGGCGCTTACATGAGAATGTTATCCTCCACTTCAAGTGACTGCTGCAGATTTCCAGCGTTCAAGAGAACAGAGGTGTAAAACAGGCTGGAGTGCATTTACTCGCCCGCCTGCGCCTGACAGGCTGTCCGCGGTAAACGTACGGTCACGGACGTCTGTGTAGTGGAGTGGCGCTTGTTATTGCTGGATTTTACGGCACTCAGGCTACACAGACGCGCACAGAGAAAACACTCTCTGCTGCATTAATGCGTCTGCTGTGGAAATGTCATATGTGCTAATGGTCTGGGGACTAAACGGAGGCTCTGGAAATGGGCCGTTGTAAAAGTTCACATGGTCCTGTGTGTGTGTGTGTGTGTGTGTGTGTGTGTGTGGAGCTGTATGTTTCATTTAGCCGTGTAGTGGTGGGATGAACTGGTGTGTGTGTGTAGCTGCAGCAGGCAGACTGCTGGTGATTAGGAACAACAGGGCAGAGTTCAGCTCAGCGAGTGTGTGGAATGCTAATCCACATTGTCATAAGGCGAGCTTCAGCCTGACAAAGGGCTGGAGACAAGGGGGTTAGGTGCTGTTTGTCTGTGTGTGTACGTGTGTGTGTGTGTGTTGCAGAAGCCACCCAGATAAGAGAGGTGCTTCATTACTGTAGATTAGGACAAAGTAGCAGCGTGGTGTGTGTTAATAAAGCAGAGAGGTTGGGGGGTGGAACGGACGAGAGAGAGGCAGAGAGAGAGATGGGCAACAGGGGGAGAGGAAAACAGCTGTGCTGAAATGTGCAAACGATTGCACCCGCACACATTCATTAAGGAATAGAGAGCGCAGAGCAGCAGGAATAATGAGCGCGCGTGTGTGTGTATACATGTGTATATATATATGTGTGTGTGTGTGTGGTGGGCGGTTAAGCTGTCAACTATCAGGTAAGCATGAAGCAGAGACACAGGCGACCATTAGTGGAACACACACACACACATACATGTATGTTCTCTATGTGCAGACACACAAAGCTTGTATACACACACACACACACACACACACACACACACCTACCTTTTTAATGAGCTGTCACTTGTCTCATCAGCAGAGCAACTGCTGTCGTGGAGGTCAAGCACATGAAAGACCTCTGGATGACCTGGTGTTAATGTCAGTTTGGCCCTGTGCTCTCCCTCTGTATTGTCTCACACACACTTATGCAGCGGTAGTGACATAAACACACACACACACACACATATTTATACACACACACATACATTCAGACAACCTTGAAATTGGAGGGAATCCAGCCAGCGAGGACCCAGCTCGCCTCCACACCACTGCAGTGGGTTTATTGTTGTTTTTGTCAATTCAACCTTCCCTCTATCTCTGCCCTGTCCCATCATCCCACTCTCTCTCTCTCTCTCTCACTGCCTCCCCCTCCCTCCCTCCCTCCCTCCCTCCTCAGTGCTGCAGTGCTGCCTTCTGGAGAGAAAAAAAAAACCCACCAGCCACAAGCTCTCGTAAACGGACGAGCCCCTATATACACACACAGATGCACCTGGCAACGCATATGGCTCCTGCCTCTTACATTTGCATGGACGTGGTCATTCATGCGTGGCCTTGTAAATAAGGGACTATCCCCTACATACAGCACACATGAATTCACACACACAGACACACAAATCAGGACGAGCAGTTTGTTTTTATTCGCATATCATTCTCATGTTTATGTGCGAAGTTTGGAGCTTAGCTTAGCTTAGCTTAAAGGCTAGAGGCAGGGGAAACAGTCCAAAGTTCATCACCAACCAGCTAAGCGGGCGCATTAACATATAGTATCTCCTTTGTTCAACCTCTATGTGACCAAACAAGTGAAAACAGGAGGAGACTTAAGAGTCACGCTACCACACCAGGAAATATCTGGATATTTGGTGTATTAGGGTGTTATGTGGATGCGTTGGTAGTGTACAAAACATATATTATGATTTATGAAAATAATACCGACTAATGCTGCTAAATACAGCTGCTTCTGCTGGGCTAGTGGGTGGCTAATACCAAGCTGTCACAGTAATTTGCCCGTATTGTTCTGAGGCTGATTAGCTCTGGTAATGACAGTGTCTCTTGGAAGATGCCATGCAGAGGAAAATCTTTATGTCCGGCTGATGAAAGCCTGTCTATTATGTCCCACTCTATTTGTGTTTGTGTGTGTGCGTGCGCGCATTTTGTGGATAAACGTTCATAGATGGCTTTAAAAGGCCAGTAAGTCAATTATTGATGCTTTCTACAACCCCTGCCTCTCTTTTGCGTTTCCTACCGCTCTCTGCTTTTGCATTTTTCTCCTCCGTTGAATTCCTTCTCTTCCTCTCTCTGCTCTTTTCCTTATTTCGCCTCCTCCTCCCCCCACCGACTTCTCTCTCCCCTCCACACCTTCTTTCTCCATCTCTCTGTCTGTTGCTGTGGGCTACCTAGAGGTTCATATTACAGTGTTGGAAAGTCTTGTTCCTCTGGTGCCTGTGCTACCTGTCAGTTCAGTTGGAAGCGTGCATGTGTGTATGTGCGAACTGCAGGCAGCCTGTGCGTAGCGTCGGGCCTGTCTGCCGCAGATAAGCATCAACTCCATCAGCTTGCGGCCTCTCGCTGAGCGTGTCCTGGATTTGCTCAAAAAAACACACACGACCAGGGGCAGCGCTCGCAGTATTTACTGAACACACACACACGGCTGACACAAGGAATCACAAACATTTAACAGAGAATATGTCTTCACATCGGGCAAAAGGTGTCGCATGTATGCCAATGAATTACACACACACGAGCACATAAAAGGGAGCCATGTTGCAGCCATGTTGAGCCCCTGCTTGGCTTTTCCTGTGTTTTATTCATAGGCTTTCCTCAGCGGGCTCATTCAGCCTCTGCTCTTAGGTTATCCATTTTCCAGCTGCCTTCGTTTTCTCCAACACTGTATCACGGCCCGCTCCATAGCTCACTTGCACGGCTCACTTTTAATGCCATTTGTCTCCATTTTCTATTTCTTGATGTCATTTGTCTCTATTTCCTATCGCTTAAATGCCATTTGTCTCTCTCTTTCCCGTGACCGTGGTGCCAGTTGTATTCTCCTCTTTTCTCTCTTGTTCCCACGCTCCCCGGCAGAGTCCTTGCATCGTTTTAATTATTCAGCGTATTTGAACAAACGTCTTCTATGCCGCACTCGATGCTCTCCCTCTCTGTTTGTGTTTAACCTTGGCGTGTGTTTGTCTGTCTCCGTTAACCGCCATCTCTCCTCTCTGTTTGTTCCAGAAGGCGGCGGCAGCGGTGGAGGAGGAGGAGAGCCAGGTGAGGAAACCCTCGGCGGATCTCTGCTCGCCCAGCGGCAAGTTGGCCGACGCCGACCCCGCAAGAAAGGTCAGTTGTCCGTCCTCTCCCCGTATCCAACCAACCATCCATCCATCCATCCATCCACATAAACTCTCCATCACCTCCTACCTCTCTTCCCCCCTCCCCCTCTTCTACACACAGGTCAGCTCTCAGGGTCACCCCACCCTGCCTGACACACACACCCTGTTCACCCATTCATAGCGGCACGCTTCTCCTCTCTGACCTCTCAGGAAATACTCTCCTACAGGCCTTTTTCTTCACATCCCCCGATTGCAACACACACACACACACACACAAAATGTACTTGCACACGCACACACACAGGAGAAGAAGCTCTTTATCATGATTATCTTCTCCCTCCAACACGTGCACAACCACTCTATCTCAGCTGATGCCTGATGGATGATCCCTCATCCACATGTATGCATGCATATATTAGCTTTATTAGATTATGGCTCCAAGAGCAGCATGTCCAGTACAGCACATTCCCTTCTCCCCCTGCTGCGTCTCTTCATCTACCCGTGAGTGTGTGTGTATGCATGCGTCTGATTGCCATTGTGATAATTCATCTACTCAGCTGCAAAATTAGATGCAGTGATCAATAAATGTTGATGGAAGATGCCTCTCTGCTCCTCTTCTGTTCCGTAACACAAAAGCATAAAAGGCAGCGTTTCTGCGTTGCGTGATATTTATGTCTGCGTGTGTGTTTTTGTTTTTCACAGGGGAAAACGTCTCCACCTACTCTGGTGTTCAACCGTCTTTTCTCTGACATCAAGGAGGAGCCAGGACACCCCACCCTGGTCCATCCCAGGTACTACACCTTATTAACTTTGAATAAACAACACCAATACACCAGTTATTTCACTCATCGATTCATGTATTGGCATTTTTTCAATCGATTATTTAAACAAAGTGAGAAATCGCTCTTACTTGTCCTTCAAATCTTTAAGCCCGCAACCAGCGACATTCAGTGTACAAAGACACAAATCTTAACATTTAAGAAGCTGAAGCCTGAGAATATTTCTTTTTTTTCTGCTTGAGAAATGACAGAGAAGATTAATAAATTATCATAACAGCAAGTGATTCATTTATCTGTTGATGATTGAAACGGCAAATTATTGCAACCCTGTTTATAAAATCTGTTTATACTTTCTATTTATGAAATAAATATGTCTGATCTGTTTTGGTTGAGGTTTGTGAGGGTTTTGTTGATTTGTTGTCAGAGAGACCATTAAACGCTCGAGTTGTTCAAATAAAACTTTTCCAGTTGGACAGGTTTTATCTTTACAAGCCTGTCACGTCTGTAATTACCAGAGTAATGTTGAGTTTCACTCTGACTCAGTTTCGTTCATAATAAATGAAATTCATCGTCTAGCCTTTATCACGTTCCGCTCCTCTCCCTCTCTCCTCATCCCTATTCCTTCCCTCGTTTCCTCTCCCCTGGTCCTCTCTCCCTCCCTCTCTGTGTTTGGATGTGGCGCTCTGATATCTCTCGCAGTAATCTGACCCAGATTAAAAAAAGTGGATTTAGCTGGTTTATGGCGCCAAAGCGTGCACGTGCCTGCCTTGACATACTGACTGTGCGGCGTCTCGCAGACGTCAGACCAGACAAACTGGCAGGATTAGACTTCTGGTCTCTTACCAGCATCACATGACTGCTACACTCTTAAACCAGTCAGGGCTTGCGCAGACCAGTTTGGAGCCTGTCTTTAAAAAAAAAAAAATTATTGCATTGCAGCGTTGGTAACAACGAACCGCCACAGCCAATCGCCGTCGCGGAAGACATCCACAGCACTTAACGTCGTATTTGAGCTACTACCACTTGTCAAGTACGAGGCAGGCTTACATTATTCAATCACATCTTCTGCGTTTCATGTGAAGGAGTTTTAGTTTCGCAGTCAGGCGAGCAGGCAGTGCTGCGTTTCCATCCAGAGGAAGCGAGGCTCGGTTTGTAGTGCTGTAGTTTTTCAGGCAGAGCCCCACTGAGCTGTCATGCTTAACCTAGTTCACAGCTCCAGCTCTGTCTGGAGGGGACTGATGGTGGGGGAGGGGTTCAACGCTCCTCTCCTCTCCTCTCCTCTCCTCTCCTCTCCTCTCCTCTCCTCTCCTCTCCTCTCCTCTCCTCTCCTCTCCTCTCCTCTCCTCTCCTCTCCTCTGTCTCTTTCTATATTACTCTCGCTCTCTCCTCCCTCTCTCGCTCCCTCCCTCCCCTCCATGCAGCCAGGAATAGACAGATAGTGTTGGCTCAGTGACTTCAGTGCATCTCCAGGCACTATCTCTGTCTCAGTTGTTCCCACTACCTGGACATTCATGATAAGCCGAAGGTCTGTTTAGGCTGAGATCCTGTAAACACACGATAAGAAAATATCCATATTCCACACTGTGTTTTTCAGCTCCCGTCTTCAGACAGTGCACGTATTGTAGGCTACCAAATGACTGTTGTTCTGTTACCCCGATTCATTCATTTTATTGCTATAGAGGTAAAAGGGCCATATAAGTTATTGCAGGATTGTGGCTTTATGTATCAGCACTGCAAAGTCCATAACTCGTAACATTTTATGATATTTACTGCAAAGAGAGAAGTGTGTCAAAGGTGACGCTGCTACCATTTTAACCAGAATACAAACAGACGCTTTATTTAATTCATTTAAATGTATTAAGATGAGTGCTCCAGTGTTATTCTGTGTTCGGTATTTTTGCTTTAAAGTGAACACAAGTGAAGATTTATCTACACATTAAGTCAGTTTGGTGCTTCAAGTCTTTTTTTCTTTTATCTGTTTCCCTCGCAGTTACTACCTGTACACGTACGATAAGATGGTGGCTCCCAACGTTTCTCTGAGGAGGGAGGCGGAGATGAGCCCCGAGATTTTCGGAGCGCTGCTCAAACACCACTACAGCCGCAGAGTCCTGGGCCACGACGAGCCACCCATGGGTCAGTAGTTCAACACGCGTTCACACACACACGCTTCCACTGATCCAACACACGATACACAGAAAGATGTTTATTGAATATGCATACAACCATATACCACGTTGTCTTCAAAGGATACGTTACTCTGCATTAATAAACACTTACGCATACGGGTGGCAGAGCCAGGCGTAACATATGTCTGCACAAGGGTGTTCGAGTAGGTGGGTGCAGAACCGGAGACTACACACTGTAGGCGAGTGATGACCACAGCCTGTATCAGGACGACATTATACTGCGTTATGAACATTTATTAGATGTTACAGTTGATGAAACTTTGTAAACAAAACACTAGTATTTTACTGTTGAACCCCAAAATCTGAATAAGCACAAAATAATGAAGGTGTGAAAGTCAAGACAGTAGTGTGAAACAAAAAGTCTTTCCTGGTTTAAAGCTTTGAAAACACTTGTAATTAGCCGCTGACTTCAGACTGTTGTTTAAATATTAATGAACTCTGATCTTAATTTGGCACCAGAACCATTTTCAGGTTAAACAACTTCCACAAACAACCAAAGGCGAATCACACCGATGATATTTGATCATTAAATATTAACTATTATATAATAAAGACTCTTGTATGTACATTAGACACACACACACACGGGCGGCTGACGCATTCCTACTATAAATACATGACACACATACAGCAGGCGTGAGTGCTTTACAAGCAGAGGAGATATGCAGATCATATAATGCGCTCAAAGAGGAGACACATGCTCACTGTAAACATCCAGTAACCTGCAGTAAACTACCGTCCACCACACACACACACACACACACACACACTTAACAGTGCAGCCTGCAGCGATGCACATTATCATGCATTGACCTTCACATAAAGACTCTGGGGGGCACCTCACTATTGATGAACAAGAGGGGTGGAAATGGCCACGTCCTCCTCTCTGCGCCGTGTGTGTTTTCATGTGTGTACATTAAGCCTGCGTTAATAACAGCTATGAAGAGAAAGAGGGCGAATCAGAGGAGCGGCTTCCGTCTGCCATTATTACGCCAGCCTGTCTCTCTCTCTCATATCTCCCAGGCGCTCTGCTCCCCTTTTTCTTCCTCCGTCCAATCTGTCTCTCTCCATCTCTCTCTCCTCCCCTCTCCCACTCTCTTTTTTTCCTGGCAGCTATCTTCACATCCTCTCATCCTCCGTCTGCTCCCACACTTCCTCTCTCATCCATCCATTCATCCGTCCTTGTCTCTTTCTTCTTCTCCGGTTGCCTTCTTCTCCCTCCCTCACAGTCTGCTGTCACTTTTCCCCCCTCCCCTTCCTCCTCTTCTTCTTTCCTCCCTTCCTATCCACCACTCCTGTTATTTGTGTGCTCCTACTACCGCGTTCGGGGCATGTATGTGCGTGTGCGTACGGACATGCGCAAGACAGCTTGACTCAGTAAACGAGTGTCCTCTCCAGTGCCAGACATGCTGTGTACAGAGCATGCTGCTTCCTGTCACACATACCGTGTGAATACATTAGGCTGGCGAACATTAGGCCGCTCTCATCCACTCTCTGTCACTATTTCTTCTTCTCGTTCTGTCCGTGAGCTCTTCAAACACGCCGTCTTTACGATCCTGCACATGTCCTACTGCAGTGCACGTGTCACACCGCCTGTTTGATCCTTCTCTCGTGATGTACACCTTTTAAAGGCCACAGCGAAGGAACAGGCTGGAGTTTGAACAGAGGACGAGCCCACGCAGAGCGCCGCAGCTCCCACACAAGAACCTTTTATTTCTTTCTTATTCTCTCACACACACGGTTTGTGTGTGCGTGTTTGGGTCCTCGGCTGTTGCCGTGCTTGTGCTTGTGTGTGTGCTCATGCTGAGAATGAGAGGTGTGAGCTTATGCGAGGTTGTGCGAGGGTGTTACTAAGCGTAGGCGGGAGCATACACCAGCTTGCCTCGCACTTCCTGTCTTTCAACCACCTCCTCCTTTTTTTTTTTATTTATTTATTTTTTTAAACTCCTTCCTTCATCCTCCTCCTCTTCTTCTTCCCTACTCAGATCTCCACGCGTCGCCTCCCGTCTCTGCTGGCGCCGAAGAAGCCAAATCCCAACGTGCCGCTACTGCCTCGGCCACCGAGCGGAAATGCCAAACCCAGGCAGTTTCCATGGAGACAAGCAGCCCGAGCTGCAAGAAAACCACCCACAACCCCGCCCACACCCCTCCTCCTCCTCCGCCTCCACCTCCTCCTGCTCCTGCATCGTTGTTGTCGCCGGTAACGGAAGTAGCGGCTAAGGACACGGGCTCTGCCGCGAGCAGCGCTGCAGCGGTGGTGGGGGGGCTGGAGGACGACAAGGACAGGATTGTTGTGGAGATCATGCAGATGTACAGCAGGCAGCAGGAGAAGCTCAACTCCACCCTGCACAAGCAGCTGCAGCTGGAAATGGTGAGTTGGCGGTCAGAAAGAACAAATACTAAGATAAATGAGCTCCTGAGTGGACCATAACTGTCCGCGCTTATTAAGAGTGTCCTTGACGTAGACGTGGAGGTGATGTTCACCTTCCACCGACCCCTCCATCTCTGCCTCCTACTGCCTCAAAAAAAGCCTACCCTACCCAAACGTTGGTACCAGATGAAGTCAGCATCCCAGTTCATGTAAATCACAACGTTTCACTGATGTTTAACATATTACATATGAATAAATGACTCAATTTTAATTTCAGTTTGGATGTATGGAAATGGAGTTGACCTACATTAAAGCGACGCTCACATCTACGGCTGAATTATATCACCCTGCCGGCGGCAACATGTCGGTTATAGAACAATAAAATCTTAATTATTTGAGTTAAATGTATTTATGTAACACACAGTCTGTCCAAGTTTCCTACTTTTGTCTTTTTTCTGTTGGTTACATCTAAAAGGTCAAAGGTTACACAGTTTTATATTCTGTCTGACTTCGGGCAGCAGGGCGGAATAAGCAGGCGAAGCCAGCATTCAAGTCCATCGTCGTATAAAACATCTGACCTCCCTGCAGAGAGGCTGAAATGCAAAGTATTTCTCTCTGCAGGGGTCAGTTAAGTATCACATTATTGTTGTTCTTTCCCCTGACTCGAGTCTCTCTCTCTGTCTCCAGGAGCTGGAGGCGTTGCGCGGGGGCGAGGCGGCGAGGCTACGGGAGCTGAGCGCCGAGCAGTGGGAGCTGCGCTGCGAGCTGGAAACGGTGCACAGTGAGCAGGCGAGGCAGCTCAGCCAGGCCCGCCAGGAACAACTGGAACTGGAGACCCGTCTGGAGCAGCTCCGACAGCAGGCCTGCGCCTGCGAGCCAGGGGCACAACGCCAGCAAGAGGCCCACTACACTGCACAGGTATGGAGGGGAACACACAGGCATCAGCTTGACTGAATCACAGCGACATGTACAGTGTGCACATCGGCCTGTTTAGTCTCAAAGACATTACAGAGCCGCACTCGAGTGTCGACTAAATGTAAAAATATTTGGAGTGCTCTCTTAAATTTTCATCCAATAGTGGCAAAGATCACATAGCTGTCACCCACGTACTTCCTCTCAAGCCAGAGGAGAATGTTTTCTCCCAAAGCCTTGACCCCAGAGATGTGGTTATAGTCTTTATGTGATTGAGAGTTTCCCAACTAGATCATTTATGTGTGTCAAATGAGTCACCGCGCCACTGAAGAGCGTGAAAGCGCACATAAACGCACAGACCTGGAGCCTTTGTTTGGGTTTCCACTAGACTTAATCTTCAGATAGGTTCTGTTTTGTTGGCCTGAGCTCAGGGCTGCGGTATCCTCCACCCCTCCTCCTGTCTTGTTATTGAAGCTCCGGCTCCTCCTGCCCCCGAGCTGCCTTAGCACTAAACTCAGGATGTGTGCCAGTTGGGAAAAGGGGGTGTGCATATGTTTGTGTGGTTACGAGATTAGTGCAGGCGCGAAGCGATTTATCAGTTTTACACAAATGTTGAAAGTTTGAGTGAAACCGCAGCAGTGAATCTGTCGGGCAGCTGACTTTATACGAGCTTCCTGAGAGCACGTTGGTCACGACTGTAAGATGTAGCAAATAAAGTCAGTATGAGGCCGCTGATGGCTGACAGAGCCACAAACAATGCGGGTTAGCGTCTCTCCAGTTTGAGTCTGTTCTAATAGCTTGCCAGCTAACTGCTCCTCAGCTGCCAGATGTTTGTCTACACGTCTCACTGTTTTATGAGTTTCTTCTCACAATCTCTGTGTGCGACGCTTAATCATTCCTCGTCATCACCAAATCTTTTAATATGTCTGCAGCTCCGCGCCGCGAGTTATGACACACTGCTGTTAAACGCGATAATGTGTTAGACTAAATGTCCTCTGATTTGCTGTTGGCATACGTTGACCTCATGTCTCTGCGTGTGTCCTCCTCCTAGTTGTCGGAGTTGCGTCAGAGGCTGGAGCAGGCGGAGGCGGACCGGCAGGAGCTGCAGGAGGAGCTGCGCAGGGAGCGGGAGGCACGGGAAAAGCTGGAGCGCACAATCACCCAGCTCAGGCAGCAGATGGCCCAGTCTGGCACGGTGGGAGGCAGCCCATCTCCTCCTCTTACCCCATCCACCGGACCCCCTAACGCCCACTCCCCGCCCTCCTCCTCTTCTTCCTCCTTCTCAGAGGCCCCAGCGGCTGGCCAAAAGTAACTGCCACCCCTCCGAGGCGCCTCCTTTCCCCTCCTTCATTCCTCTCCCAATCACCCGCCAACTCTACAGACACAAACAAATCAGCCTGAAGCAAAAAGGAGCTTCACATCTCCTCAGGCTGTTTTTTTAAGTTGTGCATCTCCCCTTTTATTTCAATGTAGGACTGACTTTTGTTTTTGTAATTTAACATCACTTAAAAGAAAAAAAATGTTGTTTTTTTAATTCTTTTTTTCTTTGCTCCCCTCTCCTCTCTTTAAACAGTATTTAAAGATTGTTTTTTTGGGCATGTATGTTTTGATTTAATTTATAATTTTTACTGAACAAGCAGCTGCTTCACAGACAGGAGTTTGGTCGCGTAGAGACCAGCTCATCCCATCACTATTCTCAACCCACCACCACACACCCCCCACGACCCTCCCAGCCCTTCTTACTTTCTCTGGATCCCGGAGCTATAATGACTTGGAGATTAACAGACTTCAGACACACAGACTCGTCTCAGCTCCTCCCGGACGTCACTTCATCATGCTACTACCTGGCACAGCAACCGGTGGCCCACGGACACGAAACGGGCGCCCGGTTTGAGTTGCCCCCTTTTCTTCTTCTTCTTCTTCGTCTTTCTGTACGTACAGCCCAAACGCTCAAGTACCAGCGACTGCAGGAAACTGCACGGACATTTCAATACAGTTTTTTTTTTATTATTATTATTAGTATCATTTTGCTCCTTATAAAACACAGAAAGAAAAAGTGTATCATGTTAAAAACATCAAATCTATATGGAGGAGAAAGACCTTTACTATACAAGGAAAAAAAGACAGATGTCGTAAAAACCTCATGAAAATATGCCAATAGTGACGCTGAACTTGAAATGAGTGTTTTTTCCTGAGTGTGACCCCTACAAGGTAGCTAGATAGCAAATTGTCTGGCCTGGACTCCAGCTGCTCTTAGTTTTCCTCTTCACTCTCCTGGGCCGCACCTGGACTCTCTCCTGTCGTAGACCAAACAGTCTGTCGGTTGATCCACCAGCTGCCCGGCGTCTCCTCTAACCTCCCCTCCCCTCTCGCGAGGCCTCAAACCTTCTCCCGCTGCACCCCGGCACCGTTTTTTCGTCCGCTGGGAAACCCTCTCTAACGCTGTCGTTTTTCTTTCGCCCACTTTGGGCTAGACAGGAAACACTGTGCTGTTTTCAGGCTTGGCACGAAGAAGCTCATGAGCCGGTGTTATGCACTTAACGCGCTTTCCTCCCCCAGAATCCCCTGAGAAAGGAATGCGTCTGGACACGGGGGTTGGTTGAGCGGGTGTAGCTTTTCTAAGAAAGAAAGAGAAAGAAAGAAAGGCAGAGTCTCACATGTGCAGTAGCTGTGCTGTGTTACCATAATACATACGACACCCTTGCATGCCTGCATACACTCGAGTGTGTCAGGCTGAACAATGGCCCCCAGCGTTCCCAGCAGATGATCAAAGCTCCAGTCTGTCCATTTTCTGGGCTCCTTTTTTTGTATCTTTAACTTCATTGTTAGCAGACGGTTTTATCCCCACCCTGTTTGTCAGAGCGCCATCCAAGAATTTGGGTCGCAGGTGAAAGCAGTTAGTCCAGGCTGGTTTGGGCCTCGTGTCCGGGCCTCTGCTTCACGTTATTCTGCCTGGCTGAACAAACAGCACCGGGCAGGAAGAGGAAGAGAGGGGAGGCGAGGATTGAGGGGAGTGCTCAGGGGGGAGACTGGTGCACTCTTTCCCCGCAGGCAGGCAGGCAGGCAGGCTGGGTGGCCCAGACGCCGGTGGTACAGAGGGAGCCCTTTCTTTTTTTTTTTGTTTTGTGCCGTCAGAATGGGGGCAGCTGTTGTTGTCTGGGGGGCCTCTGCCCGCCCTCGAGTCAGACTGTACAGGATCGCCCCCCCGGCTCCCTCCCTCCCTACCTCCTCTCCCACAAAAACGACCGTCACTCACTCACACATACCCGTCCATCCATCTCCAGCCAGATCAGCTGGGGGTGCGCCGTGTTTTTTTGTAGATGCCCAGGAGAGCGAGCAGACGTCCAGCCAGAGGAAGAGAGGACTTTTATTGTGTCAGTTGCCAGGCAAAAGCGCTTTTTATTGCCACTAAGGAGATCCCTGTAAGCGAGTGTGTGTGTGTGTGTAAATAATTGTTTAAAAAGAGAAGGGGATCGGCCTCAGCTTAAACCCTGAGCTTTTTTTTATGCATCTGCTATAAATGCAAATTGATAGACATTCCACTGTGCTCCATCCTGTTCAATGCAGAGTTTCTTACACAGCTTCCCTTTACAAAAACACAGACCTTAAAGACCGGGCAGAGTACAGTTGTGGTTTGTTGATAGTCATAAAAGCAGGTGCAGGTGCAAGCCAGTAAAATCAAAACCCATGCCGCAAATGTACACTCTACTGTTGTTCCATTTAAACCTTTATTGAAATTATGAAAGAAAATATTTAACGTATTAACTAAAGATTTATATTCACTTTGTAAATACAGTAGTCATTAATATATTAACTGTTCTTATATGAAAAATCTTCAAAAGGTTATATAAATTGGACCAGAATTAAGGCTTCATATGTTTCTTTTTGCTTTCTTTCTTTCTTTTTTTTCTTAATTAAAGAAAGTGATCTTTGCAGATATCAGAGCTCGACTTTACGTCGGGCGGATGCAGGGGAGTGAAACGCATGGTTTACTGATGAGACGTGACGCAGGACAAAAAATAGGAAAAACAATAATTTGTTACACACTTCCCCTCCCACCTCCATTTCCTGCTCCCTCTTTCTGAACTCTTTGTTTCTTTTTGTGGATTTCATCTTGACGGTTTAACGTGTAATGTAACAAGCATTTCTTTTTCCCCCTCCTCCGAGCGAGGGATTGAAAACATTTGAAGAAAATGCCTTTTGGAAAAAAAAGAAAAGAAACAAAAATTGATTTTATTCTTTTTTTTTATTTGCATGTTTTTGCTGCCCCTCCCCTCCCCTCTTACGTTTTGTGTCACCGGGCCACTCTCTTATCAACCTGTTCATTGTTTTTAAAAAAAAGAAAAGATGTTTTCCCACATAACGCACAAATTATTGAGATGGCTCATATGCATGAACATGTGATGAACAAGTTTTATATCATCGGTTTAGAGGTCGGCTTTTGAAGAACATAAAATGTAGCCTCATTTGATTTGGAAATGATGTGAGAGTGTGTGTGTGTGTGTGTGTGTGAGAGAGAGAGAGTGTGTGTGTGTGTGTGTTGGCCTCCCACGTCTGACCGAAGCACAGCAGCTTTGAAAAAGGGAAAACTTGCTCATGTAGCTCCGGTGTGTGTGTGTGTGTGTGTGTGTGTGTGTGTGTGCGTGTGTGTGTGTGTGTGTGCGTGTGTGTGTGTGTGTGTGTGTGTGTGTGTGTGTGTGTGGTTCTGTTTTAT
Organism: Nibea coibor; assembly: GCA_023373845.1. NCBI lineage: Eukaryota > Metazoa > Chordata > Actinopteri > Sciaenidae > Nibea > Nibea coibor. The sequence goes on from CM041725.1 coordinate 7,097,448, forward strand.
TTCTGATCCTCGTCTGGACGTGGTAACGACATCACTCGAAAAGATAATCAGTATTAGTTTTTATTCACTTAATTACCTCTTCAGCAGAACAAAAATATATATTAAAAAAAATAATAATCATCATCACATTAGCAGATAAACTAATCTCTGTAATTTTTACTTTCTGTGTAATTTGCATTTTATACACAAGGGGGCGTCGTTTAGCTTCTTTAATTGTACACGATAATGAGGAAAAAGGACTAAATGAAAGGGTAGAAAAATCCTTTGTAACACGGTGTGCTGGGCCTTTTTTTTATTATTATTTTGCATTTTGCAGTGTTATGAGAACTTGGATATGCTTTGTACAGAATTTTTACAGGTGTGAAGTTTGCCCAACAGACTAAGAAAAAAAAAAAAAAAACAAAGCTGAAGGGAGCGCGGCTTTTCACGCGCTCGAATACAGGATTTACATTTACCCAAAGTCTCCTGGCCACGTGAAGAAAAACCAGTCGACCTTTTTGAACTGTCGCAGGCAGGTCGGGCGTCTTAACTTTGAAGCCGGTAATTATTCTACTACGCCCAGTGAGGGAGACGTAGGAAGTAGGGCTGCGTTGGTGATTGATTACACAGATCACTGGAGGTACACCATGTTTTAATTTATACACATCCTCTTATAAATGATAAAAAAAAAATATTCATAGGCTTGGCTAAAAGAGACCCTTCCCCCTCCCCTCAATGCTGTTCTGAAACATGAAACACAGTGTCTGTGTTATGACCATTGCATACTACGTTGCCAATACTACAGTGTGATGAGACTTTTGTTCTTGCATGAATCGAGACACTGTTCTCCTACCTCATGTTGTGATATAAAAAGATGTTTTTTAAGCAGAAGACACTGCATCTCTAACTGTTTATCATTGATATTTACTAGTGAATTACATACCTGTAAATGCTTTTAGCTAATACCTCAGTTGTATCTAGTGTTTGTTTTTTTTGTTTTCTTTTTCTGTTTTTTGCCCTTCCCTGATTTCAGATCTTGTAAATATACCCTGTATAGACAATGAACTTGGATGAAATTCAAGTAAAGTTCTGTAGTGTCGAACCTGTTGTCTCTCGCCTTTTCTTACCTGCTCCTGATTTTTGTCCTCGTTGGCTAAAGATTTACACATTTGCACAAGAAACTGCTCGTGTGGTGAGAACGTGGACATCAGGAGAGAAAGCAGCCGTGCTGTGCAGCTGATAAACCACAATATAAACACACTGCAGCCAGCGTGGTGTGTTTGCACACTTTAGAGGGAGGAAAGCACCGACAGTACAAAGAATGGGCCGTGAATGTCACACGCAAGAGCTGGTCTGAAGCTCAGAATCTGTGATGCTTGCCGCTCCCTTCCACGTTGGCTGTCCTGGCTGTTCTACCTCCTGGATTATCTAAAAATGGGCAAAGACGTGAATCATCAGCGGATCTGAGGCGGGCTGAATGACGCCTGGGTGCGGGTGTTGTCCATTCTTTATACTGTCAGTGGTGTGCACACATTTTAGATGAAGAGGGCTAAAAACAAAAAAAAGATTCCAGAGCATGAGAGGACACGTTAACACAAGTGTCTTTGGATTGTAAGTACCTCACAGGACCTGAACAGAACCCACAACAAAGTGTTTATTTCCATAAAGACCTGCAAACAACTCAAACATTAAAACATAACAGCAACACAAAAATATCAGGCTTGCTTCATTCCCAGGCCAGGTGCACCTCATTGACCTCATTGAGCCTTGAGAGGTGTCACACCTGGGCAGAACCGGAGGAGAGACGAGGGAAAGGGCCGAACGACAAAGGGAAAATATTGTACTTTTTTTAAATTTAAAGTAAGAATTGAATTTCTTTGCAAAGGCTGCAGAATCGGAGCAAAGTGTTTTATTTTTTTGTTTTATTTTACATTTACACATTTAGCCATAGCTGCACCTGTGCAACCTGTCAGCATAAACACGACAAACGGATCCCGATAAACCTAAAAGGGACGTTTTCTGTCTCATCTACATAGATAAAGCTGCTGGAGTCAACACGCTGCCTACAGCCAGGCAACCTCCTGAAGAATGTTGTACTGCTGCTGTTATGTTTTGTTTGGATTTCACAGCATGCAGCTATAGCCTCAAACTCTTGAACAATGCCCAAAGTTTCTTAGAAGTCATCCATTTAATACGTGATGACACGTTCAACTGAAAACCACAAACCGACTCATCATTGGGGAGCTACAAACGTCCGGACCAAAGAGATGTTTCACTGGGTAAGTGAAAACTTTGACCTGAGGGTGGTGATGAGAAGTCAGAGGACAGTCCATCAATCCACCTGATAGTTGTTGATTCTCAGATCCACGTTTCTGAAACACAGAGGTCTCAGCAGCCAGCAGCTTCTTACACTTGCCCCGTGTGTGTTTTCTTGGTGCATGTTCTGTCCTCGGCAGCCGAGCTAAATTTAAATCTCCACTCACAGAAGCTGTCGGGAGGAACTGCTGCCAAGCCCTGCGCTAGCTGTGAGGCTGGACAGACTACACATAAAACGAGTGCTATCAGGAGACTGTTGAGGAAGCAGAGCCAGGCGGTGTTCAGACCCAGGTATGCAGGTAGTCCCACGGGTAGCAGGAGGAGCAGGAACAGAAAAAACAGGAATAGGCTCCATGTGTGAAGAAATACATACACAGTTTGGTGAACAACACTTCTGCTTGAGTCAGATCTACTTTGTTCCAGTGACGTGCTGCACCCAGCATGCACTACTGCACAGCAAAGAGTCAGGAGGAGGAACAAGGCAACCTGCACAATCTCAGCGGTGTAGAAGACCCGGCACTGGCGAATCTGGCTGTGAGCCACGTCCTCCAAGGCAGGGGTGAAGTCAGACATCAGGAAGACGTAGAAGGCAGAGAAGTACCACAGGAGGAAGGTCACAGATAAGCAGACAAACCATCTGAACCTGGCGTAATCGGGTTGCAACCTCCGAGTGACAGTGTAGAGATGGTCCACACCAGCCAAGACTACAACAGGCCACTGCAGCGCACTGTAGACCCGTCCCAGGATTTGAACCAGCAAACATATGTGGTACCTGGTCAGCCTCAATCCCAGGAGGAAGACCTGTCCGTCATCGTGGCTGTGAATGGCGGCGACAGGGAGGGTCAGGGTGGTGTCGACGACGGCGAGGGAGACGGCGAAAACTCCCAGGAAGCTTTTGCAGATGTGTTGGCGCTGGAAAAACACGAGGGCCCAGTTGAGCAGACATTTTCCTCCCAGACTGAGCAGGATGGAGGTGATGGAGATATTCATGGCGTGCAGTCACACCACCTCAGAGAGTCTGCTACTGCAGGAGGGACAACAGCAAATTTAAACCCACTAAAAAACATGATTGCAAATCTGTCAGACATTAAACATTCATGACTACATGGGCAATATTCAAAGCTTAAACTGCAGCTAGCGCCTCGCCCATGTACCAGCATTTATTTAGCACTGAGGTTAACAGGCATGTGGAGTGTAGACAGTACTTAGTATGTACAGCACAGGCTGTATCACTCAGGTTCCTGTATATTTCCGCCCAGCAACCAGGTGCAGTTCACTGCAGTCAACCAATCAGAGCAGACCAACAAACAGCAGCCGTGTCTGTCAGTTGAAACTGCAGAGAAAACCTTGAAAGTTCACCTTCGGACAAGAGACGGCGATGACCACGCCGCAGGTCGTCTAATTGAACAGAGAGGATTATGAGCATCCTGAGGTCTCGCTGATCATGTACGTCAGGGGAGTGCCCGATACGTCGATCGCGAGCTGCCGGTCGATCGCCAGACATGATCCAGTCGATCGCAGAGCCGTCCACCCTGCCGGCAGTATGGTGGGACGTCCACCCCGCGTCCGTGCTCCCGCAGCCGCCGCTGCCGCTGCCGCCAGTATGGTGGGCCGTCCACCGCACCAACGCCAAATGCCGTAATTGCGCCTCCCCCCTCATACATATTTAATGTGTGTGGCCAAAGATAAAAAAAAAAGTGACCTTCAGTGCGAGGTAAACAACTGGTATGCCTGAAATGTCTGCTCTCGATTGATATGGGAGTAAATGGGGCAGTCGGTGGGTGATCCCGACGCAGCTGAGCTGTCTGAGCCTAAACTCTAAGTCTAACAGCTTCAGCATGCTCCTGTGAGCAGAGAGCACGAATCCACCTACAACAAATGAATGTCCGCAGAGTGAAGTTTGTGCAGGACGGGTGCTTCAGGAAGCTCACCTTTGGGTGACGTCACGCGTACGCCGTCCATCCTTTATACTGTCAGTGCTCCCGGCCTTAAGCGTAAGGAGCTATATTAAAAAAATTCATGACTCAGTACAACCACAATGAATCACCTGAGGGGAGCTGGCATATCTGTGACATCAACTTTGTTCTTCCTCTCGCTAATAAAATGTATATGATGTGACCTCACGGCCTAAACCGAGCTCACTTCATCTCTACCGGTTGTCTTAAAGGGATAGTTCGGGATTTTTGACATGAAGCTGTATGGCATCCCCGTCAGTAGTGTCGCACATCCACACCGACTTACCCCCGACAGTGTCCCGTGGGCCGAGTTCTGTCCAGGTTTGGTCAGCAACGAAAGTAGTCCGGCAGGTTTCCAGGGACACGTAAATAAAACGTTTTTCTTCTCAAAACAGCATGTGTTCAAAAGAGTGATTTATTTGCATCGCAAAACCGATGTCCGCGAAAAAGTCCCACGTCGTAATCACTTGGCCCTACTTTCTCTCTTTTTGTATCTCTGCGCTGCTGCAAGATGACAGACGAGGGCTGGGCTGCGCGGAGAGAGCGTGGTGGGGCCGAAAGAGCCGGAAAGTGCCCCATTCTGACGCGGCACGTCCGCGAACAAAACTAAACAGTAGCGGCCACTTGCAGCAGCGCAGAGATACAAAAAGAGTGAAAGTAGGGCCAAGTGATTACGACGTGGGACTTTTTCGCGGACATCGGTTTTGCGATGCAAATAAATCACTCGTTTGAACACATGCTGTTTTGAGAAGAAAAACCTTTTATTTACGTGTCCCTGGAAACCTGCCGGACTACTTTCGTTGCTGACCAAATCTGGACAGAACTCGGCCCACGGGACACTGTCGGGGGTAAGTCGGTGTGGATATGCGACACTACTGACGGGGATGCCATACAGCTTCATGTCAAAAATCCCGAACTATCCCTTTTTAAGTTCAATCTGAGTGGAAACAAAAGCAAAAACTCACAGTGGAACTGACCTAAAATGGAAAAACACTTTCTTTTCTACCGCTCATGCCTTATTTAAACATTTTCCGTGTCTGCATAGAGACAGTGTCGCATAGTAACCAGGCTTTTTCCCTTTCCCTCTTCCAGTCAACGCTCGCAGCAGAAATCAAAAATGTCTCATCGAGGTGTTTGAGGTCGAGGCCACTGATAGAACAAACCAAAATAGTACCGGGAGGAATTTTCACTTTTGCCTTTCCAAACAGTCTCTGTCGGCCTTTGGAACCCGTCCGCGCCACGGAGCTGACAGATTTCCAGATGGAAACGGAGTTGACAGAGCCGTCACCTTCAGCTCTCTAATACCTGCTGACTCACAGTCTGGAACGACAGTAATCCCGACCAGGAAACGGAGCACAGGTACACAGTCTAGACTGTCAGTTAGGCTGTTACACTGAAAGTGACACCCTGAGAAAAAAAGTGAACTCACTATATTCTCACACTCTGTAGCATGAGTACAAGTCCCTCAGAGAATATTATGTTATGTATATATTACAGTGCAGGATATTGTCTGTCCTGAGAAAATGTAGATCTGACGCGGGCCATTTAGTAGCTATTCTGGAGCTTTTGCTCAAATTACACAATCCTGTTTTCTGTTTTCAAGCTGGTCAGTTCAACATCTCTGCGCTCATCACCGCATGGAACAGTTTAAAGTAAGAATAAATATGTGCTCTGAGTTTGTCAGACCAAAGAACAACGTGTTATTAACCACCCAGCCAAATATGGATGACTAAAAATATCAACAAGTTTATGAAATGAGGTGTCAAAATTAGGTAACACTGAGCAGTGTTCTCAGCTCAAGGGCTGTGAGGGCGTTTCCGCTGAATGTGCTGACACCACACTGACTGATGGGAGGAGCAGAGCAGGCATTTTGAAGTGACTGAAACGTGTCATGGGTTCAGAAAATGTCATGACTAACTTTGAAACACTCAGCGTGTCATCGAGACACCCTTTAAGGACCGCCCACAAAATCCTGGACTGAAAACTGGAGAAAAACTGTTTTAAACTCCACATTTCAGTAATATATCGTTCAATCCCTTGAACTAGAGCTAGGGTTGGTTGGAGAGGACGATATGCATTTAACTCCAACCAAAGGCTGCTCACCGTCCTTCACCTCTCTCTTGGCTAAAGGCGTGCAATACTAAGACGCTCAGTGGTTGAAGGATGTTACGCCCTGTCTAGACTTTGAAAAGATCCGCTCAGTTTGTAACTCAGACAAGAGCAGTCTGAACACAACCTGGAACAGCATTCATTTGGACTTATGACTTGTAGATTTGGCCCGTACGATGACGGCGGTAAGAAAGTTGTTCACAAAAGTGCGACAGTGTGCAAGCATTGTGCAACACGACCAACATCATAATTGATTTTCCTCACAGTCAACATATACCGAACCGAAAACTGTGAACCGTTCCACCCCTACTACCTGCTTTGTAAAATAGTTTCACACTCACATTTTTATCAACATTTGGATATTTGTGATTCAAATTCAGTGAAAATGTCTGAGAGAAAAAAATGTCACGATCCTCCGCAGATGGACTTTTTGTTCAAAAGTTGAAATTTGAAGTTAATTCTTCACCTTGGAAACAGGAGCAAGCCAAAACAATCTGATTGTCTGCTGTTTCCAAGGTGAAGAACTGGCTCTCCGTCTATGCATGTCTTCTTTTGTTATTTATTTCGTAGACAAAATTACCTACACGCTTACTGAAAGTAGAAAAAGAATCCATGTGCAGAAGGTGAAATGGAAACTACATGAATTCTTTTGAATAACACCTCTACATTTTTTTAAACTCTTGAACTCTTTAAACATTTAAAAGTGTTCAGGCAACTTTTCCATGAAATGGGACTGCTGATTTTGCCTCTACACACCTCATACTATTAAAAAAAAAAAAAAAAAAAACACAAACCCTTTCACTATTTTTAAGATTTTATATTAACCATATTATATATTAATGTCATGTTCATTTCTTTATTTGCAAGGCACCCTTTAGTATTTGGACTAGAGGGTTCAACTTCCTCACTTTCTAGGATGTGGTTTGGGTTTGTTGTGAGGTTACATTAGAGGTGTTTCTCCACCCCACGAGTCATGTTTTATTAGTCATCACATGATGATTTAAAGACCATCTTTTAGTAAAATTTCCTTCATTGTTGCAGAGTATTCTGTATAGGTGATTGTAAAAAATACTGAGCTCTGGTCAGGACAGAAGTTAAAGCTCTTTATAATGTTATTATATGACTGCATTAGCTTTAGCTAGATCTACCTAATAAACTGTATAAATAAAGGTTATCGCTGCATATTTGACACCCGATTGTGTCTGTGGTAGAGGAGAGAAGACTCAGAAATAAGAAACTGGAACAGATTAAGATAAATAAATGACAGAGGACGGAGGTGTTACTTTGACTAATGTCGTCTTTTTTCTTGTTGATGGTGGCAGCAGTGCACTTTTTTGATAGTTGATGAACATTTTATCAATCTGTTGTTTTTGAGCATTGTTACACAGATTAACAGCTTAGATGTTCGTTTTTCTCTAATTCTTTATCCTACACCTGCTACTTTTTTGTTATCAGTGTACAAGTAGAACTGCACAGGCGTTATTCAGAGTGCACACTGACTAAATATTAACACTGGGAAAGGAAATTCACATTTTGCATGCATTGCTTTCGTTTTACATGAGACCCAACACTCACCACCACCACCACCACCACATACAAAGACACAGTCACCTTTTGGGTTTATTACCTGTATGAATGCGATCATCTGATGTTAAATGCAGCACTATATGCCTTTGTTTCCTTGTTCAGCTTCAGTATTGCTGTACTATGAAAACAAGCCTTTTAGAAGGTGTGGTAACAGTTTAGCAATACAATCTGCTCTGGATGAGGAAGTTACTGCTAACTGCTGTCCAGGATTACAAGGAGTGGTGTTTAAAAAGCAAAAGTACGGCACAGTAGTCTACAATGATTTACATAATTGCATTTCATGTAAGGGACTTCCCTCAACTTATCAGCAGAGAGAAGTTGTAGACGTTAACAGGTGTGAGCCAAAATGCAAATAAGGTGTGGTTTCATGGGTTATGTAAAGAAGGAACTCCTTCATGATGGTTCTTGAAATTTGTTCTTACACTCAACTGTCTTTGTCTTTTTAAGCAAGGCAAACAGAGGAGAGCGTGATTGACTGCTTTGGTCTGAATCATGACCCAGTTTAAAAATGTTTTGCATTCATTAATAAAAAAAATCTTACATATACTGTCTTTTTTATCATATTATTAATTCTATAATCTATTATTTATTTTGTAAACACTTTGAGTCCAACAATGAGAAATGGAAGTATAAAACAAACACATTTAACAACATGAAAATTTGTGCTATTATTCTCATATTTTTTATTTATTGTTGTATCAATAATCTTGGATTTTGTATCATGTGACTATTTGATATTGATATGTTCAAATACCAATAAACAACGTTTGAAAAAAATGATAGCTGCTTTTTTATTTGGTAAATGTATTAATTGATTATAATTAAACACTGTTTATGATTAAAAAAAACGTAAAAAATAGTAGAAGAAAATTAGAATAGGAGTAGATCTATCTAGTTTATTACTGTGTCCTAAACCTGTCTGACCGGTGTCTGGTGCTGTTGCTTTCACTGAACACCCGTCCTGCGCAGGATCCAGCTCACCGTGATGTCCCTGAATGCGTCCCTTTAGAAAACGTCACTTCCGCCGCCGGTCATCATACAGTTCAGTAGTATGTTAGCTTTTTTAGAGTTTGACGGCTCTGCTGTCTGTCTTTAAACACACATTCACGCTGGCTTTTAAACTCGGTGAGCACCTTTGATGAAGTAGTATCGATATGAGCACGATTTCCTCTCACTGACACAGTAAGTCAGGCTTCATTTCGTTCAGAGCTTCGCGTCGGTTAGCCAGTTGAGCTAATTGCTAGGGTAACGTTGGCTGTCAACGGACCAACGGTTGTTTAACGGCTGTGACTGACAGCAGCAACTTCTGACCGTTATTCTGCCGCTTTTTGTGTCCGTTAGCTGCTCGTGTACGAGCCGTGTCTTACACAGAGACGAGAGCCAAGGTCAATGTTAAATGATGAAATAAAAAATAAACCATAAATTTAACTTTGATATGTCCTTAATTGTTTAAAGAAAGTTGGCGCGTTGGCTGTCAAATCAATATCGGTTGGTCTTTTTGTTGCAGGACAGGAAGGTCCAATGTGTAACTTTTAAGGGTATCTATTGACAGAAATGAAATATAATATTCATAATTATGTTTTCATTGGGGTTTTAATCACCTGAAAATAAACATCATTGTTTATTTTACCTCAGAATGAGACTTTTATATGTACAGAGGGAGCGGGTCCTCTTACACAGAGTCCACCATTTTGAACCACCATGTTTCTATGGCAGCCTATAAGGGACAAACCAAACGCTGACTCTATGTAGGACCTTTAACGTTTTTTATGCAAGTTTAGCCTAGATAGATAGATGGATAGATACTTTATTGATACCGAAAGAAATTCAAGCATCCAAATATACATTGAACATACATTAGAATTAACCAATAACACAGTATTCATATGTTAAAATTAAGTTTAAATGTGTAGAGAGAACTTAAACATTTGCATAGTTTGACAGCCATTGTAGTTTCTCCTTCATGCTTGAAACAAGAGGGGGAGGTGAGGGGTAATTCAGCCGGTTGCAATCTCCAACTTCACCACTAAATTGTACCACTAAGTTCTACAAACTGCACCTTTTAAGTAAATAATTTCTTCTAGGTTAAACATTCACTCAGGCTGTGAGGCGACAGTGCTAATCACTGCACCACCATGCCGCCTCAGACTTAAAACTCAGATATATTTGTCGGCACTACTCTGGCAACAAATTACTCATGTAATCCAGTCATTTTTCAGCTTACTTAGCATCTCATAAAACAGATATTTCTGTGTTTCCTTCTTGCAGAATGGAGAATTCAGACACCAGTCCATCATCAGGGTCCTTGGCAGTGCCCGACAGAGGCATGGTGCGACCCTCAGCCCCTTCCGGTCAGATGTCAGAGTCAGCGAGGCCCTCCAAGCACAGGGAGCACCCGTCCAAGTCACCAAGGAGACGGCGAAAGGGGACGAAGTCGCAGCGACGGGGGGGTTGTCATGAACAGCTGCTGTGGGAGATCGAGCGGCGGAGGTTGCCAGGCCAACACGAGCACTTGGAGCCCTCTGGCTCAGCGAGCGACACAGCGGAAAGCTCTCCTAAGAGGTTTGCGCTGCGGGTTGCCAGCTGGTCCACCATGCCACTGGCACAACTCTGTTGCCCCGGACATGAGGTGATAGTGCCTTGACTTGTCCTCCTCTCTTTTTCCCCTCCTCACAGGAGAGCCCACTTTCTACATGGACCATATCCAGCCACTCACTTCGGACCCAAAGCCTGTATTCTTCCCAACCCAACTTCAGTCATGTAAGCATGAGGGTGCTGAATGAATTGAACTTTGTGTGTGTTCGTTGAGGGCGTTGACACAGAAAAGCTTGTGTAACCATGTGAGATAAGATAAAATATTAGATGCCGTGATTGGATGTTACATGACATGAGGATGGCTAACAGAGCAGACCACAGATGGTTACTGTAACCTGGTCTCGAGTGTTTCCTTGGACACATGCGAAATTATCTGCACAATGCCTGTCATCCGCCACACAAAGGAGGGGAGAGATAAACGGTAAAAAAAAAGAGACAGGGGAGTTATTTTTTCATGTTTGAAATTTGGACCTTCGTCCTACATCAAAGTGTCATAACAGTTAATGAATGACTGCAACTGTCGGTACAATGTAGATTTATCTTTACTTAATTCAGAAGATGAGGTAAGTTGGAAGACTGCGATCGTATCGTCTGTTTTATTTGTTATTTCATTTATTATAGAGAGGTGTGTGTAAAATATGTGTGTTTATTCGTTGTCTGCGTGTCCCAGGCACATCCAGGATCCAGCCAGCCAGCGGCTCACCTGGAACAAACCTCCTGTCAACGTGCTCGTCATCAGGAAAATCAGAGATGAAAGCCTCGTCGAACCTTTCAAGGAGCTCTGCAGGTTTCTAGTGGAGGTACGTGATCACACAGCGCTATAATATATAACATGTCATGCATGTTCTCATGATGTTACTGTGTGCTCGAGGAGGTAGACTGAAGCAAAACAGAAAGCCGATTCTGATTCTTTCAGACAAATCTGTATTTCTTCACAGAGGTGTGATCACATACAGTACAGAAGTGAATTTTCAATTACAGATTAGTAATATATAATGTCCTCCGTCTGATTAATCAGCACACAAAAGGTGGAGGGTCTGCGGCTCTTGACAATAATGTTTGTTATCAAATGTTTGCAGGCTGTCTCAGGCTGTGACGCCAGTGGACTGTGCCTATAGGAGGTTGTTTAATCATTTTTGTTGACATGAAGCAAACATTGTCACCACTGCAAGCAAAAACTTAAAGTGGGTAATCCTTTCATTCATTTCATGTTAATTTAACTTACATCATTTAAAATGATTATGTTCTGTTGGGAGGTACTGACAGAAATGCAATGAGATAAGTAATTCTAGGTCACAGTGTGTCTAAAGGTTTCCCATTATACTTCCATTCTTTGGTTTGGCCGTGAAACGAGTATTAAACTGTGTTTTATGTTGTATTGAAAGAGTCTTAGATTTAATCACCACCTCTACCTGCTGCTCTATTTTTGTCTCATATGAGAACTTTTTTCCTGGGAAAGGCAAATCGTGGCAACATTTCCATTTTGTTTTTCTCAGTAAAAATCTAAACATTGTTGTTTTTCCAGTCGTAGCCTGCATGTATTCAAATGATTGTGTGATCCCAGGTTTCAGTTTTGTGTAGCTTCACCAGTGGGGTGACTTTTGTTTGAATTTAGAGATTAGATTAGTGTCATTTCATTGATTGCAGTTACAGTTGCCTTTGGCCTCTAGCGAACTAAACCTATGCTTATGTTGCATGCTTCTGTGTTAGCCCCGCACTAAGATCACCTACATAAACCTGGGTGTGTACTTTGCTAGAAACTCGGCCGTTCTAACAAAATACACACCCGGGTGTATGGTAAGTAACAAAAGTGGATTTATTAGACACGAAGTGGAAAGGAAAAAGAAAAATGCTCTGGTGTCTGGTCTCACCAGATGTGGAGCTGAATAAACTTGCAGCAATGTTTTCAACGTTGGGTCTGTTTTCTAGATGGTCATATTGCCTCACTGCAGGAAGATCTCTGGTTCGAACCCTGGCTTAATTAGTGACTCCACATTGCCCGTAGGTGTGAATGTGAGCGTGTCTGCCCTGTGATGAACTGGTGACGTGGTGTCCGGGATGTACCCAATGTCTCGCCCAGTGTCAGCTGACATTGGTTCCAGCCCCCCGCGATCATGATGAGGATAAGCGGTTATGGAAAATGGATGTATGGATTTGAACTGTTGCTTACGGCTGTGTCAAAATCAAGGTTGTGTTTAGAGTAAAACCGGAGTTAGTTTGCCAGACTGCTCAGCTCTGCTGAGACAACAGAGGAAAAGCAACCAACAAAGAAGTGTCCCATAAACGCTGTACTGAACCTGAGACACTTCATCACAAACCCCATGTCATTAAAACAGAGAGGAATAAAACTGCGGTTAAACGTTTCAACACCGGGACTAATGGTGATAATTATGTGGCTGTTTATACGCAGTCCGGGAAATATTTGTTCCAAAGAACAGAGAGTACACTGACACATCTGAGGTACAGGAAAGCAACGAGTCTGGCAAAAGGAATCCAGGAAATGAAGCAGACATGTAGGTCAGAGGTATAGTCTGGTCTCATGCAGTTATGACACCTTTCAGCCACATGTTTCCAAAACAAGCTGTACTTTGTACAACAAGAACTCATGTATTTGCGTTCCACACCGACGGCGTCATTTCGAGCTACACATGTTTGGCAGATGTTCAACTTCAATTTCAGAAAGAGTACTTTTCAGAGATGCCTGTGTGTGTGTGTGTGTGTTTTGGCTGTTGTCACTAAAGCATGCCTTTGTGTCTCAGGAGAAGCAGATGATGGTGTATGTGGAGCGCAGGGTAGCAGATGATGCTACGCTGTCAAAGGACGAGGCGTTCGGCTCCATTCGCAATCAGCTCTGCACCTTCAGAGAGGGTGAGACCGCCCTGTCCCATCATCACACGATGAGTCAAACAATAATGACAATAATGCTCTGATCACGTTAAAGTGAAGAAGTTAGAGCTATAAAATGTGAAACATAAAACCTGTAACAAAGACTGACTGAATCTAGAGTTGCCAAAAAGTTCCATTTTACAAAGTGTCAAATGGTCTTTTAGATAAAACTGTATTTATCTGGTTAATTAATTAAATTAGCATTTAATTAATTAATTTTATTGTTAACAAAGTTGCTCCTGAAGAGAAGAGCCAAATGGTCAGGTGGTCTTTCAAAATGAAAACATTATATTGACTGACATTGTTTCTGCAGGTTATGACGACATCTCTGACTGCATAGACCTGATCATCTGTCTGGGAGGAGATGGGACTCTTCTCTACGCCTCCTCTCTCTTCCAGGTAATCACACTGTTATTGTATTGTATCTCCACAGGCAAGCTGAAGTCAGACATCTTCACATTTTATACGATGTACAGTTACTTTGAAAAGGTAGACATAAGCATTTATTCCTTTAAATGAAAGAAACTTTCATCCAGGTCATCTTTCTTTGAGTTAAATCCGGGGCAACTGGACTTGGTTCCACTTAGTCAGAGCTGAAGAAGCCATGGATCGACAACCAAGTAGCTTCAGATTGTTATTCTACCTTAACTTGGGACTTCAGTCAAATCAAATCTGTGATTAACATGGATGATATTGTATTGTCTTTACTTTACAAAGGTTTCCTTCTCTAAGTTGATCTACTACTGAGATCACTGCAGAAGCTTGTGTATGAGTATCCTGAATGTAGTGTACTGTAGTTTATACAGATGTAGTTTACTGTATAAATGCTCATAATAAGCTCACTCATGAGTGAAGGTCTGTTACTAAGTGTTGCTGTGTACTTTATGTAAACAGAGGAGTCCCACTGATTTGAACGTCCGGTCTGTTTTTCTTCTCTGCAGGGCAGCGTTCCTCCGGTCATGGCGTTTCACCTCGGCTCTCTGGGTTTCCTCACGCCTTTCAAATTTGAGTCCTACAAGACTGAAGTAGCCAAAGTGTTTGAAGGTAGTCTTTATGTGAAGTACCGGTCAAACGTTAACTGTTATTTGTGTGTGAATGTAAGCTCATTCTGTGTCTCTATGCTGGTTTTCAGGAAACGCAGCCATCACTCTGCGCAGTCGCCTGAAGGTGAAGGTGGTGAAGGACATGCTACAGAGAGCAGGCCAGGAGCTGCACAGCCGAGAGACGACGCAGCAGCAGCAGCAGCAGCAGCAACAACAACAACAGCAACAACAACAGCAGCAGCAGGAGCACAACGGACTCCTGCCTCACGGACACACCAACAGTGAGGCCGGCAAGGTCACCCTGCAGCTACAGGTGAGGACACAGAGGTGTCATCAAATAATCTTCTGGTTCAGAGGACACAAATAGCAAAGGAAGCAGATTGCAGACGCTCTCCACTGCAGGGACCTTTACCTGCATTTCATCCAGGCGACTGAATCATGTCTGCAGGAACTCCAGGTGGCTGAAAAGTCCTCGCTCTGAGGCAGTACTTACTGATGGTGCAGAAACAGCAGCGGACTCACGGCAGATACAACTTTATTCACACACACCGGAAGTAAAGACATGTCTAATGAAGCGACCAGTAAAGAAAGCAAGATAAAGAGAGAGTACGAGTGTGAGTGTGAGAGAGACATGAACAAGTGTTAATTTGTCGATTGTTTCATTGCAGTTACTAAAGAGAGAGTCACATGGCAGATTGTCTGCTTTGTAGACTGACTGATCCACGCAAGCATCAGCGTCACACAGCAGTAAATACAAACAACAGCATAATCTTCGTGGGAGCATGTCGTCATCTTTTAATCAATCATCCTCAGATGAAGTGGAAACACAAACTGAAGAACACAAAAGAGTTCTTAGGTTCTTCTGGGTGCACACTTCATGGGAAAGAGGCTCGTTAGATTGCATTTCATCCTCTTTACGTATTCCTGATCACACCGCTCAAATGATGCTGAGAACCCGAAGACGATGAAGGCTTACTCTGTGTGTGTGTGTTTCCTTTGAATCTTGTTTTTTTGTGTGTGTGTGTGTTCGTGCGTACGTTCGTACACGAGTACAGGTCAGTGAGCGAGCCGGGTTTCCATGGAGACAGTCATAATAAAGCTGCTAGGCGCATATATGGGAGAAAAAAAACGTCTGATGTTGTGAAGTTCTTTGGAGCCAGTTGCCATGGAGACTGTGGCGTCAACAGTTGCAGTCCACCGCCGAATGGATATTTAATGAGCTCTGACGCTCTCGGTCTGACACAGTGTAACTAAACAACATGCCTCACTGCTGCAGTCACACACACACACACACAGACAGTGATGGATTGTTGTGGTCTCTCTGAACCTGAGTTTGACCTCATAACATCACGTCTGCTGTATCCTACAGGATGTTTGCTCGGACTGACGTCAGTTCATCTCCCAGACATCAGCGCTGCGGCGCTCTGTGTGTGACTGACTCGAGCGTGGAGCATGATTTGTATGCTGCCCGTCGGCTCACCAGCATTTCTCTCTCTCGCGCTTGTATTTTCCTGCCGTGACGTGGGATTGTACTGCACTGAAACCACGCGTCTGTTTCCTGGCTGATTTATTGTTTTGATTGAGCGCATCGATTACATTTTGTGTCATATTTTCTGCCTGTTTGACGACTATTGTGCTCCGCGCCATATGGGAATATGAGTAATTATTTAGCCTCCATCATCTCTGCCAAAGAGGCTGTGTTTGGAGATGTCTCAAGAATTACTTAACAGATATTAAGTGCAGATTTAGGACACGGGCCAGTGACGAGCTGATGGTTTTTTGTTGTGGATAGAGCCACCGTGTGGCCATTTATGAAGCACAGATTCAGTCACTGCTTCAGGATACATGAACTTCTTCTTCTATATATGTTTGATTAGGAACATATTTAACTGACTCTGGAAAAGTTTATTAAATATTGTTTATTTAATATGTCACTCCGTCACATATTCTGTATGTAGATGCACATAAACACATCATTCGTGGCATTTATAGATGGCACCACTGTGACAGCGGACTGATTTTGTTCTACAGAGGATTTAAGTGGCACGTGTGTTTGCGTACAGGTGTTGAATGAGGTGGTGGTGGACCGAGGCCCGTCCTCCTACCTGTCCAATGTGGACCTGTACCTCGACGGGCGACTCATCACCTCAGTTCAGGGAGACGGTAAATCAAACACCCGGCTTCACTTGCCTTTGTGTTTCCTCTCAAACTGCTTAAGCAGATCGAGTAAATTAAAGTTCCTCCTCTCTCTCTCTCTCTCTCCTCCAGGTGTGATTGTGTCCACACCAACAGGCAGCACAGCGTACGCGGCCGCAGCAGGAGCCTCCATGATTCACCCCAACGTACCCGCCATCATGGTCACCCCCATCTGCCCACACTCCCTGTCCTTCAGGCCCATCGTGGTGCCTGCAGGGGTGGAGCTCATGGTAAGAGTGAAGGAGAGGAGGCTGGATGAACTTAGTCAGATGTTAGGCCGTCACAAGCTTATTTAGGCCATCCCTTATTTGGTGTGTTGTGACTGTGAAGACCACATCATATGATTTGCATAATTTTTGGACTAATTGAATCATTTAGTGTCTCCTCATGTCCTCTGTCTGTATCTCCTACTCTGACATGGACAGCAGTATCCTCATATACACTAGGCTTAACTTTAAAAAGGTAAATCAAGTAGCTGTACCTTAAACAGCTACTTGATTTAAGTAGCTTTTAATTTACTTTCAATTGGTTTTATTTCTCTCGAGAACGATTGGATGTCAGCCCTCAAGATTAACACTTTGGTGGCGATCTCGCAGCTTTTCATGTAGCACCATCATCAGGTCAAAAGTTTAATATGTCCACTAAGTTGGTTTATGACAGAACACCTGCAGAACTGACTCCCATCAGTCACTGCTGTAGCATGTCGTCGTCATCGTCGTTGTCATGTTGACTCCTGTTCTCCCCCGAAACAGATCACCTTGTCTCCTGACGCCAGGAACACCGCCTGGGTGTCATTTGATGGCAGGAAGAGACAGGAGATCCAATATGGAGACTGGTAAGGTTCATTAGCCGCCATCATCAGCCGCCGTTTCACTCTGCAGAATCCTGTCCATTCATTTAGGATCGATTTTTCTCCCAACAGCATCAAGATCACTACGTCTTGTTACCCGGTCCCCTCCATCTGCTGCCACGACCTGGTGTACGACTGGTTCGAGAGCCTCGCTCAGTGTTTGCACTGGAACGTACGCAAGAGGCAGGAGCGACTGGCCGACGTGTCCGACTCGTCAGACACAGAAAACTGAATCACAGAGAGCGTTTTTAACTGGCCTACGTTCCAGTCGACGCTCTCCGCAGCAGCTGAGCGAGCGGCAGCGAGGGGCTCGGAGCTGTTCTGACACCACCACGTCACCCCGCACACGTCTTCACGGCTGAAACTCTGAACTGTGTGAGAGGGAGCATGCGTGTCTGCAGCCAAAGTAGTGTTACGTTAGTCCTATGAATAGCATGTACGATGAGCATACTGTGTATATGTTTTACACACTGAGTCACACACGTGAGTGAGCATTACATTCCAGCACAGTCTGTAATTTATCTGTAGCTTACAGGGAGAAAGCATGATTCTCACCTAGAAATGACAAAACACTACTGCAGTTAACTTAAATTGTGACAATATATAACTAATCTGTTGTGTTTGGATGTGATGATCAGTGTGTGAACTCTCAGTCAGACACTCAAAGACGGTGTAGATAGAAAAACAAAGATAAATTAGGACCTATGAATGTAAATGTGTACATACAGGATTCAAAGATAAATTTATTTAACGTCATGTTTATGTGATATTTATATATTTCCGAGATGGGAGCTTAAAAAGACTGAATTTATATTTCTGATTTAGCTTCTTGTGTTCCGTACAAACATATCGTCCGATCCAGAGCCGACTGTCTGAACAGCAGCTGTGACGGATTCTTTTCGTTTCTTCAGCTGCTTTGATAACTTTTCTGCACAAGTCAAATATATAAAGTCAGATCGCATGTTGTAGAACAAAAGAAACTAGGATTCATCTGTCGTTTTCACGATCATGAAACTGTCAAAGCCTGGAGATAAAATAAAGTTTAAACACTGGCAAACTTTGATTGTTTGCCCTGATCTCTGTGTGAATCCAAACTTTACAAATCATCCCAATCTTTTTTGTTTTTACACCTCAAAGCGCTGCCTCTCTCTGAGAAATACATATGTCCGTGAAATTCTACATTTGCTTCGCTTGGATATGAACTGTTTTAACGCCTCTTTCACTTGCCTTAATGTTGGTGAAATGCCTGAAGCCAGCACAGACAGTATCTTATGTATGAATGAGTCAGTGTTATTTATTCTTTAATAAAATCAGGATGTTTTGTCCCACCAGAGAACAATGTCAAAACAGAAGACACATCACAGGAAAACATGACAGTACTTGTGTGCTTTCTATAGTTTTATTGCAATGATAAGATACAGATATATTTCCAGACATCCAGTTTTATTAAATTATACTCCAATATTGCATTAAACAGTCTTCAGAATGACATTGATCCAAATGTGGACAACTAGGCGATCAAAAGACATGGTTGGTTGTTTTTTTTTTTTGTTTTTTTGACCAGTGAGATCAAACATGGATGTTTTTACAATTTCACTTTTTATTTCCACCAGAAATGTGCAATGAGAAGCAGCAGCATAAAGAGTAATAATACTACAATATACAACAGACCGATACTGTGCAACAGTCAAGAACAACTGGGAGAATAACCTCTTTTTTTTATTTTTATTCTCTTTTGTGAAATGCCAATATTGAAAGTACAGCGACTGGCAACTCAGGACACAGAGATGCACTTTGCCCGTTTAGGGGATGAAAACAAAACGTGGAAAAAAAAAAAGAAAGAAAGAAAGAAACAGGAGAATCGACATGGTTGTTTGAGTTAGAAAGTCAAAGAGCTACAAACCTCAGTGGGCTCACAAACTACTAAATACAGTCTAGTTGAGGACGAAACAAATGGACAGAAAAATCTGTGTGAACTCAAACGTCATCTCGCCGCGTGCCACGTCAGGTTAAAGTGAGGGCCGGCGGGGTTAGCCGGCAGCGTTACACAAGCCGCTGGTTTTATACGCCCGGTTAATGACTGACCGGCTTTTTTTTTTTTTTTTTTAGTGAGAGACAGACGTGGCAGCGCACGACCAACCGGATCGCACATCCAATGTTAAAGACAAAACACAGAAAAACAAACTCCCGCTGCTCTCTAATCGCAGATGTTACCTTTAAATAACGAGTACACTCTTGATGATCGTATAAAACAAACAAAAAAAAAAAGAGCATTACAAACACTCGGAATAAAAATTAGACCTCCTAATACAAAAGAAAAGAAGGGGAGGGAAAAGAAGAAGAAGCTGTTTTATAGTTTTAGACTGTACGTATATATCTGATATATCAATAGAATCCATATATAAATGATACATTTATATCTTTTATACTTAAATATAATCCTCGCTATGACTAAAAAGAACATCTAAGACATTTCTAGCCAGAAGAAAACATGTGAAGGAACAGCTTGGACCTCGGCCGCCAGTCACTGGACTGGAAATGAAACTTGTAGTCTGGTCAGCGGAGCCGACTAACTGTGTTCAGACTAGACAGAAACTGGTTTGGATGGGAGTCTAGTGCGAACACCTTTGTGTTATTATTATTAAAAAAAAAAAATCTTCAGTTTTAGCTACACACTAACAATGTTGTGCTGTGCTTCTTTGTTTTTTTTTCTTTTTCTTTATTTTTGAATATTTCGTTCCAAAGATGTGAAAGAAGAGTTTGACACCGCAGTTACAAAACGAACGCCCCTCTCGCTCTCTCTCCACTCTCCGTGTTGGATCAGCATGCATAACATCGTGTTAGTCGTGTTTGGCACTAGAGTGTGAACTTTACGCCCGGTTCGGTTTGAAATCGGTGAACGTCTTTCGAGCTTTTACAGCAAACGCTGCGATCTTTTTTTAAAAAAGAAAATGAAGCGCGTCGGCTGTGTCCCAGTCGCTCACGTTTACTCTTAAAAGATGAGCTCCACGTTAAACGTGGACTACTTCAGACTGTGTGGAGGACTGCACGATGATCATCGGCCTTTTATTTTTTAAAAACAAAAAAAAAAAAAAAAAACAGTGAAAATGGCAAGTACCTCAAAGAGCCGTACTACTCTGTCCTCCAGATTAACTCCATCCAGCCACGAAATGGTCGACTTTTAGGTTCCTTCGAGTAAACTACAAGATTTGGTCCGTCTGGCTTAGTTCAGGTTTCAGAGCTGGCTGCCTGAGAAAGAGATCAGACTCACTGGCATTCGACGGGACGTGAAGCTGCTGCTTCGCCAAAGAACCGGAGCTTTCTACCGTGATTGTACCAACAACATGGAGCTCAAAGACAAACACACACACACACAAAAAAAAAGCGGGGTGGTGAAGAAACCGGCACGTCTTTCTACGACGGCTCTTCTCCAACATCTGTATCTAAGATCAGGGTTTGACCTCAAATGTAACCGAAGACGGGGCGCATAAATAAAACACTTTGAGCTGAAATGACACAAAAAAAGTTACCTCATGACTCGAGAAACGAGATGAAAACCCTCCATCAGGGCTGCTGCTGTTGGTCTGATGGACTTTTGCTTGACACCTTCCTCAGGCAGGTTTTCACGTGAACATAAATAACATTTGGGTTTGGAGGAATCGGATCCACCATAAGGCTTCTTTATTTCTTTTAAATTTGTTTTCCCCATTGTCGTAACCGTTGTCACCGCTGTGTCTATCCCGGTACTGGTCTATCGGTACTGTTTAGTGGAAGATCTCAACGACAAGAGATGGAGCCTCTCCTCGGCCTCAGCGGGCTCAGAGAGAGAGGCTGGACTAGCAGGTCCTGGGATCACAGGAGGAAAGGAGGGAAGGACAGAGAGAGAGTAGAGAGTGATGGGACCGTAAGAAGTTTATGTTTCAGTCTGGGGTTTAGTCTCACTCCCGCCCCCTTCTTTCCTCTGTTGTGTCTCCTCGTCTTCCTCCTCCTCCTCCTCCTCCTCCTCCTCCTCGTCCTCTTCCTCCTCCGTGTGCTGCTCCAGCTCCTCCCTGGTGATCATCTCAAAGTCGTTTCCGTTGCTGTGCTGCGAGCCTTCGTCCTCCCGCCGGTCGCTGTCTGTGTCTGAGTGGCGATCCGTTCCCTCCCCCTCTGCTTCTTTACTCTCCTCCGCCGCCGTCCCCGCCGCCTCTTTGCTCTCCTCCTCTTCCTCCTCCTCGTCGTCGTCGCCGTCCTTCTTCTCGCTGTCGGACTTCTCGTCGCTGTCTGACTTCTGAGCCTTGGCGGAGGAGCAGCCGTCCTTGTCGTCCGCCTTGTCCGAGCCCTTCTTGCTGCTGGCTCGCGGTCCTTTGTACTCGTGAGTGTAGAGCGGCCTGAACGAGTCGATGAAACCGACGTCTGCCGTCAGGTTGGGGAGGAACCAGAAGTGATGGCGGCCGCCGGTCACCAGCCAGATGATCAGGAAGAGGATGCAGCGGGCTGAGGAGAGAGGTGGAGGAAAAACATGAGCGGCATTCAAATCATCGGCGATCAAATCAGCCTGTGACTGAACGTACAACACAACCGGATCTTTGTCTGTCAACTTTGCATTTTGTTTGAATTACTCTTCATGCTGCTGATCGTCTCCCGGTGAGAATGCAGCTTCTATTTATTTTGTAGTAATTACTTGTTGTTTTCATAAACCGAGTGAACACAACAGCTCAGTTTGAGCTCTGGCTTTAGTTTTCTTTGACCCCGTCAGGTTTTCATTGAACTTTATCTTCTGTGTAACATCACGGATGCCTTTGAGGTCAGACTCTGAGCGTGCTGTTCATCCTCGTTTCAATGATTAATCGTGTCTCGCCTCTCTCTACGAGAGACTAAAGTGCCAACTGCTCATCAGTTTTAGGAGCTAACCATCCACACAGCGATGGCGCAGCTTGCCGAGGATCGATGGTCTAATTAGTGGATGAGCCGCTGCAGGCCAGGACACCGCAATCTTTATGAACAACTGTGCATCATCAAAGCACGTCCATAAAAAAGTGCTTAGAAGAATGAAAGTTTTTTTCCGTTCTCTTGATCTCCTGTGAGTTGGTGAAGGGGAAGACGGGTTATGAAATCTCGTCCTCTTGAGGTGAGAACATCTCGCAGGAAGTCAGCGGCGACAACGTGAGTGTAGTAACACAACGGCCGCGTCGAGTGTGTCATGTCGGAGTGCAGCTCAGTGTTACGTGAAAGATTTTCAGTGCTGTGGTTGAATGTTTAGCTGATCTCGACGTTTGCTCTGGACACTGGTGGTGTTCCTGCGGGTGAACTTTGTCCTAACTTGCATGTTACTGAGTTGTTTTTTTTAATGAGGTACTTACCGACGGCAAGAAGCAGTATACTGGCCACGAAGCAGCCTGCAGCAACACTTAGATAGTAAACTCCTACACGCATTTCAGCCGGCCAGAGAGGGAACAGAGTGGCTGCTATCACTGCGATGACTGAGAGACACGACACACACACACACACGTACAGAAACAGTTAAATTAGCTGCTGTCAGTTACAGACAACTCTCCATTCAGTTCTCATTCTTTCTGATTTTCAGCCGCTGACTCACCGAGGATCAGCCCCATGGCAAACGTCTTGAAATGGACAGGATCGTAAATCCACACGTACACCTGAAGAAGAGACATTTTGGATGTTGATGTTTGTTGGGATCACAAACATTTCTCTGATATAAACTGAAGCCAAAACCCCGCTCGGCACGTCTCTGTCACGCCGTGGTGTGACTCTGTTTCGGTCTCCACGTGACTTTAAATCCCACCAGGAGTTTTTGTTTACTCATCCAGATTTGGTCATTTTTCTGGTTTATGTGCTTTTAGTTGTCTTCATGATCAGACACATTTTATTTTGCGTGGCCTGGTGGAATCTGGCTGTAACCCTCTTCACACACTCACCTCATTTCCGTCGAGGAACAGCTGATCTTCATGAGGCTCCAGCTTAAACTTCTTCTTCACCTCTTTCTTCTTCTTGGGGGTTCCTGGACTGTCATCCTAAATAAAACAAACACATTTGGCCTTAAAATCAAATTATCTGTTTTATTCTAATTTATGGAGAGACAGTGCGACTTATGTGTTTGTTAGAGAGACAGACTGTCTCACACTTACTGTGGGGTTTAACATTTTAAGGAAAGTTTATCTACCTTCTTATCGAGGAATTGATGAGAAGATCGATGTCGTTCTCATGTCTGTACGCTAAACATGAAGCCACGGCCAGCTAACTTACTAACAGACCTGTCAGTGTGCACATTAAACCTGTGCAGCAAAGTCAACACGTACACGTTTGCTGTCAGGGTTAGAGGCCGATCACATCAGCAGCTCTGACTGCTCATAGAACAAACAAAGCTGAAATCAGTCAGCTGCACGTGATCGCACTCTCAAAACAGCAAAAATGATCCATAAAATCTGTCAAAGTTTTCAAGCTAAATGTAAATTTGAAGCTCAGTATTTATGACAATCTGTCAGTGATGACGTGGTCTTATTAAAACAATCGGAGGGCTCACGTACGCTCTTGTCTTTCTTGATTTCAGCGACCTCAGACTCCTTCTTCTTCTCCTTCTCCTTCTTTCCTTTTTTCTCCTCCTCTTTGCTGCTGTCAGCCTTGGCCTTCTCTTTCTCCTTCTCCTTGTCTTTCTTCTCCTCCTTCTCCTTTTCCTTCTCTTTCTCCTTCTCCTTCTTCGTGTCTTTCTCGGGTTTTTTCTTCATCACTTTGAGAGCTCGGTGGAAGAACTGCTTCTTCAGGAGTCTGTGGTGGAAAGAAGAGAACGACACTGATTTCATTTAAATCTTGATTCTTGATCTGAATAAACAGACTCGCATTTATTCAGTCTGCAAATATGCACAAATTTCATTGGTTCCAGCTTCTTGAATAGGAATATTTACTGGTCTTCTTCACCTTCTACAACATTAAACTCAATATCTGGCAATCTGATGTCCGGTTGTCATTTTACAGAGCTCGCTTTGGAATAAAATCCTTCATGTGACAAATGTTTATTCATCTACAGCGACAGACGTGTGGCCGTGTGTGTGTGTGTGTGTGTGTGTGTGTGATGCTGCTAACCTGTTGCAGTAATCCAACACAGACTCCCTGGTGGTGAACAGAGCCTCCTCTCCCTTCTTGGCTTTGGCCCACTTGGAGTCCAGCAGACAGTCCACCGCCTTGGAGGCTAAATGTAGGGACACAAAGACGGACGTTAAACACTGCAGTGATCGTCCTGGTGAACAAGGTTATTCCAGTTTTTATCCATCCGGTTATTTGTTAGATTCTAACTCATTTAATAACTGAATATCAGACAGAATAGTTAACCGTTAACTCTTTTTCACTGAAAACAGCTGCCTGCTGTTGTCATCTGATGCATTCACTTTAATAAAGTCAACTCATCCCTCACTTTATTTGACAACAAGGGCAACAGATGAAACTTGAGTAATGACTACAGGCTGTAGACAGCTGCACAAATATTACGGTAAGCAATTGCAAGGAACAGCGGCAGTCACACAATATTCTACCCACGACTACTGACCAAACAGCGTTTCCCAAAACTGATTGTGCCGTGACACAGGCAAATGCAAATACTGAGTGGGAGGATCGGGTCAGCCAACAGGACTGAAGTGAAAACATTTGTTCGCAGAACAGCTCTTCAGCAACTTACTCATGTTGTGAAAAACACGGCGGGGCACCGGTTTCATTAGCTGTTCAGTAATTAAATGTTCGGTAAACAAACAGAGGGCGGAGTCTGACAGTCATCTCCACCCGCCCGGTGTTTAGGTGTTGCTTGTTTTGCCCGTTTCCTCACATCCCACAGCTGAGCACTAACCGATAAAGTAGTCGACCCGGTGGCCCATCATGTTCGTGGACTTGGTGGGGCAGTTGAATCGGAGGTACTTTGCCACCGCCTTCTCCTCCTTGGTGGGCTCGCTCACCTCCTGCAGGATGCGGACAAACACACAGGTGGTTAAAGGCACGTGAAAGCTGGTCCAAATGTCCTCACAGCTGCTAACGTGGTGTTTTCGGCCACTAACTCATCGCACAGCTGCATCCGGGGTCGGGTAATTAACCGAATTTATCAGAACACAGACGTAAGAGAGCTTTTACTGACCCAAATTAACTTATGTTGCAAATTCAGCTAATTAAAGGAAACAGCTGCAGGACAGATGCAACAACAAGTGACAGAAGTTTGTAACCAGTCAATCAGCTCAAAGACAGCTATATTTAATCACTTGTCTTCATATTTTTTCATCATCTTGTTTTTTTTAATCTCAAGAGATTGACATCATGCGTTTGTTTTAGGAGTTCTTTTGGAAACTCTAAACTAGAAAACTGATTTTAAAAAAACTGATAGGGACATCTTTTTTGCCTCATCCAGTGATTTAAATACCTGCCAGTTGAGGTGCTTCATTGTATTAATGCCACAATACAGTAAATCCAATATCACAATACAAAAGTCTGACGACAACCAGAAACACCTCGCTAGAAAATGTATAAAAGTCTCAGACATGTCTTTAATTTTACCCACTACATTTAAAAGATCAATTATTAATATAACCGCTGTATCTGCAGGGTGCTGCCATCTGTGGCTGTGATAATATTATTTCTGTCTTATATAATCTACTATGCATAAAACTCCAAAGTTCAGTTTTTAAGATCATATCTGAAAGGTAACCAAAGGTATTCAAATAATGTTGAAATGACTGAATAAAAAAAGGATGGACAGCATCTCCGCCTCCAGAGAGAGGCACACTTTGTCTGTTCGTCGATGTTCATCCATGGCAATAAAAAAAAAAAAATCATCGCCCTCCTCTCTCACAACATCTGCGACGTCTGCCAGCAGCGCTAAATCACATACCGACACGGAGAGAGAGAGAGAGCGACGGCATCGGCACACGGAGACTGAGCGCTGCTTTATCCGGTCCAGCTGGCTCGGAGCAGCAACATGAGGAAGACGAGGCCATCAAACAAGCCTTTGTTTGAAGATGCAGGTATCAGTCACAAGGCTCGGTTACTCGAGACCCCGACACAGAAAGCCCCCCCTGTCGCCGTCTATATGATCTACCTGTGTTGGAGATTAGCCGCTCTGTTCTCACCATGAAGGAAGCAGCTCTCAGGTCTTAGTAATGCTCCACACCAAGACCAAAGTACTGGTTCTGTGTCTCATATCTGCTGCTGTTTGGGTCCATGTCATGTTTAAAGTGGAGGTTACACTGTACAAAGTCAGTTTAGTTATTATATAACCAATACTTCTAAAGAACTTTAGTTTAATTACAGACAATATGAAGGATAAATTTGATTTTTGTACACGTTTGCAGTGGTTGTGGTTGGTTGCAGTTTCCTTGCTGTTTTGGTGGCCTCATGCATAAACGAGATAACAGTTTGTGTTGTTATGTAACTGAAGTTGCAACATTACGGTGTTAGGTGTAGGTTGTGCGTGCTCTTATACTGAGAGGGGTTTCTGATATTTACCCTCATTAAAGCGGTTCAAACTGAACACGACTGCCTCCGTGAATGTAGGATTTAATTCTTGCAGGCCCGTTTAATTACACAGCTTTAGTCTTCTAGGTAAGCCAACCTTGAAATAATAGTCTTGGCTTCACAAACGCGCGTCAGTCCTTAAATGCTGTGACGTAAATCACAATCAAAAAGGATTTCAAAGAATAAAAGAGGAATTCGGAGTAGTGTAGAGTGGTGATGTTGTAAAAGACGGGCCTCATTTGATTGTGGTCGGCGCCTGAATGAGATAACAGGATGTGTTGTTAAAATACAACCGAACGCAGACAGTCAGTTTATCATGTACACCTGAAACTAATGCAGACTAATGCAGAAGACCTGCAAGAGGTCATCAAACTGTTTTTTAGAGACTGTGATTGAACCGTGTGGTCATTCTGGAGGCTGTAGTTTGTGCTGCTGTTGATTTGTAATCAAACGACAACCTTGTGTCTGTGAAGTGAAGCCAATGCCAAAAACTGCAGTCCATCAAACGTCCACTTGAGGCTGGATACAGAACAAGTGAGTCTCCATAAGTCCCCATGTTCAAATGTCCAACTTCACAGCAGAAATAAACATGTTTACAGCCCGGTACAAAAAACAGTTTTGGTCTCTATAGCCAATTTCCCCGTTCATGACAACTGTACTGAGGGTGAATTTATATACAACTCACCTGTTCAAATTATATTAAGACTTAAAGTTATGCAGGATTAAGACTGGCCGCTTGTGCGTCGCCTCAGGTACGCTGATGAGCCACGTCTTTGCCCTATTTTAGAAGAGTCTGGCTTGCCAACATGAGCCACAGATTTGGCTGCGACGCTGTCCATTCTTCATACGGTCAGTCTTTGCAACGTGTCACACACACACTGGGAGGCGTAATACAATAGAGGCTAATATTTAATCTCCATTGATTTAAAGCTGTTTTGACAGGAACTGGGACGTTTTAACTGTCGTTACGGTGTGATTTATTGCATTACAGGGCATTAGTTTCAAAAGTATTCAACACTTTCATTCATCTACAATTACAACACGACAACAAGAGTTCAGCTCAGCTTATCCCGCTGCTTTGTAGGACACTAATGCTGTATACCAGATCCATACTAGTAGTCTACCTGCCACTGCAAACTACACATAACAAAGACAGAAAAATATTTAATCTGTTTCATTTATTCCAGCTGAGAGCTGCCACACCATTTTCCTGTGAAAACATCAAAAACATACTTCAAAATTAAAGTTTTTAATCACCATAAAGGGACATTTTGATTATTTTATATCGTGCAACCAAGTCTCATCACACAACTGGATATAAACTAGAAGCACACACTCAGACTTAGTTAAAATGATTTCAACCTTGCTAATCTGGATCACACGTGTGTGCAGCAACATGTCTTCTTCATCTGTTATTTCCAGGTGACTCACTTTGACCACCAATGTCCGTCTGTGATGGCGCAGACATCAGAAACGTGGATTTTTATGACATGTCCCGAGTGATATTTAAGTTCACCGAGCCCGTGGTCTCTCTTCAAACTGTTGCTTTACCTGAAATCACTGCTTCTGATCTTTAAAGCGCCCCCGGGGCCACGTTAGCCCGCTCCTACCTGCACGTTAAGTCACATTACAAAGCACCGTGTTGACTCATTAATTAAAACTCCCGCAGATTGCCTCACGTTATGTAAACACGTACACTTAGAGCTGACGCAGCTTAGCCTGCAAACGTTTCAGCAGCCGGATCAATCAGAAGAAAACCGGCTGCATGTGCGGACAGCTCCCAGGCCGACATTTATAACGCGGTGCGGACGTGTGCACCGGTGTTTGAGCGCTGGTGGCGGGAAGGACAGTTAGCTCGGAAACGTCTCAACAAAATACAAAAACTAACGTTTGTTTTCGCTAGCCCAGCTAATGCTAACCACCGCTAGCCATCATCTGCTTCATCTGCCGCCTGTTAACGGCTCCTCGCGAGGATGCTGCCGTTAACAAACACCCGGCGGCAGTTCGTAAACCGGCGCCTGGCTCGTATCTGCCGTGTTCAAACCCGCACGGGCGGTAATTGTGCGTGAATTTAAGTGATGTTACCTGGATCCGTTTCTTGTGCCTCCTGCGCTCCGCCATGATCCTCCAACTCAGCTTCTCTCTGACGTGCGCGGCGCTGCGCACGCGCATAGAGCGTGTGGTATCGCGAGACTAACCGACCAACGGCTGAAAAAAAACAAAACAAAACAAAACGGTGATTTCATTCATAAACATCTCAACGTATTTTTTTACGACATAATCAAAAGTTATGTATCACAATACTGTTTGATCTAATATTTTACATTTTATTAACATTAAATAAAGTCTAATGAGTATTAATATTTGTATTATAGTTGAGTTAAACTTTGAAAGTTAAACTCTAAATTAAAAGTTAAACGCCAAACAACTCTAAATAGTTACTAAAACTCCATAATACTAAATATAATCAACAAATATATTATCTTGTATTATCATAATAATATGAACCGTATTTATAATGGCAACAGATTTTTACTGTAACAACAGTTTTTTGTGTGTTTTTTGTGTTTTTATTATATTTTATGGCCAAACCTTTATTTATAAGACATTCTAATGGAGTTTATATAGAATAAAATTGTATTTTAAATGACAAACTGGTAATTGTACACTGTCATATTTAATGGCAAAACCCCAACTATATGGCAAACAGTGTTTCTTTTGTTGAGAAAAAACTAATTTCCTTTAGAAATTAGAAGAAGTTTTTATTACAGTAAAATTCTGCCAGTATTTTTCTGTAAAAGCAATAAGTTATTATTGCTTTAGTTCACTATTTGTCTTGTTTTTTGTAATGTGTGACTTGTCAGGATCCCATTGAAAACGGGATGAGACGTTTTAAGATGTATGTAATTACATGTAATGTAAATGGGACAAATGATTTTGCTCCATTGTTCTTTAAAGACAGCAGCAGTTTTCAGGACTTTAACTTATATTTTATCTTATTCATTTATTCTCTCTCAAACATGACATGACGACAGCACTGCGTGTTCCTATGTAGAAAAACACTTTATTTACAATCCAACAAACGCAAAAAGGTATCAAACATCCAAATCCAAAACACTTTCATCATTTCATTATAAAACCATTCCCAAATTATTTCTATGGTCCTTTGCTGACCTACTTTAGAAATGACAGTTAGCAGCTTAAAAAAATAAGTACGTTTAAAGCTACAATCAGACGTGATGAAAAAGAAGAAAAGAAAACTTAAATTGGACCTTCTTATTTACTCATACCTCAAAATCCACATCAGTTCCACTCCACAGTTATTAAAAATATAGTAAATATAATATGTAAAATACAAACGTTTAGCGGACACCTGGACCTAGAGTGAACCTGTGCAGGTTGCAAATAGTAAAAAAGCATCTTCAGTTAATTATTATGTAAACAAATCCACCACTGTGGCAGCAGGAGTTCAGGAGTTAGGTTTGCATCCACATCAGCACTCATCAGGCCGTCTCACTGCTGGCAGACGGAGGGGAGTTGTTTTCTGTCTCGTGAAGGTGCTCTGTGGATTTGAGGACATCAGAGTCTCTTGGACTCGCCATCATCTCCTCGCTGTTGCAGTTAACAGGGGAGCCGATCTCTGGCGAGCGGTCCCCGGCCTTCTCGGGAGTAGACTGCAGGGTGGCGGCGGAGAGTGGCAGGTTCATCATGTACAACATGTTGCCCAGACGCCTGGACACCTGTGGGGGAATAAATTGAGACGACGCATATTAGACCACAGTGTGTTTGCTTTGTTTGCAACGAGAAAGAAAGAGAGGGGATGGCATGCAGTGAGGGACCACAGGCCGCAGTCAAATCCAGGTTGCTGCATAGGGTGCAAGGATTACCAGTTGAGCCACCAGCGGGGCCCAATAACTTACTAAAGTCAAGCGACATTCAGCCTTGATACTTTTATGACTCAGTCAGAGTCTGTGTTTCCTACCTGTGAACGGATCTTAAGAGCTGGTCCCAGCTTGAGCCCCAGTGTATCCAGCAGATGCTCCTCTGACAGGAGGGGCAGAGTCTCGCCATCAATCATGTGGTCCTTGAATGTCTGCATTGAGATTGAAATGACTTGACATCGATCAAAGACACAACAGAACGAATAAAGAAGGAGACAGTTACAGGAAACTGTAAGAACCAACCTGAGCATATTCTGAACACGTGGGTATGCTGTTGATGAAGTTGTAAACATCATTCACTGTCCACTTCCTTATGTCCTCGGACACCTCGTCACCGTTATGAAAGAGATTGGGTGGACCTGGAAAAATGACACACATAGTTAATTTGCTAAAAGTATATATTGTAATTGATGTTCAGATTTTTGCTCCTCAAACCCACCAGGTGGAAGGAAACCATTTCCAGGGACTGGGAACATGTAAGGCATGCCTGTGAGCGCTCCGCCGGCAGAGGGATACATGAACTTCTCCTGGAAAGCTGAACATTGGCTGGATATGTCTTTATCGTTTGCGCCGCTGTTGGCCACATCGGAGCAACCATCCTGACTGTTTACGCAGGCTTTACGCAGCCCTGGCTCCCCCTCTTTGTAGTTCTTCCTGCTTCCGGTGGCGAGCTCAGAGTCTGTTTTTGCCTGATGGTGCATCTTGCCGGTGGCACACTCTTCTCCCATGTCCCCCTTCGCCTCCACCTCTTTCTCTTCCCCTGATGTGGCTCCCGGGCTCTGCTCTACACTTTTATCTTCACTTTGACCCTTCAGGTTGGCCACGTGGCTCTCTGCGCTCTTGTGAGCGGTGGGCCTCCTGCCAGCCCGGCGTCCCCTCTCTCTGTGCAGCGTGCTGATTGGTGGGTACGGGCTGGCTGACATGAGCATGCTGTTGGAGTGCAGTTCATCCAGAGTGGGACGGTGGACGAAGACATCGTGGCTATCTGGCATGCGCTGACGACCTCTGAATGCCATGGGGTTGGAAGGGTAGGACATGGGGTTGTCAATTCCCATAAGTCCCTTCTGGTGGGCGTTCTCCAGTTCCTTCTGATGCAGGATGGCATTCATCTCCATTCTGGACAAGAGCACACACCAATATTAGATATATTTGTGCAACAGTGATGGTGAAACAACATTATCAGGCTGAAATGTCTGTTTTTTTCCATCTAAATGTGATGCAGACGTGTGTGTAGGAGGAATGTCTGAACACACTACCTGGCTATATTTTGCTTGTGAATGAGCTCCTGTCGCCGAGCAACTGTTTCCATGGGCTCGGAGGGCAAGAAGCCATAGCCAGCTGAGAAAACGAAAAAGAGAGACGTGATGTTAATGCTCATTCACATTGCTTAAAACAGGCTGTGACCTCTCTCAGGCATGCATCGGGCCGCACTCACATGCTCCAGGGAAACCTCTTCCAGGCAGGATGTTGGCATGTGGGGGTAGAGGTGGACCCAGGTGAGCTCCCATGTGCATCTGTCTGGCATCAGAAGCTACCATCTCGTTAGGAGGAACCAGCTCCCTGATAACAGATTAAAGCATTCGTAGACAGATAATCAGCTATCTGATTTTGTTAATAACTCTGCTATGTTTTGCTCTTAATGAAAACATTTTCCACAGAAAAGACTCGAGTAGCCATGTCTTCACTTATGCACATGTATCTGACAATTCCCATCGGTTGCCCCTGACCGGAGAGCTACTGTTTCCATTTTAAAAGTGAATTCAGGTACAGACCTCTCCATGAAGCGAGGTTCGAACTGTGACGGGACCCCCTGTAACCTCTGCTGCCCCTGGGTGAGGATCTGTGGAGCCATGGCCATCTGGTTCCTCATTATCAGCTCTTGCCTCTGCCTGAGCTCTGCGAGAGAAGAAAAAGCAGCACAATACCTGAGACATGCACTGACTGTGAAAGATGGAGACTGCAGCAGGGAAAACTACAGTAGATACAGTACAGCTGGTTTAATCTCCAGATGGGGATCAAATTCAGACAACTGAGAGGATGAAATGAAACGATGAGAGATTAAAAAGCATTTTAAATGTAGCATTATGCACATTCTTTCCTAACTTCTTCAAATACTTATAACTATAATATTCTGTTTAATATTAGCATTAATTATTTAGTTGTTCCAGGTTTTCTTGGAGTTATATTCTATGTTCTTATGTTGCTTCATCTCCTGTGTTTTCATTCCTCACCTCCGGCCGACATGCCATTGACCAGACGGTACCAGTGCTTCTCATCCAAAGCCCCCTGCTCTCCCAGAGCTGTCATCTTCCTCAGCTGCTCCCGTGGGGTCATCACACAGTCGACCTTTGACCTCCACCTGAATACTGTAGGAGAAGGTCAAATCAAGACCTGCATTACTGCAAACTTGAGCATGTCGCAACTGTTTTGACAAACTGGGTACTGCTCTGAATTATAGATATTTTACTTCTTTTTCTGATCTTAATTTTGAAATTGAGTATTCATATAATTTTGTAGTGCTGTGTTACTGCCACTAGGGGGCAGCAAATCTATTCACATTAAAGAGCTGTTTGTGGTCTTTAGATATTTTTCCAAAAGAAGAACATGGAGAGTAAGTTCCCTAAAATGCCAATAAACAACTTTGCCACCTGACATTTTCATCTGAGCAGAAGAAAACACAGCAAAACAAATCTTATTATCCCAATCAGTCTGTGTTTTGTTGTTGCAGACAGGTGAGTGAA
Source organism: Nibea coibor (assembly GCA_023373845.1). NCBI lineage: Eukaryota > Metazoa > Chordata > Actinopteri > Sciaenidae > Nibea > Nibea coibor. The sequence goes on from CM041725.1 coordinate 7,131,132, forward strand.
TTATTATTTCACGACCTATTTGTGGTGTTTTTACTTAAACAGAGCTGTGACAACAAAATATCTTTGCAGGGATTCAAACTGACTTGCAAATAAATTAAAAAAACAAGCATTAGACTTGCGTGTGTGTGATCTATGCACACACACACACACACACACACACACACACACACACACAGACACTGACCAAATCCATCCTCTAACCTTTGATCCTTACTCTCACCTCTTACCTCCACCCTAGTATTAAGCATTAATCTTAACCTCACCGTCAACCTAATCCTAAACTTAAATTTAACACCTAAATCCAAATCCTGACCTTAAATACTAACCCCATAAAATATAAAGTCCAGCAAAAGTCTTTTTAAAAAAATACTTTTCTCGTATTTCTATCCTTGCAAGCACATTTTGTCGTCGTGAGTATAATAATAAGAAGGACAGACATCTACACTCATACACACATACAGTACACACTCCAACTGGCCACATTGTTCTTGGCTGAGCCAGCAGCTTGTGTACACAATCACAATCGACTTAGACACTTCCAATTAGCCTTCTACTCTGCAGAAATCCCATTACAAAATATGATACTGTAAACGGCAATAATCCAGTTCTGCTAATCCTGGACCAGTCTGCAATATGTGCCTGGATGCATGAATCTGAAACTTTGCAGCACAAAAATTCACCATCCGCCTCTTCGTATGATATTAGTTCATACTGATCATAATTGTATTTGATTATTATGTTTGTTGCTGTATGGGACATGTGCAAACTATGCACATGTACTTGGCCACATTTCCTCTTCCGTCCCCTCCCCCCAGACAAACACTGCCATAAGATTTGCCCCGACGCCTTGTGCATTATCCACAGTCACTCAAGTTCCCTCTGAAGCCCATCTAATCTGAGGTCTGTAATCCTCCTATTAGTCCTGCAACAGTCTGCTAGCTACATCTGCTGACCTGCCTGCAGACCGCCCTGCTGGCCCGTCCTACCCCCATCTCCACCTTCCCAGGCCCCCGCTACCCCCAGGATCCTATTAGCTAAGTCCTGGCTATACAGCACTTTAAAGGGATGTGTTGGAGGTAATCCGCACGTTTAGAGTTTTACCCTCAGCAAACCTTGCCTGTAAGCATCCCGGACAATACACCCTAAGTGCTAAGCCTATTAGCCTCCATTAGCTCCCAGGATGTCCTAAAAACACCTTGGGGATAAATCTGGGGATGCAATCGGTTTATGTGGAGCTATGTGGCGCGAACACGCACCCTTGCCTCCACCTACGTCTCTGCCAATGTCATAACAGCTAGCATCAGCAAATGAGAAGAAATGTATTCCAACATTTATGTGTCTGTAATTCCCAAGTGGGCACTGAGCCCTGAGCCTCAGGGCCTTGTATAATGTATTATCGCCTTCACACTCTCTCAGCTGAGATTTAATGATTTGCACGTTCATGCATAACACTGTAAACTGTACGCATTTCAAGATGACTGGACTTTGTAAGTGTTGCATGAGTGGATGAACGGTGTACATGCTTAGTGATTAAATCAGAATGTAAACAAAGAAATATAAATTGAAATCTCTGCAGCCTCTGCAGTGCCAAAACACCACAAACTGTGACAGGATGTTGCCTTGGGGAAAAAAAAGACGGACCTGTGTTAGCACCAGATTGTGTCTCCAGTGTATTAGCATTACGTCCATGCATGACACACAGATAATCCTCCATAAAAAAAAAAAAAACCCAAAATAAATACGCTGCGATCTTTGAAAAACTCCTATGAAGGTATTCCCAGAATCAAACGCTCCTATAACGCCTGATTTTTAAAACGTTTTTCAAATTGTGACTTTATTTCCTTCAAATGATGCATGTGTTTGATCTTTATGTAACAAAACATTGATGTTATTTTGTATGAAAAAGATAAAATATTGAAAAGTAGCATCAATGTATATTAATGAGTTAACTTCTATTAACATTATTACCAATACAAGTGAGATGGTGAGATGACAGTGCGTTCAACATCTAGTCAAACTGTGAAGAATAAACTAAACTAAACAAAGTGCCATAAATATAAAGTTCAAAAAGTAAGTCAGGAGATGCGTCATTTCCGGCTACCATCTTTGTTTTTAACTTGGGAAACAGGTAAAAAATGTATTGTGTAACAGACAGAATATTTTTTCATCCAGACGGTGAAAAGAGTCTTTAATAATTCTGTAATTCTGTAAATACAACGGTAAATGTTGTCAAATGTCTCGCGTGTATTTGTTTTTCAGGATATCGTCTGCTTGGCTGTGTGGCTGACATATAACGGTAATGCATGAGAGGCACAGAGTGGGCGCCTGAGCCCGTCGTAAGGCCTGTTCGATCAGCGCTAACACTTTGATTAGGTTTTCTTTTAAGTCTCTTAAGTGAAGTTGTAGCCTGACACTTAACTGTGGCGACCTGACCTCGCACAACCTTCCTTGGCGGCCACGCAACCGCGCCTGGACATTTCAAGGGGCTTTTGCATTACCCATCATTACAGGTGAGCCTGAAAACCGACTACCTCGCCCCCCAAAAAAACTCTTGCCATATTTCTTTAACAAGCAGAGGCCACATCGCAGCTGCCAAATCTGGGGATTGGGCTCCTTGGATTTGCGGTTGCCTGGTTAATCTCATTACAAGAATGAATTAAAGGGAAAAATTGCTGACGACTTAGATGGAGCCCTGAGGAGGTCATATCAGACACGACAGAAGTATTGTCTAGTCCTTCCTAATCCTCCCTCATACAACACACACATGCCAAATCCATGTATGTTCTGTCAGTTGCATGGAGAAGATTAGATTTTATGAGAGTCATAAGTGGAGAGTTGCAGGGTTGTATTGATTTAAGAATTACTTGTGGTGTCATAAGCTCACATGACAACGTTTTTGATGGTGACTGAGGCGATGCAATTAATTATAAACGAACATATAGAGACATACGGCATCACGCAGGCACAAATCATCGCAGCTGATAAGAACAACAGGCTAATTTGTCACGTATTTTAGCATTATTTCCATGTCGTTACAGAATCTGGGCCAATTATTAGGTTAATTATACAGATTTCAAGGTTGTTCCTCTAATCGCATTGGCCTTTAGATTAATCACTTACTGAGGGATCAGCAACCTTTTATGCAGTTTACCGCTCACATTATACATGAAAAGATTTACCAATGGAAAGTTTAGCATTTTTATGAAATTGCGACGCAAATATCCAGCTACGTGCGTGGATTTTAAGGCTGTTACTGTAACGCATCAGACACTCATATTGTACAAAGCACATGGCGCTTTCACAACGACTGACTGACAACAACTAAAATCACAAGAGAAGGATGAGAAACATGTAAGATGAGAGTGGGAAATGTAACAGAGGAAGTTTGAATTGACTTACCTTCAAGTTCACAGCAAGTGCCTTTGTCAAAAAAAGCCAAAAATGCGAAGGAGAAACCTCTGGTGAGCTCACAGAGTCGTCTCTCCGCTGTCCCTCTTTCTCTTCCAACCAAATGGCCTCCCACTAACCCGCCAACAGGTCTGAGCACAGCCTGCTGCCAGCTAACTGCCTTAACTAAAAAAGACCTTTTAAATACCGATTCATTTCATCTCCATTAGATGGCCTTATCTCCTGCGGTAAGCCCTCCCTGTCCTGACATCACTATGATCTCCCATCCAACTGCTTGCTGCACCTTGCAACTGATGTGTAATTACTGAAGCAGCACTCGTCCTAAGCATGGGGTGCTAAACCTCTTTCAACGTTTACCTCACTAATCCCTTGTTAGCACTTTAGACCATGGTTAAGACACCTAAATGCTTAGCTTCCTTTTCCAGTGGCAAAATGGCCAACCCGCTCCTTAAATGCTCTGAGGCCACATGCAGAGAAGCTACATGATGCTGTTTGCAGACTGTAAAAATCCAACAGATCAGTCTAGTTTTTGTTTTTCTTCGTGTGTCTAGTTTGGGTGTCAGAAGTATTTCGCTCCACGGGGTGCCAAAGGGTTGACCCAAACATGCTTGGTGGTAATTTGCTAGAAATCCGCCTAAATGTTGGCTGGATCATCCTCTCAGACCGCTTAATCTGACAGTTTGTGCTCACCGAACGCTTACAGCAGGGGCCTGCACTTCTTTGACTCATGTTTTATTTAACGCCTGGTGGGCAGCAAGGTGTGCACAATGGGTGGACCTGGAGGTAATTTTGCAAAACAGCAGATATGATATGAAGGTGGTGGGGTACAATCTGCAGGACTGCAAAGAACTCCTGTGGAGTTAACTGAACCTAGACGTCAGTGCGCTCCTGCATTGTGTGTTATAAACACACCACGTGTATTATACATATACATACTGCATTGTATGAGAGGTGTTCATATTGTTTTGTGTTTTGCCATCACAAACTGACTCTAAAATTGCAGTTGACAGTTGTTGAATCAACATCTAAGCAAAGTAACATTTATTGTAGGACATTTGTGTCAGATTGAATGAACTTGATCTGAGTATATTGTGTACTGCGTCGTACTGAATAGGACAAGCTTTGTCTCCAAACAGGCAGAATCTGACAGCTCCTCTGTCTTATTCATTTATTTTGAAATTATTACTTGGATTTGCATACATTATTTATTCAGACTGATCCAGTCTAAATGTTCAATCAACGCCTTCTTCATACTGCCAGGAATAAAACAAATTTGTGTATCCTATATACGTATTAATGAGAAGAAGTCTGATCAAGTTGCCAGAAAAAATACAGAGATTGACCTCAGTATCCAAAACTGAACAATGCTGTAACATGACACTTAACCTAACTTTATTTAGGTTATTTAGATACGTTTCCAAGTGAAGCCAATGCCGAAGTGCCAAAAACTGCAGTTCCTCAAACGTCCACTTGATGCTGGCTACAGAACGAGAACGTCTCCATAAGCCCCCATGTTAAAATGTCCAACTCCACAGCAGAAATAAACACGTTTACAGCCTGGTACTTTTTAGATTAGCCACAGCCAACTTGGCACAGCCAGATATTTTGAGGGTTTTGGTTCATCTTGAGCAAATATTATAATGCAGCGGCTACATTTTTCATCTATGCACTCATTCTTTTAATCTCCTCTCATATTAAAAGCTGCCGTGCTGCGTTGAGGTCTGGGGGTCGTGCAGGTCGATGCAGGAGACTAAAATCACTGTCTTCCAGCGATGAAGCTCATTATTCTGCAGCTATCCCTCCCCACAGACGTGAAGAGGTGCACCTGGTCATCAACAATGCAGTACACTGTGACACTGAGGGGTCTAAATGTGTGCCAGGAAATCACTCACCTCACCATTACAGTGCATTATATTACTGCACCAGCTCAAAGACTTTAGCAGGATGGATCCATCAAACCACATTCACAAACGTTTCCCTGCTCTTCAGTCATCCAGGTGTTGATCAGGTAATAATAATAGAAATAGTATGTATAAATAATAATATTTTGATTAAGTATGTTAAAAGGACATCATCATCAGATTTAGTATTGTCATGACTCAACTGATACTATATTTTTGAGACCATAATAGCTTATTTGAAAATGTAGTGTGAATCTATATGTGTAAAACAGTCGTACATTTTATCCTCATCGCTGTCGTGGGAGGCTGGAGCCAATCCCAGCTGACTTAGAGTCACCAGTATGTGTAAGACATTAACGGATTAATTAAAATATCTGATGATGATTTTAATATTTGTGTTTATTCAACATAAAGTAAAATATGTTTAAGGATTTTTAAATATTTAAGGATCTCTTACGTTTAATTATAAAATAAGTGTGACAAAGTTTCTAATATACCTCACACATCTTGTTACTTATCAACCAGCATACAGTACATTCTCACATCAGCCATATACTAATATATTATTAACGCTATTAATAGTTAATGTTGCTGTTTGTAGTTGCACTGACTGTATAGTTATAGAGAGAGCAGCGGTGATAAAGGTGGAAGCTGTAGTAACATTTACGGTAACCACAGTGTGAGTAAGACTGTAAACATTATAATTACAGCAGATGTAATCGGTGGATTCACAGGAGGAATATATATCTGTGTGTTAGTTGACAAGTGGGCTGATATTTTTTTTTTTCCTGAGATGAGATAAAGAAACGATTTAGGAATTAGGAGAACAGAGCATTAGGACATCTAAACCGCTAATTTAAGAGTTTCCTATGTGTAAGCTTTTTACCAGGGATTTCTGTCCGTCTTGTTTGGACTCAGCATTACAGAGTCACAGTGAGGCGAAGGGATCAGAGCAGCTTTAACCTCAAGAAACAGGCCCGGCTATAAATTCACTGAGTCAGTACAGACATGGACACCATCCGTCTTCTAATTATACCAACTCTCTGGTGTTCAGATCACCTGCATTTCACATCGAACCACAGCTGTAATCACTAAAAGGTGGAAGCATGACATATTTTACGCTCGGTGGAAATCTTGTCTAGGGTAGTGGGATTCTTCCGGATCAAGAGGCCCTGAAATAACTGGAAAAGCCTTAAATCCTAGTTGTATTAAATTTCTGGAACCATTACCCACAATGCCCACTGATTTTTTTTCATGGAGACTCAACAAATCTGCTAATTTTATATATTACACACAACTACTGAATGCATAAGGCCATCATAAAAACATTTTCTGGGTGTTTAATATAATTTGAACAGGTGAGATGTGAGGAACTGCAGTTTTTGGCACTTCTGGATTGGTGTCACTTCTGTTCCAACTACTTTAATTGTGGTTAAATGTTGTGTAAACTAAAAATAAAAAATAAAAAATAAGGTATAATGATGTCCATGGTCAATGTCTTTAGTTTTGCAGGTGTTTGGTCAGAAGCTAAAATATTTGGCAGATTTAAATTGTGACCATAGACTTTAAAAAGTCTATGGTTAAAAAGTCCTGTAATAGATCCAATCATTTAAAACCACAAATCTCCACCTCATGGTGCCACTAGAGGAAAAATTATAATAATAATGATTATAACTATTAGGATACATCCATCTGCTAATTCTCAAGATATTTTCATCTGGACTGAATAACTGTGAATTCAGTTTTTCAGATCATTATTGTTTCTCTACATCGCTGTGCAGCACAGAATATAAATATATAAATATCATAATATGTATGTTTGCTACTCCAAATATTTGCTTTGGCACAGCAGCCAAGGTCTAGTAGGTCTACAGTCATCTTGAAGTAAACTTCTTAAACTAACCCGTCAATCACCCCTTTTCTGCCGGAGGCCTCTTTAAACACAAAATATGAACGTGAACAGGTGCCAGTTCTCTCATAATTTTCTCAAAATAGCCCCCCACGTGTAAACAGGAAGGAGTGGCTACAGAACACACCTCACTGATTTAGTTATAAAAACAGTCAGAACTCAGAGCTGCACTGCTACCCAGTAATACAGGTGAGCAGGTGGGCGGCGTGAATCTGAACATCTAAATGAATTAATTTTGTATAACTTAACTGTGTTATCTACAGGTGGAGAAAAGATGAACGCCATCCAGGTGATTTCCCTCACTCTGCTGTCCGTTCTGGCGGCTAACGCTCAGGTCATCAAGCCTGGAAGATGTCCCAGGCCTGCAGTTCAGGAGAGATTTGATGCTGCCAGGGTGAATATCTTTTCCCTTTCATATATCCTGTATTTAATATTTATTTCCTTTAACTCACAGGAACATTTGTCCCACTTAACTAAAAAAAATGTTCTTCCTCTGCAGTATCTTGGTACATGGTATGACATCCAGAGACTGCCACATACCTTCCAGAAGGGTGAGTGCAGCACTGCCACCTACAGCCTGAAGAGCCCTGGAGTGGTTGGTGTCCTCAACAGGGAGCTGCTGTGAGTCCTCCACCTACAGTCCACCTAACAATGCTTTTGTGATTTGATTATGAAAACGTGTGTTTTTTTGAAGACTTTGGCTGCTATAGATATACTTCTTGGAGCATACAGGACTTATTTTTGACTGTGCAAGCGTTGTGCAGCTTAGATTTGTTAGAAATAGGCAGTAAAATGATTAACTCGGGATGTTTAGTTTGTTCTGTTTTGTTTCTTTCAGTGCTAATGGATCCATTAGCACCATCAGCGGCAGTGCCATGGCTAAGGACCCCGCTGAGCCTGCCAAGCTGTTGGTCTCCTTCTTTGAGAGTAAGAACCCTTCTCTAGGACCTGTCTTTAACAGTTGATGTAGGCGTAGTTTAGTTAACACTCTCGTCCCTTCACACCTCCAGATTCTCCTCCTGCCCCTTACTGGGTGCTGTCCACCGACTACGACAACTACTCTCTGGTCTACAGCTGCACCGACCTCGGTGTTCTGCATGTGGAGTTCGCCTGGATCATGAGCAGGCACCCTACCATGCCCGAGGAGACCTTGGAGGAGCTGCACAGCACCCTGTCCTCCATCGGAGTCCAAGTGGACAAGCTGATCACCACCAACCAGGATGCAGCTTACTGCAGCGCCATGCACCAGTAAACAGACCGTGACAAGTAATGTACAAGCAATAAAGTCTTTCAAACAACGGTGCAGGTGTTGGTGTCTGTGGTGATCTCATGTAATACAACACTGATAATTAATTTCCTGTTTATTGCACGACCTTTGCTGTTGTGTTTTCATCTTACTAAAATGGCTCTTTGGTTAATGGCTTTGGCCTCTGATAGCCAGAATGTTTCACATAGCTTCACACTACATTTCACATCGTCATTACTGACTGGTCTGAAGCGCACGTTATTCCCTACATCAATCATTCATACGTTAATAATTAGGCCTTAATGGATCTTTTACTGTTTATTTACGCCTGTAAACAAACAGCTTGCGATCTAAGTGGCAACCTCAAAAATAAAAATCAGAGAAGAAAAAAGGCACGCCGTCAAAGAAATCAGTGCAGCTTCGTATTTTATGAAATATTCCCTATGATGCTCTTTGACCAGAAGCTTTCTTCACCTTATTTAGAATCTCACACTGATAAGCAGTCTACAAACATTCGAATAAAGGATTGTAGCACAGCATAATGTACTGAAGTCAGCTGAACTGTTCATTTTTATATTATTCAATAACTACAACTCTGCCTGTGGGCACCCATTGAATAAACAGATGATGGATGATAACATAATAAAATACAATCGTAACGATATAAAATATGTCTTTATAGGAGGAGATACATATACGTTTATAAATGTAATACCACTATTAACTATTAAATCATTTTTAAAACATATTCCAAGACCAGCATTTAATTCCTGGATGTAAGTGAAGTTTCTCCATGACGGTGCTGATGGTGAATTGTGTGTAGACATTGGAGTTGGGAGAGTTCGGAGTCGTCAAGGTTACACTGTTTTAATAAGAGGTCAGACTATTGCATGTTTAAAACAGGACTGTACTGCTATTTATTAGCGAGACAGTAGGAACTACGCTGTCCAATACCTCCTTCAAAAGGTATGAACAGTGTCCAGGGGGCAGCTGGTAGACTTTGTTTGAGAGATTGTATCATAAATATGGGACAGAGACAGAGGCTGAAAGTCATTAAGGATGACAGAGCGTGCAGACACCAGAGAGGTATTGCAGGCGGGCAGTGAAATATTAGATTGTATCAGTTTTTGTAGAGCTAAAGTTTAAAAAGTCCTCACAAGCGACACAGTTCGGGCAGCAGAAACTGAATTTATCGTGTGGAACAAAACTTTGAGACTTTGTTGGACTTTCTGGAGATGATGGTAGCAATTTTTTTTTCACTCTTGCAGCTTTGACAGATTGCTGATAATTTGCCAAGCAGCCCTTCAGTATCTTAAATTAAACCCGTAGCTATCCTTTTTTCCATTTATATTCTGCCTTTTCCACATAGTTAAGAGCAAGAGTGTCACTATTCAGCCATGGCTGAATGAGTTGAAGTTTTTGGCTCTAGGTTTCCAAGATGTCTCCACAGATTGAATTAAACTTTGTGATCAGTTGTGTTCAGCTGAAGGGCTTTGGCTCTAATATTGCTGAATATTGCTGAGAGGAAGTTCTGTAGATATCTGAGAAATGACTTGGAGTGGACATATTTATAGAGCGAGGGGGTGACAGTAATAAACAGGGTGGAGAATACACTGTTGGTCAAATCGTCCACATCCAGAGAGACCAAGTGACGGCCTCAGATGTTAGTTAAAAGTTAAGAGTCTTTAGTTAGTGGACTGACTGTTGAAAATTAAATGAAATTAAATCCCCAGAGATTAAAAAAATGGGATTTGTAGATTTGTACCACCTGTTAAAGACAGAAAACTGGTCAAATCACTCGTACCAATGGGACTGCACTTGCTAAAAATGACTGTAATACCTCCTCTGTGACAACTAAGCCTGACTGAGGAGCTGAAATTGTCAGGACCAGGTGGGGGTGGTGTGTGGCATGACTTTAAGCACACTTCCCTCTCACCTGCCTGATTGCCTCACCACCAGTTCCTAATTCACTAATCAACCACTGCCCTACAAAAAGACCCACTCTACCTCCCAGCCTGTTCTGTCTTCATGGCGTTAACAGCGCTATGCGTAACGCAGTTTCTTTTGTAATTTTTGACCTTTAGACTAACTCTGATCTTCCCTGTGCCTCGTGAATACCCCGTCAAACATCCTCCTATCTCATCAACTCGGTTTGGTTCGCTCTTTCTTGGACTCCTGCGCCACTTTTTCCAGATCACCTACCCACCTGCACGCTAAACTCAGTCTTCCATTGCTTCAGCCTGTTGGTTTATGTTTCTATTTTTGAGTCCATAAATGTTCAGCTTAACAGCTTCAGTGAAGAACAGGAACTGGTGGAGGAGATGAAGCTTAAAATAATGAAGGACTCACAACACTGTTACCTTAATATGTATTATATTACATTAGGAAAAACTATTCCTCTGTAGTGGAGTACCTCAAAATTTGTGGTTCAGAATAAGCCCTATAACTTTAAAGGCAAAACACGACATGTGTTTCCTTCTACAGGTTTATTGCACGGAGTTTGAGAAACACTTGACACGGCGACACACACCAAACATCACGTCATTAATCCACGTCTCACTGTCCTGTAGGCGGAAACAGGAGTATCTCTGTTTACTGGTTCATGGGGCTGCAGTAAGTCTCGTCCTGGTTTGTGGGGACCATCTTGTTCACGTCGACTCCAGCAGAGGCGAGGATGCTGTGCAGCTCCTCGACGGTCTCCTCAGGCAGGGTGGGCTCTCTGCTCAGGATCCAGGCTAACTCCATGCGGAACAGGCCAAAGTCGGTGCAGCCGTAGACCAGAGAGTGACCCTCATAGTCGGTGGACAGCACCCAGTAGGGACCGGGAGGAGAATCTGCAGGAGAGACCGGTATGAGAGACGAAGCTCAAATGTTCTTATAACGACTGACTGTGGTTGGATGTTAGAATATATCTGTAATTAATTCAAATTATTTACTCTCAAAGAAGGAGACCTCCAGCTTGGCGGGCTCAGCGGGGTTCTTGACCTTGGCAGAGCCGACAATGCCGTTAACGGTGCCATTATCACTACACAAAGAGACGAAACATAAGACTTAAATCATTTAGTCACATTATACATTCCACTGTATTTTTATATTCTCTTTCATTAAAGCTTCCCTTTCATGCAAACTGTATAAAAGTCAGTCAAGAAACCTGAATACACCTGATAAACACAGTGGCTTGCATTCGACAGCCCTGTGTAGTAACAGTACTAGTAAAATACTATGATATAATATCTAAATTTCTAAGCTTGGAGCCTGTACTCACAGCAGCTCTTGGTTGAAGACGCCGATGACTCCGGGACTCTTTGTGCTGTAGGTGGCAGTGCCGCACTCACCTTTCTGGAAGGCTGTTGGCAGCTTCTGGATCTCATACCACTTACCAATGTACTGCAGAGGAAACAAAGGAGGTCCACGCACCAAGAAGTCGATGCAGAACATTTAGTTTTTAGCAGTGTTGTGCACACATCATGCTGCAGGAAAGGTAAGAGTGAGAGTATTTACCCTGCTAGCGTCAAAGTTGGCTTGAACGGCAGGTTTGGGGCATCTGCCAAACCTCAGCACCTGAGCGCTGGCTGCCAGCACAGACAGCAGAGTCAAGGAAATCACCTGCATGGCCTTCATCTTTTCACCACGACCTGCAGAGAAGAACAGGCAGCATGGTGAAACAATTAGCGTCCTATCAGGAGGATAAACACAGTTAACTACAGAAGGAAAGAGAAGGACATGCACAGAAATGAAGAGGAGTCATTCGTGGCTGCAGTCAGCTCACCTGTATGTAATCAGCGGTACTACCTGTGTGGCTGTTTTGAAGCTCTTTTATAGAACTAATAACCTGAAGCTTCCTTATTAGTCACATTATTTAGCCCTTCCTCTCTGCGTTTACATGTGAAAGTGTGTGTTGAAGAGGTGGAGTGAGAGTTGACACCTGTTCAAACAGGCCTCACACCTCCTTATCTTTGTAAAACTTTAGCTATCATTGATTCCTCTGTGTTCATTCATTTTAATCATCATAATAAACCTTGTTTTCAGATTTTCCAAACAGAATCTTGACCAAAAACTGGCAAGATAAATGTGAAAATTACAAACAAGATCCAGCATGACAGGATCACCTAAAAATGCCCCAACAGATGTATTAAAGTGGCCAAGCTGATTTTTAATTTAGCACAGAGCCTCATGTAACCCCTAGCATGATGATAGACTCTCACTTGTAACAATGTGGCCCAAATCCATTATTTTATCAATTATTTTTTTTTATTTTATTCGTTAGTATGCTATTTTTCCTTTCAAATCAAGTGAAATTGTACAGTACAGTCACACGTTCGGAGACACATCACAGGCTTTGTAATATTCACAAAGGCAGTTATAAATATTGTTCAAAGAGGTGCTGATGTGGCCTCTGAAGGCCTTCTTTCGTTTGGTTGATTTTAAAATAAGCAGGTGACCTTTTCTGACAGGAAAGTAAGTATACATTTTTTTTTTGGTCTTTATTTTTGATACAGACAGCTGAAGTGTGTATCAGCTGTCTGTATACACACTTCCCAATCTTGAGATTGGGAATGACATGCAGGAGAGAGCCACAGGTCGGATATGAACCCTGGGCTTCCACAGCAAGGGCTGAGTCTTCGCACATGGGGCAGCTGCTCCACCGAATGAGCTAAACGCCGCCCCTCCAGTCTGCTTTTAATGGAGGAACATTTTTCTTTGGGATTTTGTCAGATATATACTTAAAAGATAAAAGGATCAGCTGCTACCAAAGAATAAGATTTCTGATTGCAGTGGAGTTGCCAAAGACATTGAAAACCAGCTTTCTGGTTCTATTAATAAAACAAGACAGAAAATAAACTCCAACATTACCAGTTTCAGTTTTTCAATCTTCGAATATGATTGAGTCTCAAGTGAACATTTAATTTTTTTTCCTTTCAGTTTACCAAAGCGCACACAGGTGTAAAGAAAGATTAATTGGGCACCGGTGCATCTGTTTTTCTTGATGCACCGCTCACTCAGCCACTCTCTCTGCCTCTCGGATTCACTTTTTAATCCCTGCCCTGCTTTTACACACAGCTTAAGGGCCTTGGAAATCACTTGCACTGGAAATGGGTTGAAGCTGAAGCAGTCTTTGGCGATTTATCAAGAGATGAGATGAAGAATCATAATCAGACAAAGAGCTGCAGGACACAAAATGCTCATTAAAAACATCCAGTGTTTAACTATCCCTGTAAACAGCAACAGGATTATTGAAAAGCTGGTCAGAGCTGCAGTAGATTATGATAAACTGATTCGGTTGTTGAATTTTAATCAGTTATAAATTATTACTTTCAATGCACTATCTGGAGCCTCATTAATGCTTGGTCTTATGATGTTTTAGACAATAAAACTGATGTCTCGTGATAATCCAAGTCAGTTTTTTTAATCAAGCAAAATGTACGCACAAAAGCTTAATCTAAAACATTCAAAGTCAGATACGTCCTTCGATTTAAATCCAGAGTTTTAGTTTGTGAGAGATGAAACGATCATGCAGTGGACTTTGATTACCCGGTCAAAAAGTCGACTGTGGGACGCTGAACACTCCTCGCCCTCAGTGGCCACAATTTTAGCTATGTAGCCGAAAAGAATGGACACCGTCCACCAACAAAGCATCATTCATTCATTCACCTGCACCCTGCATTCTTCCTGTTTCAAAGCCAGCTTAATTATTCTTAATTACAACATAACCTGCAGCTGAATTGTTTGGCTTTGGATGAGCGAGAAGTCAAAAAAGGTCACGCGGTGGTCGTATCGATCCTTGCTGGATCCTGCTGTTGCACTCAAACAGTTTCACCTGAGAATCAATGTGACACATTCTCAGGCCTGTTTGACCACAAGCATGAAAATAAAGCCAACAGGTATCTTATCTTCATGAAAAGATAACGATATCCTGTATCAGTTTGAACAAACATTTACCTGTGGCAAAACATGGTGATAATACTAACCAGAAACAAAAAGGTGATCTCGCTTAATCACATACCTAAATTTACACTACAAGCTTTTAGATATTGTTTTTTAATGTGCGTACAACTTGCATATTTTTTTGCCATCACATACTAACTTTGTTATTTTATGGGTACTGAGTGTGCTCTGGGAGTTGCCGTGCCTGTGTTCAGCGCCTCAGTCTAATCATAAGCAGGTGTGTTTGTTCCAATTAGTTTGGTTTCTGTGCAACTGAAGAAATCTAAAAGAAAAAAATCTTCAAGGCATTTATTTGACCTCGCTCTACTTTTTGGTGCATTTGCATATTCTGTTCAGAACAAAATAAAGAAAACTGCCTTGAAAAGAATCTTTTGTCTACCTTTGTGTGACCTTTTGGACATTAGGGAAACATTACTTGGTTGTTTCTATGGATCTCTTTCTAACAAAAACTCATTTTCACCGACAGATACAAATCATACGTTTCTGTTTGTATAAATAATAAAATAAAACGTGTAGAGGTTCAGGTTCATAATCTTTAACAGTGATAAATCCCTGACCTTGCACATAACAGAAAACATTTTAGTTTGAATGTTTTCAGAACATCCATTAAAGCTGCATTATCTGCTTTAAAAACTGATTTTTACTTGAATGTTCTTTCTGTGCAGCCTTGCAGCCTTTAGAGCTCTAATTTCTTTGTAACTGTTAATTAAATTACTTTCAGTGACAAAACAGTCCTTTGATCCCTTATTTGCTGGAGCCCTTTCAGGGAAACAAAATACAGTAAGAGATTCTTGGAAAATCTGTAAAAATAAATTTAGGTGATGTTGGTTGTCTTGAACTTTGTTGACCCTCAGCAGCAGGAAATATTCTCAAGCTATGTGTTATGGCATTTTCACATGTTTAACCTTCAGTGTAAATGTGTGTGTGTGTGTACACAGGTGCCAGGAGCCTCAGCATCATGTAACATGCCAAGCCAAGAACTCAACACTGTGATTGATTGATGTATGTTCACTTCTACAGGTTAAATTGTTCCAGTTCAACTTCAAATTTGTCAAAGCAGGAGACACAGGGGCTTAGTAACATTAACAAGGGTTCATTTAAGTAGTCAACACCTGAAATTCAACACTTAAATTTTGCAATATAGTTACAACTGTGTTGACAAGCATCTGACACGAGGTACGTCTACTAATTTTCCAGTTTAATACACTTTCAAAATTCAATAGGCTGTTCAGGTGTGGTTATGCTAAGTTGCTAATGCTCATTGATTGCGTCAAAAGGCTCTTCAGGTGTGAGTCAGTACAGCATGGAAACATAGAGGTGCAGGTGGGTAGGCGTGTCCACAGTAAGAGGCGCTTGTGGAAGCTTTCCTGCTGAATGGTTGTTTAAGTTGATGAATGGGCGGCATCAGTACTGATGGCTGTAAAGGCAGAGAAAAGAGCGCCATCTACAGTCCACACACCTGACGGAGCCCTGGAAGTGGCCAACACAAACAGCTTTGTTGATGTCCACGGACTTATTCCTCCATGTCACGATGAACAAAAACTTTAAATTACAAGCATGTGATTAAAAAAAAAACAAAACTTTTGCTGCAATGCTTCTGGCTAACAGTTTCATCTGTGACTTTTTCTTTCTCCATCTTTGAGCACGTACGCCACCGTGGTTCTTTCCTTGATCATCCACTGACCAGTCAGGCTCATTGCCCGGCGCCTTTCATTTAACCGGGCTTTGATGTATCCGGGTGTAAGTCATACCTCTCTAAAATGTATCAGCTGGAAATTGAGCTTTTTGATCTTTCTCTTCTCGAATTTAACCTTGCTTGTAGCCTTGGGGCTTTGTCTGAGAGTTGACAGCATTTAATGGTATTTCCTTTTAACTGCATGTTTGATTTTAACTGTTCTGAGTGTCAAACAACTCTGGTTAACTACCAGCACATGCATTTGCAGTGCTTTGCCTCGTTTTACCAGCGCAAGGCCCAAAGTTTCACAGAAAGGCTAAATGTGTGAGCTAACGGAGCTAACAGGAAAAGAAACAGCAGTGGGGGGACGTGGAAATGCACACTGCATTTTCAAACAGATTTACCACCAACAGATTAACATTGCTTAGTACTTGATTGTGTGAAAATGATGCTCTTGAATGCTCTTGGACTCTTTGCAGCCTGTTCCAAGTGGACTTGGCCTGAGTCGTCTGTTTCCAGCAGACTGACAGGATGAGAGTCACCAGGCAGGCTGGCAGAAAACCAACACAGATCAGCAGAGAGGAGAGGTTTCTGCTCACAGCACACTGAGAAAAAATGTCAGACAAGGGTTGAAACGTGTGGGCATAGAAATCACAGGAGACCAGAGGCATGTAATGTGTGTTATACATAATAACCACGGGAATGGTTGAGAATCAAACTGGTGACCTTCTGGTTCACATCTCATCTTTCCCATGGTGCTTTATTAGAAGTCATGATCTGCTTTCCTTTCCTAAAGGATGGTCCGGTGTGTCCTTTGCTAAAGGAGATAAGAAAGAAAGGATTCGCATACCTCTTATTGTAGCGGCTGTATGAATACTTCCAGGTCATTTCCCTCAGTTGGGAAAATAAACCAACTTTTGTTCTTGTTCTTCTTTGTCCAAAGCTTGTTAAGACATTTCCCTGTCGACCATGGACACCAACAGATAGCAGAGCTAGACTGAAAAGTCAGAGGGTCACCAAAGCTTTAACATTTCACCTCCATGAGAAACATGAATGTCAAATTTCATGGGAACTCATCCGATAACACTTTACTTAAAACCACAAATGGGGATCACCCAAAGTCATTCAGATTCATTGTCTGGGTTTGATGAATATCTATAATAAATTTCATGGCAATCTATTCAAAAGTCTGGATCACAGCGGTGGACCGACAGACGGACATTGAGCCGTGCTGCTTGCATGGCTATAAAGGTTAAATCTAATTCATTTTGTGAATCCTTTTTTAACCACAGCTGACATTCAGACGTTTTCCTTCACGTTTAAAAACACAATTCAAAATGGAATCCATTTTTTGTAAGACACGCATCTTTGTGACCTTACAACATTAAAGAAATCCTAAGAAATCCACATTCCCGCCCATCCAGATTGTTTTATAACATTTTTACTGGTATGTCCCCCATGACTCCACTTTGCTAATAGTTTGCTTCATGTCTGAAATAAAGCTGGCTCCACACAAAGACACCCATTGATGACACAAAGTCACAGCACTGCAAAGTCTGGCAGAGGACAACGTCTCTACTTCAAATTCCAGGATTTCTCAGAGGGAGAGAACGTATATCTGAACCACCAGGCCACAGAGGTAAAAACATGTTTAGTATAAATAATTATTTTGTAAGGAAACATGCTTTTTAATAGTAGAGAAATTGTGAAAAAAATGTTAAGTAAACTCTCTTTGTGGATTCTTCTGCTTATATCTTGTTTTTTTCTGTTATTTGGTGCCTTATCTACACATAGTTTAGATTTAATGTTCTTAATCTGCAGACTGCCGTGTAATGATTCATTTTTGTTCTGACTGACAAACTTTTGCAGGTAACAAAAGCCAAACGTCTCTACCATGAAGTTATCTTTGGTTCTGGTCTTTACATTCATCCTCCCGCTCATCAGGGCTCAAGTACCCCACTGGGGACCATGTCCAGAACCGTCCGTCCAACAGGCGTTCACCCTCAAACAGGTACGAGAGCCTTTATATAGAAAACTAACAGACCAGTGATGGTGTGTGGATAACACGATGTTTTAGACCAAAATAGTAAAAAAAAACTGTTTCCACATTTCAATTGGGAATTATTTAATCAGATTTCATTTTTTATATAAATGTGCTAATGAATTACAGCGTATAATATTATATTTGATGTGATTTTTATTCCATAGCAAGTTTTTATAAATAATGAAACACAGATTTTTCCACCCATGGCGGTTAATGGAGTGCTTTGTTAAGAGATGCTCTGGCAGACACCATTTACAAGCCAATGACACAGTATGAAGGATGAGTCGACGGGGTGGCTGGGGTCATGTGCCCATACTTATAATTGAATAATATACAATACGTCTGAGTATGAAAAGTTAGCATTGTTGACCAATACAGCGCATTAATAAACATGTAACACTCTCTTGTATCTACCTACTACCATATCACAGTGTGTTATGGACCATTTATTAAATGTTTTTGCTCATAAATGGGTTGAGAGTAAGTGTGACTGAATTATTATCACTGATAATGTACGAGTAACATTTTCTTGTTGTAGTCGGACAGGGTGGAATTAATTTGAAACCAGGAAATAACCTGTAGTGGAGTAAAAAGTAGAAATGCAGTGGAGTATAAGTGTAAAGTGGCATAAAAAAGAAATACTGAAGTAAAGTCAGACCTGTGCTAAAGAAAACGTGCTGAAGTAAATGGATTTAGTTTTCCTCTGCAGGTAAAGCATGGGTTTACCAGGACACCTGCTATCCACTTTCCAGAATCCACTAAAGCATGTAGATTTATTCATACTCTCTCCTGACGGTGTTTCAAATTGTCTTTGAACTCGTGTGTGTCTTTTGCCCTCACAGTTCATGGGGAGATGGTATGAAATTGCCAAACTGCCGGCCCAGTTTGAGAAAGGACGGTGCATCGAAACCAATTTCACTTTGAAGACAGACAACTCCATTCGGGTGGTCAGCTCTGAAATACTGTGAGTCCTATCTGTAATTTTCTTTGTGCAAATGTGGAGTCAGGAGGTAATATTTGCATGGTTTGTATTGGCCCTTAATCCAACATGAAATTTTAACTGTGTGGAATAAAAAACAGAAAAGGAGAGCTGAGGAAAATCGAAGGGATTGGAGTCGTGGAGGATGCGAAGAATCCCGCCAAGCTGGGAATAAGTTATTCCTACGGTGAGCAAGACTTTTTTGGAAATGCCACTGCTGTGAAGTTAATAATGTTAACTGACCTCTTGGTCTGATCTGATCACCACAGTCCTGCCCTACTCCCCTTACTGGATCCTGTCTACCGACTACGTGAACACGGCCCTGGTGTACTCCTGCACTGACATCCTGAGGCTCTTCCACGTCGACTTCGCCTGGATCCTGGGCCGAACACGAACCCTGCCGGACTCCACCATTGAAAAAGCCAAGGAGATCTTCGCCAACAACAACATCGACGTGACCAGGATGGTTGCCAGCAGGCAGCAAAGCTGTGACAAAACTCTCTGAGCAGCCATAGAAATGCAGCACAAGGTGGTGCTGTTGTTGACAGGAAGGAAAAGATCTGATCCGTCTGTTCCAGAAACATCTTTGACTAATATTTTATCATGATTGTGAGCAGGAGGTTTGATTGTTTATGTGCGGAGCAGAGTTTCCTTTCTTTTTAAGACAATAAAAGTGTTTACAGCACAAAATAACTGCATGCCGTCTCTGTGTTGTGCATTATGTGTTTTGAGCGTAGCAGTCTCTTTATTTAACACGCTGTTACTGGTTGTAACTTTAGCTGAGAGTTGTGTTCAGCGCAGTTTTACCCGTCTAGACTGCTCATCTTGTCTTAATGAAAAAAGAGTTTTCTGTTGCATAGAATCATATTAAGTAAATCTGATGTTTACACCACAAACAGGAGACATAAAGCGTCTAATTAGAGTCAATAAAAGTCAGTGAAACCCATGTGATCTTTCTGCTGCTTCTTTCTAATGGAAAAATACTGAACATGAAAACAGTGAGCTGTACAGGATTTCTACAGACACTGAAATACACACTATATAAAGTCAGAGATGTGTGCAGCTATAGAAGAAGATAAAGAACATTTCTACACACATACGCCTAAAATACAACCACACACAAAGGGCTGATAGCAAAATGTAGATAGATGGTATAGTGATGGGCAGCCATGCAGTGGTGCCCTGGGAGCTGTTAGGAGTTCAAGTACACCTCGGCAGTGCCCACAAGGCTCACCCGTCAATCCATTTGTTTTCTGCAATCGCTTATCCTGAGCCTATCCTCGCTGACTCTAGGGTGAGAGGAAGGTACACCCTGGACAAGTTGCCAGTTCATCACAGGGCTGACACGGAAAAACAACCATTTACACACACATTTGCATCTATTCGCATCACCAATTAACCTGTTAAGAGCATGTCCTTGTGCTGTGTGAGTTAAGCCAGAGTACAGTACCAGGAGAGAACACACACAACCACGAGGAGAACAAGCAAACACCTAACAGAAAGACTCCAATAATAATAATTATTTGCTTGTTAAAAATCGGCAATCAACAAATGTGTGTGTTATATTAATGATAACACAATCTTAATCATAGATATAGTTACTATATCTTTGCTTTTATCAATGAAACCTCAAAACATGCTGGGCGGAACCTTTGTGTCTTCACGTCGGATTTATTTTCACGCGGCACCACATTAGCTCAGGCTGGTGTTGTAGCTCCTGCAGATAATAATTTGATGATATATATTAAAACCTGTTCGGGTTTTCTTCATCCATGCCACTAAAAGATCAGTCAAACTCCACCGCCATGAAGCCAGCAGTGGATGAGATGTTCCCGGAGGGAGCCGGACCGTACGTCGATCTGGACGAGGTTCGTTAGCTGCTAACTAGCGGCTAACTCGTTAGCTTCGTTACGCTTATAAACATTTAACGAAACAAAAATTCAACAAACATGTGTCTACCTTCTCCTACAACTTTAAAGCTGTCACAGAGAACTCTCTGTTTAATTATAATACTAAAAGTTAATGCTAACTAATAGTTCTCCACATGCTAATATGCTAATGATAGTTTGTTTACATACCCTTTGCAACTTTGACACCACAAGTACTGTGATGAAGTACTACTTACAGGTACTTGTACTTTACTTGAGCTTTTCCATTTTATGCTACTTCGTACTTCTACTCCACCCCATTTATTTGACAGCTTTATTTAAAGTGCAGCTCTACTAAAACTTAAACTGTCCAGTCACATTTAAAATAATTAAATTAGCCTCGTCTTTACCAGCTGCAGCATCAAACTCAGTCAATAATTATAATCCAGTGTTATAATGAAATGGACCCTTCTATAGAAGGAGAACTTTTGATACTTCAAACTTTATTTTGATGCAACCACTTTTAGGTATTTGTATATCATAGTATTAGTACTTACTTTTATTAGTACTTTTACTTAAAGGTCCAGTGTGTAACATTTAAAAAGACACCTAACATAATATAACTATTTTGTTTTCATTAGTGTTTAATCGCCTGAAAATAAGAATTGTTTTTGCCTTTTATATCTACAGACACAGCTGGTCCTCTCCTTCACATTTTGAGTTCACGGTAGTTTCTCCTACACGCTGGGAAGGCGAGGAGTATTCAGTTGGTTGCAATCTACAGGCTCACTGCTTTTTAAGCAAAAAGTCGACTACTTCTCACACCAGTGTTCATTTACATATTAAGTAAGCCACATGCTGCATCATTGTATGATCCCACATAGCGGTATAAATATGTATTTCCCTCAATTTTACAAAGAAGCAAACTGAAATTTCATAAACTAGATGATAAACAAAGTTATGGAAATTAAAAGTTTTTTAGCATTTTTTAGTTCATCAAACAAAAGTATACACTGACCTTTCGACTCACTGATTGTGACTAAAACAAAAAAAAATAAGAGCATAAAAAACAAATGTAATGACAAACGGATCCAAACTGTGAGTGACAGTCTCTGGTAAGAGCTTGGGTTACATTTGTGCCTCTGAGCTGCATGTTTGTTCTCTGGCAGGCTGGGGGAAGCACAGGACTGCTGATGGACCTGGCTGCCAATGAGAAGGCGGTTCATTCAGACTTCTTCAATGGTAAAGAGTTCTTCATTTCCAACCCTGACCTTTGCACATGACAAACTCTTTAAATAGGAAACTGTCAGTCAGGGCAGCATCTATTGGTACTTGATGTTACTTCACCTCTGGGCGTCAGAGTGCTTCTGGTACCACAGCAGGAAGTCTCTTTACTGGTTTGAAAACATTCCTTATGTCTATGCCCTGACCCCCTTTTTTACAAACTGTGTTTTATAATGTAGTGTGATCTCTGTCCCGAGGCGCAGCTACTTCAAACAGCCACGACTTCTCGCCATATGCGACACAGACTCCTCAGCAGGAGCTCTGTGGATGTGCTTTGTATGAGGCTCGTTTAGGATGGCAGGCTTTATGTTATTCCCTTCTGACAGAGATGTGAACCACTTAATTGTCTCTATGCTCGCTGAAAGCAGTTCTCGATGCTCCGGCCTACATTTTCAAAGGGATTTTAAATGCTCATTCATTTAAACAATTGGTGGCACGCTGGCTCAGTTCTTTCACAGTGACAAAAGTTAAACTGATGTGACAGTTTGTGCTAATTTGTATTGTTTCGCACAGGAACATTCAGGCTACGGCAGAGCTGTGGAAAAATGACGTCAGTGTGTTTTCATCTCTTTGGAAGTGTTTGGATGGACAGTTTGAAAGGCTCACAAGATTGAAAAGGTTCAATCTGGGGCAACTTTACAGATTGTAGATCTGTGACAATGCTTCAACTCTCATCCAAGAACTTCTCTTCACTGATCTACAACCTTTTTGAAAAATGACGACCTAGATAACCGAGAACCTTCACAGACATTTATTTTATTGTATACTTAAAGTTTGTTTTATAATCTATTTTTGCATTGTTGCTCATGTTTATTTGTTATTCCAGTTCAGTTAACGAGACAGTTTGGACACCTGAACACTGTCACGTGGGTAAAGTGTACAGAAACCTCAGACTAGACATTTAATAACTCCTTTTGGCTGCGTTTGTTTGGCGCTCTGGTTCCATTTCAGGAAATTCTAAATGCATCCAGGGATATTTTAGACAATAAGGTGTGTCCAGCTTTGTGGCAACATTTTGGAAAGTTTTGGAAAGTCTTTTTTTAATGTGTCAACATGGCAACTTGCACAGAGCCAAGTACACAAAGAATCTGTTTTTTGAGTTTAGTGCGGAATAACGTGAGAGATCTGACCTCGACTGCCTGCAACACCTTGGAGATGAATCAGAGAGGCCACATTGGCATTGGTGTACACTGAAGTAGACTAAAGTTAATTTTCCATAATAAAATCAGCTCCTCTGTACAAATCTCATGGTCACAATAGAAAAAAAAACTAATCTAAAGGATTCTCATCAAAAACGAATCCAGTATCAGTCCGGTTATTAATGCTCAGGCTTTTGGAGTGCGACGTTCGATCATGCTTTGGTGTCTGCATATTTTTGTCCATATGACGAGCAGTTACAACACGACAGAAGGAATTTAGTCACCTGAGAGTACCTGTCTTTCATTGTAGGTAATGTGTTTTGTTTTTTTACCTGAAGGCTTTAATTAGAGCCCAAATGTTGTTTTTCTGTCATGTGCCGTCTGATTTCTATGTTTTGTGCGTTTGATGACACCTTTTTAAAAACAGCAGTCTGTGCACAAGGACGACGGGCGGATAACAAACTCACTGCAAATTCTTGAGTGCAGAGTCTGCACACGGTGTACTCTGTGTAGACTGAAAGCACACTGCGCAGATGGGAAACTTTATTTATGAAGCAGAATAGAACAGCAAAAGTTTAAATAAAGGTACAGGGCGATCACTCCAAGTTTATTTTCACTAAACCTTCGGTCCAACCTAATGGTCCATTTATGTGTCTCAGTGTCGGTGTGATGATAAACGACTGGCAGCCCTCCAAAGGATGTGCTTTAAAGACAACAAATTGGCCAGTTTCTCCCTTTAAATTGTTTGCCCACTATTTAAAGTTGTATCAGAGCTGAATCTGTTTGTTGATAGTTGTTTGTTTAGTCATTTTTCATGCAACAGAATCTGGCACCGTGGCAGAACGCAGGTTTTTCCATTCATTCGAGTGTTGGTAGTCCGTTTCAGTTTTCCACAGTGGTGAGGCCTGTCCACCAAAAGACACAGCGACCTGCGGCAAAGAAGTTGAGCTGTATCCAACTTTTGGGAAAAAAAAAAAAACGCAGCCCAAAGTCACCCTGAAATGTCTGAAACTGAAGCTGTACAGGTGGATTCATGGACTAAACACGGGGGGGAATAATACTTACTGAATAGTTCAACATTGACTAAAAATGAAGGCTCATTTTCCTTAAGCTGGAAGCTTAGTGAGCGAGGATGTGGCACATATTCCCATGCATGTTCATACAGTTCTCCTGCTGACCTCTGACCTTACAAACTGTCAGACCCACAGCAAGAGCACTCAGCAGACTCCTCGGCTAGTGCCTCCACAGATCCTTTTACTTTTATCACCCTGCACCCCTCCCACCCTCCACCCTATAACGCCGCTTTACGAGGAAATGCCTAGCTTGCAGAAACGTTGGAAACGCAGCCAGCTGTTATGTAACTTTAGCGTAATAATGTGTGGTTTTGTTTCCCTTCGACAGATTTTGAGGATCTGTTTGATGACGACGACATCCAGTGACAGTCTCAGCGTGTCTTCAGAGTAATAATGGATGATATTCACACCACTCATCACCACCTTTTTTGTCCTCAACATTTTTTTTTGGAGTCGAAAGCAAACCAACTATTTACCGTCTAATGACATATAATTTCCTTTCATAGTTGTCCTAGTTTCAAGCTGTTTAAAACATCCTTAAGAAAGTCGTCACCAGCTCCAGATGTTGTGAAATTCTTAACATCCCAGGGATTCCTTCATATGTGGTATGTTAAAATTATGAGCCTGTATCGCGCTCGTGTCTTCGACTGCTTCTAAACTGGATTGCAGGTTTCCGTGTGCCGGAGAACACCTGTTAGGAGCGTAAATTATACATGTGATGGGCAGAGACTCCATACGCTGTCGCCCTTAAACATGCTGCAGATGGCATATGATAAACGACGGTCTGCTAAAAATGATTTAAATTATTTATATGACCCGTGTGTGATAGTCACATATGTGTGTTTGGTTTTATATCTGCACTGAGTCATGTTACATCATGAATTTGTACATACGTGTACAGTAGTTATGCATCCACAGTATTTTTGTCAAGACTATATATGTGACCGGAATGGTCAAAAATCAATAAAAGCACTTTGTAGATATGAAGACGTGCGTGGGAAGATCTGTTTTTATTCATGCAGCACATTTCTATATACTCAAAAACACTTGACAGAAACTACATAAGTTTACAACAATCCTAACATTTCTGTTTTTTTTCTGCACCTTGCATTCTGGTAGCAATTACATATTTTGCCTATTGACACAGGGTAAACAACACTAGTGTTGGTGATGCTCAGGCTAAAGCTATCAAAAAACAGTTTTCCACAGCTTTCCCTTTGAAGACTCTGTGGCTCTGGTCGCCGTCATGTTAGCTCTCCTGCCTCTTCTGCCTCCTGACTAATCTTAAAGATCTGCAAAGATGTGGATCATCAGCTGATCTGAGGGGCTGATTGAAGCCTGGTTGCTCAAACATGCCCACTATAATGTCACCTACCTGTAAGCAGCTACGCTGTTAATGCTTTATAAATTTAAGCCTCAATACAATTTGGACATGTGAATTCTATAAAAAAATCACCCTCAGTGCAGTTGTCATGAACGTGGAAATTAGCTATAGAGACCAAAACTGTTTTTTGTACCAGGCTGTAAACATGTTTATTTCTGCTGTGAAGTTGGACATTTTAACATGGGGACTTACGGAGACTGACTAGCTTCTGGAGCCAGCCTTCAGTGGACATTTGAGGAACTGCAGAAACACGATAAAATGGATGAATGAATGATGCTCAGTAATGCAAACATCTACATTGATTGATCAATACGATCAATAAGATTATTGAATTGTCCTGCCATAGCTAAATCTCAAAACTACAGGATGTGTTGCAGTTTATTCCAGGAGTGTGTGGTGCAGAATATAAAAGCTCAAGGATCAGCCGATAAGGCAAGTGTGATCAACTCCAATACTGAAGCCAATAAACAAAATAAGATATGGTAACTTTTGGAGAAGGGCTTTATAAACAGAAAGCAATAAGCCGGAGCCAGGACAGAGATTTTACAAATAAATCTAGAGAGTGCTGTGGGTAGCTATCTCTATCAGCCTGCAGGTAAACAGCACAAAGCGCCGTGTGTTCGTAGATTACATCGCGTTGTGTACAGAACATGCGAGAGACCGGCCTGGTTTCTGCATTGCAACATATAATATTTTCTCAGTTTGTCCGTAAAGACTAGATTTTATCACTTCTGAATATTTACTGTATAATAAGAGACTCTCTTGATATCAGCACCAGTGAGAATGCTGATCTGAAGGTCAATAATATTTCTAGTGTTGGGGGAAAACAGCATATTGGGGTTTTATTACTATTCAGCACAAGTTGGAGACTGATAAGAGGCTTCAGAAGAGCACAAAATGCAAACTGCAGCCTTTTAACAGCTTGCCATACAGAATCAGCAAAACAGAGAATTGTGCCGTCAGCACAGAAATCTCCCACAGTTACGTACAAGACAATAGTATTAATTACACTCAGAACCAGCGGTACACACAAAGTCCTGATTGGGATTTGGAAAATAAATCACAGCTTCAAAGATCGGGGGCGGCCACTTAACAAAAGCTCCTGTAATGGGAGGAAATTATCAACTTCATTAAAACTGCTGTGGAAAGTAAAGCTGTTTCAGACAAAATGTAACTTTCAGTCTGCGCGGGAACAGAAATAATACTCTGCTGAACGGACTGTGGAACGATTAAAGCAGATCTCGAATTCTGGGTGTCCAAGACAATGTTAGGTTAACTACAAGAGTCTGCAGCCGTGCATACTACCACGTTCAGCACAAAATACAAACATCAACTGAAGCTAATGGAAACGTCATTAGTTTGGCACAAATTTGCTTCAAACTGTATAAAACATGGATGTTGCATCCGTGACATCACTCTCAGGTTTCTGAGGAGCCATTTTCTGAGAAGGACTCTGCTGCTTCCCAGGATCTGGAGACGTCACATGGATCGTTCATCCATAGAGAACTGTCTCAAAGAAAAATATTTTATGTTGTCCTGATAATATTTGTGAACATTCACTCAAAATCATAAACCATAGATCCACTATATTTCTTCAGTCTGCATTCAAACACTGGTCTATTGTCAAGGAATGGGAAATCTGAAATCATTTGGAGCTCTTCACATAAAGTTTATTGATGGTCTTCATATTATTTATTATCTCTGAGACAGACAATGAAACTTGGTATCTGGTCTACACCCACAACGTTCTGGCTTTCTTTATTGATTTGAAAATACTAATAAGTGTTTGAAAGTTGATTCAAAATATTTTTCCTTCCTCCTCCTCTAACTTTACAGAACTTTTAATAATCACAGCCTGATCTGTTACTGATTTATTTATACGTGACGTGAAACTTGAACCACAACTAAAGTGTCTACATAAAAGCGTTTGACAGGCATCGTCTTTTTTTTTTTTTTTTTTTTTTTTTTACAAGGGTCTGTGTTTTTAATGAGCTTTTCTTTCACAAGTAGCATGAGACACTTTATGGGTTCTTAGCCCAATTTTTTGTTAAATTGCCATGAATTTTTCCATGTGCAGAAAGAGACAGACATCTCTCCTGATGGCTGTTCTGCTTTAAGCTGAAGAAGACAACCATTTGTCTCCTTTTGTGACAGCCCCAGTTATTCTGAAATGTGTAAATTGCAGGGATCATAGCCAAGGCTGAGTCATCATCAGTCATGCAAGAGATACACAGTCCTCGGGGACAAACTGTATAGTGTAGAAAACCAGCATTTAGGAGCCGAGAGGAATATGATGCTTGAGGCAGAATAATGTAATTTAGTTTTTATTTTTATTTAATAGTAATCAAAATAATTTGATATCTAACTTTGACTGAATCTGCCTTCCATACTCTACATGAGAAGACGAAATTTTACATTATATATACACATTTTATTATATACATACATATGTAGTCAGCTGTAGCACTGGAAAATGGGCTACGACTGAGAGGGTGAAAAAGTTAGCAAGACACTGTTGCTAGCTAGTAAGGATTGAAATCCACTGCTAAAATAATGAATAAACAGTTCAAATAGTAGCTAAAAGTAATGGATAAATGCTTGAAATAGATAAACATTGTGGATACATAGCTTGAAATAATTAAGGTTAGCTCAAGTTACTGTTAAATGGCTAAAATAGTTAGCTAATAGCAGACCAAGTAGATAAAGAGTTAGCTTAAAGAAATGGTCAGCTAAATGTTAACACATGATTGAAATGGTTAATGTTCAGTTGAAACAATTGGCTAAAAGCAATAAATAGATGCTTGACAGAAAGTTAACGTTAAATAAAAGTTACTGTTAAATAGCTAAAATAGGTAGCTAATCACAGGCCAAGTAGATAAAGAGTTAGCTAAAATAAATGGTCAGCTAAATGTTAACACATGATTGAAGTGGCTAATGTTCAGTTGAAACAGTTGGCTAGATGCTTGACAGAAAGCTAATGTTAAATAAAAGTTACTGTTAAATGGTGAAATAGTTATGGACAGGCTAAATGACAAAAACAGCTCGTAGTATGAGCTCAGCAAGTAGTATGATTACGAACATGACCAAACCGACCCAAACACTGACCGATAAATTGCGTGTAAAGATTATTGAAACAGGGCTGTGGGGTAATCTAAAAGAAAAGGTGAATAATCCTACACGGATGCTGTACTGTTTGTCTTTAGGGAAGACATAGCTTCAAAGGTTGCCTGTTGTTGTGCTGTTTGTAATGTTTTCCGGTTTCTATGGCTCTCATATACTGACACAGGCCGAAGGCTATACGGGCTCATGTGGCACAATCCAGGCATCAGGAATGTGTACTGAACAAACAGTGGTGTTGGCATGTTGGTCCTAATGGCTCTGCACTTCTACAGCAGCACTAGCTTCATTAGTGAGCCTCCATATGAGGCCTACCTCTGCTAATGACTCCAGCTTCCTCCGCGTTGTCTGACAAATAAGAAAAACTTGCAATACTTGTTATTTTATCTGACTGAAATATATCTTTTATATATATATATACAAGTTTATTGGTCTGATGATTGAGAATGAAAAAATCTGAGTATGCAAACACTTGGAGTGATTTTTTACCTTTAACTCTTTTATAAAACAGCTGAGTAAATGTAACTGTGACTCTGCGTTTGGAAACATTATCATCAAAAGGGAGCGCTCGAGTGCGGCATTGCACCATTAAAAATGAAAAGAGTCACGTTCCTGTCATCCTGGACAATATTGCTCACACGTTTGTCAATAAACTGATGCAACGCAGTTGTTATTTGAGAAATATCTTTTATTTCTTTTAGTCAACTCCTGCACAGAGACGGCTCTTATGGTGATGAAGCGCTGGAATAAAAACAGGAGTTATTTACTGCTTGTTATCTGCTGATAAATTCTGTTTTATGTGTCTTTTTTTCTTCTCTTGCCTATCATCGGGAAACTAACGTGAACACCAGGACGATGTCTTGCTCTACATTTCCCACTGAAAGTTTTATGATAGCTGCGATAGCTTTGGGCACTTTTCTTTATAAATCTGCGCTCCTCTAACAGAGAGGCCTCGAGCTAGTATGGATTTAACATTTTACAGTTAAGTTCACTCCCAAGTTCAAATCTCAAAATCAGCTCATTGTTTAAGACTAAATGTCACCTCGCATGTTGACCCCAAATTCCAAGCCTGTGAGGAAAGAAACCCGGCGCTAAGTGGCACCTTGTTAATCTTCCTCCACCGAGAGCTGCTCACCTCTTCCTAATTACAGGACCCCTATTGGTTGGACGGACGGTAGCACAGGAGCCAATCCTGGAGCGCCTAGCAGCACGTCGGTGCTGTATGACATGCCTTTTTGTTTTTAATGATCAAGTGGGCTCCTTAAAAATGTTTCCCCGCCTGTCAGTCCCTCACAGGGGAGCAGAGAGGTGAAGGCTTTAGACAGCTCGGACACCCGCCACACCTCAAAGAAGTCTGATCCGGAGAGCCACTTGCTCCTGATCACAGGAGGCCAGAACTTCAGCACCTTTGCAGGTAAGTTCTGATGTTCATGCATGCGACTCCAGCAACTGCAGCGTCCTCAGGTTTCTTCACAAGGCTGAGAACTGTAGAAGGCGATCTCACGCTGAGCACTGCAGCTATAATTCAACAGCCGTCTGTGCGGAAATGTGGAAGAACATTTGAAGCCTGCGGCCGTTTGATTGTTCAGTTCAATCGCTTTTATTTGATATTCTCATTTTCATAACTAACGTCTTGTTTTTCCTCAATAATCCCTCTAAAGCTCCATTACATCATGTCCTCAATCCGCTCTATTGTCTTGGCATCAGCCAGTTCAATAAATGTCTCTGTCTCTCTCTTTGTTCATTGTCTTCTCATTTACATATCTAAAAGTTTTCTGAACAATGCCAGAAGTTCATATCTTTGTTAATCATCCTCAGATACAGCTCTGTTAAAACATCATCTCTGAATAGTGTTTCTGTCTGTCCTCAGGAAGCACATGAAACAGAAAATGGCACGTGTTGGACGACCATCGCTTTCCCTGATCCTGTTAGCTATTGTTTTATTACCAGGTGAGACGTGATTTAAAATGAATCTACTTTGCCTTTATTTAATATTTGTCACAGCTGCTTAGTTTGCAGATAGGTAAAAATGGTCTCTAATATGGTGGTAGTTATTCCTCTTAAAATTTAATATCAGGATGTAGCCACAGCACTGAAGATACTGACGTGTTTGGGGGAATTTGTGGAGGACATTACACACAAACAATACATGAGTATCTTTAAAATGAACTGTTTTTATGTAGAAAATGAATTAAAATAACAATAAAATATGTCAAATTTAGGGATTCTCCATAATCATATCTGTGGCATAGTGACATAACTTTGAAACACCATGTAGTTTCCAGCCACTCATGTTGTACGTTTCCATGTCTTTGTTTCATTTGAAGGATTTCTAGAGGCTTGAGGAGACAAAAGTAACCAGCATTTCACAAAAACTAAACTAAAAAATGAACATAATATTCCATTTAATCAGCTTCCTTCATACATTTACTCGGATATTACTTACTTAAAGGTCCACAGTAAGATTGAAGGGGATCTATTTGCAGGAGCAGAACATAATATAGTAAACAATCTTCAAAAAAGGTTAAGTCTGGGGAAACTGGAAGACGAAATGCCTTCACAGATCTACAAACAAGTCCAGTTGCTACAGACATAACCTTTTTTTGAGAGAGATGACCTGGATCATCATGACATGGAAGACATCACAGACATAATAAAGTATATCTTCATTACTGTATTACTGTACTCTGACTCTAGATAGGACCTTTCACATTTTTTGTGAATTTTGCAGCCACACTTGTAAGGGCAGTGTGAGGCGAGGGGTATTGAATTGGTTGCATTGTTCCACCTGACCACTAGATGCCACTACCTTTAAGAACAATATTGAGGTACTCGTACTTCACTCGAGTGCTTCTACTTTTACTTTTTAATCCACAACTTTGTCTGATTCAGTTACTTGTACTTCTGCTGTGATACTTAAAGTACATTTTTGCTGATGAGTACTTTTACTAAAGTAGGATTTTGAATTCAGGGCTTGCACTTCTAATATTTCTTAAACCCTGTTTACGGCTCTGGAAATATGCTCATTAATCAATGGCACAGAATTATAGAGACACAATTAGCCTCATCTCTTTAACACTGAGTAACATGACATGTTGATGTACAAGGCAGCCTCTGAGTACTTCAAAATCTTTCCAGAGTCATAAAAAGACATCTATCTCTGCTCCTCTGGGAGATTTTCCACATTAATAAATGAAAACGACCGGAAGTTTCTGCCATAATCAGCTGACTTGGCTGTTTTCTCATAGTTGTAAAACTTCTGAAGAAAACCCCCCGGTGGAGCCGAAGACAGCCTTCATGTGGAAACGAGGATGTACACAAACATGTCCTCCCACCTTCCACTTTTACAGTGTATCGGTAATTGGTTTGTGTGAGGGCTCAGTCTTTGTAGTTTTACAGGTTAAGGAGGCCCCCAGTAGTCACACAAACTCCACCAGGTCTGGTTCAAAGACTAACTGAGCGTGCATGGGGCTGCATTGGAGGAGGTGAAGGGGGTGTTTAATCGGCAGGACGCTGCCTGTGCCGGGGCGCCAGAGCCCCCAGCACCTGCCGTGTTTCACCCAGGGGCTTATTAGCAGATTACAGTTTTCCCCTTATATTATGAGGGAAAGCTCAACATCTGGTCCTCGTCAGCTAATGTCCCTGCTGCTGCTAATGTGGCTGCTGCTTTGTGTTTTACAGAGTTTCTGGGGGCTGTTCCAGTGGAGCAGCACAAGGAGGAGGAAGGTGAGGACCTGAGACGTGGCATGTGGGACACGTTGGCTTTTTAATGACTTGAAGAATGAACTTCAAACTTAAAACACAGACATCTAGAAGGGATCCTTCAATTAGTCTTCCTTCATCAAGAAAACACACACATTTCGTGATTCATAATTCATAATTGATTAATCATTTAAGTAAATTTGCTGCTTTC
The DNA here is from genome assembly GCA_023373845.1 of Nibea coibor. Lineage (NCBI taxonomy): Eukaryota > Metazoa > Chordata > Actinopteri > Sciaenidae > Nibea > Nibea coibor. The sequence continues at coordinate 7,164,018 of CM041725.1, forward strand.
AGCCTCTTAAATGTGCCTTTGTTTCACAAATATGAGACTAAACTGAACATTTTTAGGTTAAGTCATAAAGGAAGGAAGTCAGGAAGTTGTCTGTGTTGGGCGTTTTTACTTATTACTTTATACTGACATTTAATAGACCAACAATCTGAAGTCGGCAGATTAATTAATCATGCAATTAATTGTTAGATACAGCCTTAATCCAGTAGTGCCTTTGTGAATCTTATAATGTTCTGTTTGTTGTTTCAAAGAGAAGTTGATCACATTGTGGATCATATTTTAGGCCATAGTTTGTGTTGTTATATCGGGTCGCTTCATGTGATTTCTAGGTTGTTCCCTCTGAGATAAAATCACAGGAGCACCAACTGATGTGACATAGTCCATCCATTTGAATTAAATATGAAGGAACGTCTCGTACGTCTTATCCATAAGCAAAACTCGTCGAGTCACAAACAGAGCAGAAGAAAAACGACACAACTTTTCAAACACAAAGCTAAAACTTTTACATGTTTTTGGAAATATATAGGCCTATATTTACTGTGATGCTAAATATGAAGCTAGAGCCAGTAGCCAGGTAACTAAGCTTAACTTTGTGTACACATTGAACAGAAAACATGTAACCTGCTTATTAGCATCAGCTTTTAGCTATAGAGGTGCCGGCAGGCAGATTTTGTTAGCTCTTAACAGCGCGAGGCTAGCTGTTTCTGCCTGCTTCCAGTCTTTATGCTAAGCTAAGCTAAGCTAATTTAGCTACACATCTAGCATACAGGTATTTGAATGGCATTGATCTTCTCATCTAAGTCCAGGGAAGAAAGCAAGCAAGTAAACTTAACTATTCTTTTAGTAACATAACAAATATTTACTGATTATAGGAAGTTACTTTTCTGTTATTGACTTAAAACCACAATACACACATATAAAATAACTTAACATAATGAACATTAAAACATTAAATCAAAACAATGTAAATGATCAAACAGGACGGTCTGTTCCAGTATTTTCAGGTGGATATGTATCATAACTAAGACTCTCTTGTCTGGCTATAAATAGTCAAAATAGTGAACATTGAAAACATCTATTCAGTCTGCCTCAATTGTAAATCCTCCTCTCCTCTCCTCTCCTCTCTCCTCTCCTCTCCTCTCAGCATCTGCAGTGTCTGATGTGAAAGCCGAGGCCATGGAGAGCCTGACAAAGCTGGTCCGCAACAGAAGGAACCTCCCCGTCTTGGCTGTGCCTCAGTTCAAACGCCTGCCGGACTTCTGGGGATGGTACAAATATTTCATGGACAGCCACAACCAGGAAGGAGTGAGTGTGGAGTTTGTTTCACATTAATTATTCAGTTTCTTCACGTCGAGAATATAAAAAAAAAGTCCTTGTTTTTCCTTTTAAAAATTCATTTTTGTATTCAAGTTTTCCTCTTATTTTTTTAATGCAGTTGTTACAGCTTCATTTTTTTCTGAGCGATAAATTCTTCATTGCTCAGACCACGGTTATATAAAGGTATTAATACTGTATGCCATTAGCCTCCAAATATGCTAAGAAGAGGAGTTCAATGCAAGTCATGTTCCAGCGTGTGAGAGCTCTGAGGTTTAAGAGTCAGGCTGGTTTCAGTAACAAGACAGTGAGCTGAAAAAGAACATGCAATCCTCCTCGGAGGATTTGTGTGAACTGTTCATCTATCAAGAGCTTCGTTTAAAATCTTTTAGTTATATTTTTAGTTCCTCTGATGCATATAAGAGCCAGTGTGTTAATTTTTTTTGGTCCTTTCCACTCGATGTTTCAGGTTGAGGATCTGGATCGTCTGTACATGGCCTACCTGCAGAACAAGCACAGGTCAGAGGAGGGCCCAACCTTCAACCACTACCTCAAGCACCTCAGTGAAATCTACAAGACATGTGCCGATTCTGACGATCCAGAGTGCATCGCCGAGTCCACCAGCAAGCCAAAGGCTGCGCTGGTGATGCCAGAAGCCTTCAAGTCTGCTCCTGTCAGGCTGTGCAACCCTTACCTTGACCCCTACTGCCTTTTCCCCCTCGTCCCCAAGGCTGCTGCCCCGGAAGCTGAACCAGCTCCAGCTCCAGTCAAAGTACCAGCCCCTATCCTCACCCCCTTGCTGCCCATGCCCCTGAAGAGCCCCACCGGCTTCTACTACTATGCCCCTGTCTTGGAGCCCTTCCTGAGTGATGCGCAGAGGACTGAGCTGCTGAGGATCTGCAACCCTGAAGATGTGGAGTGCCTGCAGTATCACCTGAGGGCAGCTTATGGCTACCGCCCAGCCGTTGGCCCTGCCCCATCCTACGCCGCCCTCAAATGTGACCCCAGGGACCCCTACTGCATGCCTCCACTGGTCCACAAAGCCCCCACTGGCTTCTACCACCTGCTCTACCCTAGCTGTGACCCAGCAGTCGATCCTCTGTGTGTGAGCACCGTCGCTAAACCTGCTCCCCTCTCTGCAGACGAGGCTCCTAAAGAGCAGCAGTGCAACCCTCTCTTTGACCCTGGCTGCAACCCCCTGACTGCCACCAAGCTGTCCGGCCTCACCAAGCCTGTGCTGGAGTACCCCCTCAAGGATGAGCCTGCACCTGCTGCTGCTGCTGCTGCTGCTGCTGCTGCTCCTGCTCCTCTGGCCTGCGACCCTCGCTATGACCCATACTGCATACTGGCGGCTGCTGCTGCCCTGCGCAAGCCTCGTCCTCCACAGCTCCCCGAACACCAGGTCTGAATTTGAAGTCCTGCTATTAGGATTGAATAGCTAAACTAATAAACTAACCTAGTTTCTTGTTGAATGGTTCTATTAATCTTCTTTTCCTTTATTAAGTGATGTAGTGAGATGAAACGGGTGTTTTCACTTGCTGTCTTCGATCTGCTTTGCATTTGTTTTGAACAAAAACACAAATTGATCAACCAACCAGGTCCGCTACAGGCTTGGTGTTCGTGGCAAGACCGAGGACGGCCATGACTGCTATGTGCACTATGACCCAGGCTGCAAAGTGGTGAAGTCTGAACCCAAGGCTAAGGCCGACATCAAGGCTCCAGCCAAGCCCAACTGCCACCCGTTCGACCCAAGCTGCGGCAAGTTTGCTTCGCCCGCTGCCGCTGAGGCCCCGAAAGCCAGCAAGAATGGCATTATCCTGCCTGACCCCGACTGCGACCCTGAGTTCGACTACAACTGCCGCCTGCGTCGCGCAGAGCCCGCTGATGAGCCCGCCAATGAGCCCGCCGCTGCTGAGGAGAAAGCTGCTGATGAGCCCGCCAAGGAGGCTGCCGTCCCGAGCTTTGAAGAGTTTTTCAGGGGCGTCATGAGGCAGTACAAATAGATTTCAGCTTGATCATCCACTCGGCTGTCCGAAATCTTTACAGACTTCATGGACAGAATCAAATCCACGCAAAAACTATGCAATCAAATCAAATATTGTAGCTTTTAAATGGTCAGTGCGACTTTCCCAGATAATCTGAAGGTCTGTTTTTATGAAAAACAATTCAAGGCTAACATTGAGCAGTATGTGAAACACTTCATGTATGTATGTTTGTAGAAAAGAGTCGTATGTATAGATGTGTGATAGGTTAGGGGTAGTTTGAATTTGTGTCAGCGGGCAAGAATTCCTCTCTGTTGTACATTCTCTGTTTCTATTTGAGTTATCCTTTAAGTGTATTTAATGTTGTTTTTCACATTTTTTCTGTAACTCTAAACCTCATAATGCTTCATCTGTTTAGTTTTTATAAAGTTATAAATAAAAAAAAAGATTTGAAAAACTTCTGAATTCCTTTTCTTGAGGTTAAACTCTGCAGATCACAGATGCATGTCCTTGGTAGGGTTAAAGATAAAAGTATAAAACCTCACTATTTTAGCAGCAAATTAACGTTTTAACCGTGTTAAAGGGAGCTGTGAATGCACACGGCAGCTCAGTCCCAAGCTGCTGAAACAAACATGCAGCACCAAGTCGAACTTCAGTGTGCCAGCTGGCATGTTGCACCTGCACCAGTTTATGCTCCACCATTATGAGAAAAGCTTATTGCTGCTAAATCTACACATTTAATATTCACGTAATTAACCGAATTTTTTTTTTTGCATGATAGTGTATCACACTGCAAGACCCCTTATGCACTAGAGATGCATTACTGCAAGTTTTAAGGTAAAAGAAACAAAAAATATAATTATTTTTCAGTATTTCTGTCCCAGCTGGCGTTGAGCTGCAGATACTGCGATTATATGATATAGTCTCACCCAATAGTCTTCTACTCAGTACTTTATTTTAAGATAATAGCTAAATTTAAGGGTCAGTACATCAAATGAGAACGATCTGCAGACATACTAGCTGATTTCTGAGGATGTACTTAGGCACAGCGGTACGTAGAGTTAATTGCCAGTGTTACCATGTGTTACACCCTCAAGGATGCCGCCTTTGTTTGGGTGCCAGATGACTTAATTTCACACTGACAGAAACGACATGCCATGGATGAACATCTGCTTGTTTAGCATCTATGTAACTGACTTGTGTTTTTATGACTGGGCACCATTCTTCTTAACTGGGAATACACTCCAAAATAATTTAGTAATAATGTACCTTAACCAACGTGTCGACCGACCCACCAACCAACACAAGCATCACTAGTCACACTGCTAGCACGGCTAAAAACTCAATGTGATGTGAGGTGCGTTGATGTGAGGAGAAGAGTTTATGGCAGATGCCGTCCGTGTCCAGCTGTATGTAACAAAACTTCCACAAATTCATACTTTGCTGCTGAGTGAAGGTATTTAACGTGAACCATCTGACATGCTGATTGATGAAGCGTGGTATTTTCTCTCACACAGCTCAAACATTATATTTTAGAAATGAAGTTCAGCCGTGAGCTACAAGGACTGCAGTCTGCTTTTCAATAACCAACTTTTCAGCAGCTCCAGTGCACAGCAGTCGCCTCAAGCAGACAAACGCCGCCGCTGCTGCTGCTGCTGCTGCTACTGACAGTTTTAAAGGCAGATAACACACAGCCGGGCCCAGTAATAACTACCTGAACACAACGTGCACTCAAAAGAGCCCCATGAAGGTATGTTTCTAATTGTAGCTGCTGTCCTGTAACGTTTGGACTTGTGCTGAGTTCTCCTGTTGTGCTGGAATCAAAAGTGTCTGAGGCGAGACAAACTTTAAGTGTCATTCAAGTTCAGTCAGCTGTGTTCTGTGTGTTTTCTGTGGACTCTCAGATAAAAGTTATAAGATAGTAAGCCTTCTAACCCTCAGTCCCAGAAGAACACTACTGTTGAAGTCAGGTTTGCTGTCCTTATGAGCAAAATAACTTCCCACACTCTCTCTTCTTGCATGTTGTTATAGCGTTCCGAGTCCCGTTCTTCCTGAAGGGAAATGACACTACAGAGCTCACGGTTTTGACCAAGCAGCAGGACGGCCAACATGGTGTCGGCCAGAGCGACTACACTCCGAGCTTCAAACTCTTCAGAAACCGTCAGGGATACGCTGACCATTCTCTCTCTGACCATACGTGACATGGTTTGATTTGAGTTAAACATGAATAAACGTTTATTTATTGAAGCGTTTTAGTTGAATTTCAGGAGCAGGACCTCAATCATTCCACTTTTACAACATTGCTATAAATACCCTGCAAACCCTCTTTCGCTCTCATATTCTGCACCACTCCCACCCACCCGTTTCTTTCTATTTCCTCCTCTCTTGCCTCCCCTCCATAGGGACCTGATGGCGTCCGTCGTGCACGCGTACTGTGGCAGAATCCCTGCAACATAAGAAGCAGTTCAAGAGTTCACGTTTCACTCACAGTCTTCTCCGTTGTTTATAAATCATTTAATCATATCTTGTTCATGGTGTGGTCCTTGCTAGTGAATTGGTTATGAGGTTGTTGTAGGCTCATAGTTGCTGTCAGTTTCACCAGAAAGCTCAAAGATGACACTGACTAAGGTGTCACAACCTAAAACTATCATGTGATTGAATGCAGCTAATCACATCAAATAAATCAAACAGTAACAAATCATATTTATCCGATCTTAATTTGCTTTAGTGTATTATTTTGTGTTATTATATTTATTCGTCTTGAAGTAAATGAAATCAAAGCCGCCATTTTAAAGGAAACTTTCACATCATATCTCATATTTTTAATTTGCTTCACTCTGCCTCGATCCAGTAAATGTAATTTCTTGGAAATGTCTTTATCGGAGTGAAAGTCCGATGCAAAGGAGATAAAGTACATCACCGCAGAGATGTTTCCACTTTGTTTTGGAGCGTGAGCCTTCATCATGTTTACGTGCAGCTTCCACCAGGCGGCGCTGATCTCCTGGGGCTCCATGTTGTGAAGCTGTCAGTGCTTCAGCTAATGCAGGTCTGTGTGTATCTGCTGTCTCAGTGAATGAATGCCTTCCTCCATCACGGAGCCTTTTAAAAATAACAGATAGACAGTTGATGTGTAAAACCCACACACACACACACACGTTCATTTCATCTTAATTAATCGTGTCAGTTGGATTACCTCCTCTCTGATACAAGTGAAAACATTTATTATTTCAAAATCCAAACTGTACAGAACAATTTATCAGAGATGAAATTTGATATCTTCAGGTGAGATATGTTAAAAAAAAAAAAAAAAAGCAGCATGAAGCGACGTTCAAAATTGAATTTCATCAAAGGTCGTCTCGCGGGAGCAGAGATCAAACAGTGTGAGGAGGAGAAAAAGAAAATGTTTGGAATCAATTTCACGCCTCCGTGAAGAATAATTGCTGTGGATTTTAAACATTATGATATTAAGATAAGCGCCTTTTCAGCTTGTCACGGCGGAACGCATTTAGTCTACTGGTTTATCACGGCTGCCTGTTTCGTGTTAATTACTAAATAACTGATGGATTCATCTGCTGTGAAAGAAAAACCTCTTTCCTCCTGCAACTGTCTGAAACTGATATGATAGACAGACAGATAGATAGATAGATAGATAGATAGATAGATAGATAGATAGATTTGACATCACACATTGCACTCACACTGCCAAGGAAAGATAGCCATTTTTATTCACACACATAAAGTAACCTCTAAAAAAACCTATAAAAATAAAATGTATAAAGCATAACATACTGTTATATAAACGCATAAACAAAAACAAGGAAAATTGTGTAGCCTACAGTGCTATAAATAAATACAGTATATGATATTCATGGTATTATGTTGGTATGACTGAGAATCAATCAGTCAGCTTAGATCCTCAGGATGTATTCACCTGGAAATTGTGCTAAATGTAGGCTAACTGTACTTAATCATTTGCAAAGATGGACTAAGACGTTTGCCATGTGATGAAATCAATGAGAAATACAGTTCTGCTGTGAACAACTGCCGAGTGGTGTGGAGGTTTGTCCACGCTGTTTTGAGAATGAGAAAGAATAATTTCTGTTTCAAGAAATGAGCCAAACCAACGGAGAAAAACTGTAATGGCCGGACGGACGGATGGACAGGCAGATAGATATCTAGATTATCTTCATATGCTCCTGTCTTGTCCTGATCTGATGTAAACGTGTTTATTCTAATAATAAGAAGTGCAGCATCATTTCTGAGGAACAGTTCAGGTTGTTATGACGGAAAGCCGGGTCAAAGTGACCTCATCCAGATGCTGCTGCTGCTGCAGCCGAGAGATGTTGACTGTTTTCTGTTGAGTATAAATGTGAGGGTGGTCCCACATATCTGTGATAGATAGATAGATAGATAGATAGATAGATAGATAGATCCACCTACAGTATATTCTCCTGACATTTCTGAATTATTCACATCTGTACATTTGTATCCGTGTGCAGCAGACCTACATGTATGCATTATGTATGGAGGCTCCATGGTCAGCTTCTGCTTTTGGGGACACGAAGAAGCAACAAGCAAACACAACGGCTCCTGCTGTGGAGGATTTTTCTTGTCATAAGCAAACACAGTTTGTCCTGAGTCACAGCCATTTATATCCTGAATTCATCCTTTATATAGAGGAGAGGCTGACAAAACTAATAGACGCAGCGTGTATTAATAACTCTCTGTGAAATACACTTTTCAGTTGAAAGAATTGAAGTGGGAGCTGAGCGTGGTTTGAGCTGCCAGCTGGTTGAGGTTGGTGGCCTTTTAGAGTCAAGTAAAAAAAAAAATAAAAATAAAAAACCTCATCTCTCTTCACCAGTGGACCGGCTGAGTCTAAAGTAGCACTATAATAATATTTCATTTTCTTGTCCTCAGTATTGCTTTTTATATGAGTGAGGCAATACCGTGAAAAGGTACACTAAAGCCATAAATTGACAGGGGCTTGTATATGTAGCGGTCTGCAGGGACCTGCACTTGTGCTACAGATGATAATTATGTTTTGTGGGCTGGTCTCTGCTCTCTGCATTACTTTCTGCTATTTCAGAGAGAGATGATGGAAAATGCAAATGATTAGCAGAGTGGGAGACTAAAAGTTGTGCGAGAGAAGTGAGTGTGACAGGCAGAGGGAGAGAGTCATTTGAAAGGTCAGCGCTGTATAAGATCCACAGTGTGTGTTTGAATTAAAGCGATCTAATGAACTTCTGCATATAGATGCGTTTTCGGCGGGCGCAAACTGCTTAAAAGCGACCCAGTTTTCCTCGATTTATTTTGGTTAAATTAAGCTGCGCGTGCTTTTAGTTGATAATTTCATGTGTGGGTAATGGCGGTCTTTAGCTGCAGTTCTGTTAATGGATGAGTGGCAGTGAACCAATAGCAGCTGAACTCCTGTTATCACCTTGCTCTCCCATCAACATTCATTGTGCTCCAAGTCAGCGGTAGGTCACAGCAAGACCGCAAACACGGAGAGAAACCCTGCAGAGACTCAAACAGCGTTGCGTCTGTTCCTGAAATCTATTTCCCTGCATAAACATTCACCGTAATAAATCCAGCCTTTTTATATTTTTAACCACACACACAAAAAAAAGAGCCTGCAGCTCTGTAGAGGAGTAATTGCACCAAGACATTTTAAGAGCTTCTTCCCCTGCCAAGGCTATACGAGCCTGTTTTATTTTCTAAATTATAAAACATAGGTAATTTTCTTGTTTCATCAGAGGAATTTATTTATTTTTATGCTGGTTTGAGGAAGCAGAGGCCTCGGAGAGGTAAACACAAGAGACGGCTTTCGGCTACAGTACCAAGTTTCGACAGCTTCATAGTATAAGCGACTGCTATCTACTTCTTTTATTGGCCAGAGCCTACAGTTTGTACATTTGATATATGAGACTACATAACCTGTGGAAGTACAAAGAATAAAATCTCCCATCTTACATATAAAATGTTGAACTCATTAACGATTCGTTTTGCCGTGCTGATCCCGGTGTATTTTATAGAATGTATTACTCAGTCATTAGGCTTTTATACTTGTTCTTTTTCTTTCTTTTTAATGAGACCTTTCATATTTAGGGTACCTCTTTAAAATTTTATGCAGAGCCAGCTAGGAATATGCTAATGCTAGCCACCCACCATAGCACGCTAGCACCACGGCCCGTTGCTGTGAGTCCGAAAAAATGTCCCTTTGTCAGACAGCCTGTCGTTTCCAGAGTATCAGTGTTTTGCCCTTAATATCTTAGTATGTTTTGACATGCAAGTATCTTACTAATGTGACTGTAAAAACTCAGGTTAGCATATAAAAGATTTCATCTGTGCTTTATACTCAGGTGTTGCAGGGATTTGTAAGGTTTCCTCTAAAGGTAAATTCTGTCGAGACAATCTGAAGGTCACTTTGAGCATTAAAGTTTAAATTTCATTAAAATGTATTTATTTCAGTGTAAATTAGTGTCCTGGTCAGGCTAGGCTTTGACTAATATTGTAACATAAAGAGAAACTCAGAGAGAAATGCACCGCTGTCCTGTCCTTTACACTTTCAAGTCTCAACCCAGAACTGAAGAAGTCATAATTCTTCATGACAACTAAGCGAGTCCAATCTGCCGAGGAAGGTCATGAGAAGTGGTTGAAAGGCAGACTTTCTGTTATTTTTTTGTAAAGTTGTTGCCTCCAAAGTCAGCAATGAACCTTCAGGCTGAAGTGAGCTAATTCTCTGTTACTTCGCTCTGAGGCTGATTACCATGAAATGAATAAACAGACCAGCGGAATAACAGAACAGGCATCGGTTACATCTCAACAATCACTCTTCCTTCCCCGTGAACCACCATAAAAAAAAAGAAACATATTGATGGTTGTCAGCTGATCTGATCAATGTTGGCTGGCCACTTTTTTTAATTCATTAACCGCATGGCGCATGGTCTTTCAGATGCAATCTAGCCTTGAATAACGGTGAGCAGAGATCAGACCCCTGGGTAAACCTGGAGACGCCTGCCGCCCGTCAGCGTTGACTCGCGCCGAGATGAATAACCACAGGGGTGGACGGCGAGAGGAGACGGTGGAGTGGGAACGAGGCAAAGCTGTGGTTTATGTCGGATATTTGCGGGGAGATACAGTGGGCAGACTGGAGACAGACAAACACACACGGACAGATGGAGACTTAGGGAAAGATTGACACGGGGAGTGAGAGGGAGAAAATGAGGGAAAGAAATTGACAGATGTACGGACAAACAAACTGTGGGAGTGAGGGGGGTGATGGAGTCAGAGACAGCTGGGGTGTTGGTGGAAAACAATAATCAACAACAACAACCAAAAAAAATCCATCATTGTTATTCAGCTGGCATACCTCCGGCTCTTGTGGACAACGATTTTAGCTGACTTGCTACAAACATGGCTTCTTGCTAAGTCTTGGCCTCGGATGCTGCGAGGGAGACCCAGACGCTGTGGGAGTTTTCTCCACTGCTTGAGTCAGCACGGGTGAGGTTTGTGCTGACTGTAGCTCGGCGAGCGAGGCCTCAGCACCCCCCCCTCCCTGCACCTCGAGAGAGCCGGGCGTATATCATTACCTCCAATCAAACCCACAGTCTATGAATGGCAATAAGGGGAGAGAGAGAGAGAGGAAAAAAACACAGAGCTAACTTAAATTAGCTCCTCTGTACATTCATCATTACTCCGGTTGCAGCAGTGGTGCCACGGGTTTTTGGATTCAGCGCATGAAGGACGTCTCATCAAAAGTTTAAAATGAAAAGCCTCGGCGTGAGCCGCCGCTGTTTCGAAACAAACTTTTCAAATATTAACTGTCTGTGCGCGAACCTAGGAAGAGTTGGCTACATTTTACAGTGTTTGTACGAGGATCCCCACAGATAAAATCTGCAAACACGAGGTAAAGGCATCCACCGAAGACAGCAAACACCGTCTTTGCACTGTATTACTGTTGCATTTGATGTGCTGCTTGTTGAGTGAGCCACTGTCAACAAAAGAGAGCTTGTTTGCTGGCAGACTATTGAAAAAGTAAGACGTACTCAGGCTCGTAAATTCACTAAGGCGCTCTTATCGCATGCAACTAAATTCACGTAATTTGAAGTGCAACAAGGAGCCAGACACTTCGGAAATGTTTATAGTCTCGGGAGGGGGTGTTGTCAAGCACTTTTTAGGGTTGTCCTGTTGGAAATATTCCCTCAGCAGCACAAAGACATCAAACGAGTCTTTTAAAATATAAAACAAAGTAAAGAGAAATATCAGATGGCATCTTTAAAACATTTAATGGAGATATGGCACACTTCTTTCAAGTGTTTTTCTTCCTCACGTCCCATCCTTTGGATACAAATTTTTTGTGTGTTCAAAGGCAGTGATGCTGTCAAAGTGCTTCTCTGCCTCAGGGTTTATTTATAATTTAAAGTTTTCCTACTTTTGTACAAACGAATGGGGCCGGGCCTCGACACAGCCATTTCAATGCTACTTTTTTTTTCAAATATATATACCTGAGAACTCATAGAGGCTTTCAATAAAAACAATCTGAAGTGCATCTCACCGCAGATTTTGAGGTAAATGTGTTTTTTTTTTAAAAGCTTGTTTTGAAGCGTCTTCTTCTTCTTCCTTTTTGTGCGTGAAGCATTTTTTAAAAGCATGTCAGGATCTCTCAGAGCCTCGCGTTCGATGTATCGACCATGTTATGGACAGAAAACCACTCGCACGTACATTCACAGCCTGCTGAGCGTTTGCTTTGAAGCATCTGCTGCCCAGAATATTCCTCTCTGTGTGAATTTCTTGTAGTTGCTACATCCTTAACTCGGATGGAAGCACAGACTTCAGAGGTCGGACTCTCGACATCTCTTTGACCCAAATACTCTCAGATTGCTGTCAAACACGCCACAAATTTATGCTGAACACAGACTTGTACAAGGGCTTTCGAATGGACTCAGCATACCTCTCATAATCTCGGCCGTAGCTGATTTCTCTCGCATGTCGAGAGCATTTGCCTTGAGTGTTGCTTTTGTATAAGAAAAGGAGAAAAGAGTGGAGACACTGCAGCATTACGGGGGCCGGGAAAAGCAAGAAAATACTTGACTCATGTACTGTATTGCTCCCTTGTCTCTCTTCACTCTTTTCAAGTTCACAACACATCTAATGAAGGTCAATAGTTTGCCGCAGCGGAGTGGAAGAGAAAAGAGAGCCGAGGCGAGATGACATATCCTTTGTGAAAGGAACACACCGTTGTCTTTGTATGACAAGGATAACTGGCAAAGCCATCTTGTTTTGCCATCCTCATTTCTCTGACAGCAACCTCGTAGGAATAGACTCCCACCGCCGTTGCATTCTTTTCTGTTTCGCTCGCAGCTCGAGGACTTATTCAGCGTCCCCGAGGTACATCCATATCATGTGTCTTGCTTTTTGTTCTTCACCGATGAAAGGTTTCACATAATGCCAGAATTAATTATGCAATTACACATACTGAGCACAAACGCAGCTTTGCTTATTCTTCTTCTCATGAGGGACGAATGTACGATATATAAATATATTTCAGACACGAGAAGACAAAGTGTGCGCCGTAAAGGAATCCAACACTTTGGGAAATATGCTTATTTATTTCATCACAGCAGTTAGATGAGAAGATACTTTTCTTAGATTTGTCAGTTAAATTTGAAACTAGCTTAGATATATATAACAAATATATGTTTCTCTTGTTTCATTACTGAGTTGTATCAGCAGTTTGGGGGGATAAGAGGCACATAAATCTTTCATTTCATTCTCAGCAAGAAAGCAAATACGACTTTTTACCAAACTGAAATCGATGTTTTTATGATTTCGCACCATCGGTGGAATATCGCTATTGTAAATGTGGACAGCTGTATTTGTTTTGATGAAGACATAGCAGCCAGCTAACTTACTAGTCTAACAGCAAGAAGCCCAGCTCGGCGTCTGTCTTTCAGCCTTTTATTACACAAAGCTCTCGCCAACGACTAGAAGTCAGTCCAAGATTTACTCTTGTCCAGCGTCACTCCTCTCCTCTTCTATTCTTAGCTTTCTTTGTCAGAGTCCCATTGGGTGTGTTTATGTCCACGGAGGCTGCTGAGAATGGTTACATCGCTTGCTTGCCCAGCTCCGCTTCTGGCACGACACCAGCTCTGTTCACAGAGAATGAAATCTCCATGAAATATGATCCAGTTTCTCCAAAATCAGTGAAATAGTTGGTGTTTGCAGTAAAACGTTACGTACTTCTTGCTGCACAAACTCCCGTTGCTAAGCTATCGAATTATAATGAACAAATGACTTAGTTATCACAGAGGTATTGATCTTCTTATCTTGCTTTCGGCGAGACAGCGAACAAGAGCATTTCTGAAAATATCAAGCTACTCTTTTAATAATTCACTGGGAACTGTAACAACCCATAAGAAGACACTCAATCACTCTCTCCTTAACAGAAACACTGACAGCTTTCCTAATGTACCGCACTGTGCTGCCAGTTGTTCACTTTCTTTTCTTTTTCTTTTTTTTAAATCTATTTCTTGGATGCGTGTTATTTACTTTTTAAAAGGAATCAATAAACCGTGGCGTCTCAGGGTACACGGCGATCTGAAAAACCCTGGAAAATTGCCAAACTGATCATTATCACGGTGGTGGGGCTTTTTTTTTTTATCTTCGAGTTTATGTGTTTTTAATTTTGTCTGTCTCTGAAGCACGGAGATGACCAGTCTGCAGCTCGAAGGCGGACCTTAATGAAACAGATGCTTGGCAGATGTCAAGGCTAAAACGTGCTTGGAGGAATTCACTTTCTGTTTAACAGGCTGCTGAGAACATGCCTCTCAGCTGTGGACTGTGGAAGTGGAAAATTGGTGTGTCAGGCGAGAGTGTGCGAGTGTTTTTGAGTAGATTTTGAGCGTGATCTGAGAAGACATGTGACACTCTCAACATTTCTCTGTATGTGTTTGCAATCAAAGCGCCACACATCTTTGGATTTCGAGGTCGGATCGCAAAACGAAGAACCCGGGTCTCGAGAGAACGTCGACAAAGTGTACAGAGTCATGAATTGAGATGACACTGGCTGCTCTCTCGCTCGTCCTAGATTGAAGGTAGCTGCCAGCCACGAAGACGATCATTTTCAAGATTCAGCTTAAGATGAGCCCTGCTGCCTTTGTGAAACCTATAAAAGACCAGCGCTCGTCTCTTCACGGGCAGCACGTGGGAGAGAGGCGCCAACAGGGAATGAATAAAAGGTAGATTTCTTGTCTGAAGCTGTCAGCGCTACGTAAAAAAAGCACGTGGGCTTATTTTATTCCAGAGAACTCTTCCTGCTGTGACACACCTCAAACATATTTGCATACATTACTGATTTCTGCCTCTTTTTTATGGAAGAAAGAGAAATATTCTGTGTAATCATACAGATGCTGTGAGTGACGCTCTGAGATTTATGGCGGCGTGGAGACAGAGGGGAGGCTTTGGCTACTTTTTCATCTTTGACAGTAACAACTTTGCAGCAGAGCAGCCCTCCCATTAGCTCAAGGACTACCATTACCTCTCAGCTGTCCTTACATGCACAAACTGGTCTTCAGAGCTCATTTGCTGGAGGAGAGCGATCGTTGTTCTGTTTCCCCACCTCATGTCGTTATGTGGGCTTGTTTTATTTATTTATTTCACGCTCCTTTTGTCGTTCCTCGACATCGATACTCGCATGAGCGCAAACCGAGTTTCTGAAAATTAACAAGGCTGTGTCTTTGTTACGGAGAGGCAAGAGTGGGCACGATACTGCGAAATTACCCACCTGATGCTTGCGGTACACGCCACACACACACTCAGGGAATTGCTTTACGCTTTCACTATTTGATAATCAGCTGCAGCAACAATCAGAATGGCAAATGAGCAGCCACAGAAACGCGTGCCCCCTTGAGTGCACAATGCATGAAGTAAATCCGCCTGCAAATCACTTTCAGTTCTTATCCTCAGCCAACCCCGCGCCGCTACTGGTTGTAACTGATGATTTATTAATATGTAAAAACTCTCCAATCATGTCCTGTGTCGTGTGGCCTGCAGGGGGGAAGAGTCAGTCACACACTGTCCACCTTTCACACCATGACGCGCTGCTCCAGGTCACCATCAGGTCAGTCCAGCAGAGCCTATTCAATAATTCAAGCGCAGAGCTGCAGGGCTGGGACCCGCATGTCACACACAATGAAGAAGCACACGACACTAAACTGCAGCCAGGCGCTCGCTGCTCATCATCAGCTGCCAGCGGGTAATGAACCTAAATGACCTGACATGAGCAGAGAGAGATGAATTAAGTGCAGAAGAAGTGGAGAGCAGAGAAGAGGATGTTTAGGATTAAGGTGGATCATTTACGCTCATTTAATGTTTATATAAAACACATTTGGGATGTTATTTACTTTCTTCCTGAGAGTCAGATGAGAAGATCGATACCACTCCCGTGTCAGTACAGCGCTCTTAATGTGAAAGTACCACAGCTGGTTAGCTTAGCTTAGCACAACCACTGGAAATAGAGGAAATAGTTAGCCCGACAAAATCTGCTGACAAGCATTCCTAATGGTGTCTTATTAACTAATATCTTGTTTGTTTAATTTAATTCAGCATTTTATTGGGGGTTATGCACTGGACTTTTTATTGGCTGCGACCAGTAACATCCTGAAGTCTCCACTGGTTCCAGCCGAGAAATAGTCTGGCACATAATCCCAATAAGATGTGTCAATCTGTGGGCTGCAGTAGTGCTGGTAGGTGCATTTTTTTTTAATCTTTGGACAGAGTGAGGCTTGCTGTTTCCAGTCTTTATGCTAAGCTAAATTAATCTCTTATATTTTCTGTACAAACCAGACAGTGGTTTCAATCTTCTCACCTAACTCACAGTTACAAAAAAAGAAAGTGAGTGAGAAGTTCCAAAAATGTCAAAACTACCCATTTTATTCAGCTGCTGTTTGCTGTTGTTGCATTTATATAAATAAACTGTGCGAGCGTCATGCCAAACACCCTTTAAATACTGCTGCAGAAATTCACTAAACACATAAAGTCAGACGCTTTACTGGCAGCGGTTACGACACGAGCGAGCACAAGGATGCACTGAAAGGTTTTGACAACTTCTGAACATTTTAAATCCCCGCAGGAAGCTTAATAATCACCCCTTGAGCTTAAACTAAGAGAGGAGGGAACCGGGCGAGAGCATCAAACTTCTCCATCAGCTGAATTAATCAGGAGCCTGAGAGTACTCTTCAGAGCGCAGGCTAGCATCGCGTCTAATGACTCCAAGTCGGAGCACAGTGTGTCCCTAATTGAACTTTAAACACTTGAGGAAGACAAGGGGCGAGTGGGGACGAAAATAACGCTGTGTACATGTTACTCTTTACACAGCAGAGTGAAAGTTCAGGGTGAGCTCTCGATGGAGCACAAAGATACGCATTCCCTGTGGGGTTAAAGGTGCAAACGCAGATTTCCACTGGAATAAGAATCACGACAAATCCTTGGGGTCTGCGGATCACGTCTGTTTTTAGAGCAGATGCAGTGTTTTGAGTCTATTCTTACTGAATGGGCATTTTCAGGGAACGGGTACTCATCGTGCAGTAAGACCTTACTTTGTGCAATAGGCACAGATTCCCAATTGTGCTATAATACATCACGGTGTTTGCATAGCAGGCAAGTCAGTTTCACATTTGCAATTCATAGCAGCTTCCCTCACCGCACGTCTGCTCACTCTCTGGAGTAATAGACTCCTGTCATTGATGAGTCCCCGGGGTGTACACAGTGAATCCTTTCTCACGTCTGTATCGATCGGCCTGAGAGTCCTACCTGATTTACATCGACAAGAGCGTCGGGGTCCAAATGAAAGTAAGCATGTTTTCCAAATTGGAAACACAAGGGACACGTTGCTCCGCAAACAGACAGCTGGGATGGTAAACGCTGATGTTTGGATTGAAGGCCGTGGAAAAAGGCTGAGCTGGCTACTTTTCTGACTCGTTCCTTGAGAGGCGCCTTCAACAAAGTGCGTTCTCACGCCTCATGAAAACGTGATGTGGTTTATTTACACAAAGTCTTAACGTGGAGTGAGGATCAGGTGGAAAATTTTGATTTCTAAATAATGTAACTAAATATGTTTGCAAATAAAAATGCTGTGATGCGTTTCTTTATTGATTGATTGAACCTGATTGCTGTTGAAGTACTGAAACTATTTTCAGAATCAGGTCTCTCTGGACGCTTTGGTACCATTTTTTTTCTTTCAGGTTTGTTTCTTGATTTTTCAGCGACAACATCAAAAGGTAACACTTGAATATCAATACTTGAATAAAGGAACAAGAACAAAACAAAACACCTTATGTGTGCCAGTGTTCACTTCACTCGTGTTTTTCTGTCCGACATTCATTCACCTTTTGGGTCCGTTTTGATCCCCACCAGCTCTTCGTATATCCGTCTTCACCATGCTCACCTTCTCCCGCTTGCTTCTATATTTGTCTGTCTGCTATTTGAAATGCTCAGCAGTTAGTTTGCAGCGGGGTTTTTAGAGCTGTCTGCTGCATCTGGAAAACAGACTGATGGGAGCAGTGACTGAACCAAAAAAAGTGCGGGTCAGGAAACCAAAACAGCGAGCGGAGAAATGCTCACACGCTGCACAGAGCTGAGGGGATAGGCTCTCACCTCGAGTTGCATGTAGTGATTTGTTCCATTGTTAATATAAAAATATTGATCAGTGCAGCTGACCACGCCTAACCGTGTCGGCATTCCTATAAATACCATCCTAACCCTCCTCTTTCCTCTCGTATTCTGCGCCTCTCCCGCCCACCTCATTTCCTTTTCCTGTTTCTTCTTCTTCTTCAGACTCTTCATAGGGTCCTGAGGAGGTGTCGTAGTTTTGGGTTTTATTTTGTAATCTCCTTCTTGTCTTTTACTTCCTGCCTTTGTCTTTATTGCTGCTTTCGATCATCTGCTCCTCTTTGATTGGTTTCACTCTGTGTCTCATATATATTTAGTCCCTGTGTACTGTCTCAGTTCTTCCCTCGTGTTCCCGCTTTTCTTTTCTCTGTTATGGACTGTGATTTATGGACTCGGTTTGTTTCTCCTGCACTTTCCCAGACGCCTTCTGTTGTTTTTTGTGTTACCTGCCATAAGTCATTAAAGTCACCCTTTGTTTACCTTTCCCTCCATGTCTGCATTCGGGTCGACTTCCTCAAGCTGAAACGTGACAAGAGGTCCGCCGTGTAGTACGAGAGTTCACGCCTCACTCAAGATCTCTTTGTCTTTGTGAATAAATCATTTCAACGTATCCTCTTGGTGGCGTGTTCCTCGCTGGTGAACACTGCTTTGCTGAGCGTTTTTTAAATTTGAGTTACATTTTTGGAGCTAAAGCTTCGCTTTTGGTTTCCGTTGACACAGAAAAATAAAACCATGAGGTGAATCAGTGAGTTTGCCAGGTTAATTCACAGTATGATACAGAGACCCGCAACATATGGGTGGCCGTACCGAGAAGCCAAACGAACAGATGGACTAAAAAGCACACAGCCATTAGATGTCTGGGCTCATTTAGGAGGCAGTATCGTGGCCTTGATGTGTGACTTTAAAAAGTCAGTATTGCTCTTAGGTTTGGGATGCTTGAACAGCATGCAGAAAAAAGATTTGTCTTCAAATAAACACACGGCCAGTGTACGCTGTGAAATATACGGCGCTTTAAAAGCAGATTCAATTATTCCTCCCACGTGGACGGAGAGAGATCACGAGATGTCCAAATGATATCACGGACGGACAGCGGGTGGAACACTTTGTTTTAGAGCAAAAACATTAACTTGAATTCATGTTTGACAGGGGGCAGATGAGGTAGCGAGGCTGATGTAATTATGCTGTTGATGCCAGCTTTGCGTGATATGAGAGCTGACAGTGCCAGCAGCTCAGGGAAATGTGAGCCTAAAGAATGTCAAGGGGTTTAGTTTCACAGAGGAACACAGCAAATCTTGGGGAAATGTCAATGTGTAAACACATTAAAAGGTTACGCTTCATCAGTCGCATGCACGCTGGCAGATGCACAGACAAACACATGATCGTGCACCGCGGAGAAACACATAAATCCACCAGTACGCCCGCAAAAAAACACACACACGCACCCACACCCACTACATCTGCAAATGACCTTTTGTCTAATTATTATATTTGCAGCACAAATGGTGTTTTCATGAATCTTGCAGACACTCGAATTACTTTTCTTTGTGTAATATCTGTGGGAAATGAAAGCATTTGCAAAGATGTGCCTGAAAAAATGTGGCTGAGCACAACAGGACAAAA
Organism: Nibea coibor; assembly: GCA_023373845.1. NCBI lineage: Eukaryota > Metazoa > Chordata > Actinopteri > Sciaenidae > Nibea > Nibea coibor. The sequence goes on from CM041725.1 coordinate 7,183,601, forward strand.
AAAAAGAAAAGCAAACAAAACACACACACACACACAAAGACAGGACAGGACAAACACTCAAAAAATTCTTAGAGCTGCAACTTAGACACCATTAAAATGCTGTTTCCAGAGGAACTTGAATAATACCAGCAGCGTTACACCACGATGCTTTGCATACGTACACCACTCAGCCTCTCACTTCTACTTCCCTTTCTTCGCGTCGTAAATTGTATTTAATAGCTCCAATCAATGAGGGGATAGTGAATCCCTGCTGCTAATGCACTGTTCGTGTTTGAAAAGGGGACATTGTGCACGAAGCCTCAGTCCCTTCGCCATTAACATTACATTACATGTCCTGTTCCACACTATAATTACATCTCTTGCTCTGCCAGAGTGCAGACTCATGACTCGACCTGAAGGACAGAATAAATCCAGACTATCAGGCTGTATGAGGAATCGACTCACACACACACACACACACACACACGCACACACCTTGTCTGCAATCGCCTCCTTTGCTTGCAGGCACATGGCTTGGAGCTGGGAGTGTCAGCCAGAGTATCAGCTAAAACGAGCTGCATGCCAGATACTGTTGGACTATCCACATAGAGCTTGGGATCCCGGCCAGAGAATCACCGTGTGTACTGGGATTGAGGAAGGTGTATAGAGATGAATAGATACTTGGACACACTGTGCTGCAGTGGCATGTGCTCAGAGACTTGTGTGTGATAGTGAACAGAGAGGAGTGGTGTGATTTTTTTAAAGGTTTTTTAGCTGAAGTGAAGTCCCAGACTATGCTGATGAGTTGCTGTAGGAATAGCAGGCAACTTATTCCCATAACGGGGCTGATGATGCCACTATGCAATGCTGAAATCAGCCTCAGCATCAGTTTTTTTCCTGGCTTGTTTTGACACCGCTGGATTGACTTCTTCCGTCACTTAGTTTGCCTGCAGTCCTTTCCCCGAGTTTACTAACTAGTTTCATCTGATTGCGCTATTAAAGTGGTCGCAATCAATATTTTATACTGAGTCACACGTCTGCGTATTGCTGAAAGCCGTGACTCTTATTTATGCAGTAAATTATCACCTGACTCTGCAGTTCGTCTCAGCTCCACAGATTTTTATAGTTTTTTAGCTTGTTTCGGTTTTCTGGCCACAGATCAGACAGAGTTAGCGACTAAGTTGTGAACATAATAGAGCAGTTAGCAACTAAAGAGTTTTATGTTTCATTACATTTAGCAAATAATGCCACCATGACACTAAAACAAACAAAAAACATAAAATTAAAATATCATAATTCAAATGAATAAATAAAAGTTCTTTGCTTCAGTAAAGTTACAATACCAATAGTTCCAGAGCACAAATAGTTATTTTTTGTCATTCTTCTGTACAAAAATAGAAATAACTTTAATTTGTTATTGCTTAAAATATCTTGTTTATTTATTTATTTTACAGATAAAGTACATCATTTATCAGAGTTCTCTATACAGTTTTAAAAATGGAAAAATACTGTTATTTTCCATAAATGTACTTTTCTCCGCTGTTCACAAAAATGACTGTTTTGCTGTTGTGTTGTGGAGTTCATGGTCACATGTTGTTCATCATATTACATCGTATTTCTAGGTTTTAACGTTTATTTGTTTAAAACTAATGAATGACTTTACATGCCAACCTGAACTTTACAGCAAGTACAACCGCCAGTGAAGTTATTTGTCTGCAGCAACGATAAACAACAGCATTTCAACACATTGTGAGATTATAACACCATCTCAGATCACACCTCATAAACTTACAAGAGCACAATAACATCTCTGATAGATGCCGCTCCTGTGAGCAAGCAATTCATCCTCGTAAAAAAAAAAAAAACCCAAAGAAGCATGGTAGGAAGTGTGCTGCCCTTGCATCTGTCTGTCTGTGCCTATCAGCCCCTTGAGAAGTCATTGATCCATACACACCCTTTGCTCACATGCCCGGCAGACGCTGCAGCAGCTTCAGCAGCAGCAGCAAAGACTTTTGTTCCTCCCTGACAGCATGACCACTCGTGTTTCTGTCAAAGAATGGGTAGGAACCCTGGAGCTGTCAACCTTACAGAGCGGGATCAAATGAAACATGATGACAAGCCGAGCCAAGTTTTCCAGACTAAAAATACACTGCACCTTTTATAACCCGGAGTTAGCTTAATGTTTTGGGAATCAATATTCCTTTCACCTGTGGGGCAATATGTGATCTCATTGTCCGATATTAACTGAGCTTTAAACTCTGTAAAGAACCGCCTCGAGTGTTGACATCCTCAGTGATGATCAATATTCTTATATTGCTCAATAGAAACTCAGTTGATTAATCCTTTAATGAGAGAGCACCGAGAGTTGTGAAGCTGAAGATATATGGAAACCTTTTTCACTCATTCAGTGGACGATAACAGCCTTCAGCAACGACGATAATTAGCAAAGGGGACTAAATTTATGTAAATAACATAATGAGCTACAAGGGGCAATGAAATGAAAAATGCTGCAGCGACAAGATATTCTCTTTTATGTTGTAAATGTGGCATACAAGATAATTCCAGTTTATTATACCGTACATGTCTAATTTTGTAGTTTTGGCCATAATTTCTGTTACTCACCAAGTTAATTGCTCAGATATTTGAACGTGACGCCCAGAAAGACGCCACATGGGGGAAGAAACACAAGTAGTGACACATTTTAAACAAATCTCCTGCTTAGACAAACTTCTTTGGAAGTTTGAAGTACTGGTGCTTTACTTGAGTATTTGCCTTTTCATGGAGAATTTGGTCACCATCTTAAATTAGTTTCAAAGCACACGGCAGGTTTTCACACAAGTCAACTCCGCTCAGTGCTCCAGGTAAGCTCACCTGCATGAAGTAACGTACGCTCATACGTACCATACGTAACGCTTTGTGGCGCTAAGTCACACGCCATCAACTGTTTCACTGATTTGGGTGAAACTGGATCGTATCACATAGAGAAAATGTTTCCTGGTTTTCCCTCTGACAGAGTTTCCTGATGGACAGTGAAGTAAACTGATGCCAACTGTAGCTGCTGTTAGCCAATGTTAGCTCAGTTTGCTAGCCGGGCTGCCTGGACTGTGAGCTCAGAGGACCGGGTGAGTGTCAGTGTTTGTACCACAGGTGTTTTTCAGGCTCAGCAGCATCTGTGGACATAATGACAGAGGCAAAAAGACCGGAGAGGATGTTGAGGGAGGAAGTTATGAAGAGCAAATCGTCTTGTGTTGTTGACCTTGCTTGATGTTTGTCTGTTAGCAAAGTTGTTAGCTTGCTAGTTTTGGATCTTAAGTGATATCATCATAACAAATGCAGATGTACAGCTGTCCATACACAGCGGTATTACACTCTGGTGGACGCTAAATTGCAAAAATACCAATTTCTAATAATTTTCTGTCTTTCCAACCAAAACCTTCTAGTCCATGACAACAAATGCTTAAGCATTTTATTCCAAACCGAGATCTTCCCCTAAACTCAACCAAGTCGTTTCTGTGCCTAAGACAACAATGGTTTTGGAAGCAACAAACACAGCAAGCAAACGATATTTTCTTCTTGAATTTTGAATCACATATTACAAAAATTAGAGACTGTTGAATCATTTTGTTATCTCATGTTGGCTAACATATTCAATTCAGGTTTAACAACTGACCAAAGACAACTTGAGTTAATACACGTTTTTTAATGACAAGGAACCCCCAAATAAATTCATAATAAATTACAGATCCCCTCTGATAAAAGTGCACATATAGGAGGGAAGTCATCCGGGGGGCTGTTCGCATCACTCTGTCGCTTTCAAACAGCTCTGTGATCGTCTATATCTGCACGTGTGCCTCTTTTCACACATAAAACAGCAGAAATAACTCACAACTGTGAGGACCCCGGACCTTATTTTGAGAAACTCGACTAGAGCTGTGCAGGAGGGGGAAAAAAAAAAATCAATGCCATTACCAGAAAAGCTGCTATCTATTACAGCCCTGAATGCCTTCGTGTGTAGCTACGAGAGGAAAAAGCTTGGACTGATTCAAAAACTCTGGCCAATCCCGAGTCACATGACTCAACCACCGGCAGGGATAGAGAGCGCAAAAGGGACGCAGAGCCTCGGTATATACAAGCCTGCACACCACCAATCCACCACCGCTATACGCCCAATTTCTTTTTAATTGAAACCTTTTACTCCCGCTCGGTGAGTACATTTTCCACTGCCATTTTCTTAAAAGCATATTTTTATCCTCTTTTTCTTCCTTTCTTGTCTTGGTGTTGCGACATTTGGGAACATGCTTTCCCGTTTTCTGCATGCAATGATTTAAATCTTGGATGCTGAGTGTTGTTGCTCCGGCGACATCCACTGAGAGAAATATCCCTACGTGCTTTCGGACGCTTTTGATTTTTTTTTTTTTTTTTTTTTTTTTTTTTTACCCCCCTTTGCTCTCTCTCTTCCTCTTCTCTTTCCGAAGCAGCGTCTTTACGAGCTCACTTGTTATAAATCCCCCCCCTTTTGCTTATTTTTAGCCCCCCTCTCTTATATCATGGCTTGTTTTGGTGTGGTTTTGGTGCTTTCCTCTGATCTTGCAGTGTTTCTCTGGTGTTGGAGGCTGCACGTCTCCGAAGGCGCAAAAATAACAGTTTTGATTTTCGTCTTTGAGGATTTTGCTTTTCTAATAGGTGAGGAAATTAACTTTGCTGGAGTTTGTTTTGCTGTTTTCTTTGTACACGCAAGGTTATCAAGCAAATATGAACTTTTTTTTTTGTCTTTCAAGCTCGGACTGAGCTGGATTTGTCAAATAGAGGAAAAAAAAAGAAAAACTCAGCAGCAACACACATCAAACAGCATGCCACAAATAAAGACACTTTTCTGTCTTTTTATTTCTTTGGAGGAAGACAGAGGTGATGAAAAATGCCACAGGATGCAGGATCTTTGCCCTCCAAAGTTGGAAAATTTCAAACAAATCTAATGGATGAATACAAATCACTGCTCCTGCACACACACACACACCTCACTGCGTTTGGGAGTCTGTCAGATACAGTCGGACATCACACACACACACACACACACACAGGAAAGCTTGGAAACTGGCTGCATGAGTCGATGGAGAGCGGGAGAGGAGAGGGTTGGAGGGTTGGAGGAGGGGAAGGGGGTGTCTTTAAGGCCCAGGCAAATTTTTTTTTTGCAGCAGTTCATTATGCAAATCAGGCCGATAGATTTGATTAATAGTTTGACCTTGGACATGCAGCCAGACCTTACCCACAAACCTGCAGGCAACACATTAAAAAAACAACACAAAATCTCCTCCAATTAACAGACAAAGAAAGTGACATTACCCTTTTAAATGGCCGCTGGCAGCACCTCTTTTAAAATCCTTGACCAAAGTTTGTGTTTGTGCTTTTTTATTTATTTTTTTTGAATGCTTTCAGGACAAAACCTCCTTTCAATCATCCTCGAAAGATAGGGGCGAAGGCATTTGACAGCTATTCCAGCCTTCAGACTTTGCAGGTCAGGGAACAGGTGGGGGAAGCCGAGCATGAAATGTGCTGCTACGCAAACAATACTTATCTCTCACCCGGGATGAAGTGGGAGGCTGGCTCTGGAATAGCCAGCCTATACACGCATGCACTGAATCACTATGAGCCCAGAGAGGAAGAAGGAAGGGAAGAAGGAAAGAATAAAGTTTAGCCAGGCATTTCTGGACCGGTCAGTAATCTGTCTCTGTTCAGTCGAGGCCTGTACGTTTGTGCACCCGTGGGCCGGGATGATCGTTGACCCTTAGCAGGTGTACGATGTGGGCTGTCTCAAAAGCCATGCACCGCAGAATCCATCTTCTGCGAGATACGGATGAAAAACATTTCAGAGCTGCTCCGGCTTTCAGACTACAGGTCAAAGAACAGATTAGGAGGGCTGCTTCCTCTCTGTCTCTTTTTATAACCCTGCATGTGAAAGATAACCAAAGAGAAAAACAGATGAGTGAGGCAGACAAACAAAAAAAAAAAAAGAGAGAGATGACGGCGTGCTCATCATCAAAACTCCATGAATGATCTCCACTTCATATAGTTCTATGTTACATTATGCATGTGCTAATACCCGCTGCTCCCTATTAGATCTCCTATTCTTGGATCTCTGTGCTCCACGCCTGCATTAGTCATATCCAACACATTTTTCAATACTGTGTTTTCAGCCATAGGAAAGCAGCATTTTCTGATAAATAACAGCCACAGTATGTGCACGCACCTGATGCACAATTCTGCCGTGAGACGTACCATTAGCCTAGCAGCATCGGTATATCTCAGCACCGCGGCCAGCTCCCTTTTTATTCCCCATTCAGAGAGATAGTGGTTGATTTTCAGCACCGTGGACAGCTGCCAACACTTTATGACTCTGGCAGCTGGAGCGAGCTGATTCTTGCCTGGAAGTCTGGAGTGTCTCTTCTCGCTAACCCCTGCCCTCTCCACGGCACACGTCTTATCCTGAGCTATTTCCAGCTCTGTACCCCACATTCAAAAGGCAAAAAAAAAAGAGGTTGCACCCTAGATAAGAAACAAAATGATAATACGTTTGCAGAGGGAGTCGCTGTGTGCTTTGAACTTTAGTCTTTTTCAAAACAAAACAGGATTAGACCTCATGTCGAAAGGACTGAAAATAATAAATGTGTTTAGCGGAGGAACTCTGTGTGACAAAGTGCTTCACAACAGCCATATCCATCCGTCCATTATCTGTAACTGCTTATCCTTATCAGGGTCACATTGGGGCTGGAGCCTGTCCAGGCGAATGCACCCTGGACAAGTCGCCAGCTTATCGCAGGGCACACATTCACACTCACATTGACACCTACGGGCAATTTAGAGTCACCAATTAACCTGTTGAGTGCATGCCTTTAGACTGTGGGAGTACTCGGACACAGGGAGAACATGCAAACTCCACCCAGAAAGGCCCCGGCCAAGGTTCAAACCAGGGACCTTTTACAGGAGCAATATAAATACAGTCAAATCAAACAAACAATAAAGCACGGTCTGCACAGTGGTGCAGAGGTTACCACTGTTGCCTCATTGCAAGAAGGTTCCTGCTTTGAACCTCAGCTGGAGCCTTTTTGTGTGGAGTCTGCATGGCTTCATGGCTTCCTCCCACAGTCCAAAGATTTACACTTAACAGGTTAATTGGTGACTCTGGATTGCTCAGACGTTGTTGTTTGTTTGCCTCTCTGGGATGAGCTGGTGACTTGAGCTGGGATAGGCTCCAGCCAACTGTGCAACCCTGATGAGGATAAGAGGTTACAGATGATAGATGGATGGATGAACAATAAAACATGAGCAACAACGGAACATGAAGACACTATGCAGTAGACGAGAGAAAGGCTGGAAGTTTGAATTTGCTTTTTAAGGAAAGATGGAGCCACCACTTCAAAGGCACAATTTAGTTTTCAGTCGTGTACGAGGGATAACCAGTAAGCTCTGCTCAGAACATATAGGTGACCTACTTGTAATGTAAGGATGGAGCATATATAGATGTATGCTGGTGTCTGACCATAAAGGGCTCTATATGTGACAACAGCTACCTTGAAATGAATCCTAAACTTGCTGGGAAGCCAGCGTAACGCAGATAAGACAGGTGTGGTGTGAGTTGTTCTTCTCGATCTGGTCAATAGTCTTGCAGCAGGACTGTATGTAGACTACGTAGCCTTGCTGAGGCAGGTGAAACGTGTGGACGTACCCTTTATAATATTATTCACAGACTCAACAGTTTCCACCACGAGGTATGGAGATATATTATGCTACAATGACGACTACTAGCGAGCGTTGTCGCATACTCCAGGGGATTCTTGCAGTTCCCAGGGAGTACACTGTAGGAGTAATTCATCTAATGTGATGTGCGATCTTTAATCTGTTCGCTGTCTCGATAAGTAATAAACCAGCAAATATTGTAGGGCGACTCCACAGGACACACCCCAGTTTCTCACCAACCCGAGCCAGTTCATGAACACCACCTGCTGCGACTGAGATCACGAAAATTAGTTCACAAGCGAGCGGGGAAGTAAAAAAAAAGAGAGCTCGTATAAGAAGGAACAATTCCAGGACCCAAAAATGAGCATTGAATATGAAATTAAACTAAATATATATGACCTATATGATTAATAGGTTAATGGGTCTAAACTCCTGCCTTAAGTCAGCTGGGATAGCCTCCAGCCCCTCTGTGACCCCGATGAGGAAAAGTGGTTTCATGGATGGATGAACGTATATACGATAAATGTACTGTAGTAGGAAAGACAGACACACCTGACATACACCTGATAATCCAATCCAGTACAACATTTTATATTCGTAAAGCTCACGGTAACTAATGTTTTAATAATAAAAATAAAGGATTCTTATTTTCAGGTGATTGAAAACATAGTTATGAATATTATATTCCACGTCTACCTTAGCGTGAAAATAAATGCCTCAAATCTTACACTTACTGGGCTTTTAAAGCGTATTGAAGTTTTGTTTTGGCCTCCAGTTTGTTTTTGAAATGCTACGACCAAAAGACTAAAATCAACAATGCATGAGTCATCTCTCATGTTGAATGAATCAGAAGTTATAGAGAGATGATTCATGTGATATTTTGGCATTTCTTAACAACAACAAACATTGAATTTTGGAGGCCAAACTTCCAGTTTTGATTATACTAAACTATATTTTGGTAATATGCTTTAAAACATCAGTTACTGTGAGCTTTACAAATATAATGTAGGATTGGATTGCATTATATTCTGGCTTCTTGTTCCTCTTACAGTGGATGTTTGTTATCAAATGAGCATCATATTCATTGTTTACAGTCCTGATGTAGTATTTGTTCACACTTCTGTCACGTCTCTCTGTAACCACCAAACCCCAAACTGAAAACATTATCAGCTTGTAATGTTTAATGCTGGAGCCCATTTTTCCGTTTAAATTGCAAATGATTCCCGAAATGAAATTCTAATCAGTTTTCAGTTTTTATGTTGTTTTTAGTATTCACAGTGAAGAAACTCCTTCCAGCTGGTCTTCATGCATATATTTCATTCATTTAATCAAACCTGCAGGTTGTACGGACGCTCCTCCACACGTGTGTGCGTGCCCTCTTGCCCATCTTCACCTCTGACCTTTCACCCCTCACCGTTAGTCAGATCATTACCTCACACTCGACAGACTTATGGTACCATAAAGCAGAAATCAGCTAATTACTCACAGCTCTAGTGACCCAGTTAGTTTAGCCTAGTGGAACGGATGCTATATTTGGCAGTCACACAAGAGGAGAATTAAGGAAATGGAGAAATATGTCCGTGCCAAGAGATATGGGAAAGCATGGTGTATGCTTATATGCCCTCGAGCGGCGCTGTGGACTCCCCTGCTACAACAGCAGGTGGAGTCTTTTTCTCCTGCTTTGGTTCAAATGCACATATTGATGCAGCGGTAATCCTTCGTGTTTTGCACGGTGCGAGGACAGGAAAGTTTCCAAATGAAATAAGAAGTCACTCAGAAGGCAGCAGCGTGATACACGGTGATGCAACAGCGAATCTCTGAAGCAAAATAGTTGACAAACGCAGCAGGTGTAAAGAGAAAAAAACAGGGTTAAAACAGTACAAGCCCCAGTGGAGTCAATGAAGCAACATCTGAGGAGTTGTTAGCCAACAAACACTGGATAAGTTGCTCTGTGTATCACTTCTGGAACTTTATAAAAGCGAACAGTGCAAAGAGGTTTACAGTGCCCAATCTGATCTCACAGGACCTCAAAGGTCAGGATTGTGATGTGTAATAAAAGCCGCCTGATTACAGAGATAATCAGCTCTGCCATTATTGTAAGATGCAAGATAAAATGTCTTCCAGAGATACGGCTTCATCCCATCTCACCGTATAGGTCACATTGCGCTTTTATCTCCTCGCTGTCATCGCCGGTCGAGGCCTATAGGTTCCTCAAATCAGATTATGGTACAACTCATTTCAGGTGCGTGATCGCCTGCCCTCAGTCGCCACGCTTCAGAGAGCCTCTATAAATTCATATAGTGGGAGGAGAGAGGAGAGATAAAGCTGATGGAAATTGGAATGTATTTTCTACATAGGAGCTCCATATAACCTCAAACCTGTGGGCTCTCACACGGCGAGGCATATTCTCACAGTTCAAAAAGTCGCTTCATTAAAGGTTTGAAAATATATAAATGATAAAAGGCTGTTAGAATGGTCATATAAAAGGATAGAGTCACAGTAATAATTTATGAGCTAGTGCTACATACCTACCGCATGATGTATGCCTGCATTTCCCATCTTTGATATTCTGGTCTGAGGCCCAGTTCTAAGCGCCTTGAAGATGATTGGCATTGCAAATGTCTTTTTTCCCCCCCACACTTTTTTTTTTTTTGAAGTTCTCTCATTCTCTCTCTGCTTCTCTCTCTTGCTCTCCTTTTGTTGAATCCTTCTTCAATTCAAACTCAAGACAGGTATTATCCAGAAGGTAATGGGGTGTAAGAACGGAGATGGGGGAAAAAAAATGAATAGTGCTTGACAGTCATCCTTCCTTGTTAAGATCCACGGCAAAACTTGTTTCAAAGAAATACACATATTGTCGTAAACAGGCCTCAAATCAGCAGTCGCTCATTATACGTGGGCAGAAACGGGCTGTTCTCTGTCTTCTCTGCGCCGTCGGCTTGTGTTTACTGTACAACTCCTGCAGGAGAGATTAGATTCCACCGGGCTCCTCTGGGCTGGTAGCAGAATGGCCCAGGAAGGACCTCTATTCATTAAGCTCTTAATTGCTAATTGAGGTCTTTGAATGATTCAGCAATAGCCGCTGCTGTTGGGGGCATTAACTGAGTAATTTATGGCTGCAATGGAGCAAGGGGAAAAGAAAAAAAAATGAACAAGGGCGAGAAAGTGTTATTAAAAAGGACGTTGGTGCCCGCAGAGCATTGTTATTACACAACCGCCTCATGTTAACTCCCAAAAATCTGTTGAATGGTCGTTTTTATGGCTGATTTTCAGCCTTTAAATCATTATGTTCTGTGATTAACTACTATTTAACCGCTCGACCCTCTGCTCCTCATGCAATTTTAATTTAATATTTTTTAAAAGGGTATTATTTTGCCTTTGTAATAATGATATTTCGTCCATTGTCCGCGCATGACAAATAGGAAAATAGCATCAGGTCAACTACAATCATTACTCTTACTGTGTCATCTGTCACTGAGCGATTTTTAGGCACCGTTTTCAGCTTTCTTATTATTCACAGCAGCATTTTGATAATCCTCACATTTTATGCTGCATATGTTTGCACAAAGCAGGAGAAAGAAGGGGAAATCACCCATACCTGCACTGCTCGCAGTTCATAAATTTAGACTGTACAAAAATGTAATTAGATTTAACTCCGCGTTTATTCCCCTGTAATGTGTTTGGCTGTCATTCAGAAGAATGAGATGAAAATAAGCTTATTATGGACCCACATTTCCTTCTCTTGTGCGGACATATTTCTTGTAGGGAGGCATAAAAAGTTGAGATTCTGTTCGAGAGATGTCTGTCTCCTGAGCCTGATAAGCAGAAGGTGACGTGTCGATGTCTGAGGCTATGAAGATGTCAACAAATTAACCTCAGCTTTATTTTCCTCTGATGGCGACAGTTGAGGTTAGATGCTTTCGGTTGTACGCTGTCAACTCGCGCTAAAGATAAAATGCTGCAATGCAACATTCAAGCAGCGGAGAGAGCGAGTGTGGCCTGAATGCATCCTTCACATCCCCCATATGTATTTGTCATATTGGATGAAGAGTTTTCATCTTTTCTACCTCAGATGCGAGTCAGTGAGGAGAGATCAGGCAGAGAGGAAGTGCTAAAATGATTACTTTCACCAGTTCCTCGCTTCTTTATCTCTGGAGAATTCAGACTGACAGTCGGTGTGAAAGGACCAAAGAGGATCCATGAAATACTTACACTTGGAACCTCTGCAACAAGGGAAGACGCTTTAGAAAGAAAAACATCACTGTCAACCGCTCACCTCTCTGTCACGAGAAAGACTTCCGCGAGACAAAACAACACGCTGTATGCGTGGGAACACATGCAATCGATGAGTCGTGAGTTCGTCTGCAGCGCCACCGATGCGTGAGAATGTTATTTAGCATTAATTTCTGGAAAATTAAGCGTGCCAGGATGAATCCGAACCACTCCCTCCCTCAAAGTCTCTCCTGCTGTCTTGCCTATCACGCTGCTTTGAATTCAGTGCGAGTGTGTTTTCTGGCCTGGGACGTTTCCACCAGCATTTGCCAGCAGTTATGCCGCATGTTCTTCTTAAAAGGCTTTGAGGATCTTAGAGACTCATGAATATTGTAAAAGAATCGTCTTTGAAGTCTCTTTTTTTCATTTTGAATGAGCAAGAGGAATAATGTAAAGCATTTTTTGTCTTGTGACCATTTTGCTAAAAACATGTAATAGAGGGCAATTGACAAAAAAATGCTCGAGCAGCTCTGGGGTGTTAATCTAAAGTGATGCACGTGGAGAAAGAGAGGCTGAAAGCTTATGAATGCTTCATGGCTTTAGGCCATAGGCTGACTGTATTTTTCTATCAGCTGCAACTTAGCACAAGTTCAGCGGTTGCTTAGTGACCATCAGATGCTGTCAGCTGCTAATAGACGTTTGACGTGTTTACAGATGTTGTAGAAAATGGCAAAAACCATTTGTGGGACTAGTGTCTTGTGTCCATAAGCAGCCCAATAGACACTTTAAAAGCAGTTTACCGTTTCTTTCTGTTTCCTCAGGCTTCTCTTGTTTAAATCTTTATATTTTAAGCTGTAGGTAACACTTTGGGTGTGTTATTTTGGAGTTAAAGGTGCAGTGTGTTTGATTAAGTGACTTCATTGAGGTTGCAGATGGCCTCACCCTTCCCTTCTGAGTGAACGTCCACTTGAGGCTGGCTCCATAAGCCCCCATGTTGAAAGGTCCAACTTCACAGCAGAAATAAGCATGTTTACAGCCTGGTCATCGGCAGATTCATCCTCTCATCTAACTCATCAGCGACAATATTGGCAAAGATCTGGATCACCGGCGGACCTAAGGCGGGCCGAATAAAACCAAGGTGCTCTAATAGGCCATCTGTAACAGCACCTACCTGTCAGTCATAATCATACACAAACATACATTCATGAACTGGTGAGTTAGTGGTCAGACCAGGCTGTGAACGTTTATTTCTGCTGTGAAGTTGGACATTTTAACATGGAGACTGACTCACTTCTGCAGCCAGCTTCAAGTGGTCGCTCAAGGAATTACAGTTTTTAGCACTGGCTTCATTTCCCAGAGGAGATTGCTGATTGGGTTTGATAGGCATGTCGCGGCGATGTCACAAACATCCCTGCACCAGTTTAGCAACATTTGACTCATATCTCGCTGACAGTTGGTGGGTTGTTTGGATAGCCATGTTGTTCTGTTGAAGCAGATTAACTGAGATTTCCAGTGTTGACACTAAGATTTAAATTTAGTGCTTATTTAATGGAGAAAGTTTGCAGGGGCTTTATTAGAAGTACTTCCTGCTATGAGGTAAGAATCAGCCACCCTTTAACTCCTTCCGTCTAAGACTGAAATGAATATAAAATAACTTGTGACTTTTTTATATGGCTCACTTCTTTCTGACCAAACGCTGTTCATTCAGATATTTTAACTAGTATTTCACGAGTTCAATCAGGGCTTTCATTTGGCACGATATTTCAGCTCGGCATGGGTTTAAATCAGGGAACTAAAATTTCCTCTATTAAGCCGTCTTTTAAAGAGGCCATTCAATGTGCTTCACATCCATCACACAGTTAGCTGGTCGGGGTTTCGCGTTAGCGCTGTGAGGCCGTTCAAAGGTAGAGACGAGTGAAGTGAATTTGATTTGATTGGATTGACTCGTGGGCTCTTTAGTGTCCCGCTCTGTTGATAATTAAGTTAATCAACTCCAGAAAACTCAATGATGACATTGCCACATTATGGGGCTCACTGCGGTGTAAAATTATCTCCCATTCTGAGGTGCAAAAGGAGATTTTTTTTTAAAGAACAGCAGAGGAGATTTAAAGTGGATTATGTGTGGGAAGAGGCAAAGAATGGTAGTAAAGAACAGGTAGGATGGGGAAAATTATGATGGGAAGAGTGCCCGGCAGGAGACAGACTGCAGAGAGTATTGGTCTATGTATGAGGACATATTTTTAGAAAATACCTGTACGTATTATTACATCTTTCCTTCCTTTCCCTATATTTACTCATTTAAATTCAGGCTGGAGCATTGAAACATTTCACAGATTAAAATATATTCCTATTCCTATTCTCCTGTTCACCTGAGCTGCACGTCTTTTGACTGTCGGAGGAAGCAAAAAGAAATCTTCTTATGAAATTCTTCTTATGACTGACAATTAAAGAATTAGTCGATAAACAAAACAATTATTGGCAGCTGTTTTGATAATCAATTAATTATTCCCAATGAGATCTATGAGAATAAGACATTTTAGGACGTTACCTTGAACTCTAGGGAATTATACCCATAGTGTTTCATTATTTTCTGACATTTTATGGACGGAACAAATTAACGATTCATCGAGAAAATAATCATTAGCTGCAGCCCTAATCTGGAGCACTTCAGGGAAACCTTTGAGAACACAAGGATAAAATATAAACCACAGTGAAAGTCTCCCTTCTACAAATTGCCTGACAGCCCAATCACATACAATTCACAAATAAATGAATGAATCTAGATCGCATATTCATTTTAACAGGTTAATTATACTTAAACATAAAAACCACAGTATTATCAGCGAGGTGCTAACCACTGAGGCTCGTCCCTGTTACACATTTTTAGTTTTCTGCTCTTCTTATGTGCAGTTTGTGGATTAGAAATCATAAACACACACATGAAAATCACCTCCAACAGCGACTTCCAAGAAGCAACAACCTGAGAGGTTCTTCTTCTTCCATCTCTGAGTGGATGTATTGCCATGGTGACACTTCCTGATCCCCTCCAGAGGAGTGTAGCATTATGGGAACAAACAGGCAGCAGGGGGTTCGTAATGTGTCCAGCAAAATCCTATTTTTCTTTCTATTTGACAGTAATGACACTGTCATTCATGCATGCACAATCTGTGTCAGCGGCAGAAGATGTACCCAGATACTAAAAGTACACCAGCGAAAGTAAAAATCCTGCATCCCTGAGTGAAAATAAAAGTACCCGCTCTGCAGTAAAATGCATCCTGTGCCTGATTATGTTTGACATTATTAAACTGTTAATACTGATACATCAACAGCCGGTTGACTTGGTGCTAGTTTTAACTACAACCCTGTTTACAAAAGAGTTGGCACGCTGTGTAAAAAAGAAACAAAATATGATGATGAACAAAACACACAACCCAAATGTAATTTAATTTATGTTTCTGTTTACATTTTACACGGCGTGCGCCAACATCTTTGGATTATGTAGATCCTCTGGGTTGCAAATGTGAGGGGTCGTGAAATGATTAACCGGAGAGGAAGAAGGAAATAGAGAGGATCATATTTCGGTCTGATATTTGCCTTTTTGTGAAATAATTGCGGCTAAAAAAGTAAAATATGAAAAGCTACGACAACAGTCCACCGTCTACCAGAAGACGTTCGACCCACCTGTGAAAAAAAGGAGAAAAAGAGGTGAAACAGCGAGTGAAGCTTCTCGTGACGTCACCTGCTGTACTATTTTCAAACATGAGAACACACTCCTTATACATGTGGTGAGATATCTCATATTCACACTTCTAAATCAGAGCTGCCATGTCAGAGTTCCTCTCACCTTCTGCAGACAACAGTCTGTCTGAGGCTCCATGCTCCTCGTAAGCTCTGAATAGACAATGAAGAGACAAGAGGATGGACAAACCTGTAGTAGTTAGTTATGATAAATGATTTTAGAGTCAGTTAATTGATTATTTGAGAAAGAAAGTCATTTTTGAACCATAAATTTGCAGGTTATGGTTAAATCTTCGCTGTTTTTCTGAGTCCTCTGTGATCTAAAAATTTTTTTGACTTTTCGCTGAACACAACGAGCAATTTGAAGCAGAGCTGCAGCGATCAGTTCATTAATCGATTGGTTAGTTGATTAGCTATTTTGATGACTGAGTGATCATTCTGTTGTATGGATTTTCTGCTTTTCTTTCTTTTAGTCAACTGAATATCTGCGGACAAAACAAGACATTTGAAGACATGACCTTGGGACAAACTGTTTCATGTTTGAGAGATGAATTGATCAATCAAGAAAATGATCAATGAAGAAGATAATCATTTGTTAGAGCTATAATTTGAAGCAACAGTTTGGGCTTTAGGAAAGTGTGAAGGACACTTCTTAACTATTTTCTGGCTTTATATCGACCAAATGATTCAGTGAAATATAAAATTAAATCACTGAAATTGTAGTTTTTTCTTATAAAAAAATAAGAGTCATCACATAAATGAAGCCTTTCTGTGAGCAGCATGTTGCACCTGTTGGGTAAAAACTGTGTAGACTATCTTCAGAATTCATTAAAGAGGTTAAAAAAGCATTTTTGTTTACTTTAGACCATCCACTGGGGTTTACAATGGATTTATAAAAAAGATGTAATTTTCTCAACCTGCAGAAAACCCTGCACTTATCTACAACACGCGCTTTCAGCGCTGCCTGTTGTTTATATCCCACTGGTGCTCCCTGTTTGGCTGTCTGCGTGTAACCTCACGCAGTGTGCAACTGTGTCTCCCAGCAGGCAGTGCTGCAGGACTAGGATGACTGGGAAGACCCAGACCAGCAATGTTACCAACAAGAATGACCCACGCTCCCTCAACTCCCGCGTCTTTATTGGCAACCTCAACACGGCCGTGGTAACCAAGGCCGACATCGAGGCCATCTTTGCCAAATACGGCAAGATTGTGGGCTGCTCAGTGCACAAGGGCTATGCCTTCGTCCAGTACGCCAGCGAGAGGAACGCCAGGGCAGCCGTGGCCGGGGAGAACACCAGGGTCATCGCGGGACAATCACTAGGTAATGTACAAATGTGGATTTTGATTCTAAACAACACAAACTTATATACTTACTAGTACAACAGCAAGAAGTCCAGCTCTGTGTCTGTCTTTTAGCCTTTTATTTCATGAAGCCAACGACTAAAAGTCAGAGAAAGAAGCTTGGCGACTTCTTTCTCTGTCACTAATTTTCACTTCTTACCTTCTCACCCTCTTCATCTCTGCCATCATGTCCATATTGTTGGGTGCAGTTTCATTACCAGCTCGCCCAACTCCAGTTCTAGCGTGACACTGCAGTAGTAGTTTATAGTTTATCTCCTCTTCCCGGTGGTCCAAAACACCTGTGGTACAAACACTAACACTCCCCCAGTGCTCTGAACTCACAGTCCAGGCATCTGGCTAACAAACTGAGCTAACAGCAGCTACAGTTGACTGCAGTTTACTTCACTGTCCATCAGGGAACTCTTTCAATAAGTTCAGTTAAAGCAGAGCAGCCGGAGGACCTCAGAGAGAAAGCAGAAAACACTTTCTGCATAAAACATGATCCACTTTGACTAAAGTTTGACTTAGTGACATAAAGCGTTACTCACAACACCATTCATTACCATTACAAGTCAGTGTAGCATCAAAATAATTTTAAATCTGTTATTTTATGCTAGAAAAGTTGCACAATGTTGCTTTAAAAGTAATGTTCGTTACCTCATCTGGTAATGATGTGGACATCAAAGCTGCTCGAGGTTGTTCTCCGATATCGGCTTTGACTGTTAGATGGATCCCAAAAACACATCACCGTTCCACGGGCTTTTATCATCATTTTTAAAACATGCACATACTAATCTGCTGGCTAATTTATGTGTTGTGCTCTCAAGTGATGCCACCATTACTGCAGTGGCACAGTCAAACTGAACACATTTATAAATAATGATATCAAAGAGTAACGCGTGAGCAAGAGATCTACGGGGTCACGGCTCACCATCAGCTACATTTTGAGATGAATAAGAATCAATTTTTTTTATGTTGTAATGGTGTGTGTGTGTGTGTTTTTTGTTCCTTTATAACTATCATTTTACAACCTCACACACGGCAATCCACTGCATATAAAACACGTACAATTTACTGCAAAAAGCAATCAAAACCAAACGAGAAGCACATGCGGTATAAAAGCAAGGAAGGCCTCATAAAAGAGGGGTCAATAGCACAATAATAAAAGCTGTTCAATAATTGTAATTTAATAAAAGTAAGTTCAAATAAAATTTAGGTTTAAGATTGAAAATATGATCCAGATTTAGTCAGTGTGAGACCTCCAGGCGTGTTATTTCAAACTAAAAAGGATCAGCTCCTATTTCTAAACAATATTGCCTGAAGACCACAAGCTGCCATCTGGTGCATATAGTGTTTATGGACAAAGGTGCTGTGATATATCTTGAATTCAACCTTAAATTTGATCAGCAAAACCTTAAAAAAAATATTCTGAAATCGAGGAATATATAACCGGTGTGCAGATGTGACAGAATCCATTTTTAGGAGTTAAATACCACGAGGCTGCAGAGAGGACGCGAGGCGAGCTGGAACGTAAAGACAAGACGAGACAGACAGATGGCAACGAGGAGGAAACATTCAAAGCTACGTCCTTGGGGGCATTCAGTGGATCCCTGTAAATCTTCCTTATATTACTTATTGATTAGTTCACAGCCTCCTCCATTGGAAAATAAAAGTCCTCCCCAAGTCCCGCTCTCTCATTAAATATGAATAAGAGCGCTGCGGGGTCACAGCTGTAATTCCACCCTGTATTCGCCCGCTTTCATGCATTTTTCGTGTGCGAAATTACATGGGAGTGGTAAAACTGCAAGTTTGGGTTGTGTCCACAGTGATTTGCTGTATTATTATGTGGCCCAAGGACTGTTATTGTATTACTGTATAACTTTATGACTGGTGCCTTATTTTAAAGAAGAAAACAGAAGACAGAAAAGTAAAATTAAGGTCCCGGCTGTGTTTTGAACATCCATCACAGCATTTATCACAGCTCCTGGTTCAAGAGTTTTAAGCACACAATTTTCCTGTTAAATGTTTTGGATTATTTCTCACATTTCTGGTGTGATAACTTCAGGTTTCTCCTTCTCCGGTAGTGAAGGGAAGTAGTTTAGATAAGCTGTCTGAACTGTTGGCTTTTTAAAAAGCCTTATGAGGAGGGAGAGCAGTCAGGTCTGTCTCAAAGTGAGACTGTTTGGCAGACGTTTTAGCTCTTCTGTTGTAACATTTTTCACTCTTCGTAACAAATAAGTTCTATTTTTAACATTTCTCCAAAGATGCCAGGATCAAACAATAGCTGAGGACCTTTATTTATGACTTGTCAGAGCGTCTGACTGCTTGTTGATTTTCCCTGTCAGATTTGGTTGTAATTGTTAGATGAATCCCAAAAATACACCCCTGCTCCGCGGGCTTTTATCATCATTTTTAAAACATGCACATGCTAATCAGCGGGATAATTTATGTGTTGTGCTCTCAAGCGATGCCACCATTACTGCAATGGCACAGTTAAACTGAACACATTTATAAATAATGATATCAAAGAGTGACACACGTACGAGGTCGCGGCTCAGGCATCTTCTGTTTTTTATCCCCAAAGTTGTTGGGCTAACTGACAATCAGCAGTGAGCAAGTCTTTTTTCTGTTGCTTTCAATGCTTCCTCAGCAGACGACTGCATAGAATAAGGCAGATGCCGCCACAGTGTCGGAGAAAGTTTTCAACAGCGTCTTGCACACTCACAATACACAGGTATTTGTATGTTCCCACCGTCTCGATGTCCAAACCCCGGATGTTCAGTGGTGTGATCCGAGGAGACTGTGCAGAATTTTATCCATCAGTGGTCAGTTAAGTCAGTCAGTGAATGGGACGTGCACAGGAGCCAAAGATGTCTTGTGCTGAAAGGCTTATTGAAGCTTGATAAAGGAGAATGAAGGATTTATCGATACATTCGTCATGACACGATGTCGCCTCGGTTCTGAAGGAGCTGTCCTCGAGCTCGACCACATGCCCTCGAGGCAGCGACACAACTACTTTATGTTTATAACAGTCTACAAACAAGGAGATGTGCTCATACTTAGTGGTTCGCCATTGTTATCAGACTCTGTTATGTACCTGTTGGGTCTATGGCCACGATGAGACAGCCTCATCCCCTGACCTTGGTTACCATAGTAATGATCAGAATGAGGCCTGCCTGTCTGTATCTGTCACAACCTAAAATTAAACTGTCCCACAGTGACCTCAGGACAGATGCTTGATCCTGCGTAACCTCCATAAATAACATGCTAGAATAGAAAGTTCCTTCACAATAATAACTTACTGACTATTTTTCAAATATGTTACAGGTTCTACATGATCTCCTGACAAAGACGATTCAAAAATACAATTCTTTACTCACAATATATTACAGGGTGCAGTAAAGGCAGCTTCTTTACTTCCACCTATGATTCTTCTATAGCTGCTACACTCTTCTTTTTTCCCCAGCAACGATGATAATGTGCAAAAAACATTAACATTAAAATGACTAAACAGAAAGAATTTCATTATATCAACTTTGTCACCCTGCTTTCTCCATTTATCCAATAATAAACTGGAGACCAGAACTAAGAAACCAGAGGTGCAAGTATGCAGAGTTTTAAGTTAACTGTCTCCTTGCTTCATCTAAATATTTAGAAATGTGAGGGGCATCAATCTTCTCGGTGTTCTCAGTACTAAAGTTAATTTTCCTTTAAGTGTCACAGGCTGTGATTTGTGATCCTGGAAACCTCTTTGGCTCATTTATTTCATTTTGCACAATGCACGCTTCATCATTTTTAGTAGGCATTTCAAGGTCTCCACACCAGTGTCAATAAGTCATAAGTGATGGCCAGCAATGTGGCTTATGTTATCACCGTTGATTCATTCATAGAAGCTGATCGCTGACATGGAAAAACGAACCGCGGTGAAAACCGCAGTCTTTTATGTCGCCTCGCCGCAGAAATATTCACACTGCTGTCAAATTCACGTCCCGTTTGTCTTGTCCTGTCTGCATCATCGCATCCACTTAAAGAGGCTCCCCTCATTGCTATGCACACTGATAAACCACAACAGTTACATTATCTGAGAAACACAACAGCCACACGGCCTCCCAAGATGTTTCAGTGGACATGTGTCTAGTGCACAGCGGCGGTGAGAGCTGAAATCACACAGAAAATGACTCCAGTGATTGTGAAGAACTCCTTTGCATAGCGTGGCATTTGGCATCTCCACTGGCTGCACCTCAAAGTGTCCCTGCAACCACTCAGCATCTGTGCATGCTCATGCACACACGCACACACACACAAACACAATAAATTCAGTATATTAGCAATGCACCATAAGTGTCAGAGGTATACCAAAGGTGCCTTCGGTATTGTCTCCCTCTGCTTTGGAAATCATCTTTTCTGCCTTTATTCTGCTGCCCCCTGTGAAATTTAACCTTTCACGCCTTATCTTTTAAACATGAACTTTATATTTGATTAGGAACTATACTGCCAGAGGTGGGTGCAGTCTGTACAATATATGAATTTTTGATATGTTCTTGAGCACATCCTTTTTTTTTTTTTTATTGAATTACACGCGGTGAGCAGCGACATGAGCGACAGTTGTGTAAACTGTGACAGGAGGGTTCAAATCAAACCTGTGAAGACCTGAGCGTGCAGCACAGAGCTGCTGAGTGACCACAACATCCCACGCTTGAGTAGATTTAATAGCTGTGAGATACTGAAGCTCGGTTTAATTCCTCCGCACATGGCTGGATTGCTGACACAATGGTCTTTGAGTATTTCATGCAAATCAAAGTGACATTCAGTCACACCGGAGCAGCTACTTAGATCCCGATGAAGATGTCTGCTGGTGATGAAGAGCACACGGGGGAGGGTTTCAACTCAGCGTCCTCTGAGCTGGATAAAATCTGGACATAGGTGTCCTGGTATTCTAAGAGCTCGGTGTGATCATGTCTGCTTTCTGTCTGTCTTTGGCTCAAATTGTGAGAGAGCTGTCATGCATAGCTGCTGTCTCGTAGTCTTTGAGCGTCTCTCTGTGGTTGAAAAACATACTGCAGAACATCATAATAAATCCAAGGTATTTATCCAAGGTCTTTATTTATGATATTTGGCAATGTAGATCACATAAAGCTGATCTTTTCTGTGATGAATAGTTAATAAATTGATGGTAAAGCTTGAGAAATTCAAAATTTGAGTGCAAGGTAGATGTTGGGAAAGGTGTATTTCATGTAATAGTGACGCATCTGTCTGTCAAAACCTAAAAATCCAGACTTACAAACTTTAAGAAATATATGTAAAATAAGAAACAAACAAAACATAAATGGCATAAAAAACAATATAGAAATGAATTATGATCAAAAATGGCACCTGTGGTTGTGTGGTTAATGTTAATTTGATTATTGCACATCAAAGTTTAAATCTCAATCTCAAACGTAACCCTGTTTACTCTGAAACATGAATACGTGCTCTGTCTACCAGGCTGCTTTTGCTGCATACATGAATTTTCTATCTGCATGAACACTAGATGGTGCTGAGAGAATAGCAGTGAGTGCGGCGCCACCTCCACTGGGATATGTTTCTTTTTTTCCCTTCAGCATGTATGATTCATTTGTATTCTCAGTAGTCAAACAACAGTCATCCTGTGCATCCATGTATGTTTTTAGCCAGTAGTGTTAGGCAGCTTAGAAACTGTTGACACATGGACTGTTTTGTATGAATGTATGACATTGATTATGCTGCTGCTGCTCCTCGTGGTGGTGGTTAAGATGAGGATAAGTAGTCTGGAGCCTGGAATAACCTTCTCGAATAAAACTCCAAGAGAAGAAGAGGCACACAGAGCGAGGCTCAGCTCGTCTTTACTTCCCACATCAAATAATTAGAGATGTCTTTTTAATATTCTGCCGAAGATGGCAAAGTGAGACAATCGCCGAGGACATTGGCGTGTTCAATCCAGTGCCTCGCCTTGAAACAATGAATCCGTCACACTCAGGTTCTTATCTTTCATGAAGCATTTAGTTTCTTGTCGTTTCTTATCGGGAACAAAGAAGCTGGAGGACTATTAAGACGTCAGGCTGTGTGCGAGACAGCTGCAAACCCCATGTCAGTGTAATTAGATATTACAATTACAAGGCTTCATCTACAACAGAGTCCAAATGCTGCAACAGCTGGGGAATCAGTAGGCAGCTTCCCCCCTGGGTGCTCTGCTTTTTTCAATCTGTCTCTTAAGTCCACAGCCCGTCCACTTTAAATTAAATTTTACAAAAACAGAGAGATGAATGGGAGACAGCGGCAATGGGAAGCTGATTTGCCATTCCAGCGAATGAAAGCACAAGCGCGTCATTCACTTATGAGTCTCTTGATTAGGGTTTTTTTTTGTTAATTTGCTACAAATGTGTAACGAACTGCAGTTATTTTTTTTATTTAACAGAGAGAATCATAAAGCAAGAAATGCTCAGTATGAGACATTTTCTTCTTCATTTTCAAATTATTTAATATACAGAATTTGCATATTTTTTCTTTTATGGCTCTCACTTTAATAATTTGATTTCAGCAAATGCTGTTTTATCCTATGTACCATAAAGTCCTATGTTAAGTTCTATGTTAAGTATTATGTGTTTTTTTTTTTTTTTAAATCAAAACATCATCCCAATAAAGCTTTGGTGAATCTAGAAAACCATTTTTCTATGAAAGGAAAAGAAAAAGTTCATAAAATAGTTGAACAGGGACCAGGAATGTAATGTTAAAACAGATTCAGGATGAAAACAACAAATAGACTATGTACTGTACAGGTGAATATGTATACTGTATATGTCATACAGTATGTATTTAAATATACAGCTTTAGGTGCAGAAATCTGCCTGTCAAAGTGTACGTAAACATGCACACATTCACGTACAGCAGCTTGACTAATGAGAGGAAAAGCCGTAATAAATGAGTGGAGAAACATAATCAGTGCAGATGCTTCCACACAGGTGCTCTGCATGGTACAATTAAGCAATTAACATCTAATCATGCTCTGTGGCGTGTATAAAAACGTTGAGCAGGCCCAGTTAATTCTGATTTTGTATCAAGATGGCAAGAGGAAAAGATCTAAGTGAGTTTGAAAGCGGGTTCATTGTTGGGGCACGGATTGACAGGAGCTGGTTGGTGTTTCAGTAGGTCTGCGTTTAGATCTGTGGGAATGATTTCAGTACAGAGAGTCAGAAACTGGCTGGCCTTAGTGTGATATGCAAGACAGAAAAAAGAAAAGCATCTCTTGTCAGTGCAAGACGTGACCACGCTAGGGAAGAGCAGTCCGTCAACAATTACCTAGAGAGGATATTATGGTCAGGCAGCAGTGCATAAACCCCTCATTACAACGATAAATTCACATTTGAGAGTTCAGTGGTGTAAAATGCATATCCACCGGTCAACACAGAAACTGCTATCGTCAGATGAGTCATCTTTTGTGAGCAGCACCAAGAGAATAATCCTGAACGCTTGACCCCATAGTGAAGGGATGTGGTGGCTCTGTTATGTTGTTGGGGGGCCATTTTGTTGGCAAAGTTTGAGTCCACTCGTCCCCTTAGAGGGAAGGGTCACTGCAAATCAAAATAAAATTGTTCTGCATGATCACCTATGATGAAACATTTCTATCCTTATGGGAGTGGTCTCTTCCCGGATGACAGTGCCCCCATCCAAAGGGCACGAGACGTGACCGAATGGTTTGATGGGTCTGAAAATGATGTCAGTCATTTGCTATGGCCTTTGCAGCCACCACATCTCAACCCAATTCGAACACCTATGTATTTTGGGGCGATCTGCCAAGCGCTCTCCACCACCATCATTAAAACAGCAAACGAGGGAATATATTTGGTCTTCATCTGTCTAGTAGAGCTCCAGAGTAGTTCTGGCAACACGTGGAGGCCCAACTTACTAAGACTTACTAAGACACTCATGTCACAGAAATAATTGTGCCGTACACACACATGTGTGGGATAACTCTAAGATGCACATGTAGATGTATAACAGGAAGTGTTGCCATGAAAAGATGAGTTGAGATTTTACAAGAATCCTGCAGGAAGTAATTGCACAGCACAGTAAGTGAAATTGCACTGGAGACGCTGAATCCATTAAAAGTCATTCAGTGTTATTTGGAAACTGTACAGTGAGGGTTGCTATTAGTTACAGCCATACGGAGATTTATCACTCGGCTCTGCAGTTCCCTTCAGCTGTGTGGAGCCTTTTAGTGTCTTTTTAGCTCGTTGTATTGGTTTTATGACAACTTTATGTTTTGGTCCACTCTCACTGCTCTAATAATGTCGTTCTCATTGGGAAAAAGCTCAGTTAAACCCCCTTTTTTGGCTACCTGCCAAATATTTATAGCCATATAAATTTAGAGAGTCAATATTAGACTGTTCATCTGATGGCAACATTCATGACTGTAATGTGCTAAGTTGATAATGTTGGTCCGCCAACATATGTATGGATATTTAGATATAGAAAACTACTCTTAGCATTTTTCAAACACTGCACATATGACACTGAGGTTGTGTCCCCAGGCAGAATGACAGTCTTGTATAATCATAACTTGTTTGTTAATCTTTGTCGGTCTGATAAAATGAGACATTTGAAGATGAGCATTACAACTTGTGATTTTTTTAACTTATTTGACATTTTATATTCAGTTGAGAAAATAATCAGTAGATTAACTGACACTGAAAACAATCATTGGTTGCCTGGGTCACACGAGCGATTCAGATCGCCAGCTCACAAATACACATTAAAGAACTCAGTTTGGATGCGTAAATATACTTATCTAGTACCTTGTATACGCTATGCACTATCTGGCCTTTCCGGGTAGTGTTATCTCACTTTGAGTATGGCCATTGTGCACTTACCAGAAATGATGGTCACGTCATTTTACCGCTGAATTGCAGCTGGCAACATTAGACTGCCAAAATATAAATACAATGCATATATCACTTAACTGCTTCAGCTCAGCCATGTTTTGGCCGCAATCATCTGCACAGGGAAGATCAAGCTGGCCTAAAAGTCTGTCACACAGACAGCAGAGGGAAAGATAAAGGGAAACTATTACTACATAGCCTACATACTCATGGTAGACACACATAAACCGTGGAGAACCTCCCACCATTAGTACAGATATGCTGAATAACTCGCTTGTTGATGTTGTCCAATGACAAGTCTTAATTTGATCATATGACAAGACAATACCATATATGGTATCAGGGACAGTTCAGTGATGGTACCCCATCATAAAAGCTTGCACTGCGATCTTTCCTAACTACTTTACCCCTGTGATGGGTCCTTTAGCTCGTAAACTACTTTAACCCTATGCCCCTTTTACATTTTTGTGTATTTGGCTTTTACTTTCTAGCATATTTTTTCATGCATATTGTTGATGATCTGTGCAAGATTGTACATAATGTTTTTTTTTTGCCTATTGTAAACAACTGGGACTAAAATAGACATTGCTGTTAGTCCTTTGCACATAAATGTGCACATTGAAACCCATTCAAAACACTATTTTTGATCTTGCTCAAATACACAGTATAAAAAAGTAAAGTAAAGTATAAAACATGTAAATTCTCATTTCACCACTTCATTTGAGGTCTGGGACGTTTAAGCTTTATTATTTATATTTTCTTTAGCGTCCATCTTTTTTGTTTTTTTTTAAACTACATTTTAGAATCGCTTCTCTCGGGCAACACAAATTTAATGTGAGAGTGGGGGGTGGGTACTTTTTGGAAGTGAAATAATCTGAAATGATCAAAAAGATTATAATCAAACTTGTAAGTTCTCACCACCTAATCTGTAGAGGTGCACAAGCAAAAAAATAAAAATGTATAAATCAGTCAGTTAGTGTAGTTCAGCTCGTGTTCCTGCATTTGGAGCAGAGTGGAGTATTTGAGGCGAGAACTCCCCCCCCTGGGATAGTTTGACAAATGGTATGGTCTGAAGCGGCTGGGCTGGGAGTCTGGCTCCGGAGGTCCACCGCCACTCTGTCTATTTTTGGGCAGAGAGAAGGGGAAGTGAAGTCGGCTCCTCCACAGCAGAGTTATCGCCCTTGGTTTTTACCCCCCGGCTCGTCATGACCATGTACAAAAGCAGGCGTCGCAACCAGAGATGTGAGTATGAGGCGTTAATCGCCGATGACTAAAGGAGTTTAGGTCGCTCAAGTTAACGCTAACACAAAGTTGCTTCATTCAGATGTTTCTAACGGGCTGTTTGACTTTACTTTAGGTTGAAATTGCTCTGGAAAATTTCACACTTTAGTGATCAGTTCTTGAGAAACTTATTAAAACACATGTACTGTGCGTGCAGCCAGTGTTTTGCAGTGTTTTTTGATGTTGATTGAAATCTGTGTCCTCTGCATTGTGCCTCAGCATTTGCATGTAAATTTAAAAAGGCAAGAAAGTAAATCCTTGTTTGATTTCTTTTTTAATGCACTGTGTGTTTTCAACACTGAAGATTTTTATTCATGCATGCATGCAAATGAAATTATGGGGAAGGTTACTTGATGCAAATCATACAGAAACACAATACTCATTTATGCATATCCAGCCTAATATGATAATAATTGACCAAATCAGACAACACAAATCCATTTTCACCCAGCTTTTCTGCTCACTGGGTGTGTTTTTTTTTCCTCACGCTGATCACAGGCAGAAAATTGCAGCCTAAAGGGCATAACATTTATTTTAATCCACTTGGTGACTGCAGTATGGAGAATTACAGTGGTGGTCTTGTGTTGTTTAGACTGGACTGCAGAAGTGTGTCTCTGAAATGCTGGTTGATCCAGGTGAGCTGTGCACCTGTGTACATACAGTAAGAGGCTACGTGCTGGTGGTTAGCAATTCTGTTGGTAAATTCATAATTTGTGGTGCTAATGAATCTCATTTTAACAACCATACGTACTGATTCATAATTCAGAATCAATTATTTATGCAGCTGGTGTGTTTTGCATTTGAAATCCTACAGCTAACTTCGGCTAATCGTTTCTTTGTCGGTGGATCTTACTCACAGCAAGACATATTGAGGAAAAACACAGGTGTTGCTAATTCCATTACCGATGGCTTTCTTCTACACAAGTGTCCCGGTAAAAGCCGTGACAGCACGCCAACATGCTCAAACTGGAATGAATGTACTGGTTGCACAGCAGACATTTTGATATGTCATCACAGGAAACTCACAGGTGTATTAATGATAGCTGCTTTCCACTTAGGGGGAGGTCCTGCTGATATATTTCCTTATTTAAAAATTAATCTAAGCCACCAGCGATTACCAACCTTTAAATGTCTTAAAGCGATGCAGTCATTTTTTTTTCCCACGTTTCATTTGAATAATCTCAAAACAACAAAAAGAGCAAAGATTAGAGGAACGCCTGAAAAACATTTCAGAAGCCTGAATATGTTAAGCTTAATTGTCTGGTGAGATCTGAGATTTAATTTGCAATCCTTCGAGGCGAACACGAACCACAGGTTGGGCACCACTGGCTTAAATGATTAGTGCCATTTATTTATTTATTTATTTTTTGTTGATCAACAAAATGATTGATCATCCAATCATTTCAGTGACGCATAATGCAGGACAGCTGTACAGATGTGTGATGCAACAGCTTCCGGTCGTAACTCCACACCGCATGTTGCCATTCTGCTTTCACAGTCGACTCATGAATAAGGACGAGGCCAAGTTTGAAAGCAGCTGTACGAGTAGGTTCAAGCAGGTGGCAGCTGTCGGTTTGTTTTCCAGCTGCTTGCACAGATTCAAGTATGTGGTTAGAGTGATGTGATGAACTGGCTGGAGGGGTTAAAATATTTCAATGTGTTGCGCTTAGTTACATCATGTGAAAAAAATGCCAGGATATGAAAAAGAGGAAATGTGCATCAACAGTTCAGGAGAGATGAAAGACTAAATTATCTTTACCTTGGGCAATATGCTCATTATGATTTAATACAAAAATGAACGTGCACCAATGTTGTGATGTACCACAGCTGTGTGAAAACTTCTGTACCGCTGGTCCATCTTTGGACATAAAAACATTTACATGCATGTCAACCTGAAACGTTTAGCGATCTCACATCATGTTCTCCCTAATGGACCATAGCTCAGTGGGTCTAATAAAAATAATTTTATTAGATACCCAGAAGCTGCTTGGGGACTGGCTGCCAAATGTATGTGCTGCCAAGCAACCATTTTCCTTAAAGAGGGCGAAAGAGCAAAGTACAAGGAATTCATTAAGGAAGGACGGTGGTTGAGCAATTAATCCACGCGTCCCCCTCCAACCATTACAAAAAGTGTGAAAGCCTCGAGGTTCTCGTCCTGATGGGAATCAAGTGGGACATAAAACACTCTAGATCAATGCATGTAGCTCACAGACAGTTGACAGAGTAATTTAATGGATGTCAGTGTTTAAAAGCAGGAGCTGCAGGATGATAGTTTTTTTTCCCCCTTCGTGTAAATTGCAAGTGGTTTTAACGCACAGTGTATAAGATTGACATGATTTACAAGTCATTTGCAGTTTATTATTATTAAAATGTAACATAAAATATGACTTGTTACATTAGCAGTAGTCCAATTTAAGATGACTCTAATTATAGAATTGTGTTGAATCTTATTAAGAATATCTAAAATTGAGTTTTGATTCATGTGAATTCCAGATATGTTTGATTTATATAGCAAATCATAACAAGTTATCTCATGATACTTTCCATATAGAGCGGGTCTAGACTGTACTCTTTATATTTTCAGAGACCCAACAATTCCCACCATGAGCAAGCACTTAGTGACGGTGGCAATGAACAACTTTCCTTTGAGAGGCAGAAACCTCGAGCCGAACTCGGATCATTGGGGACTGATGAGATAGAGAGAGGTGGAGATGAATATAGCTATAACCTTTAATTAAGATATGACTAATGGTAGTAATAATGATAATAATAAAAATAAATATAAATAATAATAATTAAAATGCAGAAAAAGTCTAGGGAAGAAGCTGAATTAGTGCAAGTGAAGACTTACAATTATTTTCCCTGTTGATTAATCTCCTCATTTAATCAGGTAATCATTTGGTTTGTAAATTAAATCATCAATCACAATATCCTGAATCTTTTTTTGTTTTAATATGATGTAAAATAAGATTTCCACAGTCAAAATCTTTGTGAAACTAACTAAAATGAATCGCATTCAATAAATGTATTCCGACTTGCTCTAATTACACTGTGACAGTTGTGGTCAGTTGCAAGAATATTTCAAGTTAATGTGAACCGAAGGACGCCGAGTCCCCACACAAACTCATTAATGCACGTGTGTTCATCTACCCGGACACACATTCACAGTGTCTACTTTCTCAACCTGTCATTCACCCTGCCCTGCTTGAGGAAACACACTCTGAGGTGTAATAAAAAGCCGAAGCTCCCTGTGCCCTTGAGCCGAGCTCGGAGATTATTCAAGTCCCCGCTGTCAGATTTACAGGGCGCGAGAAAACAGCGTAGATTGAATCTGCGACAGCTGTCAAGCAGGATGTCTCTTAGTCGCACATTTGTATTCACACAGGTGCCTGGATGATCTCTTAATCAAATACTGCTCACCTGCTCTCAGGATGCGTGTTACAGCAGAGACGGGTGGGTTCGCTCTGTGCCAGGAGTGATCCTTTGCCTGCCAAAGATTATGTTTAGGCATTAGTCCAGGGAGGAAAATGTATTCTCTCATTTCTTTGTGACAGCAGTAGTTTTAACATGGACAGCCACACTCAACTATTCCCATTACACATTTTCTAAGAGCCACGAAGAAAGACGGAGTTAAAAGGCCAAGTTGCTTTGTAAAGTCTCTTCAGATGTATTGTTACCTATGAGAATAACTGCAGTCAAGAGGAAAATTGCTGCTCTGCTATAATTCAGCTTGTGCTTGGCTAAACAGAAGCAGCACAAGGGCTATATACAGTTATTTAGCTGCTTTTTCCTTTCTAAACTAAGTCATCCCAGTGGACTAATTCACATTTGTGTGTGTGTGTGTGCTGTGACTCATTGTCTGTGCCTGGTCTGGCTTTAATGACTTGTCCACACCTCCTGAGACAAAGAGCTCAAGGGCACGCCGAGCCGAGGGGACTACAACTAACTAAAATTGACACACTCACAGGTAATTTAGCTTCATTAATAGGGATGAACCCAAACTGTGTCAGGAGACCTGGAGGTGGAGATGATTGTATTCTTGAAGGAGCCACTGTGGATGGATTTAAAAAAAAAAAAAACAGTTACTGAACTCAGCCGCATCCTTGCCGTAGGAGCCGCTCGATTAAAATGAGGCGTAGTAAAGCCGGAGATTGATACTTTCATCTTGTACGCAGATGAGGGGAGACAGAGTGAAAACACCCCTCTGACCTCAGCGGCTGACATGCAAACGAGACTGTGCAAGAAGAAAACTGTGCCTCTGAATGTATTTAGAAAATGTTTCACAGTCCTGCTTATGGCTGAAATTAATATCACAATATCACATTGATTTGTGACATGATAAATCGTAAATACAACACAATCTCAAATACCATTTCCTGATGCTTTATCATTCTAATTAAATTTTTTTCCTTGTCTGAGTGAAATTCTTTTGATCATCTTTTTTTCTAACCCTGTTTTTTTTTTTAATGGTATTCTTACTTTCTCACTTACATGGAAAAACTTAAACCAGGTGATTTGAAAGTCTGAGACTTCAAGCCTCCCTTCAAAGGTTGGGAAAAGGCGCCTCTCACCCCTTCTTAATCTGTTTCCTTAGTTTCGATCGATTCATGGACGCCATGTTGCTGTTTGACATAACTTTAGCCAATACCAAGTACATAAAATAGGTCAGTCCTACAGCGTTTCATAGTTTCCTCCTCCTTCAGTGGGAATGTGCAGAAAACAGTAAAATCCTCCATAACTACTTTATCTCTGCCCTATCTTTGCAACCAGATCATACACTTTTAGGCTATTCTACGATATCCGATCTCCTTTTGATAGCTAATGTTGTATTTTTTTTCACTGTCATGCACTGAGCCTGTCCTGCAAACCTCAGACCTTAAAATTAGAATTGTCCTTAAAGCTGCACTAATCAATATTTTTATATTAACAATTGATCAAATGCCAAAGGTAATGTGGAAGACATTTTCTTGTAGTGAAGGAGCAACAGATTGTTATCTTTCCTTGGTAGTTGAAACCAGCCACATATGACGGCACTCACCTATCAGTCAAAGCAGATGCATAACTTTAAGCCTTAATGCAATTTTGAATGAGTTCTATAAAAATTCACCCTCAGTACAGTTGTAAACATGTTTATTTCTGCTTTGAAGTTGGACATTTTAACATAGGGGGCTTTTGGAGACTGACTCACTTTTGCAGCCAGCCTTGTGGTCATACGAGGAACTGCAGTTTTCTGGCACTTAGCTTCAATTTTCAGCCACAGATGCTGCTGCTTGCACTGTCCTTATGGGGCCAAAAAAATTCAGCGAGGCAGCTTAACGATTTGCATTATGATCATAGAGTCACTCTGAGGATCTCACCCACTTGGCACTGGTCAGTCAGATGTTAAGTGCCTTGCCACCTTTACAGCAATACATTGAATATTTTACCAGTGTGCTCTGAGGACGAGTCGAGAGAATGCCCAGTGTGTTTTTTCACAATATCTGTGCCTGACTTTGTAGTTGTGTAACTCTGCAGCAGCCAACTCGCTCATACTGGATTCAACATAAAGCAACTTTTTAGATGCCCCCTCAATGTGATGCTGTATATAGTTTAGTGCAATATCAATCAAATCATAACTGGCTATTGCTTAGCAACGCAGTCTCCATCCCTTTTATCTCCAGCCATTTCATGTCTCCACATACAAACAGGCACACACATGCACACATTTTTTTTTGTATATGATTAGTATAATGACTGTAATTAATCAGGGACTCAGTGTGTGTCTGTTTGGGGGGTGTTGCGGTTTGGCGGTTTTCGTTTTAGAGTGCCTTTTAGTGCTTTGCTCTCTCTTTAATGACCCCAGCAGGGGACCGGAGAGGAGAGCACACTTTACAATGTGAACCATTCCTCACGTCCTCCTGGAGCCTAATGATAATGATACAGCTGTCCCTGCGCACCTGAGAGCTACCGATACATCCCCAATCCATTAGTCCATTAGGGAGGGCGAGGAGGGAAATGAGGAAATAAGGAGAAAGAAAGAGAGAGAGAGAGAGGAAGGGACTCTAAACATAGCACCATGGTTAATCTGCAGACAATGTGTTGGAAGATCCAGACACAGGTGCAGCTGCTGGAGTGTGTTTGTGTGAATATATGAGAGGGGAAGGGGTGCCAGAGGAAAACTGATCTTGTGTACTGTAGTCTGAGCTATCTTGCATTGTTTAATTCATAAGCTCGGTGCATTAACACTGCAGCTTGGGATTTCATTATCATCTCTACCACCAGCGGAAAACACACACACACACACACACACAAAAAAAAGACTGAAACTGCAACGATTTTGGAGAAATGACTCGACTTCGGCTCCTGTTGTGACATTTGCTGCTGCATGATCCCCAAGGCAGTTGATGCAGAGCTGATGTTTTATCTGTGAAACTTGTTGAAGCTGTCAAGGGTGGCTCATCCATCAGACAGGGATCTCTATTCTGTGTGTGTGTGTGTGTGTGTGTGTGTGTGTGTGTGTGTGTGTGTGTGTGTGTGTGTGTGGGATGGGAGACGTTTGATATTTGTTTGTGTTTTTGTGTATGACCTTGAGCAGCACTCAAGGCTGATTGAGCTGAGTTAGAGCAGGAGCAGCAGCGACAGGCAGGCAGACTAAAGGCGGCGGCGATACCAGCCTGGTTCAGTGCAGTGTGATTCTTGGCAGGTAGAAGACGCTGTCAATCACGACGAGAGCCTAGTGGTGTCTGAGTCACAGTCGCCCGCTAATGCATTTCAAGGGGCTTTCACTTCTTTTTTTACTAAGTGGACAAAATGTTAAGAACACTACCCTGACATTTTCTTGGAGTCCTTTCTCCGCACAATCAATGCCTCAGTTGTCTCAAGGTCTTTAAAACCCTTTAAAAAAGTTTCAGCCTTTCTTCTCACCTTTATCTCCTTGAGGGCTTCAGTGAACGGAAGAGAAACCACTAAATGAATTCATGCTTTCTGCCTTAATTCACCCGGTTAGTCTCATCACACAATCTCTATACTGAAGCTGCTTAGACAGCACAAACCTCTGCCAACTCTAAGGCTACAACATACATTCAATTAAAAAACTTTCCATCAGTCGATTCATCTATTCATGCCTGTCCTTTAGTTACCAGCACCTATAGTAATGTTTTGTCTGAGTCACTCATGTTATTTAGTTCAGCCCGAGACATTGTGAACACTTATTTAATGGAAATCGGCAGGGTTAGAGTCAACTTAAAGGTTAGTTTTTAGTTACACTTATCAGCAAACTACAACAAAAATATATTAAATTAAACTTTATAGCACTTTTGGGGCATGGGGTATGAAAACATACAGGACAAACTAAACAAAATGTGAATGACCAAACATAACTAGTACTAAAGAGAGATTAAAAATATTTGATTACTAATTTTTAACTTGATGTATCGCCCCTTAAACAAACTGTCTTCGTATCCATGTGTGAAATAACATTTCATAGACATCCATTCTGAGGTACTGACAGAGAAACTGGTCTAACTTACCGGAGGTAACATCCTTTTCTTTTTATTATGGCTCAACAAAAAACGCAGAACTCTAAAGGCAAAAAGCCAAACGGAAAATCAAACTTCAAACCCTAGAACCAAAACTCTCGTGCTTAAAGGCGATAGTTTGGATTATTTGAAGCGGTGTCGTGTGACGAACGGGGAAACCGAAGCGGTTATGTTGCTCTCTTCAAAGCCACCAGACTTAATTGACAAAGAACACAATCCACAAACAAACTAACCGACCAGATGCTCTCATGCTCTGTCAGTGAAGTGTGGTGGCTTTGAAGAGAGCACAGATCAATATAAATGCTCCAGTTTCTGGCAGAAAGGGCTTTCTGACTGAAAATATTCTACTAATAGACTTGGATAGGGTTTTTTTTTTTTTTTTTTTAGATTTTTAAAACGGGTTTTGATGCTGCCTTCGTCCACAGCAGTGCATTCCTTAACTTCCATGCTGGTTCTGTCTGCTTCTCCAAACCGGTGGCGTGCCAACCTCCATCGAAGTAACTCAACTCAAGAGCACTGGAAAACTTTTAAGAACATTTTTGTTACTTGAAATACACAATTTGTTTCTAAACAGCTGGATCATTTTCAGTTTCTTTTATTATCTGTAGAATAGTGTTTAATGGACAGTGTTGCATAGATGTCATTATTGTGCTGCTATTACAGTTTTGTTGCAGTGCACGTTTTGAATAAAGGTTCAACATATTTTACAGAGACTTTTCAAAGTCTGCTGTATTGTAGACGCCCTGTCTGTATGCACAATTAGCAATCAGCTGTTGTTACCGTTTGCAGTGTAGCTGTAGATTTACAGACAGATCATTGGATTATTTAGTTGCCATGAACGTTTTATTTATTAGAGAAGTTAAATAGTAATTCTGCCTCTTCTTGCATTGTGTATAAGACACCTTAAAACGCGGAGTCTGCAGGGTTTCACTGCAAAGATTCAGCCTTGCATAAAAATGCTGGAAAAGTTTCCCACATATCAAAATCAGGGGGAGGTGTCTGATGTGTCTGACAAGTGATTTAGGGGAATAAGCCCTCAAGCTTCTGTCAGCGACTCACTTCCTCTAATCTCACCTTGCACTCTTTTTCACCTCCAAAAGAAATTGCTCTAATTAGAAGTGTCCCTTGTTTCTCTGAGTTTGGATACTGAAAGTACTCTGCGTGTTTTTTTATGTCACTTTTGTCTAAAGAAACATTGAACTCTACTCTTGTGTTTTTAGTATGTGGTGGTCACAAAGTACAAACAAGATATATAATATATATGAGATGGACTTTACTGATCCCACACTGGGGAAATTCACTTGTCACAGCCACAGTTCACATGTATACACATGGTGGATGAAATTACTCATAAGTAAGAAATAGTCATTAAGTCATGCTGGTGTTAAAGAGTCTGACAAATGTTGGAGTGCTTCCACAAGTCCTTCATTCCTTCTTTCATGGTGGGAGTAGCAGTCTGTTGCCGAAGGAGCTGTTTAAGGCCTCCACAGTCTCACGCAGGAGGTGAGAAGAGTTGTTCATGATGAATGGTCAGCTTTGCTAACATCCTCCTCTCCCCCGACATCCTCTGTGGAGTCTAGGGTCAAAAATGTGGGGCATTACCGAGTGAAAAATACCTACCGCTTCATCTTTAAATTTCTTTTATTTGAAATATATTCCATTTCAAATCATAGAAGACAGAAAAAAAGCTGGAAATCCCGACGAGTTTCAACCGAAGAACGTTTGGAAATTTTGTTATGAAATGACTCGTCTAGCTAATGATTGCAGCTCTACAATAATGACAAAATGATATCCAGCTGGAAAAAGATCCCACTGTTAGCAAGTTTAAAATAAACAGAGATGCACTGCACTGTAAATATTTCTTGGCAAGTATTTTTCCTGTAACTTGTTTGTATTCACATATTAAAACAAAATGTGATGCCTATCCAAACCTTTATTTCTCCCAGTGACAGTAAAGCCTGTCTGTAATTTCTGTCCTCGTGCAATCAGATTTAAACTCCCAACTCTCTCCCTTTGGAGATATAACATTATAAATGTGTTTTTTATGGTAGTATTTTTAATTTAGTCACAATTAAAAGCTTGAAGCACATTTATATTTCTATCGGGATATTTTCACGAAATCAGTGCATGTACATGGAGGTAAAAACATTGATTCTGCCTCATGTAATACACAGATTTGTATTGTAGCTGCAGCCTTTGTATTGCTGACTTCTGTTTCACATCCTAACACTGATTTTCATTTTGTTTCCAGATATCAACATGGCAGGAGAGCCAAAACCATACAGGCCTAAGATGGGCTCCAAGAGGCCTCTCTCGTCCCTCTACAGGTCTGTCTGACTTACTTTGCTGTAAAAGTCGGATATTGCTTTGCTGACCTACTTCTCCTGCTGCACTTCCATTTGGCTGTCTGTAAAATATGTGGTCATGCTCCTCACTGGCAGGTCCGGTGCTTCTGGAGGAACAGTCAATTCCCTACCCGTGCCGCCATAAGTGTGGCTTTTTTGTCTGCTGCTATTACCCATTTGTTCATCTTTGACGTTTTAAAGTCTTGTTGGAAGCAAAGAGGAAACTGTGCAAAAACAAAATAACTGTTTAATGGTGCTTTTAAAGGAATAGTTTGACATTTTCTCATTTGCTGTCTCGCTGAGAGATGGATGAGATGATCAATGCCCTTTCATGTCTGTACGCTAACCACACAAATACTGGAAACTATGCAGCTGGAGCCTTCAGATGGTTAGCTTAGCATGAAGAGTGGGAACACGAGGAAGTAACTAGTGTACCTCTGTCACAGTATCCACCTACCAGCACCTCGAAGGCACGAATTAACGTTTATTTGTTTAATCTATAAAAAGACATGTTGCAGTTTTGTGGGAAGTTGTGCGTTAGAGCTAGCTGTTTCCCCTGTTAACTAAGCTAAGCTAACCAGTTGTCTTATATTTAAAGTGATACTTAAATGTATGGGATATTTATTTATTTATTTGGCAATAAATTAAACGAGAGGACCAATGTGACTCATGTTTGTATGGTAAATACAACATAACACACTTCTCTTATTTTCACAGTGGCTACGAGTTTGACTATGACTACTACAGAGACGATTTCTACAGCAGGTACGTGAAGTCGGGTCGTATTTTGTCCTTTTTTACTTTCCATATTGTTTTTCAAGTTCCTTTTTTTTCTCTCCTGATATTTTGCCGCTCAGAGTGCACCCTCCGTTCTCCACATTTCCGAGTCAGCTACTTAGATAAAGATGAGTTTTGAGCCGAACAGCCCCATTTCCATCTGAGCCAAAGTAACTACATTATCATAGGCATAATGAATGTCATATTGGGGAGGTTTTTATTCCTCTCCGTTGGGCTTACTAATGAGGCTTTTATCCGCATAGACGAGTACTGAATGTCAGATAGTCCCCTGGCTGGTCATTTGCGCTGGCAAGGCAGAGAATGTATCTTCCTTCTGACATTTTCATTGGTTTGTTTACTTCCTCTACTTTGCAATATCCCTGAGAGTTGAATCCTTCAGCTTTGAGCCATTATTGCTATTTTGGCAATTTGGTATGTCGTAGGCAACAGTAGACAGGATTTGACTGAATGTCTATGGTGGTGTTCAAACATATTTTGCAGCATGTCTATTAGGAGCTTTGCAAGCGCTGCTTGTTGCTCGGATAACAACATCCGCCGGCCGCAGGGTGACTCCTGGGGAGAAAAAACACTAACTTGATGATACACTTTGCTTCAGTGGCCATAATAAATTCATGAATACAGTTTTTTTTCTGTACTGTTAAACCTTGTAACTATTGTTTCTAAAGTTGCTGCAACTTTTTCCTTTCGTGTGTCTTCAGACTCTTTGAGTACCACGGTCGCGTCGTGCCCCCGACCCGGGCTGTGATCCCCATCAAGCGCTCGCGGCTAGTTGTCCCGTCCACACGCAGAGCCAAATCCTCCTTTCCAGTCAGGGCCTGTTCTTCCTCCTCTTCCTCCTCCTCTTCCTCCTCCCGAGCGCTCAATGTCAGCTCTTCCATCACAGCCCCTAAACGTATGTTGTTATGTTCCTTTTTGTTGGTATAAGTTACTTTTTCCTGCTCTGTTTAAAGGAAAAGAATGTTTATCCCAACTTGGGTGTTGTCGTTATCAGTTTTTATAACTTTGTACTCACCAAAGTTAATGCTGAGGTCTGGTTTATTGCTAATTTTATTACCTAATTAATCTGCCAAAAGTTTCCTCTGAAACTTGACAGCTTCATATGCCTTGTTTTGTCTAAATAACAGTGCAGCTGACAAGTTTGGTCAGGGGAGACTAGAAAGTGAATTTTTTGGCAGTTAATAGCCAAATTCATTTTCTGTTAATGAATTAAACAATCTATAAAATAATTGTTTCAGCTCCAGCAGTCAGTAGAGACCAGAAACTGAGCGAAAACACAGTGATTATTGGACTTAAATTCATCAAGTCAACACAACACAGCTCCATATAAATGCTCACGTTGCTTCAAAACTGCTGGATGTGTAAATAAGCAACTGGTTGCTAACAAATGGGCCATATCAGCTTGTTCTGCCTCTAAGTGGCCGGAGAAGTAGATGAGATTTTAATTAGCCTAATGCGTTTGTAATCCTGTTTGTAATCTATTGAAATGAGTAGAGAAATATAGTTTATGCTAGGGCACAAATTTTTGGCAATACAGGTTTTTGTTTTTTTGTGTTAGATGAGAAGATTGATACCTCTGTCATAACTGAAGCTAGCACGAGTTAGCTTAGCTAGCTTAGTTAGCTGTTTGTAATCCAGCAAAAATGAAAGCGAATAAATATATTTTTAAATTTTGTTTTTAAACAAAATATATATTCCCCTAAGTTGGTGAGTTTAGTGGCGCACTGCTCGTACTCACAGCTACTAATCAGACTCCCTCTGTCCTTTGACTAATGGTGCCTCAGCCACGTTTATGACAATGTCCTTGGCCGTTGAGACATGTCAGAGCAGAGCAGAGCAGTAGCTGTTGTATCTGTCTCCTTGTCAAAGCTCACATTAATTATGCGTTTTAACTTTATTAATGTATGCTCACAGTGAAGACAGACCAGCTTCTAACGATCAAAAAGGAGCTGTCACAGATCAAAACCAAAATCGACTCACTGCTGGGAAGGCTGGACAAGATTGAGCGGCAACATCGCTCTGACAGCGGTAAGATTTAACAGCGTATATACTGAATATGGGGAGGAGACCATGAGCGCTCGCTAGGTGTTGTGATAAAGAAAATATTAAAACTTTATCGTGTGTCTGAAAGAAATATTATTCTGTTAGTAACGAAGATATTAGTCGAATAAATCTGTTACGCTCTCGTGTTCACTGCCCGTCTTTCTCCGTCTCGCTCTTTCCTTTGCCAGACATGCAGAGGAAACAAGAGGAAGTGTGTGAGCGTCTCCATGGTGACGCAGCAGACCACTCTGGCGGAGAGGAAGCAGAGGGGACAGCCGAGGTGGAGGCGGGGGAGATGACGGACGGCGGCGAAGATGACTTTGAAGATGAAGGCACCAGCGATATGGTGAGCAGGCCAAGTAGCCATTTACAGTCTCAACAAGGAGGGAGTGGACCAAATGAGTCCCGCTGTGTCTGAAGTGAATGTGTCGATAATGTGTTTGCCACTGTGTGCGTGTGCGTGCATGCATTTATGTGAATCTACAAAACATACGTCCCTTAATGCACCTCTGAGCGATAAGTATGTGCTCAGTCACTTTAATGCCATCTACTGCACGTGTTCCCTTGTACAAGATTAAAGTCATCATTCCTGTCGCTCAAGGCGTAGTTGGACATCTTGGGGAAATTCACTTTGTGCAGGAGAGTTGGATGAGTAGATTGGCACCACTCTCATCTCTGCACGTTTAAAAAAAAAAAAAGAAGCTGAAGCCACAATCCAGTTAGCTTAGCTTAGCACAAAAACTGTCCAAATGTGAAATTTGTCTACCGGCACCTCGAGAGCTCACTAAATAACACAGAACATCTTACTTAATCTGTACAAAAACTAAAAGGTTATTTGCTGGACTAATTATTAATTCTGAGCAGTTGCCAGGCAACCAGTGAAGACTCCAGTAAATTACTGGTCCCAGTCAAGAAGTAGTCGGGTAAAATATATCCACATATCCACCCTTTTTAAAATGTTTGGTTTGTCCTAGTCACATGCTCCAGAAAACACTGGGCATCATGCAATGACACTTTCCAAACTCTCATAACAGTGATGCTAAGAGGTTAAAATACCCAGTTACTTACTGCATTAATGGTATGAACCCAAAATAAAGAGATTTGGCTGAGATTTGATCTGAGTCTGAATTCACACTTTCTTACTTTACAAGTAGTATCAGAGAGCTCTACAGTATCAGTGGATATCTAGACCTCTCCTTCAGCAGACAGGTTGAGAAGTGAAAGTGAAAATAAATCAACCTTTTAAACCCAAAAGTTTAAAAATAAACCCTTTCCTCCCACCGGTAAACGGCTGTAGGTCAGAACAGAATCTGGCACGACTCTGAGTGTTTTATTCTTTAAAAAGCTCCAGCTCTGCCCCAGCCACCTCCTCCTACAGCTCTCCCTGGGATGACCAGCAGATCAGCTGGCTGCTCTGTCACTCCACTCGTCCTCATGTTGGCCTACCAGCAGACTGGACGATAAAATAACTCACTATTGCCTCTGAAGGCACAAATGGTATCTAATATCTGATTAAAGAATAAGTAAATAACCTTCATGCTCAGTGCTATGAACACGCTTCAGTTGATACTCAAGTATTTGGGTTCAATAGTCAGTTGGAGTTGGACACAATCTGATTTATCATGTTATCATTAACAGAGAGTAGTTGAATAAAGCTTCCTCTCTCTCACACCGACACTCAATGGGGCTGCTGACGTCTTTCAATTTTGGGTCTGTTTCGTGATCATATGAAATCTTTTGTGTCTTGCTGGCAAAAAAAAGTGTTTTGCTTTTTCAATGGAAAAAAATCTGAAGCATGAACTGTTAATAAACTGAATGTCCTTTCAAACTGCTCGGCCATGGAAACAGGTATGAGGTATCCTAAAGGCCGTGAACAGTCCATTAAGTACCGAGTTACCCAACTATCTCTGTGCTTTCTAAAGAACAAAGGTGATTCATGTGTGAAATAATAAAACATATTCATAAAAAATGTATCTCCAGAACATCTCTGTATCTGTATTTCCCTTTTGTGTCCATTAAATTCTTTCAACCAGGATGAACTAAAACTGCAGTTCTTAAAGACGGATTCTTTATTTTGATATTTTGCTTTGGTCCTTTATGAAAAGGCCATCAGCACGACGACAACAAACCTACAAGTTAACTAGAAAAGTGCACTCGGGTCACTTACTGAGCAGATTGTCCTCCGGGTGTGTCCGGGGCAGTGATGCACAGGTCGGCCCTGACGTCATTCTGAATCCTCGTGTTCGCATTAATCATCCACCTGCCACGCACCTGAATCCACACCTGCATGCATAGTTCACTCCACCTGCACTAATCCCTGCAGGATATGTTGCCTTTTAAATTATGTCCATCAGCACAAATATAATAACTTTTCTTTCCCCTTTTAATTGCAGATAGAGAACCACATATCGGATATTGACAACTGAGTAAGGTCAGTATTTAATCAATGCTTGAAAGGGCATTCTTTTATTAATTTATTTATCTGGAAAAAGACCAACCGTTGTACAGTATACTGCCTGGCATCGTCTGGACACGATGTGCACGGTACCTCTTTTCAGCGCGCAACAACTTGTAGTCAGCGGCAATGGTAACAGAAAAGATGTGAGGCTTATTTTCCCAGTTTTAAGCAGAGTGAGAAACACTGCTCTTCTAAATGGCCTGTCGCTCTCTCCGTCTGGGAGCGCAAGGAAAGGCAGCTTCTCTGCAGTTATCATTGATGACTGTCTGAACAGCCGCAGAGATAGGACTCTGCCTCATCCGCACTTTCCATCAAACGACATTTAAATCCCCCGATTTTCTTTGTAAGAACAAATAGCTATGAGATTTAATTTGCCTCTTGGCTGACATTTCCTCCCCGCTGTCCTCGAGTGCCCGGTAACGGAAATCTTTCTCAGCCGCTCCGAACATGATAGATTGTTAAGATGATGGCTTAATGAACTGTTTGTCCTCAGGTGGATATCTTGCAGGTAACATCAGGAGCATTAACGTTAGTCACAGTCCCCGCGGCTCCTCTCTTACCTCACGGGATAATCTTGCAGATAAAGCACTTAAAAACACGGCCACCAAGAAAGACATTCTGGCAATAATAATGAATTTTCACTGTTGTTTTGTGTTTTTCATCTTTTTTCAAGCTGGGAAAATGAAGCGTAGAGTGCCCGGAGTTGGGAGAACAGAAACCAGCAAAACCTTCTTAATCAAGAAGGTGTATTAGAAATGAAAGGAAAGCAATGTCGGGAGTGACTGACAGCAGAGGAAGAGTTTTCCAAACTTCGTTTGTTGCTTGTTTGCGACACTCCTGACGTGTACATCATCAAAATGCTGGTTATGAATATTCTCCAGACTACTGCAAGATCAACTGCAAAGAGCAATCGATAATTTCCCTTCAAACTGATTGCCTCTCAGAAAAATAAGGACAATATATAGTGTGCTTAATATATTATGTATTGTGCATAAAAATACAGTTACGTGATAAATCAGATGAACCATCAAACTCCTTTGTTTTGTTGTACCACAAATGTATGTTTGTTCTGTTTGTGTGCGTTGAAAACTGTGACGAGCCGCAGCGCCGGCAGAGCTAAATATGAATGTAAGAGGAACACATTTTCTTTGACCCTTGATTATTATGTGATTTTTGCTTTATTTGTACATTTGGCTGAAATGTACAGTATGTAATGTGTTCACAATGCTTCCACACAGTATTGTATGCATATCATGTTTGTCACTTGCTATTCATGATAAGATGAATTTCTGTTTACGTTCTGTTTATGGGAAACAAAAGATGACTATTTTGTACGATCAGCATGTTAAAAATGTAGCTATTATGGATCATTTGTATTCATTGCATCTGTTGTACAGCTATGGATGATATCAGTTTTTGAAATAAACCGTTCCTCCCCGTCCGAAAAAAAAAAAGCCTGAGTGTCGTGAGGATTTCATTTTTAAAAGCAATTGAAAGACAAACACACTCTGTGTTTCTGTGGGAGTCCTCTTCTCACAAAACTTTATTTTCTCTTTAGACCTTCAAAGCGATTTCAGCCATCTTTTTATTAGTCTTGTATGACATGAGGAGTAACATCGAAGAGGTACCTGACTAAACTTAGTTTCCTCTCCAGCCTCACAGCTCTACAGCGGGTCGCCTGTCGGTAGATGCACCACTTCCAAACTTAAATGTCTCTACTATTATTGGATTGTCACGAAACATTCTTCATTCATGGTCCCCAGAGGATGAACCCTATTGATTTTAGTCATTCTGACTTTTCCTTTCACGCCACCGTCAGGTTCATGAATGGATCAGCATTTGTTTTGACATTTGATGTTCAGTGGTGAAGTGTAACTAAAGTGCATTCACTTAAATATTTCACTTTAGTATAGATGTGAGTCACTTGTACTTGAGTATTATCTCTTTATGCAACTTATGTGCAGTATATACTTTATGTTGTATCTCTGCTCTATTTCAGAGGGACTATTTTCATCTCATGGTTGTAGCCTCTGGTTGTTTTTCTTTGTAATTATTTTAATGATTTTATTAAACAAGTTAAGATGTCACTTTGGGCCCTGGGTAATTGGGACAGTATTTCTTCTTTTAAATTTTTTATAAACCAAACAATTAACTGAGAAAATAATTAGCAGATTAATCATGAAAATAATCAAATTATCATTAGTTGCAACCAACAGTAAAATGCAGCGAACACATTAATGCACGAGTAATAAAAAAATATTATATGCATAATAATCAGATACTTTGTGTACACTATACTTCCGGGCAAGGTAGTGACCAGACATAATGATCGCAGCATTTTACAGCTTTTTCTTCTTTGTCGAATTGCAACTGGCGGAGCATTAATGGTAACATTTGACTGCCAAAATATAAATATAAGCTACATGTATAACA
Source organism: Nibea coibor (assembly GCA_023373845.1). Classification (NCBI taxonomy): domain Eukaryota; kingdom Metazoa; phylum Chordata; class Actinopteri; family Sciaenidae; genus Nibea; species Nibea coibor. Next base: position 7,228,368 of record CM041725.1, read on the forward strand.
TATATTTTGTATATTTATATTCACTGTAACTGTTTCAACTCCAGCTGCCATTTTCATACTGCTGGTGGTCCTTCCTCTTCTCCTATGTAGCCAAAAAAAACCTTTTTTACTGTTATGAGTGCACCATCTGGGTACTCACAGTACACTGCATTTTGCCATAACTTACACTGTGAACACACTCGTGCTCAAAATAGTAAGTGCAAGTATGAAAGTACGTGAATTGAGACACCGCAATGCTTTAACATCAGTATGTCAGCATTGTTGTTGTTGTTGTTAGCGCGTTAGCATTTAACTAAGCATCAGCAACATAAGTGCCACTAGCACAGCTGGAGGCTCTTCATCATGTCATTAACTTTTGAATAACATCAGAAATAACATTGCATATTTACTGCCTGACTCAAACTAAAGTTAGACGTTCTTTGTTACTTTTACTTCCAACCTCCACCCCCTCATTCAGAAAAAATGGGAGTAGCAAGGTGAAAATAACGGCGCAGAATGAAGCTAAATGTACATATTCTTTACTCAAAATGAATTATAGCATTCTTGTATATATTAGTCCTCTAGCGTTTTTTTTTTAAACATAGTGCCCTTGAAAACTGCAGTTTATGAGAGATAAGTGGTGGTAAAGCAGATGGCATTTCTAATTCACTCACTTCATTAGCACCAGATCATCATTTTCACAGGTTAAGGAGGGCCATTGGCTGGGTTACAGGTATAATTGGTTCTATCATTGCTGGCTAGTAGCCAGTGAGTACAATGATCAGTCATGCTGCTCCTCTAATATGGACAATGTTCACTGTGTGATGAACTGAATTAATCACCGCTCTGTGGCTACTGGATGAATTATGAGTATAATAAGGGTCGGGATCTTTATAATACATCTGTGATTAGCCATAGTTGAGCGAGGATACAGAACTCACAAGCAAGCATTGTTTCACAGGCTTTTAAGCCAAAGACAGAGCTAATGTATTCAGTCATCAGCTTTATGTTCTTTCAACTGTTCTCGGTGGTCAAGAACACTAATGAGGTTGGCTTTTACTGAACACACTTTCAACCATTTAGGTGTGAGATATTACATTCTTCTTCTCGTGGTTCCTGTCCACATGCAGCAGTTTTTATAACTTTATAGTGCCGTCAAGTTTGGAAATGCCTATTAAAATTGTTCTATTAAACCTACTATATAAGATGCTAGTGTTGATTCTGAAGCGTCTAATTTCCATGCGTCAGCAGCAAGATTATATTCAGTTGTTTGGAAACTCTTTAATGAGTTCGAAGGATTTGTGCAGACATTCTTTCTCCTTCTATCTTTAATTAGCAGATGAAAATATCTGAGAACTTTACACTGAGGTTTTGTTCTGGAGAACAAAGCTGTTTAATTTGAAGACAGTAATTTTGTGGTTGCTTTGTAGTAAGTGCATAATTCGTACAAGACACCACTTCTTTGTTTTGGCAGGCGTAAAATAATGTGTTTTTTTCATGAAGCATGTTCATTTGTGTCTTTTCTTTTTGACCTTCCGTAATTAACGCATATTTTGACAGTGTGCCCTGATGGAGGCGGCTGGTAAGCTACATAAAAAGAAATGAAGTGCAGTGTTGTGAAAAACTGGAAGCTAACCAATAAGTGTTTTTTTTCCTTTTAGGTACACACAAAAGGAAATAATGTCCGTTAAACAGAGTGATAAACACATATAGACAGTAATAATGATTAACACAGTGGCGCTAATGATAAATATCTATAAAATAATATAGATAATATATATAAAATAAACCAGTTTAAGAATTATAAATGCATGTGTTGAGTTTGAAAGTAATGAGCATTTATAAGGCAGTGAGGATGTAAAGAAAAACAGTATTGAGATGCATATGGGAAATATAGGATCCAGTGTTTTTGAGAAGGACTGCAGACGATGGCAGATCTCTACAAAAAGAAGCATCATTTAGCCGTGCTGATAGCTGACGCCTCTTGCAGAGCTCCACCATTTTGTCTGCATGCATACTCTTACCCCATTTTGGGAACTAAAAACCATGACATATCGGCCTCTGATGTTTTGCTTTTTAACCGATTCACTTTGATCTCTCTCCAGCAACTTCCTCAACATTATGAAAGTGCAATACTGAATCACTGGGGCAACCCTTTAATCAGAGTAAACAGACTTCTTATACATGGGTGGAGATCCACTGGACACATCAGTGAGGAATGCAAGCTAGATCAAACCACAGACTGGAAATGTACTCTGTAAAACTCAAATATATTACTGCTCAATAAGCTTTTAAAACTTATCAAACACATTTCTTACTCCACTTTCTGTTTCAGGGGATGCAGGAATTATTCACAGCTTGACTTGTACACTTAGCCATATATTATAGCTCTAATATGCCACTGTACTTGCTGGCTACCAGCCAGCGATGATGAAACCAATTATATCTGTCCTGCAACCCAGCCAATGGCCCTCCTTGTCATCCATAACTCAGCGTCGCAGAAAGCTTGATATAATTTTTTATCAAAACCTCAGCTTAGATAGATAACATATTCATTCAATGCTTCAGTCCTGCTTTTGTCATCTGAGAAACATTTCATGGATCTGATCATTTATTTCTGCAAAAGATGTTGGAAAATGGAAATTGGAAATTGTCATTCATACATTCGTAATCAGTCGGCCGGATTACCGTAATTCTTTCCATCAGTAAAAGAAATCCTTCCCTCGTCTCATCTCATCCAAAACTCTGCTGCAGGATTTTGACTCGGACGAAGAAAAACGAGCACATCACGCTTATTCTGGCTCTCTTACACTGACTACCAGTTGCCTACAGAGTTAATTGTAAAATTATTATTACTTATAAACCCCTGAGAAGTCTTACCCCACGTTATTTAGCTGACCTTTTAGTGCCCTAGGTCCCTTCTCGCTCCCTGAGATCCTCTGATTCATCATTCCGAGTTGTTCCTCGGAATAGTGGAATGAAACTACCTGAGGAGATCAGGACTGTAAACTCTGTCAACTTTAGAAATGCACTTTCATAAAAGGACCTCTATTTATGTTCTATGTCACATTATATTCTAATTTATATTGATCTATTGCTTTTAACTCATTGTTATTGTGTTCTGCCGTACTGTAAAGGACTTTGTAATGATTCTTTGAAAGATGCTATATAAATAAAGTTAATTTAAATTATTATCATATATTATTATTTAATTCACTTTCATACTCTGTGTTTACCTAAGACAGGGTTGTCCAAAGCCCGGCCTGGCTTCATTTTTATAATATATTATTATAGCCTGCTAGGATTGTCAGGTACTGTGTGGCTGGAAGATTTGGCTTTTTTGGTTGACATAACAAAGCATTTGAACCTTCAAGGACATAAAGTAAAATATTACTTTCTGAATTAGTTTGTTAAAGATAAGAGGAAGAGTGATGAGAGACGTTTTAAACTTAAATGTTAATAGACTTTGCATTAGTCATAATAAGTCATGTTTAGAATGAACATGAGGCTTAGATTTGTATCAACTTCATGCAAGTTTAACATATTCATACAATTTGTTCTTTCTGTCAAACCTGACCCTCTTTTTTTTTTTTAAAATAAAGTTTGGACACCTCTGATCTGGGATCACCTGGATGGAGGTGAACGGTTCCCGGATGTTGCCGTTAATGACGTCACAGAAACAGGAAGTCCGAGAGCGAGAAGCGGCTAGTTCAACTCGACAGAGGAGAAGCTAAAAACAAAAACAAACTCTTTTAACGGACTCGTAAATTACATACATATTACATTACGGCTGTTTGGAGACAGAACAACAGATCTGACGGCTCTTTAAGTTTTGGTTTCTTTGCTTTGTAAACGGCTCTGAGTGCGTTTTTCCTCCTGAACTCGTTAGTAAACTTTTACTCGGATGCTAGGTGGCTAACTCCTAGCAGGTTTACTAACATGACAACAGAGTCAATGTTTAACGGTTACACGTTCTACAGTACAGACGTTAAATAACGGTTACACGTTCTACAGTACAGACGTTAAATAACGGTTAGCTGCATGTCGTCGTCATGGGTGACAAGGAGCAGAGTCTTATTGACAAGAATATTTCAAGGTAACGTTAACTCGTCACAGCTAATGTTTTATAATACTAGTAACTAAAGCTGTCAGATAAACTCGATGAATAAAAACTACATTATTTCTCCCTTAAATGAAGTAAGTATAAAAGTGAAGTACTACAGCTGTTGATGAGGGGTCCTCGTCCCAATTCCTAAAAACCTAAAATAACGTCTTAATTTTGTGTTTTTTCTTGTTTTTAACAGTCCAACACCCCAAATATTCATTTTACTATAAGATGACCTGAATAACAGAACAAACAAACACCTCAGGACAGAGTTTGGCATCTTTTCTTAATTCGATCTATCAAAGCAGATATCAGTTGTTGTTCTGGTGATTGATAATCGTTTTCAATACTTTTAAAATACGTCAAAAACTTCAGTCTGAAAGACTGAAATAATCTTCAAATTAAGGCCATAAAAGCTGAAATGAGATAAGAAATTTGGTAATAGATTAATCTTTTTGGACGTCAGAATTGGTGATGGACATTTGTAGAACTTTAAACAATTAATTGACAAATTGGTGATATAATAAAGTTAGCAGTCATGAAATGTATAGTTTGTTGGCAGTTTTAGAAACATTTTTATGCAGAATATGAGTTTTTCTCTCATGGTAAATTTGGTGATTCACCTTTCTGTCTAGTTTGCTCGATGTCTCCGTGAGTCCCACTGTAACGTCGCTCAATCTGCACTGCAATCACATCGAGAGGATCGAGGGCCTGACCTCAGCATGGCACCTGCGTCACTTAGACCTTTCCTCCAATTGCATTTCTAAGATTGATGGTCTAAGTTCCCTCACCTCCCTCAGGACTTTAAATCTATCCTGTAACTTAATCACCAAGGTCGAAGGTGAGTCTTTAGTCACCATTTTACTCAGACAATAGGTGTTTCAGTTTTCCGGATGTTCTCCAAGTAATAATTCTTCATTACAGAGTCTTGTGTTTATCTGGTGTTGCTGGCGCTGCTTTATGAGCTGTAAAATCACTCGGTTGTTAATGTCCCCTCCCTTTACCTCAGGACTGAATGGCCTCGTGAACCTAACAAGATTAAACTTGTCCTACAATCAGATAAACAACCTCACAGGTGAGATGAATACCAAACCGAACAGAGTTATCTTCTTCTAACACTCAAATGAAAACACTAACGAGTGACTGACATGTCAATACTGTTGATTAGGCCTGTTGTATCTTCATGGCCCGGAATACAAGCTGAAGCACATCAGTCTCCATAGCAACCACCTGGATAACATCGATCACTTGCTGCAGTGCTTGCTGGGATTGCAAGATTTAAGAGAGGTCACTTTGAGTCAGGATGGCAGAGACAACCCCTTGTGTAGGACACCAGGTAGGGCATGAAGTACAGTTTTTAACTACCTGTGAATATCCATCTTGTACAGATGTATACTGTATCAGCATGTTTGATGATGTGCACAAAAACTTCAATACTTCTAGTGCAGAGTGTTAGAAATTTCAGATTCGTCTACTGTATTTCCAGGAAGTATAACAAAGGTTTCAATGATTCTTAATTAAAATGTGTGTATACGCCACCCAGTGCTAGCACTTAATTACCCCCATTAAAAACAACAACAACAAAAAACTGGACACGCTTGCACGTTGTAGTTGTTCTCTTTGAAGGGATTCTAGATGTCGGAACATCCAGTTCTGAATACATTTATTGTACTTTGCTTGGGACAAAAGCGTAAAGAATGTAAAATATCATACAAAAGCCCCTCACAAAGCATTACCTTTGTGAAGGTATTCTGTTCTGTTCTGTGTTCTGTTTGGTTGGAATTATTGTAAAGATGTGTCGATTCAACTTTTGGAGGCTTTCGCTATTCTATCCACCACTTCATATAAAAGAGGAGAAACACTTCTCAGTTTAATATAAATGAATTCAACACCACCACAAAGCACGGCCTCCAAAATCGTTTTGAACACTATAACCGTCATAAAAACAGGATTTATCACAGTTATGTTGTAAACCAGAGGTTTTCCAAGTGGAGAGTAAGACTCTCCGGGGGTTCTCCAAGCTGTTTCAGGAAGCCTCAGTGAATGGTGGAGAAAATTTATGTTAGTTATTACATAGAATAACATAAACTTGTAATTACTTTGAGGACACACTTCAGGGATCCAGCAGTTTTCCACTTTTTCCCCACATGCATAAACCAATAAATAAATAAGATAGAACTTTTTTTGGATTTTGTGTATTATAGTTGGCTATATTGGCTTAATTGCTGAGTCTGTGCTTTCAAATAACATAATCATAATACCATAGGCTTTTTTTTACAGGCTGAGGAGAAACCCACAAGACTTAAAACTTAGTGAGGTTTACCAAATAAAACTGAGTGTACAGAAAAGACGTGCTATAAACATGTGCTTTATTTCTTTCTTCACTTTATGTTGTTTTTGATGAATTCCTTTGTAGCCCAGAGGTTAATTGTTAGTTTTTGCAGAATAACTGACTCATAACTCTCCCCTGTATCGTCCGAAATGAAAGCACAATGAAAATCAGCGGTAGTCATAAATGACTGTGGACTATTTATCTCTCTCTCTCTGCATGTTATGGCATGTTTCTTAATAACTGTTTTTCTTTAAATGATGTGCAGCCATTATCCATGTCTTCCTGTTCATGATTAATTTACAGCAGTAGCTGTTAAAAGCATGTGTTTAAGTCCACGAGGACACACTTAAAGCATTCTTACAACGCTCGCTGTCAATAAGTGTAGATACACGTATTATAATCAGCGCTCAGTTCTCATTAAGTGAGCTGCGTCAATAATACATATGAGGATCGCAAGAGCACAAGAGAGGTTATTAATTTAGATATAGATTATTAAATTTCATGCAACAAACCCACCATTATCCAGGCCATAAAGCACCGATGTGACGATGCTGAATTATGGCGTTCATGGGCAGTCACCCAGCTCGAGCATCGTCAGGTTCCCTCATGTATGTGTGCGTCTGTCTTCCTGCAGGTTTCAGGGAGATTGTTATGCAGTCGTTGCCACAGATCTCTTTTCTGGATGGCTTGGACCAGCTGGGAAATCCATCACATCCAGGTCTAGTGAGTCCCTGTGATATCCCTGGTCTGGAGGACTATGTGGACCTTCTGCTGTCTTCAGATACCAGTCACAATGAAGCGGTAATTTTTATTAATTTTTACTGCCTTTCTACCATTAGTAGTATTCATTCATACTATTATATTTCATTAAAATGATCATATTCATGTTACATGTTTTCTTAATTTAATATTTTTTGTGTTTGACGTTTTATTTAAGAGAGAAGGGACAGTGCAAATTAATGAATACACACGCTGTTTTTTCATTCAACCACAAAGTCTGATGAGATAAATTACAAAACATGGTAGCATAGAAGTTTTAAACAGTAGTCACAGAGGGACACATGAATTTACAATATGCATACAGTGTATAGAACAAGAAAACAGGACAGTTCAACAAGTTCATCTTGTGTATATAAACACTGAAAGGGTGCATATTATAAAAATGCAAGAACAAGACTATCTACTATCTATAAGACTACTGTAAACCTATGGCACAAAAATCATAACTATACAGTAACACTTTGTACTTACGTAGCTACCAAATGCCTGGGAATTAAAATATCTGCATTTTTCATTGACAATACCTCAATTAAGTAAATAAATGTTTGTTTGTGGATGTGGTGTTGTGTATCCAGAATCATCCACATCTCTATTTTGGGAAAAGAAGTGTGATTTTCCAGTGCGGCGCCTGTCCTCTCACATACTGAAAGTGCCAACAGAAAAAAGATGAAGAGTGCATTACTGAACACATTTGAAAGACTTAATTACTTGGAAAACCTTGCTGTAAAATGACAGCATTGATCTTTGAATTTTATCACCCTGTAGAAGTGTTGTAAATAGCAGAGTGGTCACCAAATTGCTGGAACGTTACATAATTTAGTGGGTTTATGCCAGGATAGTGAACGTTAGGGAATCTGATCTCTTTACAATAAGTTATTTTACACATTCATTGCACCAGATGGCAAGATCCATCTGTTTTTCTCATTAGCAAAACCAACTGCAGTGGAATGTAGCACAGCCACAGTGGGAACTCTCAATAAAATGATGGGGGGAAAAAAAGCTAATTTAAGTTTTCACTGTAGGTTAGAGGGGACGTCCCTCTCACCACACCCCGCATCGATGAGGTGCTGACCCAGTTTCGTCAGCGGATTACCTCTGATGCGGTCACAGGTCCAGGCGCACGACCGGAACACCAGAGCTCCCAGCCGGTTCGTTCCACTGCGGCTGATCCAGCAGACCCCGTTAATGAAGAACGCATCAGGAAACTAGAGCACCAGGTGTCCCAGCTCATCCAGAAGGTGCCTGTTTAACACTGCAGACACTTTATTAAGAAGTATTTGTGTGAGTTTAGAATACAGTAGGTAAGATAAAGAAATAAATTTGGTATGTTATTTCTTTTTAAAAATCAGTAGTATTTGACCTGCACATATAGCTAGGGGACTTTAAATTGTGTTATAATTCACACAGGATATCACAAATGGCATTTTCTTTATGCATTTTCACATTTAAAAGAGCATTACTCTTAAATGTGTGCTCTAGGACTCAAGCTCTAATTTGTCAGTTCTAGTCCATTTACAGAGATTTACAGGCTTTTCTAATGTTCCATTTAATGTTGATTCTTTGTCTATAAAATACTGCATATCTTATATTTTATTCATTTTTATATTTAGTTTATAGTTATCCAAACATGTCGACTGTTGAATATTCTTTTTATCCCGTCACGTGGAATGAGTCTTTCTGCAATGTTTACTCAGGTCCCTGCTGATCACAAATCCCGTAGCTCTACTCCTTCTGCGGTGATGGTACGGAAAGCCAAGAGGGACACAGATCTCACATCAGAGAGTGAGTGTGACAGCGGGAAGGAAAACAGGAGGGGCACCAGGATCCCCAAATATCGTAACAGCACAACATCGAGGACAACACCCAAGAAGACCAAGGGCAGGAGATCAGACAGGTGTTTAATATCTGTTCTAAAAAAGATGTTTTAGCTGTCAGTGTAAGGCCTCAGTAAAAATAATCTTTTGCCGTCATGTTTACATGTGTACTCCCTGATTTTGTTATAGTAGATAACTGCCACCCACACAAAGCCCTGAATTCCTCAGAACTTACTTTAAATGTTTTGAAACCAACTGTGTAAAGACGTTTTAAGTACTTTGGGTTGCCTTCAGGTATAAAATGTGCTATATAAATACATTTTGTCTTGCTGTAATAAAATCAGGGGGTGTACCTTTGAGTAATGATAATCACATCCATACACTTGTCAAAGTTTGACACAGAAGTGTTTACGATGTAGTAATTGACAAAGCCTGCAGTCATAATAATCAAACACAACATTTAGCATTGGTATTTCCACTTTATGCAGCATGCATCAACCTAATATCATCCTTTTACCTTCCAGCTGAAAGGGGCTGGAACATTTCCTTCTAAGTAATGTGGTAAACTTTCTTCCCCTCTGTTAGAAATTACAACTGTCATCTCACTCCCATGATTAACGACCGTGCTTCTGTGGTCTACCCCCTCATCTCACTTAATCAGCCACTGATGGCATGTGCTTAAGATTCAGCAATTTAACTTAAGTAAGCTCTCCACTGTCCTCATCAAAACCAAGGTGATTTGAAAATATTAGCTCCAGATTTAATTCAAAGTTGTTCAAACTTCACCTTCTTATAAAAGTGAGCAATCATCTGCTTTGACCTTTTATAGAGCCAGACATTAGCTAAAGGGCTGTTTATAATCAATTTTACTGCCCGTTCAATATCTGTGATTTGTTTTATGCGCAGCGATCAGGAGAATCATAAACAGAGGAGTTCAAAGTCTGCTGCGGGGCCCAGGAGGAAGGCTGGCGGCGCAGGGGGTGTAGATGCAGCAGGGCCACCACGGACGGTGCCTTCAAGAGCTGCTAAGGCCTCGGGCGATGTGAAAACCAAATCCACTGTGGAGGAGGAGACATACAGGGTACAGCATGGATAGGTCACCTGCTGAGTGAAGGCCAGCTTCTATTTTTATTGAATGAATACAATATGAAAAAGGTTATGTCCCTGTAAAAGAGGGAGACATTCACTGTGCGCTTGTACCCATGTTTGTGAAAACATACAGTTAGTATTTCTATTTAACACAAAACATGCACAAACAGGAACAAAATAACATTTCTAATTTGATGTTTTCCACCTTTTGTGACATCATTCTGGTCAATAACCCAAAAACAACTCCCTGTCCCAATGATACACCCATGTCCATATGTAAAATCTGTTCCTCTGCCTTCAGACTATTGTGGAAGAGCGTGACCAGGAAAGGGAGAGGCGTTGGAAAGCTGAACAGGCTGTGAGGAAACTAACAGAGGATCTGAAGTGTCTGCAGACAAAGGTCAGCGAGGAGAAAGACCTCCAGAGCATGGCTCTGCACACCACTGACAGGTAAGTAGTTGTACGAGTTGCACGTGTATGCACTATGCATGGTGCAGTAGCTCTAAGGCAGATACCGTGATGACAGGGGATAATTGAACTTGTCTCTGTGGATTTTAGTTGTCAACTGCCTAATGGATTCTCATCAATTTCTATCCTCTTCGTTATTTGTGTTGGCTCTCCTGAGACTAGAGCCTACTACCTGTCTCATCCTTGAACAATGAGTATCCATCCCACCATTAAAGCGGGACGATAGTGAGGAACACTATCATTGTCCCATAGCCTCTCATCAAATCAAGCACACACTTTACTCCATTACCCCAAAAACCTTAAAGTATGCCTGCAGTTGTCTGATAGTAAAACTATTTAGTTTGAAGCTCGCTAACCTACGCGCTCATCCCGCTTATATGCCTTGTATTTAAACTCCAGAGGCTGTAATTTTCTGTGATTAAATATCCCTATCTCTTTTCCTACACACGTGTGAGGCCATTTGGCTGTGAGCGTCTTCCCCCTGCTCTGCACAGATAGAGCCAGGTGTAACTATTTTGCGCACTGTTCTTTTGCCTGCTTAGATAAATCTGCATTATGGGTGTAATTAGAAGCCCGGTGACAAGCATATGTCAGCAGTATTACATGAATCAATCTTAGCTGTCACTTTCTAATGACGCTGAGCACGGCTGCTATTGTTGACTCGCTCGCTCGATCAGGAGAACAGAGAAATGAGTCATCACAGCAGATTTAAAGAGAGAACTGTATGTGGTCGCACAGTTTCACAGTTTTGCTGTTCTGAATTCTGCAAGCTTGTTTTTTTTTTCTTTTCACCAGACTGCCCTTTTTTATAATGTGTTTTTTCCCTATTTCCATTTTCACCATATTTCCATTTTCTCTCCCTCGAGATAAGATTTTGCCTATTCTGTTGACTGTGTCAGATTTGTTCAATTTCACAGGCTATCATATTTTTAACAGTGGGAGATAAAACACAGGGGACAATCAAGGTTATCACATAATTGGTAGTGGTTGCCTAAACCAGTTTCCATACACCGTAAAAATAGACATTCGGGGTATTACTCCTGCTCGCTTGCACGCTGTTATCATGCTTTCTCCCCATCCAGACTGAAAGAAATGTTGCTAAAGGAGCGATCAGGGCGCTCTGAACTGCAGACTCGTATTGATGAGCTGGAGGGGAGGTGTCAATCCCTAACCCAGCAGCTGGAGCAGGCCCGCAGCAGCGAAGAACAACACAAGACTGCACTGCGTAGACTGGAGGAAGGCATCACCCATGGAGAGGCGCTTAGGGCTCTCCAGCAGGCTGAGGAGGTACAGCGGTTTGTTTTGTAGAACTGAGAACACTTTGATTGAACATTTTGATGCAGATAGTGCTCATTCACAACATAGAAAAGAGTCATACAACCTAAAAATATGATTCCTTATTGCACCATGCAGAGTGAATAAATGTAGACAGATGAAAGGATTCGATCATTCAGCTCTCACAGTATGTGACAGGCTGGCGTAAAACATGTGCTGACCTTCCGCAGATGAAGCGACACCAGGAGCTGGAGAACAAAGCAGCAGCTCTGAAGAGGGAGTTGGACATCCAGAGAGCCTCAGTACGTCAGCACAAAGACAAACTGCAGCAGCTGCATGAACTGCTGGCATCCAGAGAACAAGAGCACAGGTACATCTGAACCCGAGCCTCCATTGTGAGGGATGAGCTACATGGGTGCAATATTTTCTGCCAGAATAGTTTTTGGTTATTTCACATGAGAGGATTCTTTATTTTTTTGTTTTTGCCTTTGCTCTTCTGAAAGGTTTGAAGCAGGCTGGCCTCAGCAGGAAAACACAGGCAGATTTTTCTCCACCAAATGGTGTTAAGGAAATATTTTAATGAATACGTGGTGACACTTTTGGGGTTGTGTGCTTTTGTCTGAAGCCTCATATTAGTTTCAGATAAACTTTTCAATACCTTTCAGCACAAAAGGAGGACTGTAGATTCAGCTCCCCATCTCTTATTTGGAAGTGATCTTATAATCATTAGTATGAATGGGACAAACAAAAGCTGTTTCAGTGTTCATCTCATCATGTGACTTGTTTAAAGACTTACAAATAGTGAAGTAATCCAGTTTCTCTAAGTTTTTGAGTGCATTAATATATAAGTATCTGCTACTTTCTTATTAAAGCATAAATACCTTTAAATACAATACTTTAATAATGCGAGAGTCTGCACATGTTGCTCTTTATTGGAACACTTTCCTATTTGTTAAGCCCTCAACTTACTGTATTTTTTGAATCTTTTAAAATCTATTTTAAATGTACAGTTGGAATTTCATGTTATGACCCACAAATTACAAAGTGTGATTGTGTTAACTGTGTTGTGTTAAACAGGTCAATATAACATCCATGTTTGCATTGTCTTACAGAAAACAGCTGGACTTGCGTTTGCAGCCTGGCGGGGCAGATTTCCGTGAGGCGGTGGCAAAAGAAGTTGCATCAGTGGAACAGAGACACGCTCAAAGGGAGGTGGAGCTGCAGGAGAAACTGGCAGAGGGCAGAAAACAGTACGCTGCCCTGGAGGACGAGTTCCGCATGGCGCTAACCATCGAGGCCGCTCGCTTCTCTGAGGTCTGCTAAATGATGGACACCTGCCATACAGATGGCCTGTAATCACTCAAGTGTTGTCCTCATGTTTACTCTTCGTTCTTGGTAAAGTCCAGCTCATAAATGGCATTGTCCAGGAAAAAGTGAAATGATTGAACTGGAATTGAACCCAATTTAGATAGGCCTTTTCTTTTTCAGGCTGAGGGTGAAAGCTGAGATTGAACTGAATGAAGGATGATCTCTCTGGACAAGTAGTCTGTGATTGCTACAGGAAGACAGTGATACAACAAGATAGGATTTGAATCAATCTGTACTTTCTCAAAATGGTTACAGATTTCATTCAGCCTCTGCACAAAATCTAATCTAATCTTGATTGCTACCACTTGTGCCGTTTTCTACTTTAAGTCTCCAACCTTTGACCATCTGTCTGAAGTCTGAATAAGATATAGATCCTCACTCATGAAAACCTTTCATGAAAAGATTGGCTTCTCTAAATCCACAACTCTGAAACCTTCTCTGTCAGACATCAAATGTGGCATTGATGGCTAAATACGTCAAGTCAAGTAATGCTTGGACCAAAAGTCCTTCAGCTCCTCGACGTCTTATTCACATTCCACAACCTTGTTACTTGCTTTTGTAGGTGAAGGAGGCTTGTGATCAGATGACTGCAGAGCTGTTGGAGCTCAGGTCGACCGTCAGCCAGTCCCAGCAGAGGGAGAAGAAATCTGGCTCTCTGGTGCAGGAGCTCACAGCCATGGTCAAAGAACAAAAGCACCGCATCTCTGAACTCATCAAAGCCAAGAGAGATGCTGTCACTGACCTGAAGGTACGTACAGCACTTAAGTAAAATAGTTTTTTCTTCAGCATTTTAAGTAAATAAAGAATAAACTGTCCGATCAGGTTTGAAAAATCACATTATATATAAGATATACTGGTGATGACCAGTTCTGAGCATCAGTCATCGCCTTTTCAATAATAGTTGAGCCTGAGCCTGTAGGAGACATCTTTGAGACATCATGAATACGGAATGGATCCAGCTGCCTTTCCATCTGTCAGCCCTGACAGATGGCCATTGATCATTAATACTGTCTGTGTGTCCCTCTGCCAGAGCCGTCTGCATTCCTTGGAAGCAGAGGTGGAGCAAGACCGGCGTCTTGGCGTGCAGCTCGAGTTGCTCAAGAAAGACAAGGCGCGACTGTTGTCTCAGCTCACAGCTCAGGAGTCGGTGATAGACGGCCTCAGGGCAGAGAGGAGGATCTGGGGCCAGGAGCTCGCTCAGCAAGGTGGGAGAGACGTCGAGGAGGACTTTGAATCAGCCTCATAGTGCATGACACACACTGGCAACCAGTTTTAGTTTATGAACAAACACCAATATAGGAATTTGTTTAGTCCATGTTCGTCATTTTTAAGATTATGTTTAGAATCCGTGTGAAAGAGGCATTGGTGTTTTATTTAATCTGTATCAAGTAAAGCCTGCCATCTAGTGGTTATTTGCAGGAAACGCACTGTTAAGCACTTCAGGCGAGGGTAGGCAAGATAATTGCACAACAGTAGCTAATGCCTTTTTAAACATTCACATTTCAAAGTGCTTCATTTGAGGCATTAAAATGCACAACACATTTTATTGGCACTGACAAAAAAATAAACAATTAAGGGATAAACTAATGAAAATAGACAAAAGATTCAATTTTATGTATTTCTCTTTACTAGGAGTGTCCTTGGCTCAAGATCGTGGACGCCTGGAGGCCAGGATAGAAGTGCTGGGTGCTGAACTGGAGACTCAGAAGAAACAGAATGAGAGGGACAACGATGCCCTAAAAATCAAATCCAAAATCATAGATGACCAAACGGAGACCATCCGCAAGCTCAAAGAGGTAGCAGGATACTTTAATATTATACTATTAATTTAACCAGGGTATTGCTCTTAAAATAAAAGAACAAAAAAAGTCCATCATGTGACAAAACATGCCACTACTTCAACATATGTTAACATACATTTTGTATATGCATGTATCTGACTTGTCCTGATTTCATTAGACACACTAAAACAGTTTTTCCGTCTCTTCTGCCGTCCTGCTGTCTAAGGCCGTGCAGGAGCGTGATGATCAGATCCGTAGGCTGCGTGAGGAAGCGGTCCAGGCCCAGAAGAGGCTCCAGCAGCAGCAGGACGAGGAAACGGCTCAGCAGGCTGAGCTGAGGGAGCGGATAGAGCATCTGAGTCTGCGCAAGGAGGAGCTGAAGCAGCAGCTGGAGGATAAGGAGGCAGAACTTGAGGAGGTTAAAAGAGTTTACAGGCAAGCGTCCCATCACAAAAACATACACATACTAAACTAAAAACCCACTCAATATGCACGCTTAAAGGGAATGAAGACATCTCTCCCGAATGTCTCCGATCAGATCAGTTTCTTGATCACCATTATGTTCTGTTTTTTTTCTATTTCTCTGAATCTATTCCTGTTTTTAGTGATTCTAGTAAGAAGTGGCAGGAAAAAGCAGACCTGCTCACTCGGCTGGAGAGCCAGGTGAAACGCATGAAGGAGAACTTTGATTCCAAGGAACGTCTGCTGCTGGAAGAAAGAGATAAAGCAACAGAAGCACATAAGTAAGACACAATATCTCACAACAGCAAAAATCAAGCATCATGGTTGATAACCTAAATAAATATAACTATGTGTAGAGGCAGGGAAGGCATCAAATGTTGCAATACAGCAGCACTTATATGGATGTTGCTATAGCTGCTTGTTTTAAATCATATTTTTCAAGAATAAGCACGTTTTTTAGATGAAGTGATTATCCTGGGAAAAAAAAAGAATCGAAAAGACGTTTAGATGCAGTCAAAAGTTTAGAATAAACTTGTTACTTTAAATGAAGTTTTCTTCAGTTTGTATTTCTATATCTACTAGACACATGTGCACACCTATCATCGCCCACCTGCTGGCTAGGACAGTTCTGCAGCTTTCCTAAATCCCGCAGGAGAGTGAAGTTATTTCCGAAGTCAAGAAAGCTGATAAAATGTTTTTCCTCCAAAGCCAGAAAGGAAGACCAAATACAGGATGTGTCACTCTGAGATGTTTGGGCAGTGAATACCGTTTCCATCTCTGTCAAACCCAAATCTGGAGAATTCATCACATTAGGATCATATTACTTCTGAAATCTGGACAAATAATGATCAGGATATAGCTCCTCAGACAAGACCATAAAGTGACTTATCTTATGTAACATTATGTTCTGCAGGGCTGCAGTGGAGAAGTTACGCTGTGTGGATGATGCATTTCGCCGACAGCTCGAGTCTTGCCAGGCTGCACATCAAGCTGAGCTGTTTCGACTAGCGAATGAAAAGCAGAAACAGATTGAACAAGCCAATCAGAAGGTAAAGTTTAGATGCTTTTCGCAGAAATGGCTGGTTTCCCTCCAAGGCAGGTGCTTTGTGTGAGTGTGTTCATATATGACAAATATAAACAAAAGTATACTCTAGCTCTCAATGTGCTCGAAAATGGTTACAGGCCTTTGTTGTTTATTACACTGATTTGAGATGTCGTCACTGCAGTGTGATGTAGTTACGCAGTTTGACAATATCCTAAGTAATACTTGCCTCCTGAGTGTGAGAACCTCAAACTGAACAATTCAAGTTGAATTTGAGGTTGTTTTCTGAAGCTGAGGCCGTCTGTCTGTCTTCTTCAGGTGTTTGAAGTGGAAGAAGAGATGCGTCAACTCCTGGAGGAGACAGAAACCAACAAGAGAATCATGGAAGAGAAAATGAAACGTCTCACAAGTGTGCTAAAAGACTTTTAACACATGAAACACGACTTCTTTACAGCTATGGCAAAGTATGAATTTAAACACTACGGGATAGTTGATTTTTGTTTTTAAATAAAGTTATTTTTATTTTTTTAAGTTAAGTTATTGATGTATTTTGGTGTATCATGATTTATCTAATAAATTATCTCTTGAGTATATTTGTCTTTTTTGCATGGATACAATTGTGTTAAAACATATTTAAAATAAATATTGAAGGTTCAGTGGGAAATAATAAAACTTCCTGGCACATTTAATACAAGAAACGGGCAATAGAACGTGTGTCACAAAACAAGACACATTCAAGAAAGATAAACACATCTTGTTTTGTTTTATGTTGTTTCAGTTACAGGTTTACATTTTTAAATACAGAAATGTATACAATTAATCTACAAAGATTAATCAATTTAAAAAATGCTACAATTCAATACAAGTCTGCTTTATGGACAGAAAGGGGTAAAAGAGACTCTTGTCCAAATTTTAACCTGATATTTCACATTTATGAGACAGTGTCCAATTTTTCAAATCATGATAATAATATAATTACATATTTAATATCACATTTTTTACGTATTTCTATAAAATTGTACTTTTGTATGTATTTTTTTCTTTTCGGCTTCCATACACTCGGAGTGAGGTGGATTAGATTTATCAATACCTGTCTGTCCAGTTGAAGAGAGGAGGGCGGGGTCAAATTCGGGTTGAGAGAGGGGGGGTTCGGGCACGAGCGGGACAAGGGTTGCCGTGGCAACTGTAACCTAACGTAACGTCCGTTGATTTAAAAACCCTATAGGTGCTGCCGTCGTCCCGTTTACAGGCGACACAGACGGAGAGAGATGTTCGGCATTTGTAATTAAACATAAGCGGCGGACTTAAGAGAAAAAAAAATAACAAGAAGTAGGACTGTTTGACTTTCTAGAAAGAAGATGGAGTTTGAGACGACGGAGACTGTACGCTCGACACCGAGTCGCCACGAGAAAAGTTTGGGGCTCCTCACGATGAAGTTTGTCAGTCTGCTCCAAGAAGCGAAGGACGGCGTCCTTGATTTGAAAGTGGTCAGTGAAACAGGCTCGGTGGCTCTTTGTGGGCTGTATTTTTTTTCTGTTGTTAAGACGGGGGGCTGTTTGTCGGCAGTGCCACCTTCCAGACAGCAGCTGTGAACAAAGGGCTGTCAGTCACCAGCGGGGCCGGTCAGGTGCATTGATTTGTTTAACAGGTGGACGAGCTAAGCCGCCATTACCCAGGCCGCCTCGTCTGTGGGTTCAGTAACACAAAAGCAGGAAAAACATGAACTAATAATCAAAAAGTGTGTGTAGCGACCAGTTTACAGCTAAATTCTTAACAAACCAGCTTAAACTGCACATTTCAAATGAGGCTAAGGGCCCCCAAAATGTCATTTCATGCATTATTTATCACCCATCTCTACTCTATAGATGTAAAGTAGACCAACTTGTGAGGTACTCCCATGTTAGATGGTGTAAAATACGAGTGTAGGACTACACATATTATGGTTTCTCTTCTGGAATACCCCAAACTAAATTACCCTTGTAATTAAACCCCTTTTAATGACCTGTGGAGGCCCCCACAGGGGGCATTTGGGGAACCACCCCATCTTTGTCAACAGGTTTAACACCAGACATGCTGCCTAGCCCAGTGTTTTGGGTTTCTTTTTTTGGATCTTGAAACCTTATAAAACAAAACTGTGTTTCCCAGTATGACCGATTACATATACATCTACATCTGAAGAGCGATGGCGAGCGATTTCTCATGTTTGTTTTTAGGGCCCTAAAGAGAAAAAACAAAGAAAAAGAGGAGTATTTTCAAAAATGAAAAAGTAACACACTGCCTTCCTGTTTACTGACCCATCACATTCATCTTGTACCTTGATTGTTTCCCTTTTTTTTTTAAAGAAATCTAAATATAATTTAAGTCTTGTGACTTCATGGGATGTCTTGACCCTCCCACATTAGGGAACCAGTAGCTTGACACCATCTCAAGTCATCCTGACAGCTACAGCTGGAACAATTTGCTGTTTGGCAGTAAATTATGCAATAACAAAGAAGATGATCGACAGATTTATTGATAAATAGTGATTAATTGCAGTCTTCCTTTCAGCTTCCAGCCATCTCAAATTATTCAAATTGTTCTGTTTTCTTATGGCCGTCAGCGATCTGCTTCTACTAAGCTCTAGAAATTAAGAGTGAATGGTGACATTTTTAAAGTCTTTACCCTCAAATATTCAGACTGTGATAGACTTTGTTGAGCTGCTCTTAGTGTTTTAACATTTGGATGTATCTTTGCCACACGTGCCTGAAGCATCTCTTAAATCTAACTCCTTTTTTTCACAGAGACAAGTAGTTTTCCCTCTCTTCTTGCCCGCCAAAGCTGGGTAATGTTTACACAGCAGGCTCCTTAGACCCTTTCCCTCCTCCTTCCTCCTCTGCTATTGTGTAACTGTCCTCTTCTGCCAAGGGGTTTTATTTGCTGTTTGTGCAGCTTAATTTGCCAGGTCCTTTTATTTGTTGGCTTTGTTAGAGCCTCTCTTTTTCACCTCAAGAAATATTTGCCACAAATGTTCAGGTTTCCTTTTTAAGGGTTTGTAAAAGTGCCTCTGATGTATCTTGTCAACAAGGTTTCGTATTAAGCCATTAAGCAGTCTCTTTATGGAAGTGTCTGTGTGAGTTAATAGGCTGCAGACAGCTTGGCGGTGAAACAGAAGAGGAGGATATACGACATCACCAACGTGCTTGAAGGAGTGGGGCTGATCGAGAAGAAAAATAAGAACATAATCCAGTGGAGGTTTGAAAACGGCTTACATGTTTTAAAATCAGTGAAATATTTACTTTCTTAGTGATATTTTTGATTGGCTTCAACATCTTTGAACTTGTAAATATGTGAGTACTCGCTGCTGTAAAAATATTTACACTCTTAGCAGCCAAATTTATTTTGAAGTTGGCTGATAAAGTGCAAATATCGACTTGTGTTCACACCTCACACTTGTTTCTCTCATCACTTATCTTCCTTGTGTCCAGGGGAGAAAACTCAGGCAGCCAAACTCAGGAGGTGATCGAGCAGGTGAAGGTTCTGAAGGCTCAAATCGCCGAGCTGGAGGCCCAAGAGAAGGAGCTGGACAACCAGAAGGCATGGCTAGAGGAGAACATCAAACACTTTAAACACGATCCCATCGTCAGCCCATATCCTTTAACACCAGCTGCCAGAGCGTTGAAAGTGGACTCTACAACAACTTGCTGTTGGACTAAACTGTGAAGTGTTAAAATATTTACTTCTTTATCTTTGATGTCATTCCAGTGAAGTGTCACTCGATTCATTTCTCTGTCTACAGGTTGTAATTCTAGTCCTCCTTTGGCCCATTTATTCATGTCAGTGGGGAAAAAATCCCTCCTTGATTCTTTTAACATTGTTTACTTCTTGAAGTGAGAAAAAGCTATAAAGGGAGGATTATAAATATAATTACTATTGTCAGTCTCTTGTGAAATCGCAGCCAGGCTAATCCTGACTTGCACAATGCTCACAGTCTTGTTTTTCCAGTTTATTGTCTCCATTTCCCCCCCATAAGTAATCCTGTTCCTGTTTCCTTAATGCCACCCTCTCCACTTATAAATTTGTGACACATGAAGACATCTGCAACGCCTTCAGCGGAGACACTCTTCTTGCAGTTGTGGCTCCCGCTGGGACTCAGCTGGAGGTGCCGCTACCTGAAATGGTTGGTCACACAAGATTTATTTTGTTGATGTTAATGATAATCACCAGAGAGGAAAGAATTCACCACATTTCCTTGTGTTTTGTGGTAAACCGTGTGTTATAACGGAAGCTAATGTGATGATAAGTTTGTTGTGGTATGTGAAGTCAAACTGGAAGCAGAAAACAAACTGATGGAGGTTTCTCGGCACATTTAGCTGCTTATTCTCCACACTGCTGCTTTTTAGGGCCAGAGTGGTCAGAAGAAGTACCAGGTGAACCTCCGCAGCCACTCCGCTCCCATCCAGGTCATGCTCATCAACAGGGATTCAGACTCCACGATACCTGTGGTTTTCTCCGTGCCGCCCACTGACGACATCGGCCCATTGCCAACCCCACCCAGCACGCCCGCCAGCCTGCAGAGGTTCCCCCTCTCGACGTCTGTCTATTCCACCTCCAACACTACCTCCTCCTACTGCAGCCAGGACTCTCTCTGCTCAGACCACCAGATGGTGCTGCCAGAACACGACGAGGTGCTGACGCCGTCATCCACCCCTCCCGATCTACACATGGGTAAGTACGGGGATGTTAGATTTGAGTTCCTCATGAAAGCCATCACATGCTTTTAAAGGCTTCTTATAGGCTGTTATGAACAGAGACTGTGACACCATTAAGCACAACAGAGAGGATCAAACGAATAAAGCTGCCAACAACCTCAACAATATAAAATATAAAATATTGGTCAAAGATCATCTTTTCAGTTGAGTGGTCTTTACTCCAAGCACACTCAAACTGGGGCAGATTCATCTTTATTTCTCCATCCCTCCATCATGATCTGGCTGAAATAGCATCCTCCACCCGATGAGTCAGAAGGTGTTACTCCCTCTTGGAGTTGTTTTAGAATTTTTGTTGTGTCCACAGTGTTGTCAGTTGAATGCACTGCATGCTTTGGTTAAATGAAAGTGGAGATTGTAGAGGAAATCACACCGGTGTATGCTTGTGTAACAAATTCTGCAGGTGATGTTGCCGACCGATTTTAAACTTTCATTTTTACTTTAAATGGCTGTTATACTGGTATTTTACCTGATTTGACCTCTTCTCATGCCTGTGTGCCTGACCTCTCCTTTCATTCTCCTCTTTCTCATTTGTGCATTGAGCTGAGTGACCTCTTATAACTTCCAGAGTAGCTCCAGCTGACTTCAGCCTGAGCAGCAGGTTAATCAGGCAGAATAATTGAATACACCAGAGTGGGTGTGCAGAGCCTTGAGCTGGTAGAGGTGTTAAACTGCAGTCAAGATTTACCTTGTGAAATTTACTGTGTGTAAAGCCAGAACCACAGGGGAGAGCTAACATGGCGAACACCAGCAGTCCACACGTTTTTAAATTCTGGCAATTTCTTTTGTACAACAAGCAGCATGCTTCCTCCTCTGCTGTAGCTATTATTTCACTGTGCAAGCAAACAATATTTCCTGAGTGAGATGCCAATCCCTCCCTCCCTCCCTCTCCCTCTCTCTCGCTGGCTGGATAGCAGAGTTCAATCAGATTGAACTTTGAATTAGAGCAGAGCGATAGGGGCAGGTCGATTTGCCAATGTGTCTTGCCCCGTTCCGTACAGACAGATAATGAACACCTGGTGCAAAAATGTATGCCTCAGTTGCCCACTAGATGAAACCTTCAACACTCGCCCACAAGGCTGTTTTGTAACTCTTAGACTGCATTATACTGAGGGAGAAGTGTGGAGCAGTGTGGAGCAGTGTAAAGCGATATAATTCAACACCATTCAACAAAGTCAACATTCAAATTATCTAGGATTTATTGCAGGTCGTATTAGACTGTGTTAGGTGTAGTGCTAATATAGCTAATAAACTGTGTGCACATAGAGGTGGTGGTAATTCAACTGCAAACAGACACATTTCTTTAAAAGAGCTGTGTTACATTGAAAGAATCTCCCATGTCCAAGAACTGAAAGTATTACAAAGTATTATATTGCTGAGCCGTGTTGTCTGGAAATTGCATCCTGGAGACGTGCAGTAAGGAAGCACTGACCTCATGAAACGGATCATGTGAGATGATTACGTTAAAAAAAAAATTTGCTGTTTCCCAGCTGACTCAGATGGCAACATGTCCTGACATGCAGGGCACTTCAAAAAGTCAGTGCCAGCATCTATAATGCCATGTGATCCTAATACGTGTATCACGATAAACTTCAATAAAGCACTTGCATGATATTTATATAGAACAACTGAGTCTATAGCAGGACATCCAGGATTGAAAGCATTATAATCTGTGATCTCATCTTTGCGTGTTTCTTGTATCTCTGTTTCAGATGACTCGTTGCATTGCCCAATTTCACAAGCTAGACCACAGGACGGCATTCACATCTGTTCCCACGGTATGTTTTAATTTTGTTGCTTTCAGTGTAAAAGAGTTTCTAAACTGCATCTATGGTCTAGACTTCTAAGAAAAGAAGAATCACTGATGTCAAACTGGTGGAAGAACAGATAAAATTGGGTAACACGCTCTGTCAAAGTGAAACCCATCTTCCAGTCACAAAAAAGAGGAATTATTTAAATCTTCATGCAACACCATGCAACACAACAACCAAACTTATATCACGTGGTTACACAATGTCTTACCCAGCAGACAGTCCACGTCTGGAGATGCTGGTAGGAATTTTTACCATTTAGAAAAAGCCACATAAAAATAGCAGTCTGTATTTACAGCGTGTGTGTGGCAAGAAGGTAAAATAAGCACATTGCCTAAAATGCACCCTGGACTCCAGTACACATGAGGACTCATGGACTTAATGGGAGTGTTCCCTGAAGGTCCTGAGGGCTGACTGCAATGGGACCTTAAGCACACTTACTGTGCAGACTTCACCAGACACTGATAATCCAAAGTGATTCGATGTGATGATGCATAGTACTATTTATTTTTGAAGGTGTTTACTCTTTTCATTTTCTCTGTACAAGTTTAATGTATTAAGATTTGACATTGAACAAACAGAATAAGGACAGACTGAATAACTTTGATTTGTTATATTCTGAAAAACTAGACAGGTAAAGGGATTTCACTTCATCTCCATGGAAACTCTGGAAGTCTCCAATCTAATCTCATAGTACTGGCAGGCACTCTTGTCATGGTAATAAGGTAGACAAATGTCTGTGAGAGCTCGGCCTGCAGGTCCAAAGGGTTCACACTTGGATTCAGTCCTTCCCTGAAGAACTTTGCTGTATTCATTTCTACACAACTGTTTGCTGAGGTTGTGCCTAGTGCTATGTCCAGATTATTACACACAGCAGTGTTGCAGGTTTAATTTTCTGAAAGGGGCTTTTCGGTAAAGCCAAGTATTCTCATTGAACCTCCCACACTCCCCGCAGAGTGTCACAGTCAGTCTGCAGCAGAGCTGGAGCAGCAGCAGATGGACCTGGTGGGCTCAGAGTTCCAGTCTGTGCTCGACGTGAGCAGCCTGCTGAAGCTGAACGCAGCTGGAGACCACATGAAGGACGACAGAGAGGGTAAAACACAGGGATGTAAACACAGTTTTGCCTGTAATTGCATCCAGCCGTGAAGCTCAGCAGGAATTTAATGTTACTTCCTGCTCTGTGGTTCTGTTACGGCTTTAAAATCATGTTTTTAATTTTTCTGCAGGAGCTGTTGACCTGATTGATGAGCTGATGTCTACTGATGGTAAGTATCTCAAAACCTGGCTTAAATAACTTTCATTAAAGAAAAACCGTCAACAGATACTTCTAATTATTGTACATGTTTACAAAGATAATCAACAAAACAAAGTCTACAGACATGCTAACCGCTCTATGCAACTAAGACAAAGTGGTGCTGCATGTTAGCATGTTGATGATTGACAAATGTTTATGCTAACATTTGCTAATTAGAATTAAAAAGTAAAGCTGTGGCTGATGGAATAATGGCTTTGCCTGTAATTAGTCATAAAATTCACAGAATCACCTTTTACAGATAAACAGATATTTGTAAAAAGTCAGAAGGACCAGACGTTAGATATCTCGCTGAAATCTCATGGTAGTCCATTCAATGGGATGAAAACTGGTCCTATGCTGCTGATATTGAAAAAAAAAATCTATTTCTAGTCTATCTATTGGTCATATTCATGTTTTACAGCGTTTCTTCACTCTCTCCTCACACAGGTATAGACTACAGCTTCAACCTGGATGACAACGAGGGAGTGTGTGACCTGTTTGATGTGCAGATCCTCAATTACTAATGGCTAACATTGCCTCCTTCGTGCGCGTATACAATCTTAGGGAGCATTTTTTGCTTCTCTAAAGACACTTCAGAGATACAGTTTTTGTTTTTGTTTTTTTTGACCATGGCATAGCTGACACCTGAACAACCATTGTCTTCTTGAAAAGCCTTTACACACATCAGTTTATTACACTGGTCTTTTGCCCTCAGCTAATACAAAGCTAAGTGCCTGAATTAATTTACAGTAACACATTTATAAAGCCAGAGCCATTATGTGTCCATTCAGCTTTTAGTGGTATACAAGGTAAATATTTACAACACCCCAGGGAAATGAGGTGTTGTATTAAGCCAGGATGAATCAGACTCCTTCTGCACTTTTGCTTGTATGTATCTTTGTATTTTTCCACTTCCAGTGGAAAGCCTGACACTTGAAGAAACTGCTTTACTTCCTTTATGAATAGTTGGGACTGTGACTGTTATATACTGATATTCACAGTAACTCGTAACAATTCAGTATTGGCCTCTTTCTAACATTTGATACAGGGTTGATGATCTAGTTCAGGGTATTTAAGTAACTTTCTTTACATGGAAAGCATATTGTGTGAAAAATTAACCCATTCCATAGTTGTATTTCATTTCAAATGGCATATTGTATTTAATGTGTGAATGTTTCGGTTGCGTTTTGTAACCTTGTTCTCATGTGAAAATGCCAGAAAGTTGTCTTTCCTAAATTAATGAGCCACTGCCGTTTTAGGCCTTAATAAAACAAGTCTTATAATCAGTTATATATTTGAATAATTAATATTTTTTACTTAATTTAAGAAAATTATTCTTGGTTCAAGTTTGTTATAACTGAAGCTGGTTGACTGCCTTCATTGTAATTTAATTTAGCCATATTTCTGATCTGATATAACAGATGTTATGAGCCCATAATGGCTTTTTTTTTGTATATTTATAGTTTTCTTTGATTACAGGAAGTCTTGTTTTTGATACATTTTGTTGTTTATTTGCACATTTTTTGAAAGGTTTTTCAATAAATGGATTTAATCTTATATTTAGTCTTATAAATGTTTTGTTTTTCTGACAAGTAGTGACAGTTTTGAAAATACAAAATGAGAGAAGCGAAACAATCACAAATGACTTCATTCACAATAAACCTTTTATTATGTAAGAGTGTTTGTATGTCAGCCTTGTTTAACCACCTCTTATATAACAGTTGAACCCAAAGACTTTTGGCTCTGTAAAATGTTTTGCTCCTAAGAACAGATTGCATACCTTAAAATGATTTCCACATGAGACAGCACAAGTGCCAGAGTATGACCTGCTCAATCACTTCATAAAGCAGTTGATTTGTACCAGCTGGCGTACAGGAAGACAACTGAAAAAACATTCAAACCAAAGTTTCTAATCTACAAGGAAATTCATTCAAATCGGGCGGTCAGTGTGTTTACATTTTGACTGAGAGATTACTGAAATTACAAAAGAATACAAATGCCTAACAGGGCAAACATCAACAGTTGAACCCAAAGTGCAAAATATTTAAGCTATGTAGTGTTGTGTTTACGTCTGAATTACAAATGGAGTTTTTGTTGGATACAGTTGACAGGCCGATTAATCCTCCAGTGTCGTTGGCCCCTGAACTATTATCCACAAAGTCATGGTTCATTCTTCACTGACAAGACAAAGAAAATAAGACAAGTTGTCACTTCCTCCACGTTGGGTCTACATTGAGTTTACAAGCATGACACAATTTGATCCTGATGATCCTGAAGATGTTACCAAATGTAACTGTATGACATCAGATGATCTGCTAACAGTTAACACAACCTGCAGGCCACCCAAAACTGCAAAAAACTGGTTTGGTATGTGTCTAATTATTATGTGTACTTAAGTGTAGTTATAATGTATAATGAAAGTCACATCACTGAAAAGGCGCCAGCTTAACAACCTCTTGGTCTTGATCTTGATCTTTTCCAGTCAGTATTTCAACTTAAATACAAACAGCAGAAAAGGTTCAGTTGTCAGTGACATGGTCGACCACTTTTTTTTTCTGGACTGGAAAAACTCTCAGATGTTTTGAACAATCCAGGAAAGAATTACGCTGTGTTTAATCCTAAAGGGATGTGGGACATGCATGGTTTGAAACAAGACTCTGCAAGCAACATGTCACCAGTACAACAAAGCTCTCTGGTGAATTGTAGGAAATAAAGGTGCATGTGTACTGTAGCATCTCTTGTTTGCAGCAGATGTAGTACACATTCCTCCATCAAGTGGATTGGGACTATTTATTTAAGTGGATTGCAGAATTATTCGAAACAAGCAGTCATAAATTTGTTTTCCAGCTCATCCAGCTCTTCTTGTTTTCTTCTGTTTCACTGTATGATGAGTCAATGAAGAGTATTAGTCTCATTTGTACTGTGTGGGGAGCCAAAAAATGTTTCTTGTGCAATCCTGGAGGAATATCTGGTATCTCGTACATCTGGATAAACAAACCAACTAAAGTGAAGCTAAAGTTCTTTAAACTTTAAGTCAAAAGTTCAAAAGAGAGTCTCTTCTTCAGGACCGAAACTGAAAAAACATTAGAGAAAATATAAAAGCCAAATTCATTTTTAGCCACACCAGCAGCCAGTCTATCACTTTGGTCTGAACTGCAATATTTTATAAATATACCTGACCAAATACGTTCAAAAAACAGCATTTCCCATGAGCCAAAGCTGTACTTTGTTTCTAGCGCTAATCAGCAAATGTTAGCATGCACAAATGCAAAATGAAGATGGCAACATGGTAGACATTGTCATTGTGAGTGTGGTGGCATGCTGTTAGCCTTTAGAGCACTGTGGCTATACGATCTCTCAGAGAAGAGACAGAAACAGACAGAAAAAGACTTACCACTAACAACTTCCCATTTCTGACATGGAGATAATTGAGTGTTTTGTCTGTGAAAACACACATCACACTTTATCTGCTCTTCTTTGATACTAAATAAGTGATTATGGGCCACATGGGCATTTTTACTATGAACCATTGGAATAATTCATATTGAGAATGTGTTTGTCTCTTGGGATGCACTGTGGGAGTTAAATGAAATGTCCATCCCTTCTTCCTCTGCAGGGTTTTCTCTCCTCTTCCTCCTCTTTCTTCTCCTCTCGCCAAACTGCTTTGCCACTTTCATCATGTGCTGCCTGAAAGAAGACCCCACAAAGGCATAGAGGATTGGGTTGAGGCAGCAATGAATGAGGGCCAAGCTCTCAGTCACTTGAGCTGCCTGATCCAACATTTTACTTGTCTCACAGTGCGTCACTAGGGCATAGACTGAGTCCATCATTCGATAGACCTTTAACACATTGTAGGGTAGCTGAGTTACTACAAACACCCCAACCACTACCAGAAGAACTCGTACAGCTTTCCACTTCTTGCCTCTGCTCTCAGTAGGGAGGCCCTTTAGTGCCTGTCCTATGCTACAGTAACAGATCACCATAACCAGGAGAGGAAGCAGGAATCCCAGGAGCACCTCTGCCATCTCCAGGACAGCTTTCCCCCCTCTAGCCATTGATGGAGGGTAGATAGCCAGACAGAAGTTCCTATTCGATGTCCATCTGACATCTGAGAGTATTAAATCAGGAAGACCAAGGATGAAAGCCGTCGCCCAAACAACTGAACACATCTTCCAGCAGTGTCTCCTGGAAAATGTCCTCTGCAGCCAGCCTCTTTGATCTTTACCTTGTGCCCTGGCTAATGCTAGGTAGCGATCCAGGCCGATGCAGGCCAGTAGCAGCATGCAGCAGGTGAAATTGATGCTGTAGCAGGCTGACACGATCTTACACGCAACCTTCCCTATCTCCCAGCCTCTTGCCGCATCAGCGGCCCAGAAAGGCAGCGTGAAGAGCAGGAGAAGGTCTGCCACAGCCAGGTTGGTCAGGAAGGTGTCGGTCATGGTCTTGAGGCGTTTGTGGTAGGCATAGACAGCCACGACTAAGGCGTTTCCTGCCAATCCCACCACCAGACACACGGTATACATGATGGGGAGGAAGACGGCTGCGAAGGAACGGACGTCACCCTTCTCGCAGAGGACAGGGTAGTCTTCATAGCTGAAGTTGAAGCTGATGTTTTCATGGTAATAGTAGTCGTCTTCCTCTGAGAAATCCATGATTGCCAGATAAAGCTATGAGAGAGAACATTCTGAATTACTTGTGTGTAAGTAACTTAATACATATACTCCAATACTATACTTGACTGTACTTGCCAAAGTTTCGAGTCTGAGAAACGGTATATGGCATGTGGTGTCTGGGCAGGATTTAGTCATAAGATGGATTTAAATCAAACCCCTCAAATCTAAATCTAAATCAAATCAAAAGCTACAATGACATAAGACATGGGAACTGTAATTCTTTTAATTTTGATTTCCAGATTCTTCCAGAGGATATACAGGAAGTCATGATTTTGGCTCTCATATAATGGGCAGAGTTAGCTAATTACCACAAATCACATTTGATTGGACACATGTTTCTAATTGCCTCCAAGTTGAAGAAGAAACGTCAAAAATATGTGTCCAAGAAGAGAAAAGTTTTCGCACATTAGCATGTAACAAGAGATAAATTAACAATTAACATGGGAATGCAGACGTTCTCAAATGTATTTTGCATTTCACTGCATTTCTAATTAAATATTGAAAATTTTGCTTCAGTCACCATGTGTTCACATTTAGAGCTGACTGACAGAGAAAATACCTTAAATTAATAACGACACAAGAACACAAATATTTTCATAATTTAGTGTAATGACTAGCGCCATGAGCAGCTGTTGAACCGATGTCTGGATTTAATATTACTCACTAACAGCTTAACTGTAACTAGAAATCTCACCCTGGTCCCCTGTTTGCTGCAAAGTAAGAACACAAATGTGCTGTGTATGCGGACTGTGTAGTTTGCATGACCTGAGTTTGTCATCATCTGCAGCAGCTGCTACACCTCCAGTGTATTTAATGTTAGCTTCTGATCACAGACTATGAATCACAGCAGACGTTTAAATGCCACAGCTTATCATGTTTCCCACAAACTTCCTGCTTAGTTCGTCAAACTGCATCCTGTGATAATACAACAAGTGCCCACAGTGCACGTTCAATCACACTATCTCCACTTTGCACCTTAAACCTGCATGAATGTGTCGTTCACGCCCACGTCTTTGAAGCGTTAAAAAGACAAAAAAACGTTACCGATACAAAAGTAACGGGTAAATGAGGTACATAGGTGCAAGTGTGCATCGATACTCACTGTGTTTTATTCACCTATCTGTCCCGTTTATTGGCACAATGAAGCTCCAGAGTTTCAGTTTGACGACGTGCTCTGCTTGGAGCGCTCGCTGATCGTTTGATTTATACACCCGCGCAGCACAAATGGGTGGGAGGTTACAGGAGGGGGAAACGGCTTCACAGATGTTTTGTGCCAGAAAGATACAATTTGAGATACAAGCAAAGAATAAAATAAGCAACAGCAAAAATAGCTTACAGTTCACATAAACTGTGTAAAGTGCAAACTGTGGCAATAACTTTTTAGACCCGGGAGGTTGCAATACATAGCTTTACTTCAAAAGTCAGACTTTAAAAAATAAACTTAAATAAATCCTGTTTTATTTCTCATGTTTTATAAGCTCTTCATATGTTTTGTATGTAAAATCTTTAAAGTGTATAAAGCTGATAAATGTAGACATGTAACTAGGGCAATGTCTCCCCTTTGAACTATCATGAGTAGAAGAGGAAGGAAGTGGTACTAAAAGAAAAAATTCAAATTTGTACTTTAGTACATGAGTGAAGTTTCATTTCACCACTGGATGCGAGTATACATCTGTCTCTTAGACTATAAATTTCCTTTAGAGATATAGATATCAGTTCAGATCTGTTCTTTTTAAAGTATCATTACATTTCAGAATAAATCTCAGTAGATTTATAAAATGCTCCAAAAACAAATTACTCAACCCCTCCCCCCGTATTGTACTTTATACTCCACTATATTTGTTTGATACTGCGGGTTCAGATTATCAACACAAAATCTAATCATCAAATAAATTGATTTATTGATTTATCACAACCTACCTTGCAGTATATATAGTACTATTCAGGTCTGAGTACTTCATCCACAACTGCTTTACATAGGCTATATACTATACTATCCCACCTTGAGTTGTGTCTAAAGGTATTCATCTCAGGATCAGGCTGCAAACAGCCCCGTATGTAGCAAGAGATGCAAAACCCAAGTCCACAAAGCACTTGCCGCACCACTGTTGGTTAAGTTTATTCCCTTGAGAGCATGGTAATAACTGAAGGGGACTTAAATGCTTATATACAATATACAATATACAATATACAATATTTTTGTCCACTCAGATCTGTAATTTCCCATTTTACTTGTAAATGTCATCACCATAATACAGGATTGCAGCAGCTTCAGGATTTGACTCTGACTCTGTAATGTCAATAATTACTTCAGGAACCAGTCTTACAGTCTTTGTTTATCTGGCCAGAGAGTTGGGAAATCAGTCCAGTTTGAAATCCTGCTGTATCTTGTTGTGCCAACAACATCGAAAGACTTCTGAGAAGGATGACTCAGACAGACAGAGAGAGAAAAGAAGTCAAGTGACAACCGACGGAAACCAAATCACGACCTAACCCTTGGGTTGAGGTGTTATTGAGGAAAACGTTCAAGTTTTGAAACATGCATGAACACGAATGGAGCCAAAAGCAGATATGTTAACAGCATTACAACACCAGGGGATCAACACAAGTCATACAGGCACAGAAGTGTAACCTGCACTTTAGTAAACTTTGATGACAGACGCTGAGTAAAAAACAAAACAGCATAGGTATGCAGACTTTATTCAGTTTATATCCACACCCATATTAATAACTATACTGCGGCTTAATCCACAAGGAATGTGGATGACAACCTTTTAATCTGTCAATATTTGGCAGAAACATGTTTCATTTTAAAAGAATGTTTTTTTTCTGTTCTGCGTTCCTTCACAGGAAGGAATGGCTGGACTTTACCACCAGCAACATCTCTGATCAACAGAGAAAAACACATACACATAGAAAAACACAGTTTATGTTAGTATGTGTATTATTCTTCTGTTGTCAGCGTGGTCATTAGTTTGAATGCAGAGCAGCTGGCCAAGGGTCATGTTTAGATTTTGTCCATCATCAGTGAAAAGGACGTGAATGTGAAAGGTTCTGTGAGTGCTGGAAGGTTTACATCCTTCCCATCCCCATCCATGGATAATGAATGACAAATATGGTAAAAGACAGTTGATATATTAAAACACTGCATTTTAATAATCACTTAAAATGTGCTTAGCTATAGTGTGTTATAAAACATTACCTCTATGTTTATATACTGCTTATAAATGCTAAACTAGGGAACTTAAACTCAAGTGTTACCAAAGATTTAGAAGTCCAACATGAGCAGTCTTCTTGTACTGTGTTATTGCGTGTGTTTTTGATCATCTCTGTGGTCCTGCAAATCCAAACAGAACAACAGCACTTTCAGTAAAAACATGGCATGAGAAAACTGCTCCCAGGTGCCGTGGATCATTTTACCAGATCAGGAGACATGTTGAGGAATAACACCTGTGATGAGCAGATAAACCTGCAGGCACAACAGGACCAGCAGACTGTGATGCAGCTGTGAGACACACACACTGCCAAACAATTAGTTTGATGTGGTCCAAGGTACTGTACAGCACTGGTTCTCAACCTGGGGCTCCTGACCCCCACTAGGGGTCGCCAAAGTTTCACGGGAGGTTGCAAGGCCTTTACGTAAGAGTTGGAGTTGGACAATATCTCAGCATTTAATTCATTTCTGTAACACTTGTGATATTTTGTTTGCATCCAAGTGCACACAGTGATTTATAATTATGAAGTGATTATTGCAGTAAAAGACACAGAATTATTTATCCTAGTAAAAGTAGACATAAGCAATCACTTGTACGTAGTCAAAACTCTTTTAACTCAAACATTTGTCCTGTTTCTTTAATTGTTGACACACTACAGAAGCTTCCAACATGATTTAGTGTAGCCATGGGCCGATTTCATGATGCATGAACACAAATTACTTGTTACAGTATGTGTAATGTGTTTCACAGTATTAGACAGCGTGAGCAGAGCTGCAACCAGAGTGAAAAAATAACAAAACTAAATAAAATAAGAGTCCTAAACTCACTGAAGAGAATTTGTTCATTCAAAGAAATAATTTCTAAGTTTCTCTATGATGACCAGCAGAAAACTTTCATATGTTGTATTTGACACTTAGTGGAGCTGTCTGAAAAAGTGAGACAGTTCAATGACAGAACAACAAACAGTCCGCCTGTTTTCTGTCTCGCAGGTGATGTACCTGAAGCACAGTCTGTAGCACACCAAGAACAGCACTGCTCATAGACTTTGTTTGAGTGCATAAAACAAACCGCTGCTGTGAAAGCATCAAGGCGGACTGACTCCATCTTGTGGTCACATGTGCATGTGCATATGCAGCACTAAAAGGATCAACTTTATGTTTATCCCCATTAAAACTATATCAGATAATAAAGAACAGATACATAGCCTGAAATATTCAGTTTTCATCATTGACAACTTATTTAATAATTGAGTCAATGAAAATCAGAGCAAAAAATAAACTACTTATCCTACTTTGCATTACGTTGTTATATATGTCAGCCTCACACTGTAAACACTAAAACACTGAAAGGTCAGAGAGCCTCACACTGACAGAAAGTAATAAAAGTAACACATATATTTATACATTCCCTGCACTGCACCTGATGCCACAGGAAACCTGATTACAAGAAGCTAAAGTTCACGTGTTCCTTCCCCTGACAGGTGAATCTTCCCATAATGAGAATCTGACCTTTATCTGTAACCTTAAAGGTTTTCACAAGAACGTCTTGTACATAGTTTGCTACCCAGCAGGGAAAAGAAAAGTTGTTGTAGTCACAAAACACACAGAGCAGACCAGAATACAGCTCTCTTAAAACGGTTAACAATGGATACATTTTGTCACTTTGCAGCTAGTGTAAGTGCGGCCTCAAAAAGGGAAACTTAGCTTGCATTTAATAGTTAAAAGAAGAATGTGGTGGCACATAAAGTGGAGGAATATTTTGTTGAACCACGTTTACAATTAGTGGCAGAGGAAATACACTGCGGGGTGAGAGGTCTGCTGTTAGAAACTCTGTTAGTAACAACACCAAATCTAATGCAAAATCTTTTATTTTAGTAACTGAACAAATGATTGCACATTTCGTAAGCGTTACAGCACACAGTGTGTTCATTTCCACTCCTCGAGGTAGCGCAGCAGTTCAGTGAAACTGTCTCGCTCCATCATGCCGACAAGCTCTTCGTTTGTTAAGGTGCGATCTGAGCCCTGTTTCAGGTTAACATGCAGTTATGAGGACAAAATAATCAAAGCATCAAAGATTTCAGACTCCAGCGGTCAGCAGTCGATCTGGAATAATCCTTTAAATTAGATTGATCTCAGGTTTGGTTGGTTTGTGGGTAACTGGGGGAGGCTAAACAGTAGGAGAGAGAGACAGAGAGAGATGTATTGTAACTTAAATAACAACAAACTAATGCACTAATGTCATTTTTGTCCTGTTAGAGAAGACTTACCACTTTAAATGCGCTGCATCCTCCTGGTTTTTTCCAACAGCTCATCCAATATGGCATCATTGCTTTTTTTACTGGAACTTCCCTCTGTAACAAAATATATGATAATCAGAGCATGGTTAGAAAATCACATTCATCTACTGTTTAAACTTTAGCAAATTTGACCAGCAGTGGATCTTCTTACCGAGGCCAGACCAAGCAGATCATCTTTTCCCAGAGTGGCTGCATCAGTGTAAGTGAAGGCAGTGATGAGCAGGAAAGCCTGCAGACAGAACAGGGCCAGCAGGAGACTTTTATCCATGGCTGATGAACTGAAGAGTTTCAAACACTCAGCTCCTTTATATACCGACTGCCAACCAACCACATGCATGTGGACAAAGAGGAAACAACAGGATGGCAACCGCCTTGCATCATCAGAAAGACGTCAGGGAGAAATGTGAGCTCAATGTGGTGATTTAAAGAAGTGGAAAAAAACTCACGGTGCAGGAATGTAACTTTAAGTTTGAGTGGAAAAGTTTGACGACGAGGCTGCAAATGAAATAAACATTAAAATCACAGAAAGAAGAGACAGAAAGGCAAAATGTCTTTGTCACATCCAGATTTGATTATTGCAACTTTTTGTTGTCTGGGCGTACCGCTGAAAGATTTGACCCTTTGTCGTCTTCCTATTCCCGTCAGTTCAGATCTGAAGGTGCTTTTGATGACTTGAAAAATTACAAATGGGCATGCCTCTTCGTGCCTGTCAGATCTCCTTAAATCTCATATTCCGTCCTGAGCTCTGCGCTCTCAGAGAACAGGGCTCCTGTCAGTTCACAGAGTTAAAAAGAAGTCAGCAGGCTGCAGGGACTTCATCCTATCGTGCCCCGTTTCCTCTGGAATAAGCTCCCTGCTGAGATCAGACAGTGACGTTGAGGAGTTTAAAACTTTAAAAAACTCATCTTTTCACCTTAACTTTTAGTTACATGCTTATTCTATACTTTACATCTGGTGGGTCAGTCTCATTTTTAATGAATCTATAGTACTTACAGTCCACAAAGATGTGGGAAGTAGAGGTGTGGGGGATGTGACAGCTTCCTTTAACTGCACTGAACATGGTGGAGTGGATCCGTCCATCCATCCTTCTCCTCTCTTTTCACAGGCGTCTCTGTGCTGGACCATCATCCATCCAGAGACGTCTCTCTTTGGGCTGTCAGAGCATCATTCCAGATGTCTTGAATCTTTGTCCGCCAGGAGATTAAGCCTCTCGTCTCATCTCTCCTTGCCTCTGCATGTTTTTTTTGGGTGGGATCTAGGGTGTCATTGAGGTAATTTATAATAATAATTTTAAAAAAACACTTAAATAACAGATGTTGTGACAGCAGTGAAGTTGCGTGACAGTGTGTGCAACCTGATGTGGACTAATTGTGGAGTCATTGGTCTGCACTTTCGCAGTGATTTGGCCACATGTTAGGGTGTGGGGATTTGCACCACCGACCGGTTACATGTATGAGAATGGGGAAGCATCACACAAATGACAAAACCACCACACATAAATCACATCAAGAGTTTGTGGTGTCCTGCCTGGTTGCTTACCTCTTTGTCTTCTTCTCATCACATGTGGTGAAACGTTTGAAAAGGAAATCTCTTTCTCAAAACTTTTGCAATTTTCTTGTGATGTTCGCAGTCCTTAATTTACAGTTATTTTGGCTTTTGGTGCGTCAGATGGGTGAAGCGCGTCATTTCGGAGCCCAAAAAAAAACATTTTAACATGTGACATGAGGATCCTGTAGTAGAATAATAGTAGTATTCAGACCTTTGTCTGTTAAAATGTCTTCACAGTAAAATGTATTATTATTATTAAATGTCAAATGTGTTGATGAGAGAGAGCAAATGCAAAAACACAAAATGCAGTAATTATTTGATTAACTTAAGAGTTGTGAATGGTGAAAAAGTCTGGACTACATGGAAAATCACTTGTTGCTGGTTGATTTAAAAACTTCTTCTTCTTACTCATTATTTCACAATAAAAACACTTGTTGGCGCAATCTCTGCCTGTGATCAAATCCAGGCACACACAGTGTGTAAGCTTGAAAACCAAATGAAAACATTAAGTCCAAACCTGCAGGACCTGGAGCACGGCTCCCTGCAGTCGGCCGCCCCCGAAACGGAGGACCACCGACTGAAACAAACCACCAAGCAAAGACCTGATCTCAACCTCTCCTCCACCAACTGTGTTTACTTGCTATATTGCCGGAAGTGCATCAAGCAATATGATGGTGAAACAGGGAACTCCCTCCAGACAAGCTCACCGCCATATCATTACCAGAGGAAGGAAAAAGGGCACGCCTGTGGTTCAACACTTCCAACAACAATGTCTCAAAACCCTCAAAACTACCGTGGGCTCATATTCTTTGTTTTATCTGACAGTCCACATCTCAGCGATCATCAGTTCAGAGAGAATATTGAAAAATGATTGAAACCATGTTCGACTAATCACTTCAGCTTCACCTTCTGGACATTGTTCGTGTTTCTTGCAGCAGCAGGTCCAAATGTCTGCTGCGATAAGGGGCTAACCCTCAGAGAAAACACCTGGATACATTTTACATATGAATAAACTTATATGAATGAATCTATTCCTCTACTGCCATCCATTACTCTGTAAACATTTTATTGCTATCGTTTCAGGCTCTGTAATTCTCCACCTGTCCACCAGTCGTCCTGTTTTACCTCCATGTTACCTGAACAAACCAAATACATGTAAGTCTGTCCTCGTCTGTCTGCCCTGTCAGTGCTGTTAATCGTTTTTAAGGACGTTATTGTGACACAGTGACAGCTACAGATCAGGATGTTTGTCTAAAGTTAACTGTTACACACACAAACACACCGTGTGTCCAGTAAATCAGCTGAGTTTCTTTTTCTTGTGAGTCCACTGTGTGAGTTTTTTTTTTTTTTTATCTGGTATAAATCCTGTTTTCTTTCACAAAGTAAAGCTTGTTGACACAAACTTTCATCATTTCCATGTGGCCTCCTTTGTTGTGTCCAGCAGAGAAACGCTGGAAGTTGATCCTGATCCGACTTGATCCTGATTTTCTCTCAGAAACCGGGACAAGGCTGCGCGGATCAGACCCGCGCTGACACTTCTCCTCCACGTGTGACACAGAGACGAAACTTTAAAAAGTTTATTAAGAGTATTTGAGCCTTCGTGTTTTATCAGTTTTTTCCCGAAGATTAACGGATTTCAGGTGTTTTTTCCCCCTTCGCCAGACTGTGAAGGTGCACCGGCGGTCAGCCTCACGCAGCCTGCCCAGCAGACACGGATGTCGGTGAGTTTTCATGACTTTTATCTTGTGTGAGTCTTTCAGATAAAACCCTCTTTTTATGATATGGAAATGTTATTCATGATATTCAGACAGTTTGTTGACATCAGCCTGAATAAAAATTAAGTTTGCGCATAACGTGTGTGTGTGATCAGTGGTGGGGAAAGTTACGGAAGCCCTAAGCGGTCATACGTTCGTAGATATTACTTCCTCCTCTTTCTTGTTATAATGAGTTGATATCATTTGTTCTCGAGCTTCATTTTCTCAAAAATAACAAATGTTTATATCCTAAAAAAGGGGGATAATTATTTTCCAATAACGAGAATTTGTCTTCCAGAGATAATGACATAATTACTTTGAGATATCATTATAATGATAGGACTGAACGATGTTACCTGTAATGATTTAATATAAAAGACTATCCTTTTGCTTTCTTAAGATCTTGTATTAATTATGTCTCGAGAAAATAAAAGTTTCATGATCTCAAGATATCAAAGAAATTATCAGGTTATCTTGGGATAACATAACATAAGAGAAAACAACTTGTTATCACAAGAAAACTGTGGAAATAAAATGTATGAATATATGACCGCTTAGGGCTTCGATGCAAAAGTAGCCTTTATTTTTGGTTTTCTTTCAGATTTGGTAAATCAGATCACAAGTCTAACGCACGAGAAGCGTAAAAAGTACCCATCCTCGTGTTTTTGCTTGTACTGACTTCTGTTGTGAATCTTCAACAGCTCTCCTCTGTGGCTGCTCATCAGAAAATCTTCTCGAACCAGGGCCTCAACATCTGCATGGATTCACCCTGATGTGCTGTCATGGTGGCTTCAATCACAGAGAAGAAAACTGGGTCTCTACGTCAGATTTCCACCCGAGGAATGCTAATGCAGAAAACCCAAATCCTGCTCAGTGTTAATACCTCAGGTTTACTTGTGTAAGTAGCTTGTAGGACGTCAAAATGAGTTTGAAAGGATCATGGACGAAGTTCTGCTCCCTGCAGTGTCGACCAGGAGGGTGGATGTGTGTACAGTTAGAAGTGGATTTGGATTACCTCATCACTAAATATTCAAATCAAGGCAAATGTAGCCTAAGAAAACAAAATGGAAACCAAGATTATATTAATTTATTAATCTCACTGGGGGCAGTTTGCTCGAGCGGCTTCTCATAGGCTACACAAAACACAGTGACATACTGGGCATACAAACTTGCTGGGCACAGATTAGAAGCACGTTTATTTATGTAACATTTAATTAATATCAACTCTCTTAGCTCAGGTAGCTAGCTCTGACTTCTGTTGTTATGTCTTGTCTTGTATGTTTCTCTTCTTTAGATGATAAGAAGCTGATTGTTCGCTCGCTCAGAGGGATTGAGTGTGTCAGCGATGGGTCGTAAGTTGGATCTGTCCGGACTAACGGACAGCGAGGCGGAGCATGTGCTGCAGGTGGTGCAGAGGGACATGAGGCTACGCAAGAAGGAGGAGGAACGCCTCAGGTTAGTCAGGATGAACCTTATGTTTCACAGGTTTGAGCCCTAAAGCAGGCAGAGGCATAATCACCAGCTGAGTGACAAAAGACGCCGGCTTCTAATATCACTTTTATAACTCAGCTCATTACATATTTGTCCTTTTCTAGACTTATTCTCTGTCTTTTACCACAGTGTAGAGATAGAAGTCAACATCCTGCACTTAAAATGCAGGATGTCTCATTTCAGAGCATATCATTTCATACCATCCATCTGGAGCCACATAATGTACGTTAGCTCAGTTTT
Source organism: Nibea coibor (assembly GCA_023373845.1). Taxonomy (NCBI): domain Eukaryota; kingdom Metazoa; phylum Chordata; class Actinopteri; family Sciaenidae; genus Nibea; species Nibea coibor. The sequence goes on from CM041725.1 coordinate 7,267,930, forward strand.
TGGTCTCTACCAACTCCTGGAGGAAATATCTGACTCCCAAGCTGCTAAATATGTTCACCAGCTAGTTGCTAACTGTGTCTGTCTCCTGTTGTGTTGACCAGGCAGTGTATTTTGGGTATTTAGCAGCCAGTAATAATAATAATAATAATATATTTTTCAAGCTATACCTATTTTCAGCAACTGTAAATTTTGTGTAGTTCAGGTTGCATTCGAGGCATTTTAAGTCCTCTGTTGGTATTTTCTCATCCTGCCTCTCTGCTCTGATGTATGTCCTCAAAACACGGGACAGGAAGTGACCTCCCTTTCCTGTTGTACTCGGACCGGCTTCCTCGAAGCGTCTGTCCTCCCTTCAACACAATATAAACACAAAGACAGGCTAATATGCTAATTCGGTGGTTTGGAGCTGAGTCTCTTGTTTAAGCTGTGTTTGGTCTGAGAGTTAGCGGGGTACATAATAGTAGGAAATGATTTGTCTGCATGCCAAAAATAAGTAAGAATACACGTGGTTGTGTCATTTCCTGTACTTGGCACCTTGTGCTTTATTCTGTTTGTTGTACCAGCCTTTCAGAGATCTGTCAGGATAAAGTTAATCATTGTAAATTCCTAAAATTTCCAGACAGAGGAATGTCTTAATGTGTAATTTGGCTCAAGCTTGAGAGACAGATGAGCTCAGCAGTGCTGATTAACACCATCCTGTGGAGTTTTTCTACTAGTTGATCCCCGTTTGGTGCCCACAAGCATGTGGTGTGTGTTGGTACACAGTCCTGCCAATAGTGTCACGATGGACAGCGTGTAGCTCGATCAGCACAGACAAAGATGCTTCATAACAGAAGATACCACACAACAATCTGTGGCAACGGTGGACACTTCCTGTCTCCTCGGAAGTGTTGTGATCGTCGTGTGGATGATGAAAGCTGTTTGTGTCGTACCAGAGACAGTTTCAGATAGATATTTAAGTTGTAATTCAGCTCTTATAGATCATCCTTGGGGAAATCAGACCAACGATTCACCTGACAGAGAGAAGAGATCTGATCTGATATCTTTGTCTTCGACAAAGTTAACTTTCTCCCGATTTATCATCGAAAGATGTCATTTAGTATCAGAATGTTCAGAAGATACGTGACTCGTGGAAAACGAGTCCAGTATTTACGTCAGCGACTCTGAGGACGAAGAATCTGAGCTCCTGTTCAGCTGCAGTGGCTAATGTGAGTTTTCAGTGAGGCGTCTCTTTTCTCAACCATCTCTGGAAACACATTTTGTTATTTGTAAAGGTCTATTCTGGGTTTAATCTGCTAACACATTCACACCACCTGCCCCCTTTAGCAGAGGTGCGTCGGCAGACAACATCTCAGACATCGAATCCCTCATGTCACGTAGATTGTGAGCTGCTTCCTCTGGCCTGTAGTCACTGAGTGGGTTCTGACTTCATGCATCCTGCTTTTCAATTTCTGCCACGACACCCCCTGAGATGAAATCCAGGAGCCTCGCTGACTGTCGATGAGTGATAGACGGGGATATGGGAAGGCAATCAGTGTCCAGGGCTGAAGTTCAGAAAGGAATACAGATGAGTGATGAACGCAGTGTTGAGTTTTGCTGCCGATTCTTGCCGCTCTGGTTAACTCTGACTGAATATTGCTCCACTGTAAAGAGCCCTGTGAAAGATATCTGAATTATAACTGAACAGATGTGTTGTTTAAAAGCTGCCCTGCCTTGTCGTCTGAGTGTCGCAGCAGTAAAGCTGCTTTTAATCAGAAAAGGGAAGAAAAAGCTCAGGATGACATCAGCGAGCTTGAGGCCAGGTTTAATGAACGCTAATCACACCTATTTAGTGAGTGTACGTATTTGTTATAATCTGTATTCAAGTAATCCTTCGTGATCCCGTTTAAACCGTAAAGAATGAACAGTAATTAGTTTTCTAATCTCTGAAATAAGGCGGGGATCAGTAATTACACATATGTTTGTATTATAGTTTAAGGTACGTGTTCGAGGATGTAGTTCTGTTGTGCTGTGTGAGAGGCGCTTTTTATATTTTGTCCAGCCTGTATCCATGACTGAAGCTGCAATTGCAATTCTCCCAATTCCAATAATTTGATCTACTAAATCCTCAGTACCTGGATGTCGCTCACCATACTTCCATTTCCAACACTCAGCACTGTAACCTGTACTCTGCCGTCAGCTGGACATCACTGCATACCAGGCGACAGATCCGCTGGTATCAGTGAATTTATAAAACTATCATTAGAAAAAACTCAATATGATGACTCACTACTGCACTACTATCACAGTAACTACTCTATGCTCCACTTTGCAGCTCTCAGTGACTGGAACAAGTTGCAAAAGAACTCAGACCTTTTCGTTCCATCGCTCTCATTTCCAAGCGTTAGTTTTGCTGAACCTCCGTCCAAATTTGCATCCTCACAACGCAGCGCATAACTCTGTGTTGTCATGTTGGTCTTGGCCGATCTTGAAATGACCATGTTTGACCAAGACCGAGACAAGGCCAAGTGAAAATGCGGCCAATCGTGAGACGAGGCCGAGATCTTCAAAAAGTGATCTTGAGACCAAAACTGATCTGGACATTCAGAGCATTAAAGCGTTTATAGCGTTTTCTTTTCAACCTCTTAATTAGTGTCTCTATGTCATTGTTTTGTGATTTATGTAACAATTTGTGGATTAATTAAGCAGTCCATCAAGACACTTCTCAGTGTAAAATATTACAGTTTAAAGCAGGCTCAACCTGAACATAATAACCTGCATGAATGACGGATGGATTGGTGTCTCAGACTGAATTAGTTTCAGTGAGGTGCACCTAATAAACTGGGAAATAATTTGCCCGATTGACGAAATATCATCTGGATGCAGCAGCAGACTGTGTGTGTGAATCTGGTGATACTGAAATGTCAGTCTGTGTTTATCCCGTTAAGTCTTCCAGCAGAATAACAAGTTCTCAGGGAAAATGCCGCAGGAGTCGGTTCACTGCCACTGCACCTGATGATTTGGGGATTGCTGGCATGTGTTTCTCTGTTGTACCACCCGCCCCCACACACACTCAACACACACACACACGTAGACAGACACTGCATGGCACCTCCGGCGTGCGCACACATGGCGAGTCTTAGCGTGGACGTTAATCCTGGCTGATTGGGAGAGCGAGTCTGTGGAAGTGAAGTCGTGAGAAAGAATCCCAAAATCCAAAAAACGAATAATTAGACAGGAAGAGACGGGATTTTCCTTCATCAGTGCATCAATTAATGTGCTGAGAGAGTCATATTTCTGAAACAACATTCAGCTGAGTCTTTCATAGGTTTGCACCAACACGGAAACATTCCCCATAACTACTTTTAAAAGGATCAAAACCCGACGTGACTCAGCTGATCTCTAAAACAAAGCAGAAAGGGTGGATGTCTGGCCAAAAAACAAAACCTTAGCGTCATACACTCGACTTAGTCTCGCCAAGAGATTTCTCTTGCAAGCCAAGAAGCAAAGTTAGGTAAGGAGTCAAGCCAAGACTCAAATAACTAACTTAACAATAAGAACTAGTGGCTGTAGTACGGGCTAAACCAAAGTACTGTTTGAAAGCAGCACAGCAGCTTCTTTGCACGATACCACATGATGCACGATAAACAATATTAACAATCGTTTTCCTTAAGGAAGAAGAACAAATATCTATACACACAAATGTGCACACGTTAGTGGACGCTGTATGAACTTATCACTTTTTATGAGGATTATTTTAGCTGACGCAGCTCAATCTTTTCCACCTTTGTTCTGTTTTTATGCCTGAAGCTATAAAACTCCTTTAAACGAGGGTGTGTGAGGACAGAGGTGCACTACAGATACTGTACAGAGCGTGCTGCTGTTGAACATATGTTTCATGTCTCCCAAATATTTGGATGAGAGCGAAAGAGATGTTATTCATCTGCTGTTTGAGTCAGAAGTGTGTTAACATGGATATTATTGTGCGCATGCGCATATTTCTTCATGTTACTTCACAATCATGCATCTTTCTGTGAATATCTTACCATGACTGCGTGTCTGACCCTGCACAAGTGTGTGTGTGTGTGTGTGTGGTCTGCCTCAGAGTTATTTATACCATCCAGTGAGCTCCGGTAATGGACTGTGGTGCTGTATTGAGAGGGCAGCGTCTCTCTGTCAGACAGGCGTCTGAGGGACATTGTTAAATTTTTATAGTTTGGAGTTAGAGAAAATGTGGCCTAAAGGTTAGTGCTGTCAGAACGGCCTGCGTTAATATTCAAGAAACGCGGATTTCATATAGTGCGTAGAGCTCAAACAATTTGAATGAAGTGGTCAATCCAGTTTGTTCAGCTCAGATGTTCAAATCATGTTTTTAAGCAAAAATACACAAAAATTCTGCTTCTGAAATGTGAATTTCTGCTGCTTTCTTTCTTATCTTACAACATATTTGACGTTTTGGACAAAACAAGACAAGTGAAGATGTCAGCTTGGGCTTAAAGGGCCAGTGTGTAGGATTTAGTGGCATCAAGCTGTGTAGTTGCTGATTGCAACCTCCTGCCTCATCATTGCCGTCCTATCATGAAGTGAAATGAAACTACTGGGGCCACAAAATGAGTACCTTGAGCCAGTGTTTAGTTTGGATGTGTTCAATATGTCCATATTGATCAGATGTGCATTTAAGTCTTTTATCTTCTTGTTTCCTGTCTCTGGTTTCCACTCCGTGTTCTTTACATACCTGTTCAACACACACCAGTGTCAGGAAGTGGATTTCCCTCAGGTGAATAGAAGTCTATACAACCGCTCGGTACGAGGAGTGAGGTTAAAACTGAAGTGAAACTAATATTTGGTCTCTCACAGTGGCTCCTTTTTTTACTTCTTCCTTCCCCTGTCCTCGTGTTGTCAGACTCCATCAGTCTCCAGCTGTAATCACCTATAAATGATTCAGTCATGGCTGACGCTCCTGCTGCCCTGATGTGAAAATAATAGATTTTTTTGACACTTTCCTTCGAGCACTACTTACACCAGTTTTCATTTGTCTCTTTTCTGCCTCCATCCATCTTGTTTTTTTTTCCAGCCGTATTTTCTTATCCCGTCGTCTGTAGTGTTGTGTGCAGTACGAGCGCATGAATGTTTTGCATTTTACATGTTAGTGCAGGAGATCTGTAATGAGAAGAATGTTTTGCATCAATTATGCATCTTGTAATGATTTACTAGATTCTTAAAGACATAAATCTGAGATTAAAACTTCATTCTCGACCGCAGAAACACTCACATCACAATTCTGAGAATACCTTAAGAGAACTTCTCTGGCCTGGTTATAAACCTCTGATTCACCAACCACTTTTCAATATGTTCTGTGATTAAAATAGGCCTGGTGTTGTGCCCATTCACACTTGTTTCCACATCAGCGCTCGTGTAGCTTGTTAGCAAGCACAGAGATAACTCCCCAAGTCAAAATGAGACGGCAGTGACATGTCGAGTGTCCCTGTCTTCTGTAACGGGATGCATTCCTGAGTTAAACAGAATATTTGGGTGGAGATTTACTTTGTGAAATCCTGATTCGATCACCCAACACAGCGAATACAGGGCCATGCAGAGCTGTAGAGAACCTCCACCCACACCTTCCTCACCCATGCTGTGAGAGGATGAGAGAGAAAATAAATCAGAGCACAAACACACCGGTTTTTGCTGACTGAGATGCGAACAGACACCTTCTATGATACTGCAATGATGCTGATGTACTACTCTGCATGCTACGACCCATAAGCTAACGGTCAACTGCAGCTTTTGATAGCATAACAAACAAAACAACTCCCTCCTCCACCTCCCAGGAAATCGTCCAATTTGAATCAACAACACTGCGTAGAAATTAGTATTTTTGTGATTTAGCACGGCCAGTTTCAGAGGGCGATATCACTGTATGTGTATTTATTATGATTATGTTGCTTCTGGTCCAAAACTAGCAAGTCAACAACATTTCTAACAGCCAAACATCAAGGAAGGTCAACAACACAAGACATAGCAGCCAGCTAATATTACCAGTCCAACTGCAGTCAGCCCAGCTCGGCGTCCGTCTTTCAGCCTTTTATTTCAACAAGCTCTCGTCAACGACTAAAAATCAGTCCCAGATTTACTCTTGTGTGGCGGCTTCTTTCTGTGTCACTCACTCCTTTTCTCTTCTAAGCTTTCTATGCCAGTGTGTCCTCCTCTTGTTTTTTTCGCCTCTGTCATTATGTCTACAGAGGCTGCTGAGCTGGGTTACATGGTCCACTCAGCCAGCTCCAGTTCTGGCACGACACCGACAAGTGCGCTTGGAGCTAACAAACTCAGCTAACTGTGTGTTAACTCAGTAAATCACAGTGAGCTGATGCACAGCATCAGGAGGACAGAGAAAAACTTTCTCCATAAAACATGATCCAGTTTCAAGAAAAACAGCACAGAGTTACACAGAGTAGTGCAAGAACAGGAGTGCAACATAATTTAAAATATATTTTTAATGGTAGAAAAGTTACACAATGCTACTATAAATACTGATGTTCAACATTTTTATTGAAAGCTCCAGAACAGCCGCAGCTTTTAGGGACTCGAGCTATAATAAATGTTTATGATACTCTAGCATCGAGAGAAAAGCTGCTGCTGCTGTCGAGGAAACACACTGATGTTTTATTCATTGTATCTTCCTCCTTTAACCTTTACACACTTAATGTGAAGTCATAAATGCGCCGTTTAAATATTCAGGCAGAGATTTAGAAATGAGAATTTCACTTTTGAATGTCTGACGACGTGTTGCCGCTCCTTTACTTTTTAAATGATGTTCAGAAAACGATTAAATGACTTCATTTCTGCTCTGTTCTCATAAAAGAGAGGCAGAGGATCAGTGTGGCTGTGTGTGTGTCCATGTGCACTCCATGTGCTCGTAGTTATAATCATCACATTTGACTCACGATTGTTGTTTCATCCACTGAGGAACTATATCCTCTCTCATCCCACTCACTTATACATATACTCAGACTTAAATATTCTGTCCTTTTCCCCCTCATCTTGCACAGCTCTCTCTCTCTCTCTCTCTCTCTTACATTCCTGGATTCACTATCTTTCTCCCTCTAACCATCCCTCCCCCTCCTCCCCACAGTGAACTGAAGCAGGAGCTGGACGAGGAGGGCAGTCGCTGCCTCCTGCTGTCACGGCGGAGTTGCTTCAACCAGCGCTGCTGCATCCGATGCTGCTCGCCCTTCACCTTCCTGCTCAACCCCAGGCGCCAGTGCCACGACTGCCACTACAACGTCTGCAAGGCCTGTCGGGTCTACAACAAGCAGGACAAATCCTGGCTGTGCTCCGCCTGCCAGAAGAGCAGGTAAGGTCGGCGGTCGTGGTAGCGACGGATGCTGTGATTTCAGATGAGGGGTTTGTTGTGTGCTTGCCAAGTACATGAGGCTAAGTTAAGGATGAGATGCTGACAGTGACGTCAGAGGTTATTAAGGTCTTAACTCTTCTGCTGGAGGGATGGATTTAGACCTTATTACACACAACATAAGATATACTACAGGATAAAATCTGCCACTAGATAAAATGCCAGGGAGGAAGACTAAGCTGTGATGTTGGACGATGTGAAGCAACAAAAAATGTACGTACAAAGGCAATTTTCTCCTTTTCTCTTGTTATAAAATGCCTCTCGGCCTCAGAAAGCTTTTAATGCACCATTCAGAGGTTCAGATTTCAAACAGTTTGTTGTGGCACATCACGTCGAACTTATGTGACCTAACTACAGCTCAGATGTAACATGTTTGTTTTACGACTTCAGGAAGTTTGCTGCTATTGGATAAAAAGTTAAATGTGCGATGATTTTGGATCGTTGACATCTTATTTGAAAGAATAAGGTTGATGTTATTCTCACTGTTTCTGTACAGCACACGCTGTAAGACATAATTTCCCGGGAGGCATTAACGATGCTGCATTTACATTTGTGCAGCACAATAGTGTAATGAAAAAAAGAGAGAGTTTAAGGTCAGATTGGTGTGTGAAATCAGTGTGACTGCTCTTTTAAATCTTTTTTATATTTGTATCTTTTCAAAGGCCAGTCAGTTTTTTGGGAACCATTTCCATCCGTGGATTAATACACATTTGGTAATCTAGTTTATTGCAGGATATTGTACGTCAGACTAACTCAAAAGAAACTTGATATTCTCCAAGTGGAAACCTGTGAAGTGAAGCCAAGGTAGAAATGCCAAACACTGCAGTTCATCAAACGTCCACTTGAGGCCGGCTCAACAATGAGTCAGTCTCCATAAGTCCCCATGTTAAAACTTCACAGCAGAAATAAACATGTTGAAATAAACAACTGTACTGAGGGTGATTTTTTATAGAACTCACCTGTTCAAATTATATTAAGGTTTAAAGTTATGCATAATTAACAGCGTGGCCACTTTGACTGACAGGTAGGTGTCGTTGTGTCGACAGGTGGCTTGTTTCCTCAAGCCCACTGATGATTCACGTCTTTGCCGATTTTTAGATAAGCGTAAGAGGCAGGACTGCCGACGTGGTGGCTGTCAGCAGCTCAGATTTTGAGCTTCAAAGCAGCTCTTTGGAAACCTGTGGGTGACGACACGCATACGCCGTCCATTCCTTTTACTGTCAGTGGCCTTTTCGCTTTAAATATACAATATATGTATTATACAACACTGGCTATTACACATATTTTATACTGTAGCCCCAAAAATGCCGAGACCCAGTATGCATTCTCTATACTCGGTCTGTCCTGGATGATGGGTGGCTTCAGATATCTCAGCAGGCATTGGGAAGAAGGAGGTAACAGTCATCACAAACACCTGCAGTGTGGGCAATTAAAAAAAAACAAAAACTTTCAAATTCACCTGAGAACCTGCAGGAAACCCACGCATACGTAGGAAAATCCATACAGAACGGCTCAAAACACTCAGTGTATGTATCATAACCTGGAACTCGAGGTTCAGTACTTAAAAAACAACAGCTAAGTATAAAAACACTTGGAGAAAATGCCACAATATTGTTTCAGTCTCTCATCTTAAAGATGAAGCTGTCAGTTTCTTTTTTAATTGGTGGATATCGTTACAGAGTTGACAGGCTGTTAAACCTCACTGACAGTTTTCTGTATGAGGAGACACCACAGACTGGAGGAGTTACCTCAAGATGGGTCACACTCGAAGACTGTCTGTGTCACCTCCACCTCCTGTCAACACACTCGCTGTACACACACACACTCACTCACACTGCAACTCAGCCGCACAGCGAACAGATGGTAACTCATTAAACATGCTGACACGAATATCTCTGAGATACCCTACAGCTGTCATTCCTTAACATTCAATTACATCCCGCTTCATTTTGATCTTAAACTTGGAGAAGAGACATAAACCAGGTCTACGTGAAAAAACTCTTTTAATAGTGCACCTGTTGGGTTGATAATAAATGATAATGCATGCATCTTATGAGAACTATAGTAGCAACTGTGTGAACAAACTGTGGATTCACTGACTTGACTGTCACTGCTGTATAAATCTGATCCTCTGGTCCTCTTCTGTTGAGTCTGCCTCTGTCACCTCTGGGCTAATCTATCAACAAAGATATGGATCGTGGGTGGAGTTTAGTTATGCATAACTTTAAGTCTTGTAATATAATATAAGAATTCACCTTCAGTACAGTTGTCATGAGCTATAGAGACCAAAACTGTTTTTGTACGAAGCTGTTAACATGTTTATTTCTGCTGTGAAGTTGGACGTTTTAACATGGGGACTTATGGAGACTGACTTGTTCTGTAACCAGCCTCAAGTGGGCGTTTGATGGACTGCAGTTTTTGGCATCGGCTTCACTTCACTGTCACTGAGTATGTTCACTGTTCTGTGACCACCGTAGTTTCTCCTTCTTGAAAGGAAGGACCAGATAAGGCAAAAGGGTTGCAATTAGCAACTACACCAATAAATGCCACTAAATGCTACAGAATGCTGATCGTCAATATTTCTTTTTATTCTATGAACCCTGTAGGAGTTGTTTTTTTGGCCACTTGGGGGCAGCAGAAACAAGTTATGGACATAAAATTGACATATCTACACCCTTTAAATGAATATAACACTAATGAGATACATCAGCACACACCAGTTTCAAAACGACTGTGCACCTTGATTCCAAGAAACTCTACTAAAGGTTTCCACACATCTTCATTGACTCTATATTACAATACAAGATGACATCTCCTTCATCCATACATGTATCGAGGGTACATCCATTTTCTTCCATCGTTCTTTCAGGACTCCAAAGTGAATTAAAGTTGACTAACTAAAGTTTTCAAAAATGTTACCAAAATAATTTACACATTGATTGCATTTTGACCTGCAGGTCTGTTTGTCTCTCTCAGGTTGCTAAAGACTCAGTCGCTCGAGTGGTTCTACACTAATGTGAAGAACCGCTTCAAGAGGTTCGGCAGCGCCAAAGTGCTGAAGACTCTTTACAGGAAACACCTGAAGGAGCACAGTGCGCTTTCAGAGCTTACTGGTAAGCCTCTCTTTTCATTAGTGGTGTGGATAAAAACAGTCTCTATTAACTTTATGGTTATGATTAGTCTATTTATTCAGGGTTAACCTGCACTGAGGGTTCATAACTCGTCTTATGTGGCACACTTTGGGAAAATATGACATCTGAAATCCTGTTCAGATCTTCGCTAGAAGCCTAATCCTGTACTGAGCGCTGTAAACAGATTACTGCAGGGAGAATCGACTCTCAGGAGAAATGATGGTGTATTTTTGTGAGAATATGTCTGTGTGCTTAAAGACACCATGTGCCTGATTCGTTGTTTGTGTATATTTCTGTGTGGATTTTTGCAGTTTCATAATGCAGAACAGGATGAGAGTAAAACAGGATTATTCTCTCATCTCTCATAACTTCAGCAGATTATTCTTGCTGCTGCCAGACTCCAAATTTGTTTTAAATGTTTATTGCATCCTTCATATATTCAGGAGGGAATCAGGGACTCTGTGATGTTATATTTAGGTTTTATTACACAATATTTCTGCATTTGTCACTAGTGCTGTTACAAAAACACAATTTGTTTTAACCTGAATTAGAATTGTAACTGGGCCATTCAATACTTTGTCTTTCAAACAATTTTGCACCAATTTTGAACTTGTTAATATGATTTTTAGACCTTAACAATTTTATATTAACAATAGGTCAAATTATTGTATGTAATGAAACCGTGCAGCTTCCCTCATCTTTATGGAGCATTTTAGGATCTTTCAGCTCAATGTTTTGGTTTTGTTGCCTACAAAACTTTACTCTTTTGGTTCACGTTCACTGCTCTCATAGTGCTGTTTGTGGTGAAAAAGTTGCTCTGTACTATCTGTTCAAATAAGCGACTAGCTGTAGCTGGTGGCACATTTAGCTGCTAAACATCCAGATAGTATTTCCCTCTGGAGTTGGTGGAGGCAAAAATCAGAGCTAAAAGACCAGAAACTCCAAATGAATGATTATGTTTCAGAATCAGGAAAGTACAAAACGTTGATAGCTCGGTCCGTAAGGACTTGGTTTGGGGAACCAGAGGGTGGTCGGTCAGTCCAGCATGGACCACAGTATGGAGTGTGGACTGACAGCAGCAGAGGTGCCAGTTCACCTCTTGGGCCCTGCCAAGATATTCTTGAGCAAGATACCGAACCTTTAACTGCTCCACATTTGCACATCTATAAGCCCTTTATAAGCCTGTAGTTTTATTTCGGGCCTTCTATGTCTTCTTCTGTCTGCCGTCTTCTTCTATTAAGAATAATGTCCAGATGTAATAATCCAAAATATCAGTGGATGAAGATCTGAATACTTCACAGAAAGGTGTTTAATTGAGTGTGAAAATAACTCTTGACCTTGGATATTGTTCAACATTATAATCTTTCAGGAATGTTTTGCAGTTTATTTTTCACCGTAGACCGTGAGTATATCGGCTTTGACATCACAAAGCACTCAGTTCCTTCGCTGTATCCAGACGTAGTGCGTTTCTTTAAACAGTCAGGCTGCGGTGTGTGTTGAATAAGACCGCTCACCCTGCAGCATACGCTCGGGCATGTTTGTGCAGTCGGGGACAGAGCAGAGGAGTGCATCTCCAGGCCATTAGTTCAGACTCTCTGATCTGAACAGACAAGGGATTTTGAGAGAATTATGAGTGTTTTGTGGAGGAGAGGTCGCTGGCTGCAGATGGTGCAGAGCTGTGACCCCTGTGGGAGGACGACTGATGTGGCCTGGCCACCATCAGGCCCCCGCTCGGCATCTCTAGTGTGGCTTCTCTTTTATTTTCCACTCATGCATGCTCACAGCACACGCTGTATCATACATTTGAATTTGTTTATGACTGTAAAGCGCTGGAAATTTAGCAGCTGCCAAATCCAGTCTGCATAGTCTGACTCATGGAAAGCTCTGCTAATGCTTACTTTGCATAAGAACAATGTGAGCTGCATGAATAGCATAAGAATTAATAGAGCTGACATTTGGAAACTAATAGCTGTGGGTACAGGCATCATCTTGTGTGAGATTTGTGTGGCAGTGAAAACATTTCCCCCTTGAGACAAAGCCACAGTCCGGCAACATCCTCCTCCAAAGAGTGAAGCAAAGAAAACAGTAAGCGAGCACATACAGACCAGATATTGACTTCTTTTACATGCAGTGGGATTATTTTTGACTTGCAGCACTTTCTTTAATCCATAAGAACCCAGACCCATTTATCCTTAAAGGAAAACTATGTGGGTCATACCACAGACCAAGTGGACATTTCACGCTAAGTGTTTTTCAGAATAAAACCCAAAGATCTGTGTTGTTACAGATATGTCACATTGGGCTTAATAGGGGGCATAAATACTTTATACAGTCTGAGACATTCAATGTGCTTGTTACACTGGTGTCACCATGGGTTCTTATGGGTTAGTCTGTTTCGGCTGATGCACCTGTGTGTAACGTCGCTTGTTGTGTATGCAGACATAAGTGTGTGGTCGCCTGCCCGTTATTGGGTCCAGAAAAGCAAGACTAAGAGTGTACCGTTCCAACAGATCATCCTGAGGGGGACGTGAATGTCTGCAACAAATTCATGTCATCCAATTGTGCCAAAAAACAAAAAATGTGGCCCTCATGGTGACTCTCATCTCTTAGATTTACTATTTGGAGCGTGTTGTCGGGCTGACGTCAAGACATTTAACATCACATATTTCCATAGTCGTGTTGAAAGAATCATTTTAAGAGCTGCTTCTGCTCTGATTCCCAATTTTTGAGTTTTCTTGAGGGTGTTTGGTTGGAATTTAAATAAACTGCTCTGCTTGTAGCTTCTGTCTGAGTTAACCTGCCATCGTGTATATTTACATTGCACTTCATATTACATACAGTGACATGCATATACTCATGTACGTCTCATGGTGCCTTTGGGGTTGCTGCAACCTTTAAATGCTGCAGTAGAGGCAGTTCTGACGGTCGTGGGTCTTTTTCGTGTTCATGTGCTGCGGTCAAACGTGTCCTGACTCATTAGATGTTACAACACAGATATCTGTACACACACTTCTACAGAAACGCACAAAAAAACACAAGCTTTCTCTGCCTTTACGGGATATCTCACATCAGTGAACTCACACTTGCCTATAGGGGGGGTTTTAGCAGTGAAAGAGAGCAGAGCGCTCTCTGCATCTAAGTAATCTACAGTTCATATCATTTAGTTTAAGTCCTCTATGTGCCTCTTAAAATGATTTGAAGTGACCTTGTGTACTTTACTGTACCTCTGAGCAGCGCCTGCTGCACACAGCCTGGTAATACCACGCACGAGGCCGCTCTAATGCACTTATATAACCACAAATGGCTGCATTGTTGCATGAATATTTATTTGACGAGAAAAGAGCTCAGGGCTCAGAGTAAACTATCTACAGTATGACGGAGCTCTCTGCTGCGCCGTCATCAACTTAAATCATATTTATAAGGTCCTGTACATTAGGTATTCATGTTCAAAGCACTTAAGCATATTTGTGTTGAATTATGTTTTGTTTTTGGGGTTGAATTTTATGTGTGTGTGTGTGTGTGTGTGTGTGCAGAGGGCAGCGCCTACGAGGAGAGTATCTGCAATGAGGGCAGCGTCTGTGGGAGCGACTCAACCTTCTACAGACAAACTGAAGGTGCGGTTCAAGGTTATTTCGAGGTCATTGCAACCCTCTCACCATGCATGTGTCATGATGATTTCATCATGTGTGTACTCTCATGCCAGGAGCCTAATGCTTCCAAACAGCGGAGACACGAACAGCCAAACAATCTTGACTCTCGTAGTTTTTGTATTTTCGTCTGTTTTGCTCTCTGGTTGTTGCCTCTGTCCCGCTCTGCCCTCGCTTCTCCCAGTTGACTGCACTCACGGGATAAGTGACAGCAGACGCGGAGGAAAAGCAGCAGCAGCCTGATTGTCAGCTGTCTGCAGGGCCTCTATAACACGAACGAGACAGAGTAATAACACGCAGCTTGAAAACAGGATTAAAAAGAACAAATAGAGTTTTTTTTTCTCTGATTTCAGTTCAGTTCTTCATTCAGGTGATATCAAAAGTAAAAAAGTAAGAAAGTAAAAAGAAGTAATCATTGTGTTTCTTTGTTTTCAGAGCACAGCATGGCAGAGACGCTCACTGTGGCCTTGCGAGTGGCAGAGGAAGCCATAGACGAGGCCATTTACAAGGCTGAGTTTGACGCCACCAGTCAGGTTATCCATGTTGTTCTAAATGATTACAAAGACACGTTAAATGACTGTAAGGGCATGCTGAATGACCACAAAGACACGCTAAGAAGAGATTGTCAGCCAAACTGTTTGAAGTATATTTCTGGTTCTGCAGGCGCTTTATAAAATACTACAGCATGTCAGAAAAGATTTACTTCTCATTCAGTACAAGAAAATATCTACATTTAGAGTGTATGTTTAGAGGAGTAATCTGCTTATAGTGTGCATTCCTGAGTGTGTGTGTGTCTGTTTACCAGGAGAAGCAGAATGAGGCGCACTATCTGCGGGAGCACAGAGGAGAGCTCATCGAAGAACTGGCCAAAACTATTGTGCAAAAAGTGAGAGAATAATAGATGTTGCCGTCAACGCTTTGTACGATACGAGATGATTTATCCGTAGCGTGTCATTATGTTGATTTACAGTGTGAAAAGCCATTGTGTCATACTCTCGCAGCTGTTTTGTGACTCCTGCATGTGTATTAAAACTAAACCATTCGTTCCCTCTGATTTTTGTGTTTCCGTGTGTCTCTGTCTGTCTTAGATTATTAATCGGAGGAAGACTTTGGCTGAGATGAGGACAGAATATGACCGGGGCTGGATGCTTGAACATGACACTGGCCGTCATCAGTCTGCCTGTGATCGAGCCTCCAGCTCCATTAAACAGAAACCAGGCATCTGGGTAAAATAAGAACAGTCACAATCACTCAAGTTTTACAGTGTTATTAATGTACAGACACTGTGCAGTGGAAACTTACAGAAAAAATGACTTGAAGCAGTGCCTCCCAACATTTTTTGTCTTCGAACCTTTATTGTTTTATTTTGTTTCATTTATACTCGGGTGTTTCGTTATGATTGTTGCTCTCACTGTCCCTCTTTTGTTGTAACATATAACATGTTCTTAAATCTTGATTTAGTCTTTTAGACTTTTGCTTGACCCCACTTGTTGTTGTTCTAGAGTAATTTTACAGTATTGGTACTTCTACTTGGGTAAAAGATCTGATTATCTCCTCTGAGGAGAGAGGCTGTGTTGTCTTCATCTACATGCTGACCTCTGCTGGTCAAACTGCTCCACTGACTTCACCTCCTCGCTGACTGTCAGTGCTCAGGTGACACGGCAGAGAGTTTTCAGTGATTTGTCTTTGTCATGTTTCTTCTCAGAGGTCCCACTCTGCCGACTCGCTGTTGGACAATGAGCCTTCGGACCTGATACAAGACCCCCCGCAGGCGTTAAAGAAGGAAGGAGGTGGGTCAGCTATGTCGACCTGGAAGAGTGTAGACCGGCTGGACAACTCCGGTAAGATAAGAATATTCGTCTGCCAATACCTGCCTCCTCTGTGTTTGTTTTTGCTCGTGTTGCTGCGTGTGTGATTGTACCTTGTGTGTCCTCAGTGCTGAAGAGCCCAGATGGGAACTGGATCGCCCTGCAGAGCGCTCAGCTGTCACGTCCCAGCCTGCTGACCAAAAGGAAGAGTCTGGTCTTCAGTGCCTTGGAGAAAGAGTCCGGAGTGGTGTCCGCCTACGAAGGCATGGGCTCTGACAGTGAAACCAAACCTGAGCCTGATAACTCCTGGGGAGCTGCCCTCCATGAGTTCCAAAGGAAGATGATGGACTCTAACTTCAACCCGCAGGACAGCTGCGACAGGACCCCGTCCCCGCTGATGGACCGGCGAGACAGCAGAGATGATCAGTCTACAGACTCGGAGGGGAACTGGAAGACTAAACCTCTGATGGCTCTTTTTAAGAAGAAGTCACCCGCGGAGATCAGACGACCTGCATCATCCTGCAGGACTAGCATCATCGATGTGAAGTTTTACATGGAAGGAGCAGAAGAGGAGGAGGAGGAGGAGGAGGAGGACAAGGAGGAGGAGAGAGAGGTGGCGGCAGAGCCAGGAGTGGGAAAAATCAGGAGGTCCCGGAGGAAGAGAAGGAGTAAAAAAGAGTCGGCAGCTTCTTCTCTGACAGTAAGAAATCACACTGAGTCAGAAGATCTCAGACAATACTTTCATCAAATAGCTCGATATGACCATAGAAAACTGCAACAACATATAAAGTCTGGATTACAATTCTTTTTACAACAGCACTTATATATAAAATATATCAAAATATGAACTTAATGACTTTAAAGCTGGAACAATCCTGATAATTGAATCATTATTAAGTTGTTTGATTGAGTAAAAATGCCAAATATTCTCAGAAACTTGACAAATCTGAAAATGTGCATCTTTTCTGTTTTTTTATGGTTTTAAAATTAATATTTTGGAGTGTCGGTCGAGCCAAATGCAGCTTTTGAAAGTGCTAAAACTTAAATTGATCGATTAAAAAGAGTAATTAACAGATTGATCTAAAATGAAGAGAAGAATCTAAGAATAATAATTAGATCCGATTATATTGCAGATTATATTTCCTCCAGTGTAACATGCTCAGATAAATGTTATTTTCTTACATCCACAGGACTACAGTAAAAAGGACAGCCATCCTTCTCATGCTCTGACCCCTGACACTTTGACCTCTGGAGCCACGACACCTGAACCTCTTGACCTTAAGCGTGACATCACTGGACCAAGAGCCAATCAGGTGGAGGAGGAGCTCACGATAAAACTACAAAAGCTGGCAGATCAAGTTTTTGACTCCTCCACTGGAGAAGAAGGTGAAGAAGAAGAAGAAGAAGATGAAGATGAAGGACAGAGGGAGGAAAAGAAACAAGGAAACGAGGACAGAGATGAGGACGATGAGAGGCTGTGGAGGATGGAGATCGACTTGGATGAAGGAAGAACAGAGGATGAGGAGGAAGAGAAAGATGAAATCGATGAAGAGATGAAAAACAGATTATACAAGCTTGTCGCACAGTCCAGGCTCACGTATTTGTCATCTACTGACGATTTAGACAATTTTGGACAGAGTGAAGGAGAAGTGGAGCGAGGCAAGGATGAAGATGTGGAGGAGGAAAACAAAGAGCCGAAAGAGGAAAATACAGATGGACTGACTTATAAACTCTGTCAGCTGGAAAAAGAAGTCAGGGCCAACCAGTTCTCCTCCACAGACGATGAGCTGGACAGAGACGGCGTCATGGATGAAGGGAAGAAGACGGGAGAGGAGGAGGAGCTGGCGGCGAAAGTGTGCAGATTAGCTAACGAAGTCAACGCCACCCAATTTTCGTCCACGGAGGACGAGTTAGACAAAGCAGGGAGAGGTGACGAGGGGGAGGACGAAGAGACGCTGTGGAAACTGCAGGCGGCTCAGCTACGCGATTTGTCCAGCCTGGTCCGAGCTTCTCAGTTCTCTTACAGCGAGGATCAGCTGGACAGAGCTGGAGAGGAAGAGGCTGTCGATGAAGGAGGAATTGAGAGCTGTGTGTGGGAGAAGGCTCTGGAAAAAAGTCTGGAGAGGAGAGAATCATTTTATTTAGACGTGAAAATGTCAGCGTTAATGGATGAAATTGAGGAACGAAAGAAGGCGAGCAGTGACGACACATTAACTCTGAATATTTTGGACGGTCAGACAAAAGATAAAACAGAGGAGAATAAAGATTGTATGGAGGAGAGAGTAACGGAGGAGGAAGAGGATGAGTGGATGATAAAGGGAGAGATAAAGGAAAGACAAGAGATGGAGTTAAAAACAGTGGTGGAGGCAGAGAGCACCGAGGAGATGATACATGAGGCAAAAGTTCAACAGCCAGAGGCAAAGTGTCCAGACAGGGATGAAGGAGAAGAGAGACGGGAAGAGGAAAAGATGAGTGAAAGCAAAGAGACTCAGGAGAATTGCGAGACAGACAGCGACGAGGAAGAATTTGACAGAATCCTCAGCAGCATGTTGATGATGACTTTGGAGGACATGCAGGGAGAGACGCTGAGTGGTGAAGCTGCAGAAAAAAGGTGGAGGACGGAAGCAGAGACGGAAAATGTAAAAACAGGGAGAGAGAGTGGATCGGAGGACAGTGTCGTTGGTGCCGGACCCGGAGAGTATGTAACTGAGCAAACTGGAGGAGACATTTCCAGAAAAGAGGAGAGTGAAGATGCTACAGATGGAGATGAAAACGAGCAGCAGGAAAAAGATCCACAAGAAAAAATGTGTTTAGAAAAAGAAAACCGTCTAGTGATGACAGTGGAGGAGCCAGATGAGGCCAGACACACACGTGAACAAACAGAAGTTGACGACGACGAACAAGGAGAGGACAAAAGAGGGAGAACTGAAGTGACTGAGACAGAAGGAGAGGCTGCAGAGGGAGGATGTGAAAGTAAAGAAACAGACGAGGAAACCAAAGACGACGCAGAGCAGAGCAGCGCATCTTTTACTCAACAGGGTTTACTGTCACCAGAGGAGATTCAAATCGTAAGCACGGGGGCGCAGAGGTTTTTCCCACTAACAGTCTGCTGTGATTGTAGCGTTGAAGTGAGTCTGTGTAACTTTTGAAACACGCTCTGTCTCTTACAAACACCTGAACATCTCGGGGTTTTTGTGGCTACCGTCTCATTCCGTCAACTTTTAGTTTGACCACTAGTGAGTCAAGTCCCAAGTCATTTTGTCTTGGGCAGGTCAAGTAAAGCACCACCCCAGCCGGGCCCGGGCCACCCCTACTGTCTTACCTGTAGCATCCAGTCTTTATAAAGATAAATCAGTACCTATCAGATAATATCTAAACTTTCAATTTGATTGATTTTCAGGGAAATGTAATCAAACAAAACTGTCGTCATCATGACAAATGTTATGTTAGCAAACCTTCGATAGATACTGCTGTGTATCTGATGTTACTGGGTCCCTTTATGACTCTTGAGTGAGTTATAGCAACTCAAAGTTCACTTACTCACTTTTGCAACCACATCTCATCAACAGAAAGCTCAGGAGTGAGTGTAGATGTAAGATTACTTTGCTAAATTTACATCTCTGCTCTCTTTAACTGTGCTGGAGATTCACTTCCACTGATACCAAAGTTACACACTCTCACTTTAAAGAAAGCTGTACAGCTATTTCTGACTAACTCTTCTGATGAACTATTCTCTGCAAACTAAATAACTGCTTCACTGACACTCGCTGACTTCGCCTCACGCTGATTTTCTTTTCCATGTATGCCCTGTGTGTTTCTCCTTCTGTGCTTCTCTCTGCGTGCTGTAGGGTAGAGACATGGAGCTTTACAAAACAATACAGTTTATATCAACTCTGCTGGAGCAGGTGAGGTAGCATGGCGATAACTGAATTGCATTTTTAATATGTCGTGAATTTCATGAATTTGAACTTCACTGCACTTCAAAAATCGCCGCCTGTCTTTGTTGTAGAGGTACACGGCGGTGTCTCTGCGCAGCATCACCACTGAAGTCCTGAAGGTGCTGAACGCCACGGAGGATCTGCTGCAGGGAGTGGAGGGAGCAGACGACCGCCGACCCTCCACCGCCTCACTGCCCCCCAACACCGACACCAAGAAACTGGATCAACAGTTCTCGAGACTGGAGGAGAATGTGAGTATGATTTATTCACTGCACATGTCACTGTTTGATAGTAATTATTAAAGGTAACATAATGCACATTTCCAGGCTCATGTTTTCATTTTGGGATCTACATGAAGTTGCATCCTCTGTTTTAAAATAGCCTGTTTTTATCAGCAGCAGCAAGGCTGAAATTATTTACAGTTTAAAATACCAAATGTTGAAGCCGAAGTGGATACGCTGCAGGTGTACATGGCAGCTGGTGCGGTGTACGGTCTGGAGGCAGACCTGAGTGATCTGGAGGAGTGTGCCAGGGGCATCAACAGCGCCACGTCTGACATGGAGCTGTCCTTCCTGGAGGAGCAGGTCGCATCGGCAGCTGCTAAAGTTCAACAGTCTGAGCTGCAGGTGGGATCAAGCTGCACATGCGCCTACTCCGTAGCTGAAAATGGCACATTGATAAAGTGTTTTCTGCTCGTTGTTTGGGAGCTGTGTGGTGAGTTCATGTTCATGTTTCTGCTCTAGATTTCGGACATCTCAGCCCGAATTGCTGCTCTGAAGAATGCAGGCCTCGACGTGGACACGCAGTCCCGCTCCACTAAGAGCAGAACCGTTCCGGTTATGGTGCTGTACAGTTTAACCACCAGAAGATTGTGTCAGACACTTTGTACAAGCAGCAAAATAAACATTGTTAATCTTCTTGCAGCCTGTTACCTTGGACTCATCAAGACAGCTGAGGAGGCGATTACCTGCGCCACCGGTCAAAGGTCAGAAAGTCACATTTCATACAAAATTCAGTGCATTATAAACACGTATATGCATTATAATAGACCTTTTTTAGCAGACTGCATTATATTGCAAGAGGTGTTTCTAACATTTTGGCCATCACGTGTTTTTTGAAACATTATAAGCTTCATAAAAGTTGAATGCATGACTCACATTGGATTGCAGTGTAACTAACGAAGTGGATGGTTGGTGTAGTTATATATATATGTCTTAGTAATCCATGGATGATGAATCATTTTCTTCTCTCTGCCTCAGAAGACCAGAAAACCATCAACCCAGGACCTTTGTAGTACCTCCAACACAGCAGTGCCTTGGTCACACCCGGTCACGCTGCAGCCGACGGGCGAGTCTGAAGTGATCTGTTCAAATACCGTTTGCCTTAATTTCGCTTCACACTAAACACGCCTCAGATAACATGAGACACTAGTACTGTATGTGCGTTTGGTGTAGTTGTGCCGTGTGATTCTTGTCATTTCATCAAAATGTACAGTAGATAAAGCTACAGTATTGTTACTACTTAAAAATGTATCAGCACTGATCAATCGGGTGAAGAGACGCTCACTCATCGCAACAATAAACTCGCCAACACTTCAGTTTTTTAGATTCCAAACTGGTGAAATGATTACATTATACAGCATGTGTATAAAAAATCCAAATGTTTTAATTACAACACCTTTTATGAATTTGATTTCGACATCATTAGTCATCCATTTAACTCGCTGTAGCTCCACAAATGAGACTGAAAAGACACTAAAATTATCAGCAGTACAGCTCCTGAGGAAAAACTACAATTTACACTTTTTAATCATAAATATACAGATTACACGTACATGAGAACAATTACAGCATGTTAGAAAAGACTGTGCCGTGTCTACAATAAATATAGAACTGTATTTTTCCATGATTGTGGCTGTTTGTAATGTTGTAGTGTACATACCTGTACAGCAATCAGTAAAGTATGTTTTGTGTTTTGTGCCTTTATTATTAAGTTCAGAAAATAAAATAAAAATTTTGAAAAAATAAAAGGTCTCCTCACTGTAAAAATGTTATTCTCTGAGATAAACAGCAGTGAAAACACTGTGCACCCTGTTTGCCCCTCGGATGAAGGTGGGTGTAATGGTGAGGAATTTAGTCTGTATTTTTGAGATGAGGAAATGACACCCGAATATGACATTCCTCCTTGTGAAGAAGGTGTGGGAACGACACATAACGGCGCTGGAAAATAACAGCCGTCTTTGAGAGAAATGGTCTCAAAACAAACAGTCGGCAGCGTCGCCTCTTGCTCTTTTTTGACGCTGCGCTAAACACAAACGCCAAACTGTTACTTAAAATATTCAGTCGGTACAAATCTCCTCATAGAGGTTTGATGTTTTCCTCTCGGGACGCTCAAATTCCCCAAATGAACTTGAGCAGCAGCTGGAAACAAAAAAAGTCTCGGCATTCATTGAAGGAACGCTTCCTCACATGAAGAAGCTGCTCTGTCCCAAGGTTTTCTGGGAGACGTAGTTCTGGTCAGGAGCTCTCTGAGACTAAGAAGCGCTCCCTCTGGTCGGGAACTATGAATCCTTCTTTCTGTTCGCTCTCCCGTCTGTCTGACAGGACAAAAGACTGTTTGGGGTCGATGACCACCGTGCAGTCTTTGTCCTGACCGGGAGCCTCCACCTCGGCGTAAGAGGGACGACCGGAGCCTCGCCTGAACTTCATGATTGGCCAGCGGGTCGGCCGCCGCTGAGGGGGGAGAAAGAATGACAGAAAATGAACACACACACATCAGCTGCAAATGTTGCAAGTCTGGCTGTAGTTTTTAAAATATCTTGTAGTCAACCAGGGCATGAATATTTGATGAATGTTGAAACACCAAAATAGATTCCTTATTTATCTTATCCTATATTGGGGTGTCCTTAGGCTGCAGTGCTTGGAAGGCAGAAATACAATTACATTATCAAAAAAACTACAAACTTCAGAGAAATGCGTGGTGTGCTCTGGAGAATGTGCACGATGTGCTGCAAAAACTGTAAAACTACGAGCCCTGTTCTTTCAGGAAATTGTGGAGAACTTTAGGTTGTAGATGTTTAAAGCACAGAGGTGCAGCTGGGTGTCACTGACCTCCATGAAGAAGATGCTGGCACTCGAGGTGGGGTGGTTGTACATGTAGACGGACGTGAAGACGGCCACTGCTATGATGACCATCATCGTGACGATGCCCACCAGAAGACCGATCTGCAGCCGCTCATCACCGTCTCCTGTGGTCTGCTCGCCTCCTGCTGCACAGAGGTGATGGAGGGACCCTCGGTGACCAAACTCAAAGACTTAAATCAAATCGACATCAAAAGGACACACTGACACGCACATGGATAATTAAATAATTTAAAGATTTTTACACCTTAACATCAGAGGTATGTTTTGATAAAACGTTGACTTACGTGCTTCATCGATGTGCAAAGACATCTTTGTGTCATCTGGAAAAAGAAAATGCACGATGTCACAGTATGTCACGTGTTCTACTTTTTTTATCCTTGAACGTCTCGGGAATAAAAACACATTTACGATTTCAAGATACTGACCATGTCCTTTTAATTTAGCTTCTGTAAGTTTTTACTGAAATACTGTTGACAAGTGCAAATCCTGTTGGTTCCCCGCCGCGTAGGGTCATTCATATGAACAGTTAAAAAAACTTTCTAATTCAAACTCTCTTCTCTTTTTGAGGTTTAAAACATCCAAACACGCTGTGCTTGTTCAAAAAAAAATTGGATTTGTATGTAACAGAGCTTATGTTTGAGCATTGACATTACAGCTTTCAAACAATAGCTACTAAAAACACAAAAAGAAAAAACAGCCCTCTCATATTCTGAGCCAACCAGAGTGATACACATACATTGAATCATCCTTCAGCAGCCGAGGACACTATGCAGTATTTAACATGGCGCTGTATACACTCAGCTATGAGCTAACAGAGGGCTGGGAAATAGCTGACCACTTGACCCTCTCACTGTCAGACTTTACACAACACACTGGGCGCGGATACCGCGCGACGACAACAAGTATTAATTCATGAGACGGCGATGACGCCGGCCCTGAGCCGCGATCTAAAAGAGACGCAGCTTCTAACAATAAAGACAGTTTTACACTCATGAAACGTCTGTCAGCTCACCTTCTGCGGGTTCGCTGGTGGGAGTCTGTGCAGTGGATGTCATTCTTCTGCTCGTGCTGCTGTGTGTTGATGGGTTGGTGACAGTGGATGTCTTCCTGAAGGGGATCAAGGTCACGCTGGAGGTCCTGTGCTGCGCTGCGGTGGTTGTGACAGGAGTGGTCGTACGTGCGAGGTGGCGAGATGTTGCGTTTGTGACGTCTGTCGTGTGGACACACCGGGGATCTCTTCTCTGGAGAAACAAACACCAGTAAACTCTTTTGTGCAGGATACACATGACCTTCTGAAACGCAAAAATAATAAGAACCTCCTCTGGGCAGCCGAGGTCCACCCAGTCCTGCCGGTTACGATCAAACCCACTGGAGCACCTGAGAAAGGAAGTGAATATTACTAGAGAGTAGAGATGAGGTGTAATCACAGGTTTAAAAGGTGCTGAATCAAGGTGTTGGTGATCAGAGCAGAGGGAAAGATGAGGCTTCTGAGTCAGTCAAAGATTGTTGGTAAATTATACCTGTCATAAGTCTAAGGCCTAATTATTATTCGCCAAACATATTATATATTTGAATGCAGATCTTCAGAGTTCAGATGCAGATGAAACGTTTCAGTGTGTTCCCTCCGAGTGCTTTACCTCTGTAGCCGACTGCACCAGCTGCAGTTAAAGCCGATCTGAGAGGTGACACACGGTCCACAGCTGGAGAACTGGAGACACGCTGAGAATAAAGAAGACAAGTCAAGAGACGCAGGCTTTGAACTAAATGTATGCATCTCTGCAGCCGATCTGCAGCTAGAGCCACTGTCATCACAAGCTATTCGGTGTTTACAATCTGACAGGTTGACAAAAGAATAAAATAAATGTTCAGATCAGGTTTGCGTTAGGCCACTGTTAGCCAGTGTCACGTATAGTTGAAAATAACAGCAGCCGAAATCTGATGGGAAATATGTAATAAATAAACTGCTGTCAGCTTGATGCTTCTTTCGTCAACCAAACGACTTCACACCTGGCAGGTGTATTTCCTGGAATCCGGTGCTGAATTTGGTGTTAGTTAGACATGTGACATGTTCAGTACTAATATGAATACATTTGAATAAACAGGCAAACAGCCTCGATGGCTCGTCTCTCGATGCAACTGCAGCATGGAGCGTCTCTCCTGTCGAGAGTTGGTGAGATTTGATGTCTGTTTTAACAGGAGCCGACTTGACTGACTGACTGCTGCAGCTACTTTAACACCAACGCTGAGAGCCAGAAACACAGTCGCCCTGCCTCAGTTTCTATCATCCCTGCGTTTCTGTGACTTACTAGGGAGCGGCAGCATCTCCACAGCCGTAGAATTGGAGATTTTGGACTTGAGGATGTCGACTTTGTGGTACTCATAAATGGTCCTCCTCCGAACATCTGGAGCAAATCAGAGAGGATATGATGTCATTACTTACTACTGACCTCGAGTGTTTCGAGTAATAAGTTAAATTAACGAAAAGCCACTCACTGGGGATCTGCTCTATCTCACGCAGCACCACAAAAGCGTCCGACAAGCCCACTTTGACAGGATGGTTCTCAGTGCTGATGTCACTGATGTCCATAGGAATCTATGAAATAAAATCTATGTAATTAAACAGATTTTGTATTAATAGAAGAACACAAAGGACAGAAGAAATGTCACCTCTTTGTATGCAAAGATGATGCGTCCATCGCTGTGCAGAACAGCCTGGAAGGTGAACGTTCCCACAGTGATGTTGTCCTGGAGGTGAATCCTGTTCCACTGAACCACCAACGCAGTGCCTACACGGCACAGAAACACATACGTGTCATAAACCATGCACACATATTAAATATGAATATTCAACAGTAGAGCCAAGTCAGGCAAAACTGACGTTTCCCTCTCTGGCTCTCTTACCATTATCAAAGTAAAACACAGTGGAGTTTTTGGACAGACTCGGGTCAAAATTTGCCATCAGAGGAGCGACGTACTGAGTGGCTGTGAGCATTCGGTGAATTATATCCCCAGTGTAAAGAAAACCTGTGAGAGAAAAACAAGCAGAGGTTGCTGTCAGTCATTTGTATGCAGTGCAGGGAGACATTCATCATTTCAATCGCGGACGGTTATGGGCCGAGGGGCCCCTCCTGCCTACAGACCAGAGACTCCACACAAAGTGCTTCACTCCGAGACTTCACGTCTTTTTCTGTGATATTTTCACAGGTTCACCCAGTTCATACATTTATGCTGATTAGGTATTTTGCACAAGATTAGAAGTTGTATAAAAAGAGAGATCAACGCTGATCTCTCTTTGACATATCGCTGATATGATGATATTCTGTATTAAGATGGTGCAAATCTCTTTAATACGTGTGTAATATTTTTCCAATGGACATACATGACGGGGTCCCTGGCTGCAAATAAACCTTGCTATACAGCATACTGTATACTCATAACTCAAATAAATACAACATCTGGAACTTTGAACAGACTGAGCTTCATAACTCCAGGTGTAGTTACAGACTTACCTCCAGTTGCCACTGTGACTTCTCTTAGCACATGACCATAGAAAGGAAAGTCAAAGGACAGAGTCACTCTCTGGAGACGAAGAAAAGAAAAAGATCATCTGTCACACACACTGACGACGCAGGAGAAAAACTTCTTGTCAGAATTTTAATTATGTAAAATAGCTGCAAACTGAGAGCTGTACAATACACTGCTCCACACCTCTGCAGGAGCTCTTCAAAACACTGATCGTCCCATTTATTCACACAGGCAGCTTTCATACCTCAGCTTGTCTGTGGGTGCTGGACAGGAAGCCACAGAACTTCCACTTGTCCTCTTCCTGCTCGTCGACGTTCACCCACAGATCTTTACTGGCTGTCTCTCCAGGACCGTAAATTTTAGATGTATAGTAGGCGTGATCAATGTCCTGTCCAAACATTTAAACTATTAGGGGCAAATAAATGAAGTGGAACAAAGTCTGAATGAATGTGGTTCCTGCTGGTGTATTGGATGGCTGGTTTGAAAAGTGAAACAGCCAATGCTCATCGAGGGAACACATCCATCGTCTATTATACATCAACTATCCAGAGGAGGCATCCCTGCAATGACTTTAGATCCTATGTCTCCTCCATCTGCTGTAAATAACTCACCACAATCTGTGTAGAATTGTCGTGTCCCTCCTCCATCAGCAGGTCTGGATCTGACTCCTCTGGTTGGTGCTGGTCTCTGTAGTGGCCCCTCTTATCTGCAGCCCAGCCAGGGGCGCCAGACCTGGGCCTGGATGCCCACCTCCTCTCCCTAGGCTTGTTGTTCCCTGCGACTACATACAACCTTCCCTCTGGAGGGGACAGCTCCTGGGCGTCAGTGCGGTATACTCCTGAGGAATCAAACAGACATTAACATCAACATAAATTGTGATTTTTGGGGGATAAACATTAGATTAATGCAAATAAAAGATAAAAATAACAGGGTGGAACACAAAACAAGGCAGCCACTGCTTTCTAAAGTTTCAAACACAAAGTTCCTGAACGGTCTCGCAGCCAAAATAAATCCATAAAACGGAACATGAAGGGAAGAAACTATTAAAATAAAAACCATAAAGCCACAAGACATCCAGAATATTTCAGCAGGCATAACAAACACGGAGGCTCGGGCTTGAATAATTCACTCAGTATAAACACCATCAGCTTCAATGAAGGGCTTAACATGACATATGATACTGACAGTGTGGAAAATGAAGGATACTTTAACAAACTGGAGCTACTTAAGGGGGGAACGCTTCCCCGAACACCTCATACGTCAGTGAACAAACTCTAGCATCTTCTTCTAACATGCAACAGGACATAAACAATTCCCTGGCATGCGCCATGTGGCAAACATGCGTGGTCACCCCGCCATTCTGCCCTTCCAATGACAACACGGCGTCCTAACTTTTCTCTTCACAGCAGAGGGTGAAAGCATGCTTCACATTCTTCACACCAGCAGGTCCAGGACCAGGCATGTGAGGCCGGCCGGGCAGCGGTGGGTGTTGTGTCTATATTTCTGTCACATGGTGGCCGTGTGGCTGCAGAAGCCTGATAACCCTCCACCTGTGTGTAAGTGTGATGTGGGCAGTGATGCTATATAACCTGAAGATGATGTGGCTGCCACTGAGGGGCTGCTTCTCTGTCTGTTAAAACGCACCGCCTGTACATCAACAAAGATCAATACAGCTGATGGACTGCTGCTGCAGCACAGTCCGCTGGGAAAATAGAAAACAGCAAACACAAGGTCAAAAACTGCTGCTTCAGCAACACACCATCAAACCATCAGAATAAAGATTCTCCACCTGCTGGTCAAAGTAAAAGAAAGAAATATATTCTTTTAATTAAAACATTTGCATTTACACTAAATATTTGATTTTTTTTATGAGAAATGCTTAAACTATAAGAGGAATGTAATTTAAAATGTGTGTTTGCATTTCCTGTATTACTTTGAATTTCACGTTCAAGCAGGCGGCGCGCAGCGCGCGCACACATCCACGATAGGTTATGAGTTATGAGCTCAAATGCGACGTGGTGACATGTGGTAAAACAAATGGTTAAAAAGTAAACAGTGCAACTGTAGCTACGAACAGGAACTAGAAGGATGAGAAGCGTGGATCAGGAGTATCCCCTTTCCCACCTGGAGCCAGCTCTGTTCAGGACTCAGCAGTGAATAATCTCCTTATACAAACAAACCTGTGTGAACTGTCTGTAACTCTGTCATAATGGAGATACTCGCAGGGCTGAATATTCTGAAGTGGATCAAAGTGTAAAAAGTTTGAGAAACACTTTTTAATATACCAATTAGTGGTATACTGCACTGAATACTAACACATGTTGGGATTTTAAAGGAAATATTTAATTAAAAAATATATCAAAACATCTCCACAAATTATCTGTAACTGACACATCTTCTGCAAAATCTGATTTAATTCGCATTAATTGTGATAATTACAAAGAAACTGCCACTATGCGCCCTGCAGAGACATGAAATAACAATAACAAAACATTTTTTATGACTTACCATAAACTGATTTCAGCTTCATGAAGCTCAGTTGAAACTGGAAAACAATGACCAGTCCTGTGATGAGATTCACCGGTTTATTCTTCAGGGTTATCGCCATCCTTCCTCTCAGCTCGTTGCGCATCTTCAGGAGAGCCCAGAATGAAACTGGTGAAGTGGCGCAGTGAGAATTAGCGCCTCCTCAGACTGATGTCCATGTTAACCCTGCGGACTGTCCGCAGACCACGTGTGCGCCACTTCTGTCTCGCCAGGAGTGAAGCACTGATGGTGATGAGAGCCTGTACAAGTGGAAACGCTACCTTCATCCCTGTCGTAATTCTCCGTATTCTGATGCTAACGGAAGTATTCAGAGTAGTAAACAGTTAGAGTGTGTTATTAGTAAAAGTACTAGCACCACACTGTGGAAATACTACATCATAGGTAAAGTAAGGGTCAATAAGCGTCTTCCACCGCTGTGTAATGCTCAGTGTGACATCATCCGCTCATTTTATAGCAGAATGTGCCGTGAAGTTGAATATTCCCAGCAGCAAGTGAAGGCAGCAGATGTGATGTCCCTCGTGTAATTCTAACCTATCCCCACTAGGTGGCGCCAATCACGACAAGCCCATGAAACCAGACACACGTTCAGCCATTACATGAACGTCTTATCTATTTATGAGGCAGTGGTATGGTTATGAAATATGCATGGTGATGGTGAGGTGTGATCCTGATAGGTCGACTAATCATTGTTAACATTATTATAAAAAAATAAATTATCTTTAGTTTGCAAAACAAACAAACAAACTAAAGATGCTCTTTCAGAGGAATGGTATCCAATGATTATAGATATTTAACTTAAAGTAGTTAAGACTATATTGAACTCATGATAAGTTTCATAGGGCACAGATTAAAGATACATTTATGTAAAGTGGTTGAAAGCAACCATGCATATTTATCCAAGTTTGTACTTCATTTGAGTACTTCAGTTCTCTGTTTTGACAGCTGTAGCTATTACTTTACAAAGTAAGCTTTTACATATAAAACATACAAGGAGCTTATAAATCATGATGCTTTGTTGTAGATTAAACTACAGCTTTGAAAATATTAAATTATCAGGATATTTATCCATAGGAAAATAATTAATTACAGCCATCTAAGAAAAAAAACATAAATTATCAACACCTCAATAAAATGCTTATTAATATATACAAATATATGCTTAACAGTCACAGGGGGTCTTTTGCTGTATTTCTAATATTCAAGTATTTTCCTCTGACATTTTGGATGTAGGACTTTTCTTAGCAATGGCGGTGCATGTTTTACCATGATGGGTGCAGATGATTTAAGACTAAACATGGACCCACAGAGCAGAATCCAGTTGGACGGCAATATTGTTTAAATGAAAACATTACTTCAGTCTGATGTGGTAATCCCTCCAAGGCAAATATTTAACAGCATGAACCCCTGCTGGCCCATCGGGATCAAAGGACACACAAACTCTTCAGTTCAAATCAATGATTGATGATTTACTGCCAGGTTCTAATTTGATTATACTGAAGCTCTAACTTTAAAATCCCCCAAATATATGTGACTAGTGCAATTTGTCATTTATTCCAAATATAAATGTCTATGGAATATGTAGACCTGCGTGTTCATATGTTTAAATCAGACCAATGACAAAGAACAAAGCGGAAACATTGGATTCTTCGTTTTAATGGAATACCCACGGATAGGATAATGAAATAAAACATCACAGAAACATATGTCAAACATGATGCCACAATACAAGGACACTTGAGAACAAAAAGAACCCAAGAACATAGTACAAGGGATGGGATTCAAAACCTGTTCCTCACACTAGGAATGGAAACAAACAGGGAGTGCTGCTTTACATTGTGTCAAAGTTTCAAAACTGTCAACTCAATGGGATAAATTTAGGCTAGAAAACACAAATAAGCGCTTCATTAAAAAGGTGTTTCATGTGCATTTTTGACACTGATCATCATTTCATTACTTTCGAGACCCTGAAACTGATTTATGAACAACTCTAATGTTCTAATGTGTCATTTGTTCTTATTTCATGATGTATCTGATGTGCTATCTTACAGCTGAAGGATAAGCCATGAATTTTCAGACAAATGTAAGAATATAGGACACATAAATAAAAAAAAAATCCCAAAATGTTGCATGATTTCATAATGGATTTGGTCCAAGTGTTATCTTAGCACCAACAATACATCTGGGATTATGACGGTCCTGTGTGTTTTTTTTCCCCCACTTGGGTTAATCATACCAAGATATCAGCAATTTTTCTACAATGATTTATTCATGTTTAGAAATGCTACTGACAGCACCTTTAATTAAACCATTATTTGTGTCAAAGATGTGGTGGAATGAGAAACTTTAAACACTCAGCAGCGCAACAGCTCCACTTCAAAGATGAGAGTGGAATTGGCTGGGATGAGGGGTGGGAATCCTCGTTCGCCATACGCGTAGTCCGGTGAGCAGGTCAACCTGGCCAGTTGGCCAACGCTCATCTGTGGAGGAAGTAGAGAAGGTCATAAAAAAATTGTCTCAATATCGACACAATAGAGGCTGATTAAACCGTATTCTCTCTAAAAGCCAGACATTTTTCAGACTTTGGAAAGGGCCTAAGCAGCCGCAGAAGACAGTATACAGTTGTTACCATGGTAGGCTGGGAGACAGACATACTCTGATTTATTTAAATGTTTATGCATGGTGCATAAATCATCTACACAGTCCAGCTATTAATGAATGCGCACACAGGGGCTATTTTCAGTCAGATAGTAACACGGACGACAGCTGCTATGAGACTACAGCGCTGGGAAGCTAACTCTAGTTAGCCAGCTGTCTGCAGATGTCAAAACAGCTGAAACGAGCACAAGCTGAATCTGTGCTCGTGTATTTTCTCATCACCATCCACCACAGACCCCACATGTTACATTAATGTAAAGTCTACTGACCTACTTGTCAATAAAGCGGTTTGTGATGTGTGGGTGGTGTGGGCATTTGAAAACCTAAAATTATGACACTAACAATTTGGTCCATATTTTAGCAGTAAAATGTATTTGCCATGTCTGATACACAACCCCCCCCCCCCCCCCAAACAACATAAAGCATCTCATATTGGTGTGTTCATCTCTGTACCTGAGCTACACCTTCATCCCAAGCACGAATGACTTGACTCTGTCCAATGTTGAACTCGAAGGGCTTCCCCCGTTTCCTGGAGGAGTCGAACTGTTCTCCATTCGTCAACGTGCCTGTTTCAACGACAACAGTAACAACACATGACTACACGACGCCAGCAGCTGGTTCAAACACAGTGTGACTGAGTGTTAGATACACTGGCCAAGCGCACACATTTGACACCCGAACGTCTCTCCGCTCAATGGGGGACGCTACCTGACTTAGTTTAGCACGAAAACCGAAAATGAGAGAAAGCCGCTAGCCTGGTATTTATTTATTTTTATATATATATATAAGGGTTGATTAGAGAGATAAAACATTGTAGCATTGTGCATAAGTAGCATATGGTGAGTAGATATTTTTCAGTTTTAGCCGGGTTAGCTTTTGCCCCGTTTCCGGTCTTTGTGCTAGGCTAGGCTAAACTAAGCTAAGCTAAGGCGTAGCCTATAGATCCATAGATCCATATTGCCGCACAGACCCGAGTCACATCCACCCTCTCCGCCTCTCGGCAAAAAGCGTTCCCAAACGCGAAACTACACAATCTCTCGACCGCTACATTATGTTTGAGTGTGTCATATTTCCATATTTTGAGTGAAAGTGAATGAATTAATTAAAAAGAAACGTTAAGCAGCATTGAAATAATGCCTTACCAACGTAGTGCACGGTAACTTTCGCTCCTTTCTGGGGAAAGGTCTTTCCTGAAAGCGTAAAAAAAATGTCGGTTATAAATGGATGTTTTCTTTTTTAAATGAAATGTATTAAAATGATAGACCCACTCGATTAATTAAAAGCCTTACCATCTCCGGGTCTAATGGTCTCGACGGTTACTCCCATTGTTCTCACCGAGCAGGCTTCACTCTCTCTCTAACGGGCCGGAGCACGAGCTCTTTCACTGCGTCTCTGTGCGTGCGGCTACGTGCGCCGTGATTGGCTCATTTGACGACGTCAATACGCACAACGTAACATGTCGTCACCATTGATAGTATAGTATGTAACTTTTATTATTATTTTATCTATGTTGTGTAACAATTTAGTTTTAATTGATTTTTAATTGATTTTTAAAAATAGATAATTATTTATTTCCATTTATTAACCACAACATTCACAATAAGGTCTTATCCGCTTCAGTTCAGTACCTTGGTACTTGGGTGTGTCAGCACACAGGTGCCTGTCTAAAATGAATACATAAATAAATAGATATATAAAACACACTTTGTCTTGGATGATTAAAGGAAAAGTACTGTAAAAGTTCTAATCTTATAAATTAATGGTGCAGTAAAGTATCCCCTGTTAATATTGTTACTGTTGCATAAATGTGTGTTGCATTTAATTGCTGTACATGCTTAAGGTTGAGTTAATTCTAACTACTTTATATACTGTTGGGTAGTTTAATTTACAACAGAGGCAGAAGTCTACTGGCGTGCCTGCTCGCTGCTCGGTCCTCCCCATCCTAAACACACAGCTGAAGCTTAAATATCACTGCAGCTTTTTTCCTGTGATTTGTGGTGATCAGTTATGTTATGTACAGCAATAATACATTCATGCTCAGGAGTGATTACATGAGCTGTTTCAGCAACTATTTGAGCTTTAGGATAAAATTATTGGTTGACTGCTCATCAAAAACTCAAACGTATCAACAGGAGAGCAGGTCGGCAACATAAAAACAAGTTACAACAGAGTGTTTCTTAAATTCCATTTTATAAAAATGAGTTTTTTCAACTACAGCAGAGATTGTTGCTGTGCTTGGCTCTATTTGCGTGTAAACTATAAGTATGTTCATATAATTAATAATCCAGTTTCAAAATGCTACACTAACATCAACATTTCATCTTCTACATAATAGTTTTAATGGAAATATAATATCTCTAAGAACACAAGCACCATTCACATATTGGTTTTAGTTTGTTACATAATCTGGACTAAGCTTCAGATGAAGCCATCGTGCCGTCAGTTACATTCGTCGTCGGATCATAGTTATCATTGAAGACATTAAAGTCAGATTCAGCTCCAAGTTGTGCGCTCTGGAAGGAAACGGATATTCTTTTAATCATCTGAATTCTGTGGAGGCTGAACAAGATGGTAAATTAAACAGATCCTGTTTACTTACATCTATTTTGCAGTCAAGGAGGTCAAACGCAGGGTTTTGCTCAAGTGCGTCGTTACCCAAAAGTGCCGACTGATCCCTAAGACGCACGAGCAGAAATATCAGACAACATAAATCAGCATTCTTATGTGTTTTTATATGTCAATTATTTATATATTTAATGAACTGCGTACATTGCACGACGCTTCCTGTTCAACATAAAGAAGGAGATGACGAAGATGGCGACTCCAGCCAGCAGAGTCAGACCAACTGCCAGACCAATGGACATGGCTGCAGACACAGGGAATCATGATGAGAGCACAACATTTGACATAAACTCAAACTTCTTACAGGCAGCTCTCTCTACACTACACTTCCACTGAGGAAAAAAGTCACTTAATTTTAATAATTTGCATCAGGAATTATCTTGTTTGTTCTTGGTTGTTGCAATCAGCAACTACACCACTAGATGGCACTAAATCCTACACACTGGACCTTTACAGGATAAGACTGTTCTGTATATAGAGCTCCATTGTAGTCCGAAACTATTGGGTTAGGAAAAAATGCGCATGGAGCCGAGTGCCAGAGAGAGTGAGAGAAAGTCTGAGAGCACTGAGAGGTGGATAACTGCATTGTTGTTTTTTGTTTTTTCACTGGATTTGCTGACAGTGAAAAAATAAAACGCCGGCTATCAATCACATACATTCCAATTTATACATGTTTACACTAGGTCTAGGCAGGGGGTAATGATTTCTGTCAGATTACCATGATCGTCATCAGGAGGGGGGTCTGAGTAGCAGCCGCCAGGCTGGACGCTGATATCATCAAGGGCGACATCCCCACCTGTATTCATCCCTCTCTGATACACAAACACAAACTGTGAAAACAAGAGAATTCAGTCAGAAAATTCACGAGTAAACACTGCTGTTGATGATTAGTGTGTCATTCTTACCCAGAAGGGTTCTTTATGTTTAATAGGCACATTAGCCTCCCGCCACTTGTCTCCCTTGTTTCCAGCCTCAATCCACTTCAGAGTCCCGTCTTCGTAGCCACCAGAATGCATTTCTCTGTCAGGTAGGATGATATTATCAAATGTCATCAGAGCACTGATCATGTTTAATGTTTCATGTTAGACATTAACAGTTTAGTTACCTGTCGTTTATGAAAACTCTCAGAGTCCCAACGTGGTCGCCGTACATGTGGTACCAGAATCTCAGACAGTGACCTCTTGTGGACGGTTGGAACACGTCACTGGTCAGGAAGGAC
The DNA here is from genome assembly GCA_023373845.1 of Nibea coibor. Lineage (NCBI taxonomy): Eukaryota > Metazoa > Chordata > Actinopteri > Sciaenidae > Nibea > Nibea coibor. Next base: position 7,303,552 of record CM041725.1, read on the forward strand.
ATGTCTCCCCACTCACCCACTGAGCTGTCCACATACAGATAATAACCTGGTGGAAACAACACAGATAACACACAAATTATGCGAGAAATGACTCTTATATTCAGGATATAGTCCACGAAAATATGTGTAACTACAAACTACAACCTCTCTTCTTCTATAGTCAGAATTGCAGAGTTAAATATCCACATTATTACCGTGAGTTGAGTTGGTGGTGTGATCAACACTGGGTCCGGTGTGTGGGTTTGGCGAGGCTCCTCTCCCACGGAGCCAGTCCTCCTGGTCGACATCTCCTCCCAGGTTGCTCCAGCTACACATGTTGCTCTCAAAGTCGCAATATCCAGGAGGAGGACACTGAACATCCGTCAGATGAACGTCATCAAAAGCCATGTCTCCCTCCTGGGTGGGGCCAGACTTCACACCTTCCACCACAATCTGAAAAACAAGGATGGAAATGACCACAGCCCTCTATTATTCTGTGGTTATTGCTCTGCATTTTTGTATTATGATCATTTTTAGGATATTTAGGATATTTTAGGATATTCTCCCCAGACTCCTCAGACTGTTTCTGACTGTTGTTTTGGGTGGACCTTCGTGACTCACCCTGTAAGGCTGAACCCGGGGCAGAAGTGACGCCTGAGCGAACCTCCACAGCCGGCCTTGGTCTCCTGTTTGAGAGAAAATCAGATCTTGCTTCCCGCCTTCATTCTGCTGGTAAACGTTCAGCGTCCCCATTCCTTTGCCATACATGTGGTACCACAGCTGCACGCAAGCTCCTTTGCCTGAAGGAGCAGAGGAAGGAAAGCCAAATTAAATATGATTTGATGGCTGATATATCAAAGGAAATATCCAGAACAACAGCTTCTGTTCGTCTTTTGTTACGACTGCTTAGATGTCCTGATATTTGTGTTTCATTGTAGTAAAAAGTAGTGGAATGAAAAGTATATTCACTCAAGTACACGTACTATACGTACAAATAAAGATTAATCCTGCCTGTGTGGATTCATCACACGCCGGTGACTGTCTCACCTGCAGGGTACAGTGGTGAATACATTTTAGCTGTCTGGTGTTCGACGTCAGCAGCAGAGGAGGACAGGTAGTAGTAATGGCCCGTGGGTGTGTTGGTAGTGTGGTCGCTGTCTGGCCCAGTGTTGGGGTTGAGAGTGGAGCCCGACTGTCTGACCCAGTCAGAGTCATCGGCGGTGTCCTGCTGCCAGTTACAGCTTCCCTCCTCAAAGTCGCACATATCTGCAAGTTTCGGTAAGCATTAGTAAAAGTGTGCGTACATTTTGCAGAGAATAAAAATGGAAACTCAAAGTTTAGAGCTCAATATTGCTAAAGTTACAGGTCTGTATAGGACAGAACTGGAGGCTGAAAATGTTTTCTTTTAGATTTGTGACTTTGTTGGAGCCTGAGATGCCTTAATGCATAATAATCATGTTGCATTCAAGTACATCTCTATCTACATAGTGTTCATATGTTCTCTTTTGCCTGATTCCTAACTACTTTTCTTTTAGTTGTGTAATCATTTTCCACTAATAATCTTCAACATTATTCTACATGTTTCTCATCACCAACAAATCCCACAAAAAGAGCAGAACCAGCAGGTGTTCCTCAGCCTGTCTCGCTCTCAGTCGCGAGCACAGTTTGTTCCCGCTGAAGGCGTCACAGCAGCAGGACGTGGGATGTGGGACTGACTCATGTTCATTATAATGAAGGAACATGTCACCCAGTGCAGCAGTGCCTATTACTGACGTGTTTTTAATCGTTTTTGGATGGCGCTCTACAGCACAGAGGATTCATATAAAACACCCAGTTGTTATGCTTATGATTTTTCTCCAGCTTCAGCCTTATTACCAGAGGCAGGGCATGGTCCACTGATGAGGGAGATGTCATCGATGGCTATGTCTCCCGCCTCTCCACCGACTGTAGCCTCCAGTATCAGTTGGTGGACGCTCTGCACCGTCACGTGGATCTGCACCAGCAGCCACTCATCCCCTTGATTTCCTGATTTTTGCCACACCTACAGGAAAGACAGGAGGCTGATTCACTCATCACAATGAGGATGTGAGGAGGTTTTTGCAACACAGCGGTAGCGCAAACTGTGCAGCTTGCACCCAGAATACAATGCATTAATGTCATTTTGCAATCGGCATTTCACAACCATGCAAAAGTATAATAACAACAAAGCAAAAACCCAGTGGTAACAGTCACAAATATTTCTCAATCAACCTCAAAGCCGTTTTTCTAACATCGTAGTAAAGGGAAGTAATGTGTCCAGACTCAAAACACAATTAATGCAAAAAAAAATGTGGCCTTCTCTGACCTCTGTTATCTCTTTGATTGATGCAACAAACTATTTGAAAAATATCAACTACATGCATGTTTTACCACTGTTTTCTTCAAGGGATCTGTTGTCTGTAGGAGCAGCCTGAAGGAGCCCACAGTGGCTCCAAACATGTGGTGCCAAAATGCGAAACAGTATCCTTTTTCACCAGCAGGTGGCAGCAGCGGAGACTTCAGTTGGGCCAGATTTCCTTTTACGCTTGGCGGGGAACTCTCGATGTAAACGTATTTCCCTGTGAAACAACATAAACAGCAGATTTCAACCTTTCTGCCGTGTGCACACGCAACCCTCTCCATATAAACGAGCTGCGAGGAATCCAAGCAGAGAGTGATTTTCATTTGAAAATATCCAGTGTTTTCACACTACAAATCTTATGACTACTTAGATTCATCACCCCTTGGAGTGCCCTTAGCCACTGGTTTGAAACTGCTGCCATTAAAAGTGTAACTGTTTGTGAATAAATATGTTTTACTGTTAAAGGCTGGATGGTCTGGAATCATTTCACACAATCAATTTAAAGTGAGATTGTGTAACTTTTAAAACGCAGATAAAACAAACTCACAAATAAAAAGTTGCATTCATGAGCAATGTCCAGTTCGGTACATTTGCTCAAGACATTACTAAATCAGTTTTCTGCCACTATGACTCTAATCTTCCAGTAATTGCGATGTGTGTGTGACCACAGTGACCATAACTGGAAAACCCGGTTCAGCAAACGTTACCAAATCTCACCAAATTATTACAGGCGATGATTAATTTCAGTAGGAAATTAATAACACCACTATTTAGTGATTTGATTTAGGCGCGCAAAGATGAATCAAAGTGACCTTTGCCGGTAGTGTGGTCGCCGGCAGGCCCGGTGTTGGGGGTTTCAGTAGGACCAGACCTGCTGATCCAGTCTAACTCATCTTCAGCTCCCTGCAGCCAAACACACAGACCGTCTTCAAATGAACAGCCACAGGCAGATAGAGCTGAGGAGGGAGAAGGAGCTTCAGAATTAGTCCAATGCTAGACAATTTATGAAGCGATTTTCTCACATAACTTACTTTAAAAAAAAGAAGTATTTACCTGGTGGCTGGTAAGATTTCTTACAGTCCACAAAAGATATATCATCCACAGCAACAACAGGATCAGCAGTGTCCGTCTGAATCACTTTGGTCATGCTACTGAACCAAATCTAAGAACAGACATGTTGACATTCATGCTTTAAATAAAGGAGTGTCCTTATCACCGAAGGAAACACTGAATTCAACTTCAAACATCCTGTTTATAGACATATTCTGGAAAACGTCATGCAGTTTCCAACGCTCACACACCATCCTCACAGTCACACGCACCCAACATGATGTACATGACACTCATGCTGCTTTTCTGTTCTTTTATACGTTTGCGTGACCTTTTTTTGCTTCAGCCAGTTGTGACAGTAATATATTAAAAATTCTGCTCATCTGGACATACACATCCTGCAGGAAATTCTACTTTCAAGGTTATCATGCTCAGTTTTTCTCAGATCTAGACGTGTTGATATTTCATATTCAGTGTATCCTTTTTTATACTAACTGGGGAGGACAAAATATTAGACATCATTAAGCTAAATCAGCACTTCAAAAAGTTTTTTAAATAACGTAATGTTTAGTTTTATTTTGATTTATACATATTTTCATGCTGAATTTTTCGAGTCCTATGTGCCTACTGTAACCACTTGTGAAGGAAACTGTCAACCCATGTATAATTTTTAAAAAAATGCAAAACGGGATGTGAGAAATAACCAAATAAAGAGTTTAATGTCACTCGTCTGTAAGTCTCTTTCATCAGCATTAAAATGCAACTGTTCAACTGTTGAGTGGGCACTCGGCCATAAACCTTATAAGACTGCCGGTGCAGGCCTAGAGGCAGATGCTCAGATGTCCAATGGGAGACAGTGTTGTGACTGCGTGACCACAGGATTGCTTCACTCCCGTCAGCTTGCTGCATAAGCACTCTGAGTGACCCAGCACTCTCTGCACTGATGTGGAAGTGAAACCTGCGTTTAGGAAAGAAGGAAGGAAGAAGGGGAGAGTGTTGGATTGGGAAGAGAGTTGCATGGTAGTTGGGAGCATTGAGCAATTCATACTTCAAATACTAAATAAATATTTTACTGACATTAGGGACGATCAGAAGAGAAATGTAGCCATCAGTGCCGTGGTTATCACTTACAGGATCTGGCAGTAGGGGGATGAAGGGGAGAGCGTTGGACTCTGGAGTCGGGCCTCACTCTGCGTGGACCCCTGACTGAAATTCACCCTCATGTAGTAGCCTGAGAACGCAGGAAGACATCCTTTATCAACCACTTTAAAACGTGCAGAGGGAAGAGCGTGGTGCTTTCCACATCTCTTCAATTAACTATCCAATAAGCCACTAAAGTCACCTGTGTCCGTGGTGTGGTCAGTGGGTGGCTCGGTGTTGTTACTGGCTTTCAGTCTCTGCCAACGGCTCTGTCCTTCACTGATGTCAGTCCATTGGCACTGGTTATTCTCAAAAGTGCACGGACCTGAAAGTTTAAGGAAAGGCGTGAGCAAAGAGGGAGGTGAATATCGGTTCATGAATCACGTGTTTCTGAGGAAAGTTTTTAAATAATCTGTTTTTTGTGACACAAACGGAGATAGAAAACAAATGTGCAATGCCTGTGCTTGACCATAGCGAGATATCTTGCACTGTTGTGTTGCTCATTCCACCTTAAAACAATCCGATGCGCTGCTTCTTTACAGCTGAAGCAGTTACTGCAGTTTGCTTTTCAGCTCTGTTCTGTGGTTAGCCTCCTGCAAATCTGACATGTCGTTTCTACTGAAGTGTTCAGACTGCATAAGGCAGTATATTCAACATATACTGTATATTTTGGGGTACTGTAACATTTTAATACAAGTTTTACACAAATTCAGGCTGCTCCACACTCCAAATATACAGTATAACAGCAGGAACAAAATTACATGTGCTTCTTTTCTAACATATAACATAATAATTTCACTTATATTACAAAAATCAATGCAAGATTCAGCCAAACACACTTGACATACAAGTGTACTTTGTATGCTGAAACTGCATGATTCAACATTCTGTATAAACATTTTTATCTTTTGGCTACGTAGCAGTAAAATAATATTTCTCAATCAGTGATGACATGGATAATTGGGCGTTATTGTGCTGACATTATCAGCCCGTTTTACTGTCTAATAGCCTGTAAATAAATCGGCCTGAGCAAACACTTTCGATGTTATTATAAGATGTGCTGACACAACGGTGGAATCATTTGCATTCCAGGTCTCTGCAGCCTGTTTTAGATCGATACAATACACACGCAGCTCACCGCAGCCATCCTCGTCCTCCCCCTGGGGGCAGTCAGGATGATAATCACACTGTAAGGTTGCCAGGATACACTCAGCTGACCGCCAACAGAAAAACTCTTTATCCTGCCATCACCGAACAAAAGAGGAAAGCGGCTATGGATTATTCAAACAGAGTTATTTCATTGTGTTTGCAGCCAGGAGCTTGTTACGTCAAGTAGTTTACCTGACAGGGGTTGGTTGGTGCAGTTGAAGTTGGGGCCGTGGCTGGAGACGTAGGTGGGGAAGAGGTGGGTGATGTGTCGGGCAATTTGTTGTTATCAGGGTCAAACGCGCACTCCCTGGAGAAAGAGATGTCATCCAGTGCAACTAGCCCTCTGGGACCGTCACCTGCTTCGTATCTGAAGACAATCTGAGAAGGAAAAATAACTTTTTGACCTTGTTGCTACATTTTACTTCTGTTATCACGAAACATTAGTGATAAAACACGTCATGAACAAAGTGTGAAAGTAAAGTCAAGGACAACTTTATGATGATACTGATACTGTCCGGCTGTTCGTTTCCAATTTGGGTTTGGTCTCCACTAACTTGTGAAGATAATATTCCTAGATCCCACCGCCTGTGACAGCCAGCCTATGTCTGTTCTCCATGCGGCTTCATATCACACCTGGAAAGTGTAGCGTTTTGCCCAGCAGACTCTATGAACTTGCTCAGATTTGTTTGATTTGTTTCCTTGGTTTAAGTGTTTGCGCAGTCTGCACAGGGTGTTTTATTTTGAAAATTGACTGGATTCAAAGCTGCTGCTGCGTCTGTCTTCTGGTCAGCTTTTATCTACTCTGTCGTGGCTGGTCGTGGTGTCAAAAGCAGAAAAGTTTTTCTCGAGCGGAGAGCCGCTCCTGAAACGCTGCTTTGCAGAGTGAATCTGTCACTTTGAGCAACACGTTTCACAAGACATGTAGTCATCTGACCCACACTTATTACTAAAATATTCATCACAGTAGCTTTCAAAATAAAATCTGCCATTATGATAAAAGTAAAAAACCTGAGAACATTTTCACATCTGTCATTTAATTAACTGTCTCTGTCCTCACTGACCTTGCTATTGTCCGAGGTGGAGAACGTGACCTCTGCTCTCCGCCAGCTGTAACTCTGTGAGTTTTCTCTCATCCACAGCTCAGTGTCGTCATTTCCAGACTGTAGCGTCCTGGACTGGACTGTCAGAGTGGCTGCGGCATCATCCAGGCTGAAGAAGAAGAATCTCATCTACACGGATACAACAAGAGTCACAAAAACAAAAAAACAGAAATACCAATACTGATTCGGCTGCAGAGTCAAAACATGCACAAATACACGTACACACATTTTTGTAATGAACTAATCCCTTAACTTTTTAATTCAAACTTCACCCAGCCACATTCCCATCACCACATCCCATCAGACTACATCTTTTTATGCACCTACGTGTACTCACAGTGCAGTTAGAGCTGGGTAGCAAGGTTTTAGAGAGAATCTCTAGAGTTTGGCCCTTCTCTGTCACAGGGATGATGTAGTGCCCTGTATAATAAAATGAGGCAATACAACAGATAGTTACAGAAGAGTTATGAGTTATTTAAGAGTTATGGGAATGATTAAATGACCAGCTCAGAGAGTATAATATACCTGCAGCAGAGTTTTTGGTGTGATCCCTGTGAGGCCCATGTACAGGCCAAGCTTCCTGTCCTCTGTGACGGGTCCACTGAGCTCCAGGTGTGTCCACATCACTCTCCGCCCAGGAACACAGGCCTCGTTCAAAGCTGCAGCGCTCCACAACACCGCGTTGCTCTACGTCATTATTAATATTATCATCGGGTAAAAGGGAGCGAGAGGTAGAGAAGTTATAAACTATTAAACACAAACGTCAAACTGTGAATGTGTAGAGCTTCAACATCGATGAATCCGCTGATTATCTTCTTCAGTAACAGATTCAACGTTCGGTTTATAAAACATCAGAAGCAAAAAGCCACTGAATCAAAGTGTGAGTGTATGTTTGTATTACCCAATATCAGAATGTCAGTGTTTACTTAACGTTCGACCTTTTTAAAGGAAATTATGAAACAAAGTTTAAAACGAGTACACGGTGTGCAGAGCCTTGATAATCTGCACCAGTGAATCCAGCATTTCAGCATTAAACATCTGTGATGCCTCACCACAGTTGCTCTCATCAGACCGGTCCCCACAATCATCGCTGAAGTCACACACTCGGTTGTGCTCCACACACACACTGTTGTTGCACGTGAACATACTCTCTGGACACGAGACTTGGGGCTCTGAGAAGAAAACCAAAAACTGTTTATTGAATGTGAATCAACTTTTTTTATCCTGCATGCTGGAGTGTGCAGGTAGAGCAGGAACACTACCAGGCAGGGTGCAGTTGGTGAAATCCACGTCGTCAATGGCGATGTGTCCGGGCTTGGTGAAGCTCCTGGAGCCCTCAAACAGGATGGAGAAGTCCCGAGGCATTCGACCAACCGTTACCTCACCGTGATGCCAGAAATCTCCATGGCTACCAGACAGCCACAGCAATGTGGTGGTCCTGGAGCGCTCCTTAAGCACCACGCTCAGCTCTTCTATATCTGCAAGAGCGTGCAGAGTTATGCAGAAATATACTCACATACAAAGAGGGCGAGGACGTTTTACAACATACCCTCTCCAAACATGTTGTAGTAGAAGTGTAGTGTGCAGGTGGCGCTGGCCTGTTTCATGGTGGGACTCTGCACGGCGGCAGGGCTCATTTGATCTCCTCGTTCAGATTTCACTGCCATGTACCAACCTGGAAGAACCACATTAGAAGAATTATTCTGGATAAGAATTATGTTGGATAACTACTGTATTGCAACTTAAATATGATACACCAACGTATGCAGTGATGTGATGAATGTTTGTACGTAGTTTGAATGTATCATGTTGCCAAATAAAAATAAAGAGATGTGATGGCATGTGACCTAACAGCATTTTTCAATAATAAATCACAGAAGTGTAGATTTAATGTTTAGCATAAGCATTAAAAATCAAGGAAGCCCGAGCTTGAACAAAACAAAGATGAGGATGTAGAAACTGTGGCTAACATTACCCACATGCAGCACCGGTACCATACATATTGTAAAAGGGGAAACGCGGGAGAAATCTCACTTCCATATTCAACTTCTTTTACTCTTTTAACAGACTTCTGATTCCAAATATGTGACTACATGTTTATATAGTCACAAATTTATGATAACAAATGGCTAAAAAATGAAAAAGTCTGTATTGTCAGAGAGCTCTGACAGCCCAGACACAGATGACCTTTCTTATTGTAGATAAAGGCACTCTATCGGGGTTTAGCATGTGGACTCACCCAGCTCAGTGCCCACTGTGTGGTCCACAGAGGGTCCAGTGTTCTCAGAACCGTTCTTTCCTCTCATCCACTGACACTGGCCAACACTGATGTCCTCCCAGCCACATGTGCCGTTTTCAAAGTAACAACCCACAAATCCCAAACTTGTTTCATTTACTACAAGAAAAAGAAACCAGTTTATTATTTTTTAGTAAATTAACATCATAGACATTTCAGTAATAAACTATGGAAATAAAAAGGTACCTCGACAAAGGCCTGGTGTGACACTGATGTCATCAATAGCAATAAATCCACTGTTGGTAGACTCTGCTTCGATCAGCAGCTGAGCAGATCAAAATCAGTGAATATGATAAAATATCTGTACTCTCTGTTATTATTATCTCTACCGCAGAGGCCGTTTAGGTTACCTGGAAAGGTTTGTTGTTTGTCTCTACAGACTGAGAGAACCTGGTCCAGCTGCGTCCACTGCTGTTACTGCTGAACATCAGATCCTCCTCCGACGTCCCTGAACGCTTGTAGACTTTCAGCGTCCCAGAGTCACTGAGAAACGGTCAAATGTCACATTTTTATGCGATGTGTGAGATGAGATATGTGAAAACAGTAAATGAAACCTGAAACTTTCTGCACTGACAGATGAAGAAGAGAACATGTTTCTGCTTTTCATGTATTTAAAAGAACTGAGTTCCTGTTTGTTTGCAGCATGAGTGATTGGTCTTAAACTGAGATTAAGACCCAGTTTTTTGGGACATGTCTCATTCACACATCAGATCTGTGTAAAGAGTGAACTCTGCCACAGAGTATTCTTAGTCTTGCACAAAGTGAGGCAGGTGATTTGAAGTCTGAATGACATTTGCCCACACTTCCTGAGGAAGTCAATGAGGAAACTAAACAGGATGAAGTGCATCCTTAGAGTTGTCACATACTGTATGGTGTGGAAAGGCTGCTGATTTGTAATTTTCCTTTGCTGACCTGTTGTCCATATGGTACCAAAATGTCAGACAGGAGGCGGTGTCTCTCGGTTGGATCCACTCTGACAATACTTGTGCTGGACTGATGTGGTTCTGGTGCAGAGACGAGCTCAACAAAAACTGACCTGGAGGCGAAAACAAGAATAAAAAATATGGAACAAAATGAAAGACTTTCTGTCGGGTGCAAATTAGCTGTGAATGTTTGTTCATTGATGATAATTTTGGCATTAAACTCTAAGCACATCAGGATCACCGTTAGCTGGAGAAAGAGGATCATTTTGAATTAATTTGAAGCCTTCGAAGAGACAGAAGGAAACGTTTGATGGACGGGGAGGAGGTAATGTCAGCACGGATATAAGTCAGGGATAAAAAGAGAAGTTAATATGTAACAAACCATGTCAGTTTAACAGCTGTTAGAGCGGCTCGCAGATTGCAACACCGGCAGCTGTTGAGCTAATTAGCTACATTTTTATTCATTTATTTCTTTCAAACACCAAAGGAAAAAAATATGTGAATGGGTAAAGTGGGTGGAATCTGCAGTTATTTAAATGTAATTTTTATTGTTTTATTTTTGTCTGTTGGATTGATCTTGATGCGTGATGAACCAAAACAGGAACGTAGTGGCCTGTCAAACCAAAACAACGAGCTGACACATGCTAAAATGCTCTGCAGCGCTGAGGGGAACTGCAGAGTTAGGGGATTCTCCTTTGTGGGTTTGTTAGTATGACAAGAGTGACCCCTTTAACATGAAACATTAAATCTAAAATAAATATTTGTGTCAGTTTTAAGGCTTTACATCAGTACAGCTTCATAAATGAAAAATAACGGCAACGTCTAGAGACTTTTTCATTGTTTTTTTTGGTGTTTAAAGGATTTCTGCATGTTTATTTTTTTGTTCTTATCATACTGAGGTATATCTAAAGGCGTACCCTCCGCGGTCTGAGTGGTGTGGTCTGTTGGTGGTCCCTGGAAGCCTCCACTAGCCAGCACCCAGTCATGTCCACCTTCTCTGGGGATGTTGACCCATGTGCACTGTCCAGACTCAAAGTCACAGCTGCTCGGAGGACTGCAGGCTCCACTCCTCACAGAAATATCATCTAATTTCACTGTAGCGTTGGCCCCGGGCACATGGAATGCCTTAAACCCCACCTGAAGAAGACATTAAGCAAGTAGCCTAGCAGTTGAGAGACTCGATGTGAAAGAGACAGGTTGATTTGTCTGACAATCCGAGGAAAGGGATCGTTGTAAAAAACTGGCTTACACGGAATTTTGTAGGGGAGGACACAGTGACCTCTGCCACCTCCCAGCCTAAAGAGGGAGCTCCAGATCGTTGCCAAAGTGCACCCCCCTGCTCCTCGTTCCGCTGCACATGTACAGCGAGGGTGTTAGAAGGCCCCGCAGGTAACCAGTACCTGAACGTATACAGTACATACGCAAACATTAAGATCTGCATCAGATAGCAGCGTGTAAGCGTGCGTGATGGCAACACTGGACTCACCAGAAGCGCACACATATGTCTTCAGTTGAGGTTAACTCTGGTGTGAGCAGCACAGCCTCTTCAGGCTGTGCCGAGGTCGACGTCATCACAGTCATATAGAAACCTACAGCAAGGAGCGTTAGAGCTGTTTCAAATGCACTCACAGTTTACAGCATGTACTGTAGATTGTCCGTTAATTATTTACACCTCGATAGGTTGTCAAAAGAAACAATCATTTCAAAGGTTTTGGCAGACATTGCATACCCTAAAACAAGCAGATCATCCAAACAGTAATGTTCCATTCCCAGACACAGAGGCAAAACTACCCAGTATTTCACAATAAAACGTAGCAGAAACCACGCAACACCCCCGATATTACGTGGTGCCAGTTCCCGGGTGGAAAACTAGTGCTCCAAAGCAGCTTCAGCTGGTATGACTTACAAGTGATTCACTTATGATGAACTTCTTTTAGTTGCGGTGAAACTCTGATGCTCTGCTCTTTCAACGACTCAGCCTGAAGCTGTTTCCTTCTCACCGTTTTCACTTCCATAAGTGTGATCCGTCTCATTATTTGTCCCTCTCTTGCGACCCCAGTGACCGGAGTGAGAGACATCGCTCTCAAAGCCACACACGCTGGAATCAAACCCACATGCATCTAAAATGGTGTAAAAAGGGACAAAGTGGTAATAATGTCTTTATGTTTTGACGTCATGTGAATATATATGTAATGGTGGGTCTGTGTTTACGTACTCTCAGTACTGCAGGCCCCCTCCCTCACTGTAATGTCATCAATGGCAATGAACCCTCGACTTTTGGTGCCTCTATGGCCAGTAAACATCAGCTGTGGAAAGAGGAATACACATAGCATTCAATACAAGGGAGACACATTACATTATGTTATATCGATATCTTTATATTGTTATCTGATTTCATAAGATCACAAACATCGATATGTGTATCAGCCTAAAACACATTGTTAAATTTATGGCTGAGTTAAAACTTACCCGGGTAATTGTAGTGTTCATGTTGATGGTTACTTGTGCATTAATCCACTCTGGATTCTGGCTCCCTCGGCGAGTCCACGCTAACACTTCAGAGGATTTCTAGAGCAAAGTAAGTCGTTATAGCTCAAATGTCATTTAAGCAGAGCCAGTAACAGAAGGTTTAAAGTAGTACGTACTGTTTCAACCAGCAGATCCAGGGTGGATACCGAAGGACCGAGCATGTGGTACCAGAATCCGACACAGACATGTGATGTGAGACTGATGACAGGAACAGAGACGACCGCTCTCTCCTCATCTTTAGATCCAGATCCATTCAGCAGTAAGAAGAAGCCTTCATATATAAAGAAAGCGTAAATTGTCCTGAGCTGTTGTTATTGATTATTGTTTTGATTTTGATACTGATCATTTTAGTCTATTAAATGTCAGAAAATTGTGAAAAATGGCCACCGCATTTTCAGAGAATCAACGGGTTTGAATGGCTTGTAATGCGATAAACAGTCCAAAACAGCAAAATATTCAATTTACAATGAAATAAAACAAACAGAAAAATCAAATCTGAGGAGGTGCAATAAGCAAATTGCTATCAGTAACAATGTATTCAACAAAAACAATGCACTGATCAGTACATATAGTAAAATGATCACACAGGCAACTGATGTTCTGTTGTGTTGACCACATACTCCAAGCGTTGGTGCCTATCGATCGTCAATACCTTGATTATTTCCAACAGTATGATCATACTGCGGCCCATCCCATGGCTGGTCCACTTGAAGTCCGTTACTGAGGGTCCAGTTCACCTCATCACTGAGCTCCTGGACCCAACTACATAGACCTGTTTCACAAGATTTTATATCCCAAAATTTGATGAATAGACAATAGAATATTTATTGAAATAAAAATGCAAGTCAACTTTTCTGTTTTGAACTGTGGCCTCAAGTAAAACTCAAATATCCACTAAAGACTGGAGAGATAATTTCACATTAACATATGCTGTATATGTCGTATTAACTAATTTTCGGAGAAACTTTATTTCCAGTTGCAATAAGTCATACATTGCAGATACACCCAGACTCCCTTCCCTCTCACATCCCTCACATATAGGACTCGCAGATTTTAAAACGGCTCCCCTTAAGAAAGCTGAATATTTTGGTCTCTCTGTCTCTTCTGAGACCAGTCACCTTGTTCAAACGTGCAGTCCATGGCAGAGGCAGGAGCGGCGGTGGTCGTGGTGGCAGGGTTAGGCGTGGTGGTTGGGATAATGTCATAACAAGACTTGCCCCTGATGATGTGGACATCGTCCAGCGCCAAGCTTTCGGACACTGAGACGGAACAATTGGCTTGTAAAATAATCTGCGATAAAAGATGATGGCTCGTTTAGAAATGTGCGCTGGTTTATTTATGGGCAGTATTTATCGGGGTGTATTACTGCATGTGATGATACCTGGTGAGGCCCCGATGCTCTGTAATCCACCCTGTCTTGGATCCACGTATTATTATGATATGCCGCTGAATTCCACACAGGGCGTAGTCCAGCAGTCTCATTCACAAACACTGTCAGCATAATGTCTGAGGGTCCTGGAAGCAGCAAATTATTATTTGGCAGGAATATTAGGACATACTCTATTGTGATCATCACTGTTATCACAGATTCCTTGTCACTGTATATTTAGTGCTGATAAATATTAGTACCTAATCTAATATTTGTCAATATGAAGTCCTCATTGAAATATAGATTTAGAACATATGGAGATGTAAAACATCTGTACAGACCATGTGACGACCATGCATTGACGGTGTGCCAGATTTCCAGACACGCTCGGTCTACAGCCTCCATCGTCTCACTCTCCAGCCGGGCAATTTGTTCACGATTAGTGCTTGGTATGAAGAATGCGAAGTGGCCTGAAGAGAGAAAAAAAACTATTTTTATTTCCTACTGGTGCCTTTCCAGATCCCCATTGTGGCTATATGGAATGAAAAGGATTTGTTCACAATTTGTTCAAGTTTGTTAATCATAAAAAATAGTCTGGTGCCCACATGATCATAGCTGTGCTTTCTGTAACCATTCCTCCTGTCCAAACTAAAATCTATATTTCTGATCTGCTTCCCTGTTAAAACGGTTTTAATGGGGAGTTTTTCCTCGGGGGTCAAAGGACTGGTCTGTACGCTACACGTTGGTGTCCCCTGTGGCAAATTATAATTTGTGATTTGGAGCTATGTAAATAAAATTGACTCAACTGAGTAATAAAGTATTCAAAGCAAATCTGAGGTTTCTATGAAGCTACACTGGTCTAAGATGAGACTTTAGATGAATGAAGTTGTTACCTTCCATACTGTTACAGTATTTCTAGCATGACACACTGCAAGGGCAACATTATACTGTGGATTTAGTCCACCTTTCGTTACAATGAAAGCACATTGCCAGCACATCAGCCAGTATGAACAGGAGGCAAAATTTGTTCCAATGTTTATATGATGGCCACCTGAATATTGTTTTAAGGCAGAAACAAAGTGAACTTGTCTTTTGAGTTCACGTCATTTTCCCTGTTGCTCAGCAATTCCTATTTTTGTGGACTGCAAAACACCACACTCATTTTTTTATTATGCTGTTAGTTAAAATATATATCAGTGCTGACTTACCCAAAGCAGAATTTGTAGAGTGATCGCTGCCTGGAATTAAATCACCATGACTTTCACCTGAGAGCCAGTCAAAGTCCACTCTGGACTCTGCCGGAGGATTGTTGACCCAACCACAGAAGTCCATTTCGAAGTCACAAAACCCTGCAAGGAATACGCAGACACACATACAGCTTGTGTGCTTTGTTCATTTTCTTTTTGTAACTTTAAAGTAAAGTGAAGCCTGAAGCAGTCACTCACCTGGTGGAGGACAGGCGCCGTTCAGGACAATCAGGTCGTCAATGGCGATGTCTCTCCTCGGCCCATCTCCAACCACCGCCTCAAAAATCACCTGTCACTCAGAATGACAGATTTAAACTTAGATGACCTGGGTTACTTGTGTTACTTCCACGTAGTTTGGTCTTTTAAATGTGCAAGAAAGAAATGAAGTCAGTCTTAACACCAACAGGTACCTGATACGGGCTGTTGGGACTGAGAAGCGTCACTCTTCCGTGCCTCCAGTGCTTCCCCTGATCTCTTTTCCTGGTCCAGAGTGGGGCAGAGCGACTGTTCTTGTCAGTGGTTTGAAGATATACACTGAGTTCTCCCACTCCATTTCCCTCCATGTAGTACCAGAACATAAGGCATTCCCCGTCAGGGGCAGTGGGCTCCATCACTGCAGTCATCATTGAGCCTCTGGACCCGACAGGATGACTCCATAACCGGGCACTCAGGTAATAACCTATACATAAGGTGAAGTGACTAGTTTTGACATGAACATTTCACAGCAGGGTCTTCCACTGAGAGTGCATCTCAAGCATTTGCTAACCTAGCTCTGTCCCCAGGGTGTGATCTGCGGCGGGTCCCGAAGAGTTGGCTGGTTGAGACGTTCCCGTGATGCGACTCCATGAAAAGCTTGCAGACGGATCGGGGGTCAGACCACAGAGGGAGCCCTGGAAGGTGCACTCTCTCTCAGCCGGACAAGAGCCGGTCTCACTGCTGGACACCGTTATGTCATCAATAGCTATGCTGCCTTGATTTCCACCCACCACGGCTTCTATAATAAACTGGAGAGCAACATACATTATTCTGAGTGTGGATTTCAAGATGTGAAGGAGCTTAACTTGTTATTAGACTTCCATAAGAATCAGAGGAAAGTGGAAACACAGTGTTAGTTGGAGGAAGCAGTGAGGACAAAAACAGAAATATTTGCGTTTGAGTCACATGTGCATATCTTGTTAACTTCTCTTCATGATGCAGCTCTTCACAGGAGATGTTTTAATATTCCAAATATCCTCTTTGTTATGATCAGCAGAGATATATAGAAAAGAGAGAGATAAGGACACCTGTATTGGTTTGTCACTCTTGAAGGTCAGATCTGCAAATCTCCACTTGTTTCCCTGAGTGCCGCTTCTCATCCACACGACTGTCTCTGCTTCACCAGGACGCTTCTCAATAAACTTCAATGAACCTGAGAAATGCATGTATGATAGAAAATGTAATCAGCACTGTATGGAAAATAGCCCCCCCCCATGTTAATCATGTTTAATAGTGTAGGTATGGACAGCGAGGCACGTACCAATGCTGTTGCCAAATATGTGGTAGAAGAAGCTCACACATATGACTTGACCTGCAGGTCGAGGGAAGCTGATGAGTCGGGCTGCTGACGATATATTTAGGCTGTGTGAAGCACTTATCAGCATGTAGTAACCTGCGGAGGAAGGAACAAAAAAAAACAAAACAAGAATCATACCTGTTTTCTCTAAATCATCAATTATAACTTTACTCAGTGTTTCGTTGAAGATCTCATTGAGTATGAATGGTTGTGTACTTAATATTGTTGTAATTATTATTACTGTTTGTGCTTTCATATTTATATTACGTGAGCAGAAGCTGAAGGGGGTTCATACGGGTGTATCACAACATCTAACAGCTGCTGAGTTGTTTACAAGGCTCAACTACCGACCTGAGGGGCAAAGCTTTAGGGGCCCTGAAGGCTCCGTGTTCACTGTGGTAATTCAATATTGTACACACCATCAAGGTGCCGCAACGTACTTGCTAAAATAAAATTCTTGTTTTACGGCCAATAGAATATTCACCGTTCCCAGCAGGACCATTATATTTTCCGTCTCTTTTCCACAAAAGCCTGGCAGTGTAGTCGTGGTACCACGAACAGGTGTCCTTTTCAAAGTCACATGAGAGTTGGTCTGATCCTGCAGGGACCTCTCCCTCCCCGCAGTAATCAAAACTGATATCATCAAGCATGATGTCCTTGGTGTCCCCAAATGAAGGGTTGTATGACAACTGCAGCTGTGGAAAGAAAAGTGTTTTACTCTACATTTCATTTCAAGGTCTTTATAGCTAATTTCCATGACAACTGTACTGAAGGTGTTTTTTTAAAACTCACCTGTTCAAATTATATTAACTCTTAAAGTTATGCATAATTAACAACATGACTGCTTGATTGACAGGTAGATGCTGTTACAGATGGCTTATTCAAGCACGCAGCCATCATTCAGCCGGCCTTGGGTACGCCAATGATGAATGTCTTTGCAGATGTTTAGATTTGCTGGGAGGCGGAAGAAGCAGTGCATCCAGCACAGTGTTGCATATTTTCAGCTTCAAAACAGCAGTTCAGAAATCTACAGGTGGTGTCACTCTGGCTTTTACACTGGCATGTACCTTCTTGCCTTTAAGTATACTTCAAGTACAAAGAAGTCAACTATACGTAGACGGTAGCTCCATTTTATCTTGAACTGCAGAAACCGACACAACATCCAGTTTCTGAGCACTACATGGACCAGCTTTGGGTAGGCTGTGTGTCTGTTTAAATTTATTAAGGAGTATGTACCAGGTTAATATTAAGTAGACTAATAAAACCTAAGGTTTATTGATTTATTGATCCGCCGGGAGGAAATTGGTCATTATACAAGAACATAAAACAGATAAGAGTGGCCAGATTTGACAATGTGAAGATGTGTGGGGGCAAATACTACCATTTAAAAATGCACTGCTCTGTAACAATTTTGTTTTCATTTGTCACAATTGTCTTGTCTCAAATTATTCATATAAAAGCTGTTTATATTTTGTCAAATTGGCTGTTGGCAGCTTCTGTTTGCTTCTGTACCCACGAATGATACTTTAATACTGAAGGAAAAAAAGATGATTGCTTGAGCAAGTTCTGAAGTTGTAAGCAGTATTTCATTCTATGATTATTCACAATGGACATCATATGATCAGAATGACATCCTTAGAAAGTGGAAGTCACACTGAACCTAAAAATACTTGTTTGGCAGCTGGCTGCTCAGGATTTGTTACAGCCAACGCTCCCAAATCAGTGGGCCAAACTACAATAACTAACTTATTTTTTACAACTCCTGCATGCAGCTGTCTCTTTCAACACACTGAGTATCTTTGCCTCATGTCTCTCCCTTTGTAACCCTGCATCAGAGTTTGGAAACAGCGTATTTTACTCACCTTGTATCCTCCTGGCTGATTACCGATAAAGGCTGTGGCATTCTCCCAACCGTCTGTCTGTTTTCTAGAAATCTCCAGCAAGTCTCTCACATCTTGGTCTCTGACCATTGTTACTTTCAGGGATGATGATGATGAGTAGGACGTGTTTTCATAAATATGGTACCAAAAGCTGAAACACATTGGCAAATCAGTCAACATATCTAATTGTAAAACACAAAACCTGGACAATTTGGGGTTTTTTGTACCTGATCTGGCATCCCAGGGCTGCCAGCTTGTCAACAGAGTACTCCAATTTCACTGGACGAAAACCAGCACCTTGTTTGCCATCTATATGCATGACATGTCCTGTATGCAGCACACAAATTATCCAATAATAATAAAACCATTGTCAGGATGTTGTAATCTTTTTAATCACAGACTTAACATGCTCTTGCGTCCGTTTTAAATGAATCATCAACAAAGTAATGACACAAATAAAACTTGACAGAAGGTTAATATTCACCGGATGCACTTCCTGTCGTGTGGTCCACTCCAGGTATTGAGGTGATGTTTGCCATCTGTCGCCTCCAGCGGTAGGAAGAATCACCGGTGTCGTTCCAACCACAGGAGTGATGCTCAAAGTCACATGAGCCTTATCAAGGAAGGGAGATAAGAATAAAAAAAAAAACATCTCAGTGCATTAAAATGACAGATTTTGTGAAAATAAGTATTTTTGTTCTCTTTGTGTTGTGTTACTTTGTGTTTTCCTTCTGTTTTTATGTATTTCAAAGTTATACTGCATTCAAAATTGACGTCTCTGAATCTCTTTAGTTAGATTAGATTAAAAAAAAATAATAATTTGATTTGAGAACATCAGTATACCACAAAACTTTTGGTCTGAGCCACTTTCACAATCCGTCTTCAAATCACAGATGAGTCCAGCGGGAAGACATTCCCCATCAGGACAAGAGGACACGAGGACCAACAACACTACAAAGAAAGTTTTATTACAAAGAGATAACAAGAGGAGCATATAACAATATCTTCTAATTGCTTCAATATCTCAAAGCACAGACGGTCCTATTCTCCAAACTGGCATTGCACACTGTAGTTTATGTGAGTGACAAACTAGGGACTCCTTCCACATCTTTGCACCTCTTATTTTACAAGTATTCCCATAAAAAAATGTACGCCACCTTAAAGATGACACAGTGTGTGCATAAATCTTAGTTATATGGACCCTTACCTGCCAGCAGAACAAATCCTTGCTTCATGACTGGAGAGAAATGAGACATGGCAATCCAAAGAAATGGCCAAATCCTTAAAGCATGATCGGTACTCCAGCAAACTCTGATTAACAGTTTGTGCCTGTATTTTTGGAGTGCAACGTTTATTACAACAATTGACCTCAGGACGTGAATCCTTATCGGCACACTATCTTAAAGTCCAGCGTGCACTCAGTAATCTGGATTACGTGTCCATAGGTTTATGAGGCCAGCTGCGTGCCGCACGTTCGCTACTTCAGTAAAGCAGAGCTTTGGTTTACAAGAACCACTAAATGTCATATTTTACAAATGCTTCTGGTGACTGTACAGATGCAGAAGTTTCTAATCCGTGTGCTGGGAAAATGTTAATGTGAATAAACTTTGACCTTCAGTAGATAAAGCATCAAACTCAGGATGAGGGAACTATGCTTTCATGGTGAAGTGTATCTTTCAGTAACAAAGTCAAATAAGATGGTTTACCCTGTGACATACTGTATGAGGTTACGGTAGAGCTTCACTGGATCTTATCTGACTTTCCAACAAGGAGATAAAAATACCAGGAAAAAGTGATTAGCTTCAACTTGATGAACTTTTAAACAACTCTGGGTACAGTGAGGACTTTTCAAGGATTCAAAACACCACCTTAACTGTTCAGGTTAAAGAATAATAATAATTCTACATGAATAATGTAAGTTTATAACATTTCGTTTAGTGTTAGCTACAACAACTACCACGATGTTGTTCTCATGTCCATCCAATAACCGTTCCTCAAAGCAGTAAACTGACTTGTGACATGTCAGATAATTACAGGAAGCAAAGGCCCGATCAAAGGTTTGTGTATCTTCATATCAAGACCAAAAAGGAAGCAGGATGTGTGACAACTACGTTAATGACAAGGGGCAAAAAGCCACAAAACTCAATCTCTCTCTGTACACAAATTATGACTACACCACACGTTCACAGTAAGCCAATAGCTGCTCCTCATTTGGCCATGCCAGGACACCATTTATTATGCATTATAGGGAAGGTCGGTTTAAAGGACGTGGCAGGTATGCCTCTTAAATCTTTAGCTAATAATCAAACAGCAGCAGGTGGCAGAAACTATTGTAAGGGTGAGTAACTGTTCTCTTCTAGCATGCCACCTATAGAGGTTATGCAGGGTCAATCTTGAACCATGATAGTTCATCTATTACCTACCATTTATCACCTAACTGAATGTTCCCCTTGACAGGTTTGGAGATATACATATGGTCTACATAGAGGCCTGATAAAAACAATTACTGCAGTCACAAAGGTTCATATTTCAGCAGTCCTCTGACCCAAAAAGGAGAATAACCAAAGAGGAAGTGAAAATACAAAATGCTATGATAGATGTTAAGGAAGAGCTGGAGGACAACCCTCAGCATCTGAATGCCTCTGTCCCAAAACAGGATATTGTGTTGCTACACTCAGGATGCACAAAATTTTCTCTTCATCAGCAACAGTGCAATATCACTCTGCTCTAATAACCTCACAAGTAACCGTCTACGTCCTCACAACTAACAGCACTTCTAAAGGCTTTGTTAGCATCCCTTCTCATTCAGTGCATGCACTGCAACAGAAGCTCATTAGTTTATTGCAAATATCTTACTAGGTGGTTGCTTACATATTTCAAAGTGGCTACACAACAGTTGCTCGGATGGTCGCTGGTATATTAAAGAAGTTGCATGGATGATTTCCGAAAGATCAGTAGACAGCAAACTGTCACTCTCACGTCCGAAACATGCAATCATCCACCTGAAGAAATTTTGCAAAGTTGGGTGGAGTAGAAAATGCAATGAGAGATCAAAACGGAGGCGACTGATTCATGCATTGTCGTACGTCAGAGGGAATTTGCATAAACCTTTCTCAACTTCCACACATAAGACAGCTGCCTGTTCAATTCATATGAATGGATTCTGTGTGCATGAATAGTTTCTATTATTCTGTGGGGGGAAAAAAACAACAACAACATTTTAAAGGCTGCATAATGATGCAGTGACAGATTTAATCATTTGAATTTTCTGATCCATTCCTGGTGTCCACCGTAAGTCCTCAGCACTGGACCAAACTCTAAGTGCTGTGTGCAGGATGGCAGGTCATTGAATCTCAACTAGATGCCATATTTGTTATGATTCACTGGACATACATATTGCATATATTAGTGATAAACACAGACCGAAACCAATCCACACAACTAGAACTAGACACAGCTGCTACAGTATAAGCACGTAAACTTATCATTTTGTTTTTACAATTTTATTCATTCTCTTTCTCTGCTGTTTCAGAAGATCCACATCCCCATTTTCTTCATTAAAAGTCAGTGGCTGATATCAGAAATGTGAAATGAGGTCTGTAAGAGTGGTAGCCGGACCTGGACTGGACTATTGACTGTGATGAGTCATGCTTAGTATAAATCTCTTACACATCATTTTTTTGCCGGTCAGGAAGTGAATGGGGCCACTTTTTTTGCCATTTCTAGAGACTGACATCTGTGCAAGCACGAAAAAGTGTGTGTTTGTGTGCATCTTGTCCCTACTTCCCTCCTATACCACCCCCACCCCTTTTTTTTTGCCAATAGCAAAATGTTGAAATGTGCCAATCTGAAACATGACTCTTTCTCAATGTAAAGAAGGAAAAAAAAAAAACTGACTGTGTCAGTGGTATTAAGATTCCCTCCTTTTCATGTTCATGCTCATAAGTCCTCTGCTTGCAATGCATGGACAATGTCTGCTGCTGTGAGACTTATCAGAAGAATGCTGAGCCCAAGGATAACTCTAGCAGCTCTCGTGGTCTTCATCTCAGCATATCACTGTTCGGCACTAAATGGTACGGTATGAACTCCAGTTTTCTTGCGTGACACATTTTGCATGTAAGACCTTTGTTGCAAGTGAGTTTGGGAGCTGTCATGTGCAGTCAGCTTCATCTTCATGCATTTGTTTAACTGTGTTTCATTTTACTACAAGATGATGGTAACTGATATGTCACTGTTCACAAAACTTGTCATGGAAATGCTTTAAATTTGGACTTGAACAAACAACAGCAAGTATAACCAAAGCAACAGCCTGTGTTTCAAGGATGCTCTGAGTGCATCTCTGGAAGAGAGATGCACTCTCTTCAGAACCACCAACCAAACAAAAAACATTTATCATCTGAAATGATCTCTCTGCAATCAAAAACATTTTCAGTTGTTTTAAATGTCAAACTTCAGAATGTGTAAGAATGCAATTATGTGCAGCATAAATCACACTTTCTTCATTCATATGTCTCTGCAGATGCACCATTCACACTCACTAACAAGGCCACCGGTTTCTGTCTGGTGAAGAAATTGACCCGTTGCCTTGAACTGCGCTGGACGACTGGTGATCGCCTTTTTGCCGTATCGACCAAAAAGTGCCTCGGAGCTCAGGGCAAGACTGTCGGGAGTGAAGTAAGCCTCTATGACTGCGATGACACGAATGACCTCCAAAAGTGGCAATGCAAGAACGAAACACTGCTCGCCCTCAAAGGCTCACAGCTCTACATCGAAGTGAAAGCCGATGAATCGATTGCTCTCTCCAGAACTGTCACTGCGAATAATGAACTCACGATCCCAGGGACATCTAGTGGGGCTTGCACGAGAACATACAGAGGTAAAGTATGAAAGCTTTGAAGTGTAAATCCATTGGACAAGCTAACTTTACTGTGTTTAGAGCACTCTTGTTTTAATCTGACCTACTTCAGATATTGTTTGGTTACTGATGGACAGGTTGTTAAGTGACTTGTCTTGATCTTTACTTGGTTTTCTCAAACACTTAATCACAAAACCTCTTGATTCTAAATGTCATCATGTAAAATGATGCACCAATTTGCTCTTCACTAGATTTTGGTTGTGCATGCCTGAAATAAATGAAAGAAAAGATAAAAATGATTTTAGTCTGCCCTGAAAAACAAACACGTCTTCGCAGAATAATAGACTATGTGACGATTTGGTTAAAGATTTTAATTTGATCAACCTTTTTTTTTCCCTCCTTCCAGAATTATATACCATTGAAGGAAATGCGTTTGGTAAGATCTGCATGTTTCCCTTCCTGTACAAGGACCGATGGTTTGGAGACTGCACAACATACGACTCGTCAGTGAAGCGTGCTTGGTGTGCAATTGGAACAAAATATGAGCATGAGCAGTGGGGATACTGCCCGACTACCTGTGAGTACTAAAGTTAAATACACTAAATGTTAGATTTGGTTTCATTAAAGGTGGGATAGGAGATTTTACCATATTGCTTGAAAACCTCTTCATGACCCCATCACAGCCAGTAATATAGAAGGTTTGTCAAAAAAACGAAATGTTTTAGTCCAGTCTAGAGCGCGAAATCATGGGAAAACACCGTCCAATCACGTTGATGGGGCTGCTCATTACGATTGGATCCTGACACGTCCATCAAACTTCAGTCCACTTCTCCTTTCCATTACTTTGAAGGCGTAGTTTCGAGGGGAGGTCTGAAGAAAAGGCATGGGTGTATTTTCAAAATATAGCCTGCTGGAACTCTTTTCCCAACATCTGCTACCCCACCTTTAATTAGAGTCCTACCACTGGTTTAGGCAATAATACAAATCATACAATTACTGTAGGCTACAGTACAAAATTAAAATGTTTGGAGGAGTGTAATATTCATTTTACACATTTCATTTGATTCACAGCGACTGACCACTGGGCAAAAAACATTGTAACTGGAGCGTTTTATCAGATCAACTCGCAGTCAGCTCTGACGTGGGCTCAGGCTGATGCCAGCTGCAAACAGCAGGGTGCCTCCCTGGTCAGTATCAGAGATCCCAACGAGCAGGCTTTTATCTCAGGTAAGGTGCCACCTGTTGGATGTTTCTCAGTACTGAAACATGCATAGTGACCTGACACAGAGGTGTTAGTTTGCACAGAAATGATCAAAAATATATCTTATATCAAATACTTAGAAATGTAAAATTTAATTATAATAGATGTGCTCATTTCATCCTTCATTTTTATATTAAAACACTTGCCAATCTTCTTCACACATTACTAGATACACTGATACGCGATTTAAATTTGCTGAATATAAAGGTTTTGATGCCTGATCATTAGGGACATGATTAATCTCACACATTGTATTCCTACCTCTGTGTTTTGATCCATTTCTTCGTGCTTGTTCGGCTGATTTCTATCTGTTTGTTGACTTGTTTTTAAGCAATGACAAAGAGGAACTGTGTGGAAAAGAGGAACGATTTCTTTACTCTGTCCATTTCTTTTTTTCCCCCCTCCCTCCTCTCAACCACACAAACCCACATAAACACACACAGCACTACTGGCATCAGGGAAATTCAGACTCTGGATTGGTCTGGTCCTGGACCCAGAACATAACTGGCAGTGGACTGATGGAAAGCCGTTCCGTTATCTGAGATGGTCTGCAGGTAAGTCGTCCCTCTAATAAAAAAATATAAAAATTAAAGTAAAAATTAAAGTAAAATTTTGTGTGAAGCAAAATCCCAGATGGATGCGGATCTGCACCAGTAAAGAATGAACCTCAAGCTCAATCATCATCTTGTTTTAGGAAATCCACTTCCTAATCCGGGACACAACTGCGCATTTCTCGACTCCACCGGGCAGCAGTCCTGGCAAAGTTCATCCTGCGGCAAGAAAATGGGCTACATCTGCTACAAAGACGGGGCCCCGCCAACTACTCCGCAAAGTACACCCAAATATTCCACACCATGCTACTCCATTGTTTCTTTATGCAACACATTCACTGCATGATATCATTCAGTTCCCCATAACTTTGTCCTTTTCATCATCAGTTGAGCAAGGATTTTGTCCGAGCCCTTGGATTCCTTACAACGGCCACTGCTTCCACCTTCAACGCATTCTTAAAACATGGTCTGGTGCTCAGATAGAGTGCCGCAAAGAAGGGGGAGACCTAGTCAGCATCCGCAATGTGGAGGACCAAAGCTTTGTCATCTCTCAACTTGGATTCGGTACGTGAAGACTAAGTTTAAGAAAGTCAGTAAGATGTATGAGACCAGGCTAACTGTGTGAAATTTCAGCCACTGGTTGACATGAGGTGCATTCTTTACTGTCCATGCATGCAGCATCCACTGATGAGCTTTGGATCGGAATGAATGACATCAGGACAGAAGGGCTGTTTGACTGGAGCGACCACTCCCACGTCAGCTTCACGAGCTGGGCGTATGGGAAACCTTCTGTCTCTGCTGATGCTGTGGACTGTGTTCTAATCACAGGAGAGGTAAGAGACACCCCGTGTGGATCTGATGGTGCATTTACAGTACATCCATCTTATAGCCATACATGTATAGGTAGGCATATGAAGAAACACAGATGGTGTCCTGGTTCTTTATAAAACAACAAGTCCAAGTATTTTCGTGCAACATTTATGAATCGTTTTTGTGTGCACGGATTCTTATTTTAACTTTCTCTCTTGCAGAATGGAAACTGGGCAGATCGACTGTGTGACGAGAAACATGGCTTTATCTGTATGAAGCAGAGTGAAACCGAAAGGCCGGCAGAAGAAGTAGATGTGGATGCCGGCTGTGAAGCTGTAAGTGAAGTTCATATGCAATCTGCTGTTCACGTAATCGATGCAGAAAGTATCCGGCTCCTTGTAGCAAAGATAAAATACAGTTGTACTCTTGTTGCGAAAATACTTGTTGGCATGCTAACTTTAAATATCTTTAATGAACAAAATAGATTTGTAGCATTTTAAAATCATAACTCCTCCGTGACAATCAGTGCTCTGTTCGTTACAGGGTTGGAAGAGGCATGGCTCCTACTGCTACTTTATAGGAACACAGACAAAGACGTTTGATGAAGCCAAAACCGATTGTGAGGCCACAGAGTCCTACTTAGCCGATGTTTCAACTGGGTAAGAACATTTAATGTTCTTGTCAATTATTATTACTGATATCACACTGTAGCTGTGTGTGCATGCACTATACGGTATATTTCTCTGAACTCAGTGAGACAATCAATCCACAACCGTGTGTCATTATTTCCAGGGTGGATAATGCGTTCCTTGTCAGCTTGGTGGGGATGAGACCAGAAAAATACTTCTGGCTTGGCCTCTCAAACCAGAAAAGTATTCATGATTTTGTGTGGACCAAGGGAAAGGCAGTGAGCTACACCCACTGGAACACTGGGATGCCAGGTATGGAGAGAAAGATGCCGTTCCAACTTTAAATGATGGGGCATGAACAGCAGCTCTGTAATTTACATTTGGCTATTTCTTTTCACCCCCCCATTCAAACGACTCAAGGTAACATTCAGGGCTGCGTTGCCATGACAACGGGGATTTTGGCCGGACTCTGGGACGTGCTGCCCTGCACCAATATGTCGAAATACATTTGCAAACACCTGGCAAAAGGGGCAGTTTTGACCGCTGCACCACCCACTCAATCCCCTCCCAAGTGTGCAGATGGTTGGCAAAGAGTGGGAACAAGAAACTTCTGCTCTAAGGTACAGCCAGAGGTCAACCTCTGCCAAACACAATTAAGACAAAGTAAAGTGGAAGCAGTAACTCCAGATGAATGATAATGTCGCTCTGTAACTGCTCAGCTGTTCGGCATGTCAACATATTCCTGCTGTACATACAGTATCTGCTTTACTTTAATCAGACCTTCACTTCTTGTCTTGTTCTCAAGTTTTTTACAGGGCCTCGAGCAAATGAGAAGACCTGGTTTGAGGCCAGGGATTACTGCAAGGCCATCGGAGGAGACCTGCTCAGCATCCACAGCTCCAGTGAGCTTATGGTTGCAAGGTATGAGCTGGTTAAATACAATTTTAACTTAAAGATGCACCAGTAAAAAAGCAACAACATAACTCTTGTAGTATTAAAGATCATTCGCAGAGCAATGAGACAGAGCGGCATCGGATAACTGCAAAATTGTGTGAATGTAATGAAGTTGGACAGATTAATCAATCATGTGACTTTATGTACAGACATGGAAAAGCTTGGATTGGACTTCGCTCTCCTGACCCGACAACTGGTTATGTTTGGAGTGATGGTAGCCCGGTTAGTTATTAACTTAGTTCTACTAATTTTACAACTAAGCAAATTAGTCCATATTGTTTAGGTTTTTTTCCCAAATTGTTTGTGTCTGTTCACAGCTTAACTTCCAGCACTGGCAGGAAGGAGAGCCAAACAATCACAACAATGATGAATCTTGTGCTGAGTTCGTAATGTATCACTGGGATGACTCTGGGTCTTGGAACGATGCGAACTGTGAGAGTTACAATGACTGGATCTGTCAGATCCGTGCAGGTACAATTCAATTTCAAGAACATTTTGCATTGAACGCTCATCTTTTGGGAGGGAGGGTGTGTCTTTTGTGTCTTCTCTATGTCTATTATTTTTCATTTTGTAACCACGTGAGCTCATTCTTCATTCTGTTTTCTGAGAAACTGACCCTCGTTTGTGGTCTTACAGGAGTGACTCCACATCCACCACCAAATAACACCGCTGTGGGTAAGTTGACACTGGCACACACAAACACATACACATTTACAGGTATATTGCTAGCTAGTACCGGAAAGTAAGTTGCTGTTTCTAAAACCTTTGCAGAATATAACGTAACTTCTGACGGTTGGCTCGAGTGGAGAGGGAAGCAATATTATATCAACAGACGCTCAATGCCCATGGAGGATGCTCGTCACTTCTGTCAGCAGAGACATGGTGACTTGGTATCCATCATGAATAAAGAAGAAAATACCTTCATATGGAAACAGGTGGGCACTCTCACATTCACGTTAAAATTTTGCAGATGCTGAAAGATGGTTTACTAACTAGAAAAATACGTTAAGGCTTAATTTGAGTACTACTGTCTGGGTGTGTTTTCACAGATTTCCAGATCCTATGGGACCTATTATATTGGCATGTCAGTGGATCTTGATGGGTCATCTTGGTGAGTATTAAAGAATGCCATGAAATATAATACAGTGGATCACTGGGTCTAAAGTGGACAGAGAAAACTGATTATTATTTTAAGCATTAATGTTACTTACAGAAGGCAGACTGAATAGGATGATTTATTTGCTTAAGTACGATATTTTGTTTTGTTGTTATGGACAAAATTGTCTGCGTACAAAATGCAACAATACAATATATATATAAACAAATTTGTGATATTATTGGGATTAGTGGAGCGAAGTGAAGTGAAGTGGAGTGAAGTGAAGTGAAATGAAGTGAAGTGAAGTGAAGTGAAGTGGAGTTCTTGAGTTGAGTCAAGACTGACTCACACACCGTTTGTTTGGCAGACTACATATATTATCATTACTATGCAAAACAGCAACAAGTTGGATAAAATTTAATTTATGAAGATTATAATGTAACTTATCTGTGTGTGCTCGAAGGTGGATGGATAATTCTCCAGTGGGGTTACAGCGATGGGATGAAAACCAGCCAAATTCTGAAAGCTTCGACGAGAACTGTGTTGCTATGACCTATTACATGGGTGAATGATCCAAACATCTCAAATGAAATATTAACCCAATATAAGATTAATATGTTACTTCAAATACACTACTGCATTTTAAATGTTTCTCATTGTATGTCTGCTGTACTTACAGGCTTCTGGAAAACTTGTAATTGTGGCCAAGAGGAATATTCAATTTGTAAACGAGGAAACAACCCACCTGTCAACACCACTGTAGCTCCCACAGTTCCTCCTAAAGGTGGCTGCCTACCTGGATGGAAGAAGTTCGACTCCAAGGTCAGAAATCACTGCTATCAAAAATGAAAGTTTGATAGAGAAATAAACACGTACGTGTTTTTAAGACTACACAGTAGGTTAATAGAAGAAGAAAGCTACAATTACAATTTCATTTCTTTTTAGTGTTACACTATCAAAACCCAGAAGCTCACCTGGGAGGATGCAAGGAAACAGTGCATTAGCATTGGAGGCAGTTTAGTCTCGATTCCCACAAGGCGTGTGCAAGGTTTGTTCTACATTTTACCATATATTGTTTTTAGAATGATCACAATCACCCGCAGTTGTGGGTACAATGCAAATAGAGAGTGTGAAAGAGATATTTTGTGAAAATGATTTAAATATTCAAACTCAATCATAATCTTGCAAAATGATTCATTTAAACTGAATGAAACCTGTGGAGAAAAAAATGATTGATCTCATTTCTACCATTGAAATTTTCAGCGTTTTTGATCACCACATTGGCTGAAAAAGGATTTGGAGACATGTGGATTGGTTTAAATAGTTTAAAACAAAATGGATTTTATTGGAGTGATGGAAAACCAAGGCGGTACACTAACTGGGGCTATTCTGTAAGTACACCAAATCTATGTGTATATATGTGAAGTAATGTGAAGCTAATTAATTGCAACATTAAAGGGCAACCCAACACCAATTCACATTCTCAGTAATCTAGAAGTCAAGGGTGTGTCAGTACATTGTAACATTTCTACTGGGTGTGTATAGACAGCCAGAGAGAGCAGTGATACAGTACACTGCTTTGTAGATTGTTGTTGAGTTACTGTTCAATAGAAATAAGAAATGTTAAAAATCAATATCAATATTTTTTATTCAAAAGTTTTTTGTTCTGCTCTCTAGAAAAGTCGACGTCGTCCTGGGTCCTTTTATCAAAGATGGGATGAGGTAACCTTCCCTAGAAGTCTTTTTTTTTTTTTAAAGTTTGTCATTGTCAAAAAGATTTTGAAATCCTAACTATTCCCAATTCCCTTCACCAGGAAGACTGTGTTCTGCTGACCAGTAATTCTGCTATTGGCTATGCTAAATGGTTGGTTAAGTCTTGCAATGACACCAATGGATACATCTGTCATCGAGATGTTGGTGAGTTCCTCTTTTTTCTCTCTTTTAGAAACTATCCAATGCTTAAAAGAAAATGATGGAATATCTAATAATGCATACATTAAAACCCCACATTGGTTGGTGTACAGCACTGCTATTTGTAACGTAAAAATTCAAATTAACAGTTACCTGCTAACGTGTGTATAATAATAAGAAAAAACAAATTGGTTTCATCTCTCCTCTCAACAGATCCAAAATTAAGTTTTCAACCGGAGCCAACAGTTCCTGACATCTATGTATCTCTGGGAAATGACAGCATCAAGGTTGTGACTAAAAATCTGACCTGGGAAGACGCTAAGAAACAATGTGAAGGCGACAAAGCCACCCTGGCTAGCCTGCGTAATGACTGGACTCTGGCCTATGTGGAGCTGTTGACTATGAATCTCAACGGTCCGGTCTGGATTGGACTGAACAAACAGCAGGTACGGGGCGAAGTTACTGCAGTGCAAAAAATTCTGCAGGCTAGTTTGAGGGAAAATTATGACCTGAATGAAACCTTAAGTAACATTTTAAGTCAGATAATATACAAGTATGAATGACTAATGAACTATAAATGATTAGCCTTCATCCCTCACATGCAGCATAGACCTGTTACAGGACAGCTGACCATCTACTCTTAAGTAACACATTTTAAAAAGCCATTTAAAATGTTGAATATCAGTAACATGCTGAATTAAAATGTATATTTTCAAAATGAATGCAATATGATCCATTCTTTCTTTCAGACTGAAGGTTATTTTAAGTACATTGACGGCTGGTACATGAGCTCTACCAACTGGGCTGAAGATGAACCGAGCAGGGACCAACCTTGTGTATACGTGGACGTGGATGGGAAATGGAGGACTGCTTTCTGCAATCGGACCATGAACAGCATTTGCATGCAGACTACAGGTACGATCCTTACAGGCAATATACAGGAAGATAGTCCACAAGTAATGAAGAAAGTAGTAAAGTGTTCACTTCTGTAGGATTAGGTGATCATACTGTAACTTAATACCGAGTCCTGACCCATGACCTATCATACCAGGTTGTCTGAATACCTTAGATTTGTTTGTGACATAGACATATACTAAACTGTGAAAATAAATTGTGTGCTCTCTGGTGGACAAACTGTATAATGTTTTCATATGTATCTTAAACCTAATCACTCAGATTGCTGGAAGCCAGATTGTAGCAGTCTGCAGCAATGGTCTGGCAACAATATCTGACCCTCCAGATTATTCTGATAGCGCCTGATGCTGAAACGGATCTCAGTCGTGGAATCAACTTTTGTTTACAAAATTAAAGCATATTTTGCATATTTTGCAGCAGTTCTTTATTTCTAAATTTAGTTTCTATTCTGATGAGGTTTGACTAAGTTCTAAAGATTCTGTTGCTTGCTCGACATGCAATGTCGGTTCAGTTAGCCATTATAAAATTATACTGTCTAAGGCAGTTTGCATTGGTGAATAAAGAAACTAGCCACATTATGCGTCACTACTACTGTTTTCCTCAAAGGATTGCAAAACCCAGACTGTTTGACTGTCCTACACGATGTAACCACATGGTGGAGCAGTTAACTAAGCAGTTACAGAAAAACATCCTTTGATTCTGTTCTGGCCCACAATCTACTTGCACAGAAGGACATTTAGTCAGTTGATCCTCTCTCCACTGTCTCTGTCACTCACAGACGTGCCACCAACACAGTCAGCCGTGTTCCCAGGAGTTTGCCCCGAGGAGACCAAAGTGGAGTACCGCCCGAGTTACACCTGGGTGCCATATATGAGTCACTGTTATTTGTTTGTCACAGAGGAAATTGAATGGGCCGATGCAGCTAGCAGCTGTGTAAGGCACGGTAAGAGACACTCGGTTCAGAGAAAATTAGACACCAAGTAACATGTTCCATTATTTTTTCAACCACACTGTTTTTTTTTTTTCCTGTTTTGTTGTTAAGGTGGAATACTGGCCAGCATCGGAGATCCTGCTGAGCAAAAATTCATTAGAACCAATATTGAATTATTTAAAGACAGTCACACTGCTTTCTGGATTGGCCTGTACAAAACGCACAAAGGTATGATCACACTCATTGCGTTGTTTTTTTGTATCTAACAAACTGAAACCTGCTTCGTTAAATCTATTTTATATTTTTTTATTCTTCTTCACTGCATTTGCTGGTGCGAGCTGTGTGTCTTAGAGCATGGATTACAGCTGCAGAATAACATCAAACGAGAGAAAATAGTGACAAGCTGACTTTATGTTCGGCCCTAGGGACGTGGAAGTGGTTGGACAAAACAGTCTTGGACTACACCAACTGGACTTTAGACGAACCTCAGTATGAGTTTGCAGAGATCGGATCCGCAGATGGGACTTGGAAGACAGGACGTAGATGGTACGACAGAGCATACATCTGTGAGACGCGCAAAGGTAAGATAATGACGTGCATGCAGTTTAAATAGTCTTTTCCTGACCACTTCACACACTTGTAGCGTGTTTCGAAAAGTAAACAAGAGCCAAAAAGGTTCCAACATCATTATCAGCCTTTGTAAAGTTCATACAAACGATGCAGAACTGACAGACTGGGAGCGCAGTTTGTTTTATACTGCAGTAATCATCTCTATCCATCTCTTTTGCTCTTGACTACTTGACAAAGTGATTGGGGTTCTCCAGCAGGAATCTAGCTCTGTAGATTTCATATTTCTGAAGACAGATAAACGCCAAAAATTGGTAGAATTAGCCTGGTTTTGGATGTATCCCTAACTTAGTGACTGTGCTATTTAATGTCCTTATGTGGTTTGTTCTCAAACAACAATAGGGGTGCAAAGATGGAGGTGATAAAATTACACATTTATATGTTTCAAAAGAGATACGTTACCTGACAATGTCCCTTCTTTTTCCCAAACAGTGCTTCCTGGTGAATCAGAATCAAATAGCGGTAAGCTACAGCTTTGTATCGCTTGAAGTTGTACAGTATTCAAATGATTTTAAAAATATGATTTCATTTTGATATTTGAAAAAGAAAAATACATGTAATGACACATAAAGAGCTCATTGAAAAATAATTATATAACAGTAAAAAAAAAAAAACATTTTGTTTTGACTGACCAACATCTATTTGCTGAATTTTGTGCAGAGTCTGTCAAAGGTCAGGATACCCGCAGTCGTGTCCACACCAGTTTGGTAGTCGTGCTGGTCATCGCTGCAACTTCTGTGCTGGTAGTCGTTGCATTCTTCCTCTACAAGAAGTCTCCTGTGCCCTTACCCACGTTCGACAATCCGCTCTACTTTGACAGCGAACGGTCCAAGCCTGATGTGGTCGATACCAATAAACTGATAGAGAATGCAGAGGTAGAAAACCCCGAGCCTATTATAACTCTGTGATTCACAAAGCAGCAGTATCTAGTGGGACATACACTGTACTATACTGTCTTCAGGACTGATGTATTACATGTTGATGCTTCATCTGTGTTTTATGCTCTGTGTGTATGTTTTTTTTTTTTACTATATACAGTATATATTCAGTTATTTAACAATATGTCACTAAGTGTGAGTTTCAATGGAGTTGGCAATGTCTGACCTCATGGAACAGAACAATTTAGGCTCTAGGATGTCTCAATGGGAATGATTTGTATTTGATTTTTTCTTCTGTGATTTAATGTAAATAAGACAGCGACTTGGTCAGGGTGTAAGCCCCACCTCTCGCCCAATGTCAGCTGGGATTGGCTCATATCAGGATAAGCGGTTACGGAACATGGATCGATGGATGAATGTAAATAATTGTTACATGTTGTGCTTATGCCCACTAGATGCTGTTCATTGCTTGTACTCTTGAAATGTGTAGAAAATCTCACTTGCTTGTCACAGTTAAATAAACATTAAACTTCGAAACATTATGTGTCCATTTACTAAGTCCTGTCTTATGAAATAAAACATCGTTCACTTCGGGGAAAGAGGTCAGCAGTGTGGATTTGAAAGATGTGTTTTCTGTGGAACAGAGGGGAAACCAATGATACAGTAGCTGCTGCAGTAAAGGCATCCTGCATCTCGTCACGTTTAGCTTAGTTAGCCCCACGTGCCCCATGTTCAAAGGCTGAGTCCTTGCTGCAACAACTCAGGGTGACCTGATGCTGACCTGTGGCCCTTTGATGCAGGTCAGCCTCCTCTCTCACTCCCCACCTTCCTGTCACTCTTCAGCTATCTCTGTCAATTAAAGCTTGGAGAGCCAAAAAAAGATATTCTGTATCTATGAACTTTTTATTCATATACACAGAGAGAGGAGGGGAAGGGAAACTGACAGATTTATCATCATATTTAAGTCCTTAATGACAGGTTAAATGATTATTTACTTAAACTGATATTCTGGACGCTTTCTATTGAATTTGTCTGCATTTTTTGTGAAAAAAAGTCTTTAATAAAAAAACAACTATTTAGGGGGGCTTAAGAATATTTTAGTGGGGCTTCAGCCTCCCTAAAACAAGCCTAACGACGCCACTGCTCTATGCTAAGTTGTAAAAAACAAAAGACAAAACATACCACATTCATGAGGATAAAAGTGTCCTCTCACATGATAAGCATGCTGTCAACATAACGTTTGAATCACATTATGTTGACGAAATGAATTCAGCGAGGTTCTTATCTTTAAAACAATCAGCTGTTAGCGCCTTTCAGTAGATTACATAATTAACCCTTTCCTGTTTAGTCACAGTTGATTCCCGTACGAAGTCCAAAAAAGTGCACACCGTGTGCACTTGAGCACGCATCTGAGTCAGTAGCGGTAGTAGTGTCAGCATTATAGTGTTGAATGAATTGTTTTGTGCAGTAAAGTCAAGTAAAGTTTAACGTTTAAGAGAGAAGAACTTAAAGGGGTCCTCATATTTCCAGCTGTAGGTCCAGCTGTATTCACTGACAGTCAGTCCCTTTATATTGTTAATAATACAGATACAATGCTGAGGTTGGAGGAAGTTGAGACTTTCCCAACTACGTCCTGTCTCATATCTGTTTTTTCTTAGAAGGATGGATGACGATGATGAGAAGGATGACAAAGGGAGCATGAGAAAGCCAGTATACCTCAAAAAATGGGTGGAGAGGAAATATGAAAGAATACCACAGAAAAACTGCCCGGACCAGTGACCAGAACACCATAAACACCAACTTTAGTATACTGAATCAAGAAAGTGACTGGCAAAACAGTAGTTGCAAATATGTTCAAATCAAAAGAGATAAGGTCAAAAGGAGATTTAATTCTGGTTTCTCCATTCTCCATTATCCTTGAAGATCATTAAACATGCAAACATTATACACTAAATGCTGACAATGGGGGAAAATGCTTCGTGCTAACAATTTGTAACAATTTGTTCCAGTCCTTAGTTCACTTTCTCCCTGTTGATGTTGCCCAATATTCCCATGAAGACACTTGTTGTACACTACTGAGAACAAAGATGATTTCACATACTTAGAAATATCACTTCCTCATTTTCAAAAATGTGTTACGAATCCATGAATGTGGTTTGTCTGGTTTGCAGGTTTGCATCTGGGAAATGCCCTTTCTTGTCAAATCCAATGATTAAACGAGCTGCACAGTAAATCACTTACACTCACTTACAGAAACCAGCATCGCGGAGTGAGTGTTGACCATCAGTTAAGTTGGTGGTTGGTTGGTGAAGTTAGTATGTTCACATCAAATCTCATCACATTAGTGCAGCAAGAAGTGCTGTGACAATTTTAAAGGGGTAGATTTATCACGTCCAGTTGTTAGTAGTGCTTAGAAGAGAAGAGCTGGGTCTTCAGGAGTTTCTACAACATCAAATGGCTACTTTAATCAAAGTGTTAAAGCTTGTGTTCATTGTGTTCATCTGAGGTACTCATTAAGGTCTAATGAATGATTAAGCCATACTGCTCCTGAGTTCTTTCAGCCTGTTATCCAGTAACTGGACATTTGCTTGAAGGATATTCAGTAGAGAAGTTTCCTCAGCCAGAACAGTGCCGCACATCCTTTGTCTGTATGGTCTGCATCATCTATCTGTATAGATATAAGTACAACTGAGAATGGGTTTGCAAATAATCAGATAAACATTCCTGTAACTAATAACTATAACTAACTAGTAACTATAACTATTTGGGGGATTAGTTTGGGATTTTTGGCACACACACACACATGCACACACAAGCTGATGGTGACTTAGTCTTAGCTGTCTTCAATTTTGTGTTCGTGTTCTTGGCTGGTGTCCGTATAAAAGCAGAAGGGTGGAGGACAGCGACAATCAATATATCTGATCAGGAGACAGAAATGTTATTTATTCATAAAATCAAAATGCAACAAAATAAAGAGTTAAAAAGTGCACGCTCCCTCTGGGACCAAGCGGCAGGTGCTCAAGTCTCCTTTGAGATCTCTAAGACAGGCCTGGGCAACTGATCTCAGTCTTCAGAGAGTTGATTAAATGAGTCAAGTCTGGTGTGCTGCTGCTTGATTGGAACAAAAACCTGCAGCCACACCGGGCCTTTGTGGAACAGTTTGCCCAGGCCTGTGCTAAGATCTACTGTACTTTTAATTAAGCTCTACCAGCTACCTGGCTATCTCATGATCTGCTCCTGGTTTTCAGGGGTTTACAGTACTTTTCCACTCACCTGCCCGCCACTCCCACCTCATTAGTGCAAACACTCTCACCTGATCACCCACCTGCCCGCATTTAAACCCACTCATTCCACTCAGTCTCTGCCAGATTACTGTCAGGTAAAGCTCTTTTGTGTTGCTCTCTTGTATCTCCAGACTGTGTCCCTGGTTTTGACCCTGCCCGTCTCTGCCCAGGTAACCTCACCAGCCTTCTGTCCCTGACTCCTCCTTTGCCTGGATTCCCTCCATGGAGGGATCAGCTGGAGAGTGGGTCTGCTTTGGCTGGCTCAGTTTGTGGACTTATACCTGTATATGGACTTTAGCATAGAGGCTGTTCCAAAGAACTGGGATTCTCCGTTCACGTGCTGTGGGTTTTGTCCTTTTTTGTTGAATAAACTGGTGAACTGTTCCGGCTCTGGGCTCAGTTTGTGCTTGTACTTGGGTTCAACCTCATGCCTGTTACACAAATGTGGTGTCTTAAGTTTGTGTGTGTCTTTACTAGACTGCATCTCCTATGAGAACGTTAATGTTGATCCCTCAGTGGCGACGCTTTGTTGTTTGGGCTGGCTCAGGTCAGCCTTTAGTTTTGCTGCTGTAGGAGACTGTTGGGGCTTGATGAACTGAGCTCTTCTCTTCCTCTCTCTCCATCCGTAAACCTTCATATCCCATTTAATATGTGATAATTAGCTTTTTCTTGTCTCACAGGTTCTATGGATCGTGGCCACTACAAGATTATAGTTATCGTTTTGCTAATTCCATTGTATGGACATCTCTTTCACAATTACTTCCAACAAAGAATCCAGCTCATAGTGCCCCTTCCTGTTAGTCAACAGTTTACATGTAAGTCAGAGACATGATGCTGATTCATTACAAAACACATAAAGGGAGTTGTGATGACGTGACTCGGTCTGGTGGATCAAATGCTATAAAACCGCCTTTTTCATCCACACACCTTGTAAGAAACGCGTGGATAGTCTTCTGCTGTAAGACTATCAACAATGAAGATCCCTTGTATAGCCTTTGTGCTCGTCATCCAGGCATCACTATGTTTGGCTTCTGATGGTAGAGTAATTCATTTTTTGGGTTGGGTATCTACAGAGTATGTATGTCATGCACACTGATTTATATACATAACTTTGTTATGCTGTTGCTTCTTTTACCATGTACCGGTTTGACGCCTGTGTTACCCTATTTTTGTAGACATGTTACAGTTCAATATTAAGGTGATTGTGAATTGAATGTCTAGTTTTCTCATTGCTCACATTTCTGTTTATTCTGTGAATATTTGTCAGTAATGTTGTCAGTGTAATAGAAAATTCAATTAGACACAACTGGAAAGAGCTCTAACAACAGACTGTGCAAACAGATGATTTTATCTGCATTGTATGATAACCATGTTTTATCTCTATTGTCCCTGTACAGATTCATCTTTTAGCCTAGTTAACAAGGCCTCTGGTTTTTGTTTGGCAAATATACATGATTACTGCTATCCCGTGCGCTGGACAAGTGGTGACAGAATTTTGGTTGTGTGGATGGATAAATGCCTGGGAGTCCAAGGGAAAAGTGTGGGAAGTCAAGTAAGCCTCTACGACTGTGACGAAAATAGTGACCTCCAAAAGTGGGTATGTAAGAATGAGACCGTGCTCGCCCTCAAAGGCCAAGAGCTTTACATTGAACTCAGTGCAGCAGACACAGCCCTTCTCTCCAGAACAATAGGACCCAACAGCCACCTTACAATTTCTGGGAGCACCGATGGTCCTTGCTCAAGAACATACAGAGGTACAGTAAAAAGTATAATGCCACACACATTCATAACCAGATGTACAGATGCACAGATGTTCTCAAATCTATTCTTATATTCTTTTGTCTTTGTTTCGCCCTTTCAGAATATTACACCATTGGAGGAAATGCGAATGGCAGACCCTGCATGTTTCCCTTCTATTACAAAGACAAGTGGTACACAGAATGCACAGATATTGACCATGCAGATAAACGTTCTTGGTGTGGAGTTGAAACACGTTTCGGCAGCAATGAACTCTGGGGCTACTGCCCAACAACTTGTGAGTACTGTCTATGAAAACTAGAGTTTTATTATTATACTGCAGTGAGAGAAATGCACATATAGTACAGGAATTTTAAAAATGTGTTCAAGGATTTAGACTCATTTGAATAATGAAGTCTCTCTTAATAATGATGTCCCTTTTAATGAATTTATTTAGGACCTCCCATTACTTGCCTATAATAACCATCTTTTGTTTCATTTTTTGTTCCTTTTACAGCCAGAACACACTGGAACAAACACATTACAACAGGAGATTTTTACCAGTTTAACACACAGTCAGCTCTGACTTGGGCCCAGGCTGAAAAAAGCTGCAAACAGCAGGATGCCTCCCTGCTGAGTATCTCCGATCCTCACGAGCTGGCTTATATCACAGGCAAGATGGCACTGACTCTATACTTTATGTAGCGAAAAAAAGACAGCATGTATTTGAGCTGAGCGCATTTTAATTTTATCATCTCTGTTCTCAGCTCTACTAAGTAAAGAGGGCGCAGGACAGGGAGACATTCTGTGGACAGGGCTGGTCCTGGACTCAGAACATGGCTGGCAGTGGACCAATGGGGGGCCTTACCGTTATCTGAACTGGGACTCTGGTAAGTTTTATTTCCACATCAATAGCTGACTTTGTACTGCTATTCTGACAATACAAAGGCTTTATCTTTGATATATGCCATCTGTCTTTTATCCTTTTTACCTCATATATACATGTTGCCATCATTAATTGGTATGATATGATAGGTAATTAGTCCATGAAGAAAAAAAAGTGTCTGAGACACATCTGAGAACTGACATGAGCCCGTGTCATCATTTGAAACTGAACCATCATCTTCTTTTAGGACATCCAGCTTCTAGTCCGGGACACAACTGTGGAATTATGAATGGTGCTGTACAATACTCCTGGCAAAGTTCAACATGCTCCAAGAGGCTAGGGTACATCTGCTACAGTAAAAAGGATCTTCCTGGGCTTCCTACTGAAGGTAAAGAATAATAACTATTTTATTCTGCTCTATTTTACTAAAAGCTGCCGGTTACAACATTTTTTTGCTGGTTAATTTAATGATATTAGTGACTCAGTTGTTATATTTCTTTGACCTTTGACCTATTTCTTGTCATGCCCAGCTACTCAGACAGGATTTTGTGCAAGCCCTTGGATTCCCTATAGCGGTCACTGCTTCTACCTCAACCGTACTCGGAAAACTTGGACTGAGGCTCAGAAACAGTGCCGCAAAGAAGGAGGGGACCTAGTCAGCATCAATAATGTGGAGGAACAAAGCTTTGTCATCTCTCAACTTGGCTATGGTACGTGAGGAAAGGAGAAAAAAAAAAGCTTGAAAGATTATTTGAGCCCGCAACGTCTTTCCAATGGCACCACCCTTTGGCACAACAGGGCATAACCAGCCCCTCTAGTGGGATGGATCTAAGAGTAACAATCCATCCTGCAGTTTTATTTTCTGGTATCTAATGAGCATGTGTCAGTCATCTATCAGCCATCAGATAGCTGACTGAATATTTATTTGTGCCCTTTTCTGCAGCATCCACCGATGAGCTCTGGATTGGACTGAATGACAGGAAGACAGAGGGGCTGTTTGACTGGAGTGACCACACCACAGTCAGCTTCACCAGCTGGGAGTATGGGAAACCTGCTGTCCGTAGTGGCCAGGAAGACTGTGTTCTCATCAGGGGAGAGGTAACTAATGAGTTTGGTACAAATGCTTCTGTAAAAGTGATAGTGAGTATGTGGAAACACCTGTGCACACAGTCTTGTGTACCTTAGGGCTCAGGCTGGTTGTTTGAACTAGAATGTGTGTATGGCTTACGCCTGGTGTTTCATATCTAAACAGTGACTAGAGCGATATCTGCATTTAGATTTACAGGAAAGATGTCATAGGGTTATAGAAGAGTCATGGATTCAATGCAAAGACACACTGATGTGTCAGCACATGATGGCTCAGGCCCTTACTAAGACACTACGTGTCTATGTCTCACCCATATGTGGCAACAGCTTGGGAAAGGCTCTTTCCTGTTTCAACACTTTAACGCTCCAATGTACAAAGTGAGGTCAAAAAGTCGCGTTTAGTGAGGAGGCACTTAACTGCTATGCATATAGCCATGAACTGACCCAGAACAACACCAATGGCTATATCACCATAATCACAAAAGAGTGTAATGTTTGGGTGGCTAGATAATTGTTAATTCTGGGGCGGCTGTGGCTTGGTAGAGCGGTTCGTCCACTAATCAGATGATTCGATCCCCGGTTTGATCCCCTCCATTCTGCATGACGAAGTGTCCTTGGGCAAGATACTGAAGCCCAAATTGCTCCTGAAGGCTGTGCCACCGGTGTGTGAATGTGTATTAATGAACTGACAACCAATGCCAGCCAATGCCATCAGAGTATGAATGTGTTAATGAGATATGTCCTGTAAAAGCGCTTTGAATGGTCGGAAGACTAGAAAGACGCTGTATAAGTACAGTCCATTTACCATTTAATGTTAAGTATAAAGGCACACATTGTAGTTCAACTGGTTTTTGTGCTTTCTTGCAGAATGGGAACTGGGCTGACCGAGTGTGCTCCGAGAAACATGGTTACATTTGTATGAAGACGAGTGTCTCTGAAGAACCTACAGATGAGGTGGACATGAATGTAGGCTGCAAAACTGTGAGTGAACTTTACTTATAACTCATAATAAATGTACTGTATATATGATTTATGATGGTTTATTCCTGAAAGTTAAAATGCATGTTCTGAAATACTCCTGCTGACCCCTGTGTTTTCACTTTCTGTACTAAGTTAGGACAAAAACCTAATGATATTTTCCATTTTTTGTTTTCCAATAATCCAGGGTTGGAAAAAACACGGTTCCTACTGCTACTTTGTAGGGACAGAGACAAAGACGTTTGATGAAGCCAAAGCAGACTGCAAGAGTTCAGATTCTTACTTAGCTGATGTTTCAAATGGGTAAAGAGAATTATTTTGAGCATATTAAAAAGGATTTTCCATATATACTTTTGTCACTGTACATCATTCACTGATATGATGAAACTGACAGTTCTACTTGTGTAAAAAATTTCAGGGTGGACAATGCCTTCCTTGTCAGCTTGGTGGGGTTGAGACCTGAGAAACACTTCTGGCTTGGCCTCTCAAACCAGAAAAACATTGAGCATTTTGTGTGGACCAACACGGACAAAGTGAGATTTACTCACTGGAACACTGACATGCCAGGTATGGAGAAATTTAAATTTCTCTCTGTAAGATGCGTCAAAAACTGGCTTCGTAAATGACAATTAACAATTTGCCCCTTGACAATCCAAGGTCATGAACATGGCTGTGTTGCCATGACAACTGGGGTTTTCGCCGGCCTCTGGGATGTGCTGCCCTGCACCAATAAGGAGAAGTACATCTGCAAACACCTGGCAGATGGGGCAGCGGTAACCCCTGCACCACCAACTGTTGCCCCTCCCAAATGTGCAACCGACTGGCTCCCGGTAGCATCAAGAAAATACTGCTATAGGGTAAGATCCAACACATCTTAGTATAAGTGACACATGTGCTGTACCGTGTTTGTTTCTGTACATCATTCACTAACCTGACACCACTGTAACTGCTGAATCAGTGAATTGCGCTAGACTTCCTATCTTCCCGCCGTGTTCAGAACAACAAGTGAAGACGAAGGATCAAAATAATTGCTCAGTGCCTTCACTTCAACTCATAGTTTCTAGCTTTTTCAAAGTGTAACAGCAGCCGACAGTGCCTCCGCCCTTTTATAACGACTTCTTGACTGAATTTCCTCTTTTACGCTCCGTCTGGCAAACGGTGTTTGAATCACTACTGAACCACTTGGTAAGCTGTTTGTTAAATTAAGGAGTTATTGTGTAACGGCTTTGAGTTCAGTTTTTCTTATGTTAGGCACAACATAAGACAAATTCATGTCCATCAAATCTCAGGTTTAAGACTGACATTGTTGAAATATAACGAGTTTTCTTTTATTTACAATTGTCAGTGAGCAAATCCAAAATAACAACGGTAGTAGATATAATTTGAGAAAATAAAAGACACCAACTTAGTTATTATAATTACATATAATATTAATTAATTAACAATGCAGCTAACCAAACTATTGAGACATCTCTTCTACGTTATGGGGTCGTATCTTTGGAGGCACAGTTTACATATTTAAAGTGACCTTCTTGCCTTGTGTTTTAGGTGTATGACGACTATGAAAATACAAAGACCTGGTATGAAGCCAGAGATTACTGCAAGGCCATCGGAGGAGACCTGCTCAGCATCCATAGTGAACCAGAGTTACGACTGAGTAAAGGGTACAGTATGACCTAGTTTCATACAACGAAGGCTGCACTTAACAATAATGTACTGCCAAAAACTCATTAGAGTATAGTACATGGGAATTATTATTGAATGAATTGAATTATTGAATAAAGGTATCAATGCTCACATGCTTTTGACTTGTTGCCAGCAGAGCACTGTGATAATGTGTTATAAT
Organism: Nibea coibor; assembly: GCA_023373845.1. Taxonomy (NCBI): domain Eukaryota; kingdom Metazoa; phylum Chordata; class Actinopteri; family Sciaenidae; genus Nibea; species Nibea coibor. The sequence goes on from CM041725.1 coordinate 7,347,381, forward strand.
GCAATAAATATAGGTTGCATATAGGTTGAACATAAGTCTGTCCATTACAGCTATGGCACAGTCTGGATTGGACTTAGTGCTCCTGACCCACTCACTGGTTATGTATGGAGTGATGGATCACCAGTGAGTACAGTTTTCTCTTTCTATAGCAATTAAGTAAATCAATTTTAGTTCATGTAACTCAGTTAAATAAAAATAAATCACTTGTCATTGCATGTTCATTTGCTTACTTTTCCTTACAGGTAAACTTCCTACACTGGCAAGATGGAGAGCCAAACAATAAAAATAATGTGGAATCTTGTGCTGAAATGGACCTAAATGAGTGGGCTAACAGTGGGTCTTGGAACGATGTGCACTGTGAGAAGTACCTCAGATGGGTTTGTCAAATCCGCGCAGGTAAAACATAGTACTTTGGTTACATTTACGGTTTAAAAGAAATTTCACTTCCCATATATAGAGCAGGTGTAGACCACGATCTTTATAATATTATTTACAAAAACCTAACAAGAAAGCAGAAACCTTGAGCAGAACGTAGCTCATTGGTGGGGTGAGCAAGGTTACTCTTTTCATCAGTGTCTTCTTCTTCGTGTGTGTTCAGTTATACTGCATGTGTTTCAACTCAGTGGTAATCTATTTTAAAAATATCTATCTTCTGTCCTTAAAGGGGTGACTCCAAAACCATATAATGACACAGACACCACTCCTGGTAAGTGGAAAAGTGAAGTACAATCATACAGATGCAATCTTAGCTTAATAAGTCCATTCTTCATAAGTTGGCAGTATGCAAAATGTGCATTGATGCTGCTAAATATAAATAACTTTGCGTAACAACCTTAACAGAAACACTTTGGTCACATGAGTCATCAGGGAGACAGATAACCCTTTCTGATGTTTGGTGATAAATAAAGATAACATGTATAAAGATATATTACGTCTTCTGTTTTCAGACTACAATAAGACCTCAGACGGGTGGCTGGAATGGGAGAGGAATCAGTATTTTGTAAGCACAACGTATCTGGTCATGGAAGATGCTCGTCAATATTGCAAACAGAGGCATGGTGACTTGGTAACCATCAGCAGTGAAGCAGAGAGGGTCTTTTTGTGGAAACAGGTAAGCATTCGAACTACATTAAACAATTATAAATATGAGTTGAGTACAAAGAGTCCAACTGGTTTAACCATGTCTCTGTTTTATAGATATCCAGATCTTATAGTGACTACTGGATAGGCCTGACTGTAGACCTTGATGGAACCTCTTCGTAAGTATGACTTAATTCATTCATATCTGTAATTATATTGGTGCAGTTCTAAACAGCTTCAGCTTCAGCATCTGGTGCCGGTATTTAGCCCAAGAACTCTTTTCATGTCAGACACCCTGCATTGTCCAAACTCTGAGCGAGCCACAATAAAGCAACGACACAGGATATTTTCCTGTGTGCAAAACCTTGGAAAATCAATGGCCCAAGTGTAAAGCTGTAGAACAATTTATCACTGAAGAATTAATAATGCATCCCACCTGGTTTGTGCAGCTGCTTCATTATTTTACTTTTTCTTTATTTGTATTCATTGACAGCTATGTTCTCTGATCTCTGTGACTGACAGGAAGATCGCTGATATTTGGCTGTAATAGCATTAATATTCTTTTCTTCCTTGCCATTTTTAATCGAAGTTTGAACTAAATGTAAAACTCCAAACTTGACCAAACAAACCAGACATTTTATGAAAGTAAGATTGTGCCACATATGGATGTGTTTTTCATCTAGACTCTGATTAGAGTAAAAGAAAGAGGAAAAGGAACAAACATAATACAGTTTCAGCCTTAAGAATTGAATCAGCATGCCATTATGCTTGTAATATTTTCACCATGAGTTGTTTTTGAAGCAAAGCGAATTTGTTTGTGCTACACAAGGTGGATGGATGGTTCTCAAGTGGAGTTTCTAAGGTGGGATGAAAATCAGCCACAGTTCAAGAACTATGATGAGAACTGTGTTGTCATGAAAAGTATAACTGGTGAGTAATTTGAAATAGAAAATGTAATCAAATGGAATCTTAAGGACTGTACTAAGCTGTTTTTTTATGTCTTGGATTGATTCACAGGGTTCTGGCATGATTATAACTGTGGGCAGGAATTCAAGTACATTTGTAAACGTAGTAACTCAGCACCCGTCAACACCACTGTGGCACCTGAGGAACCTAAAGGTGGCTGCCCACCTGGATGGAAAAAATTTAAGTCTAAGGTCAGAGGTCACTTTTAGCCTTTACAACGCTCTGCTGAGATGTCACATTAAGCCGTTTCGTCATGTAAAATTAGGATTTACTTGGACAGTGTTTGAATATCTGGAAATCAAATTATTTTTCTCCCCTCTAGTGTTACAGAATCATTAAGGACCAGGAAGTAAAATGGGAAGAAGGAGGGAAACAATGTCAAAGTATGGGTGGAAAATTAGTCTCTATTCCTTCAAGACATGTGCAAGGTTTGTTTCACTTTTTTTTCAGTAAAATATCCATCGACTTTTTCTCTTCATGGTTGTGTGGTCAGGTCCACTACCCTGGATTGGCAGCTAACAAAGACACACTTGTAGCTGAGCCAACACTGGATATGGATATCACAAATTTTCAAATCCATGATTCAATCTGACTTTAGGGTCACAATTAAATTTATGATCTCAATATTTCTGATTCTGAATATTTCTGGTTTTACACCCTGACAACTGCCATTTACATTTTCATATTATTTAAAAACATAAAGGTATGGTAAGCTGATATCCAGTGGGAACAAAATTCCATGCAAATATGTGATCCTTTTTTTTCTCCAAATTTTCAGTGTTTCTTATGTCTGAAATGGCTGACACACCTTCTCCAAATCTCTGGATTGGTTTGCGCGATCTACATAGCGGCCTTTATTGGATTGATGGGCGATCAAAGACATATTTAAATCTAAAACCCATTGTAGGTGAACACAGTCTGAATTACGTTTTATAATGTGTTGTGGGTTGTGTATAGCACTAATAATCATTTCTGTGTCATTTTTAGAACAACTACTATTGGAGACATTGGGTAATGTTGACATTTAACTTAACTTTACTTTTTAGTTTTAGGCATAACTGTATACAAGGCTGTAGTATGCAACACATAGACACAATCAAAATCCACTATTGCAAAGAATTTAAACTATTTCTATCATTTATTACTATATAACATTTTTGTGTATTTTCTGTTGCAGTGGTACTACTATCACTATTTCAATTATGAAGACAAGGTAAGGACTTAAAAATATATATTTTTTAAAGTGATATGCCACTCATTTTGTTATGAATTGGAGACAAAGCACAATACACTTCACAATCACAACTAGTGGTGTATGAATTGGAATTCTTCCGAATCATTCACCCAGATTCTCTTACTGACCCGGTACTAAAGAGTCTGTAGTCTCCGTTATCCTGAATCTTTACAGTCCTACACCCGCCTAACACCAGGTCACATATACAAGTTAAAATGATGAATTGCATCATTCATTAGCCTCCTTTTAACCTATAATAATATGTACTGTTAATAATATGAGCTGGCAGGGGATCAGCATAACTTCCTGCAGACTCAGTATCACAGATCTGGATCCAGATTCACAGATCCAGCCTGCATGAGTAAAGAAGGAAATTTAGTAGCATGAAACAGCAGACTCTGAATCACTCATGACATTGGGTTAGACCACGGAGCAAAACCTTATGGCTCAAAACACTCAGAATCCGCAGAAAGCCGCAGAGCTACACTGCGGCTTTTCTACATTTTTATTTCCTGGGTCAAACTTTAAAACTTCAAAAACCCGTCTCGTAGAATAGCTCTCAAATTTTAAGCCAGACAGAGGGGCTTGTGGTTCACTGGTAGAGTATATATGCTTACGGACATACTGAACCAAGTAACTCAAAGAACTTGAATTTAAACGTATTTATTCTCTTAGTCAACAGAAGAGACTATATATTTTATTATATATTTTTTTAAAACCTGTCCTTCACTATTCCCTCTCTGAAATTAAGTGTAGGGTCATTGCTCTGTACACTGAACAGTTTTCTCCTTTCCTGACTGGTCTCTCTGTGCCTTTCCAGTGTGCTGTGATCACTGGCCCTTCTACTGATGATGTTGGGAAATGGATCTTAAAGTCATGCAATGAGACCTATGGTTTTATCTGTCATCGAAAAGTTGGTGAGCTGGCCTTCCTTTACAGAGAGTTTCAGCTTACATTTAGCTTCCCAGTCTCACTGTGATTGCTCTTAAAGTGTCAGTTTTGGTCACAGCAGGCTCCTGTTTACGCTTCAAAAGCTCTTATTAGTCTCGAACCCATACAGGTCCTGCATCGGGTCCTGGGTTCTTGGGTTAGGTTTTGCCAATCTAATTGTAATTTTTTGTATGAATGGAATAACTGAATCTCTCTAATTTCTCGTCCTAAACAGAAACTGGTTATCCAGACAAAGAACCACCAAGGACTGAATATGTCAAAATAGTAAATGACTCTATCAAGGCTGTTACTCAACAAATGACTTGGCATGCAGCCGAGAAGTATTGTGAAAAAGATGGCGCTAAACTTGTTAGCATGCGTAATGTGTGGTCACAAGCGTATGTTGAGCTGCTGGCTATGAATCTCAATACTTCTTTGTGGATTGGAATGAACAAAGCACAGGTAGGAGCACGGAGCAGGAACTTTCTAAAACAGCATGAAGCAAAATAACAGTTTGTAACTGTGTGAAACTAAACTTTTATACATTAATACACAATCGTACATCATAGTTTTTTATTCTATAAATGTTTCTGACAGATATTTCTGTCTGGATCCAAGTAGTCAAATGACCAACATATCAAGATTTTCATTCATACAGGCATGATGTTTTTACAGGAATGAATGATTAACATTCTTTTTTCTTTGCTTTCAGACCAAAGGGTATTTCAGATATATTGATGGATGGCACATGCGCTTTAGTCGCTGGGGCATCGATGAACCAAGCTCGGACAAACCTTGTGTCTATGTGGACGTGAAGGGAAGATGGAACACTGCTTTCTGTAACGAGACCATGAACAGTGTTTGTATGAAGTCTCAAGGTATGTACGAAAACAGGAGAAAACACAGGTCAACACAAGACATAACAGCCAGCTAATTTGACTTACTAATCCAACAGCCCAGCTCGGTGTCTGTGGTGTGTTTAATTTCACAAAGTTCTTCTTAACAACGCTCCCTGAGTGCTCTGAGCTCACAGACGAACTGACCTAACAGCAGCTAACAGCAGCTATAGTTCACAGCAGTGTACTTAAATGTACATCATGAAACTCTGTAAATAGTTGTAAAGAGTTGAAGAGCCTGATTACTGGACAATGTTGCTTAGAAACGATTTAATGAAGAAAGTCATTGAATAAAAGTTGCTTTAAGTTACTATCCTGTAAATGTCAGGAATACCTCCTGTATCTCTGCTTGTCTATTTGGAACAATTTAATATTAAATGACTTTAGGTCATTCTTTAATCGCTGTTCAGAAATGTAAATTATACGGATCGTGAGCCTTTAGCTTTATTTGCTTTTCAATGTGACAGTTTTTCTATAAAATATTGGAAACTAAAAGACTCTAAGTGTCATTACTGAAATATCTAGCTGATAGCTGATGCCATCACTGTTTCTCATTCACAGACGTGGCACCAACAGACTCAAATGTTTTTCCGGGAGTTTGCCCTGAAGACCCAGATCCATTGGAGCATGGCCATAACACCTACTGGAAACCGTTTAAGGGTTACTGTTACATATTTTTCAATGAAGAAAGAACGTGGTCATCCGCAGTTACTAACTGCGCACGACATGGTAAGTCCTTTCTGTGGATCGACGATATTTCTAGACACTAAAATGTATGTAGCTTTTCTTGAGACCTTTTTGTTTTACTAAGGTGGACACCTAGCCAGCATTGAAAACCCCTCTGAGCAAGAATTCATTCAAAACACATCAAGAATGTTTAAAGACCGTCATTCCTCTTTCTGGCTCGGCCTGTATAAATCTCACAAAGGTAAAGATGTTTTTATTATTCCTCTTCATCAATCTATTTTTCACAAAGGGTGGCATTAGACGTGGCATTTGTTTTGTGCAAAAGAGCATTTAATGAAAGGAAAAACTGAACAAATCTATTTGTCTGCAGAGGACTGGACGTGGTTGGACAAAACCGTCATGGACTACACTAAATGGGGTCAAGATGAACCGTCGAAATTCCGTGCACACAACTACGCAGTGATTAGTACTTCAGATGGGACTTGGAAGGCACAGTCTTCGTGGCTTTATAGACCCTACATCTGCAAAACAGCAAAAGGTAAATACATTCTATGTGGACTGTGGATAATTTTGTCAAGCGACATAACTGTCTAAGAGTCATACATTGTTGCTGTGACTTTGCAAACGACAGATTGGGGTCTAACTAATCATAGTTTTCTGTCATTTAAGACTTGCATGAAGTGTATAGAACCCTAACATCAGAACAGTTTGGGACACTATCTAAAAATGTACATTTATCCCAGAGGACACAATGCCCTTGAAATTTCGACTCGTTAGACCACAGCACACTTTTTTACTTTGTGCCAGTACACCTCAGTTGAGCTGAGGCCCGGAAAGGTCAGTAATAATTAATAAATGGCTTTTGGTTTTCATGATAGAGTCTTAACTTGAATTTGTATATGCAGAAAGTGACTGTGTTTACTCCTAAGTTCATGTAGTCGTATCCAGCAGTACCAGCTGAAGGTCACAGTCGTTCGATGTTGTGGTTCTTGGTTGATTGAATTTGATGGTTACAGGTTCACTGGAATCAAATTAAACCTCATTCTTCTTTCACCGAGTTATGTTTACAGTTATGCTTTTAACAGTGCAGGCAAATGTCTGATTTTGGTTCTACAGTTGTCACATTTGCCTTTTTTCTTTTTAGTAATGCCGACCGTGGCACCACCACCATCGCATGGTAAGTAACCTCTTCATCTTCTTTATTTCCCCCAAAATCTTGACAAATATTTTGTCTGATCATCATTTCATTTTTCAATCTGTGCAGGACCTGATGTTCTTGGTCGTCGTAGCCACGTGATTTTGGCATTTGTGCTGATCATTGCTGGGCTTGCGATGGGAACGGTAATTGCCCTGTTCGTCTTCAAGAAAAACAGTTATCGCTTACCTGTCTTTGAAAGGTTCACCAACTTTGAGAACCCACTCTTCGTAAATACAGAGTCCCAACCTGACGTAGCTGACACCAGTAAACTGGTAGAGAATGCAGAAGAAGAGAACCCTGAGCCTCTTATCATAACCATTTGACCTCCCATTTACCTTATTTACTGTTATTACCATTATATACTTGTGCGTCGTGCAAGACTTATGATGTCTAATTAGCATTGAACAAAGCCATAAATCCTGTTTTTTTTGTATTTTTTTTTGTTTTATGTGTGCAGAAAATAAATATGCAAACCTAACTCACAATAAACAACAGCAGCCATGTTTATTATGAACTTGTAAACTGAAGTTTGCATGCATGCATGCTAACATGCTCACCATCACAACATTAATATGCTGATTAGGGGTGTCAAAAGTATAAATACTTATCATCACTATATCATCAGTATTGTTGGACTGAGGCTCTGAGGATCATGAATTGCCATCCCTAGAATCACACCTATGCCACGGCTAAAAACACAGTAATACAACAGTAGACACAGTGGCGTTTCTAAAACTTTCCTCTGGCTCGGCCACAGTAATAGGTCAGGAAATCTCTTTCTAAGAGGTAAAAATGTTAGACCAGAAAAAAATATTTTTGCATAGCCCAACCTCCACTAGTTGTTTTAGCCCTGCACCAGCACTGGAGAAAGATAGAGGCGATGCAAATAGCATCAGGGGAGGTGAATTCTGAGCTGGAGAATGGCAGACTTATACTTACAGTACAGCCTACTTCATATGAGTTAACTAGTAACTTAACTGCTAGCTAATCAGCTGCCTTCTTCAGACTTTAGATAATGGCTAATAATACGGATGTATTTGGAGGAAATGTTTTTTTTTTTTTTTGTCCAAAATGTGCTGAAACACACAAAACAATTCACCAAGGAATACCAAACCAAAACCAACTAAAGTACTTTGTTTACGAAGAAATGTGTATAAGAACATCTCACCTACGGAATGTACTTTTTGAGGATTACTCATCACCAGTGTTTACAGCTCACTTCTCACATTCACAGAAGACACTTCCTCTTTGAACATAACAGTCTTTTTTTCCCCCCATCAATTTGGGCAAATTGACAAATCATATGACAATCCCTGAGTAAAATGCATCACAGGACAGAAATGTTTACGATTGATGTGCGTGCTTAAGTTAGCATTTGAACATCGAAACGCTTCTTTAACAACGCACTTTGCTCTCCGTTACAATCCACAAATGCAAGCTTACTTCCTCTGCTGCTTCTGTAAGCCAAGGGTTAAGGGTGTGGACCATTGTGGAGAGATTTGCAACATTTTAACCCGTCCAGGAAGTGTTACAATCTTCTACCACACAGAAAATGTAGGCATGAGGATGTATACAAAATGCATGACTTAAAGGGCCTGTGTGTAAGATTTAGGGTGCCTATTTACAGAATGTGGCAGAAATGTAATCTTAAAGTCTTAATAAAATTAAGTCTTAATAAAAAAATAAAGATAAAATAAAATAAAATTTTGTTTTATTATGTTTTTAGGCTGCATTGAGACCTAAACAGGGGCTGCGCACAAAGCATATTTTTTCCCCCATTCATTTGTTCGGAGGTAGTGTCTTTGGGCTGTGGCGGTGTAGGCGGGGAAGTTGAGCTGGAAACACGTGCACCATGCTGCAGCCGCCATCACTGTCTCTGAAGCTGAGGCTACCCAGGTTGAGTTCATGGACTAAACTATGATACTCTACCGGTTGTTTTCTGGCTTTGTTCATTTATTTCATTACCTTCCTTCTCTGCCTGCATCTAGCTCATAGTAACAACACAAAGAAGTTTCCTGTGGTTTATGCCTGATGATTTGAGAGTAGTGAGCACTGGTCGAAAGACATAGAGTGAATGAGCGTGACCGAGCGCCAGACATTTTCTGATTGTTTCATAGTGGTTGCATTTCGTACAAACGGACACGCAGCATTAGCACCCCCACACACCGCTACACAACCAACGATTCACCAGAGCTTGTTACTAGTTGTTTTGTTTCTCTTGGCTAATAATAATTCTACAGTATAACCAAAAATCAAACAAGCCATAAAACACCTGGAAGAGTAACTGAAGTTGAGAAATGATTTCACCACAAAAAGAGCGTTTGGGACTTTCTGCCAATTAGTTCTTGAGATTAATTCTTGTAAGTTCAGCATTCACTTACAGAGACATACAGAGTCAGCATTATGATAGCTTCCTTGTTGTGAATATTGCACAATACTTTCTCAAGTGAAGCTGAAATTGAAGAATTTCCTAACGGTAAACCACAGTATTTTCCAGAATCGGCGTGAATCATACTTGGCTGCTTCAACCACGGTTTGAATCACATCTGCTTCTCGATCCCAGTTTATGATGACAAAATACTAAAAGTCACTTTCACTGTGAAATAAATTCAGGATTGTAGATTAGTATGTGGAAAAATAATGACTAACAATGATGAATAAATAAAGAGAAAATGAAGGAAACTATCAAAATGTGTTTGGTATCTGCGTAGACCGGCTGTCGTTTAAAAGGTCACTTACTGGAGCATGATACTAGCACTTCCTGTTTCCCACATTGTCTGTATATTATGCAACGGCATACATCCACATAGTAACATGCATGTTTTTTCTGAAAATTCTATGTGTTTATAACAAAACAGCCAAGAGTGCAAATATCAGCATTTGGGGTATAAAGAAATTCAGAAAAAGAAAAAAAAAAATCTAACTGTGATTTGTCCATTTGCTCCTCCTTGTTCGTCCGAAGTACAATGTCTAAGAAAAAAAAAAAGTCTGAGACAGGACGAGAAAAAAAAAAGTCCTGACGACACGACGAGACAGGATGTGTCCGTACTATTAAGATTGGCTTCCAAACATCATCCACACAACTCTTTAATCCTCTGTGTGAAATGCATGGATAACGTCTTCTGCTTTAAGACATCTCACAAAGATGAAGATAATTTGTGCAGCCTTTGTGCTCCTCATCCAAACATTGCAATGTTTGGCTTCTGACGGTACAGAATTCAAATATTTTATTTTCTGTTTTTTGTGTGTGTTTTATGCGCACTTCACTCTGTGCGTGAGACTGTTGTGTCCTTTACTTTGTATCGATATTTTGCAGAAATGATTGCATCTGTGTTAGTCATGATTTTTTTTGTGTATGTTTTAATGTCCAAATAATATTAAATCTTATTAAACATTATTAACAAACAGTTGTTTGAGTAGTTTCCTAAATTGTTTTGCAATAAGTAGTCAAAAGTGTTTAACTCTTTCTTTACAGATTCGCCATTTCAACTAACAAGCAAGGCCACTGGTGTTTGTCTGGTTAGAACAAGTAACAACGAGTGCAGTGACATACGCTGGACGTCTGGTGATCGACTCATGGATCCACAAAGGAAAAAGTGCCTGGGAGTCCAAGGGAAAAGTGTGGGTAGTGAAATAAGCTTCTACGACTGCGACGAAAATAGCGAACTCCAAAAGTGGGAATGCAAGAATGAGACCATGCTCGCCCTCAAAGGTCAAGAGCTTTACATCGAGCTCAAGGCAGATAACACAGCTGTTCTCTCCAGAACAACAGGACCCAATAACCACTTCATAATTTCTGGGATGTCCAATGGCGCTTGCACAAGAACATACAGAGGTATGGTACCGGATGGACTTGAATTGTTCAAATTAAATCATAACCAAGTACAAAACAAAAATATTCAAGATGACAAGATGTTTTAAAAGGTGTGGAGTCATGTTAAAAAAATAAAAAAAATAATGTCACATTGTTCGATAAATCTTCATTTTTACTGTGATCAAGATAAAACAAACTTTCAGAGGAGCCTGCACTTAAAGGGAAGTGCTTTATCTTTTGTCATTATATAGAGGTAAATCACAGCAGGCACGACCTCTTCTAAAAACTAATCTTCGTTTTTGTCGTCTCTTAGAACTTTATGCCATTGGTGGAAATGCAGCCGGGATGCTGTGCATGTTTCCCTTCCAGTACAATGACCAGTGGTATTCAGAATGCATCCCAGCCGACTCCGCACGAAAACAACTTTGGTGTGCGGTTGAAACAAAATTTCAAAGTCAACGCTGGGGATACTGTCCAGTTACTTGTGAGTACTGTCTGTTAAATGTTGAAGTTAAATGACACCTATCTTTATCAGTAGCTATCATTATTTTCAAGTTGCTAACCCAAGCGAAATCCACCCTTCTAATTTCTAAAAAACCTTTTATGAATTCTGTTGTATAGCCTGGGGATTTGAAGTGTCATCCGGTTACTGCAATAAATTAAATCTTAAGAAAATAAGTTACTTCCTTAAGAACAAAAATAAAGAGAGGGAGTTACCCAGGTTTGTGCCTGGCTGAACATGCTGCTGCTCTTCCCTGTTGGCTCTGTCCGTCTATAGCGCACAATCACTGAGACATATTGGTCAAGGTCCTAAAAGGGGCTAGATTTGTTACTAGTCTGCTAATGGGGGTCTTAAAAGTCACCACATCTAAGGAGAAAGTCATTAAGTTGGTAACACAGTTAAAAGCTTTAATTTAATTTAGGTCTGAACATTAGTTTATGGTTGATTCATTGTTTCCCATGTTTTTTTTTACCTCTTACTTTTTTTACACATTCACAGCCAAAAATGGCTGGAATAGACACCCAACAACAGGAGCGTATTACCAGCTCAACACACAGTCAGCTGTGACTTGGTCCCAGGCTGACACCAGCTGCAAACAGCAGGGTGCGTCCCTGCTTAGTATCACCGATCCTCACGAGCAGGCTTATATCATAGGTAAGATGACACTGACTCTTTATATGATAGCGTGATCTACTTTAAATATTATTTTTATACATTCATCAATGCATTTCTTGCATTGATGAATCTGAGCTGATCTCATTATTCTGTTTCCCATGCCTCCTAACAGCCTTACTCGGGGTAAATGGCAATAAGCTTTGGACTGGGCTGGTTCTGGATCCAGAACATGGATGGAAATGGACAGATGGGAGACCCTACCGCTACTTGAAATGGGACTCGGGTAAATTTTTCCTCCACTTACTCCACAATATTTTGAATTTTTATTCTGAAATGTTAAAATTGTAAAATATCAAAATACATCAGTAACTGCAGGCTCAAGCAGAGAGAAGCTGACCTCGATTTAAACAAAAGAGAAGAGTGTGGTGAAAACACGTGACTCCAAATCCATTTTTTTTTTTTTAATGCAGCCAACAGATAGAGGAAGTTGAAACTTTTACTCCCTTATGCTCAAAGTAGCCCGGAAATTATGGAGCAACCTGCCTCATAAAGTTGGCCAGCACACATTTTTCTTTTTTCTTTCTTTTTTTTTGTAATTCATTTTTCTCAAACATTTTACAAACCATTTTAAAATGTTCTTTGCAGTACTTTTTAATGTTGTACTATATGCATTTGCTCATTCAAGATAAGATAATATATGTACATGTTTTAGGATATCCACTGGATACTCCAGGACATAACTGTGCAATTCTTGATCCTGCTGTACACTACTCCTGGCAAAGTTCACCTTGCAGCAAGAAGCTTGGGTACATCTGCCACAGTAAAGCAGCTGAGCAAGTGCCTACACAAGGTAAAGAGAAAGATCTCTTCTATTCTACTCTGCACATCAACATTGTGTATCTGCTACTCAGTCCTTATATTTATATTTTTTCTTTCATAATCAGCTCCTGAGGCAGGATTTTGTGCAAAATCTTGGATTCCTTACAACGGCCACTGTTTCCACCTCAATCGGACTCAGAAAACATGGACTGATTCTCAGAGAGACTGTCGTGATGAAGGAGGAGACCTTGTCAGCATCCGTAATTTGGAAGACCAAAGCTTTATCATCTCTCAACTTGGATACGGTACGTGAAACAATAAAAACCAATATAAAATTGTTGTTGTTTAACTATGTGGCTAAAACATTGGTTTGCCTCACATCAAAGTAATCTACAAAGTGTACAATTTTAATTGCTGATGTTGCACACTGGCCCGGCGAGTCTCCACATTCCCCAGCATCACCTTGACCAAGCACAGGTCAACTAGAACCAAAGAGTAACAACAAAGTGATAATACGTTCCAGTTTGTAGTGGCTGCATTGTACAACTTCATAAATGTGATTGGACACTTCTAGCCAGCTGGTAGTCACACAGTGGAAAAATGAATCAGTTATTCAGTTATCAGCGAATTTCTATCCATGTCTACAGAATCCAATGATGAGCTTTGGATTGGGCTGAATGACAGGAAGACTGAGGGGCTGTTTGACTGGATCGATCACACTACTGTCAGTTTCACTAGCTGGGAATCTGGGAGACCTGTTTTGCACACCGATGTAAACGACTGCGTTCTCATGAAGGGAGAGGTAAGGTGCGCCATGTGGGTGTGCACAAAACATCCACACATGGCATTAATTAACGCTCGTTAACCAGATTTTCCACACATTTACTGAACTGTGCGTGTGCTGAACTTCACCCTACATCCAGTCTCCACATAAATAAACATTTCATGGTACTTTCTTGCAGAATGGGAACTGGGCCGACCGTCCATGTGGGGAGAAACACGGCTACATTTGTATGAAGATGAGTCGTTCAACCCCCACTGGAGATGAAGTGGTGCAGAATGTGGGCTGCAAAGCTGTACGTTAAGTTTACTTCTTTTCATTGAAAACTTTGCTTACGCTCAGACATTTATTACACGATTAATTCAGTGAATCGTTGTTTCAGAGGCTTTAACTTTGTAATACTTTGCCAAAATGCCAAAAATGTATATTTTAAGAATAGGAGGTCATTGATCATTTTTTGGTTTTACAACAATCCAGGGCTGGAGAAGACACGGCTCGTACTGCTACTTCATTGGGACACAAACCAAAACTTTTGATGAATCTAAAGATGACTGCAAGAGTTTAGGTTCTTACTTAGTTGATGTTACAAATGGGTAAGAACACTTATTTTTACTTCAGATGTTCTGAGCAATACTACATTTCAAGTTCAAATGTATTGGGGTTAGTGTTCATTCACGGAGATAAGAAAACTTTCTTTAAAAAAAATTCCAGGGTGGATAATGCGTTCCTTATCAGCTTGGTGGGGTTGAGACCTGAGAAATACTTCTGGCTTGGCCTCTCAAACCAGAAGGACACTGATCAATTTGTGTGGACCAACACAGACACAGTGAGATTTACTCACTGGAATGCTGAAATGCCAGGTATGGAGAAAATCATTTTTTTCTCTATAAGATGTGTCCAAAAGTGGTTTCACAATCAGAAATTTACAATTTCTTCTTCTGCAATACAAGGTAACCACCAGGGCTGTGTTGCCATGAAAACTGGGATTTTTGCTGGTCTCTGGGATGTGCTGCCCTGCACCAACAGGCAGAAGTACATCTGCAAATACCTGGCAGAAGGGGCAGCGGTAACCCCTGCACCACCAACTATTGTTCCTCCTAAATGCCCAGACGGCTGGACTCCAATTGGACAAAGAAATTACTGCTTCAGGGTATACACCTTAAAAAACATTTGCCATCAGTTAACATGGTTGCTGAAACAACTGCTCCTTAATATTACATCTACACTGTAAGAAATGCTGGGCATGGGAATGGGGACTTGTAACTGGATTGCTCCTCTGTGTTCGCTTCATGAATCTTGAAACCCGATAACGAAAAACGAAAACGATCTTTTAATCAATAGTTGAGATCAGTAGTACGAGTATGACATCTAAATTGGACATTTCAAGCACCATGGTTCACACATACAAAGAGTGCAAGAGCTTGTTGTAAGGTGACTCCACTAAACCATGCTGGATCTCTCTGTCTTTTTGTGTTTAAGATCTATAGGCTGTCATCTACAAAAAAGAGGACCTGGTATGAGGCCAGAGATTTCTGCAGGGCCATCGGAGGAGACCTGCTCAGTATCCACAATGAAGCTGAGCTACAAGCACTCCCGCAACGGTAGAGTATGAGCTGAAAAAGTAGACTTGCCTAACTTGGACAATGCTTCTACCAATAATTATTGAGTTAGGGCAGAGTTTTTTTTTAAATATATATTTTACAAACAGGCTTTATACTTGAATTATTAAGAAGTATGTCCACTTTAGTTATGATTCAGCCTGGATTGGACTAAGTGCACCCGACCCACTCACCGGCTATGCATGGAGTGATGGATCTCCAGTGAGTTAACTATTTGATTTTCTACTTTACTTTAAGAAACACAAATATAAAATAACATAATGAATTACTGAGGGTTTTTATTTGCATTTGTCTACAGCTGCAGTTCCAACACTGGGAGGATGGAGAGCCAAACAATAAAAACAATGTAGAATCTTGTACTGAAATGAAAATTCATAAAAAGGATAGGAGTGGGTCCTGGAATGATGTGCACTGTGAGACGTACCTTGGATGGATATGCCAGATCCGTGCAGGTAAAATCAAGAACTGAAACCAATGCGTCTCTCTTGGTTTATTAGTCTTGCTCAAATTTAGCGTATACTTATCTTCTGTTCTTATAGGAGCAACTCCACAGCCAACTCCAGGCGATGCCACTCCTGGTAAGTGGGTATGGTTTAAATTTGTCTGTAACAAATTGAATGGGAAGCCAAACAGTTGTTGAGACATTTCAATCCAAGCCACAATTGTGAACCTCGAGGTGGCACTGGTAGGTCAGAAGATAACCAAAGTCAGTAGGATAAATCAGTATCTTCATTGACGTTGGTGTGGAATTATGTACCAATCCATCGAGTGGAAATTGAGATATTTCACAGGAAAAGTAAAAACCTTGACCTGGTGGTGGTGCTTGAGAACTAGTCACAGGAGCCCCAGTAGGATTAAAAAAATGACCCGTCCAATAATTGTTGAGATATTTCTGTCAAGACCAACATGGTGGATCAGCCAACTGACTAACATTGCCAACCATAGGGGCATACAACTATCATGGCTAGAAGGCAACTGAAAATCTCAACCTATATGTGCTGTAATGTATTACATCTTTCTAACATGTTTTCAGACTACAATACAACCTCAGATGGTTGGCTAGAATGGAACGGGAATCAGTATTATATTAACAGACGAACAAGGGCCATGGAAGAAGCTCGTCACTACTGCCGACAGCAGCATGGTGACTTGGTATCTATCACCACTGAAGCTGAAGCTGTCTTTATATGGAAACAGGTGAGCAATGACATTTACAGTGACATTTCAATAGTCATGGCAATTAAGCTTAGAACATATTGCAATACAAGTACTGATGGTTTTACCATGTCTCCTTGTCTCTAGATATCCAAAATTTATGGGGATTTCTGGATAGGCCTGACTGTAGACCTTGATAAAACATTTGGGTGAGTATGAATCAAATAATGAAGAATACAACCTACAATATGTTTTACAATATAATACAAGAATACAAAGAAGTAAAAATTTAAATTATGTGATATAACCAGTTAAATAATGTGTTGATAGTCATGGCCAACCAAGTCCACAATGTTCACTCTCCTTTTAGTTCTGTTTTAGTCTTCATCGACCATCATCAAATATTCGTCTCTTAAGTTTGCTAGCTGCTCTACTATGATGACTAATTTGGGTGTCTTTCAAAAAGTACAGGCCAGGTTTTTGGATCAAACATCTGTCTCTCATGGGCAAACTTCAGCCATTTAGATCAACGACCTATAAAACATAGTCAAACGCTTATCCAAGTCAGTTGGGAGAAGAGAGGAAACATCTTTCCCATCAAAAAAAGCCTTCACTATCATTCTTTCTTTAATTCTTTAATTATTATTTATTATTTTGGTTTTGCTGCCTGGATTCAAGAGCAGAGCTTGATTTGGTTGAGACTTTTTGCAACAGAACTATTTAAAAGGTTAAAAAACAAAATGGAAACGGAAGTGAGAGCATGCCAAAAATGAGGCTAACATCATTGTGTTCCAAAAAGGTGGATGGATGGTTCTCCAGTGGCGTTTCAGAGGTGGGATGAAGAACAACCTGATTTTCAGAACAATGATGAGAACTGTGTTGTCATGACTACCTCCATGGGTGAGTAACATAAAACTTGTTAATCTTCACTGGCACACGTTCATATAATGACTTTCACAAAGAAACTGATATTAGCCTTTAAATGTAAAAATGTATATTGAAATATCTATTAAATATTTTGGTTCACAGGGTTCTGGCATGATTATAACTGTGGCTTGGAGTTCAGGTCAATTTGCAAACGCAGTCAGTCGCCACCTGTCAATACCACTGTAGCGCCAACAGTTCCCCCAAAAGGTGGCTGTCGGCAAGGCTGGAAAAAAATTGACTCAAAGGTCAGACCTCGACTTTTGTTCGGTTGTTGTTTGGCAGGATGGGGATATAACTGATGTTGCACAAAGCAGTGATCTATTTGTGGATGAAATTATAATCTACGGCTCTTTTTGAGATAGTCGCTGTTGATTTTTCACCTATAGTGTTACAAAGTCATTACTGAACCGAAGGAGAAATGGGACGACGCGAGGACAAAATGCAGATCAATGGGAGGAAATCTTGCATCAGTTCTCACAAAACGCGTGCAAGGTTTGTTTGATGATGATTTCCACAGAATATTATCTTCCACAAAAATGCAGAATTTATCAATTTTACATGTCTCCTGGGTATACACTCACCAGCCACTTCATTAGGTACATGTACAATCTAATTACAATTAATAGTAAGTAAGTTTTACTTTATGGTTATTATTGAGGTCGTATTGGATGGGGTGTTATACTGGAGTGCATTATGTTGAAATGTGTTTCTAATAGTATAGCCCACTCATATATGTGTACAAAATAATTAGGAATACTTTTCAATACAATGCAGCGCAGTTAAACACACCTGCAGACTACAACCTTGAATAGCTGAGCTGATAAGTGAACCTAATAAAGAAACCGCTGTGTGTATATATGGTGTCCAGTGTATGTTGAGCTTTACGCAAGTAGAGCCATAAGAAAGACAACAAGCTGCTCTCTCCATGTTCATAAAAAAATCTAAACTTGAAATCTTTCTGCTACATTTTCAGTGTTTTTAACAGCTACAATGATCGAGGCACCTACCACAGACCTGTGGATTGGTCTGCATAATTCAAAAGGTGGTTCGTTTTACTGGACTAATGGGAAACCAGTACGATACACCAACTGGGGCACTTCAGTAAGTAGACATATTTTAATGTGAAACCCAAGTTATGTGCTGCACTACTATAGAGAATAATATCTTCGATATCTTGTTTTCTTTAACTGTTTTTCATGAAAATGTGACTCCTTAATTTCAGACCCGCTATGACCGCTTCAGACCCCATCACCATCCTTTTATGCATGACCACTATTACATGAGGCATCGTGAGTTTGAGGTAAAAAAAAAAAAAAAGAAAAAAAATGTGCAATCGATTTGACTTGCCTTGGAGCCACATCATATTTCTGACAGTTTTGTGATCACTATTTTGATGACTTAATGCATGCACATTTTGTTAACATCCATTAACATAACTCATATTTCTGGTTTGTGTATTTCTAATAATTTCTACCCATCAACAGACGGATTATGACTTCGGGCATTACTCATTTTCACAGGTAATACTCTTTTTGATATACTGCAATGGGAAATACATTTTCACTTGTTGAATTATGCACATTTTTCTAATGAAACTATATAGCTGGGCTAAATCTAAGAACTGTGGAAGAGTAATGGGGGCAATAAGAGTACAAATATAGTACCATTCTCTGTTACTGTACTCTGTTATAAACTCGTCCATTAATTCTTCACTTTCTAACTTAGTTTGTTGATTTAAACATTATTTGTTTATATGAAGGTCTTTATGGTGCTGTACTGAATGCCATTTCAAGTTTCTATTGGGGTTTTTTGGTTTCACCAGAGACAGTGTGTTCTGATGACTACTGATTCCAAAGCGGATATTGGAAAATGGCTAAAAAAGTCCTGCAATGATACCAATGGATATATCTGTCTTCAAGATGTTGGTGAGCTTACCCTCTGGCCTTTCTCTTAAATGTATTTCCTATGACATAAAATGATTTTAATAGACAAGGAGCGGCACAGTTCTGTACATCTTCCAGTTGTATTTATATTATACTCAAACTTTTAATTTAACCACATATTCTCTAGTTGATAAAATGTAAAACCGGTGTTGTACAGTATCTGTAAACAGCCTGTTTAAACAAGGAATGGGGATCCTAAGTAATTTCCATATGCGAGTATTTGAGTACTGAAATGAAATGAACAGCTTGTTTATTTTCTTGCCCTAAACAGACCCCAGTGTCCCAGACTCCCCTGAACCAATAAGTACCAACTATGTTCAAATATTTAATGACTCTATCAAGGCTATTCCTCAACAAATGAACTGGTATGCAGCCAAGAAGTACTGTGAGGGTGAGGGTGCAAAACTGGCCAGTATGCGAAATAAGTGGTCACAGATCTATATGGAGATGCTGGTTTTGAAGCTCAACTCCTCTCTTTGGATTGGAATGAACAAAAATGAGGTACAGGACAAAACATCATTCAAACATCTTTCTTTCAGGTCTGATGACAATATCCCCTTGTTATTATACCATTATACTATTTTTCTTAAAATTGTCTGTTGTTTATACAGTAGATTTAAATTGTTGATGGTGTTGGCTACCTAATTGTGACATTATCATTTACTCATTTACTCAACAATTTTGGATTTTCTTAAAAAATGAATGCATTTTGATGAATCTTTGCTTCCAGACACGCGGATATTTCAGATATCTTGATGGCTGGCGTATTGACATAAGTAATTGGGATTACGCCGAACCACGTTCACTACCATGCGTGGTTGTAAATATGAATGGGAAATGGCAAACCGTTGACTGCAATGTGAACATGACCGGCGTTTGTATGAAGACTACAGGTAGGGCCATTGTCATATGTGACTCCTACTAAATGCTATCCTGTTAATGTCAACGTACGTCGGCGTAATGCTACTATAGTTTGGTTAAGGGTAAAAAAGGCAATGGCAATATGAGAGGTATTTATTGCTTATTGTCCTTTAAGTTTTCCACTGAGAGGTTTACTGACACAGAGGATTTAATGGTGAAGTTATACATCTGGTGCACAGTCATCAGGGAAAGATCAACAGTCCTAAGTGGGTTCTTGCAACAGGTCTGATGACAATATCCCCTTGACACTGACGTCTACTGTACAGACAGGCCCATCCTCACAAGGAAAGCAATGGATAATAGGCCAGAGTTCTCTGGGCAGGTGTGGGTCAACTACCATGACTAGGTGGTATGGGCGGTTGATGGATGGATGGTTACAACTGTTAACACTGTATTTTGTTTTAGACGTGATGTTGTTTTCTTGTTCTACAATATTGCCATCGTTATATCAGTGCATTGCATTTGAGGTTATGAATTATACAGTAATTAGTTGTCTCTCTTATCCACAGATGTGCCACCAACAGATTCAAGTGAATTTCCAGGATTTTGCCCCGATGACCCAGAAACATCCAGATACTCGAGACAAAGTTCCACCTGGCTACCATATCGGAAGAGTTGCTACCTGTTTTTCACAGAAAAGGTTCAGTGGCCAGTTGCATCCACTAACTGTCAGAAACATGGTAAGGATTTTCTATGGATGGTCTAATACATACTCCACTCAGCCAAATCACTCAGCTGTGTTTAGCTTTAACCGAATAACTACTGATCTTTGTTTGTCTGCTTGTAAAGGTGCAGTTCTGGTCAGCATTGAAGATCCGTTTGAGGAAGACTTCATTAAAAGCAATATTCAATTATATAAAGACAGCGAAAGCTCTTTCTGGATTGGCTTGTATAAAACTCACAAAGGTACAGTGTGTTGTCTGCTCTTTCATGAAAAGTAACTTAACTTAGTTGAAGATATACAAAAGTAGTATATTATAAAAAGAGAATAATTCATTTCTAGAAAGTGTTGCTGTATGTTTCACCTAACTTAGCACAGAAAGAAACATTACATTTCTTTTTTTGCTAACAGGTTCGTGGCTGTGGTTTGATAAAACCGTCATGGACTACTCTAACTGGAGTGAAAATGAACCTAGCAGTGGTGATTTTGCAGTGATGAGATCTTCAGATGGGAGATGGAGTACAGGCAGACGGTGGTATGACAGAGGTTATATCTGCAAAACCAACAAAAGTAAGAACATCATACTTAACAGGACTCTGAATTCAACTCGTAAATCCATTCAATACATTTAGAAACTTTTTAAAAATAGCTTTTTAAATGCAATTTGTTTTTTTTTCTAGTATTACAAGTGGCACCACCAACTGGTAAGTTGTATGGATTTATACTCTTTATTTGACTCACAAATATAAATTTGATCTACCGGCTCATCATCTATGTGTTGAATCTGTACAGCCGCTCCTCAGGTGGCTTCTCAAACCCGTGGCCGCGTGGTCCTGCCAGTTGTGTTGGTCATTATTGCGATCGTCATCTGCACAGCCATCGGTTTGTTTCTCTTCAAGAAGTCTGGCCGCCGCTTACCTATCCCTGAAAAGTTAACTACCTTCGATAACCCACTCTTCTTCAACAATGAGCGGCACCGGTCTGCAGCGGTTGACACCAATAAACTGGTAGCAAATGCAGAAGAGGAGCACCCTGGGCCAGTTGTAACTGTGTGATGTAAATACAGGCAGAATATATCAGGTCCTACAATGTATTTGGGGCAGAAGGTTGAAGCCATTCTCATTTAGATTACCAATGTAATTTAAGTTTCAATGCGCTTGTCGATGATTAGTAACAATCGAATGAACGAAACAAAAATGAAGCCGTAGGATTTTTTTCTTTCACATACAAACATCTTTTTGTAATTGAAATTGTTGAATTGTACATTTTGTAACATGTTCCTACTGGACCATAGTACGAGTCAAGATGGACATCGTTCACGTCAAGTCTCGTGGAAGAGAACAACTGTATTAAAAGATGCTGTAAATAACAATGCATAGACATCTACATTGAATGTTAGGTTTGACTTTTCAGCAGTGAAGGCTCAGAGGTTTTACTGAAGTGCTTAGCTTGACTTACTTTAAGTAATGTTTTTTTATTTGCTACTGTAGAGTGTTTACACTTTTAGTCGACTTATACAAGAATACTGTCATGTTATATCTGCATGTTGTGCTTGCTACTTATTTTCAAGGTTTCTCATGAAAAATAAAACAATGAGCAGTGAATAATCTGATGAAGGTGAGAAAAATTACCTGGAGACACTGCTGTTAGTAATGTAATCTAGAGGCAGCGTTTATGTGTAGTCACAGTTAAAACTTATATAACTTTGCTGTAAAAGGCTTTCTAAACAGCTTTCATAGCGCTGTGGTGGAGCAATAAATGTCAAGGAATAATGGACACAAACTTTTCTCATGTGTCATCACACGCTAATGAATGTTTTGTTATTTTGTACAAATACTCATGTCTGTCTGAAATATAAGAGTTCGGCCAGAAGCCAGTTAGTTTAGGTTAGCATAAACACTGTAAACAGAGAAAACAGTTTCAGTTGCCAACTAATTTAGATTATCAGTTTGAAATGATATGAAGGACAAAGGAGAGCATAAAAGGTGCAGGAGGTGCTGTTATCTTCAAATGAAATGTCACTTAACACATTTGTCTCTTTGTTTTTGCATTTTAATGACATTTCAACAACAGAATGCATATTTGTCAAAATTAACTTCTGAACGCTGTACAAAACAAACATAACCAAAACAAATCATTTTAAAAGGAACAGAGTCTCAATTCAGTCTCATTAACTCAAAGCAACCACACACAGTAGGTTAAGTTCTACCAAACAGTGCAACAGGCTCTCTGGTTCTCCTTACATATACCCAACAAGGCAATTATGAAGTATGTACAAATGCATAGAGATTGTATTCAAGCAATATATTTTATCACAAGAAGATGCATAGAGTATCCAGCATATAGCACAGGTCATTGTCACCAAACGATTTTCATGCTTCCAGACAGAGCAAATGCAAGTCGATAAATATGCTTGAACACCGTTTTAAAAAGTAGGAAGCAAAGTATGACTTCCCTTTAGAGTCATGTAGAAAAATAGTTTGGACTTTCCTTACCAATGTTTAAAAGAAATCGTTGGCTTTTGAAGGTACGCCAATTCAAACACAAGGGGGCAGAGTCAGATGTGTTACTGAAAACACACAACTGTGTTTGTTTGACCAACAAAACATCCCTTTATGTAAGTTTGTAGACAGAAAAATAAATCATAAAATGCATTCACTGTATGGAAGCTGAGAACAGCTGCTGTTTTGATCGTTTTATTTTGGCCCATTATCTTAAGATTACAAATATTTTATTACGTTGGGATAACAGAGATGTTTTCTTGTGATAATAAGTTTAACTTCAATTAATCAATTAACTATTTAGTGTAAAAAAAAAATGTCATGGAAAAATGCCCTACAGAAGGCCAAGGTGACATCTTCAGATAACTTCTTTAACAAAACCCAAAAGATGCCATATTTACAAAGATATAAAACATTTAAAGGAAACAGAGCAGATCACAATGATGATTAACAATTATGTCAACTGACAAACTGATTAATCGACTGATAGTTTTAACTCACTTGTTTTTTGGAGAGAAAAAATAGACCCATTTTCCTTTAAATACTGGCAACTTATTAGCTACACAGCTAGGTATGAATTCATCTGTATGCTCATTTTGGAGGATGTAGTGCATGTGATGCTCTCGCACTGGATTTTGTCCCCACCGATGGTTATTTTATTGCCATTTCTTCCCTTTCACAGGTTTGGTGTGAAGTGCGTCCAGCACAAGTGAATGAGACAGATTCAAATATGTGTCAAGTGTCTCACAAATATAACCAGCTGTCAGTTTAATGCAATCTTCATATAGGTAGGAATTGTTGCAGGAATGTTCATTAGATTACATTCGTTTTAATGAGCTTTTTATCACAAGAAAACAAACATTTTATCCTGAGATGACAGCAAACATGACCGTCCTTGGCTTCCATACGTTTGTGTGACCAATACATAGAGCCATGTGAACCAGGTGGAAAATAAGACAGACAAAATAGTTAATAATCATTTGGGTTTAGAAGAAGGAAGAAGGAAAAAGTGTGTATGGGGGGCAGAGGCTTAAAATAGAAAGAATGGCAAACAAGAGGAGGAGAAATGTTGTCTACAAAGATGTCCCACTTCTCTGCCCCGTTCATTAGTGCATTATAACTTGAGCAGCATAAAACCATGCACCCACCCACAAAAGAAACACAGTCACGAGTGTATATAAGAATCTCTGTGCCATTGTCGTGCGTCTCTGTCTCGCTCTCTGCCTCGATCCCTATCTCTGTCCCTGTCCCTGTCTCTTTCCCTGTCCTTGTGTCTTTCTCTATCTCGGTCTCTGTCCCTGTCTCTGCCGTGGTAGTGGTGGTAGTTGTGGTGATTGTGCGCAGAATAGTGATCCGTGTGGTGTGTCCGTGGTGGAATATGCGGGTGATGCGGGTGATGCCTGTGCTGCCGGTTGCGTTCATTGTGCTCCTGCTCATAGTCGACGTGTGGCTGGCTGTTCCCACGGTGATGTTGGTGGTGGTGGTGGTGATGTTGGTGGTTGCTGTTATGGTGGTGGTGATTGTGGCCCCGGTGGTTATAGCGAGTCTCCTCCTCGTCCTCCTCCGCCACATCCTCCACCTCTTCATCCCTCTCCTCGTGCAGGTGCCTGCGTGGAAGCCTTTGGCTGTAATCCCTGCTCGGCTGTACTTCCAGGCCACCGGATGTTTGGTTGTGCTGGGCGTGGCTGTGATGCTCCATCCGGCGGTGGTGGTGGTGATGGTGATGGTGGTGGGTGTGCTGGGGTCTCTTTGGTTCAGTCCTCAGGAGGCGCTCTTCCTCTTCTTTTTGGCCCTCTACAGCCCTCTGTTCCTGTGCTGGGGCTGAAGGGGGCTCCTGGTCTAGATGGTTCTCCCTGGAACCCTTCCTCTTTGGGGCAGCTGACTTCTTGGTTTTCTGCCCATCCTGGGACAAGAAAATGCAACGTAAACGTCAAAATGTCAAGCCTACATCTTGTTACCTACGCACCTGTGTTTGCACCTGTGCACAGCTGCTGTTAGGGAGGCAGCTGGTCCTCAACACTGAAACTGCTGCCTCTTCTGCAACTACTCTTAATTAACTGATCTGAATTTTCTGATGTATAAAATGTCAAAATTATGATAAATGCAAGTTAATTACCCAAAGATATCATGTAAGCTCGTTTAGTTACTGAAGCACATTTGACAAGCTCAGTTTAAAGCAGAGTTATGGAGGCAGAAAACAAATTAGTATGACTGTGAATTCATGAAGAGATCAACAGGAGTTGTTGTTTATGCCATAAACTGTGCAGCTACGTGTGTCTAGTGACCTAAACAGATCATTTCTAGCAAATTTCTAAACAAGACACAACTACAACGCATCTATACAACTGGAGTGGGGTGTTAAAAATTCAGCCACAGCAGAATTTGAAGGTATCTCACTCACCAGAGGTCGACCTATCTCATTTCTTCAACTTTCCAATGGAGTAGGATGAAGAGAAATGAAATGAAAATGTTAATGGTGAATAAAGCAGCACACTGCAGAGCTCCTCTGTCCATCAAACAATCCTGCTGAGCTTGTAATTTATTATGCAAACAGGTTTTTTTTCTGCATTCAGCAGACTCTGTACGGATGAGATGAGTGGGATGAGATGAGATGGAAATTATATTATGTCTCAACTTGATTTGTTTGTTTGCGTTTCACCTACCGGCTTTGCTGTAGGACTGGTGGGCAGTGTGTTCTCAGCCAGCTGGGCCACCAGTGCGTTGGCAGGCTCCATCTCTGGTGGATGAGTGGCTCTCCAGTAAGACTCCAGGTAATCGGCTATGTGCTCACAGGCGTCGGTTAGCTGGTTTTCATCTAAGATGACATCAAACATTTCCTACAGGGAAATGAGAAAGAAGACAGTGAAAGATCAAGGGTAGTAAACAAACGCAGGACAAGCCTGTAACTAAGTCTGTAGTTTGAAATATAAAATGTCATTTGGAGGCTTCGCAGTGTTTGCATACCGTTGTGTTTCTGTCCATCATCTCACCACCTGTTCCTCATTTGCCAATCAACCACTACAGTTTAAAAGCCCGGCTCTACATCCAAGACTCTGTCAGATCGTTCAGTCTCTTCGACGGACAACTCTCGAGCTAGTCTTGTTTGTTTGCTTGCGGAAAACTCTGCTTAACTCTGCACTCCAAGAAAAACCTCGCCACCTTGCCATGTCCAGCTCTGTCACGTCTTCACCTTGGAAATCTGCCATCATGAGCCCTGGACACCCCCACCACACCGGATCTCCTACTCACCTGCACATTCCCGCTTTGTGGAATCAATAAACTGTGTTTCACTGAGTCAGTCTCTCGGCTTGTGTTTGCATGCTAGTCCAGAGTCGTTCACCATAACAGTGACACCATTCAGATTGCGGCAGAAACACCTTTCTGGTAATCATTTAAGTCTATAATTAGATCTTGCAATGAGATTCAGATAAGATGTGAGGAAATCAGGTCCCATTTGAACGGCGACGTCAGTATTCAGTATAATTCTGTGCAACACCTGAAGTATCTAAACTTATAACATGACTTTACAATCCATATATTCAAGATCAGATGTAGTTTTACTGAACATTAACTACCACTGCACCAATTTCAAACAATGGCCACTAGATGGCACTCACCGGTGGACATTGGGCGAGCTTGTCTGCTGCCACCAACTGAACATTAAGATGTTTGGTCTGTGACTTCCCTCTAGTCTTGATAAGTCTTGTCAAAACCTGCACAGCAGAAGTGACAGGAAGGAGAAAAAAAGGAGCAGAGAAAGAAAGAAAGAAGTTACTAGCGGCGTTTCGTTTAGAATACAAATTCAGGACATAATATTGAACTTAAGTCAGTGGAAAAAGGAGGTGCAGGTCTCTGGTGGAGCTTACCTTTGGTGAGGAGATCTTGACATAGACTAGGATTGGCGCCAGGGAGGTTTTGGACACCTGGAGTGGGTGGTTGATTGTGTCTGCATCTAAGACCACCAGCTGCAGGCTGCGGGCGAGCTCAAAGATGCGCTCCACCTCCCCCTGAATCTGAGCTGTGAAGGCAGAGAATAAAAGCACGACTTTGACAACTCAGAAGCAGGAAGTCCATCAAGTGTGCTCACTTCATTTCCACGTTGGCATTAAAAACAAGGTCATCACTGGCCTGATTTGACTCTCGCAAATGTGTGATAATTTATTTGAAACACCTACATCATACCGCTACCGAATTCATGTTTACATTAACGGAGCTGGTCTGTGAGGACTTTTTATTGGTGTAGCTGCTGAGTGCAACCACCTTGCTTCATACTCTTCTAAAGCCGGTGTTTAGTTTGTCTGTTTTAGGTTCCTACATGGCAGTTCAATGTGGGCCAGGGTATCATTAAAACTAGTAACTCCATCTACTGAGGGCTGCGTGATTCAATTAAAAGCTCGAGAACGAAAAGTAAATGGACTTTGCAGGGAGTATGTTTTGTCAAAGATATGTGCGTTGGCTGTACTCACTGTAAATGTGACCTAGGATGAAACAGTGCTTACTTAATGAGACCACCTAAATAAGTAATTTTCCATGGTAATTAATCCATTAGGAGAACCGGGAGGTATCGCAGTCATGAGAGGAGTAATTTAAAGTTTGGCCACCAGAGAGAGAGCAGATAGCAGGGCCGTGGCAGTTTCAGTCCTTTAAGAAGTTACACTACTTCTACCACACGACTTAAACATCTGGTACATAGCACTAAAAC
Organism: Nibea coibor; assembly: GCA_023373845.1. Classification (NCBI taxonomy): domain Eukaryota; kingdom Metazoa; phylum Chordata; class Actinopteri; family Sciaenidae; genus Nibea; species Nibea coibor. Next base: position 7,375,332 of record CM041725.1, read on the forward strand.
AAATAAGCAACAGAGAACATCTGCTTGTGCCAGCAACCCTGTATATTTACACGCTGACTGAACAGCGGCTGTTGTTACAGATATGAGGTGATGACAGGAAGGACAGACATGGACTACCAGTGCTTTCAGTCATACATACCGGCAGCATCTGGGATGAGAGAGCAATGAGAAAGACAAGAGTAGAGAAAACCAAGTAAATCTTATCCCATTTCTGTTTGACACCCATCTATTCTTTATGCGTCTAAGGAGGGATTCAGCCTAGACTACCGCACGTCACTGGAGCAAAGAAAGCAAACAGCCAGTAAACATGTTACAGTGCAAACTACCTACAACCTGCTTGTGTCACAGATGCCAACCTGTTTTTGCGGTTTGCCGCTTGAAGGAATATTTGATCTGATTTGCTTTCTTGTCGTTTGATTCGAAGATCAATACCACTCATATCTGTAGGCTAAATATGTAGCTACAGCCAGCAGCAGATTTGCCAAACAAAGATTAAACACAGGCAACAGGCTGGTGTTTTAAAATCTCTCGATGTTTTCCCTGTCTTCATGCTAAGCTAACTGGCTGCAGTTTCAAATTTTGCATCCAAACATGAGTTGTACTGACCTGCAAGAAAGCAATCAAGTCCCAACGATCTCCCAAAACCACTTCTAAAAACAGTTTCTTTAATTATCTGCACTTGTCTTCACTATGGTGCACGCAGTGCTCTGTTACATCATCGTCCTGTTGAATAATGGACCATCTATACAAAAAAAATCCTGTGAGTGCAAACTGCACAATGTTTAAAGGAGGTAAAGCAAACGTGACACATTATTTTCAGACCTGGGTTAGACGGTATCAATTGCTTGATTTAACCTAATTAGGGTTTGAAGTGGGTGAGGTTTGCCACAAGGGAAACACAATGAGTTCCAGAAAGACAAGGACAGTCAGAAGAAGTTATTTTAGAAGTCAGCGTAGTTTCCTGATACTGATGCTGTCCAGATGAGGTAAACTCAATCGTCTTACTATACAAACAGCTAAACGAGTTGCCAAAGATAATTCCTAGTTCCTGGACAGGCTTCAGGTGAGGATGATGAAGCCGTGTACCTAAATTGGAGCGGGTGTTCGACCGGTCCATTAAGGCCTTTTTGCCCGGGTTGTTGAGGATGGACCGCTTAGCCAGAGAGATGTCTGCTGTGACCCGTGTAATTGTAATTCTGGAGAGGAGACAGAGAAACAGGAGTGGTTACACAGGTGTGTTTTCTTAGTGTGTGTTTATTTCCAAATAAAAGTTGTGACACTGAAGACTTGAATCAGAACTTACCTGCCTTCAAATCGATGTTTTAAAAAGTCAAATAGTGCTTTTTGCATCATATCTGTAACCTGGAATCACACACGAAACATAGATTTTTTAAAAATTAAATTCTGCATATAATACCAACATTTATCAGAAATACTACTCAATCAGTATTGGATCAGTCCTAGAGGCAGACTCACCTCTAAACCCTTCAGCGATGGTCCCATTAGAACCACAGGACGCATTGTAGGCACTACATCATACATAGCCACCTGCTCCCCCTACAGCCACAAAGAAACACGAGTTTAACTCACAAAATGAATGTTGTGGTGTAACACAACAGTCATTGTGTATCATTAAAAGTGCATTTCATTTTTGTTGAAAAGCCTCCGTGTATTCCTTACATATGCTGATTTAAAAAAAAAGTTTATTTCCTTCTATGGAGCAGAACAGCTACATCCATCACTGAATAAACGGATCCTATCTCCTCTAAAACGAACTCTGGATTGCTGTCACACCCCAGTGATTGATCAGAGCGGACCCAACAGCTCTCATATGAATATCAGACCTAAAATGATTAGTTGATTAACCAATTAGTCGATCGACAGAGATTCAATTGACTGTTCCGATTATTTTAACCACATTTTTGAAGCCAAATGTTTGTTGGTTCAACATGATTGTAAACTGAATATTTTATATATAGTTCTGGACTTTTAGTCTGATGGGTACAAGAATTATTATATATTATAAAATACAGTTAAAAAGTTTGCTTACTGGGCATACAGCATAGATATGGAATTATTACACTAAACACGATGCTGCAGGCTTGTGAGAAATATCCCATTAGACCATAAAAATAATATATCCACCTGAACTGCAAACAAACATGCAACAAAGTCAACGATGAGGACTGTCGGGTTGAAAGAACAAATGTTTGGTCACTTACCGGTTTCTTTTTCACCTGCTGATTGGCTGAAGGAGGAGAGAGGTATATAACGTTAACTCACCAATCACCAAACAACAGACGACAAATACACATATTGGCACACTCACTGACCTTGTGATGGAGGAGTGTATTTCTTTGAGTTCATATCTTGAGTTGCTTGAGTCGCTGCTTTGCTGAAATGAGAGAAAAGTCCAGAGTTAGTTCAGATCTTTCCCGCTAGAGATGGAGATTCATCTTCACCCTCTAAATGTCAATGCTTCAGTCATGGCGAAGATGGTGCACGAGAGTCTTTATGCAAGAAAATTATTTGTTCTTACACACTGTATGCCTACTTATATAAGACACAGCTATATAAAGCTTAGAGGGTAAATCCCTTAGAGTGATTCAGCACACACCAAGTGCCACCAAAGCCAAATTTCCAAGATCCTCGAGTTGTTTTTCTTTCGGCTTAAGTGGGTCAAGTCAAAATCATTCATCCGCGGTGGATCTTCTTGCCTGCCAGGCTGATTAGAGTCAAAGCAATCCACTGATTGAACAAAAGGAAAACACTGCTACTTTTGAATCCAAAAAATAAACAGAAAGCAACGGATGTTAAAAAAAAGGCTAAAAATGTATTCAAAAAAGAAATAAAAGCAATACAGTTTAAGTATTTCTAAAACATATAAATTCATAAATTATTTTAATAAATTTAGATTGTTTAAAGGCCCCTTTGAAAGAGCTAGATTGAGTAATGAAAGTAAAGTAACAGGTAATGTAACACATTACTTTATTCATCTACATGCCAACCCTCACCTATGATCATGAGCTCTTGGTAGTGACTAAAAGAATGAGAATGCAAATATAAATTTCCTCTCCACGGTGGCTGGACTCAGACTTTGAGACAGAGTTAGGAGCTCGGACATCCGAGGGGAAGCTCGGAGTAGACCTGCTGCTCCTTCACGTCAAAGGGAGCCACTTGAGGTGGTTCCAGCATCTGATTAGGATCCTCCTGGGCGCTTTACTTTGGAGCTGTTCCAGGCACGTCCAACTGGTAGGACTGTTCTACAACCCAGAACCCGCTCGAGGGAAAGCCTCAGGATCCCCCAGGAGGAGCTGGAACGTGTTGCTGATGAGAGGGACGTCTGGAACGCCTTACTAAACCTGCTGCCACCATGACCCAAGCCCAGATAGATGTAAGGAAATGGATGGATGGATAAATACCTTTACAGCTAAGTAATTACGAATTTAATTACCTTTGATTGCTTAAGTAATTTATTACAGTTTTTAAGTACTGTGTGCACTGTATTTGTTAGGCACTGTTGTACACTGAGTCAGATAGAAGAGGGTCAGCTGGGGGCTTCAGCTCAGCCACAAGCACTTCTACTCATAAAACTCCCGGTGTGACCCTTTCACACTAATAACACCTCTCTGGTCAAAATGCAATTTGACTAATCTGTGGGTGTTTTTAAAGAGCATCAACCGAATGCCTAAAATGCCATATAATCCTCTGTATTTCACTTTGCAGTGATGTTTTGTTTGTGCATGTGCTACACCAATAAAGATTATTATTAGGATTACAAGATAAGTCAGCACGCTGCAGCTCGGCTTGTCTGCTCGTGGAAAAGAACAACATGCTGTACGTACTTGGCTAAGGCCTTGGCAGCTTTCCTCGCCTGGACTTCTCTTCTGATGAGAATGGTTTCCAGATTGACTGGACTGGGGATGAAGCCCACCACACCATCCTCCTTCACCGGCCGTCCGATCCACCACTCATTGTTAAATTTCTGGTTATTTCAAAGAAGAAAAAAAAAGGATTCATTCACTGGCCACAATTATTCAATAACTCTAATCAGAATGTGTGTTACTGCATGTTATCTAATGTGTTGTGTATCCGCCCGTTTAATCCAAATTTTAGAGAGTGCCAAGCCTTAAGTCCTTGTAGCAACTCCCTCGACATGTGACTCAGTATGTGTGTGTGTGTGTGTGTGTGTGTGTGTGTGTGTGTGTTTCACACCTCTTTAACATGCAGGAAGTCTCTGGCCTCAAAGGTGACAGCCTGGCCTGGTACGGGAATGTTGTCGTCGTCTGCTGGCGTGTAAGAGAAGTTGCAACGCACTGCGAATGCCACAGGTTTGTACTGAGGACAGACAGACAACAGTCACTGCTTTTCACCCACGCACACATTTTCACACACAAAAATAATCCATATATTGCAGTCAATACATATGATAGATTATCATAAATCTACACGTTGAAAACAATCTTCCACACAGGAGCAACTAATATTATATAAAAGAACCAGCGCTAATGTGAAATGAGACTAATAAAGACACAAATGGTCTTTTTTTTTTTTACACAAAAATACAGAATATTAAACACAACCGTCCACATGTGGGTGGGACTTGCATCTTTCACAACACTCACTGCAGTAACCTTTTGACGTGAAGGAAAATTCCAAGTTTAACTTGAAGATTACATTCAGCTGCTTCAGTTTTAGCCTCCCGCTTTTGTGTCGTGCTGCGTCATTGTCACACGGTCATGGCTTACTGTGACTTGAGTTAAACTGAGTCATAATGTTATTAGTAACACCTGTTTGTTTCCTGCCATGACAAATCAAAATGTCTGCTGCGAAACGACGGGTTGCATCTGCCGTTTCGCTGCACCGTGGCTACCGCGTGCCTCGTTTTGATTAATGCCTGTCGGAGTTGTAATCCTATCAGAGTCAAATGTCAGTGGCATGCAGATCAAGCTGCTAATTACTCCACTTTGGAAAGATGAGGCTGCGGTAGAGGCTGTGGGGTCAGCAGGGGACGGGCCAAGTGTGTTTGCCGCCTTAATTACAGAGCACCAGTGGGAGCGCATTAAATCTGCGGGGGAGGATTTTAATTCAATATTCAATGGGACGTGCATCAGCAGGCGCTGCTTAAAAGGCAAAGAGAGGGGAAGAGTTTGATATCAGCTGTGATAATTTGATAGATTTGTGTTATGACCTTCATGGCCACAGAAAAAAAAACCTGCGTGCTGTAGCGGGGACGTTCTGGCAACAGGTTTAATTTAAGAGGTTGTGGTTGACTGTAATAGCTTGAACTGGTTTCAAATTGCTTTTAAATTTTAGCAGGATGAAGACATTTTTCCTTAAAATTGCCCCCCACAGATACAGTTTGATTTCACATATCAGAGCTAGATAAAAGCATAAAGCAGTAGGACCTAAATCAAAGCAAAGAGACGATAATTTCCCCTATACACACAGTACCACGCCTCCCCTGTCTCTATGACAGCAAACTTTTAAAAGCATTACGCACCTTTGTTCCTGTCATTTCTTTACTCGTTCCTAACCAGAAGGGTCAGGACCCCCGAAGGTAAAGGGGAAAGGGAGCAACATTTTTCTCATATTTCTAGAATTTTGGCTTTTGTTCTTGAGAAATACCTCATCAGGTCACTAAAAACTATAGGAAGCTGAGAATATCACTTTGCGGTCGAACTGCTCAAGACATGGACGTGAACATGTGGCACGCAAACTGTGACGAGGGATCACGAGTAAGCATGACTTAGCTGTGAAGCGTCACAAGCAAAAAAAGGTTGGAAAGCAGTGACGTAATGTAATCCAAACAAATGAGGAAATCAAGTCTACTTTAAAACCTTAAATTATTTGAATTGAATCAATGTTGTTAGATTCAAAGATGTTAGACTAAGTGATTTCCCCCTCTTTATATGGACACTGAGTTACAGATTACTGTCCGCGAATATCATGATAGTCGCTCAATCAAAAACTTGTATCACATTTAAAAATGGCTGCTTGATTCAGTTGAATTACACTCTGTTTCTTGCAGTGGAAATATTAAATATTATCTCCCTGTATTGCTACAAAGCAGCCGGCTGAACTGAATCAGCAATAATCAATATCCTTCTTTATTATCCCTCTCCAGACATTAAAGCCAGAAAGGGTTGAAAAGGAAGAAGGCCGCAGTGACTCATTTTAATAGAGGAATATTGCTCGGCTAATCCGATGTCCTGATGTCTGTGTTTCCTGGCTGTGATGTAATCACGTCCTTGCGAGCAGCCTCTCTGAAAAATGAGTCTGCGAGGGCCGTGATGGGTCGGGTCGGCTGACACCATGATGAAACACTGAGCGAGTACCTTGGCCTTCTCCAGCTGCACCTGAGCGTTTCTTTCCTCAACGGCATCCGAGTCCTGACGCTCTCCCTGCAGGAGAGAGAGAGAGAGAGAGAGATGACATTTAGTTTGAGCAATCCTCTGCATTGGTTTGATCGTTTTATTGACTCATTCACATTTTTTTGAAGATGTGAAAATGAATTTTAATTAAAAAGCTAGGGTTGGAATCACTTGTCAGTGTATTGATAATGTATTTACATGCCCTCACTGGGAAAAACTTGAAAGACTTCTTACAGTGAGTTACAATACGCAACAGATAACGCGAAATGTCAAAGGTCAGATATAAACGTCTTTAAAACAACCAAAAGCTGAACTCTTCAAGACAACCTAAGTGCAATTTAAAGATCAATAAATATGCAAACCAATCTTTCTAAAGCCAGACAAGAAGGAACAGAGTTTCTACAGCAATGATTTGAAAGAGGACTCCAGCAATTCAGTAATGTGCCTCTTTAAAGTCGGGAGGCTCACTGGAAACAGAAAAATGGAGACACTGGGATGTCTTGACTTTTATGGGCTCTAAAAACCAACAGATCCTACATTTCCTGTAATCCACAAATACAAATAGCATTCTAGGTTAGACCCTCCTGTCCATTTTCCATTTTCTGTAACCGCTTATCCTTATCAGGGTTGTGGTGGAGCTGGAGCCAATCCCAGCAATGGGCAAGAGGCAGGATACACCCTGGATAAGCCGCCAGTTCATCACAGACAAACAACAATTCACACTCTCTCACACCTAACAGGGCAATTTTGAGTCACCATTTATCCTGCATGTTTTTGGACAGAGTACATGCAGACGCATTGGAGAGCATGCAGAAAGGCTGTGTTCGAACCAGGAACCTCTCTGTGGTTGTATGTGATGTTTCTTTGTTTTTATATTATATATAGCAAATGGGGCATTTATGTACTTATTCGATAGGACTCACAAAGATAGACGTGACACGGGAGGTGACAAGCAACAAAGGGGTAAGGACTCGGTCTTTATGGAAGGCATGCTCTACGGGATGAGCTTCCAGGCTTTGTATTTTAAGTATAATATCTGACTTGACAAAGCTCTTATACGGCAGCAGACATTATTCAGCTCTTCTTACAGACTGAGTGGTGTTCAACTGTAACTTGAAAAAAACATGATTTTGATGGAGTGCTACTTTAAATTCACAAAATAAGTGACTCTCCTCACATAACCAGTGTCTCAGAATTTGTTTCACGGATATTAAATTGGTTATAAAATTCCTTTCTATCTGTCTATAAATCACCCAAACAGTTATTTCTATAAATTAGTCTTTGCAACATAGAATCTAATCGTTTTTTGGAATGACATTTTATGACTTTACGTTTTGTCTTAGAACATTATTATTATTGTATTGCTGCTCTTTTTTTTTACTATGGCTGTTTGTTCATTCATAGATAATAATGCCGTTACACTGCTGCTCTCTCTGTTATGGTCTTTTTGGGGTCGGCTGCATTTTCTATCAGATCTAATTATCCTCAGGTCTATACAGAATTCTTAGAAATTAATGAATCCACATAGAATACAGGTGCTGTTTTGGATTGATTCCAATATTTTGGACCTGTAAAGAGCTGACTGAACATTATAGTTAAAGTATGAATAAGCATAGATATTTATTTATATCGCTATTTTAACCTAATAACATCTCCAAGACATGCCTTCTCATTTACTGTTCCTTTTCCCAGAACCCTCCTGCCTGTAATTGTCAGGAAGTGTTGCAGCAGATGCCTCTTGGGACGTTCAGGTTTATGTGCCACGCGTCCCAGAGATTAGATTGTCCCCTCAAAGACATGGTAATTAATGCCCTCTGTGTCATAGCCAGGAGGTGGCACAGCCCTCTGCGTCAATCTGGCACTCAAGATACACACTTGCATCCTAAAGTCACAAATCAGCCATCTCGTTGTCTCTCGCTGTAGACAGTCTGCTCAGTCTGATGCATTTTAAAACAACACTGTGATCCTGTGAGTCCTCGGTGACTTTCAGTGTGTTGAAGTTTATATTCTCAGATCTAATCTCAAACTGTTTTCACTCGCGGTGATATATTTATTTTGAGTGTTGCCATGACGCATTGGGAAAGGCCACAATATTTTAGACCACATAATTCCACGTTTATATTGATTATCACTGACATGTCAGTGTGCAGTATGACCTCATATCTGACCTGGTTACTCGCTCTAATACTTAAAATGATCTTTTCAGTTTCGTATTATTTCAGGTGACATGAAAGAACAAAAGCACTGTTAGGCAACAGAAAGACATCTGACTACAACATGTAATGTTAGGTGGGGCCTCTTCTTTTCCTCAGTTTCTTAAGTATTAAGTTTATATAAAATTAATTTGAATTAGAAAATACATTTTTGTAAGAGGCATACACAAACTGAAATGTATGGTCTAACATTTGGCAGTGACTTTTTGTAGCTTCACAAAGTCCTGTCATCACAGTGAGGTTGCATGGTTGATCCTCTATTAAAAGGTGCATGGTTGATGGATTCACTGTTGGTCATAGAGAGATAATAGCTCCAGCAAGTAACCAGCTCTAAAACCAGAAATCATTGTCTTTACATTTCTGTTTGTGCACAGATGAAACAAACAAGACATTTTAATCATTGAGCTTTAGATGTGACGGTATGCATGGTACTGTATGTTTTAACTTTGGAAACAGCCAGTCTGTTGTCTAGATTTTATTTAGTTAATCACGTCATTCATCTCAGGCATGGAAAGAGCGGCTGTGGTTCAAGGACACACAATAAAAAAACAGTTTATACAACTTTCTATACTGGAAAATGATGAAATGTGTGTGGTGAGAAAAGTAAAATAAAGATGAGTAACCGGGAGTTCAACTGAAAACATATAATATATGATGTCCTTTAATAGGAATAAAATGATTAATTTGAAAAAAAAACTGCAGTAACCTCACAGGCAAATAAGTCCTTAAAGAAGGACATGGTGTTCGTATTAACAAGGTGGGGCAGCGTTGGTAATTAGCAGACAGAATAAGTTGTACAGAAGCGGGAGGATGCAGTAGAGACAATGTCAAGACGGAGAATTTGAAGAATGATGAGGTGGGAATAAGAGAGGAGGAGGAGGAAGTAAATCTCCCTGGGGCAGAATTATGCCCAGGCATGGGTTTTTGTTTACCCATGGCTGGTGTAGACATCTGTTCGCACAGCACCCGCCTCTCCTGCAAGCCAATGTCACCCAGCCAATAGTACAAAACGCCCCCGCTGAATTATTAAACAATGTTGAGCTCGCTTTTGCAGGTGACTTAGAGATGAGTACTGTCCGGGAGAAGGGAAGAGATGCATTCATATATGATTAATTATTGCATAGTAAGCTCTCTGTCAAAGGCACCACAGGTATAATACATAGAAAATGTGAAAAGTTTCAGAAGTAGAAGTAATTCTGATACTTTAAAATGCACGATGAGTCATTTTTATATCAATGTTTATCATGTTTTGACTGAAAGCAATGTCTATTTCTAAACAGAGTTGAATTAGTTCATTGATTAATCAATCAACAAACCATTAATCTGACAATTTTTACTGCCACTGTAGTTTCTCATTCATGCTAGGAAGGAGAGGGTGAGATGAGGGGGTTGTAATCAGCAGCTACAGCGCTACATGCCACTAAATCCTACCCACTGGTCGTTGCTACTTTGCCTTAAATCACAGAACAGTTCAGTTGGAGAAAAAATGTCCTCTTTATTGACCAATAATACCCAGAATTCCTCAGCTACAATACCATTACACTGTGAGTTATTTCTAGTATGTTTCATTTTTCCGACATAATGCCCTGTCCTTTAAAAAATGTCCAACATGGCTCCATTCATTTTCTAATCCAGTCTTTTATTCAAACTCTCTCCCCCACTTCTTCATTCACCCCTCCCCCCCCTTGTTGGAGAACCACCCCCAGCCCCTTAATGTGATTATGTGGCTTAGAAGGTGGGCAAAGGAAGGGTGGAGGACGAGGAGAACGGGAGGGTGGGTGAACAAGCAAAGCCACGTTCTCTCATGTGCTACCTGAAGGTGACTCCTTACCACGCTCAAAAGCGTTTACACAGCTCTTTCAGCACGTGCCAGGGGAGTACATTAGGAGAGGGGCATCTGATTGGGGAGATGGACTCCATCCCTAAACTGAAATAATCAGAGCCATCGAGGCACCGGGAGCCAGCTGGCTGGCCTGGAGCACTGTGATTCCCCAGAGGACGAACTGAACTCTGGACTTAAAGAAATGCTGAGATGCAGCTTACGGTCACATTAGACATATTTCAAGCAGTTTAAAGGGCGTTGTCTTTGTTGCTTGAGCAGCTGAGAAAATGGGTGTTTTTATGTTGAGCTAAACTCCCACAGACTCATCTTACTAAATTCACGTTGACCCCGATAAAATGTCTAACCGAGCAAGATGCATGCAGTATGTGTCCATATGCCAACTATTTCAAAGCACTGAATCACTTTCACTCTGCAAAATGGGCCTGAAAAGTGAACGGCGAGTGCAAGAACTCAGCAAAGTAAACTTTCCCACATAAGCTTTAGACCAAAGAAGCCAAAAGGCCTGACCTGAAAAAGCACAATATACCGAGGCAGAGGCACATAATCACATTTCTTTGGAGTCCCTGAGCTGTCCCTAAACAGTTGAGGAAACCTTCATGTTACAATCACAGACAGTCCTGGATGTTTCACATTGCAGAAAAGCTCAGGGAAGCAGCTGTGCACTGCTGGAAGTCTTTTCTCTTGTAAAAAGCAAAACACACAGTTTGAAAACGCATTCAGGTTTCTGTCTCTTGTACAAGTTTGGTTTTGAGTCCTTCAGTGGTGGTTAAGAAAAGTCCAAAAAATGACTTGGAGAACCCACACGAGTAAGTAAGTAAGTGGGATTTGCACTTAACCGGAAGTGTCTTCAAACAGTATGAATCCATTTTAGAAAACAGGCTTTAAAGGATGACGACTAAGTAATTGGTTTGGCAAATGTATGTCAGGTTAACGTCCAGTACAAACGCAGCCGCTTCCTTGGTTCTTTTGCAGTGGATGTGACACGACGGGGAGAAGATAGATGCTGCTTTACAGTCGAGGGTGAGCAGTTTTCACACCGCAAACAAATCCATATGAGTCATTTTATCCAAACCATGTTATCCGACAGCTAGGATGATAAAAATGCACTTTAAATATCCAAAAAAAGGTCTACTATTTTGTAAAACTGCAAACCTGAATCAAGAGGAAGCTTTTGGAAAAACTAAGGGATGCTTGAGACAGAGTTTAATTGTATTCACAGTGCTTCAGCTAGTGTCTGATCTGTCTGCCAGCTGATTGAACGAGTCTCCGGTGTATAGCTATGCCCCTAAATCTCATCCATATCAATTAAGGAATATAGTGTCATCATGACCAGTAAGGATGATGGCCAAAAATAAATAAAATAAATCAAAAATAAGGACCCCTGTTGTAAAAATCTGAAATTTTACTCTAACATGGCCATTTTTCGGGTATAATTTGGAGCTTTAAGGGGCATCAAATATAAACTGGAAGATCCGTCCATCCATCCATCCATCCATTCAGCCGTCCATCCGTCCATCTGTCCATTCAGCCGTCCATCTGTCCATCTTCTCCACCGGCAGTACACAATTGTGTCATTTAAGATACCAGACCGTGCTGCACGCTCCTTCCTCAACAAATGGGAAGACGTATCCATGGCAACCATTGAGAGAAATCTGCCACCTAAGCATAAATGACTGATAAGAATACTTCTCCCCGTGTCGACTTGTGCGCCGCGATCCTCAGAGAAATCACTTTCAACTTCCAGGCGTTCAGCGAAATCCACGACATCCTCATCGATTGATTAAAAAGGCGCCAACAGTGATTGAGCGGTACATTAAAATCAATGGGATACCCATAGAGGAGCTGCTGAACTGACAGACCTCCATCCATAGAGAATAACTGAATCAGCTTGGCAGCGTTCAACCCCACTGTGGCTCCACTTCTCACAGTCGAAGATGTCAAACATCTAGCGGTGAAGTGTCATTCAAGCTGGTTACACACACAGCCACACAAAGGAACATAAAGGAAGATGATCTGATAAACAGTAGACAGCAGGTTCTGGCTTACCCCGCATGGTATGTGCATCTTTCTCACACAGCGCACGCTGATCTAGCGTCAGTACAAAGCGTTTTCCTAAAATAAAGTCCACATGGAAGCAGCAGCGGTGAGGTGATGTGAAAATGTGACTCCACGGTGTGAGAGCAAGGTTCACAGCACTCAAGTCTACATGATGAGTGGATGGCAGACTACAGGGGTGGAATGTCTATACTCTGTACGCTCTGCCACATACCTGCAGCTTCTCATACCTTGCCGGCTGCTCCCCAGTGCTGCCATTATCTATATGTTATTTCTCATTTGTAGCTATGAAGAGACAACCGGCGTTCACACCACAGCAAAGCAGCCTCACTATGAGCAGGTGCGTGATGCCTTCAGCCCCGAGACAGTTGAGTATCTTGTAAGTTACGGTGAAGGGCAGTGAGCTCCACAGCTCGGTAGATGATTGCATGTAGAAACCGGGACTTCGATAGTCCCATTGGTCTGAAAGCCCATTTTCTAAAAGCCTTTGACAGCAGCTAACTACGGAAAAAATAAATATGCAACGTTCAGTTAGACTTTCTACATAAACATTTCATGTGGTCGCAGTTTGGCTAGGCACCAAAACTACTTGGTTTAGGAACAGATCACAGCCCTGAGGTGGCGGTAGTTCAATGCGTGGGAACCAGAGGGTGACCGGTTCGAGGTATCAAACCACTACAGTATCTCATCCCATCACTCCACATTTGCATGTCTATAAGCGCTCTCTCTCTCTGTGGTTGTAGTAGGGTCTATATTTACAGTATAGGCCTGGAATACAGCCCGAGTGGAAAAAAAACATCAATAAATAAACTAAATGTACTTCTTCAACACTGACAAACGGATGCATGTGGGAAACGAAACCTGGCCTCCCTCACTGATTCGGCACCATGGACAGGGCCGGCAGTCACTGCAGGGAGAGTGTGTATTTTCAGAGCAATGGGCGTTTGTTTTTCGGGATAACAGGCTGTCGGAACAATGGCATGGCACCATGGAAACACCATGACTCTAGCACCATCCACTGCCCAGCCAAAAGAGTTTCTGATGCAGGATTTTATGGCTAACCATGGGGAATCTCACCTAGGGAAAAGGGATGCCCAGCTTCCAGAAAAACAAATGTCATTTTAATTTTCGGGATGAAAACAATTAAGGTATTTGTAACTTGCTCAACTGCTGACTTGAAATATATATAAAATATATCTAAATCTGAAATCCTGGATGCCAAAAAAACTCCTATTGACAACTGTTAGAGAGCAGCCTGTGTTATGATTAGTGGTGCTTGATTTGTCGATGTGGATCTGAATCAGAGACTGGCACCAAGATGTCTTCGTGCTGCACATCTGCTGGTTTTGGTTGACAGAATATTAAAAGCAGATCTTGTCGTCGTTGTGTTTGTCCTCTTTGAAGACGTCATAATTTCTACCTTTTCATGAGAAAAGATCAAAACTGTAACATATTTACTCGCCTCTCAGGATATTCTAGTTGATCTGCAGAAACAGTTTCAGGTGTTAAACGAATAAGCGTGAGCATCGGTGGATAGAGTCGTGCATCAGAAAGGACAAAAACACTGCCTGCTTTCCAAACACGCTTTACCACAGTTCATTGTTGTCTGTGGAGCAGGTCACTAATCTAATTGTGACTAATTTCCTGTCAGCCCACCAATGAGCTGCTGGCACTGAGCCCAGGTGTTCACAAACTCTTAATTTTTCTTGTACTGGCTCTTTCTGTTGCTGAGAAACAGTCAGATTTTATCTAATAACACCAATCCTCTCGCAGTTTAGCTGCTGTTCATTTACTTTGATGTATTATTCGCTATGCTGTGATGATTTCTTTGCTACTCTATCTCTTCTTCATCAACAGCCAGGTCATTTACATGCAGCGTGTGCTCCCATACCGTTTTCTTCTCCGAGCCCTGTCTAATCAGCTGCTTTGCATCATCTGTCTGAAGGAGACTGGCTCCATTCCCTCTGCCTGATGCTACCCCTACAGCAGATACGGCTGGGCTGGCACCGCCACCTTTACTTTGGCACGGGCCTCCGTCTGTGGAGTTGAAGGCTGCATCACGGCCCTTTAGATCTCCAATTATAGATCAAGAGTGGCAGTGAGTCTGTACTGCACTAAATTCAATTTATGTCTATACAGTCTGTTAACATAGGTTTGATCATTATTACTGATGTCGCCGGTTTGCGGTTACAAATTAAAGGAAGAGTTTAAAGTGGAAATCACTTGAATTAAGCCCAACTTAGTTGCTGCTGCCATGCCTATCAGGCTTTCTTCCACTAACACACACACACACACACACACAGTTTATAATGATGACTGTAGCAGATTTACCACTGAAAAATTATCAGTATTTTTTAAACAAGGGCTCCTTAATTTCAGACTGAGGTGACATAAGCAGACTTCTCATTTCTAGCTGATGATCGTGAATTTTGTTGCAGCAAACAACAGCGATTTTTTGCAGATTTTTTCAACTGTGGTATGAAATGCTGCCGGCCTTGTTGCCATATGCAGCTTACAACACTTAATACACTCCGTACACTTTATCTTTTTTGGCTTTGAGCAGGGTAAAATAAAGAAAACACCATCTTATCCTTTGATATACAGAGTATTGCTTTAACTTAATTGAGAGGATAAAGGTTAACTATTCTTCACCTCGTGCAAATTAAAAAAGGAAAACACGATGAAAGCAAATTGCCGGAATAGCAATCAGGTATTCCTGTGTTCTCTCAAATAACAGTAACATTAAGCTGATCTGCTATCTTGCTGTGAATCTTTCTCCACTCTGTCTGTCTTGCTAACGTTAGCAGGGCAGTGAATCTCTCGGCCTGCCTGTGTGGGCTGTGTTCTCTGACCTTGCGCCTGACAGAAGAGCAGAGAGTGAAATACAACTATTTATGACGTTTGATAAATTCTAGTTACAGAAAACTGCAGCTCGACGAGATGACCGTGTTGCACAGGAACACACATTTGCATGCGCGTGAAATGAAACTTGCACTTTCCAGCAGCAGTCAACCTCTGTGGAGACAGTCCAGAAAAGACATGGGCGTGATGGTGCATGTCAGGGAAGCATGCAATTTAAAAACACAACCATGATTATGTAGTTTCTCAGTCAAGATTAGCTGCAACTCTGGCAAGACGGAGAACAATGGACTGACAATGACTACTGGTTAAATGTTGAATTTAAAATGTTTATCAGCGGGGCAAAATGGATGCACATTTCTCAATAAATAATCATCAAGTATTCAGCCAGTGCACTTGCACAAAGACTTTGTCATCAGCTGTAGTTTTTTTGCGATCAGTATCTAAAAATGTCTTTTGGTGGGTTGTGTTTCAGTGTTCAGAGCAGATTTACAGTTTGTCAAATGATATCAGTTTTTAGTATATGCGAACAAACCTGAAACCACAACACACCCATTCCCCCATAAGAAATACCAATTTAAAATCCAACTGTAGCCCCGTGCATACAACCTGAACGTGTCAATAAAACTTTTTAGGGGAGGTTTAGTACAGCAGAATAACATCATATATAATTTTCAGTCATTTTGCTTTTAATTTCTGATTGTTAATGGCGTTTAACTATGACCACAGAGAGAATCTGCACATTTGAAGAAACATCAAAAAGGAAAAAAATGAAACGGTCTTGAAGAAAATCACAGCAAAGACTAAATTAGAAAAGAAAAATCATTATAGAGGGAAAACCAATGTGTATTTGAGCTCTTCTTTCTCTGGGTCATGATTGTCTGTGAGTAAGGAGATTAAGATAGCATGCGTCAATCCAGGATTTAAAGCGAGGGAGAGACAAATGCAAACTCCTCACAGACAGCCAACACTGCTGCTGCCGCCGCCGCCGCTTCTGCTTGGGCCGAATGTGCTCAAGCTCCCTGACAGTCATCACAGATACAATAGCTGCATTAATACTATACAACTTCATTCCTGGCTTGCTTTGGCGTCTGTCATAGATACATTTCATCTGAAGTACACGGACGGAAAGTCTCTCTGCTCTGCTGCATTGCACGGCGTTATGATGCAACATGATTACTGTCGGTATAAGGAGAGGTGCGTGTGTCTGTGAGGGGATTATAGGGGGGGAAAAAACATTTCTCTGTTATAGCACTGAGGCAATTATTGAACCACCACTATCAACAGAACTCTCTTTTTTGTCAATGTAACTATTGAGAACATTTTTGTCAGGTAAAACTAAAAAAAAACTAAAAAAAAAAAATATATATATATATATATATATATATATATATATATATATATATACACACACAGTGGAGGGGGGGGGTACAGGTCTACCCAACATTCCTGTGGAAGTTTCCAGACAGCTCTGCTGCCTTATTGCTCCACTTCCTGCCTGGAAGGAGAGCAGGTATCTGGATGTAATGCCTCAGTAACAGCTACTAAGAGGCTTTTCCTATTCTAGGTAACAAGCAGTGGGCCAGCGCTAACCAGCACACTGTAATGCCAAGACAGTATGCCACCGAGAGGCTGTGAGGTTTCCTCAAGCTCCAGTGTGTGTCTGTCACCACATTCAAGCTGTTTATACTCAGCGAGCCAAACAAAACCAGTAAAGGTGTGGAAAATGTACTGCTGGTCTGATTTACTGATTTTTGGGACACCTTAAGGGCAGCACAGACAAGCTGTAAACCCAACACTAACTTCATCATCCTTTTAGATGCTATGGCAAAGTATTTGTTGCTTTTTTTCCCCACATCTAGCTGATATGGAGCAACATTATCATTGATTTGGAGTTTCTGGCCACTTATATAAGCACAATAGTCACTCAGTTTATGGTCTCCACAAACTCCAGGTCTGTGGAGATGGTTAGAAGAGTCTGGAAATACCACCAGAACAGCAGGAAGTGTTTTCAGACAGCCCTCTGGGCTTTTCAGAGACTGACAGGTGGATGCTTAGCTCTGTAACTTCAGAGTAATGGTAACACAAGAGAAGCAAAAAGAGATCTGGTCTCTCTGTCTTACAAAGTCTCAGCACGTGGCTTTGATATTGCCGAGTCAATTGTAAGTAAAATACCCTTTTCGTGCAAACAATGGAGGTCACTGACACGCTGTAATAAAATCATGACAGAAATGTTCTGCAGGAAACAATGGTGTGTAAAGTATGTGGTGCTTGTACAGCATGAGGATGGGGAGCTGGACTACAACTGCTGCTGCTGTAGCTACTCAAACTTCCACCACATGTGGAGGGAAAACAGAGCTGAATATGAACACAGATTTAGCTCCTCTAGCCTGGATATAAAAATCACACCTAGTCCCCAGCTAGTCCAAGAAAAGGTCAAGAAAGTTGATCTGATCTTCACAGATCATTAGTTATGCAACTCTATATGGAGCCTGTGGTTTTCAGCTGAGCTCCTGACATGATACATGCAGATGGGTATATGCATCCACCTCTCTGCCCTGCGCATTGTGACTGCTTCACTGAGTGCAATGATGTGGAAAGGCCTCACACAAGGATTAACGCCCGGTGCAACAGATGGTGCATTCTCCTACCCTTCCTGTTTAGCGCACACACATACACGCACGCACGCACAGACACGTACACACACGTTAAAAACACACAAATACACAAAAATATTACATGTGTTACCTTTTTCTTGGGTGGCATGGTTGTTGAAGTCCACTAGTGTTGTTCCGCGGATGTAACGCTGCTTAAATTATCGTTCACCTGGCTCCAGTAAATGAAACGTGGACAAGTATGCCATGAGACCTGAGTTAACCTCTAAAACAGGTGGATATATCCGAGTGAGATGTCAAAATGAAGCAAAAAACCAACAACGGCAAACAAAAAAAAACGCCGCCGTTTTGTGCGTAAAGGTGAAATATTCCCCCAAGAAACCGCGACGCGCAGCGGGACGCCGCCGGAGACACGGATGAGTTGCGTGAGGGGTTTCACTTAAGTCTGCATTGTGAGTTGAGTGTAGTTACCCTTTCCCGAGCCCTGGAGGTATTAAAGGCTTATTTCTCCATGCGGCATCTGTTGAGCTGCACACCGCACAATCTGACCTCCAGCACCGCACAAGCCAAGGAGGTGTCCAAACCGGTCCGCACCGTCCACGCGTGTTAAATTACGCAATATCTCATCTGTGTTGTTGATCGGTATGAGTTGGCTCCGTCCACTGCGCGTGTGATGCCTGATTAGTGAGTGTGCATGTGTGTGTGTGTGTGTGTGTGTCCAAACAACTTCCTGTGGTTTGGCTGCACACATAGGAGTATTACAACGGCCTGACTCCGAAATAGAAAGATGAAATTAAAAAGCGAGCAGCACATAATACCTTTGTGGAGCCGATTTACAGCAAACAGCTACAGACAAACCTGCTGTACCGTCTCCAAGAGGGCAGTAGTGACACCACGTTAGTTCTGTGTCATTGTGGCACTAATTAAAACTACATGGCATCGCTTTTCTACCAGGAAATAGCCGATTTTAAATGATGCTGTCATTCCCACTCTGTGCTTTGTACACCTGAGTTTGTGCTCCAGGTATGATGTAGTACGATCACCAACTATTTCACTGATTTTGGTGAAACTGGATCATATTTTAAGGAGTTTTTTTCCCTGGTTACCTTCTGATGTGCTGCTGCTCCTCTCTCTGTGATTTGCAGAGTTTCCTGATGGACAGTAAAGTAAACTCCTGCTGTTAGCTAATGCTAGCTCAGTTTGTTAGCTGAGCTGCTAGGACTGTGAGCTCAGAGCACCAGGGGAAGTATTAATGTTTGTACCACAGGTGTTTTGGACCACCAGGACGAGGAGGTTTTCAGGCCCAGGGAGCAAGCGAATGCTGCCTGGTAGCAGAGCCGGCGTCGTGCCAGAACCGGAGTTGGGCAAGTGGGGCATGTAAGCTGGCATGGCAGACATTATAGACAGACCCAGATTAAGGTGGGTCTGGGCCCCGGGGCCAGGAGTTTGCAAAGCCCCCCCCCCCAGACATAAGTAGCAGAGGTCACAACATACCAGCAGAGTGAAAATTGTTGGCGTTAGGGTCAGAGTCAGATTCTGACAGGTGTAAATTGTGACCCGTCAAAATCTGACTCCCCTCCTATTTTCCTCTCTGTGAACACTAGTTACAAATAACTTCAGACATAAGTAGCAGAAGCAGGCCCGGATTAAGGTGGGTCTGGGCCCTGGGGCCAGGAGTTTGCAAAGAGTTTGCCGGTTCGTAATACGGCCCTGACTATAGACTGTCAGAGACGTTGACAGAGTGAGCTAAGAAGATAAAAAGGAGAGAGTGACTGAGCTAGAAGCTGCTGGACAACAGTAAATCTGGGACTGACTTTTAGTCGTTGGCAAGAGCTTTGTGAAATAAAAGGCTGAGAGACAGACGCCGAGCTGGGCTTCTTGCTGTTGGACTGGTAAGTAATATAAGCTGGCTGCTATGTCTGTGTTGCTGCCATTGCTTAATTTTTATATTTCTTAATCATAAGAAATATAATCTATAATCACAACACATACGCATGTGTAACCGTTCATATTTACCACAGTGGTACTGCACTCTGAAAATGGGGGCATTAGATCACAATATACCAATTTATCTGCAGTGTTACTTTAAAACTTTGCACTTGCCAAGTATCATCCACACACAGAGCTTCCTTCCGCACATGTTGTATCCTCAAGTTACCTCAAACTGCGTGGCTCTGCCTTCAGTGGGCCGCGTCCTACACGTGTGTGAATACAGTATGTGTTAAAAATAGCACGAAGCATCCTCAAAGCTTTGTTTCCCAACCTGAGGATCGAGACACCTCCAAGAAGATACAAGACAGTTCTGAGGTATACAGGATTACCGACATGCATACAACAGGATAGTTTGACAGCAATGTAGTGGTACCCTGGGAGCAGATAGAGGTTCGTTGCCTTGCTCAAGGACACCTCAGCAGTGCCAATTCACCCAGGACGTTCCACTGGCACCTCTCTAGCTACCATTTCACACTTGAACTGGCCATCCTCCGGGTCATCAAATCCCTATCGCTGCCCCTTTTATGTATGCCTACACTGTGGTAATCTTTTCCTCCACCACTGTTTAGCCTAAAGGGAAGCGACGCTGCATGGTCCATTTATCACCGCGGCCTGTAACCCAGGCATCCGCGGGACGTCAGCAGATGGGCGATACGGTGAGGTACCAAAATCTCCAGGGAGAGCTTTGTCGAGGCGAGAGACGCAGATGAGAGTGTTACATAACTGAGAGTGGAAACATGAAACATGCGGGGCTGGAGTGTGACAGCGTGGAGCAAGGAGCTGTGACACTGACCTCTGTGTCAGACACACATCTGGACCTGCAACACACAAACAGGCTGCAGATGCACACATACATGTCCTTATCAGCGTCCCTAACTGCTGGAGTGGACATCACCAGCAGAGGTCAGACAACTGCGATCACAGCAGCTGTGACAGAGGAAGAAACAAAGACGGTAAATGGAAAGTCTCAACATTTAGTGTGTGACCTGGGGTTGAACCGGAGTAGGGGCTTTATTAAATCTGCTCCATGACACCTCAAATGTCCTTCAGCAAAAACCAGCTCTCCTCAAGTGCTAAAAAACAGAGTCCGGCATTGTCACTGCTTGCTTTGACTCTCTCTAAGGACATCTATGAGGTTGATCATCCCTGTGCTGCTGAGCTTCCCATGGAATATATGAAGAAGCTAGAATATTCTCCAGATCTTCTGAATTATTTATATTCCATATACACTAATGCATTTATTTCTAAATCTACAAGTGTAAACTCTTTAAAAACTTAATGTACTGTACAGATATTCGTACTTGTTTTCCCAGTTACAGTTGGAATAAGTTGACAGTAAATGCGTCATTAATGTAATATGCCACATGCAAGATCGCCCAATTAACATCAAGAAAAAAACATAATTTTTCTTCATTATTCTTCAGGTGGTGTGCTGAGACTGTCCTGCGCTGGAGCATCTATCACACAACTCTGCAAAGAACCCGTCAATCATCTCACCCCCCCCTGCAAATACGGCACACGTGTTCATGTACACATGTGCTCTCACACATACATAAACAAACATCTGTCCCTAAGCTTCTTACAGCTAGATTGTGTGTTTCTGTGTGTGTGTGTGTGTGTGTGTGTGTGCGCTGTCAAGCTGGGGCTAGTAGTGCAGGGCAGGTCAGCCGGGGCAGAGATGGATGGCACGCACAATTTCAGCCAGCGCTGAAGACCTCGGCCTTTTACTCTGCAGTCCACACGGCTAAAAACCACACATCTACCCTAAAAACAGACTCCAAGAACTCATTAAGTGCTTGCAGTTTGACGCAACCAAAAAGTATTTTCATCAAAGTGTAAACTGCCAGCACACATTAGTCCCTCCCACTTTGCACTCATTGATTTAATTTTTTCTTTTTCGTTAACGCTCGTTTATTTCTCAGCTGGCTGAGCTGGATGGTGTTAAGCAAGCCGGAGTAGAGTACAGAAGGCTTTAGGATAGTTGTGATCTCACAGCTGTTCGACACATCAAGACAGATGTGCAAAACAAACAAAGACAATTGTTTTTTTTTCTGTTCTCTATCTGGAATCTTAACTAATCCAAACTGCCTAATTCCTAAAAATATATAAAGCTTTTGTTTTAATAAAATCCAGCCAGTGAGGCAGTACTCACCCAGGAGACATTTTTGTTCTTGGGCACTTTTGACATGGCTTGTGGGTGGAAAGGCCGAGGGCCCGACTCCACCCGCCGTCCTCACACGCGCACACAGATCCCGGTCCGCCTTCAGCCCGCTCAGAGATGGAGATGGGCTTTTCATTTGACGTCCTCCACTGTTTCCCCCCCTGTGCTAACTACCCTCACCAGATTTTCTCTGGAGTGTCGCCCTCCAATCACACCCAACTAAACATGATCCAAATCTGCCTCAAGTAGGAGAAAGAGGAAGAGGAGGAGGAGTGGGAGAAAAAAACGAGAGAACAACTCGGAAAAAGTGCCCGTCAGAGGCAGAAATAGAACATGCAGGAAAGTTCCTTCAGTCCTTCACCTGAATCCTCCTCGTCTTTCTCCTTGTGAGCGGCTGTCTGCTCTCCTCAGATTCATAAACCCTTTATGAATATGCAACCAAACATCTGGCTGATGCCCCTCCTCCGTGATGCTGGAGGCTGAGACCAGCAAATGGCCAATCCTGCCCTCCTCACATCTGGGAGAGGAGCGACTGAGAGGAGATGGATGGAGGGAGAAAAGAGGAAAGGAAGGAAGGATGAAATATGGTGTTGAGAGGGGAAAGAGGTGGGAGAGCAATGCTAGGGAGGTAGAAGGATGGATGAGGTGGAAGAGGGAGGACAGACGACTGGAGAGGGCCAGTCGGTAGTGGGCACGACGGGCCGACACAGATTGGAGAGGTTACTGATCCCTAACATGAGATTAAAGGAAAAAACATGTTACACTGAATTGGTTGTTGCGAAATACAGAATCTTTTCCCTATTAATTTCCCTCAAAGACAAAAAAGAGACACAACGTGCATTTCTAGTTTTGTATACAATGTTCAAACCATCTCACGTAAATTTGAGTTTTTGATTGTAATCGCGCTGCTGAGCTCCACAACAGTGACTGACCAGAGAGAGAGGAAGTGATGGACTGATTTCTTACCCACATTTCTAACTCACTAACGTTACACTAAGCTCTCCGTGTTAACTCTGATATCAGTGAGAGTTTGTTTTCCAGTGCGACTTGCTTTCTCTAGGCGATGGAAGCAGCACAAACCTGACTTACTACTGTATCTAGCTAGCCAGTGATGCTAACATTATCAGCTTACATTAGAGCAGATAAACACAGTTTAATCCATTCCTGCACTCAAAGCTCTTTAAGTGCACAGTATCTCTCTAAGTACAACCCCACGTACACTGCTTCAACATGTGGAGAAATTCAAAGCACGGCAGGCCCGCAGTAACTTGGTCTGGTTGCTGAGCTGCAGTTTGACGAATGTTGTCATTTTGTACATCTCAGTCTATCAGTCTGTTTTGAGGTCTTGGTAAACGTATTTCTGAGCTAGAGAGAGCTAGGCTAGCCGTTTCACCCTCTTCTGGTCTTTACGCTAACTAGGGTAATTGCCTCTTGGCTCCAGATCTATACTTACACAGACATGGGAGTGGCATTGCATGTGGCAAAGAATAAGTGTTCCATTAAGATAAAATATCCAATTTACAGACTGCAGTTGAATTACTTTTATTTTAATGATGACGGGAAATATATCATAACCTAAAGTCAGACACTGTATATTTAATTTAACAACTTCCAGGTGCATTTTTTCACTTTATAAGCAATTAATGTAAGCCCTCTTTACTTGCCTAAATTCCTGAGAATATAAAAAAATAAATAAATATCTGAAGCTGAACAGCCTTGAATAGCTTTTTTGGTCCTACACAGATCCTCGTCTGTGATCTACAATCCCATCGCCTCCGGTGAGGTAGGAAATAGCAGTGTGTGTGTGGAAACAAGTCGATACTGAGCTTGCAGCGTGTTTACCAAATCCACAGGATCTCGATTCGGCGTGATAATCAATGTCCACCTTAGCACTGTATGGATCTGTGGCCCCTTATAGATTCACCTCGACAGAAGTAGGCTACAGGAGAAAAGGATTCACAACTACCTCTGCAGCATAAAAAATTCAAGAGAACACGTTGGAATTCTGCACATGAAATAAAACTGGAGGCAGAAATCTGGCACCAAAACCAGAAAAAAAAGAACACTAGGAGTAATGGTATTAACAGAGCTAAGTCTATTTCCTGTAAATTAATCAAAAGTCAGCAGGATATTCTGGTCAGTGTATGAGAAGAACATTTTGCACATGTATCCTCATCTCCCCAGATTTAGAACATTTGAATATACATTTCAGTAATCGGATTTTAAAACTTGTCTCAGCGAACGTGTAAAAAAAATTTGTTCGTTTTTACTCATTAACCCTCTCAGAGGTCACATAAAGTGATTGAAATTCACGTTAATCAATGATTTTCTAAAAATGGCTTGTTTTAAATTCTTCACATTATCTCTTGGTTTCTTACAAACCGATAAAATAAAAGGTGGGGCTATGTCATCCTTTCATTTCCTCTCACTCCTCTCGATTACATGCACAATTATAGGGCCACAAAAAACAAAAGTTCTTGCTGCAACACTTTGTGTTTCCATCCAAAAATTTAGTACAGCATTTAGGTAATGACTGTCTTTTGGCACACAGCGATATGCAAGTATACCTGTCTGTTTTTCTTCCTTGAAATGAGGCATAAAGCAAACCAAACAATGACAAGGATGAGAATGAGAAGATATTAAAAGTGTACAACGAGTGGAGGCTTTGCTTTTCGCCCCAACAAGTTTAAAGTAAGCGGAGAGGAATGAGCGGTTAAGAACAAACGTCCAGAAAGTTTGTCTTTTTTAGCAGATTTATATAATGGCCATGGCTGAGCCCTGCCCTTCACCTGTTGGCCGAGCCGTTCTCACACTCAGCATTATGAAAACAGCAGCAACTAAGCAGAGAACAGTGAGATATCTTAAGCTCCTTCTTAGAGCCAGGCAAGCACTTAAGGTAATCCAGCACTGTTCTGTGCCAGCAAAGGCCACACCTGGAGGAACGAGTCTCAAAAAATAAGAATTTAAAATGACATGTGGTTAAAAGACAAAAAAAAAAAGAAAGAAATCTGTTGATTTGGATGTGTTTTGTGTGCTAAATCAAGTGGTTCCCAATCTTTTTGGTTTATGAGCCTTTAAATCAAAAAGTGTCTACTTGAAATCAAAGAGTGATGCTCCCACTCATCAGGCTGTTTCATTTATTTAGTTTTCAGAAGCATGAAAACTATCAATTTTATAACGAAGAAGCAAAGATTAGAGACAAATCTGCTAATCTGGGCAGTATATATTTATTTTCTAATCTGGTTAGTCATTTTTTTGAACCCCAGATTTATTCTTTGACACCTTGTCGCCTGCAGGTTGGGAAGCATTGCCCTAAACCAAGTTCTGACACGCATCGATCCATCCTATTTTAATCCTATTGATGACTGTGTAGCTGGCACTCATAATGCGCTGTAGCAAATGGAGTGAAAATAACGGATGAGTAATGTACTTGCACCACAACAGGCATTAACCATTTATCATAAGCTCTTCAAGCCCGAGTGCGTCCAAACAATGCATCTTGCATACTTTTATTTTTAGTTCCTTTCATTTACACGCGTTTCCTCAGCTCAGGGTTTCTATTTTCGCTAAACTGTTGTAAGCACAGAAAATCAATGACACTACACCGACTCTGGGCAACCGAGGTCCCACTTCTTGATGTGTCACTGCTTTTAGCTGTGTGTGGCTTTTTTGATCCTGTAAGTTTCTTCCCCGGCTTGTTGCTGAGGTGGGCACACGTTGCACGGAGCGGCACAGATTGTGGTAATCTGCGAGGCTCCTGTGCCGACAGCCCATTGAGCGTCGAGTGCTGACAGTAAGCCTATTTCATGTAGGAATGTGGTTACGATAGGGTCCTCTGCAGTCAGCGCCATCACACAATGCACAGCTCGGAGACTCTATAGTATCGGCCGCAACAGGACTGAAGAGGGGAAAAAAAGCAACAATGACCGTGGAGTGATGAAGCAGCAAACGGAGAGGAGGAGAGAGTTCGAATTAAAGAGGAACAGGTGGAGGAGAGGAGTGAGACTTGTCCTCCCTGCTCCTCTCTGTCATTGAGAGGACAGTAAAACCTGGCCTGTAATGAGATAACTGCACCTGTCTGTCCTCCCCCCGATCATCTGCTCCTTCAGACAGCTCAGCCAGGACAGCTGATGTGAGGAGTCGAAGCAGCTGTCATATAATTAAAATCAACTTATCCCCCGGTATGCAAAAAGCACAAATAAAAGCAAAATTGTTCACTTCACTTGCTTGGTGGTGGTGAAATCAAACTGTTGCCTCACCCCAGAGGTGAAACCATCCGAATGCAGTTTATCAGCGTTTAGGTAATGTTTTCATGGAGTCCTGTACTGGGATCAATACAGCGAGCTGTTTGACAGTGCTGCTGTCTGTCCTGATAAACTGCAGCCCGGCTGAAAACTCACATAGACCTGAGGAGTGAACAACCTTAGCAGCAAATAACAGGTTGTAGGAGCCACACTCACAGCCACCCGTAACTGCAAATGTGAATGAATCCACGGCATTATTTGTAAAAAAAAGTATACTAGTGACAGCACATGCAATTATATATTTGGAATAATCTGCCATGGCTCATCTATCACCCCCCTCCTCCTCTCTCGCTCTCTCTCTCTCTCTGCCACAAGACAACTCCGCTGTTGCTATGGGATCAAAAACACGGGGATGGATGCTGCAAGTGATGCTGCGATGGTCACTTACATAGGTGGACTGCACTCTCCGCCAGTGTCCCAGCCCACAGCAATACATCAAGACATCCAGTTGGGGGAAGAGGAGGGGACAGGCCGAGGTGGTGGCGGGTCGTCTCAGGCCAGGCTCACACACATGGGATCCTCATGGCACAGGTGATCCACCTGATCGCCTGCTCTTCAGCCGAGTTGGGGATCCCGCAAAAAGACACCCCTTAATGTCCACAGGTTCTCGCAGAGGGTAAGGGTAAGGGGATGAGGAAGGGGGGGACGGCGGTTCAGTGGCTGGTCCCTCTCACAAGTTATGTCCTCGGGTGAGTTCAGGTGATCCGGAAAAAAAACACACCTCACGGGATCTTCAAAGTCTGGAGCCGGGATCCGATCTGACGGCCAACGACCAGTCCGATGTGCTGAGGAGTGTGCGAGGTTAGTACGTCTTTTTGGGTTAATGTGTGTGTGCTCACCTCATCTCAGAAGGACAGGTGGTTCATCTGCCATCCTTATTTACCCTCCCACCACCCTACCTCACCCCCCTCCACCCCCTCTCCCTCTCTCCCTCTCTCCCTCTGTCCCGACTCACCCTGTCGAAAAAGCCTCCCTCTGGCTTAAGCCCCCCGAATAGTCTTGCAACAAAAACTAAATGTCATTTTCTTCTCTGTGTGTGTGTCTCAGTGCTCTCTAGTGTATCCAGTCAGAGCCCTCGCATCACTCCACATCCGTCTTGCCTGTATCCCCTGTCTGTCCCTTCCTTGTAAAGCCCACCCTGGGAGTCCAGATACAGAGATTTTCAGGTTCTGTGCAATTCCTCTTTTCTTCCTCCTCAAAAATCCCAGCTCTGTAGCTCCTCCTCCTCCAGTATCTCTGCCTCTCAGTCCACCACGCTGCTTCCCTCTCTCAAGGGTCCTCTCTCATCAGGAGCGTTCCTGCTTACCTGAGTCACTCCTTGCACTCCTGTTGTGACTGTGGATGCACGTGTGCCTGTGTGTGTATGTGTCAGTGTGTGTGTGTGTGTGTGTGCAGGCTGCAGCTGAAGCTCACAGCTCTCCCTCTCTCTCTCTGTTGCCATGCTAGAGCAGGTAACATTCGGCTAGCGCAGGAGACACACAGCCTGAATTCAAATGCGCCTCCAGCCTCTCCGATTTACAAAAGCCTCCACCCATCCTTAACAGCCCCCCTCTCCCCTCATCTCTCCCTCCTCTCTTTATCTGCCCCCCCCTCTCTGTCTCGTTCTCTTCATCTCTGTCCACAATGTCTGCTCCCTCTCCCTCCACTGTTGCTTCCTTTAGAGTAATTTCCCCCTCTCTGCTGTCGCGCTCTGTCTTGTTTTCCATGTTACCTGGAGAGTGAGATGAGGAGGCACTTGGGGTAATTCTGCTTCACCTCAATGCTGGGAAAAAGGACTCTCTCTCTCTCTCTCTCTCTCTGTCTCTCTCTCTCTCTGTCTCTTCATGCTATTTATGTCTCTAATTTAGTTTAAAAAACTTGTCTCAAGCGAAGAAGATCAGTCAGTGCATGAATTTAATCTTTTTAGGCAAAGAAGAATAAAAGTCAACACCTACGCTCGCAGCTCTTCGAGGCTGTACCTACGCACAGTGATGCATTGACCAAAATGCTAACATCAGCGCGCTAACATGCCCTCGGTGACAATGATAACGTGATAATGTTCACGCTATTTTAGTTGGGTAGCAGGTGAGGCTGATGAGAAATGTCATTGGTGTTGCAAAGTTTGTTTTCATAAAGCTTTTGACAATTCAAATTTGGAATCCGATGATGGCCGTAAATGAAAAGTTAAAGGGGTCAACACGGTTATTTGACGTCATCCTGAAGGGCACAGTTTCATGGCAATCCGTCCAATTCACCTGTTGGTGGCTCTAAAGGAGAAATAAAGCCACGTGGTGGGATTCATTCTTTGAAGAACAACAATTTTTGTGGCAACATTTCTGTTGTCATTGAATTTGAAGATACAATTTACAGGATAAGTAAAAACTTTTTTTTGAATTGAAAGTCTTTATGAAGCATCTTCTGCGCGCTATTTTTCGACCATTTAAATTCATGGCAGTTGATTCAATAGTTCAGGCTGGACCAAAGTGGTCCAGAACAATAAATGATAGGCCGTCATTGATATTCCAAGAGCCACACAGATAAAAAAATAAATAAATAAATAAAGTGGAATTTAGCATTACTCACCACAAACCTTGCAAAAGATATCCGACAAATTAAAAGTGTTGAAATACACAGAGAGCTTTACAGAGCTTGGCTGCTTCTCACATAGGTATGTAATGTAACGATTCAGGACTTAAAACCTCTAACACTCTGGCTACAGTCTTGAGATCTGTGTACATAAGAAATTATGAAAAAGGCTGCAGTGGAATCTACTTGCAAAGGTACTTGAAATGAGTTGATTTGAATTAAAAATATCAAAGTAATCCTGCAGAACTGGCAGATTATTTTCACCTCCTTTAAGAAAATGATACTCTAAGGACGCAGTTGCTGAGTATGAAGTTAAAACGGGATGAATTAATGTAAAGCCTCTCTAAGCACGCATGAAAGGTTCATTTGGTGACAAAAAAAAGGGAAAGCCTCTGCCTCGGAGAACTCTTTACAGCTGAACGTGGATCTTACAGACTCAGATAAAGAGGAATAGATGCAGGCTGTTGCTTTTTTTTTCTTTGATCGTGAGGAGCATTTATTCTGTGTCATAGGAATAAAAATACTAAAAAAAAAAAGGTGCTCTGCAGTCACGACATACTGTAAAATGGCCACAATAACTCAAGCTGCACTAATGCTTTCTTGCAGATTATAGTATGAATCATTAAGGAGGAGGATGATCGTGGCTATGGGGAAATTAAGGGAAGTTAATTTTAGTTTTCATACCAGTAAATGAAAGCAGGCCAGCTCTCGTCCCTCCCTGTGAATTACAGCTGCCTGTCTAGTGTCCCGTCACTGGCCGTGTATATCATTAATAATGCTGTTAACAAATCTTCCTTCTCGGTGTGGCAACGCAGTTCAAGCTGATATAAATTTCTGCTTGAGATTCACTCAATTTATCACCAAGGATGCAGCAGGACGTTCGCTGCCATTTTTCAAATTCCTTCATTTTCTCCTCCTTTTTTTTTTCTTCTTCTTCTTTGAGAGACAGGAGCCACCGATTTGGCAATTCCCTTAAACAGTTTGTCCCACAGCCCCAGCTCATCCATCAGACGGACAAAGACCAAGTGCTCCACGGGGTATAATTCTGTCAGACTTGTGCGGGTGGAAGACTACCGATTATACACCAGCGTCTCTCGGTGGTGTCACTGTGGCATGCTGTATTGATACACACACATACATACACCAAGGTTACAAAACAAAGAGTTATATGGCCATGAAAACACATAAACCACCACGGTGCCTGCAGCACAGGCAAAAGACAAGGGTGCTAATTTGCAACAGCCAAGGACGAAGCGAAGAATTAGAAGCTGCAAGACACAAAGAAAATCTATTTATCAGCTGGTTCTCTCCTAGAAAATAAGGATGAGAGAAAAACAGATAATATATGCACTGATGGAAGAAGCATTCAGATCCAAGTAGGACTCATGCAGTTTTTGGTTTAATATTACTGCTGCATTAATGTGTATGTTGCATTTTTACTGCTATAGCTGAGCTAATTTTAACAACTTTACATCCTGTTAACTTGTTTAATCTGCAGCAATGCATCGTGGTCTGTGAGATCAACATGTTTGTTGTGTTGTTCAGTGAGAACTACATATTATGACTTTTCTCAACACATAAAGGAACACTTCACATCCTTCAGTTTATCTGAAATATTCCACACCATAATCACCTCATTTGTAAGTGTAATACATGAGTAAATAAGTGGTGTTTAAATTATTGTATACATGTGACAGTTAAATCAAAATATGATAAAAACAGCACTCAGTTATGTTAGAAACATGCCTTTATACTCATTAAAACGAGAGTGGAAAGCAACTGCAGATGTATCCAAACATTTTCGTGGCATGAAACATGTCTAGAGTGCTCGCTTCCAGATTGACAATGTCCCCATCCTCCGACACGAGATGCTGGTCGATGGTTTTGGTCTCGACATTTCGACAAATCATGGAAAAAATCTCGTCATCTACTTAATACATAATACTCAAATCATAATTATTCAGTTCATTCCTTCAGTGGCAGATGATAAAAATCTTTATTTCAACCACTAAGCAGCTGAAAAATGGTTATGTTTAACTAAAATTTGTCAGTTAATAATGTCTATTGTTGGCCATTTTTAATGATGTTGATTTTTCTTATGGAAGTTATTGTTCCAAGAGGTTTGCCACTGCTAATCAATGAAGTGGAACAAAACTGAAATTTTATGAAAGATTACAAACTAGGGCAAGTTTCTTTATTTAAAATAGAAATATGTTTATCTAGCTTCATATATTTTAAAGGAAACAAAAGTTGTTTTTGACAGTTTACTGTTTGATTTTAATACTTAATAGTTTTGTTGTATATTGTTATATTATAATTATATATTGTTATTTTATATATATCTTGTTTATTGATAGTTGACCCATTGTTGATAATATATAAAAATGATAAAATGTTTCCACCAGTGTTTAAATAAACAACATTTATTTAACAGGAGTTTGAAATGGTTTAAAATCGTTTGTGAACAACAAAAGTTTCTTTATCGCCCGTTGGAGTTTAGATAAAAAAGAGAAATGTAGCAGGTAAACATGACGTCATCGTCGGTATCAATAAATACATTTGGATTCAAAAACGTCAGAGAAAAATGAAAAACAGTTTGCTGACTGCACGCACCAAACTACCAGAATCACTTTCGCACTTTGATTTGGATGAATGGTCGTACGATACATGTGCAGCCATCGCAATTCAAAACAGTACTGCTGCTCCCCCACACACACATAGATACACCAACTGTTCAACCATCCACAATCAAAGCGGATCTTTCATTAACAACAGAATGCGCCACTCCTCCTCAAAACATGCTCTGCCTTTTGAGGATCCTCAGCTTGCTCAGGAATGTGAAGTAGATAAAAGTCAGGCTCACCAGCACATTTTTGAACGGGTACAACACAGGCGTTACATAACCAAACACGGCAATCAGAGCGACTCGAATGATGAAGAAAGGAAAGTCCTGCAGAGCGACTCCAGCAAAAGACAATAGCGGGTTGTTAGGAGTGATAACCAGGCGGAGGGTAGAGATGAAGGCAAAGATGTAGATGGGGAACACCCAGGCTGAGTAGAAGACACGTGGCTCCCCTGCCACTCTCACCATATCCACAGTGTCAAGCCAGAACATGAAGCTGTTCACAAACACTTCTGCCCTTCCATCCCTCTTCCACAGGAAGCCCACAGGACCAGAGTAGGATCGTGGACGTGAGGAGTACAGGTAGGCGGCGGAGGGGGCTCGTGAGCTGGGTGTTGAATGGCCCGGTGAGCCGCTGAAGTCCTGCCATCTGCCTGAGGTGCTGCCATTCCTGGCCTCTGGCTGGACTTGGGTCAAACCGTTTTGGCCTTCACCAGTGTGCAACTGGCTGGCTACTGTGGTCACATGTTCCAGGTGGGTGAGGACGGGGCCTGATATGTCAAGGTCGGGATCCAGGCTGTCTGCTGCAAATGACAAAAGCACAAACAACATGAGGCCCTCCTTGATATAAAGGGGGTATAACACGATTCAACAACACCCTCCAAAAATTGAATCAGCACCTTCTCTAGTCTCTTAGTCACTCACTGTGGCCACTTGTCAACAAATACGTTTGAAATAGTAAAAGGTCCAATTGGTGGA
The DNA here is from genome assembly GCA_023373845.1 of Nibea coibor. Taxonomy (NCBI): domain Eukaryota; kingdom Metazoa; phylum Chordata; class Actinopteri; family Sciaenidae; genus Nibea; species Nibea coibor. The sequence continues at coordinate 7,407,914 of CM041725.1, forward strand.
TTAACTGAAAAGTAGCAACATATACTGTAGATGTCACATTAAGGAGGTATTCGTGTGCTTTAGGGGCTGTTGGGCGTTTATTTTAACCTTCCCCTCTGTTGGCAGTTCAGCACACGCCGCCTCCCGGATAAACTAAAATTGGGCAATGTCAGTCAAAGTGGTAATGCTTTTAATTGAGCTTAACTTTAAGCCTTAAAATCTTTTGAATGGGTTCCATATAACTTCACCCTCTGTACAGTTGTCATGAACGGGGGAAATTAGCTATAGAGACCAAAACTGTTTTTTGTACCAGGCTGTAAACGTGTTTATTTCTGCTGTGAATGTGGACATTTTAACATGGGGACTTATGGAGATTGACTTGTTCTGTAGCCAGCCTCAAGTGGACATTTGAGGAATTGCACCGGCTTCACTTCACAGCCGCTTGGAGCCAACATGAACAATGCCATGACCCTGAGACTGAAGCAGCTAAACGGAATTCAACTATAATTAACTGTATTTTTTATACCTGTGTTTTTTGGTACTGTGACTCACCAAAACACTAAAAATACAGAATATATAACACTTAAATATTTAATAATTCAAAACAATTTCAAGACTTACATTTTCCAATGAGATTGCAGGGGCGAATCCTCTCTACGATGTCCACACAGATGAGGGAGAAGAGCACCAAGGAAACAGGCAACTCTGCGAAATGGTCGAGCTGGAGTCCTCTGTCCACCTGCACCTACGGCGCAACCGATAACATGACAAAGAAATGAGCTCAATAGCAGAAAGAACTGATCTGGCGTTTAGAAATCATGAGGGATGAAGCAGGAAGAAGCTAAATCGAAACTCTTCATTGTGGCATTTGTCTGGAACGGAGAAAGAAGAGCTCCTGCATTCCAAGTTTTATGAAGCCATCTGATTTTTATTACATCATCATTACAGACATTAAGACGTTGCTGAATGCTCTTAACACAAGATTAAAAAATATTAAATGTATGAATACGTCTGACAAGTCTTTTAGGCCAGATTCTTTTATTTATACCCTTGCTAGTCCAGGAATAAAATCGTTAAGGAGTCAGTGTCACAGTCTTTCTTAGACTGGTGGATGGTATTAAGGTTTGGGTTAATGGCCAACCTGTTGTGCCCGCTGTGGGTTACTGAATAGCTTAGACGGAGAGTGCAGTCTTGTGACAGTGGACACATTTCATCTGCGTCTTTTTTTCTGCTTGTGATGGTGCCAAAGTCCTTCCCAGTACATGGCGAGAAAATAATTGGATGCAACTTCAAGAAGCAAAATCTCAAGAGACGGAGCTGCACTGGTGACGGGCAATCTTTTTCTTTCTCTGTGGTGCAATGTGCCGTGCCAACCATCACTCAGGGAATAATTATATTGCCCTAAACACATTCTTTCACATAGGGGGGTCATAAAACTAGTTTGTACCACAAATGGACTGTTTACAACAAATATGCCTCTTCAAGGACCCCGTCAGAGCATGGCAGAACAAAACGTCAACAGGTGGAGACAAGAGCCATCAGTCTCCATGACATTACCTTGGAGCCGGCTATTAAAATAGCAAAGCAGGGTAGTGTACAGAGGATGACATACGCCAGCAGTGTCGGTCTCCTGAAAAACATAATAGGTTGTTTTAGGTCACATTTGATCAGTGATCATCCCAGATGACTAATGGCTCTGATGCTACTCTTAATGTTTATACTCTGTTTTATTAGCAGACTTAAATTAAGTTACCGAATACATTTACTGTACTGTAATTAATTTTTTTTAGGTAAGTAAGTGTTTCTATTTCATGCTACCTCATAAATTTCAGAAGCAAATATTGCACTTGTTACTCACGACATTTACTAGGCACTTTATAGATTGTGTAACTTTGGGTAAACAAAGGCGACTGTAACCACAAGTTGCAATTACTGGATAATTAAAGTCGTAAAATCTGCGACCGGACTCAGTTATAAAATGACACCTAGGTAAAGTTTATTAACGCTGGTTACCATAAGCGTCCGATCATACCAAACCAAGGGTACATGTAGCACTGAAAGTGTGTTGAACTGAACAACACATGAAATATGATGCAGTGTTAAAAGTTAAAGATTAAACAACAACACATTATTAAGTAAATAAAATTAGCTTCACACCAACTACTGCTATTTTAACATCATGAGGACTTGCAGGACTTAAAATTGTAGTTTTTCTACTGCTACCAAAGAGCCTCAGTTTTTCCTTCCTCTACTTCATTGTTATTCAAGTGTTTCTCTTCCTGTCAAGTCCATTTTATTTATGTAGCCCAAAGTCACAAATTTGCTTCAAAGGGTTTGTGTTCTTCAAATCATTTTGACTTTGTTCACCTGCCTGTCCCATCTCCCATTCGTTTTAGGTAAGATGCTTTATCTGGCACATGTAGATACTTAATCATGCTGACACTGATTAAACTGCTTCCCGACAGCTGTACTCACCACTGTGTGATCTCTGTGATGAACCTCTTGCGTTTCAGGATCAGATATTTCAGAGGAACCCACACCAACAGGGTCACAGAGGTCACATAGGCGATAGAGACTGCCACAACTAACCAGTAAGCGGTTAGATCGTGTCCTTTCACGTCACGTATGAGTCTGGCAAACCTCTCCATAATCACAAAGATGGGTATGATGAGGGCTGCAAACTGCAGCACCTCGTACAGGATGAGCTTGACCGTCTTCCCCGAGGGCATGATCTCCGAATGCCAGTCGCTGGTCTGAGCTCGGAACAGAAGACTTTAACAATCATCTCCCACAAAACGAGCCAGTCGAGCTGTTGGACTCTGCACACTGGCGTTGCTTACACTGCACTGGAGGCTGTATTTTTTTTTTTTTTTTTTATTGCTGAGGTAATGAGGTGGTCATGCTCACTTTTTTATGGGCTCAGAGAAGGGCACTCCTATACCATAATTTCAAGGAGAAAATTACACTGAGCCTACCACAACAAGTTCTGGAAAAAAAATACTAGATTGAGACATGAACAAAATAACAATGACAGAAAATGAGTAAATTGACAATAGAGAAATATACACATGTAAATATTGGAATACACACACTAAATTTGGTGTAGAATTGTAACAAAACCAAAAAACGTAATGTGAAATTAAACTATTCTTAATCGTCTTCCCCACCACTTTAAAAACACCACCACACTCTGTGGCAGCTGAGGAAAAGTGCCTTGCCTTTTTTTCCCCATCTAGCTAGGTGAGATCTCAGATACACTGATCACCATCTAGTGGCAGAATTTTTAAATCTCTTGATGGATTTGCAGACGGTGCACTGGCAACATAACAAACGAACCCACAACTGCATTTTGATTCAAGTGTCGCTACACTCCGACACACTATTCACCGACCGAGTCTTTTCTACTTCTTCTATTTCTAACCAGTGAGAAAAGTGGACACAATCGACATCAACACAGAAGTGTGAAATAATCAAAAGGTGTTTTAACATTAGAAGAAGGGAGCCCGCTGGTCAAAGTGAAAGCTGATTAAGAAAACTGGTTTTCAGGATTTCTTAAAATGAACAAAGTTAAGTGTAACTAAATAAAGAAAAACAAGAAAACATTCCTATTATTCTGTACATTTGGCCTGGTTTTATTGTGAATACCAATTAATAAGTATGGTTAAAAGAATACATACAAACAGCAGGGTACAAGTTTAGACAGAAACTTTACAATAATGATGTTTCAAAACTTAAAAACAGGCAGAATCTCAATCCTGTGCAATAAAGTTACATCGGGGCTGCAGTCCAACACCGTGGTGCAACGAGATGTTACGAGGGATGATTAACTGGCTCCTGGTCCTGTGGTCCCAGAATAGCTGCTACTTTTTTTATATTTCATATTTTCAGCCCTCTTTGATCCGACACATTAACACTTCATTTCTACTCTTGCATTTAGTTGAAGGCAGCGAAAAAGAAAAGAAAAAAAGATTTTCTTGTCTTGGAATCAACCATATCAAAGTTAAAATCACGTTCTGGAGAAAGAAAATGACCATTTGTTTTGCAAAGTCCCAGATGTTGGGCTAAAGTTGTAGGCAGCACGGGGATAGGGAGGACTTCTGAAACAAAACTTTACAGTCAGATCAATGCACCAATTTGCCCCGCAATTGGAAAATCTAGTTGAACATATTTAAAACTGCTTTGTAATTCCTTCATGTAGCATTGTTTAGATATTATACAACAGACAAATACTTTTCCTGTTTCATCAGCTTTTTGCAAACAAGTCCGTGTTTGTAAGCATGTCCTCTTTCCCCAAGGACTTTTAACGTGTATGTACTGTATGTAGTGAGCTCAACGCGTGGTGCGAGAAGTAGACTTTGTACAATATTTGATCGTGAATGACTTACGTCACTGTAACGGATAGCTTAGTGAGTCCTTGGGAAAGAGGCGTTTACAAATCCTGACTGTACTTCCCAAAATCTTATTTCAGTTCAGCTTCAGGTAGAATTTGTTTTAGTGTTAGACAGCTCTGAGAAAGGACACGTCTGAAATGCATGGGGAGGTTCGATCAGTTTTTCACATTACCATTTGACCCTACAGTACAATAAGCATGTATCAAACACAGAGAGAAACGTCCATGTTCTCATGTGAGCGATTTAAATATACAACTAAGTTATGCAGAATATCACATATTCCGCTTTTCTCTGAATACATACATCCTGCACTGCTTCTCCATTTAAAATAGCATAACAATAATCAAAACATAAATTAAAATGCACTACAAAACAAACATATTCATTTTTCAACACTGACTAAAGAGATGCTTTAAAGACACTGGGGCTGTTCAGAGAATGCCCAGTGGTAGCCAGGTCTGTGGTACGAGTCTGTTAGTACAGCCCCTGAATGGAGACAGAGCAAACTCTACACCCACCAACAAAGATCTAGAGCTGCTCATTTTGAAAAGGAAAACTCTGCAATATGAAGATAAGAGTCAATCGTGCGAAGAAAAGAAAGAAAAGAAATGAAATACATCTGTTTTCTGGCATGTGAGTGTTTGTTTCACTTTGTTCTCTTTGGCTATTACACCTTTAATTCAGCAGGGACATCATGGCTGCAGAGTTCACCTTTAAGGCTGAGAGAAACACCCGGAGCTGTGCTAACATCCAGCCCACCCATGAGGTCATCATGTGGCTTCAACTACTAGTTCAGTACAGTATATACAAGAGTCATGTGCATGCTTCAATTCCTCTGGTTTCTTTTCCCTCCAAACAAAACAAAAACAAAGTGGCTTCAGTTTTCAGTACTTCTAAAAGTCGACGACATATACAGGATGTAGTAGCCTAGCATGTTCAGCATCGCTAAAAGTCCTTTCTCTGATAGAAAAACTAAAACGGTGACTGTAAGTCGACGCCCCCCTTTTTCTGACACGATTAGCAGTTGCTTTAAGTGGGTGAGAAGGTCGGGTACACTGTGGATTTCTCTCCATATTAGTGTGTGAGTGAAGGTAATAAAGGATGGGACTGCTGTTTACCTGCCTGTACTGTGTTATGTTGTGTTATGTTGTGTAGTGTGTGTGTGTGTGTGTGTGTGTGTCGCTCCAGTGTGCATGTTAGGCAGTGTGTGAAGGAATGCCTGTGTATTTCACACTTGATCAAATAGTAATTGCATATTCACTTTGTGTCTCGGCCAAAGTGGCTACAGTTACACTTGTTTTCACAAAGCAATTTTGGTAATGATTTATTTAACAGGTCTGTAATTCCTGAATCATTTTCTGGGAAGTTTCTTGTTTAGAAATATGGAGTTTGATACTAATTATCCATAAAATACTAAATTTAAACTTGCTTGTAAATTGCATAACCTAAAAAGTCAGTACGCCGTAGATCAAATGATTATCCAGAAATATATACACCATATGAGACACACAGTTCCCAATAATAAAAGACTGATGCATAAATATTTATTTGAGTTTAAACTGAATTTTTCTTTTAAGGAAATCCTCTGGACTGCTTAGAAATCCACTTAAATCCAACTAAAACAACTTTCCCTCTCATTTCCACTGTGATTTGTACTAATCTATTTAGTTCTTCCCAGGAAACATCCTCGAAAATGTTAAAATTATAGACCCATAAAATAATATTCAGTAGTCCTTTCATAAAAAGGAAGCAATAAATGTCAGGGATGGCGTACATAAAAAAAAAAAAAAAAAGGATGGATATATTGCTACCAGATCTAGATTTGGAGGTGATCAGGCTTGAATTACGACCAAAGTGTGAATTAAGAACAAAATGCAACTCAAAGCTCCTCCATGTCTTCACATTTGAGTGAAAGACATGAAGAAGAAGAGTGTAAATGCAGAATAATAATTTATTTAATAAAGTCCTAAAAGAACACAAAGTGTCCAGTTACAGACCATGTGTAACTTGGTGTGAGCTCTTCAAAATGAAACGCTCCTGATCACTTCGAAACCTGGAGTTAGAAGTGTAACTGTTTATTTATTTGTGTCAAATGTCGGGTTAGTCTACTGGATTTCTTCTTCTTCCATCCGCCTGGTGTTCTATGATAAAACTAAATATAAAACATAATATAGAAGAAATTATCTACGACCACTATTTGATCAGGTCTGGTGTTGATGTATGCGTGAGGATTACAGTGAGCTCAGGGGGCCCTATAGCAAGGCTTTCTCTGAGTAGGGGGCCTGTGAGACATCTGAGGAAGGTGCTATGCTCGGGCCGGAGTGGGCGCTGTAGTTTGGTGTCTGCGTCATGCCTGCGGGAGTCGTGCCTGGGACGGGGCCGGGGCCGCTGGCCGGGTTCTGGTAGGACTGTACGTCTGCTGGGGCCATGCTGCCTGGACCTGCAGTGTAGACTGGCGGCTGACCCATGTACATATGGACGTCACTACAGAAAAGAGTGAAATTCATTACAAGGTGGAAGCATTAAATATTAGGTGGAAGGTTAAATTCATAATAGCATAAACTCATAAAACCCAGAGTTCAAATAACGTCTCAAATAACAGCCGTGACCAGCATGAACATTTGAAGGCCGGTCTCTGACAAAAGCCGAGTAAAACTTCAACGGGCATGGAATTAACTTGTCATTTAATTTGTGTTTCCACAGCACTGATTTCAACCACACAAGAACAGAGTCATGTCATACTCACCAACCTGCTCCCTCTCAAACACAAGCATCAGAAGACTCTTTAAAATATAAAGAGTCTTCTGACGTTAAATATGTGCATGTACTGGCACTGCACTCATATAATTGTGCAGAGTCAGAGTCAACAGTATTTCTGTTGGAGTTGCAGCAGAGTGGTGAGTCTGACACGACTCTGTTGGTGTACTGAGAAACTAATGCTATAAATGTATGTTATACTGGATTTATCTAGACGACAGGTAAATATGGAAACATTAATTAAGTTTGCATTAATGACAAAACAATGGAAGAACTACAGAAAACAAAGAGGCTTCATACTAAAATACACTCATACAACAGGGGCAGTTAAAGAAGTCCTGTCTCTTGTAAATAACTGTCCTCTCTGCAGTTTGGGTAAATAAAGGTTTTAGCCTATTTGAAAAGTTACAGTACTAACAAAGATTTCATGGACGGTTAATGAAAAGGTAAATACCCTCTAGATGTGAATACAAAGATTATAAATAAGCAAAAAAGCAAATGAGTAGCGTTTTAGCACCATGTTGCGATTTTTAAAATTGTCACCAACTTGTGTTGTGCTTTAGTCAACCAGAAAAACAAGCTGCTGTCAAACTCACCTGGGAGCTGGCTGGCCAGGTATGGGGGTTCCAGCTGGAAGCTGCTCCATGGGAACAGTGTAACCCTGCACTGCGGTACCGCTCATGGCATACGAACTTGATGCAGGCTGACCAGGGTAGACCTGCAGTCACAAGCATGCACAGAGAACATACTGAGTTTGGAAAGATCAACAGCAATTTAGACCAGTAACATGACTGTTAATCTTATCATTATCTATATATATACTGAGCACTGTTGTCTATTCTTTAGCAGGATGCTACTTTTGTCCAAAGAAGAACAAGAACAGGCTCCTAATTCATCCTGAAGTCACAGAGGCAAACACGCATGTAGACTGTAATATTGAAACTGTTCCTGTTAAAGGACAGTGCACCCAAAACTTAATTAAACTTATTTTTCTTCTTATCTGGGCTGTAATTGAATACCATCCAAATACGTTTAGGTATGATTTATGATCTCATTATAAACAGTTTCTGCTTTTTGTGCTACGGTGCTAAGAAAAGTTGCCCTCTCAGTGAAATGTGTTTCACTGTTTTACTGTCTTCACTCCTTTGGTGTTTTGCATTCGGTTTTGATTTGTAAAAATGTTTTTTTTCCAGGGACTGACCCCGATAGACTGAAGCGCCTGGGTCAAGTTGACTGTACCTGCTGTGCTGCGCTGGCAGGCTGCTGCATGTAGTACTGTTGGCTCTGCAGCTTGGCATACATGGCATAAACTGGATCTTCATTCATCAGCTTGGCATACAAGGACAGAGCTTCCATCACCTTCACATTCAGCTCTGAGAGCTCTGAGTGCTTCCTGTTGATACAAACCCGCACAGAGGTAGTTAGAGTCAGTGTTCATCTGTTTAACAGCTTAACGTTGTGTAGTTTTGAGCACAACGTACCTGTCTATATCCTCCAACTTCTGGTCAATGAGTGGTCCCATTTGATTGCACGCACCTGATGAAAATTAGAACAAATAGTTAATAATTTCGTCTGTCATCGGGACCACCTTTACAAAACTAAGTCATGTCACATTAGCTTCTCTATACCGACATTGACCTCATTAATTTACTTTATTTCAACCCTAAATTCAGTTACCTTCCAACTGTAGTAACTCAACGCTGTCCGACTGGTTGTCTGTTGGATCTGCACTCTGGATCATCTGCAGCAGCTGGTCCATTTTGTCCTGAAAGATTTCAGCAACGTTTCTTTGTTGTGTCTCATTTTGAACCCATCACGGAACAACAGTCTTCATTTATTGACGCAACAGTGAAATCTCAGCGAAGCTGTACAAGCTTTGTAAGCAAATATTTACACAAGGGAACGTACCTCGTCTATATATACAGGCTCTTGTTCGGGCTCTATGGTCTCCACCTGGATGTCCTCGCTGAACTGGACTGTCTTCTTCTCTGTCTTCACTGTAGAGTTCACAAAATAACGGTGCATGTGGCAGCAGCAAAACCATGTAATGGCAGCAATCAGTTAGAGATACATAAGAGGTCAGACTGCGCTGACTCGACCTTCAGTAATAGTCCAATAGTAGCGCAAAAAACTGGTCTGAAAATAAAAGTTACAATCTGAAACAAGCCACTGACAAATCATGTTGAAATATCATATTCATATTTGTTTAGGCACTTTTTCTGCACCCTGCTATACCAAGTCATAAGCTGTCATCATGTTTGCTGAGTGAGAGTTTTATAATTTAAAAGCTGAAGACTAATATGCGGAAATGCTCATATGGCTTCTCAGAAATACAGCAGTGTTGTTTTTACTTCATGTGATAAAGCCTCTGATCATGTTGTGTCTATGCAACCAACGTCTTGATTGTACTGTGTTCTTCATTATTATTCTTTTACCAGCTGTGTTTAAGTTTTAAAGCACTGTATTTCCCACTCTAGGATCGATAAGGCAATATGGCTAATGGACTAAATGGGTTTTCAAAAAGGACTACAGATGACATAAGCAGATAAAGGATGTGCTCTGTGTGTTTGTACTCACTCATCTCAGGCTCTGCAGTGAGGTCGGCTGTGACAAAGTTGGACGGGAACAAACCCACTCCCTGGTATGTTTCCCCTTTCCACCAGTTAGGGTCACTGATGTAAGAAAGAAACAGACTTTGGTTGGCGTGTTCTCTGTGCTGTATTTATATTTCATATTACAGATTCAGATTACAGAGTGCGTGTGTGTGTATATATGTGTGTAAAAAAAATGATTCACCTATCGTCCAGGATAGTGATGATTTCTCCTGACTTGAAGGTGAGCTCATTGTCCTCAGCTGCCTCAAAGTCGTAGATGGCGCGGACTTTCCTGCCGTCAGACTTGTGTGACGAGAGCAGGCTGGAGGTGCTCGGGTAAAGACCCGACAGGGAGGTCTGCGGCTGCTGACGCTGCTCCTTCAGTGACAGCTCAATAGCTGCACGCAAAAGAGACAGACATGTGAAATCATGCTTGCCCTTGAGATTTCTGAAATGTTGCTGAACATCTGAAATGCGTTAATCGAGTGTAAACAGCGATTTAAGAAATGTAGATAAAGAATTTAAAAGGTGTTAGTGTTCATGTTTTGAAGGATAATAAATCTTCAAATACACTTCTCTACAGACACCTGAGGACTGAAAGAGCCTCCTCACCTTTGGCCAAGTCCTCTTCTTCTTTTTTGTTTGTTGAGGTGGAGGGATCCTTTGCCACTAAAGCGGGACTTGCTTTTGCCTGCTCTGCAGCCTGTGAAAACATAAAAGTCACATGCTCACATGAATCATCAACTAGAGAATAAAAAGGACAAATCTGGGTCTTAAAGTTTAAACAACACAACCCCAAATCCCCCAGATGCACAAACATTTTTTGTTAGATTATTTTTTTATATAACGCACAGCAAAGGTCCCCTGCACACCTACCTGGGACCCTACAGCTGGGAAAGTGACACCCTGCTCACGTAGATTCTTGATCATAGCTGAGATCAGACTGAGCTGGGGATCGTTGCGGAAGTCCTCTGCCCACTCAACCATCAGGGCTTTCAGCTTCTCGCACACTTTGGGGTGACCCTGAGAACGATCATGAAAAAAAAAAGAAGAAAAAAGCACATCATGAGAACAAGGAACTGGATGACCTCATTTTTAAATAATCAGAGATAATTAAGGGAACTTATGTGGGTAACACACAGGAAATAAAATAAAACCTACCTTGTTCAAAACGTTACTGACTTCACTGGCAAACTCTCTGGAGCACACCTCCAAGTGGAATATCTTCCCACAGTTTGAGACGCAGGCTCCAAGAAGCTGTGAGGACAGCGGTACAAACAACTGATCAACATGTGACAAACATTTTAGGATATAACTTATCATAGAATATACTCATACTCATACTAGCTCACATCTAGGTGGAATGTTAAGGGCAGATGACAAAAGAGCTACAAGCACTACAACCAGACATTGTTGTTTGCTTACAGTCAGTGCCTGCATGGCCACATGGGGATCTTTGTGGTTCACTCTTCTCATTATAGAGCGGAGACATTCCTTAGGCCTGCAACAGAATGTGAGAAATCAAAAGTTTGAGGAGGATTTACTGCTCAGCCGAGACAAAAGAACAATCCAGCTATGTTATTTCTCTGTAGAGCATTAAGGTACGTCCTTGGGCTCTATCTCCAACGCTCCCTGGGATGTGTGAGTTTTACAGCTTCAAGCAATGTGCGTGTTTGTGTGTGTTAGGTTCAGTTTGATGATAGTTAACTAACCCAGTGCGTGACTGTCCTATCTTATCACATATGTCCAGAATGAGGCCCCAGTCCTCAGCTGTGTTCATCTCACTGGTTGCTTTCTCTGCAGGAAAGAAGCACAACAACGTATGAAGAAAAGTTATTTTGCAAACACTCTTTTCATGCCTTATACTATCTACAGACAGAGACGAGAGGCGAGAATCCTCTTAAGATCAGAGATGATAAAGCTTCTCAGAACAAACTGTCGTTTGCATGAGAGAGAAGAAAAAATACAGATAAGACTTTGGTGAGGCTTCCTCTTTGTCATTGCAGTTTCACATCTTTGGCACATGTCGCCATGATTTTTTTGCAACTTGATGGACCAACATGCAATGTGCACCATGTCTAGCCTCTGTGTACTTGACTCGTCTTGCCTTGTACATTACCAGACGGTTAAATGAAATTTAACTAATAAAAGTGGTGGAAGTAGGACCTCTTACAGAGCTGACACACACTGCCATCCAACCATATGACCCATGTGTTTAGCCGCTTTTGTAAAGAACATGCACAGTACGCCAAACAATGCTGCTGGCAAAGACAACATGGCCACAGGTGTGATGATATATGGTATGAGAAGATAGTCATACTGCTGCAGCTATTTGTTAAACATCCCGTCATGAATAAAGTCAAAAATCAACAGGAATGACTTGTTGGATTTTTATATTACTTGTAAATCACTGTGATGAAGTAATTTGTTTTTTTATTGTTTTTAACTCACTGATTGAGACAAAATCCTCTCAGGTTATTTATTCACTGTCGGGTTCTTAAACTTGTTTCACAGACAATATATTATATCAAGATTCATGCAGGCATATAACATGCCAAAGCAGATGATGAACACTGCCAAAGGGACGTCGAACAGAAAGATACCAGCCTGAAAAAATGGCAGCACAAACATACACATGATCATAAGCTTTATGCATGCAGATGAGGTGGTTAACCACACGACACAGAACAAAGAGAGAAAAGGGAAACACTCAGAGAGACTTTATGGTTTCACACAGCACCGCATCCTCTTTCACTTGGACCTAACTGTGAGATGCCAGGCTCGTCATATACTGGTTAGCCATCCCATGAATGGGATACAGTGAGGCAATGATGAGGCAGATGGCTCGCTTAGCTGCTTCAATTATCTGATGACAGCATCTCGTCTAGTGACCGTTAACCTGACGAAAAGATACTTTCCGTAAAATATGATGTAAAAATAAACAAAAAGACACATTTTGAGTAAAGTTAACTCTTTAAACGGGAGACTTCTGGACGATATCGTCCAAATTTTAAGGAGCTGCTAGCTCAGTCACACAAGATGAGACTGCGAGCTAGTTAGCCAACCGGCTAACTGAGCGAATCACAACAAACACAAGCAGACGAGACGTTTGGAAAAAAATAACACGAACTACAGCCTGGCAGTTTATATAAGCTGCATTAAACACTACAGGACAGCCACGTAGCATCATCACTACAGCTCTACGTGGTAACATTTTAGCTAGAGGCAGCAGGAGAACACAAACAAAGCTAACTGATCAAAGCTACTTCAGCTAGCCTGCTAGAAATAGCCTGATTACTCACCAACATCTTGGTCGAAGGGGTTGGTCGTGAAGAGAGGCATTGCTGGTGTGTTGACAACAACAAATTTGGCCCTACCCCTGTTATTTTCCGTCCCTCTTTGTCTTATTTCATACAATAAAAATGCATAGTAACGACAAACTTCATGAATGTCAAACGTAGCCTGGCTGACTGACTCTATTCTACACAGTCACTCCTTCGCCCAGACGGCAACAAGCGAGGCATGCTGGGTAATGGATGCAGATAGTCCGGTGTCAAATAAACCGATGTCACCAAATGTAATCACACCCCGCGGTCACACAGGTGTTCATCAGACTGTCTGCACTGTACACGAGAGACAATGAGCCATAAGCTACAAAGTGTACACAAAAAAATAACATGTCATCGTCAGGTGATGGTGATCATGTGACATTATCTCATCGTGTAACAGTTACAAACAGCTGCAGTAACCACATTAACTCTTTAATGTTTTTCTGTCCATTATGTGTAGATTATTAAATATTAAATCAGTGGTTAATGGTGTACTCAGATCTGTTACTTTAGTAAAGGTAACAATATCACAGAGTAAAAGTACTTTGATAGAAGTACAAAGTTGTTTTCTAAAAAGAAGTAAAAGTTGTATTAGCGTCAAGATATACATAAAGTGCCAAAATAAAAGTAGTTGAATTATACAATATTGTACAAACATGAATATTTTTACAGCTGATAAAGGTTGAGCTAATTTTAATTTCTGTAGTATACTTCCATATATATAAGATGCTGATATATATACACCACACAGGCAGGCCACTTCATTTATAACCCAGTGTAAATGTAAATTAGTAAGCACTACTAAATTGTGATGTGAACATAATAAAGGTTTTGAAATTTATTATTGATTATTTTACTGTATTTCTTTCTGCATCACCATACTGTTACCGTACTGTGTGGATCCCACAATTATCCACAAATCTGAGGATAAATAATTTTACCATGTAAATATAATTATATTAGCTAAATACTATTTATACATGTGGATGAACGTTGGAGAGATTTACAGACATAATTAGATTATTTAGGTCACTGTTAAGTAGGTTAAGTAGCTAAGGCACTGTTGCCTAATTTCAGTGTAATCCTGCAAATCCAATAGATTTGAGTTAAAGGTGCAGTGTGTAAGATTTGGGGACTTTGTTTTCAGAATAAGATGGACATACAATATAATATTCATAACTATGTTTTCATGCATGTATAATCACCTTAAAATAAGAATCTTTTTCATTTCTGTTACCTAAAAATTATTGTTTTATAGCTACAGTGTCTAAAGTGTTGTTTCTCCTTTACACTAGGAAAGTGAGGGTGATGTGAGGATCTTTCTGATGTGAGGAGCCACATAATTTTTAAAAAGTTTTTATTCTCTTATCGCAGCCACTTATAGTTAAGATATCAGTCCATATATGTATTCAATATATGGAAGATGTACTGCCATTTTTAATTTAGCTTTACCTTTTGTTTAAGTATTAATGTCTTAAATGTGTTAAAATAAATAAAAGTATGTAGCTGCATCTCTTCTTTAGTTTTTATAGACATAAAAATGACTTTACATGGTCTATAATGCATTTATTATGGTATTTCAAAAAGCACTGACTCCATACACAGTTTCTTTCCCATTTTATTGTGATCCATAGGAACCTGGTAATTCCATTAAGGCTTAATGAACCTTGAGCCAGACTGCTGCTCAGTCCTTGAGCGTTATATGAGTTGGAAAAGGTCAATCATACAACAATAACAACTGATTATGCAAATTATAAACATGTAACATATTTCACATATTGTATTTGGCATAATGAATAAATCATCATATGATGGCTACATTACAAAAAAATGTACATATTGCTAATGTGTGCCTCATACTGTATATAACTCATACTGGCAGACTAAAATCTAAGAAATACTGTCCTTCATAAAACAGCAGCACTGCTCACGCTGAGCATCTATCCTCACAAACAAAACAAAACAAATGACACTTCAGTTTGTAGAAAGGTGAAATTTACACTAGCTTTCCTTCTATTTATTATCTCAGTATGCAGTCATTTGCTGATGGTGAGTGGGTTCTCATCATTTTCCCGGGAGCTTATTTCTAATCACAGCTCTGGATCTGTGAATTACTTGACATTATAAAAATAGTTCCACTCTGTTAACGACATAATCCTCTGATATAGATTTTTGTGTAAAGATTAAGAAGGCAGCCAAGAAACAAAACCATATGAAATCCCAACCAACAATGTATCTTTGGTGAAATATTATTTACAGATACACCTGTACAACAGTGGCTGCACCAGAAAATGACTTAGTATAGCCTAAATAAATGCCTACATTCTCGTGTTTCCTTCAGTACAAATACTAGATCGATACAATTGTGGGCTGGATCTGTGCATGCTCTGTCTTTTGCACCGCATTGTGTTGTAAAGTGCCGTTAAGACAAATATCAGTCCAAGTCTCAGTGATGCTCGATTGAGCTAGTCCTCTAGTCATCCAGAGCTCCTCCTCTAGTCCTTCGTTATCCTTACATCTTCAACCTCAACCTCAGCCTCTTCACCGTTCTCCCAGAGACAGCTCACACTGCCTTAGATGGATGCTATAAAACTGGAACTTTCACTGTGAAGACAATAAAAATAAAACACATGAGGTACATTTGAACACATTTATGGTATATTAAGATTAATAACATAACAACATCATTTGAGACGATGAAACAAAGAAAATGTTGCACCTGAGAATGATGCAGACACATTAGAAATATGACACAGATGTTTTCATATAAATTAGACATTAACATTTGAGATTTAGGACTAAAATTTTGAGATTTCACAATTGAAAAAGGTCTGATAAACAGACAGTACTGACAGTCAGAGGCGCGTTCACAGATGAAACCAATGCGATCAGTGCAGTAGAAATCGTTCCAGTTGGCATTATGGATAAGACCGGCACAGTCCTCGCCTTCTTCATGGCCATGGGTCCAGTTATCAGGCTGGCCAGGCTTCCACTTCCTGATAGCATTAATAACAATAAATTCCAAAACATGTATTAGTTACCTTCACAGATTTATATCTTCATTGTGACAGCACTTTTGCTGGTTTACTCACTTGAAAACAGGTAACGTCCCATCCACCCATTTCCAGACATTTTCCTCCTCCCTGTCAGTAAGACCCAGCCAGAAATATCCTTTTCCTGCAATTGCATTTCTCACAAATTGCTACAGGAAGAAGAACAAAAGACAGGACAGAGGATAAATCGTTTAGAAAAAAACAGGTCAGTAATTTAAAAAATCAAATTGTCAATGAATGCATGAGAAGTAACTATGAAGATCTAGTTCACCTGTTCCTCATTGTCGTTAATAATGATCATATGAGATGACATGTTAGCACAAAACTGGTGGGACTCGTCGAAGTTGAGTCTCTGAGAACCAGAGGAGAAGTAATAGCAGCTGTCTCCAAACTTTCTGAACTCAGGCGGGCAACCTGGAAATAGTCATTTACAAAATCTTACAAAAATGTATCTAAAATCAACACATATGTTGAATCAGAATCTATTTTCTACCTTTATTTAATCATTTAACTCACCGGGTGATGAAGTTGGGACCACAGGTGCCTGGACCTGCCGGGATACAGAGCCTTGCGGTTCCTCTGATGGTTTCTCTGCTGGTTTCTCTGATGGTTTCTCTGCTGGTTTGGGATTTTGAGGTGGTTTGGGAGGTTGTGGTTTGGGAGGTTGAGCTGGTTTGGGAGGAGCAGGCTGAGTGGGCTGAGGAGGCTTTAAAAGTGGAGGTATAGGCGCTGGTAGCCCAGGTAACCCCGGAGGACCAGGAGGGCCGATGGGTCCAACAGGCCCACGAGGCCCATCCAACCCTGCAGGTCCTGCAGCTCCTCTGAGCCCCTGTGGCCCTTGTGGTCCTGGCATCCCAGACTGTCCATCCCTACCAGGAAGTCCTGGAGTTCCAGGATCACCCTTTTCACCAGGGCTTCCAGGTCGACCTCCAGACCCTCTTGATCCTTTGGCCCCTGGAAGACCCCGAGGCCCGGCTGCACCCTTTGGCCCTGCTGCACCTGGTGGTCCAGCAGCACCTTTCTCTCCTTTTGGTCCCACCAACCCTGGCATCCCTTTGTCTCCTTTATCACCCTTCTGTCCTGATTGGCCCACTGGCCCCTGGGGACCCTTGTCGCCTCTGGGGCCCCTTGGACCTGGTGGACCTGAAATATGATGACAGCACATGAGTGGACTATATGTGTTAGAATATACTGTATATATGTTGAGGCCTTAGAAGACCAGTAGGACTTAATGGACAAAATATCTCAAAGTCTGATCTGATCTTACCCTGCAAGATGGTGAAGTTGGTGATGAGCTGTGAGTGCTTGCTGTCCACCAGCTTCATCTCCTGCATCACCATAGACAGGTTGCTGACCTCTCTGTCCAACCTGGCTGTGAGCTCATCTTGCTGGGCTCGCAGCTCTTTGCCATCTGCCTTGGCCTCTGTTACACTACTGTTCAGTCCCAGTAACATGTCTGAATGCCGGATCACTGTCTCAGCGCAGGACCTCAGGCCATTCAGGTCAGAGCTGATGGCCCCCAAGAGCTGCGAGGCAAAACTCACATTTCCAGCCACACGGTCCATGCTGTTCTCATGCTTGTCTAATCGTGCTTCCATCTCATCGAACTTAGATGAAGTGGTGTTATCGTGGTCTCTCTGGTGGTCCATCAGCTCACGCAGGCTCTGGTCATGACCCTCAGTAAGAGCTGAACTGTTCTGGATCTGGCTGGCCAGTGTGCTAAGCTGAGTCCCCAAGTCATCCAGAGCCTCTCCATTGGACCGGGCCAGGGCTGAGTTGTTGGCTGCCAAAACCTGGAGGTTCTGGACCTTTTCCTTAAGCCACTCTGTGTCAGCCCGGGTTTGCCTGGATATCTGCTGCAGACCCTGATAGTCATTCTTCAGTTTCTGCACTGCCTGGCCTGCGTCTTCGACTGTCTTCTGCAGCGTGCTGAGCAGATTGCGCTGCTGGGACTGAGTGATGTTTAGAGCACTGACAGTAACCTGGGTCTGGCTCTGCTCTTTGACCTGCCCCTGTATCTCTGACTGGAGCCGTGCAGTGTCTGTCTGGAGGTCGTCAATCATGCCACTGTAGGCGGCCAAGGTCTGGTTGACCCCACGCAGTGCGGCAGTGTTGCTTTCCAGAAAACTCTGCAGGGAGACATGGCCGTTTTGCATGTCATCTCCTGTGATACGAAGGTCATCCAGCATGTCTCTGTTTCTGGTTGCCCTGAGGGCAATATCATTCAGTTGGTTTTGTAATGCCTCCAGATCCGACTTGAAAGTCTTGATTTCACTTGTGGCGTTAAATGACTTCACTCCTGCCTGATCATCTGAAAAAACAACACACACACAAAAATATCGTTCAAACAACATTCAAAATTTTGTGCACAGCTATTGTAAGTGAAAACTATCCTCATCAAATCTTGTTTTAATGTGACTTACCTAGTTTCTTTAAGTCTGTCTCCACGGCATTGATTTTGCCTCCATAATTCTGCATGCCCTCTGTGACATTGTCCATCCTCTGGACCACTGACAGAAGACGAAAGGGAATGTGCAGTGTAAAATAGATGAATACAGCATTGCAGGGACAAAGCAATGATTTAAATTAAATGGAGAATATTATCATATCAATGCCATATTTGACTTCATTGTTTGGTATTTCCTGTGGAATCTGACCTTATATTGTATCGATAGATAGATAGATAGATAGATAGATAGATAGATAGATAGATAGATAGATAGATAGATAGATAGATAGACTTATTGATACAGTAGATCTCATCAAACCTTAATATGTATGACTGACTTTGAACAGCAGAGGGTGCTGCTGTATTCAGACTTAAACAGCATTTCTGAACCAAGCTTATTGAACAGGCTGAAGACTTTCCTACCTTTTTTTTTTTTTTTTTTTTTTTGTAACTGAGCAACTGTGTATCTGTTGATCAATACAAATCTCCATTTTCAGAGGTACATTCACAAATTCCACTTCAAGAGTATAAACAGTCAGTCAGTCACTCTTGACTCTGGCTCCACTTTCTCTCTCTCCTCCTCACATCTGCAACCAGAGCCCATTTCGTCTCCTCCACGGTTTGTTTTTCTGTCCGTATGTGGGCGTCTAAAAACTGCACTGGAAAACATCCTAAGCTCTCGCTGTTATCATTCCAGAAGTGACAAAAACACAAAACAATAATATGCACTTGTGACAAACACAAACACACGAGTCCAGTTTCAAAGAGCTGTTGGTGAAGTACGAGGCTGGAGTCCAAAACCTTAATTTCTTTATCTTTCTGAGCATTCTGTCTGCACTATTTGTAGCCCATAACATTCATTCCCGATTATTATTTCACAGCACCGAGACCTGCTAGTAACAAAACTGCAATATGAAACAGAAACAGCAGCCACACTATCTTTCCTCCCTGATGTCTTAACATACCTTCTTATTCCCCACGGTTAATCTTTCCATCCCCCCACAATCCTGCATTGGAAAAGCATTATGAGTTATGTAAGGCTGCTAATTTGAGCGAGGCTTATTGGCTACCTTTTGTGACCCAAGTTATGAGCCATGCTTAGGTAGTTACTCAACACGAGGCCCAGCAGATTAATGCTGATCAATGCTGCAGGAGCAAACACAGCAGGTAACATAAACAGCACTTTTTACAAAAGGTGTAATTTGGAAAGCCATGACTGAAAACACATCTTGACTAGTGCAGAAAACTGTATTTATGCTTGCTGGTGAACTGCTGCTTGAGGGGGGAAACACAATACGGGGCTCAGCCTACACTGGTTTCTTGCAAAGTCAAACTATTTTGGACACTTGCAGCCAGTTGTGAGTCAACCTGTGGTTCATGAGACAACAAATTGCTACCAAGCCATAAAATCTCCTCTGGGTTGTTAAGCCAGAGTAGTCGCTTCATGGTCATCTGGTAAACATTAGAGCCAAACCATCAAACTCACATGGGCTCCACACTAACACAGACCCAAAGCTGGAAACCCAAAACAACCCTGACAGCACTTACAAGGTACACTTCAGATTTAGATCTTAACTTGTAAACCATGTTTTGAATATAGTCATTCCTCACTGGCCAAATGCAGTTTTTATCTGTTGGCTGTGGTACACTGTTCACCAGCTCAGTGCACCTGTGGAGCAGGGAGGATGCCAACATATTGCTTAAGAATATTTTAACATGTTTTCTATGATTGAATGGAGCCAACAATGTGTAAGACTGGACAATACACAAAGTGCATTCCACACTGATGGCGCCAGCGATAACTGTAATTCCTTTCTGTTTCTATTTAACATCTTTGCCCTGATTCAGACAGAGAGAAACACCAAAAATTAGGTTCCAGTAAGGACAATGTTGCACAACAAATGTGTTTCCAATCTCAAGCTACGTCTAATCTCGGAAAGATATGAATTCAGTGGAGAGTAAACAATGGATTCTGTCAAGGGAGTCACTTCAAGTGGTAAATCTTAGTCTGGCTTGGTTGGATTTAGTTTTATATTCTGTTGCCAGCGATGTGACCCATTGACTTTCATCAGACCTCAGAGAGAAAGACAAAGGCAGAGAGTAAATGCACATGGAGGGCCGCGAGGAAGCAAAAGGAGAATCTGCTAAATATGTGTACGTGCAGTGTTTCCATTGTGATATGTCATCCATCATTCATTCATTTAAACATCTTTGTGAAAATATGAACATGAACAAGACTATTTAATAATATAATTTTACCAGCAGACCCCTTTGAAGGTGATCTATTTATGCTTAGTTGATTTTTTAATCAAAGTAAACAAGATAACAAGACTACAGCCTACATGCTGCAAGGTAACTCTTGACGCTTTAAGCTAAATGCTAACATCAGCATGCTTAACACGCTACCAGTGGCAATGTTAACATGTTGATGCTTAATACAAAATATTTAGCATGGTCACAAGTCTAGCTTAGCATGTTAACATGCTAACTTTTGCTGCTTTCTACTGCAGGCTTTTGGTCTTAGAGCAAAATATTGGACAAATTAAAATCTGACGAATCAGGAGATCACCGACGACAGTAGGATACATCCTCTGGGGACCTTGAACTGACCCACATTTCTATCCCTAGAGCCCTACTGCTAGCATGGCTAAAGACAACAGCAGTAATACCTAAACTGATGCCTTAATCATGCACATTTGAAGACTTTCTAACTTTTTAAGAACCTTTGGATACTAGTAGGATGTGAACTGGAGTTGACTTCTTTTTTGGGAGAATAAGTACTGTTTGTACAAGAAGCAGTTTATGACTTCAGTTTTGACTTACCTTTGTATCCGAGGACAGCCACTGCTATGGTGAGTAGGGCACAGAGCACATAGAGCAGTGCAATAGCCGCCCTCAGTGCCCAGTCATTTTTACACTTGGTGCACTCTGTTCCCTCCTGAATCCCTGCAACATACAACAGAACGCGTGTCACAAATCAGCGCACAGTATGCAGTAAGTATGCTTCATCTTGGTAACAGAATACAGTGTCGAGAAGCAATAGTAACTCCAATGTTGCGCAACTGGAGCTGCGAGTTAATAAAAAAACAGCAAAGGTTTTCATTCAAAAATGAAATCACGAGGGATGTTTTTTTATTTTTATTTCAAAACTAAGTTTAGTACTGCATGTCTAAAGCGGGACATGCTGTGCCTTTCTTCAGCCAAGTATCAATTGAAAACATTTGCCCTCATCGCCAGGCAAGAAGACTCGCTATGAAACTTTAAAAACACTGCACATGTGTTAGCCATACGACAGAGAAACCAAAACAAAACTGTACCATTCCGCCTCTGCGTCATTCCTCGCTGCCATCCAACCCCAAACCACGGTGCAGTGAAACTGTTGGTCATTCGTGTCCCAGATGTTACCGAGTGTACCACTATGTCCTGAAAACCACTAACACCATATGATACAACGCTAAACATTGTACTATAGGCAGGATGTTTACTTGACTTCATTAGAACTGACCAAGCTGCCTCTGGCAAGCTGAGTGCGAGGGCAGCTGCTGTATATTCACAACAGACAATAAAGATCTTTCAGTGGATGGAACAAACTTAAAATCATATCATATAGGAAGAGAGAATTTGTGGAAAAGTGTAACACTTCATCAGACAGGAAGCTTACAAAATAAATGGCTTGAGTCGTTTAAAATACACTTTTATTGTTGGAAAATAAAACTCCAAAATGTGCCTTACGGGAAAACTTTCATTTACTACAACTTGGGTATTGTTCTTGCTCTGGCCTTTCATTCTGTCAGTTTTGATTAACATGACACTCACTAAAGTAACTGCTGGAATTGGAGCAACATTCAAATTTTTAGGAGGCTGCCATACAAGGGTTAGTTAGAGTTAGACAATTTTATCGTTTCATTTTGCATCGCTATCAGATTATCAAATCATGTATTCTTGCTTTTAAATATATAAAGATTAAGCTGAAGCATTGAGCCTAAATTCTCTTTTGACAAACTTCAAAGTCAAGTTGACCAGAGTAGTGAAGAATGTCCTTGGATCGTGTCATCCTCTGGTCAAAACATGTCCCTTGGCATTTTGGTTAGGTCTATTGTTTCCACTGGAGGAAGTTACAAAAATTCCCCAGCTGGACTGACATCTTCATATCACTTCCTCCCACTAAGAGGCCTGGTTCTGTCCCTTCAAGTTATGTCACCCGTGATTTGACTGAATGTGTAGCCACAAGAGGCTCCGTCTTTCCCAGTCAGGGGTCGACCAGGACCACCAGAGGGGTACTTGGGGTTTGGCCTCTTGGCGTTGGATCCACACATCTGTGCAAACATCACATCTGACCACCTCAAAGGGGCCCAGCCGTGGACCCAGACATGGATATGCAGGCCACTGTTATCCTTATGTGTGCTGAGAGCCTCATGTTGGGAGCCAGTGTAGAGAGCTGCATCAGAGAACCCCCCCAACTGGTCTTGACACATGCTGCTTAAAGGACAACATCACACCATGTAAACAAGCAGCTGACAGGCTGCAGGTTCTGGGTCAAGGGCAAAGCAGGGGTGGTATTTCTGCGTGCATCGGAGTATGAACTCCACCATAGTGTAGTTTCATATATGTGACCCTCATACTTGCAGCGTCACTGAATTTCCATTCTTCCACACTTTCATTCCATATGTTTACAACACACAAGATTCTTCTAGGTACAATACCCCTACATACATTTGTTTATTTGACTGTCTGTCAGATTGTGTGATAGAATAAGAGCATAGATGTTAAAAGCAACCCTATTAAGTCCATGATATGTCATCAATCTGCCTATACTATGACTCTATTGATGACTGGACTCATTTTCTGGTTGCTGTGAGTTAAACTCTATACAAACTTTACACAACTAGGGCACTTAAAGGTACTAGGGTAAGGATAAAGGGCAAAGACTAAGTACCAGTCATAAAATAAAGGGGCACTACACTGATCCACACATTCAAGACAGATTTACAGGTCTTGAATGCAGTAGCATGTGTGAAAAAAAAGCCACTCAAGGCTACATTAGCTGCTACTAGCATAACACAGCCAAACTGCTGGAG
This sequence comes from Nibea coibor, assembly GCA_023373845.1. Taxonomy (NCBI): domain Eukaryota; kingdom Metazoa; phylum Chordata; class Actinopteri; family Sciaenidae; genus Nibea; species Nibea coibor. Next base: position 7,431,544 of record CM041725.1, read on the forward strand.
GTCTAGTTGCATTGTGGGTAATGGAAGTGCCAGATTTGGCCATGGAAGATAAATGTGTGCGATACAAAAAGACAGAAAGTCTGGTTCTGCTGCATTAATTTTCATACTTTTTTAAAACTGTCCATTGTGAGATGGACATCTCACAATGGAGTATAAAAGTGCAATACTAAATCAATGGAGTGCTCTTTAAAGACAGGATTTGAATGTTGCAATGGATGGGAAAAACCTATCAAACTGTATTTTTACAAAGTGTTCCAGCGTGAGGGGGCAGCAATGGAAAATCACCTTGGAACATGGATGTTCAAGCTATTTTCCCATCATGGGAAAAGTTTGTCTCTGATGGCAAAACATACCGACATAACCGAAGATGAAAGTGCTTTAACCGCCAGGACTTCTCTAGATGCACATGTGGTCTCTGTGTGAACTTTAAAGTTTCTAGAGTTAACACTGCCACTATTAAGCACATGCGGTGTGTAGAACCTGGCAGGGAGAGGTTACAAACCCAAACTGTCATGTTCTCACAGCTCTGAACTAACATGGAAATTCCTTCTGGGCAGAGCAGCCACTAGCTCCTTCCAGGGTCACAAAATGTTCCCACCGCTTGTCACTGGAGTGTTTTTTGTTCCCCTCTAAGGGATTTTGCTGAAACAACTCTTCTGTCAGTGATGCAGATCACGGTAATGATGAAAAGCAAATGCTTCCAAGGTATTCTGTCATATAGAATTCAGAAAGAAAACTACCAGGTTTCTAAATCCATACTCAATGTGGGTCAAGTAGTTCTTGGAAAAACTATGATGGTTTGTTTTGTCATAATTACATCCACAGAGGATGTTAAGGTATGTTACCGTAATTATGGTAAAGTATAGTAAACATTTCAGAGACTGAACTCATGCTGCCTATTATCTTGATGAAGATAACCCGAGCATGCTACAGCAAAGCCTTGGAGAGTTTTAGAAAATCAATTCCAAAGGTCCTAAAAATCTGATGCCCAATTTTGACAAAAGAAAATCAAATAGAGCCCTTAAAATCCAAAAGACACCATCATTTCATCTTTGCATGTACTGTTTATTCACTTTTGTGTTACAACCCCCTAAAATGTACCTCTTTACTCAATAAGTGTGTCATGTTTCATAACCAAAGAGCCACTGTGACTTCTTGCTGTCAACGCATAAACTACCACAGAGCATAAACATACTGACACATACATGTCATGAGCTGACTGAAAACACATTGCTACACCAAATGGCCCGGTGCAGAACACGGGAGGACTGAGCCTGTAGAAAGTTGAGAAGCTGGATAGCAGCCAGGACGTCCCAATCAACAAGCTGGAATCCAGCCAGATAATCCCCAAGAGGTAAATGAATGCCAGAAATGTCTAGAAAGAGCAGAGGTAACGGAATACTGTTTGTTACATATTATTGCTGTCAAGTGAGAACTATGTATATCCAGTTTTGGTCTGTTTTTTGTATTTACGTAATAATTTATGGTCAGAGTTTATGAACCAAGACAAAAAATATTTATTTTCCAAACATTTATCTCAAAACCACATTTAGCAGGGAAGACTTCTACTCTAGAAGCACCATGACCTTCACATTTATGGATTCATGATGTGAAATGGATTAAAAACTTGATGGATTGTCATATGAGTTTGGTACAGACAAAAACATCTAGCACCAAGAAGAATTGAATTCGTCTAACATTTTGAATTTAGACGGAACACCTGCAAAACTAATTCCCCTGCGCTGTAGCCATCACTGTATTTAGTGCTTTATCCTGTTAGCACGTTTACATAAACTAAGAGGCTGAACATTGGAAATGATAAAACTGGTTAAACATTAGCAAGTTTGTATTGTCATTGAGACCATGTTAGCACGCTGACATTAGCATTTAGCCAGTACCGCTATGGCAAGGTTCAGCGTCCATGTGTCTTAATTTTGATACTTGGTAGAACACTATGATGTAATTCGTTGTGATGTAATTCGTGATTAATTTGAGTACGGCCATTGTGCACTTGAATGTGATAACTGTGACATTTTACCATCTCTTCTTCTTCGTAAAATTGCAAAGAGCATTAGTGCCAACATTTGCCTGCCAAAATATAAATATATAACATATGTAGAACCTGTATACTGCAGCATTCAGTTCAACCGCTTCAGCTCCAGCTGCTTCCTCAGCCGCCATTTTCATAATGCCAGCGGTGCCTCCTCTTCCACTGTAGCCAAAATGGCGCCCATTGAAGTGTCCAGTGTTCCACACTCAACTTTTTGAGTTTTGATGAATGCACAGTCGGTGTGCTCACAGTGTGCCGCATTTTGCCATGATTGGCAGTGTGAACACATGTATGTACTCAAAATAGCAAGTGTAAGTAAGGAAGTACACAAATTGAGACGTAGCACCTGACTGAGCTGCTAAAATGGGTGGATGAGTAGTCTTGGTAAAATCCTTTTTGACAAAAACATAGTCTGAAGAAACATTTTTCCATCATTGGATTAGAAACATTACAGTAGATGCTCAGAGTTATTCATGCCACTACTACTCCGAATATGTTATAGTCAACTGTGGCTCAACTGTATCATTATTAATTAGTTCACTGTTGAGAAACTAAAAGACAGAGGCAGAGAGAGAAAGATGGGGCCAGTCCAGTGTGGTGTCTGCAAAGCAGCTGTATTTCATTTGGACTCTGAGTCAGTCAAAGAAAAAAAAATCTCAACACTTATTCCCTTATTCCATGTACCTGCCATTAGACTTGCCTGCATACCCTGTCTCACTCCTGGCTGGCAGTGGAAATTTCCATGGCAACACAAAGAAAGCCTGTACAGACTAGAGCTTTTTTGTGTGAAGACCCTTTGTGCAGAGTGTTAATACTATGTTATATACAGTAACTGGGTGGCGACCACAGGAATTCTTCACAGCCTTCCATATTTATAGTTGTATGAAAGCCGAATGTGGTCACGGTCACACAGACAGGCCGTGCCTTTCTACTTCACCTGGATGGAGTCTGACAGATTACAATGCTGCAAAATGCCTCACTTTTCCAGAGGGAACACACTTTCAAGTGGTTACAGTACTGTGTGGTATTTGTCTACAAATGTACAAACTGTCAAAACGACAATTACATCTAATTATGGCTCAGCTTACAGTTTATAGTTTCCATAATCAGCCTTGTACTTAAACAACATGGTTTAAAAATGCCTTTGAGAATTCAGAACACACATAAGACGGCACACAAAAATGTAAGTAAAACAAATATATACCACATTAAATATAAATTACAGAGACGATCCATCTAATAGTTGTTGAGGTATTTCAGTCTAACCACCTACCCACCCACACTTCCCCCTCTAAAGCCATGCTGCTAGCATAGCTAAAATGGCAGCAACAGATAGAGAGATTGACAGATTCTTGGCAGTCATCTCTTCAGTTTCAATCATCTGGTGACCAGTTGGGAACTACAGTTGTAGACAATCACTTCATTGTTTAGGAGACAATTTGTATTTCACTCCAGAGTTTAGTCTCGTTACTTCCTGTCAGCAGATGTGTCCATGTTCTACACTTGAATTTAGGTAAACAAAGTGACTTCATTGATTGATCGTGTTCTCTTTAGCAATGCTCTGCTATTTAAACAGATAAGGCTGATGTAACTGTACTTATTCATCTTGTGTAATACAGTTTGGGAACTGAGCACTGGTGCTTCTGACAGGAACGTTGGGAGCAAGAGATGGGGAATGACACGCAGCAAAGGGTCGCAGGTCGGACCCGAACCCTGGGCTGCTGCGGCCAAGACCGACCCCGGTACACGAGGCGAATGCTCCGCCAACCGACACCCCCTGACTTTCTTCTTGAGCCAAAGTTGAACCTTTAACTGAGCTAAGGTGCACTGGGGTCGTGGTGTCCCCCTCTGGCCCTTGCAGCTACCCCAGTATTAACAGTCGCCAACTGGAATGTTAACAAGTAAACACTCTCCAACAGGGGAAGTTACCACTGAGACAAATTACTAAGACATTAGGGTCCCTGAATTGCTGAGCTAGCCTAGCATGCCTGTGCTGTGTTTTTTTCCCTCTTGCTGCTAACAGGTTTATGACACTTTAAATTGAGCCCCGGTCCTCTAGAACATCTGGACCTTGTTACAGTGGAGCCAAATCAAAGGACACAGGCAAACATTTGATACATCATCCCTTCATGCCAAGCGTTATAAGATAACTGGCTATGTTTTTACCTTTGCCTTCAGTAGGCTATTTTGAGTGTTTTTATAAGAAACCTTTGCAGTGGTACTCGCTTCCTTTTCATGATGAGGAGATCAGTGGTTTATAGACAGAGATCTATACGGTGGGTTGTTTAAAGAGAAATAACATGCGGATGGTTGCATGTCTGAACAGGATGAGATGCCTTCATTACACACACTAACACACACATTGCCTAAAGCATACAAGGCTGAACAGTGTCCTTTGAAGGCTTTGGCCACAGACCATAACATAAACACCATACTGGGCTATACAGTACGGTAATTAGAAAACATCCTCTTCAGCACATTATCCCTCAAGTCCACTTTATATAGTCCTGCAAAAAACATACAAACATTAGGGGGTTGTGTATTTTTATTTTTGCTGGCGGAAAGGTCAGCAAAAAGGTTTTTTAGAAAAGCAGTGGAACTTCCCCGTCTCAAATTTATTATTCTCCATGTAAGAAAAAATTCCCTACATTACAAAGATGGGCTTTCATTTTGATGGAAGAAATGTCTCCCAACAGAGAAAGTCTAATCGAAATTATATTATTCTCTTCTTGTTGAAGCTTGATATGATTTCACAGCTGATTGTTCTATGATTCTAATATCTTTGGCATTGTCTGTCCTTCACTTATGAACCCAGAGTGACACGTCTTATGCCTTTCTTCTGACACAAAATGTTTTCTTGATTTTTATCTGAAGGTGTTCTGAGAAGGACAGAGTGTTCTGCGACACACGAGCCCGTGACTGAAATACAAGAACTGGATACTGAAGGAGCTGCTCTGCTGAATTCATTTTATTTTCCCACAAAAGCCAGCCCTGCAACTCAGCCACCGTGTTATTGGTTTGTGGAGGACCTTACTGGCTGTAGTGTTATCTGATCTAACTCACATATACAGTATTATCACTCACTCTGTGCTTGTAATAAACATTTACATGACTACTTTATCAAGGATTTATCTTTATCAAAATTAGAGTGGCCACCATTCACCACTTTGCGTAGGTTTGCATTTCTTTTGCATTTATCATATCATGTCAGGTGTAAAATGTTATAATCCTCAGGAGGGCCATGGATTTTAATAAATGCTATTCATTTTAATACACATCTATGCATCTCATGCAAAATATCCAAATACCCACAACCTGTTTATATACTCACTCAAAAGCCATTGCAATCACCACCTGCTCTTTATGCTGTCTATAAACATTCAAAGATTATGTTTTCTCTACAATGTTTATATAATTGCAAGTCTCTCAAGTACTCTGACATGCGTATAGACCATTCCAAGGTCTGTGGAAGTTGTGCAAGAAGAGAGAAACACTTGGAAATAATGAACGGCAATTTATCCCTTGACAGAACCAAAAAATGGCATCCGTCAGAAGTGCCGAGCTCGGGGGGTTGAGGCAAAACTTTACGATGCAGTTCTTGTTAGCTGAGCAGGCTGCTGTTTTATTTTTACATTTTCAAAGTGCTAAAAGGCACAAAAACAGCCCTAATTGATAGAGACAACAGTTAGATGGACTACTAAAACTGAGATTCTGATCAGACGAAGCAGCGAACATGGAGTTGATTAGATCTGGTTTGTCGTCCCATCTGCGCTTGGTTAAAAGAAGACAGACTTTGACAAATAGGTCATATATCGTAATCTCAAGAGACAGACTTTTAAGCACGCAAGTGTGCCTCATATGCAAAGCTGGGCCACTGTATTGAGGAGACTTTAGCGTGCAAGGATTGGATATCAAAAAACTCTTTGTGTTACAGTCAGCAGTTTCCATTGAAGACTGAAATCCAGGCTTACTGCGTGTGTCTCCTGGTCTCACTGTGGATGGTGAGATTTGGAGTCATATCTGCTGCCCCAAGTTTGAGGGGAAGAAATACAAATTACTAACTGGGTTACGGAAAACAACATGATGTAGGCTGGCAAGCAGAGGCGGTGTTGGCAGACAAATATTTTTTAATGTAATTGAGAATTAATATTCCCAGGGAAAGCTGTAAAATGCAACTCAAACAGCACCCGCAACTACACTATTAAAAACGAATGTTTTTAAAGCAGACACATGCAAGTATGTACACTTACGCACACACACTAAACACTTTTACTAATACATCAACTCCACAGTTACACTTCTCTCTTCACTTGTTATTTAAAATAAAGATTATGCATCTCTATAGTTTATATACTTGCTGTAAAACTGGACCTGAACCCAACACGACTCGGAGAACCTTGTGCTGAGACACGGACACCAACATAAATATGCCACGGTCCAGTTAAACATGGTTGAGGATACGGAGAAGTGAATACAAACCAGAGGTCCAAAATTGTTGTAAAATCAGTTGTAAAGTCTCACAATGGTGACTCGAGGTTCGAAAAGTCCCATGCACTCTTATGCACACTAATTTATAGTGTGTGCAGCACTCTGTATTGCAAAGTTTTCACCCTATGTGCATGGAACATTATATGAACAACTAAAATCCTGGGCATTTACGATAAGAAAAAGCGCTCCTCTAAAACAAGTGTTTCGATGACCATCATTCACGTCCATGAATTTAGAAAAACATGGAAGCCATAAACTAACTTTATTGGCCTGAGTGGAGAACCAGCGACCCCCTGCCTCCCCCTGCTCATGTTCCAGTGTTGGCATGTTGGAATTAGGTCATTTTAAGTAAACTAGGACCATGTGAACCTCAGAGAGAGGGAGAGGAGGGGTTTGGTCATTGATACTCACTTTCACCATGTCAGGCACACCACATGAGAATCTACTCTGCCGTGTTTGACTTATGACTTGTTAGAATGTGCAGTTCATGTTCTCTTGCCCTCACTTTGCGTGTAGGTGCACAGCGAAGCAGTGAGCTGAACTCACTTCTCAATGAGGGTCGAAGACAACAGCCTTTGAGGTCTGTTCTGGGAGCAATTGAAACAGTGACAGTGATTACAAATTAGCAAATGATCAAAGGTATTGAAAGAAAGGAACAGTAACTAGCAATCTGGATTCACTAAAGTAAAAACCAACCGCTCAACCAACTGCTGGCTCCTGCCAGGAAGAGACAGTATTCACTGTCACGAGTGAAATACCTTCAAGGTCCAGTGTGCAGGATTTAGTGGCATCTGGCGGTAAGGATGCACATTGCAAAAAACTGAATACCCCTCACCTCACTCTTCCTTTCCAAGCGCGATGAAGAAACTATAGTCGTGGGCCTGTTCCCTCTGCTACTTGAGGCTGGCTACAGAACGTGTAAATCTCCATAGGTCCAAATATTAAAATGCCCAACTTCACAGCAGAAATGGTTACAACCTAGTACAAATAATGGTCTCTATACTCATTCAGAATTTCTATATAATGCACCTGTTCAAATTATATTAAGGCTTAAATGTATGCTGAATTAACCGTATTGCTGCTTTGATTGACAGGTGAGTGCCATTACAGATGGCTTGTTTGAGCATCCAGTCATCTAGCCCATCTTTGGTCCACCCATGATCCATGTCCCATTTTTAGAATAGCCGGGAAGCAGCAGAGGCACTGCCAAGATGGTGTTCTCCGAAACCAACAAGTGACATCACGGACACGGCGTTCATGTTTTAGACCGTCTACGGTGTTCATTTATTTTGTGTTAGCTTAGAAAACAAACTTACAAATGTTAAAATGTCCCCAAATGACTAATTATCTTGGATCCAGTCTGTTATGGTTAATCAGGTTTGGCTAAAGAATCCAGAGTTAACACTGTGTTCCAAAGACATAGCGAGTGATAGAGTCTGCCAACACATGAAACATGGTAAATGAACCCACATGGGATAAGCACAGGCCACTTCAATGACAAAACCCACATTAGATATAAAACAGTTTCCGTCACTGGTTCGAGTCATTTACAGGGTTGGGAAAAGTGCACAGAGGGTCTAGTAAAGTAAGAACTTATGGGATGTTGTATTTTTGGACTGAAACCTCCGTGAAGAAATGAGCTCATTATTTCTCAAGAACCCATTTTTATCCAACTAATTTTCCTATTACTAGGAAAAGCGTGCAACACTCTGTTGTGAAATTTAGATTATATAAGTGTGATCAATATCAAACAGATCTATAATTGTAACCACGTTGGCTTGGAGTGAGGCCATTTTATTTATAATGGCTCCCACAGTGAAGCTTCACAGGGAACTATCTGTGTCTTGGAAGACATCTAAAAAATCAGACGCAATGAGATCAGTCCAAAACCCTGACTCTTTCTAATCTCTCACCACAACAACATGAACACAAATAAACCCGAGACACATTTTGTCATGCGGATTAAGAATATTTCATTACACACTCATGTGAGCCGAAAAACCACCGCTCGGGTGCCAAGTTGAACACTGGAGTCGACTCCACAGACCATCTGTGCTTTTGGGTTTTTGTGTGGTCACGCCTGTTGGGTGGCCCGCCGTGGAAGCACTTAAGATACTGAATCAGCAGCAATCATCACCCAGCCTGATGATCATCAGCCTGAGTCTGTGCTGTACTGCATCCCATCACCGTACACCACTTTCAAGCTTCATTGCCCAGTAGAGCCAATAAAACCAAACAGTGCGGACCGTGCCAGCCGCTCAGCCAAGTTTGGCTTGACTTTTAGGGAAAGACGCTGACCACAGAGAAGGTGGTATCTGACTGCAGGCTCGGGCTAGTGTGGCTGCACCAGTCAAAACTAGTAGAAAAGTTATGTAATGTATTATTAAACAAACTTTTTTTTACCAACAGATGCCATATTGCAATTATTACTGCTGCTGTCTAGTCATGCAGACAGTTTTGATACATCACTTCTGAGAGTGCAATGACTCCGAAAAATAGCTGTGCACTCAAAACCTAAAAAAATTAGCCAGGGTCAAGACCTCTAAAGTGCTCTCCACATCTCCGATTTCATCAGACATTCAAATATGCCTGTTGTTGTGATCACTGACAGCTGTTTCCTCAGTTGAAAAAACAACTAAGCACATCAGGATCTCAAGAATGGAGATGTCATTCTTCACAGAGGATGGACGACTACCCACTTCATTCTTTTGTCCAAGAATGAGCTGGCAAGAGTGGCAGAGTTTTCTTTAACTAGTGTTTTCAAAGTCTAAGACTGAGAAACGTTGGAAGGACGTGCCTCCTAACACCCACCTTAGTTTACTTGCTTAGATTTGTTCAATTCCTAGACGCCAATGGGATCATGATTATGTTATTTGATCCCACAGTCAACAACTGAGCCGAGATAGTTTAATATTGCTGTCTCACACAACTCCAAAACACCAAACACATAAAATAGGTCTGTCCTACGGTATTTATTCATTTCTGACTCCAAAAGTGAGAAAAACAGTAAAATTGCCACAAACGACTGTTTCCCTGAAGCATCTCTTCAACCAAAATCACATCCACTGAGCCTCCCCTGAGACTGTTTGGAGGCCCCGTAGGGAAGCGTGCCTCCTGCTTTGAAAACCTCTGCTGTGAACGGTTTGTAAGATTGGGTGTATGCACTAGAAAACGGGGCAGATACTTAACCTTTCAGGAGGGCCCCTGACATGGGTCGTACTGTAAATGGAGTCGCATGGTTCACGTTTAATGTCTTAATCTATGCATGGATAAAATACGCACTGGTTTTGTACCGACTTTAATGGTCTGGTTTGAGTTCTGGATATGATGGAGCATATTTATGTTGACAACCAAGACTAATTGTGTATTTGGTCATGATGGGGAAGGGGTTTATCTTCCCCATCCTTCCCCAAAACTGAAATCAGAAAAAGGAGATGTTATTTTCCTTTGCCAAAGCCTGAAAAATGGTGTCAAGAAAATGTCCATAAAATGCCAACAATGTTTCTGGAAACTGTTCAATTTAATCACATTGATTGATCGGAGTAGGGTCTGATATTAGATTAATGGATATGTCCAAATCTGGCCAAATAACACCAAAACTATCTCCATGACTAGACACTTCAAGAGGTAAGCGAGAAAATCTGTTTTTTTGTACTGTGGGTGAACCTACAGCAAAGTATAAACTACTTAACACTGTGAAGTTAATCCAGCTAATATAAAAGTTGTGGTAGGGTATGTTCAGGCAAGCCGAGTGGTTTTAATATTTTCCTTTGCAGCAGCTGTACAGATGTGAATACACAACCACATGCCTGATGTGAAACGGTCATCTGAAACACTTGAGAGCTGAGTCAATGGAAAAGCACCACACGGCAGGCTCCTTTGCACAACACACAGACATTTTTCAGCATCTCCAAAAAATACAAGTACCAAAGCATAAACAAGAAAAACACTGAGTGGTGTTCTGGTTTGGGGCCAACGTAATCACAGCCAGAGCAACCAACACAGCACAGCCAGGTCTGAGAGTCGGCTTGCGAGCAGCACCGTGACTCACTGCAGAACAAAGAAAAATACTCATTTTTCATTTGGGCTTTCTGCTGTTTTTCAAAGAGAGGAAGCAGAGTCTCTGCTTCCTCTCTTTGAAAAACAGCAACTCTCGGCTGCAGAGAGGTTGATATTGGCCCGCTTTGGAGCCAAAAAGACTAAGATTAAGTGTAACAGGGATGCTGTGCCATATGTAGAACTTCTTCATCCAGCCTGTCTGAGATTGTTGACTGAAAATGGAGACAGACACTTCCAATACTTTTGCGTGTTATTCTTGTGACCGAACCAAAACCTGGCATGAAAGGAGAGCTTAACAAACATCCATTATGTGCAAGAAGACACCCTATCAGATGACAGTCGGTTGCAGACGTGTGGTTACCATTGGTCAACCTATCCCTTGGGGACACGTAGCATGGAGTGGTGTGAAGAAGTTTGATGAGGTGGTTAAGCCGATTTCGGTCAAAACAACTATATATAAATACTGACAGAAGCTCCGCTGCAACTCCAGAACTGTCATGTTTTACGTCTAAAATCCTTTTTCATTATTAGAGTTAATAAGCGCTCCTTCTCTGTGCTCTGTATGGCAATGCCTGCACTGTATGTATCTAATAAGTGGCTGTTACAGATAAGATAAAAGTCAGGGCAGCTGGAACGCATTTTGATCTTCAAGCTTGATAATAAACGGAGCAGTGCAGTAGTTCAGGCAAGGACTGAAGTTGCTTTATAGCCATATGTTCCATATTCCTTCCAATCATATATGAAAATGTCATATGTCTAACACTAGGCATTCCGTATTAACGATTTGGCACTCTTATTATCTGCATACACGAATGCTGAGCGCTGAATTCTTGCTGCTACCAGTAAATCTAACGCCCTCTACTTTCATAGCTGCCTCTTTTATTTAGATTTATGGTGGGTTTATGGTAGATTTAGGGTTCCTTCAGGGACAGAAGATGAGGTATGGATAAGATGTGGTCATGGTGTAGTTAGTGTGGTTGAGGTTAGATAACATAAATTATAGTCAGGGCTGAAAAAAAATCTAACAACAATTGTTGGTCTGCAACAGAGTGCTAACTTTGGTCTACTGTATGTGCTCTACAGGGCCGTGATTTTTACACCTGTACGTCTGGTTCACACATATGGAGACACAATAGGATGCAAATTATTGTAAATCGACTCAGTTGCCAAACATGAAGAAGTCAAGAATGGTTCATCTTTATGGATGTCCTCTGACCCGTGGGACCAAAACAACTTGGCGACGACCAGTCGCCTTCGCTTTAATTCCCTTGTAAACCTGAAACAGATACTTGTTATCTAGCCTACTCAACTACGTAAAAGTACTTAAAACAAAATGGGGAACAGCTCATTATCAAGCTCACCAGCATTACAATTCTTTACAATGTAACTTTAACAGGCTACTGGGACCGGAATAAGAAAAAACAGTGAAACACAGATACTTTGTTATGTGGCAGTATAGCGGCAATGACAAAATAACTGCCCATTCAGAGCTGAGTGAGTAAATTATGTACATGAGTGCATGTGAACGCACCATTACTGTCCATCTTAGTATATAAAGGGCACATTACTTCCTGGTGGTTGGTGCCCAACGTCGGCAGGAGACATAAATCAAGCCTGACAGAATTGCCCAGGATGAAAATAATTTGTAAGGCTTAAAAGAAATTGTTTTTCTACTCTTGGACAACTAAGAGAGACTAAAAAACAAAGCTTGGAATATAAAAAAGTGCTACTGTACCACTTGGAACTCTATTTTCCCTTTCATAATTGTCTCCATTCAGATTTTGTTCACACCCATCTCACTTTTAACTGCATATCCCAGATGAAGATATGCTGATTTGCACTCAGCTTCCACTGTGTGAGTACAGGCCTCTACTGACTGGTAAGATCCACTGCAGCAGACTTCACCTTAATCTTATCACCGTCTGCGTTTGAGTCATTATCAGCCGCATTGAGCCGAGCGTTAAACAAAGCATTGCTCTCAGGGGTTTGTTCAACCGACCTGCGGCTGACCTGCATCGTTTCCTCTCTCTGACACTCTCGGCACAAATCCTCATGGCGTGCTTTACGCCGGCCCCTGCTGGGATGCAGTGATTTGTGCCGTGTCTGGGATGCGTTCCCACCTGCCTGTCATTGGTCAATCCAGGATTGACCCACCATCCTTTTGACCAGTTACAGACCGATCCTGCAGACTTTGCAGATCGGGGATAAGATCAACAACAAGTCAGTCCAGCAGTGCTCTGTGTTATTTTATCTGTCTTCATCTCTCCTTTTGTTACCCCGTTGTAAAGTTTTTTTTTTCCTCCCTACTTCTTTGTAAACCTTTAATGTTTTCTCTTTCTTTGGACTCGCTCTGCTCTTTATTGAAAACATGAGCAAGTAATCTTTCATTAGGACGACAGAACACGGACTGCATGCATACTTGCCCCGGGGGGGGTGGGGGGTGGGGGGGTTGTAAGTAACAGGCAGGCATTCTCAAAACATTCTTTTCTGGTAATAAAGTCCCTGTAAATTAAAACCACTTGCTGTTTTGCTCCCAAAAATAGGCCGGGCAAGGAATGCGACTCCTCAGCTGACAATAAAACTGTTGACAAATGTTTACCCCCTGAATCGGAAAAAATAAAGCATATTAATAGAAGCAAAAACAACAAGTGAGCGCCGAGGAACACCAAGATAAAGAAAGCAGTTGTAAAATATAAAAATAAATAAATCTTTTTTTTTTTTTTTTTGTGAAATCATCTCCACATGAGGTTGTACTTTTCTCGTTTTCCATCCCCCTCATTCCTCTCTCTCTCTCTCCTTGGCACATTGCTGACACAGCACAGCCCAAGCATGGACCCTGAAGGCCCACAATGCTTACTCCCTCTCCACCTCTGTCTCCGAGTATATAGGTTTGCTCTGAATAAACTTCCAGTATGGACACAGGAAGTGGCTCAGCAACTTCTCAGGTTTGGACACACTCTCAGCGGAATAATAGACCTCTTGTGGAAAGCAGATGTCAGAATGAGTCAAGGACCTCATCCCTCTCCGCACATACGTGGAGCAAGACAACATACTTCCCTGCCAGTACTCAAGTATGTGTGGAAGCTAGATGACAAATGAAAGGAACAATTCAACATTTTGGAAAATACTCTGCTATTTTTTTTTTCTATTTCGTGCCGAGATGAGAAGATCGAGAACGCTCTCATAACTGTGGAGCTGCGGCCAGGAGGTGATTAGCCTAGCTTAGCATTAAATAGATAGCCTGGCTCAATCTGAAGTCCAAGAATACATCCAGCAGCACATCTAAAGCTCACTAACTGAAACTTTTTATCTTGCTTTTTTAATCTATACATAAACAGGACTGGGTTTAGTAGTTTTACAGTCTGTAAGTATTTTTAGGCAAACACTCAGGTGTAGATGGCTAGCTTCTCTCTCCTTCCAGCAAAGCTACTAACCTCTTGGCTCCAGCTCCATATTTAGTGGTATCAGTCTTCTCATCTAACTCTCAATACAAAAGCAAAGAAACACATGTCAAACTATTCCTTTGAAAGAAACCCTGAATAAATGAGTGTCACCGAACGGCTTGATTGGCTTGACTTGACATAAAAATGATGTGAGTCATGCTGTGGCTTTCACAGCTTACAGACTTCAACCTAACTCCACACTTATGGAAGGTTTTGGAGCAAAGTGTGAGACTGTGCTCCTTACCACCAACATCAAAACACCAAATGTGGAAGTATTTTTTGGATGAACGTTTTTTAGCTCCTGCATTATAGGTCAGAGACATGTCGAGGCAAAGCCAAGGAGCTCTAAAGTTGCAGATGTAGCTGGTGGTGGCCCAAAACCTTACTAAAATGTTGGGTTTTCGTTTAATTTGTCGCCCATTTGTTATATTATGTTGTCATTGTGTTATTTGAGTCATTTTTATGGACGTTTTGACATATTTCAACCCTAAATCCACTGAGTATTTGATACTCATAAGATATATTTTTGTTGGTGTGTTTCTTTAAGGCTTGCTTCTGTACAGCTGCTTAGTGGCCACAGATCAAGTAGCTGATACAGATGTTACAAATAAATAATGCACTCAGTAAATCTTGTCTGAATGTCACACATATATATCTCATATATTCTAAAAAATGGTTTGGAACCCGGAAAGTTGAATAAACACACATACACACACCCACACACACACACATCCAAGGGGTTAGACAGTAAGACGTGTGCACATGTGCAAATTAATCGCGATGACACACAGTTTGGGCTACTGCACACACACTTCCTGACACATGAATGCTGAGTGCTTGGATGACATATTCCAAAACACCTCTAAAACCAGAGGGACCACTGTGACCATTTCAACCCAAAAGCGTTGAAAGTTGATCTCTGTTCTGGGACAGAAGCAGGAGAAATTTATTAGGAGACACTAATACATCTTCACAGCTATGCAGTCAAAGACAGGAAAAAAAATCATGGCTGCAAGAAGCAAATAACAGTGTTGAAGAGCAGTTGGATGCACTAATTTAAATAAAGTTGGTGTAGATTGCTCAAAAGCTCAGTGGCAAAACTACAAAAAGGGTTCTTTGTATTGTCACATCCTTTCAGACTTTTTATTCTGCCTGAGATGGATCAAGAATACTGAGCCTAAGTGTAGCTGCTGTACCTCTCCGGGCCTATTATCATCTGTATTTAAGTGCTTTGGGGTAATTTGGGGCATTGTGGGGCTGCAGAAATGTGATTATTGGTAAATGACTTTTCAGTTCAAGGCACAGCACCAATATAAACATGACTGGTCATGTAGTTACATAACAAAACATAGCCTAAAGAACAAACACACTTGACACTGTCACCGATTGCTTGCTCATGGTTGGAATTGTTAGGTCTTTCTAGACCTGCTCTATATGGAAAGTGTGATGAGATAACTTCCGTCATGATTTGCCGCATTATAAATATTGAATTAATCCATTTAAAAGGTACAGTAAGTGTGTAATATTATTGGTACATTTAAAAACAAAAATCAGATCAGTCATATCAAATGGAACGTTATCCTTTTTTCGAATAACCCATGAGGCTGAAACCTAACTCTTTTCAGACGCAGGGAGAAGGGAAAAACCTTGACTAGCTTTCAAAAGTAGGTTTTGCATATTTTGTTAAAATCTCTCTTGAAGGAAATGACTGTGGCTCGTGTCAGGAGATCCACTTGAATCTCAAGGAATGTGTTAATGTAACATATCTGAACGTGCTACATGCAGCAGGGGAGTTACCAACATCTGGCCAATGGGTATAATTTTTATTGCTTGACGAGTGAGTGAGATTATGAATCTGTCTGGAAAAACTGGATCCGAGAACCAGATACAACGGGGGGAAATCAGCAGACCCATTTCACCGTGATTTTCTTTGGTTCTAGACCAAGTTATTATGGGCAGTTTTGTGCAGAGGGAAACAAAAGTACACTGTGATGCTGATAAGGTTGCAAAGTCATTCCACTGGTCGGGAACACCCAGGATGCTGCGGTTACCCTCTCCACTGTACCCCACTGCTGTTATAACAGAGAATTAAAAATAAAAGCAGCAGCCAAAAATACATTTCTGGGAAACAAGGTGTGGCCTTTTAACCTTGTGGATTATTATAGGTGGGTTACTGTTAAGCAAAATACTGTATTTAAAGAAAACATTCTTTATGCAATAATTTGGAGAATTGACCTCACTGATGTGTCAGAAGGGGTACAGTGTGAACCAGTGAAGGTGGTCCGTTAAATTCACAGCTGGAAGTCAAGTAGTCACTCGATACTCACCAAACCTCTTATAACCAAAGGACTGCACCTCCTCCTCATCAGCAAAGTCGTCTGGAGGGAGAACACAGACGTAAATGAATTAAAGATATATAAGAGTTATACAACACTGCAATGCAGTTAAACAGTAAAGGCTGGTAAAGGTGAATGGGACACCATTTCTTTAAGATTCAAGGTTGATGTGCAAAGTTTTCCAGAGCTCTCAGAGTCTCCATCAGTAGATAAGAGTCAAACTCAGCAAACCTTTCCTTCTAATGAAGACTGTGAAATGCCGTTGAAAGCCCAAGTAACAAGCCAGTAAGTGGAATGTACACTATTTTATGTCAGCTGCTGATTCCAGGGGTTTTGTTTGTATATGTATGTTTTTCAAAGCGTGTATATGTCAATGTAGCACACCTTGACTCACTCAGATTTCTCTTTCCTCTTTTAAGTAAACGCTCCTTTTCTTTTACTTGGTGGGATTACTCCCATCTCCCATGACCTGACAGGCCCTGAGTGTCGCCTTACGCCTGTGGGAAAGTACTTTGCCAACTTCAAAGCTTTGTTTTTTTTTCTGTCCCATCATCCATGGCCAGTCAAAATAAAGAAACACCACATGTCCCAAAACTCTTCAAAAAAATCTCTTCAACTATAATGCAGAAAACAAGGAGTGGGGTGATATCTGAGCAGTGGTTATCCATCTGAGAATAACAGAATAACAGGCTAATCACAGTGAAAACAGGTGGATGAAAGAAGTTAGTCTGGGAATGTTAGAAATGACCGTGCTGGGGCTTAAAAATGGCTGTAACCTTTGAGTGACATCATGTGATGGAAAGCGTGAGTTTAGAGGTGACAGTGACGAACAGAAAAAAAACACACACCACATCTTTCTTCGGGAATTTGTCTTTCCCAATATCCTCTATACTCTGTTTCCTGTTTGTTTCCCAGCAACATCATTGTGTCCCATTACAACAGTAATGTTACCGTATGTCTGGCTTTTCAAGAGCCATTCGGGGAGACGGAGTTCATCACATTATGCCCAAAGCGTTGAAAAAGTACAGACAGACAAGTTAAAATGAATTTGGATTCAGATATTGGGATGAATATTGCTCAATGAGACCATGATAGTTTAAAGGGATGGCTCAACATTGCAGGAACAGATCCCAGTCTGCACTGATTTGCCTGACAAACGATGTCTAGACATCTTGGTCAAAACTGGGCTACGTTTGGTTGAGAAGTGAGCCGCTTTTAGACATGTAAATTACATATAACTTTTGGTTGAACCACATTTTAATGACTACATTTCAAGATATAGTTAGCACCTTCTACACAATGAAATATAGTCACTGAAATGCTGTTAAAACAAGCGTTATCTCCGGCGACAAGACTAAGTCGTGTCAGGTCTAAAATTCTCACTTTATGACCAAATTTTCTGCAGGTTTAGCTTGCAAATCACTAAATAAGTGCTCGCTGGGATTGATGATGCTACAATATTTTCATAGTCAATATTTTGATGAAAATAACTATCATGCTTTCCTGAACCCTGCAAACATATTAGTGTGATATGTTACTGTTTGTCTTTGCATTTGTTCATAATCAAAAATCAAACAAGCTTGACACCAGATGTTCTCTGAAGCACCAGAAGAATAAACCGTACGCAGGCCAAAAGACAGTCCATTGTTCATTTGTACGTGAAGTTTGTCAAACAAGGTCTTCTTCACGGTTTATCCGGTGCCAGAACTTATGGCCTTTAACAGCGGACGTGCAAATTCCATCGACTGATAAAGGCCATAAGTTAGAGAAAAAAAACAACTTTGCTCTGTCAAACTACAATATTTTCCAAAAACCGGGGATGAACCTTGGAGCTCGTGAAGCTTTTGCATTTTTCTTGTGGTTTATGTCTTTCAGAGCAACTGAGCAAATAAATAACAAAAAGAAACATCTGGTAGAAAAAACAGTGAAACCTCTCAGGTGCATGCTGATCCAACAGCATACCTGCCTGCGCTTATATAAACCTGAGGTCTACAGCGCTGCCAGCTTCCAACAAAAGAATTGCTCTGCAAAAAAAAATCTAGATTAAATTATGTCCACAAAACAAATAATAGCTCCCACTAATAAAAAACAAAAATGTTCCCACGTCCCAACTTCTCTCACTGCACGTACAGTAGCAACAGGAAGCGGTCAACATGCCAGTCACATCACAGATTTACTGAGAGGGAGAGAGGGAGCAGGAAGCTGTTCATGTTCATACCCACAATGCAGAGCTTTGTGTTAGTATTCTAAGATGGACCACAAGGTGGCAGGAGTCGTGTAGTGTTTACACAGTGTAACAAGCACCCAGCTTCTTGACCTATCAAGAGGCTTTTTTTTTTTTTGTAAGTGGGTGAGAATGACACGCACGTTCAAAACATCAGGTCACCACATGAGAATCACATCTGGGCAAACTTTATATAACCCTTTACTCAGAATGATGAGTTGTTACCCACTGGCCACCGTGACGCATGATGTTTTTTGGTCTCTTACATTGGATGTAATGTGTTGAAAGGCACGGAGTCATTGGATTAAGCGTGCGGGTGAGCGCGGGGGTGCGTGCGCACGCACAGTTACACCACAATAAAGCCGTTCATGAACGGGAGCTAAAGCCTGACTCAGTATTTCCCCTCTGTGCTTTTGATTCCTTTAAGCCAAAAACAAACTTTTGATCCAACACATAACAAGTCAGTTATACATATAAAAAAAGAAAAAGACAGCAGCAAAACTTTAATATTTTATCCCAGAGTGAATGAAAACTCGCTCTCTCCGTGGGTTTTTGGCTCTGTTTTGAATAGTTGTGTTGGTGTAGGTTAGTGTTTGATGTGCAGATGTAAAAAAAAAAAAAAGATCCCAAACAGAGTCCTTTAATTGAAACCAGATGTCAGACGCGAGTTGGAGCCCACGCATTCCTCCTGTCTCAGGCTGAGAGAAAGAGGCAAAAAAAAAAAAAAAAAAAAAAAGGTGACAAAGAAAGAGACAAGAGAGGAGTGAAGTACGTGCACAAAGTACATCAAATGTTCATCAGCGATCAGATCAGATCATCCCGGTGCCTCTGCCTCTGTGTGAGCCTACCTTTCATTGTGGTTTACAGGACTCTACCGTTGTGAAGCTCTTGTTTGAAGTTACATCCACAGCATCGCAGTGGCATTTGCCCAAAAGCTCCCTTTGAGCGCACGGCAGCTTGGATCTGCGCGTATCCCAGTATCCACTTTTCTTTTTTCTTAAATTGGAGTATTAAAAAATAAAAAAAATAAAAAATAACAACAACAACTAAAAGCTACATCCGTGACTCTTTACTCTGGGGACGCGCAGGTAAACTTCAGTGTCGCACCTCAGATGCTGCAGCAAAAAAAAAAAAAAAAAAAAAAAAGAGGGAATGAACTTTGTTGCAGGAGATGTTTAAGTAGGAGTTGCGGGAGCGAGAGAGACAAACTAAACTTCTAATTTATCTCGTAGAAAGATGCCGAGGTGAGGGTGTATCCTACTCCAGCTCCGCACTCTGGTGGTACCCGCAGCAGTAACCAGAGAAACTCAAAAAGTGCAGGAATCCTGAACGTGAGAGGAAGTGGTGAGCCCGTAGGGCTGCTTGGAGAAACCACGTGCTCCCACATCTGTGCGCACCGTCTGCACCCCCGGCTGCTGTGTGAGTGTGTATGTGTGTTTTGCGCATATTACGCTGAATAAGCAGCAGTAAGAGTAACTGCTATATGCTATAGCGTTGGCAAATCAACCATTGGCAGGCTTAGAACAGGTTCCAGTCACTATTGCAACTTGTGGGGTTTTGGATGTCAAAATAAAAGCACCCATGTGTTATGTTTTGTCATTACAACCACATAGCCTGCTGCAAAGACATTTCTTTCACTAGAATCAAAGACACTGTCTTGTCAGTGAAGGATTTATTGTGATCATCTCAGTTTAAATATTTAATACTGGGAAAAGACGTCGTGTCAGTCTACAGCAGCACTTTGAATAGCAACATGTCGTTCCCTCCTTTGTGTATTTAATTGATTTATTTTGAAAATATTTGGTGTCTTAGAAAGGCTGTGAGATATTTCACAGATTTTTACATAGGTTATGGAAGTCCTACGACAAAATATTTCATTCCAAAAGAAATAAAATAACTATTGCGCAACAGTCCACATTAATGATTTATTTTACCACTTTGAGGCAGGAACACAAAAGTTGATATGATGAATGTGTTAGCAAACAGTTTTACTGTGATTAATATTGTTTACTATTAATACCATGTACACATCCAGCAGATATAAGCAATATTAACATTTGGAGTCATGCTTATGGTGAATGCAAGTCCAGTATTTGCTCTTTCAGCTCTGTTTTTGGTCTCTACCGACTCCTGTCTGGTTCTTTAGTTACTAAATGCTTCACTGTGTTCACCAGCTAACTTCATCTGTCTGCAGTTCAGTGCTGAGCAGGTGGTGCATCACATCGCTCGCACTAATAAGAGTAGAAGGAGTGAACCAAAACGGGCAAAATTATGAGCGATAAAACCAAAACAACGAGCTAAAAGAAGCTAAAGCTCCGTAGGGTGAAGAACAACTGCTACCTTTCAGACAACATGGACTCATTTGCTGCATTGTTGATATAAAAATATTGATTATAGCAGCTTTAAATGACACAAATGGACTTGCACACTGATCACTCAGATTATAACACACAGCCCAAAGTATATTTATTCTTAACACCGGCTGTTATTGGACCAAAGTAGAGTTAAATATTAAATAGAGTTTCCATGTCTCACACACAGTTTGTTGTATGAGCTACAAAGACATACTTTACACCGATCCTGTTCCCTCAAGTTAAACTTAACACAGCTCTCTGACATGTTGGTTCCCAGTCCTTAAGTGTTTCATGTATTACTCCAGGTCTCTGCAAAGCAGTTTATCCCCCTGCACCTGTTTATCTCTTCAGTTCAGGACTCTCCCATGCTTTGTTCAGCACTACAAAACTTTGTTAACAAGTCCACATCCTGAGCAGCTTATATGGACCTGCTGCTTCACCTCCAAGTTTATAAAACTCTCCCAAAACTCATGAAGGTATCTATCAAATCAACGAAATAATCATTTCAGCTTGTGCAGAGTCTTTATTGTGATTTACATTTATTCCTCGATGAGTGATTGCGTGCTTGTAGCCTCAGAGCTTTTTATTGTCAACTCTTTTACGTTTAGGTCAACCACGAGAGAACATGGGAAGAACGTCTCTCCCCGCAGTGTTATAGGAACCAGGTGTTGAAGGTATCAGCGAGGCTGCAGACTGAGCTGAAGAGCTGCCTGTTTCTGATTATTATCTAGTGAGGAGCCTATTTTCTGGTTCACAGCATGCGAAGGGGGCACATTTTTCGGGGTAGATG
Organism: Nibea coibor; assembly: GCA_023373845.1. Lineage (NCBI taxonomy): Eukaryota > Metazoa > Chordata > Actinopteri > Sciaenidae > Nibea > Nibea coibor. Next base: position 7,453,288 of record CM041725.1, read on the forward strand.
GGGCACCAATGAAGAGTCGGGGGAAAGAGGAACCCTTTCACCTCGAGTCCATCAAATTCCACCAGGAGAGGAGATGCTAAACAGCTTCCTGCTGAGAGGAATGTTTCCTTTTACTAAAAATACTCTGGTTTCACATCTGGGTATAGATCTAAGAATAGCTTGTGGTAGTTTAGACATGATTGAAGTCACTATCAATTCAAAATAAAAGCTTGTATGTGAATCTGGGTGGGTTGTTTACTTCAGCTTGCAGCTCTGCAGCAATTAGTGTTCTTATGGAGATCAGCACCTGGCTCAGGTCTTCTCTGATCATGTGATCCCGTCTTATCTCTTCTTAAGTGTATCATAATAATCCCACACTGACACATTCCCTCATCAGTTAAAGACCAGAAACCATATGATATAAAGTATAGCTAACTGCACTGACACCACGTCTGTGTCTGTTAGGATTAGATTAGTCAATTAATCAATTAGTTAGATTAATCCCGATTAATCACTGAGTCATTTTCTAAAAATAAAAAAGTAACATTCTCTGGTTTCTTCTCAAATGTGAATATTTTCTGGTTTCTTTATACCTCTGTCAGTAAACTCTACATATGGGGTTGTGACATTTGAGTGATCAACATTTTTCAGCATTTTTTTGATATTTTATGGACCAACAACTTATTGTTTAATCAAGAAAATTATTAATTAAGAACGAAAATAAATCCCTGAGTCATATTAAAATAACATGCTTCGATATTTGTGTGCATAATCAACATTTCCAAAACATTTTGCATTTTTCTTTCATTATTTGCATGACCAAATGAATACGCTTCCCCTATGTGCAAACAGTAGCCTGCAGACATGACTAAGCAACCTCTCAGCAAAACAAGCCTGTTGAATGCTGGATTAACACACACTCACATCAAGTAAAGACTGTAATAGGATAAAGCTCGGGTGGAAAAAGCACAAATAGTCTTGGTCGGGTCAAGATAGCTGCACGACTTCTGTCCACACGGAGCACTTTGTTTATTCCTGCTGGTGGAGAAGTACCTTCAGTCATCTACTGGTGAGTGTCTTCATTGTGATGGTCACAATTTTTTTATGCATGCAAGTCTTTGTATTAAACTTGAGTTGAATTTAATATTTTATAAGTATCATTATTTATATTTTGAAGAGGATGCAGTGAATATTAGTTTGATAAATTCTTCAGTGGTATATGGTTTCATCATTTGAACTCCTCATTATGCTCGCTTGCTACTTTCTACATGATATTTATGATTAATACAGGGTACTGCAACATTAGTTTCATCAATTAAATTTAATGAAATGTATTCATAATACCTTTATTATTATACACTTATGTGTAGATTATAAAGATCTTACTGTCATCTTAATGTCCATTAGAAACAACAACTATGTTGTGAGTGGACATAACAGATCTGATTGTAGCTGTAACTTAAACCCATAATGAAATAAGTCAAGTGAGTACATCCTCACTTACTGCAAATCCTGGCTGGATGACAACTTGTTGTAACGACTTGTGTAACTCCTTAAGTGAGGCAGGTGAGTCTAGCTTGTTTGCTGGTTACCAAAGAAACGTGTAAACACATGACATGATATCAGAAGCCTCTCAAGGCTTCTTGCGTTTGACTTGACTTCCTGCCGCAGCAGATGGTTCAGACATAAGACGCAAGGCGCAGTTTTCAAGCCGAGGTGAGCCCTGTCACCCCCCTACTGTTGGCCTCTTAATTGCTTAAGGTCAGGCTGTTATCAGTCAGCCTAACGAACAACAGAGTTCACAAATGTCCAGAGAAGAAGGGATGAGAGAAATCCTTCAAACTTTATAGCGTGGTCAAGATGTACGGCAATATAGAGGACTGAAACTTTGCTGCACATGAAATAAAAGTAATCTGTGAGTAAGTGTCTAAATATTCATCTCTGTACACCCTGTTATATTGCATAAACTTCTTCAAAATCTGATTTTATGTGCATTTATCACAGTATATAGAGTATTTAAGGTTTTACTGACATATTTTTGTAATCTAACAACTAAAACTAACTGTCCCTGGTCCTGGTCTGACATATGAAGTCTTATGAAGACATATGGCTGCAGTTTTTTATGTGTAGACAGATGTGTAGCACCACCAAGTGGCAGACCTACTTATGACCGACACAGCTGATGTTTAATCATGCTCAACTTCAAATCCTATTAGCCTTCTGGATCAGACTAAATACCGACTGTTGTTTCGGTTTCCCTCATTTTGCGTGCGTGTGAACTCATGACCGCTCTTGTTATGTGCTTGTAGACTGAGTTTTCTTTGACTTAGACACAGACTGAGCTCAAGAATGAAGCTTCTGCTCGGTTTGTCTGTCCTGGCGGTGACACTGGGAGTCCTCTATTCATCCCCAGAGGAACAACAGCCAGGAATCTCGGAGGACACCTTAAAAGGTGAGTCAGCAAACAACAACACTCATTTTATAACCTTTACAGAGCTGATCATTACATTAATTAGTTCTAGATTCATTTTGGCCTGTGCAATATGCATCACATTACAGTATTTTTCAACATTTCTACCTTCCTGTCCAAATTCGATAAAGTGAGAGTTTAAAAAAACATCTCTCATAGTTTTTTCTTCGCCATCTCTCTCAGAGTTGTCTACGAGTGGTGAGAAACTCGTGGATGAGGAGGTGAGACGAGCTCTGTTCGGGGTGAAGCAGATGAAGGAGGTGATGTGGAGGAACGAGCAGAAGCACGAACACCTCATGAAGTCCCTGAAAAACAGCAGTGACAAGAAGAAGGTAAGGCCAACGTTAACCTTTCTTAAGAAAGAAAGAGAACAGAAAGTGAAGAGATTTCCCTTTTTGCTGCTGCCAGGGGGCTGCCCAACTGGCTAAGGAGGTGACTGAGAAGCTGGAGGAGGCAGAGGAGCAGTGTAAAGACTCCCTGCAGGCTGAGTGGGAAGAGTGCAGACCCTGTCTGGAGGACGCGTGTAAAACCTTCTACACTTCCACCTGTCGCAGGGGATTTGCCACTTTCCATACCAAGGTATGAAAACTACAGCTCCAATCTGTGTCTACTTCCTACTCTAAGCTCCAAGCTCTTGTAGCAACCTTCAGGTGAAACCTTATCCTTTTTGGAAACAGCCAAACACTCCTAAAACATATAAGATTGTTTAAAATAGTGTGTATTTGTAATGAATGACACATAATATGATAAAACATGAGTGCATTTATCTGCACTGTAGGTGGAGAACTTATTCCGCAGAGTGTCCGGGCGCTTTGGCCCCCGGGAGCCTCGCCCTGATGCAGGGGACATCCTGGTGAATCAGGGCCCCGACAACAGTGACACCGAGGTCGCCCGCATCGAGGATTCCTTCAACCGCCTGATCAGCAAGGTTGGCATGCTGGTGGGCCGCAGCGTCACCCTGGTCTCCAGGATGCGCACCAGGCTTGACACAGTGCTCCAGAGGGCCTTCCTGAACGACACCGACACAGCGGATGAAGAGAGCACGGCTGATCCCTACCACCCCAGCAGGGACTCGGGCTTCCTTCAGGGTGTGGGATTGGAGGAGGTGATGGACTCCTTCTTTGACTTCGGGAAGAGCGTGGTGGATGAGTTCGGAGCCGTGGTGTCCTCTGTGTTTGATGACATCCATGGGGCGGTGGAGGAAAAGGCAAAGAACGGTACTGGGGGGCTATTCGGTACCACACATGTCCAAATGTGTCAGAAAATAAATGTGTTTATAAATGTGTGTATTTGTGTTTGGTTTGCAGTGAGGGAAAATTTCCCCCGTTTCCTGCAGAACAGGAGGTTGTGCCGAGACCTTCGCAAGCAGCCCTCAGAGTGCTGGCAGCTACAGAGCCAGTGCGAGGCCTGCCAGGGAACCCTGCTCACAGGTGAAGCACCCACCACCCTCACACTTTCTGTTTACTTCATCGCCGCATTCATCTGACTGCTCCCCGTCCTCATCTCCAGAGTGCCCCAGTGTTCGGGAGCTGCACATGGAGCTGGACGAGGTTTCCCAGCTGCTGGACGTGTCCAAGGAGCAGTACGACGAGATCTTGTCCATCGTCCAGCGACACACCGACGAAACGATCAACTGGCTCAGCAACATGGCGGCAGAGTTCAGCTGGGTGGGTCAGGCTGTGAGCGACAGCAGCACCCCTGAGAACATCTTCCGCATCACCATGGTGAGAATGAGAGAATGTCCTAAATCACTTTGCACACCCACGTGAACGCTGAACCTATTTGTTTCTTGATGCAAGCATCCCTCCTGTTCATGCTGGACATTAAGAGATCTCTCTTGATGAGAGCAGTCCTCAGAAGTTGGTATCTTCTAAAGTTGTCATCGTTGCATTGTCTGTCATTGTTTACAGTGGAAACACATTAGGAGGGGATCTGTTAAAGGTCAGCTTGAAAAGACTGAATGATTACAGCAAACAAGGCCTGGTTCACTGCATACACAGCTGACTACTGCAGAAACAGCAAACCTGAAAATCTTTAAAATATACATACATATAAATAAAATAAACAAACACTGAGTGGCGTTTCGTGCATATCTTTGGATCACATTTCTTCCAATAATTGTGAAAATGACTCCTTCCACTCTCCAGGTGGCGCCAAAGAACCACGATGAACAGAACATGCCTGAGACCGAGACCAAGGTGGAGGTGAACATCCTGAACTCTCCCCCGCTTATCCTCTCTGTTCCCGGGGAGCTGGAGCTGCAGGACCCAGCCTTCATCCAGTATGTAGCCCAAGAGGCTCTGAACAAGTACAAGGACATGGTCAGGTGAGAACTTTAATGACTGAACCATGATGCAGGGTCGAGTTTCACCAAGGACAGATGTCATCCATCAGCTCTTTTTGGCCTTCTGCTGATGACTGACTTGTCAAAATCATTAGATACCGAGCATCCTGCAAAAATGTGCTTCATTTTTTCTGAAGTTTGGTCTCAATGCTCAATATTTACAACTTGTAATTCTTTCTTCACAGGTTTGACGAGGATGAGTAAAACTCAACTTTCCTCCTGTCCTGAGCTTCTATCAGCACCTTCTCTCTTAACAGAACTAGACCTGTGTTCCTGTATTGTAGCATAATCTTGAAATGTAAATACATTAACGTTGAACCATGTCAATAACTGCTCTTTATTGAATGTAAAAAGAAGAAATTGTACTTCCTACCTGTTGCCATCTGGTGTAAAGAAATACAAACCGATCAAACACAAAGTGTCTGGGTGGTCCTGTCCAAGACGTGTGCAACGTGAAGCTGAAGGAGGAGCAACGCTGACCGTCAAGAACGAGAGTCAGAGGCAAACATTTGAGTAAAACTTTTATTTTTTCTGTACAAAAATCATTAGTCACCATTCTCAGTAATTTCATTATCACCCTCCCCACTAGTTCAAGTCCCATCTTGAGGAACAATCACATGTTAGGTTCCCGTGAGTGACGCACACAAAGAAATACATAAAAATGTTCACATCTTTGTCCGATCCTTAAGCTTACTTATTGAATAAGAAGATGCTTTCACATCTTTTCCCATCACATATACCGCTGGACAGACAGTGGAAGTACCTCTAAGAACGTGTTATTGGATTTTTGTAGAAAAGCACTAAAGCCGTGACCTGACCACAGTGTGTGTGCGCGCGCGCGTGTGTGTGTGTGTGTGTGTGTGCAAGGTGTTTGTTTTGTCTGGTTCTCATTACTTCACTCGAGGAGTGATCCATCATCTCTGCAAATGGGAACTGAAACCAATCCATAAGGGGGGAGCTTGACAAATATCATTTGAGACTTTTTGTTCCATAAAACATCACCGCTTCGGCTTTGCATAGCTGCATTTACAAAAATCAATTTGTTGGCTTTGGATAAAACTTTCCCCTCCAGCAGACACAGAACCGAACAAACCGAAGGTCTAGTCGTCGGTGGAATTTTACTGAGAAAGAAGAGAAAGAAATACGACAGCGGCATGAATGAGTCACATGATGTTGTAAATTTAATAGCTCTAACAGCTTCCTGGACCGTCTATCATGAGATAGTACATCTACTTCAATGTCAAACTGTGTAGATGTGTGCAATATAAAGAAAAGTATGTTAGAGTCTTTTACAGCAATCAGACCGAACGAAAGACACAACGCTAATCTCAGACAGAAACAAACTCGAGCTTAAATTTCACAGCTGACACGTCCATCATTTCAAAACATTTATAAAATGTTAAACAGGAAGAAATGTTTTTTTTTGCACTTGTATATTATCAAAATACCTCTTTATGATTTCAAGTCCCCGCTTAAATAAAAAAAAAAGAAAGAAAATAGCATAATACATCGGCGTGATTTGCCGTTCAAGTGACCGCGTTAAAAAGAATCATACAAACCGCTTTTCTCGTGCTCGCATTCATCCGCCTGATCGCACCTGCGAAAAATACATCTCTGTGTTGCACATACTGTATGTACATCTGCTTTGATCTCTCAGTACATTCTGACATCCACAAAGTACAGCCTGTCCGTTTACGTCTCCCCGTCCTTCTCCCCTCAAAGCTTTACAGTCACAGCACATACTTTTCTGACAATTCAAACCACAGTTGTTGGTCACTTTAAAAAAAAACAAAAACTTATCAACCTACATATTCAAACCAAACTCGTGTACACGTAAAAGATCTTGCCTCCGATATCAAAGGATTGTGAAATTTGGAGGAGAGAGGGGAGAATTTATCATTTAAAAAAAGGAAAAAAACGTATCTGCAAGTAGACGATTTGAAAATACGCCCTCTCTTTCTGATCACAGTGTTGTGGCCGGTCCGTATGGATCATTCTGATTCGCAGGGTTCCCAGAACTTAACGCACCAGCGCCGATCTGAACGGCTGGACACGTCCCCAAACATTTGGTCCCCGGGTACACAAGGGACGAACCTCTACTCCAGAAAACATTTTCTTCTTGCAGATTTAACAGTGTGGTTGTGGACTAGTTTGTAGCATTGAAAACCTCTTTCTCCGCAGCCTCGTCAAGGCTTTCCCCCTCCCCCCATTTGTTGAAGTTTCACTGTCCCGTGCTTCGATCTCCACTTATGTACCGCTGAGTGATGCCAGAGTTCACCCCCCCCCTCCCCACCCGCTACCCCCAAAACGTCCAGACTAGAGGTTGTCTCCGGGCTGGTACTGTGGCTCCGTGGCTGTGAAGTAGTCTTCCAAAAAGGATTGGATGTATTCGAACGTCGGTCTCTCATCTGGGTCCTTCTTCCAGCACTGCCTCATCATCTCATGGAGGGACTCTGGGCACCCCTGGGGGCAGGGCATGCGGTAACCTCGTTCTACCTGCTCGAGTACCTCTCGATTCACCATACCTGGAAGAAACAGAGAAATGTTTGTTATGTAGCTTCTATTTAATTTGAAAATTCATATTTATTTAGCATTCTGTTGTGTTGATTTAATGAAGTCAGCCGTCTACTTTTAGACCGGGACACTTCAACGAAAGTAAAAAAGAGGAGCAGGGATGGAGATTTAGGGAAACGTCATAAAATGTCATTTAAATGAAAAACCGGCCCCCAAATGGTGATTTTCTTTTGTTAAGCTCTTAAATCACATCAATGTGACAACATCCTCTGCGGGTTAGCTGAAGTTATTTGAGAGAAACTATGACAAGTGAGATTTTCCCAAAGTTTTTTTTTTTTTGGTCAAGAAAAACGGTGCAAGTTTTGATTAGGAAACAGGCCAGTTTGCAGCCTGAAGCACCATGCAGCTGACAGGAGGAGAAATGCCCACACAAACCAGCGTGGTATAGATAAAAGACGAAAAAAAAAAAAATCATAAAAAGTCAACCGAGGTGGAACGTGGTCGTTATTTCTTGTAAGACTTGCAGTCGGGGCTACGAGATTAAAGCATGGAGATGACATTGGGTAAGATTCTGACGTCACCTAAATGAAATGTCGGGTTTATCTCTAATGAAAGATCTCCACATCGTCTTACGTATGAACTGCCGCGGTTTGAGACAAAAACCAAACAGCGCTGCTTCATCTTTAGACCACTTCCTGCCCTGCTAAAGTGCCAGAGTGCCGCGGATTCCTTCCCAAAGACGAGAGAAGACAGCGATCCTGAACCCTGTGACACGGCGCAGAAACAGCTCCGCGGGGAGCTCAACTGCAGCTAAAAGAGGTTATGACACAGAGTCAGTGGCACGGTCACAGCCGCACGCCCCCCTCCCCCCCCTTCTCCATCTCTGTGGGAGAGTGGGGATCAGGTTCTCTCACGCTGGGGGGGAGAGAGAGAGAGAGAGAGAGAGAGAGAAAAGGCCCCGAGCAACTGCTGAGACCAGAATATGGTGGCGGTGGTATGTCGGATGCTGAGGTGTTAGCGTGATTTATGTCCTGCATCTGAAAACCTCAGCTCTAATAACATGCCTGTCATATCTGAGTAAGTATACGCGTCTATATATACCCCGACTAAAATAGAATAAAGATGATGTGTTCCCATGCAGACGCTTCATGCGTGGTCTCGGTATACCTGCCTCACACCTCCTACGCTATCAAGCAAAAGGAACAGAAATAGAGGGCCCCCCAACCCACCCAAAAAAAGAAGACTGCAGCACAGCGGGGCAAGAGCCACAAATGTCCGGTGAGTCATACTACAATCTTAGATGAAGGGGGAAAAGATGGGGTTCGGCGCACGGCATTCGCTGCTCTGAGGTGAATTAATTAGACCGAATGGTTTGCGCCGAAAAACCAAGGAGGCCATAGGAGCCAGATGGCCCCTCTACAAGGGATGGTGGTTAAATCCGCCATATGGCACGCTCTGTAATCAGTGCCAGTCCAACATTGTCAACAGCAGACGCTGCAGTGCCGTCTCTCGGGCAGCAGGGGTCAGGGATGAGACGACAGGAAGAGGGGAGGCCGGTCTAAAAAGAGTGAGGGGTGCTTTCCCATGCACTGATATGTCATTAGACATCTGCGCTGACTCACATCGGCTATACGCGGTTCTATTCTGATCTGCATGTGTGAGAAAATGCTATTAAAAGCGTCAGAGCGGCATAATGGACTTCATGAATGAATTATTGCTCGAAAACACACGCGTTGCTCCCAGAGAACATGAACGAAGCTGGAAAAGGCTTCCTGTAGAATATACCTGGGTATGGTACTCTGCCCTTGGTCACCAGTTCAGTCAGTAGTATACCAAACGACCAGACGTCGGATTTGATGGTGAAGCGGCCGTACAGAGCTGCTTCAGGGGCCGTCCACTTGATGGGGAATTTAGCACCTGGGGGGAAAAACACAAACAGTCAAACAGGAAGAACAGGCCTTAAAATAATCAATATGAATTATCAATGAAATATATTCATTACTGACTGACTGATCAGCTGAGCTTTTTTTTTTTTTTTCAATTAATCAATGAATAATAATAATGAATCCTCACATTTGATTTCTGAAACCAGAGAGAATGTTTGCATGAAAAAAAAAAAAAAAACAACGAAACAAACAAAAACAAAAGAAAAATTATTGCTGATTCATTTTGATCAATCAATAAATAGGAATAAAAACATGGCAGAAATAAGCAGAACGTATGATCAATGACATGTGTGACAGCGTGCCTCCTTCAATCTGAGTCCCTGAAGTGGACAAAACCTGTAAATAACAATATGTGTCATTGAATTGTGTGCTGCTTTTTGATGTATAAATCATCAGTAAGTGATAATCAAGCCCGACATGACATTAAAATTGCTTTTTCTGTCCGATCATCTCAAATATGTTCATGTTTGCTTCTACAGGCTGGAACAAAACAAGGTTTCTGCGTGAAAAACAACCGATCGATTGACTAACTGACGAATCTTTTCAGCTCTAAAACCAGTGTCTGTAGTCATGGTAAGAGACGAGCTGAGGCTTCAGGGTGGGCGTTGAGGGTTCAGCATATATTTGTAGTCTATTTATAACCAATCCAAGCGCTCGCAAATCCAGACACTTCTGTCTCCGTGCGTCTCCCAGTTCTCAACACACACCTTGTCTGGCGGTGTACTCGTTGTCCTCGATGAGACGAGCCAGGCCGAAGTCAGCGATCTTACACACCAAGTTATCAGCCACCAGGATGTTGGCAGCTCTCAGGTCCCTGTGGATGTAGTTCATCCTCTCGATGAAGGCCATGCCATCTGCGATCTGGGATGGGATTGGACAGGGCAAACAAGAGTGGGAGGGGTGAGCGGTCAACAAAGAGAAAATGGCACCAGTGGTGCAACCAAAGCACATTTGAGAAGCTGTAGCTGTGGCTGGGACAACAAAAGAAACATCTCCACACACAGCCGTCCAAACTATCAACTATCTCCGCGCTCTTCTCCGGCTGCTGGCTGCCTCGCGGGCGTCCCGAGGTTTAAAACCTGCCTCAACACTTTTCCACTCTGCTGACTGAGGAGAGGAGGGGAGCCTGGGAACGTGGAGAGGCGAATTAAGAGCAGATCACAGTAGGTGACTGATCCAGCAAACTCAAGTGGCCCCTGATGAGTGGCGTTTAAGTGCTACAGGCAGTTAAGTGGTGGTGAACGAGTGGAGGCACATACAGCGAGAGGAGGAGGAGGAGGAGAGGGAGGGTAGAGATGTCAGGTAGGATATTAAATAATTAAGACCGCCAGATGGAAAGCAAACTGAAACCCTTATTCACCAGGACTGAATATTTGACTCATACACTCCCACACACACACACAGCTGGGAGCCTGCCTACATGCAGCTCTCCTTGTTTTATTGCTGATGCACGATAATCCCGCGCGCACACACGCCAAACACGCACACACACACATAAACAGCAGCTGGCCGTGTAGGAGGCAAAGGGGATTTCTGTGCTTGTGTTCAGAAGCTGTGTTTTGATCTTACCTGTGCAGCCATGTCCACCAGCTGGGGCAACTTCAGATATTTACCATCTCCCTCCTTCAGGAAGTCCAGTAAACTGCCTGTCAGGAGTTTAGAAAAGCAAGAATCAATGCGTCTGTCTGGACGCCTTTTGAAATCCATACCAAAAATAAATGCGGCGTTAGAAAATGTTAAACCGAAACGACAGCAAAGAGGACAAAGGGCTTCTTCAGTTCGAGTTCACTTCTGGTTTATGTCGGCCTTTATTTGTCACACGGGCCGTCTTACTCTATTTATATCAAGAGTTCCTAACAGTCAGACCAGTTTTTATTGCTGGAGGATATAAATTCTTACTGCATTAAAAACTTTTGCTGTCGTTGCGTGCCGGTGATTTAAGAGCGCGGTGATGATATTTGGTTCTGTTTGAGTGGTTACATTTAAAGCTCGCGCATTTTCAACAATTCAATCTGTTTCCGGGAAGTGTCAGATTTATAACCAGGCCATCCTTCACGTTACCTCATCGATATTAAAAGCAGCTTCGGTCAGATATTTAAAAACTCGCTAATATACTATATATAATCTGATGAGTTTTTCAAAGGCTGCAGAGGATACCGGATACACGGTTAGCGAATGCCGGTATACTGACTTGAGGTTTGTTTTTTGTAATACTGCTATTGACATGAAAGTTTATTTTTACTCCGATGCACTCCGCCCTTAAAACCAGTCTGTTGGCATGGCTGTGCCTCGGTGCCAACTTAAAATGGTGTTTGATTTAAGCGGATGCATTGGTCTCTAGTGATTAGTTATGGAAAAATTGAATCAGCCTCCCCCGCGGAAATCAGTTAGAACAGAGATGAAGTGTGTCAAGTTGAGGATTCTGTCTGATCCGTCTTTAAAATGTTCGCACGGAGAAATAAATAACTAGAAATTGCAGGTTGCTGTTTGGGTGGGTGTGTCCATCTGTCCTCACCTTTGCCCATGAACTCTGTCACAATGTAGATGGGCTCCTCGGACACCACAGCATAGAGAGGCACCAGTTTGTCGTGTCGGAGTTTCTTCATGATCTGAGCCTCCTGCAGGAAGGCCTCGGGGGACATGGTGCCCGGCTTCAGGGTCTTAATAGCAACCTTAGTCGTCCCGTTCCATGTGCCTGAATAAAAATTTAAAAAATGAAACAAAATGATGACTCATGTTTGAAATGAACCATAAAGCACTGTTGGATTTGCGCAGCTTGGAAGGTATTATTGAGGAAATAACTCATCGAAGACATTTTCCAATTCATTGCGTGACTCATGCTGCGATACAAAAACAGACTTTTTGACCCCTTTTAAGTGATTGAAAAGTCTATCCCAACATCGGCCGCAATGCCAGTGATCTCTGGCTGTGTTCCCATGTGTAAAGAGCCGCCCGGGACAGACAGAGAGAGAACACAACGGCTTAAATAATCAGCCACTTCCTGGTTCAGAGCCACTTACTCACGCCCTGCTTACATACAATGAGGTCTACCGCTTCCGTCATTAGGCTGACCTTCATGATTGAATCATACTACCACACACACACACCATCACACACTGAAGGACAATGATAATATTTAATGATAATCTGACGTGGTGAGAGAGCAATGGAGGAGTAACGCGGTGTAATGCATTTAAAAAAAAAAACAACTAAACGCTGAACAAGCAAGGAGGGCGTTTCAGTAAGTGGCTGTAACTGGAAAAAAAAAAAACATCAAGAGCAAACAGTTGCAGGGAGAGACAGAGAGGGATTCCTGGGATTTCACAGTGGAGGCTTGCAGGTCGAGGCTTGCTGCAGGCCAGGCTTAATGAAAGACTGAGTGATGAAAGAAGAGAGTGCCCCCCCCCCCTTCTCGTCGAGAACTGAAGCGTAGGAGGTGACCTGTGATTACCGAGCTCTGCCTGTCTGCGTGCGTGTGTGCGCGCAAACCAGCGGCAATCAGTAATCAGCATTTACATCAGTATGTGGGCCAGCGCGGCAGCAAGACGATCTCTTTACCGAGGTCGGTCAGACCCACTCGACTTCAAGCTAATATGAATCGTTTTTTTAAACTGACTCTCTTCATGTGCGTTTACCGCTTCCGGGCTGGTTTACATTAAATTTACACGAGTGATAAATAATGTAGAGTGGATACGTCCGCGCAGTTGTTTATATTCTTTACTAATTCATGATCAGCGGTAAGTGTTCATATGTATTTTTGTGCTGTTGACAGAGGAAGTGCATGCAGGACATCTGGCTTTCCGTATCTCCGCAGTTATGCTGACGGTTTACTCACAAATACGAGTTGCCCTGTGACCTCGACGCCCGATTTTAGAGGAACTCCCGAACCTCAGTCTGCCGACATTCGTGTGAAATCAGCGAAATGAACTCATTTTCAAGGGAACTGTTTCTGTTATTGGTTTCTGCAGCTGAAATGATGAATCAGCTAATCAACAGAAAATGAATCAGCAACAGCTCGTCAATGAATCGTTTATTTTTAAGAAGTAATGCCAAAGATCGGTTGGTTCCAGCTTTCTTTGGCCTCTCTCATGTCAAACTAAATTGCTGTTTGTATAAAACAAGCCGCATGACTGTGTCAACTTTGGATTCTGTAACAGTTTTCTGGACCAAATTAAATCGATAAATCAAGAAATTATTCTTCAGATTAATAATTGTCAGCGTAATTATAATATCTGTCAGCTGCTGCCAAAAATACATCATCGTGTGTCCACCATCCACTCTGATCTAATCCTGCTCTGCTAAGGTATAAATGGATCTACAGCAAAGCCTGGTTTGTACTTGTTCGGATGCATTTATTTGGAGGGGGGTTCTGTCATGAACCACTTTACGGAGGCTATATGTACAGCAGATACAGATACAGCACGCATGTTTGGTTCTCACCCATCCAGACTTCTCCGAAGCAGCCCTGGCCCAGTTTGACCTCCAGTCGAAGGGACTCTCGCGGGATTTCCCAGGCATCCTTAGCCAGTCCCTGAGTCTGAGGTTTCACGGTGGGGCACACAGTTGTCAGCCTGTAGCACAGGCCGTCGGCATGTTCTGAACACGGAAACAGAATGAGCTTTGTTAGCGATGAGCCTGCGAATTCACACACCCAGCCCGTAAAATGAAGACACGGAGTCGTGTTAACATACGCAATCCGAGAATTAAGCGGAGCCGTGCCGCAGTAAGTGGACTGTAAACATGAGATGAATAAAATATCACGTTCTTACATGACGGCAGCAAACGGCAATCAAGCCACAACAAAACCAAACACATTCCTCGCAGAATAATAATCACATTTTCTGGCACTTTCACCGTGATGACGTGAACCGTGTTTAATTTCGATTTCGACAAACGGTCGAGGGGTTGTTTTTTCTAAAGAAGCATGACACAGCGTGAGCCTACAGCAGCTGACGGCAGCAGCGGTAGCCATCACGTGAAACTGCACGCAGAAAAAGGGAGAAAGAACGGCCCGTTACATTCAAGCCAGTGAGCAGGTAAGATGTTACACTCCTTTTCTGCATGACTTCTCGGTTAATGCCGACGTCAGACTGGACTTTAAAGGCCTCACTTGAAAGGAATATAAAGTAGCGCAGAGCTTTGAATTTACCGGTCATCAATTATAAAGAGCGCTGCAGTTAGTGAATTACATAAATTGCACGGAAGACAGAAGGGCAGGGGCGACAAAATCAAATGTCAAAGACTTAAATCACAAACACCCTCGACCTCATGGATTCAGCTTCGGGAAGTTCGACTGTATTCTTGCAGACTCTGTCCTGCATGTGTTTACATCACCCAGACACTTTCTTGTGAGCGTCCACTGGGGATTTTTAGGAACAGCTGCCTGCTTATCAATACCGTGCAGGTTACAGCAGGCTTAAGGCTGTTTTTTTAAAAAAAAAAAAAAAAAAAGGGATATTTTTATATTCATGGCTCTTTTTGGCTCACATGGGTTTTTTTTTTTTTTTTTGTCGTGATTACTGAGCTGCAACCGTGTCAGTGAAAGCACCGCTTGAGAATCACCACAGAAAGAAAAACATATTCAATACATATCCCAGCAGCGGATCTGCAGCTGAATAATGCATTTTCCACTGCGAGCACTTTATCAAATAAAAACAACAGCAGAGACCTATTTGTATTCCAGAAACAACCGCCATGTGTATGAATGACTGTAATCAACATTGGCATGTTTGCTCAGATAACTCCGCGGCTGAAGAAACCTGACTTGCTCCGAATCGACTGCTGAGTTGTAAACAACAATTTGTCTGCAGGCTGCATACCTGTGTAGTGTTTCACCAGCTTCTGTAGTGTCTCAAACTGGGCTCGGGTGGTGATGTAATAACCACCGTTGTCCAGCTTACGGATCTTGTAGTGTTTGACGTTCTCTCCTTTCATCTCGTCCCAGTCGCGGATAGACAGCGAGTATGCACCTTTAGAATCCACAGAAATGAAGTTAGATTGCGCCACACATCTCAGACTTTTTACAAAACAACAGATAGAGACACATTTAGAAACAGAGACTTAAAAAAAAAGGACGTTTTGTCTGTATAATCTAACATCAGGATACAATAAAACTACAGTCCGCCGCTCGCACAAGCACAAACAAGTGCTTATCAGCTGCCTTACGTACTAAAACCGCAGCTTTATCGATACAATCTTGCTTTTAAGTCCTCGTACCTTTGGTCGTTTCGCTCTCTCGTGCCAAGAAGGTCCCCCGCTGGTTCCCTGGAAGCAACAAGAGACGCTCAGCATCTTTGCGGCCCATTTTACCAAAGTACCATCTGCCAAAAGAGAGAGAAAGTCAGATAGTCAGATCACAGGGGGAGCTCTCAGTGTGATGTTCTGCACAACAAGTAGGAATTTCTCATTTATGCAATAAAAAAAACAAAAAACGTGGCATCGGTGATGTGATATTTAGACGTTTGAGATTTAGAAGAGTCTCAGAAATCCTGTCTGTGAAGTTAAGCATCAAGTTCAACATCAAAAACAGATGAACGGGGAAATGAAATAGATTTAATGTCAGATACTATTAAAACATCTGGGATTTTTATATGTGGTTACCTTCAAAGTCAGACAGGGTCAACTACAGAGCTCACTTTAGTCAAAATAACTTAGACCATCCTGCTATAATTACAGCTTAATTCTTATTGCTATGAATAAACAAGCTAAGTGAAACATTAGCTCATGGCTGTAAACAACCTTAAAATCCAGATTTTTTAAAAGAGCACACTGTCTAAACATCAGTACAAGTATAGTCACGTTGCATTGTCTCAGCTCACAGGCATATTCTTTCACGGACTAAAGCGAAAAGGCACTAAAAATCTTGAACACTTGATCGCCGGCACTCTTTATGACTAAAGGCAAAGTTTATCAGGTGTTTCTTTTTTATATTATTTCCTTAAACATCTAATACTCATAAAATGTCTGTCAGCCGATAACAAACCAGTTCAGGACTGACTGAAAGCAGCACAGCTCCTTGACGTTTCTGTCACACCGGATGAACCGCAACGGGAATGCCACCCGCTCTAAGTGACAATACAGAGCTCCATTGTTTAGACTGTTTGCCACGATGGTGCAAGATGAGTTAGTCACTAAGTGTGACCGCCCGGCCGCATCACGTCGTCTTAGCACGAGGACGAGAACTTACTGATCAGGCTGAGAAACACGAAAGCAATGAGAAGGAGAAAGCGAAAGAAAAAAAAAAACATGTGGAGGACGACAGGTGGAGTGTCGAAAAGGCAATGAGCGCTTACTCCTCGGCCTGTATGGAGTCGGCTGGAGCCACGTAGTTGCTGGGGATGTAACCTTTCTGTCCGGTGTTGATGGAGCGAGCCTCCCACCAGTCGCCCTCCCTGAAGAGAAAAATAAATTAGAAATCCGAACCACACATCACAGGCACAAAAGTCATGATTGGAAAAAAAAATAAAAAATACACCTACTCTGAAAAGAAGACAGCGAGTATAAAAGTGAACAAAGATAGACGAGGAGCAAGGTCGTTTTGTGCGTCACTCAGTCGCCTCTCTTATCCATGCTGTCAGGCATGCAGAGGTGGAAGAATTATTTTGATCCTTAACTAAAGTAAAAGTACCAATAACACATGTAATAGCACTGCATTAAAAGTCAAAGCGAATCCAACTTAAAGGTCCGGTGTGTGTAAAGTTTAGTTGGCTCCAAGTCCACCACATTTCTACAGTAACCCAGAAACTAAAGTCTGCCACTGGACAGAATCTTGAATTTCATGACCGCCAAGGCGAAGCGAGGGGGTCGTAATAAGTTACTATAGTGTTGGACGCCAAATGCTTCTTCTGTGAGAAAAAGAATGCCCCTTAAGAGACACGTTATTATACATCACATTCATAGATTGTTGTATTTATGATTCAACACACTAACTTTGACTTTTTTTCAGAGAAACTTTGCACATTTTTATCTAACTGGGTCATTTTGGTGCTTTATCACATGTTAATGTCAATCTTATGAACTACAGCTCAAATACTTCAAACGTGTACTTAAGTACAATATTTCACTTAGAGTACTTTGAGTTATTTTCTTCTTATGTGTGTCAATACGTTGTGAATTAATTGAAAGGAATGGCTTATAGACACCTGCCACAGTGTTAAAGTAAAGTGGCCTACTTTAAAATATGCTCAACGCAGGTATTACTGTGTGCTCTATTTCCAACCTCCATAAAGGTTGTTGCTATAAAAAAAAAACACAACCTTTATAGAAGGTTACAGAAAATAATACTGTATTTATAGGAACAGCCGTCTTGAGAGTTTGAATTTTTTAAAAAAAAAGGAGGAACTGAGGTGTAGAGAAAATCTGTCTTCTGGCAATTTTGAAAAACTGAGCCAACGTGCCCCCCCTCCCACCTCTCCTCCTGAAAGCAGATGGCATTTTCATCACTGCGAACACAACATGTTCCTGGGCTGTGGCAGAAGATGCGTGTGATGAATCTGTGGCGAGCTTGGAGATTTGCCTGTTTTCACACCTGTGCACGCCCGGGAAAAGGCCGCTGCTGCGGCAGCAGGTAGAGAGGAAACGAGCGGAGGAGAATTTCCCTTTCCTTTCGGATTTATAGGTATATTTCCTGTAAGGCTATTGCAATAAACGTCTATGAAATGTGGGTCTTAGAGACTGACTCCACGGTAGTGTAATGAGTTTGACCTTCAGGCACATTTTCAGCGCACCGCTGGTGTCTTTGAATATAATTTCTGAAAACATTTATCCATTCATTGTGTGCGTGGCTTGTATTTTACTAAACAAATGAGGAGCGGTATGTTTTACACTGTGACCCAAATGTAATACCTCAAACTGGAGGAATGATCTGAAAGGCAATGAGGACCAAACAGATGGTCCATTAGAGGAAGCCATTAACCCAGACAGATTTCAGCCTTAATATCAGACCTGAATACAATGAGGGATTAAATGCACGCACACATCCGCGCAGCAGCGGCAGGAGTTTATCAGTTTCAGAGTCAAATGCACTCACGTGTTGTTGATAATCTGGAAGCGATCCCCTTTTTTGAACGACAGGTCGTCTGACGTCCTCGCTTCGTAGTCGTACAGCGCCACGAAAAACGTTACGCCACCTGAAAGAAAGGAAACCGCAACAACTGATGACTGATTAACAATTATAGGACGACAATTCAGTAGTTCTTGTTTAAAATATCCTTCAATCCAGAGCCAGCACTATAAATACACCCAGCTCTCTGAAGGTTGATTTATATTAATATATGAGGGAAAGCAGAATATTCTTTTCTCAATTCTCAAACTCGGTGGTATCACGTCTAGTCAGTGAATCACTTAATCTCTTCTATATAATGAAAAGAGCTGATTTGTTCCTGGTCTGAAGTGACAGAGTGCAGAGAGGCAACAGGGCTCTGATATGTTTATCTTGAGGAGGAAATTGAACGGGCAGGATTAGATCTTCAGAAGCCCCCAAAGGCCAGATTATCCTCCTTGAGAGAGCGAAACAGGGACTGAGGGATGTGTGTGTGCGCGCATCTGTGTGTGTGTGTGTACTTTGGGACGAAACATAATTCTTTGTTGAGTTCATTTACTGCATAATTTACCCATCCAATTTATGATGTATTAATCACGCCGTGTCACCGCGAGTCACTTCATCACCAACAGATCTTTAATCTAAAAGTTACTCGAAGTCAAACTATTGTTGAAAGTAAAAAACTTTTAATGCGCGTGACTAAATCTATTGAATTCGGTGCATGTAATTGTTTTCTTTGGCTCCGGCGACGCCGTGCCTGCTGCATTGCTTCCCATATTACAGACCTATTTTGGGCTTCTCTTTGGCCTTGATGTTTTGGTTGATGCATTTCAAATGTCAGATTTACATAACATCTGCTGCTCATAACGTCCTGTGCATAACAAACGCTCAGCAGAGTTTATTCTAAAGTCCTACACTGATTTAACGACAAAGAATGAAACATTTAAAAAAAAAAAAGGCAGAGGAAAAATTATTTTGCAAATTGGTTGAGTTCATTTAGATCTTATTCAAAAGCAGCACAGCTTTTATATTTCCCTCTCGTCGTGGGCCTCGGGGACCCAAACTTATATGAATTTATTTGAATATTAAAAGAAAAGTTCATTCATGTTGAGAAACTTTCAAAGCCTTTTCCCCCCTCAGTTCTGCAGCTCTCTCCTTGCTCCTGGTCTGCTGTGCCTCCCTTTGAAGCCTTAAATCCTCTCCACAAACTGACCTGTGATGACGTTGGGGAACGGACTGCTCACAGCCACTGAAGTGAAGGAGGTGGAGGCCCCGCCGAAGGGCGTCATGACTGAAGACGCCCCGCCGAAGGGCGTGAGGGCGGCGGCGTGGCTGTTGTAGCTGTTGTTGTGTGTCTTCATAGCCGGCGAATGACCCATCAGGGTGGGGTCAGGCCCGTAGTGGCCCAAGTGGGAGTTGACCGGCGTGGCATTCGGGTTATCGGGTCTGTACTTCAGCGCCGGGCCCTTGTCTTCTTTACTCCTGACGCAACCCATCGTCAAGCCTGCAGGGGGAGGAGGAGGATTTGAATAACAAGGACTTTGGCTGCTTTATATTTAAATCAACAAATGTGTGTTCAGTGTCACACATTTTCCATGCCTGCTGCAGTTCGTGACTGATATGCAGCTTGAACAAAAGCTCTGGATCACGAGCTGTGATTAACTGGTGCAAAACTGCATGAAACCACACTGTAATGAGATGATTAGATGCACATTTAAAAGACATTAACAACAAACTGTGAATGCACGATTATTCCAACGGGAGCTAGAACAGAAACTAACTTTTTCTTTATGGATCCGACAAAGAAACACGAGCAAATCAAGCAAGATGACAACGGAGTTTGTAAAAATCTGCATGTGGTCAGAAATCGACCACGTGAGGTTTGAGTACAAGCTGAATCTAAAATGCAAAAGGCGCCTGTTGTACAGGTGGCTGAAGCCAAGAACAACCTGAGACGTCGCACATTGTTCGCCGACACGCACAGAACAATGACTTCAACAGGTAGACTATGATCACAGCTGCGTCACTAAGTAGCCCTGTAAGGACATGAATTATATTTTGTTCCTTCGTGTTGCTGCACAGAAACGGAAATCCAACAAAAACAGTTTGTTCTGCTAATTTATACCGAATGGAACAGGCAAAGACGCGGAGGCGAAGAGTTTCCATGAGATGGATCAAGATCTATGAGCAACATGGTCCCTTAAACTCATCACAGAGCTGGAGGTGACCGCGCTATTTTACTGCCTCTTCGCCGTGTTGCTCCAGTTTTGTTTGAATCATTCATTCTCCTGACAGGTGATTCTGTCAACTAACCAACACAGACTTTACCATCATCATCCCAGATGTCATGATGAGCCTTAAAACGTTGTTAATGACTCCTTGAAGTTTTGGTGTGAACTCATGCTTTGTCACAGGGCTGAGTTTCTGTCACAAATAAAGAGAATTATGATATTGTTCATACTAGCCCGGAGCTCTTTGGGGGGGGGGGGGGGGGGGGGTCGTGACATAACTCTGCCACCCAGAAAACAAAGACTGCAAGTCAACGAATGACCTCATGCGACTTCACAAGTCCCAACAAAAGCCAGCCAAGGCCAAACCGAGGCTCGAAACTGGATCCTGTTACAGCCCGTGGCCATTTCGCCTCTCCCCTGTGATCGCTGACAAAGATTTGTGAGGGGCCAGGAGGCCCTCGGTGTTAAGAGTCAGGGCTCTCCTTCCTGAGCTTACAGATGGATGTGTGTGTCGAACTTCTGGGACTAAGACCAAATCATAAGATGAACGTTAGGAACGTTGTTAGTACGCACTGTACCTGTCAAAGAAGGAAATAAATTGAACTCTTAAGTGAGTGGCTGAGTTTACATTTAATCTTTGGGAGTATCAGGTCAAAGATAAATGCGTGAGCGTTTCGTGTGCGGCGTCATGAGCCGGCAGCGTCGTCGACGGGCCCTCCTCTGTCGACTCATTTCTCCGTCACCTTTGGCCTCGAGTTGCCAAGTGTCAACTGTACACACTAAAGCAAACCACCACTGTACGGCGGGTGAACACTCACTCTGTGACTGACTCATATCCTGGCATTTGGAAAATGTTACAACATAGTTTTGACTGTCCGTTAGTAACAGGTCATTTGTAACGGTGACCGAGGCGTGTGCTGCTGTCATTCAGAGATGGAACAAAAAGGCTGAATTACAGACGCCACAGTGACCCTAAAAGTGCATCTGTGAGCGCACACTGAATGTGTGTGTGCATATTTCTGTGAATTATAAACTCTCACACAGTCTCACAGTGCGAGCTGCTTCGTCAAGTGCTGCTCGAGCTAACCTCAGCCTCTCAGACTGACAGGACGATCATAACATGAGTTACGAAGAGGGAAGAGGCAGCGCTGAGGTGCCCTTGAGCAAGGCTCCTTAACCCCCCCCACCACCCCTGCTCGGAGGCCAGCAGGTCAGACTGTGTTTGTGCTGGGCAGCTTCCAGCGTGAATGTGATCAGGGAGTTCCTGAAAAGGAGCTCTCGGTGAAACCCCCAGATTAGGTTACTTCAGAGACCTGGAGCCTAGACGCACCGGTTCACCGCTTTTAAAAGGCGACAGACAACAGTGTGATTGTTAGAAATTAGGTTTGTCCTGTGTTTCCGATGTCTTGAATCAGAAGATGCGTACGTGAGTTCCTACTTCTCACAAATTCTGTTTCCACTTCTCTGATATGATTTTGTTGCTAAAGCTGGCAGGGCAAAGTAAACCTCAGGTTAATGTAGAAATAGAAGACGAGAACAGAACGAGGGTCAGGGAAGAGCCTTTTTCTCCGTAACCCCTGTTAAACGCTCCTTCCTGCACAAGAATAAATCCAACTTAACTCTGATACTTCGAATCCAGTCTTCCTTATTGAAGGGTCCATTCAAAATTCTCATAACAATGATGTGCTTTAAAAAGTTACTGGAAGATACTGCTCACCACCGGCCAGTCAGCAGAGTTATAGCGACGAAGCAGCAGTGACGGTCAGCAGTCAACTTTTAGTAAATATTTTACAGCTTCTTCAGAGATTCTTGTTTTAACTGCAGACTGGAGGATGATCTGGGAAGATGGCAGATGAGGCAGTGAATCTGGGGCTGGGATAAAAACTCAGAAGGCCGTTTTCTTTTCTACAAACTTCAGTAAAGAATATTCAAGTTAAATATTCCTGAACGTGTTCTTAATAATTTAATAAACTCCAACAGATTGTCGACAGATTCTAGCCGCTGCGAGCTGCTTCTTCTCTCTTACTCCGTGCTGCTTGCCACAGTTTGTAAATCACAGTTCGCTCTGCTGGATAAAACTGTTTTCACATCGGGTACCGTGAAGCCAATACTGATCATGTCTGCGATAGGTTAAGCCCTGATAAATTCAAGCATCTCTGCGTCCATGGAAACGCAATAAGGCTCCCAAATGATGTAGAAATGACATTTTTTCATGATGCATCACTGACAAAACTGAACTTTATAATGGACGTATTCATTTGGCAGGACTTGTTTTTATCAAAGACCGAATCCTCTGGTGAAGAAAAACAATTCATCCGGTCTCTGCTGAAAGTACGGCCTCGGCTTGTGAAGAGCCGCTAAACATAACGAGGGTCAACAATCAATCTATATTTGAGACGGTTGGTGTATTGACTTCCTCCCGCGAACAAACGATATTGACTGAAAGCCAGCGCTGAGGCAGCGGAAAGAGAGGGCGGGATGAACGGCGGGACGAGGAGGACGGACGGAGATGAATTATGAGAGAGGAAACAGAAATTTTAAAAAGCAGGAAGGACAATTTGGGAAGACGCTTGACGCTGCACAAAAAAGTAAATGAACAATCGCCTCGGTCGCTTTTATTCTTCGCGCGTTCACCGTGAAGCTCTTCGTCATCCAACTCTGGAGAGCAGACGGGCACATCTTGTAATGTTGACTGCGTCTACACGCCAGGTACAAAATGTAAGAGCAGTGGATGTAGATGAGATCATATTTCCAACAAAAGGCAGGCACACAATCGGACCATTATATTAAAATCCTGTGCATCGGCCAGCTATCTGGTCCACTTAGACAAATTATGGCCTCTCCGGAAACCAGACATCCTCCGCAGGATTGTTACCACAGACAGGATAAACAATAACAGCTGGCGATGACAGCATGCGATCTGTGCGAGCATGGCAGCACTACACGTCCTGATAATTCGCTAACGCCGGTTAATGTGCAGCACAACATAACAAACATGCCTGTAGTTCTGTAAGACGGGGGAACACTTTGACAAGTTAGTGTAGAACAGTCGTCTGTCTGTCTGAGCTGCTGTGTGGGTGTTTGTGGGTCGGTGAAGCCTGAAATACACGTTTGCATGTTTGAATCTACAAACGTGGACAGTTGCTTTGCGCAGATGTCCACGCAGGTGTCGGGGAACACGCATGCACGCAGGATCAGAGCGAGCGCGAGGAAGGAGGACAAAGATAAACGTAAAGAAGAAAGAACAAAGCCGGAAATTACAGAAATAAATCTTAAAACTACGATAACAATCAAACATAAAATAAATAAATAGGTCTGTGTGTTTTTGTCATTTGATACTAATGATGATGCATATTGTTTTACACTTCTCAGCTCAGGGTCAGGGTCAAAACATGAGGTAAAGTTGAGTTTAAAGTTGTTTATTCTTTAGCACCAGAAATAAAAAGGACAAGAAAACAAGACAAGTAAATAACATGGATGGAAAGCTGCAGCACTAGTAGTAGTAGTAGTAGTAGTAGTAGTAGTAGTAGTAACTTCTGTCAATGGACTGTGGGATATCCCCAAGAGGTAACTGCCAAAAACTGCAGTTCCTTGAATGGCCACTTGAGGCTGGCTACAGAATGTCTCCATAAGTCCCCATGTTAAAATGTTCAACTTCACAGCAGAAATAAACATGTTTACAGCCTGGTACAAAGAACAGTCTTGGTCTCTAGCTAATTTTCACATTCATGACAACTGTACTGAGGGTGAATTCATCTATATTATCTATTATTTTTCAAGAAAAATAATAAACGTTTTTGACCCTATAAGGCCTGACTCACATAAATAGATAATGAATGAATGAAGTCCAAGTCAACTGCCTTGAAGTTCCTGGTGCCCACTGTATTGTGCAGTACCTCTAGGTCAGTACTTAACCATGAATAAATGTTTTCCACGGCTTCGTAGGGGAAGCCAGCGACATCAGAGCAGAGGCCAACATAAACATGACTGTCACCTTTGACCTTATTCTGTCGCACATGTGAACCACGACATGTTTCCAAATGTCCAAAACACTTAGCGCCTGACCCTAAAGCTAATGCCAATGCAAACGGGCGGCTGACCCGAAAGAAAGCACAGCAGCAGCGTAGTTTAAAGAGCTGCGCGCCGGAGTCAAACGCTTCAGGGTGGGGCAGATCGTGATGAGAATAGTCCACTGGTGTTCGGGATGACTGCAAGTACACAGGATGTGTCCGTCAGCGTTCAAACTATGTGGAATACCTGCTTTAAAAGCCAACTATCAGGATTGACAAGGAGAATGACGCATTTAAAATCGTTTATCAGTAGTTTCACTTTCTGTTTAGACTCTTGATCGACGTTCTGTCACGTAATTACAGGCTGAATAACATCTCCAAAACTCCTCTTGCCTTAATGATTGGCATCCTTTACCAGTTTCATCATTATGTGCACCCAAAGGATTCGCTCCTAAAATGGCCACGAATAGATCACAAGCCTGAGCGGGCCCACGGGGTTGGCACATGATCTGGCGTGTCAAACTGGTTCAACGCCTACAAGTTTCACTTTGGATGCCTTCCTCGTTGGCTCAAAAATGCAAGGCATGGCCTGAAGTGAAAGCCACAGTTAATCCTGGGAGGATTTTTATTAAAATTGCGATTTATTAATAATTCAGAAAGTACGCCCTTAATAAAAAGGCAATAAGAAGTCGTGTTTTGAAGGGTATAATTCACTTTTCTTGCTGCTACAGAGATCAAGCCGCTCATTCGTTACGGGCAAATATGAAGCATAAAGAAGGAGATTGCTGTGGTTCATACAAAATCCCAAAATTATTTTAATTATTAATAAGTCTTTCTATGTTTATTAACTTCTTTGTAATCCTCTAAGTTCTAGCTGCTCTTTGAAGCAAATCTTTGACTTAAAACTTTAAACAACAAAACATTTCAAACCACCCACGGAGAACAGAGCTGTGAAGAGAAGAACCGAAAATCCCACCTCTGCCCGTTTAGCACCAGAGAAAGGCTTTTGATTTATTCTTTTGTCGGTCCCCCCATTTACCTTTTGTTATGGACAGAGAGAAAGTACCTTGCACCGCTCCCCCACAGAGCACAGGACACTCACAATCCCCCCCCCTGAACTAGACGATCCCATACACATGCTAACAGTGCTGGAGCCAAAAAGGCAGACGATCAATCAAAAGGAACAGCTCCAATTAAATATTCAAAACAGCCAGATGCGAGGAGCAGGGGCAGATTTACAGCCGCGGCTCTTATGAATGGACACTTTTGTTGGAGCTCACTAAACAGAGTCATTGTGGCACGCCTATCAAGCATATGTTGTTTTGTTGATAATTTGATCCCAAACTTGAGGATACGCATTTAAAGCGTCAGGATTCCTCCCTGCGGATCCACCTACCTCCAGTCCTGCTCTAACCGCTCAGCTACCGAGCATTTCACTCAGGTCAAACTGCCCCGAGATGGCATTTTGCGTGAGAAACATTCAACTGAGGAATTGAAGTGTATTTGTGGCGAAGAGAACAATCAGTCTGTGTTTTTTTATTTTTTGTGCGTGATAAATTTACCAGAACTAATGACGGCTCCAATCGACTTCACAGCAAATCAAATTACAGGAAGATTACTGTATCCCCTCAGATGGTTTCCTAAATGAGCCCGTTATATACGCGATGAGATTAGCAGGAAGAAATGTGCCGTCCTTTGGGTGGCTCCGAGGGAGCGCAGCCTCCAGCTCATCCCGGGATGTGGGTCATGGATCCCGCTTAAACGAACAAATGCAAATGAGTAATTAGCACGTGTTAGCACTTAACATATTTACAAAACACAAACCTGCATCTGAACCTCTCCTCTGGAGGAGTTCAGGAGCTCACATTTACTTTACCACACAAGAGACGCACGTAACCACAAGCTTCGGCGAATATGAAGCCAAGCGGAGGTAAATCCATGCACATGGCCCCCGCACACATATTCCTGGATAACTTTATTCTCCCCAGCGATACTGTACAAGAGCGCACAAAAGGCAGCGGTGTGTGTTCAAACCAATGCCGCAGCCAGACCCCGTCCAAGGACATGTGACATGTGAGGCTGCGCTCCAGACTGCCAGTGATGCCGTGTCAGATTAAGGAGACACGGGCTGCTGCTTCCCACAGGGCTGAATACGACAATGCCGGAGAGCTGCAGGAGGGGAAGCCTTCGCTGTAGCTGGCATGCGGGCAACATTCAGGAGAGAGAAATAAAGAAGTCCCCCCAGCTTCACATAACCAAGCCAAACTGGGACCAGTATACTCCATCAGGACTGCGCCGGTCGGACGGGATGTGTCCGACTCTCTGAAACCATCAATCAGACATTAACAGCCTCTTATACCGAGTTAAATTTACACCAAAGTGTGTGAGGGACAGCTCATATCTGGACACCAGAGTCAAGTTTATTTGTATAATCCAGTTACGCAGTTAAACTCTGTAAAAGCTTTACAGCCCTACATCGCATGAGGAAGTGACACGTGACTCAATTCTGGCGTTCAAAGAGAAAAAAAGTGAAAAATAAATGTACAATATTAGCAAAGAAAATAAAGAAATGAAAGGAAAACTAATTTATTAATGAATGGATGTCACACAGATCTTTAACTACCGGGAAGTGTGTGTAAAGCAGTCTGCAGGATCAAGCATGACACAGCTCTGAACTCCTGTTACCGCTCTGAGTAATCAGATAAGGTGGAGTGCACTGGGAGAGGCCCTTCGACCTTTGAGCTACTGCCTTTACAGTCACCTGGGACCAAAACTGACGCACTGGTTTGCCTTTCTGCAGCTGGACCGGCCTTTTTGGGCTGAGAAGTAGAAGTGAGTTGAGTCGTGGGTACCAATAAGACATGAAATATGATCCAGAAGGTCAGATTGCAGTTATGGATCAATGTGTTTAAAGGCTGTTAAGCATTGCAGTGATGCCAGTGAAAGGTAGTTTCAAGCTAAAACCGCCAACACAGCCCCTTGTATTTTTTGCTGGGATATTTTCGGCTAAATCTGTTGAACCGCGACATTTAATATCACAGCTGGGTGTAGTCGGGGTCAGGTGTGGCCCCTTGTATTGTGATCACTCCCAGCTGTGATGAAGATGCCGTGACGTCACTGCACAGCTGCACGGGATGAGGAAAAAGCACACCGTGTGCAGTTTTAAAGTATGTTTAGCATCATTTTGCTATCAGTACCAAAACTCAGATCCCCATGAGCGCTACGATCAAAGCTTTTCTAAAGATACGAAACCATAAAAAAGCATTTCATTGATTTGTTTTAGGCCGTTAAATGTAACAAAGTAGAAAAGGATACCAGCAAGTAGCATCCTCAAATTTCTTGTTCTGACAAACCAAAATCCAAAAAATGATACGAAGCAGAAAAAAAGCAGCATCGTTACTCATTTAAGAAGCCGAATCCAGTGAATTTAAGCTTGACAAACTACTAGAAAGATTCATCGTTCATCACAGTGCCACGGATTTGTTGCTCCACCGATCATTTCTGCTCTACGAGAAAGGCCACCAGGCTGTCAGCGGGCATCTCCATGACACGAGTACAAACAGCATCACGTGAAGCCGAGCTTGCCCGTGCTATCAAAGACAACTCAAGTGCAGAAGCCTGGAAGCCATGTCGACGGACCTGCTCTATAAACACTGGCCACAGTCTCGGAGAGATGAGAAGGTACCCGGGGCTGCAAACCATTACTGAAGCGTAAACTCAGTCATTTCCCTGGCACGCTCTCTGAGGCGCAGCTCGGTCTTATCTTCAGGGCAGCGTGCCATCTCTACCAATCACTGAGTGGAGGAGGAGGAGGAGAGGGGGAACTTCCTTCCGAATCCATTCATGCTATTGAGGCCACCTGCTGTGACTGTCAATAGCTGGAGTGAAGCTGGGAGAAAGAAAGGGCCATCTCCGAACTATGGAAGCAGAAGAGCTCTCCTCTGTCCTCTGTGCCCGCGTCGCCGGCTGTGGAAATCTGAAATCTGACGATCAACTTTGAGTCCTCAAACATGTGTTCATCACGTCCGAGGACATGGGAGCGCGTTCTGATTTCGACCTCGCCGCCGCGTGCCACAGAAGATCTGGGGCTACTAATTAGCAGACTGTAATGATACTGTAGGATCTCACTCGTGCCATGAGGACACTCGAGGGGTATGCGAGGATCCTTCGTGTCTCCAGTTATGCTCAAGTCCCTGAACCTCGGCCAACGCCACCTGTTAGCGCTCCTCACTCCTCTGCCAACAGCCTCTCCATTCCAGCTGTGTGTAACGTGTGTGTGTGTGTGTGTGTGTGTGTGTTTGTGGGAGACACGACTGTCCAGCCAACTGGATCTGTACTAACAGAGGGATTACCGTGGAGGAGGATTACTGTGGCACCGGAGTATATAAGCACACCAAGAGACACATGCACAGTCGGGGACAGATGATATATGGACACACACACACTCATGCCCTTTATATCTTCTTACACTTTTTTTTTTTTAAGTGTACAAATCTGGAAAGTACACAATTGCCCCACCACAATAAAAGCATGCAAAAACATCCTTGAAAACTCAGCACTCTGCAAAAAGGCCTTGAATACCAGAAAATAAAAGTGTGTCTTGCAATAAAGGCCTTTAAACAGCTGAGGCCTACAGCAGCTGATTGTGCATGTAGAGTGGAGTTGGAGACTGGGTGAGGCTGAGAGAAAAGGAGGTAGGTGGTTAAACTTTGTGGAAATGAGCTTTAAACTGTGAAAGGAGGCTGCATGGGTTAGAAAAAGACGCTTTGGTTCGTTGGTCCGTTTGTTTCGTGGATGAAAAGCTTCAGATGCATTCATTTCGCCTCGTTTCGGGACGGTTTGGGATGTCTGTCCTCATCGTTTTCTTCTCCAAATCGACTTGATACAAGCAAAATAACCCAAAATCCCCACGTCCTGGTTCGGGGTTACCAAAGAGACTGACTTTTACAACAATAAAAACGCACCAGGAAACTCTCCCGGTGCGTTTCCCCAACTTTCTCCCAAGTGTCACAGCGCTACGAGGCCCTGCTCCGCTCACTTTACGCGCACAAACGTGACTTTTTGTGTTGTTTGCTTACCTTAAAAGAGACCTTTGCAGTGTTGTGCCTCGGCTACATGCGTCCCGGGTGCTTTTCTTTAAATTTCTCCACACGTTTTTGTTTCACGTCGACAATTTCAGGAGAAGAAGTGGAAACAGCCGACACACGCAGTCTCTGAACGTGGAATCTCAGTCTGCCGCCTGTCCCATACCGATCAACTACTTCCCCAGCCCAAAGTCCTCCGCTGGGATCTTTTATATTCCGTTAAAAAACGAGGACACGCCACCAGCTGACAAAGGCTGCTTAATATGGCGGGGTGAGAGCTGAGCAAAACAGTTAAAATATCCAGAAATCACCGCCCGCTGATAGGTCAGGGTTGCCCTGAAAGACACACAACAATAGCCCGGATTTGCACCGAGGAGCCGACGAGGCCAAAGAAGGAATAATGCTGCGTTCAGGTACCCAGATTAAGCTCGTACATCCGGGTTTCACCCCGACACACTGAATAACACTCAGTCCTGCAGAAGTTTAGATGAGTTCTTTCAGACTTTTTCATGTGTAATACTGATCGTGTTGTCTCTTAAATGAAACGATATGAGATGTCTGACATCTGCCCAGCGATGAGCGGACGCAGCGCTGCTTCATTTTAATGGTTCACAATCAAAAACTGGCTTGTAACACTAAATCTACATAATCATCACGGTCGTATGTATGCTAGAGTAATTTGAAACCTAACAATCACACAGAGGATTCTACACATACGCCGTCCTTGTAAAGCAGATGAGAATACCCATTTAAATACAGTTCATAATCCACAGTTGATCCACAGTGGCTCCAAATCTTCTACTAGTGACCTATGTTTCCAGCTAAGTTGAACAGATTTTTTAAACTTTCTTGTGACTCAAGAAGGTCAGTGTCATGACCCCTCAGATTTAACTTCCACCCAAAGACCTTGGGCTTATCACAATAAATAAATAAATAAAACTGCGACTAACAATTATTGTAATTATCCAGTAATCTGCTGATAGAATGTCTATAAAATGATGTTTGGGGAATCATTTTTCACCTGAAATACCTGAGAAACCCTTCACAGATTCCACCTTGTGTGTCTTGGGCTTTTTTTCTTGCTCTGTTGTTTAGTGTATCTCGGTTCACACCGGCATGTTCTGTTATTTCCGATAACACTCGAACGTCGCATCATCTCCCATTGAATGGTTTTCCCTTGTGCCCAATATGGCCGACATCACTGGCTCAGATTGAGGAGAAAACACAACATCTGGCTCAGTACCAGCCCGATAAAACCGTTCTGGTTTTTACTGCTCTGTTAAATCATGTGAAATGAGTTTTACGTTTCATCATTTACACACAAATAGCGACATTGTGTCTGCTAGTTTAACCTTTGAACCTCACTCACAATGTGCAGCCATCTGGCGCCCTCTAGGTTTGTATCAAAGCATGAATGCAGGCATGTACTACTATTGCTACTAACGTTAAATAGACATTTGCAGTTAACACGCAGTGTTTGGCAGCCTGTTTATATTATAACAGAGTGGCTTTATAATTTCTGATAGACTTCCATGTGATCATAAAAAACTTGGTTTTTGAGAGGGGAGGGTGGGTTGTGTTGAGATTCATAGAAAATCTTGTATCAGCAAAAACAAAGACTACAAAACCTCCACGCTGCAGGCTCGACTTGTATGAGCTTCTTTGAAGTGATTCTCAAGTGATTTGCTGACCCCTACTGACTTTGACTGCACTGTGCTCAGCCGGCTCTGCAGGCTTGTCTTGGGAGGAGGAGGTCTCCTAAAGAGCGGCCCCTGTGGGACACAAAGCGCACACACACGTACAGTGAGTTTTATTCACTGTCTGAAATGAAATTTGTTACCATTTTCATAACAGATAGATAGATAGATAGATAGATAGATAGATAGATAGATAGATAGATAGATAGATAGATAGATAGATAGATCTTCCTGCTTGCACAGCTCCGGTTCTGGCATGACACCAGGTCTGCTCCCCATCAGCATTCGCCTGCACCCTGGGCCTGAAAACCTGCTCTTAGTACTGGTCCAAAGCACACGTGGTACAAACACTAACCCGGTGCTCTGAGCTCACAGTCTGGGAAGCCCGGCTAAGAAACTGAACTAACATTAGCTACCTTATTGTCCATCAGGGGATGACAGAGAGTTGATGTGCAGCAGCCGGAGGGCATCAGAGAGAAAAACTAAAACATTTTCTCCATAAAATATGATCCAGTTTCACCAAAAATCAGTGAATATTATATTTGGTGTGCGTATAAGGGTGTGACCCACTGGCTTTTAAAGCCAAATCCACATAAAGCAACAAAGTAAGAATAAATTTCCCTTTGCTAGCCTGAACTAAAAACCTATGGTAGGGTATTGTGAAAGATAATAATGAGACAGACACGTAGGAAGAAGATGAGAATACCTGATTAAATCAAACTTATAATTAAAAACAAGTTGAGACATTTGTGTGAAATCTAATCCATCAATCTCGTTAGCTGAAAGACGAGGGTAAGGAAGAATCATTCATTTGTTCTGCTGTGAGCACACAACTGCTTGGTACCCTCAGTATTTACTCTTCTTTTCCTTCCCCCCTCTGTGTGTGTGTGTGTGTGTGTGTGTGTGTACTGCTGATGATGAATGAACCGCCTGTTCCTCTTGTGTCCTCACGATGGCGCCGTTTGCTCAGTCTTCCGAGCCTCATCTATACCTTTCTGTAACAGGCCTAATATTAGTAAGTCAGCTCCAGTTGACACACACACACACACACACACACACGGGCTTTAAGTTGTGCTCTTCGCAGGAATCACGCCCCGCCAAGAAGAAGTTGTGGATAGGCCCCCTCGAGCAGTGACTGGCTCTGTTCGTCATATTGCGTCAGAGTAAACAAAACGCTGACGTGAATCTCTCTCCTCTTTGGCAAAGTCTTCGGCTGGTTGGTGAGCTATAGGTCTGATTCACTGCTGTACAGTGCTAAATCAAAAGGTGCAGCGACCTCGAGTTGGTGATTATAACGAGGCCCCATACAGAATGACGAAACTGGATTCTTTTGAAGCAGGCGTCCAAACATCCAAATTAAAAGTCTCAGAACTTGCAGCCCACATCACTCCGCTCATGTCACGAGTATGAATGCAGTTTAGATTTTACTGCAGTTTTATTTGACTGGCAAATAATAAGCAGTATAAGTCACAAGCATTAAAGAGGGGGTTGGATTTCATTCCAAATGATGAGGCCCGACTGCTTCCTGGTTGATTGCCACATATCTGAAAGTATAGCTACAAACTGTTTCTTTGATTTCGTTGTAACTTATCAGTCTGCGCATTATAATGACACGCGCTTTCAGAACAATGTTAGCAAAATGGATGAATCGTTTAGAAAAGCCACGCAGGCTGAAAGCTCTCTGAATCCTGCGTCACCAGCCGGCGTTCAAATCAGATTACGTGCCTCGTTTATTCCAGCAATCCAACGGTTAGGCCGAGGCCTTTAGCGCTGTCATTGCATGGCCATTATGGTCCCACATCCCCGCCGCCACCACCACCACCCACCCCTTTATCCTCAATATCCAGAAAGCAATTATTGGAAATGCTTAAGAAAAAGTTGCCGTAAATACGCAGAAAAGCCGCAATTTGTGATGATTCATTTCAGCACCGGACAGCTCCTGAATCCCCAGAGGCCTTCAAGCGGTCATCGGAAGCTTGATACCCCCCCTTCACACACACACACATCCATCAAAACATCCAGTCACACAAAACCACCATCACTTGCAAAGATGATCATTTCCCAGATCAGTCATAATCATAAAAGCCTGGACTTATTGATGACGCGTGGGGAGGGAGAAAGAGAGAGAGAGAGAGATGTATGTATTGGCCGTCACATCGTCCTGTGCAAAAAGTTCATGAATTCATGTATGCATTCACAGTTTCTTTTTTTTTTCTTCTTAAAAAAAAAAAGAAGAAAGTTTGGAAGTAAACTTCCATCTTAAGGGGGGGGGGGGGGGGGGGGTCGAGTCTGACGGATGCATCGATGAGGAAGGAACTGTACTTTTATATTCCGGGAGGCAGACTTGATGACGTCTATAGCATCCTTAATGTGACTTATTGGAGGGAGGAGGGAGAGGAGAAGAGGGAGGGAGGGAGGGAGGGAGAGGGGGGGAGGCTTACGATACATGGATAAAAATCCAAGGCAAATCACAGCACAGGACAAAAGTTTAGAGCAACGATATGTAGACGAACATACAGCGCACTTTACCCACCGAGTTTTTTTGTTTGGCCGCGCCGACCGCTCGAGTCCCGTTAATTGTGTATAAAAGTGAGATAGGCTGCTCTGAGGGGAACACAAGGAGACGACAGAGGCGCTTCAGCCAGGGAAGAAGTGCCGCGAGAAAGAAACCGTCTCTCTCGCTCTCTCTCTTTCTTTCTCTCTTTCACACATATACACACACACACATACACACACACACACTTACTACAACAGCCGCGCCCGGATCACAGCCTACAGCACAGCGCTCTCTCTGCTCCTCTGCTATAGGTATGTGCCTTATCTGCGGATTGTCTTTTAAAAACTGGGAGAAATTCATTGATGGAGATAAAGTAATGGAAAATATTCCTCTTTTTTTCCTCTCTCCACCCTGCCCTGCATGGAAGATCTACTGTTTTTAATTACTTTGGCGCTGCATGCAAAAAAAAGGATTCTGTTGTCAATGCCACAGTTTAAACTTTTACAAAACGGGATGATTAAAGCAGACAGAGGTGTTCTCCTCTTTTTTGGGGGGGTTGAGCAAACGGACTTGGTTTATATTCCATCCAGCTTTGTAGTTTGCGATGAGAGAAGTAGCACAGCATGTGATTCTGACAGAACAAAGAGCGAGCATGTTGTTTCTGTAGGAGTGACTAACCTGTTTAATGTTCCGTTTTTTTTTGTTTGTTTCATTTCTAACAGCATGGCCAGTTCGAGTAAAGCGACTTTAATCTTGCTCATCTACGGAATCTTAATGCACTACAGCGTCTTCTGCACACCTATCGGACTAAGTTACCCTAAGATTAGGTAGGTGTACGCGCTTTAAGCATCTTTACAACCTGATTATGGTGATACTTTTTAATTAAGCCATGTCAAATGCTGCCCAATGGTTCTGTTCAATGCTGCTTTTTGCGCTGTGAGTAAGTTTTATTTGATGATTTGGATGTAAGTGAAATAAGCGTGCGTAATTGCGCACAAAGTGTGCGCGTCATTTTAAATCGCACAACCAGGAGGATTAGCAGAGAGAAATATGGCCATTTGAACATACGCAAATGGAAGTCTTGTGTGGAAAATGGCAATGGAAATTGCGTTGAGGTATCTGTCCGATGGGACGGTACACAGAACTCCCCTTATTAAAAATGAGAGTGCAGTCAATGCAATGGATAGCCCATGGGATGACGGTGGACTGGCGTCACCAAGGAGAGGCGAGGCGAAACGAATAGGAGAGCTCTATCCATTTAAGATTTATTCTTTTTTTCTCTCCTGTGAAAAAGCATATCCATAATTTGGGCGTGGTTCGTATCGATTCTAATTTTGTCACTGTTTAATTGCAGCATTCTTTTAATAATAATAAAAAAATTTTGGCTCCACGCCTACACTAAATGCGAACATTTTCACACCCATTGTTTCGATGTTTAAATAATTAATGAGGATGTAGCCCGTGTTCAGATCAGCATGTTGGAATTTAAAAACAGATTTTTACGATGGGAAAAAAATCGATTCAAATAAAGAAAAAAAAAAAGATTTAGCATATTTTAAGAGATTTTTTTTTTTTTTTGTTGGTCAAATTTAAATATTTAGTTTCATTATTTAAAAACACCTCCAGGTATTTATTTCTCCTGCCTCTGAAGCATTTTAACCTCCTACTGATTTAAAAACAGATGCAGACGCTTTGGCATTCTTTCACTGCTGCGTCCCACTTGTGCACAGATCAGATTTGTGATGAATGCTTTTTTTTTTTTTTTTTTTTTTTTCCTGTGTGTGTGCAGACTTGAAAACGACGCCTTCGATGAGGATGGGAATTCATTATCCGACATGGGCTTTGATGGCGATCAGATTGCTATACGGAGCCCACCATCCTTAAACGACGACGCGTACACTCTATACTACCCACCAGAGAAGAGGTAAACGTGCTTTCACACCACAGCTTTAAAAAAGAGAGAGAGAGAGAGAGAGAGAGAGAGAGAGAGAGAGAGAAGCCTCGAGCTGGAGTCCATTTTAATGACTTTTTTGCTGTTTGCGATAATGTTTGCTTGTTTTGTTTTCCCCAGAGTTTCTCATGTTATTTGTTCAGTGTTATTTTCATACCGAGTAGCCTAAAATGTTGGTTCCAAATACTCTTTAATAATCCAGATTTTTTTTTTTTTTTTTTAAAAGAAAAATGATCGGCAGGTACGGAAGGATACAGCCTGTGTGCGCCACAAAAAATAGCGCCTGATGTGATATTAGAGCTGCGGGTGGGTGGGGGACATTTTAGGCTACTTTTGATCATTTTGTCTGCGCTTTTTTATTTAGTCACTGATGATCTATGTGTTTTGGCGTTTTATCATCTCAGACCAGAAAGGCATGCTGAGGAAGAATTAGATAGAGCCTTGAGGGAGATCCTGGGTCAGTTAACAGCGAGACATTATCTGCATTCTCTGATGACAATTCGTGCAGGGTAAGGGCATTTCTTATAAGCGTTCACCTGCAGTCATCATTTTTTTTTTGATTTGATTTATTTATTTATTTTGTTTCTCCGCTGCACAGAGTCCAGGCTGCTGCATAACTGTCTGTCATTTTAATGTGCGTGCTTCACTTTTCTTTTATATATATATATATATATATATCTTTCTATATCTATGAAAAAAAACGTGTTGACATCATTTTTTTGTTTCTGTTTTTGTCGTGGCGTGGCACTGCGTTCATAAGAACAGAGGGGCAGTTTCCTGAGACTTAAATACACAATGATTTATATGTGATTAATCCATAAATTGATTTTGTCCCCCCCCCCCCACACACACACTGAGAGAAAAAAAAAAACATGCGTCAGAATATGCAATGGGCTGCGAATGAATAATTGATAACTTTCCCCCCTAAAACGCTTTTACACTGTCTTGCTTGCCGCCTTTTTTCAAAACGGAAATAAAAAAGGGGGATTTAAAAAAAAAAAAGGGCCCACGAATGCATTATTAATGACTGCAGGTAACTTTGCACCATGGCAAAATTCAAACCAAGACATCAGATTAAAAGAAAGGGGAGAGATCTGTTGAGTGGGAGGCTGCAGCTTTCACTAATCTTATTTTTTTCTTTGCTTTTTCTCCTTGTCTTTTTTTCCCCCCCTCCCTTCCAGTGATGACAACAGTATGGAGGACGAGTCAGAGCCCTTATCCAAAAGACACTCAGATGGCATCTTCACCGACAGCTACAGTCGCTATAGAAAGCAGATGGCCGTGCAGAAATACCTGGCAGCCGTTCTGGGAAGAAGGTACAGACAGAGAGTTAGGAACAAAGGACGCCGACTTGCCTATTTGTAGCGTTGTTAAAGCGCCCAAACTGCCCTCCTGTGTATATACATCCAGTCGTTAAATCAAAGTCATTCAGATATATCTGACCAACCAGTGGATTGCGCCTGTGTTCTTTCAACATGTATTTATGTATGAAGTAAAGCCATTAAAATGAATATTTTAATAATAATATCGTTTTTTTTCTTTTTGTACAAAAGCACTTGATACCGCACAGTTATACTTTGTGGACCAATATTTTATTTTCATGTTAAGATGTTGAAAACAAAACAAAATGACTTAAAAAAAAAAAAAAAAAAAAAAAAAAAAGATGATGATGAAGAAAAAGAAGAAATCAGTAAAAAAAAAAAAAAAAAAGATAATTGTGCACCTTCAACGTTATGCGCTTGAAATCTTTAAAGGTCATCTACATATGCAGAAAATAAATAGATTTTAAAAAGACAATCAAAGTATTGAATGTTATACTTATTTTTGTAACCAACGTTCTATTTTTTTAGTGTTGTTTGTTTTCCAAAAACAGGCCCAAAGAAGCAGTGAGCATGCTATGTGAGGCATATCCTAAATGATAGATGCTGCCCTTGTACACCCTCCTCCTCGCTCCCCTAATGGGAGCTCTGTGGGTTCGTATAGCTTGCTGCCCCTCCGGGGGAATTCGGATGGCTTCTGCCTCTCATTTGACGGATAGCTGATTGACTTACACGGTCGTTCGTGTAAACTGGCGGTTAAAATCCAAACCCTTGTTTAAACATAAATTCAATCACAGGCTTCTACAAGGGCGTCACTGCCTTGACTAAAGATAAAGGAAGCACTACTGAAAAGTATGCGGCAAACACTGCTTGCTCACTTGCCTCAAAGTCATTTCCTGCAGGAGATAAATCATGCTCCATAGGACTGTGTAAAGAATGTTCCATATGTGTGTATTATGTACAGTAGAGAAGTCACACAGTGCACATATTCATCTCAATGTTGTCTGTGTTCAGTCAACAGAAATATTTGGAGGAATGTGCTTCAACTGTTGATTGTATTAGGGCAGCACCACAAATATTCAGACAAGGACCCAGAACATGTAAGATGCAGGAAATGAAGCATTTTTTGGACAACAAGTGGAGAGGAAAGGTAGCATATGAGTTACAGTTACGAATATTTATCTTATTTCTTATTTATTTGTGCATGTGGAAATGGACACCTTGCTAATTTCGCTTAGAAACTGCATGCCATCGTGCTTTTTTTTTGGATTGTGCTATTTGGGAGGTGGGCTGTGTAAGCCTATTTCAGCACCACTCGTCCCTCAGATGTGTTGGGAATGTGAACAAGGAGGGCTAGAGGTGGTGGAAACTGGTACTGCACTGACTTGTTGAATCTTTACCTCCCCTGCTGCTGTCATTGTGGATATCATAAGACAAGACACTGGACCCCCTTTTTTGCTGATTGCCTTGTGAGCTGGTAGCAGTTTTTAGAAATTAGTTTGCTTCTAGATCGCTGTGCTAAATAGTTGATTTGACAGTGCTGTGATTCTTCGTTAAGACAAGCCGATCTGTGTTAGATGTCCTCTTGGGGTATGTGAAGTGAGGGTGTGATAAAGAGCTGACAAGAGTGTTAGGGTGAGATAGAGAGAGGTATGAATGGAGAGGACGAGAGAGCAGGAGATTTAAAAAAGAGAGAGAGAGAGATAATGTGTGTGTGAGAAAGAAAGCAAAGTAGGTTGTTACATAAGACACAGGTGACAGCACCCACAAGCCTAAGAGAGGCTGTCGCACCTGGATACAGGAACAAACAAGAGGTGCCGCCACTTCTCTCCTCACCTGCCAAAGGGAGATCAGGGTCAATGAGTCAGATAGAAAATATCAGATGTTGAATTCCCTTCACTTTGGTAACAGCAGACGGATTAACAGTGTGTGAGCGAAGCCGGACGAGGCCACTCTGAGCTTCCTTCTTGGACCCTCTAGCAGAGGGGTCTTCCCACTGACTTTTATTAGGAAGATATCATGTGCATTTTATTCAATATTATGCAAATGCAGCTTTATGCACCCCTGTAATCTAATCAGTGGCCTGCGCCCCCTTCACCCCCCCCCCCCTCCCCCGCTCTCCACAGAGAAATTCTCAATACACTCTTCAATTTGGTTTTATCCTACAGGCTTTGTGTGAATGTGTACGGATGCAGACGGATGTGATGTTTGCGTATCAGTGCGCGTTCCTGTTCATGCACAACGTTTGTGCGTGCAGTTGCTGTTTGTTTGTGTGTGCGTGCGCGTGAGTGAGTGAGTGTGCGTGCATGCAGAGGTGGAAACAGCTTTTGGCTTTGGTGCCTTGCTTTGACGTGAGAAAAAAAAATATATAAAAATAAAAACAAAAAATTTTAAAAAATGAAAAAATTCGCCACAAGTGACAGATGGCAATTTTAGTGGCCCTACAATGCTGCAGTCCATTAGCTTACACTGAAACTTCCTTTTACTCTGTTTAATCGCTCGGCTTAGTCTGCCCCAAGAGTAGTAGAATTAGGCTTTCTTTTGAAGCATGGCCAATGATTCATTGAGCAAAAAAAAAAAAACTATATAAAAAAAAAAACAGAATAGATTGTATATGTTGATGGAGCAGGCAATCTGTGTGTGTATGTGTGTGTGTGCATGAGTTCTGGGGTGTTCAGTGTCTGTGAGAGTTGTGATCAATGACCAGTGTTTGTTACTGTTGATTATGAGGTGTTGTTGATTATTTTGATATTGGTCAGTAATTTATTAATCAGAAAACTAGCCCCCATCTCTTATTTACCACAATGTGCATCACTATCTAGAATAAAAGGGTTTCAGAACATGACAGAGATGTTGTTCAGATCATAGAAAATGCCTGTTGTTGATATTTCTGAAAGCGCCAAACGCCTTACTTCAATGTTTAATCTCTTATCTATCTGAAAACAATGTGTTTTAAAAGTGAACCTTAGTACAAGTGACATCGTTATACACACAGGAGTCCGTATATGGGGTTTTACGTTTCTCAATGTTATGAAAGTGTTGTAAGATTTGTATGAATAAATTTTTGTAAACAACAACATTTTCTAATCAATGTCTAATCTTTGAAATACATCTTTTTATTTTTGTAAAAAAAAAAAATTATACGTGTGTTGTGAAGCAAACAAAGTAGGGAGCCTTAGTCGTAGCCTTGTCTCGCATCTCGACTACTGTCTTACATTTCAATCAAGCTTAAATCTTCCTTTAAAAGTTGAGTTTACACCAACATCACCTAGCAGAGATCACCCCCCCCTCCCCCTGAAACCAACACAAACCTCAAGTCACATTACAGAAAACAAAGTGAGACATCCTCCAGCAAACACAGTGCCAGCTCTGCTGTTTTCTAGCCGGTTATGTCAACTTGAAGTCCTGTCGAGATAAATTTGTCTTTGAGAAGCCAGATCAACAGAACTCAAAAAAAAAAATCTGAGATTTTTTAAGGCATTGATGCACGGTGCAGAACTATCAGCAAGAGGGGAAAACATTGCATCACGAGCAGAGAGAAAAAGAGAGATGCGTTTTGCTGTCTTTTATTGATCGATCCTCGCCACGTTTCCACGTGATTTTAGAATTTCGGTTTCTAAAATGAAAAATGGAGGGAAAAAAAAGGTTGAACACATCAACAACAGGCAAATGCACCTGCAATTCAAACAGAAGAACCAACCAACGTCTCCAAGGGGATCGCCAAGATAAGCTACGACCCTGGACAGAGCGGCGGAGAGCTTCCCTCCTCCAGGAACAACCGCATCTCTCTCCTCACTCCATCCTTGGCCTTGGAAGTGCAGCTGTGTCCCATGGGAGGGGAGGATGGGTGTGGCAAAGGAATATGTGTGCGATCTGATCCTCATCAGCCAGCAGGAGTGTGTATGTGTATGCGTGTGTGTGTGTGTATGTGTGTGAGAGAGAGTGCACATGCACCAGAGCTCAGCTAACCCAATCAGAGAAATGTTGCATGGCAACGGTCCACAAAGGGACACGGTTATGTATACGCATGTGTCAAGTGTGTTTGTATGTGTGGAAAGGGAGCGAGCTCGAGAGATTGTGTGTTGTGTTGTGTTTGTGAGCATGTCTGTGAGTGTATTTTGCTATTTGTGTGCTCTACGCGGGCAAACCCTCAGCACTGGGATGGGGTTCTACAGTACACCTCTCATTTGTGTGTATCCACACACACTGCGGGCAGAACAGAGGAAGCGCAGGTTCACACTGTCTCGCAGATACTGTAATAACACCAAACCGTTCGCTGGCACAGTCGAGCACAGGTGGTAAATCTGATTAATAACGTTCAACAAAACGAATTAGCCACAAGAAACTGCCACACGCAGATCCTGAAGCGTACATCTTTGTTTCTTCCCCGAGGACGTTTGATTCATGAAAGTTGCCCTGTTGCTATGAAAAGGCTGACAGATTGTCGATTGTCAAGGTTTGAGCTACCTGTGTGATATATAGGACCATCTCCATTCTTTATTTCCAACCCCTCCTCCTCCTCCTCCTCCCTTCTTCCTCTTCAGTTGTCAAGAAGAAAAGCAGGCTTAGTCCTCTTGACAAGCGCGGATTCTTAGATTTCTCCTGTGACACTTTTTGGAAGATGCGTGTGTGTCAGAAGAACTGGGGGAGAAAAAAAAATGTATTCATAAATAAATGGGATTTGATATTCACGCTCCGATACGCCCACAAGTGGATATTGAGACAAATTCTCCAATTTGTTTGCGCAGCAGTAGGCTTCACATGAGGGGCCACCCCGAACCAATTTGTACATAATGCGCATTAATGCTTGAATCAATAAAATATGACTCCTCCTTCCTCGTAGCACCACATCATCGCTCCTCTATGGCATGCACCACTCTACTTCTCATCTCCCCATTAGCGTCTTGGAGCTGTTTTACAATTGATCTTAATTTTCCAGGAGTGTTGCGTCTCTGGTTGGTCTGTTGGTTGGTTCTTGGAAGGAAGTACAGCTGCAAAATCAGCCTCGCTCACACTGTACAGACTTTGGAATCATGCACAGCTTTTAATAACCTTCCCTTTACCCTCCTATGCCTCTAGACATGTCTTAATTATGTATAAGGTGTTAGAGGGGGGAAGGGGAGGTTGTGTTCGGGGCTTTTCCAGAGGGGATACTGCACACACACACACACCCCCCCACAGCGCCACAGCCACACCCATCTTTCTTTGTCGCCTTGCGTCTGATGAGCGTGTGAGGCCGGGAGTGTGCATGCATGCGTAATACTGATGTATTGTTTGTATGATGAACTATTCTGCCTTTCCTTCGGCTGTGTGAGTCTGAGTAGTTACCTACCTACAACACAAACACCCCCCCGACCCCAACCCCAACCCCCCCGCCCTCTCCTCCATCATCTCTCTTGGGTATCAGGGTTAAGAATACAGCACTCACAAGAGAGGCCCAGACACAGCAATGATGCAATCAAAAATTGCACACACACCTTGCACACACACACACACACCCTCCCACCCCCCCCTTGCCTTTCACCTCATGAATCATTCAGCGGTCAGATTTAGGGGGGACTGTCCGGCCGTGCCTGCAATGCAACATGCGACTGTGGCGTCCCCCTGAATCCCCCCCATCCCTCCACCCCCAGTCTCCCCTCTCCTTTAAATCCCATCTTGTGGTGGGTTCTGTCACATCTACCATTAAGCAGGAGGCACTCTGCGGTGAACAGAAGCCCCTCTGGGAGTAGCGAGGGGGAGAGAGAGTGACAGAGAGACAAGGAGGAAGAAAATAAGAGATGTGGGCGAGGGCTTGCAGACATGGACCACTGATCAAGAGTTGCTTCTGGCTTAGAGGGAACACTTTACCTGTGCTGCTTGAGTAATCATGGGTAACCAGAACTATCCGTC
This sequence comes from Nibea coibor, assembly GCA_023373845.1. Lineage (NCBI taxonomy): Eukaryota > Metazoa > Chordata > Actinopteri > Sciaenidae > Nibea > Nibea coibor. The sequence goes on from CM041725.1 coordinate 7,496,262, forward strand.
ATTTATCATGAGGCTATATGGAAGGAAAGGACGGAAAACGACCATCTCAAATGTCATTTTCTCTGCTACTGTGTGCCCGTCTCTCCAAGCTACATTTGAATATGATTTGCACCCTAAAATAACATCAAAAGTTTGGACACACCATCTCAATCAGTGGTTTTTTTTGTTGTTACACTATGCATTGTAGGTCAAGTCATTAAAACTATGACACAACCTTCATAGAGTTAAGTGGTAAAAAGACAATATGTCTCGATTCTTCAAAGTAGACATCTTTTCCTTTGATGGCAGCTTTGCACGCTCTTTTCAATCAAATTCATGAGGTCGTCCCCGGGAATGCTTCTTCCAGCAGTCCTGAAGGAGTTCCCATATATGCTGAGCACTTGTGGCTGCTTTTTTCTTCACTCTGCGGTCCCACTCATCCCAGACCATTTCAACCGGGGTGAGGTCAGGTGACTTATGGAGGCCGGGTTATCTGATGCAGCACTCCGTCACTCTGTAGTCCTTACATAACCTGGAGGTGTGTTTGGGGTCATTATCCTGTTTAGAAAAACAAACCAGATGGGATGGCATGTCAGTGCAGAATGCTATTGTGGCCACGCTGCTTAACAAATTGCCACCAGCACTTTGAAGCACACCCACACCATCACACCTCCTCCTCCACGCTTCTCAGTGGGAACCATACATGCTGATAGCATCCATCCATTCATGGTTAGAACCAAACATCTCATCTTGGACTTGTCAGGTTGCACTGGTCTAATGTCAACACCTGTGTGTTTGTTGGCGCTTCTCTTCTTTTTGTTGGTCTTCCTCAGTCATGGTTTCTTTGTAGCAATTGAACAATGAAGGCCTAATTCTGCTCCCAGGTCTGCTACTTCGACTCGGGGAAGCATTTATGTGAGTTATAATCTAAGCTATCATTAATTGATGTTAAAAACCACAGAGCCATGAGCTCAACAAAGCTGGTGATGCTAACTGTCCTCTGCAGCAGAGGTAACTCTTGGTCTTTCTTTCCTGGTGCTGTCCTCATGAGATCCAGCTTCATCATAACATCTGATGTTTTATGTGACTGCACTTGAAAACTCGTTCAAGGTTTTTGAAATGTTCCAGACTGACTGACCTTCAGGTTTGAAAGTAATGACAGACTGTTGTTTCTCTTGGCTTGGCTGAGCATTTCTTGCCATAATAGGTTCCTGTAGTATGTGGCTATTTACTCTGGACAACACAACCGATGGTCTCAAACACATTAAGAAGAAGGCTCACCTTCTGTGGTGCCTCGTGGACCTGATTGAGAAAATGCCAAGCAAAAGGTGACTGCTTTGAAGAATCTAATATCTAAAACACATGATTTGCTTTGTTTGCACTTTTTGCTTTTCACGTAATTCCACTTGTGTTGTTTCATAGTTTTGATGTCATCAGAGGTCATCTACAATGTAGAAAAATAAAGACAAAAAACTGGGACTGATGATTCCAGTATGCCAGTTTTTGCAGGTGAGTTGTTTAACAGTTTGCTCGAATTGTCGAAGCTTATCTTTTTAAAGAAAAATTTATAAAAAGAATTGTAAAATTGCGAAAGCAACTAAAATTTAAAACTGAATAAAGACATTTTTAGCCACTTTGGTGTAGTGCAATAAGCTGCGCTGACATATTATGACCTTATAAAGATAATATGGTGTGTGAGTGTGTTAGCTGCCTGCGAATATCCAACATTCACTCTCTTTAGAGGTTTGGTCTGTACCAACTCCTGTGGGAAATATCTGCTCTTTAGTTGCTAAATGCTTGACTCTGTTCACCGGCTAGTTGCTGTGTCTGTCTGCCATCGGTGCTGGGTAGGAAATATTAGAGCTTTTCTGCTGAGAACAGCAGCCTGCTGAAACAATCCTGATTAGACTGGTAAGACTGAACCTATAAATCCAATACAATGAATCTAAAACTGCAGAGTTGTCTGATAATCATCGTCATGTTTGACCCCTTTCATGGCATACATAGTAATCTTGTCCTTTGTGAATTTAAAAACATTGATTATCGCAACTTTATTCTACCTTGGTGGCCGGGACAATAAAATATTTGCCAAATAATCTATTTAACCACAGGAAACAGAAAGTCAGAGCTCGGACACCCTTTGTGGTGCAAATCATATCGGTCCAAGTGCAAACACAAACATGAGCATAAAGAATAGTTTGCAACCTGCAGCTAAAAAAGTATTTGCAGGATCTCCCTCCCATCGTGACTGCGGGTGCCAGCACAAACTATAATTTGTTAGTACATAAGTTTAACAGGCTTATCCTCAGGACTCTCGTTCCCTGAAGTCACAGCGGTACTTAACCAGAGAAAATCCTCAGAGCTCACGGCTCAGTGTTTTTTGAGATCAAACAAATTTCTTTAAAGCTTTCTTTTCCCAGTGTGATTCTCCAAAAGACACCAACGAAGAAGTGCTGTGTCCCGCGTGCTTCTCCACATTTCCCTCGATAACAATGTCGGAGTGTGGGGGTGCGCCACAGCAGGTGAGCCTGCCGACTTTTGAACTCATGCGAACGCTGTGACATGACATCAATAAGAAAGTTGTGTTTTTGCATGAAGCACAAAAGTGATTTTTGGCTCTTTAAAAGTCAGGTCGCGCACAGACGGTATCCAAACGCCACATGTGCTGACCTTCAGAGTTCAGTGTGAGGTGAACAAACAGACACCTCAGAGCTTTTTCGTCTTTAGCTCATACACTCACACGGCTCGTTTTGGTTGTGGCAAGGCTTTGCAAACACTGAATAATGTATCATTGCTGGAGCAGTTAGGTGTGAAAACTCAGTGTGAGATTAGTGAGAAGAAACATGTTCGTGCGCTTTATATTCTCTTCCACGTCTCTCTCACTTGGCTCCAAATGAAGGAGAAAGACACCGTATTATTCCTTCCCCCTGCAGATATCCACCGTTGCATCCCTTTCCACATCATTCACCCTCACTTCTCTAAAGTTGTGACGGATTTCCTGAATGAGAAGTGTTAATGAATGGAGAACAGTTGAAAGTAGAGCGAGAGACACTTGTCAGGTTCAGGCTTCATGGGTTATGCGCTCATGAGAGTCAAATTCACACGCTGACACACAGCTTGTGGTTATGTTACCTTTTTTTCTTCCCTTTTAATGAACACAATGTGACTGTTGTGTGAGATGTGTGAGTGCGTGTACGTGTGGTGGGAAATGCTTTAATATATTGACAAAATATTGGCGAAGGCTATAACAGGATGTGATAGCTGTTTCTGTAGTTTCTTATGGAGCGGCTCCACACGGAACGAGTTCTGTGGACCATGGGAAACACGTGTTGGAAAAGGAAAAGTTGCTGCAGAATAGAAAAGCTGCAAAGTTCCTATCTTTTTTTTCTGGCACAGAGCCTGAAAGAAAGCACATCTTTTCTTCATAATGGGATCGGCTTCTTGTTTTAACGTTTTCGCGTCGCCTTTGTAAAAACGCATCGTCTCCATTCCTACAAACTTCTCACGCTTGCGAGCGTTCACATACAGCGTTCCCAGCGATCGCTTTAATCCCAAACCTCACATTCAAGCCAAGAGGGTAAGCGTTCACTTTGAGAGGCGGAGGCACAAAGCAGGCAAAGGATTTTCCCCGTCTTTTCACACATATTCATGACAAAAGGTACTGCCTGTCACCGATCAACACATAACTCTTCGGGAATTGTCTGCGGCAGCTCTATAAAAAGTGAGGCTGTGTGATGAGGAGAGAGGTGTGAGTGGGAAACAGGGGGAGGTGAGGGAACCAACCAGCCTCTTCATTCACACCTGTGAGCGACATCCTGAGCTCCTTGGGTTCCAGCATCCGGCTCTGCCTGTGTTTCCCGCAATTTCCCTTTTGTCTCACTTCCCTTCTGTTGGTGGGCTCCCCTCCTACACGGCTCTTCCCATCAGGGATCTTTTGTCAGGTTGATTGACATGTTGCTGAAACAGTGATGCGACTAAAAGCAGCAATCCATGACATTTAAATTTCAGGTTTTGCTTCTCTGTAACTGACTAATGAAGTGATTCAACATGTGCATTGTTATCTGGCGGTAGTTCATCTCAAGTGGGGCTGAATTACCGCTGTGATTTAACAAACTGAGGGCAGTGCAAGTTTAGATTTTTCTGGCTTTTGTGAGGTAAAAACATGGATGGTTGAATACATCGCAGTCAGCAATCATCCCTCTGATGGATGAAGGTATTTTATGTGGATGTCATTTTTCAGGCTTTTTCACCTTTATTTGGAAGCTGAAAGCAAACAGGGAAGCGGGAGAGAGAAGAGGGGTGACATGCAGCAAGGATTTTTGGTGCGCGAGGCGCACGCTCTACCAGGTGGATTATGGGGGTGATGCCCTGATGGCCCTGATCTTATTTACTGTTATTTATTGGTTATGATATGCGGTATGTGCCATGACTTTCCCAGTTGGGTATTAGTTTTATGACTTAATTTGCTGATTGATCAATTTACAAACTTGCTATCTGTGTTAAGACTTGATGAATCTATGAAACGGTAAAAGTGAAATCAGAGTTCTGGCAATTTTTTGGCTTTTTAAGACTTCTAGCTTACTTAATGTTTCAACAACAAAACATGTCTGTTGGTTTAAAATGGGAAACAAAGTCGACAGCCTTCTTTGCTCCTGTTATAATTCGTACAGCCACTAACGGGCTTTTTCACTTCAACGGACATTTTGCTGCACATTGACACTCCTCCATTGTTTTGGTGTGGTTGATGCAGAATCTTTGTGAGTTTTTCGGGTTTACTATTCGCTGCACCTAAACTTTCAGTTCAATCACTGCGACCGTGACGCTTCTTCTTTCTTTAAGGGGAAGAGTGACAGATGTTTTTTGTTTCTTTGTGTTCTGCTGTGCTTGATATATTACATTTTGCTTTGCATTTTTATTTTGCATCAAACCAAAGATGTGAAGGATGCAAAATCAGGGCTGTACTTCTTATGAGCTGATCGATAGCTGCTATTAGTTACAGTTGAGACTGAGTACATTTATCGTGTTGGATCAGGAACTACAATGGCAACATTCCATCTTGTTAGATTTATTGCAAAATACTCATGCAGGCATACATCTGTCACGCTAAAGATACTGTAAAGTCGCTGTAGTCGCTGTCAGTAAAGTAGTTCATCAGCCGACCCATTTGCCTGCTATGAACTCTAACAGATAACTAAACTGATGCATCTACATCTCCATCGCATCATAACGCGCATTTGAAAACGTTGCAGATATTCTTGTCCCTTCAGACGTGGTCATTGTGTTAATTTCTGCCGGTCTGTTATTTGTAGTCTCAGTACAAAAGCTCATGGCTGTCTGCATGGCAGCTGCTGTCAGTCCGGTGACATCACTGTTCTGGCACAGTGATTAGCGAGGAATGCAGTGAAAACAAGATGGCAGCGACTGCTTAGCATCAAAGATGCCTCCAAACAAAAACAAACAACCAACGTCAACCTTGCATAAGCCCCGCGCGGGCTGATATCTCTGAGCAATAATCTCACAGGTTTATGATAAGTCTCATTAAAACAGTTCCTCCTGTATAATATAATATCACAGCCGCGTTTGATTGAAGTACATTTGATGCGTGTGGACTGATGAGAATCGGTACCGATGTTCCGCTTAGTTAACAGCTACAGAAGCTTTTGAGTCTTTGTAAAGTGAATGGCTAAATTCAGAACATTTTTTTTTTCCAAAACTAAGAAGCAGAGGAAAGAATGTGTAAAAAAAAATGAGTAATACATTGTAATACATTCTTCTTCTTCCATTCTTCTTCCCATCCCAAGAAGAATGTATTACTCATTTTAACAAGTCACAAAACACTGAATCTCCTTAAAATGATACTACACGTGTGTTCTCTCTGTCTGCCTTTAAATAGTGTATGTTGTATCTGTGCGTTGCTGTTTTTCATTTCAGGTCCATCATGTGGATTTAGTGGTTAGACGGCAGATTGCAAGAAGCATGTAGGAGAATCTATCTCAAAAAAGAATGTAAAAAACTGTCTGCCAGTGTTTACAACATGGTGCAGCTCCAATCTTGTTTTCAGATGATCATCACACTAATGAAAACATCCTTCTGAATATTATATTCCAGTTCTCCCTTCCAAATGTCGCACACTAAATCTTTAAGCTAAGTTGATTATAATTCATGTAAGTGAGTCCAACCTTTAAGAGTTTGACAGCTAACGTCTGCAACACCATCATAACACCATCGGGTAGGATGTCTTGACAGAGAGCCGCTGTGCATTCTTTTTGGTAGCTATGAACTGCAAAGGAAATACCTTGTACAGTAAGTATTCACTGAGTGTTACACCTTGAGTATTATCCTCTTTTTAAAAATACTTTCATACAGCAGTTCACGCATGTGTATAAGGACGACATATTATCCAGTCTTCTAAATAATCAACAAACTCTTTCCCCGTGCTGTTTCTGACCACATCATACTCAGTTAACGGTACGCCAAAGGATGACATCACATCTGTGATTAAGCTTTTCTTGCCAAACCTCCTGCCAATTCATCCTCCGGGTCATTTTCCTGTTCGGCGACTGATTGCACAGTAAAAGGACACGTACTGAGAAACAGCTGTCACTCAGTCGAGTCTCAGAGGTGTCCATCACAATGGCTCGTGGATCCAGAATATTCACCATCTGCTGCTGTTTTGCTGGACGCGTAGCGTAGGCCCATATCACTTCCACTGTTTGGTGTAGGAGGCATCTAGTCACTGACTGACAGCAGCTTGCGAGCATGTTCAGAGCCATATGGGGAAGAAAAAAAATGCTGCATGTTGTCGCGAGGCAAAATCATCAGTCTTTAACTCTGAGTGTAAAACTCAGCACTATGCATCCTGGCTTTCTCCTGTACGGTGTGGCCCACTGCACATGCTCATTAATGTTTTTCTCCTTGGCCCCACTCTGTGTATAGTCTTTACATTTGGATTAAATCAAACACATAAACACACTTTCAAAGAAAGTTTTGCAAACATATAACAACTCCTTCACTCACAAATTGGCGTTATAGCTGACTGGCCACCGTCCTAACCCAATTTAAAAAGTTTTTTTAAACTCTTGCTTGCTGCAGTATCTGTGCATGGAAACTACAGTATGATTAAAGTTAGAGAGGGATTATGATTATGGCAAAACATTGGTCAAGGAATGGCTAAACTTTAAATGTAGGTTGGAGAAATATTGTGCTGATGTCACTTAATGAAAAAGAAGACTGCTAATAGCAGCTCTGCAACAACTCACTGTCTCCAGTCTCACACCTCTTCATAACATACAGCAAACGAACAAACTCCAGCGGATGGAGCATGAGAAACTGATGCTGCAGCGTGAGGAGGGGACCGATCAAAGCTATCAAGCAGCTAACATTAGCAAACATATGGTAATTTAAGTGATCTTTTGTCAGCCTTGATTCGATGTATCGGAGGACAGTTTACTTACTCACAACTCATCTCAAATTTCTATCCAAACCCAGGTTTCCTTATACATGAATCATTGCAATATAACAAAATATCTTAAAAATATCCATGTTCACTGCTGACTCGAGGGAAAATGGAAATGTCAAGTATGTCAGCATCAATATTAATCAATGACAAAACAGGGTGCAAGTGGAGCAAGTGCCCGAATGACACAATGCTTAGCCTGTTCGCTGATACACGAAGCAGGTTAGGACATCTTCATTGAGAAAAACTGAAATAACTGGATGTCCGTTCGTTCATTCGCTTCCAGTTAGGAAGCAGCATCATGAATGAAAGTCAGACAAAGTGCCAGCTCACCACCACGCTATATAAAGAGCAACTTCTCGCTTGTTCCAGATTCTAAAATGTGACAATCTGATGCTTTTCTTTGTCATATATTACGGTAAACTTAATAACATTGAGACCAGTTCTTTTCTTTTCTTTTCTTTCTTTTCTTTTCTTTTCTTTTCTTTCATAATAGTTCAAAGATTAATGTCTCCAAGGCAAAGTCCTGACCGACCGTAGTCTCACTCTGCATAATTCCCAGGTTAGCTGACTCTGCGGGCTCTTCAGTCTTTGAGAAGTAAACTTTGTTATAGTCAAAACCGCCGTCTCTAAAGTCAAGGCATGGCCAGACAGGAACAGGGAAAACAAAATGCAGCGCTCAGAAAAATGCCTTAGGCTTAAAGCAGGGGGGCGAGTGAGTGTATCGATCTTTGGTCGTAACAACTTCCTCTGTCAGCAAATTTCTATTTCTGGATCTACCATATCTCAGGAAGCCAACGAGACCTGATTTGCGGTGAATGACATTACATTACCTTGTCTCTCCTCCAGCCCCAGTGATCTATTTCTATCCAAGCACTCTAAACCATATGTCATTTAAGTTAAATTTAGGCTCGACGGAAGAGACCGAGAGAGACAAACCCCCCTTGTCATGCTGTTGTTGATGCTGCTCTGCATGCCTTGTTAATTGCCTTCCCCCTTGGGTACATCCCCACTCCAAGCAGTCCCATCACCCCGTGTACCTTTCATGAATGAAAGCTCAAGGTAATGAGCAATACTTTTCCTCTTGTCAGTAGACATTCATGAGCAGAAACCCGAACTGCGCACCGAGACAATTTGGACTGCTTTCACAAACAAAACTACCACAAGGAAGTGTCAAAACCTTCGTGCCAAAGTTGGTGGTGCAGTGGTTTCACCTATCAAGCAGGATGGGAGACTCTTGGGGGAGGGTTGTGTGCGGTGGCAGTGACAGGTAAGTCTCATGAGAGGAAGGGTCTCATGTTTATGGACTTGTATCCCATGTGTGCCTGTGCTGCACTTGGTGATGAGAGAAGTTGCACAGCAAAATAAACAAACTTTACCAAAGATGCTCTGTTAAATCAAGTGCAAACATATCAGCCTACAACAGACACTGAGGGGAACGCTTTAACTCAACGAAAATCCCTCTCTGGAGAAAGGTTCTGGGACAATCAATGGATTCTGATTAAATTGACAACAGCGACGTTGAGGCCGCTCCAAATGAGACACTCCGGCTCTGCCGGGTGATGCAGCATGATTCATGACAATCTTGAGAGTCATTCATCCCCCATCAGGCAGTCATCGTTCCCAAACCTCTGGGTCAGCCCCATAATAAATATAGATGTTGACACGCAGATTCTACCAGTCACGGGAACAGACAATCCATGTTGTGGGTGGACTGAATCTGGCCCCCGTGTCCGCACCTGACACCCTCCAATTATATGTGACAGATGCTTGGCGCGTGCACACGCACATTAATACTCTGCGGCACGGAATGAAATCTCCATATCTGACACGGAGCTTTTCTACCCCCCTCCGCCTCTTCCCTTTGTTCTCTGGGTGTATGTGACCAGATGTGGCCCTACTACAAATTTAATAAAGATGCGGCGCTGCGACTGTGCATGTGCGTGTGTGTGTGCGCTGAGACTCAAAGCTTGTGTGAAAGCTTGAGTGTGTGAAAGACACCACTAGTGCAGTGTGCATACATGAAGCTATAGGTTTGTTTTAAGGGTGTGTGCGTATCTGGTGTGTGTTACATGGCATGTACTGATCCTATAGATGTGGATCTCTGAACCGCCTTATTAGCAGGCTCCATGTGTCAGTGGTTAATCCCTCGGACTCTCAAGGGACAACCTCCCTCCGACGCCCGTCTCCTCCTCCTCCTCCTCCTCCTCCTCCTCCTCCACCCCTTCCCCCTGTCCTCCTGTCACCCCCTCATCACCACCTCCACAGATGGGTCCTTTTATTTCCCCACAGAATACTAATAATGGCCATTGAAGGATTCCAAAGGGGCTGGTTTATCCCCTTTACACCAGCAGCAGGGCTGAATGGCGTAATGATGCAAGTGGTGGCCGAGGGAGGGAAAAGGGAGGATCCTATGAGCAAATAAACAGCGGCTAATGCAAACAAAGATTTTCTCCGTGGATGTTTAAGTGCTTCCTTTTGAATTCATGAAGTGCCGCGACGTTCACTGCGGAAGCCGCCAAAACTGTGGACGGATTTTATGAGATGAAGCATCTGATGAAAAGTTATGAACAGGAGTTGTGCATCTTACGATTTCATCTATCAGCTTTATTGCGGAAACTCTGTTCTCACAGAGTCATGAGGAAAATGAATGTGTTGTAATAAAGCCGTGGCTATTATAGAGTCTACTTACACGTCAGGTAGCCATATGGTGGGAAAATATAGCTCATATCATCAAACCTGGGACAGGGAGCAGCCAGGAAGAAATAAGGAGGAGGATACTACAGCTTCTAATTATAGAAAAACATTATTGAATGTCTCAGTGATGCTGCAGTGTATTGCAAACACAGCCTGGAGTCAAGTCACTTTGTCTGTGAGGCAGGGAGAGAGGAGGATGGGAAGACAGAGAGGCTAAGGGAGAGCTTTTAAACATCTTGGGTGTCCCACTGCCAAATCGACTGCTACCGACTCTCAGTTGGACAAAGCTATTTTCGCGATTCCCGTAACAACTCACAACACAAGCCAAAAAAGACACATAAACTGTCTCAGGAGAACGTAAAAAGAAACGCATGAAAGCTGCGCACCGGGTAACTTTGCACGCCGGTTGCTCCAGCTGGCAGCAACGAAGTTCAATACGGAGAAGCTGCCAACAGCTGCATGAAATGTTGTCAAAATTAGGACAAACCGTGTCGGAGCCACAAATTATGTGAAGCTGTCATTCCTCCACCACAAATTTAAAAATCAGCAGTTTAGACAGGTATGTGAAGAGTGACGACGAAATCTATTCTTGGCCAAACTTGCTTTATTTATTTATTTATTTTATTTTTTAACAGCGTACAGTCCGTTTCAGCTGTGTAAATACACAAAGAGATCTGTAATTTGTGTGTTTTTCAACTGTTTATAAGTGAAAGTTTAAGACTGATGGTCGGGTTACGCGTGTTCAAAACTGGTCCTTGAACATGAGATGTTTTCGGCCACGTCTAAAATCATGACATCAGTCAAAGGCAGGGTGAAAAGTCATCCGATATAGAGTGTGGGTGAGTAACATTGTTTAATATGGGGATAACAGAGCACATTTTCAGATCTTTCAGTCTCTCCTGGAAGTCCTTCTTAGTGTTACACTCGATTGTTCATGTGAAAATTGAAAGAAATAGTCGTTGGAGGAAAAAAAAAGAGCTTATAAAAGGACTTCAAACCTTTGAACCTCTCACCTCCGCACAGGGGATCAGTCAGGGCGTGAATGTTCGATCTGAAAGTTACAGAAATCGTCAGGCATGCAAGCCATGAAAGGTGTCAGAGCGATGGGTGTGGGTCCCCAAAGACGTTCAGGTTTGACTACACTTGCCCTTTAAAGCAGGCTATGATAACCTAGACTGCATAATATAAAATCAATAAAAACATGAATCATAAATCATAATCAGAAAGGCGCGATCATTGATTCTCGCTATCTCGCAGCATTCTCGATTGTATGCACATAAATGTAACTGTTCACATAAACACGCAGCTTTTGGCCAAAGTTCAACGAGATCTTCCAGTCGTCTTCAAGGATGTCACAGGATTTCCTCTCGTTCAAATCCTTCTATCTTCGATCGATTGTTGGGTGCTTGAATATCATTGAGCTCCTATCGTCTTGTCTTACAGAACTACTTCTGCGCAACCCACTACCACAAATTCACCGCCAACCATGACGCTCAGATTGTTCCCATAGATTCAGTTGAGAGGTTTCATTTTTCAACCTACTCACTGCAAAACCACCAGCGTCTAGACACAGAGGAGATCCCGTTCTATCTTCACAGTCCTATATCTGGCCTCTCTCTGTTGGTATGTCAATAAATGTTATTACACGCATTGTTTCTCTCTTTATTGAAATATCATTTTTATTATGCATTAAAAGATCTGTCATTTAATCAGGTTGTAATAGCAAGGTCTGAGGTTGTGTGTGACCTTTGTGTCTGCAGACTGTGACTTCGAGAGGGAGTTGAAGATTGTTTTGGATGAAAGTTAATATAATGACTGCAGATTCCATGCCAGGTGTCGCAATCTGTTTATATCAAGCAACAGTGACTGGTTTGTAGTGCTTCAATGACAGAATGAAAGATTACACGCAATTAAAATTACAATCAATGAGATCAAGACTCAGTTTTAAAATCGCACTCATTACAGAGCAGGCTTTGCATGGCCATGTGCCAGAGTACATCACGTGAACGTCTCACTGCCTGCTATCCTAAAAGGCCTCTTAGATCTGCCGGGTTAAACCTTTCAGCTGCTCAGAGTCCAAGCTGAAATAAAAGAGGTCATAGAGATTTTGCTGTACTGGCGCTTCAACTTTGGAAAAATCTCCCGGTTTAGCATTGCGTCTGCTGTCTCAGTGAAGAAACAGTGCTGTAATGGGATTTTCACTGATTTTACAAATAAAGTTCAGTTTAGTTGTGAAGGTCTTCTGTGGCTTAGCAGGAGCTTCATCACCTCTAAGAAAGTAACCTTGATGTCATTGTACTTGTCTCACTTTGGGCTTGGAGGCTGGGAATTAACAGTAAACCTGTGTCACAAACGGTGGAGTGGAACATTTACTGCACAGAGGGTGTAATGAAAAAAAATCTATCCACTTGCATTGTGGGAAATGTAGGATCTAGACTTTTTGCAGTTTCGTCAAACTAGGGATTAAAATGACCCTCATATCTTTGTCTTTGCTGCTTTGATTTGACAATTCTATTCTCAGTAAGTCTCTCACATGCCCTCAAACCATCTGGATGTGAATACTAAATCACTTTAAAACATATCTTTCATACACTTATCCGTTCCTTTTATTGTCACCGATTTCTTGATCGTTTTGCTGTCGTCTTTTTATGCTTTCTATCCCTGCTCATTGCAAAGCACTTTGTGCTCCGTGCTTTAGAGTCGTAGAAATAGAAATATTGATTATTTCATCAGTAATCAACATTCATGAATCGTATCCTAACGTGTATTTCCCAAGAGGACAAGTGTTCGCTTCTTTGCAGCATAATTGGCCTGAAGGTCAATGTTGTAAGGTCAATAAAAACAGCAATGCAATCTAAACAAAACAGCAACATAACAGACCATTGTCTTTTCCCTGTATTGTGCGGTGGCTTATTGTCATTTCATTCTCTCCAGCTGCAATAATCACTTAGTAATTGTCCTGTAATGTTATTTATTTTATAAATATATGATGTCTTTGTACTGTTGGCTCCCTGATGGAGTGTTCTTTAAGGATATATGTTCTCCGAGAGTTTAAATGAACTGCTCTAAACATGTCTGATGTGAGTTGATGTTCTCCTAGGTTTCACCACTAGCCGAACTCTGACTGATACCCTGTATCTACTCTTGTCTCTCATAATCCACTGTGTCAGAGGAAGCATGTGGCATCCTAAATGGAATGGTGGAACATTTGTACATCAGCTTTTGTTACATTTTTTCCTCCAGTCCAATGTTAAATTATTGAACAGGATGCATCCCGGAAAACAGTCTCTCTGAGGTTATTGCAGATTCTGTCCTTTTGGGTCCGTTCTTTTTCGTTTGGTGTGAAAAAGACCTCTGCATGAGCTTGAGAAATGGAAAGCGTGGTGGAATTCCTCCCTGCTGGCTACAGCACAGGCCGACTCGTCTGCCTGCAGAAGCAACAGATGGCCATGGTCTTGGGTTGCTAGGAAACTGGTAATCAAATACTTTAATTCAGATTGAATTGGGAATCTGAGGTTTATTAAAAGCAGGGTGAAGTCTTTTGTTATTCAGATGGCAAGATGTCTGATTTCTCCTTCTTATTTTGGTTGGTAAATATTTGACTGGCCTCAGAGTTGGATATAGACTTGGCACTGTGTTCTGGACAAGCTGCAGTTGTGTGAGAGTACAAATGATTGACAACGTCTAACTAACTGCCAAAATGAATGAAATAAATGGTCAATAAGGACAAATATCCAATATGTCTGTTGGTGAATTTATAGCTAAGGTGACGCAGGTTCATATTTTTTCCCTTGTTCCTATATACTGTATTTGTTTTGTTCTGTTGGCTTGAAATAAAAGCCCCAAATTCAGTTTTCCTAAAAGGTGAAATTGGCAACTTTCCACGCATTGTTGATCGCCACAGAGGTGAAAGGTCTTTTTGTTGTTGTTCAAAGCTCTGCAGTGTGCTGTTTGAGTCTTTGCTGACAATAATAAGTTAAATTCATCAGCAATAAAAATCATTGATGGGTTTTGTTGCTACAGTCTTAATTGGTCTGCAGCTTTTGACGGCTAATTCACAGGCTACCTGAGCTACTGCTTGACTACTTTAGATAAAAACAACAGTGGTTTCATTGCAAAGGTAATACAAGATATTAACACACTGTACCTCGCTGTGACACATTTCCTGCTGCTCATGGTCCTGCAGTAACCATCAAGATGGTGCCTTTTCCTTTAATTGTAAATAAGCCAAAAAACGTTTCTCTCCTGCAGGTCGGTCTGCATGTTGCGTGGCACACTAACACACGTCTCTCATCACCTGCTGGGTCTATAGACTTTGCATTGGCATGACAGAATTAGTCTTTGTATGCTCTGGGGAAGTGTTTTCCACTTTGAAGTGTCCAGTCAACAAATTAATCTTTCATATCTGCAGTTTAAAGGTCCGCCGTCTAACATTTAGGATGATCTATTGGCAGAAATGGAATATAATATTCACAAGTAGGTTTTCACTAGTGTATAATCACCCAGAAATAATAATCATTATGTTTTTATGCCTTTAGAATGAGCCTTTTGTATCAACAGAGAAAGCAGGCCCTCTTCCACAGCGTTCCCCATATTGTTTCTACTTAACATTCATGGAGGGTGTTTCAGCCACTGTGGGTTCACATTTGGAAATGGAGCGTGAGGTATGGGGTATTCAGTTCGTTGCAAGCTGCAGCCTCACCACTAGATACCAGTAACCACTGGTGGTTTGGGCCGTGGGGAATTTGTTGTTGTTGTTGTTGTCGCGTTACTTCAGTTTTTTAATACATCCACGCTGTTCTTACATTCCACTTGCTCTCTATCGTGTTTTGTAACGATTCAAGCAACTTACTTGCGTAAAGATAGAACATTGTTGTAAACCCAGAATCACAAAATCCATGCAGAGATCTTTCAACAGCACAGTATAAAGAGTTTATCTCCAATGTTCCACGACACATATTGATTTTTAAAAGAAAATATACAGGACAGGATTTTGCAGGTGGTTTGGTTTGACAGTTTTAACATCTTCTCTCATGACGTACTTTCTGTCCACAGCAAACATAAATATACAATGGCTATAAGTAATCCGATTTATCTGTTTTAACTTTGGATTTGAGGGTTTGGAGCTCAATTGTTTATCAGTATTCCCATCCCAGAGTCGTAGTGACATAAAGAAAAAAACATGAGCCTGAGTCTGAATGACATAATATTGGCAGAAACACAGCTGTTTCCAGATGTTGGCCGTTTTACACCAGAGTTTCTATCAGAGAGCAGATTTGTTGATTTGGCCAGCACTGGTGCAGGAACAGTTAAGCCTCCTGTGATGCTGCAGTGCTGCAGCCGTTCCCTCAGTTAGTGGGACAGATCAGAGCTAATATAACATTTCCCTGGTGAGTTCATAAATAGATCCAAACAGAAGACAGACAAACCTAGAGGAAAAATATACCCAGTGACTGCTGGTGTTGATTACTGATTGTTATTTTCTCTTTCATCTAAATATAAACATAAGATGGTATTCCTCAATCCTCTGTTCCCTTTTTATTTCCTGTAAGACGGCAGACAGATGAATCATTTGGAGGGAGGGTATGTAAACACACGAGTAGTTGCATATGCAAATGAATGTCTGTATACACACACACATATACATACACAATCTGTATCATAATGCCACGCTAAACTAAAGATACAGTCACGTTAGCCGCCAGTTGAACTAATTTGAAGAGAGATTTCAGAGGTACAACATAGGTAAGACTGAAATACTGAGCAGAGTGATCATAGACTGTAAACCGGAGCCAGCTGGAGCTCGCAGTCAAACTTGAAATGTCTTCAATGAAAGTGAATGAGACAGAGTGAACATTCACAGAAACTGGCGCGTGTGTGAGTTAAGAAAACAAAGCAGTGAGCCGCATTTAACATGGACAGATATATGAAGCTCCCCATTTGACAGAAAACCTCGGCTGGGTTAAAGGGATAGTTCAGGCATTTAGATCTTTGAATATTTACGCAGGGTTTAAACTGGGGCATGCTCTTCTGTCATCATGCAGAGCTTTGCGTCCCTGCACACTCGCTACGCAATGTTTACAACTTTAAAGAGAGGATGAGCGGAAGTATCCTACTGGCCTCTGGTCATGCATAACACATACGAGTGAACTGAGGCAACGTTGCCTCCAAGTTTGATGTCAGAAGATAACAGTAACATTAAGTTGATGTTCTAGCTTGCAGAGCGTCTCTCGAGTCTGTCTGTCTGTCTGGTTTGCCTGTGTGGGCTGTGTTCTGTGACTTTGTGCCTGACAAAAGTGACAGCCCTTTTCTTTGACACTAACTGCAGACTTAAATTCAATTTCAGTCTGATCTCCGTACTTCTCCAAAAAATACAAATACAACTCTGCTTCCTCTTTCTTATTGTGTGTCGCTCTCTCTATCACTGATTCCAGGTAACAGGTCAATCTTTCCAGCTTCCCAACATGACCTAGTAGATAAAGCACAGGCTTGATTTCCCTGACTATAATGGTACGCGAATATGCAGCCTCGTGTTCAGCGGTTTTGACCTTTAGGGCCCATTTAGTCTGACCAGTATAGTCCATCCACACAGACATGCAGCACTGTCACAGATGAGGCATTTAATGCTGTATTTTTACCTTACGATGGAGGAAAAAATACTTATGTCTCAGAGGAGTTGGATCAGTTGGCTCTACTTGCCTGGGCTGGACAGCCAGGTCAGCTTAATAGGCTTAGTCACTAAACTGCTCACTCTATTTTTTTTTTCTGGAAGCTCTAAAAAAGGAAAAAGGATGAGTTGGGAACACTTTTATTTAAGCGTAGGATCACTCTGAATAAGGTGACAGTCTCTTACATATGAATATGTTTTATTTTGCCAAGATTCTGTGTGAAGTAGGAGATACTCGCTGCACACACCACAACATATCTTTATATCTCTGAACGCAGTACTTTGCATGCACGTCAAACGAAGATATTGCCTGTCGCATAATTATTTGCAAAAAAAACAAACAATATTCGTACACATCTAGCACAAGTATTCATTTCAGACGTGTTTATTTACTCTAGGATATGTTATTTTACATTTTTTGGATTTATTTGACAGCCCCTGTAGAGGTAGACACGTCTATCACAGGAGAGATAGAGACAGAGGGGAGAGAGCAAAAGCAGGAGAAAGGTCTCCAGCTAGAATCGAACTGCGGCTGTTACGTGTACGTGTCAGGTGACAGGGATGCTGCATTCTGTTACAGCCTGTTTTCAACTTGTGGAAGCAAGATTAGTTTACCACAAGCCTAAAAACTGTGCGTGACCCTTCACTACTCAGGAATGAGGCCGGTCAAAGAGGCTGCATTTTCAACTGCATGGCCCAGTGAGGGGCGGAAATCATACATCATAGATTATAAATCGAAACGACTAATGAATATTTGAGATCTACTCTCCTCTGATAAAAGAAAAATGAAATAATACTTGAGGTTTAATCACGTTCTAACACCCTTGAATTTCCTCTGCAGAGTTGGAGCTCGAGAGATTAGATTTTTTTTTTTCCTTCTCTCCCAAGAATAGATGTGAAAAGTTTTGTCTCAGGATGATTTCATTCTCATCAGAAACCATTAGACAGTATCAAAACCACATGTCAGATGTTTGCGTCTTAGGAAACATTTCCCAGTGGCAACACGTCAACAACCCGGTGACACATCCAGTCCCCATCCACCCCCGTTCATGGACCAGTAATCAATGAGGTGGAATTTTAAAACCGCACTGAATATTTGCAATAAAACGCGTCCTACAGATAAAACAGCAGAAAGCCACTTTGTAAATAGAGGACAACATCTCTCGCTCCGAGTCCAGTATACTGCTTAGAAATATCACATAGTAAACTTCAAAAAATCAGATGTTCAAATACGAAGCTCACAGGGCGTCTCGCGCTCTCTCCCCGGCCGTACAACAAAGAGCAGCTGCGAATAAACACACAGCGAGTTAGCCTCGTGGCAAGCGGTACAAAGCAGTCTGAGAAAACTAACTGACAGATAAGTGTAACATGTTACATAAGGGAATATCAGCACAGTGTGATATGTGGGTGGCCACAGTCCTTTAGGGAAGATATTTTTTATTTATAATTATAAACATTTTATCACAACATCAGATACAACCTTTTTCTTTTTCCGCTAAAGCCTAACTGCTGCTAACTGCAGCTGCCCTTAGCTCGTTATGATAGATCAGTTAGCTGTGCTCAGTCTGTGAGAACACTGAAGTAGTGTTAGTGTTTACACCACTAGAACAGAAGCTTTGGACAGCCAAGATGGGGGGTTTCAGACCTGGGGCTGGACCGACAAGAGTAAATCTGGGACAGACTTTTTGCTGCTGGCGAGAACTTTGTGAAAAATAAAAGGCTGAAATGACGGATGCTCAGTCGGGCTTTGTAATTGTAATTTTGACTTCATTTGTGCGTTTAAGTGAACTGCAACCGCAAACTTTAAAGACAAATCACAAAAAAACCCACAAAATTTGTGTAACCAAGTATAATAACTTAGCAAGGAGAACCGCAGATGCTAATGTGCTGAAAGTTTTTATACTGTTAGTGCTAGGAGAAGAATTACGCAGAAGTATGACTTCAGGCCATTATTTAAGATCTTCCCAAAAAATCCCCAACACAAAACTATTGAGAAACAGTTTAACTTTCAGCATATATTTTCCAAAATGCATGATGTGTTTCAAAATAAATCTGAATTTCCTTTACACAGACTTTAAGTACCGTTCTCTGACAAAGAAGCACACAAATCACACTTTGAAATTCAGACGGAGCCGGCTGCATTAAAACTCTGGACAGTCCTTACCCACAAAAAGTAAGAAAAAGACTAAAAAACAACTGTCACATTCCCCGTGACTATTCCTTCTGAATGTGTTTGGCTAATTCAAAAAGACATCACTTGCCTTTTTTAAGTGTTGGTAATCTGATTACACTTTTATTCCGTAACTAACACAATGTCCACTGAGACAGGTTGTCAGCTTGATGCTGCACACCTTATTAATTTAGACTCACAGCTGTTTCATCTGCCCATCTGTTTCAGCTGGCACTGTAGTACTGACAGAGCTATATTGCGCTGTTTGTGTCCGATTCATTGTTCCCGCTATGAAATCTTGCATCTCGCCATTAGTTCTCGACGGCCGAGTCGTGATTGCCTCGATGCATCCGGCGCTGTCGAGCAAACTTTGCGTGTCCTCAGTCATTTTGTCTTTGAAGTGTACTCCAGCCTTCGAGTATCACGCCTAACGGGTCATTGAGGATACAAATGATTGGACACAAGACGAGTAAGTATGTTTCATGGCAGAATATGGTGCTTTTGTGGCAGTGCGACATTTTCATTGCACACACAAAGGGTTTGTTTTTGTCAGTGTGTCGCTGACACACTGTGGACTCCGCCGGCGTGGGAGGAGAGGCACAATAGAGGGTGTGTCAGCGGTGATCAAGATTGTGACAATTTTGGTGTGGAGGACGGCGGGGAATTGAACTCAGGTCGGGTCAAAGGTACATGTTTTATTACTTAATCTTGTGTTTTACATGACATGAACCCCCCTCCTACCCGTCTACATCCAGCCATGCATTTTATACACCACTGATGTTACTCACCACTCTGTAGTCTTGCTTTATTTTTGGTGATCCCCTTCAATTTATACATAGACTCTGCAGCAGGTCCTACACAAGTGGCCTACGCTATTGTTAGCATTTATACTTTTATACTTCTGCAGTGCATGCAAACCACCACAGTTGATGGTTGTCTGCAGGGCGTCTATGCCACTGTGTTGAGTTTCTTCATGTACTTCAAACAGTGGTAACTGAAACCCCTCTCTCTCCTCAGTCTTTTCTTCTCCTGTGTCTTCCTCGTTTCCCTTCCTCCCTAGCCACTCATGAAATCAAAGGACAAAGGAATAGGAGGGGACAGACAAGAACGTGTCTCGCAGCATCCCAGCATGTATTTGTAATTATTTAGAATTGTGTGACTGACAATGTGTGTTTGTTTGAAGAGGGATTAAAAAAAAAAGACGCTTTGACTTGACGGGATGCCGTAGGATGGATTTAATGCATAAGTATAAATCCAGCTTTGATTAGATCCCCGCAATACATCATCCATAATACGAAGACAAAACAGAAACAACCGGTCCACGGTGTAGCCCACCTCTTGCCCAATGCCAGTTGGGATCAGCTTCAGCCCCTCGTGACCCTGATATGGGTAAGCGGGCTATGGAAGACGGATGTATGAATGGATATTTGTGGAATATCTATATTTTATTTTTTTGTTGATGATCAGCCAAGACACTGACCGATATCTCTGCGATAAGGCACAGTAACATTAGCTGATATCTCTCAGGCTCTAGCTCAGACATTTTCTTTTAACTCGCCCATTTGATCGCCAGCAGACGAGGGATTCAAACCAACAACCTCTCGCTTTGCTTGCTTGTTTTGTTTTCATTTATTCTTTGATATATATTTTTTTTTTTTCTGACAACCTGTCAATAGATATGAATCAATGTATCACTGTCTGGTGCCAGCGGGTGTCCAAAATAACAACAGATGGCAGACATGCATACCTTCTTCTTCAAAGCCGGATGACCAGTGGGAACAGCATGAGCCTGACTGGGTTCTGCCCAACACTGATTCACTATTACATTAGTCATATCACTGGACTGAAAGAATGGCAAGGAGGCTTTAAAAAATAGTGTTTTCTTTCTTTCATGAAACAAATAACTGGAGCAGTTTACACTGTTGTGTGCTCACAGTTTGGACAGAGAGGATCTGCTTGTGCTTCTTCACACTGTCAGGGAACCAAAAAAATTAGCATGTTGTTCCCCGGAGTTTTTATTTGAAGTCAATGTTGGGGTTAAGGTAAGAATTAACTTTTTTGGTTGTCAGAAAGAAACTCTACCCAGAGCTTCTAAATAATTGGGTTGTTATCAGCAAGTCAGACCATGAAGAAAGAAAGTGGATAGAATAACAAGGTCTGAGCTGCTGACAACCGTGGTGATGACGATGGTGTGGGATCATAGCAGTGAGAGAAGTCATTATCAGCAGCAACATTTAGACTTTGCATCATTTAAAACAGTTTTTCCTCACATGCAGGAAACAAGGATTTGTCGGGTTATTGAGTTCCTGCGAATGTCTCGTTTTGATTGGGCATGTGCGATATATTTATAGTATGATGCCTTTTTTATGTCCTCTACCATCTCTGCGTGTGCTTATGTCCATGTGTTTCCGTCTGCACATTGTCCACATGTGTAGGCGTGTTAAGTCCCTGTATATTATTAACAGGAATCCAAGGGAGCAGGTCGATAAAGCCCCTGCCCACCAGTGTCCCCCTGAAGTCCTACACACCATCTCCCAGCTTTGCCTTCCTATAGTCATCTATGGTAATCACTGGGATCACATCACAGCACATCCTTAATCATGCTGGGGGCGGTTCTGGGAAGCCAAGTGCGCAGTCGGTGAACCGCTGACCTCTGCGCACTACCGACTTCTTTCATCTCAGAGCGACAGTTTGTACTTTTTCTCCCCCAAAAGTCTAACTTAGAACACATCATTCACGTCACAACATCACTCAAAGAGTGAGTTTCCGAGAACTGGGTGCTGATATGAATGTTGATCATAAGACGGTAACTTTGAACCTTACATAAATCACGCTACTTTTTTTTCTGCCTTTTTATGGCGGTGAAGGGAGAGGGTTTGTTCCACACTGTGCAGTGGTGGAAAAATATCTAAGTATGTAGGTTTACTGAAGTCGTGTACCTATAGGTTCAGTGAGTAAGATTTATGGGGCCAGAATATGTCAAAAGTGGAACATTATAAACATGAAATTGTTTTCATTAGTGTATAATCATCTGAAAATAAGAATTTATATGTTTTTATTATATCTACAGACACTGCAGGTCCTCTTCCATGGAGTCCACCATGTTGAACCGCCATATTTCTACATTAGTCCAGACACAACAGATGATACATTGGCTCTAGATAGTAACTTTTCATTTTTCTAATGTTTCTTGGCCAACATTTTTTCTCCTTCATGGAACAGGAGGGCAAGTGGAGGCGTTTCAGTCTGCAACTACACCAGTAGATGCCTCTAAATCCTACACGCCGATCCTTTAAGGGGGAAATATTGCAATTTTTACTCCCCTACCTCAAGCTGAAGCTTGAGTTACTAGTTATTACTAGTTTCCTTTTTCATTTAAATAAATCTCCAAGACTAAAAGAAATTAAAAAAATGTCCAGTACATCTCACAACCCCGCAGATTTATCTTGTGACTCTTTGGATGGAGCCTGACCTCCGTGTTGGGAACCACTGGACTGAACTAGCTGACTGGAAATAACAAAAATTAGCACCACCTTAACCAACAGTAAAACACTGTTTAGACACTGATGTGTGAGAGTTAACCTAATAATGTCATGCATGATTATATACCCCGTCAGTCAAGCACTTTTAATATTTTATTTTGTTGATAATACTTCTGTACTTATGTTTTTCACGCTGTAAATCTTCCACCACTGTCTGTCTGTTCGTTTTTGTTGGTGCACCTGAAGAAATATTGACTAGTGGAGTCTTTCCCGTGAGACAAACATCTGTGCTGATGTACAGATCCCTTTAAGCTTCAGTGAGCCTGGCTGACATGTGGTCACTCAAACTCCTCTCCTCCACTTAAGCCCATGAGCTTGAAATATCCGACTCTTTCATCATCAAAACTTCAAATTTGATTTCCAATAAAGTGACGGCCAAATAATCAAGCCAAATGAAGGGGGTCGACTCATTATTTGCTGCACGTAGGCAATACAATCGGCACGAAACTGCCAGCAAGAAAATGCGAAATGAAGGTGATTGTAACCAATAGCAGCTCCGCGCTCGTGATGTATGCAAAATAGAGAGATAGAAGATAATGAAAGATTAATGAGTAAATCTCTGCCCATGAATATTTGAGGAGGGGAAGTCTGTTTAATACATGATCATCCTGTGAAAGGCTTCCTGTACATACCACTGCCTGATTCACCGATTCAGAGAGGATGCTTATTAGATTTTCAGGCAGTTGGCATTTTCATTGCCCTACTCTCCAATGAGCCTCTTTCATAAATCATTTTATATCACTTTATATTTGGGTTTCGTTCCTCGATGTGATATATAAAGAGGAAGAAAAAAAATGTCCTTTTGAGAGCAACAGAGGATGATAAATGATGTTTCCTGGTGGTATTTCATGGCTTTCTTGCCTCACGACAAACATATCATATCATTAATAAAGTCATACATGTTATTCATAATGTGATTACAAAGGCGTCTATTTCAAGCACGCATCCTCTTCCTGTGTGTTGGACCGTTTGCAGATCGTTTGCATCCCAAATTACCTTCGCACTATGGATTCCTGAACTTTTAGGGCTACACTTGACATAGCATAACTCTGTAGCTCATAGCTCTAACTGCTTTTGTGACTGACGCACGGAGAGGGATCAATGGATTAGTTTCCATGAGATGGGTGCTCTTGGGGGGGCCACAGACGTGCCTGCACATGCTAAGAGTGGGATTACAGAGAGGCAGACAGGAGCTCTCCGGTCCGACGGATGCCTGCCGGACCATCTCACGGCTCGGGATGGTGACAAATGGAGAACACCGCCAGCAGAGTGCACTCACATCTCCAACTCAATCACATTGAGTCAACAGAGGAACTCGCACTGTCAATCAGGCTCCCCTATTTATGCAAACGTGCGTAAATCGGCAAACAACAACACACACAGTCAGCCGCACCGTTACTTGCCGACTTTTACATCAAGGTTTCATACGTGCCTTTATTCCTGGAGTATTACCTTTGTGTGTGTGTGTGTGTGCGTGTGTGTGCTTTTGTAATCCATTCAGCTGTGCTGTATTTCTATTATGATGTTAGACTGACAAAAAAATCTCTATGATGGAGGATCAGCCATATCCCTAAGAGCCACAGTCTCTATCAAACCTAAGCAGCAGCCAGACTTTGAGAAACATGATTTACGAGAGACACACGTTTTTCATTTTTCTATCACATCCGTCGCCTTGTCAGAATGTTCGGATTATGTAATTACCCATTAATGTACGTAGACATATTTTATCCAAGCTGGTGGTTAGATCTGTCTCCGACAAAGCCTTAGGAGGGTGTTTCACCATGAAGGATATTTATACCGCAGAAGGGAGCCCTGTTTTTTTTTTTTTGTTGTTGTTGCCTCTAGGAGGGAAACCCAAAGCTATGAGGATGATTAATGTTTTTAATGAACATATTGCATATATGCAACACCAGAGGGAAAACAATAACATTAAACAAAATTTGATCTTCTGCACACAGGCAAACAGAAGATTCAGCACACACGCACAGGACTTTATACGCACAAAATACCCACGCGCACACGTAAGCACTCGTTTACCCTCCCGAATCTCGTCATCCCCCCGACCATAACGGCCCCACCGCACACTTGTACACTCTCATTTATGATTCCCGTGTTCACCTTGATGATCAGAGCAGCTGGGAAAGCACAGGTGACAGCAGATGTAAGTGCTGCAGAGAGTCTTTCCCTCTTCTTTGCATGTCATCAAAGACGTGGTCGGGACTTCCGATTCCCCTGTCTCCATAGCAGAGTATGAATAATGCAGCAGTGCGGGGTTGCCTGCCTGACAGAATGACTTGATAAAACAGCTGGGGGAGACCGTGGGAGACGTCACTACAAGAAAAAAAGAACCACGGCAGCTAAATATAAGCGCTGCCAAAGTGTGCGATTTTGTAGTGCAGGTAACTATATTAGTTTTGTGTGTGTTTTTGTGTTGGCACAGTCTTCTCCACCTCGGTGCCAATGCACACACCCGGAGTGATCTGCAGGGTGTGTGCAGCAGTGCCAGAGGCAGGTATGGTGCACCACCGGCGCACAATTCAGGAACAAAGATTTAGAGAATGGTTCTCCGTATAACAGGAACTGTTTCTTAGACCAGCCAATATGGTGCAGAGAAACTATAAATAATAATAATATAAATGTCACAGCAATTAGACAAGGTGATCTATTAAACAGATGCATGTATAAAAGTGCAGAAATATTTATACCAGCCATGTTATGTAATACCAACAATTAGTTCACAGTATTCATTCTTGGACTATTGATCACACTAATTCTATATTATGTGTATGTGGGTGGCACAGTGTTGCAGAGTTAGCACTGCTGCCTCACAGCAAGAAGGTTCCTGGTTTGAACTTCAGAAGTGTGTGGAGTTTGTTTTTGCATGTGAGGGTTCTCTCTCTCTCTCTCTGGGTGGATGCGTATGTGTGTAATATTCAAAATGGCTGCATCAGGTTGCTTTCTGGCATCTAATATTTAAGAAACTGCTTCAACCAAGAACAGAAACAGAGACTGAAAAGGGAAAATGTCAAGTTGTAATTCTCAAAAATAGATTTCTTGGTAATCTCTCTCTCTCTCTCTCTCCTAACCCCCTTGTGCCTATACTTCTCTGTCTCCTTCCTTGCATGTTACTTTATGCACCTGCAGCCTTGTAACCAAGGCTTCTCCTTGATCTTCTTGGACTGTACATCAGCTGGACAAAATGAATGGTAATAATTCAGCTTTCTGCTCTCTCTCTCTTCCTGCATCACATACGACATGCATCATGTCCAATGGCTGTATTAGAGCTGCATATTTTCATGAATGGTCAGTAATAACACTGTAAATCTGATTTACCATCATTTACCTTTAATCTTTTCATATTTACACATATTGTTCTGGATGCAGAAACTATTGAATTTCAATATGATAAATTATCTAGACACACACATTTACTCATTAGATTTCATATACACGTTGCAACTAATGCCCATCACAAGTACATAATCAAAGACCTAAAGCTTTTCCTAGGATTTTGTCTCCCCAGTTAAGTGTTTCATCAGTTTCGAAGTCTTTAGGTATAATGACGTTACTCTTGCCAAACGGGAGTCACATTTCCCCTGATGGACGCCCTCGTCAGGCTCAGCGCTTCAGGGTGTGATGGCACAACTGGCTGCTAATCACACTTTCTCTTGTGAAATGGGTAAGAGATACTCTTTAAACGCGAGGAGCAAATTGTACTCACTTAAGTGTGACTTCTTTTCAATGGCATCACTGTGACGGTCTATTAGTCACTCTGTTATCAGCAATAGAGACGTGGTAAGGAGCTTTAGACAAGTGCATTGACAGCACCACTGATAACACATGACCTGCAGCTTTGTCAGGGCCGACAATGGAAAAGAACTGAATGGCGAGCCATCGTGCATGCGTGGAGCACGTATTTTGCTCTCAGAGGAATCAGCAGTTGCGTGCCGTAGAGAAGCTGATAAGGTAATTGGCACGTGTTGAAAATCTACAGTGTAATTTAGTGAAACCAAACCATCTATAATAATTAAAACAATGTATGCATGCTGCTTGGTCAGTTTTAATTTCAATGACAAATAAGCCTTCTGAGAAGGTTTTAAAATGCATGTGTTGTCTATTTTTGTATCCTGTGTTTAATCAAGTCTCATTGTTAAATCATCAAATCAAAGTATTCTTTTGCATTATTTTATCTTCTCACTCCAGAAAATGTCAGATGACACAACCACATATGTAAATAAATATACATTTTTCTAAACAGGCAAACGGCAAGCAAGAGCAGCAACACAAGACATAGCAGCCAGCAAATAATAATAATTATCTCACAAAGCTCTCACCAATGACTAAAACTTAGCTTAGCTTCCTTCATCAACTTACTCTTTGGTTTCTTCCACTCTGTCATTATGTCCATTTAGGCTCCTGATACATTGCCCGATTGCCCAGCTCAGGTTCTGGCATGACACCGTTCACACTCCCCATCTGCATCTGATAAAAGCATTAGTTGTGTTTATTCCCTGACAAAATAAAACTGGCAGAATGTCTATGTCGAAAAAACTTCTCAATTATCTTTCTAACTCCCAGCTGTGCTTTGTTTGGGCCAGTAATGAACAGTTTGCTTCTTCTTTAGTCTGCTGTGTAGTAAACAGAGTGAGACTGTGTTGTTTGCATCCATTTGGAACATCTGAGCCTTTGTGCAAGAAATCACCTCTCACCCCTTCGTCTCTCAAACAAAGTGTTTGATATCGTGCTAACGATCAGACGGAGTGAAGAGCACATGAAAAATCAGTCACCTTTTTGAATAACACAAGACATTTGTAATGCATGAGACGAATGTGCTGTGAGAGTCATTTACTCAAAGGTCAACCCGAGTGTCACAAATCCACATTTCACTGAGCTACCTTGACTGAAATCTCTTCTGCCGGCTTTAATTGGAATCTTGCAGTGAAAATGTCCCTCCCCCATATAGGTGCATATTTATAAAGTTAGTTGTACTGGTTGCTTGAATCTCTTTAACCCCAAATGAATTTTGTATTCTTGGGGGAAATCCTTGTCTCCACCTCTCATTGACTGCCAAGTGCATCATTATTGAATCTGTGGGATTTAACTGGTGTCTTGTTTGTTCATGAATGTGAGGTTAAAGGGGTCACTGCAACTCAAAACGCTTGGCTAAATTGGGCCTTACCGCACAAAGGTGACCTATACTGCAGCACTATTCGAGTCCTATTACTTATTCAGAGATAAGGCTGCTTATAAATAGCTGCACATCACAACATGGCACCCGATTGTCATGGCAGAAACGATTGAAGACGGAGCGCGTGTGAAGTTAAAATAAAAAGTATCTTACGTTGCCATTGTGATTCCAGCTACACGGTTATGCAACTGTATAATGAAGTATAACCTGAAAGACAGACAAGAGTTATTTCTGTTGTTTAGATGTGGCGACGATAAATTGCTTTTGAAATAACTCAGATCTTTGAGTTACACGTTTCTATTTATGACAATCCAGAGATTTCATGCAGATAAATATTCATCCGCTGCAGCACTTGTTTGTTTCTCTTTATAAAGATGGCCATGTATCTTTAAGAATAGATACGATGTGGAGGCGCTAGTCTTGCAGAGTTGCCTTGCATTGCCCTCTAAACTCCAACCTCCTCTATGGGGAAATAATTAGTGTAAAAATCAACCTCTAGATTACCTCAGGGCCCCTTCTAATCTCAAATGGCCCTCCATTAGAATTAAATTCCAGTACATGCAGGTTATGTTCATTTATCTATGTGTGTACTCCAGTGTACCAGAGGTATAATAACCATTTAACAGCTAAGACAAACAGTATAATGTGTTGCACCGAGGCTGAGAGAAAATGAAGTTGACCTGTAAACTTCTACACAGCGGCTACAAGTAATCCCTGATCAACAACGGCATGTTAATATTTAGGCCATGTTCACTCCAGTTACAGTCCAGCTAGAGTGATACATGCAGAAGTTAAGACCTCTCAGAGGCTTCGCAGCCTAAGTTATCACAGCAGAATTAATTTTATTCTACTTCCCGACAAGCTTGAAGTAAAGAGGAAAATTCATGTTACAAGCTAATCTGCCAGGAGTGCGCACTGATACACTGTGTTGCTGGATGCTGAACGCACTAATAAGACCGTGAAAAGATACAGACCTCGCAAAAAGCACTGAACCTCCTAAGATAAACAGTAACCACTGGACAGTAAATCGTGTTCAGCTTCATCAAATGCGTCTGCTGCTCTTCATCTAAACTGTTCATCTATCCTGGCAAACCAAAACTGACCTGCTAAATCGAACTCCTCCGTTTGTCATTAAATAAGACGTGTTGCTGATTCTCAGTTTGAGGAGGGGTGTAATTTCCACAGGCTGGGCTCAGACGTGTGCTTCTCACTTTTAAAAATCAACACGTCCAAGTTGATTTTCTCACTAAACTCACTCTAGACAGTGCCCAAACTTTTATCCACACAAAGACTTGTTAACAAATGTTTACTTATCTTTATTAGCTTTGCTCAAAGCAAAATTCTTAATGAGTAGCAGCAAGTGTTGACTTTATGAAAACATTTGAATGAATACAATCCATTTTTGAATTAAACTTTTCTGCACTGAAACCTTTTTGTCTGTTTTTTGCCATCACTATCCACTCTGCAACCCCACCTGTGCCAATGCCATGCAATCTCACTGAAATACACAAAGAGGCTGCACTTTCTGATGCACAATTATCATCATTCTGATCCTGACTCTAAAAAGGGTAAAATGTTTTGTCTCAAAACTTCACATGGGGCCTGCAACACCATGGACTTGAACTTAGGTCTTGCATCAGAAGTCAGTTGTCTTTTTGGATACAAAGGTTAGTTAAGATGGTGGGCTGCCAAAACGTATCTTTTAGCTGTGATGCAGTGTAGTGAAAAACCACAGCCTGTCACAAGTACTGACAGTATAAAGAATAGACAGCAGAAGTTTGATTTTTATGTGGAGACTTGTGGAGATTGACATGGTCTGTAGCCAGCCTCAAGTGGACGTCTAAGGAGCTGCAGTTTTTGGCACTTCCACTTGGTCACAATTTATTCCAAGTATTTACTATGAGTAAAGCCAACAAGCAGCGGGTAATGTACACAAGTTGAATACATTAACCTGTTTCCTGTTTGTTTTGGCATGGTAAACAGTATTCGGTTGCATAATCCTCTCTACTTTGCACGATGAAATATTGCGCAAAGCAGAAAATTACATTCCCTGAGTATTTTTTTTTCTTGTTGTTCCATATTATTCAACATTTGTATATTCATATTTTATAACATCTTGATCTCGGATGTAGTGAAAAGGCCCCCGGAGTTAAATTTGTTGCAGTTCATTTGACTTGTTCACTGAACTCTGCTGAGTGCGTGCGTGCGCTAAAGAGACGAGAGAGGAGAAGGCGAGAGAAACATAAAAAAGACGATCATGAATCCAGCTGTCACATGAGCCGTTAATGTGTTGTTCTGCTCCTTACATCCATACATGATGATTCCCATGTTAACGCTCACCTGCAGGCGATCCCCGAGCTTCCTCTCTATTTCCAAATCCATGTCTCGCTGTAATGTGCGGCGCTTGTTTTATTACAACCTCTCAATTATTCAGCACTGAATCCATATGTGATGTATATCTGTGTGTATACCTTTTGTTTATGCCAGTGTGTGAGCAGATGCCGTATGTGTGTGCATGGTAAACAAAGAATGAAAGAGGCATTGAGAAATTGAACGGTGAGGGTACGCGCCGTTATTTCCGTTCTTGCTGTGCAAAGTCATTCCACTGTTGGACTTATTTTTCCTCATGTATAAGAAACAACTCGGACCTCATCTGCCCCCCCCCCCCCCCCCCCCCCCCCCCCCCCCCATGTGCTGAAACAGAAGCAAGCAAGCTATGAGAGCATGTCTTATATTACAACGCTCCCCTTTTCACCATGAAGATGTATCTAACTCAGGATTTCAAACAACTGACAGGGAGGCGGAAATATGAAAAGAGCCACAGCACACTGAGCTGGCAGCATCTTAAAGGTTAGAGAGGAAAGCAATCTGAGAAGGTTGCCAATTTGAATTCCTAAACCAGTTAGGAAAGGAAAAGTGAAAAAGTGATGTTTCTGCTTCCCTTTTGTCCTTGAGAAAGTTGTTTAGTGTTTAGATGGGCTGACTCTGCGTTATGGTCAGCAGCAGGGGTGGAATAAATATTGAGAAACTTGACTTAGTAGCAGTACCGCATTGTAAAAGTGACATTCATTCATTTATTATTACGAATGACCCTTCATCAGGATGTCACATTACTGTATATAATATTACTGGGTTATTACTAAATGTATAACTACAATAACGACAATGTTATGTAGTCATTTTATATACTGGTGGGTAGGTTTTTCTGTAACAGTCAAAGCAATAATCAAAGTAACATAACTGTAGAGTGCAAAGTTTATTATTTCCTGTATTAAAGTTCAAATAACTACAAAATTACGCTTGAAGCATCATGTAATGGGTTTAAAATTATTTCGATGCTACACTGACGTGCACTCTGTACCTCTGTGCTACCTTTATGCTCCAGGAACAAAGAGGTGTGTAACATTTTACAGCAGTATGTCACACATTACAAACTATTTCACTGTTTTTGGTGAAGAAAATGCTTCACTGGAAATTGCTGATGGGAACTATGGCTGCTGTACCACTCTGAAGAAGAGGTTTTCGGGCCCAAGGTGCAGGCAAATGTTGACATGGAGCAGAGTCAGTATTGTGGCAGAACCACAGCTGGACAAGCAAGACGTGTAATCTGGCTCTGCAGCCTCTATGGACATAATGCCTGAGGTGAAGAGACTGAACAGGACATTGATAGAGAAAGAGAAAATGAGAGAGTGAGCACCAAGCTGCCGGCGCTTGGTGAGAGCTTCATGAAATAAAAGCTGAGCTGGGATTTTTTTTTTTTAAGTTGTTTTTTTTTACCATTTGAGGACAGTGGACACAAATTGTCAACACATCACTGACCGTCTGTCCTGGCTGAAAACAACTCTATGAGAATGAACCAAAACAGTAAAGTCACAGTCAGAGAGATAAACAATGAGCTAAAACTCACTAGAATTGAGTACAGTGAGTTTAAATACAGCATTTAAGCACATGTACTTATGTACCAACACCAGAGTTAACAAACACTTCTATTAAATGTAATATTCAGTCCTTGTATATATATAAGGCGCGAGCCAACATGGGCTCTTTATGTTTATCTCTACCTTCTGCCATGTCTGCATTGCCAAGAGATCCAAATTGTATTGCAGTCCAGATTTTTTCCTCCAAAAAAAGTTGTTTTCTGTTGAGATTGAATCAGTCTATTTGTTGACACCTGACAGTAGCCAAAGGCCGCATATTTAGTCAGTGAGATGATTATTTAAACCATTGTGCAGGGACCAAACTGGTACAAGATTCTGCGTAGTGTACGCAGAATCACCGCTTTATTAGTGAATGTGTTTTAATTTCCAAACAAATAAAGACTTAAAACACCAATTACATCAAATAAAAGAGTAGTTGTTCCTTATATCCTGCCTTTGCGAAGAAATTAAAAGTTCCCATTTGATTCAGTATAAATTTCCCATTTGATTCAGTATAATTGCAGAGCTACGGCCCTCATGAAACCAGTACAAGATGTTTTTAGACGGAGACAAGGACACAAACATGCTGCATACAGTACATGCTTGTATCTCACCTTTGAATACAGTCATGCAGCAGATCCCACACAGGAGACATCTGTCCACTATGCTGAATGCATAGCTTTAGTCATATATTTTCAGCAAATGCTTCGTCAATTATTTAGCCACAGTGCTATTTATGGGCCAAATGCGCCGTCTTCAAATATGCATGACGTGTCTGTAAAGGATTTGTCTCCACGCTTCTCTTTGAGTGGCAGAATCATGTGACAGCATGCCACAATGGGCAAGAAAACACAGATAGTACAAGAAAAGAGTGAGGTCTGTGTGTCAGGGTCTTGGTTTATTTCTGGATGAAGCATCCTGGCTTGCGTGACCCACGCGGTGCACCGTGTGCTAATGGAGCTAACGCTGCAGACCAGGTCCTTAATGAAAAGCTGGAGCGAACAGGGAAGTTGAACTGAACACGGGTGACACCGATGCATTATATTTGGAGGTCTAGCACCGAGTGGGAGGATTATCTGAGAAGATTACAGTATATTCTGAAATGTTGGTATTCTACCAAGGGATAGCAGAGCCCAGGTGATTGTCTTAGCACCTTGAGAAACGTTAGCATATTTCCTATTTTTCTCCAACTACAATGAGATTACAAATACAATAAAAGTGATATAAATATGTGATTTTTTTGTTTCATCCTCACTGTAGTCTACTTTACAATCCTCAAAGTCATTACATAAACAAATTTTTACTCTACTACAGATTGGTAAGACACAATATGTATTCATCCTACATTTAGCTTGTGAAACTTTCATATTTTTGCAGCTGCCGGACTGCAGTGCATTGATAAAAATGTATTTCCTTGCCTGTCCTCGCCTCATTTCTTCTCTCTCAGGTAGTTTCTTTCTTAGGCTTTTTGAAAGTGTGAAGCTATGTTTTAAAAATGGATACATATCACCGTGAAGTCGCAAAGAACAAAGTCAGGGCATACACTGATCAGCCATGACCGCTGACAGGTGAAGTGAATAACACTGATTATCTCGTTATCATGGCAACTGTAAGTGGGTGTGATACACTAGGCAGCAAGCAAATATTTTGTCCTCAAAGTCAATGTGTCCTCATAGCATAAGGTTTTGAGTGACTTTGGCAAGGGCCGAATTGTGATGACAGAGCATCTCTAAGCT
Organism: Nibea coibor; assembly: GCA_023373845.1. Taxonomy (NCBI): domain Eukaryota; kingdom Metazoa; phylum Chordata; class Actinopteri; family Sciaenidae; genus Nibea; species Nibea coibor. The sequence goes on from CM041725.1 coordinate 7,529,614, forward strand.
GCAGTTCTTTCCACAGCTGCTATAGCTCAAATAGCATCATCATGGAAGAAGGCCCATTGCGTCCAGTTCTCATGATCATGCTCGGTCTGATGAATCACGTTTTCTTTTCTTTCCTTGCTTCTAACTTCCCCAGATCTCACTCCAATCAAGCATCTGTGGGCTGTGCTAAACAAACGAGTCCAATCCACTGAGGCCTCACCTCAGAACTTACAGGACTTAAAGGATCTGCTGCTACCGTCTTGGTGCAGAGTCCATGCTTCGATGGGTCAGGGCTTCAGCTTTGGGTGGCAACATTAGCTCATCTGTGAGCGTGTGTTAAATCACACTTCTATTTAATCCTAAAGAACATTTCCCTGGTGACTATTTTCTCAGCTAGTGCTTAAAGTGGAGAAATATCTTACACTTATATCATACATTTATGACATTGCCTCATTATCACTGATATGACTGATATGGATATAGAATGTTAGTCATCTGGAAATATATAAAAACGGCTAAACAGACAAAGAAAAGCTTTTATGGTTAAAGTGCAAACTTTCTCTTGTCTGTCTTCACTTGACCAAGTTTTCACATCACAGTTCACAATGATTTGGCAAGTGTGGTGCAAAAACACCACAGCAATGACCACTTACCAGCACTTGTGATGCAAAAATCAATCTTCTGGATTTCCACTTCACTGTGAAGCTTTTCTCACTTCCTCAGCAATAATAACTCCTTGCTGTGCGAGTTAACTCACACCCACCTACAGCATGTATTAATATTCCCAGTGATTTTATCACATATGGCCCACACCAAGAGTGTCAGAAAGATATTAGTAATTTAACCTGTTTTTTTTTTCTAGACATACACTTCATGATTGACGACTGAGGCTGTATGTTTTTGGACAAGGAAAAATAGTGTGCGACTAGTCAGGCTTCCTTATGAAACAGTCATATGTCAACATGCAACAGACAGTCAGAGGAAGTAATGACTTCCGTTTCCTGTTTCCTGCATCAGTGAGCATGACCTGAAAACTCCATCACAAGGACAGGAACGGCCTGCCTCATGACTCTGAGTAGGTGTACGGGATGCTGAGGGCTCGTGAGTCATCCACAAGTCCATCTGAAATGCCTGGCCAGGTTCCTCCACTCCCCATCCAGAGGCTCCATCTGTGGGCCCCACGGACCAGATGCTGGCCTCTCTCACGCTCCTTTAGCCCAAGCTGCTCAGGCACGATGCTTCAGTCATAATCCTTTCCCTGCCGGCTGAGCCAGGCAACCATCTCCTACTCTCTGCTGAGCTTCTATACCTATATATGCATGTTTGCCTGACTACCTGCATGCGTGGATCCTGAGCCTGGAAACCCAGCTATGGACAGACGTCAGTTAGCTTCATGGCAAACCCACGCGATCCCTGCAGCGCAAACATTTAGAAGACAACACGCACCGGTCTAACTACGTGCACCTCAGAGGAGGGCTGGGAAACGAAGGAAAAAGGACAGTCTGTGCTGAAAACATGGGCTTTTTTTTTTTTTTTAGCTTTGCACCTATCACGCTATAATATGAACATGTCATTGCATAAGGTTGTTTACTCATTAAGTGCTAAAAATAAGCCTCCACCAGCGATTTTCAAACCAATGATGCAATTTGACCATTTATTAAAGAAAATAAAACACTTCCTCTTGGTGTTCTTTCCCTAAAAGTGTTATGATATATATAATAATAATGATGAATATATTGCCTGATTATAGCTTACCACCGCAGTAACTGGACAGAAAAGCCAAAAATATGCTTGAGCTAATTAAGAAATGTGTGTGTATTACATCGGCTGCACAGCAGGAGGCTTACTTTTTAACCGCTGTGATATATTGACCTAATAATGTTCTGGTGAGAGTGTTAGCACGAGGCACACATGGAAGATCATGACCATGCATTTGGGTTTGTGTTTCTGGCCATATTTAAGCTTTATTTTGGTCCCCATGAACCCCTGAAGGAAATATCTGACCCTTTAACTGCTAAAATCTCAACTATGTTCACAGTTAGTTGCTGCAACTTTGTCTGCTGTGTAATTTCCTGCACAAATAAGGCAAATATGGCTTGATGTTGCTCTGAGTGTCTACAAGCAGCAACAATAACCACAGGATCCCACGGGGCAAGGTTCTATGATGACGCTGTTTTGGTCCCTTGTCCATATCCCATTTCATTTTGTCTACTGGACTTTAGATTTTATATGAATTTATGGTTTTCTATCATGAGTATCAGTGATAGAAATCAGTTTTTACAGTGGGAAGTTTCCACCTTGGCCAGTGGGGACTGAGCCACAACTCTGTCCTCCACTCACTGATTCGCTCTAACGTCAGGATAGGCTTCGATGAGACTGGATCGTGAAAACTCGAGTTGAAACATTTTTTTTTAATAGTCTTTACATTGACTTTGTGTTTAACTGTGGAATGGAAAATATGGAAAATATTCATAGTAAAAACTTAAAAGCTGTTAAACCAGCTGAAAGACTCTGCAGAGTTTTTAACACTCTGAGTATTTAAAACGAAATACAGAGAACATCATTATTGAAACTGTTTTTTCTGTTTCAATGTCAAAAAATTATTACTGACCAATAAATTGCTTTCAGATTATCCAGTGTCTTAAATATCAATTGAAATGCTTAAATACTGTACCTGTTAACACGTATAACCGAGTGCCTCCTCAAGCAGAAGAATAAAGAAGATGCTCCTTTAATTCCTTTTTCATGTGTATTGTTGAGTGTTTGATCACATGCTGATGGAATAAATTAAACTTCCTGAGAGTTTCGTGTCAAGTTAGTCAAACAGGGACAAAAAAAAACTCTGTGGGTTTTACTGGGGCTGAGTCAGATAAAACAGATTTTTTATGGCACTACTTTGATTCATCAGACCTGACAGTGACATTGCATTTCATTTGCATAATTCCTCTTTCACTTGGGACCTCCTGCCTGTTGACTGCCACGACTTATCATTCATCCCATATTTACATTTTGTTTCGCTTTGAAATTCAGTCTCATGTTGCCATCCTTAAATTAGTTTTCAAAGATGCAAAAGTTGATTTCTGGCTTACTTTGAATTAAGCAGCAGCACTAAATTCCCTCCTAATCAGAGTATCTTTGCAGCTGCACAATTAAAGGTCCCACGTTACACTCGTGCCTGCTTAGCTCATTGATTTTGAATGCATACTGATTGGCAAGAGCATTCTGACTCTGGCAAAGTCAGCAGGCCCAGACCCTAAATCGATATGAAAATGATATCAGAGGCCCTGCTTAGTAATTTGTGGGCTGGTTCTTGGCTGTGTCCATATCCTACAAGTGGGAATTTGAATTTCATTTCATGTTTTAATGGGTTAACTCCTCATCAATGGTGATCTTTTTTTGGGGGGGAGATGGAGGGGAATGGTTTGCCCTGTTTTAGATGTTTTAATAATTCATCAGTGACATGTCCCCAGGAAATGAGTCTTTTTTAATATATTCCTAATGGCCCACTTAAAGGTTATGTCTATCAGATGGCTCTAGCTGGAGACACTCTGGCATTTTAATCAGCAGAAGAGATGGTAGACTTTGTTTCTTCTTTTTTTTTAATGAATTCCCATGTTCTCTTGATTACATGGGAAATTTGCTCCTGTCTTAACCGTGACAACGCAGAGCCGTTTCATGTGAATCACACCAACGTACAGTTGTTGTAGAAATAGTCATGAATGTGAATCAGCATGAACTCGTGTGCACGCTTGTACACAAGCAGCCGGTAACACACCCCAACCCTGTCTCCTAGAAATAATGTTTAATATTATACTAGTCATTTTCGATGGCAAACAACATAATGACAACTGAATTATGTTTTGTTTTTTTCATCAGCAAGGAAACATTTTTATTAAACGGATATGTCAAGTTGCAAAATGTTAATACAAACCAAATCTGCAAAATACGCACTGACGGCATGTTTTGTTTTCCTTACAAAATCCATTCTTGCAATATAATATCCACTCATACCAGCTAGAGCATGGCATACCATTTATTTTCTATGGTTATGTTTAGGCAATCAAAGCATTTGATTACGGTCAGGGAAAGATCTTTCGTCTTTGTTGTCCATAAAGGAACTCAGGTCATTAAAACATTACTGGTAAACTAGCTCCATCTCTAATCTCAGGGAATCAACTCTTACCTGTCTCCAGAAACAGGTAATTTCTTCAAAATGATGTCAGTGAATCCACAGATGTTTACTTCTTGCTGACATTGAAATATAAATCATATTTTTCATTTTCCCCCATGGGTTCACAAAGGGAGATTTCAAGGACAAATGTACCGAGTGCCGAGGTCCCAGCTGAGGTGACAGCATAAACATAATCCACATTCCAGGCCAAATTTAACTGGCAAAACAAATGATTAGTCTCTAAATGTATTTTCGAGGAGACGGGGGTTGCCACATGAGTTCGTAGATGTACTAGTCATAGACATTCAGGCACACAAACAAACACATCCCCACTTGTAATTATCAGCCAGCTCACTCGCACATATGCATTTCTTGGCATTTGTGGGTGGTCACCATTACGGCTGAAGAGGAAGTCCCCGTATTTTTTGCAGGTAATGAAGGTGCTTATTATTTCCCATGACTATTCGACATCACCATCATTATCATCATCATCATCATCATCATCATCATCATCCACATTGTGTTAACTGGACTTCCAAATTTCTGAACTTCTCGCCATCTCATTATCGCAGCTGAGTTTGTGAACTGCTCTGTGTGTCTGCAGGTGATTGCTCTGAAGTACCGACCAAAGTCAATAGGCCACATGAATTTGTAATGTCCCTAGCACCCTCAGGACTGTGGTAATGTCAGTCGTTTGATGCCAGGGTTATGGAGAGATGAATGAAGGAATGGTGGTGGTGATGAAAAATACATAAGCGTCTTGTAACGGATGACCTCTCTGTGAAAGGGTGCAAGAAAGCCCTCATTTGTGACGATTTCTGCATCTTGGGGATACAGTATCTGACAGCTTGGAGAGGCCAGGGTCTTAAGAGCAAGCACTTCATTTGCATCTCCCTTGTTTGTAAAGATAGCACAGGTGTAAATTATGCTGAAGTGTTAGAGTCTGATAATCTGGTTATTCCGGGGTCACTTGCTACATGTTGTAAGAGGAGAGAAAATGTATGCATTTTATATTAACGAGAGAATCCTCCCAGCTACAAAACACAGTAAGTAAGACCAGGGGACAGATGAGGACTTGAGTGTTATGCAGCTACTTCACCATCTGGTTACTCCAGACGGGTTAAGGCAGAGGCATATGGAGAAAGATGCGAGGATGACGTTGTATCTGAATTGTTAATGTAAGCCCGCTCTGCCATCTTGCGTGTTAATGACACCACTTCGATGTTTGAGTGCACTCCTTTACGGCAGGTTGACAAGCATGGAGCTCAAAATTTCAGAAAAAAAAAAATAAATAAATAAATAAAAAATGTCTTGAGAAAAATAGAACAAAAGCAATTTGCCGGGAGAAACCTCACACAGGTGGGGTGACACTTCAGCAGAGGTTCCACATGTGAAAAAGATGAGGTGACATTTAATCCAAAGGAGTAACAGCAATTGCATGTTGAAAGGTCATGTGTACTACCACTTCCTTCCCCAGGAGCCCCGCTGACATGGACAAAGCACCCCTTCTGAGAAGCCCATCACTTCACACGGTGACTAATCAATGGTTGTCAGCTGTTTTCCAGTGGTGAGATGTTTACACCTCTCTGCTGTCACCTATTAAAATATTAACACACACACACACATCTCGAGACTCGAGACTCTGTCGAGACTCGACAGTATAAACTGGATGGACAAAACATATCTATATCATCATGGGAACTGTTTAGATATTTTTTTACCACCGTTTTTCACAAACCAAGAGCCTGAAAAGCAAAAATAATAATTCATTATTTGTTGAGCTTACGCCTAAGCTCATGTACAGAGTAACCTACGTTGTTAGATTTAATGACCTTGTTAGTTTTTTGTGCAGGTATCATCCTCAATGCAAAGTTAGTCAGGAGAATTTCTGTCCTAATTGGACTCATTTCAACCTCTGAGTCACTTCAGCAAGTCTGGTCTGGTGTTGTTTTCAATGACAACTGTTTCACCTTTTGGAAAAACAATCACAGCTTTGCAGATGGGATATCACGTTACTACACCGGAAAAATAGCTACTGTAACGGTGACGTGCACATATAGGATAATTGTTTTTTTTTTATAAAACTACAGAACTACAGATTTTCCTCTGATATATATCATCATGAAAAATAAATATTCAGAGTTTCCCTTTATGCTTCTTTGTTTCAGTGTGTGTTTCAGTCTGGTACAATACCACGTGTTTTCCCCCTTTAACTCTGTTTCACCACTCTCAAACCAAACAAACACTACTATTTGTAACAGCATTACTATTGGATAAAGCCATTATTCAAGAAGTCATGTTTACTGTACACATACTTTCAATTCACTGAGCAAAAAATATACTTTCTCTCTAAGCACCTGGGACATACACCTGAGCTCACCTGTTACGCTCTTTTCTTTCCTAGAAAACTAAGACTTTGTCTCGCAGCAGGTGTGAAATTAATTACTTTGCGTCTCAGAGACGATACTGAAATGTTTTGCTCGTTACAACCAGCGAAAAGAAAGCAGTCAGCAATACCTAATAATAAAATGAACACAAAAATGTCCACACATTCTGAGTGTGCCACACACAGGAGTTAAAAACCTGACTCAGACACTATTAAAACAGAAATGAGTTTCAGTTCTCATGCCTCCAAACCGACAAGATAATGAAATGTTAATGTAGAACTATTAATGTCTCAATCAGCTCCTATATGTCACAACATTAGCTTCAGTATAAGCTTTGTATAACACTTTGAAGTGCAAATTAAAAGTCAATGCAAAGCTGCACGGTGAGTGCAACCTTACCAAGGCTGATATCAGATTCAGACGTGAACAGGGGGTCAAATTGAGGGAAGTCAGAGGAGCCAGCAGCACCCAGCTGCTCTGCAAAATTGATGAAGGGCACCCTGACACAAACAATGACACACGGCACTCTCTCACCACTATATCGCTTGGTAAATTTCAAGAAACTGCCCGCAGGCTATCCGAGTGTGTGCTCTTTGACACCGAGCTAACCTGTTTTGAGAGGATGGCAATATTGAAACATAAGGTGGGAAGTAGAGGCCAGACCAACAGACAAACACAATAGACAATTTTGTGAGTGTACAGTGAGACAGCAAGGCCGATCCGTCTCCATTTAAAGGTTGTCTCAAGCAGTGATTGTGTCTGGGAGGGCAGATCTGAACTCATGCTGGATAAAGGTTATGGTGGCTGCTTCCCTCCTGGGAGGAGCTGATAAAAGGGAAGTCTTGTTGGAGGTCTCAGGGCCAGTAGAATGAGGGCTGTGGGCTGTGGGTTCCCTCTAAATGGGTTGGCGATATGATGAAGGGCTTTTCCCATTTCCCAACTCCCAAAAGCCGCTGTTATTATTGCCAGGGAATGTTAGATTTGAGCGGATACCGTAACAACAAGTTTTTACACAAGGAAACAAGTGTGTTTGTTTTTTAGGGAATCAATCAGTTTGCACTATGTAGTACTTACAATGCAAATGCTTCTCTTTGCATGTTGTATTAACTTTTATACTTATGTACATATGTTTGTTTAATTTGTGGCAGGTTTATCAAAAATACAGAATCAAATTGAGAACATCTCTTATGTAGGTAACGTTGTTTTGGTGAGCAGCGCTAATGTTCCTGCTCTGTTGCTGTTGCTGCTGGGGCAACTGGACTCTTGGATGACAGGTGGATCTACAACAAAGTCCCCAGATTCAACAGCTCACAAAGAAAGATGACCTGGGCGACTGAGAACCCTCACAGAGTCAGTGTAGCTGAGTGTAGTTACAAAACTGTTGAGAGATAATCTTGGTGTCTTGAAATGGGGCTGTACGATTTACTTAATCATAGTGAGTATATTACCCACAATACAAATGTATGTACATACTATAGTGAGCATATTTTCCGTGCTTTTCTCTCAATGACTTACTCCAACATTGCTCAGTCAAGTGTTTCCCCATTGGCTGTTGCTCCTTCAGAATGAACAGGGGCGAACCTAGTTCATGCAACATTGTGTAACTTAACAGTTTAATGGTGTCATTCCCACTTTAAGTCACACATCGCCAACTATTTCCTATTCTGGTGAAACTGAATCATATTTCATGATGGAAATATTTTCTGGTTTTCTCTCTGATGTCCTCAGGCTGCGCCGCCTCAAATCTACAGGGTGCCGAGTGGGAACGGCAGAGGTAGCGTTCACCCGATTACGCGTCAGTATGGCATCAAAATGTTTTGAAATCTGTTTTTGTGGTAGAAAAGTTGCAATGTCGCTTTAAACATTCCAGGTCATGTGCTACTTCAGAACACCCGAAGAACAAAAATTACTGGGACCACTCCGGAAAACTGCCGCCGTATACGAGGTTTCAACCTAGTCTTGTCTTTTCTAAATATATTCTGATTCTAGCTCTCAAATTATAAGAATCTGTTGCTTTTCTTTGTGACATGATAGTAAATCGTTGGTTGCAGTCTTAGTGCTGTATCGAATTTTCGTTGATTAGTTGCACATAAATAAACACTGTATATATTGACTGTACAGTGATTAGAATTGACAGGAATGTAGTCCGTCTCCTTAAATTATCTCTCATCTTTCATGTGTGACGCAGGTGAAAAAAAAAACCTACTGATGAAGACGGCTCATTTTGTCCTTGTGGAGTTCTCCGTACTTCATTTCCGGCATGTCAGCATTGAGCTGTATGTTGAAGTTATTAAACCAAGTTTATCATTCCTCTGTAGGCAATTGTCATGGGAAAGTGATATATATGTGTTTAGTCTGTATCTGAATCAGCACCTCGGGCTGTACACGCCAAAGTTAATGGTAGACAATGTAAGGACGATAACAGACCTACATGTTGGTATATGCTGTTTGTAACCTTCTTCACGTTAATGTTTTAACACTGTCGCCTCATGTGACAGCGGTCTGCTAGAAACTGAACTCACACTGACGTCCTGCATGCTGCAAAGGTGTGTGTGTTTGTGCACTACAGCAGCAGGAGTGTGAGTCATACTGTAGCTGTGCTCGCAGCCGAGAGTCGGTCATGTTGGCACGCAGGTCGGATGGCGGTCCTCGGGACAGACGAGGGTGTGCATCTGTCCATCTTGGAATCTGTTCTTCATCTTGAGATTGTGCACGTGCAGAGTGCCATCTCCAATCTAATCCACCGAGCTCATCTAGCTACACTAATCAAATGAAGATGATAATTCAGCACTAATGCCAGAGTAAACATGACAAAGGGCATGTTTCCATTAGCTAATTAATGGGCCTGCTCATTACTTTACTCATTTACTAAATGAAAAAGAGGAGAAAATACATGTTTGGTTTTATATCAACACCAAGCTTCAATTTTTATTGCCATAAGCAAGACTCAAAACGATGGTAGTCTTGATATGTGGTACCTCTACTAGAACTAATTGTGTAGGTAAAGAAACAACATTATGTAACTTTTCCACCATGAAAATCACAGATCATAAATTATTTTGATGCTGCAGTGATGCGTGAGCAGGTGAATGGTGTCTCTGTCATTCTTACTCTGCACACCGTACGCCTGTTTCTGCATTACGTAACTTTGTACTCAGGATACATCTGCCACGACAAGTACAAGTCACACCAGTCAGCAACTATTTCATTTGGTGAAACTGGATTATATTTTATAAGGAAAATGTCTTCTTGTTTTCCCTCTGTAAGCTAATGTTAACTAATATTAGCTCAGTTTATTAGCCAGGCTGGCTGAACTGTGAGCACCAGGTGAATGTTAGTGTTTGTACCACACATGTTTTGGGCTAAAAGAGGATTTGTGGGGCAAATGCTGATGGGGACTGAAGCCAAGGTTGTGACAGAACCGGAGCGGGGTGAGCAAACAACTTAACCGGACTTAGCATCCTCTATGGACATATCTAATGGCACAGAGACTGAAGAGGAAGAACCAAAGAGAGACACCGAGCTGGGCTTGTTGCTGTTGGACTTATCTTGTGTTGATTGATTACTAGTTTTTAATAATAAGTAATATAATCATAACAAAGTATTCCTATGCGGTGTTGCTTTAAGATTTAGCATAAAGTATCATTACAGGGAACTCTTGTGTTTGGTATGCATGTCCAGCAGGTTTTCACATTATTAAATAACAATTATTAATGATGCTGCTATACCACAGCACGCTGCAGCTCTAAATTGGTGAAAAGCACCAGTATACTTCATTAGAACTGCTCGGTCGATTGGCTGAACAACTTCAGAAGACCCCCTTACACCTTAACCTGTAACGTGTCACAATGAATAAGTAAGGTGAGTAAGAAAGCAGCATTTTTTACTTTTTATCTATTGCTTCATTTTTTTAGTTTTTGCTTTTACAGCCGAGTGCAACAATGTGAAAACTCTCCAGGAGGGACAGTCTAAAAATTTACTCTTTTATCGATGTATTTAAAGAATCATTGTCTCCTTCTCTCTGTTTTTTCAGTCTATCTTTGAGTCTAGCTGTTGCTAAAGAACTTGATTTTATGATATGGTCAAACAAAATATAGGCTGAACAAGGATAACCTGGCCCCAAATCATGATATATACATCCAAAACATTTGTTGCGTCTCTTCATAAATTCACAAATAACTTTGTTTGTTCCCTGATAAATAACTGTAATACTGTAATACATGTCAGTGGACGTAACGTGGTCTGTGTTCTCTTTTGTATTAACATACATTTATTGCATCTTAATCACTCACTCTTCGTGCATCCATAACGGGGGACTGAAATGGATAGCCACCAACATGGCACATCACTTTCATGGCTGAATATTCTGTGTGTGTGCGCGCGCGCAACCGAGCACTTGATATTGAACCACACGCAGGGTTATTTCTAAGATCAGTCGCAGTGTGTGTCACACTGGGAAACACAATGCGCCTGGGAGATTGCAGTTAGGCGATATCAATATGTAGCTAGGCTCTGTTGCTGGGATCAGACATGAAAAGGTCAAAGGAGTGTGCTACATACTGATTCAGTCAGTGATGGATAAGAAACTGCATATCACAGCGATTTTTTTTTCATACGTGCTGAAGCAGATTCATCCCACTCACACACGGCAGAAGCAACACACACGACATAAAAGCAGGTTTAAACTACATAATGATCGACTATTAGATAGATAACACTGGTAAGATGTCGATAGATAGACTTGCAGCACGTTTACAGTATACATGAGACGTATCTGATACCATACGTTATCAGAACAGCGTGCCGGGAGTTCTCCATCTACCTGCTGAATAAAACAGGAATGTTTAATGCAGCTATAAAATCTCTTTTCCATTCTATACACAACACTGGAATTGTTTACACTCTCGTGTCTGTGGCTTTCTGAAATATCCTACGCCCAATTTCAGCTAACCCTGCTCACAATTGAGTTTGGGCCTGAGGGACTTCACCAAAGCCAAGGATTAAATATTTTCTTTCCTTTTTTATTTATCTGTGTTTTATAGCGGATTCAGGAGCTGAGAGGAAACTGGACAGGCTGACCCTCTGCTTCCTCTGGACTCACTTGTGGTTATAAAGTTCAGGTTTTTCATCTTTTTTGAAGGATGTGTTTTTTTTCCCCCATTTTGTCCACCTCAGGGTCCAAGGACACGCTGCTGATGTTGGCCTTTCCTTATATACACGTACGCCCGCGCCTCTGTCTGTCTGACAGAAGAAAGAGAGATGTCGCGGGTTCCAGGAGAGAGAGAGCACGAATGCAAAAGATGTTATTATGCAGTGTTCGTATCTGTTATTCAGCTCTATGTCTGAGGTCTTAAAGTGTTTTAGTGCAAAAAAAAAAGAAGATTTGAATCTTACCTAGAAGCAACACCATCAGGTTGCTAATGTATTCATCCAATTCAGATATTCATATGAACGAAGCATTTGTCACCTTCAAATTCTTATTAGATATCTTCTGCTGTTCCAGATATTCAAATCTAATGATGCTTTCCAATTAATCACTACAGATTCAAGGCGTATGATTACTTTTACACTATATAACCCCAGGCTCACATGAGTGTGGTGAATATGATTCTGTAATCGTGGTTAATTATGCTTGTGGAGTGAGTTTTGGCCCTGGTTACTTATTGTTCTGGCTGACCTTGTCACTGTCACTGGCACTACAACCCAGCCAGTCCCACCTGGCATTACATCACCAACTGTGGTCCAGAAACCAGCAGTGGCCGCATACCACTGCAGCCAAACAACACAGGAGCCAAAAGGAGTGAGGCAGGACTTCTCCAATTAGGATTAGAAGTCTGTTCATTTATTTTAAAGGGCTTGTGTAGGGTTTTCTCATTCAGGCAAGGCAGGGAAGGAAGGAGGAAACAAGGCGACTGAGTGCAGCGAATACACAATGAGAGCACGGCGATTTTATAAGGACATGTTTAGAGACTGTGAGAAATCCAATGTAAGGTTAAGAGGGTGGGAGCTGAATGAAAGTATGAATAGACAGAGAGTTGAGACTTAACTTGAACCTTGAAGGAAAAGACTTGACTTGACTTGAACCTGGATATATGATGAGGCAAATGAAAAAGAGATCAAAGAAATAAAAGAAAATGATAAAAACTAAAAATATTCAGTGTCGTCAATTTAGACAATACAAGTGTCTGTGTAACGTTATCCGGTGTGCAGTATACACAGACTGGAAATCGCTTTCATGATCTGACTCTGCCAGTCGATACGTGTGTCAATACTCAATGGCCTATGGATCGGAGCAGATAATCATCATCATCATGCCTCCGCCAGTCTAAATTAAGAAAGAAATAAACATTTACAATGATGTTTTTGTCTGATTACAGTGATTTTTACTGAATATCAATGATTATAATACAAACTGGTTAGAAAAAAATGAATACTGCAGGTAAGGCTTCAGTATCTTGGGTTTTGGCCGTTGACTTGACTTGAAAAAACAACTTAGGCTTGTGACTTTATGCAATTTTCACAGTGCGATCACACTTAAATGAATGAAAACGCTAGATAAAAAGGCTATATTTCAAGTAAACGGTATTGCCTACTTGGATCTTGCAGTGCAGTTTCCCTGCATTTACAGCAGAACACCATTATTAGCGTGCGGGTTACCTGCTGTGTTGTCTTTGAAGAGTCTTAAGTAAGACATTAAGTGAAATTACTATAATTAAAGGAAGTAATATGGCACATTTGATGCTATAGTTGTTACGCTGCACTTTCTTTTTGATCACTACAAATTATGCAAGTGCAAAATGATTCTCTAACATTTCAGCTGTTATAAACAGAGCAGTGGTCTTTGCTCTTTCTTCACTCTCAGCATTGATTTGGACTTGGTCTTGAACCGTGCTGGGCTTGGACTGAACAAAGCTACTTCAGTATTGATCTCAAAGTAGAAACAGATCTGAAACAGATTTTAGTCTTAATTTTAGGCCTATCCTCACTTTCTCAGACAAGCGTACAACATGTACACTAAACTTAAGATCGCAGATGAATTCATCAGGGTTATGAATGTACTGAATTACACAGAAAAATCCATGTAGACCTCCATTTTATCAAGTCTGGGAACAAGAAACGTGGACAGGAATAACCTTCACATGGTAAATTCTGACGGTATAATTAGATTGAGCATTTTGAAGCAGTGCAAGCGACGGTTAACGCTTCATAGCAACAGCAGTGGTTCTTTTTTCACGTGTCAGGTGTAAAGAAATGAACATATTTAAAATATTCATTACAGACTGTCAGAATAACTGAACAGGTTGAGATCACACAGGTGTCTTTGATGACAATCTGAAACTATTAAGGCGCCTGTGTCTCCACTATCAGAGACTTCAAGGGAAACTAAGAGACTCTAACTGTGTACTACTCTACTTGATCTCCAGTTAAAAGTTAAGATGATCAAAGATATCTATATACTGCGCATATATCTGCGCTCCAAACTGTTGGTTGTTTGGTCTTGGTGCTGACAGATGCTTCTTTTGCATCCTCGCATACATGAGGACACAGTGAGCGTACAGCTGTGGGATCTCACAGATTGGAGCAGTTTAGAAAGGTAAGATCCAGCCCTAAGCTAACCGCGTCCTCACTAACAGGCTTCAGTTTCCCGCTGGCCGCTCCGTGGTGCATGGATGTCAAAGAGCATCGATGCTCTCTTTCATATATTGTGTAATTAGCCGTCAGTAGGCATGCGTGGCCGATGGCATGGAGCTAACAAATCTGAGTAAAAGATCTGTGAGGCTTTGAAATCTAGACCGTTTTTGTAAACAGATCAAATTAGCGGAATGTTGAATTAGAGATGCGTCTGCAGCTATTATCATTATGCAGTTGTATTTCTGCCTGTGTAAATGTGTACATTTGTCTATGCATGCTTCCATATTCTTGACAAATTGCGGCTATGTTTGCAAATAATCAGATGCAGCTTTTTTTGTTTGTTTACATTTGAATGGATCAAAAATAACATTATGGGAAACGGCTGCCAAAAAAAAATCCATCTCTCTTCCAGGAGTTCGGCTGCAAACAGACATTTTTTCTCTCGATGCAGCTCCGAGACCTATACGGTAATTAATTTACACAACATAATGAGAAGTAGTAGTTATTTATTTGGAGGCTAAAACAATGACACATCCACAAAGACGGCTAGCATATTTCAGTCTTCTCGCGTGCAATCCTGCCCTCCCCTCTCTGCACACATGCGTTCACACACCAATAAAACTGCAATGCTCAATTATGCTCACAGATACCCACACACCTCACAGCCCAGTGTGGGCCTATAAATCATGGTCTTCCTGAAACAGCTGGTCTTGAGGATGAGCAGAGCAAGCCCACAGGACAATTGAGGTTGGGGTGGAAGGGGTGGGGGGGGGGGAAGATGGAGAGGAGGAGGCAGGACGTTTAACCGAGCTGCCCGCGCACATGCTTTCCTGCTAACAGACATTTTTCTCAATCTGGCCTGTCACACCGTGGAATGTTTTAAACAAGATTAATCTCTGGTTTAGGATGCAGGTGACTCCCATGGCATTTGTCATGTAATAGAAGGAGAAGGAGCTGTACTAAACAAACACACAGTCGCATGCGCCATCTAGAGAGGTGGAAGGCAAAGATATATATATATATTAAAAAAAAAAAAAAAGTTCAATCTGAGAAGCTTAAATGATCAACAAGCAGGGCTAACTGTTCTTTCTGGATTGACAAGTGCTGCTGTCCAGATTTGATCCTCGATCAATTGACATTTGCTGGCAATAAGACAAAAACCTCCCGTGTCTGACACAGAAATCCCCTTTCAGATAAATACCTTCAGTAGTATATTAAATGCACAGTAGCTTGGATAAAAATGCAGGGATTGAGGGTGTAATATTCCCTAACGAGATAGATTTTTTTTGCGCCTAATAGTGCTGAAAAGTCTGACAGGCAAATACCCCATTAAGGGAGATTTTACCTGGGTTTGAATGGTGGGCGAGTCCCCAGCTAGCTGCAAACAATTAGGCGCATCTCAACATGAGACAAGTTAACGCCAAAGAATAATGAGCAGGTCAGCTAACAAGTAGCCAGCAGCCCACATCCTGATTAGCAGAGGAGCCAGTGAAAGGACCACTCACACACTAAGAGAGCCATTTAGCATAATTAGATGTCCAGGCTAGAAAAGTGCTTGGACGAAGGGTTCATCGTTTTAGATCGCATCAGCTTGTGAGGGTGTCATCATATTGTGGAAGAGGGCATACGATCTGTAGCATTAGTAAGAGCTATATTTAATTTTTAATATAATATTGTATATCATTGCTATTGTCAAATGGATTGTGACTAACCCGCGCTGCAGAGTTAGGGGCCTTCTTTTTCTCGTTATTAAGTTCCTTACAGTTCTGCATCCTTAATTAACTCAATAAATCATTGTCCATGTTGTCGATTACTTACTTAGTAATTAAATTAAATTAAATTTAGAGTTTCACCAAAATCAGCATCATAGTTGGTGGTGTGTGACGTGGCGTTGATGACGATGATGATCTGTCGCAGGGAAATCAGTTTTTATTTCTCGGATTCACCTTCCTTCTCGCTACCGGCAATCGCTCTCTCTCATTTACTGTCTGTGTCGCTCAACAGTCCAGCAGTGTGCGCTGCTTCACCTGTAACCACACCCAACAGCGAGGTTACAGTGTTCTGACTCACCTTCCCACTCTATATGCAAATAAGCTTACATGCTTTTGGTGGCCCAAATGGAAAATCAGACAGTTTTTTTTTTTTTTTTTGCATTTACTCCGCCTGTGAGATTCCATCATGCCTGTTGTCATATACACTAGACTAACGCACATATATGGAGTCGTATACAGTAAAATATAAGTGATGAAATGACCTTGAGAGTTCTCAGGTGTCTACATATATGTGGACGTGCTGCCTGACGCTGGTTCATTAAACCGAGCAAAAGCGAAATAAATTTACATTTCTTTCTTTTTGCACTTCATTTGATGACGCTGACGCACAAATGGGTATGTACGTCCACTCATGCAGAGGATGTAACTTGAGTAGGCGGTCCTACGATGGCCTGTGGCAGGCCATTCGTGGGTGCATTCACACCTGTACCGTGCATGTAGCTGTGTGATTATGCATATGTTCTGTTTTCATATTTATATTTGTATCTGGAAAGAATCATTAAAGACTTGTCTCCCCATCTGGAAGTAGTGTTTTTGTCTTTTTTTCCCAACATCCCTGGCAGTATGTTGATAATGTCTATACATTACTTTGCCCATCTAGAAACTGTTATGAATTAACCATTTAAAGGTGTAGTAACTGCTTACAGTAGGTGTTGTGATGCATCATGTTCTCAGGGCAAATAGCTCATGGATTACCACTCACAGATTATGAATGGCTATCATTTATCACGGAAAGATATAAAACGGGAAAGGGGGGATTTATCTGGCAGCAGATTTTCTATAAGACAAGTGTGGGCATGGTGGCTGAGGTTAGTATCTGTTGAAGCCAATTTAGGCAATGTGTTGACTTTGTACAGCTTTAAATGATACCAGTTTCTAGACGTCGCCAAGCCTAATGCTGTTATGTTGCAGCAGCGAAGATAAGTTATCCCCAATTGAGTTAAGACCCATTAAATGCCTTACAAAACCCAATTTCACTTCTGTGTGTTTTTTGTGGTAATAATGGACCATTTCACATCATGCAGCAATTTCTTCTGAGCAGTTTTTTTCCAGTGACAGTTATATAGGCCATCCTTTTTTTGTGTTTGTTTGCTGAGCTGTACTGAATGTTTAAAATTGTATAAAGACGTTAAATTAACTCTGATTGGATGCACTACAGCAGCCGGAATGGTGGCGTTTTTAACACTACGCAAATTAACAACCTTTCAGTAAGTTAGCTACTCTCAGCTGAGAGAGAAAAAAAAAGAAATTGTGCTGAAGGAGGAAAACAGTACTGAGGTAAAGAGGAGAAATTGTGGAAGGAGCAGGTGATCGGTTTGAAAAGACAGCTATGAAGGAGGCTGGGTTTTTAATTTGCTTTGAGTTTGTTGCTTGTTATTTTGCACTCATCCAAATTTTGGTGACATCTGCACTTTTTTTTTTTTTTTTTTTTTTGCTCCTTCTCCGAGTTATGAGTCATCCCGTGCAAAATCCCTGCATTACAAAACAATTAGATCAGAAGCCTCCGTTAATGCAGCAGGGATCCAATGCTCCCTACCTACTGCCGCGGTAAGGCATGGAGGAGGGGGGGAGAGGGTGCCTGGAAGGGAGGGGCGAAGGATCTGAGAAGGCGGTGGAGGAAGGAGTACTGCAAGAACGGGTAGAGTATGACTCACTGATCATCACAGCCACTTTCCAGATTGCACCTTCTCTCCGTTCACATGTCACTTTATGCTCATCAGATCAGCTTTGATGTGAATCTTTATGTTGTATGAGGTTGCTGATGATCGGTCTGTTAATGATTCAGGGGAAAAAAGGTACTACATTGTTATTTAGTGTGGAATCCTCACTCATTGTACTTTTTCCTCTCTCTCTCACACTTTTTCTTCAGATACTCGATAATCTGATGCATCAAAGGGTATTTGATATGATTCACTGCTGTGTTCTAATATAAATTTTGCTAATTCATTTCCCTCGTGGATCTCTTCACAAAGCCTCTTAAAATCATTGACTGATAATGAAGCTCATTAGTGCAGCTTCGTATTCTGTCTATTTCCCCCTCTGCAGCTTACTTAGCCCTGACAAGCAACACTAACAAGCAGCTGCAGGTCTCATCCAAGTTTCTTTTTTTTTTCTTTGTATAGAAAACATCAAACTGGGGTTTATTATCCTTAGAGCACCCGTAATACGAGGATTAGAGATGATTGTTGATCATTAAATGGACTTTATTAATATTACTATTCAGTGAAATATGGCTTTAAAATTAATACCACTCATAACGTGTTTTTAAATGCAAATAAATCTTTCTATAAGCATATTTCATTAAATAGCCACCTGCATATAGTCATCACGGGGTAAGAAATTTATCTTTATTCAGGGACCAGCTTTTAACTGTTGCATGTACGGGGCTGGTGAGTAAAACATCCATGCAGATATGGAGGAAGTGAAAAGTATTATCTGACTCATCCTGCATAAATTCATTTAGGAAGTTATGGAGGCTGCTTCTACATTTAAAAGACTACTTCCAACCCCTTATTTCTCCGGTGATCATTAAACGGTGAGAAGTGCCAGCATTGATCAAAATCATCAAAAGACAGTAAGGCTTAGGCTGCAGCTGCAGTTTGTCGTGTATCTATAAAAAGTCTTACCAGCTGATGAATTCGTGCAGCATCCTGGGCTAATGAGTGTCAAGGTGTTGCGGTGGCGAGCAGGGGTGCAAGTCAACGAAATCTCAACGATGCCCTGACCTAAATAGCACGTTGTAAAAATGGCGTTTTTCTCTGAGCTGTGTCACACGTGCTCCCGACACAATGTTTCCCGTGATTTCGTTAAACAGAACTGCCAATTACACGCGGTTTATGTCTCCAATACCACATTTTCATTACGCAGACGCAAGATGTAATATGGATCTCCTGTCACATCCACGCATTTAGCCTTTACAATTTGCCATAGCTAGAGTAGCATTATTTTGAATGGTCAATCACTCCACCATAATTAGATTTTCCCTCAGTTTTGGCCGACATTCTCCCCCAGCTTGATACCGGGCATTTGTCTGTGGTAATAATATAAAAACAATTCTATGGCAGCTGAAATTGAGTTTATGCCTTTCTCATTTTTAGTAAAAGAGAAGGGCGGTAACTGAATCAATCCTATCATCTAATGCCATTTCTTCTCAGAGTTGAGATTATGTAATATCATATAATCGTGGACATAACCAATATCTTCAGACAAGGGAGCACTGAGGTGCTTCACAAGCTAATAGTCGCTCATTACTCTGGGTCCTCTTCTCCCATGTTTTCCTTCCTTGTATGGAACTTGCTTTCATAAAATATTTTTCTTTGAGTTAACTTTCCCTTTTTTCTTCTTCTTCTTCTTCTCACACCCGAGCATTTTCTTGCCAGTGACACTGTCATATAATTGCCTTTTTATAAAACTAATCCTCTGGTGTTAAAGGTGAATAGAGGGAAGAAGACAGGCAGCAGAAAACCTATTTATAGTGTTCCTGCAGGACGTGGGGGTAGAACGACAAGCATGCGCAGTGCAACTTGTTTTTAATTGTATATGAGCCACGTGAGAGTACAAACATCGTGTATTGATCTTAAGGTTTGGTATATCAGATCCAGGTAATATGCTAACAATGTGTCCCCATGCCTTTGTAGTTCATTTTTGTGTGACTAAAATAAAGTCACATAAGCTGATGACTAGTGCGGTCTATGAAATCTTTACAAGACAGTTTGGCTGAACCTCCTGCCTCTGGGAGATAAATATAGCGCATCAAGTTTGAAGAAGTCCAACTCCAAGGAAGTATTTTATGTAAGAAAATTATAATTATGAGCCGTGGTGTTTCTCACAGCCAGACGCCTAATCCGAGTTGTTAACCAAATCTGTTGCCTGAGGTGAGCGGTTCATCTTTCCTAATTAGACCCAAAGTTATTTTTTTCCGCCAAACTGTTAAGTCACTGGTTTATGTGTCGCTGCACGAAAAAACAAATCTTGCAGCTGGTTAAATGTCTCTGACAGATATGTTGCTACAACCAGCTGTGCCTATGGAGGTTTCTAATGGTTTCATACATATAAACACACACACGTACCTCTCATAAGACCTCCACTCAACTATTGTACATCATCTGAATGTCGACTACAGCAACCACCAGAGCATATACGACAACATTATGACGCCTGGTTGGGGAAACATGTTTATGAGTCATTTGACCGTCATTTATAGAACAGTTCTTATGTTTAGCGGGGATGACATACTTGAAAAAGCAGCAAGGAAAGACAGGAACAGATTGATTTTTACGATAGTACCAGAATATACTGATATATATGCAAATCCATATGGCCCAGGCAACGCACTGGCATTTTTTTTTTCTTTTTCCGTGTTGGGTGGGGGTGGAGAGAATATTGTAAAATGCAAAAGATTTCCTCAAAAGATTTGCCAGAATCCCCATCTTTATCTGCAAGTCATCTCTCGTGGAAATCAAAGAATTTCCCTTGGATTTGTGTCAAGCGATTCAACCGTTTTCATGTGAAATGCAGATTTTTTTTTTTTTTTGCATCGGAGCTTTGCAACTACAAACGACTTCTGGAGTAACCAAGAAAGTCTGGATCCCCTGAGCTACAGATGTGTATGTATTGGATAATGAGGATTCGGGGTGGGGGAGTGGAGGAGAGCAGCAGCAGCAGTGCTAGTAGATCTATTTTTGGCTGCAATAATTCCTGTTTTCAGACAGACACATTCATTGAGGAACCACGATAAACACACGCTGCATTCCTGCTCATATACTATACGTTTAATCAAGAAAAAAAAACAAATACGCTTCCTCTCAGAGAGATGTAAAGCTCTATCAAGGTAGTCTTGATGCAAATGGGCCTGGAAGAGAATTAATGAATTTTTGAATGAATTACTGCCTTTAATTTATTCTGCAATAAACACAGGACTACCTCTGCGAGGGAAAAGCTGCAGTGTTGTTGTCATTGCGTTCCCTTTTCTGCTTCGATTGAACCGCCGCGTGAAGACAGTTCAATCTCTTACGTAGGTCAAGGCCGTGGCCTCTGCTGGACGTTTCTCCGCAACCCGCTGCGATGACTTGTGGCAGCATCATCTGCTGCGGCTCATTTACTATTCCGCATCAAAGAGAAAACACCACGACAGCTGCAAGTCCATCCAAGACAAACACCCACCCACGCTTTCTGCACACATCCGCACACACTTGTGTCTATTAAACTCATCTTTGAGAAGAAAACGGGATTCATTAGCGAGACCAATGGTGTGCGGCTCACTAATGCTAATTTCCATGTCTCTTTGATACATCTCCCCTGTTATTCTACCTGACACTTCAACTCTGTAATTGTGATCCCTCAAGGTAATGAGAATGATATTAGAGTGACAAACACTATATTTCCCTCTGTCTATCAGCCAGGTGAGCTAATGGAGAGTAATGTGCAACTACCTTTGTAACTTATTGACTTTTGAATTAATGCTAATAAATTAGATTAAAAGTTGAAATGAGCCACATATGAACTCAGCGTTCATCCTTGGAGGCGTCAGACCAGAGCAGCAGAAGAAGAAGCTGCTTTAATCAGGAACAATGGAGGACAATTTAGACATGCCTCTAGAAATTATTTGTACAAGGCGGCGCACGCCGAAGGATCAATAAGAGGCAATGTCTCCTCGCTCACCTGGTGAGTATTGACAGAAATATTAGAGAACTTAAAGGATCTCGGCGGACTTGGCATTTACAAAGTGCGTCTCCCTCCCTGTTAATCCGGAGGAGTTCTTGTTGTCTCCATCGGGAATTTGAGAAAATCTAAAGTTGTTAGCATTATTAGTCACTCCAAGGCAGGAGATCAGGCAAGTGGAGGAAGAAACTAAAATAGTTTGCAAAGGTTTTCTCATTGAGCCCACAGCCCCACCAGGGCCGTGCTCTGGTATTGTCTCTACTGCAGCTGCTGAAGTGATGCTAGGAGCGCCGCAGGAGCAGGAGTGACAGTGTGAACGCACCATTATGGCTGTAAAGGGAGATGCACTCCCCTCAACGGATCAGGATTTCCCAAACTTCCATTCTCGCCACAGGAGTACACATTTCTCCGTTAACAAGGCCAATGATAAACATTAAACCACCCATATTAACACTGCAGGAGCTTTTGCTCCTACACAAGGACTGTGATACAGAGCAAAGAAAAGTTTTCTCCTCTTTCCGTGGATTTTAACTCATCGTGTCTTGTGATGAATGCAATTAAGCAAGTATACATTCGTTGACTGAGGGGAAAGAACGAAGGATTGTTGTTCATGAGCTGGTTCGGTAGCGGTGGTTGTTGGGTCCGGCTGGCTCGGACTCAAAGAGGCAGATTGAGTGGGAGCAGAGGAGCAGAGAGGTTTTGTTTAGTGGGACAACTGATGCAGATTTGATTCACAGAACTGACTGCATAATTCTTGTAATAAACGTCTGAACACGTCCAAATCAAACACAATATAAGGAAGTTTACAAAAACTAAAGACTTAAATTAATTTATTTTCTTTTTTAAATAAACTTTTTGGGTGATTTTTCACATGTAAGAATGTATGTATGCTGTATGTTTTGTAGTGCTCCTCTGTCTTCGTGTCTGTAATTTTGACCTGTGTCTTGTTATCCTGCCCTCACTTGTGTATTTACTTCACGTCTTCCTTTGTTTCAGTGTCAGTTTGTTGTTGTAACGTGTGTCAAGAGTTCAGCTCCTCCCCAGTGTTTTTTTGAATCGTCTGTGTTTTTTTATTTTTATACTACCTGCTTCTTTGGCTTTGTTTGCAATGTAATGATTTTTCTTTGTTAAATAAATCATTGATCTGCACTAGCTCTGCCTCTAGCATGTTTGGGCCCTTCCTTGTCGGCAACAACATAATCGTACACTCATTTATTACAGGTTTTGCAATACGTTTCCTGGAAGTGTGAGTAGTATTCAAACAATCTCATGAAGAAAACATAAATTCCATCCTGTACCTCTGCATTATTCATCTTTTTTTTCTTCCTGGATGAAATTCAGTAGAATGTCAAGATGCACATATGAAAATGTATTGTTTTTTTTTTGTAAGCAATCAAGTAGCTACCCCCCTGCTGCTCAGCATTTTGCTGACAACTGGCAACCAACTTCCTCAAGGAGAAATTTAACTTCCTATTTATGGATGTCACAACCCACTATGATGAGTAATACATGGATACGTCTCACCTTTTTTTAATCTCCTGAATTAAAGCAAACTATTTATCATGCAATGCTTAAAATCAAGGCCATCTCAAGGAAATAAATTGCAACTGTAGTCTTTCGGGCACAGCGTGGCCAGCTCCCTTTTGAAAATCGTAGCTCGAGAGAAAAATGTTTCTCCATTTATATTCAGTGGACGTCAGGACCAAAGTGGCTTGCTTACACTTTGAGAATGTAATTCATGCTGCTCAGAGTGTTGTGCTGAATTCACCATATGAGGGTGTGGATGTTCCTCCTCGATGGTGATTTCACGCCTTTGACGTTGGTGATGTATGTTCGTCCTCCTTCATCAGCATTATTGTGAAGACCCACGGGAAGGAAAACACGTGAAACCACCTTATTTATGTATTTTGCCTAAAAGCGTTAAATATTCACGACTTTGCCACAAGCTTCGTATTTCTTTGTCTTTGAAGATGCTTCTCATTAAAGCAAAACCTGGCCCTCCATTTGCTACACTAGTTGCTCTTCTTTGCTTCTTTGCTCTGACAATGCGCCAACATGAATCACGAAAACTGTATTTGTTGAATGTTAACCCGATAATCAATGTCGGGGGGGGGGCTAAAAGGATGAGCTGTCCAAATGACAGTCCAGTACATGCCCATTAAACGTATGATCAGACTGCCCTTGATCAGATCAGTGAAAGCAACTCTTCCGGAAAAAGAGAAGTCAAGCTGTCAACTTTCCGTCACCACGAAGCCACATTTGCGGTGTCAACCCACGTGCATTAAGAGATCATTTGTTCCCATCCCACTGAGAACAAATGGTCATGTGCACCTTTTGACACCATACACCGTACATAAAGATAGATGACATGACAGCTCCCCAAAAGGGAAGCCAGCAGTATAAGTTATAAACACCTCACCCCCCTTCATGTTGTCACAGTGACGTACATGTTGAGCTGAGTAGAACGTGCTTCTCTGGACCGCTAGGAGGCAAACACTGGGCTCATTTGCATGGCTGTTTCCTTTAAACAAACCCTTCTTTCATTTTTCTATCTTGATTGCAATTTCACACAGGGACTTCTCCTTTGTTTAACTAGCTGTCCAATGTTGGAGAAGTTGATTTCATTTGGTTACACAATAATGTAAAGCCGTTTGAGACCGCAATTATACTCCCAATTATCCTTGCTCACAGCTCACTCAGCTGTGCATACTTTGAACAAGAGTAGTCCTGTTTTCAAAAATTTTGTGGGCACTGGCACCCATTGTGTGAAAACTGATGAGTTGTTTTCACAGAGCTCTGCAGGTGAGAATTAGTCATGGCAGCAATATTTGTTAAAAGTAAACATTTTAACTACGAAGGCAAAGTTTAAACCCAAAGTTTTCTTAGCCAAAGCAATAGCTGAATCCATAAATAATAATAATAATCTTTTAGAGAACAGTCACTGGTTTTGCAAATTCCAAAACTCCCAAAAGCTCCTTGTGCACTTCCTACGTTCAGTATAATCAAACATCTAGAGATTATATTAGCGGGTCCGGTGGGATTGAAAACTGTAACACCGGTAATATTTCATCAAAGCATCAACATATTGGCCCACACAAGAAAACAACAAATTTGCCCACACAGAAACATAAATAGACGCCATGAGCATCATCAGCGAATGTGGGAATCCTCCTTTCCTGCTCTCCATCCAGTTTTATGTTGGCAGCAGAACAATGTACCAAAAAAAAAGAAAAGAAGAAGAAAAAAAACAACAACAACAACAAGAAAACAGCTACTTCATGCCATGTTGAATGAGGTTTTCTGTTTACGCTTTCCCATGTAAACATGTGGGCTTCACGCTGCCAGTTTTTCCAGAACAGAATGTACTTTATGAATCATCTTATTCCATTTTATGAATCATATATTGGGTAGATATAAAGTTGGCGCAGTCCTGTAGCCGTTGTGCATTCTGTGCATGAATGTTGAATGTACTTTCATGACATGTGAAGGCGATTGTGCATCTTTTGTCCTGCACCTCGCGGTAGATGTGAGTGTGCGCTCCGTGATGCGAGTTTTAAATATTATATGTCTGTACTAAATGTAGCTAGTTATATAGCATATGGTGCATTTATACTAAATGGTGTTGAAATTTGCATAAAACTGTAAGGAGGTTTCATGCCCCTGGGCTGCAGTATTTAGGATGGATGCCTTTCTTTTCTGGGCCAAGTAGAGGGTGTGAAGCTATTAGAAACTACAGTTCAGATGGGCTCAGATGGTTATTAATGGAAAGAACCAGGAAGAGATCAGCCTCGGAGGATGAGTCACATAGGCAGCGGCCCATCCCCAGAGGCCTCCGCTGGGCAGTGCTTTATTACCCAAGCCTTCCAGCGATTGGGTGGGATCTAAAGAGCTACAACAAACTGTGCTCTTTAAGGCTTCGCTGTGCCTGATGTCTCTGAGCCTGCTTTCTCAACTGCTCAGTGTTCAACTCGCCAATAGCTTGTTTGCACAAGAGGCGTTGTTATAAATAAACATGTCTGGTGGAGGTGGCTAGAACAAAAGATAAAGCGGATGCAGTGGGCAAAAGAACCAGAAGAATATTGAGGGTCATCTATTTCGTATGTTTTAGCCAAGAAAATGTAAAACAGGAAGAAAATGCAGGAAAGATGTCTTGTCCTCGTTATAGAAACATTCACACAGGATTTGCATTTGATTCTCAGGTCCTGTAAATCTATTAATATGTATTGTTTTCTAAATGAATCAATTAATTCAGATGAGTCTTTCATTGAGGGGAAAACTGCGCTGCTTCAAGGACAAAAACATCTATCAAATTTGTGTCTCCAGAGAGAATGCAACTAATTCTTTAAAGAGATTGGTAGCAGACACGAGAAGTATCAGGGGTACAAGCAAAAAACACACTGTTGTTTTAAGTTAAGATCAAGCACACGTCTAAAAATAGGTGTACGTTAGTCCGAATTGATCCACATGATCGGATATGCTGATTTATGCACGAGCTGTTGAGCGCAACCTCAACAAATAAGACAAACTTAACAGGTGCTTTCTGAGGTGCAATTCGTGATTCGAAGTTCAGGGGTCAAAGGTTACACGCGTGAAGGCTGGAGTAGGCTCATAAAGCGGCCCGTGTTGTGTTCAAATCTTTTGACTCACTGCACAGTCAGAGCTGTCCTTGAGACGGGCTTAACTTCAAGCTGCTGCTCAGTGGCAAAAAAGCAGAGGACGGGCTGCGCGTCAGAATACAAACAGACACAATGACTGTGCGTGTTTGTAGAGGGGGTGCCGCAAATATCACTTTACATGAATCAAGTTCATTCTGATGTTTAACTTTTACATTTTAAATCCTTCTTCATCCTGCAGCTGAGAAGCTCATATGTTGGGTCGATCCTCCGTTTTCAGCTCTGCATGACTTCCTTCACCCGTGTGATGAACTTGTGTTGTTTTGGCACATTTTCAGTTTTTTTTTCTTTGCTTGTTTTTCCATTTTTCTTTTCAGTACAAATCTGATCTGTGCTGTTGCAGCTATTAAGAACTATTACTACTATTAAGAAATCCTCACATCTTTCGTCTATCAATATCATTTTGATCGCAAAACAATAGGGCGTATGTAGGCAACCAAGGGCGGAGTACCCGATTGGGTAGCCGCTCTCTACCCCCCTACTCTGGGCATATATTTTCCCTGTTGCAGAACACACAGCTGACTGAGCACATGGCAACTTCATTAAAGGCCCAAACAGGCCCAAACACCTGGAATTACACAGGGCTCAGGTGGTTAGAGGTAATTTGTAAAGGTGGTAACCATGTGAGCGTAAAATAAATTCAAATGATGAAGGTGTTAAAATTAGATTTTGCCACACAAATCTACCCTAAGACACAGCAACATGTTTGTGTAATATTGTACTTTGGTGGAGCAATTTGCAATTAATCAACTTACCAAAAACAACATAGTGAACCCAGGGCTGTTGTTATCAGGGGTCTGTGGCCCTGGGACTTTACCTTTTAGATAACTCAACCAACCCTGCTGTACGTTTTTTTTTTTTTTTTTTTTTTTTGGATCTGGATCTGCCACATACTTTGTTATGAATAACTTTTCTCTGTAAGGTGATTGGCTGTGTGTGTCCTGCCAAGAAATGTCAATACCTACTGACATTTCCTTATTCTGTATTGTGGTTTATTTATTTATTTTCACTAAGGTGAGTACATGCAGTATGTTGTTTCTATCCCTCAGCCCCCGTGTGCAGACACGGATGCATAGAGAGTATGTGAAGCAGGATTTTTTCTGAAAATAGCAAAGTTTTTTTTAAAAACAGAAGAGTTATGAACTTGAGGCCCTGAGGATCATTTTACAGGTCTGTATGCCATCAGCAGCTAAACACATAATTTCCTAACCCTCGCCCTGCTATCCGGCCTAATATGTCCATATAGGGATCATGAGATGATCTCAAACACAACAGCTCTGCAGATTTATTCAGCCTCACTGAACTGCATTTGACTTGTGGCATGGCGGTTCCCATTATCGGTCCAACAGTGCAGGTGTAAGCGGCTTGGCAGAAGCTGCTACCTATTCGCCTCTTCTCAGCTGAGCCTAGCACTGCGCTGACACATCAGTTGGACCAATTAGCTTTTTCTGTCACTCTGCTGTCACACCCTGGCTGAGCTTACTGTAACACAGAGCCTGGATGTTACAGCCAGACACCAGAATAGACCCAGTGGGATGATGTATTGCCCACCAAGGTTGAATTCAAACCCACAACATGTGGTTTCAGTGGAAGTAGATATCATATAGTCTGTTTAAAGTGTGAATTAATGTGTAACCCGGCGATGTGTTCTGGATTAAAAAGATCAGACAACAACGGGTGTACTATTACTACTACAGCTACCGACAAAGACAATCATTTGAATTATTAACCCAGAAACTCTTTTTATTTTTTCATGAGCAGATCAGAAAACAGTAGAACAAATGCCTCACATGTTTTCCCAGAGTACAAGCTGATGTCCTCCAGCTGCCCATCCAACCAACCAGCACAATTTAAGCCAGTGTGGAAAAACAAGCAAGTGTACCCTGTCTATTTCTGTGACATGTTTAATGAGGAGAGTGTTTTGTGTAGGAACATTTCAAAATGTCAAAACTGATATCTGACTCTCCACACATTGCCACCTTCACCGGCGGTGAGAAGTACCTAAAATGCAATTTGAACTCCAACAAAAAGGTGGCAAAGTTGTAGAAAAATACTGTGTGGAAGCCTGCTGTTTATCCCCAGGAAAACCTGAAAAATCATCAGCTCGCGTGTTACTAATGAAGCTTTGAGGGAAAGTTCAGTGCGGAAGATTTATTCTTTCACATCTCTCAGTCATCCCGCAGGTGAATCCCCTCTATCTTTCTCTCCCTCCCTTTGATTCAATTTCCTGATTGTTTTCAACTGAATTAAATTTCGAGGCGTTTCCCGTTTTTTTCCCACACTAAAAGCTTCTCTCATTCAAAAAGTTTAGACGTCACCGTAGCTGCCCAATGAACCGTCTTCCCACGTTCTATAAACAAAATCAGTGGACGGACGATGGTCTTTAAATAGCATTGTCGTCACTGGTCAGTCTACCTTTCAGACTGAATATTGTGCAGCTCTCCAGCCCCCCTCCCCATCACCATCATGATCTACAGATTGTCTCAATTCACCAGGGAGAGGCTGCCTCGCATCTCACATCCTGGAGCTGCATGTTATGGAGACGCTACACCTCAGTGACGTCTAAATCTTTGAGATGCTTCTCTGCAGATTTAAAATACATACTGTAATATATATATATATATATATATATATATATATATATATATATATATATATATATATAGTGTCAATCTCATCACTTCCAGTGTACTCACTCAGACCAGAATGGGAGGCAATTTAAGAAGCCATTTCTAAAATATGGAGAAGTCATCAAATCTTATTAAAAGTGCAATACATTACTGTGATTAATAAAATTGGATGGTGGATGCGAGCAGTTGTTGGGTGGTAGGTGTAGGTTTGATGCGTAGGAAGTGCATCATGTTGGCCACAGATGCAGAAGGGAACCAGCAAGAAAACACAACAACACATGAATAAAACATGAGTGAACTAACCTGGGACCAAAGGCAGAGGTTTGAAGCATATACAGCAGCAAAAAGAGCTTCAGAGTAATTGGGTCGGGGAGAGGTTACATTTGGGGTGGAGGTAAAATTGGAAGGTGCTGCTCCATTTCTGTAATGAAAGAACAAAAACACAACCGGACCACGAGGACAGCCGCACACACGCAGACACGCACACGCATGCTTGCACACCTGCACACGGTGACATCGGGTACAACTTTCACTACTCCGTGCCACAAAGTTGATATTAAAATTTTTGTTGTTTGCCCTGCAGCCTCGATGCTGGAGGATAAAACACATCCTCACAGTCCAATTTAAATTACAAATCTGCCTGGAAGCCTTTTTGTATTATCCAAGAATCTTTAAATATTTAACAACAAAGGATGATTCACTGCTCTGACATGAAGATCTTTTATAGTAGCAATGTCGCTGCTGTTCAGAGCGAACAAACCGGTATTAAACATCTCCATCCCCTATGCACAACAGACGTGCATATGTAACATCATACACTTAAACTGTGTCTAAAATTGATTATTTATATTAGCAGGACACGAGACACTTCACTGCAGAAAATGATTAAAATAAATGTGAAAAATAAGGTAAGAATCTAATGCATGCAACCTTATTCCTTTAGTTCATCATACTTTAAACCTGCATTAGCTGATCTGACACTCAGGCAGCGGAAACAAGCTGCACAATACTACCACATTATCACCTTATAGGTTGCTATGGCAGACTTGTTAGCTAACAGTTGCTTATTTACACCTTTAATTCAGTTTTCGTCCCCACCAACTCCAACATGTGGCTCTTTAGCTGCTAAATTCTACACCGTGTTTTTAGTTAACTTTATCTGTCTGCCATTTGGTGCTGGCAGCTAATGAAAACACCTGCAGCATCTGTCTGTAGTGAAAGTAAATCCAAATGTTTAAGCGGCTGGCTTTTTAAGCCAAAACAATTAGCTGAAAGATGATAAAATGGAAACTGTTGCGTTGGGCGGGAATTCTCTGAGCGACTCTTTTCACGTTACAAAGTCATTTGATCCATAGTTAACTTATAAAAAGATTTAAAATTTTGGTTAGTTGTTCCTCTGAGGGTGTGTGACTGTGACTGGAGTCTGCTGCCAATCAAAGGCACATTATGAAGTATAAAATTAAATACTTCTGTTTGCTCAACTCTTATTCTTAGTCTGCATCTCGATTTAAACTTTATTTTGCTTCAATCCTGACCTTTTCGTCTTATTCAGTATTTTGAAACCCCCGATGGAGCAGACGGAGGTATTTATATGCAAACATTTAATTAAGGCTGTACTAGATTTCCGATTTCCATCCATTTATGGTTCAAGGTCTTTCATTACATGAAGTTGTTTTGCTTAAGTTTGTCTAAGACTGCAAAATATTATGCAATCTGTGACCACATTTTATGCTAATCTAATAAACCAAGTCCAAGTGTATTTTAGCCCACCTGCCAACTAAACCATTTCATTTCTTAAGAATCTATGTGATGCTTCTGAACACAGAGGAGACAAGGTAATATAAACTAGTGCAGATCCACAGGGGCAGACTCACACAGAGAAATCAAAAACCATGGAAACATATCCACACGGGGCAATCGAACGCCATGGAGACAAATCCATGTGACACCACGCAGATTCCAGCCTGGGTTTAGAAGTTTGCAAGCAGGCAAGGTGTGTTTCCTCCTGGGAGCTGCTTGCTGAGCAGTGAGCTGGAGAAGAATACAATATGTTTTATCACCAACGGCACACACCACCTTTCTCTGGTTCATTCAAAGATGTGCAACACCCATCAGCAGGAGATAAATTCAGTTTAAACAGTTTCAGCATCAATGCCAGGATAACGTATGATATTTGCAAGTCTTTTAAAAGGGGACATTAGTGCAGCTTGTTGTGCTTTTGCCAAATATCCCACATCTCTGCAGGCAGAGCGAGGTCAGAAGGACAGACGACTAGGAGGAAGCCACAAATAACTGCTGGTGTTTGGGCACACGTGTGTATTGTGCTGATTAATCTTTCAGTCGTGCACAACATAAAGACTTAAACGTATGGAGGAGAATGTTTCTTGGTAGGGTCATTCATTTGCAGGGAAAAATCTCATGATATATGTGCGGTTCGGGCGTTTTAACACTCAATTTGAATCCAGTTAATTTGCGGCTGTGAGGACTCCCACTCTCACTCTGAGAATATTCTGGGCTGTCCAGTCCGGGTGCATCGCTGAATGATGCAGCAGTGTGTTGGTGTCACAGCAGACTGAAGCGATGCGATATGTGATATCTCAGAGCCTCCTTTTCAGTACGTTGCCAAGACTGTGAGTGGGCTAAACCTGGAAATAGAAAGGCGTTTATAGGGGGAGGTCAGATTGCTGATAATAGCAGCACTCTACAGTATATGAAGCCTTTCATCATGGCATCCACTACTTAAGTTATCTCACAAATATCTCTGAATCCCGATAACACTAGCTTGTATTATATACGTGAGTTAATGGGTCTGTGGAGTAGCTGTGAACGTATGAGGTGTGTTTATTAGAAAGTTGACGATACACGGTAGTTCATTTTCAGAGGAAGTGACTCAGATTTTCTTAACGAAGGGAAACATATCAAAATCATCTCTGATACATTTATTCTGCGGCCCATCTGGCATGAATTCATAAAATGTAATGTGTCATCCACAATGTGTCACTGATGATGGGCTCGTTATTAATGGATTTGTCAATTCAGAAAAACAGTCTGCAGTTATTTCGATAACTGATCTGTCACTTAAGTCAGTTTTCACCAGAAAAGAGCAAAAATGATTTAGTGCCACCCTCTTACAACTTTGTCACAAGCGTTATCATAAAACCCAGTATCGTTGAGCTCCAGTTGCCAGACCAGAGACATTGGTCAGGATTGAAATACCTCAACAATGAATGGATCGTCCAGTTGCTCGTGGTCCGCAGAGTATGAAGGTAAAAGATCTTGCACTACCAAAAGAGGCACAAATATTGGATGGATTGCTTGACTTTTCATCTACTCCATTATCAGGTCAAATGTTTAATTTGTCTAATTTGATTTATCACCAAATACTTGCACTTGAACTAATGACATTCCCATCAGCCTCAGCTGCACTTTGAGCTAATTAGCAAAGGTGGCGTGCAAGCAGACGAAACTCAGATGCAAGAACGTGCACAACATCAGCACGGCCGCATTCAGCTCAAAGCTTCACAGACCCGCTAGGCCGTAGACTCTTTAGTCTTCTACTAGTGCTACCTGCTCCTACAGCATTAGCAAATGATTATCTTTTATAAGGATGATCATGGTAGTACGATCATTACAATGACTATAAGATTAACTGTAAAATTATACATCAATCATAGCCCTATTGTATATTTACAACGTGGCAACTTAATGTGCTTTTTAAATAGCTGATGATATTTTCTCTGTTGGACATCATTAATTCATCAGAGCTGTTAGCAGTGCAATTTAAAACCTGATTTGACTTCTGCGGAGCTACGAGGCCGCTGTTGTCAACTTGATGACTTTGTACATACTTTTTACATCACCCTGGCAACCTCATGTATAAAAAGAAATTAGCAACAAATCAAGTCTGTCTGAAAGCATTAGGAACCATGTTAATGTGCCGAGCGACTCTACGGGCAGACAAATTGATACAGACAGTGATCAGCACCACCTGCTTGTCTCATTTCAAGTGTGGAAACACATTTACTGCGAGTGGTCTCAGTAAAGTGCAGATGTCCACCAGACCTGGTGACACCAAATGGCGAATGAATAACACAACAAAGTCTTAGTAATTTTGTGCCATTACAATTGATTTTTGATTTTGTTTGTGCATCACTGCATGCCGTTTTGTCTCAACTGGCTTATATTGTGCAGAGACGGTGTGATTGTGTGTCATTGTCTTAGTGCCTTAGTTTATAGAGCAACAAAATTCAGGTATGGATGGGTGTGTCATCTTTTCTTAAACCTAATCAAGTAGTTTTGGTGCCTAAACCTGACCAAAGTGCAACCACTTCACAACTTTAACCACAAATTATCAGGTCACCTGATGAAGGTCACCTGACTTTGTCCTTTCCTGCACATCCAAAACTCATATATTATCTGAAATGCATTAAATGACACATGAAATGTGGCCAACTCATGACAACATGTAGTGAGGGGGTGTCCAACTTGTATGCAGTAGGGGAAAGAAGTACATTACATGAACATTGTGTCACCAGAGTAAAAATATGGAGAAAAATCACAGACAATTTCAAATCACCATCTATTTAAAATGTCAATCTAAAAGTGAAAATGCCAACAAATGAATCCACGAGCCCCAAGGTGACTTTGTAGTTTGCCCCTAGCAGAAACAAGATTCCAAACTAGTTGCTGATCGCTCTCGCTCCTTACCAGCTGGTTAAGAGGAGTGAGGAGTCAGCAGTCATTTGTGGTATAAAGCAGCGATCAATCAGACTGGTAAGACAGATACACACACAGACACACACGTACATATGACCAAACGCATGGATCCCTCAAGGGTTTATGCCTGGTGGAGATAAAAAGCATCTCTCATAGAGACCCTCCTCTTCTCCGAGTGGGAAGCGATCAGGATTCATTATAAAAATATATTGACATGTAAGTAAGTGTGATGTTGCCGGGCAACGCAGTCAAGTAGTTTTTTTGAAAGGATAATAGTGTAGCTACTTTCCTTTCAAAGCCCGAATAAAACTTAACAAGACGGCTCGAGTCCCTGAGTGATCATTTTGTTTCAAGCAGGATTGATTTCGTGTTTTCATGATTTCACTTTTTTTTTCTTTTTTTTTTTACTATAACAATTATTATACTGCTAAATTCTACACGTGCCCTATGTGGTATTAAAAATGATTGTTCATGAAACAGATGAATAATTCACAGATGCATATCTAAACATAAATATGAGGTGTTTTTTCTTTTATTACGGAGGCTTTTGCAGTCAGGTCTGCGTGCCGAGAAGCATTTGGCTGAGTGAGCCATGAAAGCTGCAATCCTCACCATTGAAAAGAATAGCAATTCAATTAGTACAATACAGCTCTGGTTGTCAGGCAACACCAAGGACGTGCCATTCTTTGCACTGTGGCATTCATCTGTTTCGTAAACTGTAATGACATTAAAAGGAAAAAAATCACAGCCAAGGATGATTACGAACCTTTTGAAAAGCTTGGATGAATCGCAGTCCTCACCCACGTTCCATTTGCTTTGATTCAGTAAATTGATGTGGTCGGATGTGGCTTTTGGTTTGATAGCATCACCTCCGTGGACACTGGGGGCTAAATCACGAGATGTACAAATGGTGAAGATGGAAAATATGTTCTGTTAAAGTGTCCACACAACCTGTAGCACACATACATTAGTAAAAAGTTACAGTTCACTAGGCCACTTCACTGAGGAGGAGAAAAGAACTAGTTCTGGTCAGGGTCAAAACACAAAGGCTTTTAATTAAAGTTAAAATTAAAAACTAGAGCTGACCCTCAACCCAGAGCAGAAACTAATTCTACATATGACACAAGGCCTTGTACTGCTGTGTTAATATATCAAATATAAATATATGAAAATAGGGTTTAGCTGTTTAGCTGAATCTCCGATTCATTTTTTAGATTTTAGGAAGTGCTGAGGGCGGTAATCGAAGCTCCTGGAGGTCATTAGGTGGTCTGGAGAAAGTTGCTGGAGTTGTATCCAGAATCCTCATGCCTGCATGAGCTACTGTTAATAGGGTCAGTGCCAGCAACATTGGCAGGCTGCATGGGGTGCGAACATAATGCAGTTCCAAAGAGCTTGTTACTGGCACCATATTCGGTGCAGTCTTTCGGTGACTGCAAGCAATTAATAAAAAGCTCCACATGGACATCTTGTCAACACTTTCTGACAAATCACTTGAGGTTCTTGGGTTGCTTGAGCCTCTTGGGTAAGAATGTGAATATTTAGAATGAAAACGACTACGATGCATGACGTATATATCTGTCCGCTGCTGCTGAATGAATCACGGCGTGTGGGTATTAATGAACTGCATTTAAAGAGCACATGGAAATGAGAACGGAGCGGAGTGACAGTCACAAACACTACCTGCTGTTTGCAACGGCGCTACAAGACAACATCAGAGAAATATCACCCTGCCGTTGGCCACACAGCTTGTCAACCTGCCCTGAAGGCCAGAAATATCACCCAACCTCTGGCAAAACAACTAGCTCCCAGACAGAACGGCCCTACAGGGCAGAAATATCACCCTGCCTACGGTGAAATGCTCCTGCAGGGTTACTCTGCACATCTGTCAGCACCTGAGTATTTTGCAGCAGCTAGGACATTAACTGAATCTACCGTAAAGTATGGCAAGAGGAATTTGAACGTCCAAGAGTTTTATGAAAATATTTCATTTCCTCAATCAATTTAAAATGTAATATTCAAACAATAAGTCTCTCGGGTGTACCAGAGAAATAAAAAAATAATAAAAACCAGCCCAGATAAATTGTCAGCACCTGCTATACTTGATGCTTTTGTGTTTCTATCAGGTGTCCCGTAAAAAGTTGTTTTAATTCCAAATATTGTAGACTACATAATTTTTTTAGCATGAGTAAACAGAAACAAAATAACAAATGTGGTTTAACTTGGCCAGCCGCTTTACTGTTTCATTAAATCAGCAGGCTTCCCACACTCCTTTGATCAGTCATGCCATTCTTTCAGTGAATCAGCCGATTCTCTTCTCTTAGCTCAGCCGCTCACGGGTAGACACACACAGAGCAATATATATACAGTAGGTGGTCGCGCTATTAGAAAGACTAATAACACAACAAGGAGTTATGAGTAATGATGCCCTGTCAACTTTTTGCGTCATGCCTTCGGTTCTTTTCACCTTGTGAAAACAACATAAGCACATGAAGACGAAACGCACGTCTGATTCCTCTGACACCCGCGTGTACGTGTAATATTTACACACACACACACACACACACACACACACACACATTAACATTTAAGTGGGCTTTTTTCAAATGAACTTTCTCTATTTGGACCCTTTCACAGACCATTTAAGTCCTTGTCATGAACAGGGAAATTAGCTATAGAGACCAAAATTGTTCTTTGTACCAGGCTGTAAACATGTTTATTTCTGCTGTGAAAGACATTTTAACATGGGGACTTATGGAGACTGACCTGTTCTGTAGCCAGCCTCAAGTGGACGTTTGAGAAACTGCAGTTTTTGGCACTTCCGCACAGGCTTCACAGACACGGAGGCTGCTGCTTGGCGTTAACATGTTTTTTGTGAGGACAAACAGCTTCCTGCAGAAAAAGTACCCACACGCCGTACACGCTCCAGGCGGACTTAATATTACTGATCCGAAGTTCGATGTTAAAAAGAGCCCCATGTCTTCAAGAGAAATAAATTTAGCCTAAATGGGGTTTTAGTCTGTAACACAGTTTATTTAACACAGAGACTTGTCTGCATATACAGAGCAGTCTGTCGTAGAAAGTAATGGATGTTTTGTTGTTTTGTGTACATATTTCACTTAAAGCTGTGTGCATGCATAGATGTCTTTGTGTGGAGGAAAATCAAACCAAACGATACAAAAATGCCACCCAAAAAAAGCAAAAACAAATCTATCCTCGGGCCAGCTGCCGCTGCTAGTTTGCCCCACTTCCATTATTTTCCTGTAGTGATTTTCTTTTTGAATGATGATTGTAGCTGTGCAGCCTGTTAATGAGGACAGCTCGTGTTTACTGATTCACAACACATCTGCTTGACCAATCATGTCACAGAGTGCAGCTCTACTTAAAGCTCCTGCATTTCAGCTTTAGTATCAACTTCTGAGGATGAGACTGACACGTATACGCTGTGCGTACGAGTCATCTGTGCTGTTGTTGCATAGGAGGTCAAACAGCAACCCAGTGTGATAATTGCACAAGAGCCGGCCACGGTGATGATGATGAGGAGGATGTAGGAACAAAGTAAAGCACTCTAAGTCAAAGAAGAAGAGTCACCCAACACACTACGCTGTTAATTAAAGCTTGCTGTGTGACCTAAGCTCTTACTAATAGTACAGATACCTAACATGAATGCAGCCACATCGCACTGTGTAAAATGTAATCTTGTATCCAGAGTTCCAGATTGATATCACTACGGTTTCTGTTGCACCAAAGCTATCCAGGCTAACCACGCGCTGTAGCACATAATTTAATACCCAGAGAACACTGCAATTATGTGTTATTGGAAGATGGCGGGTTAGGTCACCTTCTCACTTACAAAAAAACTAAGTCGTAATATGATAAACCCGGAGAGCAAAGGTTAAATTCCTTTTATACTGCCACCAGCTAAACAATATACAGTCAGTAGGTCCAGAGTGACACAGCACACACCGACTGTTTTGCTGGAATATGAGCTATTTTTAACAGTTTGGTTATTGCAGTAATAATCTGTTATTGAGTAATCTAGTAATGAAAATAACAGCAAACTCTTATTTTCATTAAATTTCAAGGATTTTTCTGTCTGATGAAAGTGTGTGTGCATACACTGGCATATCGCCTGTTGCAGCGTAGAGTGTAACTCCACCATGGATTTAATATATTTTGCAGGATGGATTCAGACTTACAGTTTGTTTTATTTTTGATGTTTTTATAATTATATATATAATTGTTTCATTATTATTATTATTATTTCACATCTTGTTTTCATGCATGGTGTTCTGAAATGTGTTGTTGTAGTTACTTGAAGACTGACACCGCTTTCAGCTCCTCATCATAAGTATTAATGTGTTAGAACGTTGTTTTCTCTGTGCAGTAATGACTTTAATCGTCACATTATAATTAGAAACTTTCACTCGCGACCTGTAAGATTTCATCTAACCTCGTGCTGACTGTCAAGGGCAGACAGTCAATTATTTATTTTTGTTCTTTTCACACTCTTAGATTCACCAATCTGAATAAGAAAAGACGCACTGCAACAAATTAACAATGATAAAGTCGCATTTTCTGCTTATTTCTGGAACGGTTCCTCCTTTTTTCCAGTTTTAGCGATGTTGTTTTTTATAGGCTGACTTTGGATGAATGAAAAGCGTCTGATCATTTTATTTATATATTCAGTTTATTATCAATCTCCTTCCAGCTGTATCATGCTGTTAGAATATCATTAATGTTAATTGTTACTATAGATATTACCCAGAATAGTGGCTGTGACAACACTACTGTGGCTTAATAATGTTACTGCTTTATAAAAATGATGTCTTATTCCACTGTGATTCAGAGAAACAAACCTGAGCCCTCATTTTTAAAAACACAGAGAGTGATGCTGCCAGCAGGGCTCGTCACGATCTGGACTGAACAGGTTTCAAGGTGATGCTGCTTGCTGGCTGAAGTAAAGTCGAGGTTTTTCATCTTTAATTAAAGGTGAGTTGATGAAATAGTCATGAT
The DNA here is from genome assembly GCA_023373845.1 of Nibea coibor. NCBI lineage: Eukaryota > Metazoa > Chordata > Actinopteri > Sciaenidae > Nibea > Nibea coibor. The sequence goes on from CM041725.1 coordinate 7,568,527, forward strand.
GTGGGAGCTGGCTGGGGGTAGAGTGTGACGTCTCCCTCTCTGAACTTGACACCAACCCCCTCATTGAACGTTTTCTTCCCCTTTAGTACTACATTACCCAGAAGTCACCTCACTAAACAGCAGAGGAGCTTGAGGAGGTTGCTTATTTAAGCAGTGGCCTCACCCATGAGTAAAGGTGTCAATCCACGAGGGAAAACCATGTGGTTTGTCAACAAGAGCAACAGGTAGATGGTGAGATCATCTTTAGAAATTCTTGTGTTTGCTTCCATTTCAGTTACTGCCTTTAAAAATAGAGTCGGGATGAACATACTGATCCCTGCAAGAATATTTCCGTCTCGTGACTGACAGCCTCTAAACCGTTACTACCTGTTGTTACCATGATATGTCATCACATACGCAAGCGGCTCATAGTGGAAAAGAAATGCATGCCATTAAAGCCGACGTCCGACACAGAGCTTTACTCACCCGGGAGCAATAAAGAATTGTGACGACTGCGGTAGTCAACGTGAATGATGGGATGAAAAACACTCAGGTGGAGTGGTGGAAAGGTTGAAGGGGAAAAAAATCCATGCACAGCCTCATGTCCCTGCGTTCTGTAATGGCAGTGGGATTCATTAACCCGGTCTAATAAGAACTAATAAAGTTGCTTTGCCATTGTTTGGTATTGATTTCTTTTTTGGCTCCTCTTGATGACTTTAACGCCATCCCTTAGAGAGGTGGGCAGATCCATATGTTGGTTCATATGTCTGTCACGGCCTTAGCGGCTTTCATTGGTTTTTCATAGTGAGTTATTGAATGTGATGTGCAAGGCTTTTATTAAGGCACCTGTGTGTTTGGGGAGATCTCGTCTCAATTGACCTGTGGTAAGTTGAAGTTATTAAAACAGTCGCTCCTCGCCTTTTTCTCACCAACCTTGTCCCTTCATTCCCTTACCTCCCTCGGAGACGCACACCTACTTGATCACTTTCTTTCTCCTTTGACAGCTCCCACCCACTTGCTCTCGTTCTTCATTATTACTCTTCTCTAAGTCTATCTCTCACCCTCTTTCTCTCCCGCTACCCACTACCCACACTCTCCCCTGGGTGTTTTCTAACTCTCTGTAAACTGCTTTCAACTCATTCTCCATCCACTCTCCTGTCAATTTACCTGTCTTTTGTTGCCCGAACTTGCCACCGCCTTGTAACAAGGGATCGTTTCTCTGGGTCTTGTGACAGCAAAAGTGAACACTTGTCATATTACTTTTGTGACAGAGTGGCTCTTCCTGGCTCAGAAGTGTCTAGGCTTGCTTGCCTTTGTTCTGTTTCCCATGGTATCCCTGTCCAACTCCGAAGAACGCACCTGAATTCACAAACATACACCTGTATACACAAGGAGCAACAGTGTGTTCCTGCAGCAGAGTGCTATGATACGTCTTAATATATTCATTGTTTTGGAGCTGCATCATCAGCATGACTGGATTGAGAAATCAAAGATTTCCTTTGGTTCAAGTGCAATGGTAAGAATAAAACTTAAGAGGCTTAGTAAGTAATTTGCAGAGACGTGACTCAGGCGCGTCGGTCTAGCTTTGTATAGAAAACAAAAACAGCTTTTGGGGAGGGACGTCAGATTTTCAGGAAAGGTGATAGACATAATCGGATTGTTTCTACTGGAGAATGATAACAGTGCAGTCACATATGGACAGTAAAGGGTTACAAAGCACTAAACCTAATAGGTACATCAAGCAGGAGTGCTATTAAATGGATCCAAATATAGTAGGGAGGCATCATGTTGCCAAAATTGTAAATGCTTCTCCATGTGTAAGCAGATATGTAAAGGAAACAGGGTGTAGTACCGTTTTAGAGACTGGAAAGATTATTCTCACCAAGTGTATTGTTCTGCTTAAGAGTGAGCCCTAGTGGCAACACGCTGTACCGCAAAATGGCAACAGTGAAGTGCCATGCTGCATATTTCCAGCTATGGGCGTCCAAATGCATTACACGACCGCAGCCAAACCGGATTGATTGAGTTTAAACTTATAAATCAGTTTGCCTTTGCTCCTAGTATTGCATGAATCACTTACTGTTGGTATAAAAGCATTCTTGGCATTGCCATAATTAAGAGTGATAAGTTGTGTGTTTATTTGAAACGCAGACATAAAGTCAACATGTCAAACTCTCGGATCCACTATCCTAAAACGAGATATATGCCTGCAATAACTTGAGGCTCGAAGTGTTAAGGTTGCTTAAGTCGAGAAAAACTACCGCCGTGCCACGCATAAAGGAAAATGCACTGCCTTCCTCGACACCAAAACAAACACTTCATTCTCCAGCTATAAACATAAAAACATCCAGAGACCAGAAAACACTCATTCAAAATGACTTGAAGAGGGATTCTGGTAAAGGAAATGGTACTTTAATGGCTCTCGCAAAGTGCTTAGGAGATCACAATCTTCCAAAACAAAACAATAATCTGCAGTGTGGTAGCCTGGAGATTTCACTAATGAGGAGAGATAGGGAGATAAACTATTGACTTATATTACAGTCGCAGCTGAAAGCCCTTTAACTGCTTTCACTTGGCGAAGACACTGGATTCAATAACTCAGCGCCACATAAGTTATGATGTGAATCCTGCACTGTTGCCTGTTCGTTTAAAGACTCGGGAGCAATATTCGATGATCCAAAGAAAAATGTCACGTGAACCGCAGCTTCACTTGGGAAAATTAAGGCGCTTAGATGCTAGGTTTTTGTAATTAGTCATGTGAATGTGTGTGAAAAAAAACCCATCACACAACACCTTCACTTTGGCTCTCTGTTGCCTCTTGGCTGCAAGAATATGGAGCTTTCCTTCAGGTAACTCTGACTGAAAGCAATTCAGCAATAAATCTCCAACTGATACGACGCCGCACGCATCTTGATTAAAAAGCAAAGCTATTCTATCACACCGCAGCTTGTTCACCTTCAGAGGATGGTCGTTCCCCACATACAAATCACTGTGGAGGCTCGTGTCTTTCGCTGCCTCCGTGTCTCTTCTCGACACTGCCTCTGCAAAAAAGGAAAAAAAAAAAAACCCTGTTTATTATTCATGTTTATCATCACACCATGTCTACTGTTTGCTACCAGTTTCATGGATGGACTGGCAGCAATTTAGAGTTGCTACATGAAACCCGGCTTTACCGTCAACACTGAAACGGATCCCACTTAGTTTAACACAGCCAACCACACTGATGTGTGCTCGCAGAGAGGCATGCGCACACACTTATTCCGACTGCCACTGCAACCGCCCACACACCAAACATTCACATACAAAACACACGCACACACACACATCAGTTCTGGGAAATGCCTGTCAGATCACCATTTGGGTTCACGTGTTTTCTCAACACCATGGGCTCCGTCTTCTCAGGCGCAGCGATCATTCAACACAGCAGAGGGAAGAGAAATGAGAGTAATACTCCAGTAATTGCAGATCTACTGAGGTGGTGGTTAATTACCTCACAATGACTTCCTTGCTTATTAAAAACCTATTTAGGGCCTAATACTCTTTTCTGGGTGCTGATATTACACGTGATGAGATGATAAAAACACAAAGGCGTACGTGCACCCCGTAATCCCGTAGGTTCAAATCTAAAGTCTACGTTGTGAGCCATGCGTAAGCGTCCGTGTTATAGTTTTAAAGCCAGCCATTGCGCACGTCCACAAACTTTTATACTTTCATCTCCAACAGACTTCTGTGATTAAAAACATGGAAGACACGAGGTACTAACTTTTCAATGAGATGCGTCGGCATGAGAAAGTGTCCCTAATAACAAAAGTCAAATGCAAAACAGACATAGAGACATATTTCATTCTGACATTGATCAGGAGATGTCTGCGCACAGTGACTAACAGGATATGACAAGTGCATGAGATCATTAGATCTGATCCCCAAACATGGAGTGTAACGACTTTGACTAATGAAGGTTTGATAAATGTTGTTATCGTCCCTCTTGAGTCAAACATTTTCTTTTCTAATCCCTCCCCAGCCCAGGGGTCAGGAGCAGAGGTTGAGTTTTGAGTCTTGTTGTCCGTGATTCTGACTGGCGGGGTCGTGGAAACTACGTCATAATCTATTATTATCATTTTGATTAAAATTTTTTAATGATAATCAGACACATTGCCCATGTAATAGCGTTTAAAATCATTTTTCAAAATTTACTCAATCAGAATAACATTATGGATTTATTAGAGCATGACGAGAAAAGATGATCAGAGACTGATTGATCAATTTTCATGTCAATGCTGCACACATAATTATTACAATATCAAACATGTTAAAGCGCTTAAAATGTGCAAAGAAAAACATTAGCACATTACAAAATGTACTGTAAATATTAATTGCTGGTCAAATCAAGCAATCTGACAACTAAGCAGAGCATAAGAAAGTAAATCTCACATAGATTTGAATTATTTGGTGAGACGTTAATAATAGTAACTAACAATATGCACTACACTCTATCAATATTGTACACTCCAGCACACATTTGAAGTTGAACAATGCTAAACTTCCAAAAGATCCATATTGGGTGTACAGTGTAGGAGTGCTAACAATGTCCTGTTGCGTCATTTAAAAACTGGAGGGAATATGTATACAAATAACTACAACCATCACCCAAGATAGATGTGAACACCCCCGAACACTTCAAGCTGAAAGTCAGAACTTTACCATAAATCATTGATTCAATTCAAATTCAGAGACAACGAAATGCAAAATACTGCAATCCAAAAATTCATTTTATTGAGGCACAACTCACGTCTTCTTGAATACATGAATGAACATTTCTCTCTGACTCACTGTTTGTTTTTCATTAACAATCGCAAACCAATATCAGTGAGTAGGATTCTTGAAGCACTATTCTCTGGGATCCCACAGTAAGCTAACTACAACACAAACAGATGTGTTTACATTGACATATTAAAAAAAAACTACTACTCCTCTCCTCTCTTTGAAAGCTCTCCATCCATGTTGTGGCAGAGAGAGAGAGAGAGAATTGTGAATGAATGAGGCGTAGAGATACTCATCCTGATTGAACTTGCTTTGAGCTTCATTAGCCACATCATTATATCTTGGAACACATTTGCGGCTAACGCTAATTCTTGATATTTGTTTGCTTGACACAAAACACATCCGTTGTATGTATTATACACTGACATTTACTGCAAAAATGAATCTTTCAGATTAAAAAGTCTAATTTATGGTAATTAGCTATTCAAATATATGATTGTATAGCTACAGTTTGACCTACTGACATCGCTATAAAGTGACATTATAAATTTAGGTAACTAATGCTGGTCTTCTTACAATAACAGAAGGGAAATCTACATATGAAATCAGTGAACACCAGATAGCCGGCCAGCCAATAATAACTGTGTTTAAATCAGGCTTGTTACAGGTAGTTGTTACGTTAGTGTTAGCTATGAAAACTTTGCCTGACAACTACCAACAATCGATATCATTGACATATAATTAGTGGACAGAGCTTCAATGTGGAAGTGCTTAAACCTGCGTTCTTTCTAATGCCCAGCAGGGGTCAATTCCATTGACTCCATTGGCTGGTCTGATTGTATGTAGCCTAATGAGGATATGGTCCTACTTAAACTAAACTCAGAAACATATTTAAGTGTGCTGTAATACAAATATTTTTATGACTAAGCATGCCACTATAACAGCTTCCATTATACCATAAGTATGTCACCCGCCAGATCCATGCTCCTGTCCAAATACGGTCACGGTAGGTAGACACTTGATTCAATTGTGAGGAAATCTCAAAAGTTTTATCTATTGAAATGTCATGGTGTTAAGTCAAAGTCAAGAAGTGTTAACAAATTGTGCATTTAACATGCTAAGCTAACATTAGCAGGCAAATGTTGACTTGAAATCCAGGCTGATCTGCGATCATGTGTGTCACGGACTTCTGCTCTTGGAAACCTGCTTCCCCTGAACTAGTTTGATGTAAACTTTATGTCAAAGCGTATAAATTCAAATCATTCGGGTAAAAATTTAGATGGAATAACTCTGGGATAATTCTAAATCAGAGGTGGTGATAACAACAACTAAGAAACAGTAAATACCTGTAGAAACTGCAGAACTGTGATTGTGCGGGCTAAATGGTGTCAGGCTCGACAAAATATGCAGCTAACACAGCTTGAAATTGTGACATTTGGTTGCAGGCAATTGTTCCATAGTCAATGAACGGAGAAAGCATTACGATTTTATACTATCGAATCCACATGAATTCCTGTATGCTCACGGTCTGAGGAACCTCTGCCAGGAATCATCAAAACAAAACATATTCTGGCTCGACTGTCGCCACCACTGTCATGCACATCAACGTTATCATCATCAGAGAAGATATGGGAGTGATAACAGTGTTACGCTTCTCAAAACAAAATAGAGCTGTCAAAGATATGGCTGGAGCTATAGCTCTAACCCACGCTTGACCAATCGTGCCGCAGCCTGGGAGCTCAAAATAACCAGAGTAAATGGTTTGACCCTGTATGCACCATGGTTTAATAACAATGCCACCTCCTCTCACTATTCCTACTTATTAGGAAGCAAAATATCCCACACGCCGTCTCTGTTCAGCCTACAGTCATTTTGTATCTGAATGTATGAAGGTAAATCTATTCGGTGGAAAGACTTTTCACGTGAAAAATGTTAACACGGGTCATGCTCACTCGGTGAAAGGATGTTTTCACAGTGAAATCCTGTTGTTGAATGCGTGAAGGTAGAGCGCATCCATTCCCGGAACAGGGCACCAGCATCAGACTTTTAAAATTAGCCTCTGATGGAGGGTGATTTAATTTTCTATCGCATATATTTATTTCATGATGCCCCGAGAGTTCATGTTTCACCCATCCGATGCTGATATCACCAGACCGCACAGCCCGCACTTCTACCTGCAATTACAATTCACAGCACACGAGCCCAACCAGAACAAAATGAGAGCCTGTAATTCCTGACAAGCACTGCGTCTTCCCAGTCCTCCTCAGATTCTGAGGACTCATCCACCCATCATTCCTTCATCTGTCTATTTCTCTCCTTTTCTGTCTGGTTATCAAATGGCCCTCGCTGTAAGGCTGCAGAATGCTCTCACTCCACAGAGCGGCGTTAAATTCGACCACTTTACATCACTCCACTGACAGGAAATGAGATGGTGTCATGATGAATGTGGTCGATGCCCGTTTTACACTGATGAGCCCAAGGGTGACTGTGGCTTTACCGTTTCCCAGATGTTGAGTATGATGGTGTCTGAAAACCGAGTCCATAGCGAATAAAGTGGCAGTAAAAGAGAGAGAAAGGGGTATTTAATGGCACCACAGACAATAAACATCACTGTCAAGGTTCTGATTTTTCATCTTTTCACAGTCTGGAACCTGCTCATGCAGAGAACATGTGTGAACGAGAGACGTGAACTCAAAAACTGTCTCAGAGTAACACCTAAACACACACCCACGTGTTTTCACACTAGCATACGCACACTCTCCCAAAACAGGTTGTACTTTTTGGAGTACAGTCCAAATCTGTCTTTGTTTGCATCTTCAAAAGTACAACTATTTATGTTCATTAGCTTTAACGCAAGATGAACAAGATGAGCTGGGGCTGGAAGCTTAGCATGCTATCTTTAGTTAATACGTCTTTCTCAACATTTTAATTCTTAACTTTTTAATGTTTTAAACTAAAATTCTTACAAATCGCTCCTTTAAGCACCCTGTCGCAGGAAAGAAAGCCAAACATGTTTGTGAAAGGAAGCCAGGTACACTCAGGACAAGTAAGACAAGATCAATTTTGATGGATTCGTGCTGAAACTGCACCTCCCTGTGTGTGCAAGATAGAGACTGTTTCCTAAACCTGACTTTACCTCAAGGGCCTCATAAATCATTTTGGAAGGCACAGACACACTTCTCATACAAAAGTAAAGGAACTTTTTGGCTAGTTGTCTCGGGGCCAAACCAGGAGGGCGGCAAATGTGGATTGAACGGTTCTGTGTGTGACTGTGGGTAAACGGATCCCACCTGTTCTTTCTGTTCTGTCACCTTAACCGACTTTAGCAAGCCCAGATTTGTACAAATTATGACAAAAAGATATGTGCATTCGAGAATACCTGCTAAAAAACGTACTTTCCAGTACAAAATGTACTTCACAGGTCCATCTGCTTTTAGGTTCGCACTCTGCTACATGCTCGCGAAGAGGTGTGGATTATCATCTCTATGCACCACGCTCTTTATTCTAAGTGTTTCCACCACAGCACTGCTGTCTTTGAGAAGATTTCTAATCAATAAAGAGCCTGGTCTGCTACACACACTGCAGAGATGTGGGTGTATAGATTATGTAGAGATTATGTACACACACACACACACACCAGCACATTGTGATTCTAGATTAGACGGTCACACATTGCAGTGATGTGTTAAAGCACACCCACATCTACACATTTACAGGCACGGAGACAGACGCTCACAGAAGCCGTTTGAAAGCTGCCCTCAGTAAATAATTTTCATGATTAGAATATTTAGTGAGTCGATGTCTGTGAAACTGCTCCCCACAATGAACTCATAATGGGCATGCATGCGCAAACATGTTAGTACGAGCGTCCTCTTTTCCTTGCCAACAGCTTGGTCACTCCGTTGGAGGGTCAAGAAAATGCACCCTGCAGATCCGCCGTGACACAGCAGCGCGACATTATTCGGAGCAAATCAGCTGCAGTCACATGACGTGACACGGGAGCTTTCATTCAACACGTTATCCTTTAATCTTTCTTTCATAATGATATATCCAAATCCTCGCAGAACGCGGTGGCAGGCTGGACAGGTTTTAAATGACCTGACAAAGTGAGGCGGAAACTTTTTTTTTAAGTGCAGATCCTCTTAATGCCATTGTTAACTGCAGAGGAACATCTCTGCCACGTTCTTTGACTCTAACCACTGACTCAATTAACAAGAGAAGGAAGCCACCCTTTTCCTAATGTCAGCCTAAAAACCTTTCCCCAGAAACCAATTACTGGCGAGTGAGTTCACCTAATTCTCCGTGACATGTCTGCCTGCGCAAAAACACAAGAAGACCGCGACAGAGTTGTGATGAGGGATCAGAGGTTCAGGCCGCGGTGAGAGGAATTGTCCCCCCCCCCCCCCCCCCTCCACCTTTCCACCCTCCCCATTCCTATTACTGTCACTGCGCGGTGACCTTAAGCTATAAGCCAACAGGGGCCGGTGCCTAACTTAGTATTCTGCATCCAACCCTGTCATCCATCACATTTTTAAGGTCAGCTTCTATTTCCAGTCACTCTATCAAAAGACCCCAGCACCTGCATACATGCACAGACCCACGCATGCACACATATGACCAGAACATGTAAGCATGGTCACGTATGAACACACGCAGCTGCACAAAAAAGCTGTGAATACCACATATTCACCCCTATAACACTCAGTGGACGGTCACTGTAGGCTCTGGTTTAAGTTTCTTTTAAAAGATGCCACATATTGAAGGCATAGTATATTAAATCTGGCACCTGACGCATATGTTACTTCCAGTACCCAGAGAATAATAAGATGGTTTGATAAAGTAAAAGAAAAAGAAGCTATGATTCAGTTATATCGAGTTGAAATTAAACTATACACTGGAGTATTATAGATGTTACAGGATGTGATACTTATAATGGCACTCCTTCTCAGGAGGCTTCACACCCATTCACACCTTAATTCATGTGACCGATGACTGTCAGGACTTCCGATCTATTCAGGACTCCCGTGTGACCGCGATGATTCTTCTCGTGCGGCAGCGGGGTGTTAGCTCCCCGCAAAAGAAGTGATCAGTTGTCTCGGACGAGGAATGAAACGTCGGTCGGTTGGTAGTAATGACCTCGACTTCACATTGCACTGCTGTACCCGGGTCAATGACATGAACCTACGCGGAGATCATTAGACACCGTGGCCATCGAGAGCTGAATCGCTCACGTCACCTTCAGGCTCGCTGCTGGAACACAATGCCATCTCTCACTGAGCGTAGTTTCTTTCATTGACTTACAGGTGTTTCCTATCAACGTCTGCCTACAGCACTTATAGTTACACCTGTAGCAATTACGATACAATAAATGAATGAAAAATGAAACTACCTTGATGAAAATTGTTTCATCAACAATTTTCTTACATTTTATAAACAAAACGATACATTTATTAGTCACAAATTGAATCTCCAGAATAGTAAACAGTATGAAAGTTATCATTAGTTATCTACAGCACTGCTTGTTTTTCTAGCTTGGGGACACAGGGACCTCTCCTTGAGACAGAGATCAGCTGTATGTGTGTGTTCAGGAATGCAGGCACCATTTTGATCATTATTATGAGGACTGCTGACATGAAAGTCTTGTCCACAGACAGGTGGCTAATTGGAGGATAAAAAACAGGAAAGATGGACACCCTTCTTCCAAATTATATTTCCTCATTTGGTGTTTTATTGATGATGGTAGAGAGTGCTGTCAAACACGTTGGTCCAAAATTTTCCATAAATGTTCAGTTGGGTTGATATCTGATGAGTTTTTGACTGTGCACTCCTCTGTACACACACACACACACAACAAACCAGAATCCATGTTTCTCCTTGATGTTTACTCGGAGGTGGCAAGGGAAGCTTCATCCTACTTTGCCTCAATCTAACCCCAGAGACGCCCACAGGATATTCAAACAAAATAAGATGCCTGGATTTTTGGCTTCAATCTGTGTGTCCCCGTTGCTGCCGTGGCTCCATCCGTCAAAGCAGGCATTCAAAGATGCAACAGGGCAAAATAGCTGTAGTACATCTCAAATGCAGTGAAGGAGACATTAAATAAAACTTTATGTCTCAAATTTACATAAAATGGATGAAGATGTGTTGGTTCATTTCAGTTTCTAAGTTTTTGGAAAGACTGCAATCACATCTGAAACAGAGAGAGGGGGGAAACTGTATTAATAGCAAAGCAGGATCGGCTTGTCTCATTAGCAACAAATCAACATGCTCGGTCGCGGATGTATCCAGATTAGTGGGAATATGCAGAAGGGGAGTGTGACACAGCGTTAGCATGCTCCATTAGAGAGCATTGTCATCCTGGTTATGTCCGTGTAATAAAACTAGCTATTCAAACTGCTAGTGTGTGTGTGTGCCTGTGTGCCTGTGTGACATAACAGGCGGTACGCACAACTGCCATCCATCACCCACACACTGTCAGCAGGGGAGCAAAAGAGTACACACATATGCACATACATGCACACACACACACGCACAGAAACACACAACCTCAATGTGTGCCCGAGCTTGGCACGTATTAGAAACAAATACACAAACACACACGCGCAGTTAGGAGAAAAAAAAAAAGTTCTCATCATTTCTCAAGCAATGTTCCTGCTCACAGTCTCAGACCTGAGATTTCTGTGATATATTTATGCCAGCCACCGACTTCCAACTTTAAAACCCTGAAGTCTGAATTATCGATAACATAATTAATACCACATTCGTCTTGTTACGTGCAATTGGAAGACGAGCTCTGGATCTCTGATAGCACGTGAGACAAAAGATTATTTTTGTCATATTGAATAAGCAGTCCCAAGCGACGACGTTTGTATTTATTATGATCGGCGTGTTTACTTCCCATCCAGCCATATCATGATCATTTTCCTACTTTTAATTGGATACACCTTGTCACCTTTTGCTCACACTTGCTTGTAATTTACTGGGAGGCATACCTCTTTAGGTATGAGGTTTATTATTTCCTGCGTTAAAAACTTTGCGTCCTCGGAGAAGACAAATAGACCGCTAACAGATAAATAATTGCATATAAACATCATCCAGTGGTTGCCAAAATGTTTCTTGGTATCTCACAGAGGGGCCATTGTTGGCACTTTGTGGCTCTAATTAGACTCATGAGTTGATTCTTTGTTGTCGTCGTTGTTGTTTGCTCGGAAGCAGACAGGCATGATAACGTCGAGTAGGTAAAAAGGTTCCCATTTCTTTCACTCGGTGACAGGAGATGCTGTGTTTGGGTTTGCTGCCACCGTTAAAGCAAACAGATGGAAATATACCGCTTAATTACACTGACAGTATATGTCAGGAAGAGGTGATGTGGAAGTTTTATCTTAAATGTTGAGATGTTAAGAGTGTTGTCAGGTAATCAGTTGTGTTTAAACTATAATATATTATTAGATAGGTAATCTTACCGATGAGGGAGAAGGTTCCTGGTTTGGATCTTGGCTTTTCTGTGCACGTTCGCCCCATGTCTGCATGGGTTCACTCCAGGTACTCTAGCTCCTCTAGCTGTGAATGTGAGATTGAATGGTTGTTTGTCTCCATGTGCCCTGTGATGAACCGGCAACTTGTCCAGGGTGTACCCCACCTCTCACCCAGTGCCAGCTGGGGTAGGCTCCATCCCCCTGCAACCCTGATGAGGACAAGCAATTACAGAAAATAGATCGATGGAGTTAACCTCAACTCTGTGGCACACTAAATAATCTCCCTTTTCCCTTTGTGCTTAGCGCTCATCATCTTTCATCCGTGCGTGTCTACAGGAACTAATCTGTGTACACAATAATAATTTGTCTGTGGTGTGATGATGTTTTGCCTCCTCAAGTCTTGTGGAGGGCAGGAAATGTTTTTGGCACGGAGCGTTCAGTCAAGGAAGAAGACATTTATGAATCACTCCAGGAGCCTGAAGCTGCGTTATTTTATGAACTAGATGACATTCACAGTATCATTAAAGTTTTTTACAGCCAAACAGTTATGCTATAAAATATGTTTAAGGGATCTCAATGGCAACAAAAGCCAGCTATGCATATATCACAGCCCAAGATCAGTCATATTTTTCTCCAGTCACATTTCTGTTTCATAAACAAACGATAAATGATACAGCACTACACACATACAGCAACACCAACAGAGGAGGATGCAGTGTTTGTCCCCATTAGAAAATAAGTCCCAGGGTTACCATTGTCTTGGAGGGTTGATACTGCTCTTTCCACTGTCAACAGGTCCAACAAGTCCTACTTCTCAATGTTAGATTTCTTGTTTCCAGTTTATTCGTTTCATTATTGTGCCAGTTTTTGGACTTAACCAGTGAAAAATGTCACATATGTCCACAGATGCATCAAATGTACCTGCCACAAGCACAGCGGCATCAAGTTTCTTCCGTGTAAATAAAGCCCTGTGCATTGTTTTTAGATCATTCGGCAAAGGACAAGACATGTTAGAACATCACAAAAAAAAAAAAATAATGAAGCGACAGCCATCTGTTAAGACAACAAATGTTCCTTTCAAACATGCAATCAGATTTTTGATGATAATAATTCCCAGGGCCACATTTTAAGAGCACTGCCAATACCTCACTAATGAAAAAAACTCTTTAAATGTTCCCTTTCCTGCGCTAAAAAAAACCCCTCTGTGAAAATGTACCTTATTGCACTTGAAGGTGAAAGCAGTGCAGTACAGCGCCCTCGCTGAGGATGCAACTGGACACTCTGACACCTGTCAGAGTTGGCTGTCTGACTTTTAGCCTTGCCACAGCAACAGTCTCATTTTAAATGAGCTCATTTGTGGCTACCTATCTACACGGGGGTGGACTGTCAGGAGGCCATGGCAGGGAGTCAAAACACGGTGGTTTTCTCTCGCCAGCTTCAGCCTTATCGAGACACAAAACCACAATCTTATTTGTCCTGTTCTCAGGTTAATCTTTAAATGGTCTAAAATTATCCGATCCGCTGCTTCTCAAAGTATGATTTGTGTACCTATGGTGGTACACAACCTCCCTCTAGTGGTACGCGAAGAAATCGCTAAATTATTATTATTATTATTATTTCATTTAATTGATTAAAAAATACTACAAAATGTCTGGAATGTAATTAGGTTTTGCATTTCCTGTAATGTTTCGCCTCAGTATCAGCGTAGTCACGTTCATGCATGTAATCTAGTGTACATCCGTGAGTAGCTACAAGCTAAAATCTGACAGCGAGATGGGGTGCCGATTAGCTCAGTTGGTAGAGCATCCACCCCATAACATAAACTTTAAACTTTATAGTCCAAAATGACATTAGTTGCCAAAAAAAATCATTGGGAATTTAATAATCATAAATCTATCATCAAAAAAACTATAAATAGATAAATAGAACATAACTCATAGATCTAAATTAGAACCCATGCATTATGTCCTGTGAAAAAAAGCTTTTATCATAGCGCTATGTATGTAAGAGGACAATATCTGCCGTTAAAGGCCTAACTAAAACCTCCAAAAGTTTCACTTAAAAACGTTATAATTAAAAAATTTGCAGACGTATTCATCATCTTACAAACAATCACGGATTCCTCCTGCAGTAGTAATCAGTAGTCATGACAACAATCTCTGATTCTTGCCTGGATTCCAGCAGTGCGTCCTGGTGGAGTTATGATTGATGACAGGCTCTCATGCTTCTCTCTCTATCAGTGTTTCTTTGGTGTTTGATGTCTCAGCCCTGCCCCGGGCTCTTCCCCAAGCTCTTGCCTCAAGCAAATCATCTCATTGCCCCAACCTGGCCAAACTCAGGCCAAGGGGAGCCTGAAGTAAGATACAAAGATGGATAGCTGCAATCCACTGGCCACAGAGATAATTGTCTTTGGGTGTTTTTTTTTTTTTTTAGAAATATCTCGAATATGTGATTAAACCAGCTGTGGGCAGAGAGGCGATGTGCTTTAAAGGATCAGAGTATAGGGATGAGCTATGGCCAGCTGAGTGTTTGGAGGAAAACACAGCTTCGTGAAGGTAAACGCTGGCATTATTTCATTGTTTTCTGAAGGAGAGTGTGCTCCTTAATCTTTCTAAGCCTAGACGGTGGAGTGTGTGCTCTTCTGCTGCCCTCTTGCTGCACACTACATCTATCTGTGCACGAGCAACAGCAGCTAAAGAAAATATAACACCGTGTATAGCTGGAGAAATACTTTTGGATACTCAACTTGATTCTACAGCAAAGACCTTGACTGTATCTAAAACTGATTTCCTGTGCTTTCAGGCAGACAGACAGACAGACAGACAGACAGACACAGCTCTTGAACACACATTGAAAGAGTTGTGATTTTTTTTTGAAGGTCAAGCTTTCTTGCCTTAAAGGGAAGTCTTTGTCCACGATTTCAATAGCAGAGTATTGACTTGACAACATGTGGTTCTCTATTCAGATGGACACATGGATCATTTCTTTCCCGGGAGCTCGAAGTGGCTCTGGCCAAATGACAAGCAACAGCTTGGCTTATGAATACAGCCCAGTATGGTGCATGTGAGAATCTTTGATCACTTCATTTCTAACACGTAGCACACTAATTCACTTGCTTCTTCCCTTTGCTTCTTTCTCTCTACCTCACACCTTATTTAATTCCCTCCTGTATTTTGTCAGTACCTCCAACACGTATGTATATACTGACTGACTGCAAAATAATGGCATGCTTGACACTCGACAATATTACCTTGCCATTTAGTTAGTATAGGTGTATACTCTGGAGGGTCCTGAAATGGCAATAGAAATGGCATGAAAGGCAAACTGTCATCATAGGTGGAAAATGTTCTTGTATGGCAATTGATCTGATTACTGTGATTTGTCATAATGCCAAGACTGACATTTCATCATCCATTAGGGAATAAAATTGTAGGGAAGCAGCCTCGCGGAATTTAATTAAAAAACAACAAATACCGCAATCGTTTATGTTTGGCTGAAGCTCACAGGCTCTGCAGGAAACAGAGAGTCAACACGAGCGGTTTGGTTGTTGAGTGTCATATGAAAGCAGAAAAAGAATAAATTACTTTTTTTTTTTTTTTTTTAATAATAATGAAAACTAAATGTATTTATAGAGCTGGAAGGATTGGTTGATTAACTGATGGACAGAAAATGAATCAACTTACCATTTAGCAAGTTATTTATTGAGCAAATCAAACCAAACATTTTCTGGTTCCAGCTTCTTAGATGTGCAAATTTGTTGGTTTTCTCTGATTTATATTATTATTGTTGTATTATTAGATGTTAGCTTATTGTTCTGACAAAACAAGAACTGAAGACATCTCTTTGAGCTCTGGGAACTTGTAATGGGCAAGTTTTTTGTTGTTTTGACACTTTAAAGATTAAAAAGGATAAAGCTGGTGATGTTTTATGTTTTTCTCATTGTCAACAAATCTCATGAAAAGATCAAAACAAACAATCGCACTAATAAGTATTACCTGTGTAGCCAAAGCTCAACAGAGCTCTTTGTGCATTGTTCCAAAATTATTACCTTCAAAAGCACACCTAAACGAGCCACCAAAGTGTAATGTATGACGGGTTTCTTCATTACGGTGAACACACATGCTGTAGTTTATTCGGAATCGGTCCCACATACACCATCCTGCTGCTGTAAATACTCACTAAAGCACAAAATGCGTATTAATAGAGCTGGAAAATAGTCACAACACATTCAAATCAAATCCAATTTTATTTGCACAGCCCAAAGTCACAAAATCCATTTGCCTCGGAGGGTTTTACAATCTGGACAGGGAGTGACACCCTCTGTCCTTAGACCCTCGGTTCGAGTGAGGAAAAACTTGCCCACAAAAAACCATTTAACAGAGAGAGAGAGAGAGAGTTTTCATTTACATACTCCCATTTGAGTGGCATCTTCTAAAAACTATAGCGCCGAGCTGTTTTAGGAAATGACTTTGTCTCTCTTTTAAATGAAACTATATATTATGTGCATCTTCAGTAGGAGCCAATGGACTAAAGGATCGGTGCTACAGACAAGGTAGTGAATTCAGAAAGCACACTGAGAGACAGTCTGAGTGGTTTTAGTCCTTACATGGGATTTGTTGACAATAAAGTGGAAACAGACAACTTTTCAGCTTTTTATTGTTGAAGAGTATTGGTGTTATTGTTTGTGCTGCTGCCACAATGATTTTTTCCTCAAAGCTCCACGGAGAAATGATCAACACCACTTTCCAAATAAGAGAAGAGAAAGAAACATGTTCATTTAAGAGGTTAACTAACACAATTTCATACTGAATTTGAGCAGGCAAAGCAGGAAAAAAACTACTGTCATGATGTGCATTGCATAGCAATAACACATTATTGCACAAAGCAATAACGTTACAAAAGTATAAAAGTACCTAGAGTACTAGGTGCTGGTATTTGGTTGGATAGGTGAGTAATGTTAACACAATAAAAGAAAACAAGTTTGCTCATTCATGTGGTCTACACTATGTACAAGTCTTGAAAATCAAGCCTTAATTTTATGCAAGGTTGCAGACAGAATTTCAAAGTGAAAATAAGTCTTAAAGGCCATCGCCATCTGGGCAGTCCTGCCTCTGCTGCCTCCCAGCTAATCTAAAAATCTCCAAAGATGTGGATAGACGGTGGACCTGGGGCAAGTTGAATGAAACCTGGGTGCTCAAACAGCCAACTGTAATGGCACCTACCTGTCAGTCAAAGCAGCTACGCTATTAATTATGCATAACTTTAAGTCTTAATATAATCTGAACAGGCAAGTTAAAAAAAAATTAACTAACAGACTCAGTACAGTTGTCATGAACGGGGAAATTAGCTATAAAGGTCAAAACTGTTTTTTGTACCAGGCTGTAAACATGTTTATTTCTGCTGTGAAGGACATTTTAACATGGGGACTTATGGAGACTGACCTGTTCTGTAGCCACCCTCAAGTGGCTGTTTGAGGAACTGCAGTTTTTGGCACTTCCACATTGGCGTCACTCCACAGCCACAGAGGCTGCAGTGCTACTGTAAGTCCTTTGCTGTCGTCCTTGTACAATGTTTAGGCTATCAGTATGCAGCATGAAACTCTTCGAGTTGTCAATATGTCTGTAGACCAATGTCACAAAGACAAATCTGTCACTTATTTCCTCTTGGTGATTAAAGCGCATCAATAAGAGAAGAGAATACACTGTACTCTCGAATGTGTGTTTGACACCTCCCCAGCAGATTTCTCCTTTTGAATGAGCACCCACATCTTCATAGTGTTCTTTGTGTCTGGTGTGGGAAGTCGCCACAGCCACGATCAGTGTGTTATTCGCACATTTGAAACCTCTGACACATTCACAACACAAGACAATTATCATTGTTCCGATTTGAAGCGAGAGCACATTACGCTCTAGTCAACCTTTACGCTTGCCAGGTTACGCCTCAGCACTGCAGACGCGATTGTTGACCGTTGGCTCTCTTAACCCCTGCCAAGCACTTAAATAAGAGAGCGGAAGAAAGTTTCGCCGGAAAATTAAATGAAACTTGGGGGGGAGGAGAAAAAAGAAAAGTTTTTTTCTTCTTTCTCACTTTTTGTTTGGCTCCAGTCAAGAGAGCGGACTCACCTCTGTGTGTTTGCGTGAGCTATTAAACTAGCAGAGGTATTGGCGTTTTGAGCCTCGCCGTTCAATGAATCTCAGCATCAGCTGATGAGTGCAAAAAAAAACAAACAAGCCCAAGCTGCAGCTTTCATGCCCTCTTGTCCCTTTGGCTCACACTGACCTCTACTCAGACCTGAGTGCTGAGAGGTAGCCCGCTAATCCAGCTGACCATAAAGCTTTCAATCAGCCCTCTCACTCTGCCTTTCTACTCCTTTTCCTCCCCTTCTCTCCCTCTCTCTCTCCGTTTCTTTACTTGGCTCCTTCTCTCCTGCCATCACTCCCACTTAAACCCAGTACGCAGGGGGCCTGACCAAGCGGATTGATTTCCAGTAAGGCGGTGTCTGGAGCGCATTCTGGAGCTTTCCGGATGCGTTCATCCTCCTTTATTGCACTCTAATCTCAAGGGGCGACCGTGTCTGCTCCTTAGGCTTTGCTGTAGACGCACACACACCCACAAGAAACATAAAAGCTTACACACTGAAGTACACACACACACACATCCACGTGGAGCCCACAGTACAGTAATTTCAGTATTTGGCTCTTCCCTCCAAAGGCTCCTGCTTAATAGCTAAGCATTGTTATTGCCTTCTTTGTCTTAATGAATTTTATTGGCCTCTCACAGTCGAGTCAGTCTTATTGAAGAATAAATAGGCATTTCATTTATAGCAATAAATGATACCTATATCAGTATTAGTGCTCCAATATAGGAGGCTCATACTCCTCTTGCACGGATTGGGTAACCAAAGTGTGAAGCAGAAGATGCAATCTCCTTTCACCCATAAACTGCAACCATGAACCCTCACCCCTCGGTCCTCGGTGCTCTGTGCATGCTGCCCACCAGCTGCCGAGGGGAAGAGGATCCCTCGCAGTGAAAATCCCACACCCTCTTCCAGTGCATGCGCCCAACAAGTCATGCCCAATTAATGCAGGGGTCAAAGTTTTAATACACTAGCCGAACGTAGTTGCTATTCAGTCCGGTGTGCCGAGATCAGGACCCGGGATAATGAGATTTCTTTGCACCTGGTGATTACACCGAGCGGCCAACCAGAAACAAAAACAGATCAGGACTGCAGGATATGCCCACTGATGGGCCTGTTGTTTAGATCGAACCCTCACAGCTCCAGACTATTCTTAGCCATGTTCTTCCTGCCATCACAGAAATCCTGAGGTTTGTTATACACACACTCTGAACAACAATCACAAAGGAAGCTAAAAGAAAAAATGTGAACGTGAAATGTGAATGTAAGTCTTAATAATCGCAGAGTTACTTTCAGAGTCGTCGTTTTGTCAGTGCACTGTCAAAACATTTAAATTGGCAGTGATGTAATAGCTATTGTTAATAATATGAGAATTATTTTCTCAGTTAAAAATACCCATCGAAGTTTCGCAGAGCGAAATGTGACATCTTCAGCGTCGCATCCTGTCGAACCAGCAGTTTAAATCCCAGAGACATCCAACTAACAAGACAAAGTTCATTTGTATGGAGGAACAACACAATTAAAAGTGAAAAAAAAGACAAGCCATTAGAGCTGCAACTGAGAATCACTTATCATTGATGAATGGTAAATAATTGTTGATTTATGCCAATTATTTTATCAATTATTTTAAATCTATTAAACGTTTCATCTAAAAAAAAGATGCTCAAAGTTAATATTTAGAGTTGAATGTTTGGCAGTTTTGAATAATAAATGACTGACAATAAATGACATGTAAAAATCAGGGTTGATTATTTCTCTTGATGGAATGATTGATTAATTGCCTCATGATTTTAGCACTACATATGAAATCTGATCAGCTGGTAGCAAAATGGTGACATTTCCTTTCAGATTGTAAAAAAAAAAAAAAAAAAAAAAAACTGTAAAAACTTTACTGCTGCTGACGTAGCTCCAAACCTGGGAGACAAACCTCTTGTTAGGATTCCAAACACATTGTGAAGAGGCTCTCATCTATTGTCGTTGTGTCTGATCCCGCAGACCACGGTTGAGTGAAAATGCTGGCAGTATGACACGAGCTGATGGGGTGCCGGTCCCCAGCAGCTCAATAATGATGAGATAGATGTATGACAGCCACTCACAGGAGAGTGTCAGCCTATTTGTCTTTCTGTCTCCACAGAAAGATGGATGACCCTTCAACCCCGTGCCGGTGGAAATATTCACAGCGCTGCCATGCCACAAGAAGCCTATCATCATTCCTCACCGTCATGCCGGTCACCCTTCAAGATTGTGCATCTTTGTTTAGAAAGGTTTTGACGTTTGTTGTGGTTTTAACCGGCCTGTGAGGCAATGGATAGTGATTCATCATGTTGGGAAGGGTGATCTCGTGAGCATAGTAAAGACACGTGACTATTGCTGTCTGATTAATAGATAATTAGATCATTTTTTCAAATGTCTTTGTTGTTTTTTAAATCTCGCTGTGTGTTTGTGGAAGCTACCATTTTCCTGTAATGCTTCTTTAAAAAAAAAATAAAACCAAGTCTGACCCGCGTCGACCTCACTGGCCAGCTGGAGGTCTGTGGTTTCTGAGGAAACTCTGACGAAGAAACCACAGGCCAATTGATTTTTAGGCCATTTGGGGACATGGGAACACGTTGTAAACATAACAAAAGCCGCGTTTCCATTCAAATGTATCATGATTTTTTTTACAGAACTTGAGCATTTTAGCAAAAGAAAATACAACATACTCAACATACAGTATGTGAATATTAAAGGTGGTTTTGGAGTTAAGTAGTAGTTGGTGCCAAATCTCCAGTTGGAGACTGGTGCATGGTGTAATTAAAAGAGCGCCAGTCGAACCTCAACAAGTGGAAAACACAATGGTTTGTTTCATCTACTGATGTGAGGAGGGTTACATCAGATCTGTGCGGAGCGATAACGGATCTATTACGGAGACATGAGAGCCATGAGGAGACTGAGTAGAAACAGCTGATCTGTCATGTGAATAAAATGTTTGAACTCATTCAAACACGCGTTGAGTTAGCTACGTTAAGCTAAGCGCCAGCAGCATC
Organism: Nibea coibor; assembly: GCA_023373845.1. NCBI lineage: Eukaryota > Metazoa > Chordata > Actinopteri > Sciaenidae > Nibea > Nibea coibor. The sequence continues at coordinate 7,589,904 of CM041725.1, forward strand.
ACATGGTGCTGACTAAATCCTAAAAGCGTTAACAGCAACTGAGAACACCTTTCAAAAAACCAAGCCCAATTTACTGCAAATGCCTTGATTAAAATGTCATTTAATAATGAGTTTATATATTTAGCATGGTCACTTTTTCATAAATAAAAACAGACAAGCAAAGTGAGCAGACGGCTATCGTCACATCTAAAATTTGCATGTCTATTTAATTTGCCACTTTCTATTTTCCTTCATACATATTCTCTTAATCAGTAATGATTAATTACTGGACTAGACAGTTTAGACAGGTTCTCTCACACACGCAGCATATATCCATACCATACCGTACCACACACACAAACACACACACAAGTCTCTGGGGAGAGGTGGAGGTCAGTCACAGATGGGGCACAGAGGACCAGGGCAGGGGGCAGGCCGGAAGATTGGAGGAAATAATTATCTCCATACATTTCAGCCCCTCATTTCCCTGGGGAAATGCAACGCTGATGCTCCCCAGCCTTCATTCCCCAAGATCACATCAGCCTTGAAAAGCCTTTCTGCAGCGGATGATCTTGTTCATCTTGTTCAATGTACCCTCATTGAAGGACAGCTCACTCCTCCTCAACTTTTCACATGTGCAGCTTTTGTCACTACAAGCCTAAACCCGAGTCAGTCGTGCGACTGACTTCAAGGACTCGCAGCACGCCGGGTTGGTTCAGACTCCTTTTGAAGGTATGTTACACTCTGATTACTCCCACGGTTACCGTGGTAACAGCAGGTTGCGCTGGGGAGTTCAGAGAAGGTGCGAATTGAGTTTGTTGATGCAACAATTGTTAATGAGAAAATAAGTACGGGTGGATGGGTTTCCTTGTCAGACCTCCGGAGCCTTGACATGTCATCAAGTACATCATATTCACTGCGGTTATTTCGTGATGAAACCACGTAACTCGTCAAATTCATTAAACTGAATTCAGCATAAACAGCAGGTAGCATTTTCATTGCTAGATACACTCGGGGCTTTTCTGTTCCCTCTGTGATTAAAAATCAAACCCTCGTGAATCTTTATCCATCCAATTTGCATTTCAAAAGGATGAACCGTGGCACCCTTAACCAAAACTTTCAACACCAAGGCTGGTTAATACCCCTTAAAATTTACAATCCAAGACATCGTGCACACCTTAGAAGCAATGCCGTGTAACTTTTCTAGATTTTCTTTTCTCAGTTCGTTAACTGGGCAGCCTGGACAGTGAGTTCAGACCACTGGTGGAGGTTAAGAGTTTGTATCACAGACATTTTGGAGCACCAGAAAGAAGAAGAGCTTTTCAGGCTCGAGGCACAGTGAAATGCTTAGGGGGGGAGCCGGTGTCGTGCCAGAACCAGAGCTGAGCAAGCAGGCAGTGTAACCGGGCTCAGCAGCCCTTATGGACAAAATAACACACTTGAAAAGACTGAAGGAGACATTGGCAGAAGAAGCTAAGAGAAAAAATGAGAAAGCGGCTTGCGGAAAGAGCAAGAGTAAATCTTGGATTGACTTTTAGTCGTTGGCGAGAGCTTCATGAAATAAAAATCTGAAAGACAGCCGTTGAGCTGGTCTTCTTTCTGTTGAACTAGTAAGTAACATTAGCTGGCTGCTATGTCTTGTGCTGTTGCACTTGATTTGCTGTTAACTCGCTATTTTTTGATCACTAACTAATATCATCATAACAAAAACACATGCAGTTGTCCATATTTACGACGTGGTATTGCACTCAGGATGTTACTTGGTTACTTTACAATAAAAAATCTAAATGACTTTAGAGAGAGAGTTTTCACACTGCAGTGAGCTTGAAAAGATTTTTGCGAAACACTTTGAGGTGTTTCTACTTTCCAACTTTCTGAAACACCTTTCTTCATTTTTATGTTTGCCAGACTAGAAATGATATTCAGCGTAAATCAAAAACTGACGCTAATGTTTTGAATGTTGTTGTTGGATTCATGTTTTGTGCATCCACCATCCTCACAATGATGGCTTGATAGATGCCGTTTTTTTTACGACCGACTGGGATTTGCTTTATAGTCGGTGTGCTGTTGTTTTGTGTGGAACAAGGTGTAAAGTTGTGGGCACGGTGGGCCACTGTCATCCAGATCCTGCTTAGAACAACGAATAAGGACAATTGCTGTTGCTGCATTTGTATTTTACAGCTATTAAGGGACTTAGATGGCATTTGAGGCGGTGAGTGGACTGCAAATCAAGCAGTTATATACAAGAAATCTTTCAAGCTCTTGTGGCCAACTTGTTCCTGGGAAACCCTTGTATTACCACTAACGCACATAAAAGAGTGTAATCAAGTACGTCCTTCGGATGACAAACTGGACTTGTTGGCAGTGAGGAGCAAGTGGACGCATCAGTGATTTCTCATAACGAATTTCACCTTTGGGAATCTGTAAAAGAAGCAGTGACACAAATCATTTTGAAAAGTTAGTTGAAGAACTAACATTAAGGCAATAAAAATGGCAAAAGGATCACTGGTGGCATCAGGGTGTAAGACACTGCTCATTAAATTGGAACATCTCCAGTTTGAGTCCAGCTGGGGACTTCTGTTGTATGTCCTTCCCCTCTCGCCCCTCATTTCCTGTCAGTTTCTCTACAGTAAGCTGTCTAATGAAAATTAAAACGTCGTAGTCACAGCAGCACGCCTTATTAACAAATATATGTATGAGTTGTGTTAGCCGACAAATGAAAAAAACGCACTCCTTACAGACAGATTCAGCATGTAATGTGAGCTAATTAACACAAATTCATGGGTGATAATGCCGCCACAGAAGTTCAGTACATATATCACTTTCAACTGATTAAATTACTTGTTTTTGCATAAATGTCTTCTACGCAGTTGCTTACAGCAGGTTCAGATCATTAAAAGTGTTTGCTGCCCCCACTAGAAGCCATATCTTCTTTCTATATACAGTATACTCAGCTGCAGCCTTGTCTTTGCACTTAAACATGAATATAACTTATGAACTATGACGCTAAACGAAACAACTTTAATCCCGCAAAACGTTCAATATCAACTTTATTAGATGCTTTTCATACCTGTGCGGTGTCAGGTTAGCAAAACCTAATAATTAGGGCAAATAAACTATATTAAAGTTATGGTTAGAGAGACTTGTTCTGCAGCCAGCCTCAAGTGGCTGTTCAAGGAACTACAGTTTTTAAGAACGTCATTCTCTGTGAAATTAACTGATAAGAGGGCAACATTTCACTGCCACTATCTACTATAGATTATACAAATTCAAGTTATAATAGCTAATATAAACATCTATGATTAGGAGCCAGATCCATTTTCACCAACATTAAACATTCTGGATCTTTGCTTTGAAAGGACCACTGCTGTTTCCAGTGAGCATTTTTAATGAACTTTTCTTTTGTACAGTTTTCAAAGGCAGTTTTACTGAGAGTGCCTCTCGTGGATTAGAGCTCAGGAGGATACGCTGGCTATTTAAATGCAATAAAAAGAGAAGTGAAGGAACTCGAGATGAATCTTTCAATCCGACTGCCGCCGCCATATGGAAACTCACTCTCACGAGCCTTTGTGCAGATGTGAATCATTTGAATCATTTCTATTATAATTTATCTATCTATCCATTATAAATAAATGCTCTGACGTGTTGCTTTACTACATTAAAGGGTCCAAGGCTACAAATAGTGCTTTGAACTCAAGGGAAATTAAATCATTGTATGTCTACATGATTGCTCACAGCAGAGATTCAGAAGAACAAATGATACAGGAGTGATAGATCTGCTTTGTAATATTCACAGAGGTACCTGGAAATAAATATATATTTTTATGTTTTTAGTGATCATGAATCTTGTCTTTCCAGTCTAGTAGAATTGCTGATCAAGTGATGAAAGGCTTCAATAACACCACCAGATGATGAATCTAAGCAGGCGCACCGACCACGCAAGTACATTTTTCGTGCACTGAAGAAGAATTTCCCCTCACATATGAATCTGTGACATTTTTGATGGGTAACAACAGCTTCTCAAACATCAGTCCACCGCAGCTGACGGCTGATTGGATGCCCACAGTCTTCCTATCACCTGCATTTCTACTGTGGTAACACAAGTGTTGCACAGCACCTGATCGGCTTGTGAAGGAGTCTTGGCCGAACGTTCGGGTTCTTTGTAACAGCCTGTGTGACAAGACATCTGTCAGCCTGCAGCCTACGTTGTCTCATTTCTAAAGCCTGATTGATTTTTTTCTCCTGCATTTTTTTTCTTTTCTCTGAAAAGATAAATAGATAAATGTCAGCTGAGGAACACAATCTCCCACCCAAGTGTTTGATCACAGGCTAACTGGGCAATTCAATAAAGGATTTTGCCCCAGCTGGAGTCTTGCCAGACTTTTGTATTAAAATGCAATCCCTCTGAGTCAGAGATATTTCTGTCGTTGTTGCTCCAATAACTATCTCACATCTCTGCAGCCCGTATAGCTAAACCAACCCTACTGGAAGATACGAAACTATTGTTGGCAGTCTGAAAAGATCACTAATCACTGATCACTAACCCGACAGAAAATTCATTTTACATTAACATTTACCAGCCTTATTGAATGGATCGTCACTCGTCAGAAGGAAGGCAAACACAAAAATAATTGGTTAGGTTGGTTTAATAAAATTTCTAAAAGTACAGCTTGGATCGGCTTTCACACTCTGGGGAAATATTCTCTCATTACGCCAGGTATGGGGGAGGCAATAAGGTAGATTTCATTCGAGGCTCGGGAGAAAATGAAACCTTCCGATGACAGTAGAGCTTGTAATGTTTTCATCTGGTTCCACCCATGGAGGCAAATTAAACGAAAATTCCTGTTGCATTTTTTTTTTCTTTTCCTCGCTTTTTGATTGTTTCCTTCACAACAGGTAAAATGAATGATGATGTTCTGTCTTGATCGAGTATTTTAATGCACTCGTGCATCTACCTAACAGCAACTCCGACCTTTAGTAAACTTTAAAGGAGATCTACACCGATTTAAAAGGGCTGAAAGGTTTCAGGTCCACAAATGCTGAATGTAAGCTCATTATCAATGATCCTGTATTATTTGTTGGGCTGCAAACAATGATTGTTTTTATTATCCTTTTTGTTTTGGACATTGCAGACATTATAAAATGCATTAAACCCCATGCCACTCGTCAAAAATGTGTCTGTTTTCTCATGTCACATCATCAAGTTATGAAAGGTTGGAGGGGTATGGTTTTATTGGGGATCCATCATCCCCTCTCCTTTATCAAATAAAGCAATGGTTCAGAGCAAACAACAACTCATCCTTTACTAGCCAGCAAGGATACAAAGTAAGCAAAGTAAAGTTTTATTTACTTGGCTGAAAAATGCTGGTTCAGTCTATAAAATGTCTGAAAGTGATAAAGTGTAGAGCTGAAAGAGAAACAAACGTTCGCTGTTTTCAACTGTGAAGATTTGCTGATTTTCTCATCATTGTAAATTTAACGTTGATTGGACAAAACCATTTGACATTTGAGGGTTTCACCCTGGACAGAAACTCTCAATCCTTCAAACTGTGATGGATATTTTCTGACATTTTACCGATATATAGGAATAAATAATTGATGGAAATAAAAAGCAGCAAGATAGTACTGAAATGCCAAATATACAGCATTTTATGATTTGAAGCAAAAGACTTTATTTCTAATGAGCTTCTTCTCCTTGGCCAGGATAATCCATCCACCTGACAGGTATGGCAGATCGAGACGCGGATTAAACAGTATGACTCTGGTCAGCTGTGCCTTGGACTGGCCAGACACTCTAAACATGTGCAGTCTTATCTTGGATAAGAACATTTATTAGGCGCTGAACTGTAGTTATTTTGCATCGGACTACAGATACCAATTTTCTTTTCCCAGAAGGGCAACGTAATGATCAGCCCGACTCCTACTACTTGCCCTACTACTTGAGAGAAATAAATCTTTTGTGCACATTTGTCAGAGGTAATTGTAATAAACATGGTCTACATTACACACTTTGTCCACTAGAGAGCGCTGGCAAGTCAACTGTGTCTGTCAGTCTTTGCTCTTGAACAAGGGCTAAAAATGTTTACGCGTTTTGTTAAATTCAAAAACTAGAATTTAGCTGATAAATTATTGTCTATACTTTTTCAAACTTTTAAATATCAAAATCAAAATCAGCCATCAATCATCCAGAATCAATAATCAGCTGTCAATCGGCTCGCTGAAATCAAAGAGCGGTGAGATAATCCATCACAGTCAGTGTTTGGGAGGTTTTATTGTCAAGTGGCCAGACAGTAAAACTAATCAGCACCATTGATTTGTGATATGTGGATGCATGACATTTTCTCGAAGTTCTGTAAAGTTTCCAAAGGTTGAGAATTTGTCACTGTGACGGTTTCAGAGCTCGGAGTAAGACACGGTTCTTCTTGACAAGATAAGTTCATCGTGATGCAATGAAACGGTGTATTACTGAGTGATCCTGACTTGAGAAGAGAAGGTCATTATTCCTCTGGTGAGCCAAGAAGACAAGATCAGGTGAAATAATGACAAGATAGCGGCGTAATAGAAGGAGACTTAAGGAACGGTATGCTCAGAAATATTCTCCCTGAAGAGCTAAAACATCTTTTTCACAATGTGGAGAATTAAACACTGAGAGCTTTGAAGACAGCGAGAGCTGCATCGATTGGTCAGTTAAAGAAGTACTCAAAATGAATCTATTTTTCTAATATTGTGTTGTTTTACACACAAACTGTCGCTGGTTTAATTTTTATTGATGCGTTTCTTTGTTACACATGATAGTAAACTATCTTTAGGTTTTGGACTATTACTTGGACTTACTTGGATGTTGTATCCGCTTGAGTTGGACAAACTTTTGGAGACATTTTCTGTGATTGGAGCAATAATATCATTTTTTTATAGACCAAACATTTAATCGACTGATCGGGAAAATAATCAGCAGATTAATCAACATAGAGTATACAGTTATATAGCTGTAAAGTCAGCCCTCTCCGAGTCAAAGAGACTCACCAGCCAGCAGACACAACTTCATTTTAGTGTAGTGAAAAGAACAGCATCTTTCTCAGACCACAGTGGTCGAGCAGCACTTAGGTCAAGTAATACCTAACACTTTACTGTAAAACAGATTTATGGACTCGAAGCTGCGCTGCGGTTTCTTGTGCACCAATTATGTGGAATATAGAATTGATTTAGGTTTTGACACATCCTGCAGGAGAAATCACTTTCCACTTCAATAAAATTGAGATTAATATTTTTCCTCCTTTTCAAAATGTCCTCTCTCGGTCCATAGCCATTAGCATAATTTTACTCTGGCGTGCGCAGATCAAACCAATCCAGGGCGTCGTCACACGGCTTCCACTGGTGCCCGATGTATCCAACTGATCTAACTGAAAGGCTTTTCTTTTTTTACATATTTTGCATATCAATATAGACGTCCTCAAATTGAAATCCCTTTCTATTTTAGGAGATTGCTTTTTGATGGCTTCTCATTATCGGGATGTTGGCTATGGGTCAAATGAAAATGTCATCACAGGCTCAGCAGAGGCTGTTCAGGGGGAGTCCTCCCCGACGCAGACAAACGTCCTTTTACAGTTTAACCTCCTTCGCCTGAGAGATGATGAATCATGGAACCTAGCGGAGAGGGCGCACGGTGACGGGAGGGTGAATGAGCGTTTGTCGAGGTGCCAGTCAGCCTGTTTGTGACAACCTGACACGCTTCCTACCGTGTTACTCACAAGCCATAATCACTTTAAGTCAGAGAGTTACACTCAGGCTTGTCACACTCCAATACAAGGTCAAATGTTTAATGGTTAAATGATTAGCTTATTAATCAGTTGGGGGGTTGACCCAATACAAAATAAAGTTTAAGTCTCACTGTAGGTCAGTAATTACAAATACTGCCTGACCAAGAGTTCATTTCAGGCAGATGCTGCTTCATATTTACGAGCGTACAAAAAAATCTGTGACGTTAAGGCTGGTTTGCTTAATTCTTAGACTTAATTTAGATCTTTAAGGTCTTTGTGTATTATAATTTATGACTTTTAGTATTCATACCATTAGTTTTATATGCTGTGTGTATATGTTTTTAATGTTTAATGAACTGCCAGATGGGCCAAAGCCAGTTTTGCACCTCGGTAGACAATAAATTGGCATTAGTCGATAGACATTTTCAGCGCCATCTGGTGGACACAGTATGTAACGGAGATCCTTAAATAAATCTTTGAGGTTTTTGTACTGTAATGTTTAAACTCTAAACTTTTAAATTCTAAGACGTCCCAAAATATGAAACGATAGCAAATATGTCAGACTGAATTTAAGGAAAATGTGCATAAATCCATAATATAGTTGTCGTGATTTTAAAGCAAATACAGCTGAACGTGCTAGTTTAACATTTTCAGATGTGAGGATTTGCTGCTTCTGTCTGTTTTCTGTCATTTCAAACTGAATATCTTTGAACAAAAGGTGCCATCTCTCATTTGTCGCCCTCAAAACTTTGACTTTAAGTATAAAGTAGCTTCAGTGAGGCGCTGGGAAAAGATGATACAGATGTGATCAGACAGTACAAGTGTGGAATAGGATGATTTCTCCGGGGGAATGAGGGGGGGGGGGACTGAAGGTTAAGGCGTTAAAACATCTGTCTTCTGTGAGAAGTGTGAAGATTAGCTTCTTTTCATCTGTTCTACATTTCTCTGCAAATTGAATATCTTCAGGTTTTGGACTGTTGGAAGAAATCTGAAGACGTCACACCACACAGGAGATTGTGATTTTGTCCCTGGGCAGTCACCTCACCGCTCCTACGTCTCTCTGCGTTCTACCCTGTTTGAAATGCCGCTCTTATAAACTCCCTTCGCACTTGGTGGCATTGGGTGTTTTCAATGGTCTGAACTCGTTGAACAAGGACACGCAAACACTGTGAGGTGCACTCATTCTTTCTCAATAGGGCCTTGAATGCAAAAAAAAAAAAAATCAGCTTTTCAGCTTCACATCAGCTGCGTTGAGTTGAGGGTTAAGAGTCAAAACATTTCAGTAATTTCACCTGTGTCTCCGTGGTAACGCTATTCCTGTTACCTCAACACGGCTCCCACCTTGCTCAGTGCTATTGTCAGTGTCCTCCGTGATATAATAGAGACATTCCACAGCCAAATGCCGTATTCAGGCACTCCAGACAAAAAAAAAAAGAAAACCACAAAGTTTGTATATTTGCTTGATGAGTCATCGCTTCGCCATGTCTGTGTCATGATGAGCACGAGGTCACAGGCGGCGTTGTCGAATGGGACCGCTAACAGAGCATGGTCTGCCGATGCAGAGGTTCAAGCCGCGAAGTGAGAGTCAAGCAGTAACGAGCAACCTGTGGCGTCGCGGTGCATGAGTCTGCTTCTGGAGAGTCAGTTCGGTAATGAGGTTTTATTCAGACAGAAGCTGTGTCAGGACCCTTCATGCAGACAAATATCTTTCTGTCTGAATCCGTAAACTATGTTTGCGTGTTTGTATTTGTGGCCTAATGACGAGCAGTCCTGGAAATGAGACGGAGAGGTGGGGGTGTAATAAGGAGGGAGCAAAGTGGGGGCAGGAGTGGACTGCGTGTGTGTGCGTGGGTGGGTGGCATTCAAAAGAGGAAGTACGCAATTGTTCCAATCAATGATTAATTAGATTATCATTCTCTCATACTTCTAATTTTCTTTGTGCGTCTGTGTGTGTGAGTGTGTGTGTGTGTCGATTCATCTATTATTTCTGTAACTGAGGTCAGCCGGCTGGCATGGTGTTAGTGTGCTAATGCAGAGGAGGCATTAACCCCAATCTCTCCAGATTAGAGAGCGCTTGGAGAGCAGCCGTCCCCTGAGACTGGTGGCATGCTTCTGTCTGCCTGCCAATCTTATTTCCCGGATAGCTTCCACACTTATTTCATTTTGGCCTGTTTCACAGCCCCATATTGATTTTTGAAACATCATGTCGGTGTGAGGATGAAGGGCCCTCTCCTGAACACAGGGATCTGTACAGTGATACTCTTGTTGTGTTTGTCTGCTGCTCTTTTCTACTTCTGTGGTCAAAGAAATTCCTCTGCGATCATGTGATTTATTATTAATTAAATCATTAGTCGTGATCTTAAATGGGACTTTGCTTGTTTTTTTGTTTTTTTTTACTTTACTTCTATGTTCTTTTTCTGTACTTTCAAACTCTTTTATCTCTATTTGTCTAACCTTTCTCTTGCCCGGCTTTTATTTCCCCTGTTGCTTTTCATACCTCATGCTTCTTGCTCTGTCTGGCTTTGTGTGTCGAAACCGAGCGGATATGAGATAGTGGGCTTGGTATCGGAGACGTCGCTGTCTGTCTGACAGTCCCTGTGGTACATTAGCCGTCCCTTACCATGTATTATTGATTCTCCCTCTCTAATCACTGTCTCCAGTGTTACAGATGAGCCTTTACTGCCAGCACCGCCTGCACTCCGAGGAGTTTCTGGCAGCCGAAGTCTTGGGCTGAGGCACAACTATGAAAGATACTGCGGTTTTCGAGTTGTAGCAGCAGCAGCAACAACAACAACAGGTGAGGTATTCTGGTCAATGGGTATCTACAAGATATCAGACTATTAAATGCTTTTCATCCATTAGCTTTCATAAGAGGTTACATGCAATCTAAAGGAATATAATCAATGTAACAATGTTAAAACAGCACCAGCACCAATGTTCAGACTTAATAATAAATATAGTTAACTTGCTACTTCTGCTGCAGGTGAGGCGATGCGGCATTGGATGTCTGTCCTGGACACACAAAAAAATCACCTGACAAAATCCTCAATCTGATTGAACAGGTCTTTTTTGTGAGGTTTAGGCTGAATGAGTCGATTTGTTGGCGTTTCAAAGTTGGAGACAGAGAGAGCACAGGAGCGGCTGAGTGACACAGACAGTGAATAAAGAGAGGGAGCCCAAACAAGAAGAAGGCAGGACCATCCTGTCGTGTGTGTGTCAGTCAGACATCAGCTCATGGCAAAGAGCAAAAGAGAGACAGCAATAAGGTCGATAGGTCGATAAGGTCGATACCACATTTAAAACGTTGAGATTTCCATTAATTATAATGCAACGATAAACAGTGAACACACCTCATCGGTACAACGTTTTCATCCTGGAGTATGGTAGGCCGAGTCCCGACCTCACACCCTGTGTGCTGCAGACAAAGGTTCAGAATATCAGAAGTGCTGTTGTGGAGGTGAGCTGCTCTGCCGGCAAAGCACATTATCGGAGCCGCTGCAGTCACACTTTACAGAGCTTTGGTCGCACCCTGGAGCGCTGCCTAAGTAGACTTACCCACAAATAGCTAAATAACTAAAATAGCTAAAAATAAGACAGCTTTCCCTGTTCGGGACATCGAGATGTGGAACAGAACTTAAAATGAAACAGGACATTAACCCGTTCAACTCAAGTGAAAACAGTTTCAGTTGTGAACCCCTGAAACTTTTTTAAAGTCGTTGTGTTTTGTTTCGTATCTGTTTTCCACTGCAAACGTACTTCGACTATAAATGCTGTGGCACCTGGCGTTGGTCCATTTACTTGTTCCAATAAAACATAAATTATTAACAAGTTTCACCAAAGAGACAGCTATAACGAAGCCATGACGGCCGCTCGAAGGCCACACGTGCTATACCCTGCCTGTGCATTTGACGGGGATAAAACAGATATAGACGGAGCTGCGAGATGAAGCCCGGATTTTCTCTGCCCTTTCAACTATTCAGTGAGCGTTTGTTCTGAGATTCGGAAAGACAGATTCCGCACAGCGGGAAATCAATTACATTCACACCAATATGGATCAGAGACCACTGGTGATCTACATCCCCCCCACCTCCTTCTCTTCACTCCGTGTCTTGCTGAAGAACAGAGATTTCTTTTTTTTATTATTTATTTAAAAGAGATGACTGCTTTTGTGCGAATCTCTGCTGGGTGCTTTGGCACCGAATGGAAATGCTGCACACCACGGGGGAGTGCAGCATGTGGGTGGAAGAGTAGGGACACTGAGGGAATATGTACAGTAAAAAGGAGTGGGGCCTTACAAAGTGGGTCAATTAACTCATAGCGTCGCAGGTCGCTTCTGATGTCATCCTGACATCATCAGTTCCTATCCCCACCCGCCCCGCCACACACTCAACGCAAAAAAAAAACATTTACATCAGTCTGAGTCATGCTGCAGCACAGGGTTGTAAATCAATGCTCCTGCGGTGTGACTGGAAAAGATGACAAACTCGCATCTGTACATCACATTCTCAACTTTATATTAATATTTACACCTGTTTCACATCCAGGGCGGCAGTTTATACGGACTGTTGTAAGTTTGAAGCGAAATCAAACTTGAGAAAGTGCGTCATCTCTCCAAATCAAACGTGCCCTTTTTCCGACAAATGCTGCGGCGTTCAAGCCAAAGCTCAGGGTTACTTCTCTCTTCACACTTTTTCCCACTAAGCGCAGCCGTGACAAAGAGGCGCTTGTTCACTCTGAACAACAAAAGGACAAAATCTGAAAGAAGGGTTACATCACTTACGTCTGATTCAGAGTAGTCCTTGACTAAAGTGAGTTAGAACGGAGGCATGCGGCTGACTGACAAAAGAGTGGATAGAAAGATAAAGAAATTCAAAATGTGAAATGAAAGGAGAAAAATCTGCATGGTGAAACGTGGAAGGTTGAGGTCGACTAATGAAGTGCTCCTTTTATTGCTGAAAACTTTGAGAAGTTGAAGGAATGTCTGAAGAGGCAGCACAGGTACTCATGTGAAAAGAGGAGAGTCTTACCTCTTTGCTGTGTGTCTGTCAGTGAAAAGAACTTGACAAACTTAGATGAAGCAATTATGACTAGAGTGGATTTCATGTACATTTCCAATCTAAAACTGTTTTTTTTCCTGATCTTACAAGTTACGTTTGTATATTGAAAGAGCTATTGATCTCTGTTCTCATTCCCAAAGTGATCTCTTCCTCGCATCACTACTTTCAGAATTAAGTTCCCTCTTTGTGTTTTTTTGATGAGCCGCAGAAGAGCAACAGGGGGTCAAATAATGATTATTTTCATGATTGAGTGACCAATTCGTCATTTTATGTCATTAAATACTGAACACTGTCCATCATAACTTTGGAAAAACTCAAGATGAAGTCTTTAAATTACATTTTTGTCTGACCAACAGTCCAAAACAACTGTCACATGAGGCAAACATTGCAAATTTTCACAATTTAGAAGCTAACTAGAAGCTATTGATTAACTCATCAGCAAAATATTTGATTGGCTAACTTAAATCGGCTCAAAGAAATAGAAAAATAAGAGGGAATTTCTTTTAAAACTCTTAAATATTTGTCTTTATTTGAAGTCAGAATGATGAGTCTTCATGTTAGTCTTCATATTTTTACATGGAACATCCATTTTAGTCACAGTAATGATCACTCTAAGGCCTGTATGGAGAGGAGGAATGAGAATAGCAGCCAATAACTCATTCATCTTTAATATTTTCTGTTTGAAATAAGTAAAACTGCTTCTTCCACTGCGTTCTCATATATGATATTTGTTCTATGTTCTTTCTATAATGTGATATTTTCTGTATCTCCATTGTGAATATTGACATACTTGAGAGAGAATCGATCACAACCCGACAGATGTGTGTGTACATCTATCTGCTGTATTTATTATTTATTCACCTCTGTTGACTTGACGATGCCTAATAAAGATCTGTGTTAAATCTAAACAACGCGCTGTTCGGATTGTATTAAAGTTTAATACGCTGGGATCTTCCGGTACGGCGTATTTCTTTTGCCTGAAATTTGCCCTCAGCAGCAGCCGTCATGCAGCGGCTCCCCAACAAAGCCCCTTTAACTACTGTGGAGAAAATACTATCTGCTAAACTGCTGATGAGTGATGAACTGAAACCAATAGTAATCCACCTATCGGCAGACAAAGACCCATCAGCCATGCAGCAGATTATTCACTTACACATCACACAATTACAGAGTCACGGCTCAGAGCAGACAGTCTCTTGTTATGAGATGTTATGCAATGCTGATAAGCAGCAGTTGACCATCAGTGCGTGATACATACTTAATGTTGCCACTGAGTGACGCTGAGTGAACAAGGGCTTGGCAGTTTAGATGTAATTGTGATAGGAAGCAGCAAGGACTCACATAATCCCATCGCTCTGACTGAACATGTTGCTGCGCTGCCTGGCTGGATGGAATAAATGTGATCGTGATCGTTTATCTTGAGAGTGTCAAACGCGATTTTTTTTCAAACAGAAATAATGATGTGAATATGTTGCATGCATGTTTACATATAGTTCACCACCATTTTATTGAACAGCATGAACGCATAACATTGTGGCAATGACCAAAAGGAAAATATGCTCAGTGCATAACCAACCACAAACCAGTAGGAACATATCACTCACGATACGCAAACACAAACCTCAGCTAGGTGAAGCCAAGTGAACTGAAGCTAATGCGCTAAACACAGTCTGAAGACCTGAAGCACCATGACTGACCTCTCAGCAGGACATTAGCCACAGCAGTGTTAGCGTCACGTTAGCAAACAAACAGCTCAGCGGAGGAAGTGCTGCCAAGCAAGCCAGCGTCAGACAGGAAGGTGGAGGTTTAAATGGCCCGTCTGATTGGAAACAGGTGCATTAATTGAATATATGCTGTGCTGGATGTATACTGTGTGCCTCTGTCCCAGTTACATTCTACATGCCCATTACTTTATGAGTCATGTAATATTATGCACACTGAAACTGGGACAAAAGTAAAAATACTCACAAAAGTCAATACGCCTGAAGTTAGTGCACACTTGGTGGAGTTGGGGAAAGAAAGTAATTGTACTTAAGTAGACTTTTGATGTATTTGTACTTGAGTATTTAAATTTCCTGCAACTTTCTAGTCCTACTCCACTACATATCAGTACATTTAACTCCACCACATTCTCCCTGTCTTATAAAGTTTATCACTTTATTAGCTGGAAAAATACATCACCACAGAGCTGAAAACAGGGCTTTACAAACATATGATCCTCACAAGACAGAAATACAAACGTATGATGAACTTGATGGATTGCTGTAGATTAAACCAGCCAACTGTAAATAAAGTAGTTAAAATTAGCACATTAACCTTTAAATCTACAGCACACACATGAACGCAGCAGCAGTATTTATCATGTAAAACACTGACAGGAACCAAGTACCTTACTTTTGATACTTTGAGTACATTTTGCTGATTATACTTCCATGCATTCGTTTTCTGTAACCACTTGCAAGAGGCAGGACCTGGAGAAGTCACCGGTTCATCGCAGGGCACATAGAGACAAACAACCATTCACACTCACACCTACGGGCAATTTAGAGCCATCAATTACCCAGCATGCCTTTGGACTGTGGGAAGAAGCCAAAGTACCCGGAGAGAACCGACGCAGACATGTGGAGAACACGCACAACTCCACACAGAAAGGGCGAGCACATCGTGGGACAGTGCTAACCACTGCACCGCCGTTTATTTATAAATTCAAGACAGGCTGTGCCTTGCCTCTCTTTCAGTGAAGACCAATTTGTCTGTTTGGTTGCAGTTATTTTTAATAGATGCTGCTTTGGTAAACAGCAGTGGAAAAATAATAAAGCCAATTTACTCAAGTTCTGTACTTAAATGAGGCTCCGCTTTGTGCAGTTTCATGCAGTCCACTACATTTCAGAGGGAATTCAAATGCTACATTTTATTTCCAAGCTAACTACCATAGTGCCGTAAAGATATGAATATATTATGAGCATATAAAACCAATGAAAACCGTATATAAAGAAGTTAGAATGAGTTCTATCTTGATCAGCAGCATTATTTCTTATTGAACAATGAGCCCTCGCTCACAGCGGACACTTTGACTTCACACACGTGCATCTAATCAACAATTATCTGGCTCATGTACTTGTATGGCTCACTGCCACGCCTACATGAAAAGCAGCCAAAGTTAATTGGCATGGCTATTACAAGTCAAAATGTTGTTTTTATCTTTATTATTATGATGATTAAACTTATTAAAACAAAAGCACCAGTACCGTTTAAGTTTGCGTGAGCTGATCCCTTGAGGTACAGACTGTGTGCGCTCACTGAACGCCATCTGTCTGTGCTCCTCCTCTCTCACTGCTGGACAGTTTATTAAGAATGATCATCATGAAACCTTCTGAGTTATATCTTATATTATCATATCTTAGATATAAAGATTTCCCACCACGGAGGAGTCGCTTTGAACATGGCGGTACAGACATAAGCTGCACGAGGCTAAAAATGGATCATATCTATCATTGCCTTTCACTACCACGGTGGTTAATTCACACACTGCCTTTCATTAATTTAATTACTCTATGGCCGAATGGGCACAACCCATCTCAGGTGCCCTCAGCGTTTCTTATTATAGCACATGTGTGTGTGTGTGTGTGTGTGTGTGTAGAGGGGTGGGAGGTCTTGTGGATTCAGCTCATCTGTTGTATTTGCTCAGTAGCTCGCAGAGACCTCTCGGCCCCCGACGCAATCTCACCTCATTAACATTTAAGGTGACGAGTCTGTCACGGCCTTAATTAACAATTCATGAGCACGGCTTATAGCTATATTAACATTTTACAACCAATAAATCAGCTTTCCTAATCTGCTGTGTGTGTCTGTATGGGAGGCTTTGTCTAAGTCTGCGTGTGTGTGTGGGTGGTTTTGTTGTTTGTGTACATCCACAACAGGCATCTCTCCCTTTGTCTTCCTGTCTGTCTCTGACCATGACATTTGTTTGAACTTTCTCTTAATCTTATGTTTTGATCATGATACTCATACCCATTACGCCTTTCCTCAGAAAAACAAGAAGAATCCAACCTACAACCCGATCCAGGGGAAGTCATTCAGAGTGTTATGCCAATTAATAACCAAAAAAAAAAGATAAATCCGACTAAGCGCCCACAAATACACCCAATAATGGAAAGGTCGACTAATTAGAGAGCTATTTTTCGATCAGTCAACTATTACAAAGTGACAACTAGTCGGTCTCTGTCGAGACTTTTTCTGTGGGGAGTGAAATGAACGGGAGAGAGGAGAGGGACGGGGGAGACAGGAGGGATGAATCTGAAATAATGATGGAAGACGGTCTGGTAGTCGACTCTCTGAGGCGTCGTGATTCCTGCTTCTCTTACACCTAACGCATATTCAAAAAAGCCTTTGAGACTGTAACAGCATGCAAGGAGACCAAGGAGTCTTCAGATGCTCTGTCGTGCCGTATAAAACGTGTGCATGCATGTGTTCATATAGTGTGGTGTGTATCTAAAAACCACAAATAACCCAGCGTCTTCACATGCACAGGCCTCACGAGTCTGCAAAGTCTAATATAGGCTTCAGAATAAGGACATTCTTTAAACTCGACTTCAGCTCAGAAATGTCTTGCAATGGGTGGATAAAGTGGAATATGCGATCAAAACATCATGTTTTATATTCTCTGCCTCACTTTGGGGAGCTAAAGGAGAGAAAAGTGAAATTGATGTAACAATTCCAGCACTGCACCCCTTAGGCAGCCCCTTGACCCCACTTTGAAGAATACCTGTGCAGGCAGTGTGTGTACGCCTTGGCTCTCCCACTGAGTCACCCAGTGTAAGTGCGGCGCTATCCTGGTGTTATATGCGTGTTGCATAGCTGTTGCCAGCCGAATGAAAGCGATCTCTGCAGCGCTGCTCACTCTCCCTGGGTGACACAAAGAAACCAGTGTTTTTTTTGTTTCATGTTTTTTTCTTACAAGGGCATGTTTACTGTCAAGACACCACTAAATCCACAGCGCTCCTACATGAATGGTTAGTGCTGGCTGGATTGAATTTGATCCACAGCGTGTGTGCCAGAACATATGCAGCATAATGGCTCTGCAACACAGCACAAAGCTGGTCTTTTCAATGAAAAACCTGCTTTGTTTCGCCTCAGTAGCCGCAGCCTTGACCACCCCCCACCCCCCCATGGTGCACTTGCACATTTATTATAAGTTAATGTAAAGATCAAGGTTGTTGCTTCAATAGGAGCAGTATTGAATTTGAAGGATCCAAAAGGAGTCTTTGGTGAGCGGCGGCCTTGCAGAAAATGTATGTCTCTGTGACAAATGTATTGCATGCTGCAAAGGATCCACCCTGGTTCAATGCAGGCTATTCCAATTCCAATCATTCCTCCAACTTCTGCAAAGTCGAAAAATAAGAAATCGATCCGAGAGAGGTGAAACTAGGAAACGTCCCCTGGATTTCGTGGTGGGTTTTTTTTGTTGTTCCTTTAAACAGAAAGGTATGTCTGGGTATTTCTCAGTCATGACTCATTTTCCTTCCCATTCCGCATGAATGTCTGGGCACATATGAAGATAGTGACTATTTTTAACTTGTGCAGGGCACGTATAGGTGTGAGGTGTGTTGCCTAATAACGTCGCCGTGATAAACATGCTTCAGAGGAACGGCCTTAAGCAGCGAAAACAGACAACTGAAGACAGGAATGGAGCTGATAATCATATGGAGACACGATGAACGTGCAGTAATTAATAAAGGGATGGTGAATTCGGACGCAGAGAAACTGCCATGAGCATAGCGTGGCAGGGTGATGGAGAAATGTGACTGGAGAAATTTGGGCACTCGTACTGCCTCAGTAATGAAATGTCCTTTTCTCACTCCAACACTTTTGGAAAGGGATTGCCATGACTACAGGAAGGAGTTTTTGCTTCTTTTTACTGCTGCTGTGCTGCCCTCTTCTGGTGCTTAATCAAACAGCCACGAGTGCTCACATGATACCACATTAACAGTAGTCTACTTTTTATCCCCCCCGAAGAACCTTCAGTAGATGTCAGGGTTCGCTGAATGTATATTTTAAAGGTTCGACTTATGTGTAAATAACAGAAAGTGAGAGGAAATGAACCAAAGGAAATCAATTATTTTGTCAATAATCTCATTAGAGGATCGTGTGGGCGAGGGTATTGAAGGTAATAATGACATGTCAAGTTTACCTGACACTCATGTTGATAAAACACTTGAAAATCAAATATCTGCAGACACCATTCACTTACATAACCTATCCCAGCCTCTCTCTCTCTCTCTCTCTCTCTCTCTGTTGACTGACCCGGTGTGCACGCTGCCTGATGAAATAGTGCAGTCTTATTTTGGGTAGGGCTATCTCTGGTCTGACAGCGATTCAGAAAGAGAGCTTGTTCAATGGTAAAAGGTTATTTTGGGGTTGAAGGAGTGTGTAGACAAGTGCATTCATACATCTCCTCCTCCCCATAATGCTTCACAGCATCCCTCTGAATCATTATACCACAGCCAGTACGTGAATTCACGCCCTGTCTTTGTTGAACTGTCGTCTCCCGCGGTTACGCCTCTCTCTCTGTCTTGCCCTCTGTTTTTCCCTCGCCTCATAATCATTCTTGTGTTAGCTGACAGTGTGTGTCTGATCAGGAAAAAGTCATACAGTATAGCCCATGACAGCACACTGAGAAACCGGGGAACTCGGAAGGGGGGGGGGGGAATTGCTTAAGGCCATCTCACAAAAATAATTTTCACAGCACCACTGTGTGCGTGGAAAACTCTCCTTCTTCTCACACTTTCATACGCCGCTAAAGAACTGACAATGAATTCCTGCCTCAAGTTGTGTGAACTGAAGCTCTTGTGTAACTAATGTGCTACTTTTCTGTCTCTCTCTCTCTCCACATTAAGATACTGCCCAGTTTGGCTTAAAAGAAAAGAATCTGCTCAGTGACTTTCTATTGCAAAGAATAGACTGTATCCCATTCACTGAGAGGGAAGGCAGAATGTAAATGACGTCTGTTATCCCAGGCCATGAATATCATCAACACCGCCGGCTCTTTTGACACTGGAGGTTGCATTCAAAAGACGTTATCCTGTTATGTTCATCAGTGAGGTGTGAATTATTGTCTGTTGGCAGACAAAGAACTAATCAACTTGCATCCCAAATCCTTTCCAAGTGTTCAAAGCAAAAACACAACTTAATTAAAGACACTGCCACGAACAAAAACACCTTTTGGGCTTTTAAAAACTTTTTGTAAAAGGCTGGGAGAAGTTTTTTTTGTCCTCAGCTGATGTTTTTGGGGGGGAGGGTGTGGACCCTGAACGTCATTCCAAGGGAGTTGCAGTGAATCTGGACTTCCCCAAACTTGAGTTATTGGAGTTGGATCAGTCACTAGGGCACTCTGACTTTGGTGTATGGGACCAGTGCGCACGATAATAACAGAGTAGCCGTCTTTTTGTTCTATGTTAGGGATATTTATTTTCAGGAGTTTGTTAAGGATGAATTACAGGAATGTAAAGATGGACTGGCGGTGGACAGTTTTCACACTGTTTTTGAACTTTCAGTTCACTTACGGGACTCCCTCCTCTTATGACTTGTTCCAGGGGTCTGCATACACTGGAGTGGTGCACAGACACAGGAATAGGTAAGCAACTGGCTTTTTTCTTTTTTAATAGACCTATAAACTTGTGTGGCGATTTGAACTTTTCTGTTTTTGTTAAAGTCGTAACAACACGTCTGACACCGGCGTTACTTTTTCCTTGGAGGCAGTGGCTGTGCGCTTTTGTTGTGCAGTCGCCAATAAAAATGCGATGACGCCCAAGCGTCTTATTGATCCAGATGACCTCAGATCGGTTAAAAATGTACCCTCTTATGGTCATATGTGGAGCTTTCACTGTGCTTTTATCAGCCTGGGGCTAAATTTGGCTCGAGTTTGCTGCCAAAGGTGACATGATCCAGATAAACGCCGGAATGCCCACTGATTACTCCAATCTCTCATCTCACAAGAGACCATTAGTGCATTAGTAACAATTTCCTCGTAATCTGAAATAGTCAAACGGGGGAAAAAAGTAAAGAAGATTCTATTGAAATGACGCAAACTTTCGGGAAAGCTTAGTCAAACATAAGGTCCTAATTGTGATGTTTTTATTATCAGAAATGACTGAAACCCTCACTAATCCCGAGGTCTGTGCGCAGTTTTCCTCTAAAACACATCTCGCAGTTCTTGGTAGGCTCTCTTGAAGCTCTTGTTTATTCCTTGTCTCTCTCCTCAGGAACTGGTGTGCCTATGTGGTGCGCAGGAACGTGAGCTGCGCCGTGCAGGGGAGTGTGGAGAGCTTCCAGGAGCCCATAGTGGCCCCCTGCCCAGCCTACCAGCCCGACTGCCAGCAACAAGTGACGTGAGCATCCGGGGAGCAAGGAGAAGGGGGTTGAGGGTGCATCATGTTTAGATGTATGAGTCCTGATACAAAATGTTCCTCTAAAGGAGAGACCTGGAGGCAGATACACTCGCAGCGGCTCCGGAAACTCCATTGGCAGAACCAAAAGTACATCGTTTCTAGCTGAAAAGGCAAAGGGTTAAGCATGAAATGTAGTCCAAACCTAATGAAGAGGAGGACTTCATATAGCTGAAAGCCAATACAAATGGTTCCTTACCTGAAATGACCTTCCAAGTGACAAGCCAGTGTTAATAATTAATAGCAACCTGTGGATTCACTCTGGGACCTTCACAACCAATAAATATAGTATGATAAACGGCACTGCAGGTGTTATTGTAAGATGGAGGTGGAAGGGAAGAATGTAAGACAAGATTTATTTTTGTAAAGATTTATTTTATACCTCAGCTCAAAATCTGTAGCTCATAGGAGCATTCCTCCCTCTTCCGCCTCCTGGCTAATCTAAAAATAAGCGAAGACGTGGATTACGTGGAATGACACCAAACAAGCCATCTGAAACAGCACCCACCTGTCAGTCAAAGTGCCCACGCTGTTAATTATGCATAACTTTAAGCCTTATTTAAACAGGTGAGATTAACTTGTTCTGTAGCCAGCCTCAAGGGGTCGTTCAAGGAACTGCAGGTGTTTGGCACTTCCACATAGGCTTCACTTTACAGCCATGGAGTCTGCTGCTATAATTTAATTCATAACTATTTGTATTCTGTTTCTTATGGAGCGTCTTCCCTGTAATTTAAGTGATAGTTAGGATTGGTGGATCGTGTTTGTGAGTGTTGAAGCAGACTTAGTTAACGCCAAGAGGAAGCAGCATTGCATTATGTTAAAATGGACCATTGTTAACATTAGCAACACAAATGCGGCGTTTTTTGATTGCTGGCCAAAGCCACGTCAAAAGAAATCCTACCCAAGTTGTATTCAGGAGCTGTTTTCACTGCTGGGCTGGATTAATGTCTTTGCAGATAAACTGTTGTAAGATGTTTCCGATTATTTAAAATATGTTTTTCCTGTGTTTATTTTAAGTTGTGACTGCTTAAGATGATCTCCCTCGCTAACTTTGATGTAATAACAAACACTGTACTAATACAGTTTGATTTAAGCCCATGTCTATACACAAAACCTTAAAGATAAACAAAGCAATCTTCTCCTTGTCATGAAGATTCATTGTTGTAAATGGGAGTATCTATACCAGTAATTGGTGAGTAACTGTTGCCATTAATTATGTACTGGAAGACATCTTGCAATTTCTTTAGTGAGTCATTATTATTTGTGAAACAACACATGCTATCTGTGGTTTAGCTTTGTGGTCCATTTACACAAACACACGTACAACAGCCGCTGTGATGTGGAAAAGATCCCAGGAAACAGATAATCCCTCTGCCAGTAACACATTTCCAAGTTGCTCCATAAAGCAAAAAGAGCAGGCAGTGAGAGTAGACACCTTGAGCTTTTCCATTTTCTAAGTTATGACAGGCAGCATTGGGTTAACGTTAGCTCATGTCAGGATACATTATAGACATTAGGTTAAGTGTCATTTCTCCCTTTCCTGTCTTTTTGCAAAGTTAGGACAGTGTTATCAGTGAGGATGAGAGTTGGAAAATGTGCAAAGATGACTGTTTCAATCATCAACTTTCCAGATGTTCTGGATGACATGACCCCTGCCTTCAGGGAAGTGATGTCATCTATTGTTTCTTTGGGAAATGTTTGCCTTGGCTAGAAGGCTTTTCATGTAATGGGGAACAGTAGAGAAGCGCAAAAAAATGTCCATGTCCAAAAAGACATACGTTTTGGTAATTGCAGGAGTCCAACAGATCTCCGAAACATAAATATGTATCATTGGAACAGCTTAATCTTTTTGGAATAACAGAGTAGCTGTAGTCTTTCACAAAAAGGCAGGGATAACACAAAAACAGTGTTGCCAATTTTATATTAATGTTTGCCTGAGATTTTGAAAAGCTCATTGATCACTCTGGTCTGTTTTGCAGATACCACAATCGGTTTCGACCCACATACAAGATTGCCTTCAAGACAATCACAGAGTTAGAGTGGAGATGCTGTCCTGGCTACCAAGGTCCAGACTGTAAAGATTTGAAACCACCCCCAGACCGACAAACAGTTCAGGGAATACAGCCTTACCTCCCACAAAATCCTGGACATACAACCAGACACACACAGAGTAAGACACCATTTTCTGTTCTGTTATGCTTAATATATATATAATATGTACCGCTGAACCACTAAATTAAGCTACCCAAGTGCCATTCTTAATTTAAAAAGTCTGGTTGATAAAGTTATTCTCTGATCACAGGGCCAGAGCGCAGAGAGACAGGGCACCATGAGACGAGGCATGGTGGGACAGATAAGGTGCATCTTCTGGAAGGTGAAGTTCAGCGCCTTTCCCAGACAGTCCTGGATCTCCAGTCAGCTTTGACAGAGATAAATGCCAACCTTCGCACGGACCTGCAAGAAGACACAAAGAAGATGTTAGTGACACTTCTCAACAACATGCGTCCACCAGACAGTGCTACGACTGCAGGCACAGAGGAGAGCCCAGCAGTGCTGGATGGTCATCAGGCTACTAGGGGTGGGATTGCTGGAGACAAGGCTTTAGAAAAAATAGTGGCTCGAATGGATGATATCAACAGTGCACTGAAAAGCAAGGATGAAGCTTTGGAAGACATAAGAGGAACCATGACAAGTCATGAGGGCCAGATCCGTGCCCTGATGGATGCCTCTCAATCTCAGACGCCAGCCATAGCAGAGTTTGATGTTATACAGACCTACATTGATGGAAAATTTGAAAAGATGAAGAAGGAGCTAGACCAGAATGTGGAGGAACATATGGCCAAGCTACAGAGCACATGCAGTGACAAGCTCGAGACCTTGCAAAAGACCTGTAAAGATGGCCGTGACCAAGGTTTGGCTAGCCTGACCAAGCTGGTTGATACCAAGGATGCTGATTTGAGAAAGGAGATTCGGGCGCTACGTCTGGACATGGCTGCTGCAGATGGACCTATAAGGACTCAAAGGCAGATAGATCCAGCCAAAGCAGAAGAGGATCATAGTGACCACAAAGACTTGTGGCGTGAGATTGACCGTATTGCCGAGGCTCACCGCATCCTGAATGTTCGCATAGACAACGAGCTGGCGCACCTATCTGCTCCTCAGGAGAGCAGTGATTTCAGTCTACTGATCGAAGACCTGGAGGCTCGCATGAATGTCACTGAGCAAAATGCAGAGACTCACTGTTTCTATATCGAAGAGAAGCTGACCCGTACTATTACTGAAGAAATAGAAGCACTGCGGCAGCTCCTGAATGAGCGTCTGAACAACATGGAGGACCAGTTTACGAACATGTTGGTGGAAATGAGTAACAACTCCTTCCCGGGAATGTTTGGTGACTCCATGGATGGCATCCAGTCAGAAGTCAATAACAACAAGTTCCTCCTCCAAGGTTTGGAAGACAAGATCAATGGTGTTGAAGAGTTGTGCTCTGCAGGATGTTCAGGCACAGGAGTCTCTACTGGTGTGTTGAATGCTTTACCCACACCTAAAACTATAGAAAACATTTTGAAGGACTTGAGTCGGTATAGGAATGACCTGGATGTTCTTCACACAGATGTCAATTCAAACACAGACAAGGTCAAGCAACTGGAAGAGCTCATGGAAAGACAGTTAGTCGGAAATGAGAGAAATACTAAGTCAATGGACGACTTTAACAAAGGACTGAGTAATCTCCAAAATAACGTGCTGGGTCTGACTGATACCATTACTGTATTAAGCAACTCCTTAAAAAAATACAACGAGGATATGCACCGAATAAACTCGACATGCTGCCATGCAGGGCAAAGTGGTAGTGAGAGTCCTGAAAGGGACAACTGGGCATCAGGCACCGCAGTACCCAGCAGTCAGTCAGACGACACCAAGCGTCAGGTGGAGGAACTAAAGAGCAGGCTTGATGCGCTGAGTGGACAGTTGTCATCTGAACTGAGTCAATGTAAACAGAACACGCAGGGTGTTTCTGACGGCATTTCTGCTGTGGACGGACGTGTGACCCGGCTTGAAAAGGTGTGTGGAAGGTTAGATGTAGTCTCTACCAATATCAAAGAGCTGAAAGACGGACTGGAGAGGCACGTCGGTGGACTGCAGGACTGCGTGCACAGGCTGAACGCCACCTGTGGGAAACACGGCGAAGACATCGCCGCGCTGCAGAATTCACTGCAGAGGTTCGAGGGGCAGCTGTCATCGATGGCCAAACAAGTCTTGAAGGACATCACTGCCAAAGAGCCAGGTGAGTTGATGGTTTGATCATATTGTTTGCTATCTGCGTTTGTCCTAAGAAGGAAATTACAGAAATTAACAAACGGCCTCTGTCAAATAGCTTTGACATAACCAGGCCATTATGAGGTCACTATTATCCATGTTTATCTAATGAGCAGATCCCCAAATGCGAAGCCAGTGTTCAGAGGCACTACAGTCCGCCAACACACACTGAAAGGATTATTATGTGAATGTTGAATACATACAGCATTGATTTCCGGCTTTTAGGCTCTGACCTTGTCACTCCCAAAAAGGAAGTGGCAAGCTCAAGACAGCAGGGAGTGGTGAGTGATGATAATAACTTACAGCCTCAGGGAATGGAGATCCAGAGCACACAGGTGGATGCTGGGGTGGAGGTGCTGCGTTTAAAACACTGGGAGAGACAGCTAGTTTTCAGGTTACCTGGCAGCAGGCTACTACCATGCAGAGCGAGTTGCATATTTACAGTTACTTCAGCTTAGAATAAAGGCTGGAAATTGGGGGAAACACATGGCTTTATCCAAATGTAAGAAAAGCATCCTACCAGCATGTTCCTAATTAACACGTTATATCTTAAATCTGTACGTTTTGTTTAATCTGTACAAGTAACAAAATGTAAAGAGACAGGCTCACTGTTTCCCCTCGTTTCCAGATGCTGAGTTAGACTAACCGGGTGCTGGCTGTAGATAAATACTGAAACTCATCTATCTCTCAGCAGGAAAGCAAACAAGCACATTTCTCAAAATGTCAAGAAGATATACTGCGTGACAGTAATTACACATAGATTATGACACAACTTTACTTCTTAAAGGTCCACGGATTCCCACGTTAAGCGCAGTCCGACACTGATCAAAACACACTCATTTTGCAGCTTCCTCTCTAACGTCCAGCGTGAGTTTATTGAGTGCGATTAACATCTGTGTAAACACAAACTTTTCCTGAAGATAATCCCTCATATAATGCATTCTGCTTGCTTGGCTTACATTGAGGCTTGGAGGGAAGGATCAGATGCCATGAATGGCCACAGGGTATTTCCCGGAGAGGGAGGACACGAGTTCACTGGGCCTCCCGTGATCGCCTTGAGAATGTCATTCAATATGTCCCAGCACCGAGGCAGAGGCCCACATTAGAAACTTCCTGTGGCTTAGATGCTTAGATTTGTGTTGTCCTAATAATTCAGCAGTTTAATATAAGAAATGAGACAGGTAGAGTCTTGATTTTTTTACATTCCAAGCTCAGCCTCTACTATGATTTACTCTCTCTGTTACAGTATGTGCCTCATTGCTCCCTTATGTAAATGCCAGAAGACCCGAGTAGGCTGTTCTTCCCCATCTTTCTCATTCCCTTTGTGAAACATGTTGACTCGTGAGGTCTTCTTTCTTGCACCATGACATCGCTTTTTTTATTCTTATTCATACCACAGAACTGCAGACCTCGATCTCACTTCCCGGTCTCTACAGTACACACATACACCTCCCTCCTCCTTACACATGTACACATACCAACCTCCAGAGATTCCCGTAGGGTGACCTCAGCCTGATGTGTGGAGTCTGGTCCTCATTAAGGGCCCTGACTCACTGCTGGAGCCAGTCTTGATGGAGAGGGGAGAAGCAGGGCTCCACACCCAGGACCAGATGCTTCGACTACCCTCAGCTGTGATGTCATGGCTGGGGCCCCTATACTGGTGCCTCCCTTTCTTAAACCACCGTCCAAAACAATGGTATGATAAGGACCTGAGAAGAGGAGGAGGGTTGGTTGATTAATAGTTGTGGTACAAGAGCGTGAAGGCATCTTTTGTTCCATTTCCCTCTTTGCCAAATATGGTCTGTTACGTCCAAACGGCGATATTTTACTTCATTACCGTATATGTAACTTTATACTGCACCTCTGCCCAGCAATAACTCAGACAGAACTGAGTGTACTGCAGCAGGATTGTGAAATATGTTTGTTGGGGCTCCCACTTTATGACCATTAGTTGTTTATATATCCCAATAAGAAACAGTTTGACATTTTGGAAATAATATTTATTTGCTGTCTTGCTGATTTGGATGATGTACTCTATGAAGCTACTGGCAGCAGCCAGCTAACTTAGTGTAGCTTGAAGGCTGGGCAAATAGGGAAACAGTTAGCCTGGTTCTGTCCAAAGGTGACACAATCTACCTACCAGATTCTCTGAAACTCACTTAAGCTGCGTTTCCACTGCAAAAAAATGGAAACCTTTGGAAGAACTCGATGTGTTTCCACTGCATGGACCAGGTTCTTAATTAAGTTTTGGGGACATTATTTTACTCCATGAAAAGTCCCTGCTTTCCAAAATACAGGAACTTCTTCGAGAATTTTTTTCAGCTGCAATTTTAAAAAAAATCTGTAGCCTCAAACCAGTTTGTTTTTGTTGTTTGTGCTTCAACACATCATTGGACATTAATGTCCAGACCATAGTCGAGCACAAAAATAACGTGTAAAGACACCTGTCACTTTTCAGGGGACTAAATTACCTAGCCTTCATGACAGAACCTGTTAGTTCATTAAAAAGTAGTTGCTGGGACTAAAAGTTCTGGGTACTTTGAGGAGAAACTTTTGTTAATTCATTCAATCATTTTTTGTCAGGTATAGTAATAGTAACCTAGTAATGCTTAGTTTTTTGTACTGATTGAGGTCCCTGTAAAGTGAGAGTAAATATGTGTTCTGAGTTTGTCAGACCAAAGAAGGAAGTGCTATTAACCACCCAGCCAAATTTGAATGATTAAAAATATCGACAAGTTTACGAAATTCTTGTGGAAAAACTCGCGGGAGCAGTCGAGCAGCCAGTTTGAAGTGACTGAAACGTGTCAAATGGGTTCAGAAAATGACATGACTAACTTTGAAACACTCTGAGTGAGATGAATTTATCTCTATCTCTCTGCCAGAGGTGCAGGGGCACGCTCAGGGTGGCCTCAGCGTGTCATCGAGCCACCCTTTAAGGACCGCCCACAAAATCCTGGACTGAAAACTGGTGAAAAACTGTTTCAACGGTTTTAACTGTAATATATCATTCAAACTCTTTTCACATGTTTACAGCAACTATCTTCCAACATATTTCATTTACATGGACTTTAAACAAACAAACAAAACAGCTTCACCTTGTGAACACTAATGTCTTAGAGGTGCTGGTAGACAGATTTGGTTCCCTTTGGACAGCGCCAGGCTCGCTGTTTCTTCCTGATTCCAGTCTTTGTACTGAGCTAAGTTAGTACATTTATTGTACGCACATAAAAGTGATTTCAGTGAGTTTTATGGCCACTGTAGGTTCTCCTACGTGTTTTGAAGGGGAGGGTGAGTTACGGGTTATGAGGTTGGACGCAATCTGCAACCTCACTGCTGTGCTCATAGTCTGTACACTAACTCCCACAAGAGAGGGAGTCGGGCCGTGCGGCTGAAGTAGCATGAAGATTTAATGTTTTCCCCGAGTTTAGGAAAAAGTGAAATGGTCTAAATAGAAATAAAAAAATAAAAAAAATTCCATGAAAAATCCCAGCTCTGTGGGTGTGGTGGTGGTTGAGAGTCTACTGAAACGTTTCCTCTCTCTGTTTGAGATCATATTCTCCACTCAGTCATATGAAGACCCCGAGGAGGCTGCGAACAGATGAGGTGTTGTAATAACATAACTGAAAGATTAACTGGAATAGCTTTGCCCTTACTCAATGTGACTGCTGAATGGAATTGTGTGACTTCAGTTACAAAATGTTGGCACCGCTTCGCCCACAGCAGCTGCTGCAGCGGAGGTCTGCCACTACAGCTTGTATGTGTTTGTCTCAGGCTGTTTTCTTTACGATAGGGAGTTGCGGTTAAGCGGCAGGGACTCAGACTCTGTTGCATCATTTCAAAGTATACTGCCGATGCGTCAAAGTCATTTTGAAATTAGCCAAGACGCTTAAAGGGTGCAAACTGTTTAATAGAGGTTATTAGGGAATGTAGAAATATGGAAAATGCTTCTGTTTTCAAAGAGCTCTTGCTATTCCTCGTTCAGATGGTGACTAATCAACCTTCTTGTGCTGAATCTTCTCATTCGATTCTCAAGCTGTTTTTTCTTCTACTCCTCCTGTTTTTTTGGAGGCGATCCCAGTCTGGCTCATTTTACCTCTCTGTCATTTCTTTCTCTCTCCCTTATCTCTGAATTTCTCTCTCTCCTGACTCCCTCGACGCTTTCTCTCCCTCTCGCTCTCCTTCTGTCCATTTTTTTTTCTTCCAATTTGTCCTTCCAAGAATACCAGAGGACTTCTTTTTCTCCTCTCCCTCCACCCTGTCCTGTAAGTGTCTATCGACAGATGAGGCATTCGGAAAAAGAAAAAAAAAAGTGGTCGTATTAAAGCTGGGATAAAATAAAAGGCTTTGATTTTGTGGATCAATGCTTTGCAATTGATCATTCTGACTTTATATTGGGGAGACAGGCGCTAAGATTAGCTGTCTACTGTGATGAAGGGATTCAAGAAAAACAAGATATCAAAGGCTTTTTGAAGTGAAAGGGTGTCTGATCGGAAAGAATGGAAAATTGTACTCCAAACTGGCACAGACAGATACTGTATATATTTAGTCAGCACCAGAATCTTAAAGGGGGCGCTTTGGCTGCAACACCTTCCCCAGAGAGATTTCTGAAGCTGCGAGTTTGAGGTGTTTTCCATCTCTGACCAGGGGAGCCCATCTGGAAGTCTTCAGAGGAGAATGGACCCAGATACACAATGGGAGTCCCTGAGGTCTGCCATGCAGTGCACAATTTGAACCTCCCATCATTAATATCACTGGAGGAAAATAGGGTGGAGGATGAAATTGTGTCCATGTGCCTAGCAAAGAGAGGGGAAAAGAAAATGTGAGTGTGAGTGATGATATTGCATGTGCGTGCGTTACCGCCACACCCCTGCTCTGTGCCCCCTGACACCATTTTCCATCTCGTGATCGACTTGTCTGCTGCAATATTCCTTGACGCTTTCAGACACATTTGAATGCTCACGCTCTGTCACCCGGATCTGTGACTAAAGCACCCCCCCGCCCCAACCACCAACCACCAACCCTGACCTCCCCTTGCAGTGTCTCAATCTGCTTGTAAGCAATAACATCTGCTTTTGGTGCTCATGGTTGCACCAGCACTCGTGTGTGCCTTTCTTTGTGTGTGTGTGTGTGTGTGTGTGTGTTTTTCTCCAACTTTGTGGTTGCCCCCTTAGTGAGACACAGGCTGAGAGCTCATGGGAAATTTGCACTCAGGCAACCCGGCGTCCTGAAGGAGGCATAGGGAGGAAATGAAGGAGAGATTTCTGATTATCTCAGTACAACATGATTGCTGGATTTAATTCATTTTTAATTATACATGTGGTTTCTGAGTAGCTTGTGGTACCACTTGCAGTAAGAGGGAAGAATTCGGTTGATGGTTGATGTTTTATTTGATAAGCAGATGATGATTGCTTTCATAATTCAGGCTAACAGGCAGGCTGTAATGTAATATGATTGCTTTCAGGTACTTTTGGATTGATCGCTTTGCCTCGGCACAGGACTGAATGCGCCGCTGAAATAATCGTTAATGTTTGGTCCATCATCATCACTGTTGGCTGTAGCAGATCTTAAGACGCTGTAACCATTACTTTAGTTACAAGGTGCTAAAAAGTTTCTTTCAGCATTTCTCACTAAGAATGTGTGAAACATTACCCTTGAGGGCCAACAAAGGACTATTATGAAGTCTGCATTGTTTACAAAAATGTCTGCCAGCTAGCAGCGTCCCTGCCTTTTTCTGACACATTGGTATGTTGCTTGGTGCAGCACACCCACCAAATGCTAGCATACGCCACCGGCGTGCCTTTGTCTTTTGTCTGTTTGTGCTAGCATCAAAGGCTCACCTCAGCTGTGACTATTAGCAAAGTTAGCGCGCTAACACGCTGAGCGTGGCGCGCATTTAAGCCCTGGCGCTGACGTTAGCGTTTAGCTCAAAGCACCACTGTGTCTGAGCACTGCAGGGCTACCAGCATGTCTCGCCGTAAATGGACTATATTTGTTGGTTCAGGAAAAAAATGCAGAAGAGGCACTTGCGTCAGCTGATCGTCCATCAGCTGTTTTGTGCATCCTTCAGCATCTATGGCCTATTGTTCACGGATCGGTGACGCCCAATCAGATTCATACATGTACAAAGAGGCCTTCACAACCTGACACATCTCACTTGCACGCTGCTTAAACCTTCGTACCCACATCTTTGCTGCTTCTTGTATGTATTGTATGTATTAAAGCTTTTGGTATTGTTGGTTTTGCACAGATTCACATTCACGTGAGTTCATCTCTATGTTCTGTATAAAGTAGATGATATGTTTATTCTCCCAGCGGAATCTTTGTTGTTTGTTTCCTTTGAGAGCTTCCTCAAAGAGCGCAGCCCTTTCCACCAAACCTAACTGTATAATCATTTGAAATAAGTGCTCATTTCCTTGATCTAAGTGTCTGTGACTGAATGACATTACTGTAATTGGGTTACATGTACTCCATTTATGGCCAACCTCGACCACAAGCTTTAAACGACACTGCAGATACAGGAAGCCTCAAACAAGCCATCTAATCTAAGAAAAAAAAAACTTTACCAAATCTTAAATACGACATGAGACAATCTGCCTGACACCTGGTTGTGAGAAGGGGCTGTACTGTAATTATTTTTGTTATTTGTCCCCAGGATACTTCCACAGTATCTCTACGCTAAGGCCCAGGTGATGTCTGTGCCCTGCGGGGGTCTGGCAGGCGGCCAACTGGTTTCTGTTCAGATGGTTCTCGTTGCCTAAACCTCACACCGACCGCCTGCTTTGCTTTTATGAAGCGTAATAATGGTACCGGTTGAAAAAAAAAAGCTCAGAGGGGCAGTGAAAGCCACGTCTAATTTGGCCTGTCATCAGAATCTAAGTCGTAAAAATGAGAATTCACGAGAGAAGGCAGGGATGTGGTCTGAACGTGAGAGAGGAAGTAAATTACAGCATTTTCCATAACTTAGATTAGATCATAAGAGCAGTGGCCAGAAGCTTTTATGCTTGATAGTAACGTCTATCGTATGATTAGAAAGTGGACTGTAAATGGATGTATTTGTCTTTTTCTTTTTGCTTTCTAAGGAACGACCTTGAGAGCAGAGAGGCCTGCTCCCGTGCCAGATTCAACTCCAACCAGAACCCGAGTCCAACAAATCCACATCCCTCTCATCATCCCGCCGCCGCCGTCCAGCCCCAGGCAGCCGTACAATCCCAGCCAGCCAGTGCAGCCCAACACACACACAATCATGATCAGTCAACCAAGGCAGCCGTCCAGCCCCCAGCAACCAGGACACGCCACCGTCCCTCTGGTTCCCATCAGGCCAGTGGTGGAGACGGGCGAGGCAGGTCCTCCAGGGTACATCCGCAGGGTGACCGTGCGGAGAGGGTCCGAGGACTCATCTCGTACGCCCGTCAAAGGATTTGCTGGAGCGCCGGGTTAGTAGCGCCACGTTGACCTTTGCTCACAGCTGAAAACGCTTTAACAAATGATATAAATATGTTATTTTTTAATCAGTATGATTTCCAAAAAATCTAAAGTCTTGTTTTAGTTTCAAGACCACACAGATTTATGGCACGAGTCCTGATTTCGCAATGCTTTAAACTATAATCTGCAAGCTACCATGCAAAGTTGTAACCACCTTATCTCTCCCGTACTTGTCGCGGCACCAAGTCTTTATTACATATCACGCATGCTAAATAACTCTACTGCAGTCTTAAGTGTTACCCCAGATTGTGATGCACAGACTCAGACATGTATGAATGAATGAAACCTGTAATTTGTCATCACTGCAGTGACAAGAGGGAGATTTCATGTGTCATAAGTCTGGCACACTGGAGAGCTAGGCTGAGCCAACATTACCGCACTGTGACATAATAGATGTATGTTCTTCTTTTCCTCTGTGCTGTCAGTTCATGATAACATCAGATACACTAAACAATCTAAACTAATTAGCTCTGACAAAATCTGGAGTTGAGCCTTGTGTCTGTTTCTGTCTCTTTTTTTTTTTTTTTGGCCCTTTTCACACATGGAATCCATAACAAAGGTTTAATTATGCATCTACTTTTTTCCCTGTCATCCACACGTAGAAATGTTACGCTTAAAAAGGCTTTCAACAGGGGCCAAGTCCTTGAGGGGAAATATCAAATCTGCTTATAGATCTCCAAATCTAAATCCAACTGATTCAAAAAACAAGATTTTGGAGTCTAGATTACGACCGTTTTTTATTTTAATTTATACCATCTATCCCTCAGTGTTTTGCCATAAAGTTCAGATGGAAAACCAAACAACTGGCAAGAGTATTTAATCACTAAGCCTTGTCCTGAGATGATGATAAAACACGATGTGTTTATCATCTGTTTCTTTTGCAGGCTATCCTCCTCTGCAGCCTGCGTCTTTCAAGCCTCAAACAACTCGTCGCCAAGGTATTGTAGCAATTCATTATCAGGTTACATTGCATGCATCTGCAGGCTTTGCCATTCTACTACAACAGTGTAAAAAAAAAAACTTGGAAAAGCTGTGAATAATTTGTAGCCTGAGAGTGAGAGGGAGTGGGAACTGGATGTGTTTAGTTTAGGGAGGTGTGGGCGGACTGTGGAAAGATTTGAGCTTGTCTGCGGGCACTTAGCAGAAAGTTTTGCCCTGTTACATTTGGTGATGATTAAGAAAATTACTAAGGTAGATAATGGCTATAAAACAAAGACCTTTTCCCTTTTTTTTGCTACTTACCAACCCTGCTTTACACCTATGAATGAAACATCTCTACAAATAGAGGTGTCAGCCCTTCAGTTCACAGCTGTGACTGTAGTTATGCACAATTAATGCGCAATTATCGCTGTCTATATTTGTACCTTGTAGCTCCCGTAGCAGCGAAGATGCCCTGGAACCCGATGTATCAAGCTCCAGTTCAAACACCAGGTAAAATCCATCTTGAAAAAGGAAAACGTGGATAAATCATTAGCTCGAATAAATCTGTGTATGCCTGAATTTAAAGTCTTTTTTTTTTCAGCAACAGTAAATAAAAATGAGAAATGCACTGTCATTTTTCTTTGAGCCGAGACACTGATGGACTTACATGCATGTTTTTTTTTTTGTTCCAGTTTCGGACGCCAGCAGTGCCTTTGCAGATCCCTTCTCCTTCTCTGCTGGCCTCACACAGCAGCTCTCTGGAGACTTTGGCGTCATCCGCTTCAACAGAGTTTTAGTTAATGATGGCGGACACTACAATACCCACACAGGTACACAACAAACACCTTTTACAGCTACACAGCGAGGCTCCCGACTCTAGATAGGGCCACCATAGTTTTTCTTGGAGGGTGAGGCGAGGGGGTATTCAGTTGGTTGCAATCTGCACTCTTACATTGGACCTTGAACAGATCTCAGTGTGCCTCAAACATAAATGAAGAGGGACAGAATCCACAGCCTCCTGTGCAAAAATGTATTCAAAAGTGCATCTGAGGATGAGCTAAAGCTTAAGTTACCCTCCTGTTCAGATGCAGTGGAATGAGAGTCACAGGATTTAGCTTTTAAAAAGATTAATTTTGGAAGATATCCACTTGATTTGGTTTAATTGGACAACTGAAGTCTCATATTAGCTTCAGATCAACTTTTGAATGCACACGATTGCACACGCATTTTACCCCATCTTTTACTTTGAAAGGGCACTAGGAAGTGATCTCTTAAAGGTTCAGTAGTTAACTTTTATAAATACAACTTTTTGGCATATTTGCTGAAACTGTCATACGTCCTGACAGCAGTACATTACCAGCTACTCAGAATTTCCGCCCCAGGCCGGGTACCAGCAGGCTGCCAGCCGGATGTATCCATTCATTCCAATCAGTTAAGCACGGGCCTGTCATGGACCAGCTGGCTATTCTAGTTGGCTGCATCTGCACATGAGGCAGAAAATCTGTGAAAAAATCCGGTTCCTCTAGCTCAGGGGTGTCAAACTGTTCCACAAAAGGGCCGGTGTGGCTGCAGGTTTTTGTTCCAACCAACCAAGATCACACAGTTTGACCAATCAACTCTCTGAAGACTGAGATCAGTTGATTAAATGAGTCAAGTCAACCCGCAGCCACACCGGCCCTTTTGTGGAACAGTTTGACACCCTTGCTCTAGCTCCTCCTAGTGCACCTGATGGCATTTATCAGGAGGAGACGGTGACAGTCATTGCTCATGCACACGCTGCAAAGTACTAAACACATGTGAACACACCTGGCTTGATGTCATGGTGCATGGTGGTGAGTAACTTTTCGGGGTGTTGGCGAGGAATGAGGTTTTGCAGGGAAACTGGCACCTTCTGCTGTCGTGTGAACTTGTAGATTTGGTGGGAGGGGCGTAGCAGCAGAGAGACGTGAAGGTTTTGCTTTGTGCATGTCCAATTGTTGCCTACTGAAGCTTTAATGGTCACCAAGTAAAACTTGTTTCAATGCCATTGTGGGCCGCTGACTGTTGTTGCAAGAAAGGCTTGAAAAATGGTGAATCTCTCCTTTAATCTAACTTAGCTATTCATTGAGGCTATAAAGAACAGGGAGCATCTGTAAACATCTGTTCAACAAACATTATTGATCTTCTTTCTCACTCACTCTTTCCCTTTCTCGACTCTACAGGGATCTTCACTGTGCCTGTGGATGGTCGATACTTGATTTCAGGACTGCTGACTGCAAGGCAGGGTGACAGAGTACAAGCTGTCCTGTCCGTGTCTAACCGCAGCGTCCAGAGGCTGCAGAGCTCAGCTGGGCCCGGTCAATACGGGGGCTCAGATGGTGTTGGCTGCGGCTGCGGAGGTTCAGTGTCCTTCAGCCTGATCCTGCCTTTGAGGAAAGGAGACCGCGTGGGCCTGGTGAGGACCGGAGGTCATTTGGCCACCACAGAGTCCAGGGAAATCCTCTCCACCTTCAGCGCCATCTTCCTGTACTCACCGCAGGCCAAAAGATAGCTGGAGCTCAGCTGAGCTGTAACAGCAAGGACTGGTTTGTTCCCAGATAGCTGGACTGGAGTAAATGTTGAAGCCACTATATTTTCACAGATTTGCTGTGACACAGTGCCACTGTGTGAAGATCCTCAGTTATGAATTCAGTTAAGCATCATTACATCACAATTTGTAAGCCATCCGCCAAATATACCCGAACACAAGAAGCAAGATTTGTTTCTAATATATTTGATTATTAAGTTGCCTTTTTTTTGTACCTATTGTGGACGTCTTGTGTATATAAGTGTTTATAAATTAACATTAAAATTCATAAAATGTAATTATTATTTTAACAAAACCATCTCAGAGGCTCAGTATACAGGATGGTCAACAGATCAGCAGAATGATGAGGCAATGAGACATGTGCGAGCTCACTTCATCTCACGGCGTAATTCACACTGTAGAATAATAAACACGTCTGAGGTTTAGAAACACGACAAGCTTTTATTAATGTTGCAAACTTGGCTGGCTGCACAAACTGCGCTGTGAAAGACAAGGTTAGAAGGCAAAAAAAAAAAAAGAAACCCAATTGGGTCATTACGTAAAGAGGGTGTGGATGAAAAATAAATTTCCCCTCTCCTCACTCCTGAGACTCAGAAAATATTCCACCAGCAAACTGTAAGAAGCGGAGGGGGGGGTTTAGGCTTTAGATAAGCCTGTTAACATTTTAAAAAAAAGATTTTAATTCACGGCTAACCAGATAACACTCCACTGAATGAGCGGTTTTGTACATTTTGTGTTATTCAATAAAACTCATTTAAATGTGGAATTACCAAAGGGATTTAAACAGCAATAACCTCATTCATGTATTACTTTTAAAAACAGGGTAAAGGTCACTAAACTAGCCTGTGGTTACTGTTTTTTTTTTTTTTCACTGGAGACAAGAAAAGTGTAGCGCACACACACATACACACACACACACACACAAATGTATTCAGTTAGAAACTTTATTTAATACAAATATGACCACAAGCCACACTTTGTTTGCTTCATTAGGCCTGTATTTTTTTTCTTCTTCTTACAATGTATTTTGTTCTTTAAACATACTTTAAACCACATTTCTATACAAATCAAACACAGCATACACTTATTTCTGTTGGTCAGACACAATCAAATAGCAAGCATTACTTCCAAACAGAAAGAAACACAGTCCCGAAAAAAGATCATACGCTTTATAAAGAAATAATAAAACAGACAAAACAAACAAAAAAGGCATCAAAGACAGAATAATGTGATGATCAGCATATGTACTGGATCATTTTTCCACAGCAGTTGAATGAGAACAAACAATAATTTTTATATATATATATATATATACCACATATCCCAGGATCATAGAGGATGAAGTGTGATTCTTCCACACAAGATGCTTTACTTTCATAGAAAGAATGGAATTCATTTTGTTAATCGTAAGATATATCTATTTGACTTCACCAAACTTCGTAGAGAACAAGCAAACGAATCAAAGCAGAACACGCGTCTTAATTATCACAAAAAAAAAACATCGGAGCTCGAGAGTAAATGTGGAAACACTTCAGCGAAACAATGCAGACTAATTGTGACAATCTGGATCTAGCCGTTACCATGAATTGTGCTTTTTTCTCCCCCCATTAAATGGTTCTGTCTGTTAAGTCTCACTCCGACTCTTCTGATTTCTAACCCTAGCACTAACACTAGCACATGTGAGCATGTCACCGTCACGCTCATGCTGGAGGCGTGATCCATGTCAGTGGAGTGGCACAAGTCTTTTTCCCAAACACACATACACACATCATATAATGCCGGTGAAGAGCTTCAAAAAGCTTCCTGTACACAGTCAAGTATTTCCTGTTTATCTCCAAACAAAACCTAATGGCTCTTTCTCTGGTCACCAGAGGCACAGATCAGTCTTTTTTTTTTTTATTTCTATCAAACACACATACACACAGAGGCTAAGGGGTTACTCTGTTCAGCTCCCAACATAAATCTTTTGTTTTGGTCCCCACATTTTGCCTTGTAACCTACAAATACAAATCAACCATTACTTACATCCACATATTTCAGAATATCTGACGTGTCTGTGGCGTAACTCACAGAGCAAACTCTGAGAACTAAAAACTAGAGCTCTTCATCTTGCATTAATTGCATACACTGGTCTTTTTGTCCATGAAGACCTTTGGTGAAGTGCATGTGGGCGAGAAGTGTTCAGAGTTGAGTCTCTGGGTGCAGCTTAGACAAAGTGCGTTGGATAAGTCTTGGTAAAGCCACTGAGGGAACATAAGCAAAGGGTGAATGATCCTGTCACCCCACCCCCCCTCAACAGCAGCAGCACTCAGTGATTTCACTATGCACACGCACGCAAGCAAACGTACGCACACACTTGCATCACCCCGTAGTCGTCCTACGGAGGACCTGGCATAACGGAAATCCTTCATTTTAAGCTCTCTCCAGATCTGCTTATTTCCACTGTTCCAACTCAAGCGTTACCTTCTACATTTACACACATTTTTTAATACTAAAGCTGAGGTTTGCTATGGAATGTGTATGTATGTTACATGTTGAAAACGTTCACTGTAAAACAAAGAGTACAGATCGTGAAAACAGGATACATGACTAAATAAAACAAAAATAGTACAAGGTCCAACAGTTAGTGCATGTTAACCTGTGACCGAGCATACAAAACATCAGTTTGAAGTATTTCCACATTGCATTGGTGATTAATTGCTTTTTTTTCAGACAAGTAAAGGCATCACAATAGAAATCAATAACTTAAACATACCAATTATCATAAATAATGACTGCATTGTTAACAAAACACACTTGATTCGCCAGAGCTTCTTTAACAGAATAAACATTAAAATAACAGCAAGACAATAGACCATGAAGCTGCTTCATTTTGTTTTTAAGTCACATCTATCTGTGCGTCTTCACATACTTCTTGTTGGCAAAAGTATGTCCCTGGTACGACCTTGAATATTAATAATACCAAACATGACTCACTCAGTACAAACGTCGTGAACTCTCCAGGGGAAGGTGGCAATCTGAAATCTGTTCCACCAAAAGTGAACTAATGACTACAGCCCAGAGTTCAGAGTGAGGAACAAAACTGAACACCTACAGTAGCTTTCAACACACTACTGAGTATGGTTCGTGGGTGGTGTAGTCGTTATTTGCCAACTAGTATTTCACTCAATGTTTTAGGACAGAATAAAGCCTCCAGATAAAGGCTGGACACCTGCGACTAGGCAAATATAGCAACCACAGCAAAATATTACCAGCGCATGACTAATTGCATTCCTGTATGCCTTTTTTTCGCTTTATACATCTCATTTAGCTTCTTCAGGGCTTTCAGAAAATGTGCAAAACGTGACTCAAGAAAACGTCTCCAGATCTGCACGGCTCAGACTCTAGTGCTGATGAATGCCTCGTGGGGCTTCAGTCGCTTCCATGATGGCAAATGGAGATTATTCTGTTTGCTAGACATTACAGAGAGAAAAGATGGGACTCAGATCTTTATCCCTGGATGGTGATGGGGACACACAAGTGCTTACTGCGTTAGGATGCCTTCACAGGCATGAAGAAAGATGATCATTTACTTGGTGATTTGTCTCTTGTCTCTCTGGGATGAATATTTTCCACTGGTCTCTAATAATAAATTACAGTTTACAAACTTTGTTGTGTGTATGGCCATAACCCTGTTACTGTATTAGACTCATTGGAGAGTTGTTTGTACGCAGGTGTGGGTATCAGTCCATGAGATGCATTCAAGTGCACAGTCCATCTGCATGTATATGAATACCTGGGTATCCATATGTGCTGGATCAGAGCAGTTCATCAGGATTGATGACTGGTATGGGCTGTCTCCAGTAACAGAAAGAGCTGTACTCGGGCATGACAAAGGCCTCGTTCTGCTCTTTACTCAACAGAGGGAACACATGCTCAACCAGCTCACTGAGCCTGCCGTACCTGTGGGAAAAGAGACGAAGTCAGAAAGACAGAAAAACGGGAAACAAGCAAAAACAAACTGAAATAGAGAATTCTTAAAATGTTTTTCGGATGTCTACATTGTAATTAAAATGTCTAATTACAGGAAGTAAAACTCATT
Source organism: Nibea coibor (assembly GCA_023373845.1). NCBI lineage: Eukaryota > Metazoa > Chordata > Actinopteri > Sciaenidae > Nibea > Nibea coibor. The sequence continues at coordinate 7,630,508 of CM041725.1, forward strand.
AAGTTGTAATGACATATGTAGCAAACAGTAGCTCGTTTACACATCCAGACACTGAGCAACAGTAGCATTAATTTGACACTGTGGTATTGGCCAGCAGACAAATTCATGTCCAATATTCACGTTCCCTTTCGCTCCGTTTTGTTCTCCACCAACTCCTGTGGGAAATATCTGGCTCTTTAGCTGCTCAGTGCTCTACCATGTTCAACAAACTAACTGCGTCTGTCTTTCTTTGAGGCTAGAGCATAGTCAGTTCATCAATCCTTCTGCTGCTGGAAAAGGCAGAGTAAGGGGCTGTTACATCAAAACAATGTGCTGAAAGACACTAAAAAGCTGCACACAGCTGTGATAAATGATAAATCACTGTGTGTTCTACAACTGAGCACTGCTGGTTTACATATTGTCTAATCATTACGATAAAGAACAGACGCAGCCCAGTCAGTTCATGTACTTACGAGGACTTGTTTCCCTTGGTCTGCTCTTGGATCAGCTCTCCTTTTGGGTTGACCGTGAAGATCCGACACACTGGAACTCCCACCTCCTTATAGGCAAACACGTCCTGTGTGGAGACACAATGGTAAAAGTCAATCTGTGATCGAACCAACCTCTGTTTATAAATAGTGACTGGGTCTTTAAAAGCCCTCTTGATTATGTAATACTCAGAAAGTAGCGCTCATACATAATACACACTGGCACGAACTGACATGGGCCCGTTAATAACATTAGCCGCAGATTTCCTGTTTGTGCTCCACCTAATGTTCCTAATGGCAATATTTCTGGAATGACAGTTTTGGTGGGCAAGTGCAAGACTTTGCGTGTTTGTTTTTTTGTTTTCTTCTCTTTGGCGAGCGTTGGAGACAGACGGAGACCGACCCAGTGCTTCATATGGGTGTTGGTGTTTGTGCAGCTGAAGATGAAATGCTGTGCTCGGCTTGAGTTCCCTTCCACAGACGATGTCACATGGGACTATGGGCTGCCAGTGACCTCAGCTCTGGTTCAGCCCAGTGCTGATTTCATACGTTTGCGTCTGCTAATTGATAGCTAAAGTGTCATGTTGATTTACAATACATCAAGACTGCATCGACTTCTGGAAAATACTGCTCTCAGACATGCAAAAAAACGATCACGTTAATGTCTGGGAGTCTGACACCTTCAAACATCCATTAACTCACATTAGTTCTATTCCCAAAGGCGGCGTAGAATGGCTGCTTGTTATGCTGGAACAGGTTCTTGATATCTGTAAGGCATTCAATCTTGAAGATCTCCGGTTTCTTCTCAATGACCTCCCTGAAACAAACAGACAAATTGATTTGACATACATATGCATGTCTTTACCATAGTCTCAGTCTCTCAAGCTTCTTTTTTCTAGTCTCTTGAGATGAGATTATGATTTGTTTCCTATAATACAATAGGTACACTCTTGTGAAAACCAGTTTAGTTCAAATGTGGGCATGGTAGAGATGTTACAGAACATGCAAACAGAACCAAGAGGATCATAATGCAAAAATGTGCAACCTGAAGACACTCAAAAAAAAAAATCCACATGCAGTAGGTTGCTATGGTGACACAAACATGATCTACAAGGTAAAGGTCACAGAAAATTCTCACTGTCATGATGTACGATTAAGACGAAAAATACAGCACGGCATCGCCTCGCCTAAACTAAGAACTAAACAGAAAAGTTTGTTTACTTGTGCTGACCTTTGACGTGAATACACGCGAGAAAAAACACTGGCTTTGGTCGTGTTACGTGCATGAAACTAATAACAGGTCATTACAAGGCCTTTATTTTACTGTTTATGAGTGCTGTGTGCGTACAGGATTTAATTAAGCCAGAGGGAAGGAGATGGGCACAGTAATTTAGCAAAGCCAACAAGCCACTGGTATTTATGTCCGCAGAAACCTACAGCTGTAACAATGTATAAAGTTATAGTTGTTTAATTAACTTGACATTAACATGTGCTGACTTTAGCACCATAAAATACTAACCATGGATCAACTGTATGTACTAAATCTTGTGTACAAAGACCAATCATTTTTCACAAATCCCCTTGCAGCATTACATGGAATAAGTTGCTTAAAGCTTTTATGGTGATAAATGTCAACTATCCTGTAATAATCCATCCACAAATAAGTGCTACACATAAATCAGCAAGTTGCCATTCTCTTAAATCTAACTAGCAAAAAAACAAGCATGTCAATCACAACAAAGGTGACGCCTTGAAGGACACAATTCAGTTTCTACAACCCAACCAACTGTGTAAAATAGGAAATAAGGGTAAAAAATAAGGTGAAGAGACAGGAAGATTATGCTGAACATGAGTATATTTCTAGAAGCTGAAAGCAAGGATACCAATGCCGTTAACACCTTTTCAGTTCATGAGAAATTCATGAGTTTTCTGTATCCTTCACAACCTCAGAATGTGAAACAGTACTTCGAATGAATGAGGATTTGGGGAGAATTTCGAGACAGAGAAACCTGGGAATATTTAACGTGAAATGAAGTTTGCAGATAAAGGATTACAGTTTGAAAGGAGACAAATATCAGAATGAAGATTAGTACGTGATGGTTTTATGAAACTGGTAGCCATGTTGTACCTGTGGAAGGCAGAGAAGAGGCTGCTGGGAGACAGCATGAGAGGTCCCCGGGGTAGAATGGTGCCTCCATCGTTGACCCACTGCAGGTAACCTCTTGTCATGTCTGCCATGCCAATAGCCCGCGCTGAGCAGTACAAGAACTTGTAGCCATTCCTGCCAAATGAGGAGAGTGGTGCTCATTAATTGCTGTTCCAATACAGTAAAATATCATGACCATCATTAGCAACTACTAAGAATAGCACTTTAATTAGATCCCTTATATTGGTTGCCAAGTCAAACCAATTCAATGACCGTTTTACTGAGGAAAGATTATATTTATTAGTACTGCAAATGGTCACTGCAGTCTATTTCCTCCAAAGCGGCAATGGTGTTTCATTGTGCTTTTAGTTTCTACAATAATTCTGTCTTGATTATAGTTAAACTTCCTGAGTCATCCACCTCAAAGCACACCACGCAAACACTGGGAGAAAATATCAACTCCTCAGAGATATGACTGGGAATCAAATCCAGACAGTGCTAACCACTGACCAACCATTCATCCTTCCTCCTGTGATTAATCAGTGTTGTTGTGCACTTACTCAGCTACTGAGTGGTAGAGCTTGGCAATACCCTGGTGAGTCCAGTCCTTCCCCAACTGTGGCAGGATCTGTCCAAACACATCTGACCTAAAACATTAAACAAGCACGTACAAACATTAATGATATAAAGACAGATACCCCCATCTGCCGGGGACATGACTGAGAAACGTAGCAGATCTGGAGTGAGAGAATCAGAGAATACGTGCATGAAAAAAAATAAAGCAGATCGATAGTACAGACTGTTCAAAGAAGGTCACATAAAGCACCATAACTACTTTACCATTTCATCATAAAATAGGGAACGTTATGGACTGTTCTTCTCACTAATGAGGATTACTGGCCCATAGGGGAGACACTGTCTGAACCTCAGCTTATGGCTGTGTGTGCTAACACACTGAAATGTAAATGGTCTCATTATAGTTCCTGTTACTCAGAGAAAGCCACATGTCACAGGTTGGCCCAAAGGGTCACAGAGATAATAAGCTCCATTCAATCTCGACTTGTTTGATGTTGACCACTCCTGAACCCAAGAGTTGGCAACGGGAAGGCAGCAGACATTAGGTTTGTGTTAAAAGTGATGCAGCTCAGTGGACTGGAGTGACCCTAAAAATCTGGAGTGTTGTACAAACTTCATTCCACCTATCAAAGCAAATCTCATCAGGGGCTAGTGTAGGTTATTTGAAGGACTGATTTCTCTTAGATATTTCCTAACAAGACAGAAGAAATGGGAAAATATGAAAAAGCCTACTTCAATAGAAAGGTTCCCTGCAGGCCTGCAAGTTCGGAATGAAGTTGTAAAAGTCCATATCTCGAATATATACTAAATTTTCCTATAAATGACTGCACAGAAATGCACACAGATATATGACTAGATACCTGGAGGGGAGTTTGTAGGGAGGCACATTTAATAACCAATTCTAATACTTGCAGCTCATGAGGTGTTAGCAGAATGCACATCACAGCTGAGCAGATGGTGGTGCAGCATTAGAAGTGTCTTCATGGTACATTGCTAAGTAGTTTGTGAAATGCATTGCTGGAAAGTTAATAAACAACAACCTCACCATTTTCCCTGTTCAATATAATTCTCCACCAGTTCTTGTGAGTATTCTTTTGTGATTAAGTGTACAACAATTGCATGGTTAAAACCTGAACCTCCATCATACAACAACTAGATTCAAAAAGAATGGGAGCTGTATGAGATGGAACACAACATATGCGATAGGGTTGACCCACATGTATAAAAATCTATAAAAAACATAAATAGAACTGGATAATGGACTTAATATCTGCAATTTGAGATGGACTTGAAACTATACAAGGCAACAGAACTGCTCAGAAAACCGCACAAGATGTTTAAACCTCATTTATCATCTTCCTTTCCTTCTTTGATTTAATTCTACATCATCCAACCTATCAAATGTCCTCCTCACCTGCTGGCCACCATCTGCAATCATCACATTACCCATCAATAAGGAGTCTTATTTTACAGCATGAGGGCAATCTACAGATATGAGGGATGAATAATAAAACTATACTCCTACTGATGCCGTCTTGTGGATGCACAAAATACTCCCTTTCTTAGATATCTGTAGATATCCACTTCAGTTTACAGAAAGTAAAAGACTCACACACTCCTTGTGTGACTGCTTAATTAATATTTGGTATTCATTATGAATATATTATTATGCAGAGACTAAAAAAATGTATTGGAGCCAAATGACCATGTACTGGCAAAGAACTAAACACAATCAGGACAGTAAGACTATGTCGTGACATAAAAGTATGCCTCATAAAAGTTTGGCACCATTACTCAGCTTGGAGGGGTTATGAAACCGTCGTTGAGAGTGACTTGGAGGCACGTACTTGGTGATGGTCCCATCAATGTCAGAGATGATGACTTTGTCGTCCCAGTTCCACAGGTAGATGGTGCCCTCGCAACGGCATGTGCCCTGGTATTGGGTGGTGATGCTGAACGTCACATCGTTAGGTCCCTCCTTCAGTTTCAGACTGGCCTGGTAACACAAGGAAAACAGTGAAGGCATCTGGAGGCACAGGCAATTTCATTCACTAGCATGTGCTCCTCTGGTGTAGGCATTATTCTCCAGTAATGTGCAGGGCTTTAGAGCCCCCTACAGACTTGAAGTGGAGTAGACACAATGAAGTTCATCGCTAGCCAGCAGAGGGAGCTCTACACTATAAAATAAATTCTTAAAAGCATAAATCTCATTAGGTACAAAACACTGTTTGTAATTTGATCATCTGGTTTGAAAACCAGTTAAATTTAATTGAAACTTAATTAAACTGTCAAATAAAAGTCTAACTTAATAATATTCCAAAAGTTATTGTGCAGAGGTATGCTATACATTTAAAGAAGGGTGAATGACTGAGGAAAGAAAACGTGTCTGAGAATATACTTACTATTTGATCAGAGGAGAGGCGAAGTGACTTCCTGTAAGTGAGTGGGCTGGGGTGATGCTGACCATCCACTGGCTGCAGTCTCTCCTGACAGGATGCAGCGCTCACCTCTTTGGCCTCTTCATCACTGGATGTATCTCCGGCTTTCGGCCTAGAGAGGAAACAAAAATACATATTATTATCATCAAAAATCAAAGTGAAATAACCAGCCTATGACTCTGTAAACAAAACCTGTGGTTGGATACGTTTTGGGACTTATTTTTCTGTTTCTATTTAATCACTCTGTGTCATTTCTAAACGGTTCAAGACGTGAAGCTGATTAAATACATTAAATTATAATTAACATACCTAACCTTTCTTGGTCTGCTATGTAACCCTGCCTTGCCCTTTTGTTTGTTGACTCCATCCACAATATAATGTGATTTTGCCAGGTTGTCATAAAGCAACAGATTTATGAAGCTGTGGAATTTTGTGGATGTCATGTCAGTTCAACGTGTCACTGAACTCACTTAACGTGTAATGAGTATCAATAAATCCTTGGTATGACTTACGGCATGGACAGTTTCTCCTGAGATATGGAGGGACCTTCCTCCTCCAGATGAGAGTCCTCCTTAGTTTCAAGCTTAGTCTCCGACTAAAAGAATAAAACGTAAAATATCCTGATGTGCGACATTTTTATTTTTAGTTTATTTTAAACGTTTCTGATAACTTCACATACCTGCTTGATTGTACTATCCGCTCTTTTTCGCCAGAACCACCAGCGGCCTGACTTCTTTGGCATTTTCTCCTTCACCCAGGCCTCCTCTGTAGCCTAAGGAAAAACAAGATGCCAGCAACAGTTAACAATAAGCTACTTGTCAGTTTACAAAAGAAAGAAAACAAAGATCACAGTTACCTTTGGTAAATTCTTCTGAAATGCTTGTAGACTTAGAATCAAGGGTGCAGCTAATGTCCAATTATAATATCTGAGGACAGAAGCAATAGTTAAGAGAAAATATTGACAACACACCATCTCTCTTGTACATTTCATGTGTGAAATAAAAATGCTTACTTACCTATTTCCTATCTTGACTACTAGGTTGGGGTTATCTATAATTGCTGGGTTTTCAGCAAACTCATGATAGGTGATGATATGCTCCATGAACCTTTCTGCGAACACAGAAAGGGAGAAGAACATTAATTAAAGACAGGATGGATGGAGGATGTAAAGGTCAGTGGTGGTGAGCCACAACGTCTTACTTAAAGCCACACAGAAAGGTCAGGAAACTTTTTTCCATCAGCCCCATCAGCCACATCAGCCACTTCTATAAAAATATATGTGTATACCCATGTATTCTTTATTTATGACACAGGCGGTTGAGACACAAAAAAAAGTACTACTGCAAAGGAAATGTGGACACCAGCATTGGGTCAAGCGGAGAAAAAGGTTATTTTCTGTAAAGAATAGAGGCTCCACCCGCCTCTTCTAATGTGGCAAATACAGAAACTTTGTAGTTACACAATTAATTTAGTACGTCTCCCGTGGCTGAGGTTAACTTTCATTCCTGTACAGAAGAGCTAAGTGCACTTTGGGCTACATATTTTATGAGTGCTATTCTAGTGTACCTTTGGATATTTCAGCATTTTCTGTGAGGCCTCCACACAGGGAAAGAGTAACGTCAGGGAGGTCGCTCGCTGAGTCAGAGAGACACTCCGTCCCGCTGTCAGCTGCTGCACTGCCCACCGACTGTGGAGACTGTGAACCAGAGCGCATCTCTGAGTCCATCCAGTGCTTAGTCGCTGCCTCAGACTCACTGGAGCAAGAAAAGAGAACAATACGTCATGATACTGGGCTTTTTTTGGTAGGTTGAGTTTTAAAATAGATCACATTCAGCTTCCTATTTTCAATTAAAACAGGTCAAGCAGAAACATTAATTAGGTGCTCCGTTAATGATCTAACCTCTTAGGAAAATATCGTGCAGCAACATCAGGTTCAAGTACATTCAGGTCATCTAGGTAGATATCCTCAGGACCCTGGTGCTGGCTCCTCTTTGGGACACCTTCATTCAACAACAGAATTAGTTAATGTACAATCATCACTCGTGCTAACGTGTGAGATGGCTGAAAAAATGGCAACAAACGCACCTTTCTTCTTGGAGGGTGAATCGCTCTGTTGGCTGTTAGAAGGGGTGGAGGTTGCCACATTGGATGGCAGGACATCCTGGGGCTCTGTCGGGGTTATAGGACTCATAGAGGTGATGGTGCTGACAGATGCCAGAGGATTCACTGGTGTTACAGTTGTGATAGGGGTGCGTGGCTTGGGCTTGACAATGGTACACACTGAGGATGAGGCACCGTCTTCTTTTTCAACATCAGTCTCGTTCTCCATGGCCTCAGAGCTGAGGATGACACGGAAGTGGGTGCTCTCTGATGGCGTGATGGTCACTGTTTTTAGTAGTTCTGCTTTCTCTTTTTTGGTGACCTGGATTTTGAATATCAGGGGAAAAAGTTACTAAGACAAGAGCATACTGAAAAGTATGTACTTCAAAATGTTAGTGGAGAGAAGTGCTTACCCTGGTTGTTTCCGGAAACTCTCCCCAGGTCCACTGCATGTGGGACTCAGCTCTGAGCAAACTCTCTGAGGGCCTTACCATCAGTTCAGAGTCACTCTTTGGGGAAAAAGCCTGAGACAAGCCATGACTAAAGGAAAAGATAAACAAACGGAAACAATCAGTCAGAGTCTGTTGACTCTGCAACACCCTTGCTGATGGCACTCTGTTCATGTCAATACATTGGGAATGTCACTTGCATTTGACACCATGTGTTTAAAATAATAAAATCTTACAATAATTAATGTTATAATTTTTTAATTATTGCATTTGATAGTACCTAAAGTACTGAGAAATGGATCTACAAGACACCTCAAGTGGTACAAGAACCAATCACGATCAATTAACTAGTGAACTATCTCCACCTCACTCTCCTCCCATGCGGTAGAGGAAGTTTAAAATTATGGTACTCTGTACAATACATACCTGTCGTCTGCCCGCCAGTCCCCATCTGACAGTGGATACCCATCAAGGTTGTGCCTGGCTGCGGGTAATTTGGGGTCAATGTCTCGCATTGTAGTTACTGAAGGTGACCTGAGTCCAGGGTGAAAAGGATACATTAGTCAGATAAATTAAGCCATTTCTATTTAACCAGATCTTGGCTACAGCAACGAGCATCCACCCAGAACCTACCTTGAGAGACGTGCTGCAGCTTCTTCGTCAGAGCTCATGTCCATCTCAAAGATCTCTTCATTTTGCCCAGTGCTGGACATAGCAGCAGTCGTAGCAGCAGGTGCGTTAGCAGCAATAGCATTACCAGTATTGACTGACATGGGCGGTGTAAGCTCCTCTCTTCGGGGGTCTCCTTTGTGCTTCTTTCTCCGTCTCTTCTTCTTTTTTGTGGCCACGGTGCTCGGAGCGGGAGGCTCTGGTGGGTCCTCTGGGTCAGCGGGGTCATCCTCCAGATCTTTCACTGTGCTCCTGTGCTCAACCTCTGAGATCCAGAACAGGTGACTCTCGGTGGGGATTGGGGAGGTGGCCAGATGGGCAGGGACAATCTGCTAAAGGATTGAGTGGAAATGTAGGAACTTGAGGCTTCAGATTGTTTAAACAAGTGCAAAACAAAACAGCAATAATGATCCCTGCTGTCAGCATAGTGAACCCATGACCTATGACTCCATTAGAACGGAGTTGTTGTCACTGCTGAGCTGTCGCAATGAGAATTCACAAGGCTTGACTAACTTTTAAAATGGCACAACTGCACTGGAGTGATTTCCTCACACAAACACTGCCCAACACACGTACGAGAAGATTACCTTAAGCTTTAAGATTGCTGTTGAGTCAAGGCATCATGAGACACTTTGTGAGCAAAAACAAAGCTGAATCTGGTATGACCATCCTCATGAGTATGGGACTTTCATCCAATTAATTCTTATCACATCTTCAAATATTATTCAAAACACGTTTCGGTTATGAACCTACAACATTTTTCCAAATGGTGGGCTTCATTAATCTGCATAGTGAATTGGGTGCTTACGTTCTGCTGCTCAGATTCCTGGACAAAAAAGGCCTCTCCGTTGTCACCAAGCTTCATGTGCAGGTCTACCGGCTCTCCATTCACTTCAATGTCAATCTGGAAGAATTTGGCAAAAGATACAAGCAATGTAACACTGTGTTAACAGTCATTGTGAAGTACTTTCTATTAGGGAATCATAAAGAGGATAACGACATCTGATCTGTGTCTATGTGTGAATATAAATCTGATTATGCCCTTGTTATTTGGCATAAAAACAACCTCAGTCTTGTTTTATTATAATTCCAACATATTGTCAAGCCATATCGAAGGCCTGTGGCTACTTAGAGCCCTATTTTTCTCCCGGGGCTTTACAAAACCTATTAGTTTATGGATCCTCTGGGCATGCATTCTGTGGAGCCTGCCAGAACAGGGCCATTCATGTTTGCCAGGCAAACCCCAAGCGGACTCGAGGCCATTCAGAAACTTGACACCACAAAAGCAAAAAAAAAAAAAAAAAAAAAAACAGGTCACGTCTGGCAGAGACTGCAGAGGAGGCAGACTTTGACTTACAAGTGCGCTGCCCAGTCTGACAACCTGAAACCAAATCATCAATATTAATTCTAAGACAGTAGCCACGAACATCAGCTCAAACGCTCGTGATTTGTCATGTGGTATCCATCCTTCTGCTGATGTCCTTTACTGCCAGTGTGGTTTCTCAGCAGCCTCAAGATTTAATTTCACCCCCTCAGGGTTGCTAAGGGGAATTTATGTATGGTGAGTGAAGGCTGGGAATTTCAATGCCCAATTAATAATGAGCCTGAATAAATGAGGGTCCTCTTCAACCTTTCACAGTTGGTGACAGGTCACTTGAGTGGCAGAGTTGTGGGTTTGCCAACACGCTGCTGGATAACTGGACTTAATGGAGCGACGGCTTCCTGCAGATGCCCCAAATCAAGGCACAATATTGGACTGTCTGTCTCATTGTTAGTTATTGCCAGGAAACAAGAGAAATTACTGATGCATATCCGAGTTTAATTTTTTATACAAGATGTTTTTAGAATCAAACAGTACTTTTCTTTTAAACATTTTTGGTTGCCAACAAAAGGGACTAGTGTCTGGGGGCAGGCACACCATCCACAGCCAAATTTTAATTAGTAGTTGGCTGGCAACAACAGTTTGATTCCCACTGATTTTTTAAAAATATCTGCATGTCAGGAACAAATATCGCATCATTTTTTTCAGTCCAGTAGCTTCAAAAAAAAGAAATATATTTAGCAGCAGCCCTTGAGGATCTGATAAGTGAACTCAGGGACACATGCATAACTGTTTGTTACACAACAGCTCTTGTTGTTAAGGGCTTCTTTACGTTTCCTTCCCCTCCCACACATTCAAGTTGTAGAGCTGTTGCCATAGGAACCTCATTCAGTCCTCCCTCCAAAGCCCATCAGCATTCTGGGTAGGTGGTGAGACAGTGTCAATCGCCTCACAAATCATCACCCATTCTGCTCCACAAGCAAGCAAATAAGCTTTCTTCAAGTCAGAGCACACCACTGCGGTTTGCCACAAGTCTCGGACAAGTTCAGCATCGACAGTGAAAACACATTAAATTATAATGTCTCTCTAATATTAGTCATTACTGATTACTAACTGAATACCAAGGGATACGCTGTTAAACTCAAGTAACCTCATTTTACATGATATTTAGCTTTATGTTGACTTACTACACCACCAAAACTACTACAGGAACAGGCTTAACTTGCTCTGCCTACACGTCCATCAGTCTAACACAAAGGTGCTACAAAACTGCTATTTTCTCAAGAGAGAAGTGAGCGCTAAAAATAGCACCATTGTTCCTGAACCATGATTAATTGAATCTTCTCCCCTGGGGCAAGAATGTACAGGAACAACTACTATCAATGTGGGAGAAAAGCCAAGAGAATCCCATTTATGTTCTGCTAACCAAACACCCCCCACCACCCCCAACACTATGACTAATAGTTTCTTCAAAGAGAGACAACGTGCGTAAACATAATTATCAGTTGCTGGTTAACATGATGGTTAACTGCTCTGGTTCATGTTGGGCGAACGCTGTGCTGAGAATATGTTAGGTCACCAATGTCAATATATCAATAAAAATGACAAGAATGTCATCACAATATTACACAACTAGACTGCTGCAGCGCTCTCATTGTTGACAGTGTGTGATCGTTTTGTTCAATATCTATTATCCACAGCCCAGTTTTATTGACAGGACAGCTAATGTGTCTCTAGGTTCAGAGATATATCAATAAAAAACATATTTTGTTTACACCTACACTGTCCTGAAATTTGAAACAATGTAGTTTGGATTTAACTTCATGCAGTATTGGTACAACCTCTACATGTACTGGATATACTAAATGTTTCAGTTGTCTTGAAGATATAAAATATTAACTTGAGAACACATTGTGGGCCTGCTTCTTCAAAGGGGAAACACATTTTGTAGTAGGCGCACACTCCTCAAACTTACCACTTTCTCTTTGGAGCGCAGTACACCCAGCTTGCCGAAGCGCACGTGGAATGGGGAGCACTGGTAGGTGCCATCTCTCTGGCGGACAACCACAACATCAATGCAGCCCGACAGCGTGGCCTGGTTAATGCCCTTGTACAGTTCTTTGACGGTTACCAGCACCTGACCTGCCAGCTGGCCCACGTAGTTCATGGTGTCCGCCTAAAGAATGATTAGAGAAGGGACAAAATATTAGCTGAGGCAAGGGAAAGGCAGAACAGGGGTGACTGTTCAGCATGTCCTGGAGAGGAGAATGTTTTGTCCCGCACAAGATGTAGAATCTAATTGTTTTCCACTTGATTTGCCTTACAACCCTCTCAGTCTATCTACTGTTGTCTCTTCTTTTAAGTATCTCCTTCCAGACAGTTGCGCTGTCTCATTTGTCTTTCGCTTTCATCCCTCAGTGCCCTCTCTGCCTGCCTGCGTGCCCTGTGGTGTCTGTTATCTCCTGAGCTGCATACAGACTACCAGAGTGCCACTGTTACCCTGTCACTGACCGCTGTCCCACATGAGCAGCATCAGAGAAGAGGGGCTGACGGCTGAGCTCAGACAATGACATGAGACAACCTCACACAGAGTTCCCACTGCCCTGCTGACAGTGGGAGCAGCTGACTTCCTGTTTACACTCATAACTCCCTGTTTACATAAGCATGTCAATTGAAATACTACAGCTTTGTGCTGTGGCTATTATTACATAGGCTTGGATTAACTGCACATTAAAGCCCAACAAGTTTGTGAGACTGAATTGTTTTACAAGAAATCCTTTTAATCACGGCCCGCGCAGTGTGACACGGAGCTCATGTAACTATTAACTCAGCAAACATGATTTTGGTTTGATCCGGTCAGGGTCTAGTTTAGTGCTGCTTGTAAACACATTGCCCCTGCTGACTTCATTGGGTTTATGTAAACTGAAATGCTGCTATCACTCACACTGACCTTTTGTTCGGATTCTAGCCATGGGGGCAGTGAGACGGGTTGGGGGTGGGAGAGGGTAGAGAATAGGGGCATTTGTGTGCAAGGGTGGCATCATGGAATATGTGAAAGTGGCATGATGTGCTTTGCCAGAGAGTAAACTAAACTAAAACCAAAACTAAAGACGCTCTTGTTGATATCACGCAAATAACACATGGCATAAATTTGGAGCTCCACATATTTAAGATAATTAAGAGTGTCAGCTTATAGGTGCATACAAGTGTGAGGCTCCTGACTGAGACACAGAGATACATAAAGAAGTCTGTATATCTATAAAGGGCATTATATAATACAATATCGAGATATTATGAATTACCCTTACACAGGAGCTTTCTGGAAAGGTGCCAGCATTCAGTTATCTGGAACACACTGACACGTGACAAACAAGCTTTACCGACAGATACCCATTGTCTTTCCGTGTCAACTCACAACTACATGAAACAAGTACATAAACTCACAAATACATGTAACAAGTATCTATATTGCTCAACACCAAGCTACAAATTAAACAGTCGTGATAAGAAATAAGTAGCAGATTAGACAGACAGCTCGTGCTTCATGACTCAGCCTGAATATTTTTGACCAAACAGAAACACTACATCAGTGTCCCATTGTCTAACTTATCCCTAAAACAACAGTTGTTTTAATTGCAGCTCTAAGACTGACATCAATCTGATTCATGTGGTCAGGTAAGAAGCCACAAGGATTGGTAAGCCAAAAAAGCCAAGCAACCTACCAAACCAAACAAACAAACCAGCAGTAGGCCCTAGAGCATCAGGCTGTGATCGACTAAGTGACCTGTCAGCGCTAACTCACCAGAGACCAGGATGACCTCAGAGACGAGGACTCATCCTGCTCGCTGTTGTCTGTGTTGTCCTCTGTGTTGCTTCTCAGGAGCTCCCTGTCCCCGAAGGATCTCGATCTCTTCATCGCTGTTTGCGGAGTGTCGGCTCTTACTTTCCCAACATCAGGATACTCCGCTGGGAGCATTTCTGTCTTCTGTCAGATTATCATGACAATGCCTCCCTGCCATCCTGAGTACAATCTCACATGTGGCCCATCTAATCATGTTGTAATAGCCCTCCCAAAGGTAAATACCAGTACACCGCTATCTGACACCGGTGGCGATTGTGCAACACTGTCATAAACTTTGTCATCCTTCTTCTGGGGCTTTTCTTGGCAGGATGTGCACTTGTGCTCGTCCAGTCAGCTGACGGGATACAAAGGGTTCAGCCAATGGGATGGCCTCTTAGAGGTGGCGGTGTGCAGCTGATAAGGGATAGCTAATTCCTGTGAACGTCTAAGCAATGTTTTTACCTGATAAGGGTGCAAGCTCAGGGAAAAAAAAAACAAATAAGCCGTACTGAGCTGCGTGATGTTCTTCTTGCAGGCAGTAACGCGTGCTGTCCAATCGTTGTTGAGTGTGCTTGTTTTTGTGCATTACCGATCGTCCAGCACATTGGACTTCAACATGTCGATCTTGTGTTGCTCGTTACCCTTCAACTTGACATGTGAGCGCAAAAGTAAACAGGTGAAAGTTCAGTAAACACCTATGGGATAATCTCTGTAGGGATTTTTAATCATATCTACATTCAGTACAGATGGAGTCGGTACGTTTAACATGACCTTGTAGTCCAAGAAATGAGGAATTCAGGCGTGTTTTTGTCATCTGTAGGTTCTCACTGCTGACTTCAAGCAATCTCCTGCCTGGTTTTTCCTCCTAAAATAAACATAATGCACAAGGCTCTTCCAAAAAGGCCCCGTTCGTACTGTCCCATCTGCTAAGCCTTTTGTAAACACTATCAAACTAAACACAGAGGCCCTCTGAGTGCAAGGCTGTTGGTTCCTCCTCCCCCAGCTTGTTCTGTGTTTGAATATCTGACCAGAGTCATGCATACATACTCCCATAGATTAAATGTTCAGAGTAAATAAAGTACTTGTACTCTGTAATGAGTCACAACTAACCCAACAGTAACTGAACATGCAAGAATCAAGGTAGAAGTTCTTGTCTTTAATAAAAACATACAGTACACAACCTCGCTGATCTTCACGAAACGATCCGGTACACATTTATTTTGACGTAGTGACAAAAGAATCAGTCCTGTGACTGAGCTGGCCAACCAGACTACACAAGGCTCCTGTTACACGCTTTCAAGTATTAGGTTGCACCAAACTGCACCGAAATGAGCCTACTTATTATGTGTGTAACCTAAACCGTGACTACAACCACAACCCGAGACAGACAGAGTTGGCGTAGTACACATTCTTCAATGCAAAAAAAAAAAAAATCAAATCAAATCAACGTTTTGTTTTTTAGGGGTTGAGCTTAGATTTCTGACCACAATGAATTTGGTGATACATACAGATGAAATCACTCATACTAGTTGGCCATTTAGGAATGAGGTTACACCAAATAAAGAAGCCTCTTTTAAGCAGAGGTACAGTAAAGCCGTTATAAGTCTAGACACACACTTCATTTTGAAGAACGACAATAGGTTATAAAACTCAAAGTCAAAACCAAAACCAAGTTAACTTTCAGTTTGAACAATACACACTCGGGCGCCAGGTTTCACATGTTAATAGATGCCTTAGAGCAGACATGCAATAAATCTGCTTCGGAGACACGTTCATTCAACTTTACGATAATTGTAGAGGCTGTCATTTATTACACTTTTATATGTTTATAATATTTAATCTGTAACAGCCTTAATGACGTCTCTAAAACTGTTTAAACAAGCCATGAAAACAGGATTATATGCAAGGATATATATATATATATATATATATATATATATATATATATATATAGTGTAAATGAGTGAGGCTGCTGTCTTTTGAGGTGTCATAACATTGTTGATTTTAAGTGTTTGGCT
Source organism: Nibea coibor (assembly GCA_023373845.1). NCBI lineage: Eukaryota > Metazoa > Chordata > Actinopteri > Sciaenidae > Nibea > Nibea coibor. The sequence goes on from CM041725.1 coordinate 7,646,533, forward strand.
ATTTTTGGGTTACCTAATACAGCAGTACAGTAGGGTAGACTTGAGTGTCAGTGATAAGGTGACAGTATCAGTGTGGGACTATCTCACTTTACACATTTACATAAAATGCCTGCAACAAAAGTCACAATAACGTGTTTAAAAATAATAATAATGATAAGCATTAAACTTGTAGTTAATAGTGTTTTCATGTGAGCAGTCACCACCCACAGGCAGGTGGTTTGTTTGATGAGTTGGCAGAAGTGTTTACGAGCCAAGAAAGACTGACTCTTAACGGCTGAGCCACAGAAACACACGAGACAGTTTGATTTTAACGTCGCACAGTTTGTTTTTCTAAAGGCTAAAAAAAGAAAATGCTAATACGCGATTAAAGCCGTACATATTTTTTGAATGAAATGTCACCCCGAGCCCTCTTACGTTAACCTTAACGCGAAAACACGGAAATAACCGAAGAGAAACCAAAAACGAACGTTGAGATAATGTTTCACGGGGGTTGTTTTTATGTTTAAAGACGGTAGCAGAGAGGGGGAATTAATGAATGGAGACGGGGCTCTGCTAGTCGTCGGTTAACCGTCAGCTAGCTTCATCGTACGGTTACCGTTAGCTAACAGCAAACGGTGAAGCGGTTAACAGGCACGGCTAAAAGCTACGTCGCCGGTTTCAATGAAAGAGTGTTGGCGTTATTTTGCTACGTTATGAATGAATTCAGCACCCTGAGGTCGTGTGTGCGAGTTAAATGAGTTCACCGGTGCTGAAATATGTTAGCTTCTTACAGGCTAGCTACCGTTAGCTGAGGAAATTATGCGTTATCACAGGCGGCGGCGGTGAACGGCTATCAAACGGGTTGGAATCACCCTATCGCTAGCTGTTTACCTTTCGGTTACTTCAGCGGGATGCTGCCGATGCCGGAGGACGTTATTGGTGTCTTCAGTGAGTTCCCATTATCTTCACCCGTGGAAGGTCCCTTAAAAAGAGAGAGAGGGGGGGAGAAAAAGCCTCCTGACGTGTCCGTGTCTGGACCACCGTGGCTGACTGGTGTGGCTGGGAACAGGGCGCTGGAGTTGATGGGACGGGGAGCCGCACGGTGGCGGTGGCGGCGGCGCACTCACAGTCACACAGTCACACACACACACACTCACAGCTGCTGCTGCTGGTGTGACACTTTTGTGCAAGCTTTAATTATTCTTCTTAAGTAAGACTTTGGCCCCGAGCAGCTCAGATTAGAGGGTATTTATTGACAGGTATGACACAAAGCATTACGCATATGGGTGATAGGTCTGTTTTTGTGGGGCCCGGCCATGTGCTCCACTTTGGGGAACTTATGATGAATGAAAGCAGGCAGAAATCAGATGCCACCATTAGAGCAGCTAGCCCCCCCTTAAATCAAACGATTTACCTCTAATGAAGGCAATGAATGGACTGTTTATATGGGTGATGCAAAGACAAAGGGAAACATCTCCAAAGCAGATGCACCTTTATTACCTGTGCCTTGAAGAGAAAAACAGTAGAGGAGTGTGTTTAACTTCAGCTCATTAGACACACAGCCGCAAGCCAAATGCTGCAGGGCAGATTATCTGTAAAGATTCCTTCCATTGTACCTGAAATACAACATTACCCCCCAAAGCATTCAACACATTTCTCTGACAGCATCTGCAGCTCACAAGACTAGTTCTACAGAAGAAGAAAAAAAACACTATATGTGTACTATTTGTGTCTGTACTACTTTGCACATGGTGACACACCTTGAATGAACCAGTTTCGACTGTCACGAGAGTGTTGTGACACTAGTCTACACGTTATCAGGGTTTTCCCGCTCCACTTCTCCTACAAACGGCTGACACTTGTGGCTGGCAGACAGTTACAGGTACATAACATACATAGCACGCAGTACAATTTGAACAGACTAGCTGTAGACATAAAGAGCTGTAATAAGTGGAGCATGTGAAATATCCACTGATACATTTTTTTTGAAGTTGAGAGGAAGTTCATGACATCAGTTTTTGTCCTTTATTTTACACATAAACCTCAGCAACGACTTAGTTTAAGAGGTCAAAGGTTTTCCAAATGTAATACTGTAATATTCTAACTTTTGTGGGCTTCGTGCTGTTTTTAAAACAAATATTAACAGGTCAACCATTCCCCATAATTATACATTACATTTACTGCTGACAGTGGCCAAAAGTGACAGAAGACATGTCAAAGCAACTACAAGCACATAGATATCCTCTCTTTATCACATTCATTGTTTGCTTCCTTGACAAGCAATGCCCAAAGCTCTTTAGCCCAGCACATGAAAGAGGCAGGAGGAAGCAGCTGTATTCATCATTTATTTAAACTGCTTTGGAGCACCGGCATGTGCCGGGGTAAAATGCTTTGGAGATAGCCCAGTCGTTGATCTTCCCTGCTTAATTTTCATCACACCACTTCATCCTTTAGCCCTTCTTCTCCTTCTCCTCCTTGCCCTCCTCTTCCTCCGGGTTGTAGACGCTGACGGTGAACTCGCCAGCCTCTGTGCCGTACTTGTTCTTGACCAGGAGGGCGTATTTGCCGGAGTCCGCCGTGGTGACAGCGGCAATTGTGATGCTGGCAAACTTCCCGGCCTCGAACTTGAGTTTGTAGCGGTCATCGGACACCAGCTCCTTGTCGTTCTTCGTCCAGCTCACCTCAGGCACGGGCTCGCCCCAGACATTGCCAGTCAGGTTCAGGGACTAAAGAGAAAGAGAGGGTTGCAGGTGGATTGTTGTGCGTTATATTAAACCGGATTCAACAGGATTTAGAGGAAAGAAACTCTCCAAGGAATGAGACAATGAAAGAAACAGGAAGGTGTGACAAAGAGCTTCACAGGCTATTAACACACTGGATATCTAATTAATGTACCTTTCCCTCTTGGATTGCAACCACATCTGGCAAGCCTCCAATAACACGAGCGCGGTCTAAACAAGAAACACAAGAATGAGCCAGGAAGCAAATGTCAGCCTTCAAACAGTCAATCAACCTGTGGAGCATTTTTCTGTTGACAGCAGAATATTCACCCACACTGACTTTCGAACAGGTTTTCCTCCATGAAAACATATTAAAATATTTTATAACTCCATGCATGAATAATATTTTAAATAAGTTTTGGCTCAAACTTTCATTTCTTCAGCTCCATACTGAAATAGAAATATATTTAATCTTCTGCAAAACCATTTCCCGTGAATGAGATCTTGACTCGTGTATCTTCGAACAATCTATCGAAACTGAAATAGCCTCCATATCCAGAAAAATGTTACATCGTTTCACAGAGCGATGTCTCTCGGGAGAAACCAAAGAATAAATAACCACTTACTTCTCTCTGCGATTGCTGCCGCCCTAAGGAAGGAAGGAAAGAGACATACATTGTCAGAAGCATCTTAAAATGGTATCGCAGGCAGACGTACAATGTCAGGAAATGCATTTTTTTTAACGTGGTTCTAATGGGGTTCATGAACTACAGAGAGTTTATTTTAGGTTTGTGATGATGTTGCTATATATTTGTGTAAACATCCTCTTCAGACAGATTTATAGAATTATACAACACAAGGATCCAGTCAGTTTGTTTACTTACTTGAGCCTTTGGAATTCTTCAAATGCCTCTTCCCATGCTGCACCAGGACAAAAATAAACTTATTAAAATTTAAACTTCTTATTAAGCACATTACACTTACATAAGAAACAAAAATAGCCAAAATCAGAGGCCTTTTTTTAGAAATCTTCCTTGTTTGGCTTCAAAAGTTGCACTCACCCTGACCAGTCAGTTCAAAGGCTCTCTTTACACCGTCCTTGCCATCAAAGATGTCCATGGTGTATTTGCCCTTGTCCTTCTCAGTGGGCTCATTGATCTTAAGCCAAAGCTGCTCTCCTGTGACTCCAGACTTAACTCTCTCTGAGGCGGCAATCTTAGCATCTCTAATGAAGGAATCCCAGAGATTAATTAGTAAGAGACGGTTTACTGAAAATATACAGTGATGCGATCAAGAGCCCTGAAAAGCAAGACTCAAATAGAAAAGTCCCTTCCAAAACTGCACTTAACTATGGAAGGGACACAGTTTTAAATGTTACGTGTTGTGTTGTATGTCAGGCAGGATATTAGATCAAATATGTCAAATATGAGAGTCATTAAGATTTTACACACTTGTGGAGCCAACCAACACGCACGTCCTCGTGGCAGTATGTGACCATGGAGTAGAGGATGATGCCGTGTTCAGTGCTGACGACATTGATTGCAGTGGAGGAGTTGGCTGGAGGGGAAAAAATAGTGTTTAAAAAAGGAACCATGCTGATTTATGGTATATAATTCTGCATAAAATATCTCAGTCTCTCGCTGTTAACAGGGCATGCGGTTGAAAATGTGCACACTCTGCTTCTTTCTGTGGTTTCCTTCACTGCGTGGTACTTAATTTCTGCTTGTTTAGTGTGAAGATCAATGACTCACCAATAACCCTGAACAGCTCATTCATTACAGCCTGGTATCCTGGGAAAAGAGCATGAGGGCAACAATTAACGTCATAGTCACCGACTTCACAGGAGCTTCACTTTTCCACTTGATTTTTCACTCAGAAGATTCCTGAAAGAAACTTTACCTGCATCTGTCATGCTGAAGGTGCTCTTATCTTTGCCTCTGTCATCCCTCAGGAAGACCTCGTAAATACCTATATCGTTCTTGGAGATCTAAAGTTCGAAGTGAAAATATTTTAGTATCCTTGAGAGAATTAAGTCCCTTCTACCTCAAACACACACAGGGGAATAATGTGTAATTCTTGTGACAGATAATAGACAGTCGAACAGCGAGACGCAGACTAAACCGAAAAGCAAGCTTTTCTCCCGCCCGGGATGCTGCAGGCGTTAAAAGGGAAAACATGAAAAAGGTAAGACTTGAAGGACACATGGAGACATTATAGACGTCAACTTATGGCAGCAAAGATTAGGTCCAGACTTTAGGTCTTGGCGGCGGGGGAACGTCCTCTGCAGGTCGCTTTTTTCCTTCTTTTTCTGTCTGTTTCTCCTGCTTAATAACCCACTGTGAATTAGACAGACAAGCCAGTTAATGCAAATGCCAATGACAGGAGTGGCAGTGAACAGTCTGCCTCTCCTGAGCTCATGCAATGACACCAACCCTCTCTTTATGAATAATGATTATACAGTTTCAATGTAGAGGTGCCTTGAAACGTCAATATAACCACACTGGCACTGGCCAGAGGAGTTAAATTGATATATGAAGTTAGAAATGAAATGAATTAATCACACAGATAAACCATACTGTATTTACACTATATAAGCAAGTTGAAAAGTACGACCTGTCACTCTATAATATCAAATAAATGATTAGAATTAACTGTAAAAGCTCCTCAATAGAGTCAGTTGTACCCAATATGTCTATTCTGCTTCCCAAGTATGACATGCTGACGTGCTGACACCAGCAGCACTCCAGCGTGACTCTGGGACGAGAATATTTTTATAGGTGTTTCATCATTTATGGTTCTGTGTGTCAGAGAGGGATGGTTGGCAGCGTAGCATCTAGTCTGGGCGTACAATAGAAGCACAGCTGCATCAGAAGCGCTGCTTTTAGCTCTTTACTCATAAGCTCACGACTCCTCACAAAGTACGGCCTCCGTCTAATGGGCTGACCTTTCCGATATTAAAGGTCAGATCGCCGTCTTTCTTCTCGATTTTCTTAGCGTCCTCGTCATCGTCTGCAATCTCGATACAGTCCTTAGACCAGGTGATCTCGGTTTCGGGTCTGACATTTCCTATCTGCGGAGAGGAAGAACCAATTTGTGATGCTCCATCTTTTTTTAAAAAAATATTAACAGTGGTGCAAATGTTGACAGTCACTCTGTTTCTCACCTTGCATTTCAACAGCACATTGCATTCTTCAGTAACAGTGAAGTCAAGGTACTCGACAAAGTGAGGACCTGTGGATAGAATGGAAAATAATGATCAAAACATACTTGTGTATTTAGTCTTAAATTTATGTGATTGAAAAGGAAGATCTCTTACCTTGTTTCCTGACCCATTCTGCCCTCTCAAATTCTGATTTCTTTTGAAGCGCCCTGAATTCTACACAACAGCAAAGAAAATGTAAATCTCAGAGTCCTTTCAATGAAATCTGAGTTCAGACAGTCAGTTACAAAGTCAGCCACAGCATGACGCAGACAGTAAAGAAAAGCTTGTCTTCTGCTGCCCCTCAGTGGACACATACATTAACTTCAGCAGCATCTGCAGGTTTAATATACTGATGAACATGTAAGAAGAAGAGGTCTTACCATCTCCAATGAGCACCAGGCTGGTTGTACCCTTAGCTTTGCCGTCCACCAGGTTAAAGGTGAACGTTCCCTCATCAGTGACCTCCAGAGAGTCCATAAACATTTCAATGATGCCGGTGGTCTTGTCGAAGTGCATCGTGTATTTCTGGAAGCAAAAAGGCCGATCGCTTGTAAGAAGTGGACACACAGAACACCTGACATGACGCCTGAAGAGACTTTTTTTTTTTTGCGCATGACTCTCACCTTTCCCTGAGTGATGATGACATCATTAAAGACGTACTCCACTTCGCATGCGGAAGTGCATTTCTCCACCTGAGTCCAGAATCTCACGCGACCCTTCTCGAGCAGCTCCATGGCCATTTCGTTCTTAAAGGGAATAACTGGAGGAACACAGATTTTTGAAAGCTCTTGCAGGCCTCACTATACATTCATTCATGTAGCTCTGTAAGTAACCATAGCTTGGAGACTAACTCCAAGTCAAATCTATGTTTCTAGAAGGGATTTGTCATGAACAGCGATGGATTATCATTAATTCCCAAATGACGTCTAAGCAGTGTTTGTGAAGTAGTGGGATAATTACCAGGGAACTTGTGGTCATAGCTGATGTCCAGAAGACGTTTGAGACCTGTCAAGTAACAACAACATCAAGACGGTTGAATCTTTTGACCTCTGCAAAATCCTTCAGCAGAAGAGTTTCAGTTTTTTTTTTTCTCGGTTGACTTTGAGTCTTCTAGAAAACCACATTAATAATGCTGTCAGAAATACTCCATGTCGAGTACAACAACTTTGACAGACATGCACCACTGAATAATTTGCTCAAAACAAACACACACATACCCCAGAGGGTAACAGATTGATGCAGCTGTTGAAACAGTGCTAACAGACTAAAGTACACACAGTCCTTCAGGCCGTCCTTACACCTTTAGCACTGATGTCACCCAAGCAAATAACAAATGAATCAAGTTTCAGGAGCAGATATGCCAAGACGACGGGCTGACTCACCCTCTTCAGTCAGCGTGTAGCTGGAGGAGATGCCATCAGTGTTTGTGACCACACAGGAGAAGGTGCCCAGATCCTCCAGAGAGGGACTGTTGAAGATAGCTCTGGACCTGGAGATGACGACACAACAAAGCATAAGGAAAGAGGAAGAACTTGTTCTGATGTAATATTTTGCAGTGGAGACAACTGTTACATATTGCATACAAGCCTTGAACAAGTCTATTTGGTCCCTGGAAGTCAGATCAGATGTTGGGCACTCAAAGGTTACTTACTTGCCCTTTTCAGTGACAATGGTCAGGCGGGAGGTGTCTGTGATAGCCTTGTAATTCTTGGACCAAATAAACTCAGAGCCCGCTTTCATCTCAGAGCACTCAAAGACCATAGAGATCACACCATCATCATCGACATCCACATAAATCTCTTTGGTGCCTGAGGGAAGGAGAGTAAATGGTTACAGTGTGCGAGCATCACTAGCATTCCATATTTCAGCTCTTAAACACAAGATTGGTTATCACAGTGGTAAATAATCAAATATAAGACATCAATTTAGTGCCTATATAAAAAGTCATTTTCCCTACTTTTCCAGACCTGCGTAGGATCACTGAATGTGTGAGTTACATAACAATCACACTCACCAGGGCGAGTCTGGGCCAGGATTGGACCTAAGACTGCTGAGGGCTTTCCAACTCCAGCGAGATTTTGAGCACGCACACGGAAGACGTAGGATGTACCAGCCTTCAGCCCTGTCACCTGAATCAGCACGAAGAGTCGAAGTCAGAGACAGCCAGAAGAACACTCTCCTTTTTATTTCACATGTATGTATGACGTGAAGATACACAATGTTCAAACTCCAGCGTGACCATCAAATCTCACAGAATAAGCAGCTCTCCATCTTCCTCACCTTCATGTATTTATTCTTGTTGACCTTCTCATGAGCAGCCTTCCAGCCTTCCTCTCCAGCAGAGGTCTCCTTCAGATCCAAATAGTAGCCATTGACAGGAGTACGGCCATTAAACGTAGGTGGCTCCCACAGGACGACGACGGAGGTGTCACGAACCTCCAGCACGTGAAGACCAAAAGGACCACCTTTGAGGAAAAATTATGAGTTTAAATGATGTGGAATTATTTATGATGTGAATATGATGTGGTATTTGAAAAGCAATTACATTTTGGTATGTCAAATATATTAATTTGGAGGTTTGTTGCAGGTTACAAAATCCTCTCTGTAATGTATTCTCCTGATCTTGTGGACTGGCTGTCTATCTGTAATGCACTGTGGCCAATACATAGTGATGTAACCAAGCGGCAACCCCTGTGGCTGTAAAATGAAGCCAGTGCAGTTCCTCAAATGACCACTTGAGGCTGGATACAAGACAAGTTACTCTCCATAAGCACCAATTTTAAAATAGCCAACTTCACAGCAGAAATAAACATGTTTACAGCCTGGAACAAACAGTCAGCCAGTCATATTGCCCATCATACCTGGCACAGTAATGGTCCACTCCTTGCACTCCAGAGCTGCACTGGGCACAGAGGCTTTACTCACACCTGCCATGTTCATAGCGCGCACCTGGAACTCGTAGAAGACATTCTCCTTCAGGTTCTCAGCCTAAAAGAAACAAATGCAGACGATGAGAAGTTATTCAACTATGGCAAACGTGGAAGCTTGACAAAATGCAGTGATTGGATCATGGCAATCATGGAAATGAAAGATCTTACTTTATAGGTGGTGGTAGTCAATGCCTGGTGGTTCATTTCATGCCACTTTCCAACAACATCTCCCTTCACAGTCCTGTAGTCCACAAAATATCCCCTGACATCAGCGCCTCCACTGTGAGCAGGAGCAGTCCAGCTCAGGACCATGTAGTCCTTCACTGCCTCCACCAGGGTCACACCGGTGGGCTTTCCAGGGACGGCTACGAATAAAGTCAACATACCTTGTTAACATTTGTTGCAAAGTTAAGAAGTGTGTTAAAGAGGATCATTTTTCAGAGATTGAGACCTTATTTCTTTGTATTTTCCAATGTAATCTCACAGATGGCCTGGCATTAGGCATAAATCGTGTCATTAGTGTTAAGCTATCACATTGATTACAAGTACAGTTGAACATGCTGCATGCTTTGAAAACACAAGCAACACACTATTTTAGGATCACTATAATCAATAAAGTACTTACACTCAAGGCCAGAAGCAGGGTAACTTTCACGCTACGAAAATCTCCGAAAGCCAGGCGAGACTCTCATTAGGTTCATGCTCTACAGAACACAATGTTTTAGGCTTTATCTTGGCCATGCACCAAGAGGTACTCCTAAAAAGTTATCAAATAGCAAAAGAGAACACGAGCAAAAAGAAATCACAGTAAAAGCATTGTAAAACATTATTTAATTTGTTATTTAACCTTGTCGCTAATAAATGAAAGAATGGGAAACTATATAAAAAAAGAAAAACAATGGTGAAATCCAGTGTTAGTGATGATTTTAAGGCAGGCACATGCAAATATATCAACCAGCAGTCAGTCATGAAACTAAAGATACAAGGTAATTGAGCTGCAATAGACCGAATTAGACAATCATTTTTGAGAGTAAATGTGAATGTTGATTAGGAAAAGGACAACAAGTGATGAAAGTTAACAAGGTTCATGAACAATGAAAAATGAGTTAAGAGACTCAGAGGCGGAGGGCTGTGTATGCATGTCTGAATTCAAAGCAGGCCTTTCTAGAAAAAAACATTCTCAGCAATCATTCCCTAGATGAATAAATGTTTAAAAACAGCCGGGAGGATGGAGCAGAAGGAAGGAGTACGGCTTGAATGCTACAGGCAAAGTGAAGAATGGAGATGTGCTGTGAGGACACTCACAGATGGCAGCTTGAACAACCACAGCTTCAGAACTGGAGGAGCTCTGGCTGTATCCAGCAGCGTTGACTGCCTTGACGCGAAACACGTAGTTTGCACCAGTGGTCAGGCCATGGCACACAAACCTGAGAACGGTAACAAGGTGTAAAGACTCTCATGTCATCATTGCACGTTGGTTACATCATTTCACGAGTACAAACCAACTAGTAAGAGCTACATTGGAGTTTTAGTTACACAAAGGCTTTACTGTACTAAAGCACAGGAAAGACTAATTTTAAGGAGCATTAGCACCCTTCCTATTTTCTTGATAGCTAAATTAGCTAGCTTAGCTAGTCAACCTTGAATTTACGAATGAAATAGTAATAAATCACACCCAGTGCTCAGTATATAAAAATACACTTTAGTTTAGTTGTTAGCTAGCTTGTTAGCTAAAGTATTCCTTGGTCTGCAATGACCAGTAGCTTATAGTAGCTAATGTTAGCTAATATTTGGGGGATATATTTCACTGTGACTGACTTAGCTGACTGAGCTTAGCTTGTTTACTTGTTTTTACTTTTACCGTATGTTTTACCAGTCTTTGTCAGTCCTGCAATAATTGTCACTTGGTGTTACAAAAGTAAGAAAAAGTTAGATAACCTCTCTGTTACAACTCTGCTAGATCAACTATAGGCAAGCTAGTATGCATACGCCACACGTCATTTAGTAGTGTATTCACCTAACTATAATCTAAAGCAGCAAGAAATGTTTGTATGCTAACAACCAGGAGTAAATTGTGTGTACCTTTTCAACTATTTAATCAATTCATCTTTTTAAGCAATGAATGCCTTGTGTGTTCATAAACCTAGAACTGTCTTTACTGCATCTACCTGGTCTGCTTGACAGGTTTGTTGTTGCAAGGCATCCAGACATCGGTGCCCACCACGCTACATTCAATATAGTAGCCCACCAGGTTTACAACATCCTTAGAGGCAGCCCAGAAGACCACCACTGAGGTGTCGGTGTTCCTGGTGGCCACTGGACTGCCAGGAGCTGAAGGCAGGTCTGAAAGAAATAAATAAGAAATGAGACTTGCATGACAAGAAGGGAGTATAATGTACTGGGTCATATTGTATTTAGGTCATCATTGTTAAGCCCTATGCGAGTACTGTCCTGATTAATTGTACAAAATAATACAAATGCAACTCTCACCCAGTTTATCTCCAACAGTGATCTCTCCTGTGGATACAGAGGGCTCGCCCACACCAGCGGAGTTGCAGCAGCGCACGCGGAAGTTGTAGGATTTACCCTCAGCCAGGTCAAACAGGGCAAAGCGGGGAGACTTGACTGGCATACCAGTGTTCACTCTCTGCCAGGTGTCGCTACCTGAAATACACTGTTGACCACAGAGAGCCAGCGACATGTTAGTAAGGCAACAACACATGCTGGCTGTTTCAGCACTTCAGTCATTGATTTCTCCTCACCTTCTCAATGTAATACATGACTCCTTCATGACCCCTCTGGACTGGAGGCTTCCAGGCGAGCACCACGTAGCTCTTGGTTGCCTCAGTAACCACAACATCAGTGGGTTCTCCTGGGATAACACCCACTAAGGAGGCAAGTAAACTCAAGTAAATTTTGATACTAATTTCAATGCTAGACTAAATCAAAATAACTGAGTTTGATGCTGTCATACCGGTGGGATCTTCCTCTGTGAACTTGATCATTCCAGTCCAAGGAGCTGAGGGTCCAGCTATCGGGGAAAATAAAAGAAATACATTTCAAGTGGGCAGTTGTTGGCCTTGTTGCAGTGTGTCAGCAGGATTTTGCCACCATGTCTCTCACCTCTGAGGCGAGCTCTGTCAGAGGGATCCATGGCAACCACAGGCTCGGAAACACGGGATGGACGGCTGACTCCTGCCATGTTCACAGCCCGCACCCTAAAGATGTAAGAACGCCCTTCCACCAGTCCTGTGACAGGGTAGCGAGCGTACTTCACCGGGTTGTCATTACACTGAGCCCAGTGGTGAGTGCGGACCTCGCACCTGCCAAGGGAACATTAAATCAGATTTGTGAACACCAGAGATTAGGAGGTAGCATATGCCTGTATAAAGGCATTCAAGTAAGTGGGTGCAGAACCGGCTAGTACTTTGTAGGCAAGCATTAGTGATTTGAATTTAACGTAGGCTGTTACAGGTAGCCAGTGGAGCTTGAAGAGCAGCGGGGTAATGTGTGACCTTTTGGTTTGATTTAAGACCAGGCACGCTGCCGTGTTCTGGATCATCGGAAAGGGTTTTACTGTGCATGCTATGAGGCCTGTCAGGATGGTGCTACAGCAATCGAGCTGCGAGATGACCACAGCCTGTATCAGGAGTTGGTGGCATGTTGAGTCAGGCCTGATTTTTCTCTTATGTTTTCTGTCAAGATGCCAATTTGTTGGAAATCTAGTAGAATTTGGGCTAGTGCCACGTGTCTGCAGAATAAGTTATTTTACACAGAGACAGCACAAATAAGAGCAGATTTCCTGATTTTATCGCAGCCAAAGTAATCAGTGAATAATAATTACTTTTCTAGCAACTAATTAAGAGTGAGCTGACCCACCTGTCGATGTAATATCCTAGGATGGGGCTGCTGCCCTCCACCGCTGGCTGCTTCCAGGTAACCACCACATAGTCCTTGTTGGCATCATGACAGCGCACATCCAGGGGGGCCACGGGAACCCCCTCCACCTCCACTTCGGCATCTGGCATAGCAAGACACACACACATACATACGCATACACTTGTGAGTAGTGCTGTTTCTAAATCAGGCTGATCTCCATTACATACTCAGTTTCCACTTTCTGACCTACTTGCACCTTTACAGTACCAGCATGTGTGGCAGGACAGCAGCTAGCTATGACAGATTACTTCATATCTTGGTAACATTCAGGGGGTTTCTGAAGATTCCCTCTTCATGCATAAACCTGATGATTTTTTTATGTTGGATCACACTCCCTATGGAGACTTTACCAACATGCAGACAGATATAGAAGCAACATTCCTGGGAGGAAACCAGACACCTCAGAGAGAGCGGTGTGTCACTTAAAGACACAGCAGAATTGAATGCTTCCCTAACACGTCTGTGTGTGTGCTGAGCTTTAATACGTTGCTTTACTTTTTAGTGTTGGACAATTCGGTGCAGACATGAGGGTAAGAGTTGAAAAACGCCTTACCTCTGACAAACACATAGGCAGAGTAGGTGTCAAAGCCAGATTTGGTGTTGACGCGCAGGGTGTACATGCCCTCATCTTCCTTGTTGAGGTGGACAAGGGTGAGTGTGGCACGTTCTCCAGACCAATGGGAGTGAACCCATTTAGAGGGCTTCAAGGGGACAGCTAATGGAAGAAGTCAAAAACAAAAGACAGCTAACTGGATACATATAGAGGACTAATTAGACAGTAGTCATAAAAGGGAAAACAATGTACTGTTTCTGTTTTATTTTTCTGCTTACAGTTTCTGTACCAGACAACATCAGGCTGGTATTTTTTCACAGTGGGATAAATGATGACAGTGCAGCCCAGGCTCAGAGTCTCGCCTTCACTGCCAAAGGCTACTTCGAATTTGTCAATGATGGTTGTTTGAAAGGTAACACCGTGCTCAGGGCAGTAACCATCTGCAAAAGAAGAATAAAAAAACAGTGAAAAACATTAAATATTAACACAATGAAGCTGCATTTATTGACTTTTTGAACACCCTTTTTGAGGCAGTGCGACAAGCCATTGCCGAAACACATAATATATTGACATATTGTGTTTTATAACACACCCAAAAGACATAGTCATTCATTTGAAGTTGTGCTTTATCCACCATCCATTCTGTCTCACTTCGGCTCAGTTTTTGGTCTCCATTAACTCCTGATTTAAAATATCTGGCTTTTCAGCTAAATGCTAAACGCCTGTCGTAACATGCTGAGCAGATGTCCAATCATTCTCAAACCCAGCCAATCTCAATCATTTTGATCAGTGCAGCTTTAATGTTTTATTCTTTTCTTATGTAGAGCACCTTAAATTAGTCTGTGTATCTTAAATATGAATGGTAAAAACACATTAAGTTGCCTGACTACTTAAAAACTAAACTAAACTATTCAAAGTGTCTTACGTGGTTTGGGATCAAGTGGGCCTGCCTCCTCGCCATCCTGGAACCCTGTGGAGAAATATATCGCTCAGATGTGACACCGTGAGGGCACAAGAATCATTTTTCATTTGAGCATGAGATTTAGGACTTTCCTCCAAACACGTTCTACTAAAGCCAGATCCTGAAAACCAGACACAACTGTCAGACCACGTTATCTCTATTTTAAACTCTGACCTCCAGCCCAAGGAGACAGGAGCTGCTGCAGAGGACAGCAGTAGGGTAAACATTTTGTACCACATTGGCATTTGCAAGTTTTTTTCATCATTTCAGGTGTTTAAAAAAAAGGGCAAACAATAACCCAAGAACAAACAGGTACCTACTTTTAACAACAACAGTGGCCACAGAAGAAGATTCTCCTTTCACGTTGAGGGCAGAGGCGCAATACTGAGCAGTGTCTAAGAAATCACAGCTGAAAATACAACGTGCCATGGTGAATTACCAGCACCACATTTGCAGAATATTTTCATAACATAAAAACACAGTTTGGGGTAATGCGTATTTTGGGCACATCTCATTAATTCTAACTGAGTCCATGCAGCGTGAGCTTAATGATTACCTACTTCTTGATCTCCAGGGAGTGCATGTTGTAATTGCTCTCGGCTGTGTACTTGTCGGGGTGGGCTTTGGCATCGATGAGCACATTGTTTTTGTACCTTGAAGACAGCAGAAAGACAGCCGGTTTATTTTTACCCTCGTCTTCAGAGTCTGTAATTGCAGAGGAGTGTATATGTGTGTGTGCGTGTGTGGTGCGACTGTGGAAAATAGATCTGCCCGATGACGAGAGTTTTGGATGGAAACTTCTCTATGACACACACATGACTGATTGCTCTCATCAGCTTTTTTTTCTCTCTTCTTGTGACTCAGAAAGGGTTGGGAACGGTGAGTTTGGAGGATATCTCACCAGGCGATCCTGGGTTTAGGCCAACCAGCCACAGTGCAGTGCAGCTTGAGAGTCTTGCCCTCCCAGACAGTCTGTCCACGGGGCTTGACGATGAACTCTGGAGGGTGTGTCAGGCTGTCTGGGTTCATTTTCTTACGGAACTCTGTCCACTCGTCAATCTATAGCATAACAGAGTGAAGCATAAAGCACATTTGTAGGCTTGCATGTGAGAGATTATTTGAAATTGAACCACAATCCACAGTTTGAATGAAAGGGATTTACCGTCCTGCTCAGTTGCATGCGCTCGGCAGATTCCCTGATATGAGTTGTTCTGGTTTTCTTCTCCACTCTGACATGCATGGCCTCCTTGGCCTCCCTGACAAACAGGTTCCTCATGGCCACATAGTTAATCCCCTCCTCTGTAACATCCTCCTCCTGGGCCTCCATCAGACCGCGGACAACATCATGACTGGTGAACATGTGAGAGCAGTTTACAGTGAAAATGTAACTGTGATGAATGTACACCATCTATGGTATTGATAACTCTGTATTTAGGAAATCAATCAATCAATCAGTTTTGTGTTTTGCAGAGTCCTCACTCACTTGGCTCTGAACACCGGAATGACGTAGCCGATAACTTCTTTGTCCGTGTCCATTGCCAGGTAGGTGCGTTTGGCTCTCTTAGGTAGTGGGCTCAGTTTCAACTCCTCCTGCCCCTTCTTTGTCTTCACAACAGTCTTCTGGCTGCAAGGTGAGATACAATAATCATAACATAATGAGAACAGCCTTATTCTACGTCAAAGCATAAGGCTTAATGCATCCAATGCTTTTCTTGTACTTATAATATTAATTTGTAGGAGCGATGGAGCGCACCAGTATCTCTGTCTGTGCTATGAGTGGGCATGGCTAATCTGAAGAACTATTTATGGAACATTTTTTGATAAACATTGTATTTTACAAATACATTATAAACAAATACATTTATTGTATTTGTTTATTATAAAATGAATATTGGTGCACAACTACAGTGTGCAGCAGTTTCAGGAAATTAGTGAGGCTTTTTTAAGAATAGAACTATATATTTTGGCCCATTTTCAAAGACTTATACCTTCAACATGAGGAAATAAGTTGTGCTGTGTTTTTGTTGACACTAACATAATTATTGCCACTGTTACCCATTGAGTGGATATACCTTCTAACTAACTAATCTTTTAATACTCTCACTGTGTAAGCAGATAACACAAACCCTGCTAATTCTGATACTAATTATTTAACTCACTTAGTTCTAAATAAAGATGAACGTTTGAACTTAAGTCTGTAAAAGAAGAACAGATAGCATAACACATTACGCCTACTAAACTACGGTGCGTGCCACATTTGTTCATAATGACAAAAAATGAGATAAAAGACGCCTAAAAGATGGAATGCAAAGCTGATAAAAAATAATGACAAAACTCCACCATCAGCGTGAACCAGACTGCTGCAAGTGTGCTAGTTACATAAAGACAGATATGATTTAGTCCAGTCGCTCTGAAAATGAAGATGTATTCCTGTCTGACCTGCAGGACCCCGACCCATATTACACTCTGACTCATTTACACTTTTCTCAGCTGGGTATATAAATGTAGCCAGAACCGGTGGATATTCAGCATGAGGGAAAAGGTTCATTTTAAAGCCCTGCTTCCATTCATAATCGCTGTCAAGTCTGCCCTAGTCTATCCATTTGGCCTAGAGACGAAGCCGCGCAACGTGGCTTTGATAAACTCTATTCCACGCTGGCGAGGCGGGATCAAGTCGATGGAAAGAGCTGAGCGCACAGCAGAGACAGACAGATGGTGAGAGTCTCCAAAGATTTCTGCAGAGACGAGAAACTTTTTTTTTTTCTGCTGCTGCTGCTGACTCACCAGGTGTGTTGAAGGGATGACTTTGGTTCATTGTATGAGAAAGTCAAAGGTATAAAAAGTTTTACTGCCGATATAAAGAATTTGAATCTTTCAGTGTGAAAAGCGACAGCGTGTGTCAATCTTAAGATTTAAAAAATAAAAGTACACATTTAGATGTATATGTTTATGCAACCAATAAAAAGAAATAGAAACAAGGTGCAGATCTAGTGCACACCTTTAAGGGGAATAACAAAAGTCAACTTGAATAAATATGGATAATGTCTCAAGAGTTATTAACTGTTAAAGGTTCGTGGGAGCCAGTGTACACAATTTCATGACTTCCATACTGTCTCTTTACAGTTGGCCTAATGGCATCGTCTCATGTCCTGTCTACAGAAATAGCTCGGCCGTCCATGAATATATCTGGCAGCACTTCACTACAGCTGAAATTCCTTCCCTGACCCCTTTTAGAAAGCTATCACGGTTCCAACATGTACACTGAGCCCTGCAGCCCGAAGGACAAAGACACTCTGACCATGTGACACAATGGCACATACATAATACAGACTTACACTTTGATGGAGCTTCATTGAGTTTAATGCAGAACTTCAACTTCAAGGGAGCTTTCTAGTGACAAAAATCTGTCTCTCCATAAGAGTTATTTTCATTATTGGCTAATCTGCCAGTTATTTTCTCAATTAACTGAACTTTTTTGGTAGCAAATCTTCACATTGCAAACAAATGTTTTCTTGAAAAAGTAACTTAAAATTCAATCAAAATTGTTGCTGATCAGTGTTGATCAACTTGAAATGAAGTGACTAATTGTTTCAGTTTAATTGCCACTGTGTTCTTGTATTCACTGGGATTTGTATTGCTGTATTTTAATATACTGATAGTTTGGAGATCATTAGCTTCTAAAATGGTGCAAATTAAAGTACACAAACAAAATCTGCTCTATCTGTCAAATACATAAGCACATTACTGTTTTTGTGTAGACACCCGGAGCTGTAGACTCAAGACTTGAGACTTGGACTAGACTCAGAGTTAAGTAATAAAAATGAGGACAGAAACCTTGACCTGGACTTGACCACTTTGAGACTCACGGGTCTCAAGTTTTGACCCAATAAAATCCTTGGACTATAAGCCAGCATGCACACACAGACCTTGCATAGCCTCACAGCTTGAATATTCGGTTCTCAGGCCTTTTCATCGAATTGACTCGCTTTAAGCTTTGTTCACACAATTAACACAGCTTTGAAAAGACAAGCTGGTATTGATCAGCACTCAGAGGCAAGAGATTTGTATCCTGGTTTGTAATTTGCATATAAAAGACCCAGAAGATCTTAAAAACAAGCTGTTCTGTAACAGCCTTAGAGAGAAAGATACGTGTCCTTGTAAATATATAAAACCCTGACATCATTAAAAGATGAACACCTCTGAGCAGATGAAGACGAGAAGAGAGACAGCACCCACTCTCCATGAAAACACACTTTGACCTGCGTGTCTTTTCTCTCTCCTGCTGCTGAACACACTTCACAACGGACCCAAAGTACAGTGCTGAATATTTGAAAGAGGTCTGCTTGAATGCATTCGCCACCTCCGGTGTCGACAGAAGTGACAGGTTACATTCACAGGACCGTCACGCTTTTCAAATATCAACCATCTCGAGTATTTTGGACCCTTGCGCCCGTGTCACTCCCATCCTCTTACCGACGGCTGGTGGTCTCGGTGGTCTGGAGAGCCGAGAACGCCTGCTGGCTAACAGACGACTTGGTGCTGAGGTGATAGCTGCTCTCATAGTGATGCTGCTGCTGTTCCTGCCGCTGATGCTGCACCTTCTGCACCACTTGTAATGATCCTGACATCCTGAAGGCCACTCCGCCAACTTATTATATCAGACTTTACTTTCCAGCTCTGTAAACCAATCTCATTGTTATTATTACAGATTTCTGAACTGTGGGGGGGTTAGTTTGGAGCGTGAGATGGTGATTAGGTATTAAGGATGGTGGTTGTTAGGGCGATGTCGTGATTTTTGTCTTGCGTGAGCAACTAAAGCGCCAGCTCTGGTTAAGCTCTAGTTCTCCTAGAAGCAGCAGGTAGGGAATAAACAGCGGCAGCATCGATGTCTCAGCACTCTGCCTCTTGGTTTTGTGTCTTCGAGGATAATTTGAGAATTTAAACCTCCGCAGGTGGAATGGAAAACAAACTGTGGTGTGATGTAATCCAGTGGCTGATGGTTGTGTTGGGGAATATCTCAAATAATTTGAGGCTTAACAGATGTGACACTCTATTAGGTACTGAGCCTGGATTATTTTAAATAATCATTTGGTTTATAAATAGTAAAAAAAAATGGCCTAAAGCCAGTGTTGACATATTCAAACTGCTTGTTATGTTCGACCAAAAGCCCCAAACTATTCGGCTGTCATATTCCACATCCACATTGCTGGAACCAGTGATCCTTTTTGCATTTTTGTTTTATTGAATTGTCTATTGAGGTGGTTGCATTAATTTTTGATCAATCGATGAATCATGTCAGCACTGCGAGTTATAGAGCTTAAAAACATGAGCCCCATGAGCCCAATGGGCCCTGTGGGCCCGGCCTATGTCCAGTTTAATAGTCATAGGCAATATGTAACCACGGATAAATGAGGTAAATATAAAGTACTGAGACAAATGTATTTTCTGATAGTTATGCCCTTGAGCAACACCTACTAAAATCTGAAGAGCTTGTGAAGAGCTACAAACCGTGAACTGAACTGTAGGTCACGAAGGCACAGAGTGCATGAAGAGAACATCTGAGTCATGAAAACTTTTTGATTGTTTCAGCATAACCAAGAAGTTTTCCAAGAAGTTTTCATCTTTTAGGATGAAATTTCACTTCAATGACACATGCAGTCTAATCTACAAGGACACAGTAGCCAGAAAGAATAAAAACTGGTTAGTATAAGGGACAAGGAGGATATCTGAATTAAAGCACATGATTAAACCAAAATAAAATAAATACATGGTTAAAAAAAAGGCCTCAGGCCTTATTGAGTCAGGCTTTAAAAAACCCAGTGTGACATAAGCTAGTAGAGGAATTACTCAGCATTAGAGACAGACTTATTAATAGAGAGAGAAAAAAATATTTCATATGTCACTCACCACAACTGAGAATTCAACCAATCCAGTTGAAAATGAGAGAAAAGGTGTGCTATTCCAAAAAAGTAGCTAAAGGAAGTCCAGGTCCAGGCAAAGCAGCAGGGTGAGGGGCAGTGGACAGGACGGCAGTCCACAGAACAAAAATAATGCTGCCACTCGGCAGAATGCACAAGACACCGTCAGGACCTTTTAAGGCTGGGACGGCTTTAAATTTAGACCATGAGAAGGACCCGGGCGAGCTGAGGAGCCACTGCTGGGCCTGTGCTGGGAGCAACGGGGAGGAAATGTGTTGTGAATTAGTAGAAGTCGATAAAAAAAGAGGAGCTGCACTACTTCTAATGGCTGTTATCAGTCTAATGCGTTTCAAACAAAGTGCCCCAGTTTTAGAAGAGCCTTGAAAAGAAAAACCCTGCAGTCAAATGTGACTCTTTCATCATTATAAATGTCGTCATAGTTGTTACAGTTGCAATAAATGTTGTAATTAAACAGCCTTAATAAATAATAATAATAAACTTGAGTCGTGCTTTTGGAGGAGGGCTGTTCACACACGCAGTTTGTTGGCCGCTGCTGCCACCTGCCGGCGGGGCGTCTGAACTGCACCACCTGTCGGTTGGACAAATATCAAATGTAAAAGAATAAGAGCTGTCTCTGTGTGGTTGTGTGAGCGTAAAAAAAATTAATAAATACATTTTCGTCCTCCCACTCGTCAATATTTAATCACATAAGTGTATAAAAATACACAGACGCCTAGGTAAACATAGAATATTCTAGGCCTCCTCGGGCGGCTGTGATTGGTCCGTTTGGCACAGAGGAAATAAAACATTGATGGTTCCTCCTCATCAGCCTGTGGATGCTCTCTGCTCTCTGTGAGGCCTCACAGCTCGCGTTTTTGTTCTGAGGTAGGTGATTTTATCATTTACACCGCTGCCTTTTGTCTCTTAGTGACTCTTCTCCTGCGCTTTAAAGGCCACGCGTTGTTATTGTCGTGCCCTGAATTGTTGTCGGCTAGCTCGCTAAAGCTAAGCTCAGTGATGGGGTTATTTGGGTCAGCTGGCCGGTGTTCAGTATTAACTTGTGACCACGTTAACTGGCGATCAAATGGGTCTGTGGTTGTCGTACATACGACAGATGTTGAAAACAGCAAAAAGGATGACGTGGCTGTCCTCGTAGGCGCCTCTTTGTTTACTTTCTTACCCGTTAACGCTGCAGTGTCAAAGAAACAGACCTGGCTCGTCCTCGCAGTCTTATTTGTGTGACTACATCATGTAGTCCGTCTGGTTTGTAATCAGGTCTTCCTGCTAAGTCTCTAATTACTCTCTTTATATTATGAAGCTCTCTACTGTCTCTTTTTAACTCGGGACGGATGACCACGTTGACTTGTGACCACACCTGGCTCTGCTCCTGCTAATGTCTCTAATAAATCTCTAATACAAATATATACGTCCATATACATCTGTGGAGCCTGCCTGAGTAAACATGAGACCACACAGACACACGCACTCACCTTCCAGGTGAAAATGCCCATTTTGTGTTGTAATGGTCCTTTACAAGAATTCCAAGCTGTCCTGTGAGCTCAGATCTTTATATTATGAAGCTCTAGAATCAGACCAAGTCATATTTAGGCAGAAATCACCTTTCATTAACTGCCTTTGGCCTTCAATCAATTTATGGCAGGTGAAAATGCCCATTTTCAGCAGGGCAAAATTCCCATTTTGTGTTGTAATGGTCCTTTACAAGAATTCCAAGCTGTCCTGTGAGCTCAGATCTTTATATTATGAAGCTCTAGAATCACACCAAGTCATATTTAGGCATAAATCACCTTTCATTAACTGCATTTGGCCTTCAATCAATTTATGGCAGGTGAAAATGCCTTCAATCAATTTATGGCAGGTGAAAATTCCCATTTTGTGTTGTAATGGTCCTTTACAAGAATTCTAAGCTGTCCTGTGAGCTCAGATCTTTATATTATGAAGCTCTAGAATCACACCAAGTCATATTTAGGCAGAAATCACCTTTCATTATCTGCATTTGGCCTTCAATCAATTTTTGGCAGGTGAAAATGCCCATTTTGTGTTTTAATGGTCCTTTACAAGAATTCCAAGCTGTCCTCTGAGCTCAGATCTTTATATTATGAAGCTCTAGAATCAGACCAAGTCATATTTAGGCATAAATCACCTTTCATTAACTGCATTTGGCCTTCAATCAATTTATGGCAGGCGAAAATGCCGTCAATCAATTTATGGCAGGTGAAAATGCCCATTTTGTGTTGTAATGGTCCTTTACAAGAATTCCAAGCTATCCTGTGAGCTCAGATCTTTATATTATGAAGCCCTAGAATCACACCAAGTCATATTTAGGCAGAAATCACCTTTCATTATCTGCATTTGGCCTTCAATCAATTTATGGCAGGTGAAAATGCCCATTTTCAGCAGGGCAAAATTCCCATTTTGTGTTGTAATGGTCCTTTACCAGAATTCCAAGCTGTCCTGTGAGCTCAGATCTTTATATCATGAAGCTCTAGAATCAGACCAAGTCATATTTAGGCATAAATCACCTTTCATTAACTGCATTTGGCCTTCAATCAATTTATGGCAGGTGAAAATACCAATTTTGTGTTGTAACGGTCCTTTACAAGAATTCCAAGCTATCCTGTGAGCTAAGATCTTTATATTATGAAGCCCTAGAATCAGATCAAGTCATATTTAGGCAGTAATCACCTTTCATTATCTGCATTTGGCCTTCAATCAATTTTTGGCGGGTGAAAATGCCCATTTTGTGTTGTAACGGTCCTTTACAAGAATTCCAAGCTGTCCTGTGAGCTCAGATCTTTATATTATGAATCTCTAGAATCAGACCAAGTCATATTTAGGCATAAATCACCTTTCATTAACTGCATTTGGCCTTCAATCAATTTATGGCAGGTGAAAATGCCGTCAATCAATTTTTGGCAGGTGAAAATGCCCATTTTGTGTTGTAATGGTCCTTTACAAGAATTCCAAGCTGTCCTGTGAGCTCAGATCTTTATATTATGAAGCTCTAGAATCACACCAAGTCATATTTAGGCAGAAATCACCTTTCATTATCTGCATTTGGCCTTCAATCAATTTATGGCAGGTGAAAATGCCCATTTACAGCAGGGCAAAATTCCCATTTTGTGTTGTAATGGCTCTTTACAAGAATTCCAAGCTGTCCTGTGAGCTCAGATCTTTATATTATGAAGCTCTAGAATCAGACCAAGTCATATTTAGGCAGAAGTCACCTTTCATTATCTGCATTTGGCCTTCAATCAATTTATGGCAGGTGAAAATACCCATTTTCAGCAGGGCAAAATGCCCATTTTGTGTTGTAATGGTCCTTTACCAGAATTCCAAGCTGTCCTGTGAGCTCAGATCTTAATATTATGAAGCCCCAGAATCAGACCAAGTCATATTTAGGCATAAATCACCTTTCATTAACTGCATT
Organism: Nibea coibor; assembly: GCA_023373845.1. Classification (NCBI taxonomy): domain Eukaryota; kingdom Metazoa; phylum Chordata; class Actinopteri; family Sciaenidae; genus Nibea; species Nibea coibor. The sequence goes on from CM041725.1 coordinate 7,670,183, forward strand.
TGGCCTTCAATCAATTTATGGCAGGTGAAAATGCCCATTTTGTGTTGTAACGGTCCTTTACAAGAATTCCAAGCTGTCCTGTGAGCTCAGATCTTTATATTATGAAGCTCTAGAATCAGACCAAGTCATATATAGGCAAAAATCACCTTTCATTATCTGCATTTGGCCTTCAATCAATTTTTGGCAGGTGAAAATGCCCATTTTGTGTTGTAATGGTCCTTTACAAGAATTCCAAGCTGTCCTGTGAGCTCAGATCTTTATATTATGAAGCCCTAGAATCAGACCAAGTCATATTTAGGCAGAAATCACCTTTCATTAACTGCATTTGGCCTTCAATCAATTTATGGCAGGTGAAAATGCCAATTTTCAGCAGGGCAAAATTCCCATTTTGTGTTGTAATGGTCCTTTACAAGAATTCCAAGCTGTCCTGTGAGCTCAGATCTTTATATTATGAAGCTCTAGAATCAGACCAAGTCATATTTAGGCAGAAGTCACCTTTCATTATCTGCATTTGGCCTTCAATCAATTTATGGCAGGTGAAAATGCCCATTTTGTGTTGTAACGGTCCTTTACAAGAATTCCAAGCTATCCTGTGAGCTCAGATCTTTATATTATGAAGCCCTAGAATCAGACCAAGTCATATTTAGGCAGAAATCACCTTTCATTAACTGCATTTGGCCTTCAATCAATTTATGGCAGGTGAAAATGCCCATTTTCAGCAGGGCAAAATTCCCATTTTGTGTTGTAATGGTCCTTTACAAGAATTCCAAGCTGTCCTGTGAGCTCAGATCTTTATATTATGAAGCTCTAGAATCACACCAAGTCATATTTAGGCAGAAATCACCTTTCATTATCTGCATTTGGCCTTCAATCAATTTATGGCAGGTGAAAATGCCGTCAATCAATTTTTGGCAGGTGAAAATGCCCATTTTGTGTTGTAATGGTCCTTTACAAGAATTCCAAGCTGTCCTGTGAGCTCAGATCTTTATATTATGAAGCTCTAGAATCACACCAAGTCATATTTAGGCAGAAATCACCTTTCATTATCTGCATTTGGCCTTCAATCAATTTTTGGCAGGTGAAAATGCCCATTTTGTGTTTTAATGGTCCTTTACAAGAATTCCAAGCTGTCCTCTGAGCTCAGATCTTTATATTATGAAGCTCTAGAATCACACCAAGTCATATTTAGGCAGAAATCACCTTTCATTATCTGCATTTGGCCTTCAATCAATTTATGGCAGGTGAAAATGCCCATTTCCAGCAGGGCAAAATTCCCATTTTGTGTTGTAATGGTCCTTTACAAGAATTCCAAGCTGTCCTGTGAGCTCAGATCTTTATATTATGAAGCTCTAGAATCACACCAAGTCATATTTAGGCAGAAATCACCTTTCATTATCTGCATTTGGCCTTCAATCAATTTATGGCAGGTGAAAATGCCATCAATCAATTTTTGGCAGGTGAAAATTCCCATTTTGTGTTGTAATGGTCCTTTACAAGAATTCCAAGCTGTCCTGTGAGCTCAGATCTTTATATTATGAAGCTCTAGAATCACACCAAGTCATATTTAGGCAGAAATCACCTTTCATTAACTGCATTTGGCCTTCAATCAATTTTTGGCAGGTGAAAATGCCCATTTTGTGTTGTAACGGTCCTTTACAAGAATTCCAAGCTATCCTGTGAGCTCAGATCTTTATATTATGAAGCCCTAGAATCAGACCAAGTCATATTTAGGCAGAAATCACCTTTCATTAACTGCATTTGGCCTTCAATCAATTTATGGCAGGTGAAAATGCCGTCAATCAATTTTTGGCAGGTGAAAATGCCCGTTTTGTGTTGTAACGGTCCTTTACAAGAATTCCAAGCTATCCTGTGAGCTCAGATCTTTATATTATGAAGCCCTAGAATCAGACCAAGTCATATTTAGGCAGAAATCACCTTTCATTAACTGCCTTTGGCCTTCAATCAATTTATGGCAGGTGAAAATGCCCATTTTCAGCAGGGCAAAATTCCCATTTTGTGTTGTAATGGTCCTTTACAAGAATTCCAAGCTGTCCTGTGAGCTCAGATCTTTATATTATGAAGCTCTAGAATCACACCAAGTCATATTTAGGCAGAAATCACCTTTCATTATCTGCATTTGGCCTTCAATCAATTTATGGCAGGTGAAAATGCCGTCAATCAATTTTTGGCAGGTGAAAATGCCCATTTTGTGTTGTAATGGTCCTTTACAAGAATTCCAAGCTGTCCTGTGAGCTCAGATCTTTATATTATGAAGCTCTAGAATCACACCAAGTCATATTTAGGCATAAATCACCTTTCATTAACTGCATTTGGCCTTCAATCAATTTATGGCAGGTGAAAATGCCTTCAATCAATTTATGGCAGGTGAAAATACCAATTTTGTGTTTTAACGGTCCTTTACAAGAATTCCAAGCTGTCCTGTGAGCTCAGATCTTTATATTATGAAGCCCTAGAATCAGATCAAGTCATATTTAGGCAGAAATCACCTTTCATTATCTGCATTTGGCCTTCAATCAATTTATGGCAGGCGAAAATGCCGTCAATCAATTTATGGCAGGTGAAAATGCCCATTTTGTGTTGTAATGGTCCTTTACAAGAATTCCAAGCTATCCTGTGAGCTCAGATCTTTATATTATGAAGCCCTAGAATCACACCAAGTCATATTTAGGCAGAAATCACCTTTCATTATCTGCATTTGGCCTTCAATCAATTTATGGCAGGTGAAAATGCCCATTTTCAGCAGGGCAAAATTCCCATTTTGTGTTGTAATGGTCCTTTACCAGAATTCCAAGCTGTCCTGTGAGCTCAGATCTTTATATTATGAAGCTCTAGAATCAGACCAAGTCATATTTAGGCATAAATCACCTTTCATTAACTGCATTTGGCCTTCAATCAATTTATGGCAGGTGAAAATACCAATTTTGTGTTGTAACGGTCCTTTACAAGAATTCCAAGCTATCCTGTGAGCTAACATCTTTATATTATGAAGCCCTAGAATCAGATCAAGTCATATTTAGGCAGTAATCACCTTTCATTATCTGCATTTGGCCTTCAATCAATTTATGGCAGGTGAAAATGCCATCAATCAATTTTTGGCAGGTGAAAATGCCCATTTTGTGTTGTAACGGTCCTTTACAAGAATTCCAAGCTATCCTGTGAGCTCAGATCTTTATATTATGAAGCCCTAGAATCAGACCAAGTCATATTTAGGCAGAAATCACCTTTCATTAACTGCATTTGGCCTTCAATCAATTTATGGCAGGTGAAAATGCCCATTTTCAGCAGGGCAAAATTCCCATTTTGTGTTGTAATGGTCTTTTACAAGAATTCCAAGCTGTCCTGTGAGCTCAGATCTTTATATTATGAAGCTCTAGAATCAGACCAAGTCATATTTAGGCAGAAATCACCTTTCATTAACTGCATTTGGCCTTCAATCAATTTATGGCAGGTGAAAATACCAATTTTGTGTTGTAACGGTCCTTTACAAGAATTCCAAGCTATCCTGTGAGCTCAGATCTTTATATTATGAAGCTCTAGAATCAGACCAAGTCATATTTAGGCAGAAATCACCTTTCATTATCTGCCTTTGGCCTTCAATCAATTTATGGCAGGTGAAAATGCCCATTTTCAGCAGGGCAAAATTCCCATTTTGTGTTGTAATGGTCCTTTACAAGAATTCCAAGCTGTCCTGTGAGCTCAGATCGTTATATTATGAAGCTCTAGAATCAGACCAAGTCATATTTAGGCAGAAATCACCTTTCATTATCTGCATTTGGCCTTCAATCAATTTATGGCAGGTGAAAATGCCGTCAATCAATTTTTGGCAGGTGAAAATGCCCATTTTGTGTTGTAATGGTCCTTTACAAGAATTCCAAGCTGTCCTGTGAGCTCAGATCTTTATATTATGAAGCTCTAGAATCACACCAAGTCATATTTAGGCATAAATCACCTTTCATTAACTGCATTTGGCCTTCAATCAATTTATGGCAGGTGAAAATGCCTTCAATCAATTTATGGCAGGTGAAAATACCAATTTTGTGTTTTAACGGTCCTTTACAAGAATTCCAAGCTGTCCTGTGAGCTCAGATCTTTATATTATGAAGCCCTAGAATCAGATCAAGTCATATTTAGGCAGAAATCACCTTTCATTATCTGCATTTGGCCTTCAATCAATTTATGGCAGGCGAAAATGCCGTCAATCAATTTATGGCAGGTGAAAATGCCCATTTTGTGTTGTAATGGTCCTTTACAAGAATTCCAAGCTATCCTGTGAGCTCAGATCTTTATATTATGAAGCCCTAGAATCACACCAAGTCATATTTAGGCAGAAATCACCTTTCATTATCTGCATTTGGCCTTCAATCAATTTATGGCAGGTGAAAATGCCCATTTTCAGCAGGGCAAAATTCCCATTTTGTGTTGTAATGGTCCTTTACAAGAATTCCAAGCTGTCCTGTGAGCTCAGATCTTTATATTATGAAGCTCTAGAATCAGACCAAGTCATATTTAGGCATAAATCACCTTTCATTAACTGCATTTGGCCTTCAATCAATTTATGGCAGGTGAAAATACCAATTTTGTGTTGTAACGGTCCTTTACAAGAATTCCAAGCTATCCTGTGAGCTCAGATCTTTATATTATGAAGCCCTAGAATCAGACCAAGTCATATTTAGGCAGAAATCACCTTTCATTAACTGCATTTGGCCTTCAATCAATTTATGGCAGGTGAAAATACCAATTTTGTGTTGTAACGGTCCTTTACAAGAATTCCAAGTTATCCTGTGAGCTCAGATCTTTATATTATGAAGCCCTAGAATCAGACCAAGTCATATTTAGGCAGAAATCACCTTTCATTAACTGCATTTGGCCTTCAATCAATTTATGGCAGGTGAAAATGCCCATTTTCAGCAGGGCAAAATTCCCATTTTGTGTTGTAATGGTCCTTTACAAGAATTCCAAGCTGTCCTGTGAGCTAAGATCTTTATATTATGAAGCCCTAGAATCAGATCAAGTCATATTTAGGCAGTAATCACCTTTCATTATCTGCATTTGGCCTTCAATCAATTTATGGCAGGTGAAAATGCCATCAATCAATTTTTGGCAGGTGAAAATGCCCATTTTGTGTTGTAATGGTCCTTTACCAGAATTCCAAGCTGTCCTGTGAGCTCAGATCTTTATATTATGAAGCTCTAGAATCAGACCAAGTCATATTTAGGCAGAAATCACCTTTCATTAACTGCATTTGGCCTTCAATCAATTTATGGCAGGTGAAAATGCCCATTTTGTGTTGTAACGGTCCTTTACAAGAATTCCAAGCTGTCCTGTGAGCTCAGATCTTTATATTATGAAGCTCTAGAATCAGACCAAGTCATATTTAGGCAGAAGTCACCTTTCATTATCTGCATTTGGCCTTCAATTAATTTTTGGCAGGTGAAAATGCCCATTTTGTGTTTTATTGGTCCTTTACAAGAATTCCAAGCTGTCCTCTGAGCTCAGATCTTTATATTATGAAGCTCTAGAATCACACCAAGTCATATTTAGGCAGAAATCACCTTTCATTATCTGCATTTGGCCTTCAATCAATTTATGGCAGGTGAAAATGCCCATTTCCAGCAGGGCAAAATTCCCATTTTGTGTTGTAATGGTCCTTTACAAGAATTCCAAGCTGTCCTGTGAGCTCAGATCTTTATATTATGAAGCTCTAGAATCACACCAAGTCATATTTAGGCAGAAATCACCTTTCATTATCTGCATTTGGCCTTCAATCAATTTATGGCAGGTGAAAATGCCATCAATCAATTTTTGGCAGGTGAAAATTCCCATTTTGTGTTGTAATGGTCCTTTACAAGAATTCCAAGCTGTCCTGTGAGCTCAGATCTTTATATTATGAAGCTCTAGAATCACACCAAGTCATATTTAGGCAGAAATCACCTTTCATTAACTGCATTTGGCCTTCAATCAATTTTTGGCAGGTGAAAATGCCCATTTTGTGTTGTAACGGTCCTTTACAAGAATTCCAAGCTATCCTGTGAGCTCAGATCTTTATATTATGAAGCCCTAGAATCAGACCAAGTCATATTTAGGCAGAAATCACCTTTCATTAACTGCATTTGGCCTTCAATCAATTTATGGCAGGTGAAAATGCCGTCAATCAATTTTTGGCAGGTGAAAATGCCCGTTTTGTGTTGTAACGGTCCTTTACAAGAATTCCAAGCTATCCTGTGAGCTCAGATCTTTATATTATGAAGCCCTAGAATCAGACCAAGTCATATTTAGGCATAAATCACCTTTCATTAACTGCATTTGGCCTTCAATCAATTTATGGCAGGCGAAAATGCCTTCAATCAATTTATGGCAGGTGAAAATACCAATTTTGTGTTGTAACGGTCCTTTACAAGAATTCCAAGCTGTCCTGTGAGCTCAGATCTTTATATTATGAAGCTCTAGAATCAGACCAAGTCATATTTAGGCAGAAATCACCTTTCATTATCTGCATTTGGCCGTCAATCAATTTTTGGCAGGTGAAAATGCCCATTTTGTGTTGTAATGGTCCTTTACAAGAATTCCAAGCTGTCCTGTGAGCTCAGATCTTTATATTATGAAGCCCTAGAATCAGATCAAGTCATATTTAGGCAGTAATCACCTTTCATTATCTGCATTTGGCCTTCAATCAATTTATGGCAGGTGAAAATGCCCATTTACAGCAGGGCAAAATTCCCATTTTGTGTTGTAATGGCTCTTTACAAGAATTCCAAGCTGTCCTGTGAGCTCAGATCTTTATATTATGAAGCTCTAGAATCAGACCAAGTCATATTTAGGCAGAAGTCACCTTTCATTATCTGCATTTGGCCTTCAATCAATTTATGGCAGGTGAAAATGCCGTCAATCAATTTTTGGCAGGTGAAAATGCCCATTTTGTGTTGTAACGGTCCTTTACAAGAATTCCAAGCTATCCTGTGAGCTCAGATCTTTATATTATGAAGCCCTAGAATCAGACCAAGTCATATTTAGGCAGAAATCACCTTTCATTAACTGCCTTTGGCCTTCAATCAATTTATGGCAGGTGAAAATACCCATTTTCAGCAGGGCAAAATGCCCATTTTGTGTTGTAATGGTCCTTTACCAGAATTCCAAGCTGTCCTGTGAGCTCAGATCTTAATATTATGAAGCCCCAGAATCAGACCAAGTCATATTTAGGCATAAATCACCTTTCATTAACTGCATTTAGCCTTCAATCAATTTATGGCAGGTGAAAATGCCCATTTTGTGTTGTAACGGTCCTTTACAAGAATTCCAAGCTGTCCTGTGAGCTCAGATCTTTATATTATGAAGCTCTAGAATCAGACCAAGTCATATTTAGGCAAAAATCACCTTTCATTATCTGCATTTGGCCTTCAATCAATTTTTGGCAGGTGAAAATGCCCATTTTGTGTTGTAATGGTCCTTTACAAGAATTCCAAGCTGTCCTGTGAGCTCAGATCTTTATATTATGAAGCCCTAGAATCAGACCAAGTCATATTTAGGCAGAAATCACCTTTCATTATCTGCATTTGGCCTTCAATCAATTTATGGCAGGTGAAAATGCCAATTTTCAGCAGGGCAAAATTCCCATTTTGTGTTGTAATGGTCCTTTACAAGAATTCCAAGCTGTCCTGTGAGCTCAGATCTTTATATTATGAAGCTCTAGAATCACACCAAGTCATATTTAGGCAGAAATCACCTTTCATTATCTGCATTTGGCCTTCAATCAATTTTTGGCAGGTGAAAATGCCCATTTTGTGTTTTAATGGTCCTTTACAAGAATTCCAAGCTGTCCTCTGAGCTCAGATCTTTATATTATGAAGCTCTAGAATCACACCAAGTCATATTTAGGCATAAATCACCTTTCATTAACTGCATTTGGCCTTCAATCAATTTATGGCAGGTGAAAATGCCATCAATCAATTTATGGCAGGTGAAAATGCCCATTTTGTGTTGTAATGGTCCTTTACCAGAATTCCAAGCTGTCCTGTGAGCTCAGATCTTTATATTATGAAGCTCTAGAATCATACCAAGTCATATTTAGGCAGAAATCACCTTTCATTAACTGCATTTGGCCTTCAATCAATTTATGGCAGGTGAAAATACCAATTTTGTGTTGTAACGGTCCTTTACAAGAATTCCAAGTTATCCTGTGAGCTCAGATCTTTATATTATGAAGCCCTAGAATCAGACCAAGTCATATTTAGGCAGAAATCACCTTTCATTAACTGCATTTGGCCTTCAATCAATTTATGGCAGGTGAAAATGCCCATTTTCAGCAGGGCAAAATTCCCATTTTGTGTTGTAATGGTCCTTTACAAGAATTCCAAGCTGTCCTGTGAGCTAAGATCTTTATATTATGAAGCCCTAGAATCAGATCAAGTCATATTTAGGCAGTAATCACCTTTCATTATCTGCATTTGGCCTTCAATCAATTTATGGCAGGTGAAAATGCCATCAATCAATTTTTGGCAGGTGAAAATGCCCATTTTGTGTTGTAATGGTCCTTTACCAGAATTCCAAGCTGTCCTGTGAGCTCAGATCTTTATATTATGAAGCCCTAGAATCAGACCAAGTCATATTTAGGCAGAAATCACCTTTCATTAACTGCATTTGGCCTTCAATCAATTTATGGCAGGTGAAAATGCCGTCAATCAATTTTTGGCAGGTGAAAATGCCCATTTTGTGTTGTAACGGTCCTTTACAAGAATTCCAAGCTGTCCTGTGAGCTCAGATCTTTATATTATGAAGCTCTAGAATCAGACCAAGTCATATTTAGGCAGAAATCACCTTTCATTACCTGCATTTGGCCTTCAATCAATTTATGGCAGGTGAAAATACCCATTTTCAGCAGGGCAAAATGCCCATTTTGTGTTGTAATGGTCCTTTACCAGAATTCCAAGCTGTCCTGTGAGCTCAGATCTTAATATTATGAAGCCCCAGAATCAGACCAAGTCATATTTAGGCATAAATCACCTTTCATTAACTGCATTTGGCCTTCAATCAATTTATGGCAGGTGAAAATGCCCATTTTGTGTTGTAACGGTCCTTTACAAGAATTCCAAGCTGTCCTGTGAGCTCAGATCTTTATATTATGAAGCTCTAGAATCAGACCAAGTCATATTTAGGCAGAAGTCACCTTTCATTATCTGCATTTGGCCTTCAATTAATTTTTGGCAGGTGAAAATGCCCATTTTGTGTTTTATTGGTCCTTTACAAGAATTCCAAGCTGTCCTCTGAGCTCAGATCTTTATATTATGAAGCTCTAGAATCACACCAAGTCATATTTAGGCAGAAATCACCTTTCATTATCTGCATTTGGCCTTCAATCAATTTATGGCAGGTGAAAATGCCCATTTCCAGCAGGGCAAAATTCCCATTTTGTGTTGTAATGGTCCTTTACAAGAATTCCAAGCTGTCCTGTGAGCTCAGATCTTTATATTATGAAGCTCTAGAATCACACCAAGTCATATTTAGGCAGAAATCACCTTTCATTATCTGCATTTGGCCTTCAATCAATTTATGGCAGGTGAAAATGCCATCAATCAATTTTTGGCAGGTGAAAATTCCCATTTTGTGTTGTAATGGTCCTTTACAAGAATTCCAAGCTGTCCTGTGAGCTCAGATCTTTATATTATGAAGCTCTAGAATCACACCAAGTCATATTTAGGCAGAAATCACCTTTCATTATCTGCATTTGGCCTTCAATCAATTTTTGGCAGGTGAAAATGCCCATTTTGTGTTGTAACGGTCCTTTACAAGAATTCCAAGCTATCCTGTGAGCTCAGATCTTTATATTATGAAGCCCTAGAATCAGACCAAGTCATATTTAGGCAGAAATCACCTTTCATTAACTGCATTTGGCCTTCAATCAATTTATGGCAGGTGAAAATGCCGTCAATCAATTTTTGGCAGGTGAAAATGCCCGTTTTGTGTTGTAACGGTCCTTTACAAGAATTCCAAGCTATCCTGTGAGCTCAGATCTTTATATTATGAAGCCCTAGAATCAGACCAAGTCATATTTAGGCATAAATCACCTTTCATTAACTGCATTTGGCCTTCAATCAATTTATGGCAGGCGAAAATGCCTTCAATCAATTTATGGCAGGTGAAAATACCAATTTTGTGTTGTAACGGTCCTTTACAAGAATTCCAAGCTGTCCTGTGAGCTCAGATCTTTATATTATGAAGCTCTAGAATCAGACCAAGTCATATTTAGGCAGAAATCACCTTTCATTATCTGCATTTGGCCGTCAATCAATTTTTGGCAGGTGAAAATGCCCATTTTGTGTTGTAATGGTCCTTTACAAGAATTCCAAGCTGTCCTGTGAGCTCAGATCTTTATATTATGAAGCTCTAGAATCACACCAAGTCATATTTAGGCAGAAATCACCTTTCATTATCTGCATTTGGCCTTCAATCAATTTATGGCAGGTGAAAATGCCGTCAATCAATTTTTGGCAGGTGAAAATGCCCATTTTGTGTTGTAACGGTCCTTTACAAGAATTCCAAGCTATCCTGTGAGCTCAGATCTTTATATTATGAAGCCCTAGAATCAGACCAAGTCATATTTAGGCAGAAATCACCTTTCATTAACTGCATTTGGCCTTCAATCAATTTATGGCAGGCGAAAATGCCTTCAATCAATTTTTGGCAGGTGAAAATGCCCATTTTGTGTTGTAATGGTCCTTTACAAGAATTCCAAGCTGTCCTGTGAGCTCAGATCTTTATATTATGAAGCTCTAGAATCACACCAAGTCATATTTAGGCAGAAATCACCTTTCATTATCTGCATTTGGCCTTCAATCAATTTATGGCAGGTGAAAATGCCGTCAATCAATTTTTGGCAGGTGAAAATGCCCGTTTTGTGTTGTAACGGTCCTTTACAAGAATTCCAAGCTGTCCTGTGAGCTCAGATCTTTATATTATGAAGCTCTAGAATCACACCAAGTCATATTTAGGCAGAAATCACCTTTCATTATCTGCATTTGGCCTTCAATCAATTTATGGCAGGTGAAAATGCCGTCAATCAATTTTTGGCAGGTGAAAATGCCCATTTTGTGTTGTAATGGTCCTTTACAAGAATTCCAAGCTGTCCTGTGAGCTCAGATCTTTATATTATGAAGGTCTAGAATCAGACCAAGTCATATTTAGGCAGAAATCACCTTTCATTACCTGCATTTGGCCTTCAATCAATTTATGGCAGGTGAAAATACCCATTTTCAGCAGGGCAAAATGCCCATTTTGTGTTTTAATGGTCCTTTACAACAATTACAATCAACAATCAATTTATGGCAGGTGAAACTGCCTTCAATCAGAGGTACACATCTTAAAACTGGGCCTTGTTCTCAATTAGATGATGATGATGATGATGATGATGATGATGAAGTCTCTTGAAGGGGATTCATTCATACCAGAAGTCATTTTCAAAGTCTGTTGACTGTTATAAGACCAATGCAACCCTAAAACATGATTATTAATCATGTCCTTATTGTGCTCATAGTGGAAGCAAACAAGCAAAGTTGAGTCACTTGTAAGATTTATTACTGAACTCTGTCGACTTCTTTATTTCTGCACTTCTCAGAAAAAGTTAATTAACACAATTGTTTCATAACCTGGAATAATAAAGCCATATCTTATATTACAGCAGAACAACTTCACCTTCACCTTCACATGTTCAATGTTACTGAGGTGCATTAGATGATAATGGTTATTGATCGTTGAGCTCCAGTTGACGGCCTTCGTGTCATCTGTCTCCACAGGAGAGGGGGACTTACCAACCGCCAACATGTCGAGCAAAAGGGCCAAGGGAAAGAACACCAAGAAGCGTCCTCAGCGCGCCACATCCAATGTGTTCGCTATGTTCGACCAGTCTCAAATTCAGGAGTTCAAGGAGGCCTTCAACATGATCGACCAGAACAGAGACGGTTTCATTGACAAAGAAGACCTTCATGACATGTTGGCCTCACTAGGTAACACGCATTTAGAGTGCCTGTGTTCATAAAGCCTATGTAGTGGCTGAGAGTCGGCTTCATAAATCCTCTTTTACTCTGTTTCATAGGTAAGAACCCCACAGATGAGTACCTGGAGGCCATGATGAATGAAGCGCCAGGTCCAATCAATTTCACCATGTTTCTGACCATGTTTGGAGAGAAGCTGAACGGCACTGATCCAGAGGATGTGATCCGTAACGCTTTTGCCTGCTTTGATGAGGAGGGCACAGGTGGGGTGAAGTTTTCTGTGTATTTAAAATTATTAGCACTGCATCTTGTGATGTCATTTCTCGGTGTCCCCTGACGTAATGCTGCCAGGACACATTTTTGTTTTATTAAAAGTATTTGTGATCATAACAGTCAAAGGAAATTATTAGCTTAGCAACAGCTAAAGAAGCTGCTGAGGTGACCTAGTTTGCACGATGTTCTAGGTTGTTTACCTCCCTCCCCCACAGGTATGATCCAGGAGGAGTATCTGCGGGAGCTGCTCACTACGATGGGTGACAGGTTTACAGACGAAGAAGTGGACGAACTCTTCCGAGAGGCGCCCATCGACAAGAAAGGCAACTTCAACTACGTAGCATTCACACGCATATTGAAGCACGGCGCCAAGGACAAAGACGATTAGTGACAGAAGCAGCTCCGGCGGTTTATTCTGTACATTGTGTATCTTTAATGGGTCTTCACTTTAGAACTGCTATATCCTGTTATCTGGCTCATGACAAGCTTCACTGTGGTACAGCTCACTGAAGGTCAATTGTTTAAGCTGCTTGTTGGACCATACCTCTGAACCCCCCACCCCTTGCTCCAACTCCTCATTCCTACTCCCAAAGCTCATTTGCACATCTGTGAAAAAGCCCACTAAAGGGTCGGTCTGTATAAGCTAGTTAAGATGTATGAGAAGACCCTCATGGGTAAAGCTGGAAATAAACAGAAACAAGGAGTCTTGTCATTGTGACTGGTTTGCTTTTACTGAATCGTTTGTATTTTGTAGGAAATTAAAAGATTAAACTGCGTTCTGACATGAATCACAGATGCTTTATTCATTTTTCCAGAATTTTTTTTTTATTTTAAAACAAAAGCAAAAATCGATATGTCAGTCCCTGTGATACAAGACCAATTCCACAGTTCATGTGAATTTAAAAAAAAAACGTAGGATTACGCAGGATCAGTCACTGGATTTAACAAAAGTGATAAATATACAGTAAATGGCCAAAAGTATGTGGACAGCAGGCTGTTTTTAAATGTTTGGGCTAAGGTTGTAACAATTATTTTCTAAATTCATTTATAAAATGAGCTTCTCATTTTATCTAATGCCACCAAATTATGTATGGCAGTTTCCTGTTAGGCCACGAGGACTTTGAAGAAATGGTTTCCCCAGTTTGCTGATGAACTTGACTGGCCTGCACAGAGCTACGACCACTGGGATGCATAACATCGGAGCCTGATCCCTGCTACTAGTCTCTTAAAATCCTGTGCTAGTGGCAGGGATGAATGCTGTTTGGGTGTCCACATACTTCTGGACATGTGTGTACAAACTGCGTTGTGGAACACGCCACAGTTGGTACATCAGAACAAGAAAAAAAAATTCTCTGTTATTGAATACTTTGTGAGTTACTAGGGGAATCGATAACTTGATAAGATACTTGATAAGCACCTCTGATCCTTTCACAGAGTGACTGTGGTTACAATATCTCAAGGAGCACTTCATGTGTCTTTAACCCGGAGAACGTAGCCCAGCTGTGCCCAGGATCAGCGCCAATAACCAGCCTCCTCTGGTGTTCACAGGGTTCTCTGATGAGGGCTCTCTCATACACGTCACGTCAACAATAAATAGACAAGGAGCTGCCCCACACTTGAAGTTTTCTGTACATTTTGCAGTTGCTCACAGAGCAATGTATAGCACACAATATAGAAGATTTTGTAGCTCTACTCCGCCAGGGCAAGGTTTTTCGACTGGATCTTTGATAGGTGGTCCGATATACAAGCCTCGATCTTGTCACACTGAGCCAGGAAATCCTATTGACAGAAAATAATAACTTTGAATCATAATAATAGTCAGTACTCTGATTTTAAATGAAAACATTTGGTTGACACTGACCTGCACTGTCTTTACAAGTCCCTTTTTCTTCATCCTGCAGTCATTGAAATTTTCTGGGAGACTCTGTTAAAAGAAGGAGTTTGTTGTTTTCTAGTGTGACGTATGAAAAATGAAACACGCACACAAGAATAAACACACGAGCCAAAATACATTACCAAAGCATCGATCTGCTCCAGGATCTTCATGAACTGTTCTGCTGCTATTTTCACTCTGTGGTCTAGTTTACCCAGCGCCTCTGCCTGGAGGTCTTTGGCCAGGAAACCCTGTGGCAGAAAATGGGTGATCTTTAGAAACTGACCAATGCAGGACAAGTTTGCACCCTAAAAAACAATACTGATAACTGATGGCTTACATTCTTGAGTCCGGTCAACTCCCCGTCTACCTTCTCCAGCTTTTTAGCCGTCTGTTCCACAGATTTCTCAATGTCTTTTAGCTTCTTTAGTTCAGCTTCTTCCTCAGGACTGTTCTGTTTTTAGATTATTGTCAGTATTTAATTACATAAACTGTCATATACATATACTGTCACGCACTGGAGACATCACACATGTGAAGGCCTTACCCGCTTTCCAATTAGCATGAGTTTACAGCCTTCTTTTACTCCATAGCTGGACAGACTCTCCTCCATGTCCTTCAGTGATTTTCCTGAAATGCCAGGATGGACAGGGAAAGGTTAGAGCTGGATATACTGTATAATATAAACTTCCAGCTCACTTGGCTGTGAAAGAAAAGAGAGAAACCTACAACAGTCTACCTTTAAAGATGAGTTTCTGTGAGGTCTGTGGAACTCCAGTAGCTTGAGTGAGAGCATCTGACAGGTCTTTGACAATGGGGCCCTTGCCATCATCCTGGCCAGTTAATGTGATACTGTGCTTTGTAGATCCTGGAGTGAGAGTGAGAAAATACAGCTTCAAGTGTAAAAATGTTAGCGTAAGGACTTCCCTGAGTGGATTTTCTTTTTTTAACCTGGAAAAAAGTCAAGTGTTTGAGCATACACTGATAATACATTACAGAAACATTACTCTACAGTAGGGGTGTCTATTTTGTTTAGACACATTTCTTTTAAAGAGGGCCAAATGTGACAATGTGAACATGCCTGGGGGCCAATACTAACATTTTAAAAATGAAAAAAATACCAATAAAAGTTACAGTTAGTGCAGTGTTGTGTAACAATTTTGTTTTAATTGTCACAATTATCTTTTTTTTTTTTTTTTTTTTTTAAATGGCAGAAAAGTGGCAAGATGAACCCGTGAACTCAGGTCTCATGTGCGACAGTTCTGCTGTTTGTAAACATAATGTTTTAATCACACAAACATACTTTATCTTAACTGTAGATTTTAGTCAGACATCTGTAATAAATGTTGTATTTTGTTTAGACATTTACTCAAATAATTAGAGTTTATGTTACGATTTAAGTATATGATGACCAATTCCATGCTCTAATATGTCCACTGTGTTTGTTTTGGTGTGTCATGAGGCTATGTGGTCCAGATCATTTCATATTATGAGGTCAAGTTTCAATAAATAGTCTGCTACAGCCTCTGGAAGACTGTAATGTTGGCTGCAGACATTGGTATCAACAATCAGTGAAACAAAACTCTAGGATTTTATATTTCTGTATTGTATTATTTGTTTTTTTTTTTATTTAATTTAAATTAATTAAATTAAATCATGAATGAGAGAACCAGAGCACCTGGAGAAAACCCTTAGACCTAGTCATGTACACTTGCATGTACACTTGACTCTTTGCTAGCATTGGTTCAGTTGCAGCAGCTTAATTGTCACAATTATCTTTTTTTTTAAATGGCAGAAAAGTGGCAAGATGATGGTAACAGTACTGAAGATATGATGGTAACTTTACTGTTAATAACAGTACATAACAACAATAATAACAGTATATGATAATAAAAAAACTACTACTTTGATCAATTAAAATGTCAGCTGTCAGATGTATAAAAATACGGTTTGAACCTCTAAGTATAACACATTAATTCGAGGTAAATGTTTCATTGACTATATTCAAGCATAAAGTGCATTAAAGTTAAAACACTCGCAGATGTTTAGTAGGAGCTAGCCACATTGGCTAACCATCTCCTCGCTACTCGAGCGTTGGTCGATGGTTAGTAAACTTACATTTCCACGTCTATCTATCGTCTGTTAATAATCGCGTAACATCAGGGAAAAATCGTATTACCGTATGTAACTGTCACTGTTATCGTCTGCTCTGACATTTTGTTTTTTCAGCGTCTTTAAATCACAGCAAGAAAACACACCGCTAACTGTGACGTTAGCTGATTGCTAACTACTTCCGGGTCAGACAGGAAACAGTTCTTCGTGAGGTTGTAGTTTTTTTTTTTTTTTTTTTTTTTTTTTTGCTTTATTCATTTATCTTTTTATTAACGATAGATACACACAAAACACACACACACACAGATACACACACACACACACGATATAAAGTGAAAGCATTAAAGTAAGCGCACATATATCGTATAAAAACAAAGCAGGTTGTGTTTTCACCGCATTGTTTGTGGTTTTAACACCAAGGAGTGGTGTCATATTCAAATAATTATCGTCAAACGTGTCCAGAGTTCATCTGAGAAGTAGCTAGTTCCCGCAAACTAAGACAACGTTTCCATCCTGTGAGCAATAAGGGTTGTTCAACCGGCTCTGTGGCGCAATGGATAGCGCATTGGACTTCTAGTCAAGCACTTGAGGAGTGATTCAAAGGTTGTGGGTTCGAGTCCCACCAGAGTCGCACTTTTAAACAGCGATTTCAGAAGTATGAGACGTTTCATGTACGTTTCCAACAAGGTCCTTGTGGGCATGAGTACTCAGCAAGACATGAACTACGTGACTTTGAGACAGCAAAGATGAGAAACTGAATTACATTTTCCGTTATAAAACCAAAAAAGTCCCAACAAATATGTTGATACTAAATGTATTAGTAATATATTCAATGACAATGTGTTTTTTTTTTTGTTTTTTTGTTTGTTTGTTTTCCGACAAAATGTGCATTTTTTTCACTCTCCACTCTCAGTAACTCAGTATTATTAACACTTCACCTAACCCGTGAACTCAGGTCTCATGTGCGACAGTTCTGCTGTTTGTAAACATAATGTTTTAATCACACAAACATACTTTATCTTAACTGTAGATTTTAGTCAGACATCTGTAATAAATGTTGTATTTTGTTTAGACATTTACTCAAATAATTAGAGTTTATGTTACGATTTAAGTATATGATGACCAATTCCATGCTCTAATATGTCCACTGTGTTTATTTTGGTGTGTCATGAGGCTATGTGATCCAGATCATTTCATATTATGAGGTCAAGTTTCAATAAATAGTCTGCTACAGCCTCTGAACGACTGTAATGTTGGCTGCAGACATTGATATCAACAATCAGTGAAACAAAACTCTAGAATTTTTATATTTCTGTTTTTGTTTTTTTTTTTAATTTGAAACATTTTTTTTTGTGTTTTTTTTTTTTTGGGAGAACCAGAGCACCTGGAGAAAACCCTAGTCATGTACACTTGCATGTACACTTGCCTCTTTGCTAGCATTGGATCTGTCAGCTGCAGCTGTAATCGCGGACAGCAACAGCAGCATCAGCCAAGCCAGCATTTTTTTTTCCAATTTAAATTAAATTGTGGGAGAACCAGAGCTCCTGGAGAAAACCCTGAGGCACAGTACGTATACATGCAAGTGTATATGACAACAAACTGTGCCGCCTCTTCACTTGATGACATCTAACAGCAGCAACTTACCTTCCGGACCATTCTGCAGAAGGCCACTTTGATCCTCTTGAACCACTTCCCCTTGGTTTTGACCTCGACAAAGTCACTTGGATTGTTATCGGTGCCATCAGCAGCAGCTTCATCTTGCCAAGCTTGAGCTGGTGGTCCCTTATCATTGTCGGCAGTTCTATAAGTTGTGTCTGCAGGCATGTAGCGTGGGCCTGCAGCAGTGGCTTCATCGATTCCATTATTATTATCCAGAGTGGTTTCTCTATCTTTACCTGACATTACAGGAGGCTTGGAGCTGGAGAAGGCCAGTCTGAGCCTCTTAAACCACTTCTTCTTCGTTTTGACCTCAATAACATTACTTGGATTATTATTGGTGTCAGCAGGGACAGTGTCATCTAAGCCAGCTTGGGCTGGTGGTTCATCTTCATTTCCTGCACTAGTTCTGTCAGCAGCAGCAGCTTCAGCTAAGCCAGCTTGGAGAGATGGGTCATTGTCATTGCCGGCATTGGTTCTGTCAGCAGCAGCAGCTTCAGCTAAGCCAGGTTGGGCAGGTGGTTCATCGCCTCCGCCAGCAAGGCTTCTGTCAGCTGTGGCTGCTGGTACATCGCCTCTGCCAGCAAGGCTTCTGTCAGCTGTGGCTGCTGTACTGAACCTGGGGATATCAGCAGCATCAGCTTCAGCTGCGCCAGCTTGGGCTGGTGGTTCATCGCCTTTGCCAGCATTGGTTGTGTCAGCTGTGGCTGCTGTCCTGAATCTGGGGAAATTAGCAGCAGTTTCAGCTAAGCCAGATTGGGCTGGTGGTCCGTTAGTTCTTTCAGCTGCGGCTGTGACTCTGTAATCAGGGTCAGCAGCCACAGCTTTAGCTAAGCCAGCTTGAGCTGGTGATTCATCACTGTTGCCAGCAATGCTTCTGTCAGCTGAAGCTGCGACTCTGTAATCAGGGACAGCAGCTTCAGCTAAGCCAGCTTGGGCTGGTGGTCTATTGTGAGTTACGGCTGCAGGTCTGTAACTTGGGCCTGCAGCCATGTCTTTATCCGATTGTATTTGATTATTCGTATCTGTAGGGGTGTCTTCATCAATTTTGGGTACAGGGACCATGGATTCAACTGTTGGCTGCTCCCGCTGGCAGTTTTCAATAGTAAGGCGGGCTAATCTCACATAATTGTGTCGAGTGTGACTACCAAAGTGATCCATTGTGATAAAAGAGTGCCCTAAAGCGTCGCCGGGTGTAATTCTTTTTTCCGGATCCACTCGTAGTATAGATTTGATGAGGCTTAAAAAGGCCTGTGCATCAAGGAACTCAGCGAGATCCTTCAGTCTTCCAACGGTGTCCACAATGTCGTCAAGTTTAGTAAAGGTGGTAGAAATTCTTTCACACTGTTTGATCTCTGAGCCTGTCGTGAGAGTATATTCAGAGGGTGTTTTCATCCTCCATGGAGAAGAGACACCATACTTGGTGAAAAATTCTCTGGTACGCAACCCATGGCTCAACAAACGATCATCAGGCTGACCTATCATCTGCACGATGAGTTTCATCACCACATACTCACACTTAGATGGATACAGGTGGTCGCCCAGTAACAAAAAGGCCAAAAGGCAGCCAAGTGACCACATATCAACTGCTGCATCCGGTGGGAGGCCCAGGATGATCTCTGGGGCTCTGTAGCCAGTAGGTTGAATAATCATGCCACAGTCCATATCAGAAACTGGCCTGGCCAGTCCAAAATCAATTAATTTCAGCTTGAAAGGCTGCAACTTATGATTCACTAACATTATATTGTCAGGTTTGATGTCTGTGTGTGCCACACCTATGTTTCTGAGGGTGTTTAGAGCCACTAGCATCTGTTGTGCAATTACTCTAACCTCAGATAAACTTAGTGGAACAAAACATCTCTCACACATCAGTTCATAAAGATTTTTGTCGAGTACTTCAAACATGAAGCAATGATATCTCTCATGTGAGAAAAGGTCGATAAATTTAAGCAAGTTACTCTTGTTGACGTCAAGGTTTCGGAGTTTTTTAAGCATAGCAGACTCACGAAAATATGCCCGAGACATGTATTTAGGCATTATTTTTATGGCCACATTCTCCCTAGTGTGCAAGTTTATGCAGTGGGCCACTTTTCCAAAACCACCTTTTCCTATGAACCTATTTATTTTGAATCTGCTCGATTCACTGTACAGAATGTCTTCTATACGAAGATCTACTTTCTCATTTTGAGTGGTTTCTTCACACACTGGAAATGAATGTTTGGACTCATCAATGGCCGAATCATTCCAACTTATCACTTCGCCTGACAATACCATAAGCTTGGATTCAGCTGTTGTCAGGGCGGGTGAATTCTCATCATTGGCGTCATTAATGTCACCACCTGTGATAAAGCAGTGCCGTAAAGCTTCACTAGGGGCGATACGCTTTTCAGGATCTAATTGAAGCAAAGATTTTAAGAGGCTTAAAAAGGCCTGTGTATCCTTACAATCGGCATCATCCGTCACTGCTACACAGATGTCGTCAAGACTTGTAAATGTGTCAGAAATTCCATAGATTCTTTGAGTCTCATAGCCTGTTTTGAGGTTGTATTCAGCTGCTGAATTCAACCTCCACAAAGCACAAGAGGAGTCTTCATTCTTACTAAAATATGCCTCGGTATGCCTCCCAATGTTCAACATGTCATCATCAGGTTGACCTTGCATTTGTACGATGATTCTCATCATCTCATACGGGCAATGTGTTGGATACAGATGGTCACCCATATATGCATAAGCCATAACGCAGCCAAGTGACCACATATCCATGGCTTCATTCAATAGGAGGCCCAAAATGACTTCTGGGGCATTGAAGCCAATATCTTGAATGTTTGTATCACACGTCATTTTCTGAACTGGAACAGCACAGCTGAAATCAGTCAGTTTCAGCTTGAAGGGCTCCAACTCATGATTAACAAACATTACACTGTCTGGATTAATAAAACAATGAGCCAGACCTATGTTCTTCAGTGCATCCAGAGCTGCCAGGATCTGTTGTGAGACTATTTTAATCTCCGATAAACTCAGTGGATTAAAAAACCTCTCCAAGATTAGGCTGTGAAGACTCATGTCCAGTTTTTCTAATGCAAGACAAACATGTCCGCGATGCATAAAATTATCAAGAAGCCTTACCAAGTTATACTTGTCTGTGTCGAGCTTTTGGAGTTGTTTAAGCACAGCCAACTCCTTTTTGCCAAGCGAGGCGTAGTTCCTCAACACAATCTTCATAGAAACGAACTCCATAGTGTTTAATTTTATGCAGTTGGCCACTTTTCCAAAAGTCCCTTGATCCACAAAGTTTACAAGCCTGTATCTGCTTGATTCACTATAGAGAGTGTCCCCTATGTGAAAATCTTCCTTCACTTTTTTAGCACAGCAAGGAAAGCGATTCATAAGTCCTAGTTTACCTTTGTTTGATGAATTACTCCTGGCGTCCCAAGAATTTTTGTTATTAGCTGCATCCCTGCAAAGTGATTCAGCATTTCTTTCTTTCTTGCTGTCACCAGAAGAAATCTTATTACTTCCATCTGCCATTTCTGCCATTTGTAAATGTTTCCAATTAAATCCCGTGGTAACTGGTATTCACTATTCCACCTCAAAAAGTGAGTCACCCAGAGTGACCCTGGGTGTATAAATAACCTTTGTTTCCTTTGATCTTCTAGACTCACATCATGTGACTGGTGATGTCATCATGGAGGGGGCGGGGCTTAGAGCAGGTCAACATGGTAGTATGTTGCCATGGCAACGTGTGCAAACATTTTTATTTGTTTTACGGAACTTCATTGCTATGTTTCCATTTATTTATTTATTTTGTCATTTAGAAGAACAACCTAGTTTTTGTCGTCCACATGTCATTTAAAGGTACAGCCTTCGCTGTCCTATCCTCTCTCTCAAGTTAAAAGCAGTCCCAGCACCAGCAAATCCACCGCAAGCCCATCCAGCCGTGTTGCTCACAATACTCCCTCCGTAGCCTGGCCAGTGCCATTAGCTGTTAGCCATTAGTGCCTCCCTCTTATCGGGGAGAGATCTCACATATCATTCCCCATGATAACTGACAGTACAGAGGTACAGATGGTACTTACTGAGTACTTACTGTGCTCAACTGTGATGATCTGCCGATAATTCTTTTTCATTGCAATTTGGAATTCTTTTGGATTCAACTTTTAAGTTACATAAGGAGCTATATTTTGAAAATACACACCCATGCCTTTTCTTAAGATCTCCCCTCAAAACCACGCCTTCAAAGTAATGGAAAGGTCTCTATTCGTTCACAAATGGGTGAACGCGCAGAGGGGTAGGGAGAAGCGGACTGAAGTTTGATGGACGTGTCACTATCGAATCTAATGAGCAGTCCCATCAACGCGATTGGACGGTGTTTTCCCATGATTTCGCCCTCTAGACTGAACTAAAACATTTTTTTGACAAATCCTCTATTTTACTGGTTGCAATGGGGTCGTGAAGAGGTTTTCGAGCAATATGGTAAAAAAAATGCTCCAGAAAACATGCACAAACAAACTCAGTTAGGGGTTGAGCTATTTCCAGTCATAGAAGTTCTATATGCAACACAGTTTTGAAGTATAGTATAAAATAAAATAATAAACCAAATATCAAAAGGATCCCTCATCATTGACATGCTGGAGCTGGAACTTCAGTCCATTTCCATGTTGTTAATGCATTTTTCTCTGTTTTCTCGACTGCTCATAAATATGAATGAAGAACAGGAATTATTTTTAGTATTATGCATGTAGCCCTGTGGCTATTATACTCATTCATTCATATCCAGATATTAAAATGTTTGTGTTGGTAATAAATAATAGTTCATGAAGTGTAAATATGTTTAAAAACAGTCATTTCATATAGAGTTAAAAGTCAGAGATAAAAGGGTGGTGTTAGTTTTAAAATCCATGTGATTGTCGGCACAAAAGACTAGGAGACCACATTTGTTTGTGGGGTAGTGAAGCATCTCTCTAATCTCTTGAATGTTTGTAGCTTTAGCCAATCCTGTCCTCACCTGGTTCAGGTAGGAAGGGCTTAGCATCACCTACTATTAGCGACAGCAGAGGCTGCCTTATCGGCGTCCGAGCGGGATAGCCGTAGGCTATAAAATACTCCCAAGACACACGAAGAGTCGTCCCGTGGTTTTTGTGTCAAAACTCTGAGAAGCTGCCAGAGGTAAATTCATGTGTTTTAAATGTACTCGGCGCTGATGTGTAATTGAAATGTGTTAACAACGAGCTAAATTGCTAATCGCTGCTAGCCCTTAGCTTAGCCTGCTCGTTGACTTCCCATGGTTAATTCTGCATTGCAGTTAGCGATTGCTAATTTGATTAAGACCTAACTGTTGGTTTTTCGCCATGAATAAGTCTGTAACTTTAAGTTGATAGTAGTCCACCCTCTTACACAATGCATAATCCTGCTTTCTCTTGGCCAGGAACATAAAAGTGAGCAGAGAAAAGAACTGGGAGCAGAGTTTTTACAACTTTCTCCACAAAAAAAAGAAGAATTAGACGGCGAACAAATGAGCAATTCAAGGTTAAATTAACACATCATTTATTTTGCATGTTTCAAATAACCTGCAGACATTTGATCAGGCTCAGTGGGAATCATGTCCACCTTTTGAGAACTCAAAAACAAAACGGTAATGACTAAACGACGCACACAAAACTAGAACCAAAACAAAATAAATTATTACTAGGTAAAGAGACTTAGAAAGAGACTTAGAGGTGTCAGACGGGACGACGAACAGGGAGAATAATGTTTTTAAAAAAGGTTCAGTATGTTACAAGGCCACATGCTAGCACAGTAGTGGTAACAATACACAACCCAACACAGCTTTTGAAAATCGTAGTGTTCTCAGGTCAAATGGTTTTGCATGTATAAATGTTACTCTACATATAAAAGTGTTTTCAGTTGAAGTGCAGTTGTTTTAATCCATCCCTTGTTTATGTGGCGGGAATCTGGGGCAGGCCAAACTCATCCACCAAAACGCCGTCCTGAAAACAAAAGAAGAAAGCACTTGAATGATGCATTGGCAAGCAGACAGACCTCTAAACACACACTTGGATTTTCAAGTGTTATTATCTTTTCAGCTGGTTCGTGGACGGATTCAGCCACAGGGTGTGAGAGCTGTTTGGAAACAGCCTTACGTAATACACAAGTGACACACATTTTTACTCTATACTGGCAACACTAATCATAAGTAATATGTAGAGTACGGTGAGCGACCATACCAGTGTTAATTTTACTTCTGTGACAGGTGGACAATATTCATTTTATTATTTGAATTCTGACGATAATGAAGTCACATTTTTCACCGTGCTGTCCATGTTTATATTTTATAGAGCGCACAGGGAGAATCGAGTAAGTATCTCAGTTCTGCGTTTTGTAGTCCATATTTTGAACTTTGTAGTTTTACCACAGATCACGTCAATAACATTCGCCGTCGCATAATGACGCATTCTAAGTGTAAGTGCAGTCGGATTCTCTGAACACTGTGGGCATCTTCTCCTAACTCCTTATGAATTCTTCTTCAGACCTTGTGATGTTTTATATCAAGGTCAAGGAAAAGTGGTTAGGAAAGGACTTAGGAGCGATTTTTTTTTTGATAGTACCCAATGTGGCTTTTCATAAGATTAAAATGAGTAGAAAAAGATGATTATGGAGGAAACCACAGCAATTTTGTTTGTTTTATGGAACTTCATTGCTATGTTTCTATCCTGGATAGAAGGATTCAAAATCCTGAATTTAGTATTTGTGCTGTATGTCTACCGACTACAGTACAGAGCATTGCAGAGACTTGCAACAAGCCTGTGTAAACCAATATTTACCACCAACATGAGGATAATGTGGATTTGTCTTCAATCTCTGGCTGTCAATTTCACCATTATATATCAGCATGTTTACCATTTAAAACAAGTGATAGTGCACCTGTGACAAGTTTCACTGATACAAAGAAATGGCACATGAGTGTTTTAGCTTTTTCATACATAGTCAGTGGACTAATTTGCCCGGTAGAATTTATTTCTCTGTACTTTCTTACAATAATGAAGTGAACTTAAACTTAAAGTGGTTGCTTTTGTTTGAAAAATATGTAACCATGATATCTGCAATGTGATCTCTCCAATCTGTGACTTTGCTGTAATGTCAGTCATCACTGTGCTCCACAGCTCCGCTCTGAAGACGGTTACCTTGTTTGTCTTGCTGTCGCTGGGCATTCCTTCGGGAATGGCCGGGGCAGCTGAGGCCTCATCCAGATACGAGCTGTCATCGTCCAGCAGCAGCTCGTCGCCCAGCGCGTCCAGCTCTGAAAGCGGTTACACTGTGTTTGTAAAGACTTTTCACTCAAAAGAGATAAAATACATTAGTGTTCATGTACTTGAAGTGTGTAATTTGATTATTAAATGATGATTATTAAAGATAATGTTTGTCTTTGTTACATTCTACTTCATAACTGCGTATGATTCTTTAATGCTAAATACTCTTCACTACAGCCGGGCTGTTTGTTTGTCTGTTTTCTGCGGTTCAAAACTTTCAGCATAACAATGCCGTGGGAAGCTTTTTCGGAACTAAAACAATGAGCTGCTTATTTCAGACCCCAGACAATAATTTTCCTCTTCAATTGTTTCTTTTATTTGTCTGGCACAATGAGTTTTCTTAGAATGGCAGACAGAAGGCGTCTCTGCCTGTTTCTCCATTTAAACTTTCAATTTAAACAGACAAACTGGGTCCAAACTCAGAGGCGTAATCCCGTGAAGTCAAGCATTTTTAAACCATATAGGCAAGAAAAAAAAAAAGGCCTATCCCGCTTTTGTATCCACAGACAAAAGTGAGTCGGGTATACCTGCTTCGAGATCGTCCTCGTCTATCTCTGGAGTGCCGTAGCTGCGGCTCAGGGCCTCTTGTACTTCGCTGGCGTCCTCCATCATGTCCTCCAGCTGATCTTGTAAATCCTGCAAGTGACAAACGGATGAGATGCAGATTCACCTGCTTTTGTCTGGTGTTGTTTGTATTTGGTGTTAGGAGATTGTTGGGAAGTGTACAGCATTAGGAGCAAATAATCATTTATCAGAGATCAGCACAGATTTAAGCATATATGTGAGAAAGTCTCCAGACTACGTATTTTACCTTTGATTGTTGACATCAGACTACAAAAAATGACTTGGTCTTTTGTTAGTTTTATAACTGGTGTGTCCTCATCTTTCAATACAGCACTGTTGAGTGATAACAGAAACACTGTAGGGGTGTGTAACAAACATACGTCAATCTGATCAAGTTTGACATCCTTGTAAGCCCTCTTCATTTCCTTTGCTCCGATCTTCATGGCCTCCACCTGGGAACAGAAAATGCATAGAATGTGTTTTTAGTCACCGGTGAAAAAGGGAGTACAGCAGCACTGCATGTTTTCTGTCAGCTCCCGGTAAAGACACATGTCAACAGATCAAGGTAGATCAAAATCAAATGTAAAACATTAAAGCATGACAAGAAGCTGATCATATACGTTCAATATCAAGCTGCAGTCACTTAAACTACTTAACAAGTGTTCTAGTCAAGTCGTGTGACTCTTACTGTTGTTTTGGTGTCCTTTAATGTCTGGATTGTGTAGTTTGCCTGCTCCATGTTAAAAGACTGCTGAGCCAGCTGCTCTCTTTGCCCTTCATACCTGAAAACAAACACAGTCTGTATCAAAGCATTGTGCATTTCCGCTTTAATAATACTGGATGTCTGAAGCTGATATGTTTTGATATTTGACTTTTAATAAATCACAATGCAAATATTTTTTAGTACGGATACTCTTTTTTTCAGCATCATGAACAATAGCTAACCTACATGACCTCTTGATGAAGAGCAGAGCATATTCAACTGGAGGCTCCTGCAACTCCATTGAAAAATAATAATAGATGGCTACGGGAAGTCATTCCTGCCCTATCGATCGCACAGGTCACTTATTAGGCGGACTGCGGTCCGGTTTCAGACCCACACTCTGTCTTGAGTCGGAACCGACATATCATTGAGTTTTATTCAGTTTTGGCGGAGATTTCATTTTGACTGGCGACTAGTCAACGAAAGGGACATCCTGCCTGTCTCTGACTGGCCAGTACTCGTTGCCTTCAGGGATCGAGTTGGTTTAGGCATGAGGACTGAGATTTTGTCAAGGTGAGGGCAAGAATGTCAGCCAAACACAGGCAACTTTTAATCCAGAAGATTGCAGCCAATAACTTATTATTATAATGCAACTTAAACACGATGACACTGCGGACCTACACATGTCCTCTATCCGGACCTCCTGAAATCATGATTGACAACCCCTGATCTATAGCAGACATCACCTCCGGCATACGCAGCACATTTCTGTGCAGCAATATCTCGATGCCGTACTTAAAAGTTGTTCAGAAGTGTCTTCATGTGTCTGACTCTGTACCAGACAGCACAGGACTCACATTCTCTTCTGCTTCAGGACTCTCATCGCCTTTTGTTTCACCATGTTCTGCATTTAAAAAAGGAACACATGGGATTAAAACACAGTCTTGTGTAACATCCATAACAACTCCTAACCTGGTGTGTGTGTGTGTGTGTGTGTGTGTGTTTTACCTTCGAGGGCCCATCTCTCATCTTCTTCATCTGATCCTTGTACTTCATCAGTTCAGCGTCTAGTCTGCTAATCTTCTTCTCTATGGACTCTGCCCTCGCATCCACCTGACGGAGAAGAAGGAGAAGCCATTACAGCGCCCTGCCCCGTGATGGAGGATAGCTGCAGCGCTAACGGGATGAGGACAGGATAAATAACGGTCGTGGGTGAAATAAATCTGCCTCTCGCTGTTTGCTTAGGTGGGAAAATGCTTACTGATTGTATCTTGGTTGGCTAACTAGCGCGGCTCGCTGGCTTGACTGTCCCCTTTGTGGCCATGCTAGCTTAGTAACGGGACCGTTAGGTCACATAACACAGGCATAAACAACAAAACACCTCTCAGCCTGACAGCACTCACATTCCCGATACAGTCCGACAGATTAGGAGGAGGCGCCTTTGGCTTCCCGCGTCCGAATATTCTGTTCATTTTTTTCTTTCCTTAAACCGTGCAAAATGTCACGCAGCCTTCAGCTTTTCCTCAGAAAACACACAAAAACATCAAATGCGAGAGGGTGACTCCATTGAAGACACCAGGAAGCAACGGTGCAGACGCAAACGGCTCCCATTGGTTGGCGTAAACGGTTCTGACCAATCAGGGGCGTCGACGCACGGCTGCCCCCCGGTGGCGAGCGTAAGGATTGCAGCTTTATTAAAGACCCATTGTCCCCATAGAGAGCGTTACTCAGTCTTTGTTGCACCTCCACACTGCAGATATATCTCATGATAGCATTAAACGAGGCTATGATTATATATTTTTTGACTTATCAGAGTATTAAGTTTTCACAATGCACATTTGCAAGTTATTGCACAAGAGTCAATTTGTATATTCTTCTTATGAGATACTCATGTCCATATATCTATATTTATGCAAATATATATATACCTTTTACCTTACTTTCATGTTTATGTTTTGTCATCTGTCATGTCCCTTGTCTTTTAAACTGTACTTGTCCATACCTGCATGTACAACTGATAGCAAAATAAACCAAATCATGTGTACACACACACATGGGCAATAAAGCGATTCTGATTAATATTTAGTAAATGTAATACACAATGTGCAATGAACCCCTTTCCTCCACGGATACAGTTTAATAGCCCCATTTTACATTTTACAAAAGGTTTGATAAGATGCAGTAATGCCTTTATTAAAGGGGAATAAATCAATTACTAATGTTTGTCAGATCAGCAGTGGAAGAAAAAAAACAAGTTCTACTGGAAAATATTTACAAGTTTTGTCTATAAAATAGCCCTTTAAACAGTAATGTCCATGTCCCACAGTCCATAGTGGCATTTTCAAAAAGTTTAATTTTGTCGTCAGTCCAAAATCTCAAAGACGTTGCGTCTTCTGTCATGTATATGCAGGAGAAAAGCATCAAATCCTCCCATTTGAGAAGCTTGAACCACCACATGTTTGGCATCTCAGCTTTGATAATCGGAGAAAATCAAGTCAAAATAGACAGAGATTAATTTTCTGTTGACTGACTGGATTAGTCCGCTAATGACATGATGCTCATGTCTCTTATGTCAAATCTTTAATCTGAATCTCTTCGTTAGTGACTTCTTTGGGGGTTGGGTGGGATGACACTTTGAGAAAAACGATATAAGCTTAGTATTTCGGGTTTTATGTCACTGACAGACCAATTTTTGGGTTTCCAGGTTCTAAAAACTCTCTCTGGCCTGGTTTTTATCCTCCCTCTGGATGACCAATATCTATAAAACAACCTTATGAATGTTTATATTAATATGATTTCATGAATAGCACATAATACTAATACACATAATGATAATCATTTTCTGTTTTTCCCACCACACACACCACCACTTGTGCTTTATACAGCAAGCAATGAGTGACAGTTTTTCCTTTGAACAATGAAGTCTATTAGAGCCTTATTAGACACGAGAGCCTGTTCCTGAACCTGACTATATGTAATTGCTTACTAATGCACACTGACCTTGAGAGAGCGAGTAGAAAAAATGCAGTAATTTTGGTCATTATAGTTGACAGCTTCATGAATGCAGACAAGGACTGATTTAATTTGCCTCCAAATCACTGAGGATCTTTGTGCATCATTAGGCCTGTCAGCTGCTCTAAAGTGTGCTGCATTTTCCTCAGTGAGAAATATCTCAGTTTAATTTTTGTGATTAAAAATTGTACCCCACCCATGCAGAGCTGACACTGGGCTTCAGTTCTCCACTGGTTGTGTCTTCAGCTTTGTCACTACGTATGAATATATAATACCAAAATACTAAAATAAAAACTTATCTGACTGCTTTTGACCTCATTTGGTTAAACCTAAAAAAAAATTTTTAACCACTAGGGAGCAGCAGAAACAATTGGCAAACACAACACTGACATATCATCATTTTAAGTTGATGCAGCACGCTTTTTAGCAAATGTTGTTATTTCACATCCAGCAGTTCCAACACTTCTTGCCCTCACTGATCACCATTTTGGCTACGTAACGGAGGGGGAGGCACCAACATTAACGTAGCTGTTGGAGTTTCCAGTGGTTTCCAATGAATACTGCAATACGCAAATGCAAATTGTACATATGTTTTATATTTATAATTTGGCAGTCAAATGAGTGACACGAATGCTCCACCAGGTTGTCGTTGCAAAGAAGAAGAAGTGGTAAAATAGTAATTTGGTTAATCAAGTCACAAATCTCACTATATACTATAATAAAAACATTAAAATAGGGGCCTAAAAATTGGATAATAAATGTTAATAAGGAAATGAAAGCCCTCTCATTTCAGTTGATAATGTGCTTTAACTAAAGTGGAAATTTATGCATATGAAGGAATGCCTAATTTAAGTCATGACATAACAGTTGACCTGCTATAGGCCCTAAAGCACTTGACACTCAGCATGCTTTATGTTAAAAGGTACAGATAAGCCTTAGAGAAACTGCAGACTCTCTTGAGTCCCTGACTAAGATGCATTGTTGACCCACATTATTGTTTCCCTCCTCCTCCCCAGGTGGTGTGACTGTGGAGAACTTTAGGTGCCCTGTAAAGCTGTGTGATATGCACTGATGAATGTTTAGGCTTTTGGTATCTGACCATGCATACAAGATGTACCAGCATTTTCTCAGATGTCAGTTTTGTGTTGCAGTAAACTTATATAATCAAGCACAACTGGGCCTCATTCACCAACATGAAGATTTACCAGAAGTGTTCCACATTATGGTTCATGTAGTATGAGCAGACATTTTTAGTTAACTAAATTACCACAAATTAACTGCTACATGATGAACCTTTGGGCACTCTCGGGTCTGGGGAATCAGAGAGCGTTCATAATCCGCACTGAGCGGATAGGACCTTAGGAGGGCAGCGTAAAAACCTGCAGGTGCTACATGTGTGTAATGGAGGCAGCACATGAGTTTGGTTAGCAGTGACAAAGTCTGAAACACAGAGAGCACTGGATTATTATATTATAGGCAGAAACTGTAATGTCAAAGCTGCTCTGGCTATGTACTTTTTTACGGACTGGTTGCACAGCAGACATTTTGACATGTCATATCAGGGAACTCAGGTGTGTTAATGATATCTGTGTTCCACTTAGATCCTGATATTTTGTGTGCTGGTTCACTGTCACCGTTACTCTTAATGGGACTGAGCATGAAATCATGAATCCATCTTACCAGGCAACACTGGTGAATTTTCCACCTGTTCATTTTTCATTCTGTGCAAGAGAATCTTTGGTAGCAAACCAGATTCAGAACTGTTGAACTGAGTTCAACAGATTAACATATGTTGCACATCTTGCGCTGCTCAAATTTCACATTTGTGGCAGCACACAAGCCTCAAGCTAGGCGCTTGAGTTTGTGAAGGGAAAACTATGCGGAAGTGCCAAAACTGCAGTTCCTCAAATGTCCACTTGAGGCTGGCTACAAAACAAATCAGTCTCCATAAGTCCCCATGTTAAAATGTCCAACTTCACAGCAGAAATAAACATGTTTACAGCCTGGTACAAAAAACAGTTTTGGTCTAGTAGCTAATTTCCTCGTTCATGACAACTGTACTGAGGGTAAATTTCTATATAACTCAGCTGTTCAAGTTATTAAGGCTTAAACTTATGCATAATTAACAGTGTGGTCGCTTTGATTGACAGGCAGGTGCTGCTCAAGGTGGCTTGTTTGAGCACCCAGGCGTCATTGGACTCGCCTCAGGTCCGCCAAATAAACCAAATTTTTTGCCGAATCCAGTGCCACAGTGCTCTTCAGAAACCTGTTGGTGGCATCAGCCATATACTGTCCATTACAACTTACGTAGTTGCGCTGTGTGCGATAAGTGACTGCTTGAAAACAGCTAACAGCATGAGGTTAGCGCAAACGCTGCTGTTATATTAGAAGTGGAAGGTATTTCTTCACTGAAAGAAGAGCAAAGAATGGCACTGTCGATGGAGGAGATCTATTCGCTCATCTGCCGACATTACTGACATGGTTCATTGATCTGATTAGTTGTGACAGCAGCCCTCTACTGCGACCTGTGCCCCCACCTTGAAAATGATGAACGCACGGCACCTGTTTACAAGATGTCCTTAAGCTCTGCACGCAGTTGTTGAATTTGCAGTCAGTGCAAATTCCTCTGCAAGGCCATCGACACAAAACGTCTCATAATTAGTAGAACAAGCCTCGGTCTTCTGCTTTTCAGTCAGTGGGCTCACCATGGAAACACTAACTTTGTGTCTGAGTTGAATAGCATTAATACAAAAACACTGAATCATTGGGGAGGTGGATTCATAATGTCATGGCTGTTTTGTGATGCTATTCCCCATTTTTATCTCCATTCTCAGATATCACAGAAAGGACAGAAAGGAAACGCCTCTCAGATTTTTACAGCTTTATTGTGACTTAGTTGCGCATGTATGAATTTTGTTTTGACATTCAAAGCTTAAAGATACAGCAAAATATCCAACGGATACAATGATACAATGCAGCATCACATTATACGTATATGGCACTCAGACCTGGGCTGAATTGTGAATACAACCGTTGGCCGAATTCAGCCGACCGTCTGTTTGTGAATACAATCATGTTTATCGATTAAGTTCCAGTATAAGAGGAGTGTAACCAGGCTAACAGTGGGTTGTCCTCAGTAAGACTTTCATTATGCTACAATAACTTTAAGCAGTAAGCTTATACCAAGATATATTTTCATACTCAATTAAAGGATAAGTCATCACATAAATTGATGTGGCTAATTGCTGAACTTTCAGAGCAAAAATAGAGCAAAATAGCTAAAGATAAGGCACACAAAACAAGGCACGAAAACACATTTTCTGCTAGAACTACTGTACCATTAGATTTAGACAGATAAATATATGAATTGTTTAGCTGTACAGTAAGAAAAAAACATCACAAGCCTTTGATTTGATTAATTCTGGTTGATCTGGCGACTCCTATAAAAGCTACAGTGAAGAAACCAAGATAGTAAATCACTCACATGATTTTCTTTTTTTTTTTTTCACGAGTTTCACGAGGACGAACTAAAAAAAAAAAAATGCATAGTTATCAAGCTGAAATGATAACACGTTGAGCAGAGGTTTACAGTATAAACATTAAATTGCACTAACCACAGAAAGCCCTGTATGTCATTGTCATCTGTTGCCTTGGAGCCCTCTGCACAGTTTTCATGCGTACTATTATTCCAGACAAGGTGAGAACACGCCAGGTTGACAGCACTATGTACAACATTCGACATCTTCTCGAGGAGACGTAGCATCACGGCTGAAATAGTTTAAAGGTGTGGAGCAGTGTCGGGTAATAATAGTTTCTTAAAGCGCAAAGTTTAGCTTTGAAGAACGGTAGCCGCTGATGTTTCAACCGTGTTGTCAAGGAGAAAATACTTTGGTTCAGTATCTTCTTGTGGTGAATTACAGAGGATGATCCCTGAGAGGTTATTAAATATCCTACATGGGTTTACTGTTTAAGTTAGACACTTTAAAGATATCGACTATCCACACATTTACAATACAACGAAGCACCAAACTACAATCCACTTAAACACAGTCAGTTAAAAATGCTCATAATGCAGTTTGTTCCTGAAAATGTTCAGGGACTTGTTTTCATTCTGTGCACAAAATACGGTTGATCTTTTATATGCATGTGAGAACTATATTCATCAATTTTAAGTGAAAGCCTATACTATACAATTTACAGGTAAATAAAATGTGATTAAGCTACATAATAAAATACTTTTGGTTCATCTTGTCTGGACATCTTTCACTTCGTTTTTTTTCTTTATATCAACAATAATGAAAAATAATGTTATGATCATTTTAATACCTTCAATTTCTTCATGGGGGATTTGATACATTACAAAATACTATACAGTGATTTAATATCCAGCTGGGCTGTGATCCTGGAGGCATCTCTGCATGAGGCAATCACTGTCTTGTAGACAGTTTAATCTAAACTTCATTAGAGGATAAGTTCAGTGTTATTCTAGATGTTTCTAAATGTCAACAAATCCCAAACAAAGTCATTTTCAGACGGCACTCTGTAGATTTCTGCAAATATTACTCAGACAAGAGGAAATTGTGCATTTGTTTTGGGACTATTTTCAGCAGAGGATGGATATACATTTGTTGGCCTCGGGAGTATTTCCAGTATCAGGATGGTTTATGTGGAATAACTCAAAATAAATGTTTCAGTGCATCTGCGTGGCTCATAAATGCTTGTAAGAGTTTTTGTTTTTGAATCTATCAGGTGATACCAGTTAGTTGGATCAGTTCTTTGATGGTGTCTTTTCATGGGATTTGTTGGCAGTAATAAACATGTAGAATGTATGTAGAATATAATATTACATGTTTTAAATACCGCTCTCTTTAGCATTTTCCTCAGATGGCAGTGGTGATTTGAGTCAATCCCAGGTCATTCGAGTCCTCCCAACCCTGATAGGGCGTGGAGGACATGTCCATGGCTAGTCATACAGGCCTGGCCTGCCTCATACCTCCCCGGGCTTCTGTGGGACACGAGTGGTCCCGCAGGGTGCTCCTCACCCGGCTCACCCCCTGACAGTCTCTGTGTCCTTGGGCTCCGGGGCAGCAAAAGTCCCTGAAACACCTCTTGAAGTTCTCATCCAGGAAGGCGTAGAGGATGGGGTTGAGGCTGCTGTTGGTGTAACCCAGCGCCACGCAGAAGAAGTAAGCGGCCATGACGGCGGTGGTCTCGGGCACGTTGCCTGACAGCGCCTTGACTAAGATGAAGATGTGGATGGGCGTCCAGCACACCACGAAGACGGCGACCACCACCAGCACCAAGCGCGTGATCCGACGCAGGTTGCGGTCCTTCTCGCGGGAGCCGGACAGGAGGCGCACGCTCTTCAGCCGCATGACCATCAGCGTGTAGCAGACGGTGATGATGATGACGGGTGCCACAAAGGCGAAGATGAAGACACAGATCTTCATCAGGGTGTCCCAGTAGATGTAGGGTTCAGGGAACTGTAGGGCACACTCTGTAGTCCCTGTTAAATCAGAGTTATCAGGACAGATTCGACCAGTTGATTACAGAGACACAATCATAGCTTAAAGTGATGAAGTGTTAATTAATGTGCAGTGTGTGTAAGGAATTATATCTTCTCCCATGAAGATATATTTTCCAAAATTGAAGTTATGGTTCTTAACTACATTGTTAAAAAATGAAGGAATCACAAATACATGCTAGATTTTTTTGCCAACCATCCACAGCCTTGTGGTAGAACAATCCAAAAGTTCAAAGTCAGCAGGATTCATCCTCTGGGAACCACGAATTTCCACAACAAATTTCATGGCGATCCATCTGATACTAGCATGGCCAAAAACTCTAATCAGATCCTGTGATGCAGGTTGTCCCTACAGAGACGTGAAGGCCAGAGTTAGATTCATCAGCTAGTCTAATAGTTCTAGGTAAAGTGCACCGTGCTTTATTGTGTGGAGGCTCTTTGTGAACACGAACAATCTATTAGACTGTTGATGAAAGGAAAAAAAAATCTTTCAAGCTCTATTCTCATCCTAGGAGGACCCATTATGCCTGTCATAGGTTCATTTAGTCAAGTAGCTGTAATGTGGGCTCTCATCACACCTATAGAACACCCTGTTTAATTTTGAATTTGAAGGATGCTTTCTGCAGCCACGTGAGACAATTCAAGGCGAGGATGTTGGACTGCAGAGGGGCTTCAAGTTTGACTGTCTCTGCAAGAGTCCATTTGCATCTGATCACAGTTATTTTGTCTCAATGGGTGAAATAAACCAGATAAATGTGAGTAGAAAGACCTTACCCCTGTTAAACATAAGAAAGGAGTCATACCATAACAGCGTGAAAGTATAAAAAGGTGAAGATACCGTTATTTGTCTTGGTGCTACCGAGAATCATGGCAGGGATCCCTGCAGCAGACGACAACAACCAGATAATCACATTGATGATCTTGGCCTTGACGGGCGTACGGAAATCCAGGGCCTTGATGGGGTGGCACACGGCCACGTAGCGGTCCACGCTCATCATGGTCAACGTGAAGATGCTGGTGAACATGTTGTAGTAATCGATGGAGATGAAGACTTTGCACGCCACCTCGCCAAACGGCCAGGAGCTGAGCAGGTAGTCTGTGCTCTGGAAGGGCATGGTGGTGGTGACCAGAGCATCGGCCACAGCCAGGTTGAAGATGTAGATGTTGGTGGCTGTTTTCATTTTGGTGTATCTATTGTTGAGAAGGAAATATGGAGAGGTTGAATGGATTGGATTGTCATTTGATGTTAGATATCAATACACACAAACCATCACCCCTTTAAAGCTTTACAATCTATCAAGGTTGATCTCACAGCCAACTATTAAGATTATTATTATGAGCCTTGCAAGAGACGGAGCAGATGTGCGTGGAGAGGAAATATTGACATTAGAATCGCTGCAGACCTCGTTACACTCTGTGACACATTGTCATCTTTGGTGAGGAAAAGATTAGCTCAGGTTTCTGGATTCAGGAGTCATTTTTTCCTATAAAAAAAGCTGCACTGAAAACTCAAACTCCAAATAATTCTATTTAAGGCTCTGCGGGAACTCGATACATCCACGACAGCAGCCAAACAAACACGCGTAAAGCAATTTCACCGCTATTAACTTCATACGCACTGGATTTCCTGTCGCTTTATGAGCCACATGCATGCGCTATTTCACACTAAACCACACAACTGGCTTTGTTGTTGACACGAGATGAATAAGCCGTCACATTTCTCACCTAATAATGACATACATCACCAAACAATTGCCCGCCAAGCCCACCACAAACACCACGGAGTACACCGCCACTATAATGGGGATGATGGGCGACATGGGCTCCGGCTCCGCGTCCCAGGTGCCGTTGGGTGTGTAGTTGAAGACGTCCGATAAGCCGGGTTGCCAGGTGAAGTTTGGGATGCACTCCTCCGGCTGTCCCGAGGGACACCTGTCCTCTTTGTAGATGTGCACCACGCCGCTTTCCATCGTGGCTGAACGCTGCCTGCACCGGCCGGGCTGCGTAAACTGACCGCTCAACTTAAGCAGATATCGGTCAAGACAGCTGAATATCCGACAGCTGCTACAAAATAAATAAAAAATAATAATCATAAAAACACAAACAGCAGAGCTCTCTCTTATTCTAGCACAGATTACGGCTCCAGTGGGAAAAAAAGGGAGCGCGCTCAAGGACACCAACACACAAGCGTAACACCACCTTACCTGTTTTTCTGCGTCCAAAAAGTTCCTTCAAATGCAACAACACTGGTGAAGAGTGTCTTAGAGGATGCTCGGCTTCGGGTTCAAATCCAGAGGCTGGGAATGCGGCACAAACAAAAGGTTTGTGGGTAGTTGTGGACGAGCAGAAAAAGCACTGCCTGTGCCACCGCTGCGTCCCCGAAGGTGCGCACTGGAAGCCCGCACTGCTCATTCAGTGACATCAGAGGCTGAGCCAACAGATATGACAGCATCCAGCCAGCTGAACGGCTCAAAGCACATACATATCAATCAGTCAGCTGAAAACACATTTAACACAATTGATACAAGGCTTTATTTAAATCATTATCATCATTATTTTGCATCATTTCAGAAAAAAAACATCTGCATGCCTATTCAGCCATACAAACCTTCAAAAACTTATTTTTTTTACATGTTCATAAGCTAGTAAGTTACCTGTAGTATAGGCATTAAAAAGTATTCTACAATGTTATGTTCACATCTTTCTGAAAATGCTTAAATTCCCATCAATGCTGCCATAAGATGTTCCCTAGCAACTCCTGTGAGAACAGCCACTGCAATGCAAACATGCAGAGTCTTATCAGGCATTGAAGAGGCATGAAGTAAGAAGGCTACTCAACAGCAACCTTCAAGATGATTGCAACTCTACCTGCCAGCAGCATCTGATTATGAACGCCGCGGAAAATAACATGGGCAGAAATGAGCACCCTCGTGGAGAGAGGCCTTCATATAAAAACTGCTCATTACCTCTGTGGCATGTTTTGACTCAATCGTGTTCAGAATAAGTTTAGAGGAGGAGGAGTGTGTGTTTTCGCCGTTTCCTTTCAGCTCTCTGGGATCATGACTTACGCCTTTCTCATGAGCAGTTTCTTTAAAAACATTAATCAACCCATCAGTGGCGGACTCGGGATGTTTGAGGGGCGGGGGCGTGCAAAATAAAAAGGGCACCGGCTATGGTGGCGGTGCACCAGCGTGCAGATGCATTTAGTGTTTTATTATGTGAGTTGCTCTGTGATAAAACACATGGGGAGCTATTAGGCTCTCTGGAGGGCACGTTATCATTATTTTAAATCTACCTTACAGGGCATATTTGCAACCTTTTTTGAACATGACACCGGGTCCACCAGGGCAGCACAGAGAGCTCAAGATAAAACAAGAAAACGTAGCTCTAAATATAGAATACACCCCATGTCGACACGCATCACACACTCCTTTCTAACCACTCTCTCTTGTTTTTCCTCCCCCAACAGATAGGAGACAGATTTCAACCAGCACGTAATTAAGCAGTGCTGTTTCCTTTCCCTCCTTTCATGCACTAACACTTGTTGCTTAGAGACCCATCATGGCCAGGTGTTACTTTGAGTGACAAAGCCTCTTTGTGGGTGTGTTTCTATTGTAAAGGGCCACACAGGTTTGACTTTATTTGTCAGTACAAATATTTGATACAAGTTCGCTGCGATCCTACTTCGACCTTGACCCGTCTGTGATAAACGGGTAAATCGCATCTTTCTTCATACGAGAGCCGCGGTGGAGAAGGGAAGACGTTTACAGTGTTTAACTGCAACCCCTAATAATGTCGTGCCAAAGGTCTGTTTGCGCACAGATGCAATCTGCTGCCCTTCCACCGCCACATGAAACAAGTCATTTTATTTGAGTTCCAGAGGAGGAGAGGAAATGTTTGTTGCGTAACCTCCAGCGGATGAGGTCGAGAACAAATTCCTTTTTCACATCTTACTGCCCATCGCAAGATCAACCCGAGGTGCTGTCTATTCAGTAAAAATCATAAAATTAACGGTTGTGTGATGAAGACCGGTATTCAGCACTGAGCTATTAGAGCCTGAACGTTTCACACATTGAGAAAAATATGTATTTGGGTGTGGAAAAAGCAGTTTTCCCAAGTGTTACACACAAAGCGTGGATCTGTCAAGTGTGCTTTAGCAGGTGATTACTGCCTTATTTTGTCTTTCATTTATGCTTGGATTTGAAAATTGTCACGGCTCTCCACTTGCACCGTTTGCCTCCTGTTGGAATCCCCTGAACATTCATTGCTATATTGCGCCAAAGAGAGATGGAGCCGCCTGAATTTCCGAGCACCTCTTGAAGATAAAAGAAGCTTTCTTCCACAGTGGCAAGATGCGCCTTTCACAGACAGAACCCCATCCCCATCAGCAGTGCAATACACACTTGATCCCACTTCTATATTATTGATTAGACTTCAAAATATCTGACTCCCCTCCCACGTTCAGTCAGGCCTGTTACACAAGGAAAACATTCACTGAGTACAAATAATTTTAAGCCCGTAGGTCATCACCTTGTTTGAGAAATTCACTGAAACAGAAGATATTACACATACACGTTGCTGTTTCTCCGTGAGAAAACAGGAAGAACAGCAGAAAACTTGACATGACAGACCAGGAATGAAACAAGAAGGAAACAGGAACAGATTTATATTTTAGTGCGTGTAGGAGCCAAAACATGTATGAAATTTCTTTCAAAATACATTAAATATGTTGGAAAATAGCTGCTGAAAACATGTGAAAAGGCTTTGAACGATATATTACTGAAATCTGGAGGTTAAAACAATTCTTCGCCAGTTTTCAGTCCAGGATTTTGTGGGCGGTCCTTAAAGGGTGGATCGATGACACGCTGAGGCCACCCTGAGCAGAGAGAGATAGATTAAATTCATCTCACTCAGTGTTTCAAAATTAATTATGTCATTTTCTGAACTCATCTGACTCGTTTCAGACGCTTCAAAATGGCTGCTCGACTGCTCCCACGAGTGGGCGTGGCTTCAGCACATTCATCTTCTTTTTTTTTTTTTTCATCAATCAGCAGAAATCAGGTTGATGAGATTAATGAGAATGAACCAGGCAAAATGCTCTGCTGTGGAGCTGAGGGAATCCAGGTGATAATGTATTCATTACTACATATTACACATCCTAAAATAATTCATTGTTGATACACAGATATTAGATTTAAAGTTTACTTTAAAGTGACAGGTTCATTCAGATATATCCCATTAGAAATCTATATTTTTTCCAATGAGTATTTGAGCCTAAAAAAATTGAAAATTTGAGCTGAATCCAAATGTCGCCAAATGGGTGATTTTCATGGGAGGTTTCCAAGCACCGAGTCTACAAGATTACCCAAAATGGACACGAGAATGTGGAAGAAATTGATGATAACCACTGCTGCTAATAATAAAAATGCAAGCAGAACAGCCAGACCGCTCGTGTAAGCTCCACGTAAGACACGAGTCATAATATTTATTTTGAAGACATTCATTTGGATATGCAAGTTTACTGATGCCATTACTGACTCCAGTTCCCGATACAGTTTCTGTGTGGGGCTTTGAGTTTTCAAGAGAGAGTCAAGTTCCTCGTATGTGCAGACATACAGTACTTGGGTAATAAAGCTTGTGAGATTGGGTAATAAAGATTGTGATTATACTGGTCAGTAGTATTAATTGTAACAGCAGTTAATCCTCTAAACTCCACCAAAAATCCTAAATCTGCAATAATGGATGTACCGTACATGTGAATTACAAGGTTGTTTTGTTGTGTTCCAAACTCTGATCCTCAGTTTACTACGCACCCACCGGCTTGAACTCATGTTGTATTTATCATTTGTTTTTGTCTTTGTCCTGCTGTGCATTGCAACCACCTCATTGCACAATGAAACAAGGTAATAGCATGTTCACTCATCCTTTGCCCTCTCCACAACCCCTGTCTGGATCAACGATCTGAACAAGGCTGCGGAGGTGTAGGGGTATCAGCGGTCGTGGGGTGAGCAGAGGTAGAGAGGGCGGAGGTGTGCGTGAGGGTTTGAATGCAAAAAATGGTACGGGTTTTCAAAATAAGACTAAACTGTGTGAGTTTTTGGACGCCAAAATGTCCAGACAGGGACCAGGACAGTCTTAAGTAGTTTATTAGCAGAATTAACACAGAAAAGCAGGTGAGGGTGGCCGAAGAGGATCAGGGGATTTACTGGAGAACGCTGGCTGAACAAAGCGAGGCACAGTGGAGACTGCAACAGAGTATGGGATAATTTGGCCCGGGAGTGGTGTCTGGACTGGGCTTTTATGTAGGAGTGACTGCTGTATGAGACACAGGTGCACCTTGTTGCTGAGACCAGCCACGCCCTCTGCCACACAGCCAGGGGAAATCACAGAGAACAAATCCAAACAGCAAAATTAACCCGATGGATAATTATTTTTAAATTTAAAGAGACGTTTTTCCAGAGGTTTACAGCAAAATACCTCATTTTAGGTCCGAACTATTCCCCTCTGTTCTCCACACAGATGTTTGGTTTTCGTAATTTTCTCCTCTTGATGAGATGTGGTGTAATCTGTCGAGTTCTGTAACTACAGATTACACTCATCAAAATCCATATGCAATCTCGCTCGAGCTCATAATAATGTCTCATTACCTCAAGATCTATATTCATCACAGCGCCTTGTTCGAAATCTCCCGAGAGAGTGAAAAGATGGTTACGTGGCCTTTGTTCCTCACTGCCCAGTGAATACTGCATTTCTTTAAGACGTCTGCTGTTCAAGAACCGACAGGAAAAGGCTTGTTTTTTAAGATTTCTGGGAGTTCTTTTGTGAGACAATCCAATAGAGGTTTTCAAGGATACGAAGAATTAGGAGAGATTTTGTCTCAGATTTAAAGATGGCAAATAGTTTGCTCTAAAATGTGTTGGTTGTGCCGAGCAGCTTCCTCTCGTAAGATTTTACTGGCTCAGGAATTAAGCATTTTGTGAATCGGCTGCCAAGTGAAACAAAACAAGATTAAGTGTTGATCCTCTGCGGTGAAGCACCCGAGAGATTCTCACCTTTTCTTCGAGCCCAGTACCCTGAATAGTCTAGTCTTGATCTATTCACCCATTAATATTTGCATGCAGAGACCATTAGACGAACATTACAAAGACACCCCAACACCGTCATTATACCCTGCGTGTTTGTGGGTCTCCTATGTGAAGGGAGCTTTGTATGCAGACGGCGTTCTGCCTCCCAAAGATCATCACCTTCATATGCAGGTATCCAGATGGTGTGGTCACTTCAGGAGTGCCTGTGTCTGCTCTGGATGAAAATGACTTGGTTTGTGAAAATGTGATCAGCATGTGTCGCGTTCTGGCTTTGGAGAATTCAGCTGCAGTTTGTTCTCTGACATTGTATTTCCATATTAAAGACAGCGGCTCGGAACAAAGTGTTATTTTTACTTTTTGGTGGTGCTTGTTTGGACAGTAGTGAAATTACGGCACTAAGGCAATTATTGAAAGAGCAGTACACCGTGTGCATATATTCATTTAGATACTGCTGGAGGCCTGCTCCAGACTGCCATGCACTGGCAAAAACTTTTATGTTTTTAGACACTGAACCTGAAATAATATTTTCCATCTTTCCCTTTCTAGATGTAATTGGTAAAATATTAAAGATCCACTGTGTAGGATCTACATATTGTTCCAGAAATGGAGTATAATAAACATAACTATGTTTTCATCACCTGAGAATAAGAACAAGAGAATAACATCTACAGACAACTCTTCCAACAAATGTTGAACCGCCATGTTTCTACGGTAGCTCAGAAGAGACAAACTAAATGCTCGCTGTAGAAAGTGCCGTTCATGCTACATAAATAAATCCTACAAACTGGGCATTTAAAACAGTTCAATACTGTACATGTGTTTGCAAATGTCACCTGTTGATTTTCTATGGTACATACATGGTGACATATCATTCACTTTGTCTCTGAACTATGCTTTTATTTTACATAACGTGACATGATAGCAAGGTTCATGATTCAGAGTTGCATTTAAAATGTTATTCTGGCCACTTGAAAATCCACAACAAGCTAAAAATTACACATGATCATGGCTAGAATAATAATAAATAACTCATCTTTGGCTGCGGTAAAGTCAAGGGTTACAAAAACCAAAACAATGAGCTGAAAGACGCACAAACACACCCCGCAGAGCTGAGAGTCAGGCAATAACTCTCTCTGTTCACACAGCCATCAGCCCTTTTGCTCATATTGAAATATTTACTGCTGAGAGTTCCAGTGAGAGAACTGAAAACATGATCATATTTTCCAAACAAAATATCGAGACGGATCATTTTATTTTTATTTGTTCATTCAGAAACCTTTAGGGTCCAGCCTCACTGTGACCCTGATGAGAATACATGGCTAAATACAATGGATGGATGGATCAATCCATTCTTGAACCAGCAGTCGCGTTGGATGGACGTCATCAGAGTTATACAACCCCATGAGTATGAGTGTGTCCAAAATCACTAA
The DNA here is from genome assembly GCA_023373845.1 of Nibea coibor. Lineage (NCBI taxonomy): Eukaryota > Metazoa > Chordata > Actinopteri > Sciaenidae > Nibea > Nibea coibor. The sequence goes on from CM041725.1 coordinate 7,713,724, forward strand.
TAAATGATTCACTTCGGGAACAGCGTTTACTTTAGACCTGATCTTAACCTGATTGTGTTTAAACAGGTAGCTCACAGAAGGATTTTTACAAAGACTGTCCAGCATAGCCTGAAACTCCAGCCTAGTGTGACTGCACACAGCCCAGTGGGAGAATTATTACCATGCACCTGCACTCACTCACAAGCGATATGTAGTCCAGCTCTGAAAGCCTTGGGAATTGGATAATTCCTATGTCCATGTGGCAGAGTCTATTTCACAGCACGGGATAAGAGGTATCCACGGCTTAATGTTACAGACAGGAGCATTACTTTCACAGCCGTAAATACAGAGCCGGTATTTGTGACTCTTCTTCGATGCAGCCTTAAATCGAGCTTCACGCCGCGTGTCTGCTGGCAGAGGCTTGTTTTGATTGTCACTATGGGAACGGCCAGTCTCTGACCCATGGTTACAGGAGCAAAGGGATTTGATCGATGAAGCGAGGCAACAATAGTCATCTCTCGGTGAGCTGATCTAACGATCCGGGTGAGAAGAAGAGTTCAGACACAAACATTTAGGAAGCTCTTCACACGTTTAATTATCGGAATATTCATCAAAAAAAAAGTTTTTCTAAGAAAAGGCAACAAAACTGAATTGAACAGTTGAGACAAGACAGTCAAGGGTGGCTTCATCCATGGAGCCGAACCTCAGACACTGACTGTGCGCCCTGTGCTCTAACCCTGATCAACAAATGTGGCTAGCATAATAAAAAAAGGCAGCGGGGGAAGAAAAACCATCTGTTTCAGGGTCCAGAGTTCATTCAGTTGCTGCAGGTGAGCATGCACGGGGACCACAGAGTGCCAGTCACTGTAAACAGTGCTCAGAGAGCAAAGCAGGGCCAGGCAACTGCAGCCAGATGCAGTGATCCTCTACATAAATATTGACTCTGTGTACATCCCTGCTCTCAAGACCTTTCAGACGCCAAAGCACGAGGGAGGAGTGCATCGGGAGTATGCAAGGCCGAGACCCCCGATTTGAATACTTGCTAACAAAGCTGAAGGACGGTTACATGCTCAAGAAATCCCAGGCATTAGCACTGAATGGCTGTTCTATATCTACTAAGGTTAAGTGCCGATGCTCAGAAGAACATGGGAAGTTAAAGCAGACGTGTGTTCTTATGTGACATTGAAAGTTGGCTGTTAAGTCCAGACGGGAGATTTACAATGTGAACGAGGAGGACAGTATGATTTGCACGTGGGATTCAGAGCCGAACAGCGTGTTTATTCCCCTCATGGAGTTTAATTTCGTCGCTGAAGGCATCTGGAAGCAGATTACCCACGGGTACGCCGCGTCTAGCCTGGCATTTTGGCTGGTGACGCCAGTTTCAGCAGACAGTAGCTGTTGTAAATACTAATGTCCCCAAATTAAAACAAACTGAATTAAAAAATGAAATGTCTGTTTACGAGCAAATGGGATTTTTTTTTTAATGATTGGCAGTACACAGGGCTGAGCAGTCCTTCAATATAAGCAGCTGAACTCGGTTTGGGAACAAAGATGCCTTGAACTCGTCCTATTTCTGCACCTAAAGTACTCATCACACAGCAGCACACCTTATCCTTTAACTACCTCAGTTTTCACATCTCTACCTCCCAAACCCATTTTCACTTCTCTCTGTTTCGACCACTTGGGACTCAATCCCATAGAGTGATGAGGAGACAGCATCCCCCACTGAGAGTCTCAACTCCCTCCTGTTTTCCTGCCATTAACCGGACTCCAGACTCCTCCGTACATCTACGACCTCGCCACCTACCCTCCATCCACTTACACGTCACCCTTAACCCTTTACATCTATGCCTCCGTTCGTCATCCCTCCTACAGTACATCATCGTGGTTCACCTTTGTCCACAACATGCAATAAAGCATTCTAAATCTGGATCCATACTGGCGTGGTCTCTGTTAGTGAATGTGTTATTATATCATACTAGACTGTAAAACATGTCTGGAGATTTTACAGTGAAAAACTGCCAAGCTATGACAGTAAAAGACCAGAAGTAAATATGCCATAAAATATTTCAAAACCTTTACTGATACAGCGTTTTAAGGGAATTTATACAGAATAAAGTCATATTTCGTATTAGAGACTGTTAACTGTTCAGCAAAACACTGCAATATATAATGCCATGTTTTACGGCCTTTTACTGTGATGGTTTGACAGTTTTTCTGGCAACCGCAGCTGCCAGTTATTTACCGTAAAAACAACATCTCCTCGGTCATCTTCTCGGTCAAGTGTCTGCACAGCGTACACTAATAACGAGTCTGCAGTAGTCAATAGTTTATGACAGAGAAATCTTTTTATTCATTTTTTTACAAGATACAAATTAATTATTGTTGTTGCTGATGAGGTGTATTGTTCCTCTGCGGTTCTGCAGAACTTGAACAGTAGGTACAAAACACAGCCTCGGGTGCTGTTTAAATTAAAATTTCAGATTATGTCCCTTATCAACATCTCCTTTTATAGAAGTCAAACAACTGTCTCTTCCCCCTGCATGAAGACTCTGTCTCTTCACAGCTGCTTGTTAATGCGGCTGTGTGTGCTGAAAGCGCTGGGATACTAAAGGATGAGCTCTGAAAAGCTTGCGTATGGTCAAGGTCAGATGAAGTGCGGACAAACGCCTCAGATTCAATTTAAATTCTGATGGGAAAGCAGAGCGCCACAAGTCACAAAGGCGTTTGAATCGTACTTATTGTATAATATAGTCACACTCTCCGCTCATTCAGAACAAATAGGTTATTGTAATTTTTAGGGCAGACAGAAGCGATGTATATTGTTTCAAGGACTAAAGCTCTGCAGTGAGACGCTGTTTTTCTACGAGATGCAACTTTTTTTTTTTAAATCAGCTCATCGGTGAGTCTTTTTTTCCACGGTCAACGGGAAACTTTTGCATATTTATTAGAAAACATCTCAGCGCTTTATTTCAGGAGAGTGCAAGGTGTTATCTGCTTTTCTGCAATCTTCAAAGAAGTACTGAGATGGGAACAACGATTGGAGGGAAAATTATTCTCAAGAACTGAAAGAGGCCTGAAGCGCCTCGATATCAGGACAGGGTGAGCGAGTTTGGGAAACGCTGTTGCATATGAAAGAAGGACTGCTATTTTATCAATTAATTGATTCATTGTTTGGTCTGTACAATGCCAGGAAATGGTGAAAAACGGCCATCGCAGTTTTTCCAAAGCCGAAGAGGTCTAAACTCAAACACTACAATCGTAAAAGAGGAAGACGAAGCAGATATTCACATTTGGAATTCACTGATTGCTCCTGATCACTTCATTAGGTACACCTACAGTCCAACGGGATCCGATGCAACTGCTCTGCTATGAATAGATCTTTTTCCACAGCAGCCATTTTGACATGAAATAGCAGGGTAAACACAGGTTTCACCAATGACGACTAATTAAGGTTCAGGTCACACAGAGTCACGGTGCTGCTGCGGCGCGTGTCGGTTCACTAGAAAGTCGCCGCTGCAATATATTGAACAGAACCCTAATTAGTGTAATTCGAAAAACCTACGTTGACCCTGCTATTAATGTCAAAATGGCTGCTGTGAAAAAAGGTCCATGCTAATTTCATTTTCACTCATCAGCGTTCATTCATGGGTTTTAGCAGGAAGGTCACAGTTGGCCATGGAGTTGGGCTCAACTAGATTATATTCAGAGGCGTTTTTATTATTCTGTGAACCTCAAACGTAAAAAGGAAGGACAAATAATTAGAAACACTTGTCAGTGTAACCGACAGCTGTAACTCTGACTTTAATAATAAACAGAGAATTAGATTTACATTTGAATACTCCAAAACATCTTTACCCTGCGTTTACTCTCTGAGTTAAGGCAGAGCTGTTGTCTTGAACTTCATTAGTGGGTATCTTTCTTTCCAAACTGTTAAAGTGACATTTATTTCCACGTCTGAGTTAAGTGGGAACGTGGAAATAGGCTTTTGTAATTTACAAAACTTTCAAGTTTAAAAAAAAAGGAAATTAAAGTTGCATTGCTGCCGCTTTTCATTTCACAACAAAGCACTAAAATTACAATATTCTGATGATTACTTTAAAAAAATAATAAAAATACGTGCAGTAAGGTGTCAAGTAGTTTATAAAGTGAAGGTTACTCTAAACTCTCGCCTGAAGGCAGATGAGAGAAAACTGACGCGTGCTGCCGTCATTACTTGTGAGCCAATCAAAGATGGCCTGATAAGAGAACTCAATAATCTTATCAACTTCATTTCGGCAGCTGTAAGTCCAATAACCTGCACAGGAAACGCAGACGCAACACAGGAACACCGTAGATAAGCATCTTTATTGGTATACATACAATGTTTTACAGATAAGACTTAAATAAGTGGCTGTTTTATACATTATCACGGACATAAAGTGCGACTTCAATCACCGCACATCACTTATCGGAGAGGGCACGACACGAAGCACGACAGTCAAATCAAGTAAACATCGAGGATGGTTCGGGGCGCAGGCGGAGGGAGTAAAACCCACACCGTTTGATTTTCAAGTTATTACACAAAATGAACAGCTGGTCATTAAAATGACAAAGACCAATGTACGTCCAGTACACACTCATCCACACAGTAATACACAAACACACGTGCGCGGGAACAGTTCAGCTCCGGGCTGCCACGGCTGGAGCTTGCTGCTGATCGGTGGACTGCAGCTGTCTCCCCAGGTACTCCCTGCCAAAGAAAAGCACAGCACGTTAACACTCCCAAAGAACACTTCATGTTTCTAAACTTTCATCCTGTCCACCTGACGCTCTTTAATATTATTTAAAGAATAATTTTGGGGAAAACGTTTTATTTGCTTTTACGCTGATTAGCTTAGCTTAGCATAATGACTGGAAACGGGGAAACAGCTAGCCTGACTTCCACCACCTACGAGCACCTCTAAAGCTCATTATTTACCCTGATATAACTTGTTTAAGTCAAACAAACTTAAGTGTAAAACCATCAGGATGTAATTTTTAAATTTATTTGCTTCAATCTAGGATTGCAACAAAGAAATATTTTATATTCATTCATTTATTTTAAGGTTATTTTCAAGATTTAAGTCTAAAATGTCAACTTCCCCTGAGCCTGACGTACAAAAACCATCAAGTCACGCTTTTTCTTGAGAGTCTGAATCAGTCTAGGACTGAAACTGAAGATTATTTCCATCATTGATTTTATCTTAAGATTATTAGCTCGAGATATTCAAATAGCTTGTTTTTGTCTGACCAAGACCCCCAAAGCCTGAAGATATTCAGTTAAAAGTGAAATGGAGAAAATTCCAGATGTTATTTTAATTAAAAAAGAGTAATTGTTTATTAAAATATTTGGTGATTGAATTTATTGACTTGACTGTTAAAGCCCTGTTGAAGCCCCGATTGGTCACAAATGTACAGAAACATATTTTCTGTAAAATAAAGCCATTTTTATTACAGTTTCTATTTTACTGCATCTCTATGTGATCACCATTAAAGCCCAGCATGGCTTCTCTCATTTGAGAAGCTGGTACGAAAGATCAGTTGCACATTTAAAATCAAAATAATTACTGATTACTTAACTAAGCTGTGTGTCAGACTATTTCATGTCTGAGCAGTCATTTTCTGCCACCTCACAGTGTCGACGTGAGTGTCTGCTGGGGCTGGCAGTAACATTTTCAGATGTGATATCATGGCACTCACCTTACTGCTACCAGAAATATCAAATGCCTCTCACAAACCTAAATCTGGAAAAGGCTGGCGGCGGAAATTATGTTACACATTATGAGCTGAAACACCGACCGGCATTATTTGTCTGAATGTTTCTGCACAGCTGTTTGGATGAAACTCTCTTTTTTACATCCTTGTAGTAATTAAAGTATGAATCACAGCAGTGACTTAACACAGCACAATATGCAGCCATCAGAGAAAGCAGCAAAATAACCTTTTGAATCATGTAACTTTTAAGTATTTTCGTGCATCTTTCCATTTTCATCTCACGTCTCATAAAATATCAAACATCGCTCATCTCCGGCAGAGCCTACATGTCTGCCCTTTAATGTTTGATCTCAATGTTGACTACTGACCGCGGCTTGACGAACAGCAAAGTATTTTCCTAACAAATCAAGCAGGTGTACTCTGTGTTTTGAGGGCCTGAAGTCCGCATCTCTCCCTGGAGATTCCTCTAAACACAATGCAGCTAATTAAAGACGGAGAAATTGTTTCTGATTCAGGTAGAAAATCTCTGAGGATGAGGATTCCTCACACCTGCTCTACATGAACTCAAATGCATCGAACGCAAGTTTTAAGCTTCTAATCTTTAGACCACTATCCAACATTAACTCACAGCGTTGTGGAGAATTTCAACTTCACCCAACTTAAATCTCCACACTTCTCTGAAGCCCCTAATGATAACCTTTAGCAGGTCTGCAATTAGCAGCTATATGTTAATTCAGAGTATTTCGGGGACTTAACAAAGGCAGATGGCAATAATTGGAATGACGTGTCAGAATTATGAAATCCACGCCACGTATCGGCAGCCGCTGCATGAATTATGATCTACACACGGACAAGTGAGTCATCGAGGTTAAACGCGGCAAGATACTAGCTTTACTTAAATCACAGGTTGTATAAAGTGAGTGGGACAGGCGATGATCAGGCTCTATTGTTTGTGAAGATGGCACCCAGCAGTGAGAGTCCATCACCATCAAGATACATGCATGATCAATAAAAGGACACGGTATCATACGACACATCACAATATTTAGCTTCTTCTCTGCAGAACACCTGACGACTCATTTGGGCGTTACTTTAAAAAGGTCTATGACTGAATATAATAAAGGTGCAATCTCAGTGTGCAGAAGTGCAACATTTAAGGTCAATTTCCTTGCGTCTTCACCTTGGAGAACATTACATTGTATTGCCTTCATCTGGCAGAAGATAAGTATTCAAGTGCGTTCAGACAACAAGGAACAAGAGCACGTTGCTGCTGCTGCTGCTGCTACATGACAGAGTGACAACAACAGTGAATCACCTTGTTGTTTATGTCTGGCAGCAGCTGGAGAGCTTCGATCGAGACCACTGAGCCTGCCCTTCGATACCGGCACTTTAAACCCAGTTAGCAGTAAAATTAGAGTTCTCACAGAGAAATGCTTATCCCCCCCTCACAAAGGTGAACAGCTGTGCATATAACCTACAGCCTGCAGTTAACACAAACATTTACTGCGTGTATAGTGGTGGCCTTAATAAAATAAACATGTAAATTTGATGCCGGATCAAAGTCTATAACCAAAACTGTTTCTCTATAATTAAATTTGTGCACATAGATTTTCATATGAACCTTCCACCTTTTCTTTTAATGTGACTTCATTTCCCCCTGCACCTGTCTACCAGGTGTACAATAGATAACACTAAAGCCTGGATACCACTGGGCATGTCTAAGTCACATCATGGCAATGGCACTGTTTGGGTGTCTCGCGTCTTTAAACCCCGGCAGGAGCCTTTCAGAGCATTTTGCCTGGCAGACTTTGTTAACTTGGTTATTTTTCCTGGTCAGTGTGCTTTGACCAAGAGTCAGTACAGTATGTACTAGTCAAACAGTTTGAAAACTGACTGGATTCTCTATGTTGTTTGTCTGTGCAGATTGAAAAGCTTCTGAAAGCTTCTGAAACATGTTGCAGCACTTCTGCTGCCGTTTCAAACATTGACTAGAACGGCTGCGTTAGCTCTGATGTCCGTTTTTGCACAGAGAACGCAATGCATCCATGCCCGGTGGAATTTAGCCATAAAATCCGACAATGTCACCAGCAGATGTTTCGCGATATATGAAAAAGGAAGACTAACTGAGGGTCTATCTGAATATCATTGCCATAAAAATCGCCGTTGCAGTTGAATTCTTTCCAACAAGTGGAGCATGTTTTGCCTGTTTTTAAGAAGCTGCACCAACTATAATGTACAAATAAAAAACTTACATGGAAAATAAACAGCATATCGAAATACTTTCTATTCAGTGACAATTTCAGTAAAAGATTTTTATCTAATTTCCCACTTCCTCCCTCTGGCTCTATAAAAAAAAAAAGAAAAAAAGGAGCACAGTGTGATCTTGAACAGAAATTCGGTCGGCCTAATAGCCGAGCTACTGTATGAAATGCAATCTAATAATACATCATGAAATGTCAACTTCTGTGGAAAGAGGCTGTGCTTCAATCTAGACACCGAGGCCAGGACAGAACAAGGACAAAGTGACTGTCAATAGCTGATGGGCTTAAACCATCAATACAAACTCACACACACACACACACACACACACACACACACACTCACACAAAAAAAAATAAAATAAAATTACGATTTATTGAGGTTCTGGAAACATGTTAAAGAAAATGACTTTTCAAAAGAGACTAAAGGCCTCAAGGATAAATAAAAGCAGTTTCTCAATTTACACTTTCATCCGGGCTGTTGTCATGACAGCGGGGGTCCTTCAGTAAGTAGAAGATCATTTAATCCAAACAACTGCACGGTGATAGTGGGTGTGGTGAGCTGCTTTGAAGATATCTGAGACGTTACCTTTTCAATGCGCCGCCATTCACAGATATCTGTCCTTATGAAGGCAACGAGTGTAGGCAGCGCATGATTCGATGTGATGAAACAATCAGCGGGCACATAACCGCGAGAAAACTGCCACAAAGGCAACAATGCCTGCGCGTTTGCATCACCGAAAACAAATCAAATCGATTGTGCTGAGACATCAGCAGATGTAATGATAAGCTACGTTCGATGGAGCGTATGAGGTGGTGGGTGAATTAAGACTCATAAAGGAGTGGGTGTTATACGGGGAACGTCTTAGCTGTGATTTGTGATTTTATCTTACCCGCATATTTAATTTTAGTACTTCATCTTTGTTCCATTTATTTCCGCCTCATTTGCTTCTTATTTCCATTACTCACATCCGGACTAAAGAAAACAACAAAACAACATGAGATCTAATTTATTTGGATTCGGACATTGTAATTCCTAACGCAGGTATAAAGATATCTCTGGGCTTTAAGCAAACTTCTTATCTGACCTCTCCTCTTTCTACAACAGTTATCTCATTTTTCAGCCTGTAAGATGTTATTATAGATAATACAGAGCCATCTCTCTTACACTGGAAGTTGCAGTATTTGAGTTGAGGTGTGGAAAATGCATCTTTCTTCCTATTGTAGTTCTCATAATGAGAATCTGTCTCTTTCTTCTCAGTTACTGAAACAAGACTGAAAACCTTTTGTGTTCCGGTGAATAAATAAACTTCTGCCCACACTTCAGTGAACATACAGTTTACACAGAACATTACGGTCACTTAGAAGGGAAAACAGCACTACACTATGATATTAAACATAATACCCCCTTCCACAGTTGCTCAGGGGAGCAGAGTGTGTATTAGATAACGGCAGAAACACAAACACATTTTTTTTTTCGTGTGTTTCCAAGCAATCTAGTGGACAGAAAAAAAAACACAGACAAGGACGATGGGAAAGCTGAGTGTTTGAATCGGAGGAGTGGTTTAAAGCAGCGGTACTGACCGGTGCTTCAGTAAAATAAAGATTCCTTAAATTCTATTATCAAAGAATTACTGTACATTATACAGTTGATAAATAAGCTTGTAAGCGATCCCTAAATCTTTGAAACTCCTTCACTGATATTTCTACATGTGGCTGATATTTACTCTGACACTAATATGTCGGCCACATGCCATGATCATGCAAGCTGATGCCAATATTCATCTAAATCTGAAAGAAATTTGGGCTTTTTGCCAGTTACATTTTCTGAGTTTGAAATGTTGCCAATGAAGAATTAACCATAATAAAACAGACTCCATTGCCAATGTAGATTAGATGTCTAATAAATTGATGAAATGAACCATGCAGATGTTTATTCTCTCTCCTTGTGATGGTTGATCCTACATCGTCCAGATTTTGACTCAAATTACGGACATGTTGATCTGACATGCCACTTGAAGCACAACCTTGGTAGCGAATGAGTCTCAAAACTTTTGAAGACAAACAGCTCACACTAAGCATTAGTCTCATTAACCAACTGTCGCACACACTGAGGCAATATTTAAACTGCTCCCCACACATTGACTAACCATAGAAATGAACCTGCAAGCAGCTGATTAGCAGCCTCCCATCCAAACTGACTCATTCCTCTGATTTACTGTGTGAAGAACATAATCCTCAGTAACCTTCTATGTTTTTCTCTTTTGGCTCTCCGTAATTAAAATAAACAGTCAAAGCGGTCGGTGAGTTGTGACCTGTTAGACGCCATTACGAGAGAATACAAAGACTAACACGAATACCGATGTATTCGCCATGGTCCACCCACACAGGTGAACTTACTTATCCTGCATATTAGACCTTGACAGTGACATCTCTATGAATCTGTTGGCTTTGTTGCACCTATTGAAGCAAATTATACTTCTTATCACTGCACAGTCCATTGATATCACATCATATCTCCACTCAACTTTAACCTAAGCCGACGTCTAATCAGACGAAGTAAATGAAAATACCCAAGAGGGTGTGGAGAGCCTTTGATCATTTATATGTAAATTTAGAGGGTTGTTATTTAATGTCAAGAAGATCTCGGTGATAGGACGCGTTAACACCAATGGAGATACAAAAGTGCTCATACCAGTTGTGGACCATCAGCTTCTGCACAGCCAACAGGGCGTTGTACCGGACTAGCTGGTCCTCATGGTGCATATGATTCATCACCAGCTGTTTTCCCCCGAGCTGCTCAATCACTCTGAAATGGGAGGAATGAAAGGGAATAATGGGAGAAAGCCTTTATCCACACAGAAAACAGGCACTATTTTCATGTTTTAGGTCAGTGATCCAGCACCAGGTAATCGAATCCGGTCTGACTGAAATGTTCTTCGTATCCTATAAAGGGTCAGGGACCGTGTAAAGGGATGAAATGCTTGAAAAAGGAAAACACGCCTGAATAATGCAAGTGGATAACACAGTAAATGGTGTGACCAAAGAAATGGAAAGTAGATCTAAGTACAGGAACTCTTGTGAGTAAACTGGTCCTAGTGGCATCTCATTACCAACGTAAGGCCATAAATGGGGCATTTCAATCCTGAGACCTGACTACAGGGTAATAAAATGATACAGGAGACAAGAAAAACCATTACTGATCTGTCAATCACACTGTCTTTAGGATAACAGAAGATTTAAGAAGATGGACAGACACTGAACTTCAGCACTATCTGACAGAGACGGACAATGATCTCTCTTATTTCCTGAGCAATCAGTGTGTTCAGATATAAACAAACGTGGCCAACAGACCCTGGGGGCACTGGCTTCTTTAGAGTTGAAGTATTTTACACTTTAAATGTGACCAGCCGTCTAGACGAGACATGGGCCAGTTATTCCTTTTGAGAGGCATCATTAAATCAGGTTCAGCTTTAGCCTGAGTTAGCTCATTTGTTTATGTCTCTGTTATAAAACATAAGAGAAAAGTTGCTGATCAGACACAGGCAAAGAGGGAAAACAGAAAAAAAAAAGTCTGCCACACACCAACGCTGAACTCTAGACCATCTGAAGCGTATGTAAAAAGGTGTTGCCCACTCTTTCAGTACTTAAAAAAAAACTGCAAACATGAATTCATTTTAAGTAGGTCCAGAGCTGAGATGTGGAGTGCAGCAAGCAAAAGCAGAAACACAATATAAAAATCTAAACAGTTTAAGCCACTATGCGTGTATTTTTTTTATGATTTGACAACTAGTTTTTGTTAGTAGAAGAATTGGCTAATCCTGATGACATGTGGTGAAGCCTGTGTTACTGTCAGCCTATTTATCTAAAGGGCAAACCACACGTCACCAGACAACAAATGTTTCTGACTTCCCTCACTCACCTGTGTCACAGGAGAAATACACTTCCTTCATTCCTTCATTTATCAAAGCCACCGATTCACATCTGAGATATGTTATAACGAGGTGCTTCCTTAGAGATTCTGGTCTATGCTGGCATGATCACACAGCTGCTGTGCATTCATCAGCTGCGCGATAATTCTGCGAATCTCCACAATGCTAAGGTGCTCTGAGGAGGTCACCCGAGGACACTTTGCTCATTGTCAACCAGCTGGAGAGGATGTGGGCTCTGTGACATGACTTGTTATACAGTTAGCAGTAGTCATTAGAAGATGAGAAGACCGTGGTCATAAAGGGAGGACATGGTCAGGAACACTACTCAAGCATGCTGTCGCATTTAAACCACGCTGAAGTGGTATTAAGGAGCCAAATGTGTGTCAAGAATATAATCCTCACAGGTGTTACACCCACCACCTGAACCGTTGGCACAATGATGGGTTCATGTTGATGGATTCGTGCCAAATTCTGACCCTATGATCTGCTTGTCTCTTCTATTGTCAAGTTTTAATGAACCACCGCCCATTGATACACTGTCCAGTGCCCACCCACTTCAAGTTAGTGTGGCCTTCCTGTCAGCTTTCTCTGACCTCGCTCATTAACAAAGCAGAACTGCTGCTCACTGGAGGTTTTTTTTGTTGTTTGTCTGTTGCCAACAACCATTCTCTCATCAAAGTCTCCCCCAGTCTGATGTCTGAACAGCTAAACCTCTTCACAATGTCTGCATGCCTTTGATGAATTGAATTCAAATCAAATCAAATTTTATTTGTATAGCCCAAAGTCACAAAACACATTTTGCCTCAGAGGGCTTTACAATCTGTACAGGGAGTGACACCCTCTGTCCTTAGACCCTCGGTTCGAGTGAGGAAAAACTTGCCCACAAAAAACCCTTTTAACAGGGAAAAAATGTGGAAGAGCCACAGAGGAGGGATCCCTCTTCCAGGACGGACAGACGTGCAATGGATGTCACATGTACAGAACAATCCGCCTGATTAGATATTTGCACCGACAACAGTTGGAACTTATTAAAAAGGCCACTGACTATTTCTATACTAATCAGTTTTAGTATTATATTTCAGTATGGGTATGTTTCCACCAACCTGCTACAGTGGAGGGGGAATAAAAAACCAATCAGAAATGAACACTCCTGTATACCCATGGTGGACATGAAAACTATTTCTGTCCACTAGAGCTGAATCGGCATGGCTAAGATGCCTTCCGGGTGCGTTGCGACCGGCGGAGCTGACTCTGCCTGCTCCAGACAATTTTTATGATTCCCCCAGAAGCAGCTCTCTGCTCTGTGGAGAATACACAACTGTTCTGTTTTTAAATGAATGCCACGAACAGTCACAGCAAGCAGCCCAAAGCATATGAAGCACAGAGGATCTGGTCAATTTTCAAATGACCAAATCTGAGCATGTTAAAGTCTGGCAGGGTTCTAAAAACACTCCTGGTGGGACATGAAGCGTGTGGCAGCAGCAAAACAGAGCTGTGCCCATTGTAATTCAGGGGTTAGTAAGACCGATGCTTTAAGGACGTTGATGGAGTTGGAGTGGATAGGATAGACCAGACGCTTCTTCTGCACTCGCTTTTGGTATGGGTTCATTATATAGGTAAAAACTGTTTTTTTTAGCACTGCTGTTTATCCTAATGTCTTTTGATAGTAGTGAGCGGGGTGCTAAAATCTACAAATAGTGGCTTTAAGCGTTGATTCAAATTGTTTTTTTTTTTCCACAGAGAAACGTCTTACCGTTTGCCACGTGGGTAATGTCGCACGTACTCTCCAATGTCGTGAGCTGCCACTGCTATAACTTGGGGATCATCAGACACCTCCAACAGCCTTGTCAAGATCCTATTAAAGAAAACCAGACAAAAGAAGGGAGGTCTGTCGGCATCAAAAGGCAGCTTCCATCACACCTTATTCACTCTGAAATCACATTTTTCAGATGCTTACAGGCAGAGACTGGAAAGCTTCATTAAATAAACAGATTAACTCAGATTATTTTTGTCAGCTAATATAAATGTTGTATGTACAAATGTTAATGTTACTCTAAACTGAGGTAAAACCCTAAAATTCTAAAAATCTAAATCCAAGGACATGAGAAATCCTCTGAAAAAGTGACACCTCGGGGTTCAAACTGAGATGAGTCTGGAAAAGAGACTAATAAAAGAGGAGGGTATTTTAAGCCGAGATGATGCCTGAGCTGATTACAGAGACAGGGACAGTGATGAGACAATGAGATGTGTAGATCAGGATTTTTACTGAATGTCAATAGGCCCAACAGAGCGTGTGACTGGAATAACAAAGAACACGGCCACAAATTGATATTTTATCTCTGATCTGAGTCCTTAGATTGGCCACGTACACACAACAAGGATGAGAAACAATGTTAAGAGGCTGTGCAATCATCAAACGCAATGCTGGTGAGTGTCTGCCTCTGTTTTGTGTTTTGTATAAATGTGACCTGTGACATTCAATGCTGATTTGAGAACGAATTTGTATTTCTCGCTTTGTAATTCATGTATTAGGTCTTGCTGATTCGCAATAAACACAAAGAAGTTGATGGGAATGTTATTCGTTTTGCAGGTATTTTTAAAGACTGTTGTCTGAGCTTTTGAACCTCTGATACTTTTGATAGAGACAGGAAATTCAGGAGAGAGGGAGGGGGGGATGACGTGCAGCAAATAGCCACATGCTGGAATCGAACCGCCGGGGCAAAGACTGAGCCTTTGTACGTGGGTGGCATGCTTTATCAGGTGAGCTGCCAGGTGGTTCAGTTTTTCCAAGTATTTGATCAAAAAAAGTCGTGCTGGACAAACTGGCATTTTTCTCGGGGAGCTAGACAGATAGTCAGTGGAGGAGAGGATCAGTGGATTTCATCCTCTGAGCAACTTGATTGTTTGTACATGTCATTACTCTGAAATTTGTTTTGTCAACTCATTTCATTTTAATTAATTCAGAACAGAGCAACAATTCTTATTATACTTTGTTTTTGAAATTCTGGATGTGTTATTTTCATGTGCAGTTAAGAGCAGCGGACTCATTTCTGAGTCAAGTCACGTCTGCGTCATTTAAAATACACTGAATTCATAATATATGCATCTACGATAAAACATATTTTGTGCCTTTGGGTACCTGCGCTAAGCTTTCTGCAGCATTGGTCTTTACAAAATGTCAATGTAAGAAAAAAAATAAATAAATAAAAAATGGAGAAAATATTCCTGCTACGGTACACGCTTCATCTTACTTGAGGAGCTCGTAGTTCTTCTCGTTCAGGCGGACAGCGTTTTCACGCCAGAACTTCTCAGACTTGTGCACAGGACTCCATTCCAGGCGGCCGGATTTGAGTTCAGAGCTGTACTCATCAAATGAACTGATGATAAAAATAAATAAATACATAGAACATGTTTTTATACTTATTTAAACAAGTAAAGACAACAGGCCAAGCATCCCCACTGTTGTTTTGTCTCCCAGCAAAAAAAAAAAGAGCCGGTTTCTTTTCATCCCATCTGTTATGCAGAGTAGTGATTTGAGAGGCGCAGCATATGGTTAAGAATATGGTCACCCACGCATGTAATCAATGCAGCATTCAACATGAAGTGAAATATGTCTTCTAGACAGTAGACTAGGTTCATTCATGTGCAGCACTATGGCCTGAATTCTTTGAAAAACTTGTTCCAAGCGATTTTTACAGAATATTCTCATCACTATTTCCCAATCTACTAACTGTAACTGTGCGTTATTCATGGAATCAACTCCATCGAGTACCTGAGATCCTGCACACTCTCTCCAAGCCTCTCCAGCAGGAACTTAATGTCCTCTGTGATGTCCTCATCATCGTACTTCTGCTGCTCGAGGTTTTCAAGTTGTTTCAGCACCTTGCACTGAATCATGGCCAAAGCGTACTCCTGTCGAGTCTCCCTCTCCGCTGACTTCTCCAGGAGATTCTGTCACAGTGTGAGAAACAGATGGTAGATAAATTACTCCACTCATAAGTGAGCAAATTATTTGAGAAAGAATACGCCTACTCATACCAAATTAAATGAAATCAATGAATAAATGACTGACTTGCAGAAATAACCACTGGATTACTCTACCAGTTGAGTGACAGAAAACTGACATCAACACTGATCATCGATTTTGGCTTTAATGGCAAAAAGCTAATTCCAGTTTGTCGTTTTAATCTCTCTTTTACATTGGAAATTAAACATCTTCAGAGGTTTCGGACCAATGACAAGCAGCAAGACAGTAGAGCCATGGCCTATCACAGACATATGGAAATAGGCAATAAGCTACCAATTCATACAGTGACCTAAAAAAAGAAAATAAAAATAAAAAGCTCAATGCATGGTTTGGTGAAGAATCAGGGGATGCCATGTTAAGCCCACAATCCTGTCAAGGAAATATGACTCATGATGCATTAGAAGTCAGAAATTCTAATAACTGTAGTATCAAATTGCTAAAAGAATTATAATACATACCAAATTGGTAGCGATTACAATATCATGATTGTATTCAATCATCCCAGCTTTACAAATCCTCCTACTCCTACTATCAAATGACATTATTAAACTTGAACTGTATTTCTCCCAAGCCCTGCATTAAAAAAAAACAACTGAAAAATGGATTCACAACACAAAAGTGAAATATCCTCACAAAGTGGCAGAAACTCAAACTGACATTTTGGAGTGACACAGCAGAAAGGGGACTGAGGTGGAGGAAGCAGGGCATATCTGCAAATATCTGAAAACGTTTTCCTGGAAGAAACCTGTGATGTGAGCTCAATATCAAATGCAGCAAATTGCCCGAGTCACAGCAAATGTTAATAGCTTGCTTGCCTTTGAAGGTCTATGTCTAAAAATAATGGCATGTTTTCATAAATGGATGTTGGGGGGGGGGGGGGGAAACAAAAACCTTTTAGTACCAGAGTCAGGTTAGGACTAGAACATCACCAACACGGTAGTACTGCCTGGGATGATGTGTTCAAGGACTTCCAGATGGTCTGGATAATTTAAGTCACATTACAAGTCCCACATGGTGAGCAGAATCATTTGCATAATTAGGACATTTGGGAAATAACGTGCAGATCAAAAGTTGAATAGTTTTGTAAAAAGAGAATTACATGTGATCTCAACTTTCTTGAATTCTGCATGATCTCAACAAAACAATTCTATATTTGTTGGCGTGGAACAAGCTCTCTGTATTCCATGTCAAAACACTGTACAAGGTAAGTCGAACACCTCAGGGGAAAACCCACTCAACAATTTCAAGATGTTTCAGGGTCTCCCTTCACTGCCCACCACTGCCTTTAATTAGCTACAAACTTCTCTGACCAATTAAGAATGGAGTCTCTTTCTTCTATGGGTATATACACAAACACTTTATGTGACAGCTCTGCTGGCGTGAGAGAGCTGTGATGAATGAGCTCTGAAGGAAATTCAAAGCAGGAACACGTGCGGTCCACAGAGGGAAACATAACAGAGCACAACGTATTCTCTAAAACATGGTCTCTAACTAATTTCAGTAAACAAAAGACGAGGGAGAAAAGGTAGTCCTTTGGGAACACAGATGCCTACTTTGCAGCGAAACACTGATTGAAACTGGCTGACGGAGAAGCACAAGAAACCTTAAATACCTTCCTTTAAGTTGAGTTTGAAAATCAGCTAACTTTTCCTCCACTGGTGCATGAGCTCATGTTTCAGTCATGTAATCAATGCCATTTACAACACCATTGTGCACTGAGCAAGGTCGTTTGGCTTTCTGGTGTTGCCGGGGTGGACAACGACTGAATATCACTGAAGCTTTTTATTCAAAAATCCATATTTCCTCGAGGCCATAATTCAATGAGTGGACGTGAATATTTTGTTTGGTATTCAATATGATGTGTGTGTTGAGGGCGGCCAGGTACCACAAGCTGTGAACTAGACAGATGGACTGTGTTATAGCAATAGATTATGACACCTAAAATATCAGGGTACTTTATGTTAACTATCATTTCTACACTCTTCCTCTGCCTTCCTTAGGACCTGTCACATTATCACATTGATTTTCAGTGTATTTCCTGGATGTTCCAGTCCTGCGTTGGTGCCATTCATTTAATTTTGTCTGGGTATATAGTACTGGGAATTCATTACCTGATGGAAACACAAAACAACAGAGCAAGTCCTGAACGCAGCTCTTAGGACTGCATTAAACATTCAGGAGATTATTTGAGCAATCACAGCAGGGAGCTGAAAGAGCACCATAATCATAAAGCATATTTATGTATTTTTTATGGCCTTGGTTGTTTTATAAGCTGCCTCGTCTGTTGTTGTTTAAGAGTTGTCATTTCAGTTTGTTCTTGTCGTGATAAATTACACAGCATAATTAGATGTAAATGTGGCTGTGTAGGATTCAGAAAAATACACTAGTTTGTCCTATATCAGCATAAAATGTCAAATTGTGTGTCAAATTATGTTCTGTAAACTTTTGCAAGCATAAAACATTTGACAATAAACAAAACACCACTGATTTCCACAAACCGTGGCAACCCTTCAGGGTAAATCATTTTTCATGGCACACCTTCATGTGCTCTTATGTACAGTACATGAAGCAAATGTAAATGTCGACCTAGTTTTCTACGTGGTAAAATGTTACAGATGTACAAAAAATAAATAAAATAAATCTAGCAGGCGCCCTTGGCCAGTCTCTGAGGAAGGAAGAGGATAGCAGCTCAGCCTGTGCCGTAAAAACGTTTTCTGTGAAAAGTGGCATTTTAGAGACGCACAAAACGAGCAAGAAATTCCCCACATACCCTGAAGGCAGCCAGAATGATTCGAGTGACCTTCTCCTTGACAGACTCCTGGAGGATGTCGGACAGTGCTGGCACTACGTTGTAGCGTCTCAGATTCTCACAGAGTTGAGGACTGAAGGCCAGGAGCCAAACACAGAAGATCATCTGGTACTGGAGCTGGAAGCCACACTTGTTGCTCAGCACTGCCGTGATGCTTTAATGAAAAAATAATATAAATAAATAAAACTTTTTTTTTTCTTTAAAAAAAAAAGAGAAAAAACAAAACAGCTGAAGTGCTGGAAAAAAAGACCCACATCTATATCTACCATCAGTTTACTAATAGAGGAGCTTTCACAGCTGTGTGCCTGCATGCTGTTCGTCCATTATCTCCGATGATGGTGAAGACTGAAATGTTTTTAGTCTTTTACTCTTTAGATAACGGAAGAATTGCACAAAATACAGAGTACTAATGACAACAGCTAGACAGACAGCGTCCTGTACATTTGCAGAGATAAATGGTAAGTGCAGAGACGTGGAGCTCATACATGCGTAATCATTTTTCTGATCTTATATATTTTTAGATTTTATATTTCATATTTCATGTCTATTGCTGTTTGCACCAGGGATATGAGGGAAACACTATTGCAG
The DNA here is from genome assembly GCA_023373845.1 of Nibea coibor. Classification (NCBI taxonomy): domain Eukaryota; kingdom Metazoa; phylum Chordata; class Actinopteri; family Sciaenidae; genus Nibea; species Nibea coibor. The sequence continues at coordinate 7,733,053 of CM041725.1, forward strand.
TTCTGTGTATGTCCTGCACATATAGCAGCACTGACAATAAAGCTGACTTGACTTGATCTAAATTGAGCCGGAAGGCTCGTTTTTACAATGGGAACTCTATTTTATTGCAGTGTTGTTTTTTGTACACACTCCCTTTAGCAATGCGGCTGCAGAATATAATGCATTCACGTCATTTAGTAAGTAGTAAGTAGTAAGTTGTTAATTAACATTCAAGATTTATTTATTTTTTAAAATCTGAATTGCAAAGAATGCGTGTTAAAACGCAAAATATGCAAATGTACTTCCACACATCCACATGGGGTGTTTTCTGGAAGGCAAATTACATCAAGAACACAAACACACAGAGAAAATAAAAATGTCTCTTAAATTGCAGCCTCTGAAGATTTAATAAAGTTTAAAAGCTTGAAAGCAGCAAACAAAAGGGTCAATACGTGTCACATCAGAGCCACAGAGGAGAACTCGGGTCATCTCACTGCACTCCCAGCAGCCTTTACAAAGTGAGAGTAATTTGCTTCCATCAGGGCGGAGATTTCACCTCTCTAGAGATGGCACTAACAGGTACAAGAGGTCTTTTAGCCCATCAGTAATTGGCTTTTTAAAGAAAATGTAATTTGTCTGGTTACCAGCTATGGATCTGACAGGCTGCTCCACTAGTTTCTGGCATCTTCTTGCTTCTCTCTTTGGATGGTTTTGGTGACAAACGATGAAAGTGCTATTGGCTTTAACCTGAGTTTTTCCTCATTGTAGTACTGCTGTGTACTTACTTACTTATTCTAAATTGATGGCTGTCTGTAAGTCACAATTGCACCCTGTGTACTCCAGATATTCTGATACTGCTACGTTGCATGTGTAAAATATACTATACATGCTGTTATTTAACTGATTAATAAAACATAAGATATTTAACTTAATAGAATTTATTACCATTGTCATAACCATGACAACTCTAATTCATGAAAAACAACTGCAGTCAAACTGAAATCACTGGCTTGTTCTGTTTAAACATTTTATTGATCAGTTATAACATTTTTCAAGACCAGATGTTTTCTTCTAAAGCCGACCAATATAAATTGATAATCAGCCAATACTGGCCTGTCACAGATCACAGTATTTGTACTGAAAGACACAATGCAGAAAAAGATGCTTGGGGTATTCAAATCAATGTGTTGTGTATGTATAGTTATTAAGTATAGTTATTAGTAATTACAAAATTCACAGTCAAGTTGATGGTTTTGCTGCACTGATTTCATTTTGGATAAAAACCAAACCATTACATAACGTTGTCACAGTGTTATTAGCCATCAGTGCCAGACCACATTTGAGGATCACTGCAACATAAGTGTGTTTATTTACATATGTATAAAGAATATTGGGTCTGTTTTCTAGACTGTGAAAGACTAGACAAGGTTTTTGGGCAGAGGGCGTTTGGATCCTCTGCACCCTCAGGCTGTTTGAGAGATTGTTATAAAACTTAAAGATCTGATTTTGAAAGATTACTTAAACTGACTTTATTGAACTCATGGCTTGTATTGCATTTTTATTATTTTTAGATTACCGTGTATTGTAATACTGTCTGTTTTGTTCTGTATCTGTTTTAATATACTTAATGTGTGCTGCTGCCTGCCTTTCCCGGGCATTGAATTGAGATTTTTCATCTCAGTGGGACTTTTTCTTGGTAAGATACACAGTAAATAAAAAAATACAAAAACTGCAGGAACCCTGTTTAAAAGAGTCATTACTCACCAGTTGACTCCATCAGCCTCCACCCAGGCAAACCTATATTCATTGACCCTCAGCATCAGCTGAAGGCATCCAGCCACGCACTGAACGTACTGAGAGCTCTGCAAAGGACAGAGGCAAACATTTACTCAAACAGAAGCGTGAGCCTTAGCTGTGCAATCAGGAAACCAAACAAAATGTTAGAGGGTCAAGTACAATTAGTGCGATTCTGAAACATGGAGTAACTGACAAGCAGATACAGCACGTGGAAGAAGGCCAGTCCAAAAAAACTTGCATTACTGTCACCGATCAAACCTGAGGCATCGCACATGCAGGCTATTGTATTATACATCAAGACATGCTAGATCACAGACCCAATAGTACAATACAGAGCAACAGCAGGGAAAAGAGTCCCATCACACCTGAGCAGAATAATGTAAATTTGAGATTAGAGAGTGGAAGAAGCTGAGAGGAGAAAATAGATCACATTAATCTGTTAATTAGAAAAGAGTTGAAGAAAAGCAAAGAAGTTCAGCGAAACAGAACAGGCAGCAGTGACGACAGAAGAGTGGAGGAGTGAAGGTTACCTGGTTGAAAATGCAGAGGAAAAGATGATGTTCAGTCATTAGATAGCGCTTGAGTCAATAGAATTCTGAGTACACATCTCAGAATAATCACGCTATGCTATTTAAAAAATGGGTGAATGCTGCTGCTGGGCAAATACTATTCCAATGTTCCCTTGTTATCCTAATGTAGAGGAAAAGCAGTGTTTGTCATGCACTTTTAGCATTAAGGACAAGTGGCTTACCGCATGCAATTTCCACATATACAGTTAAAAACCAACCAGTGGCAGCAAACACCATGCTGTCTAAATGAAGATCTGCTCTAAACCTACTCTAACACACTCAGGTCTCCAACAATCTGCAATTATTAATAAAAAAAATAATAATACTGGAGTGCAAGAACAGAATGGGAGAGATAAAGAGGGGAAAGAAAAGATGTGAAAGTCAACTGACAGCTGACAGACGCCAGCTTGCACAAACCCTGCAGGGTTTTTTTTTTTTTTTTTTGAAGTGCCATGGTGACCGAAGACACACTTCACTAATACTCACTTCACTGGGGGAAATAGTTCCTGCTCCTGTGCCTGATTCTGGACCTGTACCATGTAGGTTCTAATGAGAGATAAACAAAAGAAACAGGTGCACAATTGTTCACAATCCATCGCGTCAAGCTAAGTTTAAGTGGCCCTGGACTACACAGTCAGTGACAGTGGCTGCTCATTGATTCGCTGTCTGGCTGCTGAGGAGAGAAATTAAGTTATAGTTAAAGAACATATTTTGGAAAGACACAGAACATTGAATACTGAAACCGGGCGTTTGGAGAAAGCTAGCTTTACCTACACCTCCGGATATTTTAGAAATACTGGCGTGCAACGCAGAAGCACAAAAGAAACTAGAAATCAATATTTATCTGTTTTATCATCCCACTCTTTAGTGCATACATCTGCCAAGGCAAAGCCAGCACCTACAGAGCAGCTTTCATCAGACCATTTCAAGACCTGACAAGCCCGCCGGCTAAAACTCAATATGAATAAATACATTACATTTCATTCAGCACGGTTTTCACTGTGAGCCCAAACAATAGAATTTAATTAAGGGGAAATGAATAGAGGTGGAAAATAGAAATTACTTTGCCATTTAATATGATTAGACCCTTTTTAAAAAAAGGAATAAATTAATAGATGAGAAAGAGGAAGCCAAATTCTCTAAAAATGAAATAATCCATGATAGAACAAATTTAAAAGAAAGACACAAAGAAGTAAATTATATCAAACATCAGTTATACAGTGTACTATAGATACACACACAGCTTTTCACATGAACATACACACTAAAGTACTAAAAAAAGAACTGTAAACTGATGACTGGTTCATGAGCAGACCCTTTTTGTAGGCTTAAAAGCAATGACAGAAGTCACTGAAACCACCTCTGCCATCTAGTCATTTTCACGACCAGGTTTTGATTGACATACCTGTGAACTGAGTTGGCTTTTGATCCAGTTGAAGTAGTAGTTCAGATCGCTTCCCTCCATCAGATCACGGCCCCAGGCAGCCAGCTTAGCAATGATCCTCGCCGCCTGATAAAGGAGGGAAAAGATTTCAGATTCTTAATGGCCACAACAAAGCCGTGATAAATTGCACTGAAAAATGAAGGTAGTGGTAATTATTACTATAGTGGCAGCAATGGCCATCATGCAAATCTCCCTTTTCAATGTGAAAAGTGTAAAATATACATGCAGTGAATGAAATGTATTCAGTCTGCTGCTTTGTTTTAAGGTAGGGACAAGCTAAAATATATTTAATTGTTGCCCTGTCTAAATGATCTATGATCAGGTCTTCTGTGATGAATTACACCAACTTTAGTTCAACTTCCAGAGAGAGGAAGAAATAAAGAAAGAGAATAGAAAGGTGGAGGCTGGGCATATGGAGATAACCCTGAATAAAATGCTGTCGACAAGCCCATCTAAGTGCAGAAATAACTGACGCCAAATCAACTATCTCATAAACAATTTCGGCTTGCAATTTACCTCCTGTGAGTCCTGTGATGAGACAGACCGAACAAATTGCGTTCTCCAATTTACTCCTTGCCAGGAGAAGATGTGAAGAAATATCAGGGCTCTAATTCAAAAGCAAGGATCTCCATGACGGTTGGATTGAGTTAAAGTGCTGTGTCACAGACTCAGGGTCACATTATGGCCACCTGCGGGATGCCATCTGGCAAGCTGTGGGTGCCGTATCATAGTACTCAGTTTGTAGATGGGTGGTCAGCCTTTATTTATTTGAAAAAGGGGTGGCAGGGAGAAAGCATTACATTAATTGCTTGTTTATGTGGAAAAGGTTGCTTTGTGAGGAATTATTGATGTCTTCCTATGATTAGAAGCAGAGTCACATCTGTGAAAAATTCATGGCTGTGAAGAACGTAATGGAATAGAGCATCTTATCTGTGAAAACACAATCTCTGATTCTTAAATGGATCATTTCAGCTACTAAAAATATCACACTCTGATTAAGTTTGAAGCACGGACTAGATGTTTTCCCACCTAGTTCACAGCCCAGTGCGAATATACTGTATGCTGACCTTGTTTAGTCTGCACACTGACAATGCTCCTCATGACAGTGATTAATATTTATCAATAGTAAAATACTGCCTGAATCGTGAGATTGCAATGGATTTTATATGCACCAACTAACAAGTCAAAAGTTTTAGGGATGGCTTGGGTTGTTATGTGACTCATATTTGCATTTATCATACTCTGAAAAATGCTTTGTATCTTTTAACTCACCATGTGGACGGTAAAAAGGTCCTGACGATTCAGCATTGGAAGGAAATAGGACCAGGCGGTGTTCTTCGTCTTTTTGGCGTAATCAAAGAAGATGTTCACGCGCTGATGGTTCTCCTGAAACACGATTGATTTAAAATCTTAAGATTCCAATTCATTTTCTGCACAGCTGGAGAAACCTTTACAGAAATCTTCTTACTAAAGAAACATGCTGATGCAGGTTGTTTTAGAAGAGAAGTGCAACTCTGCATAATTACACAGGTTTCCATAAGTGCATATTTTTAAATAAACTTATTTATTTTGTAGGACACATTTGATTTAGTTGGAGAAAACAACACCTTTTCCAAATCTTATGTTTTTAATAACAATAATTAATAAACACACCCTCAGTTATATCTAAGATCCAAGGAAAGGGATCACTATTCAATTGACAATTATGTCCTATTTCCTCATGTAACCTTTTTAAAAATCATGACATTGCTCTTACATAAACCTAATCAAAACTCTTCCCTGGTGAAGGTAAAACGATGTGATTCTAACAGGTTTTCTAACCAAGGTCCTGCTGTCCTTTTTTTTTTTTCTTACCGTACATGCCTATTTGTCCAGAGTCTGTGTGAATGTGTACCTGCAGAGTGTCATCAATCAGAGTCAGGATGTACTGGACTGTCTGCTCCTTGGAGATGTGGGCCATCAGGTTCAGAAAAGTCTTCGCACACTGAGCAAAAAACAAAATAAATACAGTCTCAGAGGCAGAGGACAAAGACACGCCACCCGTGTAGGAATTGATAAATTGAACAAACTGCCTTTGCTTTTATTCTGCCTGGTGCTTCTAAAAACAATCCAGACACTCCCTCACGTCAGCAAAATGCAAGATGGTGTCTGTGAAGTCAGCTTTATAGGAATTAACTCAAAGCACTGGGTGCAGTTAGAAAATTTAGTATGAACCGAGGAGACAAGAGTAAAAGAAAATAGTGTATGCAGGTGGAGAGGTGGAAACTGTAGGTGGTTTAAAGTCTTCTGAAGTGGGATTGCACAACGCATATACGTAAGCACAATTTCCCAAAGTACAGGCTCCAGGTATTCGAATTAGTATGTAGCCTACATATAGGCACAATCCAGAAGAAGATAGTCTAGATAATATACTTCTTAATGTAACCAGCTCTCTGTCTGCTTAGTTTGAAAGGTTGTGAACTAAGCATGAAGTTTAAAGCCTGTGTTAGATGAAAACATGAACTAAAACACACAAAAATGCACAGATATAAATATCAAATATAAAAAGATACCTGATGTCCTTCATTGGTCAGAATGACCTGTTTCTCCTCAGAGTTGGCCACTTCAAATTTCTTGATGAATTCACAGTCCTCTGATGAAATCATCTGACTCCTGGAAGAGAATTCATCAGGACATTGCCATGTTAGAACAACGCTAATACAATATGTATACTATGAAGCATTCACTACGTTGACCAACAGTGAATTGTCTAATAAAGAGTGATCTTTCTATTGATTATTCATGAGGCATTCAAAACACTTTCTTTGCCATTAGACCAAGACATACAGCTCACACAAAGCTGCTGTGCCTCTCACTGATGGCTTGACTTTGTCACGGGCATGCTACTTTAAACTGCAAAGGCAGCTTGCACAATAATGGCAATTAATGTGGAAATACCACACACTCTAGTTAAAACACACCATACAATCCACCAAGGTGGACACTTAGAGGAAAAACATGCTCATAGTATGTCCATACTGAAACAAGGAATCAAGTCAGGAGATGATTTTTTTTAGAGATGATAATGTGGCTCAAAGAGGAAGTTATCACTCAAGACAGTGAATCACAACACAGGAACTAGAGCAAAGCTGCTTTTAGACTGGCACTCGACACAATTTTTACACTGAAATATTCAGAAGGTTTGATGTGTTGACGGCTTAACTGCTTGACATGTTGACTTTGATACAATATCGCAACAAAATATGCATCCTATGTGTGTATTTTGTTCTAGCCTATGGCAAATAGAGACGTGAAAGTAGACTTTCTGAAGCAGAAGGGGGGGTGCATGTAAATGGTGTGGATGAATTCATGGCAGTTCTGTTGTATTATCAGATGATCGACGGTTTGATCCCTGGCTCCTCCGGTCTGCATGTCAAGGCGTCCTTGAGGAGGATGCTGAATGCGATCAGTATATGAATGTGTGTGAATAGTTAGCGCCTAAAACTGATGAGTAGTAGTTGCCACCTCACATGGCAGCCAGTCAGTGTATGACTGAGAAACATAGTGTAAAAGCATCTTAAATAGTCCATTTATTAAATGACATTAGATTGCACCTCGTTGGGTGTCTAGTGAGTGATGTGGGCTGTTGTAATGTGTACTTACTGCAGGTAGGACTGCCAGTTCACCAGATTGGCCCGCACCTCAGCTGCCTTGGCAGCAATGATGTTGGTGGGGACTGCAGCGTCCACAGCCCCGCGGATATCCATCATGAACTATATCACCTACAGTCAGAGTAAAGACAGAAAACCAACTGCACCTGGATGGAGAGAGAGAATTGACATGAGTGAGTCAACATCAGAGGCAGTGATACAGGTTTATCATACAGGTGCAAGCTGAATTAAACCACTGAGACACCAAAACACAGCACCAGATGCTAAAGTTAAATACACAGTTAACTAGGTTGGCTTGGATGTTACACAGCTGCTACCAAGAGGAAAGCGACTGGCTATATATTCATTTTGAGCTACAAATAATTTGCAATTAATACTTCGACATGGGGCTGAAATATCAACCCGATATTTCATTTTAAGCGTTTAATTCAGACGTTAGTTCGCGAGCTAGCAAACGGTCGTGATTCTGTAACCGTTAGTAGCAGGTCATGCTAGCTTTGACAACTAGCTTAATCACAATGTCACGACGTGTCATGACGGGTCTTTCTACGATGAAACAACGCAGTACATAACCCGTGATGTTAAGCCGCATTGGGGATGTAGGTAAATGTATCAGACGCATACAAAACATGTGAAATTATAACGTTAAAGGTGACACGGGTAGCGCCAGCAAAAGAAGCCGAGGATGCAAACGTAAGCTAGCCGCGCTAACGTAGCTAGCTTCGCATCCGCTCTGTCGCCGTGTCATACATGATAACAGCCGCACAGGTGATTAACACAGGTTAAGACAAATCATACGAGCCGGACTATTTTGTTTTATCTTTCTAATGAATGAATAACGGAGTAAAACTGTGTCGAATCACTCACCCAGCTACTGTCCTGAGCGAACAGCTGACTGACTACAACACGGCGTCACGCTCTATCATGTGACAGTCAGTCACATGAGCCCAGCAGAAGTTAAATAAGTCGCAATCGAGCTGAATGTTCACGGAGAAATCATAAACTGCAGCACCCAAGCATGAAAATCTAGACAGTGTGCACGTACAGAGGACATGCAGGTATTATTATAGATGTAAAAATATCAAACTAACCTGGAAGAGCACACACCTGTAAGACAGGTGTGCTGTGTGGGTGTTTTTATTCAGATTTTAGAAATATGATGGTCATGTTCTGTTTCAGGATAAGTCATGAGTAACAGTGCTGCAGTGTGCATCGTTATAAGCAGCAATAGACCTTTTTCACAGCAGCCGTTTTGACATGACAGGGTCAGCAGGGTCAACACAGGTGTTTTCATTGATACTAATTAAGGTCCAGTTCCATCCAGTGAGCCAACATGGACCAGAGCAGCACCCTGACTCTGTTTGACCTGAATGGAATGGATCCTTAATTAGTATGACCGGTAGCACCTGTGTTTACCTACTATTTCATGTCAAAGTAGCTGCTATGAAAAAGGTCCATTCCTTGTTTTCTTCTGCTCAAAGCGATACACGTAGGTCACAGCAACTTTCGCAGCAGCAACATAATCCAGGTCCAATTAAAGGTCCAGTGTGTAGAATTAAATGGTATCGAGCACTGAGGCTGAAGATCCCTGCAAAACCCCTGTATAGAGCTAGTTTGTCTCTTCTGGGCTACTGTAGAGAACACAGGAGTGTCTGTAGATAATAAACACTCATTCTAACACAAACAATGATATTTTACAGTGATTGTACACAAATGAAAACACAGTTATGAATATTATATTTCATTTCCACAGTTTAAAGCCAGAGTCCAGACTGAAAAGGTCCAGTCACCAAGTCACTACTACTATTGTCTGTGTCTGTAGTTAATGTCCATGTAGAAACTGACCATCTGTAGTTACATCAATATACGCCTTGAATTTCTAGAACCACAAGTCAGTGTATCGGGTTTTAAATTACCATGTGGAAGTTCTAAAGCTGTCAGTGTGAATGATTCAGAAATTCTACTCCCTTGTTGTCTTTTTAATAATTTACCAGCCTTGCCCAAAAAAAGCCAAAAAGTGAAGGCCGCTGCAGTGAAACCGATACAACCAAAGGGACCGTCTGTGCCCGCTGCCAAAGCGCAGACAAGACTGCAAATAGTCCCTAGAAGCAAAACAATCCTTAAGTATTAATACTGTGTATAATATCTTCAACTTATCTTAACTTAACTTTATCAGTTAACGTTGTACTTTAACTTTGTGGCTTTGCGAGCTGAAGTTAGATGATTGCTCACACTGAAGAGCTTTGATCACTTTTTATCCTTGTGAGTCTGTAATGAGCGACCCGACCACGTGCAACAAAAGCGTCAAAAGCTCGTTGGTAACCCCGGACTGGCACCACAGTGGCCAGCAGAGTGTCTGTCTATATTAATGGTGGCAGCGCATACATATATGTGGCCATATGTTTGCTGTACAAAGTCCATTTACCAATGTGTTTTAATCCATTGTATTACATGGGAATTCATCAAGGAGCATATACAATCACAAATGAATCCACGTCTGTCACTAGTCTTCCTCTCCGTCCATCTCACTCAGACACTAAGACCTCCTGGCTTAATCTGGCCTAAGCTGGTGAGACGCAGTAAAGCACAGAGGAATCAGGATTGCATCCAGTGAGAACATTGTCCTAATCCCCTTCTGGCCTCTCCTTTGTAAACACTCTTCTCTTCGTCAGGGTCACTGATGCTTTTTTCCCCTCCTCTCTCTCTGTCACAATGTGCTTCTGGAGACACGCCGGGAAAACATAGAGGAAAGGAGCAAGGAGCGTGGATTTCTTATGATCTCAAAGAGACTGGAGCCTCACGTGGCGAGTGAGGCTTCATGGACGGAGCATGCCATGTGCTAGCACGGTGAGACAGTGGGAGATCAGGCCCACGTCTGCTCTGCGGGGGATCAGACACACGAGGGCCCTGATGTGGCAGCGGATACGGGGACTGGCCCGGGCCTGCCGGCATAGTGTTGGATACCCCATGAACTACAATGACCAGATCCAAGAGGAACAGGAGATGGTGTGCCTTGAGGTATGGGCATGTTCATATTTTACTGCTTTTGAGGATATCCTCATTATTATACCATTGATTATTCGTTTTCATGGAACAAATACAGTCAAAAGTCACAAACCAGTCAAGTAAAACTCCTTTAGTTTGCTCACGGTACATATTTCAGAAACCTTTTGAATCACAGCACACTAATTGGTGTGTCGCTTGCTTGTTGTCGCGCTAACAAGCTGCCACAAATATCCTCAGTTGTTAAAATGTTCAGAAACAAAAGGCCTAATTCATCTCCAGAGTACGAATAGATCTCCACACATCTCTCAAATGATCTTTGTTTCATTTCATTAATCACCTACAGAACATGAAATATCCTTCAAACTGTCACTTGTTGTTGTTGTTGTTGTCACTGCAACGAGATCGCTCCTGTCTGAGCGTCAGCAGCTTTTTTTTTTTTGCTTCTTGCCAAACCTCTATTTAGGGAAGCACTTCCTGTCTGAAGGAGGCTTAAGAAGATTAAAAGAAGAAGATAGTGTGTCTTGAAATAGTGTGATACCGGTCATTAGAAATTCTAAACAAAGTTGCAGTCGCACAGAAGGTCAAAACACACGACAGGTTATACGTGTGGATGTCCCAATGCAATATTTAATAGGAAACAAATAAATGAGGTGAGGAGTTCATTCAGTTTCTAAAAATAGTCTGAAAAAGTGATTTTTCTTGGAGTTCGGCAGAATCATTCTTAGTAAGTGGATAAATAAAGATTTCCGATAGCTCTCTGTAGTAAGGAGAACTATGTTACTATTCACGGAGGGGAAGGGATTGTAAGGGAGCCGTGAGGACACAGGAGCTGCTCCCAGAGCTGAGAGAGTGGGAGGACAAAGGAGTCAGTTCAGGTCATTAACATATACATTTCACAAAAGTGTTGCTTTGCTAGACGTCTGAAAGCAGAACTGGACTTTTTGTGACCCTCAGACTTCACATTTTATACAACAACTTTTTAAAAAAGACTTCTGGAGTTCCCCTTTAACTGGAGAACACACACACGGGTAGATGTTAATATCAAGACTTTAAATTCAAGCAGACTTTTATTTGTTTATACACATATATATGTACACATTCTCCACAACAGACAATATGTCATAGTAGAAATAAAGTAGAGGTATGATGATCAGCTCCATAAAGCATCCCATTTTTTAAATTTCATTACATAATTTAATCCTTAGTACGCAATGAAGAGCTGACAGGTGAGAGAGAAGGGAGATGTTGTGCAACAAATGTTCCCAGCCAGACTCAAACCAGAGACACAGCGACAGACCTTTTTCACAGCAGATATTTTGACATGCAACAGTGAAGCAAATGTGTAAATAAAAAGCTTAACGGTGGCTGTGTTTCATTTATACCAGCTGATTTTTGGGTATCGCACACGCTGGCTCACTGTTTCCATCTGTGCCTTTCCTGGTATATATGTGTGAAAAAGGTCTTTGGTCTTAGATCTCCAGGACACCAGGACACCAGTTTTCATTGTATTGTGTCGCCCATAGATACACATGTATTCATACATCTTTCATTCATAATCCTTGTCCCAGTTTATGATATTTGGTTAAGTTTTTTTATCGCAGCAATTAGGAACAACTGTGTAATAAATGTCATCCATTCACAGGCCATTACTTTGGATTATTGTAATTTTATGACCTTTATGACCTTTAAAGATGATTTGTTGTTACACAGTCTAGACATAATTACAGAAATGATAACTGTCATGTCCTGATATGTCCCCTAACCTTAATTTCAGGGTCCTTGTCAGTAGCAAAGTCGACTGATGATCTAAAGAGCTCCTACATATCTGAAAACTGTACAGATGATCGAAATTATACATGGAGATGTGATATGATCATATCCTGACCCTGAGTCCAGGTTCAGCAGAGCCCTGGAGCAGTTTAGGAGGTTCGGTGACTGAACTGGTGGAAATGTAATATCAGCTAGACTCCACTTACCTGCTCACACAGCAAAACAGAGACACTTGAAAAAAAAGCTTCTTCCCTCCAGTCATCAGGATGGTGAGCTCCTGACATCTGTATATGCTCGTCCTTGTCTCGCACATCGTCCTCTGTGAACGTTGCTCTGCACACGTGCATTCGAGCATGCACAAAATATAATTACCTATGTACATTTTTATATACGGCACATATTTATATTGTTTTACCATGTTTGTAATGATAATCTAATGAGTATTCTTTATTACACACCAACCTTTTTAGCTCTGACCTGCAGTGCATGAGTAATACATTTAAATCTTGTGATGGCATATTTGCCTAAACCATTTCAAACCCATTATGCATTTGTTGGATGATGTATGGTGTTGTTATTTGTGGTTACTGTATTTTTTTTTTGTCCCCTCGAACTGAAATTTCTTTAAAATGTTGCAGCAAATATCATTTCTAATGATGACATTCAAGAAAAAGGTCAGATAGAAATCCTGTGTGTGCAAAGCTACAAAAATGTTTCCCCCTGTGAGGACGCTCTTTAAACGAGCCCAGCTGAATTGTGTTTAGCTCTAACTGATCGAGGTAATTTGGACAATCAGTTTGCACGGGGACATAGTGCCCAGAGTTATGTCGTTAGGGTAAAAAAACAAAAGAACAGACGACCGTGTAACTTGGTTTGCGATGTTTAAAACGCCGATTGCGTTTTATTAAATCGAGGCTGACATTTACAGTAAAAAGAGCAACTTGATCAACGCACCTGGAGGAAACAGAGAGAAATTCATTATTAGAACAATAATGTCAAATCGAAAGGAGAGAAAATAAATTATGTCTCCTTTATTCTGCTGGCTGTGATTGGACAGTTCATCTTCACCTTCATAAAGATGTTCACAGATGCCATGCATGATCTCTTGAGGTGTTAAGTTGGTAACACACTTCCTCTCCGGTGCCTATCTGCATATTGAGCTCCGGTGATTGAATCTACCGTTAATTCTGTCTTCCTCAAAGCTTCACAATGCTTTGAATCCCCTTAATCACATATTGAAAAGACTTTCATTCATCCTGTCACCCGGCTCCGACGTCCTACTCCTCCGTGTGACCTTGTGCGTTCAGACTCCCTCCTCCACTTGGCATTGTGCCCTCGGAGGGAAAAGTCTGCGTGTTCGTCGACTCACAAAAGCATAAATAATCATTCGTTGCTTGCGTGTGCATGTATCAATCTCACATGGCTATTTGTGGGTCTGTGTTGCATAACATGAACACAGGGGAAGGTGTTAAATGAAGTGTTGTGGAGAAAGTCACATGTTCATATCTCTTGAGGGGAATAAAGATGTGCGGATGCTCGGGGCACGCCCCAGTTCAGCACAGTCAGAGAGTAATTAATCTGGACAAGGAAAGAAATCTATTTCTTTCCTTCCCTCTGTTTTTTTGGGCATTCAAATAACAGATGAATGCCTAATCCCTGTGCACTTCAATAGACAGTATCGTAGAACAGTACCAGGTCCGTGCGGGGACACTGCGAGAACGGTTCTCCACTCAGTTTTGTGTTACATTTTGCAGCATTTCTTATTGCCGTCTGGTGAAATTCATATCTGCGGCATCAAAGATCATCTTGACTGACAATATGAGACAAGCGGCAGAAATGTGTTGGTGATTTAAGAAGATAATAACTTAAAAATACAGTATGCCGCACTAGACTTTTGAAGAATAGGCAGAGTGCCATCTGCTGTTTGAGCACAGCAAGACATGACATGCACCTAAAAAGCAAAGTATTAATAAAGGCGTATAGTGAACTGCATTGAAAGATATGTGTGGAAAGGTACATCGCACTACCTTGATTCTGTATCAGACAGCATTCACACTGATACCAACAGTGTTATACTCACACGGGCATGTCAAACATTAGGGATCGCATTAAAGCAAACATGCCTTCCACACACATTCATATGAACATTGAAGCTCCATATGTCAGTTAGTCCTTTAGTATCATGTGGAGAACATCGAGCTACCTTCAGATGGCAGTGTTGTCGTCTACATCATTAAAGGTTGCAGGCCTGTGCTCTACTGTAGATCACACTAGAGCCTGGTAATCATCTGTAAAAGAGAGAAGAAAAAAATACTAACTCAGGATGTGCTGTAAATAACTTGCCAGGGAGAAATTGCAACCTGTGATTTGATTTAAGGGGTTATTTAAGAGATTGTTGCCAAGGGGGAAGCAAAGCAAGAGATGTAATATCTATTACTGATTTACTAAATTGCAGCTGCCGTCCTTGGGTAATCTTTCAAATCCAAGGTTCATACAACGAAACAGACAAACGGATGCAACAGACTGATGACCTGAACAGCAGAAGAAAGACGTAAATGTATACAGGGTTAAAGCTCGTCCAGTGTTGCCAGTGAATGTGAAGCCGTAGAAAACATACGACTTAAACTCCACCAATGATTTCAACGTGGCTGTTAAAGTTGGAAACAAAGTGCTGCACTCAGATCTGCTGCTTGCTGCTTCAGCACCACAGACAGCGACTTGAGGCAGAGGCTCTTCGGCGCATGTGCAAACAGCGGAATCGTGACTTTTTGCTGATTATAACCCTGAATATGATTTTAAAATGTTTAGCACCGTGTACGTAGATCTGATGTAAGGAGAGCTCGGGTGAAGTTTGTGCGTGTGTTTTCTCTGCCTGTTGATGTTCACTTATAGACTCAGATGTGCACGTTGCAGATGTCCATCCATCTTCTGTGATAAACTGACACCACGCAGCCTCCGTTGCTTGAATTTCCAGAGTCTCTGGCATACAGGGCAGAGTAAAAGAGCTGCACTGTAAACCTGTGCCATACTGTCGGGGTTTACTCTCTTCACTGGGCTACTACGAGTTGGAGGGAAGACGCATGCGTACTGACTTGAAGCAGCCGGTCGGGAAAAAAAGCCTTATGTGCCATCGGATGTAATCAAGGCAAAGAATTACCTCTTCTCGCTGTGCATACATGGTGAAATTGTAAGTACTGGTAGCAAACCGATGTATCATTGCACGGACATTTCGTGAGCGGAGCGTTCGGGGGCCGTTTCCCGGCGTTTTAAATGGCATGTCACTATCTTGGTGTACAGCGGGGCTTTTAACAGATCTAGGCAGTGTCTTTTCGGTGGTTGTCCAGGGCGATGAAGCTCTACGGTTCTTCATGGTGGCACTTTCCATTGATGTGATGTGTGTTGCTAATGCAATGGTCTCTGCTGTTTTAAATCGTCCAGGGAAACCAATTTCAATCCCAGTTTGTCGTTCACGTTTCTGTGCTACAGCTAAGAAGCGGTTTGGTTTTATTTGGTGTTATTATGATTTACCCTTTTTTTTTTTTTTTGATTTTTTTTTTTTTTTTTGAATGGATACGACCACCCCCACCCCCCATTTCATCGTGTATAGCTGTTGAGTCAAGCCATAGCGTACTGCAATTGTGTCAGCGTTGAAAGCACCCGACACCTAACGCGTAAAATATGCCATTTGGCACGAAAGACGCACGAAATCTGCAGCCGAAACCAGCTCTGATCTGAGTGAGAAAGAAAAAAAGGGGAAGACAGAAAGAAGCGCGCTCGGATCCATTTTAGAAATGACCAAATGGTATTGTATTCACTGAAAGGCTGTGATAGAGCGATGCTGCGGTTATAGATTTGCAAGCTGCGCCTTCGCCCCCCTCCCTCCTCTCTTCTCCTCTCCTCTCCTCTCCTCCCTCCCATGTACCAAATCTCCTGACATTTTTTTTTAAAGCATCGTTTCTTGTGTCAGGTAGTAGCCGGATGATGCCGTTGTTATGTGTGCGTGTGTGTGTGTGTGTGTGTGTGTTGGGTTGAGCGACAGCTTTGTTACGTAAATGATCTGACAGGATTTGGCAGTTGTCTGACCTGGTGATGACAGATTTGTTAAAATCAGACAAGAAAGAAGTCATTCTGTGAATATAGCCCGTCTGTAGTCTTACAGGCCTTCAAACCTTCATGGAGATTCTGCTGAACATAACACAGAAATAATAAGTAATATAATAATATTTACTTGGATAAGTAAATATCCAATGAAGATGAGAAATGTAGCCTGAAGATGCACGACAAAGTGTGTATAAATTCAAAAATAGACATGATTTTCATGTTCCTTTTACGGCGAACATCTCACACACACCATTTTGGATTATTTGGACATCAAGCCCGCGTTCAAAAATCAACCCAGCTTGTTCAACATGCATTTCATCCACATGCAGTTAGGGTGTACGAGGGAACGTGCAGCCAGTTTCGAGATTAGAGGAGCAGATATGTGCACGACGGGTGCATATTTGGCGGCAGGAGAAACAAAATCAGCAAATGATTCGTCCATACTTTTGCCCTGAATAGAGCAAACAGCATTCCTTTACAGTGTGGCCTCTGGGCATGCCAGCACATGCTGCAGCCAGAGAGCAGCAGCACACAAATACATAGGTGTCAACTGGTGAGTGGTAAATTGAATAAATCTAATTAATGGTTACCATGGTGAAAGTGATCAAAAAATGGATGCACTGGTGGATAATTTCACACTGGTGTTCGGTCTTGTTGTCTTCGCTCTGTGTTCTGCACTTGTATCTTGACCTGCAGTGCATGTGTACGAAAAGCTCAGTTAAAAACCACTCCTGACATCTAAAAACTAAACTCGGTGCTTCTCCTCTTTGTCTGTAGCCCATGGGATCAGAGCGGATGGAGATGCGAAAGAGGCAGATGTCGGTGCAGCAGGAGTCGGCAGCGGGGGGAACTGCACCGGCCCAGCAGGGCCAGCCGGGCCAGGCCAACCCACGGGGCTCAAATGCATGTTGCTTCTGCTGGTGCTGCTGCTGTAGCTGTTCCTGGTAGGTCTTTCTCCCCCTTCCTCCCCACCAGAGAACTCACCCAGCATGGCCGACATTATTGCACACAGGACCGCACAGCCTGAGCTGCTGCGTCTCAGCAGCAGGCTTCAGCTTGTGTCTTATGTTCTTGATATTTTTACATGTGATCTGTGGACTCATGTCCTGCAGCCATGTTGAACATGCCTAAACACCAGCTAGTTATCTGCTGTCAGTGTCAGGGTAGTGTCTGCAGAATTTTTTGGCTCGAGGAATTTGACTCTCATTATATTTTGACAGTGCGGACAGCATATTTAAAACAATTACAGACATACAGCTAAACAAATATTAAGCAATTAGTAGGCGCTGGCCAACAGTCTGTATGTCATATAGAGAGAATTTATGTATCTATCTGCTTTATCTACATATATAATGAGCATTTTTATTGTCACTGTTATTGTCTCACTTAATCATATTTTAATTGTTTAGTTCATAAAATGTCAGAAAATTGTGAAATACATCCATCGCGTTTTCCTAGACCCAAGATGATGTCCTCAAATAGCTTTATTTTGTCTGGCCATCAGTCTAAAACCTAAAGAGATTCAGTTTACTATCATAGAAGGCGAAAAAAGTCACCTAATATTTATATTTCAGAGTCTGAAACCAGGAAGATTTTGGCATTTTTGCTTAACAAGAAGAGGACAATAATCGTTTAGCAAAATAGTAGCTCAGATAAATATAAGTTACTCTATTTACAGAGGTTGTTTTTATGTGTATACATACATTCTGTTTGGATGTGTGTATACCGAGGTAAAGATATCTTTTATATGTTATTGCAGTGTTTATGTTGCACTTCAAGTTCTGCTGTTACATTTCCATGTCACCATTAGGAATGAAGACCGGGATGAGAGGAGCCGAAAGGCTTCTTATGACGTCAAAGAGGGGACCTCAGACTGTGAAGACTGGTCAGTTGGTTTCACTGCACGAAAAAATGACAAATCTGCAGAACATACACGTGGAAAAATAAATGTTCACTTCCATGTTGCCCATGCTCTCTGCAGTCCTAAACCCACGCTGGAGGATGTGCGCTCATGGGGGCAGTCGTTTGACAAGCTGATGTGCTGCCCAGCGGGGAGGAACTCCTTCCGACAGTTTCTTCGCACTGAGTTCAGCGAGGAGAACATGCTCTTCTGGTTAGCCTGTGATGAATTCAGCAAAGAGGCCAATAAGAGTGCGATAGAGGAGAAGGCTCGGGTCATCTACGAGGACTACATCTCCATCCTCTCGCCTAAAGAGGTCTGACAGCTCTCGATGACACTGTGTTATTAAAAATATGAATTAGGATTAGATGAGGTGAACTTAAGAAGTGCTGCTACGCAGATTTTTGTCTGGTTTCTTCAACCTGAACCAAAACTGAAATATAAAAAGGATGATTTGCAGATTTACAGAGGTTACATGTTTGACTATTTTTTGGCAGTTGCCAGGCAACCAGCGGAAACGACCAAAGTTACTTGTCCTGTGAAACAGTTTAGCACATAACCCCTGCAAAGCACCTCAATAAATCAGATTTGAACCAGATTACATAAAAGAGTAGCTAGGCTAGCTCTCTCCTCTGTTGCCAGTTGATAAGCTAAGCTAAGCTAAGCAGCTGGTGGTGGTGGCTTCATATTTACTGTACAGACATGAGACAAAAGTAACAAAAAAAAAAGAAGCTAATTTCTCAAAATTAAGAAACCATTTCATTGCAAAGTTGTACTTGCTCTCCTTCCTAATGTGCCCTTGTTCTTGACTCGCAGGTGAGCCTTGACTCCCGCGTGCGCGAGGCGATCAACAGGAACATGCAGGAACCCACCTTGCACACGTTCGACGATGCCCAGCTGCAGATCTACACACTAATGCAAAGAGACTCGTATCCCCGCTACATGAACTCCCCAGCCTACAAAAACCTGCTCAACACTCTGTCAGAGCAGTCCCCCGAATCTTAGGGTGGTGATGACCTGTGATCTTTTAACTGTCTTTATTCCCTCCTCTCCTCCCACCCAACCCCCCGCATCCTTATTCCCCTTTTTTTTAAAAAAATTTTCTTTGTATGTTCAGTGTAGGATTACATAAACCGGGCCTCGGGCCTGGCCCCTACCAGGGATCTCAGCGCTATTGTGATCTGCACCTGACCGAAGACACTCAGGTCTCAAAATCTCCCGAGGGCTCGACATCACAAGTACTGCTACAGATCAACATAGCAAAACACTCCAAAGGAATATGAATACATTTTGTTTCTGTTTCCTTTTTCTTTCTTTTGATAGAAATAATCTATTTTATTTGTGTTCAGAGTTTTTTATGGTCTGTTGTTTTTTTGTATGATTGTTTGGGGGGAAAATGATTCCTACTGTAGACTATATATTTATGAGTTTGTAAATAGGAAAAAAAAAAATGGAATTGTGGGTATTTTATGTAGAAACGCCTGGTTCTATTTACTGCGTATGAAAATCAAAGCTCAAGTCAAAGGCTACACGTTAGCTCTACTTGCAGGCAGCTTTGTGGGGTACTGTATGATTTGGTTTCACCCTGTTTTGTTACCTAACCTCACACTTTGGTACCTGTGACAGCGACTTGGCAACTCCAGTTCATGCAGAAACTGTGCGTGAGTGAAACTGCTAAAAGTGTGGTTATCTGTGAAGTAACAGAAAGTGACAATAGCTCTTGTCATGGTGTGCAATTTGTTTCCGTAAGAAACTAAAATCAGTGATGGAAGGTTTTTTTTTTACTTTCTTTACTCCATCTTAGCCACAGAAGATTGCCTATTAAGGATAGTTTTGTTTATTCAAATGTTACTCAATGCACACCTCATAGGTTTAATATAGTTTTACCAGTGTGACAAAAGAATCTAAGTAATTCTATTTACCAGATAAAGTATTTTTTATTTCTATCTATTGCCAATAAAGAAAAACCAACAAGTACAAATTATACTGAAGTCCTATGGTGGAGTTAAATATATGGTTAGGTTAGGTAGGTAGAGTTGGGTAACACTTTATTTTAAAGGTCCGTAATTAATTTTGCTCCTGACTTTGGAGGAAAATAACAATATCCTTGAAAGATGTGTTCCTCTTTAATCCAAGTAAATATGTATTCCTTATTGGATACTTAAAGGCAGGGTACCATTTTGCTAGTGGAGAGTTAGATGAAGGAATATTTACACCTCTTATTTGTGTGCTAAATGTAAGGCTACAGCCGCAGGCCAATCAGCTTAGCTTAGCTTAGCACAAATACTGGAAACAGAGGGAAACAGCTAACCTGTGCCTCTGCCCAAATGAACAAAATCTTGAATCGCGAAAGCTTGATCATTAACATAATAGCTTGTATGTTTAATCTGTACAAAAAACTGTGTAGAGACTCCAGGAAGTTACTGCAATTTGCAGTATGTGCATGCAATTTTTACAATTTGCATGGACTTAACAAACAAGATATAATGTTAGGCTATCTGTTTCCAGTCTTTATGCTAAACTAAGCTAATTGCCTGCTGGCTCTAGCTGGATGTTCATCTTACAGATATGAGAGTGGTGGAACCGGCTGTCTCCATTCTATCTATAGTACATACTTAAAAACATAATTATTTCTAGTAAACTTCTCAAAAAATTACAGACGGGTAAAATAAAGCGTCACCAAAACGTTGCGAGATTGACAATTTTTGACAGCAGGTGGAGTCATTTGTGTATCATCCTGCAAGATTTTCCACTTGAAAAATTGCCCAACTGCAATATGAAGTTGACTTCTGATTGAAATTGACTCTGGGGGTCAGGCCAGGTTAGCAGCAACACCAAAGCTACCACGTAAACTGTGTTCATGCGCTCATCGAGAGCGTTTCCATTGACTACAATTGGAGTTGCCAAGTGTTAAATACTTTTATGTATTCTGATAGTTTTAGTTGAATTACTTTGTTGCCTCACAAACATGTCACTCAAAGACAAGATCCTCACATGGGGAAGTGCCTTGACATTCAATTTTATGACATCTTTCTCATGGGCAACAGTTGTTTTCAGACTCTTGCCATAAAGGTGGTTACTGGAGCACGAGACCAGTTTACTGGAAATTGTCCCTTTCTTTGGCCAAATTATCGCATGTGTTTTGTCTTGATTCCTTAGTCGTGACTACATCAGTCCATTCTGGTAGCACTACCAAACAGTATGGCAGAGGGTGATGACAACACATGTCTATTTGCTGAGGACAAACAAAGATCAATGGATAGGGCTGGTTGATCTGAACTCCTTGCCAACCTGTGTGCTTCACGGTGGCACTTCTACTTGTCTTAGAGTTAACTTTAACTTACTATGTGCAATTTGAGCTGATGGATACACCGCGCAGATCAACCTCAAAACACAATCTAAGCCAATGGTTTGGAGTGATGCCTATAAATGTTGTTTCCTCTTCTGTTTACTATATGAAATGTGTTATTTTGCGCTGAGTTTACTGAAGAATACATTTTTAAAAAAAACAAATAATGTGAATGTTTACAGTATATGGTTTAGGTTTTTTTTTCTGCTACTCTCCAAGAAAATAATGACTTGTGGGCATTTTGATTGAGATAAAATAAAGCACAATAATTTTACTGACTCTGGTATGATTTGATCACAACAACACATCACAGACTAAAACTTTCCTGGAAAAAAAGCAACATATAAATATTGTTCTGACTTGTCACTTTAGCTTCCTGAAACTTCCTATATACAACAAGCATTTATTTTTTATTCAAAAGAAAAGCAAGAATTATTTCTGAAAAAAAACAACTGCCTCAGCTTCAACTTCTAATAGATGGAAGGCCCGCAGTGTGATGATGATGTAAATAAATAACATTATCATCAGAATAAAAGTGAAAATTTGCATATTATTACCAATACTGTTAGTATAAAGTGTAAATAAGAGTGGTCCTTGGATGGAACCCTGAGGCACACCCTTTGCTTTGTAAATACCATTTTTGCCACCAGGATCAAGATCAGATATTGATTAGTTCAGAAAATATTCACAAAATATTAGGATCTTCCTGCATCAAACTGATAGATAAAGAAAATCATTCATGTTGCTCTCTTGCAACTTTTCTTTGAAGGTGCAATTTAATAATGAAGAGAAGTGATGTTACACACAGCTTGATATATTAAATCTGTCGTTCTTAGGTGACATTTTAGCAATGCAGCCTTCCTCAAGTTCAATGCGTGTGAGGGTGAGGCAGCACAACTGCTTGTCGACGTAAGAGTGGCTGCACCTGGCAATTAAAACTCGAGGAAAGGGAAACAATTGTGTGGCTTCTCCGGTCCAGCCAATAACATTATCTCGTCCCTGGACAGATTAGAATATGCATACATCAGCATTCACTTTGATGTGATGAATATTCCACCAATAACAAATGTATACTCGTCGACACACACACACACACACACACACACACACACACACACACACACACACACACACACACACACACACACACACACACCCTTAATCGCATTAGTATAATGTTCAAGGCTCACATAACCAGAAGAGACTGAAGACTAATGAAAAGCAATTCTTTTTAATCAAATGGATTACACTTTATTG
Organism: Nibea coibor; assembly: GCA_023373845.1. Classification (NCBI taxonomy): domain Eukaryota; kingdom Metazoa; phylum Chordata; class Actinopteri; family Sciaenidae; genus Nibea; species Nibea coibor. The sequence goes on from CM041725.1 coordinate 7,755,875, forward strand.
GGAAATTAAATAAAACAATGCAATGTTGTGAGGGGAAAGCAAAACAACATTGTCCAAAGTGTTAAAACTACATATAAAAAATGCAGATAAAAGAGAATAAGACAAGACTGATCGCATATATCTGACAGTGAGAAATGACTAATGACAATAGTAAAATATTTTGGGGGAGGGTGTTCGGGGAACTGACAATGACCTCAATCTATGAACAGGATATTTATTCAAACGGTAACCGCAGTGGCATCTTTGTATGGCATGTTGTACACCATGTACCACAGAATGCAAAGCTCCAATCTGTTGCAGAGAGACAGAACCTGGTCCAGGAATTTTGCTACTTGTCCGAGTACCGTGGAAATGCCCTCAGACTCAGCAGAACTAAAAGACAAAGAGCACAAATTAATACCCAGATACTGGAATATTTACATTAAACGCTGATGATCAAGTCTTAAATCAACAAAGACTGACCATTCATATATATTACAAACCAATGTAATGTCACTGTAGTGCCATCATATTGGGATTTCATTTATTCTCCATGTTTTTTGTGTCATGTGTCACTAAAAGTTTCTATAGAAATTGCATTTGTTAAATTGATGAAGTAAAAGCGACAAAAAACATCATTTACACTTTATTAATGCATTCAATGTTAACTAGATCGTCCCACTACGGTAGTACTGTGGGTGAAGGTTTCTGTGCTACTACAATGCATAAAATCATTCAATAATAAATTAACTTGCAGTACTCTCACTTATTGGGGGAAAATATCACACGGTTGTTGATAGCCCACCTTTAACACTTTAGTTCTATCGCATCAATAAAAACACATTTCGTCAAAGATCTATTTTTATCTCATCAACGTTTTGTGTTTAGTGATGAATCAACACATCATTTCGCTTTGACTTTCATGCAATATTTAAGGCGTCGACAGGGTGTATCTCTCTATTTAAAGACCAAATAGCACTGATGAGTTGAGCACAGGTGGGACTTCTAAATAAATATATGTGTGCAGGAAAACAGTCAACAAAGCTAACATTAACGTACCTTCCATCTATTCCCGCATTGATTGCAGAAGACAAATGTGGTCATTGGCTCATCAGCACTGCGAGTTTGAACCTGGGAATGACAAAAACACAAGCGATTTCCATCACACTGAACAGGCAAAACATGTAAATGGAGTACAAGGGCAAGGACTAGAAAAACCTGATCATAACCACAACTTTGTAACTTTGCACAGATCATGACATCCTTCTGTGCTCTCTGCTTAAAATGAAACGATGAAATCTTTACCTGTGTATAGGTGCAGGACTTCCCCTTGCACTTGCCACAGGTGAATAGATCAGTCTGAGTGCCTCCGGTAGTGGCCATCTGGTGGTCCCTGACAGCCTCTTTGGTCAAATTCTTTCTCATTTCCTTCAGCTCATCACTGGCCATTTCCTACATAAAAACAATCATTAATAACTAAGTTAACTAATTTCAGCTTTTTAGCAATATTAACAAGATAAACACTATGACTACTACTACTAAAAAAGAAACAACATTGGGTAAAAATACCAGGATCTTTAGGATTAAACCACCAACAGCCAACACACCTCTGCAGTCATCTTAGCCATCCGTTCAGGGGTGACACTCCCACACAGCACAGTCCTCCTTAAATTAGGGTTTTTCATGTCCTTCAGATTCGAGATTCGGCTCCTCACACGGTTCTTGTATTTCATGTCTGTGTTCTTAAACTCTTGGAATATACGTGATGGAAAGTCAAGGAAATCAACTCATAAAAAAAAGAAAGGCCTAAAACTGCACTGTTAACTACACTTAGAACTTAGCATTAAAGATAAATACATTTTCTCAACATTTAAGTCATTTATCAAACAAATAAAGCTATTTGAAAACAGAAGAAGTTACCTTCAGCAGGGGAAATTACCATTAGAATTTAGATCAATAGATAGAAAAGTAAATAATGGAAATATTCATTAGAAACAGTTCAAATTTGCTTGCTTAGCTTAATATCACTGGCATCTGGAAAAAGTTGTAACGTCCAGAATCTCACAACATCCTGAAGTAACATCCATTCAGTGTAAAGGATATATTCCTCGACTTGTGCTCCAAGCTCATCACAATCGGCACCGATAGCAATATAATCATCTGGGGGGGAAAGTCAGAGAGTGGACAGAAAAATAGTTTGAAAAATAGTGAACAAAACTATCACACAACAAGAAACGTCCTACATTGTGGATGTGCTAATATCATTATAATAATCACAAGATTACCTCCAGCTTGCAGAGCGTTGGATATCATCTCTCTGCACTTGAGCCTGATGGAGTCAGAGGTGCTGGGAGCACGAGGGAAAGTGTTGATTAACGTGTTGGGTGTAACTTCAGTGGGTTCACTCTTGCTGCTGGAGTTACTGCTGGAGCTGCTGCAGAAGCAATAAGAGAAGCTCAACCACTTAATCAAAAGAAGTGTAAGCATAGAAAATACATTTCGACATCCAAATGGCAAACAACATAACAAAACATTCTCTTTCTTGTTACCTTTCTTCTTTTGCCTCTGGGCTTCCCTGCGATGGAGAAACAACAGGTGTCGTTTGTTCTTTCCTCTTTTCTTCTGAAGGTTTCTCTCCACCACCAGGCTCATCTGGAGAGCAAATAAGAAAATAACAGTGTGACACAGGAGAAGACCAGCAGTCAGATTTGTAAAGTTAATACTTTTGAATTTTGTGTGGGTCCTGTTGTGGCTGAAAATTCTGGGTTGAAATTTAAAACCTCTTTGCAACAGCAGCATAAACAAAAACTTCCACAGAAACAGCAATTTAGCAGCAACACATGACGACAGTAGGAGAAAAGAGACGATGCTATTTGAATTAAATTTCTTAGACGTGACATAAGTTCAGCAGCAAAAAACAAGATGTTACACTGTGGTCATTAACAACAATATCATAATGATATTATCCTCATATTACACAGTGACTCAAACTTCTTCTCTGGCTGACACACTGGCTGTGTGGATGTTTTCACTGAAACTGCTGGCTGCTGTTTATTTGTTTGTACACCCCACTCACCAACACTGTGGGTTGGAGAATAGATGTAATTTAAGAAAATCCAACAGGACATTGTTGACAGCTGCTGTAGCCAGAGCGTGATGTGTAAAGCTGTTACAAAATAATAATGTCATGCACAATAGCTCGGGAACTGTCCAGAAAAATTACACATGACAAAACAAGCTGACACAATACAGGCAGAACTGAAAAGTCATAATTTACCCAACAGCTTCTTCCACGATTTGATCAAGGACTTGGCAAGAGATGTCACCTCGTCGTCTGTGCTCTGCTTACGGATGGCGTTAACGGACATCCCGATACGGGTAGACTGTGGAGAGACACTGTGTCACTGTGTGCGCTTCAGGTTGTTGCGATGATGAGCCTTAAGAAGAAGAAGAACTGGGCACAGATACCTGAAGCAGCTCGAGAGTCATGGGGACGCTGCGCAGCTCCTTCAGGAGGTCCAAAGCTCCAGCCTGCAGAGGAGAGGAGGGAAGAGGAGAGGAGGGTGGAGTGTTTAGATGCATTATAACCCTGAATCGCTTGTTGGCTGTATACCAATTAGTTTGCTTATTAAATACTGCACCAGCATGGTCAGATTTGACACAAATTGTGATGTCTTATGATTTCTGAGATACTGTGAGACCCTGCAGGGACTTTGTTGTATTTATTACAGTAATATTAAAGACGTAAGTCAGTTGGACAAAACTTAAGGAGCTGTTAACTAGTAATTATGCAGGTTTTTTAAAAAAAAAAACAGTATTTTATTTGACTAATAAATTGACATAAAATGTATATTCAAATGTTTAAATTAATTCTCAAGCAATTCTTAGAAACATTAGATTGTAATCCCTCCTCAAATGTGACAGTTGGTTGTTTATTGTCATTAATTTGAATATAATTTGTTTAGCACAGTCAGAGACATTTAAATTCATCACTTTCGTTTCTATAAAATTGTGACTTTGAAACTGAGGCATGTGTAACAATTCCCTTCCTCCTTTTAAAAGCCCAAATAATCACTCGAAAATAACTGCACGTTCATTTATATTGAAGCCGATCATCAGTCGTGGCCCCGATTTACGTTATTACGTTACATTACATGTAATGCAGGTATGAAGCTAGGTGGCTAACAGGTAAGATACACGCTACTTCTCCGCCTGCAAAATCCCCCAAAAGCACAACAAAGAAAAATCTAAAAGGACAGAACGGTGCTAATTTATTTCAGACTTTGATATCCAACCCAGCTACTTGCATTTGTGTGTCTTAAAATGCGTTGCAAGCCACTATGCTACCAACTATGCTACGTGGCTAAGTGCTAGCTGCCGTTAACATAAACAGACTTGCGGCTAGCCGTGCAGTCACAACAGCAACAGCCGTTGAGCCGTTGGTCTAACCGTTACCGGTGTTACCGGTGGTGAAAACGTTCAAATTCAGGTGACATGACGGTGAAACGTCGCTTTTATAGTGACCAAACCAGCCAGAGGCTCCAATTAGCTGCTGTACAGTCATCACAATCCATTAGCGCCAACGTTAGCTACACATCAACATCAGCCACCGTCGGCTGAAGCGGCTCGGCATTCATTCTTCTCACCCCGTTTTTCTTCTGCGCCATTTTATCCATCTTCTTCGCAATTCTGATAATCTCCTCCTCCTCCTTTTTGCCCATGTTGACCGATTTAATGGTGAATCCAAAAAAATCAGGAACAAAACGAGGGGAAAGTAAATTCGCGACAAAGACCACGCCACTGAACTGAAAGCGGCGGCGGCGGCGGCAACGGCGGCGTCTACTTGACGGACCGGCGGGGACCGCACACCGACCCTCCGCTGTGTGAGTAGCAGACCTGACTAGTCGATGCAGGATGAGGAGTGGTTAATCGAGACGGAACCGAAGATCCATCTGAGCGCGGTGATTTCAGAAAATATTTATCAGACAAGGGCGGCAGAAAATTACATTATTTTATATTATGTATTTTCTCCAGTTCTTCACAAACACTTATTATTTATCAAAACAAAGCTGACATTTTATGCAGTGCCGCCCTGTGTCCTTAGATGGCGCCAAAGAAAACATAATCCCATTTGTAGTCCAAACAAGTGGTTTCAAGAGACAGACAGACAGATAGATAGATAGATAGATAGATAGATAGATAGATAGATAGATAGATAGATAGATAGATAGATAGATAGATAGATAGATAGATAGACCCTGATGAGGATAACAGTTGCATATGCAGGGTGTAAACATCTTTATTTTGCTCCAAGCAGTAGTTGCAAGTCATCACTGGATTATTAACTGTAATTAACAGTTTGCGAACAAGCTTCTGTCTCGCTAAAGGCCTTTAGTGGGTTCATGACTTTTGATGAAGGCATGGCCCGTCGCCTAGGTGGAACCTGTGACCGCTCAGTAATAGGATCTCGGCCATCATGGTGGCACACTGTTGATCTTATACTGCATTTATATGGCACCGATTGACTCCCTAATTTGGATTTGACTAATCCAAACAAATCAACATGTGACATTACCAGCTAGTCACTGAAGGTTGTGCCAAGATTCACATGATCTTTCACTGGTTTATGAGAGAACACACTATCAAAACTATTAACAATGCTTTTATTTTAATCTTATCCTTACATACACATGATGTAATGAAATATACTCTGTTTGTCCTATACAGGCTCTTCCTTTATACCCCCCCACCAGCCAGTCTCCATCTCCTAGTAAGCTGCACATGCTAGTGGGAGGTATTAACAGCTTCTCCTCAGTCAGGGGCAGTTGGTAACTGGCACACTGTTTGCTCACTGGAATATGGTGACACCGCTCTCACCCCCTGATGCCATTAGATAATTAGCCACTGAAAAAAAGATTCAAGTCTAGTACATGGTACAAAGTTTTGGATACACTGTGTTAACCTTCTGAATTTGCATGCCCTATTCCAGAAATTATAGTTGCAACTGCACTAGCAATTATATACCAAAAATATAAATACAGAGCCTTTGTGTGCTCTAAAATCTGACAGTGGATTTCCAACGCCTGCTGTGAGGTAAAAGTGCTGTCTTAAGACCTTGTTCTCCCTCACGCTGTCAGCAAGTGCGCAGAATCTTTAACCTAATCCCTATTAGGCCAAGACTACTCAAATCTGATTAGGCAGGCTGTGCTCGCAAATTAGAAACAGTCCTAGCCACCTGTGTTATCTGTTTGTAGCACTAAAGATTTACTAATATCAGCAGACCTCGAGAGTTCAGATAGCTTCGTGAACTTTCACCACCTCCGTCATCTTTTGCTTAATTATTCTGGTACTCGCTAAGCCTTTACTCTACCCATCAACTCAGTTACTTTCTCATTTTGTCTTTTAGTGCAAATGGCAGGCGAGAAGTTTATAGCCAAAGAAGCACTGAGGGCTTATGGAGCTTTCCCGTTTTGCCTTCTCTACAGGACAACCTTCCAGTCTGCTGTGGTACACTTCCTCCGTGTTTCCTTCATTTGTTACCTTCTCTTGATATGCTGATTAAGTGTGAGCAAAGATTAAGCAAATTGGCCATGATGTTGCATGTCCCAAAATAGCCCTCCAACGCTGCTGAGAGGCTTTGACCAGCGCTCGGAGGAATAACGAATGCACACTTCCTGCTGTTTCAGCCTTTATAATTAAGGTGAAATGTGAGCTACACGGTAAGTCTTGCTCATTACATTTCTGTTGACATGTTTTTAAACCGGTCTGTCACTTTATTAGTGTGTCATTTGTCAAATTAGTCGATATGTTTCAACTGTGTATAGTCTTTGTCTACCCCTACATTACTTAGACTTGTTGGTTATTATTGTAACAATAAAATAGAATCTGTTCTGAATATTTTTCACTATGTTTCATGCTTTACTGTGGTAGTATTATACAGCTTTAATCTTTAACTTTACAGTATACATACACAATATGACAGCATTTGAAACAGTGTGTAGCTGCTTCATGCATGTTTATGGCCCACTTAATTCCTGCTGTAAACAACACAGTGAATGTATGCTGAATGCTGCTTACAGTGTTGTTCTGAGTGTTCCTCTGCATATTTGAGATCAGGATGGAAAGGATGGATTCTATCAGTGACAAATTTGACACTTTTGGCAAAGCATCATCTTATGTTGAAAGGTTTATTGAAGCTTGATCTGTAAAGGCTTCTACGTTATGTACCCATCTGTTGTGTCTAGGGAGTGAGAAAGCCCTGTCCTCTGACCTCGGTTGGCATCGTAATGATTAGAGTGGCACCTGCTTTCCTAAACACAAACATACAGCTGCTCTGTGTCTCAAGAAGAGAAGCCAGTGTCCCCGAATAAACTAAGATTTAACACTATCACTACAGTGACCTCAGGACACGTGCTTGACCCCTATATGTGACATGCTAGAATATAAAATTCCCCTTACAGTAAAGAAAGTGAGGTGACATACAGCACGCCTATCGTGCCATGCTGTTTAATCAGTATGTTGACATGCTACACCTGTCAGGTGGATGGATTATCTTAGCAGTTTGTTCACTAAAACAGATTTTAATGAACGTGTGAACAAAATTTGAGAGAAATAAATCTTTTCTGTGTATAGAAGAAATCTTAAATCTTGCTGGGATGGGAAGATGGGAGCAAAAAAGAAACGTGTTATATTTGTTGAGTGTGTATAATGTATGTCCATCGAGATGTAGAGGTTGCAATCAGCAGCTATGCCACTAGATGCAGCTAAATCCTACACACTGGTCCTTTAATATAGTTTCAACATAACTGCAGTAACAAATGTTCAGTTGTCTCTCTCCTCTCTCTGCTTTCTTGTTTAGCTACCTCCACACAACATGAGTAACACACCTGTCCAGGAGCCACCTGCCCGGGAATTGTCCTCTGGCAGTGGGCAGACGTTACCCTCCCGACCCTTCCAGCCAATCTCTGATCCCTCGGCTTCTAAAAAAGTATGTTTCTACAAAAGCGGGGATTATAAATTCAGTGGGCATCGCCTCGTCATCAACGCTCGTACCTTTAAAACATTTGATGCTCTGCTGGATGCCCTCTCCAAGAAAGTGCCTCTGCCATTTGGAGTGAGGACCATCACCACACCTCGCGGGACACACCTGGTTAGGGCTTTAGATGACTTACATGATGGGGGATCATATGTGTGTTCTGATCAGAAACGGGTGAAGCCGTTAAACCTGGATGAAGTGAACCGGCGACAGGTACCATGGAATACCACCAGACCCTTCACCGCAGGGCGACAAAAGCGGCAAAGACTCCAGTTTGGTAGAAGGAATGACGTCAACAACAGGCCAGCAAAGGTCGCTGAGAGGGTGGCAGTACGGACACCAAAGAGGATTGTGGTCATCAAGAATAGGGATCCCACTGTTAAACGCACAATTGTGTTGCAGAAAAGAACAGCACCAACTTTTGACGCTTTACTGGATTACCTTTCCCAGATCCTTGAGTTCCCAGTGCTGAAACTCTTCACGACAGATGGCAGAAGAGTAAGTATTTGGAAAATTTAAATGGAGAATGATTGTGGATTAATGCCAATTTAAGGCAACTCCTGGAAATATTAATTTCCAGGAAATGCTTCTTTTGCAAAAAGGATGTAGTTTCATCTGGTGTTCTTAAAATTTTGTACAATGATACACACTGAGAAGATTGATACCACTCTGATGTCTGTCGGTCCATTCAACATGAAGCTGGAGCCACTAACCAGCTCAAGAAGGAGTTTTCACCTCCACCAATGCTGACACAAATGTATTTGACCTCAACCACCTCAACTTTCCAACCTTTGGACATGTGAACAAGGTTTTTACCTGAAGTTTAGTCATGTTGAGTTTGACAGTTGTCAACAACTGGCAATATTACAGGAATTAGGAATCAAGGCTTTTACCCTGTTAATTTACACATGGTAAGTATTCTAAGAAGTGCTCACAGGAGGTGCTATCACCCCCTGGTGAGTTATCTCTCTGTAATCCCTCTTTCTACGTGTCCTTTAACAGCAGAAGGCTTCCCGTTTGAGGTCATAAGGTTTGAGAACTTTCAAATGCATGTTGTTCCTCCAGAAGTCTCCATGATCTGTGATCTGTGGTCTGTTTTAGGACAGTTTGTGGCCTGGAGAAATGCAGTTTTACACGAGGCTGTTGATACTGCAAACTGAAAGGCTCTTTCTTTAGATGTATCTGGGATTGCTACACATAAATTTGAAAATGGCGAGTGCACTGAGAAGTGTTTCTGCTCCTGTTTCAGGTTGATGGTCTTGCAGCACTCATCCTGTGCTCTGGAGTTGTCGTGGCAGCGGGCAACGAGCCATTTAGATTAGGAAACAACAGTTTTCACAGAGCGGGCCAGATGGCACAAACAGCGTACATGGATACAGTGGAACCATCAATGTTGCAGCCCAGAGCCCGTAAGTTTTAATCGGCACTACTTGCTCTGTAAAGTACAGCATATAACTTCCACATGGTCCTCTTATTATCTAGGACTACTTAGTCAGTACTACAAATGCAAAGAACAGCAAATGCTATTCATTTCAATCTACCAAACCAACATGAATTCTTTTATAATGTCCGTAAATATGTCCTTCATTTTTTTTTCTCTCTCTTTTTTCATCCGTCACCTCCAACCAAAGAGGTCAACAAATCTTTCTCAAGTGGAAGGGGCTCAAGGATTTTTTCCTTATCATCGGAGAGATATATTGTCAACCAAGTAAACAAGTTTCGGAATGGAAGCGTGAATGGCCAACTGCATCACCACGACGGATCACTTGAAACATCGGTCAACCATCGCCACACCCCCGTGGAGACGTGTGAAACCGGCAGGGAAGACAGCGAGCGTCATTCTTGCATTTTACCTCAGGAGGATGATATTGAAAAGTCTTTCCGAGTGAATCAAGATGGCAGCATGACAGTGGAGATGAAAGTTCATCTCACCATTAAAGAAGAGGAGTTGCTCCAGTGGACTACCACACTCAGCCGCTCCAGCCTTAGCAAGAGGACAGTTTGTGCCTCAATTTCTGAGTCTGGCAACAGCTCACCCGACTCAAACAATGCCATTGCCAAAGACTCCTCTAGCATCAGTGAAGATGAAAGGAAAGAGGAGAACTACCCTGCTGGAGCGGGAAAGGGTGTTGGCTTTAACGACGAGCGAGCTTATGAGGGCTACACTTCTACAGCCTCGGGAAAAGCAAAGACAGGTTTCAGACGCACTCCTACGCCGGGTCCTCGGCATGTTAGTAAGAAAGGGTCCGTCGAGAGTGTGAAGACGGTGACTGAGTCAGAGGTTCAAGAGAGCACTCTGGGACATTATTCTTACATGGAGAGGACCACTGATGGTGAGACAACTGAGGGATACTGCCTCGTCAAACACAGCAGCAGCAAAAGGCCAATCCCAAAACCTCGGAGGACGGCATCTGCAGGAGCGAGCAAGAAAAGCTGCAGCTCCTCCATCAGGTCATCAGGAGTGGCTGAGGTCCTTCAGATACAGAATAATGGGATGGAGGTTACAGAGACTGTGATGCATATTTATGAGGGTCAAGGCTGTTATGACAATTATTTTGTAAATGAGGAATATAGCGTAGATGAAGTACCTTTGCATGGTTCCAATCCAGCGGCAGAAAACAGCATCACAGGGAAGTGTTCATCCAGCAATGATTGCGATATAGATTTTTCTACTACTGACTCAGTGCAAAGGCAGAAAGAAGAGATGTTATCCTTGTCATCAGAGCCAATAACTCCAACACACAATATTGTGAACAATCTGTCAGTGACTGAGAATGAGGTTAGAACTGCAAAAAGCTCTCGGACAGACGGGACAGTAAGAAAAGACAAAACTCTCACTAAAAGTGAGAGAAAGAAAAAGACGATTACCCCCACAAAGAATCAGAAGAGTTCAGCTTCAGCTTCAGCTTCAACAAGCAAGGAAAGCATGATAAGTCCCCCAAAACAAAGCAAACATTCAGCTTCAGACAAGCTCAGCAGCAATGCCAGTGCAGGAAAGAAGAGTTTGAGTTCATCAGAAAGTGCTAAAGGTGGTCAAAAGAGTAGAGGAGCAGAAAAGCCTCAAATTAAAAATGTGAGAAAGGACGAAAAGACAAAAGAGCAAGCCTTAATAGCTAACACTCAAAATGTGAAAAGGACCCCAGCTCAGAGACATGAGTACATGAATAAAACAGCTGCTAAAGATAATGGCCATAATGTAAACACTCCAACAGGAAGACCTCCAATGAAGAAGAACATGCTAGACATCTTACAACCAAAGAAATCTACTTTGCCAGGAAAAAAGACAATTAGCAAGCCAAAATCTATGATTGAAAACAGACCATCGTCACCTAAAAAGTCTTCAGAAGTGAGCGAGAGTTTTTCGATGCCTGCCCTAAATCCTTCACCCTCTGAAATCCACCAATATGTTGAAAACTGGTTGGAGAAATCCCGCCCAGATCCAGCTCCATACGCTGAGGAGGCCATGACAGATGAACCAGAGCCTCAGACAAAGGTCGTGTTTCAGATAGGTGCTGATTCTGAATCAGATGACAAGAGTGAAGGCCAGACTAACCTAGATGAATATAATCTATTGCCTGGTAATCCTGTCAAGAAATCAGCTTCTTGTTTAACAGTACCTCTTTGTCATGCGGAGCCAGCTACAGCTCTGCTGCACAGTGAACAACCTGCGAAAGGTTTGTGTGCTTCAATGCCAAGTGTCAGAGTCGATCCCGTACACCAGGAGAACCGACTGAGGGCACACAAATCTGCAGAGGCCATCAACAATGACAATGAATCATCTTCATCTACTTCCAACATTCTAAGTCCCAAAGCAAAGTTAAAACCTGTTCTGCAGCAACTTTGCTCATCGGTTCAATGCATCAGAAGGGCGTCCGATACCAACACAACACCCGGTCTTGAGAAGTCCAACAGCCTTCCGGATTTCCCAGTGCAAGTGGCTTCAGTGTTTGGCTCGTCGTGTAAAGCCTTCCTGTCATTTTTATCTGTGATGACTCTGCGAGATAACCTAGCAGGATCCATCCAGGAAGACGGCGGCCAATCAAGAAGCGTTTCCGAAGCCATGCTAATGATGGAATCCCTGCAGAAGATTTCTGCCATTGAGGACGAGGAAGAGCAGAGGGCAAGTCTGACGGATCTGCGAAGCAGAGCGTCTTCTCAGTTCAGGGAGCGTTGGAGGGATTTCCAGATTCTGAGGGAAAGGCTTGAGAGCGAACCGCTGTCTCCCAAAGTTTCAGAAACAGAATTTGCCCTGGATGTTGTCTCCGAAGTGGGCGACGTTTTCGAGGATCGCCATTTGGTTATTGACGAGCTGATGGAAGAACTGAATATGCCACAAGACCTCAGAGAGCAGATCACTTCAACAATCCAACAAGCTAGAAGTTTTTACCCTGCAGATGACAGCACTTTTGTAGAAACTGAAAGAAACCAGTCGGACTCAGAGGAAGATGTGGAAAAATTTGTTGAGGAATGCAGCGATGATCAAATCAAACAATCACCTGAGCCTGATATTACCTGCATAACTGAGCAAGTCACTGAGACAAAACAGGGTGATGATAGTGAACAGGTCAAGATGATGACTGAATCAGAGCAAGAACCTGACGTTCAGGAAACAGACAATGGTGTAGAAGAATCAGTATCAATATCACAGACAGAAAAAGATGAGCCCTTAAAGGACAGAGAAAACGAAGACGAGGAACAAATAGAGGAGTCTGAGGAGGACAGGGAGAGGGTGAATGATAGAGATGCAAATGAGATAGATGATGAGGGTGAAGAGACTGAAATGGAAATAGGAGAAAGGGAGGAAGAGGCAGGGGAAGGGACAATGACAGAAAAAATGCATGAACAGGAGGAATGGGAAACAGAACAAGGAAGTGAAGATCGGGAAACTGTTGAGAAAGAGACAGAGGAAGAGGCGACAGGGGATGAAGAGGGAGAGGAATTAAAAGTAGTAGATGAAGATCAAGAAGCAACAGTGAATGACAGTGAAGAGACAGATGAGAGAGAGGCTGATGAGGCGACAGAAGAGGAAGAAAAGGGAGAGGATGACGGTGATGTTGGGGCAGACGAGGAAGAAAAAGGGGAGGAAAGTGAGGTGAAGAAAGGGGAAGAGGTTGAAGAAGCAGATGAGGTTATTGAGGAGACAGATGAAGGAGAGGAACTAGATCATATCGAACGGGCAGTGGAGGAAGAAGAAGCAGATGCTTTTACTGAGGATGCAGATGAGGAAGTAGAAGAAGTTCAGGCTATTGAGGAGAAAGAGGAGGTGGAAAAGATTATTGAAGAGATGGAGGAAGAAGAAAGAGATGCAGTTACTGAGGAAAATGTAGAGGATGAGGTCACGGCAGAGGAGGAGGAGGAGGTGGAAAGGGAAATGGAGAGGGTTACTGAGGAGGATGATTATGAAGAAGATGTTGAAGAAACAAATGAGGAAGAAGACAAAACCAAAGTGGTTAGCGAGGAAAATATTGAGGAGGAAGAAGAGAGAGGGCAGGAGGAAGGCGAAGAAACTGATGAGGATATAGAAGAGGAAGAAAACTGTGATGAGGGTGAGGAAGAGGAGGAAGAGGTCACACAGGAGATGGGGAGTGAAGAAAACATTAAAGCAGAGCAAACTCTAGATGAAGAAGAGAGGGAAGATGATGGAGAAAATGAAGGTAATGAGTCGAATGAGGGATTCGATCAGGTAGAAGAGCGAGAATCAAAGCATGACGTAGAGGAAGAAAGTGCTTTTGATGATCCAGACAGCGCTAGCGTTGACACAGGTTATAAAAACCTTCTGGACGAGGCCTCGTATCTGCAGCAACAGGGCACCTGTGAAGAGGAATCAAATGTAGATACTAAGGAAACAGAACATGACACCGAATCGCCAACCAAATATTCCTCCGAGGGCCACTGTGAGGATGATAAAGGTACCGTGACAGACAGCGTTAATGAACTTGACGCGGACGAGGGAGGGGAGCATCACGAGGAAGGAAGCAGTCTGTCACATTCAGTGGAAATATCACAGGAGTTACTTGACTTTGTTAACTCTGCCCTACAGTCATCTTCACTTATATTCACATACGACTCTAGGGGGAACATCAGGATAGAGCCAGATAACGCTCGAGTTGTACAAACTAAACAAACTCTTATTCCAAAAAGTAAAGAGGATAGTTCATATGGCTTGAAGCGTCTCCCGAGCCCGAGCACGTCAGATTTATCTGATTACAGACCCGAAACATCGGAGAGTGGTGGATACAAAAGTCAGGACTCTGTAGATGTTGTCACAGAGAGCGGAGAAGAGTCTGAGAAACCTTTTCCGGTCTGCAGACGTAAGACTGATATACCTAACGGGAGAACAAATGTGGAGCGAGCGAACTCCAAATTGTCCGTTGCAAGCAATTCAGAAGTTTTGCAGAATTCCCGATTAAAAAGCGGAGGCAGTTTCTCTTCTTTCGGCTCAGGCTCTAAAGCCTCAAGGGAGGATCTGTCTTATTTCAGTGCTGCAAGCTCTCAAAAGGCAGATGCTGAACCCGCCAAGGAGGCCACACAGTGCATTTCTTTCGCCTCAGAAAAAGACTCAGTTGATGGAGTTTTGATCGACCGAGGTAGATGGCTGCTCAAGGAGAATCACCTCATTAGAAAATCCCCTCCGCTCTCCTTGGGAATGTACGATAATGTAGATAGCACCTCTGTAGATACAGGTCAGGAGAACATGAGCGAGGATTCCCTGCCTCCTTGTAAAACCCAGAATAACCCTCTTGCAGCCATATCCTCATCAGAGCTCGAGGAGATGGCGAAGCCGAAGTGCACATACTACAACATGCCACATGGAAGTGATTCGGACCCCTTTATGGACGACTCCAGTGTAAAAAGTGGGAAAAACGATACGAGCAGCGTCAAAGGAAGAGGCTTCAGGGTGTCACCTGCGATTGACACTACCAAAACCTGGCCAAATAAAAACGGTAGCCTGTCTTCGTTTGCATCGGTTGAGTTTAAAGTAGCAGATAGAAAGGTGCATCCTGAAGGGGAGTCCTCGGCTGTGACGCAGCCAAGGAGGACATCTAGTGGAAGAGGGGCTGTAATGCGAGCACAAGACTCCCTGGACACGCTGCATGTCAGATGCGGCCAGTATTGTCCCATACTGTAACAGCAAGATGGTCACACATGCTGGTCGTTATTGTGCTATTAGTCTTTGTTTATAATGCAGCTAGACATGTTTAAATAATCACAAACAGAAACTTTTCTTGCAGTCTCACCTGACCTACAGACGTGTGCGGCGATCGAAGAGAGTTGTGCCACTTATTTATGTTATACATAGTTTAAATTGTCAGTTTACAAACTTCAATGCTGTCTTTTAAATGGGATATAACAACGTCGTCATATAAGGACGGCTTATTTTTTACTGATTATTACTTATTATCTATATCCGATACCACAAGTTGATCAGTTTCTTATTGAATATGATGCAAAACATCAGAGAATCTACTGGTTTTATTACCTATGTTTTATTTTTTTTGGTTGTCCAGGTTCTTCATACTCCATTTGTACAACTTCCTAAGACAGCTGTGGATGTTATTTCTGTTACTCTGCAGGTCCTCTCAGGGTTTAAAGACTACTGGATGTAAATTAAAGGCGTTTAAAGAAGTGAGAGCTGTGAAAACTACATTTCTAAATTTATTATGAGGCAGCTTCTGACAAAACGTTGTTTTTGGCTGTACATCAATCTACAATATTCAATAAAAGATGTTTCATTTTTTAATTGTTTAAATGTTTATAGTTGCTGTATTTACTGGGTACTATGGTGATTCAGTGTTATAGTTCTCCAGGGTTGGGGGACTGATTAAAAAATCAGCAGAGATGCAGCAGAGGTCTGGATGTCCTGAGTTTCAGTCTCTAGTCTGGGCCAAACTCCAAAAACACTGTCCCTCCCTGCCTTTGACTTTCTACCCTGAAGACATCATCAGGGTTATTTTTTCAGACTTTGAAACGCCTCAGACAGAGTCACAGAGGACATTACACAACCATTTACACAGGCTGGTTTGTATTAAATGTGGCTGGTAAATGGACCTTGAAGTGTAATATTTAAAATCATTGTTTGTGATTTGAAAATTGTTGAAACCACAAGGACTTTATTGAATGGTTTAATTCAAGTCCCAGTTGAATCACAAGCTTGGGTTGAAAGGTAAATTCACCACTGAAAGCCAGATATAAGTTTGTAGCTACTGCAGGTGATTGCAGAATACAATTTTACAATTTTCTAAACATATTTACAAAGCAATTTTTCATTTCACAAAGAAATATTCCGACAGTAATCTCCGGTCTCCTAGAAATGATGTTCAGGGGTTAGATACAAACTGTTCATTGCCTCAAAGCATCTCTGGACTGTGGTGATGTTTGACTTTCATAAGGTTATTAACAAAGAGAAGCATGTGAATTCAGAATGAGCCTTAGGCTTACAAACAGAGTGCAAACAGAGTGCCAACTCCCAAACTCCAGCCCAGCTCTGACTCACACTGTAGGGGGTCAACACAGGTGTCAACAAAAGATGATTTACTTCACTATGATTCAGACCCTGGAAAGAAAATCGTTATAGCGAGGTATGAATAGGTATTATAAGTGTATGTTTTTCCTCTCTCTTCACGCTTGAAGGGTTTGTCTTACTCTTATCCACTCATCCGGAGGCAGGTGAGTGTTCAGAGGAGACAGAGTGTCATCTGCAGCTGTCAGTCTGGGTGATGCTCCCCTGATGCAGTCAGGCATATGCAAGTGACACTTGTGATGTGATAGTCAGTGACAGACTGGCTTGAAAAATGTGTGACCAGAGGATATTCTCCTTGAAATAAGTGCGCCAAAATGACAGCGGGTCATTCGAGAGTTTGATGCTGCGTATTTGGACAAATTCAACATGATTATGTTATGCTAATGACAGAGGCCAATGCTGGGAAGTTATTATTTCCCCGTTTCCCCTCCCTGTCCCTGACCCAATCACTCCCTGCAAAAACACACATGCACGGAGAGAGACAAAGAAAGAGGAGGACAAAGAGAGCCAGAGTGAAAGAGAGGTCTTTACAGAGTGACCATTCTGGATACTTTCCAAGGGTTTTGTCAGTCACTATGGAGATTTGGAAAAAAGCCCCTGCAGCTTAATTCCTCTGTTGTTACTATGGTCGAAAGGTATCCAGTAGAAGCTCCGTTTCCTGAAACGAACGCCCATCCTTAACTTTTGCTGACCACCAACAGAAAAACTGGAGCTTAAGAAAAAACTGCTTATAGCAGAGGTAGAAAATGAAATTCCTCATGAACAGGAGCCAGCCGAAGATTAAATATTAAGGTCTTTATTTAAGTGAAAGCATTAATACAACGCAAGTACTCATTTACAATTCACTTCGAAAGTAAAAAGCAATACCGGCAGAATATAATGGAAATAAAGGTACTGCAGAGGATTATACGTTGGATTTTAATACTGATACATCAGAGCACATGCAGCATTTACTCTTGTAGCTTGTTGAAGTAGTGCTAGTTAGTTACCTACTTTATATACAGATAGGTAGTTAGGGGGTGGGCCCTTCCAACGAGTCTCAAGACAAATCTAAGTGGTTGAGTTTTGCCTGAAAAGTTCTTTGGATTAAACCTTCTGAGACGTTTAGAGGGCAAATGTCTCTTTGGTGGAGCTACTAACAACTCATAGACATGTAAAATGTGACAAGGTTCCCTCAGCTAAACACTGAATTAATTGAAAAACTATCATACATTTTTGTATGTAAAATCTTGTAATATCCAGAAAAGTCTGTAGATGTGTTATTATATATATGTGTGTCTTATTTTCCACCACGAATAATAACATGACCGTCACACACAGACTTGACAAAAGCTCATTGAGGCCCCGCTGTCAGGATTTACAACCTTCCTTTCTCACATTTTAGATTTACCTCAGTCTGATCTCCGTGCACTCAATGAGGTGCCACAAAGACATTGTGCCGCAGCACTCCCTCCCCTAAATCTGCCATGTCACGACCCACAAAGAAGCCACCGAGTTAACCGAGTTATCAAAAATAAATGAAAAGGCGCTGCAAACTGCACACCACAAACTTTAGTAGTTTAAACAAATAAGATAAAGAATAATTTTCCTGTGAGAGTTCATCTCTGTTAACAGGAAAGCCCCTGAATCCATCTCTTCATTTCAGCTCAGGCAAATGTTGGGGACGATTGCTATGACTACTGGGTACACGGGTCTGTGATTCACCATCATGGGAGATGAAACAAAGGATGCCTTTTTGCTTCCCAGTGCCTGTGGTTTTGAAGTGATGACACCCAGAAACAAGATTTAACTTATCTGTCCCATTACAGGCTGACTGACTCTGATTAATGTTGTTTCTTATTTGATGCCTCTTCTCGTCCTGTTCTACGATCTTTTTAATGAGCTCGCCTGCAGAGCCGTTGCTTTGGAGAGAAACAGGAACCTCAGCAACAAAAATAAAAGGACCAAACGATAAATTCCAAACATTGCCAAGAATGGGAGCTATTTGGCCTAAACCACGGCACTGGCAAACACCGGGGTACAAACAATAATTACGGCCTACTGTCGGCATTCTGTTGCTACAGTTAGGTGACAGATCAGCAATACACAATCCCTGCTCTGTCTGTGACAATCCCGGCCTCCTCTGTCTGTCTCTGTGGCCAACACTGGCAGAGCTGGCTCATAATGGGCCCGGGAGCAGGAATTTTTACAGCCCCCCTGCCTCTAAGTGAGTGTTGATCATGTGAATTTCCATTGCCGGATTGGGGTTCCACTGTTTACTCATACTGGGGCCTCTTTGTGGACCCTCTAGCACCACCGCCATTGATGCACTTTTACAATCATTTATTATTATTACTATTTTAACAATTATGCATGTTTTTACTTATTGTACATGTGTATCTCGTCACTTAATTTCCTATTAGGATTTAGAAGTTTGTCCCTTGCTAGGGAAACATATATGTATAAACTGTTGAACTTGTCTGCTAATCCCACGTTTTTCTAACTCTAATTCACCAGATTATTTTCTATTTTCAAACTTGTTTAAACTGATTTCAACTGGGTCGGCAGATTTCCATTTTCATCAGATTTCTGCTGCTCCCTCTGGAGGCACAAAGGTTTTTTTTTTTTGTTTTTTTGAATATCATATCCAGTTACCACAATCTTTACTAGTTTGGTTCACGGCAGATTTGTATCCAAAATAACCTCAAAACTGAGTCTAAGTACATTTAGACTCCTGACACTTTATTGGATTTCTTAATGTGATTGAGCGAAAAAAAATAAACCTCCAATGCTCTCCTTACTCACAGGTACTTTCCAAAATGTTGTCACACACAATAGAGTACTCAGTACTTTTGTGGTACTTGTACTTGGAGTATTTCAATTCTTATATTCCATTTTCGATGTACAAAATGAATCTTCATTCAATATATCTATTTCACAGCTGTAGTTAGCAGTTAGAATTAAAATTCAGATTTAAAAAACATGATCAGTTCATTAGCCATAAGTAAGTGATTTTCATACTTCTTCCACCACTGCATATTCAGAAAAAAGGACATAACTTGTAACTTGCCCTACATTTTTATGAGACAAAGCCAGATATTTAAGACTACATTTTTATTTAATTCTAGCCTATAATGCTGTATCTGTCCCTGCACATTCATATCTCAGGGGCAATGTGCCAGCTTCATATCACGGTAGCCACCCGGACCCTCAAGGCAACAATGTGAAAATCTCTCTGAAAGAAATATTTGTGCAGGCTGTTATCAAGTCGACAAACATGACTCCTTTACTTCTTTCATGCTTTGTAAAGAGCATAGTGCAGCCAGTAGCACCAGTGCAGTGTGTTTGAGAGGTGTAGAGTATCACTGGCTCAGCTCTGCTGCCTCTGCTGCCCTGCGCCTCCCTTCACAATCACTGAATCTCAGCAAGTCAGCAGCACTGCAGCACCGACACCTCTGAATGCAGAGACTAGAGGCACAGAGAGACAAACGCAGACAGTCAAGGAGAGGAAGAGCTTGTCTAACGTGATGTATGTTCATCATCTGCCGCAGGTCAATCTGACTGCTGGGGAACTGCAACGGTATGCTGAAAGGCTGCTGCAGACCTGCTGGTGGTTTGGTTGGATGACATTGATTTGTACCCCAACCTTTATTGCACTCCCTGAGTGTGTGCTCATCAAAGACGTATGTGTGTAGTGGGAATCCTGGATGTGTTCTCTAAACCTGATTAAAGGACGCTGAAGCTGCTGACTTGCACACGCTGATCTTCTCTTCATCAGTCAAGCATTGCACATACAACATAATAAACTGCATGTATGGTATGCTCCAACACGCATGCACACACACCATAACTCACAATAAAAAAAAATTAAAAAAAACTATTAACATGGGTCCATAAAATTGATTGAAAACCTCTGGAAAGGGACAAACCCATGCAGTGTAATAATGCATGCGGAGTGTGTGTGTTGACACGAAAGAAAGAAATTGATTTAAACGAACTAATCAATTACAAAGCAGCAATTCACAGCACTGCATTATGTCAAAGCGACTTAGTGAAGCCATTTTACCCCCCTGTTTATATACACACACATCAAAATCTTATAATTACAATTAAAAGGAAAAAAGCATGAACTGAAATAAGTGTTGATCAGACTCAAATAGCTCATGTTCTGGGGTTTCTATTATTAGTCGACTGGTTGGGCAAACATCCAAAAGAAATCCTCTCAGCATCTCCTGACCCTCACGCGCTGGTGTGCTTTTAGGAAACCAATGTAATTACCCAAATGCAATTTCATCTCGTGCGCAGAGAGCTTTAAGGTCAATACAGGATGTGACAGAACATGCCAGACCTCACACATCCTTACTATGCTGTGCGCAATGACACTTTAGCCCACTTTTTTGGTCTGTTATGGACCTGAAAGACAACCTTCCCGTGTTCAGCTCTCTGATTGGATTGCCAAGGTGTCACTCAAGTCACCGTTGAGCCATTTGCATAAGGAGGAGACTATAAATAAGTAACGGTCTAGGAAACGCCTTCCCAGGCGCACTCTGCTGATGCTGTCGGGACAAGAGGAACACTGAGGTATTGTATGCAAAGATACGAGCAAGATGTCTTATAAGTCAGCTCCACATTCTTCTTACAAGAAGATGTTTGGCGGGGAGAGAGTCGCGGCCAGGACCACCTACTCCAGCCGCCAGTACTCCAGCCCGGTGCGCACCACCCGGGTATCCTACGGTCTCTCCTCCGCTCCGAACATCTACGCAGTGAAGACTCAAAGGCTCCGGAGCAGCGCAGCGATGCCCCGGCTGGCCTCCGAGAACTTGGACTTCTCCTTGTCCGACGCCATAAACAGCGAGTTCATCACGAACCGCACCAACGAGAAGGCGCAGATGCAGTCTCTCAACGACCGCTTCGCCAGCTACATCGAGAAGGTGCGCTTCTTGGAGCAGCAGAACAAGATCCTGCTGGCGGAGCTGGAGCAGCTGCGGGGCAAAGGCACCTCCCGGGTCGGTGATCTGTACGAGGATGAGATGCGGGAGCTGAGGCGCCAGGTGGACCAGCTCACCAACGAGAAGGCCCGGGTGGAAGTTCACCGGGACAACCTGGCGGACGACATCGACAGGCTGAGAGAGAAGTAGGAGGCGTGAGACTTTCTGTCCTCTGTTTGTGTGATGACAAAGAAACTCCATACAGCTTTCTTATGTTATGCAGGCCTATAAATCACACCAGTATGTGCAACTTGTTAGATAAACTTCAACACAGGCCTGAGCTTTATTCAGCTTCTTGCCATAAATATATGCCAGTCACTGCGCAAAAACCCGAACTTGGAGGTGCTGCTGCAGCTGCGTGTCCGAGCTTATCTGTCACAGAAATGTTTTCATGCGTGAAGAAGAAGGGGAGGCAGAAACAGAGCTGAGGGAGCAGAAAAAGGTGGTTGTTAAGATAAAGTGCCTGTTTTTTCTATGTGTGCAGGTTGCAGGATGAGATTTCCCAGCGGGAGGATGCTGAGAGCAACATGCACAGCTTCAGACAGGTAAAGTATGATTCATGCAGTGAAATAAGGTGCTTCACACTGTTTACAATCAAGTAAATCCCTGTTATATTTTTGTAACGGACAGGCATTTTGCAAAGAGATGCTGACAGCCCCTGAGCCCGTCACTGCTACCTCTGGTTATTTAAGGATTTAAAACCTTAAACTGATGACAACAAGATTAGATAAACCTTAATTATCTCTATGAGCCTCACTTCTGACAGTTATGTGCTGCGGCTGTCCATTTTCTCTCTATCTAATTATTGCTCATGAGCTGCAGAGACAGGAATGCTCTGTTCTGATGGCACAACAGCAGATTCTTGCCATGATCCAAAATAGCTGTACGGCAGAACTGACCCCCGGTTAAATCAGGCCTGCAATGAGAGGAGATCTTTTTAAGTCTGACTGGTCACACTGAATGAGCTGGACTCAGCGTGGACCCAATGTGGTTATCAGAGCGAGAAGACAAGCCACCATGTGATTCGGCTGTCTCGTTCTGGGACGGCATCAGCGCATAAAGATCTCGTCTCGTTACCGGCTTGTCAGAGATCTGGGTTTAATGGTGAATAATGAAGCGGTGATGAGTCGTGCAAATAGTTTCAGATGGGTGTCATGGCACAAAGAGACCGCACAAAACACCAAATAAATGAGGAGTACATACACAGCTGCAGACATACAGTATAACAATCAACTTAAATCCTCCACTGATTATGTGCTTTTTAGGGTATGCAGTAAGTTATCAATACGTTTTCACGATCATGATCTTGTCTATATGAATGGCAGGAAGGAAGTCCCTGTGGTCTGCCATGGTGGCACTCAGACAACAATACAGGGTCCACAGTAGGCACTCGCTCAGTCAGGCAGACAGTCACTCCTCCGGCCTCGGGCCTGTTTTGGGAAACCCTGCTGAATAGCACACTTTGTTTGTGGCATTAGAGCTGGGGCAAAGCTGCTTCATTTGCTGATACCTCAATTACCAGCCTGCCAACGCCCTGACAAAGCACAGCGGTGTGGTGCCACAGTGAGTGTGTGCACAGGGGAGATGGAAGGGGATTAAATAGATTATAGGAGGATGTTTTGGATAAAGTGACATGTTTTTTTTACATTCTAGTGTTTTTTTTGTTTTTTTGGTTTATTCTTTTTACTATATTATATTTTAAGGCCATTTCAAGCTTTTTAAATTGTATAGAGACAGCTGAAGAGTGACAGGAACGTGAGGAAGTAGAGATGCAGCAAAGGGCCACAGGTCAGATTCGAACCCTGGGTCACTGCGGCAAGGACTGAGCCTTCGTTCATGGGGGCGGATGCTCTACCAATTGAGCTAGACGACACCCTTTTTGTTTTTTCCTTAAGTTAAATGTAAACTAGTAGGATGCAGTAATTACTGTATCTTAAGCACACAGTAACAGAGCATCCAATAGAAGAACAACATTTCTACTGAAAGAACCAGTAAATTTTCAAGTAAAGAATGCAGTTAGGTAATAAGAAATGGGATTAAGGACCTCTTGAACAATGCTTTGTGGTTCTAGATGTTTTGCAGTGCCTCCTTTAATAAACCAAATTCCTTTACATGGTGATGGAAACACTAAATTATGAAAGACCTTTTCTCCAGAAGTAAGGACAGACAGGCCTGGCTTGTTTTATTGGACAGTAAGTGGCTTCAAGCTTCAATGGACAAACTCCATGTGGCCGAGTATTCAGGTACTTCACTTAGTTCTTGAGTAAATGTACTTAGTTACTCAGTGTGTAGCCAAGGGCTGCGGCCTAAAAAGTGCTGCAGTGGATACGACCCATGAAAATCACAAGCAAACTCCCAGTCGTTATCCGCAGTGACACTTGCCACGTGTCTACAGTTGATTTTTATTGGATGCATGCGTTCGTGACCTTGCCTCACTACACAATAGGTGGTTTTGTTTACGTGGCCGTTGTGTGAGTGCGCCTGTGCGGCATGTGGAAGAGCATTTTTTTTTCCTATGTCAGCAAACACATAATGCCTAACCACCTTCCAATATGTCACCATGCCACCTTCACAAGCCGCCTTGTTAAGAGTCAATGTCATGACACAGGACGTGGACAATGCTGCCCTTGCCAGACTGGACCTGGAGCGGAAGGTAGAGTCACTCCAGGATGAAATCAACTTCCTCAAGAAGCTGCATGATGAGGTAAGCTTCCTCTTTTTGTCTCTAAAGCTGAGTCAGAGCCCTGCAGAAACACTAAACATGGACCGTTAACAAGCTAAAGGCGTACTAAAAAAAGAACACTGGGCCAAATAATTTATTGAGGAATTTGTTAATCTGCCCTGAGTCCCAAATCAGTAAGATTTAATGCTTCAGAGGAATTTTAATACAGGCAGGAAAGTCTGCATACAAGTATACACAAGAACACTGAAATAAATAAATCATCACCGTCATGTTTTGGTACATGCCAGTTCTGTTGATTTTATTGCAGGAAATGATGGAACTGCAGAACCAGATGCAGCAGCAGCAGCATGTGCAGGTGGACATGGAGATGGCTAAACCTGACCTGACTGCTGCTCTGAGGGACGTCCGCATGCAGTATGAGAACCTGGCCTCCAAAAACATCCAAGAGTCTGAGGATTGGTACAAATCCAAGGTAAAGATCTGAAGTGGATTTAAAGTTGGAGAGAGAGAAAAAAGGTTCAGAATCAACATCATAAACTAAATAAAACAGCTTGAATATAATCACACATTTTACATCCATAAACTTAAATAAAGTTGACTGCAGTACCTTTGGCTTTAGGGGCATTTTAGAGTCTTTCAGCTATTTGTTTTAGTTTTCTTACTGGCAATTTTCAAAAAAAGTTTGAGCACAAAAATGTATGAAATCTTCAATCACATGCACAGAACTAAATGGCAGACTAAGTGGTGAAAACTGGGGTGCATCAAACAGCTGAGGAGACAAAACATCTTCTCAGGAATTGGTGGACACCAAAAACAAATCTAGAAGAACTGTGAATACTGGATTTATATTCATCAGGTGGCCAGAAACTCAACTCCAGATGAATATGGTTGCTAATTTGATTAATACATAGGCAACCATAGAATGTTATTTTCTTCTTCAAAAGCTGGTGCAGTAAAGTACAACAGATTGGAGTGAACAGGTCTGCAAGTGTGCTTCATGGCCACATCTTTCATTTCATCTTTCATTCACTTTTTCTTCCCTCTCTCTGTGTTTGTCACTGTATTTCCCAGTTTGCTGACCTCACTGAAGCTGCAGCCAGGAATAATGATGCTTTGAGACTTGCCAAGCAGGAAGCTAATGACTACAGACGCCAAGTTCAGGCGCTTACATGTGAGGTGGACGCCCTTAAAGGAACTGTGAGTATGCAACTTTAGGCTTGCACTGTAGTCGACAAATGATGATGCAAACGCCTGGCATCAAACAGACAGAGCAGAAAATCAACCGCATGCATTTGAACAATGACACAGCAAAGAGACTGATATCCAGGGAGAGATTGTTTTCACATATCACCCTTGTATCATGATTTTAATTTGAAACGAGTTATTTTCACTGCCCAAGTGTCATTTTGTTCCCTCTTGGCTGCTGTCCCAGAATGAGTCCTTGGAGCGCCAGATGAGAGAGATGGAGGAGAACTTCTCCCTGGAAACTGGCGGTTACCAGGACACCGTTGGACGTCTGGAGGAGGACATTCACAACATGAAGGACGAGATGGCGCGTCACCTCCGGGAGTACCAGGACCTCCTAAATGTCAAGATGGCCCTGGACATTGAGATTGCCACCTACAGGAAGCTGCTGGAAGGAGAGGAGAGCAGGTAACGGACAATGCACATGTGCACGCTGTCTGAGATTCAGCAAAGATACAGATACTAATTTCTACATTATACTTTCTCTTTTTTCAGAATCACCACCCCACTGCCAGGCTTCGCATCTCTAAACCTGAGAGGTAGGATCACATCGTGCAGGTTGCTATCATAGGAGGAATGTTAGTTTAAGTTATTATATTGCCACAACACAATATTTTTCCTTCTTAGAAACAATGATTGATTCCAAACCTCATATTGAATCCACAACAACCAAGAAGGTTCTCATCAAGACCATTGAGACTAGGGATGGTCAGGTAGAATCCACTTCAAGTGATTTTCAATCAATGAAGTAATTTTCTGAAGGTCCTTTGAGCTCAGACTCACAACTCATCACCTTTCTCTGTCCTCTACATCCTTGTTCAGGTGATCAACGAGTCAACCCAGAACCACGATGACATGGACTAATAATGTCTCTGTCTTTGCCAAACAATCAACTAAAGCAATACGAAGAAACACAATTCACCGGGGCTACAAGCAAGCAAACAAACCAACAACACACAAACAGCTTCTAAAAGTGCCTTTATATGTGATGATCCAGTAAGCCTGTTAGTTGACACAGACTGTATTTTGCTTCCTTCCTTCTCCTCTGCCGAGATCCTTTCTTTTGTCACATTTGTTTAGACACAATAATGAAATCAGCACAACACAGAAATCTTTATTGAGGTCTACAAAAATCTTTCTTTGTAACCAAAGTAGTATTTTTGATCAATACAGCATGCACACTCCAGGAAACCTGTATGCTAACGATGTCACAATTGCCTGTACGCAGCAATAAACCATAAAGACCGTAACTCAGTACTGTGAGTAAGATGTAATACTTCATTATGGTAATGAAATAACATTAGGTGAAATGATTCAGCGTGGAAAAAGGAAATGGTGATGATTATATGTAATGAATGAACTGTAAAAAAAAAAACATCCACATTTGGATGTAATGAAATTATTAAGAAAACCATCAAATGCATCAACTGTTTCAAGAGGAAAAACTTATTTTACACTAAAGCAAGCTGATGGCAATGAAAGACAAATATAAAACACCAAAAGAAACAGACATGCTATCACTTGAAATGGGGAGATTCAGGCAGATTGGCCTCCCTGATGGAGGTAAATTATGTTCCCATAACTGTTTTCTAAAGGTTTTAAGGACTCAGGACTAATCCGAAAGACAGGCCTTTTTCATGCAGGAGCGTTGGTAGAGTCCTCCGACTGATTTCCCAGCACTGACTGCAGAGAGAGTAAAGAGAGAAGTATTAGAGTGCAGTGCAACATCACCACTAACTGAGGCCATAAAAAGATAGATTTCCGACAAACTGTCAACAAAGCACAACAATACAAACTTCAGTAAGAGTCATTAGGTTGTACAGGTGCATAATTAGTGCGGTATCACACTTTTGGTGTTCATAGTTTAATAATAAAGGCCAGACTTGGTGGATCCATCAGTATCTCAGTTACATTACCTGGCTACAAGCAGCAGACTGACTCTCACTCGAAAGGTTAAGTTAATACAGAGCACACAGATTTATCAGAACCATGATAACAACATGAAGACATTGCATTATCAAGTAGATAAAATATTAAGAGAAGGCTTAATTACAGCTGCTAAATGGACATGAGTTTGAACATTCAACTCAGCTTTTCTGCCAACATGGACAAGTGTTCAGAAAAGATAATTATATGACCACACACTCTCATCTTATGTTGAAAGTCACGTGACATGACTGAAAGAATGAGTAAATATTGATAAGCTCAACAGCTTAAATCATTACAAAATGATGATATGTCACAGGTCATTTGTTCAAAACACTTTCATGATGTAATATAAATACTCTCGTTGCGTAGTAAGATCTAATGTTCTGTTACAAAGTACATTTACTCAAGTACTGTACTTAAAGCGCAGATATTTCTACACTTAACTGACCTTAATTTGACCTTCTCTAAACATCTGGATACACACGTCCTACATCGACCACTAAATGTTCCGGTTCAGTGACAGTTTGTGTTTAAACAGTCCTCTTCATCATGCTGTTCACAAGAAGACCACCAAGATGACACCTAACAATGACCCAACAGTGCCTGACCATTGTGAGGCCTCAAACAGGATGTACAGTATTCAGAGGGAAGTTGCGTCAGTGTCATCAGCAGGTTGCAATAAGTCAACTTGTGACTTGCGAGTCAATAAACCATTTGAGATGAAGAAATTACCATTGCATGCTTCTAGTTAAACGCCCTACTTTCATTATATATCACTGAAGCACGAACTTCTTCACACCAAAGTCAAACATCCCCAACTTTTTGTGAGTCGTGTAATTATCCCCCTTTACAGGTGGCTTGTTCATGATATTAAGATCAATGATGCAGCCCGGTTTGTTGTTATATTTGGTTACAATCAGTGCACTGGTTCATTCCTATTAGACACAGTATTAATGCAGCATTAACTCAGTGAGAGCCTGCTGTACTTAGACTGCCATCTGTCGGTGATTAATGCCAACTAAACTAGCTCCAGCGGTGGGCCATGATGAACTGCACAGCAGCTTTAGGTGGGTAGCTTTTGTCACAAGTAGCCAGAAGGTTCATTAAATCACATTATTATGTGTTGTTTGTTTGATCAAATCTCGCGATACTTTATCTCAGAGACCTTAAAACGCGATTTTAACAAATGGGTATTTGTTTTTATTATTATAAATGATATTAGTCGCGTTTAAATCAGTTTAAATGTGTTTTTATTTATTTTAATAACACCCGGGTAGTTGCCGGTTAATTAATGCGGCTTGCTTATTCGCCGGTGTGCCCCGAGAGATCGGTGTGTTTGTCGACAAGAGCAACTTTCTCCATGTGACGTGTCTGTCGGAGGAAAACGCAAGTCGACGGAGACATGCCGGCATGATCCGTTTAAACTCGGCTCTTTTTGCGGCTCATTTTCGGTGTCGTTCAGTCGGTTAACGTCGCTAAAGAAAAAATGAAATAAGAAGCTCAGGGTTTGTTAGAGACAGAGGTGGGTGTGTTTTTGTTTTTGTTTTTTTGTTTTTTTTCAGGCGTGTAGAACAAAAATGGAGTCAAGTTTCAACAGGTGTTGGAGTTGAAAAAAAATGAAACTCACGTTGACCGATTCCGACTGAAGCTTTTACCTCCTGTTTTTTTGTGGTAATGGGCTCGGTGACTTCTGCTCTAACAAGGACAAGAAACGCTTTGGTTAAAGTGGGTTCAGAGCCGGAGAACCATGACCCGGAGAGGAGCCAGTCCGCTCCGGAGTCGGACCGGGCGAGGAAGAAGAGCGCCCGGTTCAACGTCTCGATCCAGACCGGACGTCAGAGTTCCCGGCAGTCGCTCTCCGAGGTGCTGAGCAGACAGGACTCGGACGGAGGCAAGCAAACTTCCAAGAAGAAGGCGACAGACGGCCAACAAAGCGGTGAGTTGACCTCAATACTTAAAGGAAAGTATCTAAAAATGTACTTTAGTTACATGTTTGACTGTGCAACCACAGAGGTGATGGAGGTCCTCATGAGTCTGTCTTTAAAATAATAAAAACAGCCACTGTGTCACTTTGTACTGCACATCTCTGTTGTTCAGGTCTGTAGATGAGAGCAACTGGTCACTTCAGAGGATTACTGTGAATATGCTACTGGGGGCGGGAAAATAAATAAATAAATAAAAGGTATTCACTGAATGAATGCTGAGCTCTTTGAAGAGCAGCCTCAATGCAACATATCTCCACTACCAAAGCATCTCTTTGATGTCTGAGGTGTCCCTTCAGACTGAAATAAACCAAATTGCAGTCCTATTCATTTTTTTTAACGTATTCATACGCGTTAGGTTGTTGCTATTGGAAATAGACAAAGTTTTGCCTAATCAGCGTGAGTTGCCTGGTGAATGCACGGCAGAAATTAGATGCTGGCGATGTTATAATGATATTTTTGCATGCTGGGATTTATGGGAGATAAAAGGTGAAAAGTTTTCCCGCCGTTTGTCAGTCCAGCCAATGCAAAAAAAAAAAAAAAACCTTTTTATTCTTTAAACTGTTTTTTACAGTTTGATCCTTTGTGTTACTCAGTGTTTCCTTCACTTCATCCTGTTTATCTGCAACTCCCCGCTGCTGTCACCTCTAGTTCCAACTCCCCGCATATCTGTCCCAGAGGAAAAGACTCCTCCCTGGCTGACTCCTAAAATACCATCTGTACTGTGGCGTTTCCATGACCGTATGACAGTGTAGACACCCGTTGAGTTTCCTCCCCGGTCCCCAGTGATGTTCATGTGTGTTGAGGAGTCTCCTTCTGACTGTACACTCATCTGCTTCCTCCTAAGGAACAAAACACAGCCACTTACCTCACGATCAATTTATCTATTGGATGTTCGGTCTCAGACGGTCCCAGTGGTGTCAACCATCGCTCTGTTGTTCCGTAGTTAAGAGATTGCGGAGAACAGTTTGACATCTCCTCTAATAACTTTAGACCATGGCTGTT
The DNA here is from genome assembly GCA_023373845.1 of Nibea coibor. Taxonomy (NCBI): domain Eukaryota; kingdom Metazoa; phylum Chordata; class Actinopteri; family Sciaenidae; genus Nibea; species Nibea coibor. The sequence continues at coordinate 7,786,221 of CM041725.1, forward strand.
ATCCGAGCTGCCATACTAAATGAGACCGCACACCCCCACAATTAAACCAGATGGATCATTTTGAACAGTGTCAGCTACCCAGAATACATGACCAGTGTAGCAGGAGCTTTATGGGAACTGTCTTAGAGTTAGACACATAATCAGGTGTTCATATAGAGATAATCTATAATAGTGATGTTGAAGAGCTGCAATTACCCTGCAGTTGATTGCAGTACTGGCACAAGAACTAGGTCACATTCAAAGACTTTCCTGTGGCGTACAAGGAGCTACAGTCACTCTAATAGCATATATTAGTCGTACTGAATGATATTTTAAAAGAAAGCGAGTTCGGGTGAGAAACAGTGGAGTAAACTTTCATAGCTATACATGCATTTAGGATTTATTTACTGCATGCATACAATGTGTCGCTGTGTTTTGAGCAGCGTTGGATACAATAAAACGTTAACAAAAAGCATGCTGCTCCTACTAATATACGATGACGCATATTTCGTTAATAAATGAAGAGGCATCAGCTGGCTTATTGTCTGGCCAAATACATTTTGTAAAGGGATACTACAGTAGATCTAATGCTACTGAAAAACACAATAGAGTGTAGAGGAAACACAAATCAATGAAATAATTAATGTGTTCAAATTTTAATAATACAACAAACCTGTTGGGAAGTCTGTTGATCACTGGCAATAATCTGGTCTAGTGCTGACTAATCATTCGACTGTGTAAAACGCAGTTATCAAATTCAGTCAAAAGTCACTGATTAATAGCGTTTGGTGCGCATGTAACAATGCGTTGAATTTTTATGGACTATAATTTCTCATCATTTATTCTTTTGTGGTTTCATGGTTTCATGTTTGTAAGGAAAATGTTTATTTCATGTTAATACAAAAGCACATAATTTCATCAGAACCAAAAACTAAAACCAAGCTGTGAGACAACGGAACAATCTATCTATTACAAGCCCAGTGGCATGTGATGCAGCTGTGACACATGTCATAAGTAATTTATATCAATTCAGGATGACACTGGATCCAGCAAGTGTGCCCCATATGGCAAATATGTTTTCCATCTGTTCCTTCATCTTCACATGTCATCCTTTCATCTCTGCCTCACAGTGGGGAGGAGGACCTATAGAGAGCAAGGAAAGGATGCAGGTGAAGGAAGAAAGGAGGCAGATAATTAAGGACCCAGAAAAACTCTAGTCTTTAGCAAAGATTTTGGCAACCACATGCCATATGACTTATGCTCAGTCCCAACATTTGGAGGTGTGACGTTCAAGTAGCACGGTGAAAGGTAAATGTCAGGCTGGTGAGCTCCCGTGCAGTTTGGAGCGATGCTTTATGAGCCTCCACAGATCTACAGACAGTGGTAATGCACCAAAATATGCAGCAGTGTGCCGGTAAAGGCTGAAAAGACTGCTAGTTAGCGGGACGTTTTAAGCTAACTTTTTAAGAAAAATCAACTTTGCAAATGTTTTACAAGGAAGGAAGAGCATTCAACGCACAACTGCCAGATGATAAAGATACACACAATGCATTTAGGTGAGTTAACATCAACTTTTGCTCCACAGTGTTCCTTTTCTTGAGTTTCACTTTGTGCACAGGTGTAACAAGACACGTTCAGGTGTGACACACTAGCTGCAGTTTAAAAACACCATTGCCCACTGGCGACTGTCATATTGTATTATATTGTCCCACAGTTATTATTGAAATAGCCAACTGAAAAGCACCAGTACTGAATATTTTACAGATATATCTAAAGCAGCAATGCAAGAGATGTTTATAGTGGTTTAACTACTGTCTTTTATTTGTATTTTAACTACAGAAAGAACAACAAGAGTCTTCTTCTCCATTGTCTGCAACAAAACCACATCATTTAGTGAATAGACCTTTTTCACAGCAGCCACGTTGACATGAAATAGTAGGATAAACACAGGTGTTACCAATGATACTAATTAAGGTTCAAAATAAGGGTCAGGGTGCTGCTCTTGTGCATGTTAGCTCACCAGAAAGGTTCTGCCACAATAAATTGAACTGAACCTTAATTAGTATCATTGAAAACACCTGCGCTGAAGCGTTGCGTCGTGTTTACAGTCGACGCTCATGGCAAATGTCGGACTCTGGAGTCTGGAGCTGTCTGGCCTCTGTGAGCACGGTAATAATTCGCACACCCTTCTGCGTCCCCAAACACTACACGTGCGACACTGTCATAGAAAGAGCACAACTGGTGTAGTTTGCTGACTCCATCCAAAAAAAAAAAAAAAAATACTGATTAGTTGCTTTGGTCTGTTGGGAGGAAGATGTCTGGACCTAATCAAAAGGTTTACATTCGTTTGCCCTGCTGACCTAACACTCACCCAACCGGTTTTGCCTCTTTGATCTGGAACCATGCTGGTGCAAAAATCATTAGCTAAACTTGTGCGCTTATATAGCTCCAGACTGTTTTTTCTTTTTTTCTTTTCTCAGTTTTCATCAGGATCTCGGTGCAGCAGGATTCAAATGACAGTTCATGTAGTTCTCTGTTTTGTCAGCTCATTTCCCTCAGGTTTCCAACACCGACTAACATTACCCTTAAAGGTGCCTCTAATGAGTATTTAGCAGGGGAAAAGGCAAGCTCCCTGGCACCCTGTGTGTCTTAATTACATGACTGTGTCACTGTGGTGACAGTGGTGTGGGGACTGACAAAGTGTGTGTCGCTCCACAGTCTAGGGGAGACCTCTAATGAGCTTGTTTTTCTGTTTGATTGCGTAGTTGTTGTCTTGAATCATTTTGTGCTACTGGGACACATTACACAGTCAAAAAGTCCCAGAACGATGTAATGTTTGAATACATTACACAATAAAATGACAGTGAAATGTCAGCTCTTTAGCATCATAAAATGAGGAACGTGTAGGACTCACATAATTATCTGGTTAGCTGTAGTGATTTTAGTGTTGTTTATTATTTATCTGTGAGTCAACATATCATGTAGACCTTTACTCGCCACAAATACAAATGGTACTGTTAAGGGACAGATTCATTTGGTGCAAGAGGCTATTACTAATCCTTAAGTTAGTCCTCGCCTCCCCTTTATCTTCGCCACTAATTAATGTCTATCTGTGATGGCCTTTCCTGGTGTTTGATGACCAGATCAAAGGTTGAGTGTTACTCAATGAACATACAGCAAACAGCAGGTGTGTTTTTGTGCATACAAAGCCAGCAGTAGCATCAGTTTGTTTGGTTTTAACAGTAAAAATGAAAAACGAGAAATTCACAACGGAGTTACAACATTTGCATCATCCCATCCAAAGTAAATGAGTTCAGCCGCTTTTGTATTATTCCATCAAGCACTGTCGGCACAGATGGTGAGGGAAACACTGGAAATCGCGGTAAAATAACTTGAGTATACATACTATAAAAGCCACACTAGCGTAATGAGTGCTATTTGCTATATTAACCCCTTGTCATCCTAAGTGTAATGTATGCAATGGATAGCTGAAAGGCCTCCCTGTTGCCTAGTGACAGTGACGTGGCTCGAGTATTGACCCTTGAAGAAAATGGATCTCGTCAAGGACTCAACAGATGTATGGGTATAGGATACATCTCTCAGAGCTGTTGTTACCACACGTGCCTTTTGAAATGTGCTCTGGCATTAAAGCCGACGTGCATCAGATTAGATATTGTGTACTCAAAATTCTCGGGACACGTTTGGTATCTGTGTTGTCACGCTGCCTGTCAGCAGCCTGGAGTCACTCCTTTGTTATTAAATAGGCTCAGTGCAATTAAGAGGGATTGTGGTATAAAGATGTAGGCATTCATTAAACCACGTGTTTAAAAACAATATTAAAACTGAAATAACGCATCAAATTAAAGATCTAAAAAAAACAATTACATGACATTTAATTACATTTACCTTAAATTGAAAGCACACACATTTGTAAAAGTAACCTTGTTTGAGTCTTCTATAAAATAATGATGAGCTGACTATATTGTTGCATGAGGGCTGCAAAAAGATTATTGTTAAGTGATTCATCTACATTATTGTTTTCATGATTAATCATTAAATTGAATTATTCTTCTAGAGTCTTGTTTCATAAAAAAATAGCAGAGCACCAAAAGATCTAGAGATCCAAAGATCTGCTATTGATTAATTGATTATCAAAATTGTCTATACACAGTCTACTTTTGGCACTCCAGCGTATTTAATAAACCAGTGTGTCGGATTTAGTGGCATCTAGCTGCGTGGTTGCCGATTACAACCATTTCACTTTATCTTCTTCTTCCTATCATGACTGAGAAATTACCGCGGCAAACGTGAAAAATAAAGTAATTCCTAAGAAATGGCACACACTGACACACTGGACCTTGTTTAGGTTGTCTATTTTGGTTCCAACTGCTGTTTTCCACCAAGCTGTCCAATAGCATTTGGTCTCCCCGTGGGAGAAAACAAACGACTTGCCTGCAAAATTCCTGTGGCTACGAATGTAAAGCTTGTCGTGAAGTCTAATTTCCTTCTGTTTATCTGGGGATGATGTTGGTTGGATATTGGCTGAAGTTTGCAATAGGGTCTTTAAAATGAACAGGGTTCATCCTCTGGGAACATGAATATCCTCGGTTGTGATTTTGACCTGAGGGTGGTGCCAGAGATGAAATGTCAAAAATGGGGAGGGCTTATTCTGTAGGAAGCATGAATGTGAAATGTGGGAACAATAACTGTGGATACTTTGAAGTCACTGTAGCATTCATGAAAAGTCAGAGGGTTACCTAATGGGTTAGATCTCCGGGGACTATGACTATCCATAGTAAACATCATGGAAATCAAACTCTTTCATACCTTCTACAAAGTTAATAATTTATGTGATGCTAGACAAATGTCTTCTGTAGTATCCAAAATGGAAAGTCTTAACTTTGGGGAGTTTTCATTTATTTTTCCGAGTAGATTGTGATATTTCTTGTGTACAGGTGACAACCACAGACATTAGGATTCATCCTCCACTGTCCATGAATGGAAACAAATCCTGCTGTTGACTGAAAGTGTTAAAGAGACTGACAAACCAGCAAACTGCCAAACGCCTCCACCTTACATTTGTACCTACTGAGGCTTTTCACACAGTGTTCTGTGAAAAGCCTGCAATGGTTTACAAGGTAATATATAAAGTTGCACATCATGTTGCCTTCGAAAGCCTCATGAAAATGAAAGCAGAAGCACACTCCTTCAGTTGAGTGTATTATATAATCTCCTCACTAAACCCAAATGCATTTAGCAGGAAGCTTTGAACGTTCAACAGCAAATTTTGACCATGATATTGACACTTGAACGCATACTCCTGTGGAATAAACTCTCAGGGATAATCTTAACCTCTTATGGCTTTCAACTTGTTTAATTAACGTCTCAGGTTTCACAGATTTTGTTTAGACCCACGATTAATGGATGAATTTAATATTGTTGACAGGACTCTGCAGTAATATGATATCATTAATCATACACAACTGTGGCCTCAACAGGCTATTCATATTTAAATACAACACAGTGAAAACACAGTGTGACCAGTCTGAGCCTTTCAAGCAAATGCTTACCTGCGAGTCTGCTGACAAAGGGAAAGAATAATAAAGTTGCAATATCCCCACACATGGCCTTATTAACGTAAAAGCCACCCTGGAACAGGCGGGCACTTGATGTTGCACGGCGAGAGTGTTGCAAAATTAGGATCCTCACAAATTGCTACATACAGTGTGAATTGGAGGCAGGGGAGAGCAGGGTGACAGGAGAAAGAGAGGATAAAGAGCTCTTACTGTAGCTCGCAAAACAAAATGAGATGAGTGTAATTATCTAACAAGTGTATAATGTGTCCGCTGGAACTGTACTGAGTGACTCCAACTGGATTTGCTATAATTGGACAGATGCGCTGATTGCGATCGATTTCCTTTTTCACACACATCTTAACTAGAAACCGCGCATTAATTACGGCATATTGTGATGTCCTTATTTGCGTCTACATTATCTTTGTTTGACAGATCAAGTATTATTTAATAACTGGTAAACACTCACAATTTGAGATGACACACTCATTTCATACTCACCAGAGTATGATTGCAGATTTTTGAATGTTACCACTGAGATTTGTAGCCACACAGAGCATTTATTAAATGTTTATAGAGTGGAGACGTGTTAATTCTTTGAAATCCCCCGTCATTATTATCACATTACTTAGATTATATTCAGGGTTGGCAAATAGCATTCAAAATATAATACATTACATATTATTAGTAATATGTTACCTTTCTCTGAGTCGATTGATGCGTCACCGATGACACCATCTTTATGGTGCTTTCACCAAAATAACTGCAGAAGTATGACTTGGCTTTATTGGTTTATTGGTCCCTTACAAATCCAGTTGCTATCAGGGAGTGATAACAGTGACATCAACACTTAATTTCATGAATTTATGTAAAACACGCATCATTCAAAGTTGACAGAAACAAAATGAAGCTCCCCGAAACCTCGCTCTGGTGTAGTCAAGATAAATCCTGTGAAAACAAACTGTTGAGTCAGTGGAGCCCCTGAAAATATTCCAGCTCTCCATGCTTCTTCTGCAGACCATCAAATTATCTACATGAAATGACAATTCCCCCACCCCCCGCTCCCCAAACACCTCTGGCTGTTAACTGTTGCTCCCTCTCACACTCCGTAGGTGTGACAGACTGTCATCCTGGATGGATATGACAGAGACTGAACTCTGAAATGAGCACCAAATGCTGGAAAATACAATCATATTTAGAATAATGTTACTGTTACAGTTTATCTGTTTGTGAATCACCCCATCATCCAACACCACAAAGCAGCCAACGCCAGACTACTAGCCAAGACGCAGCCAGCTGGCAAACGGCAGCTTCGTTTAGCTACTTGGTCCCTGCCTTGTATTATTTTTTTGGCTAAACCAGCGCTAGCTGACAAAGAAACCTGCTAATGGAAAACCAAACAATTCAACAGCTAGAACAGCTGTATATTTTGCTACAATAGTTATAAAATAACTAATAAATGAATTAAATACAAAACATTTAGATACAGCTGGGAATCTCTTGTCTTTTGTACTGGCTGCTGTCCATCATCTAGTAGCTGTGAAGTGGAAAGATGATTTTTAAACGGATTTACAAACCAAGAATGAAACCTTGAATGAATGTGATATTTATAGTAAATCAAATAGGTAGAGAAAAGGCTGAATTTAATGGCTGTTATTAAAGAAGTAGCTCAAGGAAAGCACAGAGTGGGAAAACACAGAGAACATACTTCCATTGTTAAATTAAATCAAACCCTGCATGAAGTGTCACGAGGCAAACACGTCAGGTTTGCTTTCCCGTTATATCATAGAGGAGTGAGCAATATAAATAGAACGGAATTAAACAGGCTAGAAGGGCACTCGTGATTTGTACATAAATTAAGTATGAAATGACAATTAAAAGACATTATGTCTGATCCGAGCGTGTGTGTTGTTATGAGCACATCCATTGAATTAAAGAGATGGTGTGAGAACGGGCGAGAAGCCTTCATAAAGAGCACTCGCAGGCACTAATCAGCGGGGAAAAGGAAACACGAAAAATTCCGTAGCTAAATGTCAGACGGTGCTAATAAGGTGAGCGTTTTATCCTTTGTTGATCTGGGTGGTGCAGGCGTGTCGGTTTACGTGCGTAGGTGAGGAGACGCGTGTTGGCTAAAGGAAGTTGAAATAAGCACAACACTCAAAGTAACGAAGAAAGCGGCGTCCTTGCTCCGGTGTCACTTGCAGTAATGAACGGACGTTTAAAAGGAAAAAATAAATAAATCTGTGGCAGTTTATGCACTCTTATAAATGTAACCTCTGATCCAGCTACTGTCGAGCTTGATTTTTTCTTTTCAAAAGAACAGTATGTATACTGCTAATGGGCTTCATCTTTCTGTGCCTGTGTAAATAACTCCTGCTGAATGAAAAGCAGTGGCATTGATTTAATGACTAGTTTTTGACTCAATACATATAATCTACCTTCTTCTTCCCTCTCAGTGCTCATACATCAATGCACGTGTGACACAATCTGATTTTGAACTCCATTTCTGTGCGTTCTGAACAAACTACAATAGGCCTGCGCTATACAAACTCTGAGCTCATGCTTTTGCTATTAATTCTTGACAGTAGGAGGAGTCATGTTCATTTAAAGACCTCTAGAGATGTCCTCTCCTCCCCTCTACTACCACCACCACCACACACACCTACTGTACCTCTTGGGGAGGAGAGATGAAGAGAGAAAGCTGTGAGGGAGGGGTGGAGGGAGAAAGAGAGACGAAAAACAAATCAAGAGCCATAAGCTCCTTGAAATGAGCTTGTTGAGGTGTGGGAAACGGAGAGAGGGAAAGAAAAGATATGTAGAACAAAGACAAGGAGGTGGAAAAGGACTCCAAAGAAATTCTACAGCTTGGCGTCTGAAGTGGTGAGTCTTTGACAGTTCTCCACCGGCGCTCGGCACTAACGGGAGTCGGAGGACTACATTTTTTTTTCCTCTCCAGGAGGAGAGTTACCCAAACGAAACTGAAACAAGACACCGCAACTGACAAGAGGCGTTAAAACAGATTAAAAGGCGCAAGGGTGACCGGAGGGTGCCAAAGCAATGGAAGCTGACTCCAAGAAGCATCGATTTAGGAAGGGTCGGAGTGCCACTTTCAGCATTGACGGCTTCAACATCACCATCGGTAAGAATTCGTAGGGCAGGCAGGAGCAGGAGGAAAGGTTAAGTGTGTTTGCATGTGAGCTCGATCCACGAAAGTGTGTGTGACAGGAGCAGAATATGCTCGTGCGTGTGTGTGTATGTGCGAGAGAGTGTGAGGCAGAGCAGTGAGGCGTTTGGCACCAAACACCGTGACATCGTTAAACACATCACATTTCAGCCTCTCTGCACAACTCGCCACATTTGGCCATTCTACTGAAGTTGATGCTTTCCTCTGTAATGCAACTACACCATGGAAACAAGGGGGCTCCAGACTAAAGCTGTGTGCTGCTGACGTCACCATGAATTCATTCTATTGTCTTGACAACCAGAGTGTTGATGAACTTATGTGCCACTTGCCTTGTTTTTTTGTTTTTTTTTGTGTGTGGCAGCACTTGTGAAAACTCAGGAGCAGAGTGTTGAAACAGTGCTGGAAACAGAGTGACGGAGACGATGCTCAGTGCTGGAGGCTGTAGAGGAGCTGTCCTCAAATCTGGCGCTTAGTTTAAGAGAAGTTGTTTGACAGCTTTGACGTCCACGCGGCGATGTTAATGTCACAAGTGCGATGATAAACAAACTGTGCTGCTTTAGCCTTGCTCAGTCTTGTTTGGTACCGATAATAAAATGGGAAGCTTGCTTGAAACTTCTACCATGAAGCTCACTTTGTTTACACACGAAAATATGACGAATTTACCAATAACATGCAGCAAAATCATGAAATGCAGAAAACTCTCGCTGCACCCTGATCAGTGTTGTCACAGCGGGGGTTTCGCTACAGATGACAGCATACACATGCTGATCCAACAAGCTCGTACGTTACAACCCTCAGTTACAAATGTCAGCTTCAATATTGAATTCCAATATGCTTCCATTCTGGATGTAGAAGAGCTGGTTGCTCTTTAATCACAGTTTAGTTTGTTAAAGCCGCACTGGTCGTTATTTTTTAACAATGAGCCAGGTGTCGTTTGAGTTGTGGGAATTGTCAACCAACTCCTTTACAGAGTGTTTTGGTGGATCATGTTTTCTGTTCCCTCTCACTGCTGTTCACTCAAACTTATTTTCAGACACAGGTAGCTGTGTCCAGTAAACAGTGAGCAGCTCTGACAAACCCACGCAACCTGCAGCTACAAACAGCAGCGAATAGAAGATGATGAAAATGGTAAACATAGTGGAGCATTTGGCTGCTAAAGAGTCACACATTTCCCTCTGCAGATGGTGGAGACAGAAACTAAAGAGGAAAGATGTTTGACATACATTCACAAGGTGGTCAGAGACGCAAACTGCTAATAAATACTGATTTTAGCCCAGATCTGCTGGATGTGTAACTAAGCAAGAGTTTACTAACTCCTTCACCATAGCAACATTATGTGGTGATGATATGTGCCCCCAAGTGACAAAAACATTAAAAACATTACGTCAGCGTTGTGGATTTTGCAGAGGCTTTTTGTCATCTAAAAAACTGTAAGGTTACTAAGATTTCTAAAATATTATGATAACTGTGTGCAAGAGTTAATATATAAACAGTATATTAATCAATTGTGACTATATTAATTACAATGGATGTTGTCACCTTGTCCATAATTCACCATGTCTGACCAGCGCCTGCTCACCGCTGGGCGCAGGGGAGATCCGTCATCGTGCATTATGTAAAGTTTCACCTAGGCTGAACTGTGGGCCACATGCTCAGTGCTGCTATTGTTGCATAGCGTGAGACACGGTATCCACCTCTCAGAGAGCACCTAAATCTATCTGGATGATATGAACACACTGATAAGAAGGGGAAAGTTTCAGTCTTAAGGACACGAGGACGCAAAAACAGGAAGAGAAATGCTTTCAAATAATTTCCATATATCTATTTAAAAGCATTAAAAGCAGCCCTAAAAGATTTTATGAGCCCTCAGAGAATAGACTTTGGATTATCCGCTTGCATGGACACATCCTGTTACCTCTGAAAACCTGCCTCATTCACATGTGGCCTATATCACAGCCATACTGTCCACAAGCATGGCAGTTGTCATGGTAACCTACAAGTATCACAATCAATTGCTCACTGGGCCTTGGTTTCAGTCTGCACAGCGCTTTGCCAATCACCTCCTCTGAAGCGTGACTCCTAAGCGCTGGTACCTCATTGCCTGGCTGGACACCTTGTGTTCACTCCTCGATTAAACTCTGCGCCTCGACTGTAGCCGGCAGCCTCCGCTTGGGTTCCAATTGTGGTGATTTGTCGTGTATTAGGCTTGTTAACTTTGTTATGTTTTTGCTGATGTTATAAGCTCGTGTGGAGAAAACAGATTTTAACTTTTCAGAGCTTCCGTAGGAGTACGCAGCATTCAGGCTGTTCTGTCTCGAATAGAACAACCCTCCCAAATAAAGCTGATAGACCGATCATGTATATTACACATTATACTTAATTAAGTATAAGAAGGACTTTTGCCATAAGTTGTTGACAAGGTGTTAACACAGTTCCTATAAGAATCACGCCTCAGATATCTGAGAAAAAAAAAATCCATACTGACCTTTCCTCCATTTTTCAAGCATAGGTAGCTCTCGCATTCTCAACGTGTAATTTTGTTTTGAGCCGTCTCCCGAAGGCAGCATTTTGCTTGCAGCTTGTCATATTTTCCAACCTGAGCTACAGTTTGTTTAATTCCCTCGCTGTCAACGTGACTGAGTTAGAGATACGTATAATAAAAACTCAATTAAAATTTTCATTTAACTGATAATATAATTGAAGGATACAGTATCAAACAGTCTCTTGATCGAGCGCATCAAGTCATTAGTACTTGGAGTTATGCATGGAGGAAAAGGCAGCTAAAAAAAGGATAGAATCAGTGGTAAAGATCAGATTTGCACATGGCTTTCTAAACATGTTTCCATGGTGAGACCACGGTACTGTTTTTTTTTTTATGGTGACATACATGTTGCAACATTTTTTCTTTGTTGCTGAACCCTACATTTCCTATAATTCAACCATATACCAATATACCAAACCACCAATACTATCTTTCTGTCTTCTGATAAAAACACAGAAGACATTATTAAACAACACAAGCTGAGTAATACTCCTTCTACAGTAGTAACCTGACCTTTATGTGTAAAATTGGTGTAGTACACCTTAAGTTTACAAACAGTATCTGGATCTGTATAATTAATGTTTTGGAAACTGTCACAGGTTTTGTCTTAATCAGTATTGAACGAAGGCCCCAGGAGGATTGTGTAACAAACCATGAATGAACCCTAAACTCTGAGCTGATTAAACTTGACAGGTTTTGCAATTCAGACAATAATTGTTCCAGTCAAACCAAGTAGGTTATTTCTGCATAAAGCTCATTTACTGTGAATGTTAAAAAGAAAAAAAAAACATTCAAAATGGTTTGCCGTGTGAAAAGAAGAACTGAGCTTCCTATTTCACTCCAGTGGAGCAAGAAATATTAATGAATGTGTGTGTGTGCAGAATGTGTATTCTTTTTGGAAAAACAGCACATCAGCAGCAGTGAAAATGAGTGAATTTCATGTCGAGAAACAACCGTGTCAATATAAAGTGTATTCCCCTCTGCCAACATTTAGCAGACTTAATATGTTGATGGTCAATTGGTGGGATGGGATGGAGTAGTTGCTCGTCTGTTATTTGATGGGTGAAACCCATTCTTGGCAGCATATGAAAAAGAGACCAACAGGAAATATAATATTTCCCCCTTCTGGAACATTTACTTTTGGCATCTAACCCTCCAACAGTTACTGATGGTTTAATGTACTGTACACGTAAGATCTGTGGAAAATTGGATTATTGTTACAAGGCTAAATCAAACAATATTGCTCATATTCATCACAAGAAGATGACAAAGAAGCTATGTAGTCTGCCAGTGGGAGAGATTTAATGAGGCCTACAAATATACACATGCATCTTTAATATCTCACTTGCATGCACATGTCCTAACAGAGCATAGCTGTCCATTATCATGAGGAAACAGCGTCACTCCACTTTTACTTCACAGTGGAGCGCAATGAGATATTCATTGTAAGACTAAAATAATAAATGTAGAAGTGCAGACTGAAATAATATGGAAAATGACTGTACAGCTACCTCGAGCTAAACTGAAGGTCATTCTTATCTGCTCCTGTGCTGCCTGTAAAGCTTCATCCGTAAACACAAATGGAAGAATATAATCTCCATGTGACATCTACAAAACACAATAGACTCCAGATTGCAAAGACATAACAAGAAATAGACTACGGTTACTGGAACACAAATTGAAGGTGGGTGGGAGAGTGTAGATGATTTTAATTACTGTAACATAATATTAGAGCATTTTGTCACTGAATTTTCAGGATTAAAGAATTCCTAGAATGAATAAAATTAAATGAATTAGTCTTCATTTGAAGACAGCTGGGCTCGCAGATAGTTCTGTTCGCTCTGAGATATGCAGGGTATGGTGGAAAGGCATTTTCCGATAAAAAAAATCAAATTAAATCACCCGTTTTATGATCCTCAGGGTTGACATCACTCACAAGGTCAACAAAAACCATAATAATGTGACGTGACCTTTCTGGGATAAGCCTGACCATCCACAGGTTGTGGAACTAAGCTTTGAACATGCAGATGTTCATCTCAATCCTGGATTTAGTCCTGCTGTGGGCCAGGCTGAGGGTCAAAATCTGTGCCTCAGAGGTCAGTAAGGGTGCTAACCAATTAGGAAACATCAAAGTCCTGTAATCATAAAAGGGTTACACCGGAAAAGTATTAGGAAAATATATAAAAGAAGAATATGTAAAGATAATGTCAATGTGATAATGGGCTGATTTTGTAGTAGTCTTAAAAGGCCAGTAATGGCATCTAGTAGTTTAGTCACTAATCGCAACCCTGCTGCCTAAAGGAAAAACTACAATGGCCATGGAATATAATATTTGTGAAATGTGAATATCTAGAGCCTGTGTTCAGTCTGTCCATTCTTGGCTGCTGTAGAAACATAGCAATTCAACATGACGGCCACTGGGGAAGAGGACCCATGGTGTGTCTGTACGTATAAAAGTCTCATTCTAAGGTAATAAAAACATAATTATTCCTACCTTCAGGTAATTATACATGAATGAAAACATAGTTATAATCTTAATCTTACACACTGAACCATGTCTATGACTGCAGCGATACCGATAAGGTAAGCGCTGACTTTTAATCATTCTTTGGGTTAATATATCACATCCCATCATTGATTTATTGAATGTGCTGGCTAAGTGCTTTCACAGGTCCATAGTCACTTGGTGATATTGATCATTAAATCTGTTTGTCATTTGTATAATTATGATTTGAACATTTTTTTGTGTTTTCCATAATCTGCGCCAGTGGGAGCATGTAGATGTTGAACAGACGAGGGCCCAGAATAGAGCCTTGGGGAACTCCACGTCATGTTTGTATGCTCTGGTATTTATTGACAGACAAAGTAGTCCCTGTCTGTTTAATAACATGATCAGCCATGTTGAATGCATCACCAAGAGCTAATAATACAAAAACTGAAACTTTTCCACTGTCTGTGTATAACAAAGTTATTTAAAACGTGTGCACTGTATTTGAGTGGCCTGTAGTTCAACTGAAGAGCAACACATTCAAAAGAAGCTAATTTCCCACAAGACATCTGCTTGCCCTGAACAATATCCTCTACTTCTTATGCACTCTAGCTTTGCTCATAAAACTGGAGTTGGGAAGCTGTAAAATCTTTATTCAGTATTTGATTTTTGTTCCAATAATCGTACAAAAATGTGGCTCATGCTCGATGTCATAGTGCCAGGTGTGATGACAGAGTGGTGGTGGTGTGTGGCTGCCTCCGAGTCACAGGGAAACTTTGCCCTGGGGCAGCAAAATGCTGGAGGGGCGTCTTTGAGAAGATGAGTCGTGGTGAGACAGGACCATGATTTTGGCAAGGCTTGCAACATGGAGACTGTACCCTCTGAGGGATGAAGTTTGGCAGGAAAATGAGCTCCTTCTGCTGCGGTTCAGTTTGTTGATTCGGTGGCAGGGGCTTAGCAGTGATAGGAGCAGCAGGGAGACACAGACGTTTTTTTCCAATATATTCTATATTCATATGTTTCCTACTGGAGTTTTTAAATTACCACCATGACACAAATTAACTGTTATCTTTTATGACTGTCTGTGGAAAACCTTTATTGATGTTGGGTTGTCAGAGGAAAGTTTTTTTTTTAACTTCCTTCCTGTCTGAGTTGTATGGAGTCAGCATCTAGTGGCTAGTAGAGGAAATGCATCTGGAGGCACTTTGCGCTCAACATTCAGCCAAGGTTTTTTGCCACTGTCGTATTATATAATAGTTAATACTCATTTGTGCTCTCAACGACTACTTCATCAGTGTGCTGCAACAGCAACCAGGACCAGTCGTTGTCTTCCGTATGTGACAGCAGTGAACCCCTACGGTCTTCTGATACTGTAAATATGCCAGGTCAAATTGCTACATTATGCCACTCAGTACTCAGCGCTAAATCAATTTAAATGAATATGTTTCTGTTGTATATTTCACCGTTCTCTGTAAAGCCTACAAAGTGTATGTTGTGTTTCGTGGGCTGATTCCAGCAGGGCACCAGTCTCTGAAGTGACAGCAGCAATTATAGTACTTTCACCATCACTTAAATCACACTTCAAGGCAGTTCTCTGGTTTAATTGAACAGTAAATGACCTTCCTGAATCTGTCTGTGTTGCACATTTAGTTTTTTTCTGCACGACTCACCATCTCTTTTGTTTAATTTCAAAAAAACAAAATGACATAAAGAGTCTAGACATAGAAATATAAAAAGAACTGGATAAAGCCAGTGAGGGCAGAGTGTGAGGAGCATGACATATCAAGTCCTGTGGATGGAAATGTGGCTTTCTCAGTAATTATCAGTAACATAAGCATCTACATAATAACATCACTTGATTCTCTTCCATCTGTTTTTCTTTCTCCAGTGGCAAATGAAGATGCGGAGAGCTCCACCAGACCTCAAGCCAGTTTTGCACGTAGGTGTATGTTCACTCCATATTAGTCATGCTTCATTATTAGTCAGTTCATTAAATCCATTCATTTAAAATAACTTCACCTTTCAGATCAAAGTATTAAAGTGTCATTTTACCCTGAGTTAATGAGACCTTAGCTGCTGAGAATTGTGACCTGCTCATTAAAATGGAGTGGAATGGAGTTTCTGAACTGAGAAGACGAATTTCCAGAAATAATTTCTCTGTTCATAAACGTAATCCACCCACACGTCTTGTTGACAGAAGATTTAATCAGAAAATGTTTCTATTGGAGATTTAGAAAGAAATGTGAGATAGATTAAGAATGATTTAATTATTAATTATTATCATTCCAGCATTATCCAGGTGGTGAATATCAGGGTGAACCAATCAGAGGCAGAGTAGAGCTGTCCCTGACTTTGGTATTTGTAGCCCGATGTGAGCCATCGTTCAGCACCTTATGATAAACTGCACATTTTTTTAGAGTGGCCTTTTGTTATAGCACATCTGTATCGTACTCATGTTGTTTAATCAGCTTCTTGGCAAAGGAGAGGAGATAATCAACATGGATTTTAGCAAATTTATGAACAAGATTTGTGAGAAACAAATCGTTTCTGTGCATAGAAGATGTCTTTTGCTTCAAATCACAAAGAAAAATGGGAGCAAAAATAAAATATATTCATATTTCTGTTGAGTGTATTTCACATGACACTTTTAAACCTGTGATTGGTGAGTTCGTGAAGATGCGGGGATCTGAAAATGATGATAAAATCTTACGTATTACTGCTTGTCTTGTCTGTGTGGTAAGCGTGTTATTTCTAAAGCTACATCGGCATTGACTGTATACACCCACACGGGGGCAGCATTACAAAGGCGCTCAATTCTCTTCCTCCCTTTTACTGAGATCCTGAATGTACAGTGTCAGTGGAGAGTTAGCCAATCTGTGTTTGTCTATAATGTAAACAATGCAAAGTACCACCTGGAAAACATATGGAAGCTTGATTCATGACAAAATGACTGTACCACAAAGACTTTTGTTTTTTTGCAGGCTCAAAGTCCCAGAGTGCTTTGTGGAATGCCATCACGGCGGGGATGGGGATCAAAGGCAAAGAGCAGAAGCCCCCCCTGAATGACCCACGAAGTCCTGAAGAGATTCTGGCTGACGATCTCCCTGCAGCAGATGAACCAGATGCCACAGAGAAAACAGCCATCAGGTTTGCCGCTGTCATGCTGCTACAGCAATAAAGAAAAAACTAGTATAAATAATCATGGAGTAAAGTCCAGTTTGAAGAAACAAGGCAGCGTAAACAGTCAGGCACCGGCCTGCATCGAGGATTCATTTTATAGTTTTGATTAATGCGACTTTGATTATCAAGTTGGCAAGATTTGAAGTAGATCCTCTCCGTCCTTTCTCTGGAGAGGATAAGCTTCGGTCTGACATTTAACATTCTTAATACACACCCACGCACACACACACATATGTTGCTAATTGCTATGTATGGCTGCTGACCTCAAGGGACATGGGCATGATTGATTCCACCTTGATAACAAGGACTTCAAACCACCATTAACATAATTTGTTGTCACTTTTAGAATATTGAACGTCTTTTAACGCCTGATTCCAATTAACCTTGATGGCTCTGGAGACCATTACAAATGCCGCAGGTGGCAAGAAGTGAGCATTTGTCACAGGATACTAAAAATGCAGCTAGTACATGATAACAAGCTTTTGACTGAATGCAAAATAGACAAGGAGTTATGGCGGGCTGATTTCGAGAGACTGCTTTTTTGGTTTGTGTTTCAAACACTTACAATTTGTCTAAATTTCTTCCTCTGCTTTCATAATTTCTCACTTCAGTAATACATGCTTCTATTTCTCTGGTGCTTCTCTATGCTATCTCAAATTACAGTGCTGTTGTTCTCTGTCATAGTCTCTCCCCAGAAATCAGGTCCTTTTTTTTTCCAGAGTAGGCTAGTGACAAGGAGAAAGTGATTTTCCACTCGACTGGACACAGCCTGTTCTTTCATTTAAAAGCTAGAGCCTCGATTTTAAATAAAAACATAGTCAGCGCAGGACACCTAAAAGCACTCTCACCTTCCAAAGAGGAGACAGTGCATTTGTCCATAGAGACAGTGACTTATTTCAGTAAAGACATAACATAAGCTTTAATCAGGCTGGGGGTAAAAAAAAAAAAGCCAAGCACCAGCCAAACGCTGCTAAGTCTTTGGCTGAGGCTGAATAATTTGCATAAATGTCTACTGGAAAGGGGATGATTAATTTCAGTAGCTCTAGCAGTTTAAATAAATGTATGCTTAAAAAATACCATACCTTCTAAGTCCTTGTTTATTAAAGTCACGTGACTGGTGAAGTAGTGGCTGCACAAGGTGAATTTGGTGATTTACTAGCAAATGTGGCCCCTAAGAGCTTGATCCACATCTTTGTTTTGTTGCATCCATTATGACTCACCCTCCTCAACAGACAGCCATCTTCGTACTCATGTCTATGTCTAGGAAATCCCACTAAGGTCAGGGGAAGTCTTCGGACACCAACAGTGGTTAATAGAGGGCAAATCCACAGGGAGTAGCAGGGATCTACAACTGAATGACAAATGGTTAGATTATGGAACAAGGTGATTAAATGACCACGGAACTAGCAGTAATCCATAAAATGATGTAACCACAGTGTCACCTCCGAGGCCGGGGATGGCTGTTATCCACCAGGCAATGATAATTAGATTTTATTGGAGAATGGAGAGGGATCACGTGATCCGTAGTAGGCAGGATGGGATTGAGGGAGTTAAAGGACAGCTGCTATTGACCGTCATACGCTGGATTAGAATGGAGGTAAAAGGCTGTTGAGCTTGGGGTGAACACGGAGAAAGATTTGATTGTGTTTTTAAAGCACTCCACCATTTTGATTAAACTTCACAGTCCATTTCCCTTCAAGTATCCTAAAGACGAGTCGAACGCGCTCAGCCGGTCGCGGTTTTCCAGTCATCCATCAGTTTACAAAGCTCCTTGATTACCTTTTTATATTTTTTCTATCAATTTTCAGATCAGCTGAATGGCTGTCTAATACTTCAGATAGATAGCAGCTGCTGAAGTTGTTTTAGCATTACAGCTGCCTCTACAAGACAGTCGAGTGTGTGCTTAGTCATGCAGTGAGGGACAGAAAACAATATGCAGCCATTAGTGAATAAACACACGGTGATTCATCTGTGCGGCTGGTGTCATGCTGTTGTTTTCTGCTCATTAGGGATGCCTTATGCATTTTAAAGCACTTCCTACCTATTGAATGGGCTATGTAAGGTTTCTATACAGGAGGTGAAACCGGTGTTTCTTTGTGTATAGCAGACAGCTTTGTCATTGTTTACCCCAAAGACCACAATCTCTCACAATTTTCCACTTGTAGCCTACTTACGTTGTTCACGCAGGGCGACTATTCTATTGTTTTACGTCTCTATTACTATAATTTGTGTGCCGATCACCTCACTATATGTGATAGGACTAATTCACAGTGCCTGACTTCATCTTCACCTTCATCTTTCCATCAGGTGCAATGTTTTCTTAGATGATCTCCATTCTGCCTGCTGATGAACCACACGAAGACTTTTACTGTTCTCATTCGGATATCAGCATGTGATTTTATTGCACTATCTTCGCCGTCATTTCCATCAGCACTCTCATCCGTTTCGACTAGCTTGATTGATCGATTGATTTTTCGTTTTCCTTTAAAATTGCAACTCCGCCGGGGCAGCCAAACCTGTCACAGCAGGAGTCCAACACAAAAAGCTATTAGAGTTATTTCCATTCTGGTCCCAAGAGAAGGGGAAGTGAAAGGTTTTGGCCAAAGGATATGTTATACTCATTACTTAAAATTACCTTTCTATTAGAAACTAATTACACACATGAGAATAGAAACCAGCAGATTTATTTAGTCTGATGACAATTTGGTTAAATGGTAAAACGAGTAATTGGGAATAGTGTTGTGCTGGCTTGAGGCAGATGAAATGTATTAAACCTACCTATAAAGTGTTTCCTGTTGAAGTTTTTTCCAAACAGCTTTATATTTCCTACAAAAATCTAAAAGAAATTTAAAAGGAAAAACAACTTTTTTTCTCCTGACTGAGGTAGAAGAAAATGTGCATCAATATAAAAGCAAAATCTGACAAAAACAACAGATTTGGTGAGTAAGAACTGTGTCGAAAGCATCAGATCTGAGTGGAGCGAGGACTGCAAAGTTCAGCACGTTCACACAAAATGCCATATATTTTTTTTAACAGCAGCCATTTTGACATGAAATAGCAGGCAAACACAGGTGATGCTAATTAAGGTGCTGTTCCATTCAGGTCAAACAGAGTCAGGGTGCTGCTGTGATGCACGTTGGTTCACTGGAAAGTCTCTGCTGCACTAAATGGAACCGAACCCTAATTAGTATCATTGAAAACACCTGCCTTGACCCTGCTACAGTATTTCATATCAAAATGGCTGCTGTGAAAAAGGTCTATTCCCATCACAGAGTTTATGTTTGAGGTTTGGCTGATGCTCTTTTAATTATGTCATCTCATCCTCTTCTGCAGTCGTTTGATGGCGATGGGTGTTGCAGGCTTACAAAGGTGACTAGGGGCTGCCCAATTAGTGACTAGTGAGAAAGAATATACACGTGTTGCTAATTTTCAGTGATTGGTGCATTTGGAGGACAAAAGGAAAATTTTAAAATGGAGTACTCTCACACAAACAGTGGCACCAAGGCTAACAGGCCAACAGAATCATCACAATCATGCATACACGGAGCTGAAACTGAAACTCTTCCATGGACGGCTGTGTGATTTATCTGCTTGTTAATTGGATGCTGTGTGCTCCTGTGAACTTTGCAGTTGATTAAGGCAACTGTCTCCTCCGCGGCAGCCCACGGTTTTGGAGGCTGACCCTTCCTTTGGCTGCAGCCACAGGTTCACAGACCCCCACTGGCATCTGCTGTGCAGCGACAACCTCCATCACTAGCCTCACTAGCTGGATAATGAGCCTCCACTGGCCAGTGTGACTGGAAGCACATGGGCAAATGGCAAAGCTATTTATCAGAATGATTGAGGCGTGACCTCACAGTTATGATGTTAAAGAGCTGTATGACTGCTGTCTCCCACATGACGCCACACATTTCTTAGACTTTTAGACACTTTGCTGTGTACTTTAAAAGAGGGGTAGTAATTTGGGGAAAAAAATAAAAACTGTAACTGTGCCAAAGCACTAATAACATATTAATTAAAGTTAATTTAAGCTCAGAGCTTTGCAGACTTTGCCCAAAGCATGAACTTATGCTATTGTAGATTAGCTATGCATATAGTATAATGTTGTTTGAGGTCATATAAAAGCTTCCAGCCTTTGCTTTGATCAATATGTTTATTCCCCTGTGTACAGCCTACAACCTTTGTCTAATAAAATAACTTTTTCGGTTATTGATTGAAGTACTGATCAATAGAAACTCATGGGGGGTTTTGTCCACCTTGTTTTAATCAAATATGAACTTGTAATTTATTATTATTAAGTAGACCGGTATGTGGAATAGAAGCATATTTCATTTTAGAAATAAAATCAATGTAAGTCCTGTGAGATAAAGTATTGTGAAATATTATATTTATTTTTATATTTTTCCTGATGTTTGCTTTGACAGCTGCTGTGATAAGAGACACATTTCTTTGGCTGCATTCACAAATAGTCTAAAAATGCCTTCACCTTTACCTCATAACTCCTGACCTCACTCAGTAACAGTGTGTTCACTTTGCCAATAGAAAAAAAAACATGAATTACGATCTGCTCTCCCGTGATGTGAGTCATAGTCTCCACCTCATAGGCTGTGCACCCATCTTATTGTGGGGTTAATATAGTAATGAGATCTGAGCAGTTACGAGCTTTGGCCACTTAAACGGTCAACAGATTTGTCTTGTCCGTGCAGCATACATTTTCTTTTGTGGCGTTTGTCACTTAGAGATGTGTGAGTTACAGTAAGTGTCGTGTTTTCTGAGCCTTGACCCTGAAGTGAACTCTGAGGAAGACAATCACCATCTTTTGTGGACTATTTTATGGTGGCCATAATTCTCTGGAGACACAAGTTAGAAGAGATTTAAACAGGTAGGCATGAAGACTTGGATCCACAAACGCTGGTTTTTGAATGACCTTTGAAGACAGAAAAACCCATCTGTGTTATCAAACCCTTTTCAAGTAGAGTTAATACTAAAGCTAAATCATATGATATCTTTAAATACAACTTTATTTATTCCTGTAGATATCATTTAAAAATGTACTGACAATGGCCAAAATAACCCTGTTTGTTCTGCCAGTTCCAGTGAAATGCAACACCCATTGCCAGAGCTAATTTTACTTTTAAGCTGCTTTCAGTGTCTCGTTTGGGATATCCAGTCTGCATTTAAACTACATGGTTACCTCACAATGGCTTACACAAATGCCCTCAGCCAAACCACTCATGAAACCATACAATCACTACAGTCTACTATAATCTACCTGGTAGTAGAAGCAAAGACAGTTGAGCATTTAGTCACTGATAACATTTGTAAATTTGACTTTCTCGCCAGTTTACTGACTCTTCAGACCCTCCGAGCAACTTTATTTCTGGATTTCTGAAGATTTAAATTCTGGACCTACCATTAGGGAAAGGGGTGAACACTGATTCAATAAAGTAATTTGAGGTGAGTTGAAACAAAATAATTAAACAATATCTATTATGTAGAATGAAAAAAGAACTGGGACAATGTGAAAAATAATTTTGAGGCTCTGGGTGCCTACAAAGTCTTGTGCCAAGTACAAGAAAGTCCATCCAATAGTTGTTGGGATGTTTAAAATTGCCATCGTCTATGGAGTCATGCAACTAATCTGGCTAAATGTCTCTTTACACCTTAATGTCACAGTTAAGTGAATATAAATATTGTACAGGCTGAACGGTTTCTTCCTCATTTCATGCTGTTGTAACAGTCTGGACCTTTATAGCTACAGTTGTGTAAGAGAACGGCTATCCTTGTGTCAGCTGCCCAAATGCTAGAGTGCTGATTGCTTCCCCCCTCACCTCAGACCTCAGTTCAGCTATTGTATGCATCACCTTTGACCTACAGGCATCTCTCTTGGAGATGAGGTAACAGTCAGTGTCTTCTCTGGGGTATTTTTCCACCTCCACCGCTCTGCAAATAAATGTAGCTTTAAGGCCGAGTGCCCTCAATCTCTCCCACCCATCCTTCCATCTCCACTACATCCAATACAAAAAGAGAGATGGAGTATAGATGGGAAATCTTATTTTGTGATAGATGGTCTTCACCGAACTACGGTCATTACTGCAAAGGCGATTGCTATTTTGATGCATAGATATCCTTATCGACTTGCCTGGAAATTTAAATGAGATTTGAATTTTTCATGTACCTCCAAATGGCCGGGGCTGTTAATGTCTTGATTTCGATGTGTGAGCTTGAGCACAGTGACAAGAATACCTTAGCGGAGTGTAATTTCCAGCCAAGTCCCTCTGTCATAGTCATACGAATAATTCATTTTCCCAAGACTTGATTCATTAGGTCTTTTTTGTGAGCAGTTATTGTGATAGTAATTAATCAGAGACATATTTTGATCATCGTTATATAAAGGGACACAATCAGTTTTAGCTCTTGTGTTGGTTCATCAATCATGAAATTAAATAAAATGTGGGCTACATGTAAAATCAATCCTGCTCTCTAATCAGTCATTCAGACACGTTATTGCGGTGTAGCCCCCCAGAGGCAAAGCTTTTATTCACATTCTGCTATATTTGCCTTTCTTCTTTTGAGCTCCGGTTCAATGTTTGACTATGTTTACGAATTTTGTACTGTATCTGAATTTGTCTCTCAGACTACTCAGTACTCCCAGTTTTGCAGATTCCTTGGCAACAGTGACATATAATTCAGAGGTGAACAACAAGCAAAAGACTCCTGTGTATTTCTAATATTTCATCACATACTCAACACTTTTGTATTGTCCCTCTCACCATCTGGTGGTCCAAATAAGCCACATTTCCACAATTGTGTTTTCTTCCAGAAGGTGTTTCATTCATCAGTTGGCAATGTAATTAATGTATTCTCTGAGATTCCTTGGGTGCTAAGGCTCAGGGCCACGTCTCTCTCAACAAGACCGCATTCTTGACTCTGCTATTTAATGCACCAGAGAACATTTTTTTCCTCGTGAACAGGGGTGCTAGAAATATTTTCGCTTTAACTCTTTAGGAATATGAGAGTGTGTAGTGAGCAAGTGTACTGAGCATACTGACATCTTAAAAACGTATTTGGCTACAGTGAAAGTTTTCAAAAATAAAATTTATAATCTGTTGTTTTTCATGATGTACCGCAGACATAAAGCCAGACATAAACCTCACTGAGCACGTCTCCGCTACGGTCGTGGCGCTGTTTTGGTCCGTCCACATGACTTCAAACCTCACCTGGAGTGCTTCAGAAGCGGAGTGCTTTGCCCGGGGTCAGTTTGGTGGAGTTTAAAACATCAACTAGAACAACCATGATTAGCTCCTGTGGCCACAGTGCACATGGAAAGCATCTTCATTCAACGCTCCCCCCTGTGTAGCTCCCCTTTCGCTCGCGTCTTGAGTGCGGTGCCGACCTTCCTCGCCCTTGCAGTGTTTTTGACACAACCTTTCTCGCTAGGCTCAACCTTGTTCAGTGTCACACTTACACATGGAGATGACATGGTACAGCAGGTCCCTGGGGTGTAAACCTGTGAACAGTAAGCAGTGAAATGTAAAGTTGTTATCGTGGTTTCCCCTCAAGTTGACCCGTCAACTCTGTCTGTGGCTCGAGATCTCCTGAGGCCAGCATACCTCCACAAAAAGGGAGAAAAACACGGCAATTGGATTGGAAAGAAAGGCAGCCAGAAAGAGAAAGAAACTGGAAAGCCAAGGACAGGAGGAGAAAGAGACATAGATAAGTGCGTCTTTGAAGAGAACATCCGCAGGCTTCATGGCACTTAGACAGACCTCTCTTCTCCCTGCTCGCGTAGGACCCATCTCAGCAGATGAAAGCAGGAGCCTCTTTGAGGTGGTGCCCTAGCATTATCCCTGCATCCTGCATCAAGTAATTGAAAGACCTAAGAGTATGGTAGGGGGTTCGAAGAAAGGGGGATCTGGGCTGAGTCATCCTTGCAGGTGTTGGACTTGCAGAAAATGAGAAGACAGTTGTGCGTTCTCATGGGTTTTTAACTAGACGTGCAGTGGTTTTGGAGGTAGCGAAGGAGAGGTGAGGAGCAGAAATCAGACAGGAGTGAAAAGTTGTTTGTACAGGTAATGGTTTGTTACAGCAATCAACACAAAGGTTACTGCCATTTAAAGTGCTTTACTTGCTCTGCGCTAGTAATCAGACAGAAGAAACTAGAAATCCGAACATTATATACCGTGAAAGAAAGCAGAAACCAGAGTACTCAGTATGCAGTTGAGTACAGCGTGTAATATATGCAGGGATCGGTGCGTTATGATGGCTGCAGGTGTCATAAAACCGCCTTAAATTTGAAAATGACCTGATAGCTTCCTCATTATTTGGCCAAATGATGCGGAAAGGGCATTTTGCCAATAAAAACACAGAGGACAACGCTGTTTTGGGGTTTTTTTATGCTGCAGTGTGTTGTGTGTTTATGCTGGAGAGAAAAAGAAAGAGGCATAGAGGCATTTCATGTCTTACTTCTGCAGGAGGGGGTTGACTACGGGACGGTCCTGAATGCGCTCAATGGATCAGAGTAATCTCAGTCAAATCAGTGTCAATGCACTGTCTGCACGCTATCTAATCCTCTTTGGCATGACATTTAATACACTGCGCATTCACGTATATTCTATTTATGTGTTCCAGTGAATGCATTGCACATCTGAAGATGTCGCACGTGCAGCGAACGTGTTCGTCACTTTAAATGTTGATCCACACTGCTGATGAAATCTGTGTTTGCTTGATGACATTTACCTTCATGTTCCCGATGAAATAAGCACGTGCGTGTCTCGCTGGAAAAGGTCCAATTTGAGTTTTTTCTTTTATCAGATGTGCTCTTACAGCAATGCGGGCCACTCACATCTTCGTCATGTCTTCTCCTAAAGGTCCCCCCCCCTCCTTTTCCTCTCCTGGTTTTCCAGTGGATGAAACAGAACATGGTTTCTCATTATCAGCCAGACTCCTCCCTCTCTTTGACTGGCGGTGTTTTCTCCTCCCTCCCTCTTGTGTGGAGAACTCGGCAGCGAGCGTTAATCCCAGATTGAGCTGCCCTGCCGTCTGCATCCCGTTGTTGCTGGGAGAGCATGGCACGGCTCCAGGACCCCTGCGCTCACACAGGAGAGCAGTGAACGAATGAGCGAGAGGGAGGGAGAGAGGGAGAGAGAGAGGCAAGAGAGGGAGAAAGGAGAGAGGTACAGTTGGGCTGTTTCACGACTTGTCACAGCTGCTTGAGCGCTGCGCTGAGTGTTATTGAGTTTCAGTCACACACACTCTTCTCACATAAACAAGGGAAGAAAAGAGAGAAAAAGGAAAGGATGACGTCCGGCTTGTCGCAGCTGTGGGTGCAAATGTGAATGAAGTAAGAGGAAACCTCGGTCACTGCCTGGGTTCCATCACATCGCAACATCTCTCTGCTCAGTGTTGCGTCTTCCTCAACGCTCACACTTGAGAGGGATTAAACTTTTTTTTTTTTTTTAATCTCTTGTTGGCACATCCGGACCTCTTTGAGCATCTGACATGGAGTCTCCCACCAAAGAGATCGAGGAGTTTGAAAGCACGGCCCTGAAGTACCTTCAGCCGGAACAGATTGAAAAGATTTGGCTCAGGCTCCGGGGACTGTGAGTATATCCACTTTTTTTTCCTGTTTTCAACAAGTGTGTGTGTGAAGCATAGCTGTGTGTGTGTGCCCGTGTGTGAGTTAAGAGTTCAGCTTCCGATATTTACACATGAAATTATCCGTAATAATTTTGCTGTAATAGCTTAATTTAGAGATTATTCTGATTAAAAACAACACGCAGGAAGGGTACGGGAAAGAGCTTGAGTGTCATAATAAAAGCCTGGCTTTTTTCACCTCACACTGATTTTGTTTGCAACATGTGCATACATTTGTGGGCGTGTGCTTGTCAGTTTGCAAAGTGAGAGAAAGAACCATGGATAGATGAATAAAAGTAGAGCTAAATCCAAAAAAACGTAAGAAAAACAAAGAAGGAAAGAGAGGGAGAGACTGGAATTACTCAAACCAAACAGCTCTGAGCTACTTCCTTTGAACTGTTTTGCATGGTTTATTTATCATAAGAAAGAAAAGGAAAGTACATCAGAGCTTGCACCCTTCTTACATGTTTATTTAGATCCTTTTTTTTGTAAAAAAAGAGACAAAAACATGATGTTGTTTTGGTGGTCTCCTCATGCCAGATGCACTTTCTTCTTGCATGTGTCATCTGACATTCAGTGCACACCTGTTGTCGACGTAGAGCTGTGATCCAGCAAGACGAGCCTGACTCAAACGTGCATATTTTCATCTGAGATATGGAGGCTGAAGGCTGAATTCTTCTTTCTGTGCTCAAATATTTTGTCCCCTGCCTCCACATTTTTTCAATATTTCTCTTTAAATAATACAAAAGCCTCCCCGAGCCTCACATTTCTCATTCTGTGCAGTTTCTATGGGAAGGTTCATTTTTAAAACCTTGACTACTACAATATTACTTTCTCCTCTATCTACCAACCAATCAACACCTCCGTGACCTTTCGCCCTGAGCAGAAAGCCCAGCACACTGTGTTTGCAAGTTGAAGCGGGAATTATCCATTTTCAGTTCTCATCTTACTCAGTGGGTGGGGGCGACGGTGGTGTTGTTAGGAGGTTAGAAAGAATCTGCTCCAATGTTTCTTCTGGAGGTCTGAGTGAACTGCTGTTCGCTCCTCCTGCGCCACAGACGATGACTGAGTGAACGAACCGCCCATGGGGCTGCGGTTCATCCATCACCCTTCCTCTCCTCTCGTCTCATATCACTCTGATTTATTTTTAGTTATTTTCATGTCATGGTATCTCCATTGTTCCATGATTAGTCATTGTTTCTCTCCTTCCCCTGTGTCAGAAACCCAATATGTGGGTCCCCTCACCGTCATCCTCTGCCACATTTAGTTTCCTCGGATGGCTTCATTGTCTCTCCCATTTGGTCACTGTCATAAATTCCCTATCATAACCATCTGTCTTTTTGGATATCTGATGGATAGTGAGTCAGATGAAAGTAACGGGGGGGCCCGGGACTTTTTTTTCTCCCCCCATCACGGCCACGACGCAGCGGTCTGCTGGGGCTCCTGTTGCGTGTCAGAGATCACATTAGCCTTTAATCTCACAAAGAGCCTCCGTCTGAAGAGAGGGAGCTCCAACTGACAGGCAGCCCCCACAGATGTTGACGCTTCACACAGTGTACGTTTAATAGGGAGGGATCGACATTATGCAGCATATGTGTGTGTGCGTGTGTGTAAAAGGTTGACTGCGCGTGTGCTCGCGTGGATGATATAGATTGGATGGTGTGTCCGGGAGTGTATGTGGCGGCTTGGTGACATTTACTGTATATGCTGCCAGCTTATCCTAGGAGATTTGTTTGGCAGCTGTATGATCTGTGTGTGTGTGTGTGTGTGCTGGATGGCTATCACAGCACTCTCTGGCACAGCGTACTCCACAGAGTACACCAATCATCCATGGATAGACAGAGAGGGCATTTGCTTTGGACAGTTTTCCCTCTGCTCAACCTTCAGTGCCGCAGTCTGAAGCCTGGTGGCAACCGCTGATGAAGGCATGAGCGGCGTGGTGTGTTTTATTACTTCCCTCTGACAAATGGCCCCTTTATGTTTTTGCATCTGTGAATGGATTCCAATGGATTTCCATTGATAAATTAGATCGCTGCAACAAACCCGACCTCTCTGTCACCCGCTGATTAATGGAAATCAATGATTTATTTAATCACTTGATCAACAGTTCATCACAGAGAGCTCCCTTAAGGGAAGGGCAACTTCACTTTGGCCCAAAGAGGATCAAGGTGGCCTGATGACCGCGGTCATGACACGGTCTGTGTGTGTGTGTGTGTTTTTTTTTAAAAGTAACCCACGAAAAACAAGCTGCTGTTAGCCATCCAGACGTCTATTTGAAGAGACACTAAAAATGTACGTTCACGTTGGTGCGTTTTGCGTAATAACCTTTATAATTACAATAATTCCTGGAATTTCCATGACCCCTTTCAACCCACATCCTCATTATGCCGAGGACATTGCATTAAAGCCTTCTAATTAGAAGAAGCTCCGTGTTGTTGACACATACATTTAGATGTAAAGCAAGCTCAGTGATGCGGGGGAGGGGCAAAAGGTGGAACAGAGGATAAGAGAGGAGGTCGGCAGAGTTGGAAATAACCGCACTTGTTTCCCTCTCTCATGTATCTGCCTCTTACGTGCTTTAATTTTCCATGTGCCCCTCTTAAAACTCTTCATGTGCTTTAAATCTTAATTGCTTGATGGACCCCGAGTGATTGATTTATTCATTTATTTCCTCCTAATCTTGAGGGAGCTCTTAACATTTCTTTACAGAGACTAACTTCCTTAGCTTGCACTTTTACACTGAGCTCGAGGAAAGACTGATACAGAAAACGACTAAGAAACAAATCAAGCTAAGTGCTGTGAATTCTGCCTGACTGGAATTTAAATGCACGCCCGTAGTCGTACGGCAGTGGGTCCATCCTGTCCTCCACTTCGCCGTTACGAGTGCCTTAAGTGTGTGTCGCGTGTGTGTGTGTATGAATTTGAGCTTTTAGAGTCGCGCTGTTATCTCTTCATGGAGGTGTGGGTGTGTTTTAGGCCAAATGTTAGGGTAAGTGATAGTAGGTGTGTTTTAATGTAGGTACCCAGTGTGCATATGTGTGTGTAGCAGTTAAGTAGGTGGGATGTCAGGAGGTGGAGTGGTGTGTGTGCGTGTACGTGTGTGTGTGTGTCTGCATATCATTACACCTCTCTTAAATCCCTCATCTGCATAAGTGATTGTAAGCATTTGCATTCTTGTGAGATTTACAGTGTGAACACAACTAAACGAAATGAGCGATGTTATCCGCCCCAAAAAGGAAAAGTAAACAACCACCACTATGAAAGGAACATATGACTATAAATCTGCACATTTACAGCATTTTACTGGTTGTTTATTGTTACTTTTTCGGCATAATATATCTTGTTGGAAGCACATTGGTTCTCATGCAAGAACGTTTTTGTGTATTCATACTTTTTTTATGTAACGTTTGTTGTACCAAGTCAGATTTGGCAAATGTGTCGCTCATTGAAGGCCACCTGTGCAGAAGTGTGTGTTTACGAAATTTGAACATTTGCATAATCAACACCCACGAAGGCTACCTGCTCCACTCTGTCGATGCACAAAAAAAACTGTTACCGAAGAGCGAAAAGAAGACGTGTGCACTGCAGTGCTGTTGAAAACCAGCAAACGGAAAATAAGAAATGTATTCATTACATTAGAGGACCTAAAACAATTAGAAAACATCACACTTTATCCAAGCAGCGCTGTATTGTGCCTGTAATGAAGAGTGAACAATTTGACATGAAGTTAGTTTTAAAAAAATGTCTTTAAAAAGCAAATTTGTTCATGACTTAGATGGGAGACATTCACAGGGATGTGAAGGAGGTGAATCGAGAGAATATTTTACAGCAGGCGATGTTACATTGTCAAGTGCAACACAGTGTGATACTGGACTGCAACCTGCGTGAAGACCCTGAGGCAGCTGGAGGAGGCAGAGTATGTTTTCAAACTACTGAACTGTGTACGTGACTTTGCTTCAATATGCTAATGAAATCATAAAAACTGCTAACTCCTCAAACTTCTCAGTATATTGGCAAACCATGACGACGATGAGAAGTTGTATTAGTGATGCATTTTAGTTCAGTTTATTTCAGTGTCATGTCTTAACTCCAGATTCATGAAGACAAGAAGAGCTTCTGTACTTGACTCGTCCGACAAATAGTGACTTTCATTCATGCGCAAGAGAAAATTATAAGAATAAGAACAATTTAGTGAACGCAATGAAGTCTCTTAAATCGCTAAAGTGGTTCTTGCAAGAGGCCCAATGTCCTTTCTATTCTATTTATTTCTATCTCCATATTAAGTAGAAAAAAGAATCCAACGCAGATTGAAAGCATACCATTTCAATCGATGCCTCACTGTCCTCATGTTTGTTTTCTCTGTCAGGCGCAAGTACAAGAAGACGTCCCAGAGGTAAGTCTTGCTGCTGCTCCGGCTCTGGACCTTTTCCGCCTCATCCCTCCCTTCCCTTCACCTCTTCTCTAATTTCTGGATTTCCTCCCTCTGCTCCACCGATTCTCCCACATCCTTGGACCTCATCCTGGACCTACTCCTACCTGATTTTTTTTTCTTCACATTATCCATTGTTGCTTGTCTTGCAAAGCACTTTGTAACTCTATTATAAAAGTGCAATTTGAATAAAAGTTGTTCATGTTCTTTCTATGATTATTATCATTATTACCATATTTATTCCTGAGGGTCACAGATAACTGCACAAGTCAAACACACCTTGTCACACTTGTATGCATTCACTTGCGCTTTCTCTCATGTGTTGATTCAAGTGTCGGACTCATCGTCATTACCAGATAACTGGCACTCTAATGGATAGAAATTATGGGCACGCATCAACTCACAGACCTTGAGAGCGTGACGAATAACTCGAGTGCCATGCATGTTATCTTCTTTATTATGAAACTTTCATTTGTTTGTTTCTGCCGGTGATGCTCTGGGGAAATCAGGCCCTCTATTAACTGAGACTCGACTGCATTTATTTACAAGCGTGAAAGCAAGAATTAATTAATGCCACTGCATGAGTGAGTAATATAGATTTAAGTATCATTTGTTAAAGATGTTTCTGTATTGATCTGAAACATGCAATCAGCATCTTTCATTATTCAATTCATTTTCCCCTGTGATGACTTGTTTAGCTGCAAAGGACACAGTTTTGCCTTTAGGTCCTACGAGACCTTGTAAAACTACAAAATGTTGAAGTCCCATCTGGCTAAATGACAAAGATAATGTTTGTATTTCAATCATTTTTGTACGGCCAGTCTGTGCTTGTGGTAAGTAGTTAAACATCCCATAACTTACGTCATATTCAGACCAAAACCAGCAATTTCTGTATCTTCTCGCCACAAGTGGCAACTTTCATGGCTGTCAAAACCGCAGTTCCGCAATCGTCCACATGAGGCTGGATACAAGAGTCTCCATAAGTCCCCATGTTAAAATGTCCAATTTCACAGCAGAAATAAACATGTTTACAGCCTTGTACAAACAATAGTTTTGGCCGCTATAGCTAATTTCCCCATTTATGACAACTGTACTGAGGGTGAATTTGTTGTAATGTGTTTTATAGCTCAGCATTCTTAAAATTTTGCATAATTAAAAGCATGGTTGCTTCGATTGACATGTGGGTGCTGTTATAGATAGTTTATTTGGGCATCCAGGTGTCATTCAGCCCATCTCAGGTCCGATGTTCCACGTCTTTGCCAATTTTTTGATTAGCTGGGAGGCAGAAGACATTTTGAGCCTTGAAATGGCTCTTTAGAAACCTACGGTGATACGGACCTACGGTCACATGGATAGAACGTTAATGCTCTACACACTCTCATTGCCTTAATTTTAAACAATTTCTTTAAAATGCACTTAATTTCATTGCATTAAGAGACAAAAATAAACAAAGAAAGAAGGGCTACTAACTTTAAACCTGCACCTGCAACTAAACATGTAATGCTTTCATGCACTATCGTATCGCCTATAACTAAAAAAAGAGCTAAGTCTGATGTCTTGTCAGTAAACAGAAGGCAGACTACAACTGTAGTCCATCTTCAACAGATTGGGACGTTAAGGAAAAAGCTTAACTCAAGATCAAGATTGAAATAACAACAGTGTACATTCAGTTTAATTTTTATCCATGTAAATTCAAACAAGTGCCATTTGTTCTCCTCTGGGATTGAGTGGAAGTCAAAGATAAAATCCCATTAAAAAACAACACGTGTCCATTTGTTTTAAGTTGTCAGGCATTATTTTTTTTTACATGTATTAATAGACATTTTTTGCTCGAGTGAGTATTCAGAGCAGCAGGACAGTGTATGTGCCACAGTTCCCATGTTCATCATAATGAAGGAACATCTCACGTACCACGACAGTGTGGCAAACAAAAGCATTTTTTAATAACTAGCACTGAAGACTGCTACTTCTACTCTGTGCACCAGTCAAATCAACAGCCGCCGTGGTTACAGTCTGGCGAATGCATCGGCACAAATTATGTTAACTCAGTAAATAGGAAATTGTAACTGCACCACAAACGAAGCTCAGAACACAAAAATAGGTTGCCAAAGCGCCGCTAATGCGGTTTCATGGCATTTTCCTGTGAGCTGTGGGATTGCCGCACAGTTAGAGTAATTGAACGAAACTCTCCTCATGCTACTTATTGGCACAGCGTGTGGTCGTTTGGAGTGGTATAGAGCTAGCTGTTGGAAACTCTCGTTCTCTCTCTTCTCTGTGCCGCTGTCTCTCAGTCTCTCTCGCTCTCTCTGCTGGGTGGGTGAGTTCCTGTGTGGAGGAGCCGGGTGATTGACAGCTCCATATGTGTCTGTGTAATTATGGCCGGGCTAATTGGCAGAGAGGAACACTGGGACATTGTCATTACTGACACACCAGTACAACCCCTCACACACGCAGATGGAGGGAGAGATAGCCCTCTTCACAGAGGGAGGGATGGAGGGATGGGAGAGAGGAGTGTTTGTGTGGAAAGGGAGTTAAGAGAAATGGAAGACAGGCTGCAAAGAAAGGTCTGTGAAGGCCGTTGTTTGTGTGTTTCATGCGGGTTTTGGTGCTGGTTGTCGTGTTATCGCTTTTTTGATCACGTGATCTTCTCTTTCAACAATTGACAATTTGCTAAGCCACACCTCCCCTTAGCTACTGTGGCTACACCTGTCAAACTTTCTGTTCTCACGCAGCACGTACGCAGCTAATAGCAGATTGACAGACAGAAGTGAACAAGCAGATCGATTCCAGCCAGCTAACGCTAGTTTTGCCATATGAAATTTAGCTGTAACCAGCTAGCTAAGTAGGATAACTTTGGCAGTGTGAATGCTTAAAAATGACAATCCTGAAAAAGATGTCTTGATGCATACAGTATGTTATATCATACTACAAGATTGACGCTAAGGCTGCATGGCCCAGCAAATAGTCAGCACTCTTCCCAATTAATGATCTTTGTAGAAGACACAGATAGAAGAAACACGATTGTTCTAGAATTGCAATGTAGCGCCAAAAAACGTAACCACAAAATAATTTAGTCTAGCTAATTATATCAATCAATCAGTCAATCAATCTTAATTTCATCTAGGTAATCTAAGTGCTTCACATACGAGTGTCAAGATAGCAGAAGTGTAGATAGTAAAACAGTGAAAATAAAAACTGGATGAAATAAATGAAAAAGCAACAAAACAAAGATAAAAATGTCAAAATATGATAAGTCAGGTCTTACAGCTATAATACTAAACTGGTAAAACAGATTAAAAAGACAAAACAGCGCATACATATGATGGGTAAAAAATAAAATATGCTAACCCCGCCTTGCATGTAACACTGTGTCATTCTAGATAGCCAGACATGCTAATGTTTGCAGATTATGTAAGAACAATCAAACACATACTTACTTTTGGTGTTAGAAAGGCTGAACAACAAAAAAAAAAGATAAAAAGACACCGCCCACCAAACGTGAGCATCAGCTTCAGCATCAGGGGAAATCCACAGCTCGCCAGAACCTGCCATGCCTAGTTACGGTTGCTAAGCTGCGATTAGACAATCGGCGTTCAGACGATGGGTTTTCGGTCGATTCAAAATGTGTTACTTCTTACTTCTGAATGTGCCAGAGAGCAATCTGATTCTACCCACTACAGAAAAGGCATTGATCAGCCAAGCAGCACCACTTAGAGTGATTATTCACCAACAAAGCAACAAGTAGACTGCTTGTGTATCTCTTTGTACTGGCTGACAAGTGCCTGAATGCTGCACTGAATGAAACAAGCTTTGACTTAAGCTACAGTGGTCACTTCTTGTAGCCCGGCTTCTAAAAGCTTTAAGTGTTTTGCCATCTGATCCAGGAAACTCTGCGGCCTTAAACAGCGTTATGTAGTCTACCACAGATGCCAACTCTGTTGAGAGCGTCTGCGTGTTCCTCGTTTTTCATTCACAGGGCTGCTGTGTTTGTTGGGATTACAGCTTTGGAAGCTATGCAGGGCTACAGAACATGTTTTCAGAGGCGGTAATGACTCAGGCCACTCACACATCTACAGCCTGATCTCCTCTGCCTGTGTCTCCAGACACGGAGCCCGTCTTTGTAAATATGTTTGTTTGTGCAGGACAGAAGGTTTGAGATCTCTGCGTGTGGATTATATATTTGGTAACTCTTGGCCCATGTAGTATAGCATGATAGTAATTTCATTCTAAAAATGCCAACAGAGAGAACAATGAATGAATAAAAATAAAAAAAACGGCGCATTGACAGAGGGGAAAAAGAGCAAGAGCAATGGAGAGGAGGACAGATATTGTCAGGCTGAGAGTCACAAGGGAAAATTGAACTCTTTGGTTAATGTCAGTAATCAGGGAGCAGATCTTCCAGGCACTGGCTGCCTTTCAAGAACAGCCCATTAGATGCCATTATCCAAGCCCCTCTGTCTCTCTTTTCTATGCTTTGGAGCCATTTGTCAGTCAGAACAGCTATTGGGCTATTTATCGGAGATTATTCATTTGGGGTAACAACACGGTGCTAGTATCACGTTTGGATTAGCTGGCCATAGAACAAATAGAATCACATCTCATAAAACAAACAAATAATCGTCTCTTGAGCAATAAGGACCAGAAATTACTGTGGCAATATAGATGATGATGTGCTTGGATAATGAATTGGAAAAAAAAAAAGACGATGCACGCTGTTAATCAATTAAAAATAGTAATTAGAAGCACAGATGTCACTTCACGCTCACTTGGGGCGACACTCATTTTAAAACATTGATTTATATGACAGGTCTCGCACATCAGGATTGATTGATGCAAAAAAGAACATTCTTACCCGTATTTTTTTGTGTCACACCAAACATTTAGCCCATCCAGACACTACTATTTATCAAAAATTATAAGAAGACGCAAAACCAGAAGAATCTTTGCTTCCAGTGGGTGTTCTCCCTTTCAGTGAAACCAATCAGATTCTGCCACAGCCTGTGTGAGCCAATCATCTCGCTGCTGTCAGCTGGTCCTCATCACATCCATCCATATTTTCCGCCATTGCTCTTCAAACACCATCGCCACCAGCGTCTAGACACCATCAGGGTGGATATTACTCTACATATTAACTCATTTAATTAGTCTTAAGCCCCTTTTCTACATTTTCAAATAACAAACGTTTGTGTGTGAAACTCCAAACAAGCTGTACACCAAATAGCCGAAGGAAGAAAATAATCACTAAGCTTATCTCTGTTTATCCTGATAAAAGACTTCACCCCCTCCAATCCTCCAGACTTTCTCCGTCTTTAAGATTTAAGATGGCATTCTTTCAACTAAATGTTTTGTGTGTGAGTACCCAACTCAGTCTGCATCGGGAGCGTTTAAAACATCAATTTATCGCACTAAAAGTATCGCCTGGTGCAGAAGAATGAGTATCATTACTTCAGTCAGAAGTGATTATTACTTCACAAAATATATATACAAAGGAATATTATGTGAATGCATTTTCAGGGAGCAGTGAAATGTTTTGTTGCTGTGTGCTACCGTCGCCGGCCGTAGCTGTGTTGCATGAATTGCCACCTCCGGTACCTACTTAATCTCTTGCACATCTATAGGAGTGAACTAGCCAGAGTGAGTATCTACAGCAGCCTGCTAGGTTAAAAAAAAAATCCTCATTTCAGTCTGTGGTGGTTTAGACAGACAGCAGTCCAACTGAGAGAGATCAAGACCTCAATTTCAGCCATTAACGACTCGTTGTTTCTTCCGTAATTGTTTTCTAGTTGCGGTGATGAATTGTGGCTGTTTTTTCGCCGCATTTCCGCGCCTGTCACTGTTTAAGTCCACATCTCAGCCCAATGCTGCAGCGAAATGTTTGTTTTTAGGTGTTCGATTATCATAAAACTACGTGCCTTGACTTTTTCCGGGGGGGGAGAGGGTGGTGGAAATGTGATTTCATATTTGATCTTCTTGCTGTGTTTTTCCAGCACACATACACTGATGATTATACCTCTCTTGCTGTTTCTTTTCTTCCTGCGATCTCTCTTCCTCCCTTCACCCCCATCTCCTCCTCTCTCCT
The DNA here is from genome assembly GCA_023373845.1 of Nibea coibor. Lineage (NCBI taxonomy): Eukaryota > Metazoa > Chordata > Actinopteri > Sciaenidae > Nibea > Nibea coibor. The sequence goes on from CM041725.1 coordinate 7,823,311, forward strand.
ACTACCTGATGATTAGAGGGGTAATTGCCCGGCTCAAATGAATCTCCGAGCTTGGGCTAATTACATTCTTCTCAACCAATGTTTTTTTCCTTTTTCTTTTGCTTTAATTTTTCCCTTTTACTTACCCTCCACTCCACATCAGGTGCTCCTTTTCTTTTTCAGAGGTAACCGCCTCAGCTTGCATGAGTCACTCGGCGTCACGGTTTTCTAAAGGACGCAGGTGTTGAGAGACATCCTTCAGTTTGTGCATCGGTAAACTAGATACGCAGAAGACACACAGACCTACTGTATGCAACATGTATGAACAAACGGCTGAGTGTATATATTGATGTGTGATGGATTTTCCAATCAGGCCAAACAATACACCTCAGTAGCCGAGCGCGAGGCAAATAACTTTCAAATTGATTTTTTTTCTCCGTTTATCTTAAAGTGACATCACAAGAGGCTCGCGGAGTTCTCATTCTGCGGCAAAGGGCTTCCACGCTGATTATTTTCTCCCTCTTTGCCTACCTCAGAAGGACATTATTGAGCTAAGTGTATTGCTATTCTGAAGATTGATTATAAAGCCTAAATGATAGGCTTTTATCCTAAGTTGAGGCTACGGGCGGAGATGAGAACATAAACGTCACAGGCTCTCTCAGTGCCAGCCCGGCTCACACGGCTTCCCCTTCCTGCCACCAGCAGCAGATAATATTGCAGATTTATGGTGCAGATTGTCTTCTTAATCTGGTTGTTTATATCCAGCCTTCCTCCAACCCGCCTACCTTGGTCCCCGCTGACTGTTTGTCCAAAGGGCATTACCCCAGGATGGAGGCAGGTGGACCGAGAGATACAGCAGGAATGCGTTTTTTTTTCTTCTTCTTTTTTTAGTGTCGTTTTGTGTGTTTCAGCGAGAGAGAGAGAAAATATTTGGCGACACCGTGCGAGAATGAGACCGTGTGCGCAGTCACTTTATGTTTATGTACTCATGTGTGATGCCCGGCAGCCGTCCGTGTGTGTGTGTGTTTGCCTAAGTGCTGCGTGTGTTTTTCTTTCCATTCAGCTATCTATCACCTCGCCCCATTCATCTCCGTCTAACACAGTCATCTCGGTTCCAGGAGGAGCTGAAGACCTCACATATAGCGTATTCAAATACCTTCTGTGGCCCGCAGTCTCTGTCAAAACCAATGTGTCTACAAAATGGGGTTTTCTTGCCAAAGCCAGAAAGGGTGCATTTGATTGATCTAGGCAATGTTTTTATCTACTCTGAGCTTCCCAATGCTATGGAAGAAGGCTGTAGAAGAGTCGGAGTGCCCGGGGAATGGTCTAAAGTGATCTTTCATGACTTGCACTTGGACAAAGTTAGATGAAAGTCTGTTTGGGGCATACAAACAGGAGGGAAGAAAAGTGCAGCTGGATGTATCTCTGATAAAGCAATAAATTGTTTTCCCATTTACACTGTAGCGACTATGATGGCTGTACAAAGTGCAGGGCTTTGACACCACAGAGCGGGGTTTCGCATCCTGAGTTAACAAGCGTCAAGCTTCTGTTGGGTGGTAGCCAAGTAGATAATGGCTTGATCAGTGATGTGGTGCTTTGCAGCTTGTTGCTGCTTGGCCGTTACACAAACAGTGGACATCGAAGGATTTGGCATGGTAAAGTAAAACATGTTGGTGGAAAGCTTCTTCGTCAAATATGGAAAGATGAATAAACACTTGAGTTGTTTGCTTCTGTGCGCGTGGTAATGCATGACTTTATAAATGTGTGACCATGTGAATAAACCCGTCCAGTTTGTTTTCTTTGATGTTAACCTGAGAGCAATGCCGGGAATCGCAGCAGTGACGCAGTTCAGTCTCTGTTTTCTGTCACAGCTTTTTTAACACTCTTCGGGACACGCTGGGCTAAACATCCTTTCCAGAAAATAAACACCGCGTACGGGAGTTCACTTTTACGCAGTTAGATTCATGAAGATTTCATACCGTGTGCCTCGTGCAACGGTCACAAATGTTACACACTTACACACAGTTTATGCATCTGCTCCCCCTCCTGTTCAGACAGATTGGCCCGGCCTGGGAAATCACAACTGCCTATCTAAGATTTAAATAATGACTAAGCAGAGGAGCGCCATCACGGCATCTTTGTAAACAACCAAGATGGCAGATGTAGAACTTTCAAATCTGAAAACTGGATGGTGAAAGCTCTGATAGGAAAAGAAAAGATGCCCCCACTGATATGCTGCTCAATTAAAGATATATATCACTGACATACATTGATATTTCTTTAAAACGATCGGCTAGCAATTTCTTTTTAAGACCAAAAAGTAAAGCAACAACCATGATACTGATACAGATCCCTCAGATTTCTGTCTGACCTGAAGAAACATACTGAACAAGAGATTTTAGAGGGTAAAAATAAACTTGTCAGTGCTCCGCAGAGGACTGTGTGTGTGTGTAGAAGATGAGGGACATACTACAGTGCACGCTTTATGATCAGCACCTCTCGTCAAACCGGTTGTGTCTAACTAAGCCCTCCTTTCCAGACAATCTCTAAATAAAATGGTCTTCAGGGTAGCAGCAAAGACATGAATATGGCGACGAGTCTCCAGCGAGCTTGACAATCCTCTCATCTCCGCACTACTGTTTGTTCCTGCTGAACATAATGAAGCTTAATTGAGTCATAAAAGGAATGCTAATTTTGCCAAGCGTGGTGTTTGATGGAGACATTTGGTGTTTCTAGATGGCTTAAAGGGATAGTTTAGTTTTGATAGAAAGGAAAAAAGAAAAAATGGGATGGCAAAAAAAAGCTTTTTGTAACCGAAATACAAGACGACAATTGGCTGTAAACCTGTACATTTCTAATTCCAGAACAAACTTTTAAGGTTATTATTAAAATCAAGCACTAGACAAGTCTTTATTCTCTGACATTCATAATAATGCATGTTGCTTTTGAGTTTTTAAAATCTATGTCGAAGTGTCATTTTAGTTGTCCCTCAGTCATTTTGGGTAAAGTTTGTAGTGGGTGGATTTTCTTCCAAAGTGCTGTTGCAGTCTCCTAAAAGCAGGGAGTCAACATACTGCTGGAATTTAGATGGCCCACAGTAAATGTCAGCAATCACTTTTTGTGCTTTTCCCACTTTTATTGTTTATTTTCCTCAGTTAGATTTCCCACATCGCCCAGAGTGACTTTAGATACCTCCAGAGAATTCACCGGAACCTGTTACTCTCTTTATCCGCGTATTTATAAGCCACGGCTGAACGAGAGCAAGACTGCCGAGTGCGGCATGTATTGTGGTTGTGTTGTGTGTGTTTTCTTGAGGGAAACTGAGTGATGGATATCTCCCTGCATGATTATTGAATTAATCTAAAGAAAATCATCAGTAATGACGCTGTCGTTATAATATCTTGTTGCCAGTTATGAATGAGCAATGTGCCACTAATAAGATATATCCAGGAGTGTAAGACACGTCATGAAACTCCATTTGAAGTGTTAAAGTGTGTATTTTAGGGAATTTGCATCCCCCTTTTCTTACGTCAACAAAGCAGTGAAGTGAATTAAAAAAACTAAACCAGATTTCACAGGACCTCTTAGTACTCAGGCGTTTTGGTCTCATTAAGTGGAAAGAAAATGCTGTTTTAGGGAAAATAGGAACTGTATGAATGATTTATCAAGAAAATAAGTTGGAATTGGAGTCGAAAATACAGAGCAGAGCAGTGAGAAGTGATCAATGGCAGAGGGGAAAAATAATAATTTTTACACTATTTTACTATTTTAATTATTAAGCACTCTATTAATTATTTACATATTATCTATGTTCCACTCAGCTTCTAGACTATTGGCTTGGAAGGATAAGATTCACGACAGACTGATAAAAAACTGCTCGTCCACAGTGACCTTGCGCTGTTTTGCATGGAGCTTAGGCTGAAAACTGATAATAGGACTCAATATATAGCCCTGTACTTTCCTGCCTGTAGGGTACAATGGTCAGTGTTATGTACATAACACTCAAGGACATATGCATACATAATTCAATAGGGAAGCTCAGCATAACTGGAATTATTCATATTTTACCAGTGATAGTTTATAGGTGGAATACGTCAGGCACTCCAACTGGGCTGAACAATGCTTCTTTAGGAATAAAGGCTTCTTTTCTTTGTGTGTGTGTGTGTGTGTGTGTGTGAGTTGTGCGATGTGGCCCATTGCCAAATAAAGTGCATTCAGATGTCCTTGTTTGTCAAGGGGTTGAAGGACAGACCGGTGATGACCTCACTCACCACAGTGCACCACTTTTCAGCTTTTATTGATCGATCCGCGAGGCTGTGCGTGTTTGTTTGTGTGTGTGTGACGAGGACAAGGACAGCTGTGTTATTATGATCTCGCCCCTCTCTCTTTATTTCTCACGGCCTCCTTCTCTTTGTGTTTTAGATCTCTCTGCGTGGTTTCAATAAGCATATCTTTTCTCCTATAACGCCATCGAGGTAATGCAGTTTAAAAAGGGGAGGGCGCAGTATTTAGGGCACAGACTTTGTTTCTGTACACCTGCTCCCACTGTCAAAGTAACACTAAGGCATCACTATGTCTGGATTACTGCTGCAATAATCTCTGATCACTCAGAGCTTTGTACACTATCTGTTATTATGCTGGTGCCCTGGCTTAGAGTCAAAGAGATAATCTAATTCAAAACACTATTTTATCTTCCCATCCTGTTTCATTGAGTTAGCTCATTGACCTGTGTGTGCGTGTGTGTGTGTTTCACCGTCCACAAGTCACCTATGCCATTGTTTTGCTTCGGGGATGTGACTACCTTTACAGTAAGTACAGTTTAAGGTTATGGTCAGCCCATCCCCCCTCTTTCATAAATAACCTTCACATCTGTACTTCTCAGGGCTTCTGGGTCTTTATTTGTCTGCTGCATGAGATAATAAACATCCATGAAAGGACAGTCAAAGGCGATTCAGATTTCCCCGGATGGACCGGACCGGACTCCCACTCAACACGGAGCAGCGTTACATTGTCTTATGTCTTTGTACATCTTGGATTGTAAATTTACAATTATACATGTCCAAATAATGATACATTTGACAAACTTTCTTATAATTATAAATTTAGTAGCTGCCTATTTCAAAAAGTGTGTGTCAGATCTCTTAGGTTCATCCAGTTTTCTAGATTTTGTGCCTCGCTCCGTCACATGTTACTAACTGTAAGCGAACATGTCTTGAAACTCATCTGGATTTTGTCTGGATAAGAGACACTTGACACAATTTACAAGTGAGAATGGGGCAGTTTCTCAGGCAGGCATCTAAATCAACATGCCATCAGCATAGTTTTTATTATATACTATGAGTGACGTACAGTTTTAAAGTGCTTGTACTATACAGTTCTTCATGTTTATAGGGGTATGTGTCCTTGTAGCAGAGAGTGAACAGGGAGATGCAATGGAGACAGAGTAGCACCAGTAAAGATGATGAAGGTGTAGAGACTGAGTGAGGAAAATGGAGGCTGCTATCAGGGTGGTGTGAAGGATGAGGAGAGCAAAAAAAGAGAGAGAAAGTGGAGGAACACTGAAGAATATCTGTCAAATGAACTGGAATTCCCATTCTTCTTTAGATATATAAATACAGTAATCCTTTTTTAGTGTAGAGGACAGAAAAGAAAGATACACAGCATTTTTAAATGAGAATTTTTATTTTATTGGCAGTTAAATTGAGTAGTCAAGAGCAGACTGTCCCTCCGCCAAGTCAACAACTTCCCTCCTCCAGGACATCCAGATGCTCAATAGAGACGATGAAATGTTCAATGAGTCCCTTGTGGACAATAGTGCCATCCTCAAAGACAAAAAGTATTTTCAGGAACAGGCCAGCGATGTGGCCCTGTCAGAGGAATCCACAGAAGACTGACCTTTACAATAAAATTCAATTTAAAAAAATGTTAGACATCAAACAAAGTCCTCCTGGAAGAGAAATACAGGATAGCTCAGGAATTCAGCGTGAAAGCTGGAAAGAAGAGAAGAAGACAAAGGAGCATGTCTTGATTTGGAAAACAAGCTTTCCAAACAAGATGTTTGGGGGCTCAAAGAACATGAGAATCAACTGAATGAAGAGTTGTATGTCAGCGTCTCCTAGATGAAAGAGAAACGTTGTGATGGACTTCAAGTCTAAATGCTGCTTAAAGAGGAAAATAAGATGAGTCGTCCTTAAAAATAAAGCATGAGCAATTACTCAGGTAATAGTAAGTTGAGGCCTCTAAAAATGAAGGAGAAAGAGAGAGAGAAAGAAAGAAAGAGGAGGCTGAAGGAAAATAAAGAAAAATAACGGCAGGGAGGGTCGAGTATTAACAATAATGGACACCAACACCATGAGTGAGATGAGTCCCACGCGTTAAGAGGGAGACCAACGGGGATATCTGTACCTGTGGGGCTGCATTGAGGAATGAAGTCTAAGGTGTTGAGATTGCACATGTTTATAAATGTTAGCCCCAGTTTGTGTATCTAGAGGCTGCTGCCAGGCCACCAGGCACCTGCACACTGCAACCCTTTTGGCAGTATTTTCAAAGGTACCCTACTTTGGGTTGAGTTATCCTGGCCTTGTCTCTAGGTTGGGTAAGGACAAAGGGACGAAGATGATAGCAAAGGGACAGAACTCCCATAATTATATGTAAGGGCTAAAGAATTCATTTATATTTTCACGTGTTTTGTAATCAGCCTTTTCACAGGCCTTATCTTAGTTTCCTTGGTTGCACCTGATGGTTTGACTAATACTTGGAACAATCCCTACCATCGTGTTAATAAATGGACAAACCTTTGATAAAACTTGGCAATGGGTGAACTTTCTAGTTGGCTCAACTCAGAGGACACTGCTCAGGTTTAGTATATATATTTATGTTTTTATTATTTTTATTCTCTTATTCTTTCTGTCAGGAGTTTGATCATTGGTCTTTGAACATGTCACAATAGATTGCTGACATCCTGGAGGTCTGTTGGGGTGTTCCCCCCTTTGTCTGCACAGACACTTCTGCGGTTTCATTATAACACCAAGAGTGCCAAGAGCATTTCCAACCACAGTCAATTTGGAGTATCAAATACATGTCAGCGAACGTCTTCTCTTTCACATTGTCTGCCGTCACTGTGATCCACCGTCTCCATCTCCCTGTGTGATGGTTTTGTTCCCATTGTGCTTTGTGTTACTTCACCTTATTTACTGCTAAATCCTCAGCTGTAATTGTGTTTTTAAATTGCTCTTCTTGCACTTTCCACAATGCAAGAGATTTTTTTTTTCACACATCTCAGTTGCTCTAGATTGGCTGTTATTGTTCGGAGATTTGAGTTTGCTGGGCCTGTCAGGGTGAAAAAAATCCATGTTAAAATCATTAGCCTAGCAGTAGCATTTGGCAATGATAACACCTGCTGCTGGCATCCAGTGTGGTGCTAGCTAATCAGTGCTGGAAAGAGTCCCTAAAAATAACTTCTGATTGTGAAACCCAAGTGTTCCTGTGTTGATCGCTATTCTTAGATCATTAAGAAGTTTTAAGTGTTGCACAGTAATTAGATCTAATTGTAGAATGTGAGTGTGTTGTATTTGTGATTAGGGAGACGCTTTTTTAAACCCAATTAGCTGTGGCATTTACCAAATCTGAATATTCTGTTTCCAGCAACACCTTATTTAAAGTTCATGTCATTTCACTTTGGGTAGCTGCCTAAAATTTCCAGTTTTGTTTTAATGTTGGCCACTGAGCAGTGTTAATACAACAGCTTGGGGTTAAGTAGTTTCCTCAAAGACACCGTTTTGGCAGTTCAGGGTGGAGAAACCCCTTTACCAGGTTGTCATGAAGCCAATGGCAAGGATTTGAAGCATCGAAACGTATGCTTTCAAAATTGCTTTTGCAAACCCTACCACCGCCTGCAGCTTCACAACGTTATGTGAGTGTATGTGTATATTTTCTGTATGTGAGTGAGTCTGTGTTTGTTGCTGACAGAGACGGACACAAAGCCTTTTTTTAATCTCTAGCCTGCATGACTCATCTGACATGGGAATTCAACGACCTTTGAAAATCTGGTTCCACCTTATTAGATTGTTGTAAGTGAATTACTGGCATTTAATGACCTTGTTATGAACTGCACACATGGTGGACAACACTGAATGAGCAAAACATGAGCAAACACAACTGACCAAACACGCAGGAGACCCATTTTGCAACAGAAAATAATAAAAAGCAGTTTTTGGTTGCCGTTTTTGGAACCCCAAAAAGCTTATATTTTGGTTTTGGTCACTAAAATCACCAAAGAATACCCCTACATCCTACCTACATCCCTCTGTGATTATACCGTTTTGGGTTATTCATAAATAATACATGTCATCAAAAAGCCTTTTGAATAGTCCATATCAAATTTGGCTTATTTTCTTTGAGTTTTGGGGTATTTGGATGCACATATGTACATTTTAATTGGAATTTAGTACATCTTCTGTCATATAAAACTGTACTTCATCCTTTTGCAGGATTTCATAGAGTGATATCATCAGGTCAGACGCACTGTATGTGTGGATGTACTGTAAGTTCTTGGCAAAAAGCTTTGTAAACATGTCCAAAAGTACGATGATTGAAGTACAAGCACTTAAAAATTCTTCCTCTTCCAACTTCCTCTGATTTGTTGAATCAGATCTGTTTGCTCAAACCTGTGACGTTAGCAAGCCTGGCTAACTACCTACAGTAGAAAAATAGCCTGACTTGCCAGGAAAATAATCAGCATATCACAGACCAACTTACAGGTTACAAAAAAAAGCCCTGGATTGACGCAGTCTAGCTAACTGCTATATCATACGTCTAACATAACGGCTCTGTTCTTCTGTTTGACTCTGGGTTACAGTGAAACATACTCAATTATAATATAGTGTATATAGTTAACTATCTACATATTTAAAACCTTTTTAAAAACTGGTAATTTTCTTTGAATTCAGCCTGAAACATTCAAATCGCAGCATGAGATGGACTTCTTCAACTTTGAGTTATTGTTCGTTAGCTAGTTAGCCACACACAGCCTGTGACAGGTGTTGTTTCAGTCTGTGAAGTCAATGGCTACCAACTAAAAAAGATTTTTAGCAAGGCCTCATTTATCAGTGAAATTCCAGTAGGTACGCTCAAGTTTACTTGAGGACATTCATATCCACATACAGTCTCCCTCTGCCTCTCTCTGTCTCCAGACTCACCATCAGAGACATCATTTAATCTCTCGGATTATGTAACTCGTGCACTACAGCGCGCTACGGATTACATTCCAGCAGTGACACATGTCGTGGGAGATGGCATGTTTGACAGGGCAGCCAGCGCTGTAGGTATGGTCACTGGAGAGAAGTCAACAGGAGGATTTATATGTGAGATTAGAGAAAGTGCGGCGTTTGTTGTATTTAATGGTGTTTGGTTTTAATTCTTGAGCTCCGCAAACACAAATTAAAATCAGTTTGTAGGTATTTGCTTTAGTAATGGAGTGACATATTGTCAGTGCATTCGGAGTGCATACTGACACATATGGTACAAGGACACGAGGTGTCACGCTGTACATGTCGATGTACTATAGAGAGGGGAATATGCTCCATAAGTTTATGTTTAGCATTTTCCTGTGTGAGTTGTAGGAGTGACAGGAGCTGCAGCTCCGTGAGGTCAATTAATACAGTTGGGTTGTTTCGTGTCAGGCCAGTGAACTTCCATTACACACCAGGGTTACTGTAATTTCAAAAATCTTACTGTCTGTTGCGTTTTAACAGACTTGCAGCAGAATATTTGATGGAGCTGCTTCACTCTGCTGGCTTTGCTAATCAGGTATCACGGCGAATAACATAGGCACATTATCTGGTTGCTGCAGCAGCACAACTGCTTATGCAAATATGAACTACATGTTGCTTTGCTGTAGAGATTCTAGTATTTTAATATTTATGTACTCACTACGCTCGCTGCACACGATTTTTGATGTTTTGTGGTTTTCATGTTTAGCATATTAAAGGGATGGTGTTTTAGGTTTGTCTGCAGAGACATGAAACTTATTTGAAGTAGACAGTTGCTCTCTTTATGCTTTTTTTGTCCTGGTTTTGAGTTTCTACGAGTGTTTTATTCCTGCCAGTTTTGATCATCTATTCCCCCGTTTAGTTTCACCTGGCCCTGATTGGTTTTCATCTGTCTTGTTGCTCAGGCTTGACTTGTGTAATTAATCCCTGCGTTCCTTGGTGTGGACTTTGGATTTGTTTTGTTTTGGCCTCAACTTCTCAGCCTTCTTTTGGTTATTTTTTCTATGTTTCCAAGATTAAAGTTAACTTTTTGTTCAGCTCCACGTCTGCATTTGGGCTCATTTCTTGAATTAGATCTAATTTTAGATCTTAAAGCTTCAGTATTAGAAGATTTGTAGAAGTCTAAAACAAATAGATTGGTGATAATTCTAAAACCTTATCTGGGAATGGCAGTGATGTAAAGTGATTTGTAGTTAATGGGCCAATGCAGAAGTAATGCCAGTTTATAGCCCCACAGGATTGCAGGTCTAAATTGGACTTTTTATAGTACGGAACCCATGTTTCATTAATCCAGAATAATGAATGTATGTTGAATAGTGCCTGGAAGCATTTTAAAATAAAGAAACGACACACAAAATAAGTTCACATAAAGAGCTTGAATATAGTTTCTGAAGGATCCATCCTGCAACTTCTCCATTGAATGAGGGACCTACTTCTTGAAAAGCTCTGTTAGCATGTCAAACGTTTGTGTCCCAGGCAGTGAAATAATAATTACAGCAGACCTCAAAAACACTTTCTAGCGTATTATTCAAACCCTTCCTCTGTACTGCCAATTGAGGCCTATAATGAAAGTCGAACAATAGTACAGTCATTAGTGAGTCCATTAAATCCTTAATTATGCGATCCTGCAGTGACGTCTACGTCTCAGTGAGCCCGAATTTTTTTTACCGCAAGTTTGTTTGCTTCTGTTTGACCTCGACTTCTGCTAATTAATAACGTGAGTCACTGAAATACGGTATTAATTGTTCATATCTGTTTTTTTCAGATATTCGCCTTAGGAACGAGAGGAGACTTATCTGTTCTTCAGTTTTTCATTAACAAGATAATCAAATTCAGTACTCATGGAGTAGAGGAGATGAAAATGAAATCAAATTACTTGGATTACGTGTGCATTAGTTATACACCAGACTGTATTTGAATCACCCCCTTTTAAGTATTTTCTAAGCAGGTGTAAGGTTTTCCTTCAGTGAAGCCAGCAGTGTGTTTCTCTGGACGATTACTCAGCTGTCAGACTTTCCTCTGGCAGCTGACCATGCTCTTATGCGCTCCAGCGGGGTGTTACCCGCGTAACTCATCACGTCACATGGAGCCTAAGTCATGCTCCTAAAATACAAAAACACTCACACACACAGGACTCACTCACACACATACGGGTGCACAAAGTTTGATGTCTTGGTCGCTGTGCTGCAGTGCGTCTTTGTGTGCAGAGTGACTGCATTCTGTTAAGCTCTTGACTTTGTTTTATTTCCCTGTAGTACAAATGACTTCCCAGCACTCACAAATCGCTTGCTGGGATTAAAGGAAATGTAGTTTGGAATTAGAGAGGCTTTTGATACATGCAGACAAAACACAAGTTCATTAAACACGTGCTCATTAACACACATACGACAGTACAACCACTAACACAGATTTTACATCCACAGCATTCATTTATTTATCAGGATGATGACTTTGAACTTCATAAACATCAAAGTCATTTGTCAGTGTCTGTTTTGTCCATATCTGGACTGTGTGGATGAAGGTAGCATTACATTGTATCATTACTACTATTGTAACAGAGCAAAGGATCAGATCACAGTGGAAACCAATGGGAGAAAATAGCTTGATTTTTAAGGAGTGGCAGGATGCTTTGAATCTCAAAGAAGATCCGATGGGGAAACAAACAAGTGCCGAGAGACGACAGGAAACAAAATCCCTTTTATGGACGAGAAAATGAAGGCAAATAATCCAATTATTAAGCAGACACTCCACTGTAAACACCCATCGCAGTTTACAGACACCGCGGAGTCAGGCATACAAACATTTCGGGTGTGCTCACGTGCAGTTTTACTACCCGCTAAAGTGGTTTGAATTATTTTGCTAAACTTGGCTGCTTTACTGTGTCTGATCGTCTGCCTGTGGTTTTTGTTCCATGCTTTCATTGCAGCAGTCTTGCCGTGAGTCCAGATTTCAACAATTACTCCGGAGGACAATGTTATCAGCAGGCGTAGAAACAAAAACTACAAAGATAAGACCTGAGAAACTGAATTTTCTTTTCACTGCTTCTACAAACAACCATTCGTATGATGTTTTGAGTAAGGACAGTCTCCCATTTTATCATCTACCATGAGGTAAACCTTATCTTGATATAAGGGTGTGTGCTTATATTAAGATTCTTGGGCTGCAGGATGAATTTATGGTGCTTTATTTCACGTGGAGCTTGGAAACATATACAGAGTTAAGCAGGACGATAAAAGCCCATATGGCAGATGAATGCTCAACCTTTTAAAATGATGACTTGGCTGCTGGTAAATCAAACACCCACCCTCTGCTGTTGCCAAATGGTCCATTGCCTCTCATTGAGTCATTGTATGCAAGCTGGAATTTGCTGAAGCCAGTTTTCGTATAGTTTCATGTCTTTATGTTCACACTGGTGTGACCACTGACACATGAAAAGATGTGCGCGTGTATTTATTCAGCGCTCTGTAGTATTACTCCCTGCATTTTGTTAAAATTGGTCACATTGCTGATGCAGTGAGTTCCACATAACATTCATTTTCGAATACAAAATGCTGTGCTCTCATACATGTATGCATAAGTACACAACACCATCTCAAAAGCTCGCTCACTTCTCAGAAAACAGCCACCTTGTGAAACTGCCCAAAGCAATCTTTAACATTATGGGCTCCAAATGAAAGCTAAAAGTAAATGGTTGAAATGTGTTTTAACTCAGATATGTTGAACCATACGCTGTGAACAAACTCCACACAGTCTGCTTATATTTACTCACCTGCCTGTCAGAGTCATACCAGGCACTTTCATTTAGGTGAAGATGGAGAATTAACAGCATCTGAGTTAGGGCCCTGAGTCGACCTTCTTTGCCCTTCACAATCCACTTTAGATAAGACTGATACATTTTTACATTAAAGTCCTGCCTGGAGCAGCTTTGGACTGAAGTTAAAACGCTTCACATCCACATGAAAGGCTGTAAAATAATCTTTATAGCCTTACATGGAACTGACCGCTGATGGTGCTGGTATGCAAGGTTGAGTTCAAGTGTTTTTTAACAATAATGCCTAATACTGACATGCTGTCTCTGCTTTATGTACAATACATGCTGCACCTCAGTGCTTTAGTAATATCTCTGTACATTAGTATATATTGGCACCGTAATCATTTGGTAGTGTGTTCTGGCTAGTGGTGTGTCGGCTGTAAACATATTGTTCAATTTGAACTAATCTTTTATATGACTCGGGAGTAATGAGTAGTCTCAGTGAGGGATTCGTTCATTTTTCAAACAGTAATACTGGGTCGTAAGTCCTCAGTAGTGCCACATTGACTCATCCAAAACAAGTATATTTTGATATGTAGTGTTTGTTTCTATCTTTGTTCATTGTATTGTTGCGTTAAACCACAGAATTAATTTCACCTTCATGAACAAATGATTTTGATCCAGGGGCTTGACTTATTCTTTTATTTTATTTATTTTATTTTTTATTTTGTGCTCATACCGTTATTGAAGATTTTTTTATTTTTTAACTTCATCTTGCAGATTTGATTGGCAGACTTTGACATGAGTGGGCTGCATTCAGCCAACCACTGATCTTTTTTAAGGTTTCTTCTGTCCCCCGCCATTCTTGTCACATCTGTCATTTGCAACCTCCCACGGGAAAGGCTTTGTTTAGAACAGATATTGGAACTTTTTGAAGGAGTTACCAATATTGTTCAGAGAGTACAGCTTGCTTGCACTGTAACAGTATTTGTAATTTTAATTAGAGCCATCAGCAGCAGCAGCAGAAACCTTCAGCCTGTGCCTGCTGTAGCTCTTCCTACCCAAAACTGAATGGCCACCAACGCTCAGTGTGGGTGTCACATTAACATTTGTATTTACATACAGTTTAGACATTTAGTTCACGTTCTACAGCAGCACAGAATGAGGGAGGAGGACATTTATAACAGGACACACTGTGGCTTGTTCTGCCAGTACAAGAGAATTTTCTGAAGACAGTAAAACTGGATTGTTTTGCATTTTCCACATCATGTAAATTACTGCTGAAAATTTGCATTGATTTTGGTACTGTATGAAAATTATCTTGCATAAAAGTTAATTTTGTTCATTTGAAATATTTACTGGCCTATGTTGAGGTTTTGGTTGTTGACTGGCAGTCTCATGATGCTAGATCACCTACTAATTGTCTAAATTCAGGTTAGCAAACAAATTTGTGGCCCTGAACACTTTCCAAAGCTCTCTTTCTCTGTTTGTTTCTACTAGTTTTCACATTGAAAACTGGGACAACTGGGAAATTGTCCTCAGTCTCTTTTAAGCTAAGCATTTAGAGACTTAGTTGTGAGTCTAGTTGAATGGTGCTGACAGAATGGAAAGCCATCTTGACAGAAAAGTGAATCGAGTGTTTTATGTTTACAAAATTTCATAAAAACTCTTGAGAGAGAGGAACAGCTGCAAATATGAATATGAAAACAATAGTGACATCTGTGAAACACCTATTCGGCATGTTTCCATCATGCCATCTACTAAGAGAGACCAGATTCCATTAAAATCAACTATAGCATCTATTACTTAAACGTTGAATCCATTTTAAAAATTATTACATATTGATTTTCTGTCATTTGATTGTTTTAATTAAAGATTAAGTAAATATTACTTTTAACTTATTTCAGCTACTATAGAATAGACAATTATATAACTTTTTTTGTAGTACTCTTTCCATTTGTTGTGGAAAAATTGAGTCAAATAGAGTACAATTGAAAGTTCACCACAATCAATAGAAAACAGGTCTAACATTGAGTTGTTTTCTGTAGTGCTTTAGCAGATTAAACCGCGCCTCAGATTCCAGCTTCACCTCATCTATCTTGCTAAAACATGGATGTCCCGGGACTCAAGTATTTTATTGCCGAGCCTCTTCTCTGCTGCAGTCACAAATCATGATCGAGGCTGCAGGATACGTGGTACCGCGGCTTAACTGAGTCATCGTATTTTTACAGGCCTTGTACCGCTTATCAGCCCCAAACCTGTGTGTGTTCCCTGAAAGCACGCTAATCTCCCTGGATGATTACATTGACCCCAGGCCATTGATTACACACTGTCTAGGATAAAATGTCATTGGAACGCAGGCGGTGACCAAATTTTGCATCCTGGCTGTGCTCTCATTCCCCTCAACAAGCCCCATTTATCCCCTCTCCTGCTTTATGCTGTGTGGAAAATGGGCTCCGACTGTTGCTGCAGCTTCTCGGAGCAGAAATGGTCCTGTTTTTATTACGAGTTAGGTCGGAATGGGATACATTTCATTTTTTAATTTTTTTTCCCAGTGGGTGTGCAGGAAGTGTTTTTTCTTGTTGTTTTTTTGAGTGACAAAGAAGTTGTTAGAGGAAGGAGAAGGCTGTTGCTACGTTACCCTCTGCTGTTTAATTTCCCTTTTTTCATGTTCATTTCATGGCTGTCACAACAGCTGTCGAGGGGTTGAGCGTTGTGGAGCCCCACTGTACACTGCAGGGCGGCTCGAGTTTGACACTCCACTCCTTTCATTTTTTTCCCCTATTCTTGTCTCTGAGCAGGTCAGCGGAGGCCAGAGAGCTTGAGGCAATAAGAATAGAGGAGGAAAATGCTCTCAACCTGAATTCCAACTCTTAATCTCCTCTCTGTGCTCTCTGCTCACCCCTATGATGGAAAGCAAATAAATCTCTCATCTTCACATACAGAGGCAGACAGCTGGAGGCTCATGTCTTTGCCTCACTGTGTCACTGGCCTGTTTAACCTAGCGGACACTGGAATTTGTGAAATTGGTGGGAAAAACATCCATGACACAACGTCAGGGATTATTAGAGAGTGAAATTGCTATTACTAATACTACTACTGTAGTAACAACAATAATAATACTGTGGAAAAAATATTGCTTTTCCAACCCTAAGCATCATTTGTTTTTTGGGCTTCATGCATGTCATTGGTCCTGAAAACTCTCACTCCTGCAGTTGCACCTTTGTTTTGTACTGACAGCCCAGACACATATGCCAGGATTTTCAATCACTATGATATCAGAGCTCTCACCGGTCATGCTTAACCATCTGACTGTGTCTGGCTGCAGTTTCCAGCAAATACTGAGCTGCCAAACAGGAGACGTCACATCTTAAGTATGAGAACCACAAAGACTCCGGCCATGGAGCTGGTCAGAGCTGTGAACTGTCTCCTCTCCAACTTCAATAAGTTCTCTGTGAAACTATTTATGTTTGCAGATGACACAGTGTTGTTCAGATGAAAACAAGACGGGAGTTACTTTAGACTCTTTATTCTGATACATGAATGTGCTAAAAAAAAAAAAAAAAAAAGTGGTAAGTGACTTAAATGATGATCCACCTCAGCTCTATATTTGGCATGTCAAATAAAAACAGTTTATTTTTATCTTTAACAGAACAAAACAGCAGCTTTTGTATTTTTATCAGAGGAAACAACAACCATGATCAGTTTGACTCCATGTTGGTTCTTTTTTCATGCTCATGATGTTTCAAACATGATTGTTTTAAGTTCAAATTGTATCATCTGTGCTGCTGGAAGTCACAGCAACTCAGTCCCCTGCTTTAATTATATTTATCACAGCTATGAACTATAGTTTATGTACAAATTAGGTTAAAAAAATATGCTGGGTAATGTAAGGGTTTGCCATTTATCTCTGTTTTATATCATATTTTTGATATTTCTGACTTTGTTGGACAAAAAGACATTTTGTTATTTCCATTCAATAAGATATAATTGTTAATAATCAACCGATTCATCACTATTGAAAGTAATTAAATAAAATATATCTTTAGCTATTTTTTAAAGAATAGATCAGACTTAAAAGCATCCCATACACAGTATTTCTATACATAATGCCCTAATCCCATCAGCCTGTGTATTTTGTTTGTGTCTCTTTTAATCTATTTTAATCCACATTTTTTCTTGTTTGCAAAATTCACACAGAAAAATGTCTGTCTCCGTGGAGCACTTTGAAAAGTACTTTTTAATGAGAGATTAAACTATTGTGCCATGAATTGAGAGTGAGAAGCCGGTGATGAAAGGAATTCAGAAAAATACTTGCCTCACCGCTAAACGCTCAGCAATAGCAAATTACACGGCTGTTGCTCCTCCGCCCTACCAGCTTTTTCTCTGTCTTATACTGAATTTCACAGCTGGCTCTGTGCCCAATAGTTACTTTAGGCCTGACCCGCGCTATTAACCCAGTGTGTTGCCTGTCTTGGTAATGACAGCAGGTGAAATGAGCCAATTTTGTTTTGGTTGGCAGAGACATTGATGTATTGCATATCCTGACACTCAGCTCATCATCACGTGTCTTTATGTTTTAAAAAGAAGCCTAATTGGCTCAATAGTAGTTGCATCAGATTTTCGCTCTTGTCCTACAACCTGCAGTTTAGAAAGAGATGTAAGGGGGAGAAAAAAAGTCTCTCTGTCTCTAAATTGCTTTTTCTTTCATCTTGACACATTCATTTTCACTATAAAACCTTCCTGGATGTATTCACATTGGGTAAATTATCTTTTAACTGAACCAGAACAATTGGTTTAGCATTCAGCTTAGTCCATTGTCTGCCAAACAAAAGCAATGAACCCATAACAAAGCTTTTTTTGTTTTTTTTTTAAATAGAAGCACTCACTAGAGACAAATATGTCTTTTAGTCCATGTGCTACTGTCATTCAACACTGGCTTCCCAAATAAGCACAGCATGCCAGCACCGCCGCGAATCAAGCTATAAAAGTCAAACAGAGCAAATTTTAACATTCTATGTTGAATTATAGTCTGACAAGGATCTTTCTTAAAAGAGATAGGGATATTTTTTCTTGTGTATTAGCAGGGAAACTCACTGGCACACAGCTGTTCTTAATAACCATCATTAGTGCCAACCAAATCACATGTGCAGTGATTCTAGAGTTACAGCTTACCCTTCATCCATTCACTTCCTTATGATTCTTAAAATAGCTGTCCGTCGCTTCAGAGAGAGATTTTGGCACGTGAAGCAGCTGTTGTCAGAGTCAAACGTTCCCCCCGGGGAGTTTCAGACCTCTAGTAGCGCTGTGGAGCTGTTTTTCTTTGAGTGGGTAGTTTTATTTGTCTCGCACACAAGGGATGCACGGTATTACCAATGGCGTCACAGTATTCCAGTGATCAACAGGTGGAAATAACATGGAAACATAAGCTGTAATGTGTTGGCAAAGGCAGGGGAGAAGAAGATGTCAAGGTTGTAAACGTGTATGTATCCAATGCAGAATTTAAAAATCACCTTCGCAAATGTTTTATGCACTTGTTAGACCACAAGGACGTCACTGAATGGAAATATAACTTGTATTGGTGTGCATGAAAACCCCAGAGCTCTCAAAAGGAACACATTTATCTTGTTCCTGCAAGAATATCCAATTTCTTTCTTGGCAATGCAATGGTCAGTCTGTCGGTTAGCTGGTTGGACCAGATTGATTGTTTGTGTCTAGTTCTCAGACAATGTTTTCCTATGTTTTTGGTGACTTCGGTTTTGTGCTACCAGCAAGTATTTTTCGTGTGGGTGATGAAATGTCTGAACAACTATGTCATGAAATTGTGAAAAACACTGATGGTTTTTTTATCCCTAAAATTTCCCCTCTAGTGCCACCACCAGGTTGACATTTGAAATGTCTCTACAACTACTGATTGGGTCACCATGAAATTTGACAGAGACATACATGTTCCTGTCAGGATGTTGTAATTGTGAGAACTTTTGTGATCCTAAATTTCAGTTTGTCCAATACTTATGAAGGTGTGAGTATTGTGGACGTTAGCATTTAGCTCAAAACACAGCTTACCACTTTGCTTACAGAAATGTACCGAGTGCCTTGATCAGGTGTTAATAAATTAAAACAGGAGATTTTTGTGGTTTAAAGAGCTGTCTGTGGAGATTAGAGAAAAAATAGCATAAGGTTGCTCATGTTTTAACAGTATCTGTTCAGTGAGACAGACGAGTGAGTGATGGAAGTCAAATGCGCTTCTAAAAACACTTTCCATGTGGACTGGCTTTTAGTCTTGTTAAAGATCTTACCAGACATTTCTGCATGAATATGGAAATAATGACTGTGTGGCTCTTCTGCAGAGGTGGACTTGGGGAAATACCCAGATTATTTTCAGTATTTTCCATCTGAAATTATTGCAAAGCAGACAGCATGTCAGCGGTTGAAACCTCGCAGCCATATAGACACAAACTGAATTGCATTTTGTCCCACTATGAGGGTTTCTTTAAACATTTAAACGCTATGAAAGTCTGGAGTGTAGAAAATGATGAGATCTGGTAAAGTGTAGCAGGTGTTAAACTGCAGGACAATATATTCAGGGCTCACCTCGAATTTGGCCATAAAAAATAAATAAATGGACCGAACTATATTCATGAATATTTAGACTCAGACATTATTCTTCAGTCAGCTTCACAGAAATATTTTGGAGCCTTGGTAAAAAATGAAACTGCTGTCAGGGAATATAATCAATGAGAGCATCTGAAACCTTCTACTCTCCCACCTTTCTGCTTAATAATTCAACAACAAACGTAGCCTCTGTGGGCATTGACTGTGAAGGGGGAGCGTGTGACCTCCAGCACAGCAGCAGGAGGTATACTGCAAGAGGTTGCAGTGTGCAGAAATTGATGTTAAGTTGCTTTTCTCTCCAGCGCTATTTTAGATCCGGGGCCCCAAGTGAATTAGTATTGAAAAATGTAACATACAGAAGATGGCGTATGCTCGTTTTAGTGATATTACACTTTTGATACCAGCCGGCTTGTGTTGCATCGCTCAAATATTACATTTATTCAATTTCCAGTAATGCAAAATCAGTTAACTATACATCTAACACTTTATAAACCCAACTGGTATATGTGTGGGGAAAAAAAACAACAATTGCTTACAAATTCCTGCCACCATGGAAGCTAGAATAACTTTATAAATCACATTACTGTCTTTGTGGATTAATATTAGAGAACTCAAGATTACGAAAATAGAATATGAACCAGTTAAGGGCAAAACAAGTGACGCTGACCCAGTTATGCGGAAAATCTAATAAAATGAAGTTGTCAAAGGTGTCAGAAGCCACATATTATGAGCACCTGACTGCCATATTAAGGCTGTTTTAATTTTTAAGTAGCTGACACATGCAAATGAGTCCAAGCAGAGTCTGCAGACATCAAAGATTTGCAATTTTTAGAAAAACGCCTTTCAAACTGCAGAGATTTCAACTCCCAGGAAAAAGCACAGGTGGAACTAATAGCATTAACGATGGCTTTGTTCCAATTAAATGTCCCAGTAGCGAGCCGGCATGCACAAAGAAACAGCTCTGGCGCTGACACATGCAGATGAACGCAGTCATTATTAGTGTTATTAATTATACCTGTGTTTGACAAGTAAGAGTGTCTCTTATGACAAAAGCTGCAGAGTATTATACTTGTGCCAATCAACACTTGAGAAGGAGAACAAGACTCCCATCAGCGCTTAAATGGGCTCGAGGGAGAACAGATTCCCGTTTTAAAGGACATGAGAGTATGGAAGTGTAAAAATGTGCCACCCTGACTGACCCTGCTCTTCAGCTCAAAGTAACTCTTTTTAATGGGAGTACATTGAATGTAATACAGTCGAAAAAGATCAGTTTCTACTGGTTTTCTGGTGGCTCACTTCTGGAGAAGTGTGTGTATATCCAAGACCATGATTAAATTCAGTTTCCTGGTCAAATTATATTTTGTTTGCCGTCTATTCCTGCTCTACTTTGCGCTTTAAACCAAGAGGACAGGTTTATTTTTTTAACAGGACAAAAAAAAATTGCCTAGTGCAACAGGAACCCTGACCAGATAAATCCAATATCAGTTGCAATTAATTTATCATGTCAAGACAGCAGGAGTGTAATCCCATTTGTTAAATGACTGTTGAATCTCTGTTTTAGATTAAGATGTCTGGTGAAGCAATTGGAGAGAGGAGAGGCTTCCCTCACTGACCTCAAGAAAAACCTCGAGTATGCAGCGTCGGTGCTGGAATCCGTTTACATCGAGGAGACACGGTAAGAAAACAGTATTTTTTTTTTTTTTACAATCAAACGAGTACTGACATGGTTCATTTACTGAGAACAACAGCGCAGCATTGACAAAGGCCAGACTTTAGAAAATGGATGACTGTCATCAGTATGCCAATTGACCTGAGCTGTGATCCTTGGTTTCATTTTAACCATTTCGTCTCTGTGCTTGGTTACAGAATCTCACACAGTTATGATGATTAATGCACCAAATGTATAACTGTGTAAAAATCTTACACCTTTAACATTTTGAATGCAAGACTTCTTTTGCTTTTACAGTTTGTTATTGCCATTTTTCCTTAAATACCATCATTGAATATTGTGTTCACATGGCAAACAATGGTACACGTAGTCAGCAACGCCTCATCCTGAAACAACAAAATAAGATGATTTTCATTGCTTTCAAGTGAAAACAGCATTTTCTGATCGGCCCCTAGAGTTGGATTTCGGTAATAGAAAACAACAACAGAGATCACGGAACGATTGTTGTTATGGCTGATAATTGTTAAGTTATGGTTATGGTCAGGGGATATACCAGGTCGAAAGAGGTTGGTAGTTGAATGCAGGTCCAGAATCTGAGATATGACCAGGCTTATGGAATTATGTAAGCATCCCGTCATCTAGATCCCACCAGATTAGGGCCAGCAATGGCATGACCACTCCAGGATGGAGGATGATGAACTATCCAGTGCAGAATCCATCTAGCACCGTGATTATCAGTGTGATGTGAATGCGTTCCCTTTTCCATTAGAACGTGTATTCAGTTCAGAGGGTGGAGACCGGCAGGCTTTGCTCTTGATCCCTTGTACATGTCAACACAACAGGGTAGCTGTGGAGAATTATATCACACAACTTGATTTGAATACTCCCCAATATGGTGCTTGAGGAGGTCTGGGATGTTTTGATGTTACATAAGAGGTGATATGATTTGATGGACAGCGCTGGGATTTGAGTTTGATCCCTTGTGAAAGGAGAGCTATGATAAAAATAAATATTTTAGTAAGCCTTTAGTCTCTGCATCTGTCTGTTTTCCCTTCCTTTGTTCCTTTTCTATGTTTCTGTCTTTTACCTCACGTCCCTCCACTCTACCGTCTTTCAGGCGTTTGGTGGACACAGAGGATGAGCTCAGTGACATCCAGTCAGAGTCTGTGCCCTCGGAGGTGCGGGACTGGCTGGCCTCCACCTTCACCCGGCAGATGGGCCTGATGCTGCGACGCAATGAAGAGAAACCTCGCTTCCGCAGCATTGTCCATGCCGTGCAGGCCGGCATATTTGTTGAGAGGTAAACTTGTGCAATTCAAGATGAAGTCATTGGGTTTAAATAATTAACTTTTCTTTTACCCATTATCTTTCCTCCAGTGGAGTTCTATCTATCATTGGTCACCCAAACAAGTGCAGCCA
Organism: Nibea coibor; assembly: GCA_023373845.1. Classification (NCBI taxonomy): domain Eukaryota; kingdom Metazoa; phylum Chordata; class Actinopteri; family Sciaenidae; genus Nibea; species Nibea coibor. The sequence continues at coordinate 7,846,013 of CM041725.1, forward strand.
AAGCAATTTAAAGCCACAGCTTCAGTTTATTCCTGCATCACAAATCAACCACGTTGTTCCTCTCAGAGCTCTTTCTGCGCAGGCAATTTGTATAGTGTTAATTTTCTAACCTTCCAGGCAGCAATTGTGTTCCTGATCTTGGTTTGCTATGAACATTTATAAGTAGAGGGTTATTATTGGCACAACACAGTATTAACGAACTCATCTTCCTGCTCACCATCACTAATAGAAACAAGCTCCTGAAAGTCACTAACACACTTTCTAAAATAATTGGTCTCCCCACTCACAGTGACACCGCCACTGCCCCTCAACCCTTTATGCTTCACCCTCCTCCCCTCTGGCCACAGGTACAAACAACCAATCTCCAAAAATGAGTTTTGTGTACTCAGACGTAACAGATTTAAATGGTATGGGCACAGTGTAGGCTTGTGGTGTTGTAATGTTCTTATTTGTTGATACCTCGTTATTTCTGTGTACAGACTGTGGAAACACATTTCCTTCTTTAGAGGACGATAAAGAATGGATCTGAATGCGATCCAGCACAGTGAACACAATGACTGGCTCCAAAATCAGGGTCTATGTAGAGAGTGTAGAGCTTCAACAATTAGTCAGTTAATCAGTGAGTATATTGAAAGCTGTTATTTTGATATTTGATGAATTATCTCACCTGTTTTTACGTATAAAAAGACAAATATCTGATGTTTCTAGCATTTTCTTGGTGTTCCTTGGTCTTTATACTGTGAATATTTCTGGGTTTTGTTCATGGCATGTACACCACCTTCTGCTAACAATCACATATTGCAATATGTTACACTTTATAGACGTAAAAACAAGAAAGCATCCGTCAGTCATAACACAAACTGACACTGACTCACAAGAGTCTGAAATCTTATTTTACTGCTCACTCGAGTAAATTAGTGAATGATGTCTGCTTTCATATGTGTCTAGGTTAGATAATTGTTGATTGGTAATGCAGTGGATAATCAAATCAAACCTATCTTAATCTGCCTATTCTAAGTTAATGAAAACTAGCACACGCCCAGGCGGCGGAGAAGACGATTCAAAGCTCTGAAGCACTGCACTCTGCTTTGCAAATTCACATGGTCCTTTTAAAATTCCGGTCTTTTGGAGTGCATCCTCTGCACAGTGACTCACTCACCTGAGTCGACCATACATCATCTAAGCCCTGGCAAGCCCGGCTGAGCACAATCACTCAGTGAGTTGCAGACAGCTCCCTCTCCTAGGCCGTGCTTTATCACACGCCAACATGCAACATGCATTTGTTCAAATCAATGAGCTTCAAACATGAAAGCTGTAATCTTTCTTAATCTCTTCTGCTTTTAGATGTTTACAATGAAGAAAGATTTTGAAATGGGGGATGAAAATGAAAAGGTGGAACAGTGTGTCAAATAAAGTGACAAAGCATGAGGCGTTTAAAAAAAAAAAAGTCTTAGCCTGACAAAAGGGCCAACCTGCTATTTAGTTGCATTCATAAAATCTATTTATTTAAAGATAGGAATTATTTACTGTTGGAATAATGGCATGTTTTGTTGTTTGAATTTGCTTTTGAGATATCTGGCTTTGCACACCAAATTAGTTGCCTCCCAGGCATCCCTAATGACTCTACTAATCTCAGGCAGAATTACACAGCTTGTATAATATTCTATACAATATGCCTTAAACCTTTTTTCATGTGAGAATAGGAACAGACTTTATTAGCAGGTGTTGTTGCCTTTTCTCAACTTCACCTTTCCAACTCCGTTCCCTACCGAGTTGTGTTTATTTGGAGGTTTATAGTGAGTCTTGGTGGGGAACCTTCCAGGCTGTGGTTTAGGGGGCCAGCATGGTAACCTCTGGTGTTTACTCTCAGCGGCGTGTTTCATTTGATGTTTTTTATCTCATCCAAACAGGATGTACCGACGCACCTCCAATATGGTGGGACTCAGCTACCCCCCTTCTGTCATATCTGTGCTTAAGGTATTAACATCTGCACACACCATCCATGCAGAAGCGCAGAGATATGGAAACTCTGTGCACGCGTAGACACGCTCGTGTGCCAAGATCATGACGTCATACTCAGAGTTATTCACAATAAACTGACTTGCAGCACCATCCATCTTTTTTTTAAATTTATGATGAGTACATTGTCTGAGCTTGTCATTATTTGAATGTTTTTCTTTTTTCCCCCCACACAGAATGTTGACAAGTGGTCGTTTGATGTGTTCGCTCTGAACGAGGCCAGCGGGGATCACGCACTTAAATTCATATTCTACGAGCTGCTCACGAGATACGACCTCATTAGCCGTTTCAAGGTAGAGCCACGAGCATGCAACGTACGAGTGGTCACTGTGTTACCTTCTGTTTGTGCCATTAAAACGAGGAGATGCTAAAAATATTCAGCGCAGATCATAACAACCTTCAGTTCCCCTTCTCCACGCCTGGTTTGATGGAAGCGAGTGCACTCACTTCTCTGCCTCTTTAAGTGTTAGATTGTGTTGTTGTATTTCAACAATGACCAGGCCATGAGGGGGGCTGGCCATACTTCATCTCATCTGATACTGGAGCTCATTTTCAACAGCGTCTTATAGCTGAGGACACTCCACTTGAAGTGACAGCATCTGAGAGTAAATGACACGGGCAATGAAATGAAGCCGACATGAATATGTAATCGTAGTCTGCAGTAGCCTAAATGATGCACGAGCCGTGATTTTATGACATCAATTTCAGATCCTGAGGGGACTGTGATGACTGCAACTGAAATTGTATGCACTCATCATTTAAATCACCGGATAGCTCTAAGAAGTTTCTTAATGTCAGCTCCCAGTCAGTCGCTGCTCTTCTGTCTGCCGTCAGATCCCGATCTCTGCGGTGGTGTCATTCGTGGAGGCCCTAGAAGTGGGATACAGCAAACACAAAAACCCCTACCACAACCTGATGCACGCTGCTGATGTCACACAGACTGTACACTACCTGTTACTCAAGACTGGCATGGTGGTGAGTATGATCTTACAGAAACCGTTTGAGCATATAAGCGTTGGTTCAGAAAGCTCAGTCTCTGAAATCAAGGCAGTTTTATCCACATGGTATTCAGAACATCTCTGTCAGCTGCCGTATGCCAGCCTAATTGCAGCTTTGCTTGACATGCAGCTGCTAAATATGGCTTTTTTCTCGGAGAATCCATGAACCATTCTGTCATGGAAAAAAAACAAAAAAAACGAGACACCCGAAGAAAATGGACTTTTAATCACAGTCTCGCTCAGGGCAGGTTTGAGCACATCAACCCACATTTCTAAGAATATCTGTCAAAATGTGACTTATTATTAATACTTATTGTCTCAACATTTGTAGTCAAATGTTTACTGATGATGTTGTTTAATTTCTTCTCTTCATATCTCATGTTGCTTTTTGTTCTTTTTCCATCTGGTGACCTATATTTCTCTCCTTTCCACTCGAGTGACTTTAGGGCATTTCAGATGCTGCATTCATTCCGACAAAAACCCCAAAACACTAGCCTCGCTAAAGCCGAGTTCAAAGTCCCCAACCAGGCAACCAGCCGGCCGCCCCCGCTTGCAGTGTTTTTATTTAATCACCTTAATAAGGCGGCTGCGACAGCTGTCAACATGGTGTGTTTCTTTGGGCAGTGCCTTACGGAGTAAACCACATTACAGCTAGAAACACGGGCTCCTGGGAGAGCAGGGGGAACAGCATCTATCATTTTGCAGGCCCTCCAGACTCCATTAAATCAACAATCAACAGGTCATTCATAAAGCCGGGCCCCATGAGGAAATATACTGACGGATGGATTGGCCATCTTGCACCCACCCATCCTCTCACCCCTCTCTCCACCCCCTGTTCTTAATGACCCCCCCCCATCCCCCACTGTTGATTAGTCACCAATATCGACTGGGCTTCCTGAGCTAAATGTGTACGTGAGTGCTTGCACATCTCAGAGGAAAATGCCCACTCACAGGTGTGTGGATGCTGCATACGCTCACAGAATAAACACGACCACCCATGAATAAAAGCAGTCACATGCATGCCACCCTGCATATCATTCATATTCTTTTGGATGTCTATATCTTTACATAGTAGTTCATGTTATTCTTTTTTTTTTTTTGGCACGTAAAGTAATCGTTTGACATTTTGGAAAATCTGTTTAATTCCTTGCAGAGAATTAGATGGGAAGATCAATACTACTCTGGCGTATGTTGTGCCCATTTTGTTAACCTTAACTGTGACAAAATATTCATGAACAACCGCGACAGAGACAAAATACGTTGACCAAGAATGAGGTGCTTAAATAGAGCTTAATGTAGTGATTTCTGACATTATATAAGTGACATGTACTGGATATTAAAACAGCATTGTATGTACTAAATTGGTTTTGAGCTTGAATAAAATAAACCTCCATTTAGTATAAAGAATATAAATATATAAGTAAATATAAAGTCACCAGTTAACTCAGCTTAGCACTAGTACTAGAAATATGGGGAAACAGCTAGCCCAGTTGTGTATGCCGTCCTGGTGCTAAGCTAAGTTAACTGGCCGCTGGCTGTGGCTTCATATTTTTCCAGACAGACATGAGAATGGTATCGAGGAAAGGAGGAAAACGAAACAAACAAATAAAAACAAAAGAGTTGCTGCTTCTTTCACATCCTCCTCCTCTTCTTAGTCACAAATGGTGCCTCAAAGGGTTTAAATGTGATGGGAGACACTTAAATAAAAGAGCAGCGTGTGTAATCGCACCTTGCGACTGCATCGGTGACATTAAAGAGAGCATGGCAACAGTGACAAACCAGAGTGAGACAGCCTGAAAGGTGAAGCATGAGGAGGAATGTTAAAGTGACAGTTTAAAATGTGATCCTCAATAGAGCTTGTCTTATCTAAAGTTTCCTTTTTGCATAGCTGACCTTTCCTCTATCATCTCCTCCACATTTGTTTCCTTTCATCCCCGACTGTAATGTATTCTTCATGCCAAATACCTCTCTCTGCATCCTTCATATCACTGTTCTCCTCTACATCTTTACGATGTGATGAGCCATTCCCTGCTTTCCCCGTTTTTTCCATTCACCGGCTTCTCATTTCTCTTCTTCAATTTCTGTCCATTCTCTCCTCGTGTCTATAACTTGTATGTCTCTTTTCCATCTTGTTGCCACCTCCCTCAACACCCTCGCCTCCTATATATACACACCCTATATACTCTAAATATCCACCTCCTCCTTGTCTTCACCTCCCCTTGCTTCCCCTCACAACACCTCCCCCCTCCTCCTCTTCCTTTGCCTACAGCATTGGTTGACTGAGCTTGAGATCTTTGCCATGATCTTTGCGGCAGCGGTGCACGACTACGAGCACACGGGGACCACAAACAACTTCCACATTCAGACAAGGTAATGGATCATAAAAATCAAAAATGCATGGCACCCGCTTGCTCGATCAATGTTTTCATTTACAGCAAGGGGGCTTCACATTGACACCGAGATGGCCTGCAGTGCAGTAATAACACTGAGGCAGGACGGGAGTCCAAATGAGCTCCGTGCCCTTGAGAACTTGAAGTTGGAGACTTGAGTTGTAGTAAAACTTCTTATAATCATAATTTTCTTCATACCCTTAATTACTTTTAAATGTACCCTTATTTTCATATGAAAATTTCAGTCCATGTCCTACAGCCTTTAATCAAATTGTCGAGATTCCTTTAATTCAGAAAGCTGAACGTCTAAAACTTCCTGATTATTTCAAGTTTTATTTTTAGATTTCCAATTTTGATCTCGACAACAACTCTTTATAACTTATGTTTCATAATTTTTGCATTGTGTGCAATGATTATGATATTAATTAATGATTAATATCAAGATCATGAGTTATACGTAAGCAACAGAAACTAATCCCATTTATTATCAAGTGACACATTTTACTGATTAATTTAAGAAGTGGCATCACCTAGGTGTCCGTTATTTACCTCTAAGTTATTGTTCTTCCACTGTAGACAAATATGAAACACCTTTTGTTTCAACCTTTGTTTCCTCTTTGGACAGGTCAGACACAGCTATCCTGTACAACGACCGCTCGGTGCTGGAGAGTCACCATGTTAGCGCGGCCTACCGCCTTCTGCAGGACGACGACGAGATGAACATCCTCTACAACCTCTCCAAGGATGACTGGAGGTCAGCGAGGGAGATTCTCACACACAATAAGAGACAGAAAGATTAAACAGCCGAGTGACAGAAAAGGGAAATAAAATTCAGCGATGTCATAGGGGACAGCTCAAGACTGACAGAGAGGCAGACGTGACAGGTGGAAACGAGGCAGGTCAAAACAGAACGGTTTCACAAGGTGTATGTCACCTGTTCATTGCCCAAAGTGAAAGTGTCTCTTATTTTTCAAGATTAACAACAGTGCTCGGCAGAGTAGAAATCAGAATAGTCAGATTACCTTCAAGGTCCAACAGCTTTGTACTAAATGGAACGTTACGTGTGATAATACATTAAAGGAGACAGCTGCAATCCGATTTCTCACGGCATAAGCTGGGACTTGTCAAAGCAGATATTATAAATAGCTCTCAAAAATTGTGTTGGCTGCCTTCATTTACTTCAGCGACTTCCGAAATAAGTCGGCTTTTATTACCCGCGAGTTTGACAGTTCATTATACAGCACATGGCTCATGTTTTCCTCTCCTTTCTTTCCCCCCTCTCTCCTTTTGTTTTCATCCAGAGAGCTGAGAGCTCTGGTGGTGGAGATGGTGCTGGCCACAGATATGTCCTGCCACTTCCAGCAGGTGAAGGCCATGAAGAACTTCCTACAGCAACCTGAGGGGTCAGTTGCCTTTTCCTTCGCCACTGTTTACACCCCATGCCCTCGCCCTAGCAATTTGCATCTTCATTAACCTCGCCATCAGATCACTGTTTACCAACCACCCAGTGTTTACAACCCAATTAACCCTGCCCTGAAGGGTGTGCTCACAGAGGAACACGACAAACCTTCATGTTTATGTCAAGCAGACTGTTCAGAATAAGATGATATCTGTTCTTCAGGCGTTGTTTACTCAGAGATGCGTTTTGTTACCACATAGTACCAAATGTCATACATTACACACAGTGCAAGTATCAGAGTACTATTACAGGCCCTCTCGGGCGTAAACACGGAATAGTTTGTGCTTCCGTGCTGAAAGTCTGCAGCAGAGTTATGGTGCAGTCACACCAGATTTGGCATGCTGAAATTTATTTGCACACTGCGGTGAAAAAACAGCCGGTGGTGGAAATTTTGCTGGCGGGTTCTCTGGCACGACATGCGCTGCGACAGCTAAGATGACCAATTACAAAGCAACTATGTGATTGTCTTGTTCTGCTGCAAATGCAAATGTTATGTTGAACTCCAAACTATAGATCCAGTGCATGTTTAGTGACTCAAGTCCTGAGTCCAAATTCCAAGTTACAACTTTGTGTGTTTCTGTTTATATACAGTACAAATATCATAAAGGGATGACAGATGTGACAGGAGTGACCCTGAAGTTATATGCTTGTACAGTGGGGGGATGACCTGCAGTGCTATAGCCTTAGTGTTAATGAACTAAGCTGCTAGCATGTCTATCACTGGCTGACCACTACTGGCTGTGCGAGCTATTATTAGAGTCTTAGACAGCACTGCCTGTGGGTTTGAAAATGCTTTTTACTATGAGGCATTGAACTCTATCCTCTGCATATTTTTAGTTAGTGGCAATCTTCTGCGGGGTAACAGACCAATGCAATAATTTAAGGAGAAATTGGAAAGTGAATATGTGTTTAGAGGGATTGTGGTTTGCTGTCTGTTTAGTTAGTTTCTCAAATGTTTTTCTTGGGTGTCAACATTTTAGAGCATTTTTCAAGAGCAGCTGTGTTATTCAGTTATTCTCTGATCTTCTTACCGTAAAGATAGACTAGATAGCCAACAAGCTGCCACAAAGTAGCATCAAGAGTTGAACTTTGGACAGGCTACCTCTCCCAAATCAAAAATAAAACCGATCACATGAAGAACACATTCTCATATTCGGCGAGTCAAAGTTCAGCCAGGTCGCGAGGCAGACAATGACAGGTGTATTCACAATAACAGCAGCCACCACAGTGACTGACAGTTGCTGCTGTGCCGCATGCAGACACAGAGCTGCTGTTCGCGAAAAAAGAAAAGCTATCATATGACATGATGAGTCACCGCTGCTGATGCGGCTACAACAGCGACGAGAGACGGACGCAAGAAACCGCCTGACCTCCAGGCTATTCTTTCCAGTGCGATAAAGCGCCGAGCTCATCATGACCTCAAAACCTGCTCAGAAAGCAGCGATCTGAAGATAGGCTGCTTCCTGAGAACACGTGTAGGTATCAACAACATTATGCTTCCCATATTTGTGACTGTAGCTCAAAACCAAAGAGTGCTGACTTGGGATGAATCATTAAGCTACAGTATAGGGTGCACACACATGCACATAAATGAAAGATTACAGTCTGCAGGAAGCTGTAATGCTGAATAGACTCTAATGTGAAGTAATTTCAAACCAGTGTGCTCCAGGCCTGCTTAGAGTGCACTTTAAGACCCAATCTGCCACAAATGGAATGAGGGGAAATTTGAGATGGTCTTTCTCACCTCTGTTTAACCTTGTTCTCTGCGTGTGTGCGCGCATGTGTGTGTGCGTGCCCTTTTCCCCACTGTCTATCCATTCATGCGTCAGTCCATTAAACATGATATTTTGATATGATTATCAGGTGATATCTCAGACACCACTGATGTCTGATGAGGTGAGATGAAGCATCTTCACACCCTGTCCCAGTGTAGAGAACCGATTAGCCTAATGACAGCGGTTTGATGAAAGCGGGTGGGATTTTTATTTTTGCTCACTCTTTCAGATGGAGTTGTTTGCATCTGTTTAATCAGCAGTAGCAGTTTGACAGTTTGAGGGTGCCTCCATCAGATCAATACCACCGCAACACTTAAAGCGTGCCTTATTGTCGACAAATCCCATGAAAATATGGAAACCGACCACAGTAATAAGTATTGGCCTCTGTCCTGCCACACTGATGTTCTCGCTGACATGTGTCTTTATAACACAAACACTGTGTGTTTATTTTGAGTTAATCCCACATAATACCAACCTGCTGACAGAAACACCAAGTGTGTATTAATCCACCACTGAAAATAGTCCCTTACAAATATACTATCTACTCCTGTTTTATGAAGAGAAGAAGATGAAATAAGCCTTTTTAGAAAAGAAACCGTATATTTGTCGATTTAAATCTTTGCAGACAGAAGGGAAGTCAAAAAGAGAAAGACTGAGACAAAAAACGGGTTTTTGATTCATTTCAAGTGCTTGTGCATTTTGTCTGCGGTGGTGTGGGCCAAAGGAGTGTCTGCCAGAAGCGCTGTCCGACGTCACGCTGTGGACGCTCTACCTGTTGTGTTCTGGCTTTGTTTATTTCATGTACCCAGCTTCTTAATGTGTTTTTGGCTTGCACTTTATGCTGCAAAATAGTGACGTGAAGTTTAGTTTGGTTTGTGTGTGACGGTTTGAGAGTGAGAGCAATAGAGAGCAGACAAGCATTGGTTGAGAGACATAGACAGTGAATGAGAGTGAGTGTGCATCGGCATCAGTATCGTATCCTCTCTGAATGTATCTAACACATTGTTGGACGTGGTCCTTTGTGGTCCAGTCCTTTCTTGTGATCGTAACACAAGAAAACTTGTCTTCGTAACAGTTCCTATTTGTGCATTGTGTTATTTGGTTGGTTGGCTCTAATGGGATGTAATGTAATGTGATGGTATAAAGTCTACAGCTAAAAACTTCAGCAGCAATTAGGGGACAATTTTATCCAAGATACATTACACTGCCCAGCGGGAGACATTTTTATCATAGCAGAACTAAAAGTCTACCAAAGCATATTTCAGTGTCTATAAAAAGTATCTCTCCTCTCGGACTTCCTAATGTTTTATTGTGCTGCTCTGGCACAGACAGTAATATATATATTTTTTTGGGATGGTTTTGCAGCTGTGCCACATTTTTTCAAATGATTGACTCTACCTGTCTTCGGGGATACCAGACAATGTTGTTGTATTCTTCCCCGCTTTGATATTTTTCAATAACCTTGTTGCACATTTGTCTGGATGTCTGTTTGTCTCCATGATATTGTGAGAGGTAGACCAGATACAGATGTATTTAAACTACAATCCATCATCTCATCTTGATTACATTGATTGCATTCCCTGTCACTGGTTCCTGCTGCTTCCAAAACCATTCTGCTGGATTTTTAAATGCGTTTATTTGCTGTCTTTTCCAGCCTTGACAAGCCCAAAGCTCTGTCCCTGCTGCTGCACACAGCAGACATCAGCCATCCAGCCAAAAGTTGGGACCTCCACCACCGCTGGACCACCTCCCTACTGGAAGAGTTCTTCAGACAGGTGAGTCTGAAGAAGTTCTCCATCTTTCACTCATCTATCACTAATACTTCCCTACAAAGTAGTCTCCAGTTCTGCACCCACTTTCAACCTCCTGGCCGTTGTCTTCATCCAGTGTAGGATGCCTGGCTCTGCCACCTGTACACTCAGGGCAATCCAAACCTTTCTCGTCTTCTAGCACTACCAACAGCTGGACATGCTGAATTTCTCCCCCTCTACAACTGTCACTATATTCTTTGCGAGTAGCTCTTATTGCTGCACTAACATGTCCTTGTTGCTCTTTACCTTGATGTAAGTCGCTTTGGATAAAAGCGTCAGCTAAATGATTAAATGCAACACTAGACTCATTTTTAGAAACATCGTCCACAGCAATGATGCTAAATAATTAAATCATACAGTTGAATCGTCTCTGCTGAAGAGTTTTAGACAGAAACGCTAATGATGGCAAATCACTCCATCTAATTATCCCTTTGAGTATTTGAGTATATGGCATTGTTTACACCATTAAGAAAGAATGAAACAATCTACGGCCCCTGCACTGGAAAACCTAACTGAAGCTTTGTTAATGTTGTTGCCAAGACAATCCATTTAGTGTCTGTTCTTCAGCTTTAGACTGTGTCATGTGATCCTCCTCAGAAAATGGAGTTTGGCCAGTTGCCGTGGATGTTTTCTGGTCACGTTGAGGACTTTTCGACCATGTTGGCTCAACCAAAATCGAAAGTTCTTTGTTACCGTTTTTAATTATTTTTCTGCAAAGTGAAAATCAATGCTCTGTTGGACCAGCTTTGGAGAAACTCTTTTTCAGAGGATTTCTTATGATTGCCAAAAGATGAAACGCTCGATTTGAAGTTAATTATTGCTCCTAGCCACTTCTTTGGTGCTGGTGTTCAGGATTGTGCTCGTTGTTGACAATGATATTAATGAATTATTGTTTTAATGTGGTGCTCTGGTTCAACTCTACCCCCCTAAGCACTTTTCATCCCTGAGATATGCAGTCATATTCATAAGTGTGATTGCAGTCATATTTAAAACGATGCCGTGACATGAAGTGTCATGGCAGATCAAAATGTAGAACATTACCTCTTTGATAAAATAACACATTTTAGCCATAAATAATAAAGTGTGCATTTGTAAAAGTCAACAAGGAGGACAGACGTTTAACTGGTTCCACATTGCTTTCATCTCTTCCATTATTAATCCACATTGTTCTCATTATCAGTGCTATTGTTATTGTTGCAGCCTTTCACAAGGCCTTTGTCTCTCGGGATATGAATTGCCGATAAATAGCTTCTCCAAAGAACATTGCCTCCCGACTTCACATCTCATCTGTTTGTGACAAATCAGGAGAGAAAATGAAACACATTTGTGGCCCAAAAGCATTCAAGGCGTGGGCCGGACAAAATCAAATCCCGTTGATAGAAGTGTGTGTGCATGTGATGTACTTTATAGTGGTGTGTGTGCCTGGAGTGTGGAGCACATTTATGAAGGAAACGAAAGGCTAAGAATGATTTTGACTGAGGAAGCTTTTGTATTTCCAGGGGGACAAAGAAGCAGAGCTCGGCCTGCCGTTCTCTCCACTCTGTGACCGAAAGTCCACAATGGTGGCACAGTCCCAGATCGGTGAGTGGCTCCTCCATCCTTACATACACCATCTGTATGATGGTGTGTGTCGATGTGAGCATACAAGATCTGCTCCAGTAAGAGTTTCTTTGAAATAAAGGTGTTTTGTGAGCTTTTAGGCGTACCTCATGTTTATATACATTTAATGTCTTATCTTCAATTGAGGTTCAAGTATATACAGTCTTTTAAGTGGAATTATTAAATATGAACATTAAAAAACATGCCGAGAAGGTGGCAGGATGTTTTTCAGCTCTCATCAGTGGCTGAATTATTCTTTTCAGGTTGTGTAAACTCCAAATATCTTCCACCAAGAAGCTAGTCGCCTGAAAGGCCAAATCCAGGGCAACAAGTCTATAAAGCTCTCAGATGTTGCTTGTAAATCTTGAAGGATGGATTTTATACCTCTTAAACACTAACATGGCCACATTTAGAGTGCATTTTTTTTTTGCACAGAATGAGGACTGTTCCATTAAAACAGCATTAAAGGGACCCCTTTGCAGCCAGTGTGAAAAGAAGACCATTACAGCAACCAATAACAGTGTAATTGTGCATACAGGCATGTGAGTGTTGTTTTAAGATGGACTTCTCATTTCCATTAATAGCTGTGAGCGAACAGTAACAATTATAGGCAGCTGAGATGTTTTTATCAGCTTCTTCCGTCTGGTTTTAGCCGGACAGACACTGTGTACAGATTTTAGTGAGTCGGTCTTAGTGAAACTTTAAAGTGATGTGAACAAAAACAGGACTTTGAAATGTGGGAAGGACATGGGACAAAAAGATTGAAGGTACTATTAATCTCTGGTTGACGGTGTTAACACTAAAATCTGTTTGTATCTCAGGTTTGATCATTTTCTATCGTACCTGTGAGCTGATTTTTCTTAATTTCAGAAATTATAGCCTTACAGTGATTGTTCTGGGCTGTCAGTTGAACTTGAATATGAATAAACCGAGATTATATTCTGACATCTTTGTCTTCAGGTTTCATAGACTTCATCGTGGTGCCCACCTTCACCGTGTTGACGGACATGATGGAGCGTATAGTCACACCGCTCATCGACGAGGCTTCCCATTCAGGTTTTGCCGGCTTTAGACGCTCGAGGTGAGCAGTTTGGACTTTTAAGACTGAGCAGATGGAAGTGGGTGACTGTATGTAAATCAAAGAAAAATTTTAACCGCTGCTGGAAAAGTTAGTGTTTTCTCTCCTTCACTTCTGAGTAACTGCTCGCTCGGTGACGTGATTAAACCTCAGCAGCTCCCCTGCAATAGGAGCATGTCTAATGGACGTATTGAAAACAGCAGATGAGTCTTCCATGAGTAATCCATTTCTGCGCGTGGAAATGTCTCCACCTTTCATCAGGCAGAGCCACAAACCTTGAAATTGATATTTTAGAGATGCTAGTCAAATTCGCTTCTCTGTCCCTGATCAAGACTGGGACTCGGTGCTGAATCGGCATACACAATAGCCTCTCAAGACACAAAAGGAAGTGATTTTCTCTTCACTGGCTTAATTAATTGTCTCAGTACTTTTCCTACAGCCGCGTTCTAAATCAGATTTATCAAGGCTTTGAATCTAACCAAATAAAGTACACTCCACTGGCTCTTTCATTACTAATATTTAAACTGTCCCGAGAAAGATGATTTGACTGTTATTTGCTTAAACTTTGTCTCTCTTACTGTGAGCTTATTGGAAAATAAAGCAGCACTTGGGGAGCCTGGCACTGCATCTTCCGTTGCACCTGCACATCAATATCAGCCTCCCCGTTCTCCTCAACAGCAGTCATTAGCATCACTCAGTGGGCCTCCAGTCAAAGCTAACCAAGTGGAAATCTCACATAGTGTTGCCTCTTGTGCGGTCTCCTTGTCTATGTACACACCTGGGTGCTTATACGATTCCTTGAACTGGTTCTTCGCAGCGTTTATAGCTGCTTTCAGTCATCTGGAGCTACGTCTGCTCTCTCTGTCTGCAGCTGATTATCTCCTTGTCTTACTATAGTCTTCGTTTAGTGTGCATCTGAATGTGAGTGTTTTAGCAGCAGGGTTGTCTGTGTTGATCTGTTGGTTTGGTCCAGACTGAAATATCTACATGAAGCAGAGTACTCCAGTCATGTAGTGTTGCATGACAGAACAGTCAGACTGAAGCAGCAGAGGGCGATATATTCTAACTTTTAGCCCCCTGTATGCATCTTTCTTTCAGTGAATGATGATTTAGGCTCCGGTGGGCAAATGTTTGGGGGCTTCCAGTGTGGCCATTTAATATCCAGAAAACAGATATACGGGCCAAGACTTCCTCTGCAGTCAGCTTAGCAACTTTAAATGCGGGAATGGTGATAAAAACAGATATTTGCATGTGAATGACAGACAAGACAAGAGCCGATGGGTTCCAAGATTGCATTTCGACCAATGCACCGATGCAGCTGAAGCCCACTCAGACATGACTGGTCAATACTGCTCTGGCTACAAACAGAAACCAGAGCGGTTCCGATGGCAATATCTTGATCTCTTGCCACAGATCCTGGTTTCGTTTGCAGATATTCTTTAACTTCAGTTTGTAAAGCAAGATCTCTGTTAGCCTCAAGGCCAGCTCAGGTAACCCCGAGGATACTAACTAATAAAGCTTCAGAACAACAAAGGCTATTGTTGTAATATAGGTGGAGTGCACCTTTATTTTTTTTAATCTAGTGGCAGTACATGCATCTCAGTGCTTTACCCTTTAACCCTTTCCCTCTCTGTCCAGTCTGAACAGTATTACCTCAGAGGAGGCCAAGAGGCATAGCGTGAAGAGCATGGGCTCCGAAAGCAGCTCGTCGGGACAAAGCTCTTTGCTGACGGTGGATATGAAGAACTTCAAGGCGTTGTGGAACGAAGAGGTTTACCAGAACAGAGAGAGGTGGAAAGCGCAGGCTGGTAAAGGTACAGCAAATCCATACAACCATACAAGGACATGAAGCAGTAAAACTGAAATGATTTGTGGACTCTGGGACGTTAATGCTCTGGTAAAAGCAGGTCATGAGATCCGCCAGAATCAGAAAAAAATAGCTTGTAAACCCGTAATGCGTTTAGCTTACTCAGAAAAGGATTTTGACTGTATTAGTGTGGGATTTTGGGAGACACACAGAGAGCATCAGTCTTTAGATATTTATTTCATCCATTTTAAGGTGTTTATAAGTTGTGCCTAATATATATTTGTTTACTTTATCTTTTTATATAGCTCTCTAGTTTATAAATGATCAATTATATTAGCAATTGGAGAGTTGGTGGGTTCATGTATTAATGGATTATTGACATTTATAACAACAGACTTGGTGTGTGAATGTGTGATTCACTTTAAAAGTGATGTGTATTAGCAATTTATTACCAAATAAAAAGGCTAACAGCAGCCAGAGGGATTTTTAGAATAGTCATTAATATATTTTTAGTCCTAATTATGTATGTGTATTTTAGTGTAATAACTTATTTCTCAGTCATATTTACAGTGCTATCATAACAGTTCCCTTCAGCTCTATACAGCGTTTTAGCGCCTTTGAGCTCCTATTTTTGGTTTTAAAGCCCGCAGCTTTAGTGTTTTCGTTCACTCTCGCCGCTCTCAGCAGTGTCATTTCCTGCAAAAAAACATCTCTAAAGCCTCCTGTGCACTAACTGCTGAGCACCGCACAGCAGAAAGACACAGTTTGCAACTAGCTGGTGAACACAGTTGAGCATTTTGCGGCTGAAGAGCCAAATATTTCCCTGTGGAGTTGGTGAAGACCTAAACAGAGCTAAAAAGGGTGAATACTGGGCTGAGATTTGTAAAAACACGATTCCAAGCGCCTGACAGTGTTATTCTGTAACTAAATTTGCTAACATGTTCACCGTGTCAATTTGAGATGTGACCAATATGTTTGCAGTTCTGCTCCCTAGGGGCCAAAAACTCAGTTAACTCAGGATTAAATTAACAGCCATAGAGAGGTTTTAGAAATCAACTTTCACTGGCTTTAAGCAAGAACTCTGTCTCGTGCGCTAACCTGCCTCCACGCTCCATGTGAAATCAGAGGCGGAGGAGAGAGCTAAAAGGGAAGCGGAGGAGCAAGCCCAGCAGGAAGAGTCTATGGAGCCCCAGGAGGTCCAAACAGAATCAGAACAGCCTGAACCAAAGGAGGACAAACTGGAGGGGGAGGCGCCCGAGTCAGCAGAGGTCAGCAGACCACCAGATGGTAACACGGGGGACACAGAACAGGGAGCACAGCTCGGGAGCGCCACACACAAGAATCCTCCACTGCAGAACGGTACGTGCCTCTAACTGTGCGATCCCACAGCACGGACGTGACATACGGCGAAGTAATTCTCCACACCTAAGTGATCGTTGAAGCTACAGGCGATGTTTTTACAGTCCTGTCTCAGTGATTTCTGTGAGATTATCTGTGAAACAGTTTGGATTTGTCATCTCACAACCTTAAGTGTCCATTTACTTTCATTTAACCTAACTGATAACCCTGATACAACCCCGATTTCAAAGAAATTTGGTTACTGTGAACATAAAAGTGCATAAAGTGTCAAATTCAGTATGAGGGAATATTTCCAGAAACATAAAGTTTATTTGTTTTGAGGAGGATTTGGATTTGAACTTTTTTGCAATCTGTGTTGTAATATGGAGCCACCAAAAAGGTCAAGATGTGAAATTTGTTTTGCTCTAATAAAATTTATTTTATGAAGGTTTTTCTTTTTTTTTTTTTTCCCCTGAATTGAAAATTTTAAAATTCAAAGGATTTGGCTGCACAGAATGAGTTTGTGAGATGAGACTGACTCACCGGCAGGTTGAAGTTGAATTCAGGTTTTTGCAAAGCGTGGGTGTCTGCTGTGGATTTAATATTCTTGTTTGGACTGAATGCATATTTGCTACCACTTAATGTACCTGCATCAGTGTGATTACAAAAAACAAAACTTATTATGCGACTTTTCAGGAGAGTTGTCTGAAGGAGCTGAATCTCCGGAGGGTGAAGACAACAAGAACAAAGGAGTGGATGGTGAGTTTGTTCCTCCAGCCCATGAGCACTGACAACAAACAAACCAAGTATCTACACAGTTTTTGGTAGAACAGACTAGTTATACTTTATTCTATGAAGGTTACAGTGTATAAGTTGAAGTTGTATATAGTTGTACACTTGTTTATACCGAATAAACTAGCAAGTGAGTGTATTTCACGACCTTGAAATAAAGTTTAAAGCAGTATTATGATAGTTTATTTTGATTGAATCTTTCGCATATGGAGGAACAACATCTGCTTTAAGGAGAATTCACTGTATTTCTACTTAAATGGAGATGTGAACTGTTGCCGTGTGTACATTTTGATTCAAAGTCAGACAGTTCTCCTGCTTTTTGTTCCTTGATTTAAAGACTAAGCAGAAATTCTCATGAATTTGTCATCCTGTGCGATTTCCCAACGATAGGGGATCGGTTTGTCACACCTAACTTATTAATATTCCTGTTGTGTTTCCCCAAAGCAGAGGTAGAGATGGAGTAAACCAGCTGTCTGTTTTCATCTTTGCTGCGCTGCCGTCAACCTGAGAACTCAGACTCCCGCCAGAGGGAAGGCCTTTTAGCTGGACTGTGTCGCCCTCTACAGGACACCAAGAAACTGACACCAACACTTCCTTTTTTTTTTTTTTGTCTCCACAATCAACCGCTTTAACTTATCGCCATGTTTATACTCCCAGGCTCTTGTGTGCAGAGCTTGCGGCTCTATCCACGTGCGTTATTCCTCCCTCCCTGCTTACTGAAGACGATACAGAAGAAGATTTAATGTGGCAGCAACGATGTTGGGGATGAGGAGGAGCCTTTTGGAAGAATGACACTGAAAAAGTTGCTTTTTTATTTTGGTTGCCAATCTTTTACTTTGCTCTAAGTCGTATGTTTAACTCAGCCATGCAGCTGTTAGTCCCACATCTCACTGCTGTGTTTCCACTAGTCTGGTCACAGCGACTTGTCTTTTTTGGGTCTTTACAGAATACATATTAGATGTACATTAAGAGGGACTGTAACTGCTGCACAGTTTGTACAGCATATGAGTATGTTTGTACAGCACACAGGGGTCTATAGCTCTACTATTTTACTAGCAAATACTCCGAAAACGAACCCGCTCCATGTAGGAAACTTTCCTCCTGTTAATGGTCTCTTATGTTTGCTGAAGCTACAACAAAAAACTGTTTAACCGCCGGTCGTGTCTCATTCTTTTTCCCCATTAACATGTTTACTTTCTTAGTGCTCTCCTCTGACATTAACTTCTCTTACTGTGCTCCTTGCAGCTGTTTTTCTTTTTGTGTGTGTGTGTTTTTTTTGTCTTCTTTACTGTATATATTGAAAGTTTGTATATGTGTGGATCTGAGAAGGAGTAGAAATGCTGATTCCACAATCAACCAACGGTTATAATGTAAGATATTCTGGTGAAAAATGTCCAACGATTAGAATGCAACTTTTGCATTTCAGACATATCACACACATACAAATGAATTCAAGTTTGTGTCACATAAAACCTTTTTATTGACCTTTTTTTTCTGTTTTGCATTCGTCCTCCATGAATCACGCACTAGATGTGTCTAATATCCTCACACTGTACGTCAAAAGACTTCTTCTCGATGCCTTCTTATATGTATTTAAGCTGTAGCAAAAGGAAAAAAGAAAAAAAGTCAACATTGTCGCTGAATTAGAGAGAAATCTGATATATGTACGTTATTTTATTTTGCAGTACAGTTGTGTCACGGCGGCTTCACCTGCGAGGCCGTCGGTGTAATGTTTAATCGACGTGTTTACAGTGTGCTCGTACACCTATTAGCCATCATGCTTTTGTGACGCATCCGAGGCTATGAGTCCAAACTGTGTCTGCTTCTTGGTTGTTTGCCAGGTTTTTAAAGGCTTGTAATGTTGTGTATAGGAGATGCAAATATTGCTTACTGTGCATATGTAACATATTGAACCTCTGCAACGCTCGGTTCAGCTTTTACTATATACTTAATATGTGCAATTGGAAGAAAAGAAGCATTTTGGCAGTATTTGCATAATGATGGATATGTTTCCCCTCAAATTGTGCACTTTTATTTTGTTTGTTTTCTATGTTTTTAGTTTTTCCTGGCATGAAAATCCCCTAAATATACTCTGCTAAGACCTTTGTCTTGGCATATACTGAATACAGTATACTGTACATGTGTATACTGGCACATACACTAACACATATATAAAGGGGTTCAAATGGGGTTGTGATTTAACACCTAAATATTTATATGAAACCGTAGGAGTTCTTTTTTAGCCTCTTTGTTTGAATACATCCTCCCCCCGTTTTTATATTATAACAGGAACTTTAGTATCATGCCGGGTTTGTCACGTGACGTATGCTACACATGCTACTTTCTACAACAGTCGGTGGTTAGCAAGCCAGCTGGCTGAATGTGTGCCTATATATGTACTTTCCATTTGACACCTGTCACCTGTAGGAAAAACTAATTTTTGTGATGTCATTTGAATCTGTGCCGCTCCAGGTACAGTCAAACAAAAAGCAGTTGATCTCTTCCTATGATATTACACTCTAAAGAGTAAAGACTTTATTTTAGACGAGTCTGTAAAGTCAGCAGTTTGATGTTGAAGAAGTATAGTATTTATATTGGTATATTTTGCTCTTTTTCATTTAGAAAAAAATCTATTTTACAGCTGTAGAGCTTTTTTTCTTTGTTCGTTTGTTTGTTTCACTGTTCCTTCTTTCGACTCTGAGGATGGATCGTCAAAAAGTACGTCTTGGATATGTAACAACTTGTCTTTTTTGTCTCTCCTCTCTGGTTTTAGTTTGTTCCTTGTGTGTCTGTTCGATAGGTTTTAATCCACCAGCGCTGAAGTCAAGAAAAAATTTCAAGTGGCTCAAAACTGTAAATTTAAGAAATGTAACAATCAAATTAGATTTATAAAAAGAACAAAAACAAAATGCCGTCCTTAAAATATCCTGCCTGATACTTGGTGAAGCAGAATATATTTTCTGTACCAAGGGACATGTACAGTCTTGTAGTTTGCTCTATCTTTCACTTGCTACTGTGATAGCCTACTGTATGAATATTTACCAAGAATTTATACCAACAATAATCCAAAACTTAGCTGTATTTATGACATGTAAAGACTTCTAATCATGGTGTTTTGTAATGGTTACTATGGAACAGATTATTTGTTGTTTGTTTGATGCTTTGTTTCCTTGTTTAGTCTGAATTACTCTATAATGACTGATCTGAAAACTGTTCTAGTGACTGAGGTTAGATGGATGTAAAGCGTGAGCGTGTGTGTGCGTGCGTGAGAAACTGCCGAAAAACACTTAATGTGCATTTCTGATCTCCTCACTGTGACCTGCTCTATCGATGAGTGTGGTGAGATGTGTGTGTGCGGGGGTGTGTGTGTGTGCGTGGTGAAGAAAAATGGACGGCATGAAGCTGGTTAAGCAACTCATCACCTTCACTCTAAAGATCCACTACGTTTTATACGCTATCAGGCTGATGCCACTGCATATGTTTACATATGTAACACAGCAGTAGACACATTATGAAATTATAAGCAGCTATGTTGGCCGAAAATTGGGTGAAACATTAAAACAAAGACAAAGATTGGAAGTAACACTAGCTAACAGTCGTTAACCTCCACTATATCCCTGAACAGACAGAATGACTAAAGGGAGCGGATGTGTATGTGTGTGTGGTTGTGTGCATGTATGTGCATGCATGTGTGTGTCACTGTCCCATATCGGCCAGGCGGCCGTGTGTGCCACCATGCTCTGTGACTGCACAGCCGTATCAATAAATCTGGACTCAAAGGGCTCAGATCATGTCTGCCTGTCTTTATTTCTACAACACCACCACCGTCTGCGACACATTCGAAGGGGCACGCAGGGTCTGAATGTTATGGTGCAATGTTTGCAAAATGGCACTTACATGTTCCACAAAGTTTGGAGCTTACTGAGTGCCATTAGAAAGTTACTCCATGCTGGGGCGGCAGTTAGAAGTCCCTTGTCTATAAAATATCAGACAATACTTGAAGGATAATCTCAGAAAGTCGGTCTTGAAAACATAAAAACAATCTGATTCCCTTTCAGTGTAAGTGGTCGGTGATTTCTTGTTCTGTGTAGTCATGTCTCCTGTTAAAGGTGGGTTGGTCAGATGCTGCAGAATGATTATAGAAATATATTATAGGTGTGTCTGCGTAACAGTGTGCCTCTATTATCCTCTCAGTCGTCGCTCCTCGTCATTTTGATCATAAAGGTGACACCACTCCATGGAGTATATACACTTCAATACAGATGAAACACTGACAAATCTGTCTGCTACTTCAGCATCACGGACAGCACCGTCCGTGGATTTATCAATGCGGTCAGAGCGATGACATTTCAGAGCCTTCGTCTGGGCCATAGATTATAACTAAACCTCGGTCAGATAAAGGATGAGTCAGGCATCCTGCATGCTCTCTGATGGAGAGCGGAGAGGGGGGTGATGCTTTTTGGTCATTTTGTTAATAAGTGGGATGGCATCTCCTCATTAACCCTCTAACGGCCATCTGAAACAGTCCATTTGCACAAAGCAATGGCTGTGAAATTTGTCCTCCATCACTTACAGCGACTCTGAATGTCGAATATGAACAAGAGGAATCAGAACAGCAAGAAACAACATGGTTCTGTGTCAGTATTGGCATCTGACAGACAGGCAGTTAGTGATGTCGGCTACTTTCCTGCTTTGTCCAGCTACCAACAGTCTGAAATCTACAGATATCTAACACATAACGACAGAAAACACCAAGCTGTTTGTTCATTTGTGAAGGCCAGGCTCGATGGTTTAGCTTGTTGCTCGCCTGATGTTGTGGTCGCACCACCTGAAGGTCAACAGTGTAACACCTGAGCCAGACTTACCACCTCAAACTCCCCTGCAAGTACAGTGTTGTGCCCCATACTGTAAGTAAACCAACTTTACAACACATACAGTGACGTGGACGTGTGTTTTCTCTGGACCTCCATTTATTCCCGTGTAAAAACAAAATGTACCCAGTGGTTATTTAGCATCATTCCTTACCAACCCTTTTGAAATACATCACAGCAGATTTAAATGACACTTTGTTGCTCTGTAGGTCAAATTTCATTCGGAATGATACAATAAGTGTCCATCAATTAAAAAGCACCTTCACTAAAAGTCCCTCATTTTTCCTGAACTTCAAATCTTGTCACTTTGTACCAGTATGTAGGTAATCTACTGTCCTGGTTAGTACAGGTAATTACTCCGTAGTTGTCCGTAAAGTGAAGCAATTCAAAATCTGCAGAATTTATATAACAAAAATTGAGATTACAAGTTTTTAAATAAGAGGTTTTGACCCTCTTATTCACTGTAGAAGGGCACTGACAGGTGAGATTCATTCAATCTCTGACAGGTAAATGTTTGTTTTCATATTTACATACAGATAATCAAAGTGAAGAATATAATAAAGCTTTCACATTCACATTAACTGCAACATGAACACGTCTCATAGGCAGTAATCCACTAGATGTCTCTGTTAGACTTCAGATTACACTGAACACACACACACAAACACACAGCACATAGCTCTCAGCCTCAGAGGGCCTGAAGCACTAAAAATGATCAACGGACTTGATGTATACGGCGTCACTCTCCCAAGATAGTGAGCGTATAGCTCTTTATCCACCATATATGCGGCTCCACAAACATTAGACACAGAACGCATATTTATCACAAGCAGCATGCATATTCATGGGCAGGTTGATGGAGCTCGTGGAGGGATGTGTATGAGTTCTCAGCACAGCGCTGAGTGCCGAAGCAGAAGGCGAATGTTAATTCAATTATACGGCAGCTGTTCCTTGGTGCCCATGGCCACTGTGTTTGCACTAGAACAGAAATCTTGTATTAGGTCCCTCGCCATAAAAGACCAATGCCAGGCATGAGAATGGGGACTGCCTGTAACCAAAAGCCATCAACAGTATTGTAAAGAGCTTTTAATGCTTATTTTTGGCACGACTGAAGAATTTGGTATGGCTGCAAAGTAATTTGTTTCTTTCTTTTTTTTAAATTTTGGCTCACTATTGATTTACAGAGCTTTTGTTTTTGGTCATTATTCTTTGAAATAGTCAATCTGCCGAGAACAACGTGCAAACGAGCTTGCTCTAGTCAAGGGTGGTTGGATAGACGCAAGTGTGTGTCCTCTTGTGGTGGTGGTTCCATCACTTTGGACACACAAACTCTTTGTTTGGGCGTGTGAATGATGGTTTGACTCCACGCTCACGACTTTGTGTATATTTTAAGACAACATCCATGTCTTGGTCTTTTGCTCCCATACATGCAAATGCATGTTTGTCCATGCATTTATGCAAGTGCTGGTATTTCTGCTCCACCCAACCTCCTGTCCCAGACTCGGGCTGAGCTCCAGCACTACTTGGAGGAAGAGGAAGCTGGGTGGGCGGTTGGGTAGGGGGTGTGGGTGTGAAGGCATCCGCCAGCCTGTCCCTTCATCACCAGCTCCGTGTGATTTAATCACAAGGCCACTGGTGGGAACTGCTGCTCCGATGTTCCCCGGACCTGCTAATAAGTTTGCTTTTCCTTCATCAAAAGGAAAACAGCTACACCTGTGGGAAGGATGCGCTCAACTGCACATTACGTATGTATAATGTATGCATGCATGCTAATGTGGCGGCAATCCGGACATAAAAAAAGCTCTTGTCACACACAGATGGAGTGCAGAGGACATGGCAGAAATATCCAATGTGTAGAGGTGCAACTCAAGATTATTTTCATTACTGACTGAATTAATCTCCTGACACGTCTCGATTTATTTATTCATTTTTATAAAATAAAACATTTTTATTAATTAACTAAATTCCCACAGACCGAGATTCGAAGTGCTAATGCTGCACTGTGAATGTAATCTGTTACAAATAAAAGCTCTCCTTTAAAATTGTTATATCAAGTAAAAGTGTGAAATATTCAAGCAAACACTGTAATTACCCAGAGCCCAAGGTGACACCTTCACAGTCCTTGTTCAATTCAACCAATAGTCCAAACTTCAACATTATTATGCAATGTCTCCATGAAAAGACATGACTCAAGCGCTTCACAGTTGTACTCGAGTGAATATTACAAAGAAAAACCCTAACCCAGCAAATTTTCTAATTTTTTACGTGAAAATGAAGGCAAATTAACGTAATAGTTGGCAGTGGTTTTTCTGTTGTTAAAGTAATCGGTTGACTCTGAAGCAAAGACTGAAATCTGAAGCTGTCACACTGAGGCTGCAGTGTCTCCTGTGGGAGTCCGTCCTCTAACCTAAACCAGAACCGACAACATGTTCTCGCCACTTAACTTCACACGGCCACATCATGCAGCACATAAAGTAGACATTGCATATCAAGCTGTTTAATAAAAATTAAACCCCGTCTATCGACTGGAAAGAGCACAGAGCTGTATTTAGAGTGACTGATCGAGAGCCCAGAATCAAAGGGCTCTGTGGCACGAGCTGCTAGTGTGTCTGGGAATTGGCCCAACTCTTAAAGAGCCAAGCTTCCCTCATCTTGACTGGGGGCCGACCCCCAAAATAGGAAGAAGCTATTTTCTGCTGGCAGCCAAGTGGTTCCTCCTTGGAAGCCTGTCAGGTGAAGAGTTGTAGCTGCCAACTGTAACCCCCTCAGGTGGGCACAAGGGGCAGGGCAGACCCCCATCGTGGCTCCAGCATTGTGACACACAGCAGATGATGCAGAGGGCATCGAACTCCCTTATGCCTCGAGACAAAGATATGCTGTGAAATCGCTCCAGTAGACTCCACAGAAGTGTGGAGATTTAGACTGAATGTGGTGTCTCACTTTAATCACTGAGCAGCAGTGGGAAGTAACTAAGTACATTTACTCTACTGTACGTATAAATAATACAGCATTCATTATAACTTTACTCCACTATACTTCAGAGATAAGAACGTCTATCTGGTTGCCACAGTTTTAAGTTATTTTGCATGTTATATTACAATGGTGGTATAAATACTTAGATCCTTTATTTAAGAATACTAAAAGAGTATTTATTTTACATTTGCAGTAATACCTCCTGTAGCACCATTAGTCTTTACTTTGAAACTTAAGAGATACTCACATCTCTAGGTTCGGTAGAATTTGGAAAATGATTTTCACAAAGGAGGGTTGGTATACGAACAGATGATATTTTAATATCACTAGAATAAACAAAATAATAACCATTGACAGTGTAGCTGTACACTTGTTCCAAATTAATAAAGAAATGAATAAGGCACCATAAAATAACAAACAAAACTAAAAGAATGGAGAATCCTGGGACTGAACTATCCTGCTCAGTATTCGGAAAATTCAGTTCAGGATGGATCCAATGTGTGTTTCGTCAATAAGTCAGTTAATTCAGTTTCCTTGTCCACAGTTTATTTTCTTAGTATACTCGCTACTATCACTACTATCCGGGTAGGTGAGTGTGTAAGAGTATCTTACCTGTGTTTCTCTGTGTGAGAATCAGTAGGTCTGGAGTCGACGAGGTAGGTTCTGCAGCTGGCCACACTGCTTCTTGAACTTTCTCTCTCTCTCAGAGCTGTTGGGCTGGGCTCGCCATCTTAATCATCTCTCTTAACCAACCTACACAGAAAATGCATAGGTGTAAGAACTAAATCTGATTCTGTCAAGTTCTATGAGACCTCATCTTTTCTGTTAATCATGAAATATATCACCAAAATTCAAGGAAATACATTAACTCACAATAAATGAATTATCATAAATTAAAACAATTTGCTTTAACCATAAATGTAATCAATTAATCATGAATTTATCTTATATCATCAGTTTTTAACTATTTTAATTCGCCTTTTAATTACTCAACTCTTAAACATCAAATTAATTATAGTTTTTCATACACAAGTGCAAATTCTTTAATCAGAAATGAATTATACTACACCTTAAATGGTAAATGTTAACCCTTTTTGATAGCTAACAACACAAATAGGCAGTTCAAATGGCACAAAAGAAATAAACTGCATCTTCTCATTTCAGACCGCATGGCAATTAGCTTGGCTTAACGATTAGCATAGCGATTAGCATGAATAAGCATAAACAATGGACAGACTAGCAGCTAGGAGCTAGCGATTAGCATGTTGCGGTCGCTATTAGCATTAGCTAACCATTTCTTTTCCAACAATAAACTACGGCAAAAGTGCACGAAAGTTATTTTAATAAGCAACATAAACAATACTAACTAACTTAAAATAGGCAGATAAGACAATAAATGCATATTTTCCGTCTAATGGCTACCGGGCTAACTGAATGCTAACTCACCGGAGTCTCTGCATTTACTTCCACGAGGGGGGATTTTTCCTCCTCGGCTCACGGCTTACTGGAGTGAACCTGGTTTTGCCCGTGGCTACCGGGTCTTTCGGCGGACGGTTCAGACTTAATAACTACTTTCTTCATGTTTGCATTGCTCTTTTGTTCACTTTTTGCTAGCGACTCACTCGGTGTGATCTGCTGCCGTTTGGCTCGTGTCTGAGAGGAAAAATGGCGTCAGATCACGGCTTCACCCGGTACCTGAGCTAAGTTCAGGAATAATATATCACTAACAGGAAACTACTGCCGCCAACTGGCGTTTTCTAGGACTGTCTAAATTACAAATACTGGGTTAGTGACCTGATTTTTCATACTGGTTACACCCCCAACACCTGTAAACAGACTTTATTTAGAGTTTTAGCCATTTCATGCTAATTATTCTCTCCCTCATACTCAACATCTTACTCAAGTAAAAGTACATAAATATGATTAGATAAATCTACTTAAAGTAATAAAAGTAAATCGTTATCATTTTACTGAATGGCCGCTTGCATGATGTCTTATATATTAAAATGATGTGTAAGACACATTTTTGTTGAGGTGGAGCTGATTTTACTTACTTTATGAAGGGTTGGGCAGTTTAATCAATCTTACAGTGGAACACACACCAGGCACATCTCTGTTAGGTGACAGCGCTGTTTTGGTCCGTTCTCCACACAACTTCAAACCCCACCAGGAGCGTTTTGCCCACCAGACTTTGTTAACCCGCTCAAATTTGGTCATCCTGGTTTATGTGTTTCTAAATATGTGATAAATTCGCTACATAGTTACATTTGAACTGTTTGCACAGTTCGAACTGAGTGCATGGGACGCTTCTGAGACAGACCGTGGTGCTTCTGCTGAGGTTTTACACATCGACTAGAACAGCCGTGATTATCTGTGCCGACCACAGCAGACTCAGACTCTGCTATATCCATTATAAAACCATTCTTCCGTACCTTTACATAAAAGCCCAATGTGTAGGATCTGGTAAACACGCTGAAAATGTAGTTATCCATAGTTTAATAGGGCCCCCTTCATCTTATATATTGAACCTTTAACCTTGGACCTTCTGTTTACTGATTTGTCACTATGTGTGTTTAATCGAAGGGTCTGGATACTTCTTCCACCTTTGTTAGCTTCACCAAGCTGCCAAGAAGTCAACAGAAAAACATTTGGCCGCTGAAGACGTACCAACAACATTCAAATTAACCACCAGAAGATTATTTATTTTCTTTGTTGTGTTGACTCTATTTTGAGCTGCTATTCATCATGCAGAACCTTCCCTTTAAATCAAACCAATTTAACACTGCAACACCATGTTGCGTGTTCTTGCAAAAACTGGTTAAACACAGATGGCATGGTGTCATGTTGAGATATTTCCAGCAACATTACAATGGAGTTCAGTAGAGTGGAGAAGTAGGTGGAGTTATACTGAACAGCCAGGGGTGAATTTACTCGCTATGAATTCAGTTCTTCATCTTTCTTTTTCTGTTTAATTGAGAAACACTTAATTGCTATGCACAAATGATATATACAGCTCAGTCTTTGTGTGGTGCAGATCAGAGGGAATGTAAAACTTAATGCAGTCTTCTTAAAACATCTTTTAAACTTCTGTAAGATCAGCATTCATTGATTTTTCTTAGTTCTTAGTTCTTAGACTACATCCGAGAAGTGTTGATTCAACTCTACAAATAATCTATTTGATGTGTTTTCCCTTAAAAATGTAGTTCAGCATTTAAGAAATAGGTTTATTCACTTTCTTGTAGAGATTTAGATGCAATGAAGGGGTATGTTAGCCTATGTTTGCATGAAGACGGCAGGGATCATAAATTAGCATATTGTATCCTATTTGTTTAATCTGTACAAAAAAAGACGTTGTGTAGAGGGACTCACACGCTCAACTTTCAACTCCAGGTTGGGCCAATCAAGTGCATGCAGACACGTATTGTGGGTAGATACCTTTGTAATGACAACGCCATACTTCTATTGTTTACAGAACTAATTAATTAATTAAATGACGCCATGGTAAGAGCTACAAAACTATCTCAGAGTATTTTAAATCACTGTAAAGACTTTTAAAGTTTAATAAACCTTCAAATTTATTGGTCTGTTCTTTGAAGTGGAATTCATTTCTCACCCACCAATGCAGCACGTTGCATTGATTTAACACTGTTTTCAGCTGTCTGCTTTAAAGATACTGTACAGGTACGTGTAACAGAAATATAAGATAAAATGTGTTAATTAGTATATTTTGGAGCTTCTGGTGAGCAAAGGTAACAAACCTTTGGACACAGCCAGGCTAACAGTTTCCAGTGCTTATGCTAACCTAGGCTAACCGTCACACAGGTGTGGCGTCGTGTAAAAACACACATTTGTGGCCATTATATCATCTGATCTTCCAGCAAAGCCAACTTCATGATGCTGGCGGTTTGCGACACGACATTACAGCCATCAGGAACACAAACCTTTGCCGCCGGCGCAGAGTCAACCAGATTTCAGCTGCATTAGCACCACGCTCTTGTAAAACTCTTCTCATGCCACACTTTGGTTATGTCAGGCACGAGAAGCGGTTTCAAGCGCAGCAAGGCGACAGGGAGCTGAGGACAGTTGATGAGGGAAGAGGAAGAAAGACGCCATATCAACGCTGAAAGTGTCGATTAGGTGAGAAAACGACATTACAGCGCTGTCAATCATCTTTGGCTTCATGCTTGGAGAGAGAAAAAAAAAGAGAGCTGCTATGAAAAGTTGGCAAATCAGAAGAATCACATCGCATAAAGAAAACAACTTTATTTCACAAGCTCTTTGCTCTATAGAACATAAATAATGTGTTTATGTTCGTTCACTTCTTCACGTATACTGATAGTTACTGTTGTCACACACACCTCCGCTGTTTTACGATGCAGTTCCGTTTGTCATGCAATACTTATTTAAAACTGATGTGACTGTTACTTAAATACAATATCTGACACATTTTTATTTATCTTATCACTTTCTGGGTATGGAAATGTCGCATTCAGCCACAACAGATTGCCACAGCCACTTTGAACGTGCGCGAACAGATTGTGCTTTGAAAAAGAAACGGGCGCCTGCAGCAACATTTCACGTCTGCATCCCATCTCTGTCTGAAAACGGGACGAACATCTTTACATTATACATCTTCAAAAACATATCCATTATTCATATCCCCATATTTTAATACTATTAGCACTTCCATGCCACCCACCTAAATACCTGTGTGTTTCTTATCAAAGGAGCAGTGACAGTCGGAGTTACTCTGTTTGGGTGTAAAGAAATGAGCTGGGATTAAGAAAGCATTGTGGACCATCACACAAAATTAAATTTGATCTGCGAGCTGATCTTATCAAAATCTTGGATCCAAACACAAACGGACACAAGAGAGAAACTTTGCTTTTTTTTCCACTCTCACTCTCACTGTTTGTATAGACAACAGCAACAAAGGCAAACACGCACACACCTACACACACTGGTCCCACCTGTGTGGGTGGGAGGTGTGGCCACTCAGCAGCTGAGTGGGGCAGCATATGGAGTTTCTAATTGGGTAGAACAGCACAGCTGGAGGACACCAGTCCAGGACCTGGCCTCTGGTAATCAGTCCCACAATCCTCAGCCCTCCTCTGCACATCCACAGTGCTGCATGTGCGCCTTCGGAGGGCGGCGAGGGTGGAGGTGGTGGTGGAGATGGTGGGGGTTGTTGGATGCGTTTCTCTGCTGAAACCAGGATGAAACTTGTCCAATAACTGTGTTTTTGCAGCATGTTTTTTTTTTCCTCTTTCGAATGGAGGCCATGTTTAATTCACGACTCTGGCCTGTTGGCAGCGTGGACTTTTCAGACTGCACTTCAGTCTCACGTCTTAAAAAAAAAGATTTCTCTGTCATGCTTTCAGGTGTTTATTCGTCATCAGTTCTTGAAGACGCTCTTGTCCCTTTTGAGTTTGAGACACTGACTAAAATGTGTCTGCAAAATGAGTATTAGAGACTTAATTTGCCATTTTTCTGACAGAAGCACCCATATTAGATGATTGATTATCACTAAAAAAACACCTCAAAATGTCAAAAACTCTGACGGCTCCATAATAACTCATATTGCTTAAATGAAGCCCATATAAAATGTTTCTGCATACGTATTTCCTCTGAGCTCTCCCAGCCTTTTACAGATGTGACGCTGTGAAACAATGTGGTGTTTATTAGTAGATATTGGTAGTTTATCACTTGTCTTACTTACTTATTGTGTCAGCTTTAAAGTGTTTTATAGATATATATAAAAAGAAGACTTTGCATTTTAACTCTGTTTTCTTTAGATTCTTTTAAGCAGTGTTCCTCACCTGGAATGACGACACCGTCTCCTAGAAACTAACCTGCTAATTTGCAACAGAAAATATATTCAGAGGGAACACAATGTCACCTGAATTACATTTTTTTAACTAATGAACTAATAAGCAACAGCTTTGCTCTTTGGCATTCATTTGTTTTTCCCACAATGCCGCTTTTTACATTTTTGCCATCTTGAGACACTTGAATCACTACAGTTAGGAAAGGATGGCGGTGTCGGTTAAATACTTAATCGGCAGTGACATGAAGCACATGTTTACTTTAGATTTTAAGGGCCATGGTTGTTCCTTAACTTCGACCAAAGTCTTGCATGAACTGAAGGACTCCCACACATAACGGCAATGCATTATAACCTGTGCTTCACTGAAAAAGAGTTAGATAGTTATATAAATGTGATTTCAAGTCAGAGTTTGTAATGTTTTCATCAGATTTCTCTGAAAATTTGACACAAAGAGACTCTTAGTGTAAAGAGAGTAAATGTAAATGAGAGTAAATGTTGAGATGTGGAAGTATAAATAAATACAACAGGTCTGTGGTGTGAGAACAAGACATTATTTAGCAGCAGAGGCCGAGGTACTCACCTGGGTGTTAGATATCAACAAGTCCTCAAAATAAATGAGTTACACTTGTATTTGGGACCGTTTAAGCACTTCCTTATTTAGCCTTTATGTTTTGGCTTTGTACATACACCTCAGTGTAAAGTAAATAGTGAGAGTTGTTGAGAAAATTAACAGTACAAGGCTCATTAGAGCGTCAGTGTCAGGTTAAAAAAAAAGCACCCGTGCTTTGTCTTTGGAGTTAATTCTCGAGCCTTTCTTCTGCCTCATGGATTTATTAAAGGAGTGACCCACGAGACGCCGAAGCGGATGAGACTTTGGTCAGGATCTGTAATACTGCCATACGCCTCAGCCACTTCACCTTGCACTCATCATCGAGACATGAACTCCCTTTAACTGCTGACACCAATTGAGAAACGCTTGCAACTCAGCGTGCGATCAGTGGCGCCTTCATTTGCAGCTCCACACCACGCGCCGTGCCTATAAAAGCTGATAATGTGATAATTAAAAGAGCTGACAGGCAAGAACTGTCAGCGAGACACCCTGATTTACCAACCTCTGCTATTTGTTATACCTCTCAAATTACAATGCTTCTACCCTTGACGTATGACACATAAAATATCAATTGAAATAATTAACCAGGTTCAAATCGTCGTGAAAAAATAGGGAAGTTGGGAAGTCTCGGCGGAGGACAGTTTGAACGAAAATCTTCCCAGAAACATGATCAAGCTTCAGACCTGAAACAAGGATTTCTAGCAGACAAAAGATCACCGCCACGTCTCTGTCTCTCCCTCTCTTTCTTTCTCTCTCAACCACACCATGATTTATTACCTGAAAAGACAAGAGAACTAATTAGTGGAGTAATTAATTAATATAAATTTGCATATTTGCATTTGCAATTAGTGCAGTCAACTGATTAGTCTGAGATGGGGAGTTTGACTCATCAGATGCTGGTGTGTATGTGTGAATGTGTGTGTGTGTGTGTGTATATGTGTGTGCTGGACCAGAACAATGATCAGACCAGCTGAGACATTTTGGTGGGGGGCATCAGCGATGAAGAGACTGTATTTTATTATTATTGTTATATATTTCACGTGTGTGTTTTGGGGGTGTTTTCATGTACAGGATGCGTTTGTGACACACACACACGTTCATCTAAGTGCATGCACACTCACCAGTGTGCGCACATGCTGTCATTGGCGCTGAACCTGCTGAATCTCTTCTACCTTTGTGTGGTCTGAACTCCAGCCGTCGTCAACACTCCGGGGCCTCACACTGCCGATCGATGTCTCCAAACGTCCAATACAGAGAGATTGATAAGTCGCTTTAATTGATTCTCCTTGCAACAAGGTCATTCACAGGCATACGTCGGTGTGTGTGTGTGTGTGTGTGTGTGTGTGTGTGTGTGTGTGTGTGTTCCACATAACTGAGAAGTGCATATACCCATATCGAGTGCCAGCTGTGCCCCAGTGTGGAGTTGGCAGCGTGCCATTGGGCCTTTTCCATTGGGTGTACTTAATGTGTACGGTCCTGAGGTACCAACACTGTGCACGCCCCCCTGGTATGCTCCCACCATCCTCTGCATGTGAGGTGCCTGCTGGAATTTCTTAACCTTGTTTATGAAGAGCTGCAGCGATTCGGCGATTCATCGATCAGTCACTTTGCCGGATTCTCCGGTGTGAGGACGTGCTGGTTTCCTCTGTTGTGTTGCGTTTTGGACAAAACAAAACATTTGAGCACATCAACAGAAGAATCTTCACTATTTTCCGACCGTTTTGTCACCAAACAATCATTCATTTAATAAAAAAAATTGATCTGCAGGTGGATCACTAATGAATAATAATTGTTAGCTGAGTGTTTTGTTGAGATTGGCTTCACTTGTTCATCGTTTGGGGTCCCACACGTTGAACAGCCACACTGTATGCATTTTTTTCTTTTCTTCTAACCTTATTAAAACCCAGCATGTCCAAATTTTACAACAAAATACGTTTGTAACTTCACGTGGACGTGTTTTGTGATCTGACACCTCAGATCAGCAGTTTGTATCCGCAGCTTCTGGTTCATGTTTCGACTTGGTCAAGGAGAAAGATCATGGCTTAGGTTCAAACTAATAGTTAACGTTAGAAAGACATTAATAATACAGTTAAAGTCACTTGAACGTAAGCAGACTCTGTTTGTGGATATTTACAGAGAGGCCCGAGAAGAAGAGGAAAAGTCCTGAAGTGATCATGAAAATTCAGACAATCTGCTATACATAAACAACTAAATGTTGGAGTACTAATGTGATTCATGGGCAAAGAAATGTTACTTTTAACCCATCTTGTGTTTAAGGGTCTCTGTTTGACCTCTAGTGAACAAACTGTGACTGTGTGAAGGCTCCGTGCTGCAGAAAAAGCATCGAGCAAACAGAGGTTCATTATATTTAACCTTGTTTTACAGCTGTGGTCTCTGAGAGCATGAAGTCATTTTCAGAAACGTGTCATCGTGTTTGCGAGCAATCCTCATCACGCGTGTTGAAGTTATGAAGTATTAAGATTTAGGTGTTTATATCTCTGGATTTTAGATCATCTTGGTGCTAACATGCCATCAGACAGTCATCTGTAATTTGTTAAATGTCATTTAATCATCTGGTTTTAGGGGAGCTCAGGCTTGTTTAACTGTCTTATATCTTCTACATTGTTAGATTATGAGTGCTGATACTTGAATAAATATAAATAAAATGTGCTGTTCATTTATTCTAATATGAAATCTGTCTGTCTGTCTCACCTGTTGAGGATGTCCCTGCAGACTCGAACATCCCCCGATTTTTATTTTTTTTTTACATTTTTTTTATTTTTTTTTTATTTTTTTTTATTTTAGCAGGCAGAGAGACATTAATTCATCTTTCTTACACAAGGAGATGCAGATATTAGTTGTTATCCCTCTCCGGTCTGTGTTTTTGACGGTAAACGCGGGCCTCCCGGTGCCCATTACCGGAGCTGCCAGATGATCGGTGCGGAATGGAGGTCCCATGGGACACTGAACACGTGGTCTCGGCTGCCACAAGACGTCAGCGGCAGATGGCATGGGTACCCGCTGTTGGCATGAGTGTCATTCCTCAAAGAGAGAGGGAAGAGAGAGAGAGAGGGGGGAGAGAGAGAGAGGGAGTGAGGGGGAGAGAGGAGGAAGAGCAGGTTGAAGCTTTTTCCTCTTAATTTGTGGTTTGCAAGAGAGGAAGCTGCAGATTCAGGAGAGCTATTTGGGAACATGCAAGACGCACGCTGACCAGAGGTTCGTATTTTTATATTAATTCTGCATTTGTTGACTTTTGGAGTGTTGGTTTATTTCCTAAAATGTGTGTGTGTGTGATTTTGTGCTGCTGAATTAAAGCGCAGCACGAAACAAGTCAG
The DNA here is from genome assembly GCA_023373845.1 of Nibea coibor. Lineage (NCBI taxonomy): Eukaryota > Metazoa > Chordata > Actinopteri > Sciaenidae > Nibea > Nibea coibor. Next base: position 7,880,695 of record CM041725.1, read on the forward strand.
TAAAGTTGAGCGTCTTTGGAAAGGTATAATAAGCTGTGACATTGGCCTCGCTTTCCAATTTGTTCCTCTCCCTCTTGGGAGGATCCATTCACGGTGTAATTAACTGACAACCTTCAAAAAGACGTTGGTGTTGTACCCTGTCTTTATGGTTTATGTTTCGGGTTTTTCCACAGGAAATATGTTGACACTGCCCTTCGAGGAATCTCAAATGATGTGTGAGCCGCGGTTTGGTGCCAATTATCCCCGTGAAAGCTTACCTGAGAGCCTGGAGCAGGAGCGAAAGCACAACTCAGACAGGACCAACTCGGACATGAGGGAGGCCGGGGACGACGTCTCCGACAGGGAGGAGGACGAAAGGGAGGACGAGAGGGACGACGACGGGCTTCCTAAAAAGCGAGGCCCCCGGAAAAAGAAGCTCGGCAAGGAGCAGCTGGACAGGTCCAGGCTACGGCGTAATGAAGCCAACGCCCGAGAGCGCAGCCGGATGCACGGCTTGAACGCCGCGCTGGAGAGCCTGCGCAAAGTTGTGCCGTGCTACTCCAAAACTCAAAAACTGTCCAAGATTGAGACCCTTAGACTGGCTAAAAATTACATCTGGGCCCTGTCAGAGACTCTCAGCGCAGGGAAGAGACCGGACCTCCTCGCCTTCGTACAGACTTTGTGCAAAGGATTATCTCAACCCACAACCAACTTGGTGGCCGGCTGTTTGCAGCTGAATGCGAGAAATTTCCTCACAGACCACAACGGGGAGGTCATGTTCTCTGGCAGGTCGCCCTACGACGCCATGTACTCGTACCCTGGCTCAGACATGAACACACCCCCCGGCCACAGCGGGACCAGCTTGGACAGCAGCGCCAAGCCGTTCAGACACTATAGCTACAGCGGCGCGTACGAGCCCTACTACGAGAACCCGTCCCCAGAGAGCGGGAGCCCGCATTTTGACGGCCAGCTGAGCCCCCCGATGAACTTTAACGGGATTTTCTCCCTGAAACACGACGACCCGCCAGATTACGGCAAAAACAGCCACTATGGCATGCGTTACTGCAGTGCGCCAGGGCGCACGGCTCTTGCGCATAACTCCATGTACCGAGTCTCCCCAGAGGCCCGTTTCCCCTACGACCTGCACGTCCGCAGCCAGTCCTTCCAAGCACAAGGGGAAGTTAATGGCTCTTTCCACAATTAATCAATCAGCTGGACAAAGTTCAAGTTTCAGAAGCGATGCAATTTCCCCCCGCAGATGTCGAGAGTGGAACGAAATGGACTCCAGACACGCTGATGCACTACAAAAAAAGGAAGCCCATTTTAACGAGTCAGTTTGTGTTTAATGTTCAGTCTTGTTTTTCTTTGAAAACACGGTCAAAGTCTGCAAATTAGACGCGACGATTTCACTAAATTTGTGTCGATACGATTCAGACAAAAGACACCACAAGAAGGATTTAGCTTTGGAAACAGGCGAGTTCACTCCGAAGGCTGCTTCATCTGACAGAAATATGAAGATCTGATGGCTCACTGCCACATTCTGTTTCCACAAACAGCAGAATAATCCGTTTGAGAAGCAGGTTGTTTGCAGCTACAGTGCATTATATATTTGTTATTGGCTGCACTGCAGATGTCGGTCATGATGTGGGGTCACATAAACCTGACACGGAGGACAATTCATTAGATTTTTTTTCAGGTTGTTTAATTAGGATCACAGCAGTCGCGACTTTCGTGGCGAAATAAAAATTTAAAAAAATGAATTTAAAGACGTTTCACTTCATCGGGGAAGTTTGCTGAGACACGATTGGAGTTCAGAGATTCAGTCTGTTAGCAATAAAAAAAAAGGTCAGCTGAGCTATGCAAGACAGCCAAATGCAATCTTAAATGATAGATGTATATTTCCTCTCACGGGCCGTTTCTCGTAATATCGAATTAAAAACGATGACGGTTTACTCAAAATTTAATCATTAAAATGAAAATGTTTGGAGACGTGCATGCGTTTAGGAGACCTGGTGATGATGTCATCTGAATTGGTCCTATAAATACAGGAAGTTGTGGGGAATTTAAAAAAATAAAATAATAAAAAAAAAGACTTAACAAAATAAAATGCATTTGTATTTGGAGTAAATAACGTGGTAACGAGGTGAATGTAAATTGTATTTATTTATTTAAGCTTATTTATTATACGTCCGTCAATTTGAATGTGGATAATATATTATAACAACAACAACAAAAAAAATATTGTAAAATTCAACAGTGTTACCTTTCATGTGGATTCTCATGCATTTAAAGTTTGTTTGTGTTGCATTGTTGTATATTTCACTGCGGCTGGAAGGAAAATCATTTTTTCTGTGTGTGTGTGTGTGTGCGTGTGCGTGTGTGAAGTGACAGAAACTATATGACGAATACGAGACAACATGCCTTAAAAAAAGAGATGACGACCATCAATATGCAACGAACAGACAGTTTTGGATAGTTTGATGTGAACTTTTTACACTTCCTTGTTCCTGCTGAAGAGCAACTGTGATGCACTTCATGTATTTCTGCACAATGTTGGTGACTGTACCCATAAATTATGTTGCTTTTGTAACTTTTACCCGAATGACGAATGATTATTGGATTATTGGATATTTCACACACACACACACTTACACACTCCTCTCTCTCTCTGTCTCTTACACACACACGAGCACACACGCACACACAGATGCACACGCACGCTCGCACACAGCTCGTTATGGATCGAAATATTCGTGAAGTAATGTGTTCATGTTTTGTGATGTTGTTTTGTCGCAATAAAATGAAGAGGCTGTAAGAGGCTTTATGTGGTGGCCCAGCTTCTCTCAGCTTTCTGTGGAAATGATCGACAGCAGGCGGACTGCAATTAAAAAATAATACACTGTTAGAAAAAATAAATCAAGATTAAAAAAAAAAAAGAAAGAAAGAAAGAAAAGAAAAACGCCTCGGGCCTAAATTTATTTATTTATTTGGGAGAAATTGAATCTTTTAATGATCTTGCGTAACCTCCGAGGTTGTGCTGACACAGTTTCAGGCCTGTTTGTTTGAACAACTTTCAAAGTGTAAAGAATATATATACATATAATCACAATAATTCCCTGAAATGATCCAAATATTTAAACTTCGATTGAAGTTGATGCTCAGATAGAGAGCCGTGAAACTTCGCGCAGCTTTCACCTTCTTCTCTAGCCCTATCATGGGAGAGCCTTGTCGATATCATTTGATTTAATTTCAGCCGATCAGATGGCTGATTTGTCACAAAAATGCCCTGGAGGTGTTGGATGCCAGCCAGAGATGCTGATCCGAGTACTCCCAGTTGGGCCAGAACAGCGGAGGTGAATCCCCTGGAGATCCGGCACCTCCCGTTAGAGGCGGTCACGCCCTCAAAATGAACGAAGAAACGCGAGGTAGAAGGACGAAGTGATTTTATTTCCCCTTAAACATCAGCTTAAAGTGAAGGCGCACATTGAATGTATGTGATATGTTAGGTTTTAACGTCTGGAGAAGCAGGACGTCGTTTCATACAAACAGTGGAGGAAAGGTGAAGCCGACGTGTGGAGAAAGTTATTCATTTGTGTTTATATGTCTGATTTATACATTCGACGCTTAAACACTGTGAAAACAGTAAAAATCATTATTTTTAAATCAGATTTCGATCATCGGGAAAGTTTAGAGAAGAAGTTTTGGAGCATTTTTGGCCCAGTGATGATGATTTTAACATTTGGTTAAAGCTAAATATCAACACCTAAACCACAAATAAAATACATCTCTGATTCATAAATGAATTTTAAAACAACACAGGAGCAAAATCCACAAGTTTATAGAAAGGAAAATATTTCAACTTAAGCTGTGACTGATGATTTGTATAGAAATGACATTAAATTAAACAAACTACTATACTTTCAGGACTTACCAAATATCAGAACCTGTTTGGATAAAATATTAGATATTGCAGTTTGTCTTTAAAACAATAACAAACACATGTATGTACTGTCTGACGTATCCAGAAGCATAAAGAAATATATTTTCCCTCAGCTGAAGAAGATGAACTGAATGACACATCACATTACAGCAGATTAAGAAAAATCATCATCATCATAAAAAAAAAAATCTTGTTCTCTTTAATTTTGTGTAGAAAGTGAATTCAGGGGCATCTCATCCTGCAGTTATTAAACATATTTAATCATATTTGTTGCTTTGTTTGTTACAGACGAGCGTGAAACGAAGACAAAAGATGTGCAAACATTTGATTTAAATTTAATTGTGGAGGGTTAAAAGAGCAACAACAGCAAAACGTGACACACAGAGTAAGAGGAAGGATGAGTCCATTACTCAAGAGGTCAGAGGACAGAATACCGTGTACTTTTCATATCTTTCTCTGTGGACCGACGCCGCTCCAAAGAATTCAAACTGTGGTGAAACTTGCATCATGTTGGTGTAGATGACGGAATAAATGCTGCTTTTCCCAGAAGTCAAGATATTCAGCATCTTCTTGGATGAAGATAAGAAACATTACATCTGTTTTTTTTTTTTTTAGTGGAAAATGGCTTGTTATCCCGTCTTCTTTCCCTCACTCATCCTTCTCTTCCTCTGCATCATCATAAAACTGGAAGGCCGGGTTACTGAAGGCCCCTTTGGGGCCCTAAAATCACGTCTTTAGCCCCCCAGTCCTTCACCAGCAGGCCTTATTTATCTCATTCACTAAAATTCTCACCTTGTCAGTCTTAATGTTTTCCTCTATCATGGGTGTGTGTGTGAATATATATGTGTGTGTGTGTGTGTGTGGAGGAGAAGCGGATTTAAATCCCTCATGGTGCCTCACAGAGAGCCTGACGAGGGTGAGGAGGAGTTGAGAGGAGAAGCGGAGGAGGAGGGAGGAGGACGAGGAGGGAGGGGGGAGTGTTTGACGCCCACAGGGTCCACAGGGTGGCGTGCAGCAGTTTAGCACGGGGTCAAATGTGTACAGGTACCCCTACATTCATGCAGCTCATTAAGCTGGAGAGAGAGCGAGGGAGGCACAGAGAGAGAGAGAGAGAGTGGGGGAAGAAGTATAGGGAGATAGGGAGAGAGAGAGAGGAGCATATGGCCCAGCTCTGTGTGGGAGGTGAAGGACAGGAATGGGGGGGGGGTTATATCGTATAGAAGTGAATTTGCAATTTGAGATGTGGTGTCATAATTAGCGCAAAACAAACATTGTGTTTCTATAGGGATGGAGGAAGTTTGCAGAAATGACAACAATCGTCTCAGAAGTTGAGGAAAGTTTTCACCTATCACGCAGACCCGAGCGAAACCGGCGCGCCTCCTTCTTTATATGTACGTTATCTTGTAATATATTATGGTAATTTATTGTAATCAGCAGCCTCTTTTCCTGCAATGCCTGAAAATCCGAGCGAGCCAGTCAAGAAAAATGAAAATAATGTTCCCCACCACGTCGGCAAGCATCCTCAAATTTCTTGCCATTCCCAAGCCCCAGATGGTGTGGGATGGGAAACGTTCCCCCATTAAATTCCTAATAATCATTTCTCCTGCGGAATCGGGGGTGGTGGCAGTGGGGATGGAGGAGGGTGGGGTGCGAGTGTGTGTGTGTGTGTGTGTGTGTGTGTGGCTGGGAAGTGAGGATTGGGTTGGTGGGTGAGGGGGAGTAGAGGGATTTGGTGTTTTAATTAGACAGATTTAAGGAGCTGAACCCCCCCCCCCCCCCCCTCAAAATGTGTGTGTGTGTGTGTGTGTGTGATGAGATTCACTCATATTCATTTGTGCTTATATTTCTGCGAGTGTGGGTGAAAAAATTACACATACGGGCGTGTGTGTGTGTGTGTGTGTGTGCGTGTGTGTGTGTCGCAGGTCACGGCAGGGCTGATGCTGCAGCAGAGGAGGCCTGACACTCTAGTACTATGGGCCAGGATCTCATTAACGTGTCAGATTGGTGGATCAGTCTCTCTGGCAGCCGGCCCGGCCTCTCACAGGAAGTACTTTCTCTCTATCTGTGAACTTGGCACCGAAAGGTTAGACAGGGTGGGTGGGAGGGAGATGAGGGGAATATGTTGGCCTGAAGGAGAGGAGAGAGGCATTAATTATAATATTTGGTCAGATTGGATAAATATTGAGTATAGGATTGTGGTTTAAGAGCTGCTTTCATCCGTCGGGGAGTGGAAATTAATGAGTTATGAATAGTAGCGCGAAAAGTTAGCAGATCGACTCCTGCAGTTGCACTATTTTGGAGGTGGAGATATGCTAAGTATGTGACAGGAGCATCTGTCACTACATCACCTTTGTGCTTTGTGCTCTTTGTCTAGGGGTACTCTGACTGGGTGTATACATATGTGTGTGTGAGAAAGTGTGTGTGTGTGTGGCTACAATATGAAAGACTATAGGGTGGTTTCTGGAGCAGGTGGGAAGCATACAGGGGTGTGATCCTCTGACACCCCAGCAACACCCTATTTCAGGGCAGGCTGAGAGACACGGGTGCTACTGGGTGAAGTGGTTTCGATTCCCCCCCGACTGTGAACACGAGCATCTGGTAGTCATGACTGCACCGTGCTGCAGATAGATGGTTAGATAGATTTTTTTTTATGACTTCCCCTTTCCAATACATTATTTCAAACACATTTAGCAGAAAGATTTCACTGCATGATGGAGTACAAGCGCGCTACCTAGAGAGGCAAACAGCCATTTTTATTATAAGCTGTTTTTCTTGGTCTTGGATATTGACTGTGAACATTTAAAGGTCCGGCATGTACGATTTAAGAGGCTCTATTTAGATAATACGACAGAAATGAAATATAATATGCCTGATTATGTTTTCATGAATGTACAATCATGTGAAAATGAGAACAGCTCTGTTTATGTTACGTTTGTATGAGTGGTTTTATATCTACAGATGCCACGGGTCTTCGTCCACCATGTTGAATCGCCATGTTTCTGCCTTCAGTGTGGACAAACTAGGTACACCTGGCCTCACGCCCGGGGGACACAAATCAAGCTTCAACGTCCTGCGTGAGATTTTGAGACGTCCTGCATTCTTATGATTTCTGTGCTCGGCTTGAACATAGGTGACAGAAATTGCTGTATTAATACTCATTCCAACTGACATGGCTGATCCCCTCACAGTCCGTCTGCCTGTGATGCCTCCGTGCCTGCGTATAGACATCCTCTTTCTTACAGCCTGACTTTTACGCGCTGGAGATATTTGCCGACAAACAATCTGAGTCTACGTAACCAGGCAGGCAACTTACCGGTCACAGGGACAGAGTACAGCTTGTCGTGTCCGTTCCTCTTACTCTCTCACCAGGTAAGATCACCGGTAACAGGCCTTGCATGGCTTAGTTCGCTTCACCCCCTGCACTCAAATGTTGGCATTCATCCTGCTAATACTGCCTCACGAATTGCCTCTATCCAGTTGTCTTCTTAAAGGCTAGTTCTGGGTTCTTTAGTTTTGTTGGTAGTCTATCCAACCACTCAGCAGCTTTTAGGCATTTTTCTGTTGTTTGCTGGGAGACTGGAGTACCACAAAAATTAACGATTAATTGTTAATGATAACTAATTTGTCAAGTTTATTAAGTTTTATTATTTCTTATTAAAAAAAAACAGCATGCGGTGTGCAGAATATGGTATGCGTGAAAATACAGGACACATTGAACAGTGATTTTTGTTTTTCAGTGCTAATCACTGGTTCCAAATAGGGCCTTCCGCAATTTTTGTGTGTATCGTGCCATCGTAGTTTCTCCTTCACATTTATACGGAGTGTAAAGTGAGGACGTTACAATCAGCATGTGCACTGCTGGATGCTGCTAAATCAGAAAATCATACAGACTGGTCCTCTAAAAGTGTGATTACAGTTGGCTAACTAGCTTGCTAGCTAGAACACACAAAAAAAAACATTTAAGAAATACATCAAAAACGTCAACAGTTAGCTAGTTAGCATTAAATTAATGCCTCCATTCTTGTCTAGCTGTTCTTTTTTTAAAAAAAATGAATAAATCAACAGCTGCTTACACGATTTAGTGGCCAGTTTTATGCAAAACAGATGATAGGTGAACAATTTAGTGATAAATTTCATGGATAAATTGATGATAGGAGTTAGCTGCATTCATTACAACTCAAAAAATAAAAAAAATCAAAGTTCAAAGATGATGCTGAACATGAAAAACACTCAAGCTGTAGCTACATTTTAATCACTGCGCATAAAAAGAAAATGTGTCGGCTGCCTTCATAATTTAGTGGACAATATGTGCTCCGTTTATTGATAAACTGATGCAAAATTAGGAAACACAAAGTTTAATCAGATTAATACTTGTTGCAAATGTTATCGCTTATAAACACGATTTTGAATTGAGGACATGTTTCATGTTAAAAAAAATCATTAGTTATGCAAACACCAGCTGTAAAACATGGATAAATACAGTTTATTCATAAGAGGTCTAACTAGTTGAACCTCTCACGGCTAACCTCAAACAGCCAGATAGATAGATAGATAGATAGATAGATAGATAGCTATCAGTACCTTTCTGTAGCTCCACAGACACTAATGTTATACCACCATCGCCAACATTCCCATTTGGAAATGAGAAATCACCAACATTAAACATGTAAGAACAAGTAGGAACTTTCTCGGCTCATCTAGACTAATTATATAGCGCTTTGTGAGGAGTCATTAGGTACATAATTAACTATCTATTAGTATGGAGAAAGAATCCATTCATAATATCTATACTAAAAAGACTTACTGCTCTTTCTTAACTCATAACGTATTGTTTCATAATCACTCCTCTTTATGATTAATAAGAATCTTGATCGACCATCAAATATCGCTCGTACGGGCCGATTCAGATGAGGCAATCACCGTGGTGACGCTATATGCAGTGAATGCAGAATTTAATAAGAAAATCTCATTTTGTGGAAGTTGTCTTGAGCAGGATAAAACTGGTACACAAGCATCAGCTGGCAAAGAGCATCAACAAACAACAATGTGCATCAGCAAAATCCAATTAATTTTGTCTTTGTATGGAAGTGTGCAGTTTACACTCTGAGACATACAGATGCACAGCGGGACATTTTTTTCTGGCGGTTATGATTGTAACAAATGTCCCGACCTGGCAGGACAGTCATCTTATGATCTTTGTATGTAGAGTATCTTTGCGTTTCTTTTTAGTATTCTAGTCCATTCTGCGCCATCACCAATCTGTCCCATACTGCCTTTCAAGCATTTCCTGTGGGACTCATGCTGTGTTCGCAAGGCCTCTCTCTCTCTCTCTCTCTCTCTCTCTCTCTCTCTCACACACACACACACACGCACACACACAAACATGCACATACTGTGGTGACTGCAGAGGGAAGTGAGCTGTCTGTGGAGGGTTGGATTCTTGGTGTCGGTCCAAAAATGTGTCACTCGGGACACGCATGGCCTGCTGGAGGCAGGAATTCTGTCGCTAATGGGCCCCGCAGCCGTCGGCACCACCTGGGGATATGGGAGACGGGATGGATGGATGGGGGAGGATTGAGGAGGGAGGGAGAGGAGAGGGAGTGCATGCAGCACAATGCGTTGGTAACAAACAGAAGGATGTGGTGTATGTATGTGTGATATGGATCTATCTATCTATCTATCTATCTATCTATCTATCTATCTATCTATCTATCTATCTATCTATCTATCTATCGTCTTCAATCTTGCATACATTTAAACACTTTATTGTTCACTAAGCTCTGAAAGCAGCTTGAATTTATTCTTTTTTTTTAATCCGCAGCAATAAAAAAACAGAGTTTCTAAATTCTATTAGTCATAAACCAAGTGGTTTGCGTTCAATATGTTCTTTGAACTTGTGGAATTAATGTATTTAGAAGGAAAAGTCAACATTTTTCCCTCCCATGAAAGACAGCTTATAAAAAATGTGAAGGCATAAACAGGCAGGGCAGGTGTTGACGATGCAAATGAAACGGATGACAGATGGTGAGCCTCGCGATTGCTCACTGTGCAGATAATGGATGGAGGTAATCAAATTCCTCTGAGGCTTTGGGACTTTCTTCAGAACTTTCTCATCAATTGCACCATCAAACAGTAGCGTCGTCAAATGCATCCCCCCTCAACCTCAAAAGAAGGGGTACAAAGAAGTTACAAGATTTTATTTTTTGATAGACATGGCCAAGTTCTGTAGTTAATGTTGAAAATACACTTTTCTCCTAATTTTTTTTTTTTTTTTTTTTTTTTTTTTGCGGGAACTCAAGAGAAGATCTGTCTTAGAGGCACGATCCTCATCCCTTTGTGCCCAATCCAGGTGTCCTTTTATCTTCATACATGGTAAAACAGGTCTGTATACGCGGCTTAGTCGTACATCAGATGACAAGTTTGAACAATAATGTACTCGGGCTATTATAGAAAAACAACAATAACGCCAGCATGCCAACAAAGCAAGTTTGCAGGGGAGAGTCTGCTGTTTACAGCCATGCAAACCCTCCTTTAATGTTCTATGATCGAAGCTTTCGTTGATTTATTCGCTCGAGCTGCGAGAGTTGTTGCTAAAAGAGGACCATGAACATGAGCATCTGATGTGTATTTCTCACTGGAGGGAAACTGGCTGTAGTTCTGTAAATTTCCCCATCAGCGTGCTGACAGCCATTTGATTTTCATAGGGCCCAGTTTGAAGGTCAGTTTAATGGTCCATTTGTGTTTTGTATTCGTCTTGCTTCAGTGGAAGCTTCAAAACAAAGAGGGTCAGACAACGCAATAAATGAGTTTTTTTTTTTTTTATGAGTAAAACATGTCATTAAAAATGCAATAAGTCCTCCGATAAGTGTGGAAGCACAACTTATCCTCCAAAGGATCCATCGCAGCGTTTCTGAAGAAATTCTTGGCGTCGCTGTTATCGGCATGGAAGACAAACGCTGTTGTGTCAGACAAGACTTGAAAACGCCAAATCTGTATTTGAAAAGCATTTTCCTGTCACAACACTCAAGAGCGGCATATTACTGCAACAATTCTCCTTCACACTTCCAGCTATGATAACAGCTTCAAGTGTCAAACATATGTCTGCAGAAAAAGCGTAGGAGAAAGTATCACAGAGGCAAAGGGAAGAAAGTATGCTGAATATCACAAGTTTTTATGTGTCAGGTGATGCTGTTTTTTTTTTAAAAATTATTATTAAATAAATGTGATAATTGCTCCAGAGAGTGCACCATATTGGTTATGTTAAAGGTGCAAAAGCATTTGCTTTGCGTTCCCTTTTACATCCGTGGACTAATGCAGCACTTTCCTGACAGGCTGGTAAATAACCTGCTGGGAAGTGTCCCTTTCTAACAGTGTTCAGTGGCACCTAATTGGAGGGGGAAAAAAAATCCACAATGACAATGAGAAACATATTGTTAGAGGAATATAATACACTAGCTCAAAATAAGTTTTCCTGTTGTTCCCCGCTCAACCAGATCAAGGGCACTAACAGCCAAGTGAGTGTAATTAACTTTTCCCAACTCATTTGGATAATCTCTTCCTCAGTTACCTTAGCTTGTGTGAAATTCCCAATTAACTATATCCCGGCAAAATCACAAAACAACGCCATGTGAAATTTCTTAATGAATTCCTTTGTCTCTGACTGGCACAGATGAGGCATGAGAAAGGCACATGTACGGCGAGCGTATTAGTTAGGCGAGCCCATGTGATGGTGCCCGTTCACGGCTGACGGAGCGTTGGTATCCTCGGGCATGGCTGCCAAGCTGCCAGTCTGTGCCGTCACACCTTGCTGCCTTTAAAGATTGCCCTGCAGAGACGGGGAGGGGGTACGGAGGGCCTCACGTTTTTAACAACGCACAGTCTGGCAACCCAGGAGGGTTTACGACTCAGGATCGGTGCCAAGAACTGCCCACAAGAGAGAAGGGGGGATGAGGGGAGAGGGTGGGGGGAGGCAGGAGGAGGAGGTTGCAAGGAGATATGGGTGTAGAGCACACACACACACACACACACACACACACACACAGCCAGGCCTCCATCAGTCACATTCACGCAAGGTATGTGTGTATGAACATGGGCATATTTGAACGCTTCCTCTATGTAAGGAGAGGCAGCTGGGTCCAATGTCGGGGCGTATATTGAAACAAAACAGTATGTCAAATCAATTTATCAAGCTTTCTCTGTGACATGTTAAGGGAAAAAGAAGAGTGTGCACACATATTATGTACCCCTAGCATCATGCACACACACACACACACACACACACACACACACACACACAGACACACACATACTTTGCCTTTTCTCAGTAATCCACACAAATGGCAGTGGATGGCAGAATGTAAATGAGCTGGTTATTACACAGCAACGTTCATCAAGCTGAGCTGGAAAGACTTCAATGGCCCTGATGAATATGCATGCAAATTTGTTAATTAAGTTAATTATTCTGCTGAAAATTCATTTGTCTTCCCAAGGACATTTCTGCGATGATTTTAACATGTTTCCACCATTAGTCATGCACGGTGCTATTGAAAATCACTTCTGTTCACCTTTTGGAAAGTTGCGGCCAAAAAGGGGGATAGAACACCTACAAATGAGGAGGAGGAGGGACGAGGCAGGTAGAGGACAACATATCAGGGGCGTGGAGTGTGGACGGAGGTAGACGGCAGCTGGTGCAGCCCGAGGATAAGAAAGGGTAAGCCAAAAAGCGTGTTCTGTAGGATATTAGCTCAGTGGGTAGAGCATTGAGGAGTCAGTGCCAGGTCTGGGGGTCTGGTTCTCATTGGGATCCCCCCAAAAATGCTTTCATTCATAGTACTGCAAAGCACTTTGGATAAAGATCTATATGTTTGGTCATTTTATCTGATGTGAGGTTATGTTATCTTATGAGAAAACGTGGACAGAAACACACCAGACTTAATGCACCTATGGTCTTCGTCAGTGGCCTAATCTGCAAATTTTGGCCACATAAATTTCAGATATATTGCCTGATATTTTGTCATGTTATGTCATATCATGTCATGTAATGTTATGTTCTTTTATGTTGTTGCATGACCTAACTAATTCAAGCTCAAATGTTGCTGTCAGGCAAAAATTAGCAAGTTATTTCTCCACCATAAAGGCGTCAAGAGTAGAAAGTCATATTCATACTATACCATGGTGATTAGTTTAACTGCTAGAAGCACAATCTTTTACTGCAACAGAAAGATTTACTGGGACCTATTTATAGAACATGGCAAAAGTTAAATATAATAATAAGTATGTTTACATCATTGTGTGATCACCTGAAAAAAGAGCTATTGTGTTCGTAACCCAATGTTGGGATCCATTGGAAGTCAGAAGTCGACGATCGAGTTGGTATTCCCGACCTCGGATCTAAATGTGTCTCAGTGCATCTGCCTGGGAAACATGGACGCCTGCAGCAAACGGATGTTTGTATGGCAAGCCTCTGAACTAAAGAAGCATCTATTTAGCAGAGTAGCACTGCATCTGGTGAAGACTTGAAGAAAACTGTTGTGTTTGCTGTGTGCGCCACCATATTGCTGTTATGTCAGAAACACTCTCTTTTTCTGATTTTATGAGCTCTACAGAGGGAGGGAGCAGGTCCTCTTCCACGGAGTCCGCCATTTTATACCACCACGTTTCCCAGAGCAGAGAAAGCAAACACCGACTCTAGACAAGCCCTGTTAAATTTTCTGGGGACCATCATAGTTTCTCCTACACACTCGGAGGGGTGAGGTGAGGGTTATTCACTTGGTTGCAATATGCAACTTCACTGATTGTTGCCACTGTACCTTTTTTATTTTGTAGCACACTTCATCACATACATGTACATAACTTCAATACCTCCAGGAAATCCTTCACATGCCTGTAGTTTTGGACTCATACGTTATGTTCATGAGTTATGGTTAGGGTCAAGGTTAACCGATGTATGATTTCAGGCCCGGGTATTTTCAGATATATTCCCGCGCTGTGTTGTGTTGTGAAAGTAAAACAAGATAAAATATTCTTGCCATTGTCCACATGCCTTCTCCAAATCATTGTCCGGTCTTTCACAGCGCCACAAAGTGAACAAAAAAGTTACATGAAATCCTTGTAAATGAGCAACATTAAAAGTGAAAGTTGCAAAAGTTTGAGACACTGTAAAAAAAAAAAAAATTAAGGATACAAAACAAGCCAGATGGGAAAAATTTAGCAAGAAACATCAGGACGCACTGTTTGATACATCAAATGGCCAATCTTACAAGAGGCAGCTAAGCCTTTGCAGTAGGCCTAGTCTGAATATCCAGATGTTTGATTTGTTAATTAAGTCTCCATGGTAGTTAATCACTGTGTTTTTCTATCTGACAACAGCAGGTAAGTAGAGGAGGATGACCCTAAAATATAGAGTCTTGATGGTGTGGGATGTGCTGAGACAGGCTGCATTTGTTCTTCGTGGTGAACGTTTCTTTTTGAAAAGGCAGCCCAAAAAAGTTGACTCAAAAAAAAAAAAAACAGCAGCAGCGTGTCCCTCCAAAAAACAGCAGGAACATGAATGTATACTGAGAACAGAACATCTCTTTTGTAGGGACTCTTGTCAGTCTATAAGAGAGTACATCTCTTTATTTTTCTGGCTGATAGGGAAAGTACATCAGACTGTAAATAATAACGTGGCCCAATAATAATGGAACAAACAGCATTATGCCAATACCCATGTCCCCTCTAGTGGAGAAATGTAGCACTGCAGTGACAAAATTAAAGTCAAGATGCAGCATCAGAGGTGGTTGTTTCTCATCTATCATCCATCAAATGCGCATTTTTTAAAGTGCGAACACATGACATCCATCCTTGATTCATGACGGAGCAAAACAAAGAAAGACGTGTGTGTTTGCATTTATATGCGAGGTGAGGTTGTGTGTTAGACACTGAATCTAATCCTTTTTTTTAAAAAAAAACAAAAACATTTTATTCCCGTGACAAATTCAATCAGGATGAGGTGCATTAGTGAAATGCCACACATGCCAGTGTATGTCATACGAGGATTAAGTCGTCTATATTTGTTCACTAAAACAGTTGTTTGTAATGATAAGGCTGACACACTTAATCGATTTGCATGCGTTTCCCTGACAGTCCAGATTAACAAGCAATAGCCTAAGACTTTATTAGCAATACGCACAAGGCACGCACACATTTACACATTTGCAAGGCATCAATTAAATTCACATATGGTTGGAGTAATTATCATTATAGATAACTGAAATTAAAGGGGGGCGATATCAATGTGAAAAAGGAGGCTGAGTTGCCCTGGAGAAAAGAAGAGCAGGGAGTGAATGTTAGGGCCAGGGAGGGCTAGTAGCAGAGACTACATAAGAAAACAGCAACAGCTGTTTAGCTTGTGGCTAAAAACAGGATTGAACAACAACATCATTTGCTAAGAAAATGATCTGTGAAAAAAAAAAGAGAGAGATTCTGACTCGAAGATAAGAAATGGGATGTCGTAGATTGTCTTTTCTGTTTGAGCTCTGTGGGGTGAGTTTTCTTCTTTATTTGTCTATTCTTACAGTTGACTTCCTCCATATTATTTTTATTTGAATATTTAAAAAAAATAATAATCTGAAAGCAAATCTTGAGTCTTTTTAACACCAGCTCCACAACAAGGTAAGATGCGATCTAAAGTTTGATCGCCTGCTTCTCAGAATTGCTGATCAGTCCGAAAGCTGTTTGCAAACAGAAACCGCACGCAAGATAATGAGGATGGCTGTTCACCTAAATGCATCACATAGAAGCGGTGCAGGTTTGTGAAACCTCTCTGTTCATAGGTCACGGGTATTTTGTGTTTACTGCATTAAGACACTAAGTACGGGCCACTTTAATGTTGATTTACAACTTTATTATCACTACAGTATCCAGTTTTTACTGCTTTTACACACACACACACACACACACACACACACACAAAATTCGGCACAAAACGCTCTCCCAGTGCCTGCCAGAGAATGTGTGAGCACACCCGTGACTGCTCTGCCCTTGACTTGTATCCATTCATCCAAGCGTGCGGGATGGTTTAGTTAATTAAGCTTAATCTACCCCCAGAGACAGATATGAGTGCTGTTACAGTGGCCCACTGAGCTGTCCCTATACACTCTTCTCTGGACCCCCCGTGGAGCCATCAGGGCCGTGCTACTCAACCATGTTCAAGTACACTGACAGGGCTCTGGAGAAACACATTACATATAATAGAGTTAAAAGATTTGGACCACAGAAGAAGAAAAAAAAGGTTTGCGAAATGGTTTAATTACTGAAATGATACAGCTAAATTAGTCATTTCAAGGAAAAGTAAGCGAAAGCACGTGGACAGTTGGGTTAGAAATACCGGACTGCCTCTGATTTTCATCACAAATATACTCTGTTATATTATATTTTATTGATCCTGCTGCTGAAAATCACATAGACGAGGTCGTTCCAGACAAAAATACATCGCTGATCTCTTAAAAGAAAGAAGAAGAACAAAAAATAATTGGCGAATAAAAAGGCCTAATCTTTCATTCTTGGATAAGTATTACATAAATCATTGAAGAGTTTGAGTTATAGTTGAATGATAAGCACCTTGTTTGTGATCATAATTCAAAACACAGGGTTATTTTACCATAAATATGATTAACTTGTAACATAATCAGAGCATAACACATTAAAAACATACTGTAGATGTTACAGGAAGAGCTCTCATTCGACTAAATAATGTGTTTTTAAGATATTTTAGTGAATGCAGTAACAGCAGTTTTGCTTTACAAGTGAAATTGTCCATCCTGTACGTCACTGTGTGAAATGCATAGCACTGAAATGATTACTAAGCAACATATTCACAGATCACGTTGTTACATAATTATGATTCTTTTTTCCTTTTTAAACATTAACCTGGTGAACCACCAGCCTTATTTCCTTTCATTTTTGTTGCCATCTTGTGGGTTGAGTTGTTCAGTGCAGTAAAAGAGTCATAACAAAGTGATCAAAGTGTTGATTTAAGTATTGCAACTGTTTTAATAGATATAATAGATAATAGCTGCCGTTTTCTGTCATGTAAAACAAAGTTACTTTAGGGAAATAAAACTTTCTTTTTCTTTTGCATTCACATATTTCAAGTCACTGATTTTTTTTTTGATTAGGTCAAGACACTCTTCTGCTTTACTTCACCTCATTTTTCATTTTTCTTCACCTATTTGGAGCGCTGAATTTCACTACATGTCAGTTCAGGAACATGCAGAGGATGTTAGATGGGCAGAACAACAAGAGCCCAGTGATGTAGTTCGGGATATATACAGAGTATACCTGCATACCTTTTCCAGGTCTGAAAAGTGAAGCTAACACAGCAATGTCTGAATCGTGCATTCTTTCTAATGGCCAGCAGGGGAGGGGAGGGTGAGCAGATTGTGTTCATAAAGAGAAGCAGAATCGTTTCTGTTCTTCTCAATATGGCCTCGATGCAGCAAGCAAAAAACACACAAAAAACCACAAACGGCAAACTTCAGCTCACACTCACTGCTGGTTTCACTCATCGATGTAAACTCAGGAAACTGTGTGAAAATATAAGCAACAGCTTCTGAGGTACTCAAAACCACCAAACCAGACGCTAAATATCAATCCATTTTCAAAGTCACGTAGCTCCCGTTTTATCCCCATTCTGAACGATTAAACCTTGTCATGATTCCTGCATGCTTTTATGTTATGTGTTGTTGCTACATCTTCTGCTCTTTATATCATCTACATTGTAAACTCTAATGTAAAGCTACACTGTAAATAACAGAAGTTCTCTGGCTAGTGCCAAAGAAATCATTCAAGTCCAGTTCAGAAGTTTGCAGTCGTGGTGTTAGTTTATGGAGGCATGCTGGCATATTGGTGAACTTATAGACATAGAGTGCACCTGGGCCAGTAAGTTGACCCAGATGAAGAAGACTGTAACAATACACAACACCACCACTATAGTCCTGTACTTTTTTCTGTTGGAAGCCTGCAAAACTTCCTTGATGATGGCAGAATAGCAGAAAACAATGATGGCAAATGGGAGGAAGGAGAGCAGTGACACTTGGAGATAATTTGACCAGTTTGGTCAAAGAATAAGTCTTCAACCCCACAGTACATTTTGTCCAAGCTGAGTTCAGCCTTTGCTATCACAGCATCTCTTATGGAAGCTGCAATGTTGATGATCCAGGCAGCTACACAGGCATCTATTGCACACCTCTGCCTCCTTACAGGTTTGCTTGGCCAGTTGAGAACCACTGTTATGAAACTGTTATGAACTCTCTGAAGTCAATCATCAGAAATTAGGTAACAATATGAAATACTACTGGTATTGTGGGTGAGCTAAATATGCAAGAGTAGCCACTGTTTATAACAGAATGTTTGCTGGGTGGACCATTGTAAAGTGAGTAAAGTACGTAAAGTAAAGTGAGTGAGAAAGTGAAGCTAACATGGAAATGTCTGAAACATTTGGTCATAAAGGGATCCACATCGTCAGCATACATACTCAAGTAGGTTGTGAACTGATGAACCATGACAATTTTTTCTAAGAGGCCATATGTATGCCATGCCAGGAATGCATTACGTCATGATATCTAGAAATGTGAAATGAATCATGCACCATAGTGTTACAAGACTGTAGTTTTAGTCGTTGGACTTCCTTAAAATTGTGACTTTTGTTTCATTTCTTAGAACTACAACCAGTAACCTTATGTACTCTATCTGAGTCTGACCATGTGCCCTGACATCTTTGTCTGTCTTTTTGGGACACTCTAAACTCACTAAAACACCTCAATGTGCTCACATAACAAATAATAACTTATACTATTTTAGACATTCTTAAAATATACAGTCAAACCTCTACCACAAATACTAGTGTAATAAGTACATACAGAAAAAAAAGAGCGAGTCACTATAAGTTTATCTGATGGGTTTTATTATGTCTGATTTTAGGGGGTGCTGCAGCCACCTCAGCACTAGAGCAAAAGCTACAATACCAAAATGAAGAGATACAAGATACAAGGTCTTTCTTATTACACTGTATGCAGCTATTTAGTCATCATTGTCCAATTTTGGTCTCTTACGAACAGATTCTACATTCTTATAGAGATATCTGTTCATAGAGATATATAGAATAGCCTTAACTGCTCTGAGTGTGAAATAATTGAATGTGAAACAAACATGAAAACATCCCATCAATGACAAAAACAGAAACAGCGTGTTGCTTACTGTAAATGAAAAAACAGAACACGTCTCCAATGCCCAGTGCGTTTGAGGAAGTGAATGACTGCCCGCTTTAGTGACACTTTTGAATTGAGATCAGCAAATAAAATTCATGACAATATTTTTTTTTTATCTGAGACATCAGTAACATCATCCCTATTTTATATTTGTCAATAAAAGCTAATTCAAGGCAGACGAGGCTTTCCCATTTAAGTTTGACACATTTTCACAACAATAAAAAAGAAATTGTGAATAAAAAAAACATTGTAACATATTCAAAGGAATAAATCATCATATCGTATTATTGAAATATATGAAACCTTGCATGAAACTGCACGCATTCATTGGTACTGCTGTCTTACTCTGTCTTTGACCGTTGTCAAAAGTGTTTGCGCAGCAGAATTTCTGCCATATCCTGTCATGTCGCAACATTAGGCTGAAAAAAAAGATGCCAGCTTAACTTTACTCAAAAATACTCTGGAAATACCACAGTCTTACTCATTCACAAGGACTCAGAAAGTTCCGCATTAAAAGCACGCTCACATATTATCATACGCACTGCCACAAATTTTCCTTTACACATACTCCTCATTTACTTGGCACATGTAAAATATATTTACATAAAAAATGAAAAACATATTTCTAAGGAACTATTAAATAAATACAAACTGTGATGAATAACATATTGAATAAATGTTGCATTTCAAAAACGTGTGTCTATTTGGAGGGTAGATCCAACGTGATAGCTGAGTTTTGTACTGTAAAAGCTACATTGTGAATAAAAGTGGTGCTCTGGCCGGTGCCTCTCTCTCTCTTCTTCCTCTTGGGATTCTCGCAGCGTAAAAGTTGCAAAAGGTGTCTTCGCGTCCTTTGTGAGAGCATATACAGCAGAGGGTTCATACAGCAATGAGAAAAAGCAACTAACTCACAGATAGTGTAGGCAATTTGGAACCGCTGAAACTCATGACAGCTTGGGTGTTCATACAAAGACGAGACAAATAGAAAAGCATTGTAAGGACCCCAGCAGAGGAAGAAGACTGTAACAATACACAACACCACCACTATAGTCCTATGCTTTTTTCTGTTAGAAGCCTGCAAAACTGTCTTGATGATGGCAGAATAGCAGAAAACAATGATGGCAAATGGGAGGAAGAAGAGCAGTGACACTTGTAGATAATTTCCCAGTTTGGTCAAATAATGAGAGTTGTCAACCCAACAGTCGTACATTCCGCCCCAGCTAGGTTCAGCCTTTGCTATCATAGCATCTCTTATGGATGCTGCAATGCTGATGATCCAGGCAGCTACACAGGCGCCTATGGCACACCTCTGCCTCCTTCCAGGTTTGCTTGGCCAGTTGAGAACCACTGTTATGAAACGATCCACAGTCATGGCAGTCAACAGAATGACACTACTGTACATACCAATATTGAATGCTGCAGTCGTAAATTTGCAGGCCAAGTCACCAAAGATCCAGTGGTGCAAAGAATGTACAGCCCAGAATGGAAGTGTGACAGTGAAGACCAGATCGGAGCAGAGCAGGTTCAGGACGAACAGATTCGTGACATTTTTTAGGTTCTCATAGAAGACAAGAACGCATAAGAGAAGAATGTTGCCTGTGACGCTGAGGATGAAGGTCAAAATGTAGACGGCGCCTTTGATGGTTTCGAAGTCAGGCTCCTGACAAGGAGCTACCACTTCAGTATTGTTCACATCTTCATTTTCCATTGTGGAGTTATCTAGGAAGCACAAATGGAAATTTGGCAAAATGTACTAAAGACTGAGCACACGTCTACAACAATTTTTTTGTAAAACATTAACTAAGCAAATGACCCTAAAATATGGAGCACAAACACAGCAAGTACAACGCAACTTACCCCGAACAACGGCTGTCACGTCTGCTGGTTTACATCCAGGACGAAGAGATGTGATAGACCAAAGACCAGACTCATGGTTCCTCTTTTTGTTTCACATTAAGTCAGAATTGCTGCATCAGTTTTTCAGTTTAAGCATGACTTTGAAACCAGAAATTCCTTTTTTTTTTTTTTTTTTTAGCAAAAAGAGAAAACCCCAGAACTTAAATTGTGATATTTTTTTAATTCGAAAACATGGGAACAATGGATATGATGATGATGATGATGATGTGAATATAGACACAAACGATCAAAAGCAAAATATAAAATAAAAGTGTGCATGTGTCTGTTTAAGGTGAAAACATAACGTTTGATCCAAATGATTGTTATGAAAAAGTAAAATGCAGTTAATCAAGGTGAATCAAATACAGCTATATTATCTCTAGTACAATGTATAATCAATTTATCAACATGCATTTAAAATCACATGTATAAATGTACTAACACAAAGATACTGGCTCACTGCTCGTTCACAGTACAGTGTGATCAGAAACAACAAGATAATGATTGGATGAAATCACGAATGAAACAATATACATTACAAATCACTGTTGTCAAATAAAACCATCACATACTCAGCGGCCAGTGTATGAGGTACACCTTTCTCTAGGAGGCCCGCTCTCTTCTGAGATCTGGTGTGGACGTCACCAGAGCAGCAGAAGTAGCCATCAGGTGGAGGTGAGTAGACTTTGGACATTGTCAGCAAACATACTGATATAGGTTATGACATATAAACCATGATGGATTGGTAATAAGGGGCCTTATGTGTGCCAGGGAAATATTCCCACACCATTACAGCAGATTGAACAGCTGACACAAGGCAGGATGGATCTTGTTTGCACCAAATTCTGAGCCTACAACGATCATTAGACAATATAATGCTCGTGCATTTTTCACACAATGTTTGCAATTTTCTTACTGTGCAGTTTTGGTTAGTCTAGTCTGGTGCGAAGGCCAGAGAAGCCACAAAACAGCAAATTGGCACTCACTGCATGTTTTTCTTTCTAATTGTCACTATAAACCTGAGAAACTCTTGTGTGTGAAAATACCAGGAACCACTAAAGCAGATATTGAGAATCATTCTGCAGTCACATAGATCACATTACTTCCCCATTCTCATGTTGGAACAACTAAATAAAATATGAAATGTATTATATAGAATGAATATATAGTTGTTGCCACGGGATCAGCTGAGCCATTCACATTAACAAGCAGGTGTATAGGCGTACCTAATAAAGTGGTCATTGAGTTTATGTCAGTCATAAAGGTATAAATTCATTGTAGCTTGTTGAGTAGGCCTAATATATATAATATAAACAATTGTGCTAGTGACTCTGCGGGGCTGTATTTAAGAAGCACAGTAGTGCACAATGCTCTAACACTAACACACTGGTTTTTAGTATGTATGTTTACCTAAAATGGTCAACAGAGTGAACTTGCTCCCTGCTAAACAGAATGCTGATGTAGCACTCAACTCAAAGGACCGCTGTGTCTGACTACAGACTCACAATTGTATCAATGTGGCATGAATGCAGCATAAGACATGACGGTCTAGGCCTCTAATTTTATTAGATTTTTTTTTAAATGTCTCTCTATCTACAAATATGGAATAATATCATGCAACAAACTGCTACAAGACTGGGAATTTAGTTACTGCACTTCCTTAAATTGTGGCGCCGGGCCCTTATTTACCTCAGGAGAGGTAAATAATAAAGGTAAAAGGCAAAACAAAAATTTGCATGTATATTTGGTCATATTTTACCAGATTTTTATGACTGCATTGTGCCTACAACACAAACCCACCCCGCTATCATTTCAGTGAACAGAATTTCTTCATTTCTTAACAAGGCTTTTCTCATGAAATATTTCCAGGAACATGTGAAATATTCACTGAACTGCACTTTCCCTCTATGGTACTTGTGTTGTATTTTGTCATGTCAATGGGATTTGGATCTTTTGTTTCATTTCTGCTCTCTAAATCTACAGTGACAACTCGCTTGTTATCGAGGTGATTGTAAGTGGCCTTTGTCTTTTGCGAACGGTGCTGTTGTTGTGACCCAAACTCTTCAGCATTTTCTTCAAGTGGTTTTTGTATTTAACGCCCATAAACACATAAAACACAGGGTTAAGGCAACAGTGTGAAAAGGCCAAAAATCGGGTAATGTAAAAGGCATAATCCAGCTCTTTTAATTTTCCACAATTTATAACCACAGTCCTTGCTTCTGCTGCTGGTTGGGGCCGCAAGTAGAAAGACTGCAGGAATATTACAATATTGTAAGGTGCCCAGCCCAGAAAGAAAACAACCATGAGAGTGAAAATGAGTTTTAAAGTTTTGGTCTTTCGTCTTTGGGCAGTAGGACGCAGCAACCTGCATATGATCTGTGAATAGCAAAAAATGAATACAGCTGAACTCAGTAGGAAGAGAACATTTTGCTGGTAGATTCCCCACAAGCTCCCAAAAGAGTTTTCATACTGACAGAGACCCTCGTTTATGACTTTGGTGAATTTGAAGGCTGGAATGGCAACCAATGCACTCACTACCCAAATAACTAGTGATGCTAGGACACTGTAGATGCCTTTGGGGGACACAATGTTAGACAGAGGCTTCATGACAGCTACATAACGCTGAACAGTCATCAGGATGAGGAGGATACCACTGCTGTAGAAGCCAACATTGAAGACATAGGTGACTATTCGGCATGCAGGCTCCCCTAAAGTCCATCCATACATATGGTAGTTGGCCCAGAAGGGCAAGCCTGCAGTGAAGAGGAGGTCCGACACAGCCAGGTTCAGGATGAGAGCGTTGTTGAGAGATTTGACATTCTCGTACTTTGTCAGAATCACAATGACCAGGATGTTGCCAAACAGACTGAAGATCACAACAATGGAGAAGAACAGTGGAGTGATAATTGCTCCAAATGTCATGGTGCTTGTTCTGTCACACACTTCATTTTCACTTTGATTGGACCCAGCATAGTAATCGGAATAGTCATAGGTAATTTCAGTTAATATAACATTTTCAGTTGTCGCCATTTTCTTTCTGCAAGAAGAGAGAACAGGTCAAATTTTCATCTTAACGTACCAGTTGGACCAAAAGTCAATGACATACTGTATGTGTATCTGTTAATCAGTTAATACACTTTGTTTCACAATATGTGTCCAATTAATTTTAATACCATTTATAAAGTGTTCTGTATATTATTGTTGTGATTGTTCAAAGCAGGGCCCTGTGGGACTCCTTGCCTTGATGGTTGAAATAACCCAAATTGTAATTGTCTTCCAGGTTTGTAAGAATTATGAATTATGTTTTGATCACAAAATAAACTGATTAAGAAAATGTGTTCAGGTCTTCAAATAATTCAATTCTGTTGATGTCTCCAGTAATCCACAGACTTTACTCAGTGCCGTTTACAGACAAAAAAATTCTGGTTCCTTCCATTTTCATAGTTTCACAAGCAAAACATAATAATGTATACAAAGCAGCCACAGCAACAACACTGGCAGGAACAATGAACTAATAATAATAAATAAAAACGGCGTACTAAAGCTTATTTAATTAGTGATGTTCCCATTTATATGACACTATGAACTTAAAACACATCAATCTGCTCGTGTCATGGATCCAACATGTCATGTATTAATTAGAGTTGGAAATAAGGTTGTTATAATATTATAGATATGTCACTGATAAACAATAAATAAAAGCAGAAATAAAACCACACACTAATTTACAGCATATGTATAGTAAATCCCAGTTAAAAAGGAGAAAATCATTTTAAATTTAACTCATGGGTTTACGCGTACATCAACGCATCCATGCTAAAGATGCCAAATAAAACCAAAATGCTTGACATGGCTGCCATTAAAGGTGATTTAAGGTAATAAAAAGTTACAGTATTAGTGTACTCTACCTTATTAGTAGTCTTCACTCCAACAGATTTTTGAAAAATGTGGAAAAAGGTGGATGTTCTGCACACACCAGAGTCCTCCCTGCAAATGTTACCGGAACACTGAACTAGTTTAGGTATCGACCACAAAGGTGAACAGAAAACGTCATTTTCATATCGTCACACAAGCCGTCTGCGTTGTACTGTAGCTTGACAATGCATACAACAAGACAGCTTCCCCTTAATTGTTAATACTTCATACTTCAGAAGTGTACTTAAGAATAGAAATGTTTTGATTGACTGTTGGCTGATTGTCAGGCCTCTAACAGTGCAGTTCTCAGCTTTTGTCTTTGCAACTTTGTCACCACAGATAAGAATGCACAAGGTGTTGTTGTTACTGTGACAGTCTCCTCTAGTAATGTGAGTTCTGATTCTTCAGGGCCCTGATTCATTAATGTTAAACTGGGAATCATTAATGTGAATAATTGGTTTTAGTGTTAACCTTTTTGGTGTACAAAAAGGTTACTTTTTTGCTGTTGGGTGGGTGGGGTGGAATTTTGCCTTTGTCTCTTTGCACATAGAGACTGTGGAGAGGACGCTGGAGAACAGACAGACTCTATACAGAAAGGACCCCAGAAACAGACAGAGCACGTACATAAAAAACAACAAAAAATACTGACAAGTTACAACAATTTACAGGATCAGCAAAGGCAGCTGCAGGCAGAGAACAATTATTGAGAATGACCTTAAAGTTGCAGAGGAGTGTTTATTTAACCTCTCACCCAAAGTCAGCTGGGATAGGCTCCCACCCCACCATGACCCTGATGAGGAGAAGTGATCACATGTAATGAATAGATGGATGGATATTCCTTTACTAACAATACAATGAAAAAAAGACAGACTAGATTTTAATGTACAATAGAAAATTATTTAAATTTAACTTGTACTTTTTTTTTGAATATCACACAATTAAGGTATCTTGATGCCATAAGTTATTATTGTCATAATCCCCTTAATATAACCCCGTCTAAGTGCATAAAATAAAATATATTTATGTAAAATAAAGGACACAAATAGCAGAAAGCTAGATAGATATGTTTTATACATAGATATTCTTGTATTTTATAATATATTGTCCTTTTAAAGCTTTCTGTTTACTTACCATTTGTCTCTCAACCAAACTATACTTCAGCAGGCGCACGCGGCTACTTATCCAACAGGCCTGTCAATCACCCCGGAGGCCCGCCCCTTAACGGCAGCAAGTTTCTGCTGTATCACACTACAAACAGGACCCTGGACACATTTACACACAAAGTACGCGTTTTATTGAACTGTTTATTCAATATTTAAGTCTTTTGCTTCATTTACAAACAAGCTGCGGTGGTTTGTGTCGTGAAATGTGTTAAATAGGACCAGGAAACGAAGAGCTGAGAACAGGTGCATGTCCGGTGGCTGGTGCCAGCTCTGATAAACCGATGTTTATGTCGAGGTTTGTTGCATTTAAACGCAGTTTGAACGTGATTTACCGGTAAGTCAGCTCAGCTGGTTTGTTACAGCGACGGCGGACGACGGTAGATAAACGTGTCAGTGTTGTCTGATGAAGGGCAGCGTCGCTGAAAGGAGCTTTCACCTGTCGTCGTGATGTAAATGTGCCTCTTCTGACTAGCTAACTTTACTGATGTGACTGTGGTTTCCTCTCCGTGTCACCTGTCACCTCTGTAACATTTAAAACGTCGCGTTTGTTTGACACTTCACACCCCAGCACTGTCTCTTTCACAGCAGACTAATGCAGGACCGCACTGTTGTTATGTTTACCTCCCAGTGGCTGCAGCTTTGGCACATTTCTACAGCCACATGCTATAATTTATCTGTTTATTTGGGTGTATTGTTGATCATTCAGGGATGTGACCAACTGTGTTTATATCAGGGGTCTTCAACCTTTTTCAGCCCCCTTGGATGAGACACAAACAGAACAGAGACCACAACATGTAATTCATTATTTTTGTGTGTGTGTGTCACATTTTAAGCCTTTATTCACCTTTGATTTCACTTTATTAACCTATTTATATACTTGGTTATTATCCTGTATGTGTTTATGATTGATAAAAGAGTTAAACAGTGTTTATTTTTTGAATTCTCATAAATTATTTTGGTGAAAATCAATCAATTATCAATTATTATGACAAAAATTGTCCGTCCCCCTGTCTGTGGACCCCCTAGGGGTCACAGACCCCTGGTTGAAGACCCCTGGTTTATATCATTTCTGAAATGTTAAAAAGAATAATCTTAATCTCTGTTATTTTATTCCCAACATGAAGATAACCTGATACCCGCTGGCCTCGCCCCCACAATGGCCTCCTCATCGTCGTCAGTTGGAGATAATCAGCTGCAGAGGATAATTAGAGATCTGCACGGTAATTAAGTGATAAAATAATCTCCATGTCTGACTGTCTTGTGTGTGCCGTGCAGCATGACGTAGGCATATGTGTGTGTTTGTGTGTTTATGCAGGTAATGGACCAAACGGGAGATAAAAGTAGAATCTGCATTCAGATCTAAGAAATGTTTTGCACGTGTTAACAATGTTGTTGCCGTCTCGTTCAGATGCCGTGTTAGAGTTGAGTAAAGAACACAAGGAGTGTGGTGAACCGGTGACGGATGACAGCGCCAACTTGCACAAGTTCTTCTATAAACTGGAATACCTGCTGCAGGTGTGTTATCATATCAAAGCATGTGAACAATGAGGACAAGAAAACTTCATTAAAGGTTTTAAGTTTACAAGCGTTTTCATGTGACTCACCAAACCAGTGATTCACAAGATAAATCTCACATGTGTGAGATAATTATAAAGTTAAGAAAAAAACATTTTTGTTCTTTTATGTTTTCTGTCTTCGCTTCCATCTTTTTTCCTGTGAAATGATGGTGAATGATCAACAAGTTAAAACAGAAAGGATCATCTTTGTTTGAATGAATTGTCCACATCTCAAAGTTATACAGCCTGTGACAAGGGGATCAGAGGCTCACAAGTTAAAGACAGGTGCTTTAGACCTGTGACTCACAGCCTTTTTGGACTGTAAACCCTTAAAAATAAATGACCTCCTGTCACAGACTGACAGCCATGAGCAGAAAACCTCACTGAGAATTTAAGAATTCTGAATAGATATAAAGAAAAAAACACAACATAATCAAACATAATTAATATAATTACCTGAACCATGTTTTTCTGCATCATGTCCTGTAATATCAGTGCAGATCAGACAACATAGATGCTGATAATGCTGATATCTCTGAGAGGTCAGTACTGGCTGATCTGAGGATATTTCATTTGGGCTCTAAGTTGCACAAAACTCCTACTGTCCTTTTTGTTCTTGTTGTTGTTGTTTTGTCTAACCCTCTCAGATTGTTTTATTTATTACAAAACACAAAAGAGTATTTCAAAATGAGAAATATAAGTAAATAATATAAATGTTTGTTTTTTTCCATCCCTGTCCCATCCAATCTCTTGTGCCCCTTTGATCAAATTCATAAGAATTATATTAATTTCAGTCTGAATCAAATCCTCAGCAGTGTCAGACAGATCAGTTGTGCAATCCACATTGCTGAGGACATTGTGAGGTAACGCAATAATACATACGTGATTTGTGTTTCTTAGTTTGACCAGAAAGAGAAGACAACCTTTCTTGGTCAGAGGAAAGACTACTGGGATTACTTCTGCGACTGCCTGATTAAGATCAAGGGAGCTAATGATGGCATCCGTTTTGTTAAGTCCATCCCCGAGGTAATCCTCCTCTGCCACACACACACACACACACGCAAACAAACACAATCACCCTCAGTGTTTTAGCCCTGCCATGGCGTGCTGCGCACACAAATACACAGTGACTGTATGGCCGTGTAACTAATCCTCTGCTCAGTCAGGTACAGTAAGACTCAGTGCTGCTAATTTACTCTCTGCCTTACAACTGTACCTGCTGTACTGTGCTGTTTCTTCCTCACCTTGTGTCCTGGGAATTCACAGTGGTGAGCTTCACAAACAACTGTAGGTGAATTAGTGCTATATTTAATGTAGGTGGATTAACCGACTGCGTACCTGATTTTGAGTTTGTTTGTGCTTAAAAAGCTTCATTTGCAAGGCATGTTGTTCTCTGCAGGGGCTGCAACTGACAAGTACATTCAGGTTGCTTGCTTTGGGACCAACAGTCCCAATACTAAAAATATTTAATTTACTATCATATATGGCAAAGAAAAACAGAAAATCGTCAATTTGAGAATCAAGAACTAGTCAATGTTTGGCTTTTTTCAAATATTTAATATTTGTCAATTTGTTCTCTGTGAATTGCCTAACTGTTTATCTGACTGGTCCTTTGTTGTTTACTCTCTGAAAAGTAACCGATGATCTGATGTGAATAATTTCAGCAATCCCTCTAAAATGGACATATGTGTATCAAAACTGTACAGACTTTTTTACTTCTACCCCTTTTTCCTGCTGTCCTTTTTGTTATTTATGTTGTGCTGCTAAGATTTGAATCAGAGACCTCCTCTTCTGGAAATGGATAAATAATGGTGGTGTGTTATGGTGCAGTGTGAGGCTGTAAAACATGCTCATTCATCTGCCAGTTATTCTTTCAGTTAATTGATTAATACATTTTCTCAGAGCCTCGGGTGATGTTACATCTTCAGCTGTCTTATTATCTGACTGATAGTCGAAATACATTTTGCTTATGACAGAGAAGAGTGGAATATCATAACATCTGAGAACCTGAAACAACAAATGTTCAACATATTTGCCCTAAAAGGGACTAAAACAATGAATCATTTCTGAAAATAAATTGCCGGTTGATTTTCTTTCGATCAGCCATTAAATTATTTTGAATGATTGCTTGGCTCTAGTGCAGTGCCGCTGTTGTGTTAGGAAAAAGCCTATTCTAAGTAAGCTGTATTCTTGCACTAGAGAGCTAATTACTGAGTAAGTCCTGCTTCATAAGCATAGCAAGACCACATGTCTCATTTTATGCTAATTGATGCTCATTCATTAGTGAAACATATCTGCGGTCTAAAGTTTCCTCTGGGATTTACAAAAGTCACTATTTTCTCCCTTTATACTTTTGTCAGTATCAGCTGACTGCTAATTGCTGGTTGGAAACCTTTGGTACTTTTACTTAAAATATTACTTTTACTTTTCTTTTACTCTTTTTGTTTCTTGTCTGTCAGTCACTGACGTAAGTCTCCAGCTGGTGTCCTTATGGTGGATCTGTGTGTCTGTTGTCTTATTTAAATCCCTCCATCTGCTAATATATTGGAGAGACCGAGCTTACAGACAGCCACTGTAGGTTTTAGCGTCTATGCAGCGTTGGCCTTTAAACTTGGACATCCTTAAATGTTCTGTGCTGTGAAATATTTGAACAAACACAATTTTAAATCGGGGTCATCCAGATCGCTTTGTTGATCAACAGAAAAGGAGAGCTCTTGTTTTCTTTTAAGTCATTTTTAAATCAAAAACGGATGCGTTTCCTGACTGCAGCTTCTCTGATGTGAGGATTTTCTGCTTTTCTCTGTTAAATATCATTATAATTTAAATGTCTTTGGAATTTCTGGTGTTTGTGGGAGAAGATCCTGGAATTTTGACATTTTATAGACTGAATAATCAGCCAAGATGGAAAATAATTGGCAGAATAATCGATCATGAAAATAATTGTGACCTTATTTAAAATGACTAGTCTCTTAATGTCCTACAATAGTAACTGCTGGGGCTACTTCATGTTGTTAATATTATGTATGTTAAATAGTTTGACCCGTGTGATACTGACTAAAAGAACACTTTGTCTCCTGAGGTCAGTCCACAGCACAGTGAGGTAATGTCTGTGTGTGCACAGTGTAAAGGTACACTAAAGTGTATATTTTTGTGTGTCCTCAGTTGAAGACATCACTGGGGAAAGGAAGGGCCTTCATCCGCTATTCACTTGTCCACCAGCGTCTTGCTGACACACTGCAGCAGTGTCTTATAAACCAGAAGGTCACAAGGTCAGAGGATACACACGGACACATTTTTGCATATTCTGTGTAAAGTTTGCATGTTTGTTCCTTCAAGTTACTTAGAAATGTTGTATATCATTGAGACACTTTGGCATCATTCCTTCTTAGGAGCTGTCATTCTCTCTTCCTGGTTTTTGTCCTATTTCTGTTTTTACGAAGAACACGACACGCTTATTGTCTACCAAAGACACCCACACTCTAATCTCACTTCCCTCAGCCTTTAATCAAACCAAATGTCAATTTTGTTTGTGCATTATCCAGTGTTTATTTAACCAGGATAATATTTTATCGTTCATAATCATATTTATATTTTGAGTGTTGTGCAAAATGAAATGGGAGGTGAAGTTAAAATGAATTCAGTCACATTGGCTGCCTGTCAGCTTCTCAAATTACATGCATGTGTGTGTCATAGACTGTATTGCACACCGAAAGATAAATGCATACATGCCGCATAATTTCTGTATTTTTTTTCTGTTTTTGTTCTGTAAACCGGAGCTGTCACTATATCAGATTTTCACTTCGCGATTATCGTGGCCCAAAGCATTTACATTGGTTGTTGTGCTTTGCTGTGTGTCCCTGCGTAATTTCAACTC
The DNA here is from genome assembly GCA_023373845.1 of Nibea coibor. Taxonomy (NCBI): domain Eukaryota; kingdom Metazoa; phylum Chordata; class Actinopteri; family Sciaenidae; genus Nibea; species Nibea coibor. The sequence goes on from CM041725.1 coordinate 7,912,266, forward strand.
AAAACACGCTGCTTTTACACTTTTGTGTTTTGTGTCAAATAGGAAAAAAAATGTGTTTGTGGTTTTGTTTGTGTTTTTCTCATGCAGTGACTGGTATTATGCCCGGAGTCCGTTCCTCAAGTCTCATCTCACAGCTGACATAATCAACCATCTTTATGAGCTCAACCAGATACACTTTGATGTGGCAGCCAGAGGTTATGACCTCGATGCTGATTGGCCGAGCTTTGCCAGGTAACCAATACCTACATATAATTACATATAATTATCTTTTTTTTTTTTTTTTATGATCCTTTTGTTGAAGAAAAGAGGGTGTTGTTTGGATGGACAAAACAAACAAACTGACACTTAATAAAGAAATAAAAGCATACCTCTCTTTTGCCTCGGGGCTTGTGAACTGATCAGAGACAGACATTAAGTAATTTGAAATAACACACCCGTTTAGTGAAGCTAATATAAAATTCTGGTGAGGCGATTTTGAGTATTTCACGACATGAAGTAACACTTAATTATCTGATCACTCTGCACATTCACAGCTCTTTTTCTTTTTTTTCCCTTTAGGGTGTGTAAATGTGTGTGCGAGCATGTGGGTGTTGACAGAGCGAGTGTTGATCGCAGTTCCTCACGTCACCACCTTTGCCAAAACTTTTCACATCCTTGTCATCAATTTGCAGTCACTCTACAGGCAGGGAACATGATTTTTGTGGTGTTGTTGTTGTTGTCGTGCATGATGTTATTGTGATTTTAAATTGTAAATCTGTAATATATTGCAGCAACACCTCCAACAACACAAACTACAGCCTGAAATGCAGTTGTTCTTTGAAGGGCTATTGCATTACATTACACAGAACAGATGCAGTATTATTATAACGTGTACCTGTGTATTTTTGTGGTTTCTTTTTCATATTTTCAGGGCAAATATTTGTTCTGCTTTCCCACGGCCAACTTAAAAGCTTAAAATCATTTGATGTTACACCCACACAAACTTTCACACTTTGTTTTTTTCACATGAATCATGACTGGATGGTAAAAGTTTCTGTTATGGAGAAATTGCTGAAATCATTGGTGGGGTCAGGAAGGAAGAAGGTTCAGGAGCGTCGTAATATTTATTGACAGAACTAGAGACACTCCCAAAGTGCATCAGAAGTGCCTGAGTCGATTTCACATTCTGCTGATCTCATGCTGACTGTAAACCCCTACAGATAACACCACAAATACTATACGCCCAGAAGTAGTCAAAGAGAATGCTAGTGTACCCATGTTTGTGTTACCATCAGCACATACTAGTCTGGAGACACTGTTGTCTGTTTACGTTAAAGAAACGCCAACTTCAAGCTGTAGTGTCTAAGAAGACAACATTCATTTCCTTCGATCATGGTCGCCACATTGTTGATGCAGTGCTGCTGCTGTTCTCAACCAAAGCCAAACAATTGCTACTGCCGAGGACACGTGTAACCTAAGGATAGAAAACTGCACAGTTTCAACACGAAACGGAAATCGAGTAATTGGATAAAATTATTACCGTATTCGTATTACTTTGGCTTTGCTGCGTTTGCTCATTTTTGCTGTTTTCTGTCCCGGCGTCTGCTGTTCTGAACATAAACACTGACCACACGTTGTCAAAAGCCCACTTCCGTCTTCTTACGCTTTGCGGTGGACGTAAGCACGTTATGTCACACACAAAAAAAATCTGTGCGAAACGTGAACTTTAAATTTAATTAAACGAGGCTTCGAGGCAGAGGATCTTTTTTGTAATCAAGTTACTAAAGGTACTTGAGGAATCATTGCAGCATTACACATGAGGCCATCTAAACATGCACCAGTGTAAGTTTTGTCTTTCTGTAGAGTTGGAAAAAAACAGGCAAGCATATTCAGCATGTCTTAAACACGTGTTTTAAACATGTTCCAAAGAAAAGTAGTAATTTCCTGGCTCTTGGAATGGAGAATTAGATTGTTCTTTTTGTGGCTATAAGACAACCTAAATACTCACTTCTGTATTCTGAAGTTCCTCCTTTGTGCTGTTTTCATGGTTGGCATGTTTCCCTTGCTCTTACCATTAATCAGATTTTAAATAATACTAATGTTTGGTGTCTCTTTATGTCAAAGGCGAACATTAGGCACCCCATCAGCATTCCTGTGGAAGGCTCCCAGTCGCTGCTCCAGCATCAACAGTCTCGTTGGTAGTTACTCACACTCACAGGTACACGTGCTTACAAACACACTCTACACTCTCAAACTTTTTCTGGCATTCAGCTTTGTCCCACGTGTCCCGTTTTCCCTTGTTCATTCACACCTCCCCTGCAAATATTTGTATAAATGTGACTTCAAGCACCTGACCAGCTCTTTTGTTTCATCACTTCGTTTCACTGACCAGGCGCAGGAGTTTCTCCCAATCTCAGACTTGAGTCACAGTCTCCTTGGTGACCTTGGTGAACTGGGGGAACCTTCTCCTTGCAGCATCGCAGAGAACCTCCGCATTGAGCTCGACCAGTCCGAGCTCAGACAGCAAGAGCTTCTCGTACAGGTTCAGGAGTTAGGCAAAGAGGCTGCTGAGCTGAAAAGTGTGGTTAAAGACCTTGAAGGGCAGCTATCAGCAGCCCAGAAGTCCTCAGGCCACTCCGTGTCTACAGCAACCCAAAGAAACCAAGGAACAGATAATCAGGAGAGAACAAATCAAACAAACAGCCAACTTCAGGACAGACTCACAGCTGCTGAGAACAAAAATATGGAGCTTCTTTCTAAGTTGGACGAGGCTCTTAAAGAAAAGGGACAACAGACTGCTAGCTACTGCGACTCAGCCTGGAAAATCCAGGAACTCCTGGATAAACTAAAGAAAGCAGAGGAGGAAAGGTTGGAGGCCAAGAGAGAGGCAGAGGACAGGGCCAGACACTCCGAGTGTCTGTCCCAGGAGTTAAAACTCAGGCAAGAAGAGTTGAGGAACAGTGAGGACAAGCTGGCTGAAGTGAAAGCCGGAGCCCATGATGAACGCGAGGAGGCCCTCAAACGGTTGGAGGAGCTCCAAAGTGCAGTCGGTCGAATTCAGGGGGCGCTGACTTTGAAAGAGAAGGAGACGGGGAACTTGAGAGCCCAGCTTCAGGATCTACAAGCATCACTGGAGTGCAGAGAACGGCAGGCAGAGGAGCTGAGGAAAAGACTGCAGGAGGAGAGGGAGGAGGAAGAGCAGAGGTGTAGCGTGAGCACAAGCCAGAACGAGGAACTCGAAAGCCAGATCCTGGACGTAAGAAAAACCCTAAAAAACAGAGAGAAAGAGCTAGCCGTTAGTTCAGAGAGAATCAAGCATTTAGAGGAGCAGTTGGAGAAGATCAATGTTGAGAAAGAAAGTCTCAGCTCTAGACTTGCTGATAATGAAGATGTTTCCTGTGATCAAGCCCAGAACCTCGAGGACTGCAGAACCCAATGCAGCAATCTCATGGAAATGAACGCTAAGCTACTCCAAACAGTCAAGAAGACAGAGGAGAGCATTATCGAGCTGACTGAGAGCAGGGAAGCCTTGTTAGACCAGCTAGCTTCTTTGAGGGCCTCTGAGAAGCACTTAAAGGGCAGAGTAGAGGCTGCAAATATGTGTGTTGAAGATCGGGAGAAGAAGCTTCTGGATGAAAACCTGCATTTGGAGGAGACTGTCCAGAAGGTGCTGGCACAGAAGGAAGTATCTAATGCTCAGTTAAAGAAGCTGGAGCATGAGAACGCAGAGCTTGTTGAGGTTCAGTCCTCATTAAAGAAACAGTTAGAGACAACTCAACTGGACCTGGACTCACTCACTGCCAAAGCTGCAAAGTTGGACAAAAACCTCATAGTGTCCCAAAGAAGCCAAGCTGAGTTACTTGAAAAACTTCAGGAAACTGAGGCTAAACTAAGAGATCAGACCGTTGCATGTGGGCTTCTGCAAGTGAGAGCAGAGGAGCTGGAGAACAGGACCGGAGAGCTGCATGATGAAAAAGGAGCTGCAGAGAGCAATGAAAAAATGCAGAAGCTTCATGATGAGCATCAGACGTCCTCAATGGAAACCAAAGAGGCCCCATTCAGGCTAGTTATAGCTGAGGCTCAACTGGAACTCAACCTAAGGGAAGTGGATCGGCTCCGGGAAGAGGTTGTAGAGCTCAGGGCCCAGCTTCTAGCGGGAAATGAGGAGAAGATGAAAGTTCAGGCACTGCACGAGGTGACAGAGTCCTCCAGAGAGGACCTCCGCGTCTTAGCAGAACAGCTCAAAGTCCAGGTGGAGGAGCTGAACCGCCGGCATGTGGATGAGATTCTCCGGTCACGGGAGCGAGAGGAAGCTCTTGTCCGAGAACGTGACGGAGAGGCTCAGGCTCGGGCTGGTCTGGCTGCGGAGGTGACGGCCTCCAGAGAGGAGCTAAATAAACTGAAGCAGCGTTATGAAGCCTTGTGTCTGGAGAACAGTGAATCCAGGGAGGCTCTCCACAGAGCCAACACGGAAACTGCTGAACTCGGTGTACACGTGTGTATGCTAACTGCTGAGAACGAAGAAGCTCGTCTGCGCTGGGAGGGTTTGTCAACCAGGCTGCAGGAGCTGGAGGAGGAGGCGACTCAGGAGGCAGAGAGACTGACTACCTGCATGGAGCAGCTACGTCAGGAGAACCAGCGACTGCTCGATCAGCTCCACAACCAGGAGGATTTGTTGGCTACGCAGCGGGAGCTGCAGGAAAAGCTGAGCAAGGCTCAGCAGGAGGCTGAAGCTGTGCAGGAAGAGATTCAGGCACTCCGCTTCCAGCTTAGTAGCCGAGCCATGAGCGAGGATAGCAAGCTCCAGGTCAGTCAGCACAGAAAAGAAGTATAATGTGATGGGTTTAGGTGCACCTGAGTGACCTGGGTACAAGCTGACACCGGTTGAAGTTTATGCCAAAAAGTTATTAATAAAAGGCCTAGGGGGGTTAGAGAAACTCTGATTTCTCTTCCATATGGTTTCTAATTGGCTCTAAACGTGTGTGAGACCTCAGAAAGGGAGAGCAGCAGAGTAGCTCCATGGAAGGAGAAGTCATTATATGTATTAATGCATTCTCATCTTTAAAATAAGTCAGACTGAAAGCAACATGAAGTAGCCTCCAGAAGTTTTAATAAGCATTTCGTACTGCTGCGTTCACACTCTGTGGAGAAATCTGCTTACTGACCTGCTGCATGTACACACAGATTCAGTGCGTCTCCTCCGATTACCCGCGTGACCTGATTTCTCTGAGCTCCCGGGTTACTTAGGTGCATGTTAAAAACACTGCTAGATTGTTTTATGTTAGGTACTGTCAGCAAATCGACTGTAATATACGCTGAGCCATCAGCTGATGAATTTGCGGTATGTGTTCTCATCTAGACTGTAAATCAGGAGTTGCGGGAAGTGAAATTACAGCTGACGACTGAGCAGGAGAAAGCGGTCGGCCTGGAGAACAAACTCAAACATCTCGAGGTGAGAGGACACTCTGGTTCCAGATGTGCCCAAAAGTCTGGTACTCCATCATAAGCAAGTTATTGTAGTCCCTCATCTAATCACTAAAGCAGTCGAAAGGTGTTTTAAAGCATGGTTGGCATAGCGATACTACAGCAAATGGTTTTAAGCAAGGAAATGAAACTGTTAAACTAAATGAACGTGACAAAGTACACATATGTACAGCTCTGTGTATTTGTGCCTCTAGGATTGATAGATGGCAACACAGTTTCCAGTTACATTGTGTATATCGGCAATTGAAGTAATCATAACATTATGGTCACAGGCATAATTCACAAAGAACCAGAAATAATGTCTTGCTTTGCTGTACTGATTGCAGGCTGAGAATCAGAGATATTGCCAACAGATTGAGGAGAAAAACATCCAGATGGCCAAGTCTGAAAATCTCATCCAGCAGAAAGAAGACGAGATAATCCATCTGAAAGGGAATTTATCAAGGTGAGATACAGTATTCATCATCACACATTCTGGACCAAATTAGAGCTCTGTGCAAAAACGTTTCTAATCCTGCGTGTTTACATCCGAATGTTTCTGTGGTTAGTATTCTTTATCGAGGATTTGTCGCACTTTTTCTCGCTGTTTTTAGCCTAAAAATAACAAGTGTGTGGACACGATTAAAGTCACCTGAGAATCCCCATGTTTATTTTTTTGTACATAACACAAATTAACTTGTCCAATTATGCATGTGTTGTATGTATGCAGGTCTGAGGACGGTCTAGCAGTGGCTCAGCTTGCCTGTCAGGAGATGAGTGAAAATCTACGGAGAGTCACACAGGACAAACAGAGCATTGACCTCAGGACAGCTGCCGAACTCGATGATCTTTACCGCACCAAAATCAATTTGGAGGAAAGGCTTGTAGAACTCATCAGGTATAAATACGCATCATATTACCTCAGAACTTTCCTTTTGTTAGTGCAGGTTAATTGGTTGTTGCCTTGTCTCGATTTGTGTACAGCATTTTGTCTGATTTTATTGCGTATACAAACATGCTCGTCGGTCCACTCTGCAGGGAGAAAGATGCTCTGTGGCAGAAGACGGATGCCCTGGAGTTTGAGCAGAAACTGCGGGATGAGGAGACAGAGAGGGACGTCAACTACTGTCTGGGCTGTCACAGTCAGTTCAGCTGGTGGCTCCGCAAGTACAACTGCAGGTCAGATGGCCCTCTGTGTACTAAACAGTATACACATCACCACGACAACCAATATGTCGATGCTGCTACTTTTAAGCTGGTGGTATAATGACTGTTTTTTTCCGGAAGCACATTCCCTGAAACGCTGCTGTGGTTGTCAAAACGTAAAACTTCATGCCAAATGCCATTTCCTTTTTTTTATTTATGCAGAGACCTAGAGAGAACTGAGTTACTGACGTCTGAGGACATTTAGTTTCCTTATTTCACTTCACATTTACCAACTGTAACCCAAAGTGAAGTCAAATCACTTATAGAGCCCGACCTATGTATTGTCAGTGTGTTTAAATAAAGATGGTACATGAGTCACACCTTTAAACTGTTTTTACAGCATGTGGTAACATTTCATTTAAAAGTCCAGATTTCTCAGCTTTATAAAACATTTATGTTTGTCAGGGTGTAAGAGTACTTTGCTTGTGAGGTTTCACACAACGAGCAAGTTAAAGAGTTCATTAGAGGAGCAGTGTAGGAACACTTTCAGCAACAGATCGCACATCACAACACATACTTTTGTCTTGATCCGTTAGACCTTTCTGTAGATCCAGAGACTTGTTGTTCCTGAAGGGATTGTCAGAGAACTGAAAACTAAAAATGAACTTTGCTTTTGCTGGTTTCCTTTCTAACTTAAAATAATCCATGTTTTTAAAAAAAGAAATCATCATCAATACATCTATTTGCAGACTGTGTGGGCGTCCCTTCTGCTACTACTGCTGCAGTAACACAGTGAGCACCCAGCAGGGCGGCAACAGAGAGCGCTGCTGCATGGACTGTTACAACCAGCACAGTGCAGTAGTTGAGCGCCACCCACAGGAGGAAGTGACTAACAGCACACCGGGGACTCCTTTCAGTCGTTTGCTGCAGGCTGGGAGAGCTGTGACTAGTGTCTCAGGTAACAATACACACACACACACACACACACAGTATTTGGACTGTTGCTTTAGATCAGTGTGTGTTGCGGTAACAACATGCACGGTGCAGAAAGACTGGAGTATGAAATGCAGCGATGAACATTTAGCTGGCGTTTATTTTGCAGGAGCGGATGAAGGTGACAAGCAGGATGATGGCGTTTTCGACATCATCACGGAGGAGGAAGTGAGCGGGGTCTACGACAGCGACGCCCTCTCCTTTTCCACCGCCTGCTCCCCTGGACACGGGCAGCAGGGGGCAGCACAACTGTAAATATTGAACCTGCATTCACTCACATGTGTAACCACAACATGAGAGATTAATAATAACCACAGAAACAGATTTTTTTTATTTGCAACATGAAAACTGTACTAAATGTACATTTTTGTAGCAGTAAGAGAAGATTGATTCACATTTTGATGATGTAGTGCTATAACAAATGCACATATTTGATCTTTCATTGCCTGCGCAGCTGTATTATGAGTACATTTTCTTTATTTTAATGATATGTGTACATGTGTATTGTATGTATCAGTGACAATAATAATAGTGAAATAATAGTTAAATGTTAACTATTTGTCTGACACTCTTAATCTTATTTCGTGCAACGTTTTTAAAGTGGATGTAATTCGATCTTCAAGACTTCAGTGTGAAAGTGAAAATCCTCAAATTGATCTAAATTTATGTATAAATCTGTGACGGGTGTCCCTCTTTCTAGAAACAGCAGTGCCAGCACAGGAGACATCACATCAGAAGATACTGAGGACCTCAGTGCCGCCGTACAGGATGCGGAGATCTGCCTGCTGAAGTCTGGAGAGCTCACGTGAGTTTCACATGCAGTGAGAGTCACACCGGTAAACAGTGTTTACATGTGGATGCGGTCACAAGGTTAGACTTTAAACTTTCAGAGGAAGTTCCTCATGTGGTCTTCTCCAAAATGGGAAGTGACACATGAAACTCATAGATGTTCACAAATGTTGGAATGTGGAACACTTTCACTTCTATTATAATTACGAGTAGGTTTGGTTAGTGAGCGTGGAGAAAGTTTTAAAGCAGTGCAGCAGGTAAACATGTTTTTGAGCTGCACTGTGAACTGCACTGTGGTGAAACACATCAACACTGCTGTCTTAAATCATCCTGAACATTCAGAAAGTCAACCCGTTTAGGCTGAACTAAGCAACAGATCAATCTGCTGATTCTTTTTTCAATTAATTATTTTGTCTACTAAACGTCAGAAGTTAATTAATTTATAAGAACTCAAGGGGATGAGTTCAAATCTTTTTGTCCAAACAAAAAAATGATCACATTTGAGAATCTGCCATTACTAAACGTTTGGCATTTCTTCTTGAAAAATATCAACATATTTGTCAGTCAATCATCTTTTGATGTACTTATCGAGACAAATCTTCACAGTTCCACTAAGAAATATGAAATTACATAGAAATGCAGCATCTTGATTCTTTCAGTAAACTTTATAATGCCAAAATGTTTTTGATTAACCTTCTGTGCACTCTGCACAATATTGTAGAGCTGAAACAATTAGTGGATTAATTGTTTGGAAGAAAAATAATCAGTGACTAGTTCTATAATCTTTCCGCCCACTGCTTCACAAAACCTTTTTGATAATGAACTGAATACCTTTTTTGGTGTTTTGCTGAATGTTGTGCCGTGCCTGAGGGGAAACCTGGAGTGCGACATGAATAAGGTTCCTCTTTTCCATCTGCCAACGAACCACTAACAAATTATTTCTCAGTTATCAAAGGGACATCTTGACTTCAGTGTGGGCTAACAGAAAAATAACGAACAAGATCCAACCAAATTAATTAAACTTAAATTAAACAAAATTCTGAACTTAGATGAACAGGAAAAAAGAGATCAAATAAAAATACTACCCACCCCCACAGATACCAGGCTGGTATAGATACTTGAATGATACTATTTGCAATGCCTGCAGCCCAACATTACTCTGAACTCTCTTGTATCCTGTTTTATTCCCTGTGCTGCAGACTCTCTGTCGGCTTCACAGTGGATGACATCTCAGGGTTTGGGGACAGTTCGCGAGAGCTCTTCATTAAATCCAGCTGTTACAGCGCCATTCCCATCATCATGAGCAGTCCCGGTCCTACCGTCACCTGGACATTCACCTCTGAGCCGAAGAGCATCTCGTTCAGTGTGGTCTACAGGGAGAGTACAGAAACTCCGCTGGAGCAAGCCAAGGTGATACATGTGCAAATGAATAACGGGAACGTGATACCTCTTCTTAGAGACGGGCTCCAATAGCTGGATCCATTTTGGATCTGTTTGTAAAATACTTGTAAAGCTCTGTGCCCAGACAAACCTTCTTTCTGACACCACAGGCACCGGCGCAGGTTATTGACGTACAGTAAATAAACGAGCTGTTTACAAGACTGACTGACTGAACATGGAGGAAAACCTAAATTCTCCAAAGTCAACCAAACAACTTCAAGAAGAAGATTTAAAGCAACACTATGTGGAAATTATTTTTTTTGATTTAGCAATCCCAGTTTCAAAACAATACCACTGTCATAAATATGGGCAGATTTACTGGTGCATTTCTTAGAATTATGTTTTCATCACTTATGATCAACAACTAGTGAGTCAACAACCAGAAAACATTTTCTCCATAAAATATGATCCAGTCTGGTGGTGCCTGACTTAGTGCCTTAAAACGTTACATACTTCTCGTTACATAATACAAAAACAGGAGCACTTTTTGATAAAGCGAGCCTGACGAGTGCTCCGCTTACGGCCGGTGTTAGACTGTTTAGTGATCTGCACTGAGGTCACCTTCAGGTGATGAGAAGTGTATTGTGTATACAGAAAAATCAGCAATTCTGTCGGGCTTTGGCACATTTGGTAACAAATGTGTGGTGAAAGTCCTATAGTTGAAGTCTGTGTTTAAGGGGTGATACTGAGTGAAATAAAAAACTAAGATGCCTTCATTCCCCACCAGACAAATTAGCTGAAAAGATTCAATGAAGGAGGGTTCAGATTCAGTCGTCCTTTCAGACGTGTACAGAAATACATTTCTCTGCCGTAGTTAGAAATGTCAAACAAGATGTCTGCCCTTTGCTCTCCACAGGTCTTGATCCCACTGACTCGCTGTAACTCCCACAAAGAGACAATCCAGGGGGAGCTTAAAGTCAGAAACCCCGGAGAATACACACTCATCTTTGACAACTCCTTCTCCAGGTCAGTCACTCTGCCTCACGTGTTTGTTTAAAATAAAAGTGATAAGTCTGTCTGCAAACGTGTTGCAATAATTCCTCTGTCTTTCTCTGTTAATCAGGTTCATCTCAAAGAAAGTGCTGTATCATCTGAGTCTAGATAAGCCTGTGGTCTACGATGGAACCGACCTCCTCTGAGCGTGACAGGAAGAAGGAGAAGCAGGTTTAAAACTGACCTCCAAAACATTCAGGGTGGTTAAGCTGATGCACGCAGGTCAGAGTCTACTGACGTTTAGCAACCTCAGTGAAAGGTTGTGGCATTTTCGAAACGCCTCTCTTCTCTCTCTCTCTCTCAGCTAGCCGCTCGATCATGAATTGTTGCACATCGGATGAATTCTGATCGAGAGGAAGCTGAACGGAGGCGGCAAACAGTGAAGGAAAACAATGTTACACTACTGAATGTGAGCATGCACTACCTTTTATAAAAGCTTGACGTTCTGGTTTAAATGTAGCATTAAGGGGAGCTCGAACCTCACTCCTACTGTAGGTGACTGGAGGATTGTTGCATATTTAAATGTGAGGAGATTCTCAGCACCAACACACCTCCTGTACTTTTTTTTTTACTGCATAAATGAAGATTTGTTCTCAGTAAGACTGCTGTCTCTTAACATGGATTAATGTGCTTCATGCACAGTTACAAACATTTTCAGTAGGAGTCAGAGATATAGTTGAAATCCTCGATCACAGTATGTTTTCATTTTATATTTTCATATCAATATTTCTCATGATTCTTGAAGAAATTTGCCAGGAAATCAACTGAGAAGCTGTTGACGGATAAAAAGAACCAGTCTGATATCAGATTTTGATTCATCCAGGGAAACAAACACGTGTAAAATCACAGAACAAACATATAAAAATACAATATTGCCATGAATCATATCCTGCTTATCGATATGCACATTATCACCCACAATGGCCTAACACACCCAGCGATACTGAAGGAGACGAGCTGCCACAGGTAAACTGACAAATCATATCATCACTGTATCTACTTTCAGAGCATTCAGGCGTGTTTTATAAGCAAATATTAAATAAATGAAACATGACTGGAAACAATGAGTAAACTGATAATCTTCTACGGAGTTCATTTTGCTATTTTAGTTGCCTAAACTACTTTGAGTTTGAAAAATGTAACCTTATTTAACATTTGACCTTAACTGACTTTGTTTCACTAGCTTGAACGTACCTCTAGCGAACCTTTTGATTGAACTAACTCTTTAAATCGGTGTGCTGACATCATGCTGTTTGTAGAATTAACCTTTAGCAGTGGAGAGACGTACTCCTCATGATGCTTGTTCAAAGACACGCAGTACAGTATCTTCGAGTTTGTTGCCTTTTCAGCTGTCGGAAAATACAAGAATTTGTTGTGTTGCCATTTTAATGAAGCGTAAGGGGAAGTAGCAGGACTTCTGCGAAAGGTGCGGTGAAACCTCCACATCATTCAGTTTTAATGAAACAGGAAACGGTGCAGTTTCTGATAATTGCAGTTGACAAACAGAGGTCAAGATTTCTGTGCATGCAAACACTAAGAATGTGCACGTTCCCCCTGCCTCACCCTCATGGGTGAAAACAGGGAGCACGTGTCAAAATGCAACTTTCAGTGCTTTAACATTTAGATTTACACTCAGCCTAACTTAAATCATCACTCATATTTTGACAAATGATGATATTTCATTAAATTTTAGTGACGCTGTAATGACATTTTGTCTTAAGATACATAAAGAAGCCTTTAGGTAATCATAATAAGGATACTTTTTATTTATTGAGCGCTTTTCTAGATGTTTGTTCTTCAGTATTAGTTGCATACTGTTGTTGTGCTGTTACTTAATAATGTTCTGCAGTGTGTCAAACAGAAAACTGAATCTCAGCGTACAGCCTTCAAATAATAGCAGTCCAAAAATCACTTTTATATATAAAGTTGTCTTACGTGGACTTTTTAATTTGAAGGTTTTAATGTTCAAATTGACCTTTTTATTTTTCGATCAGCAGATATTTTTCAGTCATTTGATTGTAACTGACTAGAATATACAGAAACACTGCTTTGCTATTTTCAAAATGTCTTCCACTATTTTAAAAAAACATTTTGTAACTTATATTTTGAACATGACATGAAGATGAGGAAAAACACTTTTTATAACAAATATCTGAGTAAGAAGAGTGATATATTGCCAAATATATTGGGGACATATTTGTCTATTTTATTGTTTCTATTTAAAGGTTACATGACAGCTGTGTGATGCACTTTTGAAAGGGCTTTTTGTCAGTCTGTATCCCATGAGCCTTTGTGCCAGTCAATGAATGTTTCTTTCTTTTCATTTGTGTTTAGTGAGTGTGTGACTGTAGATGTTTAATGCTGGATTTGTCAAAGGGAAGCTTTCACTCTCTGACTTAACCTGTAAATGATTGTCAAATGTTTTATTGAAATATCATTTACATACTAAAGATTTATAATACAATGGATTTAAGATTGTGGACAAATAAATAAGGACTGTGTGAGAACTCCTTGTGTTATTTCACTGTATTATATTTACGTATACGTATTATATCTGTATATATCATAGTGCTGCTTTTTTATTCTCATTATGCTGGAAATAACAGAGATAATACAGTAATCATTACTTCTTGCTGGCTTTTTAGCCGTTATAGGGCCATAAGGTCAAAATTATAATTTGTCCAATACTTAATTTATGACTGAATTTAATGACACTCCCATCCATCCTCCCACATCTCTGCTGCATAGTTCACAATGTGGCTGCAGACTTTTAGCTCTTTAGAAACCTACAAGTGACATCATGCATGCGCTGTCCATACTTTATAATGTAACTGCTGCTAATTAGCAAATATTAGCATTTAAACTAAGATGAGGCTATCAATGATCAGCATGCTAATGTTAGCATTTAACTGTAGCTTGTTTCTGCAAGTAGCATCACCATACAAGTCATAATTAAAATGGGGAAACTGTTTTTGACGGAAGCCTGTTTTTTTTCTTTAATCAAACCAAATTTACTGGATGTGGTGTTATATAGTCAACGCGTGGCATTTTAATCTTCACATGAGCAACTCTGTAATTATACGTATAAGTGTCTCGATGTGAACGCTCACAAAGTGGGAAGTGGAAATCTTCCCTGCCTCTGCCATCCATCACGTTTAATGTGAACACAGAGTATGGAGGCTGTATGTATTTACAGAGCTTCTAGCATGCTAATTGTCTTAACATACTGTTCTTTAAGTCAGTACGAAAAAATAACGCAGCACTTGAACATTTTAGCGGGAAATGATTCGACTGCCAGGTTTGGAGTGCACTTTAATTAAGATTTCATGTTTTGTTTATCGTGATCTGAAAATGTTTCACCGCCATGCGCAATTTGTTCTAATTTTTCGCAGCTGTGAACAAACTCAATTCCTTTTGTGCACTGCATTGTGGGAGAATAGTGTCCATCAACGACAAACTCAAAAATCGAGAGTCATTGTCTGCTTTGAGTGTACTTAAACATGTAAACATGCCGCACAGTCCTGCTTAGATTTAGTAGGTTATGTAGTATTTTAGATGAATTAAGCTTTATATGTGTGTGTGTGTGTGTGTGTCTGTGCGCAACTGCATGTTTTTCCCAAGCAGTCACAAGTGTGTTATGTGTGTGCACAACGTATTGTTCTTGCAAGGTGTCCGTCTGAGAGATAGAGTTTATGTCGCAGAGGCCATTCTGTTTCTCAAGGTTAATGATCTCATTGTAAATCATGTCACATCCTCCCTCCCTCCTCCTCCTCCTCCTCTCTCCTTCTGCCTTCACTGAATCTGTGATTTGCATTGTGCACATGTATGAACTTGTGTGTGTGTGCGTGTGTGTGTGTGTGTGCGCCGAATGCTAAAGCAGCACAGAATACATACATATAATCAATTCACATGAGGACATTCACACACTTAAGTATGCAGAGGTAAATGTATTCTTGTATGCATGTTTTAAATTCGCTCTCCACCTTTAGCAATATTAATATAATTTCCCACTCATAAGATGCCTTTCATATGTGGAAAAAAATCCTTTCCATGTGCACACACACACACACACACACACATATATAGAGTATCATATGATAAAGAGCACGCCTTATCCTCAGTCCTCTTCAGTTCTGGATATTGTACAGTCACACAGGAAATTGCAGTACTTCTGAAACCGTGTGATACAACTTGTCAGAATGCAACAAGGAAAAAAGAGAAACATTTTCATTATCTGCGCTTTGCAGCTTGTCAAAATCTCCCAGTGTTCAAACGCACATTTCACAATGTTTTCCTCAGAGAGCCGAAGAGTGAAAAGTGACGTTGCATTCGTCTGTGTTACCTGAAATGTGCCATGAACTATTCGTCTAAAGAGCTGTTGTGTAAGGAAACGTGCTCTCCACAGTTTAACCCCTCAAGCAGATAAAAAGAAAAAAATCAAGAAGAAAAGTTCAGGTTTTAGACTTTACGAATCCTTTACGATCCTATATTTAGATTCATTCTGTAAGTCAGGATTAAATAATTTCAAATAGTCCCTTTGGAGACAAATGAAGTGGCTGAATGTGAATAGTGTCAAACAGCAAAGGACCACTGATTATCTCATATTTTAGAAAACTACAATTAATCTTGTGTTAGTTTTGCACAAGCAGCAACCTCTGTGACTGTGAAGTGAAGCCATTGCTGAAGTGCCATGATCTGCAGCTCCTCAAACGGCCACTTGAGGGTGAGGATGACTCAGTCTCCATAAGTCCCCATGTTAAAATGTCCAACTTCACAGCAGAAATAAACATGTTTACAGCCTGGTACAAAAAACACTAATTTCCCCATTCATGACAACTGTACTGAGGGTGTATAAGTAGATTATATTAAAGACTGTGCTGATTTTTAGATTTGCCAGTAGGAGGCGCGGGCAGGACTACTACAATAGATTTTGAGCTTCAAGGCGGCTCTTCAGAAACCTACGGGTGAGGTCATATGTCGTCCGTTCTTTACACTGTCAGTGGTTTTGCATTTATCGAAACAGATGTGCTTAAAATCTGCAGAAAATGAAAGCAAAACATCCACCGACTGACGTGGCCTGAAAAGGAACCTAATCTGGAATCATTTTACCTCTTTGGTGTGCTCTCATTTTTACCCAGTTACTAAAGCAGAACACATCCATGACCGGATTAGCCTGCCAGCCTGAAGCTTTCTGGGGCTCTGGAGTTTTGGGGTCTGGCATAGTTGCACATTTTGCCAGGTTATTAAATCCAGCCTTGGCCGAAGCTACAGATAATCCTGAAACCACCTCACTCCAGTGGACAACTCTAGAGGCTGCTGGCATGGCTGTGGTGTGGTGTACACATTTGCGGCATTGCTTTGATTCGGGGAGGATGTAACTGATCATCTGTCACCAATATAAATGTGCAGATTTCTCACTGTCCTGACACTCTGTATGTTAACTTAATAAGATGCAAACGCAAACACGGCGCCTCATTATGGGACAATATTAATGAAGTGGAAAATACACCAAAATATATATCTGAGAGGAGAAAGAGCTGCAGCAATGGACATAAAGAATACATTATTTAAGCAGCTAAATCTCTGACAATAGTAAGAAAATAATTTGATGCACTTCCGTGTGACTCTTACATATAACTTGTAGTGCAGAAGCCTTAAGCAAATCACAGCATGTGAAGTCTGAGCCCTTTCTCTGCAGCATCACTCCCAGTTTGAGAGCTCTCATCCTCCCCATGTTTAAGCTTTCCCCTCAGACACCTTAACATAATCTGTACCTGCGTGACACTGCATTATCATAACTGAATAAAGATGGGTCAGAGTGAGTTGGCAGCCTCTCTGTGTGCAGAGGGCACAGCAGCACTCATATGAACTTGCCACTGTGTCCCTGCAGTGTATGTATGACTGTGCCCGTGCGCGCGCGTGTGCGTGGATGTGAGTGTACCCCCATCTGTCCGTTCGCTGTGTGTGTATGTGTGTGTATGAGTGAGTTTCCTCTCTCAACAGTTTCTCTCCTCAGGCTTTGTAGCCCCCCCCGTAGCGGTAATGGCAGATCGTGTTGGCCCCTGTCAGACACTTTGCTCCTGTCAAACATAGTTTCACCCTGATGGTTTCAGCTCCTGCTGCACTGGGACCCTCCATCACAAGCTGCAGGCCTGTCAGAGACTTTCCCACACAGCAGCAGACCTTGTTTCCTCCACTGGACTCCCCTTCCTTTATATATATATTTTTTTTCTCTCTACTCTCCATCTTCTGCTGCTTTCTGTATTCTTTTAGCCTCTTTCTTGTGCATGATTCTTTGTATAAGTATCGTGGATGCTTGCTTTCTTCTCCCTTGACCCAACCTAAACCTCATCTTTGATTATGAGGGACTTTGTCTGCTCAAACCTGCAAAAACCTTTTTGGCCTCTTGGGGGCAGCTGAAACAAGATGTATACACAACACTGATTCACCTTGATATGGTGATATTTCCAGCAGTTGCAGAGACATTACCTTTGATTTGGAGTCACGTTTCTGACCGCCTGATGACTCTAAGTCCAACATTCACTCGCTCTCAGCTCGATTTTTTTGGTCTCCTCCAGCTCTTTAGGAAAATATCTGGCTCTTTACCTGTGCACTGCTCCGCTAGGCTCACCAGCTTGTAGTGTACAGTGTTTTTTAGAGCTTTTTCACTGAAAACAACGGCCTGCTGTGCTTGAAAAAGAGCTCTGAGCTGTGGTAGAAAAATGGCCGACTCTGTGGACGATGACCTGCAGCATCTATAGATATAAAAGGCTCATTCTAATAATTCTAATTTCCAGGTGAAATAATAAGTCAACAGAAGAAGAAGGAGAAGAAAGGTCCTAGTGATGCAGGAATGTTTAAACAGCATTTTACTGTTGTAGCTGGTTGAGCTAGTTGTTTAGTCCAGTGCATCCTAACTTGGCACCCTTCCAAGCTGTCAGATGATAGATTTGTGGGGTCATGAGATGATTAATGAGGTAGAAAATAAGAAAAAAAAATTAATTGTGGCACAAACTTCAGCTTTCTCTAATCCTTACTCCTTTCTTCTTTTTCTTGGAAAACAGTCAGAAATATAATTTTACCTTTTTGAGCCTTGAACACTCACTCAACCACCTGAAAAGTAAAGAGGGGAAATGTGTCTTTGCAGGCACGGTTAACCGCTCGTACGTCAGACATGTGAAACAACATGAGGCCCAAACCAGACACAGACAATTTTTTACTGTACTGGCTGTGAAAACAAATCTCTCATTGGGTCAATAAATCTGAATGTAACTATATTTAATATGTTTAAATGTTGTTTAAGTCTTCATATTGTTATATATTTTCCTATGTACTGTCGTTTTAAATTAAAAATGGAAATACTCAAATCAGGTCCTGATAACTACCAATTGCTGTGCAGTACTTGAGTAAATGTACTTAGTTACTTCCCACCACTGATGAGTCACAAAATAATGGGCCCAAGTGTAAACACACGATGACCTCATCTTTCTGTATTCGTCCTGCAGCGGTCGGCGACTGAAGCATCGTTACTGCAGCCTTGCGACCGGCTTCTGCTACATCTAAATTTGTGTTTCTTTGCCACAGGTATCAGATGAAGAGGTGATGTTTTTATCTCCTCCCTGGCTCTTTATGATCTATCGTGTCTGGAGTTTTGTTTCTCTTGTTACTTCCCCGCAGCATCTCAGCCAGCCTTGTCAGAGTTGTTATGATGAATGTGGAAGAATTACAGAAGGCTGGGGATATAGATCCAGCAGGCTGATCATTAACTGAAACAGATTCGTGAAGCGATACAGGAGAGAGTGAGGCCAGACGCAAACAGAGCAGTATTTACTGTATATGATATATGTTTACAGGTGTCTTAGGCCTACAGCATTTCTCTGCTGACGTATGTGCAGCTCAGCCATGTTTATTTCCTTTTTAAATCCTGCATTGATCCACCCACAAATCCCCACCATCTTAAACATATAGATGGAAAGGAGCAGGAGGAGGAGGAGGAGGAGGAGGAGGTGGAGGTAGGGAGGGCATCGTTGTTCATTACAGCCTTTCTTCTATCTAGAGGTAGATTGTGAAATGGTAGCTTGATGGCCACTGTTTCCATGGCAACTCTGTTAGAGCAACCTCTGCCCACAACATCTCAAAAGATCAGAGATGTTATATTTTTAAAGACAAGATGGTGTCTGAAATCCGGGACTACTCATACAAAGCAGCGCTGACACACACACACACACAGCGAGGACATACAGTACACACTCGCAGTGCAGCGCAGAGGCCACAACATCTGGATCTTTGTGTGGGATTGGAGCAACACGGCAGGCGGCGGAGAATCTGAGAAACATCCGCGATGACGTCTCGGGCTTGAAAAATCTTTTCCTGTAAACTGATAATAAACAAAACCTCCCACTGTTTTAATTATCTTGAGTTAATAACAACGTCTGATTGACACAATATCAAACATACTAGATGACTTGGCGGCCTCATGTGGCACAAAGTGATAACTGTATTTATGAAAGTTTCACAGTGGCTGCCAAGGTGAAGACAGGGGAAGTGGGAGAATATTAATGCAGCATGTTTTTTTTTTTTTGTTTTTTTTTGCCTGGATTAAAAACAAATGCAGAAGAGTTCTGTTTTGCATCATTTATTCATCATCTGCGAACAGAGATTTCCACACTGAAACTCACAAGTTAAAATCTTTTCGGTCTCAGTGTTGCACACCGGTGTTATGATCTAACAAGTATTTAAATAAA
This sequence comes from Nibea coibor, assembly GCA_023373845.1. Lineage (NCBI taxonomy): Eukaryota > Metazoa > Chordata > Actinopteri > Sciaenidae > Nibea > Nibea coibor. The sequence continues at coordinate 7,931,813 of CM041725.1, forward strand.
ATCAATAATTAACACAATCATTTGAAATATTTAAAATATCATATAATGCTGGTAAATTGCTTTGTGTGGTCACAAAATGCTGGAGCCCTGCATGCAACGGGTAGAAGTGAAGCAAAAGCTGTGGGCAGGTCAGTCCATCTATACTGAATGTGAAGCAAAATGAACACGGTGCTGGTGCATGAAGATACTATGATCAATACACCAAAGAGGAATTTGTGTGTGAATGTAAAAAAGCATTTTATGTCTTTAATAACTGACAACAGAGAGATGAATGGAAATGAGGGGAACGTGCAACAAACTTCCCCAGCTGTCGTCCTTAGTCATCTTCCCAAATACTGTGGTCTTGTGAAAGTTTTTCCAAAATATGTAATTCATAAGCAAATAATTTGGTTATCTGGACTTCTCTGGAACTTTTTGTTCCTGAAAGTACGTGTCAAGCATTTGTATTTCTTTATTTGGATTTGGCACTGTGCGTCCTTCCTGTCTTTGTGCTGCTAACATGCTCCAAAATGTGCCAGCGTGTCGGTTGTCTTTCTCTTTCTCTTTCTCCCGTACATGCCTCATTTGATCTGGCTCACAGATCCATCGCATGTCTTAACATCTCTAACCACAGACACTGAGGCATAGCGGGACATGGCTGAGACAATGAGAGTCCTTCTCTGTGTCTAGAGCTGATTTCACCCCCCCCCCCCCCCCCCCTGTCTCTCTTGGTGAAGGGCTTCAGATGGGTTTATACAGCAATTCCAATGTAGCGCTGCAGGCTCCTCAAAGGACACACTTGCCAGCATGTGTTTCCATGGAGACGCAGTTTGTTCGCGCGCTCCTGCAGCTTGTGTCATTGACTTCAATTAGTGCAGAAGGCCGTCTTGCCTAAGCACATACTTACACAGAGAGCCAGCCTCAAAGGGTTGGGGAAAATTGGCAGAGGAGATCTGAGAACGCGGAATACGTCGGAGAGGACTTCAGGGCTACAGAACGGCTTCATGGTGTAATGGCGTTCATTAAAATACTGGATGATTGTCAAAACAATACCTGTGATATTTAAATTCAAACCGAGACCCTTTCATGACATCGAGACCCACTGCAACGCTGCAACATTAAAGTCAAACTCTCCCAGGAAATCACGTCCCTCACATCACGACTTACAACAAAGACGTTTCTTGTTGCTCCAGCTGATAAGATTCTGAATTTCAAATGAGCTGCTGCTAAAGTTATAAGTTAGACTTAAACATTTAAATGTGTGCCCTACATACAGTATGTTATTTTAATGTTGTTATTAGTGTCTGATTAACGAGCCTAATTCTTTTTCTTTTCCAGCATCTTACACATTATTTCACATAGAGGGCAAACTGGCGACTTGTCTAGGGTGTTCCCGGCCTCTTGCCCAATGTCAGCTGGGATAAGCTTCGCCGCCCCGCGGCCCTGATAAGTACAAGCGGTTACAGAAAATGGATGGATGGATTTAACTTCAAGGAGAATCAAACTAGAGACTCTTCATTACCACTTGTCAACCACTTCTTGGACACTCATCTGTCACAGAAATAAAACAATTAAACCCCCAACAGAGTGGGGCCCATCACCACGTTTTGCTCCAGGCATCAGATATTGTAGCTTCAGATGGACTCCATGACTAACGTTGCAGTGTTCTTTCTTATATATTTAGTTATTTTGAATTGTTTTTGTATTTCCCTTTTTACTTATGGTGTCTTGAGGCATATCTATTCACATAACACCCGTGTATATTTTTCACTGACTCACATCCTGTGGTTTGTTACAGACGAGCTTTTGTCTTTGACCCACATTTACCTCCAGTTTTGTTTTATCAATGGTACAGCACTGTGTTTGAAATATTGTAAGCAAGGTCAAATAATCATTTTTAGTGCTACAGTGGGGTATTTTCAGGTGAATGGTGTCTAACTTTAATCAGTACAACTGTTTCTGCACTATATGTAACTTTGTGCTCTGGGTACGTCACCTGTGGGAAACACGAAACGCTTTACGGCACACCAAGTCACACACCACCAACTATTTCACTGATTTTGGTGAAACTGGATCATATTTTATGGAGAAAATGTTTTCTGGTTTCCCCCCGTGATGCCCCCCGGAGTTTCCTGATGGACAGTAAAGTAAACTGCTACAAACTATAGCTGCTGTTAGCTAATGTTAGCTCAACGCTGACAGGGATCGAAGCCAGTGTTATGCCTGAAAAGCAGGGCTCAGAGGATTAAAGACTGATGAGCTAAGAAGAGCTAAGAAGAGAAAATGAAAAAGTCTGATGGACTAACTTTTAGTTGATGATGAGAGCTTTGTGAAATAAAAGGCTGAAAGACAGATGCTGAGCTGTTGGACTAATAGGTAATATTAGCCTCTGGGGACCATGAATGTCTCAAATTTTGTGCCAGTGCATCCAATAGTTGTTTTAGGCTGGACTATAGATGACAACATTGAGCCAACAAAAATCATCTTCATGCAGTCTGTCGATCTTTCTAAGATCATTGTTGTCATTAGTCCAGCTATTTGAAAACATCCACTTCACGTCCTTTCCAGGCTTAATTTCCCAGTGGGTGACTTAAATTTACACGTAGACAGACAAAAACATTACTAGCAAAGTGGTGGGATGTGCCTTTAAAGTGATTCAACCTTGACTTTCCCAACTCATTACGAGCACACTCCCAGGCTGCATCTGTAATTACCGCGAACAGGTGCATCACTCAGCTGCATCGCCATGGAGTTAGAGATTTAATTTAGAGATGCTGCCCGGGATATTAACCCCTCTAATTACAACAGCGAGCTCCACGTTTAACCACAGGGATGAAACGTTGTGGACCTTAGGGTGAGGAAAAGCACACAATTACTTTCACTTTTATTCTGAGGGGAGTACAGGTGGTTAAGAGGGGGGCTTCCAAATTCTGGTCTTGTGTGCAAACTGTGTGAAGATGGATTTTTTTGAGGGTGTGAACAGAAGGATTCAGAGCTTCAATTTTAAACACCTGTAGCAAAGGATTTGTCAGGATGGAGTCAGTACTCTTGCAACACAAAGAGCTGACATCGGATTCACTTCAACTTCAACCTCACAACTAAATCAGCAACTCTTTTGTCCTTTCTAGTAGGAACCACACAATACTTTGTTTTGCAATCCTCTGGGGTCCGAGCTATCGGGCATTGATTGCAAAAGACATTGATAGGACCCCAGAGGCTTAAGAAGAGACAGTGACTGGTCGATCCATCACTTTGGTCCAGGCTGAAACTCCTGGTGGGGTTTGAAGTCGCGCGGAGAATGGACCACAGCCGCAACGTGACAGAGACATGCCTGGTGGGGTTCTGATGTAAGGGGATTATTCTCCCAATTTTACAACAGTTAAATTGGCCCGTTACTTAGAAAAAGCCTGGGAGATGAGAAAAAACATGATCAGAAACAAATTTTGCAAATACATTGGTGTTATTTAAAGGTATACAAATAAGTATCTGATGTTCTTTGTCTTTTTTTTATCTGTGTTACCAGACAGTGTCTTGATATACTGTATAGCTATGAGCTCCACTAGTTCTCGAGCCTGGTCCAGAATACATAAAATAGCCCAAACAAGAAGCACAAAAGTGAAATCTTTAATTCATGATATGATGAATCTGCATTTGCTGTTGTAGAGTTCCTATCAAAGATCTTCTAATTCACAGGGGGGGGGTTGTGTGAGCTTCAACTGTGATTTGTTGGAGGAGCTGAGTGATTAGCACGAAGAGCAGTATGTTGCATACTGTATACTGTAGATTTTATTTCTTAGAGCTGAACTGAAAGGGGGAAAAGCTCTTTATTCATCAAATTTCCTCAACAGAAACTCCAAGATAAAAGTCCTTTCAAACTTGACTTGAGGACAATGACCACTCGACACCAAAGATACTAAAAAAAGTCATCACAGTTTTTACACCACCTTTCCCCAAGGAACCTTTGAAGAATCCTTTGAAGTGTTTTTATGTTTAGAAACTGAATATATTTTGCTTCTTGTATTCTCTTTCTGACTCTCTCTCTCACACATATACAGTCTCTGCACACTTCATTTCATGGGTTCTGCGTCAGAATGTTTTTCTTTTTTTTTGCACTGGAAAACAGAATAGGGTGATAGCTAGCCTGTGATCTTTTATTCATCCATTCGTCCTCTTCTCCTCACTCCTCGCCTCCGCACCAGGGAGCTCAGCATCTGACAGCCCGCACTGAAAACCACCAGCTGGAGTGACAACAAGAGCAGAGGAGAGGAGAAGGAGGAGGAGGAGGAGGTAGGGAAGAAAAGGAGAGGAGAGGAATCTGTGTGTGTGTGTGTGTGTGTGTGTGTGTGTGTGTGTGTGTGTGTGTGTGTGTGTGTGTGTGTGTGTGGACAGGAGGGCAGTCAGGGGCACAATGTGCTGACAGCAGCCCGGCCCTCAGAGCAGAGCAGATGGTTAGGACAGGACTGTCTGTGGCTCCAGATCAAAACCTCACCCCTCAAAAGTCACAAGCTTTGAATAAAATGAACTTTCAGGTTTCACTGAACTTTCATATTTGCAAAACTCATCTGCATTTGATTTGCAACGTCCACCCTAAGAATCCCCTTTTTGAAAAAGAAAATCTGATCTTGAAAGTAACTATTTTTAGACTTTGGAGGCTGTACTGTGCCAAGTGTCAAATGACTGAAGCGAAGGCAGAACCAAAAACTGCAGTTCCTCAAATGGCCACTTGAGGGTTGCTACAGAACGAGTGAATCTCCATAAGTCCCCATGTTAAAATGTCCAACTTGAGCACCTAGGCATCATTCGGCCCCCATTAGGTCTGCCGACGATCCACGCCTTTGCCGACTTCACGATTAGCCGGAAGGTGGAAGAGGCAGGATTGTCAACATGGCGGAGGGCCAGAGCTACATATTTTGAACTTCAAAACGTCTCTTTGGAAACCTGAGGGTGGCCATCAACCGACACTGACTGATTGCCACCCATAGAGGTTTGCGCATCTAATAAAAAATATCAGGAAAAGTTAGATTTGCAGCAAAGTTCCCTGGTGCTACTTAACTGTGGCATGTATGGTGAAAAGTCAACATTGCCTTAATCACTGGTCACGTTTACATTAGTAAAAAAGACTTACTCTGGAGGGTTCTGGATTCCCCCTGAATGAAAGAGAAACAGTAATACCAGTGAAACCAGTAATGACAATGTAGGGAGAAACCACAGCAGCAGCAGCATGAATAATCACAAGTATGAGGATGCACAGAGCAGCTCATTAACTTAAATGTGACTGGAGCTTATACTAATTACGGTAGCCTGTGATGACTGATCGCTGCTGTGTTTACTCGTGCACTGAAAAACAAATAAAAAAGATGTAATGAACCATTTTGATACAATGTTTGACTAAAAAAAAAAAACTAAAATTGCTAATTTAATTATCTAAGGCAAATTTGGTGTAAATGAAGCTAATTAAACACCCGGGCTCTTTTGTGCACCCACCAAACCATCCACCAACCCCCCTACAATTCTGAGCGATGCTTGAGGCATGGATCAAGAAATGGGACTGTCTGTTAGTATTTGTTTGTTTGTTGGTTTGTTCAGATTCATGTTCCCTTCATGTACTAACTTTGGTGAGTCAGTCAAAGTTGTAATCTCTCTGGGGCACCTTGATACCTCACCTTGTACAGGGAGGTGTACTTACCAACCCATGGCCCTTGGGCCTGCATGCCATACTTCCTCTCGCTCCCCCTCAATACGATGTCTGTCTCCAGCTGTTAGTGTGGCAAAATAAAGGCATAAAAAGCCCATTTAGCTCAAAGCACCGCTGTGCGAACGTATAGTCTCATCAAGCTGCTCGCATGCTGTGGACTTTTAGGGCGCAAACACATGCAAGTACACGAACGCTAATGCTTCGAGCTACGTAACATCAATTTCACGCGTCACTGGGCTCTGGAGTGCGTCACCTGAAATATCGAGCATTTGCTGCAGTTTGAGCATTACAGCTAGGGGGCGCTATAGCACGAAACACCAATAGAAAGCTGGCTCCTTCGTCTGGGTTCACTTTCATTCAACGCAACCACGGCTGACGAAACTGTTGTTATGGAAACGCTCTGATTTCCTCTATTTCACCCCCTTAAAGTCTAACATTTATTACCTCCACTGGTGCATACATTGAGTATGTTCACCAGGGTTGCCCTCAGTGTTGTTAGCTGTTTTCCAGCATACTTTCAAATGGTCACGCGACTGCCAGAAAAGTACCAGATTATGGTCTTAACTTTGAGCAAATATTCATGTATAGCTGCCGTGTTTTTTGGTGTTGTAGAGCAGAAGTTGCATGAAGACATGCTGACAGCAAATCAGAGCCAAACAGATAACAGGTGACTGCATTAAAAGCCCTGACAAACATAGATACTGTATCTGATGACTGATTCGGTGACATTTCTGTTGTAACAACACAAATGATATTGCAAAAAATGAAAACGCACTGGTAGAGGGCTATAAAAGAGTAGCCTCCTCTGTTGTGGACCGAGAACATGACGTCCACGTCACTTTACTGACACACTCACCTCAACTTCCCGCAAAGCTGAAACCACCTGTCGGCCACTGACTGTCCTCTGATCTGATTTTTTTTTTTTACTTTTTTCAGTCACTCATCTCTGCATCCCTCTGTGCCTTTGTGACTTTTTGTTTCTCTGACTTTGTATGTGACTCGTCTCTTCCTTTCATTCCCATCATCTTCTCCGCATCCGTTGTTTCTTCCCTGAACTTCACAGGCAACCAATCTGACAGGTGAGAGCTTTGCTAGTTTCCTTCAGCTACTCTGTGTCATCTGTGCCACTGAAATGATGAAAAAAGGCCAGTCACCTCAGATATTTCTGGCCTTTTTCTGTCCCTCAAAGTACACACACACACACACACTTAGAGCTCCAAGTTGCCATGGCAATCTGATGATGAGGAGTTATGATTGAATGGCTGAGGTACAAATGTACCTGTGCTGTGATTGCCACGGCGTGCCGCAGCATAGCCATTGATTCTGACTTTCACGTCACCGACCTGCAGTCGTAGCAGTGTTTTATTGAAGACCGTCTAAACCAAGACCAAGTCACAACCAAGACCAAGACAGGTGAGACCAAGTACACCGAGACTGTGTGTATATGTATCTATTGCTAATATTTGTGTGAGCTGTGAGCATATTTCTGAAGAGTTTTGGTACATGCTAACAGTAGCTAGCTTTGTTTTAGCACTACTTCCATACTTACACTTTATATTTTGAGTATTAAGTACATTCACACTGTCAATTATGGCAAAATGCATTGTATTGTGAGTACCCAGATGGCGCACTCAGGATGATGATGGAGTGCAGAATGCTGGACACGTCCATGGTCGCCATTTTGGCTACATAGCAGAAAGGGACGGAGAAACAGCATGGTGAAAATGGCAGCGGAGGAAGCTGCTGGAGCTAAATGTACAAACTGAAGTTGGTCGATGTGGTTGCATTTCAGTGAAGAATGATACGGTCGTGATTTCCTGTAAGGCCATACAGGAAACAGGAAACAATACTAAATTGGCACACTATTCCAGGAAGTACATATGGTAAATATAGTTCATGTAGTTTTGCTTACCTCTCTTTATGCTTCCTGTGCAGATACATACTGCTATGTGTTGTCTCAGGTTGTCTCAGACAGCCACAGCTTCTTCTTCCTCTTCTACATTTATTTTCTTGAAACGCATGTGAAGGCTGACAGGTGAGTAAGTCACTGGTTTTGTGTTTTGACTAGTCTTGACATAAAATCCTCTTTGTATGAGAGCAAGACAAGACCAAGTAAAAATGTGGTTTATTCCAAGCAAACACTGCTGTTGAGTACTGAGCTGAAATAATATCAGCCAATAGAATTCACAGCAAAGTATGTCGTCATTCAGGGTGCAGGACGGGACATGTTTGTACAATTTAATCAATTCAGCCTGTGAAACTAACTGCGAGAGATTAAGTGTTTGTGAATAAAAGGCTGTGCACCGTGACTTTGTTTGGATTCACAGAAATCAGACACTCTGAAAATAGCTGAAAAAGCGTCACTGTCAAAGTCACAGAGCCCTGAAGGGTCGTGGATGTGTAGTTTTTTGTTGTTTTTTTTTAATTCCCTGGCAGTAAATTGCATTAACTTCTCTCAAGTAAAAAATATTTGTTCAGGACTATATTCAACATGATGGAAGGACTGGAAAAATATGAAGATAACCCGTAACGCTGAGTGCAGTCAGCAATGTCAGCATTCATATCAAATCGCTGCACATTTATACGCACATGGAAAAGCTGCATAGCTGCACCCGCATTCGTCGTGTTTACTCCTAAACATTGGCACTTTAAATAAAGATCAGGCCACAACACAAGATATTTAGAAGTGACACAGTGTAAAGTTTCAAAGCAGCAACGGGAAAAATCCTTTTGATGATTCTCTGTGTTTTCTCGGGCACCCGTGAGACGAGTTGAGGGATTATCGGATGCCAAAGCGCCGCACAGCAATTCATAATGCGTGTGAAATAACAGCGGCGGAAAGTAACAAGTCTGTAGTCGGTCCCCATGGGTTCAAACTTTAAGAAGCAACTTTTTTTAACAGTTATTTTAAGCAGAGAATTATTCAAAAAACCAAACCACAGGAGCATGGAAGAAGGATGGAAGCATTTACTTAAATATCCATTAGCAAGAAAAGACTTTGTGACCTGATAATCTCGAGTGCCCTGTCTGTTACTAAAATAGAAGCACCGCAGTGTGAGCACCGCATGGGTTCATTAGGATCAAGTTTAAGATTTAATGAAGTACGTGACAATACATGTAAAGGAAACTGGGAACCAGTCAGCAGTTTATAAGGTCACAGACCACAAATACATGTCGCACCTCTGTACCTATTTCTATGTAGAAGCACACAGCCCGTGTCTGTACTTAATAAGTGATGCTGACACGCTCACGGCATGGTTAATGTGCTCCATGTGAGGAGAGACATCCTCTTGATCATAAATGCACACAGATATTTAAGAGTAATGTGACAGTGACTGTAGAGACAATTGTGTTGTGTTTGTACTGTTTGTAATTGTACAGTTTGTGTCTCTGTGTACGCGATTGCACAAATCAGCATGAAAGTCATCTGAGGAAACACATTTCAAATGTCTCTTGTCCTCAATTTGTGCAGTATGGACGCAATAGGACTATAAAGTCTTGAGTCTTGAGTGTGAGCCCGTGTCAGGGATACACAGATGTTTTGCATTTGGGCTAATTACTGTTGTGTCTAAATATACCCTGAAGTGCTCGTTCAGTCTGTTTGCCTGAAGACAGTCTGTGCTGAAGTGTGCGTGAAATCTTTTTTGTGTTTATTTAGGACGTGGGAAGTGATCATTCAGAGCTCAGATGTTATATGACCGGGGAAAAAAGTATGAACCATCTTACATGTGAAGAAATGTTTCTTTGCAAGGGGGAGAGAAAACCTTTTGAACAGAGACGAACACATGCCGACCTGCTGGTGTGTTGGGAGCTCAGCGCCATCTGGTCAGGTTAAAGCAGCCCTGGCTTTCATTTTGTCCACTTCCTCCAATTTTTAGTGAGATTTCAAAAGATGCTTTTTGAAAAGTACAGAAGAGTACAGTTTCTAATTCTGTGGATAAACATGATTTCTTCTGTCAGCATCTCTTGACTTGTAGTCGAGCATTTTCTGTCTCGGTGCAACGGCACCAGAAACACTGCTTCACTTGTGTTTGGGAATGAAGGCAGAAATGTGATTTAATTGAAAGTGTAAATGTAATGTGACCCACCCACACAGGTCTGATTTCAGCAGCACCTTGTGTCCATATCCTTCATATATGTTTGCAATGATTTTACCACAGTAATTCACCGTATTGATCTATTCTGTACAAACAATATCGATTGCATGTCCCTACATCTCGGCAGAGGGATCCCTCCTTGTCTTCCATTTCCTCTCCATTGTAGGGACTTTCAGGGGACTTTTTCTTTAAAGGTTTTAAGGATCCAGGGTGAATTATACTGTCACCTGTGTGATGGTAAATAAATTAACATTATAAATAAAGTCTATCGTTTTAGGGATGGTGGAGTTGTATGAAGAACGAGGCAAATTTATCGCCCAGTGCCCTAGCCACACAGCACTATTAATCTGAGTGCTGTGCACTACTTTCACTAGTCTGTCATGGTTTCTGGTTTAGTCTTGTGTTAATTTACTTCCTGTCTTTGTCCTTTTTCTCGCCTGTTCTGTGTCAACTGTGTTTAATCAGTTCTCTTTCATATAGCCCCTTATGTATTTTCCCTCTTTCACCATCGTTGTTCGGTCTGCGTACCTCAGTTCTGTCTCTTCGTCGAGCTCCTGCTGAACTCGTTCAGTAGATCAGAGCAGTAAATGATGAGATTTTTGACACTTATGAATCATCATTGTCATGTCGAGCCCTCAATGACAGCTTTAATCATTTTTCAATCTTCATCACTGGATTGTTCACTAGAATCGGTTCACATGCCGTGAAAAGTCTGCTGAGAATTTCTGAGGGCACTGGAGAGAAAATTAATTTCATACCTTGTGCCCTTAAATAAAATGTCAGACAGTAAATATACTGCAGCAACTAGAGGATGATTGTGGACACAGCCATATAGTTTGACTCTTTGAATCTTCTGATCTTTGCCTCAGAATTACAGTGTGCTTATTACTGTGCATGCTCTCCAAATAACTACACAAATGAGTGTTTGCTTTAAACCGTCAGTGTTTGCTTTCTGCTCTTGACCTTTTTACATTCTTCATACATAATGTTGCTTGCTGTACAAACCAGAGCTCTCATTGATTCACTTGTTCACTGCCCTGTCTCAGCTCACCAGACTCGGCACTCATCGCAGGCTGCCAACATTTCATGCTCGTGCACATCACTGAGCTTTGGAATTGCACGGCATGTCTTTTCTTCCACAATCCAAACCAAACATCTGTGTTTGTGTGTGGGAAGGAACTTGTCTTGTGTGCCGCCTCGTAGTCTGATGGCTTTTGTGCAACATGTCTTTGTGAAATAACGATCTTGCCACGCTTAATAGTCTCTTCACATGCAGGCTAATATCAGATGTTTAGAGTTTAGATCCTTTTACATGCGCCACTGTGAGAAATTATGTAATTGTTGTCTTGTTTGTTGTGCCAAATTAACATGAGAGATTTTTTTTTATTATTTCCCAGTCACACAAATGTTTGGACACGTGTGCAGCTAATTATTCACAGTTCCTCCTTCCACAACAGTTCCTGCAATAACTCTTGAGTGTAATGTCTATGTTGGACAAAACAACTGTTCCACTACGCAGTGATGCCTGTTTTTTTTTCTGATTACTTTCAGTCAAACTCAAACGTTGCAAAAATCATGTTTGTTTGAAAAGCTCATTTCCCCAAATCTCTCTCACAGAGACAGCGAGCGCAAAGTTAACACGACCCTTAGAGAAGCCACATTCATGGGAAATATGGCATGTTGAAATATAATGACATAATCCTTTAACGTTAGTTTGTTTTGTGCACAGACGCGCACAGAAAGTGTCACCTGATACACATATGTCCAAACTTAAAGACAAATACTTTTGATTGATACTTAAATATCTCCTGAAGCAAGAAGAAAAATCAATCTTCAAACTTTTTGGATCATTTTTAATCGTTTTTCAGGACATCTTTTAACAAAGCCACACTAGAAAGCGGTTATTCTCTCTCACCTCGGAGTTTCTCTCTTCATATCTCAACCGATCTGTCAGTAAGCTTGAGAATAAAATCAGCACCAAACATCCACCTCTGCTGTGCTGCCCACTTTCCACACATTTTAACATTCAGCCCAATTAGTGTAGGTTTAAATTAAGATAACAGCAATGAGCCAATCACTGCGAATTAAACAAACGAATGCACTAATTGGATTAAAGTGTTTACAAGGTTCACAGTAACCTGATTTCCCAAACACACATTTGATGTGGTTAAAGTCCAGAAGGGGGGTTATTTCAGTGACAGCAGATAAGAAATAAAGAAGACGCATGGAGATTTTGTTGGTTTGACGTGCTGATGAAATTTAAAAACTCTGAATTCAGTGGTCATGTTCTGCAACGTAAGAGCCGCTCTGAATGTGTAAAATTAACAAATGAGTCGTGCACGTCGCGGTCATTATATATATTCGAGGTGTGTTAACTGGATTATGCCTGCGCTAATGTTTAGCTTATTCCTGCTAATATATCTCAGTTAGGTGTAGGCAGGTGAGTATTGCCTTAATCTGATTTTAATCACGTTCAGCATGCATGTAAACACGTTGGCTGTGCAGGGTTCACCTATTAAAGGGACCATCAACAGATATTACACAGGAAATTAGAGTTTAACTGACGTTCTTAGGTCCACCATTTTGTCAGATATATGACGGGAATCTTTTATGTACACCCTGAAATGCTGTTTGTGCTTGTTGACTAAGTTTTCATGTCTTTTTGTATATACCTTTATGTCTGTCTTTGTGTTTTTGATCCATATAACTGCAGCTATAACACAAATTTCCCTTTGGGGATCAATAACGTTTGTCTGTCTGTCTTTCTCCAAGCTTGCTGAGGCCAAACTGTTACTGAAGGTTACTCTTTTTGCTGCACAGTTTTGGATGCACTTACCCAAACTAGCAATGTACTAATATCTATTTGTGAATCCAGTGTTACTGTCCTTATTCATTCTAGCACTTCTGGTCTAACTTTCGTTTATGGTCTCACCTTTTTCTGATTTGTATCATTGAATTTGCCCAACAAACCCTTTTTATTTGAAAACCTGTTTAGCTAGCTTTGAGTACAGCTGTGCACCTATACTCATACAAGAGTTGACCAGGATGGGGATCAGGTTGGGTTCGGTGCCTTGGTCAAAAACACCAACGGCAGTGTCCAGGTCCAAACTCCATATTGTGGTCCATGCTGGACTCGGACTGGCCACCCTCTGGTTCCCGAGCCTACAGACTGACCTACTGCCGCCAAAAATCGGTTCTGATTCCACAACTTCATTAAAATTCATTGCCTAATTGCCCATGTGCCTCTAACCCTAACCACTCAGGCTCCTTATCTAACCCTAATCACAGACACTGGCTTACTCCAGGCCCTAATATCTTGTCGTTCTTTGTACCTTGAGCTTTGAACGCCTCCCCAGAGGATTATCCTAACCATAACCACGAGTCCCTGGATCAGTCCGGTTCCATCTGAAGCAATGCACCTCCCACACATCGTCGTTAACCGATACAACTATTAACTGAACCAACTATACTATTGCTGACATGAGATTAGCATTCCTGACTCAGCACACCTTACACCTCTCTTTTATCACCCTTTCCTCCTCAATATTATGACGGTACACACAGTGGGGTGGGACTTTGGTTGATGGTGATGGCCTGTGCATTGCCTTTGGCTCTCTTTACCAAACTGTGTGAGTCGGCAAACAGCTTGGAGAGAGTAAATGTGATAATCAATAACCCTAACTCTTGGAAGACGTGCTAAGAGTAGGCACAGGCAGGTGTGTTTGTCGAAATCCTGCTGCCCATTAACAGTTTTAACAGAACCGACTCCAAGCTGTGTGTCCCTTTTTTTTTATTTCAAGCTGTTTGTAGAGCAGCAGTCCCTGCATGTCTCTTTTGATATATATTTTTTATTTTACTGACCTCACTGTTTTGGTGACATCATCACTTTATAAGCCTAGTTTGACGTAAATCAGCTTGCTAACCTCGCTGTTGGTTGCAGCGGGAGGATGGAAGATCTCTAAATATCTAGAACTGCAGTGAAACACCACCAAAGTGATCTATTGCCACAGTCTGGAGGGCAGCTCACTTGACCTCGGTACCTTAATTCCCTCCTGCGCACTCTACAGAAAACACACTTGCAGTAAAAGGCTGTGCCACTCTGGGCAAACTCTCATACACTATCATACACTGTTGCATGTGGCGGAAAACCTGTGACTTTTATTTTACCTCTGCTCCCAGCAGCAGAAGTGCAAAGTATGTGTCATGTTTATGAACATCGTGCTCTGTTTTTAATTTGGTTTGTTGCGAAGCGGGGGACAAAATTTCTCAAGTTTCGGTTCCCTACGTGTTGATGTGAATTTCCCCTTCCTAAAACTTTATGTACTCTGCTTTTAAAAGGAGAAGACTGACATCTCAATTCTGCACGTAACCAATAAATTGTGTGTATGTAAAGCACTTCAGACTCTCTTGGTCTCCATGACAACAGGGCACATTTTTGCTCCTTGATTTTTCTGATGCTGTGGGAACCACATCCACACTGCATGTGACTGACAGACAGACTGTGTGCTATTTAAAACTGCTCAGTGAAATGACAGACGAGCAGCCAGGAAGCAACACCGTACAATACCACAGACAAAAAAAAAAGAGTATTTACCAAGGGACAACCTGAAAATCAGTTGTCAGGTCGTTTGTTACTCGTTCTTCACTGTGCAGCGTTACCTTGCTTCCTAAAATCTCTTTGAACAAAGTTACAAAGTGCATCACAAATACATGATACAGCAGTTATCCTTTGAGTCTCACCACTTTTCACATCGACATGTATTGCTACATGCACATGATACATACTGAACCACAAAACCACCTAAACTGAGACCAAGTCAAGACCGAGAGCAGAGTGTATCATGGCCGAGACAAGACCAAGACTTTAAGGGGTTAAGACCAAGTCAGGGCCAAAGTATTAACCAGCCTTCAAAGTCAAACTCTTACCAAAGCCGGTTAAAAGATGAGCGAAAACATCTCTTTCATCAGAAGCCTTCTGTCGTTCTTTGCTCGTCTTTCAATGGAGAAACTCTGATAACTGATGTTACACTAACCTCTTCAGCAGCCGCCATTGCTGTTTTCAAGCAAGCGGTCATTTCTCACATACATCTCGTTAAACCATGTCTGTTACTCACGGCAAAGCTGTCAGTATTTCCTCATTGGACACTGATTAGTCCAAACAACTGTATCGGATGCAAGTGCTTCCATCTCAAGGAAGGACATCGTAGTTACAAAAATGTCCTCAAGACTGAAGCAGCCTGGAGGTGGAGAAGATCTCCAATGGTAACCCGAAGCCCAGGATTAAAGGGTGATGGAGCCTTTAAATAATAGCCTATTGAGAAACAAGTGCAACCTTCAGTTTCACTTCTTCTGAGTTAAATCAGAGAGGAGCTTTGAGTCTCAGGTATGACCTATAAAATCCGTGATCCCTTTGATTAAGTGTCCCGTGTTAAATGACTCAATTTAGTATATGAAGTGACAAATGTGACGAGGATAAAATCAATAGACATAAATTTTAAAAATCACCAAGGATGACTGGGTAACAAGAGCTCAGAAAATTAATGAATGAATTCATGATTAGGCAGCCTGCATACAAAGAGAGGGAGCTCAACAGTTATTACACCATTTAAAGATTCAAAAGACACTAATGAATAATAGCAAGGCTTCCTCTTTAGAAGTTCGGGGAAGGTGAAAATGTACTGTAAGAAAGCCGCAGGGAAGTCACAGTCAAAAAGATGAAGTCCTCTGGAGCTGTTAACATAAAAGAAGGAACAATGAAATCATCGCAGACCAAAGACATTAAAAGCAGAGCTCGGATTCCAGCAACACTAATGCTGTGTCTCTATTAGTACTTCCAGACTTACACTTGCTCTTTTGAGTACATACGTGCATTTACACCGTCAATTATGGCAAAATACAGTGATACTGCACTTTAAACCACAAATGTCAACCTCATTGTGGCATTACAGAAAACACAGGCTGTTTCATCATCACCAATCACTCCTTTTTCCTCTCTTACAGTATCTTATAGTTCATGTTTCAGTCTGGATCAAATTGGAACGACCAACTGCGGCATCCATAGACGCGCTGTTAGCATGGCTGAGCTGGACATCCACAAAGAGTCCCGACCCGACATCAGCGTCACATTCCAAAATATCTCATGAGCATTTTTATTATTCCTCGAATTAATATTCAGGGATCACCAACAAGTAGCATTCAGTAATAATTCTGCAACGTAGCCTCGGGAGATTCATGAGATCTCAGTCATCAGAACAGACCAAATGGTCATTGTAGCGTATTGAAAGCTCCAGCTGCTCGAACAAAGCCTGGAGGTCATGCAGCTGGCTTCCACTCTCCTTATAATTAGTTGTCTAAAGCAGAATGACAGTGATTACTACATTGCGCATGGCAACCATTAATCAACTGAGCAACTGCATAGTGATCACTGTGGCAGATCTTTGTTCATACGTGGACCTGTTTGACTCAAGACGGATGTTGTGAGTAAATGTTTAGAATGACCAGTAGCGTGAGCGCCTCTAACTCCAAACGCAGGAATCCTAACACACCTCACGGCAGCTGTCATGACCTGATAAGACTTTCCGTCCTGATTCAGGTGCATGCAGCGTGATTATTCACAGACTGGCGGTGTGAATTACTCGCAATGTTCTCCGTCTCAGCTGTGACGCGTGCAGGAGATACACAATGTTCCAAACGAACTATTAAGTTTAGACGCGACCTGTGAAACGCCGTTTGGAAGAGTTTGTAATGCTGCTGCCTGCCATCATTAGCGAGGCAGTGACTAATAAAGTCATAGTGGTGCAAACAAAGACATCAATGCGGCACTGTTTTAGAATAAACAGAGGCAAGCTGGCGATAAAACTAGAGATATCTAAATGGAATATTGCGCTCATCTTCAGTGTTACAACCACTCCACAACAATGTCCTGCTATAACACAACAGAGAACAGTGATGTAAAATAAATGCATGGTCTTATGTGTTGAAGTTGCTTGTGCTCCCACATCAACGTTTTATGGAATACCTGAGACGCAGTCAGTCATAACACCTGTAGTCTCTTTGATAGTGCACCTAACGTTTACAACAACAGTGTAGAGAAGCAGAGCTGATCAGTCCCTCATGTTCTAGTTTATGTGTTTTGGCCTGTGATAGCCACAGATCTCTTATTGCATCAACTTGAGAGGAAACAAAGACACATGCACACTTGCACAGATGTATAAAAGGGCATCAGACAAAGATCCATGTGGACCAAAAGTACTAATGGTGGCGATCCCGTAGGAATGATAAAATTCTGATGTTTTGAATGCCTTAAAGGCCTTAATAATACAATAATACTATATGAATTACCCTTGTTTGAGCTGATGTATGTGTTCATAGCACGCCCAAACAAACTCATGCTGTTTTGACAGACATCAGTCAATAACCTGTCTTTTTCCATCATGCCACGAGCGACCGCAATCTGATATCTTGCTGCGTATGATGCAAGTAGTTTTCTTTCACACAACAGCACATCACTGTAAATAAAAGGAGCTGAAGGAGTACACCTGCGACTTTTCACTTTCACAGATTGTTAAGGATTATTAAATTATTACAGGCTTTCTTCCACTCATTTTTCGTGTGAACAACTGGATCATTTTACGCATTTCAGGCCTTTTTAAAAATGTATTGTAAACAAAAGCAGAAAAACTGGTCACAACAGATAGACACTGCTAATCAAATAAACATGAATTCTCATTTATCTGCCTTTTTTTATGACTGTTGCTTAGGCTGTCAGCAGTGAACATGGCAACCAACAATAAATATAGTAGAAACAAGCTCTCACCCTCATACGCACTGAAATCTCCCCCACTGAGACTTCTGATGCACGATTTGTCATTCTCCTCTCCCACATAGTGAAAGTACCTCGTGACGACATGTGTCATCCATTACAGAACATTTCGTTGAGCTGCTTTTCTCTTTCTCTGACAACCTTCAATTACAGCAGCATGCTCTGAAGAGTCAATCCACACTGCCAGCCACACATTAAAGTCAATCAAAAGCTTTTGAACAGACTTGTCAGGAACAAAATGGAGGTCCAGGCCTTATACTGTCATACTGACACTGATGACTTCAGGAAAAAAAGACCCTTTAAATATCATGAAAGTCTCTGTTTAAAATATTTACCTTGATATATCATTCTCAAACTACCCTTAATAACTCATATTTAACAGTGTATTTGTAAGAATTTGCATTTGTTGAAGCCCAAAATATCTTCATCTATAAAACTAAGGACACACAACATGTTGCATCGCATCCTCTCTCCAACACACTGGCATTACTCCACATGCATTTGTTGAGAGCAAGAAAGAGGGCGAGCGCTCATAACTGAGAATTTTTTTTTCCTTCAGCCTTTTGCTCATCTTACCATCTGCCACTGCGAGAAAACATTACTTCCTTCTGTGCTGGAACATCAGCAGCCGTCCTCCTCTTTCTCTTTCTCCTCCTCCTCTTCCTCCTCCTCCTCCTCTTTCTTTCTTTTTCTTTTTTGTGTGTGTGTGCCTTAAAGCTATCTAGCAGACCTCCGGTGAAATCTTAACCCCGGTAGCACACAGAATGTAGTGGAACGTGGCATGGCATCTTGGCGGTGATCTCTTTGTTTATGGTAATTATGTTAATTTATCAAAATTAATGGTGGCGATGATTTGTTAAAGTGTGGACTAGTGTGAGAAGAATGTGATTAGCTCAGTCACGAAGCATTAACGGACGAGGCCAGTGCTAATATGGAAACTCATTCATTTGAAAATGTCACTCAGCAAAGGTTGAGGTCTCACAAACATGTTTACGTCTATTTGGGTAATTTTCTTTCTCACTGCTGTTTTCAGCACATTGCTACACTTCTTTACATGTTACAGCTGAAACCAGTAAAAGTATATACCATTGATTCTTTACATTGTCAGTGGGTAAAACCATCTATTTTAGGTCATGTGTGCACAATCCTCCAAAACGAACCTGTTGTTTGATGAACTGATGTTCACCATCGTGCACCTGTGGTTTCAATCATCCAACCCAGACGCTCTCCCGATTGAATCGATGGATAAAAGAGGTCAAACCTCATAGTTTGTTCTCCATATGTTGTTCATGTCCGTGGCTCAACCTTCCCGAAAGAAGATGCCTTTTCTTTTCACTTTCATATCACGGTTTTTTTGGTAACTTCTGCAGACACAGTCCCCCTTCTTCCTTTTCTAATGTGCATGGCTGATTGATTAATCCCCTACAAGTGAGACACTCAGTGGGAGACACATATGTGGGAGGAGATTGGAGAGGCAATGAGGGTTATGATGAGGTCTTGCCTGGTCCCCCACAGCGTCCTCTCTGAGAAGAGGTGGGTAGGTGGGTTTAGCACTCAACCACTTGATGCTTCCCTCCCACATTCGGTCGAAGACGAGTCACCATGGTAATCCAACAGTCTGATTGGTGCATGATAGCAGAAGGGAGACAGACAGAGAGGGAGAGATATGTCATGTGGAGAGCCTCATTGAGTGGCGACGCAATGGAGCATACACAGCTTCAAGAGACAATGTTATATCAATACAGGAACTGAAGAAACAAACTCTTCATCTGTTTGTGGGCTTGTTTTCAACTGTACAGTGCATACAAAATAGGTTAACGCTATTATATGTAGAGTTTAATATTTACAGAGGGAAGAATAAACTGACATGCAAGTATTTCTTTGTGTGATGTCAGTTACTTACAGCTGAATTTGATGTATATTGTGTCAAATCATGACAAAATCTCATGGGACCAGTTGAGGACCACAGCAACACGCTCAACCAATCAGAAGCAAAGAAACACGTTAATTGTTTGAATTTTGTAAGCAAATGAAATGTATCATGATTTTGGGGTTCTGGCTTAGTATTTCCTGTTCTGTACTTGAGTCTTGTGATACTTTACTTCCTGTCTTTTTTCCCACCTGTATTTTGTGTCACTTGTGTTTAATTAGTTGATTAGTTCTCTTGTATTTAGTCGTCTGTATTTAGACGTCTCCCTGTGTTTCAGTTCTGCATTTTTTGTTCTTGGATATCTGCTGATTGGATTGTTCTTGGGTTGTTGGATTTTTTTTTTTCTCTGCATCTGCCATTAAAGTTACCTTTGGTTCACTCTATGTTCCTTTCTGTGTTTGGCTTAAACATTGAAATATTGTGACACAACAGAGAGACATTCACACGTACAGTCAATTTAGAGTCACCAATTAAGTGTTTGTATTTGGACTGCGTGAGGAAGCCAGAAGTTCATGAAGTTTTGAAGCTTTATTTTTCTGCACCTGAACCTAAACTAAAGGCTTATTTTGGAGAATGAGTTGCAATCACATGTTATACATGTAATTCATCCACATCTTCCTCAACCTGTCCTAAGCCAGTTTTCTAGGAGGTTTCCATTTGAATGTGTGAAATAACCAGCTGTATTTAGTTGTGATTTAAAAAAGAAAACCCTGCATGCACACAACACACAGATATGTCCAGTTCTCAAGGTGGAGAGGCCATTTAATAGCCAGAAGGTTGCTGGTTTGACCCTTGACACTGACAGACATTTCAATTATGGTACCCGCCATCAGTGTCACGGTGTCCTTGAGTAAATGCTTCAAACCTTATTATTTTATGCTGTGACCACGGTGGAGACTGTCTCTGGAGATATTTTAGAAAACATCCAAATTCAGAAAAGCGGTAATTTACATTTTGGCTTCCTTCTGTCATTATTCTGCTCACGCATAATTATAATTATCACAGTAGCACAAGTCTGTCTTTGCCTCGCTGTCTAAAGTTCATAGAGAACTGGAAAGCCAAAACACAGCTGAGTGTTTTCCATGGAAACAAGACTCAAACCATTGTCTTACCTGCTGTTGTGCTACAAAAATAACCTGAGTGCAATAGCAGAGATTTTTTCAATTTTTCAATTTCTCTCAATGGGAGCATTTCCATGGATGTCCTTGAGGCAGGACCAGTAACAGTGTTAAAATGTTCCGGGAACGGCAGGAAGCATGCGTCACTACTCTTCATCCAATCAGGCATTTTCATGGCTCCCCCCCCCCCCCCCCCCCCCCTCTCCAACATTTAATACATTTACACCATAGAGCTGGTAGTGTCATCAAGGCAGTTATTGTAGCCTCTCCTAGTTTGTGTTTTGTTGTCTGAGAATCTCCACATCATGGCAGGGTTTAATACTCTTTATGCCTCATTGATTTACGGCCACCCTATCAAAGGGCCACAGCTGGGTGATCAATCACGCCTGCACTCTAAACATTTGCCTGCATATAGCTTCAAATTGTCTAGCCTGGATCCAGGGGCGAGTTTAGAAACTGAATAAGTGGGACTGACTGTGGCTGTCTTAAAGAAGGAGGGTATATTTATAAAATGAATGAAAAGACATACGTTTAAAGCCCTGCTTACTGGCAAAAATAAGCTGCACATCATCAGTTGTTACCAGATTTATTCAGTGTAATAAATGAATGTCAAATAAACCACTTTAAATATTTCAATATGAAGTCATATCAATAAATAGATGCTATTTGTAGCTCCAAATACAGCCATGAACAGATTATGAGGAAATGGATACCTGGACAAAAATACTTAAAAGGCGCCCCAGCCCTCCTACAGTGGAACCTGCACTGCATCTGCTGTTTTGCATCTCTATGTAGTAATTGTCTGTCTCCTTGAAGTCCAGTGGTTGTTGTTTCTAGTTTCTTTTCGCTTTGTCTCTTTGTATTAATTTTATGTTTCTTTCTAGTTGTTTTTGTAGCTTTGTAGTTTTTTGTGTGTCTTTGTAGTCATTTTGCATCTTTTTTATAGATGTTTCATGTCTCTTTGTAGTTGTTTGTTTTTGTATTTTTGTAGTCATCTTGCGTCTCTTTGTTTCTTTTCTGTCTCTTTGTGGTTGTTTGTTTGTATCTTTGTCGTCATTTGTATCTTTGTAGTCATCTTGCATCTCTTTGTTTCTTTTCTGTCTCTTGGTGGATGTTTTTTTTTGTATCTTTGTCTCTTTGTTGCAGTTCAGTAATCCACCCCCTGCTTGGATCGCAGCAATCCTGTTGAGATTTAATTAAAGCAGCTCTTAATATTCAGACTGAGAATGATATTTACAGATGAAATGTTGTCATGGTTTTAGACTTGAGACTGTGTTGATGCCCTGGGGCGGTTCGCTGTCCGTGGTGCTGAAAGTAAACAAGAGGTCCAGCAGCCACCAGAGAAGCTTTTTGGAGCGACATGTTGATACGGACTGACTTCATTTTTTGGTTTTCTGTGGAACACATGCGGAATTCAGATGTTGAACTTCTGACTAAATATGACTCACACACATCATCAGTGCCTCACAAATTACTCCCAGCAGGGAACCGGACCTTGTGCCTTCGGGAGCCTTGTGAGAGGCGCAGGCGCAAATGTCAGAGACTTTTTATGAGTTTCTTCTCTGGAAGTCCGACAAAGGCGAAGACATGAACTGTTTTTATCCTCTCTGTTCAACATCCCACTGTTGAGGTTTTTAAAAAATTAACCTCTCCTCCTCCAGCTGCATTTGTAGACTAAACTATTGACACTTTGTTGCCTCTGTGTCTGACTAGGTGATAATCCCGAAGGAACCGACACCCTCCTCTCCTTCCTCCCCCTCCTCCTCCTCCACCTCCTCCCCCTCTTCCACCTCCTCCACCTCGTCGTGGTGCCGCAGCAGCAGCAGCCAACGCGGTGAGTGCGTCCTGCAGCAGCAGCAACAACAACAGCAGCAGCACCTGTCGTTTTGAAGACGAGCTGATTTAGGAGTAAAGCAAGGTATTCTCCGAGGCAGCTCACAGCCAAACACCGCGGAGATCCGTGAATACCGATGGCTTCATGTGTAGATATTTGCGCCTCTGAAAATTACGCATCGGTAAGTTCCTTTTGACTTGCTTTCCACGCCGAGTGCTGCGCGCTTTTACTCACGTCTCTGGCAATTAAACACCTCTTTTACTGAACCTGTATGCTGAAAAGAAAACCCGTTTCTTCTCCAGCCAGAGTGGCCGGGCTGGGAACGAATTTCTAGTGATGGTGTTCAGGAAATACGCGGTGGTTTGAAGCTTTTCCTGCTGATGTTTTCCATGTGCAAAGCGAAGGTCACCCACATGCATTGACGAATTAAACGTTTACGAACGCAGGAATAAAAGGAGGAAAGAGGCTGGACAAAATTAGCCTATTGATTCTGCACCAGAAACAGGAAAATCATTTGGCACTGATTGATTGTAATTAACACTGATTTGCATTTCTCTCTCTCTCTCTCTCTGTCTCCCTCCGATGTGCCCACAAACGTTTGACATTTTGCAAGCTGTGATGTGATTTAAAGCAAAGCAGCAGCAGAGATAAACTGTTACTCCTGCAATGTAGCCTACATGATTATGGCACAGTCATCAACTGAACATATCAACAAAGCTGCAGAGACTGCTTAATGCTTTTGAACGGCTGCGTTATTGCACACTGTCATACACGCAAACCCTCTTTTTACAGGCATTAAGAGGCTTGCATTTGGGTTAAATGAGAAGGTTCTCTCATCTTACTGGGATGGTTTCAAACTGGAAATGAATAATTAATGCAGCACGATGTTCAGAAGCTGATATGTTGAGACAGATCTTTAAATGTCAATTTAAAACGGAGATAAATCATTAAGGAGGGCGCACGGCTGTGTCACTCTTGTTTTTCTGCATCTGGAGAAGCACACACACACACATTTACAATCCTGCAGCTGATTGACAACATAGTGATCCCTGTGCTAATTATGATGGATGTGGATCTCGGTATTCCTATCAACAGTTAGTATCTGTGCTGGTTCGGCTGTAAGTTCAGTGCCTTACCATTGATTCTCTATTTATATCCTAATGAAATCTGTTACATCCTGTCCTGTGATGTAATGTCATTTTCTTACTGGGACACTTTTATATAAAATAAACCCTCTATCCTCGTAGGTACTCGGCTGAACACCATTTGCCATCACTGTAAAGCTCCAAGTGAATCCAGTGCTGAGCAAAACAAAGACTCCCTTGCTTTCTTGCCTTCAGGGTAGTTTGATGTTTAGCCCTTCTGTTTCCTGCACCAGTGCTTCCTTTAACACTAAAGCCATATGGATTTGTTCTAAATACCAAGCTCTGGTTTTTAACTTCA
Source organism: Nibea coibor (assembly GCA_023373845.1). Lineage (NCBI taxonomy): Eukaryota > Metazoa > Chordata > Actinopteri > Sciaenidae > Nibea > Nibea coibor. The sequence goes on from CM041725.1 coordinate 7,955,731, forward strand.
TTTGGAGCCTCCAGCAACATGACTGCTGTGACATTTTGGGATAAAGAGATGGAGAGAACGAGAATTGATCCCATGTCTGCCGAGCTGTCATTGTCTTTCTCCCTGCACGTCTCTCTTCAGTCTGATTGTGTGTTTTTCTGTTTAAATACGCAACCCGACAGTTTGGTTTCAGCCGTACTTGACACATGTTATCCTTTGTCTATATCTCCGGGTTTTTCCTCCGAGCAAGGTCTGTCCTATTACTTGATAAAGCATCCGAGAGATGCTTTAGAGGTAATTGGATTCGGTACTAGAGGAAAGGGACACAGAGAGGAATTTGTCTGTGTGTGTGTGTGTGTGTGTGCATGAATTAGCTTATGGGGAAGTGTGTGTGTGTGGGGGGGGGTGTGCGGTTTCTTTGATTGTATGTGTGTGTTATGTGTCTCACTGGCCAGTGTGCTTTGTATTTGCAATGAATCATTGTGTTTTCAGGAAGCTGTGTGGATGAGTAAGACGTGAAGGGAGGGGTTTTGTGAGGGCTGGTTTTAAAGTCTGACCCGAGGCACATAAATTTTATTGTCTTGAAGGAAATTTATGTGGCCCCTCCAAATTTCTTGCCTTCAGTAATCAACTTGGCCTTCATAAATCCACATTCTGTTTTTCCTTTTCTGCTTAAATTTGAAATTCAGGTGATGACATCTTTTGTAGTTGTATATAAACCCAGTGAAAAACAAGAAACGTTGCTCCTGAGATTTGATCGAGGGGTTTGAGATTCTTGTTGGGATGAAATATGAAGTGATGCAAACCCACTGAAGAGGTGTGTGTGTGTGTGTTTATGAGTGTGTATAGGTTGAGAGTTTACCTATAACATCGGGTACATATTTCTTTTTACTAAAAACTCTAAGTGTGGTAAGACTTTAATCTGACTTCTTATCAAAGACAATTCAGTAAAAAAATATTTTTGTAGGGCTGCAAAATTCATTTATTGTCATTTAACCTTTTGTTTATTTTCCTGATTAATAAATTAAATGTTAGAAAACAGAAAACAGTGAAATGCTCAAAATCCCAATTTAATATTAATATTAATATATATACAATTCAATTATTTTGTCAGACAAACACTGCCAAACCTAAATATACTGATTTCACAGACACACAAGACAATGAAAAGCAGTAAATTACAATTATTACAAAGATTAGTCGCGTATCAAAAAAGTTGTTGATTATTTTTCTGCCTAATCAGTTAATTAACTTACTGTTTTAGTCCAGGTTCCATTAAATTGACTTTTTCGTTGTTGTTGTTGTTTTGTTTTTTTCTTAAACATGATCATCAAGGATGCATAAAACCAGCCAAGGTGCATCAATAAAGGCACCTATTTATTTCAAGTTTGGTCCTCAACATGTCTGTGAAGCAAAGAAAGTGCTGCTCCTACAAGTGCTGCATGTAGGACATCAGAAGGCAAAGAAACACAAGGCAAGATGATGAACAGTAAAACGGGACAGAAGATAAAAGAGGAGAAACTTTCATGTGCATTAAATTCAATTTTAGGCGGATGGCAGAAATAATTTCTAGACTTGCATAAAGAAATTAAATATTATGTGCTTGTATGTGACTCTTTCAGTCAGCTGCTGTTTTCCAACACTTGAAGTCTTTCTAAAAGCAAAAAATCGAATCTTAGAAGCCTCTAACTCAATTTCAAAGGTTTACTATGACAGTAACAGGTCGACATAAGTCAACACATCGTCTTCCACCGTGTCTTCCACAGACTAAACAACTAACTCTGACTGAACGCCACAGAGCTGTGAAGTTCGAAGAGCTATTTTGGGTGTCCTCAGTTCTGGAAGTAAAAGTCTCATTCATGCTTTTCACAGGCGACGTTTCATGACTCACAATTGGAGCCGCTTCTGCAGCCCAGATCAGCATGAAACTCCACCGACTGAATCACCAGCACAAAACAATAACAACTGTGTCGGAAAAACTGGAAACTGTGTCTCTGCTTCTTTGAGGAAAAGTTGGAAGAAAGTAGTTTGTGTACGTGCAAACTCCCAGCTACAACTCCCATGGTGCATTTCAGCAACAAGCCAATCACAGAGCTTGAAATGCCGTGTCGTGCTCCGTCGTTTTTTTTAATTCTGGATGAATTCAGTGACCGTGGTGGCATGTTTTATTCTCCACGAACCGCTCTGATTCACATTTCTGACTTGCTGCTTCTCCATGGCAACAGCTGCAAATGCTCATGGGTATTAAAATATTTTGAGTCTGCACAATTTCAGCAAAACAACAAATTTAAAAACGTAAACCTTCCAAAACACGTAGTTATATCAACTAATGGTAAAGAATTTAAAACTGTTTCACATCATATGTTAACAGAGTTCTGCCTGACACGGTCACGGTGCTCTCATGTTATGTTGTTATTGCTTGTTCTCTTACCTTTTCCCTCTGTGGGTTGTATTTCAGAGCCCTTGATGCTGAAGTGTGGTGCCGCTGAGGGGAGCAATTTCAGTGCATCCCTGTGAACACACACACACACAGACCAACACTGTGGAGCCTTTCGGATACAAGCACGTCCCAGGAGACAATGAGAGGCTACCTGCTGACTGCAATCTTTCTGCTGCCCTTGGTGAGTCGTTTTTGCACGCGCATCTATGTACTGTGCACATGTGTAGGTGCAGGAGCATGCAGGAATGTACGACCATATTTATATATAAGAGAAGAGGTGTGTTCAAGTCACATCGCCGGCCTCCCAGCTCCAGATTTGAATTATTTTTATACGTAGAGATTCGTGCGAGTGTGTTTGTGACTGGCGCTGGAAGCGTGGAAATCACCATATGCCACATCAGCACATCAGCATACGTTACAGGTCCTGGATCGGCTCTGTGTTAAGGCGACTGGCTGCCTGTTAGAACAATAACAGATGGCCCGGCTGACCGGAGAGCTGCCTATCCATCTGCTGTGACTCACTTTTATTAGCGGGTCTCATTGAAATAAAAAGCAGAATGGAAGAGTTGTGCAAGATGTGTGGGAGGAATTATATTCAGCGCACTGATGCAGCACAGCAGCAGCTTCCTCGGTGAAGCTGTACGGATACAGAAATTATTTTTGGTCTATGTAACAATAAACACACACACAATATTCGACTCAGGCATCCTGGGTGTCGTCCTGTATCTATTATTTTTAAAAACAGTAATACTCCCAGTTTGATGACAGGTACTAAAAAGGCTAAAATGAATTCACAACGCGACCTTGCAGTGACAAACATGTTTTCTAACCTTTAAATTAACACTGCACCCCAGCACGTGAAGTGTTCCTCCAGCATCTTTGTGTGGTTTCAAGCTGACCTTCAGCGGCTGCTGTGGCAGATACGTCTGTTGTGATGCGCTTATTGTGTGTCAAATGGGTCTGTACAGTGGCCCAGTGGTCTGCGACGTCAAATTGGAGTTTTATTATCTGTGCTGCACGGTGCTGTGGAAGCTACTGAGTTATCTGGCCCCGGTAAATAGCCTTGGGGAGGGAAACACGGTTCTGCGGCTTCAAAATGGACAGCTTATCTGGACGGACATCTGTCCGAGAGGAGAGGAGAGGAGAGGAGAGGAGAGGAGAGGAGAGGAGAGGAAGCCTTGTCATGGTGCCTGTTTCGGTACCACTCTTATATCCATCTGTTAGTTGCGAGCAGTAACTTCCTGAGTTCTCTACTGATTGCAGCGTAACAATTGGTCCATCGCCAGTAACCCCCTCATAAAACAGTAAAACCATTTGACCATTTGATCTTCATATGAATTAAACTAGACTAGCTGGTTCCCTATGTTTTGAGTCTAAGTGAAGATAATCATGATATTGATCTTCATCATCATCTAACTCTTGGCCGGTTTTCTTATTCTACTTAAAGAAATGTTTTTAGTTAGCTCAGATTTGACTTTACTAAAGTGTAAATGGCTTGCTGGGAAACATCTGCTGACAAAAAAATGAATCAGCTAACAGCCGATGCTTTTTAAATGTATGTTTGACTTGATATAAAGAGAAATACGTGCCTCATGTGTAGTTCAGAATGAATGGGAAACAGTGTTTTGTGTGACACTAGATTTACACTCATTTATTCAGACTTTATCAGAACTTTTTTTTTGTCATTTGCAGCAGCCTGTGTCATGCTGTCTGAGTACGATGTAACTTAAAGCGTTCCCGGTTGGCATCATTACAAAACAGCACTTCACCTCCCTTATTTTTAAAACTATTAGCAAGCTAAGATTAGCTTTGTCAGTTAGCTACGCAACAGTTACACTTGCCAGTTACTGGCTGTAAATGTTTAGTAGAAGCTAATCTGTGTGTGTGTGGGTGTGTGTGTGTGTGTGTGTGCAAATTGCAAATTGTTTTAATTTACTGGTGCATGAATCTCCACTTAGTGAACACCATTGACAGGATAATTAGGTAAACACTTAACTTGGCCGATGCTGAACTTACAAAGGAGCTGATGAAACCTGCTCCAGAGGATTTGGTGTGTGTGTGTGTGTGTGTGTGTGTGTGTGTGTGTGTGTGTGTTTGTTTGTTTGTCAAATCCATTTTATGACTCTTCAGTGTTGCAGGTGCCTGACAGAACACAGTAGGAGATGTGAAAAATCGTACCGTTAAGAACAACAGCACATACACAGCTGCACACTCAGGAATCAGGAATGTGTGTGTTAGTAAGCGAAGGTGTAAATGCAGGCAGGCATGGAAGCACACTACCAGATTAGCACAGGAAAGCGTAAAAATACCGATTGTAATTATAGTAAAATAAAAACAAAATCCCAATCCAGCTCGGTAACACGTATGATCCGCAATCCAGGATTCAATATAAATAAACGAATGAATAACACATTTAATTCTGTCATCTTACAGGCCTGTCTGCACTCATGCCAAATAGATATTAGTCATCTGCAACCAATTATTTCTCATTTCTGGGAAGCCTTGCCTACAACATGTATTGGCTCCTAGCTGGTTACCTGCTGCTTAGCAACATGGATGCTTTCTACGGGTACCAAAAGCTCTTTCTTTCAAACATTGCCAGCATCGATGTTAATATCAAGCACGACTGACAACATGAAAAAGTGACGTTTTCGATGCTGTTTTTTTATTGTTGTTTTTGTTTGGCCATCACAGCGAGGCAGAAACAGTTTCTGTCCGGTCTTCGACAGATGTTGTCGAGAAATGGAAGTGAACCAGAAACTAGATGGCAGATAGCTCTAACGATGTTTCACATAATTCATGCAGCGTTTTCACATTCTGCCCACGTGCGGCGCGATAAAGAAAGGAAGCGAATCCTAGGACATCTTCACAGCCGTTTGATGCCCTATCTTATCTAGGCAGCAAGGCCTGAAGTGAATTCATATTGGAGGGCAGAGATACAGTGATGAGTCAGCCATGGCTCAGAGGGCTGGGACGTATTACACCTATCATTTCACAGTGAGAGTGAAAGAAGGGGGCTGCAAGAAAGCTACGGGTGCAAAACAGAGATTGGCCTTAAGAGAGTTATAGAGACGGTAACTCTGGGTATATAGTTACTTCACTGGCTTCTTACTCGGCTGGTGAAATGACATTTTGACAAGAAAAACAGGATATGGAGGTGGGATATAAATTTAAAAGAGATAAAATTAGCTCATTTGGTTGTTCAAAAGTGGATGTGATTTAATGAATTTCTGTACACCCAAACATTGACAACTCCCTCATCCATCAACTAAGTAAGTAGTAAGTACAGAGAAAGGAAGAAAAATGCATATGTTATATAACCCACAGAGTGCGGGATGAGTCATCAAACGTATTTTAACATTTTACAGGAAGAGAAAAGAGAGATTTTGGTATAAAAATACAGGCTCCTCATGAATGCTTTGACACATACGTGAATCAGCGCGGGGTCACAGGTTGGATTTGTAGTTTGAACGTTGACAAATTAAGACGTCATGATGGTGAATGAAAAAACACAAACAAAATAAAATGTATTTGAGATTAATGCATTTTTGTTATAGTGACTTTTTCATATGTCGTTCATGTTGGTGGGCGGCATATTTCAGGTAGAAGAAGCTCTATAACGAACAGTGCTACCAGATTACCAGTACTTAGTGGACGTGTGATTCTGTGTCGGATTTCCTGTCTGGTGCAATCTGCTCTGTTGAAATTGACGCGGTTTAGCAACGGCTCGCGTCAGAAATAGAAGTGCTACGGAAAGATGGCGCTGCGGAGCGGAGAGCTACGGAAAGATAGCGCTGCGGAGCGGAGAGACGCTTCTGGGACACTGCTGAGACGTTCCGCGGCGCGCCCGGTGTCAGTGGTCTCATTGATTATAATGGAAGCGATCAGCAACGGCTGACGCGACGCAGTCGTAACGCGCCGCTGACGTCCCCGGTGTGAGTTGGGCTTTATATACTCATGGCAAAAATGTAGTATACATTTACATTTTTCACAAAAGAAGTGCAATGCATGAATAACAGAAGGCTAGATTTTAGTTTCGCCTCCACAGTCAACCAAGATATTCATTTATCCTTTTAACTCCACTTTGGTCTCCACCAACTCCTGAGCAAGATATCTCACCTGCTCGTGCCCAGCTTTACCTGCTGGGAAGAAACAGAGAGAACAAATCTAGATGGTCGGAGGCCATGGAAATTATTTGGCACGTTCTGATCGGCCCCTGTAAATACCTGACATTGTCATCAAAGCTCTGCCTGCTTCGAATCAGTCATAGGAGCACAAACAAACAGACACCTTTAATCTTACACAACTTACTTACATACTGCGTGAAGCTTGTTAAGAAAAAAACAGTTTTCTCGGTTCTTTGGCTCTTTATCAGGTGCAGTGCACTGTAACATCAATTTGTTTGTTTTATTTTTCAGGTGGCCTCAGAGTCCGAGCACTGTATCATCCAACGAGAACATGAGAAATGCATGGAGAGGATCATGCTGCACAGCCCCAGCGACGACCTTGAATTAGGTAAGTGAGGCTGTGTGAGTATGGGTGTGCGTGTGTGTGTGTGTGTGTGAGAGCCTGTGTGTGTTCCCGTATCCTTCTGTGTGCATAACTTGGCATGAAGCCACCGGTTTCATGCCTCTGTTGTGATCGAATTGTTTATGTCTTGCGGGCTGCTCAGAGAAAAAACAGAACGGCATCTCCAAAAAATCTAACTTTCCGGGAACGGGTTTATTTATTTTTTATTTTTTTTAAAAAGCGCTTGTTTTTCTCCTGCCATTTTTCATTTTTCTTTATCCAAACCATTTTGAAAAGGTCATGGAGGAGCATGTAAAGATGACAGATGACTGCCGTTTTCTATCGTATTTATGTTACAAATTCATCATCCCAATAAGCGTCTGCGTGACAGACCTGCTTTCGCATTTTTCCCACATGTCCTTTTTCCAAAAAAACAGGAAGCTTGGTATGTGACTCCTGGAAGCAATTATTTTCTTGGCTATGGACTCCGGCTTTTCATTAACAACTGCTGCAGGCCTCCCGCTGCTCAAAAAGTTACCCAGCAGACTGCATCTCCCAGACTGCACTGTGACTCACGGCTTCGCTGCCACCGGCTCCTTGAAAAAAACATGAAACATAAAAGATTTAGAGAGTAAGATAACAAGTTTAACGAGAAGACGAGCTGTAAGTCCACCTCGTTTTTCATCTGTAGATTTTAAAGGTCGAGCCTGGAGTTTTTCCTGCGCGCTTCACAGAAAACTGCACATGCTCTTTAAAGTCTTTTTATTGTTATAAATCTGTTTTTTATGCCTCCTGTCCTGAGGTAGGTTAGAACACAGTTTCATTTATAAATAACTCAGGCTTCACTCTTACGTTCACAGTTAAAATCAGCCGTTTTGTTGCTATTTTATTCACCTCAGTTTGTTTTTGTATTGAGTTTTCCATTTTCAGACTGTATTGTTACAGTACATGTGCTGGCCTTCCTCGACCCTTTAACTGACCCTTGTTTCCTCCTGTCCCTTTAAAAGGAACCATTCGGTGTTTCTGCTGACAGGAAATCGTTGGCGAGGAAATGAAAAACGCCTGGTTTGCAGAAATCAGACTTGGGGTTTTAGAAAAAGGGGAAAAGGGAAAAGAGAAGTGGAAAACAATAAGTAAAAAGAAAGTGAGGTTCTGTTGTAGCCTCGTCCGATGATTGTTCGTTTCATCTCTGATTTATGAAGGTCTATTTCTGAAAGCATATTTCAGGATTTATTTCTTATTATATTTTTAATTGAGGTACTCTGGCCTCAGATTAGTCTGCAGGCCATGAGAAATTGCCACATAATGATTTGCTGTCTGGTGCTGTAATCAGCATCCAGCTGAATTTAGCCAGTGCAAAATAAACGGCTGATATAAAATGTTCTGCACGCTGTTTATTATTTCAGTTAACAGAGTATTTAATTGAAATCAGAGACATGGATGTGGACAGCTGAACATGACAGAACAAGACACTTAAATAAGTGTTTTTGATTTAGAAATGATGGATCAGTTAATCAATTAGTCCACTGAGAGAAAGTATTTATTGTATTTTGTTTATATTTTATGTGAGTTATTAATAATTTCGGACATTCGGACAGACAAAACAAGATAGAAAACCATCTGACAATACCACCTTGACCTTTATGCTGAATATTTTCTGACATTTTAAAAAGCAAACAAACAATTAATCAAGAAAACAATAAGCGGAGAGAGTGATGGAAAATAGTTGCAGCCCTGCTTAAATATTTCAGCTTGTTTGTGTTTTTTTCTTTTTTAGCTTTTCATACGATCCTCACGAAAGTAATGGATCACTTTTAGATGCAAATGGTTCCATGAGCTTCACGACATGCTTTTCCTTTTAGACCGGTCGTTTAAAGTTTAATAAAAAAGAATGATGAACGAATGCTTTTCATTTTGTCCAAGAGAAATTAGCTCTGTATCTGTATGCTGCCACAGCACCCCATGCACCCCGTAACAAATCTCACAGTTATTTAATAATGATTGATTGATAAAGATAAAACGTCTGCATGCATTTGTGTGCACGTACTCTATGCTATGACTGCGCAGTGTGTGTGTGGACACTATGCAGCCCAGTGCACATTCAGTATACTGTGGGATCTTTGTGTGAGATGATGCAGACAGAGTGCTTTATTAAGCTGGTTACCTCTGTAGCTCAGTGCGGCTCATTTGGCTCAGATTTGCCCTTTAAAAGGTAATTGGCTTCGTGTCCGGCTCACCAGACAGAACCAAAACAGATTAGAGAGCCAAGCAGAATAGAGAAAGGTCTGCAAACACAGACACACACACACACACATACATACATGTCCGGGAACACATGCACAAGCAGATGCACGCACCACACTGACGCACAAAATGCAAGCGAGTGAACACACCTACGATCATGACTTGTACCTGCCTCTACAGCGCTATAAAACCACCCGAGCATAAACAACGTGGTAAAACGGAGTGAGATGGAGAAAGAGAAAGGGGAGGGGAGGCGCTGAAGATAAAGGACATGGAAGCAGGAAGAAAGAGGAAAGGAGAGACCTGAGAAAACAAAGCTGTTGAAGCAGTACTGAAAATACAGGGTGTGAGATTTGTAATGAGCATGACTCGGGTAATGATCGAGGCTGATGAACAGAGAGAGATCAAAACAAAAAACAGTAGATGGGACGGGGTTAAGTAAGATTCAATTTCATCCTGTTTGGGATACCAGATGGGGGATAGTAGGAGATTAAACTGCCACAAAAAAAGGATGAAATCAAAGAGTATTTTGCAGTTTCTTGTTGTCAGTTTATTATGCTCACCTACATAATAACTGCTTATCCTTCTCAGGGTCACAAGGGGGCTGCAACTGATCCCAGCTGACATTGGGAGACAGAGGCGGGGTGCACCTTGGGCTGACACATAGAGGCAAACAACGATTCACGCTCACATGCACACCTACGGGCACTTTAGAGTCACCGTTTAACCTGCATGAGACAAGCTCCACACAGAAACAGTCCTCAGATACACTTTCATAAAGGTTGCAATGTGTTTTAGAGAGACGCTGATTCGGCTTCGTTAGAGGTTTGGTCAGGTAAAATCGACAACAGAGCACCAGCTTCGGTTTATATTGTTTTATTTACAGAGAATTCATTCAATCAGCTGAATCTGCAGCTGCTTTCTGGAGCTTTATTGCGAGTTTTCATCTCATTGTTTTACTGTTCAGTCTCAGTTTTGTTTCACTCTCAGTGCTCTCGCTCACAGTGTTGTTTCTGGCCCCAGCAGGCAGCTGTCCCCATCACATTTATAGTTTCAGCTTGATTTTTATTGTAAAACCTCTCTGAACAGCGTGCTCTTCCTGTCCAGCTGCCAAAATCCAGAGGAGAGAGGATGTGAGTTGATAAAAAAAAAAAAAGGTTGATACACTCATCTGAGTCAAGTTCACTTAGTACTATCATCGCTCTCTGAACTCTGAGCTGAATGCAGCAGGAAAGTGGTGCGTTGAGTCCTTTTCACTTTGACTTTTTGCCCTGGATTTTATCTCTCAGGCTACACCACAGGCGGCCTTATCTTATTGTTGAAGGTTGTCAGGGCTGTGTACAACCAAAAATAAGTGCACACACTGCTGATGTCTGAAAAAGGCACCGACAAGTGGAAATGTTTTTTTTTTTTATGGATGATTAATCTTCTTTTAAAAAACAGGTACCCAAACCAAACTTTTGACAGACACAGTTAGGGACGAGCTGATGAACAAAGTGGAACATTTGCCAGCTTAAGATACAGATATTTCCCTCAACTGTTGGCAGAGACCAAAATCGTAGCTAAAAGTGAACAAATATTGCTTTTGAGTTCATCAGGTTGGCAGAAGTGTGATGGTTTGTGACTACCGGATGGATAAGCAAGTAACTGTATGCTAACAGGCACAACCTACCTTAAGAGGTGACATTACGTCGGTGTTGAGTTTGCAACTTGCTTCGAAATTTTCTAAAAAAAAAAAATCCCTTTTTAAGTGTTCAGAAGAAAGTCTCATGTGGGTGTCATGCTGAATGCTAGATATAATTAAGGAATTAAACTCTATTAACTTCGTTTCAGTAATCTTAACTTGAATTTAATTCAGTTCAGTTGGATTGAATTAGTGTCCGTATCATTTGATCACCTTCATAGCAGCAGAAATGCTGACAGGAGCTTCACTGACCTCGTTGCGCCTCTGCTTTGTTCTCTCCTCAGCGTGTCCGTGGATGTGGGATAACCTGACCTGCTGGCAGGCGGCCAGTGTCGGTGAAGTCGTGGTGGTCAACTGTCCGGAGCTCTTTCATGACTTCATGGACCCTGAAGATGGTGATTAGCTGAGTCTCTCATTTAATTTGATCTCAGTTGTATGTTTTTAAAATTTCATTCAGTTTGGTTCAGCCGAAGTCATTTTTCCTTTCAGAGATGGGAAAGGTCAGTCGTAACTGTACCGAGGACGGATGGACTGAGCCGTACCCTCATTATGTGGACGTCTGCTTCTTCTATGACAACACCACTACCCCAATCGTACGACCTCGCTTACCTCATTTAAATTTTCCTATTACATGTACCACAGACACACATGACTAACCCTCTGTCTCCACCATTAGTACTACCGCTCAGTCAAGGCTCTGTACACAGTCGGCTACAGCACATCGCTGGTGTCTCTGACTACAGCCATGGTTATTCTCTGCAGATTCAGGTGAGCGTCACAATGTGGCATGAAAATGAAAATAGAAAGTTTCATTTATGTTTGAATTTTCTTAGCAAAAACTCAAATCAAATTTTGGAAATAAGGAAGGGAAGCAGTAGGACTAATGAAAGCCATTAAAATAAACTTTTTACTGAGGCAAATACTACAAGTGTGATTGTGTACTGTCTTACGTGATCGTAAACTAAATATCTTTTGGGTTTTGTTGTGGTTTAAAAACAATAAGCTATGTGAAATTTTCACTTTGGGCTCTGGGATGCATTTAATCTATTAAAGGAGAAAGTAAATCAGCAGACTGATCAATAATGGATATAATCAATAAGTTAGTTGCAGCCCTATTGGCATTCTCCTTTATCCACGTATAAAGATGTTTGTTTTGTGTTGAAAATGTTCTGTACCATCACAAAACCCAAATCATTTTAATATGTCCCTTCGTTTATCATTTATAGGCAGTATATAAACATAAATAAAATGTTTCGATGCGAGTATATGTTAATGTGTCTATAGAAGCCTGCTTCCTTTTGTAATATTACATTTGTAATAGTAATTAAATACACATTAATGAACACTTAAAAGGCCTTATAGCTCATTACAGTGTGTTACAACCAATTTTTAAACCTTTATCTACTGCTTATAACCGAACTTTAACAGTTCTCGATAGCCTGACTTATTCTGAAAATGCTCATGTAAGGCATGCCTGTTCTACACATGCACTACACTGACTAAGCCTGTAAATAATGAGTGAAAATCAAGCAAACCCAGTCGGGGGTACAGGGTTAAACACATCCAGCTGCATTAATTAATTTGTTTTGATGAGCTCGTGAGAGTGAAAACAAGATAAGATGTGATTTATTCTCTCTCTCTCTCTCTCCTCTCCAGAAAGCTCCACTGCACCAGGAACTTCATTCACATGAACCTGTTTGTGTCGTTCATCCTGAGAGCCATCTCAGTCTTCATTAAGGACGGCGTGCTGTACCCTCAGGAGGACAGCGACCACTGCTTCGAGCACACAGTCAGTCACAATTACTTCACGCACCACGTAAAAACACGCGCGCTATCCGTGGCTGATAGATGACTTTTCAAGGACAATTTCATCAACGGGAAAGAAAATAACCACGGCTGCTTGTGCGGTTATTGACAAATGGGAGGGGAAAAAAAATATGAATGGGTTATTTTCAATTCACAAGCTAATGAGTGCATTAATTCAAATTTGAAGCATGTAATTGTAAAATGAGGCCTTTTAGTATTCTAATTGATCCTTGCTCTGCCAAAATAGTGGCTGGCAGGTTTTGAATCGGTATAAAGAAGTTTTGAGGATTGGCAGTAGGGAAATGTTTTCAAGATTATTGGTTTTAATCGTTTCCAGAGAGTTTTTTTTTTCTTTTTTTTAAAGGATTTTATTGAAGTGCAGCCGCTCATTTTCTGAAGGAAAACATGCGTGTAAAATAAGATCAGAGCTGTTTTGTTCGAGATATAAAGACACAGGGCTTGAAACACGGCTCCGCCAGTCTTTCCTGTTTGATACGCACCTTTTGAAGGAACTTCAATCACATGCAAATTTCGCAAAAAAGCAAACACACTATTACATGACTAATGCTGCCTGATAACGAATGCAGAACAAGCTCTTAGCCTTTGTCTGGTAACAACACATTGCTCACTCTTGTTAAGCAGACATGATAAATAAACCTAATTAAGTACGCTAATGGCTTCAGCAAGGCCAGTGGAAATCTTCTACTAGAGCCTCATTAACATATCAATGGGTACTTTGCCCTTTTTGTCAAACCCGCTGTTTTACCGTTGTTGCTATGGCAATCACAGGTCACCGTCGTGGCATTGTGGTACCGGGAATCAGATCACTGCTGTAATTGGTTGACCCCACTCTGAATATGGACTCTTTAATTAACATGATGTCACTAGATTCCGGTCCACCTGACATGTAAGTGGGTACAGTGTCTACGGCTGGCTTTTAATACACACATACAGTCAGTGCTAAATGCTACGTTTTTAGGGTGATTTCAGTGCGGCGCGCTGTGGTGACAACGATCTCTGTTTACACTGTGATTTACGAGAATAAAGACGTTTGTCACTCTGACATTTATTGTCTAGAGCTTTTAAAAGAGAGGCCGGTCATTAAACGTGGATTTTACATTCTGAAGCTGCGACAAAACAGCCACCTACGCCGCAGGTCGAAAACATATTCAAACCTAAAATTCTGTAAAACACCTTTAATGTTTAGCTTTTAGGTTGATGATATTGCTGCAGACGTGTCGCTTGACTAATATCCACTCCTGTGTTTCCCTCCTGTGCAGGTGGCGTGCAAATCAGTGATGGTTTTCTTCCATTACTGCGTCATGTCCAACTATTTCTGGTTGTTCATCGAAGGTCTGTATCTCTTCACTCTGCTGGTGGAGACGTTCTTTCCCGAGAGGCGCTACTTCTACTGGTACACCATAGTAGGATGGGGTGAGTATGCATTCCTGAGCGAGGATCAGTAACGCTGGAAAATAGCAACCATACTGTAAATTCAACCATTAATGACCCAGTTTCATCTGACAAGAGTCAGTTCACTGGGTGACCTGTACAGTATGTTTGTGTTTTGTTTTTATCTCATTAAAGTATTTCTGTATTTATTTATCTGCCGAGGCCTTTGAGATTTCAGCCAGACTTGCTGATTAATGTTTTTTTAGATACAACAGTGAAACACAGCTGAAGTAGCACTTCTTCCTTTGCTGATAGCGTGTGATAGTTATCTTTTATCTGAGCTTTATGTAGATAAGCACGGTATGAACCAGCCTATCAACACAAAATATGAATCAGCCATTCTCAAAGGCTGACTGGACTAATTAGCAGTGCTATAAATACCCAAATCTATGACATCATGAGTATTAATATGACTTCTGTGCCGCATTTTTCTCCAGTGTATTAATGATTACTGTTATTGCAGGGACTCCCACCATTTGCGTCACCGTCTGGGCAGTTCTGAGGCTCCACTTTCATGATATTGGGTATAACTCTTCTTCCAACTTTAGACTGAACCTCAGAAAAAGGAAGAAATGCATGTCGACTGTTTGCCATGTTCACAGTGCGTGAGGCACACGCTGTACCAGAGCAAAGTAACAGAGGCCTTCTTGATGTAGACGTATCCTTGCAAATGTGTCCGCTCTTCATCTCAGTAACTACACGATTTAGGATAATGAGCGCGTACGCAGCTGCAGGAATTTAGGGGAAGAAAACGAAACCATGGCAATGTCTCATTTAATAAACCATATTTTTATAATGTGTTGCATGAGATTTAGTAAGCTACCAATGTTTTAGCATGCAGATTAAACTCTTTAGACGGTTCCAGTAGCTGTTTAACAAGCTCTCGTTGTTTTCCCTCCATCTCGTGCATAATACATGACATAATGTGTGAGTATACACAAACAAACAGCATTTAGAGCTATTAGATTATTTGAGCAGATTAAATCATCGTTTTTATTCTGTTTTGTTTATTCTGCTTCCATTTTAAATCCTCCACTTCCTCTCTAACCCTCTCTCCCGCCTCCCTTACTCTGCAAATGGCCACTTGATTGACTTATTTTATGGTGTTCTGTATTACCAAGTGTCGAGAGAAAGTGGAGGAGAGTGTGGTGAATGATTATTGAGACGCACTGTCCTCCTCCTCCGTCTCCTCCAGATGCTGGGATACAAATGAGCACACTGCCCTCTGGTGGGTGATCAAAGGACCAGTCGTGGCCTCCATTATGGTATGACAGCTGCTAATTTGCTGGCTTAGATTTTCTTGTGTATTATGTTTTTTCTTTACACGTGCCGTGTTTTGTTTTCCTCAGATCAATTTTGTCCTCTTCATTGGAATAATCATCATCCTGGTCCAGAAGCTGCAGTCGCCTGATATTGGAGGGAATGAATCGAGCATTTACCTGTAAGTCACAGTCAGCAAATGGCACTACTGTCACAAAAATGCTGCGTGTGTGTGAAAAATGTGAACGTGAATTAATGTGATTTTAAGATCTCTGACACTCTGTGCACATAAACCAACCTGCAGCTGAGAGAAATGTGATTTACTTTTGATTAAAGGCAATATTCAATATTATTCCTGCTACCAACAAATCCCATGAGAACATCAAAACCGATCGCTTGTGTAGCAAAAGCCTGATGTTTATTCACTATGATAAACCCTGTAGGTTACATGCACCATCCTGCTGCTGTAAACACTCACTAGAGCATCAAATGTGTATTAATCTGCAGCTGAAAATACTCCAGAACAAATTCATGATTTCCTCCTGTTTTAGTAACAAACACTACTGATCTCCTTTTTTAAATTAAACTATATATTTGCTACATGATTTTAAATGTTTTATAGTAATCATTTATGGGTGTGGGAGTGGAACAGAGTAGAGGAAAGTAGTGAGCGAAGGACACACTGTTTTGGTGTTTTCATGGGATTTGTTCGTCATAAGCTCCTGGGCACAAGAGAAAAACCTGAATTTAGCAATGTTATAAGTCTTTTTTTATCAATACCTCTGATGTGTTGTCCTAGATACTTTTATAAATATGCTCACTTGTAGTACCTGTTGGCAGGAAGCTTGAGCCTCATTATGGAGTTGTACTGTAGCCAGACATCACTCCTGTTCGGCTCCCACAGGATGGTGTCTTTTGAGGCCTTGCAGATAATGTCATTCTCATCTGTTGCTTAGACCTGTGCGTGCGTGACCAAGTGTGTGTGTGTGTGTGTGTGTGTGTGTGAGAGAGAGAGAGACAGAGAGAGAGAGAGAGACTGTGTGTCTGTGTCCCTAAAGACGCTGTCTTTGTTGTGTTGTTGTGTTGTCTTTGTGCTGTGTAGCAGCTGTGCTCAGAAATGCTTCAGTGAGCCCACACAGGCTGTTCAGCATTCGTGCAGGATGTCAGAGTTATCCACCATCACACTGTAAGTGTGTGTGTGTGTGGGTGTTTGCCCGCCGACACACGTGTTTGCTTGTTCGTTTGTGTGTGTGTGTGTGTCCTGTGTCGACCGCATGTATGTGTACGTGTGTGCGTGCGTTTTACACCAGGGGTTCTTATAGGTTTATTTTAACAGCCTTGAATCCCAATTGCATACTTTCTCTCTCTCACACAGACATGTTTGTACTTCTGTGCTTGTGAGGACCTTCATTGTCATAATGCATCTTCACCTTAACCATCCCGACGACTCGCTTAACCTCCTTATCCTTCCCTCTGTGTCCTCACAAAGATAGACATACAACAGTGCACAGATCTCACAATGAGTTCAGAGTTTAATGGATTTGTTCTGCATCTTAAGGACCCCTGGAGGTCACTGGACTGCACTGTAAAAACCACTGTGTTGCACATTTGCGTCTTCCATCATTTGAAGGTGTCATCCGTCGTGTTTTTCTGTGTATTTACACGCGTCAGACAATGTGCTGCAGGATACACGCTGCAGAGATAAGAGGGAAATAAAACCCCCACGTGACTACAGGGGATAGACGACAATAGTGTGTTTCTCGATTACTGCACTAAATCTAGCTTCAGTCCTGAAGGATGAGGTTGATTTGATTCATTATTTTATTTCAATCCCATAAAAGATCAAAACCACAACAATGTGCAACAATCACTCAATACGTTCATGCCACACACCCTCATGTCTGTCTGCAACAAACCCTTTGTTCCATTTTTTTAAAAACACTGAGTCATCTCTTCATGAGGCCGCTCACTGTAGTTTTGAATAAACTCAGCTCAAACGGGAGTAAATAGTGCATTTGTTGAAGTAATTCACATTTGAACCAGTGCCCAGGTTCGTCACAGTGAAGGGACAAGTCACCCAGTTGTACAGTTCAAGAATGAAGGTCTACTGCACAGGAGATTGACATATCAGGCTTTGGCTACACAGGAAATACTTTGTTGGTTTTGGCATTTCATGGGATTTGTTTACAGCAAAAGAAATAAATAATATTTCCGCCTTTATTCTTAAATATGAAAACTAAAGCCTCCATTTTGAACCTGAAGCCTGAGAGATTTTTTTGTACCTCGACTAAAAATGTAAAATTTGTAAATGATGAATTCGCAATTCGTAACGTTGCATCGGTAGCTCTGTTCTTGCATCACATTCAGCTGACCAGAACTAGTAAAACATGACTTTGGTTTGTGTTTGACTTCAATCTTATTAAACTATCTGTGTTTATTTGTGCGTGTGTGTGTGTGTGTGTAGGCGTCTGGCCCGCTCCACCCTCCTGCTCATCCCCCTGTTTGGTATTCACTACACTGTGTTTGCCTTCTCACCTGAAGATGTCAGCAAGAGGGAGAGACTGGTCTTTGAACTGGGACTGGGATCCTTCCAGGTAGACTTTTACAGCTGCTCCAACGTCCACTTTCAATTAAAGAGGAACTCCAGATGATGGATGAGACAAAACAGAGGGATAATAAATCATCGGAGTATATAAACAGGCTCTTTAGGAGAGTGCTGGTGATATTTTGGCATAGCCTGCTGCCCTCACTATGCAACGAGATAAACACACTGTGTGCTTCTATGTAAACAATATTAGACAAAGTCAGTGACAAATCAGAGGGAGACGTGTTAAAGCAGAGCGGCTGTGTAAGTACACACAAACTGTCTCCAATAAAACACAATAATTAATCGAGTAGACATGAAATCAGTCCCTGGTTCACTCATTTACTTCTTCCTGTAAGAGCCGGTCAATAGTTTACTCTGTGTGAGTGAGTGAATCGCAGTGAATTGATTATTAATCATCTAGACAATGTGAATCATGATGCCGTCTGTGAATGTATTCATCCACAACAGTAATCAACCACTACTCTGAACTACTTCTGCAGTTCTTGGCACTTCCTTGTATCGCCAACTTCTGCAACAAATGACAGACAACAATCTGAAATGTTACAGACTGACATGTAGTTCCCACTGTTCCCATCTCAGCTGTTTTTGTCTTATTTGCTGTCTCCATTCTCTTTCTTAGGGCTTTGTTGTAGCTGTCCTTTACTGTTTCCTTAATGGAGAGGTAAGCGTTTGTTCCCGTTCATAGACAGATCCACTTTGTGGTGACGATTTGACACTTACTGACACCGGAAATGCTCTGAATGTTATTTGATCATCATAATATAAAGATCCCAAATTTTAACACTTAATTGTTTATAATACAATGTATTGTCAAACTCAGTTGCTAATAAATATACAGACTTATTTTATGTGGTTACAGCTTCGTGTCCAGATATGAACACTTCCCTTAAAGTGCTGCCCACACAGCTTAAGTGTCCTGTACCTTTTCATTGAGCTGGTACAGCTTAAAGTACATTAAAAATGACCTTGTGAAGTTTCTCCCTGAAGGTGCAGTCGGAGATCAAGAGGAAATGGCGCAGCTGGACGGTGAACCGGTACTTTGCTGTGGACCTGAAGCAGCAAAGGCACCCTTCATTGGCCAGCAGTGGAGTGAACGGCGGGACTCAGCTGTCGATCCTCAGCAAAAGCAGCTCCCAGATACGCATGTCCAGCCCGCTGGCAGAGAACGCCAACATCAGCCTCCCCACCTGAGCTTCTGATCAGCAGGAGTCAACTTCAAGGTGCCGTTCCACTTATGTACATCCAGACCAACCAGAGCAGACCAAAGTGGCCCCTCACACCTCTTATATTTTGTAGTTTGGCCTTTAGAAAATGAGCTATTTCTGAAAGCATTTACTGGAGATTGATTAGAGGTGCATCAGCACTTTATAATTTGACTAAACAGTATTTTGGTTGACTCTGTAGGTTGCGATCTTTCATGATTAATAGACTTCCACTCCATGAAATAAGACATAAGAGAGATATTAGAAATTCCCTTCCTGCCAGTGTTTTCATTTTAAATTCAGCCCCTTTTATTGTTTTATTTATAAATAATATTAATGTAGGGTCGGTGCCAAAAAACAGTGCTAGTTGTAAAGAAAAAAAAAAAAGGTTAAACATCAAATGTAGGGGCCGTATTTGGCTGTTGGTGTCTAAAAGTAAATGTGCTTCAAAGTGCCATACAGGTTGCGTGACTGGATCTGATCTCACAACAGTCCAAAGTGAATTAACCAAACGTTCGCCTTGCTTGTACAAATGCTCATTGTTTAAATGTTTCATCTTAAATTTAAACATTTTTTTCTACAATCAGCCGTAAAGTACAGAGTATGTCAAAAGATATTGAAGTAAAAAAAAAAAATAAAAAATAAAAAAACTTTGTAAATAGTTACTTTTTGGTGTCTAGATCAGAATTTTCTTTCTTTTTGCATAATGCAGTATTGTAATGACCTTTTCAAACAAAAGGAACTGGAGCCCAAATCTGTAGACTTCATCACATATCCTGAGGACCCAGAAGATCCTGCCCACTATATTCTGAACTACTTGTTTGTATTAAACACACACACGAATAAACACGCAGTATATACAAGAAAATAGTGCGAAAATGAATGAGCATTGTAGGGTAGTGGTTCCCGATTCGAAGGTCGACAAGTTATATTTTTCTGCTGTGTTAAATTACGTTTATTTATTATTTATTTATGTTTACCTCTTCGGGCTTCTCAGAATATTCAGAGTAAACCATCTGAGGAGGTAAAATCACACGTAGAAGTGTGTAGCTTTTCATTTTGGATCCTTTTAAAGGGTCACAAGACAACAAAGAAAGTTTGGGAAACACTGCTGTAGGGGATAGTACAATAATAATTAAAAATAAAAGATTTAAAATCTACACTCTGAGCTGATTTATCCTCACAGCTGGTGTCAGTGTAAAGCCCGCGGTTGCACTACGGTGGTTTTCCTCCAGTTGATTATCCCTTTCACAGACTGTGAACCTAAACCGTGCACGTGCCATTTCAGTGGACGCTTTTGTTGGAAGCTCCTCATTGTGCCATGAGTTTCTATAGATATCGTATTGTACAGCATTTTAATGAGAACCAAGCCCTCGGTATGCTCTTCTTTTCTCTGAGCCTCAACACATCATCACGCCATATTGAAATGATTTTGAATGAATCATCTCCTACACTCATATTCCAAAGTGCCTAGTCAGTCACAAATAGCTATCACTTTCATTTACAGTACGATGAACTGATATCTTAGAGGTCACCTCCTGAGAAGAATGTACAGAGTGGTGTGTTTTATTGTGGATCACTTCGCAAAGTTCTGATTTTTTTTTTTTCATTGCGTGCTGCAAAAATGAAAAACTATTTTGCTCATTTATTGGTGAAACCTTCTTTTTCTCTTTGAAATAACTTGCACATGAAGTGAAACAAGTCCTGCTGTGTTTTTGTGTTTGTTTATCATGATGAGTTTGACTTGAAGAATTGGGGAATAGCTCTCCATCATCACTACTTTTTAATCTCTTGGTTGCGACTATCATCCATCCAAGATAACCGCAACATCAACATAAAAAAAAAAAACATGGCTTCATCGCAGAAACATGTTGTTAACAGTCGACGCGAAACGCTTTAATGTGACAGCTCTTGACAATCGTGGAGTGTTGCCCATTTTCTCTTTTTGTTTGTGCACAAACAAAGCTAACAAACAATAACTGTGCAGGAATGGAGAGATCATTTAATAAGATGAAATGTGAAATAACGTGTACAGGAGGATTTATTCACGATATTTAGTCAAGATATTTATTTTTTGTACCGTCATCTGAGTGGATTAAAAGAATGTAGTATCTATAAACGATGACATTGTTGAACAGATAAGGATGTATATTTATTTTCCATAAACCAGTGCCATGTGAAATGACTCGATGTACAGTAACACGTGCTTTCTTGTGTGTAATTTAGCTTTTTTTTTTAATTATTATTATTTCATTACATTGATTGATGTTGACTTAAATGTAGTGCCATAACTGGTGAGAGTGGAAGATGTGTCGCACGATGTCTCATTTCTGATTTTAAAGAAAGCCGCAGAGAATATCGTGAGAGACAAAACTCAGATATAACATATTAAACATGCACACTACTGAAGAGATGCATCGGTTTTGTGCAACTGCTTTGCTGATTTTCTTTTTTTTGGGGGGGGGGGGGCAAAACAGTATGTGACTGTGAAACATGATACTACAAAAACAAATCTTGTGTTTTAATTAAGAAGTTTAAAAAGTGGAACAACTGCGACAGATAAAACACAAAGTTTGTAACGAGGGTGCGATAACGTCCACTCTGCTGCTGCTGCTTGCGTGTTCTATCACCAGCCGTCAATCTGAGTCCGAATGGGCTCGGGTGGAAACGACCATGTCTCAAAGCTGTTACCGTCCGTGAAAAGAAGAGTAGAAAACTCCTTGCTTGACCGTGTCTGTGCTGTATATGTGTCTACCACAAGGTGGCATCCCAGTATTAGGATTTTAATTTGATAGTTAGATACAGATGGATCATTTTGCTTTTCTGAGTATTGTACTTTGAATTTTGGATGAATTAAGGGTAGGGTCGGGTATTGAGGCACTTATGTGCCACATGTTTGACATTGTTCACATCTGCTTTTTGTGATTTTTCTTTACACAAATCAGAAAACAAGCCTACAATTATTTTTTTTTCTAAATGAGGTCTGATGTGCAACACAAACAGCTAGAAGTTGGTGATTTTGTTATAGCACTGCCCCTCAGTCTTTAAGTTCTCTTAGTGTTCGCTTTAGTTTGAAAACAAACTGTGAATTGTTTGAATTTAAAAACCCCGAGATGGGAGGATACTTGCACTTTTTATTCCTTTAACAAAAATTAGGCACTGCAACTTTTAGCTTCGGTTTAACACCTCTTTTTACAGTTAGCATTACGGTAACACGCTAATCTCTGTATAGCCTGTGTCAAAGTAATGCCCTTGACATGTTTTCTTAAAGCAATAGTCTGACAGTTTTGGGAACTTTGGGAGTTACATGAGAAGAAAGCTACCGCTTATGAAGTTATAGCGGACATTTTGTTTAGCTTAGCACAAAGACTGGAAACAGGGGGAAACAGCTAGCCTAGCTCAGACCAAGTAAACATTTCCACAAGGAAATGTTCAAATTTAATTTGTACAGATTAAATATAAAATGTGACAATTACTGAGTTTTAGCTAATATCTACCAATGAGCTATTTCCCCAGCTAATAGATGGCTAACTACAGTAATAGCTAGCTTATATCTTCCAGCTCTAGGCTAGTGGATATTAACTAGCTTTTATACATAATCTATCGAGCTAAAGACTGGATATATTTCCAGTCTTTTGGACAATCTTCTCATCTATCTGTCATCAAAAAATACTTTGTGTATGGCCCAAAACGTCAAACTATTCCTTTAAATGTAACTATTCTCAGTGTGGCGTATCTCTGTGTTTAGATGCCTTTTCTTTGACGGTTGTGTGTGCGCGTGTTGAGCCAGTTTTATCAAGTGTTGAGTGTATGTGTGTGACTTCTATTGATTGCCAATGAATTTTTGAATGTACCAATGTTGCTCAGCTGCTCTTAAATGTCGCCTGCTATCAATTTGCTATGGTGTACAAATGATGTCTTTTTCTTGATCATATATACAGTACGCTGTATGTATATTTTTGGCACACGAGTCCCCTTGACAGAGACCTGTAATGTTTGTGAATGTGTTTTTGTATGTTTATGTTTAATGTAACTGTTTTCAGAGAGTGTGTATGTGTGAGTAAAAGTTGGAGAGCGTGTATTCTGTATGCATGTGTTATGTTATGATATAAGTAACTTAAATGTCAAAAGAATATCTATAAACCCTCATTCATATTACGTTCTACCTGTGACGGTGTGTTATGTGTAACATGTGTTCTCTTGTCCAGCATTCATGTCCAAGGTTGTGTAAATTTGACTGCAAAATAAATCTGTCTGTGGTAAATTGTTGTATTTTGTGGACCGTGTGATTTATTTCACTTAGATTAAGATTGACCGTGCATGACAGCCCAATTTGTTGCTTCCCTTTCCTAGTTTCTACCCTTTCAGTAGTTTCTGGGCACCCGAAATCCAGCTCCATAAACATTTATGAATAATCCTTTGAATAATCCGAACATTTTTCCCCTCCATCCATCCATTTTCTTCGACTAATCTGGAGTCAAGTTGAGGTTTAACAAGGCGTTCCAGATGTTCTTCTACCCACCAATGCATTCCTCCTGGGGAATCCCAAGGCGTTCCCAGGCTAGATGGGCTATGTAGTCCCTCCAGCAAGTCATTTCAACCTCTTGTATCCGTGATCTCATTCTTTCAGTCACTACCCAAAGCTCATGACCATAGGTGAGGTTTGGAACGTAAATGGACTGGAAAATTGAGAGCTGGGCTTAAAGGCGAAGCTCCCTCTTCCCCACAACAGTCCGGTACAACGTTTGCAGTACTGCAGATGCCACACCAACCCACTGGTCCATCTCACGCTCCATTTTCCCATCTCTTGTGAACAAAACTCTGAGATACTTGAACCCCTTTGCTTGGGGCAGCAACTCGCTCCCAACCCGGAGGGAGTATTCTACCATTCTCCAGCAGAGAACCATGGCCTCAGATTTGTAGGCGCTGAGTCACATCCCTGCTGCTTCACACTCTGCTGCAAATCTCCCCAGTGCTTGCTGAAGGTCACGGCCTTATACAGTAAGCAAACAGAAGCACATCCTCTGCAAAAAGCAGAGATGCAATCCTATTCTCTGGAAACCAAGTTAACGATTAGTTTTCACTGAGGACATTCACTGCTATTACTCTACAGCCAAAAACACAAAAACAGAGAAGTTGATTATCCTCAGACAAGATGTTTCATTTATTACCGTGTCTTTCCACAGGCCGAACAACAATGGAAATGCAATATATTCAATATAAAATAAAGTGCAACATTAAATCATGTGTTTCGACAATAACAAAGTGCTTAATGAAATGGTACGGTGCATTCATGGTCTATAAACAGTAAAAACTATGGATGCAGTGATCTGACTTGAATACAGGCATGTATGACATGACGTTGACGTCGTAGGTCGTATTCAGACCAAATCAGACGTTGCAGTGAATCGTGAAGCCAGACAGGCAGAGCATCATAGTTAAGTCCATGAACCCTGACTTAGTTGGACAGCTCTCAGTTAATGACATTTCAGGCTGACTATGGAGAGGTTTGCCCCGTCCGATCATCTGATTTGCTGCTACAGCGTGACGTAGGGTTGCATATCTCCAAAAGTTGAATCTGGCTCAACTTCTCCACAGCAGGTCACTGAGTTCGAGCACCCCCTGCGGCAATGCATTTCCGCAGCCAAAACGCACTACGTCCACTGAAAAGAAGGGAATAACTAAGCCAGATTTGGTCTGAATCGGCCTTAGTGGCAACTAGCCGAGCCCCCATGAAGAGCACTGGGCTTTGAAGTCCCCTTTGACACAGTGGCCACAATGTGTAATAACAGCAATGGTGAAGGCATCCATCGTGTGATGCACACCGGTCCAAAAAGAGTATTTCCAATAAGCTTTGTGAAAGAAGCAGCTGTGGATACATTTTTGAGTGTCACTCAGAATTTGATCCATTCAGTCTAATAATGTTTGGTAAGTTGAGAGAAGCTGCACAGTTAAATGATTTTAAGGGCTAAAACCGGAATTTACCAACTCAGCCATGCTTGGCCGGCAGTCTCTAGTTCACTTGACTTGGCCACACAATATGCAGGAAATCTGGGTCTTTTTTTTGACTTCCATAAGAATGAATGGAGCTCTGCCTCCAGTGCTGTATCCAGTTCTCCTCAATGCATCCACACATTTAGCTGTCAGGATTGAGAATGCAACCAACTAAATACACCTCACCTCATCCCCCTTTGACAAGCATGTAGGAGGAACTACAGTGGCTGTGAGTTTTTAGTGTTTGTGTGCCTGCTCTTTCTGTAGATATATACAGGGCCCATTTTAAGGTCATGAAAGTATTAGAATTCTTAATTTAAGGCGGTAATACACAAATGAAAACATACACATACCAGACCTTGAAGTGTGTGAGACTGTGTCCGCTGAAGTGCTTCTGTAGTGCCTTTTTTTATACCATTTTACCATGAAAATGCCTGGCAACCTGTTTTGTATCAACTCAGCATCTTCTATAGTTCAACAAATGTGAAAATTGGGATTATCACATCTGGCAACTGCATTAAAAAAAATGACAGGTGAAGAAAATAACAAGCTTATAAATATTCACAAATGTGTTTCAAAGGTGGCTCATCAAAGCAGACGACTCCTTGAAATAAGAAGTCCTTTAAGACATGAAGTACCAATATATGGCAGCTTCATACACACAGAAGCAAAACACACAACATTAAATACATTCACTCAGGTCCCTCTGGATCTTCATGATTGAAAATTTCTTTCCAGTAGCAGGTGAATTGCTGCACAGAATGAACACACTCAGTCCAAATCAGTCCTGCACATATTTCCAGCCTGTACTGAAATAATATAACTGCTTCTGTTCAGTGCACAAAACAATTATTCAAGTCAAGCTCATTTCTCACGATTTAGCCAAGTTCAAACAACATCCATTGTTTCCACAGCTGTCTCTATGTATAATCCCTCAGCTCATTTTTAGAGCTTAAAACTCAAAACTTCAAACACAACCATGAGAAATCGTCCTCCAACAAGCTCAGGGCCAGCTCTGTCTTCGCTGTGGTCTCGTACATCCTTACAAATCAAGCACCAGTGTTCCTTTACTTCTAAGTATTTTTTGGTTGCAACCGTTACAGAAAGACGGACCACACTGATTAAGCTCATGGCATGGTCGTAGCTGCTGCTGACACTAATATAATCCACCTGGCACAACATTTCCTCAGTGACTTGTTGCATTAATGTCATCAGCAGGTTGAGCTTTGATGACTGCCTCTGATATTTTGCTCGACACTCTCACCACAACTTCTCTCATGCACGGTCTTGAAATCATACTGAAGAGATGTTGCCGCTGGAAGGAGGTCGCCCGAGACCCCCACGGGCTCTGATTGTGATCTGAGTGATACTTCGCTTGGCTGGGGTGAGATGATTTTGATTGTGACACTTCCTCAGCCATCTCCGCAGCTCTGTTTGGACCTGCAGACAAACACATTCTTGCAGAGCTGTACTGGAGGCATAACTCATCTTACTGTACTCTACTATAATACTATAATACTACTATATACTATAGTACTATAATACCATAATAGTTAAAATTGTGACTATTATGTCAATTTTCGTACAGTGAATTTACTACCATTATTTATACATATATTTATTGGATGTCGGTTATAATTTTGGGAAAATCTGTGGTAATCAGTCGGACTGAAGTAAGACTAAAGGTGCAACACAGAACTGACAGTTTATACAACATGCTTTAAATAACAGTCAAACCAGGCGGGGTCATTTTCGACCTCAGAGGACAAAAGGTATATGGCAATCAGGAAGATATTACAAGGGTTAAGCAGTTTGTTTCACTTACCTCTCCATTCATGAAGCAGTAAAGCAATGCTACCACAAAACCCTGCAGCAGAAGAGACACAGTGACAGTTTCAAACTTCTTCAATCTTATATGCAAAATCCACTTAAATTATTACATGAATTGACTTAGTGAGCCTAAAGGTTAAAGTTTCAAGGTGTAGACTTTGGTGCAACATCCCTTGTTAAAGTCTGGTTATTCCCCATCACTCCCTTCATCCCCTGTCACAGTTGAGCAGGTGTAAATGATAAAATTATATAGCACACTCGTGTCTTACTGAGACATGAGAAAGTGTCGAGAAGCTGTTGAGAAAGGACTAGCTTGATAATTTGCTATTGTAAGGAATTCATCTTTGGTAGCTTTTGTGCTCTGTCTCAATATAGTTTTTAATCTGGACATTTTGTTCTGCTCCCATGGTTTTATTTTATACCTGAAAGGATCCCAGCCCCAGCTCGATGTACAGTCTGGCTGCCACTCCAGTCGTCTCAGGCAGGAAGGCAAATACTGTGTAGTGCATCCCAAAAAGAGGGATAAGGAACAGGGTGGATTTAGCCAGCCTCCTGAGAAGAATGAAAGAAAGAAGCAAAACATCAGTCCAGGTAACCATGTGCTAATCCATGTTAAAGGACCCGAAAACACAATTAGCTTTTCACTCTGAGCGACAGGCAATCCATGAAGTGTTCATGTAGAAGAGAATTAGGGCAGATCGTGCTGTTTCACATGAGAGACATTCTTGTTTAATCTGTGCTCTTTTAAGTATTTTGAGGTGCATGAGTCATGCCTAGATGATAGCCCGACATCTCTGAAACTCTTTCGACTTGAGAAAATATTCTTCTCTCTGAGTTTGAAGCATTTTTTGTCATATGACAAGAAGAAGAAGCAGAAGCAGAAGAAGAAGAAGAAAAGAAGAAAGAAAGACTAAATTAAATTTCTAGTTTTAAAGATCATCAAGTTCTTCGTAAGCACTGGTAACTTTGGCGAAACCTTTAGGAAGTCAGGGATGTACTATGAATAGCGAGTCCAAGTCCAAGTGTGGTCTACTAGCAAGAACCAGAACATCAACAAGATATATTTAAATGATTTATTAACAGAACTTGTACTTCTTTGTCTGCTGCTACATTGTAGGGAAGTTTCGGTGGGGAATCTGCCGCACAACGGACCCCCCTCAGAGCGCAGGAAGGAGAGGAATAAATGGAGAAAGAAATGGGTGGAAGAAGAAGAAGAGAAGAAGAGGAGGGTTAGGAAAACTCTTGATTATCTTTGGGAAAAGACCACTGTAGGATTCAAATTACACATAGCTTTCTGGCTTAAAGGCCTGAAGGCACACTTCTTCTACGTGCAGAAACAGAAAGCACCAATCTCACAAGAGTTTTGCAAATCTGGGGCTACTATCTAGAGACAAGTAAATATGTGGTGCTCGTTTGGATTAAAGGTGACATACTCGCATGTAGTAACGTAGGATCTAGCAACTTAGAATTAAAAGGTGACAATGATAGATCTGTTTGCTTTGTTGCCTGTCAAATGTCAATCAAACCTGATCAAACCACACCGATACAATCCCGAGGAAGAAAGTCACCTGAGTTTTTGAGAGTCTTGATAAATAATAACTTCTTTCCATTCTGCTTTTTAATGTTAGAGCAGCTCTAAAAGTAAGATGTGTTATCTCAACAACAAAAATCAGAAATTGAAATTAGTTGTGGCCTTTCAAAGTTTAAAATATTCACCTCTATTAGTTTCAGTCTAATCAGCAATTTAACTTTAAATGTCAGAATACAACAGCCAAATGGTTGATTCTGCCAAGTTTCATCAGAGGTGGACCGGATGTGGCAGATATCAAATGTTTATTAAACAAACTGACCTTTGAAATGGCGCCGTCGTCAGGCCTATCAGTGGAATAGATGAAAATGTCAAAATATGAAATTCTGACTCATCGTGCACAAAGCCTAGTTCAAATTGTGATGACTGAATACCTTGTAAATGTTATTTAATTGTGGCGTTGTTACATTTATTGCACCAACAATAACTCCACCTCTGTGACACAGCCCACATAAATGATGAAATTAAAACTAAATATCACCCCCGTCTTCTTGTCTTAAACTTCTTTTTCATGTTTATTATTTCGTCTTCATGTCACAGAGCTGAGGTAAACTTTGGCCACATATATAATGATTTAGATCGCAGCCAATCACAATAAATGAAGTTTTAGAATCAAGTTCAGGAACAAAGACCACGCGTCGAGCTCATCCCATTTCTGCATTTCAAGTAAGCACACCTTATCCGTTCAGCCCTTCTTTGACTCACATCTTTTCACACTAAATCCTCTTTTTCTTTTTTTCTCTCTGCCCTGTCTCGTCTCCCTTTCTTTCAGACACAGAAACCATGCGGGCTCTAATCCGCGGAGCGACAGAGCGTCAGTTCCTCCACTTCTGTCTTCCCGCAGACAGCCGACACCAGTCTCCAGACTCGTCCATCCATTCATCACCCTTCATCAGTCCTTGTCTTATCCCTTCATCCCTCGACCCTCGACCCTCATCTCTTCATCCTTCGACCTCGTCCCTTTATCCCTTTTACAGTACATCACCTCGGTTCCCCCTTATCCAAAACACGCATTAAACCTGTCTAAATTTAAATCCTTATCAGTCTGGTCTTTGTTAGTTAAACCGCAGCAGAGATGTCGGCACATTGATCTCTGATGATTATATCAGATTCAAAGCTTCTCGTGGCAATAGTCATCTAAATATTCTAAATAACCAATCTTTGATCAGGAATAACATCACTACCTTGGCTGCTCAAAGATGAAAGATTTAAAAAAGAAACCCATCAGATTATTTTCAAGCCTGTAATAGGATTGTGTTTGTATGTTGTGACACCTGGGACTTGTGCTTTTGTGCTAACGTCACAGCTCCGTCTGAATCGGATTGAAGTTTGTAAAACAGATGAAGCTTTGGAAAGTGTGAAACTTTCATTGAACTGGTGGAACAATCCTGTCGCGCGCAGATAGAGGAGACATCTATTTCTGCTATCCGCCGCTATTTTTAGGCCCGTGTGCTGCTCTCATTCTAAATTAATTCAGCTGAGCTGGAATCTGCACAGACCAAATGTCAAAAAGGAAGGAGGGATTCATTCAGGGGTAAAGCAGGATTTCTGGGCCCCCGGAGTCGATTCATAGATGCTGCATTTTCTCTCTCAAACTGCGAGGAACGGTTCAAAATTTTATCAAGGGATTTCGTCGATTCACTCTCTTTGCTGTGATCACAGGAAAGTCTTCAAACTCTGCCATCTGCTTCCAAAATTTCTCACTCAGCGCTTTTACCTCAACAATGAACCGTTGTTTCATAGTCTAAAAGAAACACTTACAAGACTTACTTTAAGTTTGTCTGCAAATGTATTTCAGGAAAAGCTGAGCCGCTGCGTTCTTCCCATGCAAGCAAATGTCATTCTGCCCTCAGATCTCTATAGTGACTGAAAGCTAGACTTCAGATTAAATACTTGTGTTTTCTCTTTTTTTTACCTTCTTGCAACTCGGTATTGTGTTGTGATTGTTGTTGTCGTCTCATAACAGTGTGTAGTCTTGTAGCTACAGTAAATGCTAACAAAAAGCAGGCTAATCAAGCGGTAATCCTCTGTAGCTGTGAAATAAAGCCAACGTGTAACCCCCTGTATTTAAATGTCCCTGCCTCGGGTTCACTTATCCACTTTTTTCCCGATTTTTAGGTTATCCGGCAGGTGGAAAAGGCAGGACTACCAACATGGTAGTGACCAGAGCGGTCACCATCTGAGCTTCAAGACGGCTCTTCAGAAACCTATGGGTGACGTCACACATACACTTTCTTTGGATTGAAAGCAATGCAATCCTGAAAAAAACTGAAATAAAAGATTTGTTTTAAAGTTATGTGCAGAATACAGTGCCACTGTGGTTTTCTTGCCTGGTTTGGCTCTGGCATCCTCATGCTGAGTCAGATAACCTAACCCTGCTGCATGGCTAACCGAGCCAACAGATGCCAGATGTGCTTACTCTGCCAGATAAGCTATCTTTCCATCAGGAAACCATAAATCAATAATAATAATGGCTTTAACCACTTTAGCTGACACTAAAGTTATCTGTCCAACAGGAAACAATGTAAATCGCAAAAAGTTGAGGTGGAGCAGCTGGAGAAAAGACATCAGGAGGAAAGCAGAAAAATATTTTCTCCGTAAAATATGATCGACTTTTACCGAAATCAGTGAGTACAGTTACAGAGTTGTGCATTTGTGCTGTCTCTGGAGAGGAGACGAAGGAAAAGATTGGCCCTCGGAATGACTCCAGTCTGGCAACTATAAGAAAGAAAGCAATTTATTGGACACAATCTTAGTATACGCCCTCGAGTGCAGGATGAGTACTCAACCTTTTTTTAATCTAAAATTTTACAGGAAATTATAAACTCTAAGCTGCCACAAAGAATACCCAAAAACACCTGTAGAATTACTTTTTATATAATTTTAGGAGATGTGTATCATCCCGTGTCACCACCGCTGTAAACTCTCCACATGATAGTTTCATTCTTTAATATGGGAGCTGTTATCTAAGCGATGAATTATTCATTATTTTTTATCATTTCTTAAGAGGTCAGGTATTAAAATCCTCTTAGAGGACTGAAGCCGAACTAAAATGAACATCACATATGAAACAGTTTCAGGCGGAGCTCTAAAGTCACACCTGCATTAGCTGATTGGCATCAGCTGCTTCTTTCATCTCTCACAATCAGCGGTTCATTCCTCAGCTGTTCAGCTACCTGCTGGGAAATATACAATCTCACTACCAGCTCTTACGAGGCAGCATTTAAAGCCTGATACTTCCCAACACTCTGCACTGTTTGCTCCTGCCGTCACTCCAAACTCTTCTCACCTTCCTATTGTGTCGAGGCTTTTGCTATTGCTGACTTTACTGTGATACATGTTGGTATACTGTATATCATTTTTGTGGGTCAGTTTCTTGGAGAGCTGCCTCAAACATCATTGACTCTCCCACCAAATCTGACCGCGTAACTGTTACATTGTTTTGTTTTTTATGAGATAACTTTAAGGTTGTGTTAGTAGTGACTCACATGAAATGTCCAGTGTCATTGTTCCCAGTCATGGCTGAAGATTTAAGCTTTTGAACCAGAATCCGGATCACGTTGATGAAGATGACTATGTTGACCTGGTAGATACATACACACACACACATCAAACAAATCTATTTAAACCTACCAAACTTGTTGTTTGAGATACTGTTACATTAAGGTTAGTAATCCAAGTGAAACATATTTGAATTTGTAAACAGTAGAGTATGCATTCATCCCCGGTCTTGCATGTTCAAGTTAAGTTGGAGGAAAAATGTGCGGCAGACTTAATCTCGCTTAAAATACCAGGACAAGTTGGACCACTGACTGGTGAAGATGCTGAATTTTAGCCTGGGACTTACAGCTTTAGCACTCAGCCTCTTCAGCCATCAAGCTGAAATCTAGTACACGTTTTACAAGGATCTTGTTGTGCTGAAAACATTAAAAAGTCAGCAGGAGATGGTGTGTTTTAAACCAACCCATGGAGCTACTGTTAGCTTGATTATCTGGCAAATTACAGCAGGCAAAATCTGACAGTAGAGCAAAAAGAAAGAGCCTTTGTTTAAAGATTGCTATGATTTTTAATAGTAGAAATTTTGACAGATATAATCACAGTTAATAAGCTGGGTGGGTTTAGCAAACCGGACAGTTTCACTGCTCTCCACTCACCAGCAGCGAGGCTGTTATTGGTCCTTTAATAATCCACCAAATACCAACATTGTCTGTGTCATCCCAGCACCTGCAATTACATTCAAATGAAATTCAGCATTAATACTATGTTACAATTATCTGAACACCTATTATCATCTGCTTAACAAGCAGGGGTGCAATGTCATCATAGGAGAAATGAGAAAATATAAACTTGCTGCTTATCAAATGAAATATCGTACCCTCTGTCGTCATGGAAAAATCTGGTCAACACCCAAAGTATAAGAACAGTTGACGGGAGCCCTGCAATGTAAGCGCAGAGATGAATTATTAATGCGTTGTGTATCTGTCAAAGTAAATGAATCCCAACAACGCTCGAGCCCCAATTCACATGTTGGAAATAGTGTTAGGCATATAAAATATTGTGCTTAGTCAGTGAATCACACTCATCTCCATGCGAGGAGGAGAAAAAGACGCAGGATGAAAAAGAGAGGAGAGACTGGAAAGACGATGATAAGACACATCAGAGACAGACCACATGCATACACACAAACATACACACTGGACTGCAACAATGTAGATCTTCAGGACAAAGATATTTAAGTCCAGATTTTCTTGTTAGGGCCTTCACACATCTTCACACTGGACCTCCTGAAATGATGACGCTCTAAACATCTGTTAGAAATATGTGATTTCCAGTCCAGAGTCTACAGCAAGGTTTCATCTGACCGTGAATTTCTGTATACAGTTTCATGGAAAGTCTTTCAAAAGTTCTCTGTGTGACTTGAAGAAACCGCTCCGTCTGCCTGAATACCGATGAACCAACTCTTCCTTAATTAGCCTGCTGCCAGCCGATACAACCCGTGCTCGTAACCTCAAGGGTCTGCTCAGATGTACAGAGGGGGATCTGAGCATCCGCCATGCTGCCACACTTCACCGCATCCTGCAATAAGTTACATCTATCTCTGCATTAGAAATACTCCTGCAACCGCATCACTTGTCTCATCGCTGATAGAGCATTACAAAGTCTATACAGACTCCTTAAAATAAGCGGAGTGGAGGACTTCCAGACCCCCCAGAAACTTCACAGCTTCTGCGTCCACATCAACACACACATTCACATGCACACTGCTGTCCTCTCAGCCTGTGAAACATTGTGGCACCAGGACCGAAATGATGCAGACAAAGGCTGTGGAACTTCACTAGAAGCACTTCAGAGTGCAGGCTCAGACGGAGAAATATCCAGCAAACAAGAAACAAAAAAGACAATGGGATGGCGAGGGGAGCACAATGGAAATCAGTTGACTGTGACAACACAGGATAACGCAGAGGGAAAGCACTCAAAACATCCGTAGACAGCTCAGTGAAGTAACAGATGAGGGCGAAAACAAAGGGTGAGCCGAGGAAACGAGAGCGAGCGCAGTCGTAATCGCTGCTCAGGCGCCGTTATTGTGTAAATAAAATTGTCTGGAAATAGATTTTCAACCCAAATGTGGACATATTGTTTCATAACAAAAGGTCATTCAATGCACCGTAATACAACGCCACAAATGAACAGGCTCAGAAATTACCAGCTGAATCACTGTAAAGGGCTGTTGTTATATCATCACGTTGTCATAACTAAACCAGCCAAGCAGATGCTCAAATAACAAAGACGCAAAGTGGAAATCACTAGATGACTAACTGCTTTTTATTTCCCCAGTGCATCCAGCACATGCCCTTCATCCCAGTGTTAATTACAGGGGACTCGGAGGGGTGCTGGCTCACCCAACAGAGAACACATTTTTTAGTTTGAGCGTCAAAAACAAGATTAATCAGGATGTTTATATATCACAGGCAGCTTTTTGGGGTTTTATGGAGCGCCCCTCCTGAACATCATCGTATTGTCGTAGTGTTGAGTTTCATGTTTAGTGTTTCCTGTTTCTTTATTTTGTCATTCTCCCCTCTTTGTGTCACCTGTCTTGTTGTCCTGTCTTCACTCGTGTATTTAGTCCCTGTGTTTCTTGGTTTTTACTCGTCTGTGTTCTCTACCTCAGCTGTGTGTCTGTTTCCAAATTCTCCATCTCTTCACCAGTTCTGCATAAATCCCCCATTTCCGTGCCAGTTCCTCGGTCTATTGTTCCGTCTCTGTGCTTCTTCCCGTGTTCCTGCTCATCGTGTTCTGGATTTTGTTGGTTTGGATTTATGTTGATTGGAATTATCTTGGATTATTGAGCTTTTCATGTATTTTTTTACCATCCTGCCCAAGTTATTAAAGTTTCCTTTTTGTTTATTCAACCTATATATACTCTTCAATAGAGGCCTTCAGCATTTTTAGCTGAAAAAGAGACACAAATAGAAGGAAACTCCTACTAGATATAGCCTACAGTGATAGTGCACATTATTGTGTGACAATTCTTCATTAATGTCATGTAAATTCAATTAAATTTGCATGAAAACTCTCTTCTTCTTCCCTCAGAAGCTTCTGACGTTGTAAATCTTTCTGTTTCTGTGGGTTCATATCACAGAAATTCAAAACTGAATTTTCTCCAAACAAATCCAGAGGATTTATGAATTTACCTCATAAACATACAGAGATGAGAGGAAAACGAGAGAGACTGCAGGGAAATGACAGGCAGAAGCACAGCTTTTGGCGTGTTTGAGTTCAGTCAGAGGCTGAGCTCAATACTCTTCCTCTCAACACATCCACAAAGTTAATGTTTCCCCCTCTGCGGCTCCGATTAAGCTTTTTGATGCAATCATTTCCACACCGTTCCCCAAACTTGTGTTTTTTATTTTATTTATTTTTTTTGTTATAAATATATCCAAACATCACTTCATTGTGCTTGCCAACCTCAGACGACATCTTCAGCCATCTCTACTCACCCCATCCAATCAGGATGTACCACCAGAAGTATTTCCTCTGAGAGACAAAGGTCAGGGCCAGCAGGGTCTGCAGATACATGCCCTCCACCAGCAACCAGAAGTAATTGGCAAGGATGCTGAACTGGAAGAAAGCCACGGCTGACTTACATGCTGTCTAAAAAGGACACAACAAAGCAAAGTTATTTAAGACTGAACTACTGTCACACGTACAAGCTAGAAAGGATAGCTGAAAGGTCCTGATGACTCTTTTCTCATGTGTCCAAGAAGATGAGAAGTGGAGATTAAAGTACTTTTGATCTTTTTCTTTCTTCTCTACAGCAACAAGGGCTTGATATCAATAAAATGTTTTGGAATTTGAGTACAGTTTCAATCAGGATCTCCGGTTCATCTGGGAGGTTCAGTCAACTTATTCTGATTTCCATTAAAATATGAGTCTATTTAAAAAGCAGAGTTCAGGCCATGTATTTTTCATGCAGCTGCCCTTCAACTACGTACCATCAAACCACTCGTAAAGGTCCAGTGTGTAAGATTTAGAGGGCATTATCAACAGAAGATGGTAGAAATTGATTAGGTTTTCATTATAGTATAATCACCTGCAAATAAGAATTGTTGTGTTTTTGTTACTTTAGAGTAGGCTTGATATAGATTTAGCAGGATTACTTCCCCACATTGTGAAACCTAACAACAGCTGAATGCACAACAGACTCTGTAGAGAGTTTGCCTATCTGACTGATTATGTTTTTGTTTTTTTTATTTATCTGACTGATGTTATGTCGTCACAAAAGCAATAATGATATAAACACAATAAGAGTATAGTTTCTACCAATAAAGGCCCCAAGCTACAAAAACAAAAAGAACAATAACTCATTAGAAAAGAATGAATTAAACGTCTGAGACTAATGACAGGTGTTATTTATCACTTTGCCCCGTGCTTTCCCATCCTTCACTCCTCTCTCCTGGTTCTGTCCAATGTTAACTCAATCACACAGCAGATGTGGGAATCTGCTTAATGACGGGAACGTTATTGACCAATGAGCGCGCTCACCGTGGATACGGAGCAGTGGTCCAGGGTCTCATCAGCAAACAGCACAGTGTCTTTAATGAAAACAGCGCTGGCTCTCAGGACGAAGGAGGAGAACAGGTTGATGTGGATGTAGTTTCTGGTGCAGCGGAACTTTCTGAAAGAAACAAAGACCGATTGAAAACATGAAAGGGAGCGATGTGACGTGATTCAGTGCATCATCGTGACGTGTGTGACAAGTGTGATATTGCTTTTATATAACAGTTCTACAAGCAGCAGTAATAAGTGACAACAGACTGGATTTGCAGGAAACTCTCCAGACAGAACAGGACTTGAGGGACGAGGCAGAAGCTGAAAACCTCAAGGACTCTGAGATATTGGAAGCTGTTTGTAAAGAGTTCGACGGAGAGCTCCAAAAAGAGAGTAAACTGAGAGAAGAAACTCTTGGAAGAGCAGAAGAGTGGAAGAAGAGTGGAAGAGCTTTCAGCCGAAAGTCAAACATTTACCAATGAGCTGAAAAAATAAGGAAGGGAAGAAGGAGGCTCTCGTCAGAGACATCATGGAGCTCACTCGGATGCTAGATGAAGAGATGGTTGAGGCTCTCCAGAAGAGGATCAGATGGAGATCAAAGATGAGGGCTTCCTGCTGCAACAGGAAGTGCTTTTCTCTTCGCTTCAGCAGCAGACGGAGGATAAGAGCTTCACACTGGGGACCAACGAGCCTGGTATAATCCCAGTGTTTATGTGGGTTCTCTCCGGCTATCCGGCTTCAACACTATCCCATTAGGTTTTTTTTTAATGAATGTATGTGTGATGTGTGAATTGTGACTTTTAACAAAAGATGAAATAAATAAAATGTCAATTGGAAATTATGAATACATGAAAAATCAATATATAATTCAGCAAGATCACATGACAGAGATATATCTTTCTACTGTAGTCACTTCAAGCATTATGGTATAGAGACAGGTGAAGAGTGACACAAATGTGGGGAGAGAAGATGCAAACCCTGGGCCACTGCGGCAAAGACTGAGCCTTTGTACATGGGGCAGTTGCTCTACCAAGTGAGCTAAACAACAACCCTGAATCTATGATTTATAACAAATAAAGTTTAAAGAAGTCAACATATCCAATGTAAGCAATGCCAAAATCTACAAAATCCAACTTGTGCATTAACAAACTTCTTTGGGTGCTATATTAAGTATATCTTTAGTTTTGTCACTTTTAATTCTGGGAAGATCTTCTCACCTTTTCTGTGCTTGTTTGCTGGAACTCAGACTTCAGAATTGCAAACGCCTCATGTGTAAATCAGTGTTTTCAAAAGATAACCAAACAACATGCATGCATTTGCATGTGTCAGATGATTCTATATATAACAAGCTTTAGCGGGCCTTTACTGATCC
The DNA here is from genome assembly GCA_023373845.1 of Nibea coibor. Taxonomy (NCBI): domain Eukaryota; kingdom Metazoa; phylum Chordata; class Actinopteri; family Sciaenidae; genus Nibea; species Nibea coibor. The sequence continues at coordinate 7,993,748 of CM041725.1, forward strand.
AACAGTCGATATTCTCAATATCTGGATAGTTGTATCTGTACCTGACATTTTACACTTATTCACTCGTCTCTATTAATTTTTCAAATCTTGCTCACCACCACTTTAACACTCCCGTCTCGGCTCTTAACTCCTTAACATTGGGTGAGTGAGCATCCTAGTTGTTGTGCACACACTCTTTGTTTGTGTATCAAGGACGGTGTATGCTGTCCAGGTCTTACCTGAAGGCTGTAAACACCACTATGGCTGTAATGAGGGAGATGAGCGAGGTGGCATAGCCCACGGTGTAAACCTGTCTGAACGTAGACAGGTAACTCGTCTGGAGAGAGAGAGAGAGAGAAAAAGAGAGTGTAAGGACGTCAAATGCATGACTTAGTCCAAGTTATTTTTTGTCATGACTTAATTTATATAATTCATGTCACAGATTATATCAAATTAAATCAAGACGCTGCAGTATCTTGCATGACATGGCCATGCAGCATCATGAGGAGCTTGACTGACAGTGCAGTTGTCCAACAGCGCTGAACATATTTAATGTTTTCTAATCTCAAAACATAAAATAAACACAGATGTTACAGAGTTTCAAAGACTAGAAGTGAAGTAACAAAATGAATTTGGCTGGGATTCACTGCTCTCAACTCTCTCCTGAAAAACAGAAAAGCACAAACCACCATCTTCTCCTCACAGAGTTTGTCTGCTTTATTTACAAAGTCAACAAAAATTCATAAACCAATAAACATCCCCTAGTGTAAATGTCTCATTCTCAGTCCTTTTGTCATTTCAAACTTAAATACGTGACTGCAGTTGTCTCATTTTCACTTCACTTCGCACACTTTCACAGAAATAAACATAATATGAAAAATAACATCTCTCTTTATTTAAGTACCAAAACATCCAAAGATCATGTTTAGCTTTACACTGGAAGCTTATATAATTATTCATGTTTTGTTTAACTCAAAAATCCACCATTATATTCACGTAATGATGTAAATCACAAACCCTCTTTGCCTTAGGATGAGTTTAAATGACTTTAGAGCCGAATCCATGAAACATAGGGACAAATGTTCAACTTATCTTTAAACACAAACCAAGCACAAAAAGACTCTTTTACGTTATAAACAAACAATAAACGTTATAAACCCATTTTCCTTTAACATTAACCATCATTCATAACATGTCAGATACGTCAAAAACTGAAATGGGACCTAGCACACACAGTCTACATATGCTAATTAGCCATTCGCGCCAAAAATCTTACGCTCTTAAACCCAGTCACACACATCGAAAACAAACTCATTACAGCTTTAAATCATTGCTACACACCTAAGGAGGAGTTGGTCTTATTTTCAACCGGGTACTAACCTGAAAAACAGACTTGTGAAAGCACAAAGCACCATTTTCTCCTCACAAAGTTTGTCTGAGGGAAGAGGGAGGAGTCGCTCACCTTAGGACCCCCGTGAAGCTATACCTGCACATTGGTTCCGCCCCCCCAGTAAGATTGTCCTTCACAATAGAGTGTTGAAACTACATTTCACATTGAGTTAGTTAATACAGGCAGTAATAAAGCACGTATTTTGACAGCGAGGAAAACAAAAAGTGCTTTTCCATTAGGGTGTATCGCAGACAAGTCATCGTCATGTCCAAAGTCCAGTCACGAGTCTTTAACTTCCACGTCCGAGTCGAGTCACGGCACATTTATTTCTGCAAGTCATCAAAACTTTGACTAGTGTCAACTTGAGTCCACATCTCTGGTGAAATGTTACAGAGAAATGATTTCATAATCAATGAATAAAACATTAGAAGTGAGAAGCTGCAGTTACACGAAAACATTCAAACTTCTAGTGCTCCGTGGATTCAACCCTGAGTCTTCAATGTTTTGCTCTAAAAGTGTCTCTTCATGAGAAAAACTAGTGAAAACCACTAAAGCTACAAAAAGGTTTGAACTGAAAACAAAGCAGCAGAGGAGGAAGACTGGACACAGAAACATTATGAATGATTTAACTGACTTTAATGTGTTTGTATACCTCAGATTCAGGCTCACTGTCGTCGCTGAAAGCGCAGGCCTCCTCGTAGGGCGGATATATGTCTGACCAGCCGTCGACGTTACAGTTCCTGTAAACAAACCCTGATGTGGGAGCAGACAGCAGAAATTCAAATTGGTTTCAAGTGACTTGACCTTTGAAATATTTTCACAACACATCACACAATATGTCAGTCAAACAATGTGTTATTCTCTGCTTTCTTTTTAATCTCCTCTGTGGCTTCATTTCAACCCTGGTTCCAAAAGCACAAATTCCCGAGAACCAAAAAATATTTATTTGAAAAGGTTATAAGACTGTTTCCTTTCAGTAGATTGACTTGGCTCAATGTGTGTAGTTATTTTTAACACTCACTGGCCATTTATGTGCACCTGTACAATGCCAAGAGAACAGCTCTGCCATGAATTTTACTTTTACGAAGTGCGAAGGGAGCAACCACCAGTTACCTAACCAATATATCTGGAGGACGTGTGCATGAGATGCCGGGCAATCAGAAGCACATGAAAGACATTTATTGACAGTATTAAATTGTGTCTCTGCAAACTGTAAATAAAATTATCGCTATCTATTCAGAGTGTTGTGATTGCAACTAGAAACCCATGCAACTTAACATATTGAGGTTTTGTTGACGCTGTCAGGAAGGTAATAATCAAAGATGTTTCTAATATTAAGGCCTTTTCGTGCATGTAAAAAGTGGTGGCCGAAGTAAATCTTTAAATATAATGCAGTCCACTTCAACCCCACTGCAACCTCTATAACAAACACAGAATTAAACGTATGCAGTGTCAATCAAACCTGAACATTGTTATCTTTGTGAAGTAGAATTTGTAGCAGAGCTGTTATATTGGATCACTTTAGATTATACAAGTCCACCTAATGAAGTGTATATGGGATTTTTGGGGACAGTGGAAACACAACATGCATATATCATCTGCTAAATGCTCCACTATCATCACCAGCTAGTTTTTAATGTGTCTGTCTGCTGTTTGGTGCTCAGCAGGAAGTTATTCTACTTCAGATAATAATGTACCAAAGGTGAAGAATGTGGCATGTTTTGTGTTATACCTAAGGTTATAAATGTATTTATATTAGATTAAACAAACCATAACATATAAAATAGTTCAAATTAACTCCACCTCGACCAACTACAACAGTTCAATGCTCTTTACACGTTAGTAAACACAATTGGCACTTCTCAGTTTCACATATAAATTTCCATCACGCTACAAAGTGTAGCTACGCTGGAAAGTTATTATTCCCTTGTACTTGAATATCAGCACATTTGAATCACTTCGCCGACATTTCCTCTCTTTCACCATTTCAGTCAGAAAACAGCTTTCATGCTCTTGTTCAAGTCTAGTGACATTTAGTCCTGGGTAACATCCATTTGGAAACAGAAGCTCGATCGCTCCCTGCACTGCTGCGTTTAGGGTAGGATTATTCATCCAAATGTTTATGCAGCAGGCAGCACATGCGGGCATTAGATGGACTATTTGAACAAGCGCATGGTGGTGGGGTTTTTCTCTTTGAGCTGAGCAAACAGGAACAAATGCTGTCAACTGCACTGCTGAAAGCAAAGACTCTGCTCTGTTTGAGTGATCTGCAGTTCAGGTCATAATGAGCCATGATTCCCATCAAGGTAAAGAGGAAGGGACATTATTCCCTAATGAGCCTGACCTTATCTCTCTTAATGATGTTGTCATAATGACAAACTGATCAAGACAACAGAGTGCAAACAACCTTTCATTTACAATGTGTGTGTGCCTTTAGACTGAAAGACAAAGGATCTCACGTTTTAAACATTTATAGCCGTCCTATGTATACTAATTTACAGATGCAAACAATTAATAATTTATTAAAATTACATAACATATATATGAATATATATAAGTAACTGTTTTGGAAAGCTCTTCAACAATTTGACTCTGATGACTACATTATTCAAACTTCAGAATATGTGTCTCCCGGTGTCATCAGCACTACCTTTCTGGAAACACTGCCTGAGAAGATGTCAGACTGTGACGTGTGAACCCTGCAGACAAGATTTAACGTCATTTCTCCTGCCAGAGACTTCCCAGAGCATAATATATATTCTTGCCAACTAACATACATGAATAATTCATTCTGTGCTCCTTCACATCATGATGACTCTAGCCTGCATTAGCGCTGCAGATTATACAGTACAGATAAGTAGTGGAGCAAAGGTGCATCAGCAGAGAATGGGACTTCTACATTACCTTCTGTATTGTGCCTACTTTATTTATTAGATTAAAGGAAGTCACATATTATTTTCTGCGTTTGTTGAGGCTCAGACTGACATGGAAACCAACCTTGATTGCTGGAGAAATGCTGCAAGACTTCAGAGCAGGATACGTTGACCACCTGCCCGACTTCTGCTCTCAGCCAGCATCTAATGTCGTCCCAATCTGTTTTACATCCTGTAAACACATAGAGAGGGAGGAGCAGGGTTAGTCAATAAGTGGAATAACTGGAAATTATACATGGCTGAACATAAAAAAACAAACATAAAAGACTTGATATTGGATATCAACATAGATATTATCCAGAAAACATTTTTGAATGTCTGCATAGGACAAAAAATATGAAAATAGGAACTTAAAACTACGACGCAGATGAGTTTTTCCTTTTCCAGGAGGTACATAGCAAACAGAGTCCTTCTTTAGCTTAAAAAACATCTCATATTTCTGGGTTGATAATCTGAAACACTCTCAAAGGCCCCATCCACTCTGTGGGCCCAGTGCAACAACACTGCCTGCACAGTCTCTATTTATGCCCCTGCAATGAACCAACTCCTAATATTTTGGATAAAAATGAATGATGAACGGCATCTTCATCCCTTCAGGCTTTGTTCAGGATAATGTCACTTCCCAGAGCTGCATACGTACATGCATGTGTGTCCGGAAATTGATTTCTGGCCACATTTCATTCTGAAGCATGGATATAGATCAACTGTTATTCTGATGACCTTTTAGTCATTCAAGATATTTCTGTGTTTTTCTCTCAAAAAGGCTCCACCCATTCATAGCAGTCATTATAACAATCATAATAATGATTTTTGGGTCATATTTAATTCCTGTAAAGGCCAAGCAGTCCTCTGTCATCATGTTATTAATGTGCTGTACTGACAACGTCACACACATTTCTTCAAAGAACAACATGGAAACATTAAAACGAGAGACATGTAATTCTCCTGAAATATCGTTGTGTTGTCACTTATTCCACCACTTTGGTTCCTGTTCCTCAAACAAATATATCACCAACAACATATGTGCACATGTATTCTTCCCAGAGGATGAGACAGTGTATGTGTGACGTCACCCACAGGTTTCTGAAGAGCTGCCACCTCCCGGCTAATCTATAAATCGGCAAAGACATGGATCATCAGTGGACATGAAGGAGACCGATTGATGCTGGGGTGATCAAACCTGTCAATCAAAGCGGCCGCACTATTAAATATGTAGGGTTGGTTAGATTTCAGCACAGAAGCATCTTGGTTAGGGTAAGCTCATAAATCGTCACATGCACTACATGAATAATTTGTTAAACATCTACAGATCAAGGGTAATATTTGAAATGTTGCATATACTCTATAAACTATGTGTAGGAGGGCTATCCAAAGTGCTAGCAACATGTTAGCTGGATGCCATTAGCATTTAGCCTGAAGCGCTGCATGAAATACAGCCTCACTAAGCTGCTATCATGGCTGTAGATTCTTAATCTATCTTAACAGCATAAACAGGCAATTGTTTTTCTTACAGCAACATTATTCAGTGCCTGCAAATGCATCCAAGTATCACAAAGAAAAAGAAAAGATTCAGCACTATTTATTCATCAATCGAGTGTTTCTTACAGTGTTCCTGACAAGCTCTATGAGTCAATATATCAAGCAAAAGAATAATGAGTTCCTCGAAGTATCACATACTTCCTGTTGTTACATTTATTGAGAAATTAAACATTTGGTCCAACTTCAGGCCTTCATCAGCAAATCCACCCACGCCAACCACAGAAACCACAGTACATACAGCTGACCTGATTATAGTTACTCTGTTTTATGTAACCGAAAGACACTTCTATTAATCCTGGTCTATAGCAGTGCATAAAACTAGCAGACAGGACTTAACCACAGGCTTGCCTCATCTTGTTTCTGTAAATGGGTGAATGGGTGAGTTCAGTGGTAAAAGCTTTTGCTTAATGTCACACACACACACCAAGTTTTCATGAGTCGAAGTGACAGGTTTGTGACAGGACTGTACAAATGAATGGGTAGAGTTCGTAACTCCACGCTGATACGTTGTGATAGTGTGTGGTGCAGCGGTCTCCATCCACAGCGGGTAAATGTCAACAGCAGTGATAATTCATTTATTCATTATGAAAAAAGCCATAAGGAGTTTTTTTCATTCGTCCCTGAGACTCAAGTGGGACCAAAACAAATGTCAAATACAATTTCAACCAGAAATCTCGAACGCCGGGAGAGATTTCTGACTAAAACATAAACATTGTCTGTCACTATGTAAAACCTTTCTTAGGAGGACGCAGGATGTCGATGAACCACATTTTGTGTTGAGGCTGAGTCATGTTTATTCATCCATACATTTAACATTTACTTAATTGGAGTGTGCAAACATTTTTATGTAATCAAAGCTCCGATGGGGACATAAATTGAGCGATAACGTCACTTATTTTAATATTTAAACCCTTTTCATGTAAAAAGTGATGTGACTCCCATTTACTTCAACTATTTTTTGTTAGCATGCTAAAAGACGATCATAAAGATGACATGCCGAATGTTAGCTAGATGTTGAGGTCTAGCTGAAGGCACCACTGAACTTAAGTACAGCCTGGCAGAGTAGTTGACATGGCTGTAGACTCTTGTTTCTTCACATTCAGGCATCAACATCTGTACTTTGTCTGAGAACTGCTGCAAACTGCAGCTGCTGTTAGCTAATGTTAGCTCAGTTTATTAGCCAGGCTGCCTGGACTGTGAGCTCAGAGCACCGGGGGAGTGTTAGTGTTTGTATGCTTGTACGTCCTATACATACATATCAGGTTTTATTGTTCAAATCAGTGGGCCTGTCCTTGGAAATAAATTCAAATGAAAAGTGATCACAATAAAGCGTGTACACTCCAGGTAATTTGAGCCATCCACTGTGTCTGCTGACATCAATCTGAGACAGAGCAGTGACTTACAAGCAGCAATCTGTCTGGGTAAAATATCAATTTTCTCTCAGTGCCTTATTTCAGTTGTACAAAGCCAGTGCACATAATCAATTATCCATTCCTTCTCCTCGGTTTCCCTATCTCTGAAAACCAATCACATGCATCCAATCAGGTGGTCTGACAAACGTGACGTCACCTCTAACGTAAACCTGGGATACGATAGTGTGGCAGCAGTTTGCAATTATTCACGGAGGACTTGAGACTTGGATGAGTCACATCAGTGTCTCCTCTGTTGCTGTCAGACTGACTCAGACTGATATTCCTGAAGCCGAGGCTCCAGCAGGGGTAGAGGGATTGTATTAAAATGGAGCTTCAGATCTCAGGTCTGTCATTACACTGAGTGTTTGCTCAGTGAGTTGCTGTCTCGGAGGTGGTGATATGAATTGTGGGGCTTTTACACAGCAGGTGATTCAAGCACCAAACATGCCACGGCCTCATATTTGGCTATACAACGCTTTATTTACAGGATTTATGTATTTATTGTAGCTTGCTAGTGTCACAATATTGAAATCATGTTTATAATACACAAATGAGTTGTGTTCAGGGTAGCCTCAGCGTGTCATCGGGCCACCCTTTTAGGACCGCCCACAAAATCCTGAACTGAAAACTGGTGAAAAACAGTTTTAAGCTCTGACTCCACATTTCAGTAATATATCGTTTTTTAAGTCTTTTCACGTGTGTTGAAAGAAATCTCAGAATCGCCTTAACACAGACTTTAACTTAACTTAACTTAACAATCACATAGTCATTAAAATGGAGTGACGTCTGTGAGCAGACAACTTGAGCTGCGCTGCAGACACCTGTCATGCCTCACACTCTACAATCATCCACTCCATCTCTCCCTCTGCTCTGACAGTGCCATCACTGCCTGCATCAGCATCACCGCTTGTTCTTCAGCCCCGACACCACTCCAGCACGCACCTGCAGGCTCTGGGGGGGTTTAAGATATTTGCTCATCACTCCTGTACCCTGTATACATGTCTGCGGGGGTCAGAGTCAGAGTCTAGACACCAAACTCTGAATGTATTCTGCTGCTGCAATAAACACTCCAATTGTGAGTTTGACTGTCTGACTGAATTGTATTCATATTTGTCTCTGTATTGCTACAATGCTCTGCATTTTCAAATGAATATAAGTCTCTTATGATTATATTAATATTAATTATTATGAGTACTATGCATTATATTTATAACAGCACATGTATACAGTAAAATGTCTGATATTTCAAATTACTTATTGCAAACTGGAGTGCAGTTAAGCTCAGTATGAGAGCGTCTGACATCATCTTTATGAACTATTTATATTACATTCATTCAGCACCTGTGTATAATACAAACTGCAGTGGTATTTCAAAACACTATTAAAATGACATTGCACAAGGATTGGCATGTACAGCTTGAGTATGAGTAGTATTTATTCAGCACTGAAGTTTTAAAACCCCCATTCATTCCCACCGAATGATGAAATGATGCCAGTGAGCATCATCAGCTGATCAGTGCACACAGCCTTCAGGCGCATTTTGTTCTACAGATGCTAATCTAGTTTTTTAAATGTGACATGTTACACTTGTCTTTTTTATATTTTTATTTTTAATCCTTCCACCTCTGTTTTTCTGCTTGTTCTTCAGGTCTTGTGAAACGTTGTAATTTCATCTATTTGTATGTATCAGTATCACTAATTTACTGTCGCTGTTGTTGTTACTGGTCCCTTTCCACATTTAAATCACCAACAAACTCTGCCAGGGGAGAATAATTTGGCTTCAGCCTGCAGAAGAACAAAACTTGACAAATTATGTTTCTGCTTGCTCAGTTTTGGAAAACCACACAGGCGCTACATCATATCTTAGAAAATAAATTATTTGTTTGGGAGAGGCAGAGCAGTGTGAAATTAAAGTATTAAATATTTACAATACAGACCACAAAAGTCATTTTAGTGAAGACAAGTGCAGAGCTCTGGAAAGCTTGTACCCTAATACACAGTTTTTACAGAAATCCTTCAGACATATTGTTAATAATAGAAATAGTGTTTTACATTGAGGTCAATCAGTTTCTGAACAATGTTTCTGGACACCTGGACCTCTCCTGTGATAAAAGACAAAATATCTGCTGTGGAAAAAGGTCCTGTGTTCCTCAGGGGGCTAATTTATACTAAGCCCACTAAATGTAGAGAAGATTTCCTCGCTGTTGTGGGCTTCCATGCACACTAAGCCACAATTAATCACATCCCCACAAGACAATGCATTTCAAACAGCCTCCTGTCAAGTGCATCTTGTTGTAATGGGAAGAAATCCAGCTTGGATAAGATGATTAAAACTGGCACTGCACGTTTGAAAATTAAAAAAAAAAATGTGGTTACAAGCTTGCAGTTAAGTATCTTTTGGGGTTTATCTTAGGAAGAGGTACAGTCTCTTTGTACAGTGACTAAATATTTGTGTTGAGGTAATTGGAATCAGGGATTAAGAGATTTTTATTCTCCGATATTTCTGTTTTCACTGTGGTTTGGATGTTAGGCTCTAAATTTCAGATTTGGTGAGAGGGGTAACATCTTCTTAGGCGTGTTGCACGTGGGAGGATCATGTTCAGGCGGGTTTAATGCTAATAGAAAAACATCTAGTGAAGAGAGGAAACATACTCCAAATAGTATTTCAGTTCAAAGTGCAGAGATGGTGCCACGTTTATGGGCACTGTAGTCAGACAAAACCAAGCAGCAGAGGTATTTGTACAAACCCAGCTCCAGAATTAATGGCGAGCTAAAGCTAGACCTGCTTTAATTACTGAACTGAACTTAAGGCGTTGCTTTATAATCATCTGGGATTGCAGGGTCAGTTTGAGTTCATGTTAGAGGAGATTAATTTATTACAAGTTATAGCTTCATCCAAAAGGTCTAAAGTTAACAAAAAGAAGGACAAAGTGCACCACAAACCAGCTCTGTCATGTAGTGTTGCATTATTTGTCATCTATTGACGCCCGTAAGACACGCTCGATGCTCCACTCATGCAGGAAAAGCTGTGAAGCTGCAGGATGCCAATTTGAGAAGTAATAAAATTGCTGCTTTTCTGAAGAGTTGTCACACGCTGACATCAGAAATTAGGACAGCAGCATATCCTGACATGTTGACAGTACGTGGGCTCCCATTATAAATAATGGATGTGGGTGTTCACCGTCTTCGAGTGTTGCTCTTAATTTTTTAAGACGAAACAAAGATGATTAGTTTTGAATGGATTAACCCCAGTTTGTTGCAATATTAAATTTATGTTATAAGAAAGATTTTGTTATTTTTGCAATTGGTGCTGAGCATGCTGGTTTGACTGTCTTGTTTTAGTGTTTCTGCATGAACGTGCTGCTGTAGACACAGGCCAGGCTTGTGCTTGTCAGTCGCACCGAATCGAAACCAAAGTTTATATCTAGGTTGTTTTCTTCGAGATGTTTGTTGGATTGCAATTACACATCAGACTGCTTCAAAGTGCAAATAAAAGTCAGTCTGTCAAGTGGTGGAATAATATTCCCATAAGGGAGTTCCCACTCCTATGCTAAAAATCAGATCTCTGGATTTGAGTCATACAGACACTGAGAACGATGTGACAACTGTGATGTAATGATTATGAAAAGATTTCATTTTTAGATCAAAGGTGTCAAAGAAAGAGGCACAATGATCTATGTTAAAAGAAACATTTAACAGAAGCCACGGCGAGTGCAGTGAAAACCATGAATTATAGAAACTATTACTGTTTCACTGGGACATCTTTGTGCTTGACTTTAATGGGAGGGAGAATTTTGAACTGCCATGTGGGGGAAACTATAATTTTACATTTCCTGGTGTGTCGAACTGTCAGAGTCATGCCAAGAGGTGAATGACTGATTTCAAGCATTTCCTTCTAGATCAACCGAAAGGTTCTGTCACCCACTGAGCAGTGCTCTATTCTTAGGCCCTTATTAACAGCTTTAGATGAAGCTATACATTTAGCCCCTTGAATGCCACCTCATTTAGGATTTAAAATGACATGTGAAATTACTTTGGACAATCAGTCAGTGCTTCCACAGCGGCCCAGAAGAAAGAGCGGTATAATTATTAGGCAGCAAGTGGAGTTTTGTGCTTTAATGGGATTTAACTTTTGATATTTAATTTACATTTGGATTGTTTTAGTTTTTGACAGGAAAAATGTCATAGCTTTCTTTCTTCTTCATATTTTTCTTTCACAATATTCATGGCAAAAAAATACAAGAACTTTCTGTGTTCAAACTACTACTAAAAAATCTATGTTTAGCTGCGTAAAATCCAATAAAACAGCAACATTTGGGTAACCAACACAGTGAACCAATTTGTCACTCAAAAGAAAGCTAATTGGCACAGTAACACTTGTTACATGTACGGTGTAATATGACTAAGGCTGTAATTACATAAAATTATAGTCTTCATAGGAGAAGTTATAACTGTATGAAACTGAACACTAAATGTACTAAGCACCTCTCTGTGTATAACTGTATTATCATCAATGTGTTATAACCTCTGTGGCTGTGAAGCCAATGTGGAAGACTGCAGTTCACCAAACGGCCACTTGAGGCTGGCAACAAAAAGAGTCAGTCTCCATAAGTCTCCATGTTAAAATGTCCAACTTTAGGCCCCCGATGATCCACGCCAGGAGGCAGAAAAGGCAGGACTACCAACGTGCCGACATCCAGAGCCACAGTGCTTCAAAACGGATCTTTGAAAACCTGTGGGTGACGTCATGCATACAGCCTCCATTCTTTATACTGTTATGCCAAATGCATCAAAGATGACAACAATAACAGGCTGATTTTTGGCCAATGGCAACACAACAGCAGCACATGGAGTCTACTTACCACGGGGAGTCACTCACTGATGACACTGACGTTATTTTAACCAAAGGTTTAAATATATATGTGCATAATTTCATCTCTCCTGCGCGTTTAGCATTACATGGATGGACGGATAAACACCTACACCTGTTTCCACAGTTAAATACATCTAGTGTAATATACACAATGAGCAGCAGAAGACAGCTTCTCACAAAGCGCTGTGTCGCTGCAGTGTTAAGAGTCATCCGGGGTAATTAAGACCAAATTAGTCTGGAAACATTTAAGTTCATCACTCACGCAGAGGGGAGTTGTCACAGTGTTGTTATTCTGGGGCAGTTTCTCATAAAGCAGAGAAGAGCTCGGCTTCAGTGACGTTACGGAGACATGCAGTGTGGCCTTCTGGGAGATGCCAGGTTCTTTATTATATAACGAAGTTAATGAGTCAGATTGGAAGGAAAGCAGGTGAAGTCTTAGCAGGAGGAAGAACAGGTGTCACTATGGGTTTTAGATCAGTATGATGAAGATTACGTGCTGTAATAACACCCTGTCCATGCGCATTACAGATTTCATTCATTCCCTGTACGCTCACTCTTTTTAGAATGAGAAACTTTATTGATCCCACACACGGAAATTAAAGTAAATGAATTGGGTGTCACACAGTTGTTCCGCTGCTACAAGTGCTTCATTTTTCAGACACCCACCACCTGACAGAGAGAGGTGGAAGAAGTATTCAGGTCATTTACTTAAAGATCCAGTGTGTAGGATGTAGTGGTATCCGGCGATTGCAACTCCCTCGCCAACATGAAGGATGGTGGCCACAAAATGTGCACAAAGGTGACGGTCCATATCTACAGCCAATGTTCAGTAGAAACATGGCAGACAAGTAAAAGCACAAAGAAGTTTGAACAATATTGAAAGTATGCGAATGGCCCCTATTATTGATATTTAAACATTATTATTTTGTAGGCAAACCGACTTACTGATTAATTGGGAAAACATCATCATCAGATAAAGACAACAGAAACTGTGGGAGGTTAAAGGTTAATTATTTGGTAAATGTAACTAAGACAACTGGTCTTTTTGTTACTTTGCCTTTTGACCTCTGTCTTGTGAGGGTCTGTGTGATTCTGTCTAGCATTTTATTGTGCGTGCGCAGTCATGTGGGTCACCACCTGAAACCAGCTCAAACATTCAAACATCACAGAGGGAAATCTATCAACTAACAGGCTGATAAACCTCCTCAAACATCCTACAGAAAGTTTAACCTACATACATTTCTTTGATATGTGCTTTGTGTGTGTGTGTGTGTGTGTGTGTGTGTGTGTGTGTGTTTTTAGCTCCCCAGTGCATCTCCAAACTCTTCCTTTTTTTAGTTTAGCCCACATTCCTGTCTATTAAAAACCAGCTCGCAGTGCGCCAGGGCTTCCCAGTTACCTCACAGAGACGCACAAACCAGCACCATCAGCATCACCACCGCTGGCACCACCACACGTGAACTCACCGCTGTGGTCGGTCTGGTTCTGCGCTTCGCTCCTCCTTGTCTGGCTGCACATCTCCCGAGCCCTGAGGTGCTCGGAGATGATGGCGCACTCCGGATGAATCGCTTCAGCCTGAATATGCGAGAGAAGTTTGTTATCTACAGCGTAGCAGACACATGAGCTGATCATCCTGGAGGAGCTGAGATGGACGAGAGGGTGCAGCGATGGAGGAAACACAATCTGTTGAACAAAACCATCTTTGGATCGATCACTTTGCCCATTTTTATAAAGTCAAAATATAATGCAATCCTATTTGAAGCTCTTTAAGTTGATATTTATTAATAAGAATTAAAGTGACTGTCCTCCTCCAAAATGATGCTCAAATCTTGCAGATTATAAGACAACATCTGGACCAGTCTTACCCTCTTGGTTTCGCCTTTGATTGATACCAGATGGATGGCAGTGGTGGATGCGGGTCGCGCGTCTTGATAACCACTAATTAGTGTCAGCAGCTTAATGAGGACATTTGCTGTCCGAGTATGTCGCGTGTGCTCCAAAGAGCCAGAGAAGGACAGAGGACGATCATGGAAATAGCGTTGCAATAAAAATGTCATTAGGGCATAATTAAGTAGATTGTGTCTCAATTAGCATTCGTTGTTTTGTGGGGTGAACTTCAGCTGCACTTTTCATGACTTCATGGATGAGAGGATAAACCGCATGAAACGTGTCACTCACCACAGGTCTGTGCCACAGATGAAGACAAACGACGAGGAGGATGAATTTCTCCTGCCGGCAGCACATTTCCACGTTCTTCTCTGTCTTCTTCATACCCTTCATCTGATGATGGTGATGATGATGAGCCCACAGATCCAGGGTCTTTGTTGTTCTTGTTGTTCCTCTGCGAAAATGTCAACCGAAAATAGATGATCCCTCACTCTCCCCGCGAGCTGCAAAGTTGCGGGACTGAAGAGCTGCTGCCGCACATCTGCTCTCTCTCTCTCTCTCTCTCTCTCTCTCTCTCTCTCTCTCTCTCTCTCTGTGTGTGTGTGTGTGTGTGTGTGTCTCTCTCTTTTTCTGTCTGTCTCTCTAAAATCAGGTGAATGAATATCTCCATTCATGCAGATGACAGTGGGGACGTGTGGCCTAATTTCAAGTCACAAAATGTATTTTTTCACATGTTAAAACCATTTTTTATTTTTAGAAGTGCACTACTTCATTTGTACACTGATGTTTTTTTTTTTTTAAAAAAAGATGCCAGTGGTGGAAGGTGCACTTATTCAAATGTTAATTTATTCAGTGTTGATGTGTATGTGCTTGTGTAGCACAAGACAAGAGTCCGGAGTCACGTCAGTCACTGTAAACGTCAGATGTCAACAAGTTCACAACAACAAGGCTACCCATTTATTTATGCTTTATACTTTTCCTGCACCAAAGTTCAGAAGCAAATATTCTGCTTTGCAAACTGCAGTGGTTACTCTGCAGATTAAGACTTTATATAAGCATGTGATCTGTTTAAAAAAACATGATGCATTGTTCCTTCCACTGCACCATTAAAATGCCTCTTACTATTTAAACAGAGCATCCTGCATACTTTTGCTACTTGCTATATTTTGCTAGAAATACTTTGACTTAAGGCTAAGAATGATTTTCAATGCAGGGCTTTTACATTTAATAAGTATAATTTAATAGTTTAATAGTATTTTTATTGCTGTGTTGGTCATTTTAAAGTAAATAATCTGTACTACTTAAGTACTGAATATTGAACAGCGTCTGTTTATAGAGCTGGATTACCAGCTAAAAAAAAAACTGTCACAGACTGCCACAGGACCACAAAGATTTTCATCACTAAATCACAGTATCAACTAGTAAGTTAAATCTTCATAAATGTGAGATTTTAGTTTTTAAAATTTGGACATGAGGTCATGGACATGAAATCAAGTTTTAAGAACTTTACATTGTTTTTATCAATTATATGAAAAGAAAGAGCAACATAAGGATGAGAGAAGTAAAAGGTTTGAGTCTTGATGAGTTTCCATACACAGAGGTTTTCCATTCAGGATTTCCTTCTTAATCTGGAAGCACTGTGTCCTCATTGTCACAATTTCATTTTAAAAACCCAAATGATCTCAGCTGATATGTGCTCAAATGGTCCATATTCCTGCTTTAATTGTATATATCCAGCACATTGTACCCAAACATGGGTGGAATGGTTGGTAAAAAGAGGCTCAGCTGCTTATTTTTGTCCCAGGGGCTCCCATGCAAGTTAATCTGACAATAGCACTGTGAGCAGGAGCAATGTGACGGCAAAGTCCTGTAAAAAAAAAAAAAAACAAGCAAAATTAAAGGAAAATTTAAAAAAAAAACGCATTCACCCGAGGATTTAGCCTGCTGTCAGTAATTAGTTATTTGAAAAAACACACATGGAGCTAAGAGGCTAATTAGCTGGGTTATAACTAGAAGGTTATAATCAACAGAAATCGCTTACCGCTGCGGTCGCTTTAAAGAAAACAGTATATTTTTCCATGTTGTTCCACTAGCGCTGGTTTATGGTCAGTAATTTACAAATGGGGCCATGTGTGGCAGTTTCCAGGTGTGAATGTGGAGCAGGCCAGTGCTAAAAAAGCAAAACTCTTCCCTACAGAATAGATTCCCAGGAACAAGGACACAGGATTCAACATTCAGCGTAGTAATTCATTTACAGGAACATTTAACACCAGGTGTTCGGCGAAATCTCTTTGCAAACAATTGTGCAATGTGTCACTGTCCCGCAGTGAATCTGTGTCCCAGTGGCTATTAAAAAAATTCAATTAAAAACCAACCTCTTAGTATAAAAAGTAACATGTTATCAGGTTTCACGGTAACACGGGCTCCCGCGTCTTTACAAATTGGTTGTTTGCATTTAAACAGGGCTCTGCATTTGCTGTTTGATCAGTGGTTCTGATTTTCTGTTTATCCACAGAAAGATGTCGAGTGATTAATACTGATGTATTCTATTCAGGCTTGTGTTTTCATACGATAGAACATGTCAGAACTGAAGCTGGGAAAAGCACAGGTCAGATGAAGCCTGCACCTAATTATTATTTCCTTTATCAATGAAAGTGATTGTTTTCTTGATGAATGATTTGGCAAATAGCAAACAATGATAATAATGACTTTCCAGAGCCTAGATATAGATATTCCATAGATAGATATTCGGTTTCACTATCACAGAGACAATAAAACTTTCATATTTGAGATGCTGGACCAATGCTGCTGCAGATTAACAGTCTGTTGATCAACTAACTGATGAATTGACTCTTTGTTTGTTGGCTGCTGGTTCAAATCCCAGCTGGGGCCTTACTGTGAGGAGACTGCACATATTATTAAGGAAGTGGTTTCGGTTCAGTGTCCAACAATTTGTTGGATAAAAATAAGTCTCATTGGGCTCTGGGAAACATTTTCCACTTTTACAGATTTACAAAATAATCAACAGGCAAATTGATAATGAAAAATCACCAGTTGCAACCATAAACAAGATGTCAATAAAGGAACGATACAACGATACTGCAGACAAGATCAGTGTTATAGCATTCGTTTTTACAGGATCATAATAGGTGTCATAGCTGTGTGTTTGCCCTCTCATTCATGCTTTTCCTCCTGACAGAGTTTTTGGCTCAACACAGGTAGTAACTTCTTGTTTATCTTGTCCTTTTTTTTCCCTCAGTCATCGCCCTTAAGCTCAGTACAGGCTGTGTCAGTGCTACAGGACAAATGCGTAGTGAAAGGCCTTGCTTAAGGAGGAATGTCACCCAATTTCAGCTGTCACATGTATTTTTCCTGAGGCTTAGGGCAGGCAATACTTGTAAATAAGGGTCTTCCTTTCCTAAAACCCGAGGCTAAAGAGTTAAGCATTAAATGGTAATGTGTAAAATGCGTCTCTGCTCTGTGTAAAGGTGAATAACATTGTTTTGTCAGTTTTTGCAGTCAAATTATGTGTCGTTTGAAATGCTTAGATATGAACTGATTTGGGTTGACAACGCAGTTTAGCGTCTGCTGGCTCCACAAAGTGAGTATCTCATCTGCAGTCAGTGGAGCAGATGTTAATTTTACAGCCCAAAAGCTTCACAGATTCAAGTGTACAGACTGATGTGTATTCCTACTACAAGCAGCATTCATCTTAGATACTGAGTCAGGGGAAACTATATCGTCAAGGATTTTAGACCATTTATTGCAACCGATAGATGTGCACTTTTTTACCACCTGAAGCAATATACAGAACATAAATCAGCAGACACATACTGTAGCACGCAGATATGCAGCTCACATAATATAAAAATCACAAAATGCAATCACAAGTGCTGTACGTGATATGAAACTAGGGCAGGAAAAGGCTGGATGGTGGAGGAATAAGTCAACCAATCAGTGAAAGTAGTGTTGGATCTTCTATAAAGGAGAAATGCAGTCTACTGATGACTTCACATTGGTACAACCTCAAAGCATTAACCCAGCCAACACAGAATAACTCTTTATGGATCTGTCACAGTGTAACTTTTGTTGCTTTTCCTACTGTTTTCCAGTTAAATCGCTGGTCTGGATTACATGACATCTTCACAATTAATGCTTCACTGTGCCCAAGTCAAATCATACGACTCTGCCCTTTCCTGGTAACAGGAGGTTATCAGAGGCCAGCGTTCAGACTTCTGGCAGACGCTGTCAGAAGTAACTCATCAAACTATATTTCACAGGCACGACTGAAGCGCTCACGTCATGTCTCATGTCTCATGTCTCATTTTGAAATCTGTATCTATCATGTTTCCTTTGAGGTTTTCACATTGTACATTTAGCTGGAAAATGCAAAAAAAAATACATATTTGATTAAATAAATATTGTTTTTTTATTGATTTCATCAGTTTTGTGTCTGTGTGGGTTCTCTCCTGGTTTCCACCCACAATGCAAAGACATGCAGTAAGTAGGTTAATTCTCTAAATTGCCCGTAGATATCAATGGCCGTTTGTCTCAGCGCGCCCTGTGATGAACTGGTGACTTGTCCAAGGTGTACCGGGCCTCTCGCCCTGAGGCAGCTGGGAGGCTCCATCCTCCCACAACCCTGATGAGGATAAGCGGTTACAGTAAGTGTTTATTTCTGATATAATATTGTAAAGGTGAATAAAATTGCATGTCAGTTCTTGCTGTTAAATCATGTGTCTGTTTGAAATGCTTAAATATGAATCTCTTTGGTTTGACAGCTCAGTTTAGCGTCTGCTGGCTCCACAAAGTGAGTATCTTATCTGCAGTCAGCGGAGCGGATGTTAATTTTTACAGCCCTAAAGCTTCACAAATCCAAGCATACAGACTGATGTGTATTCCTACAACAAGCAGCATTCATCTTAGATATTGAGTCAAACAAACTATATCAAAGGATTTTAGACCATTTATTCTAACAGATAGATGTGCACTCTCAACGTGCCCTGTGATGAACTGGCGACTTCTCCAGGGTGTACCCCGCCTCTCGCCCTGTGTCAGCTGGGATGGGCTCCGGCACACTGTGACCTTGATGAGGACAACAGTTACAGAAAATTAAAGGATGGATATTATCTTTGATTTGGCTACAGTTCTGATTGACACAGTATTATAAACTGGGATGACAGCAAGGTTAAGCTGTCCTTGTGAGTTTTATCCCTCCTGGTAGTGAAATATTATTATTATAGCCCTGACATAACTAACTTCGATTCTGTGTAACTGCAGTGCTTCAACGTATTGAGCAAGGAATACTTTTTAAATTTTAAATGTGCACTCTTTCGTGCGCTTTATTTAATTTTATCTATGCATCTTGCCTTTTGGACCTTTTTTGTCTAGTGAGCTTTCATCACACAATACTTTACTCTTTCATTCAGTCATCCTACTTTTACCTCGACCTCGCAACAAAAATAGTATAAGCCTGGATTTGCAAACAGTAGAAATAAGAACACCAACAGCAGTAGTACAAAATAAGATTCAGCTTCGCAGTCTCCTCTCCACCAGTTCCTCTATGGAGACTAGGAGTCAGTTCAGAACAGACCTGGCCATCTTGACTAGTTTGTTGAGTCTTTTTCTGTCCCTCTCCGTGCTTCCCCCTCCACAGCAAACAACTGCATAGCATAATACAGATATCACAGTGTCATAGAAAGTTTTTTATGCACAATCCAGAGGACTCCAGTGTCCTCTGTGTAAGGACACTGAGGACCTCTGGAGTGTGCAGTACAGGACGTCTGTGTTTTCCGGCCACTGAGGTATTTATATGTTCCACCATCTCAATATCCAATCCCTGGATGTTTGCTGGTGTGGTCTGTGGCTAAAAAATAATACAATAAAATAAAATAAAGTTGTAATAGTAGTAGTATCATCATCACCTCGGTAAATCTAAAATAAATCCAACAAAACCACGCTTAAAACTTGTTAAATTAAGCATGAAATAAAATAAAAATACATCACCTATCTAGTCTTTACTTAAACATTCATAATAATGTCCAGCAGGCTTGTGTAGTGTTTCTGAAGGACTTATTGTCGGTTTAAGGTTGAAATCAGCTCGTTTAGTCTGCCCTCTGCAGGACAAGGGAAGAAAAGAATACTTCCTTCACAATTACAACTAAACATTTTAACATTTTATTCAGTTTGATTTTAAAAGATTCAGTCTCAGAGGTCAGTTTAACAAAGACAAAAGACCAAACTAACACTGCGCCACTGTTCACACTGATCACATAATGGACTGGGCCCCACGGCCTGTCAAAACATCTCCACTCACAGCTCCTCGTTAACAGCCGGTCTCATAGAGGATCATGGGAAATGAAGTCTTTGACCAAAGTGGATCATACCAATTTTAAGATACGATGTAAATAACAGTGAAAACGTGGATTCCCTTTTATATTCAGCACTTATACAAAACGACTTCGTTTTATGCGTGTTTTTATGGTTATTATATTTTCATACATGTTAAACAAACGCGGAAATCATCCATAAATCCGTCGGTTCACCGCCCCCTCTGTCACCGTAGAATACCGGCGACCCGTCACCGCTAGCCCTCTTCTCCCGTCGGATTACAGCCGAGGCAGCACGCCGAGTGACGGTTATCGAGCCATAAAACGTCGAAATAAACCAACAGTAAGTGCGGGAAAGTTACGTTTTTACCTCACGGGGTGTGCGGAAGAGTGTGCAGTTTGTGAAATCCTAAAATTATTGTGATTTTTTTAGTTTTTAAGCGCCACGTGGTCAGCGGAACTACTAGTTGCTGAGGCTGTCAAACTCAGGCAACTAACCTAACTTTAGCTTAGTGACTGTGAGGAGGCAGCACAACATGTACTGTCATTACTGTAACTATACGTGACATTTGTCAGACTGTCAGTATTGCCTGATTTATTATTTATTTATTATTTAAGTGACTGTAAAGTAACAGGTTGTTGGCAAAGTGTGTAAGCATGTTTGTCTCCCATTTCTCTCCCAGTAACAGTTAACTTGCAGAGGTGTTTAGCTTGGTCCAAGCCTAAATTAAATTGTACTCCTGTGTTTGCACTTTATGAATGAATTTATGCATTGTCTCTTACTTCTGTGTTGGGCATTAGCCTCCCATTCCAGTTACCAAAGGTGAGTGAGTGTAGCTGCTCTTCAGCTGATGCACATGCACTGATTTTATTGTTGTTTTATGGTGCAGATGAAGTGTTTCATACGAAATTTGCCATTTCATTGGTTAAATGCATCTAATAAAAAAACGAATGCGCTTTAATACAGCAGACCTGTAGTAAATCCTAACTTTATGAAGGTTAAAATGTTAATCTATAATTTAAATGATAGAGCTTTTGTGCAAACCGTGTCCGAGACGTTGATTCAACTTTATTTTTCAGCAGTTTGTGATGCTGTTGAACTGTATTCTGTTTTACTGAGGGGTGCTTTCAACTCCCATTAAAACATGCTCAATATTTTCTTGAATAACGTGTAGAATAATGTGCAAAAAATATGTCACAATTCCCACAGTCTGACATGACTGACTCAAATTGTCTGTTTTTCTCCAACTAACAGCCCAAAGAACCAAAGATATTTCATTTCCGTTGTTATAAAACCATAAAAAAAAAAACAGGAAATACTCATGTTTGAACATTTTTACTTAAACAATTCTTTTTTTTTTTTTTTTGTTGACGGACCAGTCGTTTCAGCTCTAACAGGGACCTGCAAACTCCTCTCAGATTAACACATTGCAATCCAACAGCTAAAAACTACAGTCTCTAAAATGGACATAGGATTGAATCTACACCTCTGTGTCACAGGTTTGCAGGGAGGTAGAAGCCTGTTGTATTAATCTGCATAGTTTTAGCGAGGTGCACCTGTTAAACTGGCAGCTGAGAATATAAATCTGCACTAACAGTGCTCACAAGTCTTTTTTTTTATTTATTATATTGCGTGATGATCTTTTTAATTTCACGCATGGAAATGTAATTGTTATTGGTTTGTGATGTTTGCCTGCTTGTTTATTGGCAGTGCTGCCGCCTCCTTTGGTTTGAAATGTAATTCAGATTACTGCTCAGTTATTTAAATAGTCCACTCCGCATTAGGCAGCGTGCATTATTCTCCGCAGCATGACAAAGCGAAGGTGAGATAGACGGGAGTGGCACAGCTTGAAGGCATCTTGACACATTTAACACACCGACACAGTGTTTCCTCGTCAATTGGACGCAGCTGCTGTGTGCTTTTGAAGGGCTAGCCTTGTTCTAGTGCAGCACCACACCTGTTCAGTTTCTCAATTTAAGCAATAAAAATGAACTCTGGAGGAAACACTGCAGACGCATCCTAACATCAGTGTTGGTGACTTTCACCTGTCATGTGTGCCACATTACATTTTTCACTGTTTTTGTCTTGGCTTGGCGTTTTTGAGGGTCCAATGTGAGATTGATCAATGAACTGTTGAGACAAAAACATACACAAATCAAGTCCTCTGCATTCTCTAGTTGGTTCCTCGTTTTCCTCGCAGGTTGAGCTCATTCTGAGCTCTAAATTTCAGCTCTTTGATCAGTCCATCATCCACATTGGTGTCACATTAAGCTGTTCAGAGCTTTCTTTGCATCTAACCAGCAAAGTTCCTCTGTGACGCTAACTTCACACCGGACTAACGGCTCTAGCTTCCATCTGCTGCTTCTTTTCTCTCCTCATAAACCCGAAACAAAAGTGAGTAAAGAAGACGGCCCTTTAAAAGAGAAATGGATCAGTCAAACCGTCAACAAGGAGGAGCCGCCCCTCAGCATGGTCCACCAGTGGGGGCCTTCAGGCAGGGTAATATTCCCATTAATGAGAGGGGCATCCTCAGTGGGGCTGAAGTCCAGTATGGGAGGCTACGCCAGCGCACACGTCTGTCCCAGTCGGAGAGCCAGAGCTCTGGGGCTGAAGAAGAGTGGTTGAGCACCTCCTTGGAGGCGAGCGGCTCCTATGGCCAAAGCCCGGCAGAGGGAGTCTGGTACCACCGCAGCGTATATGAGCAGGCCGAGAGCAACCACCAACGGCGGCTCGCCTCTAATGGCAACGGGCCGCTGTCATCCTCTCCGAGGAGTCCAAACACCAGGGGCTACGTGAGCTCCCAGTCCAGACGCCCCCGCGGTCAACAGCAGGATCAGGGGCACCCCGTCACCACTGTGAAGGCCTCTGGTACCCCCCACCGTCAGTACAGTAGAGGCCGCAATCGCACCTCCTCTGAGACCGAGATGGGAAGCAAAGGCAGCAGGGGGCCGACGCAGAGGAAGAGAGGCCTCTCTGAGACGGAAAGCAGGCCCAGATGGGACAAGTATGGCACCGCTCACACGGGGAATGGGAGAGACGTGATGTGTGTTTTCAGTTTATTTAACTCCAGTGGTGATTTGATTGATTTATTTTGTTGTTGTCGTCGTCGTTGTCTGCATTTTTGTTTGGCCTTTTTCAGTTCTGCTAATTTGTGTACTGTGTTTTTGAGTTGAGGCTTCGTTTGGAGGTTTGTTGTTTTTGTTTTTTTTTTTATTTACGCTGCATTCAGACTGAATTATAATAAACGTAGCACCCTCATTCATTCAAATGAGGTCAGTCCCAGCGCTGCCAGTGCAGCGTCATCTCAAGGTACTCGGTGATGATTAGGTGCACATTTCTATCACAAATTCCTGTGAAGTGTTCTGGCATCTTTAACTCGTGCCCCTACCTGGAACTACAGGCCCCAACAGGTCCACTATGTCTGGCAAAGTGCCAGTATCGGTGTACAACATGCAGCCATGTACTGTCATGTATTGTAAACTGGGTCTGTGTTTGACTATGGGGGGTTGTTGGTGGGCTGTGACCAAGCTTTTGTTCAGTAATCCAGACTTTGCAGACCAGGCAACTGTGTTTCACTGACTGAGGAATGTGTAGATGCCTGTCTGCAGCTGTAACCTGTCAGCAAAATGAGAAGGGAGGTGAAGCGTCTGTGCAATAATTCACTTTGTTGTTTTACTGTATGATACGTGCCATTAATTTACTGTGATTCCTGATTAAAATCCGTCTGCGTTCTGCTTTTTGTGTCTCCCTGTTCCATCCACAACTCCATCTGTGGCTCTGCATGACGTTATAACCTGTAAGCGTCTAACTCGGCCTGTCCTGTCACTCATTTCTTGTGCTGGCTGTAACCTGCTCATGGCTACGTGGATACTCAGCAGATAAACTCTTGAATGTAGATCAATTTTATTTTATTTGTTTAAAGTCTTATTTCTCGATTTTTTTTCTGATTTCCCTCGTCAGTACCAACATGAGCGGACTGCAGTGCCTCGCCTCCGAGAACATCTGGTTCGACAAACAGCGCTACGATGAGGCCGAGAAGCGCTTCTACGAGGGAGCCAACGGACCCTCCACGCAGCAGCAGGTAGAATACGCACACTGCTTATGGAAGCTTGGCTGTTTTTTCTGCAGGACGTCGTTTAATGTTTATCAGCTCGAACGTCCTTAGAGACGAGTTTGCTTTATTTAGTTAACCGTTCCTGCTGCCATCTTTTGAACTTCTTTTTGTCTCCTGCCCGACGCCTCCTCGACGCCAGCCTGTTAGATTTATGCAATAGTTACATCGTCGTCAGTCACAACTCTCTGTAGCCCGGAGCAGCTGTGTGCATGCAAGTCACTCGATTTAGAAGTGGCTTGTCCTAGTAAGAGAGAGATCAGGTGGTTTGGCAGCAGCTGTCTCTGCTTCTCAGGCCGTCCAGGGCAGCGGGGGTCTCTTTCCTGTCCTGTGAAGCGATGGAGCGCCCAGGTTTTAAAGGGTCATTTCGCCGAAATCACAAAAGCAACATGCCCTCGGTTCTTGTGATTTCAAGTGGTGTAGATTGTTTTATGTGCAGAGGTTTTTCAGATGCCTGCCTCTGCTGCTGCACAGATACGATAGAAACTTTACAGAAACAACGCTGTGGTTACTCTGGATAATCCACAGAAGTTTTTATTCTGCTGGGCCTTCTCGGGCAGAAAGTGAAAATGGTTCACATTTCAGTACAACGTGTACTGAAGTGGGAATGTGACAGCTGCACTGTGAGCTGCAGGTCAGGTCATCATGCTGTGTTTGTGTACCCTCACCTCCGCTGCCAAAATGCGTGTAACCATTTATATTGCAACATGAAGCACATCGACATAACCTCACAGCCCACGTTTATCTGCTTTAGATGGACTGAGTCATCCTAACTGTTTGGTGTATGGGCTGTCCTGCTTTTGTCTGTTTTGCATGCTGCTCTCTGTCTTTATCACTGCTCCTGCTCCATCACTGCTTTACCCACATATACCTTCAGGACACAGACGTTAATGCCATCCTGCAGGACATTGCTAAGTACCGACAGAATATCCAGCAGTCCCTAAGCGGAGTGAGTACTGTACCACAAAATGAGCCGCAGGCTCGCGCCCCCTTTAGAGGCAGGACTGTACTCATTAATGTCCGTGTACCAGCCCTAAAACAGGGGAATAGCTGTTTAAATGAGAAATGATGAAGTTCTTGGGGACGTTTTTTAGCCTCATTT
Source organism: Nibea coibor (assembly GCA_023373845.1). Classification (NCBI taxonomy): domain Eukaryota; kingdom Metazoa; phylum Chordata; class Actinopteri; family Sciaenidae; genus Nibea; species Nibea coibor. The sequence continues at coordinate 8,019,304 of CM041725.1, forward strand.
CAGTCTCAGAATCTCTTTAGCATGCACTTCATAAGAAAAGTACTTTTTACTCATGCTATATTTTCTGCTTGCTTTTTCCTGCTTTATTCTTTACATCAGTGACATTTGCTATTTATGGTAGACCCTGACCGATGCTTAATGATGGGACCACCCTCTCAGCTGGTTATCAAACACTTGACAGAGAGGTGTAATGTTTTATTTTCCCATTTGGCAAACTTAATTAACTGAAACAATAAAATTGAGAATTTAATAATTATAAATAATGACTATAAAACACAAATACACAGCTATAAATGACCTCATATACCAAATTATTAATATAAGTATCTTTTTCTGCCTATAAGTTCTGTATTATGTGTATCTGTATAATCAATATATCAGCCCGGGCTCTAATTGATAGCAGTACATCAGAGTGTGGTCACATTTGTGTGTTAGGGTGCATTTTGATCTCAACAACAAGTAACTGGTGACACCAAAGTGTTAAACTGTCTTTAGTACAAACACTTAGTTTCTAAAGGACTAACTTGGACACTCAAGTAACATTTACATGGAAGGAACTCCCTGGATTTTGTCCCACAGTGAAATGGAGGTTTCATTCCCAATTATTAATAACTTCTCAACATATAATGCATTTGGGGTGTCAGTCAGCTGTGATGTCAGCCAGCCTTTAGAGGAAGTGTGTGTGTGTGTACAGTGGAAACAGCTGGTTTGAAAGAGTTAATGAGTGTCCCAGATTTGTTTTTCCAGCCTGTGCCGTAAACACGTGGTAAACAGTTTAAAGGGCTCTAGAGCTGCAGGATTGGTTGACATTTCCCACTTTGATACACACCAGTTATCTGATGTATTGTTTATATGAAGAGTGTATTATTTTCTGACAGTATTCACATCAGATTCTGTTGGAACATGTACAGTATCAACCCTTCTGCCTACAACCACTACTGTTCTTTTTGTCTTGGTGTCGTTCCCTCTTGCCTTCACCTTGTACATCACTGGGTGCAGGTGAAAACGGCCCTGCAACAGGCCAAAGGGCGCCAGCAGAAAAGGCAGCACAGAAACGTAAGTCCTCCTCATCCTGTCTCAGCCGTGAAGCGTGCATGGTTGAGACGGACGGCCGGGGTGTGCTGGCTGCTTGAACTAGAGTGTGCTACAGTTGTCACAGCACTAAGATGCCTCCTCCTGCGTCACCATCTTACCATCCTGCATCTTTTTTGAGGTGTTGTTCACTAACTGATTCAAAATGAAGCCAATCCTGAATGAATCCCAAAGCCAATCCTATTAAAATGCTAATGATTTTCTAATATTTCACTTCCATGTCTTTAATCGTCAAAGTTCTATTCTACGTTTTGTAAATTCTGAATAAATTTATCAGTAATCGATGAAACTTTTGACATTTTGTTAATGTTTACGGGGGGAAATGACTAGCCTGGCTCTGTCTAAAGATCTTTTAAAAAATCTCCACCTCCACCAGTCTTCAGTGCTCACTAATGAATGTTTTAATTATGTAATTATGTATTTTTTTTTTTACTTCATTCCATACAAAAGTGGCATGTTCTGTTTTTAAGCTTTTTATTTTGTCAGATTTTTAGTGCTCTTCTGTATATTTGTTACTTTTTGGACAGAGCCAGACCAGCTGTGCCCTCGTGTTTTCAGCCTTTGTGCTCAGCTAACCGGTCGCACTCGTATTATACAATCACGACGATAAGAGAATCACGAGAGCGGCGTCTACCTTCTCATCCCTCTGCGAGAAAACCAATGTGGGATTTAAAAAAACGGTTCTTATGAAGTGGTGTTGTTAAAAATCTTGGACAGGGTTTGTCTGCATGCTGACATTGAATAATAAATCCTCTTTCCTGGGGATGGATGGAGTTCAGTTTAACATCAGCGTTGTGTGTGAAGTCTGTCCAAATCATTTTTTAAAATATATTTTGGCCGTGCATGGTTTGTTGTTTTTTTTGTTTTGCTTGCTTCTTCCCTTCAGCTTTGGATTGGATCTACACTTGGATGATGGTGCCTTTTTTTTTTTTTTTGCCTTGTTATTTGAATCCTGACCTGAAACGCAGCGCTGCTAATTTGCTAATGAATTTGTTTATCTTTCCTCAGTCCTCCTCACATGCGGGAGGAGACCAGGAGCTGGTTTCACGCATGAAGAGCCTGGAACTGGAGAACCAGGCTCTGCACAAAGGTGTGTGTTTGTCTTCCTGAGCTTTTGTTTTACACCCTCATTCAAACTGAACTTCACTATTACGGTTTGCTTATTAGTTGTGGAGACCATGAGAGGTGCCCTGCAGAAGCTGGAGTCCAGAGTGGCCATGCTGGAAAAGTCCCCTGCACCAGCAGCTGTCCCATGTGCTAAGGTAGATGACTAAATATTTAGAAAAAAAAATGCGTCTCAATTACATCATCCACGTTTTAAAACTTTTCCATCGTTTTCCCCAGGCTGCTCCTGTCCAAGCCGCTCCAGTCAAACAGGTGGAAAACGGTGGTGGTGATGACGACGACGATGACATTGATTTGTTTGGCAGCGATGAAGACGACGAGGAGACGGCGCGCCTCAAGCAGGAGCGCCTGGATGCCTACGCAGCCAAGAAGTCCAAGAAACCCGCCCTCATCGCCAAGTCATCCATCCTGTTGGACGTCAAGCCTGTACGTACCCTCCCCTGAAATCAGGACATGTCCATGATTGCAGAAAAAACTTTGTCAACTCAATAATTCAGTCAACTCATTTAAGATAAACATGGATGTTCTAATGAACACCTATGAAGGCTGTAAACTGATGAATCCTGGCTATAAGTAAACATCTGTCCTCCATGTTTCCTTAGTGGGACGATGAGACTGATATGGCGAAGCTGGAGGAGTGCGTGCGCTCGGTGCAGATGGACGGGCTCCTGTGGGGAGCATCCAAACTGGTGCCAGTTGGCTACGGCATCAAGAAGCTGCAGATCAACTGTGTGGTTGAAGACGACAAAGTTGGCACAGACATCCTGGAGGAGGAGATCACCAAGTTTGAGGACTACGTAAGTAACAAACCGCATAATTAATGAGTCGTATCGATCTTCTGAATCATCATCTGAGTAGACAAAATGTCACTTTTACCTTAAATGTTGAAGGGGGGAAACATTCCAGTACTCTGTATCTGACAAATTATTTTATTATTGATTTTAAATAATATATTTTTATGCACAATAAATCACTATATCACATCATGAATGTTCAAATTTATAGACATCTTTTTTCTTTCTTTGCAGGTCCAGAGTGTAGACGTTGCTGCCTTCAATAAGATCTAAGCTCCACCAGCTCTTAACCTGCTCCACCAAAGTGTTGCTGCTGCTCCTGGCTTCCACGTTTATTAAATGTTAAGTTTTGAGCACAAGCGCCGTCTCGGTGTCGTTATTCTCAGTCATAAAAAAATATTTTTGAAGGTTACTTGACTGCTAGGCTTGATGGAGTGCAGTCAGCTTCACTTTTAAAGAGAGCACAGCTTCAAAGAAGAGCCCAACCCCACCCAAAATCCCGGGAATACAGGCTGGTTGAACGTAGTTTTAACTTTATGGAGTAAAACCATTGGATCAGAAACGTTATAGAAAGACAGAGTCCCACCCCTGAAGTCCAGATACACTCCTATCCTGCTGCCGCAGGGAACAGCGAGGGCCACGCTCTCTTTGTTGTGCTGAAATGAACAGGCTGAGTAAGAGCAATCCAGGCTCCAGGATTTGGAGTTGTGGCCAATCTTGCAGTCGCTCCCTCCTCCACTCCTGCCCATGTTTTTGTAGCAGATGCCGATAGAAACTCCTCCTTTACCAGCCCACTCCACCTCCCAGTAGCAGCGTCCGGCCATCCCAGCTTTGCACAGCACCTGAGCCCAGCTGGTGAAGCGAGCCGGGTGGTCCGGGTAGGGCAGTGGCTCCGAACGCGTGGTCACCCCACGACGACCATCGGAGAAGCTCAAATAAGGGTTGGCTGTGTTTGGGTCCAGGGTTACATCGTTGTAATCTGGACACAGGAGATGCATGTTGTCAGACAACAACCAGAGGTCACTGGTTTCATGAAGACTTTTTTTTTTTTTTTAGTACTCACATTGTAGAAAATCAGCTCTCGTCTTCGGCTCTGAGTTGTATGATACATCATTGTCCCTCGCTGTTACATGTAGGAGATGACAGACATTAAATCAGAACAGCTGCACAGTGGAAAAAAGGTTTTCAGACGCTCCTGGTAAAAGTCCTATTAATTATTTCTCACCTGCAGTTGGAGCACTTTTACTGGTTGGATGGGTTTGAAACTCGGCTGGTTAAATCATGAGCACAAAACATTAAGAGCAGTGTCAGAAAATAAATTTGAAGGAGCTAACGTGTCTTAAATATGTACTCTATTGCTAAATAATGTGTGATAAAGACAGACTAAACTCATACTTCTAAATAAGAAATGTTAAAACAGCCGTTGGATTAGCTGGAAAATCCTGAAGCTGGACAGACCTGCTGGCCCATAGCTACAGTTGCTAAGCTACCATTGGACAGTTGACATTCAGGGGGAAGGATAAATTAATTGTCATACCTTTAGTCCTTTCAGAAGTACTTTGATTGCTGGCATCTTTCAGGGAAATGACTAGAAATGCCGACAAACAAACAGGATTTACTGTTCATAATTTCTGCAACTAAAATAATAATTTTTATGTTAATTATTTTAATGTTAATTAGACGTACCCTTATCTGAGATTCTGTTGAAATCTCTTTCAAGTGTTTCATCCAGACTGTCTCTGAGATCAGCCAGAGCTCCTCTCATGCTTTTATACATCAAATATGGAAGTGCATCAGTGCTGGGCATCTCCACGGGCTTCACGGGGAAGTGAAGAGACTTGCACTTCTGCAGTGACGTGCAACACAACCAAATTAGATTAGACAGTATTTGAATGCAAATGCAACAACCTTTAACAAAGCAGGAAGAATCTTTTGGAGAGTCGTAAAACTGTATGTCAAGTTCAAGCAGAAAAAAAAAAAAGATAATAGAGTAGAGTTATGTAATGTTTGTCTCTGATAAATATACGACGTCTTGTGAACCTTTAGAACAGAGGGTTCCTTTCCTTTTTTTTACTCACTTCATTGTTAGCACATTTTTCAGTTTGACATAAAGAAACAACGTTCACTGTTGCAGTTTGACCTCTGTAGAGAAGGTTCTGTTGTCTGGACTGAATGGGAAATCACCTAACAACAGAGTTTGAATCTAAAACATAACTTTCAAATAATTTTAATCATATGCCGTTAATCATTGTTTAAATCATCGTAGCTAACCTAGCGCTTTATGGCACTAAGTCACACACCGCCAACTATTTCACCGATTTTGGTGAAACTGGATCATGATTAATGGAGAAAATGTTTTCTGGTCTTTTCTGGACTATAGCTGCTCGCTTTGTTGGGCTGGGCTGTGAGCTAAGAGCACTAGGGGAGTGTTGGTGTTTGTACCACAGGCGTCTTAGATCACCAGGAATTTTTTTAAGACTTTGTGGTGTGGGGGAATGCTGACAGGGAACTCGAGCCGGTGTCATACCAGAACATGAACTGGGTGAGCAGGTTTAGCAGCTTATATGAAATGCTGCTTTAAAAACTGGTGTGTTGTGGTCATGCCTCAGTTCTGGTTAAACTGGCAATTGATTTCTGCCGGTCAACTGAGGAGGCCTCTGCAATAATCGAAGCTCGAGGAGATCAAAGCATGTTCTCAGGTGATAACATTACCGGCTGCGGTTCACCTTTGTTGCATACCTGAAGGAAGTGGACGTGGTCCTCAGTGCGAGAAAGCTTCTCCAGCTCAGCCTCAGCCCTCCTGAGCTCGACTATCTCCCTCTGTATCTTCTCCAGCAGCTCCTCAGCCTGACTGACAGCTGCTCTCTCCTGGACTCTGATCAGCTCCTTCACCTCGCAGCTTTGTTTCTCTATTGAGCGGATCAGCTTGGAGAAAATCCTCTCGCTCTCCTCCACAACTGCTTCCGTCGAATGCTGTGGAGGATAAACGTTTTCTCTCAGGAATCATGCACACTTATCATTTTAGGTGCAGACGGGGTGCAACTCGTTTTAATTTTTAGGTCTTCTTTAAAAGATGCTCACCTTGATGTATCGGACAACATATCGGAGCTCCTTCTCCACGTCTTTCAATTTCTGCACAGACTTCAAAGAGGTTTCTTGGAGTTTTTTCTGAGAGAATACAAAGATGAATATCACACAGCGCTTTCCCTTAGGCTGCACAGTCGCATATTTCTTCCACACTTGACTTTCAAGATGGAAAGTTTTGATTTTACTATCAAAGCTCTGGACTGCGCTGGAAGTCCTTTGGTCTACCAATCTATACTTTTGACACAGTAACATCAGAGCACAAGATATGGCTGCAAGGCCACGGCACATTTTACACTCCCTGTATTCAATATTTGAAACGCTGAGGCCTTTAGACCTGTCAGGCGATAAAAGACATATCCTTCATCACAGACACGACATATACAAATATGACCTGTTCATCAACACGGTCAGCAGTTGGAGGTGCAGCAGGCGCTGTGATACACAGTCAAGCTCAGAAAACACTCCCACAACTTGCCCACGTAGTAGTTGTAGTGCATGCTGTTTTGGAAAGTTAGATGAGAACATGATATCTCTTCCATGTAGGTACACTAAACAAAAGTCTACAGCAAGCGGCCAGTAAGCTTAGCTTAGCATAAAGACTGGAAACAGGAGAAAACAGCTGGCCTGGCTCTGTTCAAAAGGTAACAAATACACCTACCAGCACATCTGAAGCTCACTAACTAACACAATTAATTTCGAATGTTTAATTTAGTTGTAACTATCGTGTGTGAAGAAAAATGTAAAAACAGGGTTTGTGCACCAAACTGGCTGAGACCATTAAACTTCCTGCCTGGCAACCAAGTGGCAACCTCTGTGGCTGGAAAATGAAGGTGCCAAAAAGTGCCAAACACCTTGAGCACCTGCTACGGAATATTTCAACCTCCATCAGCACCAATATTAAAATGTCCAACTTCACTTCATTAAGGCTTAAAGTTATCCATGATTAACAGAATTATCTACTTTTCTTTACTTTTCTACTTTCCGAACAAAGACATCTCATGTTAGCCCAAAGTTGGTGGCTCAATGAAGGAGATAATTGCTATTAATAACCAATTGATAATGGGTTATTTGCTCAGACTTGAGGCTCCTCCAGATCCACAATAAACATTACACAGGTGTTATTACAACACTTGTGTAAGTGTTATCACAGGCTGAAAGTACAAACTTGCTGACATAAATCAAATACTTTCAGGTAAATCCTCGTCCTTTATCCAATTCATTTATAGCACTGAAATAAAAAGTTTATCTAACTGCAAATTAAGTTGTAAAAAAAACAACATGTCCTCCTCAACATGTTAATGAATCATTTCTGCCTCTTAAGACATATTCAGACCCACCTGTTGTGTTGCTCTCTCGTCCACCACTGAGACCGTGTCGTGGCTCTTGTGCCTCTCTTTAACACACTGGGAGCAGGCATACTGTTGGTCGGTGCGACAGTACAGCCTCAGTGATTTCTCATGCTGCGGGCAAAGCTTCTCTCTCGGCTGATCTGAAGCTGGGATCAGCTTGTGGGCCTTCCCGTGAAAGCGCTCTTCGTGGACTCTCAGGTGAGCCGCACAGTAAGAGTCTGAGCACGCAAGGCAGGATTTGACAGCTTTGCTTTTTCTCCCTGTGCAAACGCTGCATTTCACGTCCTCTGCTTTGGACAGGTGTTGAGCTGCGGCTTGAAATCCAGACTGTTGAAGCTTCTCCACCACTTCACCCAGGACAGTGTTTCTGCTCAGGAGAGGTCTCGGATTGAACACCTGCCTGCACTGTGGGCAGCTGTATTGTCCTTTCTGCTTAGCCCTGCTCCAGTAGTCTTCAATGCAATCCAAGCAGTAACTGTGTCCGCAGGGGATCGTCGCCGGGTCTCTTAAAATCTCCAGGCACACTGAACAACAAAACTGGTCTTGTTCAATAGAAATAGTTGCTGCTGCCATTTCCCACACGCTCTCAACAGAAACTGGAAGGGACAAAGTTGGGCGTGACTTGCAGGTGTATTCATAACAGCTTCTCAGGTTTCAACTACTGCACCAGGAAGCCTCCAATCACAGCCAGCTTATCCAGCCAACAGGCTGTCCCACATGAAGCAAAGAACAACCTTCTGTTGAACTCATATATACATAATAGTCGTATTAGCTGCACTGACACATGAGACTTCAGACAAAAAAGTGTCAATGTCCCCGTTTGCTCAGAGTACATTAAACCAGCTCGCATGCAAATAAATGACACCTTTGTACAAGTGTGTTTGTTTTTTTAATGTCAGCAAATCACAAATTACAATATATTATTACACATATCTGTAAATAATAATGATCATTTTGAGGTTCTGGTTAAAAAATGAAGTATAAAAGCATAAATGTATTAAAAACAAACTAAATTTCTTTATAATACTGAAATAAAATGTAGCTCAGTTCAATTCATGCTGCTTAATACTAAGTTAGTGTCGTCTTCTGTGGCACAAAAACTTCACTTCTGTTCACACCTACACCATAACAAGAGATGCAATTATAGCTGATTGGTGAAAACAAAGCGATTAAATTAATGCAAAGAGATTAAATGTACAACTCATGAGTGTCATTAAAACAAACAAACAAACAAAAAAAAAGAGTATTGAGGTATGACAACGTTCAGCCGGTGCAGTGAAACATCGAGGTCCACTACAGGTTTATTTCCTTCTGGGGTGAGAGCGTCGCTGAAGATGCCTCTGTCTGGATCCCGCGGGGAGTTTGGAGCCTGAGCAGACAGAGGAGGAAGTATTAAAATGTAATTTTTTGCATTCTTTGGACTCATGACTACATTTACATGTATTTAACGTATCAAACATTCACATTGGTGATACTATCTGCATTTGGATTGCTCATGTAAATGTAAAACTGTCTCGGCTTCCTGTTTAAAGCTCAAACACATCTACTCTGTGATAATGACATATAATATTTACCAAACGGTGAGAAGGCAAACGTGGGCATAAGAGGTCCTGGACAGAGGAAAGGGTTCAGAGGGTTCACAGGACTTTGGTCTAGGCCGGATGGAGGGATCACTGTAAGCACAAAGAGAACAAACGCGGTTACTGCAGAGTCTCGGTGGTCTGAGCTGTCAGAATCTGCAGCTATGTCATCCGTACACTCGCGCAGATTCAGCAAACTATAAACAAACAAGTTGACTAAGGCGTTTGTGCCCCATGATAATGTGGTTATAGTGAGAGGCACAAACAAACAGGGTTTCTGCAGCATGCAGTTTTTTAAAAGTTACATTTAATATCGCAGAGAATGAAAGTGCCATATTTTGTCAGTACTTCACAGCTGATTGTGAAAAATAACAGTTAATTTAAAAAAGTGGATGACAATAATCTAGTTTCAATCATTACCAGATATCTCATCAACTAGTGTTCAAGCTGTGGTCAATACTTTTAGGAAGGTAAACCACGATTTAAGTTTGAAATGGATCTTAAAGGACCAAAAGCTCCATCCATGCTACATAATACATCTTATTATAATAATAAACACTAATAATAAATAATTAAACACATTTTATGTGAGAGTACATTATGCTGCCAGATGTTTACACTAAAACTCTATTGTGTTATCACTGAATAAAAATCATTTATTGATTAAGCCGTTCGACAGAAAATTACTTCATCACTTCATGTTTTTGTCATTTTTCCACCAAAAATTGCAAATTTTTCTCGACTGACTCGACTATTTGAAACTTTTCTCTGTTGTGAATTTTAATATCTTTGGGTTTTGGACTGGTTGTGGATCTGAAGATGTCACATTGGACTCTGCAAAACTGTGCACAACATTTTAGGATATTTCATAGACTAAACGATTAATCAATAGGTTTTGTGTTCTGCATCCCTGGATTCAGATAAAAAAAGAAAACCTGTAGGAAAAACAGAGCCTTTATCTCAGTCTGGAGCTTTGTCCAGTTCTATAAAAAGTTTAAGTTAGACAAGAGGATTTTAAATGCAGTTAAAGATGCATGAACTGCATGAACTATTTAAGTTGATAAATGCATCGCTGACTATCACAGGTTCTGTAATAAAGGCTGTGTGACTCACCTTGTGTCGCTTCCATTTGTACAGCTGCCTCTCCATTACTGGGCTGTGTTGTGTTGAGCTGTACGGCAGGATTTGGAGGACCTACAATGACTACGTCTCTCACTACAAAAGAGAAAATTCATATGAGCAAGAGTTGACAGAAGAGTTCAGTGATTTGATACGACTCGTGGTATGTACCTCTCTCGTAGATGCAGACAAATCCTCCCTGGCAGACCTCCTGCAGCAGCCCTTTAAAATCTGCCACAGCTGTCATAACCGGGCCAAAGTTGAGGTTTGAGACTGAAGGCAACACTGATAATGCAGGTGGAGCTTGGAGAGACTGACAACTCTGGAGTGACAGAGAGAGTTTGAGATGTGTTACTGTGTAAGAATTCAGGAATAAATAATCCTGCCTGGCATCAGCCTGAGTGGCACCCACCTGCAGAAAGTGGACGTGGTCTTCGGTATGGGAAAGTTTGTCCAGCTCAGCCTCGTTCTTCTTCAGCTCTGCGATCTCCTTCTGGATCTTCTCCAGCACCTGCTCAGCCTGACTGACGGCCGTCTTTTCCTGGGCTTTGATCAGCTCTCTCACCTCAAAGCGCTTCAGCTCGATCGACCGGATCAGTTCGGTAAAGATGGCGTCGCTCTCCTCGGCTGCTGTCCGAGCAGAGCGCTGGAGGGAGGCACAGAGGGGGCATGTGAAGAACTGCTGCCACAACATAATGTATCATTCACTAAATAATGTACTGTATGTAGTAATCGAGTGCATTTACATGAGACCAAACTGAGTGTTGACACTTACAGTGAGAGAGAAAATAGCTTGTCTCAACTCCTGCGCCTCCTTTTCTCTTTGATGAATCCTCAGCTGAGAGCTCTGCTTCATGTCGCCAAGCTGCGTCTGAGGAAAAAGATGAGGAAAACTGCAAGTCAAGGTCTCTGTGGTCATTAAAGATCTGCAGTAGCATCTGTCGTTGAGGTGGAGCTAATTCTCCAACTATTCTGTATGCGAGAGAAATCTGCTGATTATTTTCTTGATTTATCAGTTTGTAAAGAAAAATCAGAAAGTATTGAGAAATACTGACGCAATAACCCAAAGTAACACATTTCAACAGTCCAAATCTCAAAATTGGTCATATCGCCATTAAAGTTACTTTCTGCTGTGCATACATGTCTCTCTCTGTATTTATTTATCTGATTCTCCTTCTCTTTACTTTAACTCTGCTCTAGCTGATGGTGGCATTTGTCTTTATAATACTAGAAGCGCACAGTGTAGAACTGCTCCGTATGGAAAGTGTCATGAGATCACTTCTGTTATGATTTGTCGCTATATAAATAAAACTGAACTGCATTGAACTAATCATCTAATCACTACAGCTGTAGTAGCTGTTTTGTAAGCAACCAATTTAAAACTAGGATAGAAAAAAGGTTGCAATTAATCTTCTGTCAGTCATTTTTAACATTTTCATAACATTTTATTATTGTATGACTATTTTTTAATTGTATTATCTATTTTGCTCGGTTCTATCGATTGTTGTCTATTGTATTTATTTATTGTTTGTTGCTCTGTGAAGCTGCGTGTTTGCATGAAAGCTGCTCTATAAATGAATAAAGTTTGAGTTGAGTTTAATCGTTTGTTTAGTTTAATACATGTACATGATGTTGGTTAGTAGAATCAGTAGCAAAGGGTCATATTTAAAAGCTCTTTTTATGTTTTAAGTGAAGAAATCTGAATTAAAGCTGTCACATCACTGCAGTGAAGTTAAAAGTACAACACTTTCCTATACTTCTCCTAACAGAAAGACTCAGGTATTTATTTGTACTCTGTGTTTACTGATCACATCCCTGTTTTGACTCAATCACTGGCTCTGATTACCTGCTTCTGCTGTATTTCGGCCTCCACCAGCACCGTGTCGTGCCCTTTGTGCTCATCAGTCAGACACAGGTAACAGATGCACTGTTTGTCGGTGCGACAGTAAACCTCCAGCAGTTTGTCATGCCGGCCGCAGATGGTCTCCTGGAGTTTCTTGGTGGCCGACACCAGCTTGTGTTTCTTGAAGGCGGCAGACTCGTAGTGAGGCTGGACGTGGAGGTCGCAGTACGAGGCCAGACACACCAGACAAGACTTGACAGCTTTGTTTCTCCTCCCGGTGCACACGTCGCACTCCACGTCGCCGTCCTCGGCAAAACTTTGATTTGAAGTCGTCGCTGTCGTCGTCTCTTGGAGTCCTGTCTTTTTAAACCTCTCCACCACGTCGGCCAACATGGTGTTTCTGGCGAGGGGAGGCCTCGGGTTGAAGTTCTGCCTGCATTGAGGACACACGAAGATCCCCAGGTAGTCGTCCTGGTCCCAGTAGTTCTGTATACAGCCCGAGCAGTAGCTGTGTCCGCACGGGATGGTCACAGGGTCCCTCAGGACGTCCAGACATATCGGGCAGTTGAACTGGTCCTTGTCCAGAACCACTCCGGCCCGAGCCATGGTCGAAAATACCGGAGAGGGAGAGGGTGACGCCGAAACTGGGAGAAAACACGGGAACCGTCCTGACAGGCAGCTGCTGCTTTGTTTACAGGAAGTGGACGGGAGGGGGCGTGGCCAAAGAGAGACGTCACCGGAAACTAACAGGGATTTAATTTTTAAAAAACCTTATAAATTAAAACTTTATTTAAAACGTAAAAATTTCATGTTTCATTTTTTTGTTTTGCGTATATATATATATATATATATATATATATATATATATATATATATATATATATATATATGTATATAATTTATTCCGCCTGGTACTGTGGATGAAAATTAGGTTTTAGCGATTTTAAGTATTAAAATAAAATTCACGTTTATACACATTCGTTTATTCACACATCACGTTTATTCACATTTATAGTCATTTTAATTTAATTGCTGACATGACTGGAAACAGGCAGAACACATCTCTGTAAATTCAACAGAGCCTGTTTGAACTTCTTCTCCACACTGGGAGGCGCTACAGATCACTGCACAGGCTGTCACTGTGATGAACAGCTGACACCAGCCTCACAGTGTCAGAATAATAATAATGGAATAACTGAAAACCAGTTTATGTACAGTTTATGTGTAGGATTTAGTGGCAGTGAAGTTACAGATTGCAATCAAATAAATAATCTTCTGTGTTTCACTCTCTCCCTCTACTTGACATATTCAAGTAAACTGGTTATAGTTATTTTCCAGCTTTAGTTACTTTCCAGCTGTGTGTTTATATTATTTTATGACACCGTAAAACCCAACCAATAATACATTTATTTAAAAAATAACATGAATATGTTTTCACTGTAGAGTCTTCATGCAACTAACTTGACTTCTTATACAATGTTTAAGATTAACGGATAGTGTAAAAATGAAGATGGTGCTTTTATTTTGAAGGACATTGATGTATAATTGTAGTTGCATTCAACTCTTAAGTACATAAGTCTTAAGACATATGTTTATAGCCGAATGTACTCAGGTCTCCTGTCAATGATATATGTTTTACTGGATTATTATTATTGGTTTAATGTATAAGAAACATTTCAGGTCCAGCTAATTGTACTTTTGATATAGTATCTATAACATCTCTAGTAACTACAGCTGTCACATAAGTGTGTAAAAGTATGTTTACCTCTGTGAGGTAGTGTGTAAGTTAGCAGAAAACAGAAAAGTAAACAAAGTTCCTGAAAATTATTTACCTTATTTGAATAAACACGCAAAGATGTTTTCCTAAAGGACTACCACAGGACACAGAGACCACCGGTTTAAACAGCAGAGGACAAATTCAGACAAACACAAAAAGTTTAACTGTTTCAAACACAGGATTCATTTTGCTAGTCTTCAATACATGTCCACAAACCATAGCACATGCTGAATAACTAGCCTGATCACCCAGACACGTAGTTTCCAATGCATTTTTTAATTTGAAATGCCTTTAAATAAATTAAAAGGACAAACACAATAAATGAAGTTTGATACATTATTCCATTTCAAAACATTATAAATAATATAAGTGGAAAATAAAGGAAAATTTATATCTTTGAATTGAATTAAAAGAATATTATTTGTTTCCAGTGTATTAACAACATAAATAACAGGTCAGACGTATATAGAACGTGATTTTCTATGTTCCTCGTACAGAACAATACATTACTTTGGTCACAAACTAAAGCGCTGATGCATTAAAGGGAGGGTTCCAGATTTTCATCTCAATAAAACCAAACAACATCAGTGTTTGTCTCACGTTGCAGGTTTGGAAAAGTTGCCATATTCAAGCACTTTCTCTTGATGTTACATGCGACTCTGATGAGGAAGCCCACCCTTTAAATGCATGCAGTAAAAATTTGGTAAAACTGATAAAAGCATCCTTCAAAATCCAACATTCCCTTTCAGACTGTTAACAGTTTGTCTACTCTCTTGCGTTACACTTTGTGCAAAATGCTGATGGGAATATTAAAACAATTGTTAGTACATTGTTCAAGTATTTCATTACACCTATGTTTTTTTTTTTCATAAAAAGTTATAATTCTCTGAAACTTTAAGTGTAAACTACCGCTAATCAAGAGAAACAGGCACAAAAAAATTCTTCTGTTTGTTTCAAATGCATGCATCGATGTCAGTGTGGAAGATTAACTTTTTTTTCTCTCTACATGCTCTACATCTGAAGTCGGAGGATTTTTGCTAAATGAGAATGAAGGTGTCTAAAGCCAGTCTATTCACAGTCAGCTGCTGCATAAGATGCAAGGATTAAGCTACGCTCTTGTGCAGGACATCTCAAAGTCCGGACCACAGTCCACATCCGGAAAAAGTCCATGTCATGGATACAATACATCATGAAGTGTAATGTTTCCCATTTGAAGGAAATTTCCTATGGATCAATAAATTCTCATGTTGAATATACAGTGATAGGATCAGATGATGAATGTGGCTTTTATATGCCTTTTATTTTATTTATCGCTGACAACGTTGTCATGGTAACTGATGGACAGTGCTGCACGCTCTGGTTGTGTGTTGTTGTTGCTGCTGCTGCCGCCTATTTCACGTATAAACTTACACCAGAGAAATCTGCTACCAGCTCCTAAATCGATCATTTTCTCGAGCAAACAATATCTACAACTCGCGTAAACATAGTTGTGAGAATATTGCGGAGTCAGAAATAAATAGGTCTGATGCGTGGCAGCCTCAGTAGCTGCGTGCTGGCCCGATCTCAACAGATGTGACAATAATTAAATGCAACAAAAGCTAACTTCTCTTGTTTGCAGGCAAACAAAGACACCAAATGTTTTTTTTGTTACGGCCAACCGTTACGGATTTCTGAATGAAAAGAAGATGTGGATCTTTGAGTAATAAGTCTGAGAATCCCTGCCTGCCTGATCCCAAGTGCATACAGTACAGTGCGTTTTAAAACATGGAATAGTTACAGTTCAAGTTTTCATATTCAGCTGTCAAGTTCAGTATTTCTCTTCACGTCATACAAAAATACACAGCAGGTTGGATCGACCGGAAAAAAACAGAGATAAACGGAACATTGTGAGTCAACTAAAAACTCTCTACGATGTTTCAACTGTTTGTGTGCATGTATGGTTGTATACTGTATATGTGCGTGCAATGAGAACGATATGTGCGTCTACACTCATGATACATGGTGCGGCTTCACTTATTCTTCTCTTCCAGTCCACTCTCCGCTCGGAGGGCCTGGCTGCTGGCTGAGATGTAGCTGATCCAGTGTTTAAGGTCCTCAGGAAACTCGGGGCACTCGATCTGAACGCAAACATAAAATTAGCAGAGCGCTTAAACACAGCGAAGCCACGGCCTGGAGCTAAAACAATTGAAACAATCAATATACTTTCAGGTTCTCAGAATGTGAATAATTGATGCTTTTCTTTGTCTGATGTGATTTAAAAAATTCTCTTTGGATACCTTTTATGATGATTTTGGACTTTTTTTTACTACTTCTCAGATCAAATAGTAGAGCTGAAGTTTAACTTTGTGTGTTGTTTGTCTTGTGTTGTTTGGGGAAAACAAACAATTTGGCCACAGGACCTCAGGCTTTAAGAAACCGTAAAGAGCATTGCTCAATAAAAAAACAGATTGTTGGTTATAATACTATCACAGTCATACCAATACTTCTCTCCACCTCACCTTCCTTTTGCAGACAAACTCGATGATGCTCTCCGGGCTGCAGCGCACCACATTCTGCCTACAGAGCATGATTGCAGAGACAAAACCATCTTTCTTGGACACGAAGCGCTGCTCCAAGTAAAACGCCTTCTCATCCCATCCAAGTATTTTGGTCCGAATCTCAAAGGCCTCACGGAAAGCCAGGGAGCGCCGGTACCGGATGGTGGAGGCCCCTACCACCATTTTGGCCCCCAGTTTACGCGAGGCCATGAACAGCCCGTTTCGCATGTAATGGTGGAAACGGGCAAAGTCACACTCCCTCAGGTATCGGGAGTTGTTCATGTGGCCCATGTAGTCCAAATCATGGGGGAGGACCATGCCGTCAATGCTTTGCTCGACTAGAATGTCCCATATTCGGGGTTGGAACCAAGCCTCGACGAACACTTGGGCCCCCCGTAGGAAGTACCATACATCCAGACTGCAGAAGAGCAGGAGGAGGGCACCCAGCACCAGCAGCAACATCTCTCTGAAACCACAGTCCAAATATTAGTGATAAGAACCAAAACAAAGTCAATATTACAGCAGCATTTTAATACGACAGAAACAGCTGAATTTATGGCAAAAAAATTGAGTTTGTTTTCTAAATTCATGACCACACTCAATATTTAATGCTCCTTTGACCTCACCAATGTCAGTGCAGGAGGGTAGAAAATGAGGAAACCGTGCTTTCTAACTCGTTGGTACAATATTACGGATTGAAATATGTTATAAACATATTCACACGATCACCCACTTCAACCTTGAGAGAGGAGCAGGAGGCTAACGCTGCTGCTGCTGCACTAAAATGAACTGCTGTCACAGCCAAATCTGTTAGCTTGAGCCGCTAGCCGCCGGTAGTTGGTGGCCTTGGCGGGATTCAAGCACAGCTCCCGGTGCGCGAGCTCACTATTTCTAAGTTTTGTCGACGTCGAAATTTAAGAAATAACCACAAATACGGCGCGAATGTGTTTTTATGTCGGTAAAACTCACCGTGCGTCCAGAAGAGAGCGCTACCATCTGATGCGATACAACTTGAGGAAACCGGTAAAATGAATGAACATGACTTCCGGGTTCGTGACGACATGCTGTAGTTCTTTTTCTTCTTCTTCTCCTGAGATTTAAATAAACTGCAGCTGTCAGCCTCCGTGTTTCACTGCTGCCACCTTCTGGTGTCGAGAGGGACAGAGGAACAGAGGAACATTTAAAAACTGAAAAACAATAAAGGTTACATACAAATACGTGAAGCTTGAATGAAGCTAATACAAATCTGAACCCCATGTTCATTCTAAACATGACTTATTATGATTAATGCAAAGTCTGCTAACATTTAACTTTAAAACATATCACTCTTGCTTTTGTCTTTAACAAAATAATTCAGAAAGTAATATTTTATCACATCCACAGATATATAACACCAGCAGTTATGTCTTTAAAAGTTTAAATACTTCATTATGTCATCCAAAAAAGCCAAATCTTCCAGCCATACAGTACCTGACAATCCTAGGAGGCCAAAAATAATATATTATAAAAAAAAAAAAAAGAAGCTTTGGGCCGCATGAAATCTGACCATAGGCCATGATTGGCCCCCAGGCCATACTTTGGACATCCCTGCTTTATCTGCTGATCCCAGTGCTGCTGCTATTCTTTATTTATTTTTCTTCTAAGTTTAATATGGATGTCTAAGTTTATTTGGCCACTCTCCCATTTCACAGAATGCCCATATTAGATTAACACACAGAAATTGCACAAATAACAACGAAAAGCAGTTTAGCATCTAACCAGGGGCAGACTCAGGAACAACTTCTTTCTGTCAGCTGCTAAACTCTGTGTGGAGTTGATCCCACATCTACCCTGGACGGACTGAGTTTATTTATATATCCCTGTTCATATATACATTACTCTGAACTTTACTGCTGTTTGCACTTCCGGTTAGATACTTCTTGAAGCTGGAGACATGCTCACCCGCTTTCCTTTTGATACGGATATGTGTGTGTGTGTGACCATTGTTTTTTTCTAGTCCACAATGATCTCCGTGGTCTTTTTGGTGTTGATGGCCAGGTTGTTATCGGCACACCAGGTCACCAACATGAGCGGGATTCTGAGCTGAGCAGGTCGTCCACTAATCAGATGATCAGTGGTACCCAGCTACCCGATACCAGCTCATCCAGTCTGCATGTCGAGGTGTCCTTGGGGAAGATACTGCACCCCAAATTACTCCCTGAAAGCTGTGGTGTGTGAATGAATTAGCTCTTGTCTGATGAGCAGTTGACACATTAAGCCATCAGTGTATGAATGTGATATGTAGTGTAAAAGCACATTGAGTGGTCAGAAGACTAGAAAAGCACTTACCATTTACCCCTCAATGTATAGAGGCTGAGTCACTACAAACTGTAACTTTTGCAGTGACTGTAACTTTGTACATACATATTTGTAATACACAAGGAAATATGAGATTTATTTGCATATTTAAACCTGCAACGCGGCCATTGGTCTGTTTATTCTGCCGTCAGGAGTCAGTTTCAGTTGAACTTTCTCTTGCCATGGCAACGGCTACTGACATCATTACACCGGGCTTGTCAGCAGATCTGTGACCAGGCGCATATTCACAATTCATCCTTTATCCTATCCTATTATAACTAACTGTTAATGTTACCCATTGGGCAGATACGTTACTGTGTACTCGCTTACTGTCGCTCAGGTTTGTGTCTACCCGGTATATTCCATCATAGAGAGATAATATAACTGATGTGACACTTCAGTTGGTCAAATTTCCATTCGTTGCATTTCATCCTTTTCTGATTTGTAATCACGAGCAGTGACTCTGTGTTTTAAAGATACTGTTTTAATAGTTTAACATTTGCATACCTTAAAAACTCAAACTTAACTTTGCCTTGGACTCCTATTGGAAGTGTGTACACAGCAGTCTGCATGTAGAATGCAGGCCAAAAACAGGACTTCCAAATATAATAAAATTAGTTTTATTGCTGTCACAGTGCAAGACGATACACTTTATACAATCATTAATCATTCACATTACTGAGTACATAATCTGTTTTCAGCCTCACCAAGAAATGCAGCGTGTTAGCTCTTCCAGTGTTGACAAAGGTGTGTAATGGAGTCTAAGCTCATTTTCAGAAGGCACGAGTGTGTTTAAATAATGCAATTGTAAACAGAGCACAAATGTCTCTCTCAGAGGGTTTTTAAGACCCTGAGTGTTTAGGTGTAATCCCTTTATTTGTTCTTTTCATCCAGTCCACTCTCAGCTCTGAGGGCCTGGCTGCTGGCGGAGATGAAGTTGACCCAGTGCTGAAGGTCCTCTGGAAACTCAGGGCACTCCACCTGCAAGAAGCAAACCATAAACTTAACATCCTTCAAATATTAATACTAATTGTTTTTAATTACCTTTCCAGTGTAAAATGTGCACATGTGCTTAATCATCTGTTCCTCACCTTCCGCTTACACAGGTGCTGCATGATCTTGTCTGGGCTACTGCGTATGACATTCTGCTTGCAGTACATGACGGCACACACCAACCCGTCTTTCGTGGACACAAATCTCTGCTCCAGATAAAACGCTTTGTCATCCCAAGTGACGATGCGGCTCCGCAGCTCGTACCCCTCGCCTATACACAGGGCCCTGCGGTAACGGATGGTCGTGGCCCCCACGACCATGGAAGCTTTGAGCACTCGCACCGCCTTGAACACACCGTTCCGCATGTAGAGAGAGAAGCGGGCGAAGTCACACTCCCGGAGGTAGCGAGCGTTGTTCATGTGGCACATGTCGATGTCGTGGGGAGTGACCCGGCCTGTGAGGGTCTGCTCTGCTGTGATATCCCTGACTGGCGGCTGAAACCAGGCCCGGACAATCACAACAGCCGCCTGCAGGAAGTACCACACGTCCAGACTGCAGAAGAGAGCCAGCAAGGCTACAAGCAGCCACAGCACCCACCACATCTCTCTAGGGAACAGATGGACAAGAAGAGGGAGGCAAGGGTGTCACTCGAATGTTCATGAAATCTCAGTCTTTAATGGGTTTAATTCACGGTGTGTTCCCCTCTAATGTTGACATGAAACCAGTTGCCCATTTTTCACCCATCACCTAAGAGTCCTAACAGAGAGCGACACCACAAACAAGCCCATTGTGATACAGTGAAACATGCGAACAGGTGAAAACAGGTTGTGCAGGAGGAACAGGCTACCTGTGCATGTCGCAACTTACACAGTTAGTTTAGAGTAAATGAGATTTCCACGTTTAAAAATCTGTTTTCATTCATTTTAAATAAAACCGTCTAATGAAGAAGTTGCTAGTAAAGCTAGGCTGACTCTGAGATTATTGCTAGCTGGATAAAGTTGTGGTTAAAACTAAACACGGAGGAAATCAGTGCAATGACAGCTCTCGTTAATGTCGCATGTCGTTAATACTACAGTCTGACAGCAACGTTAATGTCAGAAAGGTAATTAACAGAAGGTTAATAAACTGATAACGATATTAACAGTCAAAGATGTTGGTAGAAATCAGTAAACTCACCTGTCCTCTGATTCCTCCTGTTTCCACTCAAACCGTCTCAACAGTCAACGTAAACTTTAAACACACGTTTAAAACACTTCCGGCTACAGCCTTCAAAATAAAACCGTAACTGCCGCAGAGGTCGTCGACGTTCAGTCAGGAAGAAAGCGGACAATCATGAAAAGATAGGATTACTTTATCAAAGAGTCGATTTTTAATGTTGTAACGTTACTCTTTAATGTCGTGTGTTGGGCAATAATGCATAAAAGATTTTTCTTGTTTTATTTTGAAGATACATTTAATCACTTCCTCTGATTTGATGTCAGTGGATCGCACCCCTCATTCGGCGGCGCGTGCTCCACAGGGACCGGGTCAGGAAATCCGGACGTGACGTAGCACAGAATGGGCGACATTGATTGGTCCGGTAGATCTATAATAATAATAATAATAATAATAATAATAATAATAATAATAATAAGTCAGAACTGGCTGTGTCCGAAATCACTCCCTAACCACTATAGTGCACTATATAGTGACCAAGCCATCTTGTAGTGGTGTCCGAGTGTTTAGTGTCCACGATATAGTGCACTGCATGTATCCCACAGTTCACCGCGAAATGTAGTGAACATCCGATGGTCACTAACCGAAGCAAGATATCCCATCATGCATTGCCAGAAGCTCTCTGGGTGCGAAAATTGACTATCGCGAAAATAAATATGGCAGACAGCGGGAGACTGTGTACAAATGTAAGTATTTTTCCGTTTAACGTTTGATTATGAGGTTTAAAGCAGGTTATTAATATGCAACACTATTTAAAAAACTACTGGGGGGTAGCTGGAGTAAAAATGCACTACATCCTATTATAATCAATAAGTAATGTTAGCGAAATTCCATTTAAGTGTCAAATAAGCACGGGAATTTATTTTAATCTCACAGGTCTGAGAAAGGAGAAACGAGCGCTTGTTTTCAGCCAAGCGCTTCGCCTCCGCAGCCGGGTGGGAGTGAGTAAAAGTTATTTCATTCTTGTGAAGCAGTAACGTTGTCTTATTTATTAAAAGGAGAAGCAAGGCGCCACACTGCCTCCTACTGGTAATACTGAATAGCTCTCTTTGCTGTTGCTTTTACCAAGAGGTAAGAGGTTTTTCAAAGGTGGACATGATTCCCACTGAGCTCCCCCAACAAATTCCCAGAATCCTTCAGAACCCCCCCCCCCCCCCCCCCCCCCATTGTTACCATGGTGATGTCACCATAGTCACATGGCATGGTGTGAGCCTTTTGAAGATCAAAGGAAAAAGTCAGATCAAAACATTCTAAGGTCACATGATGTCAAAGAAGACTTTATTTACCCAGGCTCACTCTGTACTTACTTGGTTAGTTGATTAGTGGTTATTATTGGTTGAGTTTACAAACATTTACAAATTGCAGAAATGGATTTGGACGCTAAAAATAATCCAGCAAACAAACGTGTATTGACACCTATGAATTGCCTCCCTGAAAAAGGGAAAAAAGATTTTCACATAGGGGACACTCTGTATAGTGAATCAAGCAAATATAGGCTTGTAAACATTGTGGAGCAAGGGACTTTTGGAAAAGTGGTCGAGTGCATAAAAATAAACACTATGGAGATCGTTTCTGTGAAGATTGTGTTGAGGAACTACGCCTGGCTTGGTAAAAAGGAGTTGGCTGTGCTTAAACAACTCCAAAAGCTCGACACAGACAAGTATAACTTGGTAAGGCTTCTTGATAATTTTATGCATCGCGGACATGTTTGTCTTGCATTAGAAAAACTGGACATGAGTCTTCACAAGCTAATCTTGGAGAGGTTTTTTAATCCACTGAGTTTATCGGAGATTAAAATAGTCTCACAACAGATCCTGGCAGCTCTGGATGCACTGAAGAACATAGGTCTGGCTCATTGTTTTATTAATCCAGACAGTGTAATGTTTGTTAATCATGAGTTGGAGCCCTTCAAGCTGAAACTGACTGATTTCAGCTGTGCTGTTCCAGTTCAGAAACTGACGTGTGATGCAAACATTGAAGATATTGGCTACAATGCCCCAGAAGTCATTTTGGGCCTCCCATTGAATGAAGCCATGGATATGTGGTCACTTGGCTGCGTTATGGCTTATGCATACAAGGGTGACCATCTGTATCCAATGCATTGCCCGTATGAGATGATGAGAATCATCGTACAAATGCAAGGTCAACCTGATGATAACATGTTGAACATTGGGATGCATACCGAGGCATATTTTAGTAAGAATGAAGACTCCTCTTGTGCTTCGTGGAGGTTGAATTCAGCAGCTGAATACAACCTCAAAACAGGCTATAAGACTCAAAGAATATATGGAATTTCTGAAAAATTTACAAGTCTTGACGACATCTGTGTAGCAGTGACGAATGATGCCGATTGTAAGGATACACAGGCTTTTTTAAGCCTCTTAAAATCTTTGCTTCAATTAGATCCTGAAAAGCGTATTGCCCCTAGTGAAGCTTTACGGCACTGCTTTATCACAGGTGGTGACATTAATGACACCAATGATGAGAATTCACCCACCCTGACAACAGCTGAATCAAAGTTCATGGTATTGTCAGGTGAAGTGATAAGTTGGAATGATTCAGCCATTGCTAACTTGAAACATCCATTTCCAGTGTGTGAAGAAACCACTCAAAATGAGAAAGTAGATCTTCGTATAGAAGACATTCTGTACAGTGAATCGAGCAGATTCAAGATAAATAAGTTTATAGGGAAGGGCGGTTTTGGAAAAGTGGCCCACTGCATAAACTTGCACACTAGGGAGGATGTGGCCATAAAAATAATGCCTAAATACATGACTGGGGCATATTTTCGTGAGTCTGCTATGCTTAAAAAACTCCGAAACCTTGACGTCAACAAGAATAACTTGCTTAAATTTATCGACCTTTTCTCACATGAGAAATATCATTGTTTTGTATTTGAAGTACTCGATAAAAATCTTTTTGAACTGATGGTTGAGAGGTCTTTTGTTCCACTAAGTTTATCTGAGGTTAGAGTAATAGCACAACAGATGCTAGTGGCTCTAGACACCCTCAGAAACATAGGTGTGGCACACACAGACATCAAACCTGACAATATAATGTTAGTGAATCATAAGTTGCAGCCTTTCAAGCTGAAATTAATTGATTTTGGTCTGGCCAGGCCAGTTTCTGATATGGACTGTGGAATGATTATTCAACCTACTGGCTACAGAGCCCCAGAGATCATCCTGGGCCTCCCACCGGATGCAGCAGTTGATATGTGGTCACTTGGCTGCCTTTTGGCTTTTTTGTTACTGGGCGACCACCTGTATCCATCTAAGTGTGAGTATATGGTGATGAAACTCATCGTGCAGATGATAGGTCAGCCTGATGATCATTTGTTGAACCATGGGTTGCGTACCAGAGAAATTTTCACCAAGGACTATCTCTATCGTTATTCCCCATGGAGGATGAAAACACCCATGGAATATACCCTCACGACAGGCTCAGAGATAACAGAATGTGAAGGAATTTCTACCACCTTTACTAAACTTGACAACATTGTGGAGACCGGTGGAACACTGAAGGATCTCGCTGAGTTCCTTGATGCACAGGCCTTTTTAAGACTCATCAAATCTATACTGCATGTGGATCCTGAAAAAAGAATTACACCCGACAACGCTTTAGGGCAGTCTTTTATCACAATGGATCACTTTGGTGGTCACATTCAAAACAATTATGTGAGATTAGCCCGCCTTACTATTGAAAACTGCCAGCGGGAGCAGCCAACAGTTGAATCCATGGTCCCTGTACTCAAAGATGATGAAGACACCCCTGCAGATACTAATAATCAAATACAATCGGATAAAGACATGGCTGCAGGCCCAAGTTACAGACCTGCAGCTGTAAATGACGATAGACCACCAGCCCAAGCTGGCTTAGCTGAAGCTGCTGTCCCTGATTGCAAAGTCGCAGCTTCAGCTGACAGAAGCATTGCTGGCAACAGTGATGAACCACCAGCTCAAGATGGCTTAGCTGAAGATGCTGACCCTGATTACAGAGTCGCAGATGACAGAACTGACAATGGACCACCAGCCCAAGCAGGGTTAGTTGAAGATGCCGCTGCTGACCCTGATTACAGAGTCGCAGATGACAGAACTGACAATGGACCACCATCCCAAGTTGCTGAAGCTGCTGATTTCCCTAGGTTCAGCATAGCTGACAGAAGCGTTGCTAGCAATGAAGATGAACCACCAGCCCAAGCTTGCTTAGCTGAAGCTGCTGGTGCTGACACTGATTACAGAATTGCAGCCACAGCTGACAGAAGCGTTGTTAGCAGTGAAGATGAACCACCAACCCAAGCTGGCATATCTGAAGCCGTTGCTGCTGACCCTGATTACAGAGTCGCAGCTACAGCTGACAGAACTAGTGCTGGCAATGAAGATGAACCACCAGCCCAAGGTGGCTTAGATGACATTGTCCCGGCTGACACCACTAATATTCCAAGTAACTTTGTTGAGGTCAAAACCAAGAAGAAGTGGATTAAGAGGCTCAGACTGGCCTTCTTCAGCTCCAAGCCTCCTGTAATGTCAGGTAAAGATAAACAAACCACTCTGGACAATAATAATGGAATAGTTGAAGCCACTGCTGCAGGCCCACGCTACATGCCTGCAGGCACAACTTATAGAACTGCCGACAATGATAAGGGACCACCAGCCCAAGCTTGGCAAGATGAAGCTGCTGCTGATGGCACCGATAACAATCCAAGTGACTTTGTCGAGGTCAAAACCAAGGGGAAGTGGTTCAAGAGGATCAAAGTGGCCTTCTGCAGAATGGTCCGGAAGGTAGGTTGCTGCTGTTAGATGTCATCAAGTGAAGAGGTGGCACAGTTTGTTGTCATATACACTTGCATGTATACGTACTGTGCCTCAGGGTTTTCTCCAGGTGCTCTGGTTCTCCCACAATTTAATTTAAATTGAAAAAAAATGCTGGCTTGGCTGAAGCTGCTGTTGCTGTCCGCGATTACAGCTGCAGCTGACAGAACCAATGCTAGCAAAGAGGCAAGTGTACATGCAAGTGTACATGACTAGGGTTTTCTCCAGGTGCTCTGGTTCTCCCACAATTTAATTTAAATTGAAAAAAAATGCTGGCTTGGCTGAAGCTGCTGTTGCTGTCCGCGATTACAGCTGCAGCTGACAGAACCAATGCTAGCAAAGAGTCAAGTGTACATGCAAGTGTACATGACTGCTCTGGATCTCCCATAATTTAATTTAATTAACTTAAATGAAATAAAAAAAAACACACAAAAAAAAGTTTCAAAAATATAAATATAAAGCGTTTTGTTTCACTGAATGTTCATATTGTTATGGAATTTTCTATTCTTGTAGTGTTCTGAGTGACACATACATACTTATAAATGGAATATAATAAAAGCACAAACATAGAGACATATTATACAATGTTACATGAAGTCATGTGTGGGCCTTGAGGTCCTCAGCAGTATTAGTTGTTTGTCTTTGGCTGGCAGTAGCAGGTGTCATCCTATCTCAATACTGTCGTGGCCAGAGTCGAGGAACTCTGGTGCTGTCTGCTTAGACATTATGGACAGCTTGCCACTGACATTCCAATCTGTGTAAACAGACATCTGTGTCTCCAGACTTAAGCATGTTGACGAAGACGCCATCCTTGGTAAAAGCATTCTCTTTTACCTATTTCGGGGCGTATAGTGTTTGTGATGTTATCTCAGGGTTTAAAGTCTGTCCACCAGCATGAGTTGGGCAGAATGTGAGACCAACTCAGGCACTTCTGATGCTTTATGAGAATGTCTCTAATTCTCCTTGATCAAGTGTCAATAAATAATACAGCATAAGACATCAGAGGCTCCTGAACACTTTCTTTCTTCCTGACCTCACCACTGACCTTTGGTTTCAGCAATTTCTCCACAAAAGATATCAATGTCTGCAGCCAATATTACAGTCTTTCAGAAGCTGTAGCAGACTATTTATTGACCTCATAATATGAAATGATCTGGACCACATAGCCTCATGACAAACGAAAACAAACACAGTATTAGAGCATGGAATTGGTCATCATATACTTAAATTGTAACGTTCTAAGACTGTGTCTAAACAAAATACATTCATTACAGATTTATGACTAAAATCTACAGTTAGGATAAAATATGTTTGTGTGATTAAAACATTATGTTTACAAACAGCAGAACTGTCGCACATGAGACCTGAGTTCACGGGTTAGGTGAAGTGTTAACTTCTTCGTCATGCCTGTTCAACTTGGCCAGGTGTCCGTGGAATGGTAGCTGCAACCTGGAACAGGTTATCCGCAGAAAGACAAAACAGTCTCTTCTTCACAGTCCAAACCAGCTTCTTCCTCTCGTCGTCCACCATTGTGAACACTCGTCAGATGCCCTCGGCTCTTGGATTACCTCGCTCTAACAGCAGTCAGATGCCTCGGATCCTTGCAGCCCCTGGATCTGATGATGGGTCCCACACTGGTCCACGAGTTCAGGGATCACTGGATCAACGACATTCCTCCACCACAGGTGTCGCCGATCCCAGACGAGCCCCCACAAATCTGTAACAGGTCCCAGACAGGGTACCTGTAAAACAGGAGAAAGAATGAGACAGACAAGCACTTGCTCCTTTCCAGTACAGCTTCGCTCAATTTATTTTCCAGTTTGCAAAATATCTCTTCTCTCTTTTATCTCTTTTCTGTATTTTGTTTGTCCATATTCAAACGTCCCTAATCAGTACTTAACATCCAAAACAAACTTAAAGTACACATAAGCTGGTTACTGCATCATCCTCGTTTTCAATTAAAACACATTTTAATTTATAAGGAATAATTCAGTGAACCACTGTGTTATTAAGCTTGCTCCTTTCCAGTACAGCTTCGCTCAGCGTAATGAGGAAATAGACAACGGTCCGTTCACAACCAGATCAGGAAATCCGGCCCATTCTGTGACGTAGAACAGAATGGGTAATTGTGACAGTATTTCTCACTAAGCTACAAAACAAAATCATTAGCTGTTAGTAGGGATTCACCGATTGTGAAATTCTGGGCCGATACCAATGTTTAAAATAACTTGGATGATGCCGATGTTCATCCGATGCATCCCTGGTTGATGTTGATGTTAAAAATGAGCTCCACCTCAACTAAATTTTCAGTGAGTACTTGATACTTCCTCCACCACTGAGGAAATATCAGGATCATCTATCCTATTTGGAAAAGAACCACCACACATCAGCCTTTAAGATTATTGTTTTTATTTTCATTAAGGCGTGACACACCCAGTACCTTTTATAATATTAAGAGATACAGAACTATTTGAAAGGTAACAAACATTTTTGTTGAGCATCATGTTACTGAGAAAATACTTTTCATGTGTGTGATTTAATATTACACCAATATCAATGTATGTAGCCTCAATATGGATGGATATGAATGCAATGAACAACAAAAATATACAGAATATATCTCAATGACAAAATAGTGAATAAGAAAATTTGACAGCACAAACTAGTCTAAACAGAGAAAACAAGTGTTCATCACTGCTCATATAAAGTAGAAGTGATGTCAGGGCAAACAATCATTCACAACCAAAACTTTGTCTTGTTTATTAAGTAAAAAAGAACAGCAAACAATAAATTCTGGGTGTCGTTATCATTATGTAGTTCAAACCTATTTAATTGTAACAAACACTGAAATCTTCAATAGAAGTACTGAAGCATAATCAACTTGCTTTTGCTTGAAAGTTTTTCTACTCTGGTGTCTTGATTTGACGAGAACGATGTTCCATCACCATTTTCTTCATGTCCGGGTCTGCTGTGAAATCACCCATTTCAAGCTCATTTCCTGGACCGGCTAAAGGATCATACTGGTGTCTGCAAGAGTCCAATGGGAAAATATATCACAGTGCAGCGGATGTTCGACTCTCTTGCTGCATTAGCAACAGAACTTGTGAGTGAACCTGCATTTCTTTACTTCAGAAGCAGAAGCCAGAGAAAAGTAAAGCAAAAGATGGAGATCTGTTTCTGGTGTCAGTCACTTAGGCTGCCATTACTGGAAACTCATGTTTACTTATTGTAACAGCAGTAAATGTGCTCACTGTTTCAGGTGTTCCTCAATGGCCTTGCGTTCATACACGGTGCCGTAAACCGTTCTCACAGGATCAATGAACATCTTCTTGGTGAGTGGACAGATCAGGTGTTGAGGTACAAACTGCTGCACGGGGTCCACCAATTTCTTTAAATAACAGAAAATAAATATTATAATTATTATTATAAATCAACAGATCATTAGTTTCATGGCTTCAAATTCTTATTTAATTCATATTTACTTTCTCCATGTCATCCAGTGAGTGTCCTGCTGTTTCCTCTGTATGCTTCTCGGCTTGTTGTTCATACGTTTCACGGCTCGTCAGGAATTCTTCGGCCAAAATGCTTTCAAAGAAAAAACAGATCAAAATTTTCTACACGAGTTTATTGTAATGTCTAACAGGAAGAGTTTGTAGTTTGTCCTACTACTGTGTTGAATAAAATCTAAGAAAACAAAACCATTAGCATTGTTAAATGGCCATAGTTTTTAAGCAGAGCTACTCTACCGCATGGCATTTTATTGTGCAGCTGAGGCTGTTATTATCCTCTGAATGACAAATATCTCTTGATAAAATCATTTTTGGTGCCTGCCTACCTTAATACAAAGCATGACATTATTACTGAATGTGTATTATGCGTCACCTGTCCAGTGGATCGTCAGGCTCAGGGATGATGAGCAGTCCGTACACAGCTTCTAGGATCTCTCTCATGGTGATGTGGGCATTGTAGTTGCGGTCAAATATGTTGTGGCAGATGCGTCCCACACTGTTGACATTGCAGTGGTACACCTGTCATCATGTTAAGAACAACAAGGTGCATTGCTAACATCACATTACTATACATGAAGTAACGTAAACAAAAAATAAAGAACTCTTTTAGTTGCTTGTATTTTGGCAGGATACTTGTGTGACGAAGCGGACGAGTGGAGGCTTCACTGGGTAATCGGGACCAAACTGGCAGTACAGCTCAAAGACTCCTTTCTCATACGGTGTGTCAGGAGGACCCTCCATGAGAATCTTCCAGAACGCTGAAAACATTCGAAAAAAGCTTCAACTTTATTGCTGTTAGAAACATTTAAGCTACACAAAACTATAAAAACTATATTGTTTTTAATACAAAGGCATGCTGTGTTTGCCTTTATGCATGCAGACATAAAAACATTACAGGATGCATTAGACTTAAATGTCACTTACTGAAGTCTGACTCTGATGGAAAGACTCTGAAGAAGGGATGAGGGTCGCAATGCAGACTCCTCAGCTCCTCCATGATACGTTTGTCTTTCTCACAAAAAAACTGCCGTGGTTTTAACTCTGAAATCTTCTTTTTCAGAGTGCTGCTTAGAAATATTATTAATGTGTCAAATGTAATGCAAAAACTTTAATCAAATTTTTGATTTTTTTAAATTGTGAACTCTTGACTTGTTCTCTGTGCTACAATTAAAAATTTCAACAATTTCTAGTTTATTATGACTTCTTCTATCACTCACCACTCTGTCACTGTCACTTTGCTGTTTAACTGGCTTGGCAGGGACGTCTCTGGAGATTCGTCATACCCGTGAGTAGCGAAGATTCTTGTCAAGATATCCTATGAAATGAGCGCATGAAGACAATGTGTGAAGTTTTCACATCAGGTTCAACAGAATGGTGCATCTACAACAACTAACCTCACTGATGGAAGACGGGTCAAGCTTTTCCTTGAGTGTCCTCTGCTCCAAAGAGAGAACAGTCTCAATCTCAAAGAGCCTCAGACCCTCTTTGGTTGTCTTTGGTTTGAAACAGCAACCACCTGAACAGAATATGGACGAGTGGTGGAGAGGTCAACATGGAGCTGAGTAACCGCACAACAATGTGGAAAATAAAGAAATGACTCAAAGATTACCTTAAAGCTTGTCATAGAAATGCAATAATGTTAAAGGGAAATAACAGTAAAAAAAACTTGCAGAGAATTTGCAGAAGGTTTGACTGTTTATAGCATGAATACACTTTTATCATTTAGTGAGTATATATCACCTTTTATTAAGGAAGCTTTCTTTCAATGATGCCATACCTGTTGCGTTGCTGATTCCATGCAGCATATTGTTCTCCACATTTCCAAGAAGGATCGAATCCACGATGATGTTTGATTTTAGCAGTTTAGTGGTGACAGCAACCGGCTCTATGGACGATCTAAGATAAGAATTGAGGTCATGACGTCACTTTCCCTCAAAGACATTTTAAGGTTACTCAAGAGGTCGAGTACTAACAAGGTACCATAACTGATTAGAGAAATTTACCCAGAATCATTTCCATCAGTGAGACACACGATGCGAAGTCTACAATCTGGGAACCTCGCTTTGACCTTTTCCAGCTCGGACGCCCCTCGTCGCAGAGCGTCGTACAGCAGAGTACATCCGCTCGGCTCGAGGTTCCGAATGTGTTCCTACAAAAGTAAACAAACAAAAACCTTTTAATATATTACTGAATTTCACTTGAATGCAAATTCAAAAGTAGAAGACAGAATTTACCTTGAACTTTTCCAGATTTTCAGTGAATGCGTGGAGAGTTTTCACCATGGAGTCGAACTTCACGAGGCCAATGATGTGATAAAAATCATAAGCCATGCTCCTTGTTGCAAAGTTGTCAAAGAGCTCTTTGACCACGTTAATTTTCTTTAATTCTGCACTGTCGTAGCACTCTTCTTCCATCGAGGAGCTTGTATCTATCAGCACCTGATGCAAATTCAAGTCAAGAATATATTGTAAGTTTACCTTACTGCTGATTTAGCAGAAACCTCTTCATATTATTATGTTTATTATTTTTCAAATGGATTTTCAAAAGGGGATTTAAGACATGCTAACATAATAATCCATTATTTAAGATGCATTGGAGTACTACTGCGGGTGCAGTGGCTCTAATCAGAGCATCTCCAATAATCAAGCAAGACATAAATGTAAAGTGCATTTATGCATTCTGCAAAACAAAACAAAAAATCAAACAAGAGACAAAGTGTTACCAGTATTGCTTCTTTTGGACACCTCGTTGTGACAAATGTTCGATCATCTCTATGGTCACCGGTCCTGTGTTAAATATCAACAATCAGCAACATAGTTCTGTGATGTAACATAGGTTCATGCAGTATATAAAAGAAAACATGTTAGCTGCAGCATGGCTACAATATAGCTACTGTATATCAGTTCTCACTATTTTGTGTGCTACTTGTCATTTGTATTAAACAGCACCGGATGACTGTTACTCTGCTGTCTCATTTGTGCAGGTGAAATAGAAACTGCAATAGAAACTAGAAAAGTTAACAGGTTAGTTAACAGGTACATAAAGGATAGAAGAGACCAGTATAGTCACTAATAAAATGTTAAAATACATTAAAAAGAGAATAAATGCAAATGTTTGTAAGGCCGGTGTAAAAAGAATTAAAATGTAAGGTGGAGACTGTGATGTACTCACCGTGCTGCCAACAGATTCACATCCACCATTTTTTCTTTGCCATCCAAACAGTCATGAACTCTGATCATACCTGGAGACCCTTTGCCTTTATGCAAACACACACCGAGGTTGTCTGACAAAAGAAAACATTAAATAACAATTTACATGACAAAAGATTCCCACAAACATATCATGTTATATAAGAGCATGTGGTGCATAACTGACATTTTTATTATGTAGGCGTATATTTTCACTGCTTGTGTAATGAGGAATAATTGTGAACCAGGAACAGATTCTTGACACACCAGTAAGAAAATGTACAGTAGTGCAGTAAATATTATTGTCCACCACTGTTTGGTGGTTATGGCTACAGATCTGTAGGGAAACATTTGCCAACTGTGGTGTATCCTGACACGATTTTCCCACAATGGAGCACGTAAAAATGCATGTTTTAATGTACCCCACAGCCATTGTGTATGTGCACAGTCAGTCAATGCAGTACCTTCACTCAGCAGGACAAGGCGATTCTCACAAAGTCCAAGCTCCTTCAGATGCAGAGGTGGGGTCACATTGAGGTACTGATTGGAGGGAGATTTTAATTCTTCCACCATACTGCCGAAAGTCTTCTTCGTATCTATCCGAAAGCTGCAATTTAATTGTACAAGTTAATAAAAAACAAGATTTCAATTTAAGGAATACGGTTGTGTTTTCCTGTTTTGTGTTTTGTTGTACTGTATGTTGTCTAGATGATACATGAAATGACTAAAGTAAAAGTAAAGTAAAACTTGGATGACACGTACTTCTGACATGTCATCTTGCCACGATTAATCCAAAGAGGATATGTTTTGATGGACGGAGGCAGACTGAGCAGGATCTTTTCGATGTCGTTGGCTCTCTGTAATGACGTTTCTTTCAGAATCTCTTCAGTGCAGTTTGGAATTTTCTCTCCATCTAAACAAAAGGATAGAAAAGGAAAGAGAGGCTGATTGCACCCTATAGTTCACTAATAAAACAACATGTCTTAGAGTTTGTACAACTAATGCACAAAATCCATACAGTTAGGATTCTCCTGTCATACCATGAAGAACCAGAATCAGAGTGTTTGATGCAGAATACATGTTATTTCATAGAAACATAATGGCACTATAACAAAGAGTTTAATGAGGTTTGATGTTTGTTGTAGTCAGTGCCAGTAGCTCACTGACTTACTTTACTGGACTCCATATTTTGCTGCATAAAGAATTTTTTCTCTTAAACAAGGTGCTTTCCAACAAAATTAGGAAAATAAACATTTGTGGACTGTGGGGAAAGTTATTATTATTATCCGTCAATGTTTTAGCCTCACCTTTGATTTTCTGGAGAACGTGTGCTCGTTCAAAGATCCCAGGTACCCCGGGTACCCTGACTGGTTCGCAGAAACGGCTGCCATCTTCAGCCGTAAGAGTGATTGGTGCAAAGCTATCCTTGGCTGCTGCCTGTTTCTGTCAAAATAATGCAAAGTGAAAGCTTACTTCAGCGGTCAACCACAGAATCTTAACTCAAACGTAATGTATTTATAAATACATTCAGGTCGTGCACATGCATCACCTTTAAGCTGAAATTAATGGCAACACCCATAAAAGATATAACTAGATATTAATATGTATTATGCTGACAATTAAAGACTTTAGTTCAGTCATGATACCTTTGCCTCTGATATGAGGTGTGCCCAGCAGTACAGTGAATTCTCAAAGACATCCAGGTCCTCAATGACTTTTTCTCCTTGTTGTTTTCCACGTTGAGGCAAAAGCTCTCTGAAGAGTATGTACAAGCCCTCAACGACTGCAATCTACAACAACAATCACATTTGAACGTACATTTGGGTGTAAATGTTGCATAAATATTACAGCAAATAGTCTTCTAAAACGATGCAGATCATTTGTATTTTATCGACTGCAGTTTTTTCTCACTGTTTTAAAATAAAAACAACTAAATTTAATTAATCTTGAAAGGTTTTATTTATGTACCACAAAACATTTTATAAATCTTAAACGTCCTGCAATTCTGCACAAAAGTCAAATGTTTCTGCAGCAAAAACACCCACTTCAAAATAAATAAATAAATGCTCATGATATTAAAAGCAGAATTATACCAGCTCATCCTGTTTACCTTCTGGTTCCTGGTCAGAATTTCATTCCTGCAGAGCAACTGATGCAAACTTTGGGCAAGAGGGTGACATGTGGTCAGTTTCCGTATGTAGGAGATCAGTGCCTCTTTCTTTGTTTTATTATGATGTTTCTGAAAAACAAAAACAACAACAACAGATTAACTGGTGTCATCTGTATCATGATCGTCTTAGTTTATCATGTTAGCAGAGACTGTTGGCAGAATGTCAAGATTATGTGTCATATGTTTTGAATTTGGTTGTAAACCAAACAATTCATCTAGAAGGAAACATGAACATGTTCATTGAATTTCTTGACAATCCAATCAATAGTTGTTGAGATATTTCAACATTACCAACCCTAGAACCAGGCTGCTCGCATAGCTTTATAACTTTCTGGCTAAATATTAGTGGGTTTCTATGGACGAGTAATCAACGGTGCATTGTGTGTGTTTAGACTTTCATAATGTTACATAATGGAATACAGATGATGAAGTGCAGGGTTCAAAACGGAGCACAGTATGTGCATAAAGAAATGAAACTTACTATAGCATAAAGTGAAGACAAGAACACGCTGATTCCTTTCTGAGTCTGCTGCACTGACGGCACAACATCATGAATGAAGAACGTCTCATTGTGCTGAGTATCATCAGGAAACGTGGACAAGGTGAAGGAAAGTGTTGAGCCCTGAGAGATTCCACAACTCTGCAGTGTGTTCCCACAGCTATGCTGACCTCTGCAAAGGAGAAAATAAATCACTGTATTCACACGGAGGATCATCAGGGTCACTATCGTCTGTGTGCGATCGTGCTCATTTACTTGTAACAAAGGACATGCGCGGGGATTCCACTTTCATTTGCCAGCTTGAGTCTCAGACTGGTTATGGTGTCACTGGCCAAGTTCACCGTCACCTCAAAGTATCCCTGTAAGAATTAAGTAAATAAAAAGATCATTTTTTTCAAATAAACACTGCATATACATTCATTAATAAAAGTTTTAAACATAATGCAATTCCTAAAGAGTGTAATAAACAATAAACAATGCCATCTTAGAACCCCTGTGGAGGAAGTTGTATATTTAGTTTTGTCTCTGGTGTGATCAGAACAGACTGGACATCACCAGTGACAAATACAATAAAATTATTATTAAAAAAATTATTATTAACCCATATAGTGAAGACGCACCTTGAGCATGATGTGGCATCGAACCACATCGTCTCCATAGGTCTCACGGACCTCTCGTTTTGGTATATGAGGGGTCTGTTTCAGGTTTTCCTTCGGTGTGAAGATGGCGTACATTATATCTTTATTCTGAATATGTCTGTCCTTCAAAGACCCTGTGGGGACAATAGTTTTAGTTGATACTGAGAACTTGTTAGCAGTTTGTATTTACATATCCAGCAGATGTGCAGCAACGTTGATGCTCATTTGGAGTCGTGTTTGTGACTCTGTTTTTGGTCTCCACTGACTCCTGAGGAAGATATTTAGTAAAACTGGGTAACTATGCCGGTAATATGAACTTTAACATCTAGCATTGGTCTGCTCACATGTGTTGAAGAAGGGATCATCTGTCAAAGGCATGCCATCGACTGTGTAGAGACAGACTCCTCTGGAATTGCCAATACTTTCAAGATGACCGATTCTTAACATCAGGTCCTCGACGGTGTTTTGAGCTGGGTCCATATCTGTACGCGTGAAAAAGAGACGCGGTTAACCTGTGCAGTTCAGCATGTCAATGTCAGTCGTCTTATTTCTGACAAAACACAGGCTGGATTATGAAAGATGTGTTCCTCTTACCTTTAATTTGTTTCCCTTTAGGACATTTAGGGTATACGTAGCGCAGACAGTACGGCTCCAGTGATTTTTGCACAGGTGTCACAGTTTGAACTCTGCGCTCTGGAGCTCTGAGTCTTTGAATGAAGTCTTTCATGGAGGAAAATCGATTCCTCTCCACATGACTTAAACCTGTAAAAAATAGAATTTGAGTAATAAAACTATGACACACTAAACCCTTCAAAACTACCATTACACCAAATACTACCATCAATTTAACCATTTAACTAAAAACATTTGATTATAGGAGTGTGTACTGGATTGTGTTTCCATGGTTTCCTGTTTGTCTGGTCATCCGGTGTCAGAAGTATGTATGAAAGTCACTGCAGATGTTGACGTAAATGTTGATGTTCATCTCACCCATGTTGTTTAAGTCTTCATCTGTAATGCCATCCAAGAAATCTCGTTCATCCTTCACGCCCAGCTGGAAAAACTGGTTGTAGTAAGATTCCAGTCTGAACTTCTCAAGTATGTTGAATATAGCACCCATCTAATCAGAAAGACATCAAGATACTTTGTCATGCACTCGCTTTCTACTTTCCAGTGACGCTGCTGTGAAGAGTCGACATTGTGAACAATAAATCAGTGTTCCGTGTTACGCCCTGAAAAAGTGGGAATGAATGAATGACGACGCTCGGACACGATGACTTCTCGCAATGGTTCAAAACAACAACACAGGTGCCCAAAAACTTCCAAAAAATGGTTCCCCCATTTCACGAGCAACGTAACTCAAATTAAGTCTCTTTTTCTTCTTCTCTATAACATTTTCTTTCACAGGTTTCTTTCACAGGTCAGGAAACAAGTTCATCTTAACATTTAACTTTACAGAAATCGGATATCGTGGGTAAGAATTGATCAAAAATGGTGTATTAATCAATAAACAATAAGCATACTGTAATGGAAACTAACATTAATAGCTACATGTCTCTTGCCTTTGTGTTCAATTCATCATTTCACAACTTAAACAGCTCACAACACACAAAACACACATCACACGCACGTGTTAGCCATGTTTTCCTGAACTGAGTTTAGCTAGCTGCTTAACACACGGTTTAAAATGACAATGACACCTCCAAAACGCTCAATATTTTATATTAACATGTTAACAAAAACAAAAACGATGACTTATATAACACATTTCGCGGTTTAAGAGCGTAAAAACTCGTTTAATACCTGAAAAAAGGGGAAATGGCTGAATAAAGGCTCCTGGACACGTTGCGTCTTCGATAGAGCTCCCCCTGCTGGCCTGCGCGGGCATGACAGTCATCTCACAAAAAGGCTCAACAAGTCGACCACACCGACACTCAGAGACACTCTCAAAGTACGCAAGAAGTGTCCGAGACGGTCTCACATCCTCAGATAACAAGTACAAGTACAAGTAACAAATACCATACCAGAATTAGTCAGACAAGACAATGGATTTAAGGATATAAAGTTCCATAGCACTCCCCTGAGCGGAATGTGTTAATTATTATAATGAGTACACCTGTGAGCGTTGCTCTGCAACCAATCTGCCTGAGAGCTTAAATGACTTTAAATGGTAAGGGTGTGGGTTAGGGCTGAACCTGTTGTCAGGTAATTAGTTACATGAATATACTACATATATATATTATTATTGAGCTACTCTCCAGTAGTGATGTAAATATTAAAGCATCAATAATTATAGTGCAGTGATATAACGTACATGATTTTCTATATGATGACTACTTTCACTTTTAGTACTTTCAACTGAGGTACAATAATGTACCGTTACTGTAATAACCCTGTATTTCGCTAGTGTCACTCTCATGAGGTTTATCATAACATTTACATGTGACATTTTGCAAATACACAAAACACAAGTACAAAAAAATGACTTTGTAACCGCAACAACAGCAAATGTAATTCCTTACTTCGACTCGGATTTATTTATGACTAACTTTCTTGAGTACCTGTCATTGGAAGGTTAAACAAAAGAATAATTACATTATTACATAATTCTTATTTTAGTTACACCGTTATCGATACGCTAAAACCTGAAGAAAGCTCCAGTATATGGACGCAGACTAGTTTTGATGCGTGCAGATCACTTCAGCAAACTCAAACAGATTAAAACAAGATGAAGAGGACAAACATACCTTGTCGTGTATCGAAGATCATTAGAAACTAAACAACATCAGCTTTTAGCTCCTCCTGAGCGGCGGGTGGAGCTTTGGAGGAAACGAAACTTAAACTACATTGTCCTCTGGGAAGTTTAAGTAGGATACGTGTTACTGAAGCCTGGGCTGTTTTGCTTTACACACCAAGGCACGTCTAAACATGTTTTATCTGGATCGACTGCCAAAATTTAGAAAACTGTTGTCACAATTTTTGAATATACTGCAATCTGAAATGGTTAGAGTTTTTGGCCTGCATGTTTTAAAGATACCACAATGGAGAGAGAGCAGAGCCAGAATTTATGAATTGCACCAAAAATCATAATCAGTGTGCTTCCACATGTACATTTTTAAATGTAGAGGTTGGATACAGCCAATAATATAACACAAAACAGCCGAAGTTCTCTCTCCAGTGTTCAAGTCAGGAATATTTGCCAGAGACTGTAAACAGTTAAAATTGAGGTCATACGAGGAAACAGTTTTCCCTGTCATGTAATATATGTTAAATAAGTATAAACCAAAAGATAGATGTGTGATTCAGCTCCACGGGAGTATTCCTCCTCTCAGGACTCTGTAGGTGTTCAGTTTTGTCTCCTGTGCACCTGCTAGGCTAAAAATCTTCATGACTTTCATTAGCACATACAGTTTTATGACAGTAACAGTAATCACAGTTAGTAACAGTCATTTGTTTTTTCATCAAAGCAGGGCTGCACCCGATGTTTTCTTTCTTTAATCACTGCAAACCTCCGATTTCAGAGTTCATTTTAAATGGTCCAGTGTAAGATTTAGTCACCTGAAAATAAGAAACGTGTTTTTGTTACCATAGAATGAGATCTAGATCACAGATGTCGCAGAGTCTCTTCCATGAACCATCAGGTTTCTACGAGTATAAGTGCAAGTACAAGCAACTACATAGTTAGACACACTTGTACTTTAGTTCATGCTGTGTTTAAAAACTGAGGACCAGACACAGTCCCTGTGTAGCATCTAAGGTTGTCGTGATAAAGAAATTTCAAACTTTGATACAAAAGATTTTTTTCTTATTTAAAAAACAACCTGCACACTGTTTGTACACACACATAAAAAGCAAGTCAGCAAGTTAAATCACCATTTTAACTTCCCACCTTATTTTAGTGTTTACTCGTACACGTCTCTAATTTGCTCTGCAGCCGTGTCACACAGGGACAGCAGTATTTTTATGAAGTCGTCCAAAAATCAAACAAAACTCATATTTTGGATTAGTTCAGAGCCAGCAGGTGTGCCATCGTGACCTGAAATTAGCACCAACCAGCTGTGTTCACTGTTGCTTTACCTGATCCATGCTTGCAAGATAAAAATGTTTGCGTCTTCTCTCTGTCTCTCTGCAATAACACATACACATGGTATCGACAAAGTACTTTTGACAACCCTAGCTTTATCAGATCTGATGTCAAACAGTCAAACTGTGGTTACTAAGCTTTGCTCCTTCCTAAGATGACCATTTTTATTTCTATCCAGCCCATTGTTACTTCTTCTCCTGCCACGAGGATAAGAACTCTCAGAAGAACTCTTCTTTCTGTCATTATCTGCCCGTGTTGTTGTTGACACTAAACTCCCTCCACAGGAACTGTTTTGTGTCTTTGGTTTCCCTGTTGTTGACACAGAATGGTCAGCACTATCACTGCAGTAGCTGCCTGCCTCACAGTCAGTGGATGAGATGATAGTATTGATGTTTCTTGACCTCCATGCTGGGCTTTTTCTCTCCGTCCGTGGTGACAAATCACGCTCTCTGCTCGGGCTCTGAATGCTACGATGGCATGATAGATGGGTTTCGTGCACGGCTGAGATTATTGGAGCTTTTATTTGAAAGTTAGGACTAGAAGTCCTGCAGTGGAGATCAGCACTATCTTGCTCTGGACGGAGACTGCAGCGGTGCGTGGTGCTAACCATTATCTGGTCACTGGCAGGCCGTGGAGGTGATGGGGTGAAGTGTCTGTTCATGAGCCCAGACGAGGTGATCCGGTTGCAGATAGGTGTTTGTGTTCTCCTCGGTCCAGCGGAGGCTGACGTGCTTCTGTGCTGTCCGTGAGTCTGAAATAGTGAAGGACTGTTAATTAGTCTAACTGAAGGGTTCCTGCTTGGCGGAGCACTGAGTGGTGGTCTGGGTTTAGTATGGCACAGAGGTGGAGGTGGAGGTGGATGTGGTCGCAGTGGGACTGATGTCTCATCAGAAACACTTTGTCCAGCTGACAGTCTGAAGGAGAAGAATCAGAATCAGTCAAAGTACAGTAAGAATAGTTAAAAATCGGAGGCACACGTTACCAGAAATTGTGAAGCAGTCACTGTACAGTAGATAGAGTGTTATGATCTCCCCCTGCTGGTCATAGTGTGACTCTCCTCTCAGGCCTGTTTGGGAAATCTTGTACAGAGGGGGCAGAATCACTGACTCTCTTTCTCTCTCCTCTTGTCCTCAGGTGAAGCCATCTTAGTTGTTTCTTTTTAGTCATTTATCTTTATTTATTGGTTCCTGTTTTGAATCTCAGCTGGGGCCTTTCTGTGTGGAGTTTGCAAGTTCTCCCTGTGTCCGTGTGGGTTCTCTTCCTCCCACAGTCCAAAGACGTGCACAGATTAATTGGTGACTCTAAATTGGCCATAGGTGTGAGTGTGAATGGTTGTTTGTCTTGTGCCACTGTGACCCTGATGAGGATACGTGGTTACAGATAATGGTTAGATGGATGGACGTTTATTTGGGGTGGTTTAGGTTATGTGTGCCTGAGTGGGTCCCCTTTCATTATATTTGTATTAAATTTGTGACATTTTTTTAAGGTCAAATTATTTCTCTGCTTGATTCTGTTGAAACAGTAAAACATACTAACCTGAACCTGTTTCTTAATTCCTTCAAAGGCAGAGGGGAGGGAGCAGGCGGTGAAGCATCAAACGAAGAGGGGTAGAGCTCCAAGTCCTTTTGTATAACTCCTCTAAGCTCTTTCAACTCTGCGCAAACACAAATGAAACAGGGATGAGATCTGAAAAAAGCTCTGAAACGATCACGCTGGCGTATGATTGAAACAGACGGTCAGATACTTTATTACAGGAAACTATCAAAAGATAACAATCCTCGCCTAGAAGTAAAATAAAGCGCTCATTTTCAAGTTCTGCAAATGAACTGCTCTCTGATGTACCCAATTTAGTTTAACTGTCATTTGGCTCGGTGTGGATGAATTTGGCTGACGTCCTCAGTCGCTCTTTCATTCATAAATATGTTTCAGGATGAGTTCCACCAGCTAATGGAGGGTGGGTAAAATTATCAGCGTGCTCATTTTCATCTGTAAATTTATTCTCCGAGCTGAAGATTAAATGGGACGTGAGAGTTAAAGAGGAGAACTGCCCTCAGACGCCGAGTGTCAAACAATAAGGAGCCACCAGGTGGCGGCAAACGGCAAAGAGTTGGAGTAAGAACTCACCTGCAAGTGTCGGCTCTGGTGTGTCACACGGACTCTGACACCTTTGTTTAAGACTTCCCTGCAAGACACACAATCACAGAAAGAACTTGTGTTAGTCGTGCAGAGCGTAAACATAATACCGTACGGCACAAACTGGGACACATCCAGTGTCGTGATGTGGGGGAAAGAAGGAGAAGGTAAATGTATAAAACATGTTCGAGGAAGTGAGAGCTTCTGGAAATAGCAAAGGAACAAGAAAAAGGGATATAAATAACAGCGCGAGAAACAGGAAAGGAATGTGTGTGTGTGACCGCTAAACGATTGAGCAGCAATGTTCCATCATAATTTGGCCTCAAATATTTATATACAGAGCAAATGAAAACCATAGCTCGCTCTCTCTATCTGTGTGTGTGTGTGTGTGTGTGTGTGTGTGTGTGTGTCCACAGATGGCAAAACCTGACTGAAAAGTGTTTCTTCATGTGTTTGATATCTGAGTGACTGGCAGCCTCCTCTAGCACGAACACTAATGAAGAGTCTTCATGGCAACCACATCAACAATGGTCTATATACTCTAGTCCATTGCACAAGCACACACACACACACACACACACACACACACCCAAACATAACCACAGTCCTGGAGACTGACAGTTAAAATATATATTTTTGGTCTATTTTCCCAGTGGGATTCAAACCCAAACCTCCTAGTGTTTCAGAGCTGCAGACAAAGTATGTGTGCCGTCTCTGACAGTGAAGTGAAATCCAAAACAACTCACACACACACACACATTCCGAAAATAGGCTTTGTGGTCCGTGTGGGGTTTGAACCCATTACAGTGTCGCTGACTTGCTGATATTTTAGGAAAGCTTGTATGTTACTGTTATTATTCCTGTACATAAACCCATATCCACCTCTGCGCAGCCAACGCACACAACATCTCCGTCTCCAGAGCCGCAAACACGCGGACAAGGGTCACGTTTCCTGCTACAAATTCCAGCTGAAATCAGGCGTCTACTGTATGGCTGCTATCTTTTCATCATCTTACGTGATCGCTCTGAAATATACAAGCTTGGGCAAACTGCCAGAAAAAAAACCTCCAGCATGATGATGGAAAATCTACCATCAGCCGGTTTCATCGGCTGCTCATGTGAGCTGCACCAGCTGATGAT
The DNA here is from genome assembly GCA_023373845.1 of Nibea coibor. Lineage (NCBI taxonomy): Eukaryota > Metazoa > Chordata > Actinopteri > Sciaenidae > Nibea > Nibea coibor. The sequence goes on from CM041725.1 coordinate 8,062,324, forward strand.
AATTCAGCCTAAGCAGGTCATGCTCTGTCTGCAGGTGCTGGTTTAATGGTGAACAGGTTATATTTTGACAGCATGTCCAGCCTGTGTCACATTAATATTCCCATGTTTCACCTTGTCTAACATCAGGCCACCTCTGCCCGGATTAGACCAGCTAAAGACGACCAAAACCAGACCGCCAGACCGGCAAATTCCTCACTTACCGCAAATATCACAGAACGTTTTGATGCTCCCGCACTGACAAAGCACAGCTGATAATCTTATTATAAACTGAAAGAGCCACCACCTGTCTAAAGCGAAGACTGAAGTAGCCTTGAAGGTTTAAAACTCACATAATCTGCACTATTATTAACAAAAGCAACTTTAACCTACTTGCACAGACCACCAACCCATCCATCCATTTTCACTGGGGACTATCCAAGCTGCCAGTCCATCACAGGGCACACAGAGACAAACAAACAATCATCCTCACCATTTGGTCACCAGTTAACCCATTAACTCCATGTCTCTGGGCTGTTTTGGTCTGGTCTGGTCTGTTTTGGTCAACCCACTATGACATAAAATCACCGATGCATTCGTGTAAACTAGTCTGTGAGAGTTACATCTGGATATTGGCAGAAAGCTGATCAGAGTGACTGTAAGTAGAATGAATGGACAACCTTCAGCATCACATTGAGTCACAGAACAACCCAAACAGATTAGATAATAACTCGTCAGCACAGAGGACGAGTGTCACGACACTTCTGGCCTAACACGACCACAACCTTGAATTATATAAAACAAACCAAAAGCAACAACGTCATCAGTGAAATAAGAAAATGGCTTGTGATGGATGAAAACAGCCTCATAGATCGTCCTATAGAAAATATTCTGAACAGTTACAGTGCATGGAAGCTGCAGCAACAACGCAGCCTATACTTTAGAGGCCAGGATATCTGAGTAAGAATTTCCACATAGTTTCCACAGCTTGAGGCTGATGGGATACTACAATTTTCTCATTCGACTGACTTTACATTAAACACATGCTTTGAGACCGTTTGCTGTATGTACATAGGTGGAGGTTACTCCCAGGCTGCCGGGGGATCAAGTCATTATACGAGCCTCCCTCCTGCTAAGAGAAAATGGGTCATTACAGCTGTGTTTAGGATCAATTTATGATTGGCTGCTAGGCGGTGCACTGGAAAAGGCAATCTGATCGTACGGGCCAAACAATTCCTGATTTGGTTCCATGTAAGAGCTAAAACTATATAATTTAATCAATAACAGTCTCAGCTGTGTCGAAGTCATGATAGTGTGGGTAGTTTCCTGACTTAAAACAATGTAGCTTAGTGGCAAACACTGTCACGAAACATTTCTTGACATGTAAGCATATTTTCCTCCCATTTTCCAGTCGATTACCAGCACAACAAGACAACAAAAACTGCAGAAGACAGCTAATTATGACAGGCCTTGAAACACACATAACAGATGTTAACAATCATGACCTAAAAAAAAAGGGACTCGAGTTGGAAAGTTCAAATGTTTTCCCGCTGAGTATTGTCACTCTGGGTAAGATCTTTCCAATTCGGATCAGAATACAAATTCCTTTTCTCCATCAAACACGTTTAAGCACTGCAGATTTGAAGCAGAGGATTAGCGACTGACTGAAAGAATATAGCAGATATCTTTTTCAGTGTATGAAATTAAATGAATCTGTCTCATTCACCTCTTCTTTGCCTGTGGCAGAAAAGAAGAGAGAAGCTTCGGCCAAGAGTTAGAAAAAGATGAGAACTGCAAACCACTACCTTCTTCTATGCCTCTACTGCAGTGTATTCCTTTATTATTCTCTCATAGGTACAGCTGTAGATTATTAGACTTTTTAAAGATTTATGTCACTGTAAAATCTCAAAATCACACAAAGGCAGATTACAGTGTCCTCCCTTCCAGAGGTCCAGGAGTTATCACTGCAGCAAATAAAGGGAGTGCACAATAACCTCCTGTCATAAGAGCACAGCTGCACAGCCTAATCCCACCTGCTCGCGCTTCAGACAGCAACCCGCCGCTTTAAGTAGCTTCTTTTCAAGGAAAGTGACACATTTGTGCTTCACCGCATTAACTGCTTTTACAGTGAATGCCTCACAACGACCAAGGAAAGTCTCTTTACAATTAGCCTCACACTCTCAGGTCTTTAAGACTGGAACAACAAATCGTCAGGTCAGGAAACTTTTGTCCCCTCCTTCCACTCCTCGCCCAGTTTCATTTTGTTTTTCCTACAGTGAAAATGCCTGATGAGGCGTCTGTACCTGTGCTGTTGGGTTTATCTTCATGACAGTACTATTCTTTCAATAAGTGGGTCAACAGACACAGTGCTACTCTTTGCTCACACACCATATTCACTTTTGGTTCTGATCAAATATCTGAAGCACAGACTTTGAGAGACTCGGTTATTTTTTCCTCTATATACCGTTTTCCCATTTTTCATCTTGTCTGACTTCCAGACAAACTGGCAGTGCAACATTTCCAGGCACACACACACACACACACACACAGAGGGTACAGAGATAACTTCCACATCTGGTCTGCAGAAAAGTCCTACATCTGGCCTCTAACTCACTCACTCACTCTCTGCTTCTATCATAATGCCAGACAAGCATGACAGCGTAGCCAGGCTGTAGGCATGCATGCATGTGTGTTTTCTCTCTTAATGTGCGTGCGTGTTTGTTTGAAATGTCTCTGTATGTATGTAGTAATTTGAGTGACTGGATGGAGATCGATCTTACTCAGCACTGTAATGCTCTTGGCCAGACAGATGGGAAAAAAAAAACAAGCTTAGACTGAGCCCTCGCAGGTTTCCTGTGAGTTTGTGTTTGTGTGTGTGTGTGTGTGTAAATGGAAACCTTGGCAGTGCCAGGAGAGAGTTAGCTACCTGAAGGAGGCTAAACTTTTCACTTTTTATTTTCAAAAGGTAAGAGGGAAAAAAAGTTTTATTTCTAGGAAAGTGCCCCTGGTTGGCCCTGATTTTTTATGTAAATAGTCAACATTATGTAGAATACATAATTTACCATACAATACAGCTAACATAGTGTGTTATGTGTAAATAAAAATGTGCAAATTGCATCTGGAACAACAACTGCAACTCATATTGCAGCTTTGTTTAAATCATAATTCTACTCAAAACTCACTGATACCAAAGAAGTTTTGACAGCTAGGATATTGCTCTGCTGCAGTTGCAATGGACACTAGAACAAGAAAGAGAACATATTGTATGTAATACAATGTGTTTTTTTTCTCTATATGTAATATGAATAGGGTTTCCAGACTTGCAAGTACAGCAAGGCATCATAACACAGGATTCTTACAAGGTTATATTGTATGAGCTCTGGCGGTTGAATCTGTCCGCGGCTGCATCAATGCAGCAAATCGATATTTTGACTTTGGCCTTGTTTCCCATAAATAATTGTAGGATTTGGATCATTATTGCACTGGCAGCTGAAAAACAAAGAAGATTAAAGATTCATTTGGTGGTTGGCTAATTTCCATCCTTTTTTTTTTCTTACCTTGAAATGCTCAACCAGCCGGCTCAACGCTTCACATTCCTCTGTTAGGACAGACCTACAGGGAGGGAGAGAGAGAAAACAGCCTTTATGTTTATCATCAGTACTTCATAAAACAAAACAAGAACTAAAATCTAGTTCAAAGTGGAAACTTTCTATTCCACAGCTTCCCATCAGTATGAAATTTGCAAAATGTTGTATGTTATACACAGTGTTGGGATTACTGCCCAAGTGGCAGCCTCTGCGGCTGTGAAGTGAAGCCAATGTGGAAGTGCCAAAAACTGCAGTTCCTCGAGGGGCCACTTGAGGCTGGTTACAGAACATTTTAATCTCTACAGGCTCCCATGTTAAAATGTCCAACTTCACAGCAGAAATAAACACGTTTACAGCCTGGTACAAAAACAGATTTGGTTTCTATATAACTCTCATAACTGTACTGATTTTTGAACACTCACCTCTTCAAATTATATTAAGGCTCAAAGTTATGCAGCATTAACAGCGTTGCCACTTCGATTAACAGGAAGGTGTTTGTTTGAGCACCCAGCCCTGACTCTGATCTGCTGATGATCCACATCTTTGTTAATTTTTAGGTTAGCCAATGAGCGGAAGAGGCAGGTAATAATAAAATAATAAAATTTTTGTAATATGCTTAATACTGTATGATATTCAAAACACAGATTAATAATGAAACCCATCACACAACTAAGGCAGTGTCAACACAATATGTGCACTCAGAGTTTATCCTCTGTAGTTTTCATAAAAGTACTGAGGATACAGTGTCCTATTTTTCTTTGCCCCCCCCCCCCCTCCACATTTTCTCCTTCTCTGGTTACATAACCATAGGAGACTTTATTCACTTCTTTCAAATGAAAAAGAAACTTCTGCCTGCTCTGGGATCCATTTTCTGACAATGGGCCCTTTTGTTCTGTTCGAGTCAGGAAATGGGAGAGAGAGGGAGAGAAGGAGAGGAAGAGAGAAAGGGGGAGGCTCTCTTCCAAGGTAGCCCCACTGACTGCGTTGCCCTGTGGGCCTCAAAGTGAGGGATGGAGGAAGGAAAAGGAGGGATGGAGTGTGATGGAGGCAGGGCGGCGACAGAAGCCACCGAGGAGAGCTGAGCGGAAATTAAGAGGAAAAACTAAGGAAAAGGAGAAGCCTCCTGAGAACTCACTCGCAGCCTTACAGAGCATGCATGAATCCTGACAGTTACAACAAACATTTTTAACAAACTCATCACACAAGGAAAAAAAACTCACATCATTTAGTATCATACATCAAAGATGAGGATGTTTTTTGTATTGTAGCAGTGTGACATGTTAACTCAATCTGTATACACTATCTCATACTCTCATGGTTGTGGTATAGTTGTGGTGTCACCGGGCGGAAAATTACATATAACTCATGTCACATTACCGCCAATTGTAGCACCATATATAGATATAGATAGATATTTAACATACTACAGATATATCATTATGTTTATGTCTACCAATAAGTGACACAGACAGAAATCACAGACAAATTAGGTTTGAGCTAACTAAGAAACAATGCCTCTTATTACACCTGTTGTCGAGTCGTGAGTGCAGAGTTGTTTTTTTTTATTTCTAACATGTTCAGCTTAGTGTGTATGACATTTAAGACAAATCTAAGGGAACTACGATTTGTGTTTGTTATGTTAAATATCAGTACCTCGGCCAGGCTATAGGCTATAGGAACTCACCTGAGGCGGTCCACCACTTGGTCAATGTCAGTGATATTCAGCTTGTTCCTCATTGCCTCAACCTCATCCTCAGCAGTGGATCGGACTGAACAGTGAGAGCTCGGTCTGAAAGAGAAGAGAAAAGGAGTGAGACGAGATTAGACGAAAACATATTAAAAGAGATTTTAACGCGTTCTGAAAAGAAATGCATCGTTCTGGGAAAATATTCAAGGTCTGATCTGAGAGTTTTACCTACCTGCTCCAATCATCGGTATCTTCACGGCTGGTATAGTTTCTGTAACAGCTGTCAAGGTGACCCAGAGCGTAGTCCACAGTCTCAGGTTTGTACCGAAACATGAGCGCCTCGCCATCACTATAGCAACAACAGCGGAGACAGAAAGAAACACTTCACTGTTTACTGTATCTGCAGCTCTTTCAGCGTTTATATTAATTGAATTTCAGCAGTACTTGAAGAGCATACATAAACTGAGAGCGGCTGAAATCTTTAAACATAAACTTATTTTTATTGTATTCTTGTGATTTTATGTTTCATTGACTTTTATCTAGTTTATTTGTACTCAGTCACCTGTGAAGCACGGCGAATTGCACTAACCTGCATAATTGATTGTCTGAACTCTTGATCTCCTGAACAGAAGTTTAATTCTTGCTTTCTGCAGTATAATCGGCTGGTGATTTCAGTTCCATGAAGGCTATACAATATGTGAAATTACCAGAACCAATTATCAGAGCTGGGCTCATCGTACAATATTTACAATGATTAGATGACTGCAGCGACATTATATCATCTGAATGAGCCGTGAACGAAAAAAGAAACAAGCAGATGGTGTGGGCAGCTGTAGGAAGGTGACAGCCTGGTCAGTTCTGCTTAATCTTACAGCAGCAACACGAGGGAGGGAATATGCATCTTTTCTAGCCCCTCAGACAATGCCATGGAGGTGTGTGTGTGTGCGTGTGTGGAGGGGGCATCAGGACCACACAAAAGGAGGCCAATAAGATAAATCAGTTGACTTTTACAAGGTGCACACCCACCCACACACTCTCACAGGGAACAAAAAAACAGCTGGGGTTGAGAGTTTTTCACATCTTCCTCCTGTTGATGTGGTTTTAAGCAAATCAGATAGTTAGGCCTACAAATGTTACGCAAACCTAATTTCCGGGAGAAAGTATGAACGAGAGGAAGCTGTTGGTCTGTATCTTGATGCGTTGGCAATATTTTCCCAATTTCCATGCCAACAAAGCATATAAAATTGAACTAAATTGACAAACAGAGGGTTGTGGAGCATTATTAAGTGGAAGTGTGCTCAGTCTACTCCTGAAAGCCATTCAGCTGATACACACTTGGGACTGAGCCTAATTGGACGATCAAAGGCCTGAAACACACACACACACGCACATATTACAATGCATCAAGGTCAACAAGTAGACTGAACAAACTTCAAAGAACAAAGGCGATTTCAGCTGGCACGGTCTGTGTGGCACTAATACTTTTTTGGTTCCTATACAGCCAGTAACAATGGGATAATTTTTCTCCTTCTGAATGGAACTTTTTCTAATCCATTTACATCACAGCCAAAGCACTTTACAAGAGTGACTTGTGATAGGCGAGCAAATGAGGCTTCAGTTTGTGTCTTGTTCAGAGACACTGACAGTTCTGCAGTGGGCATCAGACCTGTGGCCTTTTGAATGGATTGTCAGCTATACAGCTAGACATCAGGCCTTGATGTCATCCTGATATAAAGGTCCAGTGTGTAAGATGTAGGATGGATGTAGGATGTAGGAATAATCACTTGTGTGACCTCTTCCACCTCTCGGCTAAACTAAACATGGGTAAAGACGCGGATTGATGGTGGATCTGAGGCGGGCTGAATGATCCCTCGGTGCTCAAACAAGCAACTTGTAACAGCATCTCCCTGTCCATCAAGGACGCCACGCTGTTAATTATTCATAACTGTGTTGAAATTGGACATTTTAATATGGAGGCTTATGGAGATTGACTCGTTCTGTAGACAGCCTCAAGTGGCCATATGGAGGATGAATTATAACTTTGGTGATTCTCTCTGACTTTTCCTGTAGCGGCATCGTCAAGTTAAAATTTCACTTTGTACAGCACTTGCTAACACACTAAACTAGGATGGTAAACATGGTAAACATTACATCTATGTGGCTGAGGAATTAGTTTTATGATGGAATGCATCAAAGCGTTCGCCCAAACATAGGTCAACATGGCACAAATCTGTTAAACTGCTAGTTCCAACCACTGGACCGAGGATAAAACCTAAAACCACTTGCCTGCAGCTTATAGTTTAACAACGTGACACACCCGGAAAGCCACAAAAATCACAATAAAAAGGAGGTCGACAAATTGACAGGCCATAAATGGTTTGTCACAAAACATGGAGAACAATCCATCTTAACTTTTGCTTTTCCTAAAAAGGCCTCAGCAAAACCTGAGAGGTGACACAGGGCAACATTCCTGGCAGCAGTGAGCTAGTTGCTGGGATAGTTACCAGCTCATACATACTTGGACTCTCACACATTCACATCCTCACGAACACATTACAATTTAACAGCCTAATTTATGTAACATAATGTAAGGATGTAGGGCAGTGCTACTAAACGATATTATCCCTCCAACAGTATTTATGACATTCTTCAGAGTATTTTAATACATGTCATTAAATCGCCAACTGCTACAGCTCATCTCTGACCTGAGTTGGACGATTAGCTGTAGAAAAATAAAAACCAAACAGCAATTTAGAGAGCATTACCACTTCTTGAGGTTATAACTCTCCGATGATTGGGCATCATAAAAAACAGATACAGGGTACCAAGCTTCATTGCATTCTCCCTGTGAGAACTTCGCTGAATGAGGTCAGTTTTACTTTAAGTATTTTTGCACAAACCCTTAACAATTTTCAGATGAGTATTAAAACATAAAACACATCTTTAATCCAAATAAAGCTAGCAGTGACTGGGTCTTTAAAATCTAGCCTACTTTTTGTTGGCATTTGGTGTGGAATGCTTGGAAGACTCCCTCCTATAATTGTCCTATTGTTCCACAATTCCCCTACCAGTTTGCAACATCCCTGCGCCAAAAACCTTTGTTCCTCTGCTTTCCATCCCATTTGTAACTGACGAAGGAACACAATATAGCATTTTATGGCTACTCTTTGTTGGGGGGAAAATGACGCAGAGAGTGTGAGAGCAGGGTCTTAACCTACTTGTCCATACCATCTGCGTGTTGTGCATGGTTTAGTCCACTGAGCAAGGAAAAAAATAAAATCGAGAGAGGACAAATAAATCAGACAAATGTTGACTGTTCTAGTCCATCGAGACTGGCTTATCAAGCATGTAGCTTTTATAGATTTGATCTGGATCTTGAATTTAAACGGCATCTTGATATAGTTCATTTGCAGAGGAGTCAAAAATGTGATTTTAGTTTAACCAATGAGTGACTGAGAGTGACAAAAGCCGTATACACATTGTATCAGAGTTGGCATATGCTGACATGACACTGTCACAACCACGGCTTAACACTTATCATGAGCATGAAGGAGTCTTAATCAATATTTAAGATTTTTATCATCACTTTGTTTGAGATGTCTTTGCTATGACAACTCATTAATCAAGACAACATAATGGTTATGATTATGATGGTGTCATTCTTATGCACAGCACTATGTTGTGTTTCTGCTAAATTCTATCAAAATCCTATTAGTATCACTGGCATTACTGGAGTTAATTCCTGTGAGTTTCTTTAATGGTTCCCTCGTGTAGTACAAGTCGGAATAAATTAAAACTCATTATGTTTTTGTAACTTCTCAATAATTCACTCACGATGTACAGCATGGATTTATGCGGGTGAGATCTCACACTTACCTCCCCCCTCTGCTGGCTCTCTCTTTGAGAGTCTGCAGTAACATCTTCACCTCGGCTCTCACCAGCTCTTTGACTGCAGGGGGGTCAGCCAGAGGGGAGCCCTGCTGACGAGGGAGCGGGGTCCCTGCGCTGCTGCTATTATTTCCTTGCTGGCCCGACTGCCATATCTTATGCCACATCTCCGCCTGCAAACATCATTATTATGGTTAGTGAAGATAATCACAATAATGTCATAGTAACAGGGCATCAGTCAGTCCAGGTAACACATTCACAGGTGACACCTTAGGATCCTGCACAAAGTGATGGGTCTGAAACATGAGAATATTTTCAAAACTCAACATGATTGAGTGAAATACAGTGGACAGTCCACTTGCAATATGCTGCGAGCAGTAATCCAGACATCCGTCATTCAGTGACTCCCCCTGACAGCCTCCATGACTGAGGATGATAGCAGGACTTTTTATGTCTCAGGGAAGGTTGTTGAGGAATATCTTTTTTTTTTTATCGAGTCTCAGAGTCCAAAGCATGCCCACCATCTGTGAAAAAGCAATTATACTGTCAGTGTGCATCCTCAGCAGTGCAGGTAGGTGCATGATTCCTGTCTAATGTGGCAACTAAATTGATCACAACACTGTTTGTACTTGGAGGATTTAGAGGCAATGTTGACCAAATTATCCACTGTAAGGGTATCTTGGCTGAGAGACACAAGGCTCAATATTTTCTGCTTTTATTGCTCCAAAAGAGTGAATTTATCTGTCTATTAAAGCTAAAAATGAAAGCATATGGGTTGAAATGCCAAGGGTGGTCTCTGCTGCAGTCCATCTCCATTTTCCTCTTCGCATTTTTCTCTTCACTTTCTATCAGGTAAAACATTTTCAAGGCTGTCCTTAGCTGTGTTTTTTCTTTGAGAAGGGTTAAATCTGGGGCAACTAGACTTGGTTGTAGATCTGTGAAGACACCTTACACACCTCTCATCCAAGAGCCTTCTTCAGTTCTGACTGACTGTCGGGGAGAGCTTGGAGAACAGTTTTTCGGAAAGATGGAGAAAGAAGATGACCTAGATGACTGAGAACCTTCACAGACTAAGTGTTGCCTGTAAACATTGACCACTGTCTTCTCTGAACAGGAAGCAAAACGACTTTGGATGCAGAGGGTAAAAAAAAATCCAGATGAAACCTTCTTTCAACCAATTTATCTTTGGTAAACAGTGAGCCTCTATCGCACTATAATATCCCAGCAACTGAAGAAGGCGTAAGTGTAGCACAGAGTGAGCATGGTGAAGTTTAGGTTGTCTGCTGCAGGACCAGGCAGCTTTTTAATCTTCTGTAATTTCTCCAGGATTATCACTGCAGATCAAGGAAATCAAAACTAAACAAAACAAGTCTTTATGCATGACTTCCTCTTTGAGCCGGCAAAAGGGCTGAGCACCACGGACCATAACTGGAATTTAACGGAAGTCAGTAGAATTTGATCAAAAAGGAAACTTAGTTAAAAAAAAAGAGAAAATCATTGTGGGTTAAAAAAAGAGAGGAACAAGAAAAATGTGTGTGTGTGTGTGTGTGTGTGTGTGTGTGTGTGTGTGTGTGTGTGTGTGTGTGTGTGTGTGTGTGAATGCTTGTGCTGCAGTGAAGCCTGGATACCATTAACTCCTCCACACCTGTTGCAAGCCAATCATTTCTGTCATGTTGCAGTCAAAGACTTGACTTCAAACGAATACACTGGAGGACACTAAACACACCGCTTCTGGTCTTTGCATGTGTGTCCATTTGTGCGTGTTTGTCGCACAGTATCTTGTGCACACACGGCCCTTTTTCACTCACTCTGGCTTCCTCTGTCTGTCTTTGGGTGTTGAGGTGTTTATGTTACAGGATTCATGGCTCACTGGCTAACAAGTCCTTCCTGAATATTTTTTTTTCCTCCCTTGCTCTGCTGTGAGACTGTTGATCTCATCCAGGAGCGATTTTAAGGGAGTGTTGCTGAAACCTGTCAGTTACCTTCTAGGAGCCATTATGTTGAGTTATTTAAATAGAGTTTTAGAGATACGTTTAACTTAAAGAGCTCATTTTCATTCAAAGTAGAGAGAAGGAGTGAGAGTGTAGAGGGAGGTGCAGAGAGATTGGCTTTGTAGAGAGACTTGAAAAAAGAGAGGCTAATGTTCCCTCTGATCTAACCGCCGGAGACAATGGAGACTTTGATGGAGGGAGGAATGGCGATATTGAGGAATGAAGGAGTCGCCTGCAGATCAACTATTACTTTTCATAGTGGCTCACTGAGGGATGGAATTCATTACATGGCTGCAAGAGAAACAGACAAGGGCAGAGGAGAGAAAAAAATAGTAAGAGAGAGACATGAAGATAGACAGACATGAAGAGGGGGGAAAAAAGAGAGAAGAGGAAGTGATCCAGCCTGCAGTGAAAGTAATAACTGAAGGAAACCTGCGCGTATGAGTCTGAGAGCTGAATAAGGTGTCAGTCCTTTGCTTTGTTTTTCTCTGGAAATTTCTTAAAGCTCTCGGCCTAAGTCTTTCTTTCCGTCTGAGGGCTTTACAGCCAGCCAGTGCACACGCCCAAACTGTAGGTGAAAAAACATCAGAGCAAAGTCACACACATTATTATTTTCTCTACGCAGACACATACACAATCGAGTCAAAGAATATGTGTTGCTAACAGTCTTATCAACAGCTCAGGATTAGCCTCTTTAACCCTGTTATACCGACCCCCTGACTCACTAAGCTCACCGGGCCTCTTTTTGTGTGTGTGTTTGTATCTGCGTGTGAGCTGAATTACTCTGCATCATTCTGGTTTGATTTTAGGATTAATGCGTCTCTGAATAGTTCTATAAATCCAGGTTTTGTGGTGTAAGAAGACACTTAATTTGACTGTTTAATTGGGAAATAAATGAGTTTTTGAGTGTGTGTGTGTGTGCATGCTTTTCGTCTAAAAAGTGTTTTGCAGTTGACACAACAATCATGTGTGGTCAGCGTCTACATGGCACGACTTCAGAGCTGAGACAGACCCATGCCCATGTGTTTTTGTGCAAACAGCGACTGGCCTGTTGGCTCAATGCAGGCCGATAACATCTACAGATGGAGAGATTTCAGTACTGCACAAACACACGGCCGGAGAAAAAGAGAAGGAGAAGATGGCAGAAGGCACAAGAGTAGAAAAGCAAAGAAACTGTGCGAGACAGAAAACAGCAACTCCAGAGCTTTTTATATCCCACACAAAGTGCTGATAAGAAGAATGCTTTGTGTCTGTGTGAAATCTACAGCGACAGACTCGGTGTTGAGTGCACATGGCATGACCTCTCTTATGTAATTCAGCTTGAAAGGAATGTCCTCTCAGCAGACTCGGCAGCGTTTCTTCACATTTAGCTTTAAGATCAACCGCTGAGTCATTTTCAATACACTGCAATGTTGTGAGATCCATTCTGAACTAAAATCAGTCAAACATTAATTTGAATCTATTTTGATAGTTGTTTCATCTTATAATCATATTTCTCAGTTGTTCTATTACTGTAAGTTGGATGTCTTTAGGTTTTGGATTGTTGGCTGCACATTGGATGATGTGACTTTGGGTTTTTGGATTATTCCTTTAACGTTTTATAGATGAAAGAATTAATTGAGAAAATAATGAACTGTCAGTTACAGCCCTGAATATATTTTAATTAACTATAAAACTATGCAAGCTACAGCGTTCACTGAAGTGATTACTGATTATTTTTCTTAATTCTTTGATTTTTATTCACGATTCATGACCACATTAAAGGAGTTTTACATCACTTAGAGTTTTCTCAAAATACTTGTATCTTCAGACTTAAGGTAATTGATTGTAAGGACTTTCACACTCCACCTTAGTTGTGGGTTTTTCTTATTGATTCTGCTTTCTTGGAGCGAGATCTTTTTGCGAGAGTTTTCCATGCAAGGCCAGCTAAACTCTTGGCCTCAAAGCCGAGAGTTTAGCTGGCCTTGAGTAAATATTGATGTCTGTCTGCCTCATATTTTGACTTCACTGCAGTCCGGTGCCAGTTAACCCACATTTCACTTTTATTAGGGGGTCTGGGAATTGTAATTAATGAGTGAATGCAGCCAAACTAAGCTAAGTACACAACCTGACACCACAGTTCATAAATTGTTTGGGCAAGGAATGCTTAGCAGAGCAGATTTTTGATTCGCCCTGAAACAAGCTTGAAAGGAAATTCTTGTTGATGGTTTGATGGTATTCTTGTGGGATCCAATAAGAACAGACCCAGTGTGTGAATAAAACAGTAAAGTGTGGAACAACATGAACATAAAACAAATCCACTGGCTGAATATGAAGAGAAACTAAACAGCCAAGAATGCAGCAATATTTTGACAGGAGGGATAAACAGTTTTGCTCTCATGACAGACCTCTTACCTCAGAGTGCACGTCTGTGTACATGTCAACCAGGGAGTGGCCCAGTGCTGTACGGATCTTTGGCAGCTCTGACTCAGGAACATGTTCAGTGATCAGGCTCCACAGGGACTGGCTGGGGTACCAGAGCTGGTTTCCTTCAGGGGACTGCATATGAACGGCAATCTAGGGGTGAAGGAATGGAAAGAAACAGCAGAAACATAATAATATACAGCACAGCTGGGAGAGGTCGACCAGAACGACAGTTCACGAGTGGTGTAAGTGTTTTCATTTTATGTCACTTCATACTCATGCTGCACTACATTTGCGAGGGAAGCATTGTACTTTTCCTCTACTGCATCTATTTGACAGCTTGAGTTATTTTGATGATTATGATTTTAAAAAATGTGACAGATTTACCTACACAACAGTATATAACATCACTGAAAGTTAAGGCTGCAACTCTCACTGTTTTTGATCAGTACACATGGCAATTGTGGCAATTATCTATCAATGCTTATCCTTTCTGGGGGAAAGGCACTGATTCCAGCTGTCAGTGGGATTTGTCTACCATCTTTCAATATCCAATCAGAAACGTAAGCTGAGGAAACAGTTACGAGCACCATCATGTATTTTTGCAGACAAAAACACGTACAGCCATTAGCGCTTCATAACAATTTGCAGTACTCCTTACCTGAACATCACTACAGCTACCATTCAAATCATCACTGCTGCTGCTGCTGCTGCCATCCTCATACTGAACCATCAGGAGGCAAAACTACCAACTTCACTTTCAAACTGCGGACAGAAATTCCCTGAAAACACTGCTGATGCTTCACACATACACCAAACGGCCACTTCATTAGGTATCCAATACAACAACATCTGCCATAAGTGGATCAGGTTGAAGTGTACCTAAGTGTCGGCCTCAAAACAGTATATCTGTGAGTGATTATCTCTATTTTGTATACATTCAACACCTGATTATCCAAGATGTGAAAATGTAATTCAGTATTTTTTAATAGTAAAATATAAAATCACCCTTAAAGAACAATATTTGCTAAACAAAACATCTCACAACATAAAAATGGCCAGTATCTTTGTCCAACACTTGACCTGTCCCCCCTTCATCCCTATTTATACTGTCTATGGTTCATTCACCTGGACCACACGGTGGTCAGGTAGGTAGATACATAGCAGGTTAGAGATCACACATGCTAACTAACGTAGCTTAGTTTTATAAAGTAGTAGCTTGTTGGCTAAAAGTGCAGCACAGTGTTTCGGTTAAACGAGTCACCATGTTAACTGGTGACCGCGGTGTCTGCGGCAACGACGTAGCTGTAGCTGTCCTCGCTAATGCCTTCTTTGTTTAGTTTCCCCCCCTGTCGTTAACTTTACAAAGTCAAAAAAAAATAGTTGATTCATCTTTGGTGGTTTGTTTGACAGCTATGCGTTCTCTACCCGTTTCAACAGCTGTCATGACTACGACAACCACAGACGGTGGTCACCAGTTAACACGGTCACTCGTTGCACCGAAACAACGGTTAACGTTAACTAGCTAACTACCTGACCACCTGTGGAATACACATCCAACGTTTGACAAAAGGGACGAGTTCACGGTGCGTTTTCAAAACTCTGGCGGTAAAATGGCTTGTGTTAGACACGACACAACTCTATAAATTGTGTTTACTGTGTTGTTACAGAGAAACAAACGCTCACCTTAATTGGTTCCTTGTATCCAAGAAGGCTCTGGTGGTATCCATGGCAAACGTTTCGGTTACTATGGGGGAGATATCGCGAGATCTGGCGGGGCTGTCAATGATAGGTTGTTATAGCCTTTTTATCTCGTTGATACACGTTGTATATTTGTGTTTTAATAAAGGAAAGTCGCAAAACACGTGATGCAAAATGACGCAGTGTATTTATTTTTATTTTTTTAAATATCTTATTTTTACTTTCTTCCGTTGTAGACCACCCGTGCCCTTGTAAAATTCTGGATACTTCACGATGTTAAAATGGGGGAGGAATAGACGTCAGCTGAGACTGTCGTGTGAACTCTCAGAGAGAGGCAGTGAATGCAACTTTCCCTCTTCATGCCCTCAGCCTCCTCCACCCCCTTCCGGGCTCTGTGCAGAAGTGAGCGCAGCCCCAGCAGACCACTGTTGGAGGGAGGACTGAACGCCAAGGATTTTTGGGTTCAGTAACGATGACATAAACTAAACTTTTTTTGTAAAGTCGGGTAACCCTGTGTACCAAATATCAGCTGGACTACAGTGGATGTTTCAATTCACTGACTTGCTCATTAACTTTTTGTTCCGGACGGAGTTGAGTCAAATAAATCATCATGGCTTTCAGAGTGCGCATTTCTTTGGGGCGCAGAATGCGCACGGCCGTTTTGGCACTGCTGCTTTGCGCACAGGCCGGTTTTGGCTTCTCAGTCGCCGGACAGCAGGAAAGCACCTGCGAGGCCAACGGCAGCATCTACTTTGTGGGGGAATGGTATTTTCTGGACTCCGATCACTGCACCCAGTGTGAATGCACCGCCGAGGGCTCGGCGTGTTCCCGCACTGAGTGCACCTCTCTCCCGGCTGCGTGCATCCATGTCAGCCACTACCCCACCGACTGCTGCCCCAGGTGCGAGAAGATCGGGTGTGAGTACCGCGGTGTGGTGTACGAACTGGGGCAGAACTTCCAGGTAAGCCTGAAAGTGATGACACATGGTAAATAGCAAAGATGGGAATGACCTGTGATGTCTGGATTGCATGACCCAAAATATACTCTTGTTATTATAAGGCCTTAAACTGTCTTTTCTCATGTGGGATCAGAGTATAGACATAATATCCACTAACACTTATATGTTGTTCTCATCTTGGTGGTCAGGCCCCATGACAAATCTAAGGGGACACTTTGTTTTTTTCTAATTTTGGGCAGGTCAATTTATGAAATACTGGACAGTTTTTACCTCCCCGGCTATCTAAAAAAAAACTTGAAACAGTCCAAGAAACTAAAATTCTTCTTCCTTGAACTGCTCACAACTCATGTCCACACTAACCTGTGCTTAATGGGCCATTAATAGAGATTAACAACTACACATATGTCTAATGTCAGTCATTTTTAGAAATAGTATTAACACTTTGGATAACATAAGCATGTTGAATACCTCAGACACAGAAAACTTCATATTTAGTTTTTCCCACAGAAAGGTGAGCTTTAGACAATGTGCAGTAGACCCAGGCTGTAAATAATAAGTGTCACACAAATAGAAGCAAAGGTGAGAAGCAGGTTTATTGGTCTGATTCATACAGGTTTCATTCTTTTTTCTGTGACTGCTGTTTGTTCAAAAGTGTAACAAGCGTATTTTTAAAATTAAGCTCAAACCCACCACCAGTTTCTCCAAGCTTGTGTATTAAGTGTATGAGGATATGCTTGCAAACATCAATTTTCAGTCTGTTTCCTTCCAAAACCATTGATGTAAAGTATGGTATGTTGGTATGTAACTTGAGTATGCAGCAGGGAATTGGAGGTAAATGGCGCCCCCTTTTGAGATGGTATGAGGAGGGCTTAGTGAGAGGGTTCAGGTTAGAAATATGATCCGTAAGAGTCTTATGCTGTTTGTGTTCCCAGCCGTCAGAATGTGAGCAGTGCACTTGTGACAGTGATGGCATCGCACGCTGTCTAGTTGCAGATTGCGCCCCTCCTCCATGTGTCAACCCCGTCTACCAGCCCGGGAAATGCTGCCCGGAATGCAAGGATGGTAAGCCGAGAATAGCATGCAGGGATGAGTGTGTGTGCACAATATTGTCCACGTAATTTTATGTGCTTCTCTATTTGTTCTATCTGTTCACCTGGAGTCACACTACTTCTGCTGCTCATCTCCCTCCAGGTCCTAACTGCTACGTCAATGCATCACGCACCCAGGTGATTCCTGCAGGAGAGCCCATCTGGGTCGACTCATGCACCAAGTGTCGTTGTCACGATGGTCAGGATGCTGGCTACTGGGAGGGAAACCGTCTCGCCACCTGTTCACGTCTCAAAAACTGTACACCTGAACAACCATCTGCACAGAAAAACTGATTCGCTCCGTCAGCAGAGAACCAGCTGTGTCCATCTATGCACGTTCAATCTCTAAGAACATGCTGAGCCCTCCTGTGCAGCTGAATATGGTATAGCCAGACATCAAGGATAATATGCAACTTCAAAATTTCAAGTCTTCCGGAACAGAGCTGAACAAGTACCAAAGAAATCATTTTAAAAAGGCCAAAAGCCACCAGAAGAGATCAGCTGCTACTCCACAAGGATTTTTCATCCAGGATTTCTGCAGTACCGGTGAGACCCACTGAATCTGATGTGGACAAGGCTGATACATCACCAGGCCTTAGCTGCAGAATACAAACAAGAAATTCAAGGTTGATCACAGACAGATCAAAGCTCCAGCTTTGCAAAACTAAAGTACAATATCAACTAAGGGAGGTCCTGCATTGTCATTATTATCTAAGTCAGTAGATGTAAGACCTTTATTATTTTACAGCTAAAACATGTTTAATCAAATTACCATAAACTAGAAACCATGTGGCCAGATGTCCACTGTACAGGATAGAAGGACGAGTTGGAGTCCTGGTTGGTGGATGATCAGTAGGAGCCCTTTTTTTATTCTGTGGTGCATAATAGGTTAATATGGCCATATGTAAAGAAGAACAGATGAGACTTTATCCTGCCAGCCACGAAGATGAATTGCAGTTCTTGAAAACTGATAAGAACAGTGAAATTATGAAGGAAAGCATGATTAAAACTCTTTATTTAATAACGTGGACTGCAGCAGTGATGTAAAAATAGGATGTTTGACTTGCAGAGCCTCAAAATCCTTCAACCTTTGTGCTGAATGTCTACTCCTACAGAGAAAGCCTTTATTAAACTAATCTGTCAGGATCTAGAAAAAACAAACAAACATGACCCTTGAAAGGAGGCCGCACGGATATTTACCCTTTGATATTTCATCTGCATATCCACAGTTCCTTCAGTAAGTTTGATTAGATCAGTATATTTTAAGAGAGAGAGAGACTAGTAAGCTTTTACAGAAGATAGTTACCCAGGAGGGTTTTTTCTTAATTTCCAGACACTTGCTTTGGGGAAAAAAGTAGCAACATAACAACGCCAATGAGATTATTGGATGATGAGAAATTGTAATTGACCTGTCATGGTTTGATGCAGCACCCCGAATGTATGCACAGCTGTGATGCAATTTAGACTAGGAAATGACTTAGCAAAGCAATTAACAATTTGTAACTGTTCTATAAATTCTGGAGTTCAATTTACATGCTAATTGAAATATAATCTATGAGACTAAGGCCTAACGTATGACTGTACAGTAGCTGTAGACGCAGGCGGGATTTGAAAACAGGGTTTCATTTAATGGAACGTTATTTGTTCGTGTACACTGTAGAGCAAGAACAACAATCTGTAATTTACTGCTTTATTCATTTTCAATAAGAAAGAGTGTGCGACTTTTCATTGACACAACCTCCCTTGTTATTTCCGCTGTTACCAGAGTAGTCATTTTCCTTCTTGAAGTGTCATTTTATATACATTTATATGCAGCACATCCTATTATTATCTACTACTTTAATCATAAGGGACCTTTGAATGAAAACCAAACATGATATTGTCTTGTTATATGTTTATGTGAGGTGTTGGATCCTATAATGGCATTTACTTTACTGCATATTTGAGACTCCCAAGCTGCTGCCGTATGAACTATATTGTCACAACTGACAAGTTTCACTGCATTCATTCTCCATAAAAAGCTCTTTTAATGCAAGGTTTGGGATTAAAAGTTTTAGGGTTATGGACAACTTTTATGTTTTATATCAGGATACTTCTTTTTACAACATTTGAATGAGAATGAGACTAAATAAGGAAGCTGTTCTTCCGTAGCTATCTGTTTAATTCATGAATAATCAGAAAGAAGTTTAAAGGAATAGTTTGGCAGTTTATGAAGTATCTATGAAGTATCAGTTTCTGCTAAGAATTACATGAGGGAATCGCCGTCACTCTCATGTCCATTCAGTAGATATGAAACTACAGTCAGCAGACAGTTAGCTTAGCTTAGTTTAGTAAAGACTGGAATCAAGCGGTAACAGTTAGCCTAGCTTTGACCAAAGTTACAAAACCCTCAATTTGGCAACTCTAACATCTTTTCCATCTTGACAAATCCAGACAAACACAACAATTTGTTTTATGGTGTGCCAACCTATTCTATGCTGGCGTTTTCATGTTGGTTTATATACAGAAATAAACAAGATATAGAATATCATGAAGTGAGCTTCACAGATGGTGGTAGGCAGATTTTGTTACCATTAGACAGAGCCACACTAGCTGTTTCGAACCTTTATACTAAGCTAAGTTAGTGAGCTGCTAGCTGTAGCCTTATATTTACTGTGTAGACATGAGTGAGGTATCAATCTTCTCAAGTACTCTGCAAAAAAGCCTGTCTACTATCAAAAGGGAACAGATACAAATCACACCCACGCATCACGTAGTGTGTCATGCTGGTAACATGAACGTCTTGTAAAATATTCCAAATTAAAACACATTTTCAAACCCATTAAAAACCTCTCAGTCTGTGTTTCCTCTTGAGTTGTGTCTGTTTTTACTTGATTTGAAGAATTTGCCATTTTGCGAGCACAGTTTGGCTCCTCTCCGAGAGGATGCTATCTTGATTTCCCCGCAGTGCTTTTCTGCTGACAGTTTGGGACTATCGAGCCCCCCTGCAAAAACAATAAAAGAAGTAAACAGCAGAAGAGAGACAAAGAGACGCCTTTACTTACTTCACTCGCAGGATTAAAGACACGCTTATACTGTTGGGAGGGTGGCAGGAAGGACGGAAAAGAGAAAATGAAAAACTGCAGGAGTCAAGCCGAATGTAATACACAGGGTGGTGAAGTATTTTAGTCCACCAGCTCGCTGGGACCACACAGAAACTACAGTAACAGGTTTATGTGGGTTGTCATGGCAACAGGAAACGGGGGTTGCCAAAAATCCGGTGATATTAAATTAAAAAGCTCTGGTACTGCCTCAGTCTGCAGGTGAAAAATAATTTCTTATGAAGTTTATATTCATCCAGTAGACTCCTTGAGAAAAAAATGCATCACAGAAATGCACGTACATACCGTACAGAGTAAGCAACGCACGCCACCGCCATGTAATCTTTAACCATCAGATTTATTGATTGTATAGAAAAAGTAGGTTTGATATGACATAATGCATTCTATATAAGATATAACATTTTCAACATTCAATGTACAAAAAAAAAAAAAAAAAACATAGCTAGAGATACAGTAAATGTTTAAAAATGCCCGACAGGCCTGAAAGTCCTGTCAGCTCTCTGCAAAAAAAAAAAAGTATTTCTAAGGAACGTTTCAAATACTCGACCGCCTGAGGTTTGCTCGACAACTGCAACAGCTTCAAAGGTCCAATAAGAAACATCAGTCGCTCCTCAAGGTCGCTCTCATTCTCAAGTAAAGGAAACGTTTCAAATACTTATTTTTTTTTTGCAGAAGTTTCTGTTGCTGATCTTTACATCTATATCCCAAGTTACTGTTTATACACACCGGAGCCATGTCTCTCTTGCTACATCCTTCCTTTTTCCCCATAAAGGGTTTCCTCTAAGCTGACAGAGGAGCACTGATGAAGCCAGAATTTTAAAAGGGGCTCTTCACAGAGTTTATGTATGAAGTTTAGTTAACTGGCCATGACGAGTATGACTCAACCTGTGAAAACAGCTGTATAATGTCTTCTGTGGCTCTGGAGGGTTTATCTTAGCTTGGTTTGAGACCTTAAAGTTTGAATGCAAAGCCTGCTTTATAAACTGGAGGTGTGGGGATTTAGGAGCAAGAGTTTAATAGAGCTGTGAAGTAGGCAGAACTGCTTGTCCCACAAGAATTTTCCCCCTTCTCAATATTCCCATTTAAATCCTTTCTTTAAGTAATATCCACAATATAAAACATGGGAACTCTGCTGGATAATGTCCCAATCCTACAGGTTTAGGTTATAACCACCAGATTTAACTATTTCACCTTGAAAATCACGTTCAGTCTGTCAATCTGGCAGACGGCTCTAAATACTACAATACCCATGAGCTTCAGGGCGCCATGGCTTTAAAATAAAGGCCAGTCAGAGCTGTAGTGAATTCAAAATGCTTCAGGCAAATTTTTGAATTCATTTGAACTTCACATTGTAAAATCAGTTTTCTCAAGCTCTTTTCTCTCCCTCTGTGTTTGGATTTTTCCTGCCAAAGTGAACCCTGGGAACTGTGTGATCAAATATTTTGACTCCGATGAACACAGTTGTTCATCTTTTGTTTAGTTTGATTAAATTTCAAGCAGAACCAAGTAGTACAAACGCTTCAACTGTTAACACTTAAGCAACCAACTCACAACCAACTTCACAACTCTATGAAGGACTCTATCCGGGTGCATTATGGGCAATGTAGGAGTCAGTGTTTTGGATCTTGACGCATGCAAGAGACTAAAAGTCCAATTCTTTTTTTTCTAAATCTGTCTTTCAGAAGTCACCCAATGCTATGAGAGTAAAACCCCAAATTGTTAGAGTGCCCCTTTAATAGTGTAGAACAGGAAATGTTAAAGCAACATCTGTTATTTTATCTGTCCTGTACTGATGATAAGGATTTTAAATCAACAGGTGAATTAGAGACAAAAGCTGAAGTCAAAGTTGGACAACAAATATGACTGCAGTACAAGCTGAATTGAAACCAACTCTTAAAAATCTTACTGCCTCATATCCTACTTGAAAGCAGGATGTGAACCAATCTGTAATATTGCACAGGGTAAGCTGTAAACGGTATAAGAAAAGATTGTATTGACCTCCCCACATGTAGTCTGCCCACTGGGGACAGGACAGTTTTGCACTCTGAAGTATCAAAATAAGGAAAAGTGAAGGGGTGAAAAGAAAAAAGGGAGTTTTGTAGAGATTAGCAAAATAGGGAAGACAGGATGTGTACTGAGAGGGGAGAGAATAAATTTAAAAAAATAAAGATACAGTAAGTGGCACAGATTCAGAAACCCAAAGAGAGGCCCCTGTCGATATCTATTGAAAGAAGAAGCATTCTTGTGAGACACAGCTGTGTCTGAAGTGGGTCCACGGCAAAGCACAACAGAGTGCCATTGACACACACAGCCTGGACTGGCAGAGTAAGAAAGAAAAGGCAATGAAAGACGAGATAATGCAAAGAAAGGAGGGAAGACTGTGTGAATGTGTGTGTGTGTCTAACAAGCTTGAGGCGAAGATAACGGAGAACCAAACAGATGGGATCGTTTATGCCTCGAGGCTGACCAAAGAGAAGGTAAGCAATATACAATTCTCACCAAAATAAAAGCCCTAAATGATACAAAACAGTTACACGCAAATCTTCTGTGTATTTTTTTCATGATCTTCACTGTATTATAATCTTAAAATGCACATCTTCATTGACTTGATTTTACACCCCCAGAAATGACCTTCAAATGGAAAATAACCCTGTCTTACTATAGCTAACATCTGAAGGCATCAGTTTGGTGTTTAGGCGTCAACAGTAAGAGCATCAATAATAGACGCGAATAGAAACAGGAAGAAGAGTGACGTATCAAAGCATAAAACAGTCAACTGCTTCAATACAGATGTAGAAAATTATGATAAAATATTTTGTTTTCACACGGGGGAAAGATATGAAACTCATATGAAACAAAAAGTTTTAAAATTAAAACAATTATTTAAAAAAACACATTTATGAAATCGGCCGAACAGAACTGACAGCGATGATGATAAAATCTGAAGCAGCAATAGAGATGTCAGTCAAACCGCTCGAATGATAACTTCTCGTTATTGCCTTCATATTCACAATTTCCACCATCAGAAGACTATCACCTCTTAATTTCCTCTTTCCGGTTATGGCGGTCTTAAAGTTTTCTTAAAGATCGAAAGAAAAAAACATAGCAGAGAGAGAAAATGGCCTCGCAACAGTTAATGAAGTGAGACGCTTTTAAAATCTGACTCCCAGGTTACATTGTAGGCTAGAAAAATGACCTTCAAATTTCATTACTTTTCCTCTAGAGCCAATGTAAAAGTTACATATCCACATGCTTTTCCCTGTAAAACATGACTTATGACTCTATCCTGACAGCTCATTTCTCATATTCAACTCCTCTGTGCCACATATATCTTCATAAAACATGGTAAATGCCCAATTTTGTAATGAGATATCCATATTTCTACCTCATCAAATCTGTACTCTAAGGGTGATCCATTTACCACCGGCTATTTGAACCTTGTAGAGACAAAAATGTACCTTTAAAGCACAGATTGCCAAAAGAAACCTTTTATCTTTCTTCAAGTGAAGTGAAAAAAACAACGTTTCCAGGAACCTAATCTCCGATATGTGCCACATGGGGTTACAATCATGACTGAGCTGTCAGTATATCTTTGTTGTTGTCTTCAGTTCCTTGTGTTCCCAAAGGTAGCTCCAACCACACGGCATTCAGCACGGGAGAAAACTTTTCATATCTTCGGTATGTTTACGTTGGTTGCAAAACTTTCCCATCACTCCACTAAAGTCAGTTCCAAAGTTTTAGTTTAGATATAAAAAAGAGAGCAAAAAGAGAGTTCTTAGGAGTTTGTTGCTGCTGACAAACATGTTTTTATCAGCGTGTCCCAGCACTGTTCTGAGTCTCCTGCGGTAGATGCAGGCACAATACACATTCATTAATTGATATTGGAGGAGTTGATTGAGTAATTAGATCCAAACAGGTGACTCCCTGACAAAAGTGTCAATATTAAATCGTCTATTAGCATCATTTGTCAAGTTGAGAGTGAGATTTCTTGGATATGCAATCCATCAGATACAGTTCCATGGACTGTCACCTTCATGTCACCATATTTACTTACAGTTTGTCTCTAATGGAAATCCCCATTTTCTTGATCATCACCGCGGATGCTTGGAAAGTAACATTTCAAAGGTTTGTTCTCCACCAGGTTTGTTATTGTTCGGATATTTCATTCCCAAACCAGCAGGTGTGTCTTTGTTTTCATGAACTTGGCAAAATGTTCCAAGAAATCTTTCTTGATGCTGGCCAGTATTTCCGAAGAAGCCAAGGGAACCTCCCAAAGTTTGAAATAAAATCCAACAATAAGTCCTGTTGATATGTCATTGGATGCCCTTCAGTCTACAAACGATTGTTAATGGAAAAGCTCCAAATTTGACTCCAACCTTTGACCAGCCATGATATTAGAGCTTTTTTTCCCCACACTCTTTAATTCTGAAGTCACTGATTGGTAAGATGAGGCCATTGGCTGCTTGAAAAAGTTGTAAGAGGAAAGCGCCTGAGTCCTGGTTGCGGAAATGGCTGAAATCTAAAAACAAAAACAGAGAGAGGGGTAAAGAGGGAGAAAGAGCCCATGATGTGCTTGTCATTTTTTTCCCTCTCTTTCGCTCCCACATCTGTCCAGATGTTCAGGATGCGTGTTCTCTTTATTTCCTTCTTTTGAACTCTCTTCCTCTCGCCGTTTTTGCCCCCCAAGTTCGACCCTCTCATCTTCCCCTCTGCCTCTTTCTCTCCTTAGCCCTTGAAAGGCCGAGGCGGTGGTTTGCCGATCTCCACAGAGATATTTGTGTAGAGAGGGTATCTCTTGACCTGAAGCACTCTGTAGGTCAGTGAGCTGATGCCGTCCTTCTTCATTGTGTTCTTCGTGTTCTGTATTTTATTAAATCTGGAGTGTGAAAGACAAAGAAAGAAAGAGAGGGAGAGAGAGAGAGAGGGGAAAGAAACAATGAAGACAATTTAATTAAAAACAATAGTACAAAAGCTTCAAGGTAAAATCTTCTCTGCCACTATTTTACTACATGTCATGAGTGTGTGGGTGCATCCGTGTGTTTGATTGCTTGGACAAAGGGGGGTTACTGTAAAAGAATATTATGCTTCAGGAAACAGATAATCACAGGATCATCATCACTCATCACTCTGATGATACAAACATGGAGAAAAAAGGTTTGCCACTTCGGTCCAGTGACAGTATTTTATGACTCGGCCCTCACTGTGGCAAATATTTGATTAAAGGTAATCTCAGTGGCTACAATGAAATAGAGCTGTCCAAGCTTTTTGGCTCATAACCCCTTGAAACAAAACATTGTATATCTAACAGTTGTGACCGATTCATCTAAAACTAATTTACAAGTAAAAAGCATTAAAGGAAAACCATGTCTTCTTTTCTGCTTTCCTCTTTTTTAATCATCCACTGACCCCTTCAGTTCATTGCAGGAGTCTCGATCAGGTGGGGCTCCACCGAAACATAGCACGTTTGCTTTGTCATAAAGGTAAACACAGGAAATTCATAATCATAGATCCTGAAGTCCAAATGTAATCACTATAAAATGCAAATGCAAAATGATAAAGATATTGGCACTTGAAAAGTTCTGGTTTCCATTTGTGGTCTGAGTTATATTCATCAATGGCTGCTTGCAACAGTCCATGTGGAGAGCAAATGAATGAACCCACTGGCTGCAATCTCAGAACCAATAGTCGATCGCCTGGCCATGATTTAGCCTTTTATAAGGTCCTTTTAAAAGTTATCTGTCTTCATATGCTGCTATCTGTTTATAGAGGTGAATAGAAATGTGTCTTTATCATCAGTCTTGCGCTTAAGTGGCTAATCGGACTATGAAGGAAGTCCTGGCCCGGATATCTGTTATCCATTTTACAGATCCTGTTGGCCCCAGAGGCTAAATCATTGTCAGATGATAATCGTTGGGTTCCTGGTTCAATACAGGAGAGTCTTTCATTGGAAGCAAACATAACACATCACTAAAGTCTAGTAATAGTGCTGAGGATTTCCAGGGTTCATGGAAATCCAGTAATATCAAGCCACATTTAAACAAACAGGACGTAATGCCTGATGTTTGCATTGATTAGGTCCATGTTTATAACCTGGAAGCCGAGAGAAGAAACCGATTCTTTACTGTGTCGACCTTGACCAACAAGTGGTGCTGTTGCATTGCACTGTGCCCCAGTGAGCAGCCACCTCAGTGTGTCTGACTTATGCTGGAAATCTCCTTCCCCCATTGGCTGTGATTCAACAGTTACATCAGAATGCTCTTACGTTAGAATCTGATCTGATTTTAGTATTAAAGATTGGAAAATAATTCTCACAATGTGTCAGACAGATACACAGTCCTGCTGCTCGCGCTTCGGCTCAGTTTGTGATGCAATCCCTGGCATTAAAAAAAAAAAGAGACTCATAACACAAACTCTGCTGTCACCCTTGTAGTAGTTTTTGCAGCCAGTCAGAATAGAAATGAGGCCACTGTGTGTGAGTGTCTAACAGCATGTTTACAACACTCTAGTCTCAAAAACACCTTTTTTTTTTTTTAAAGGGGGGGGGGGGTCTGTGAACAGAAAAGAAAAAGCTGATGTGTGCAAACGCTCAGCCTTTTTTTTTTTTCTCCAAAAGACAGCAGTGACTGACTCCAACAAAAGACGTTTTCTTAATGATATGCTTGGACGTACAACTAGAGTTGACACTTCAGTCCGACATGGACCACTGAGTCTACAGAGCCCTGTCAGAACTGACTAGTGAGCATCTCTCTCCTCTCCCTGCATCGCTTTCTCCTCCTGTCTCTCGCAAATCAAATCAAAAACGGCTTTATTGGCACGAATGGAAGCAGGAAAAATGTTGTCAAGCATCTCTCCCTTGAACAATATAATACAATGGGATATAAATACAATTACATGTTCTCTGACTTCTACCGAGGATCGGCACCTCTACCTAAAAGGAAGGGAAATTAGTTTAAGAGAAAGAGTGCAAGGAACAAAAAGGGAAGGAGAAAAAGCAGGAGGAGTAAACTGAAATGAGGGCTGGGAGGAAGGAGGGGAGAGAGATAAATATATGTTTGAGAAAGAGCTGGACAGATGGAGTGAGCAAAATATACTGATATTAAAAAATAAATGAATGAGAATGGGGAGGGGAAAAAAAAGAAATATTTCAAGAGATTAAATGAAGAAACTAATCCCCACATACATATAGAGAACATCAGATGTGTGTACGCCCGCTGTGTGTGCATCATTTCAAAACTATTACTCTTACTTTTATTTTACAGAGTTAGAGGGTGAGACAAAGACAGCTCTCCTTACATATTCATTAGCCTGATTTCCAGGCGGAGTCCTAACTGGGCTAAGTAAAGCTCTATTTTAATTCCACCGAGGGTCTCGCAGGAAAACATTTCTGGTTTAAGATCTCAACAATAGCTCATCATGCCAGTTACTGAGGGTTATTTTGCTCTGGTGTCATATATTTTGAGTCGGCTCACTTGACCCTGTTGTAGAGAAACGTCTCAGAGGAATAGTTCGATATTTTAGGAAACGCGCTTAAAGAAGTCTCATACCACTCCGTATGCTAAATATGATGCTATAATGAACAGCTGGTGAGCTTAACTTAACACAAGCAGCTCTGCAGCTCAGAAATTAACGCAGTTAAGTTTGTTAATCAACGCGTTGTATTTCTTTGTTCTTTCAACTCTTTTTAATTTAGACAAAACTGTTATTTGAACAATACAAATACTTTCAAATACAAAAACTATGATTGCAAGAGACTTCCATCCAAAATATGACATACCCATTATGAATTAATCTAAATACACTACTTTAACCAGATTTTAACCACATGATATTGTTTTGGTCAAATTCTTTCAAATTTAACAGACTTCTAGCAGCTTTCATTGAAGAATATATAGATAAACTCTCCAAGTGCAACCATTACGACAGACATTAAAACACAGCACTGTAGGCTGACCCTATTCAACGATGGACAGTTTACACAGGAGGCAGGTTTGTTCCCAGTAAGAAGATTATTTATTGTTGACTGTTGTTGAATCCTAAACACAACTGGTTCAACAACCAGAGCTAATTTGGAAGGGCTTACTATGCTGCCGTCACATTTTAGCACTGAACTACTCACCAATACATGCAGGCGCTACGTGAATGAAGTGACTTCATAACAGACTGATACTGAAACAAAATATTACAGAAAATACAACACTTTTACATTCCAGCAATCTCAATTTTGTACTGTGCTGGAACCATGTCGTCGCTTTCCCTCCATTTACGGTCTTTATGCTAAGCTAACATGCTGCTCGAGGTAGCATCACATTTACCGCACAGACCGGAGAGTGCCATCAATGTTCTTCTCTAACTCCAGACATAAAAGACAAACTATTCCTTTAAGTGACTCTAAATAAGATGGTAAACTTAAAGTCATGTTCAAGGTAAATACAGTTTTACAGAGGCCAGTCGCACACACACAAACACACACACACACACACACACACACCATATCTGCACTGTCCCAGGATGATAACATATGAATGGAATATTGAACAATGTTACTGAGAGACTAATTCATTTGCAATGCATGAAGCAGCATTCGCTAGACAAAATGTGTGTGTGTGTGTGTGTGTGTGCAAACCGATACTTGCGGCTGGTGATGAATGTGCCTCCTTCTTACTTCCGCTGGCCCAATATCTCATTGCTATGCCTAACCAGCATCTCTCGAAAAAAGGCTGAGAGAATGGACTCCTGTGTGAGAGCGTGTGCATGTTTGACTGAATGTGTATGCATGTGTGTGCGTGCAAGCAGAGGAGATAATAAACATTCATCAAACAGCCGAGACAACGCTTCCCTTGGTAAATGCTGGACATTACGCAGGTACTCCAGATAAACTCTCCCAAAAGGCTCAATCATTAATCTGAATCTAAACAGAAAGGCAAACCAGCACCTGAAGACAAAGAGCGGAAAGAAAAGCTGCGTTTATCTGTGTAATTGAGTGACAGACCTCTGTCTGGACGGCCCGAGGACGAAGACTGGTGTTTTTTAAGGTAAAAGACAAACTGATGTTGCAGGTTTTTGTTGTAGAAGTGAGTTTCCGAAGTTTACTTTCATTCATAAAACTGTGATTATATGTAAATATATTGTTGTTGTAAAATGTCAGGTGGAAAAATGAAGCTGGTCCCGGGCATCTTACATCCTGTTATGTCGATCATAAATATCTCATATCTCTTGGCAGGTATGACTCCATAATGGCCTAATCTGACAGAGCGATCATCAAAAAGGACAGATATATCATATAGACTGATCTCAGCAAAACACAGACCCGTATCTGGAGCTCTTCAGGGACCAGAAAGTGGTTCAAGGCATTTTTCATAGCCAAAGCCAAACTTGTCAAAATAAATAAAATTCTAAAATAAGCTCAAAAAAGTCCTGGAAGAGATCAAAACATGCTTTCCCACCCACCCGTACCGAACCAACCTTTGCTAGCCAGGCTGCCTGAACTGTAAGCTCAGGGGAATGTGCTTTCTTACAGGGAGGGGAGCCGGTGTCGTGCCAGAACAGGAGCTGGACAAGGGGGACAATTTAACCGGGCTTAGCAGCCTCTGTGGATATAATGAAGTAAGAGGATGTTGATGGTGGAAGCTAAGAAGAAAAAAGGAGACAGTGGCCAAGAGGAGGACACCAGGCTGGAGTAAATCTGGGACAGACTTTTAGTCATTGGTAAGTGCTTTGTGAAATAAAAGGCTGAAAGACAGACGCTGAGCTGGGCTTCTTGCTGGTGGACTAGTAAGTATTATTGTCTAGCTTTACAGCTTTAAGGTTTGACAGCTGCCCATATTCACAACACTCTGGAACTGGGGGCGCTAAATTTCACAAATACCAATTTCTATGCAATGTTGCTTTAATTCATCTTTACCAACAGCAGTGGTGTGGTGTGGGATGGCGACACTGGTTGATCAGGCTGTCGATCCACCATTATGCTGCAGAATGAAAGAACTATTGGATGGACATTCGTGCTCCCCAGATGATGAAACCTTATGACTTTGGTGATCTCCTGACTTTCTCCTCTAGCGCCATCATCAGGCCAAAATTCAAATCTGTCCAATAACATCCTCAACTAAGATGAACAACCAGCTGAACATGTTAGCACGCAGCTCAAAAGTAAAGTGACAGACCTCATTCACTTCTCAGCTTTTCCTCTGTTACCGAATTTCACACACCAGATGACTCACTAGACTGAGGGCTGAATGCTTTTACAGACAAACAAAGGCCTCAAAACTGCACAGAAAACAATTTAAAACCTCCTTTGGCAGACGGAAATTGATTAATTAAAATGTTCTGTGCTAAGCGACATACAGAGAGAGAGAGTGAGGGAAAAACAAAAAGCCCTCTCTCCTCCACCCGACACTGCATGAACACTGCCATGAGGTGGCTATCCCTCCTTTCACGACATCCTGATTATTCTGAGCCGCCACGCTCGAGTTAAGTCCAAATGCCACTTCTTTTCAAAAGATCCTTTAAGCTGAAATTTCCGAGACATTATAACGAGTGTCCAGAAGGGCCGTAAAAAATGAATTTCGTGCCGACTAATAGGCCGCTATTTTTCTGCCCCTCGATACAGTTATGAATAATGTATCGGCTCCAAATAAATAGCATCCCTGTTGGTGTCACCTCTTATTGAGGAAGTCTGGTGCATGGACCAGAGAGAGGGAGCAGAGCGACGAGTGTGAGGAGGAGGTAAACGGGAATTGAGTATCAAGTAGACTCACACACACACACATACAGTCACGCACACACCTAAACACACACACTTTCTTTCAGTCTAGTGGCTGATTTATTGATTTTGATGAAGGCAACTAGACTAGTCTGACCTAGCCGGCTCCCATCTCTATTGGTGTCATTTCAGCAGGCAATTACTGAGGGATCGTTGAATCTGTCTCTGACACACACACACACACAGGCACACACAACAATGATGGATGACATTACACAGGCCTGGTTATTTTAGACGTTTTCACATTTAAGTGCCACTTTACAGTATAGTTAGTTTTAAAGTTTAACCACTTCTAGGTGGATGTCAGACTAGTTTCAGGAGTTTGTTTCTAAAAAATTCTCTTCAGTTGATCTCGCAGGACCCGTGGAAGAGGTGGATCTTTACTGGTTAGCATAAAGGAGGGCACACTACAGGTGCTATTGGCACATTAAATCAATAAAAGCTCAATAAGAGGTTCATAAATGCAAGAAAAGGAGGTGAGCGAGGTTCTCCCTCGTCACACAACTCAACAAATTTTGCTCCAGCCTTATTTTTCATCTTCCATTCTCTGCGATATTCAGCAGGAGGTTTTCGCCGGTAGAGAAAAGATCTCTTGGTTGTTTTCAGTCAATGTCAGCCTCGAAATTTCCTTCCTCCAACACCTGTATAAGTAGGTGGCTTCTATCTTTAACCATTAGCACATAGAAGGGCACAGACTATGTGATCGCATCAAAATGCAGTAAATTAAAGCTCTGAATGTAAGGCCAGGATGTGAGCAACATCTTTGTTCAAACACATCTTGCTATGTCGCCATCCAGACAAATAAGTCGCCTGCTTCATCTTACTCTAAACGTTAGCATTACTAAAGAAGACCAAGACATTTCTTGTCAGTCTGTGAAGGTGTTACATCATATCTCGACGCTGACAGCTGTCACGTCCAGAAGTTGTCTGACGATAAAGCCATCATAAAGCGGGACGTGTATCAGAGGGAAACGAGCAACCACTTTCACATCAACGCCAGCGAGACGAAGGAGATGGTGATCGACTTCAGGAGGAAGACTCCTCAGACCACACGGGGAAAAGAAGTCCAGCTCTGCACGCCCACCCAAACTAACTGACTGAGCAGACTTCAAGTTCAGACTCGACTTTGTGAGATGCAACATTTTATGAAACGTACTACATACTGTGTGCACCAAATACAACATGTGGCCAGAGGCTATATGCTGAATGTCAAACATGTCACAGTTTTGTCTGTCACCTCTCTTTCCCACGCGACACTCGCCGCCTGCATTTTTAATCTTCTTGTAAACCAATTTAGCCGCAGCTGAACCAGACCTCGACTGTGAATCCTGACACAGTTCCTGTCAACGTGCTGTGATAAAATAATGCCACATGAGATCAAACTAAAAGATTACAAGAGGGAGGAGTGTTCACTACATCTTCATTCAGCCCCGGCTACAGCGGCGATCGATTTTTGTGTTGAGAGGCGTCGTTGCCTGGTCCATCCAGGCGTGAAAACGGGGGCTCGTAGCGGAGAATAAACAGTGATAATCCACATTTAAGCAGCTTAATGTGAGGTGCTATACTCCTGGTGATTAATGTGTCTAGAAGGGCTCATTCATCAAGCCATAAAATAACGCATTTATATGGGAAGCATTTTTATACATTTGTCTGAAAAGCAATTTAAATGGGTGTAGCGAAAAGAGCAACATTTAAGACCCCCGGGCTGTATCTCTAAAAAGTAATTTTTTGTTTATTAAAAATGTTTTGTCCTTGGCATTTTGAAATCTCCTAATCTTTCAGTGACCATGAAGAGCAAGCTGCGGTCCTCAGAAGACTGTTTGCTGCTCGGTCACCAGATACTTTTTACACATGAATCCCAGTTTTTATCCGCAGCCCACATCTAATGACGTTACATCAAACTGAAACTCGCTCAGTAGTTTCAGTACTTATGTCAGCTGCAAATCAGCAGGAACTGAATTTCAATAAATGTAGCTGAAGAGAAGAAATGACTGTGGCATCTTTGAACTGCATGTACTTTATTTATTTAACATGCCCTCGTGTCTTTATGCATTCCAATAGCTTCTTGCATGAATCTTTTAGCATCCTGTGATGAGTGAAATGCTTTGTCAGTTATAGGAAACATGTTTTTCTACTTAAATATGAAAAATACCTGACTTACTGTAAGACCAATTTTATTGCTTCCCCCCCGGCTCTATGCTTTCTTCCTTTGTCAAGATTGTATAAACAGTAGTCTAGTGGTAGTATTTTGTTTTTTTTTTTTTATTTGTAGTATGTTTGGAGGAGATTTTATTGGTGGTTTTAATGAGTTGAAGTGTTTAAAACTTTATCGGCTGATTCCTGTACAAACATTAAATATATATGTTCAGAAATTCTCCAGAAAAGTGTTGAGAAGACAATGACATATAGGATATAAAATTTACAGGAACTATAATGGAACACTTATGTGAATAAATAAGTTATGGAAAAACTAAATAATGTATAATTTTAGAGACTTGTTATGCCTGTGGGGTGGTGGCATGTATCTCTCATAGATCCTCTTCATCAAATGTATAAAAATGAAGTGTGACAGGAGCAACGCAAACAGAAAAAGATGAAAATTGTGAAAAAATAGCAAAAGTAAGGAGTAACTTGGGCTGAGGAGCAGCGTTTTGCCAGCCTCTCTGGTTGAAAGTTTCACCTCTGACCACACCCAGCATCAATGACTGTTGTGATAACGTGTGGTCAGAAATGTGCTCTGATGTATTTGTGACAATCATAAACACTATATAAGTATTACTTGCATAGAATTAAGAGACAGTTGTAGAGAGGGGTAGATTTCGCATGTCCAGTTGTTGGTAGTATTGGAGAGGAGGTCCTCTCTGAAGAGCTCGGTCTTCAGGAGGTAGAGAGGGACGCCCTGATCTGGTAGGAACTGGTAACACGTTCCACCAACAGGGAATAACCAGGCTTCGTTCACTGGAGGAACATGTGCTTGTATGAGGGTGTTCAGGTAAGTGGGCGCAGAACTTTGGAAAAATGTAATGTGGGCTGCTACAGGCATGCAGGCACGTGAAAATTAAACTGAACCACTGAAGGTCTGCAAAAGCATTACTTTAACAAAGAAATGGAAAGATCCGAAGGAGGCAAATTGAAATAAATATGAATAAATAATAACAATTTGTGTTGTCATTCAATAAAACTTTCCAGGTAACTCTTGTACACAAGACACAAATTTCCCACAGCAACTAACAACTTCCTTCTAAAACACCCCAAAAATGTAGCGAAACACTTTGAAAAGTATGTCCATAATAATACACATAACATAATAATACATGGTGTATAGTGTATTATAGGGAGTATTTTTCTTAGGAGCAGCTGCCAACAGCAGAAGTGCTGGACTAACAGGAAGCAGGTGTGAACGTGTACAATGTGAATGTGAAAGAAGAGATTGCTAAAAATGAGTAAAGCTCGTTTCACAGGTTAAAGGTTAAAAATGTCTTTAGCTTGCTAAACGGGACAGAATGAAGGCGGATAATGTGGTCGACGAAGGACAGAGGAATCATGATAAACTACCGTTACCTCGCACTGCTGGCCTTATATTATCTCTGCTGCTCATGTTTCAGTACATTGCTCTGTAGCCAGCACTAATTATAAGAGCATGTTATTAATAGTGTGCTCTATGCGGTGCTGCATAATCATAATTCTCTCAAATGGAGATGAAAAAGTTGGGAAGAAACATCTGAACTGTGTAGCCATGAGACAAAAGCAGCACGATCGATCCAGATGTAAAGCCGGAGAACCAGTTTGGACAATGATGCAGTACCTCTGTGGGTTGGGCTCGTTGTGTTTGTCTCTCTCGTGTTTAATCATTCTGTAGCGGCCGATGCGAACGTCTGGCCTGGACACCTTCATTCCATTCAGAGTGATCCTGCAACACACAAAGATACGATATCTATTAGAGAGAGAAAGGGGGGAAACAAAGGCAAAGACTAAGAGGGAGACAAGGGAGAATAAATAACAACAAACCCAGAAGGAAGACGAGGAGAGGCTGTGCAGAGGCTGATATCCTTTAATATCCTTTAATCTGTGTTTTTTAATCAACTGATTATTCATTTTTCAGAGTATACACTGTCAGAAAATAAAGAAAAATGGATTTTACTCTGTGATACTGCTGCTGACATATATTTTTATCATCAAATAATCTGCAGGTTAATTCATCGATCAGTTTGGTCTGTAAAAGGGTCTATAAATGTCTAGAAAATACAAATCAATGATATCTTAAGACCAGCATTATGCCTACAAAAGTATGTCTGAGGACCTGTCTATGTCTGGCGCTCATCTTCTTTTTCTTGCAGAAAATTCTATTTAAAAATCCTAAAAAAAAAAAAAAGCTTCTCATTAATTTCTTGTCAGTGGAGTGATTGATTAGTCAGGTTCAGCTCTGAAGCTTCGAAACCCAGAGGGTTTGCATGAAAAAACAGAAAATCCTCACAGCTAGAACTAAATATTTCGGTGGCGTTACCTGAACTCTGACAATTAAAAAACATCAAAACCCTCCTGTCAATTAATCGACTAATCGTTTCACCACAGAAAAGCGCTGCTATGAATGTATAAGGGAGATATTAGATTCAAGTGTCACATCCACTGCACTGCGTTTTCCACTGCACGCGGTTTATGTGACTGTCAAGACATTTACACACTTAATTTGGCTAACACAGACAGCTGACGCCTCATATTAGCTCCCAACAAAATACTGGAAAGTATTTTTGCATGATTCGAGAACAGCTAGTGCAAACTCTTTGCCTTTGGTCTGCAGTTGTTCAAATAGAGAATCACTGACAGCAGGAACAGTGACCAAAGAGCCCTTAGACACAGAGAAAATAGACACAATACAGTAAGGAAATCCAGAAGTATCCCTTAGTTGCTAAAGCAGAAGAATTAGTGATGGTACACCTGAAGAGAGTCAGCACATTTCTTTTTAGATCTCTACCTATTAACACCAAAATATGCTTGTTTGACTTCTACTGCTGGCTCATGGCATTCAAACAATCACTGCAATGCTTCACACGGGGCTCTCGGGGCATATCATAATCCCCCTAAGCACAGCACATTGCAAACAGTGTTGCACACAAACAAAACGAACAAACAAACAGAGACCCTCTCGGCTCCAAGTCAGAGACTTTTACAGCACCAACAGAAACAGACTGTTTAACTACAGGAGCTGTGAACTTTGTGGACACCAGCTGGGAAATTTACTCGGCTTTACAATGTGTTTCAGTTTAAACAAAGCATGAGATCAGAACTTTGAGGCAGAGTGGTAACGTTGTATTACCGCTAAGATGCAATACAAGGGCAAACCTGCACAGAGATTCATATCTAACACAACAACAAATGGAGTGTGGGCAACACAAACAACAGATTTGTTCCGGTTTGAACCCAGAGGTAGACGGAGGCATTGATATTCATACCTGCAATGATCTAAAGGAGCGAGTGTGTGTGGACTGAATGAGCAATTTTTATTTGTTGAAATGATTCGTGCACTCTGTGCT
Organism: Nibea coibor; assembly: GCA_023373845.1. Taxonomy (NCBI): domain Eukaryota; kingdom Metazoa; phylum Chordata; class Actinopteri; family Sciaenidae; genus Nibea; species Nibea coibor. Next base: position 8,098,994 of record CM041725.1, read on the forward strand.
GTCTTAAAAAGCATCCATGCCTGATATTGCGCCTGAGCTGCTTGTCTACTTCCAATCCCTCCTCGTGTCTCTTAACTAATCACTTCTTCCTCCGTCCGGCTTACTTTTATCTTCTTTCTTTTCTTATTTCTGTTTCCCTTTCTAATCTGCTCGTTTCTTCTCTTTGCCACTTCTCCATCTATGACACTTGACGGTGACAGTACTTGCTGACGGCTGAAAGCCTGTGCTTAATACTGATGTCCAACATTTGTGTCCCTCTGCGACTTAATTTACAGTAAATCATCTGCCAGTGAAATCCGTGATAATGAAATTATTCTATGTGGTTAATTCTCTAAAGAAAAATAAATTAAACATATAAATTCAATATAATTTGGCTCATTTCATTCACAAAATGTGGGAAAATATAATTATCATGTTTTATTTTTACGCTGTTGCTGTCAAGGAGAAACGTCTATCGCCTCGCTTCATGATTATGAAGGGTACAAACATAGATTCAAGTCGTGTTTTGCTTGTTGTAAAGGCAACAGATCATAAAACTTAAAGGTCCACCAAATGTCTGCTGTGACCAAAAGCACTGGTCATCTTCACTGTAGCCAGATTTGCTACACGGATTGATAGACAGTTGTTCATTCCTCTGAAATCACAAATTGCTTTTACATGTCTGTGCGAGATACAATGAAATACAACATGCTAATTAGTTAGCTTTAGAGGTGATAGTAGTTGAAAATTGGATAAAACATGGCTAACTAATTCTCCCTGCTTCCTCTGTTCATGCTAAGCTAAGCTAATCACCCCCTGTCTTCATGTACAGGCACGAGAGTGGCATCAATTTGCTAGCAATAAAGAAAATAAGCATATTTTAAATTGTCCAACTAAAACTTTAAAGGAACTGTATGTATATATAATATATTTATGCTCTTGAACTTTGGACAGAGCTCGGCGAGGCTGAGCTAACGTATGCTAGCTGTAGCTCCATATTCAGAAGAGTGTTATCATATTCTAGTGTAACGCTCAGAAAGAAAGCCAATAAGTGTATTTTCCAAAGTGTCAAACTATTCCTCTAATCTGTCAGGTTCACAGCGAAGCTGGGCTTTATTCGTTTATTGGCCCAGCTCTCCCTCTGTCCTTTTTACTCTGCTCTTCTCCTCTGTCTCTTTTCACATCCCATCCTTCCTTCTCTTCAAATTTTCCTCCTTCCAGCCTCTCCGTTCAGTCCACCTCCCCTCTCCTTGATGCTCTTCTCTTCACAGCTTGCTTCTGTTCACTGTCCTCCTCCTCCTCCTCCTCCTCCTCTTTATCTATTGACTTCTCTCACCCTTTCCATCTGTCCTCCCCTCCTCTCTTCTCCTCTCCCTTCCCCTTCACCTTTCATTTTTCTCTTCTATTTTACAGACCGGGCGAAATGGAAATAACTCAGAATGTCGCCCCGTGCCATCAAAAGCACATTAACCTATAAAAGGCGAAACTCAAACTTCACCAAAACAACCCTCCCATAAATAAATTCAGGGGAAATAACACATCTTTGGCTCTTTTTTCTCTTTCAAGTCGAAGGGACTTTGCTGACTTGGCACACATGCATATATGATTGCCTTTGTCAGTGTGTCTGTGCGTGCACGTATGAGCATGCATGCATTTGCATAATTTAGGGATTTATTATGGTGCAAATAATATGAGAGAGGGAGAGAGAGAGTGAGAAAGACAGGCCTTTCCTTCTCGTCCTCAGCTTTTCAGCGCAGTGAGCTTAGTTATACATTATGCACAGTTCTGCATCTTTAAAATAATCTTCTTTGTGCCCGTTACCCTGCAGAGCCTCTGAGGCTCGTGGCGATATCAGCTAGAAATGTGAATCCCTCCTCCTTCATCAGATTCAGCATGAATCTCAATATGTCATTTCTATAGTTTGAGATTCAATTCTTGAAAGATATTGCAGAGCAGATCAACAATTTGTTTGTTTTGCTGTCCTCTGCGGAGGCAAATCTATGGCTTTTACTGAGACGGGTGCAGAGCCGGAAGAAGTAGAAATAGTAGAAATACTCCATTACAAGTTAAGCTCTGCAATTAAAATCCAACCCATCCTACTTAGGGATTATTAAGTATTAAAGGTAGAGATTATTATTAATACTCATGCATTTATGTATGAACTGGTGGCGAGGTGGAGCTGATTTTATATGTATGTATATGGATTTGATCCAGTAGTTCACAACCTATGGGTCAGGCCCCTGTAAAAGGGTCACAAAATAAAACGGTGATGATTTGTAAGACAGCTTTCTGTATCTTATAATATTAGTTAAGTGTCCCATCAATTTTACATTTAAGAAAATTGCCTAAAAACAGTGCCCACGTGATCCTGAAACATAACATCTTCTAACTGTGCTTGAGATCTTGTTTGTGGTTGGCTGTGCAGTGGCTGTAGTACAGTGAAATATTAAAATCAAATGTCCAGTGTGTCAGATTCATGGGGCTCACTTTATAGAATATAACAGAAATTGAATATACTATTCAGAACTATGTTTTTATGAGTGTATATTTGTCCTTCACACCAGGAAGAAGAGGGTGAGGTGAGGGGGGTGCAATCAGCAACTACACCACTAGATGCCACTAAATCTGACACGCTGATCCCTTAAACATATCACCCACTAAACAAATGTGAAGTGTGCAGAATGAACACGAGAGGCAGAAGTGGGTGACTTCTAATACAAAAGCGCAGATGGATGAATGCACCACAGGAGTTGATTCGTTATCCGTTTGTGTTGTGAAATCGTCAGAAGCAGTTTCAAGCCTGCAGAAGCTTTTGAGGTGACGATCAAGAAGACGGTCGACGACTAGAAGGCACTTTAAGCATCGCCGGCGTTGTTAACACTGGTAAATAATCCTCAGAGAAAACGTAAGGGGTTCACTGGCTCCTCAAACATAAACTGATCAGAGCGTGTATTATCAGAGCCTTCCTTTCAATCTGCATCTTTTGCCGCGTCGTTGTATCTCTGCCTGTTTACTTCCCTGCCCGCTTTCAAAAACCCCCTTTGAAAGTCTCATAAAAAACATTCTCTGAGGGTGGGCTGGCTCTCCATCTCATCATCTGTCAATATGAAACTTTGCACGATGATTAAATGCTCGTCCGAGATGCTCGTTCACAAAAGGAGACACACAAACACACGAGGCTATTATTATTCCACGCATTCACACATTGTCTGATGAATGAAGCTCAAGGTTGTTACATATAATCTGGTTTGTTTGGCTCCGGAGAACGTTTTGTGCAAAAAGAAATGTCTAAAAAAGAAACATCCACTTCAGCTGTGACCTTGCAGACTTTTGTGTTTTCGTGTATGCATATGTGTGTGTGTCGTAATGAACTGCGCAGTAACTAATCAACTGGCTCCTCTTCATTCTTGCAGACAGAATCGTGTCCTTGGACCAAAACAAAACTTCAGCTGGAGGACCGACACACACACACACACACACACACACACACAGTCCAACAACACATCAGTGCGGTCATTATTTTTTCACTACTCTGTGACAGGCAGTAGGCAGTAACATGGTGTGACAGCGTAGTGTGAATATTACGTAAGAGAAAGGACAGTGAGGATACAGTGGAGCTGCAGCATGGAAAGTTTCAGCATCCCCCCCGTGTGATGTATATAATCCGGAGCCGACACATTCGGCAACCACCTCCACCGAAACACAGCAGGTGGGTGGCTGCTGTAAAATTCCCCACCGTGCCAGACTTTTAAGCATTTTCTGGCTGTTATTATTATTATTGTCTTTTGGAGGAGTCAAGAAAAAAAATTGGATACAGTACGATAACAAAAATGGAGTCAGAGGTGGACCGCTCTGTTTTTCTGAGACTGGGTCAGGATGTTTGTGCCAAAGATGAAGAAAAAGTGCTAACGCAAAGCGAACATTTCACACTGCTGCACATTCAACTAGTAAAACACAGGCCGGCCTTTATTGTTAAGTCACTGGAAAAGCAGTGTACTTGAGGGGAATGATATCACAACTTTATATGAGGCGGTTTTATTCTGATTCCAAGCTGCTCCTCTGGTCATTATTGGAATAAATGGCACCATATAAACGCAGCTACAGTTGGACTTCCAGGGTAAATCCATTAAACATTATAGTGTACTTAACTAACAGAGGCAGAAAGTCAGAGAGTCTTTATCCGGACCACTTAAAAATGCTCCCCAAATCTTGTTAAACTTTTCACCAGAGCCAGTTCTTGCATAACAAATTTTCTGCAAACGTGGTGCGCAAGTCATTTCATGCGGCAGCAGTTTAAAAACAGACGGACAAGCACATTTCCAGTCCTTTAAGATAAGCTAAGGTAATGTGAACATTTTAAAGACAGAGCATCTTCAGATCTGCCAAAAACAATCACTTTATGTAGTAATTCACCGGAAAAATGTCCTCCCGGTACACATAGAGACGTTAAATTGCTGAGTTAGTTTACACAGAAAGGCAGGACAACTCTTTAAACCTCCCTCCTATTCACTTGGTTATTTCTTTATCCAATTCTTTCCTTTGCAACTGACCATCAGCCCTCGCTCTCTCCCTTTTCCTACGCGTAAAAAATACATCAGGCTTCGCCTGGGACGGAGCGATAACATCGTTCCATCTTACTCCCTGGTGTTTACACATTCTACCAACTTCTATTAAGATGGCATTCAATGTCTGACAGGAAGATATGTTAGGAAGTGGGAAGTAGAAAACTGTGAATAATGTGAAGAAAAAAAACAGAAAGCAGACAAAAGTATCAAAGACACCCAAAATAGAAAACCATCTCAACCATGATAAAAGACTTCAAGATGACAATATCAATAAAGGGGAAGTAGACTGAATCTGTGTGACATTTTGTCCTGTGGTGACAATTAACACAATTACCTGCGACATTTCCACATCAATTGATATTCATGCTACTGTTCTTCAAGTTTTAATTAATCCGCACAACCTCAAATTACATTTTCATTACAGAAAACACTGTTGTTGTGTGGAGAAACTCGCACAGCGCTTTGGTCTTCCATGAGGTAAAAAAAAAATCTGTTCAGTTTTTGAGCCATTATTTTGTATTTTTGGAAGTGAAGTGGAAGACAGAAGGGATGACTGCACGTTAAAAGCAGTGAGAGCAACTGCTTTTAAAATAATAGGAAGTGCCTCTAATGAAAACATGAGAGGAACATTACATCTAAAGTAAGAGGTAACCTTTATGAAGATGAAGTAAATAGTTATTTAATATGAAATGAGGAGCATGCTCAGTAAACTTACTGTATTATGTAAATATTCACATATGTATCAGTACAATTGTATTTTTCATTTATTCAAGTTTATTTCAAAATTATTATTTTTTTTTATTTTCAGTTGAGGGGGCTGCACACAGGCACTTTAACAGAAAATATTATGTAATATTCGGCCCTATATTTTCTTTTTTAAATGAGGTTTTTCTACACCTGACAAAAAGAAAACAACTTTATTTTAATATTTTCAATGTCAAACTTTAGACAAGGTTTTAAAGTTTCAACAGGAAGTGAGTCACGCTATCATCGAAAACCTTCAAAGTAAAAAGGATCTCTCTTGAGAGGCCCCTGGCCCCTGCTTGAAAATGCACACACCTAAAATGAAAGAGTATATCTACAAGGTCTATTTGAATGATTCTGTTTGTCTTCTTTGGCTGCTGATTTACTGAATTTTACAGAATAACAGAGCAACACTGATGGAAACAGTTGGAGGTGTCAGAGAAATGGGTGGGTGGGTGAGTGGGTTGTCTTCATGACGCTATACAGATTTAGAGATTTGATAATTAATTTGCTTGGCGCTGGAGTTGTGTTTGGTGTGTGTAAATATGACTTACATTTAATGTGCAACATGACTGTGTTGTTACGTGATTAGTGCAGCGTTTCAAGCTTCTTCAGCTTTGAAATGACATACAGTACATCTATATTCAGTAATTACCGCTCTTTATGGTACGTTTCGTTGTTAGTGGCGGAGTCCGCCACTCCCATGCCGGTTTCAAACGATCTACTCACACACAAGGGATTCACAGGAATCAATGCAGCATGTAAAACCAGCTTAGTGTATTTAATTTAATCTCATTCATATCAGCGTAACTGTTTACTGTTCACTCTCTTAACACCCCATCGGAGCTGTAATAAGTCAAACTGCTAATGCAAACCCGACATTTCACACAGCTGCCGCTTAACCGGTGAAACTCGAGGTGGCTTCTAATGTGAAGCAGTCACAGGAAGTTTTTGTCAGTACTCTACTATAATCTTTATATAAGGCAATTTTATTCCGACTGAGCTGTTCCTGTGGTCATTATTGGAATAAAAGCGGTCTGATATAAACGCAGCTACAGTTGGAGTCCTGGAGCGAATCCATTAAACATTATTTAACTAAGAGAGACACCATGTCCACTTGAAACGCTCCTACGTCTGTGAAGTGGAGTGGACCGTCCAGCTTCTCCCTCCTTAGAAAAATATCTCCCAGCTTATACGATCTAGCATGAAAAGTTTCATTTGCAGTCTGAGGCAGAGGAGGAGTGTGTGTGTGTGCGCATTAAAGAACACTATTATACCAGTTTGGACAGTGGTCTGGACACACACGCACACACACCTTCACAGACTATGAACCTATTTGATTGGATTAATCAGGAATTTCTCCACCTCTCCTCCCCCTGTTCCCACCAGTGGAGTTAATTGCAGTAGAGCAATGGAGTGGAGGTGAATGGGGAGCTAAGTCTGATGTCCTGCCTCAGTTCCCTCTTCCTGCAGAAATTAGATGGGAGAAGAAGAAAAGGAGGAGGAGGAGGTGGTGGTGGAGGTGGTGGAGTGGGTGGTGGTGATGATAGTGGTGGCTGGAAGACGCACAGCAGAGAGAAAGTAATAGAAAAGTAAAGGTGTGTGGGTGTGAACGGGAGACAGAGAAATGATTTTTATCTCAGCAGGGAGGCTCCTGAGTGCTGCATGAGTGGAAAACTTTCAAATGGCCTTTTGCCTTTTTCATACACAAACTGAAAGACTGCACGCTTTTCTTTAAATAGGACTGTTAAATGACACTGTTGCTCTTCAGCACGACTGACTATAAACGGACTATAAACGCATCTTAAATCTGAAAAGCTGCCCTTTCTCACAGATATGAAGAGGTGGATAAACTCTGATGTCTAAATCTGAAAGCTAATAAAGATCTATTTAATATCAGATCCTTGAAGGAAGGGAGGGTGAGGAGACCTAATCTTGTAGGTTTTATCACATGGATAAAATATTGTTTAATGACGACTTGTATATTATATAATTTCTTTAATTTTTATGATAATTTTTACCTTTTCTAGCCAGTTAAAATTTGTGGGGATGATTTTTACCATGCTGTGAAGTCGTTTAATCTTGCTTTAAACTTGTGCTATATCCATACCAAGCGTCAACTGTGAGGCTGTGAAGTGAAACCCATGCAGAGGTTGCAAGTCTTTGAATGGATGCCAAACAAGCCACCCTCCATAAGGCCCCACGTTAAAACGTCCAAGTTCACAGCATGTTTACAGCCTGGTATGAGACTTACAGTAAAGTTATGCATAATTAACAGCGTGGCTGCTTTGATTGAGATGTAGATGCTGTTACAGATGGTTGTTGTTTGGACACCCAGGCGTCATTCGGCCCACCTCAGGTCCGCTGATAAACCACGCCTTTGTCGGAAGAGGTAGGACTACCAACCTGTGTGTGACGTCAGGCATACGCTATCGATTCTTTACGTTTTCAGTGATAAATACACGTACTGGTATTTTAAAAATCTGAATTATTAAAACTGAAAATCCAATTCTTGATGGTGAGATACAACCAAAATATTTCTTGCTATAATGCCAAGGTTTAACATCCGAATGCAGAAGCATATCTCCTATCTAGATCCACTATCCATGTAGTGTATACTCTATATAATTTCAGTTTTTTCTCTTCCTTAACAAACACAAGTTAAAAAAAACAACCCTAAAATTAATCTGCATCGCTTCAATGCCACCGGTGTGAGATGAGTTTTGGTCAGTTTGTGCTCCACTGATTTCTTGCATGTGGATTTCCTGCACCGGCAGCTGCTGACGGTGGCTGTTCTGCCGGACCATACCTTCCGCTCAATGCTTCATTTCTCTCACCCTCCCTTCATCCCCCGGTCCTCCTTCCCCCCCTGTCCACTCCACTACACTCCACTCCCTGCACTCATTTTCTTCCTGAGCATCTTTGCCCTTTTTTTTTTATCCCTCCCTCATCCTCTTTCTATTAGTGCATCCCTCATTATTGTGCCCTCTGATACCATTCGACACGAGTACCAGAGAGAAAGAAAGAGCTGTGTTAAACTCCTAGAAAGGTCACATGCAATAAAAGTACACAATTTTTGAAGCACTGGATAGGTTACATACTGTACACTTGCAATGGGAATTTAAGGGTCCCACAGGGTCCCTCCATCGAGGGAGGGCTGCATCCCTCCAAAGTCCAAATTAAACAACAAGCCCTCCAAATGACACACACACGTTTCTTCTGATCTGATGTATTTTGCACACTGGTTAGCACAAAGATACAGGCACACAACATCCAGATATAAAAATCAGTAAAAAGGATGTTGTAGTAATTTAGTCTGCTGGTCACTAAGGCATGCACAGGCTTTCTGTCTCTGACCGGGATAGAGAGGGTTGAATTTTGGAGATACTCCTCAGAGGGTGGAGGGTTATTTTGGTGAGGCTGCTGATGTGTGAATAAAAATTCAGGTCAGCATTAATAATAACTTTTGACTTGGTCAGTGGACTTTGGGAGGGGATTGGTTCTTGGGCACAGACCTGCCGCCTCTGAGCCTTCGCATCCAACGCAGCGATTTTAAAACGACGATGAGGAAGTGAGAAGCAGCATCTTTAAGTTTTTCACGCCCGGAGGGATCAGCCGCTGGTTGTTATCGTATTTATTTACAAGTGGATGAGACATCTACAATGTGATGACAGCAGGCTTCATTCCAGTCAAGATGGTGGTGAAGGAAATCAGGGATTTATAAATCTCTTATCGTGCCTAACTTTAGTGGATCATAACATATCAGGTATGTAATTCATCTGAAAACACATTTCAGACTAAATTTAAGCTTGGCTTGTGGCCTGGCCGTTGTTGATCACTTGTGGCTCCTAACTGGCCGGTTAGGAGGAGTGAGGAGTCAGCAGCTGGTATAAAACAGAGCGGTCAAAGGCCGATTGCTGTATAGATCAATTGATTTCAATGTTCCCTGGCGCATTTAGTTTTCAGTAACCAGCTCATCAAGGCGAGGGACAAAGGAGAGGAAGGAGAGCCGGTGACAAGTTTGAGTTTAGCTGAGCTGAGCAATTTAATTAATTTAATGACCCGGTGAACAAAACTGTGGTTACAATATAAGACAGAGTTCATTCACATCGGTGTACGATGTCACTTTGTTAGCAAAGGGGCAATAATCAAGGTATTTCAGTACTTGATTTTTTGAATACTTCTTTACCTGCTGCTGTCATAAATAATAAATGATCAGAAATTCATTGAAAAAAACGTGATCAGGGCTTTACGCGTCTCACAGTTCAATTAGCTGATTGTTATCCAGAGCAACCTCGCCTTTAAGTTTGCAGACGACCACACGGGACATTAAAAATATCAACTGATTAATGATGTACACCATCCATTCATCTGACCCGCCTCGCTCTCATCTCAGCTGCACCTTCTGTTCACTGCATCACCTCGCCTTCACCTTCACATCGATTCTACTCCAATATCAAGGAGGCGCTCTCTACTCTGTCATGTTGACGTCTGCTCTGCGACTGTCGTGTTGAAAGTATCACATCACAAGGAAAATGTGCCGGCTTGTTCTCCGTTCACCTGGGGAGGGTGGGATTTGTTTGTTCTGCCTGCCAAAACCTCGTGGATGCTCGTATTTATTTGTTCAGGAAGCACGTTAGAAAGACGAGACTTTAATGGCAAAGATGACTGAATTACCGCTTGCTAGGGAGCGTGTGACAGGCCGGGGTTTGCTGCTTTTTGTAGGTAAAACGGATTAAAATGAGTAGAAGTGTGGTAGAAAATAACAAAAGTTGCTGAGGTGTAAAATGCTGAATCACTGTTAAATCATCAAAAGGGTCAATGCAACCTTTATGCACTCGTGGACGTGACAAAGGGTCCAGACTGTTTAGTCTAAAGGTTAGAAGACCTTGGGGCGTCTCAGTTATTTTAAATATGATATAATGGAAACTGGTTCTGGCTGGATTTTGACATGAGAGCTAAGAGGAGCCATACACGCCCCACTTCATGACCTTCTTCCTGATATGTAGGCGAGCGGAGTATTCGTTTCCAGGCTGACAATATACTATATTGTTTGCTGTCTGTGGCCACTGGGATAAAGAGTCATTTCAATTCAGTGGAGCTGTCTGGATAAAACAAAGTAAATAAATCTGCCATTTCTTATGGCATATTAATTAATGTTGCTGGAACCGAATTAATTAACCACATGTACTTCTATGGATTCATTCACAGGAGGCATAAAACAATGCTGACACCCGAGTTCTTACCTTTTTTTTCATTACAAAATCTATATTTTTGCAGACTTAGCAAATAAACCACGACCACGACACACCAGTGTGATGGAGTTTTCCTCAAATTAACACTTGAAACAAACATAAATGGCATATTTTCATCATGTTTTCTGGCACTTCCATCTTGTCGCGTCCTTTTCTTCTGCGGTGCTTGAACGAAACGACAAACCAACTCACAGTAATAGCATCTCGCAGATTCAATCGCATTTTCTCCTGCATATTGTTTCAAAATCTAGCTCGAATGTGCGCTACATTTGGATGGAAACAAACTGAATGATAAAAATCGGGATGATAAACATTTCAGACAGACAATCCTCGAAAAAAAGAGGCTTTCTATATTCTCATCTCTGCAAACTGTGCGGTCAAGAGAGTATGCTTCTGAAGACCACTGCAAGTACTAGTACTGTTTATTATTAGTATCGATCCATCCACATAGTTTTCAGGGTTACAGTTTAATTAGCGCCTTGTGAAGGTGCTTCACGTCTGTAAATGAAATGAAAAGTGAAAAAAAAGAAATGTGTTTGATGAAAAAAGAAAAAAAAAAGAATAAATGATTATTCGTGGCAAACAAGAGCATCAATAAAAAAGAAAAAAAAAAAGTCTCAACATAAGATTTAAAACACTCGACACAGTGTTTGCTGACCTGACCTCAGGGTGGTGACTTCCACAATCTGGATGTGTGATTGAGTTTATCAAAGACTTGGCATTCTCACAGGGTTAAGCTCAAAATATCCTGACTCGAACACCATTGTCAGGGCTTCACAGAAACACGTGCAGCCACTGTGCTGCTCCGGCTGCATGTGTACACGATGCTGGCTCAGGCTCTGTTGAAAGCCAAGGGGAAAGGGCAAGGAAGAAAGAGAGGGAGCAGTGAAAGAAGAGAGGATGTGTGTGTGTGTGTGTGTTGAAGGCTGGTCTACCATGGAAGCCCTGGGGACAGGTACAGTCTTTGCCCAAGGCTACTGATGCATGTTCAGAGAGAGAGAGAGAGGATGGCGAGAAAGAAAACCTCCCTCTTTCTCTCTTCATAATATCCACCAACTTTTTCAGACAGGGGTGGGGTGGAGGCAAGCCGCACTGGCAGTTGTGTAAGTGGCATGTGTCCTCTCCGCCACGGGCTCGGGCCACACTGAGCAGCAGGGACAGCTAAGTCCCCTGGGCTGGCATTACACTAGCAGGACCCATTTCAAGCGGAGGCCGTGCCATGGTCTGTGGCATCAAAACCAGCATAAAAAGGGAAATCGCTGGAGGGAAGCAAGAGAGGGAGATCGGAAAAAAAAAAAGAAAAGACAGGGGCAGAGGAGAGGGGAGAAAAGAGTGATGGAGGAGTTCTGAAGGAGAGAGTAAAAGAGCAATTTAGTCACTTAGTTGATGCTTCGTTTTCAAGCTTTCAAAGAAGGGAGCAGATGGAGGTTCAAGGACACTCCGGCTGGACACCAGGCTGATGGACACCTCGGCTGTTTACACGCTTCAGACCCGTGAACTTGCTACCTTTTAATGACGGAGGGAAAAAAACAAGGCGCAGATTTCACGGATGCGACAGACTCTGATCTGTACCGCTGTTCTTTCATCTCTCCAGCCCCTGCGCCCTCCACCTCCTCCTCCTCTAGTCGTTTCACTGAGCACTGAGCCGACTACTCAGAAGACTCCATCCTCCCCGCTGCACGTTACGACGGCTTTCATTGTCAGAACTATTTTTGCATCAGATCTCATAAGAACGATGCTTTGAATTTCAAAAAAGATATTAATAATAACCTTTTCTCTATTGACTTCTGAAGGGGAAAATGTGCCCGCACAGAAGCAGGCAGAGGGCACGATTACAGCTGTGTCTGTGCGCACTGCAGTGCTGCTTTGAGCTAAATGCTGACGTCAGCGTGCTAACTTTGTCACAATGACAATGCTAACGTTTACCAAACATGGTTCGCATGCTAGCATTTAGTTAACACTAAAACAAAGCAGAGCCGAGGCGTGCAGTGCTCTTTAGCGCCCCCAGTTTCAGAGTGCAGTACCACTTTTGTAGTTATCTGTTATGATTATACTACTTATGATGAAAAGCAGTGAGCCGACAACTTTGCTACCTGCCAAACATTCAGTACACACAACCACAGAAGACACAGCAGCCGGCTCTGCATCGCTCTTGTCCGGCTGCTCTCTCCCTTTCTCCTCTTAGCTTCCTAAACCTTCTGCCTTTGTAATTACAGAGGCTGCTGAGCCTGGTTATGTTGCCTGCACGCCCAGCTCCAGTTCTGTTATGACGGCGGCTCCGCTCCTGGCCAGCATTTAACCTGCGCCCTGGGCCTAAACACCTCTTCTTCTTCCCGGTGGTCCAAAACACCCGTGGTACAAACACGAAGACTCCCCCAGTGCTCTCAGTTCAACATTAGCTAACAGCAGAATGAAAATATGTCATTGTGTTAATAATGCACATGATTATTTTTATATTTTTCAAATGTTCTACAGATTTTGTAGATTTTGTAGTGAAAATCTGACAGTCCTGCTACTAAAACAAAGAATTGGACAAATAAAATTGCTCAATAAAAAATCTGACTATCGTCAAAGTTATTATAATTCATCTCAACGCCATCAGGGGTATCTGTCATGCCAATGCATCAGATAATTGTTGAGATATTTTAGTCTGGAGCTAAAGATCCACAAAAAATTTCGATAGCCTCAGCTAGATCCAACACAACAACTTCCAACAGCTTTGTCCGTCCAAGTGTGTTTTCAAGGGCACTTCCCTTTTGATTGCTCCGTGAAAAGGCTTAAAAAAACAAGCGAGCCCTGAAAAGCGAAGGTGGATGGTAGGAGGGGGTGTGAGCCTTAGAGAAAAGCAAGGCAAAACTTTCACGCTCGGTTTTAGTCGCCTGTTTCTGCCAATGTTTTTCCTTCATTAATTTATGATGACATCGATCTCGGTTTAAACAACAAAGCGAGGAAAAGAGGACTGATTATGATCTCGGTGTGTCTCCTTTATACGGTGTGAGATTCATATTCAGCTCTCTATTGTACTTCTTTCACATATGAGAGTCGTCAGTGAAACTACTAAAAATGGTTCATTAAATCGATCACTGTTGCCAACTTCCCTTTGTTGTTTACTGCCATCTTACACATCCAGCTGACACAGAACATCATGAACATCCCATCTGGAGTCGTGTTTCTGGCCACCTGATGAACGTACGATCAATATTTACTGATATTTTAGCTCTTTGTTTGTAGCGTACACCTGGCTGAGCTTGTGGGCAGCTTAGGGGCGATTAGGATTTAGTATTAACACCGCCAGAAACCTTTTGACCACCGAATGCTCACAGCCTGCGGGCTTGTAGCTTTGCTCCTGCAGAAGATGGCACTCATAGTCGGCTGGGATTTACAGTCTTATGGTGGATCCCAACAGATTCATGTTGGAAAAAAAACAAAAAAGCATCAAAATGTTCAAACAAACTTCTCAAACAACTCTTGTTTCTCACCACTGCCCATCTGTATTCCCAGAATGTTGCGCCCACCTTTCTTGTACCAAAGTATGATGTTGGTTGCAAGATAAAACTTTTTGGGGGCGCTCACTTTCTCCACAGAGTCGAGTGTAGTTCCACTGTGGTTGGTGATTTTCTGCCTTTAGTCTCGCTGCATAGGGTTTAAAGTAAAACTGTACGGTAGATAGAATGGTTGCATCATTAGAGCGTGCTACTACCAGTATTTTTTTTTTTTAACAAAATGCAACATGGCCAACGTCAGATAATTTGAGCTTCTATGACCTCCATTGTTTTTATTACCAATGGCTACGACCAGCAGATGGTGGCGGCTAGCTTTAGTTAGCAAGCTAGCTGCCATGTAACTGACATTTCAGGTATTATACTACAGTTATACCACATTTAGCATGTGTTACATTAAATCTATATAAAATAACACAGGAAGCACACTTTATCATCATATATTTTCTGGTCTTTTCAGGCATTTGGACACTTATTAAATGGTCTATACAGGGATGAGGATGTCTTGGAAGTATAATTCCCATTGTGTTTTGGGGGATGTAATCAGTAGGTGAAATGCTGCCATGGATTCAGCGAGTTACGCTGTGTGCAACATTTTTTTTGGAAGTACGGAAGTAGTATTTGTACCAGTAGTAGTAGTAGTAGTAGTAGTAGTTAAATATAAGTTTGCTTCTCAGATAATTCTCAGGCAGGTCCTGCAGTTATGGGGAGCGTCTTTTTTTCTGATTTTTAAGTGAAAGCACTGAGCAATAATCTAAAAATATGTGCATCGCAGCTTGACAACATCTGGTACACAGTGAAGAGCTGACAGAAAATGAGAGAGCGGCTGAGCGATGGGAGGTGACACATCCCTGGATGGACTCAATCCAGGAACACGCAGCGCCGTAGCGATTATATAGATAGCATCTTAAAACTCTAAACTCTACGCCACCAGATTGTCCCAGTGATATCATTAAAGCTACTGACCCCTGACAATCCTGGGAAATGAAGGGAAATTCAATTAGCCATTATCCTGTAACTACCACATGTGAACAGAGCGTCCACTGTTCGGCAAAATGTCATCATATAGTCTCGCTTTGAGTACAAAATACTACAAGCTGTGCTGAAAATATCTCAACAGGGTGTTTTTGTGGCACCTCATCTAGAGAAATATGAAAAATGATCTGTTGTACACACAGTTCTTTGAGATTTACACTTCCTGTTTGTACGGACACTCTGCACTGAGGTAAATTTGAATTGCAGAAGTAAATGTCTGCACAATTTATGCATTATTTTATATTTAATGGGATTTTAATGATATTCCTGCATGTCACTTCACATTTGAGGACAGCTGAAATAGGAACAGTTCAGTTTTGCAGAAAATATCCCGAGGGAAATCTACAGCATCTAATGGCCGACTGCAGCTATCATCCAATAAAAAAGTTAGAGGTTTAACTTTATCTGTCATCCTTAGGCTCATAATTACACACGCACCCACACCCGCACATAGGCAGACAGACACAGGGACACACGAAATGAGTATTCAGTAAAGCACACATAGATCTCCTTTATCGCATCTTGCCAGAAGCTGACAAACAACTGTAATCTCCTGAATTGTGTTGACTGACACAGTCCATTCTAGAAAACACCAATTTTCTAATGCTCCATTTTCAGTTTTCTTATAATGCTATTACACTGAAGGGAGAGAGATAAGCCTCACAGCGTGGGAGTGACAGAGGGACACAGACACAGGAAAGAGAAAAGAGTAAAAGTAGAATAGAGATGCGATGAAGATGGAGGTCGCATTTTGTCTCTCCTGCTGTGCGAATCTGCAGCTGGGAGTGTGTTTATAATTACTGTACTCGAGCTCGATTCTTAAAATGCAAATGCATCTGCTTATGTAACTAAAATAAAGTTTCTTTTGAAGTTGATACAACAACAGGGCGACTGAAAATCCATCCATCCAATTTCTCTAACCGCCTATCACAGCTGACATTGTACATTGTACTGTAGTCCACCTTAAAGTCTGTGTAAGGGCAATTCTGAGATTTCTTTCAAAATGCATTAAATATGTTGCTGAAAACATGTGAACGGACTTTGAACGATATATTACTGAAATGTGGAGTTAGACGTTAAAACAGTTTTTCACCAGTTTTCAGTCCAGGATTTTGTGGGCGGTCCTTAAAGGGTGGCTCGATGACACGCTGAGGATACCTCTACACCCCGACCAGAGAGATAGAGATGAATTCATCTCACTCAGAGTGTTTCAAAGTTAGTCAAGTCATTTTCTGAACTCATCCGTCACGTTTCAGTCCCTTCAAAATGGCTGCTCGACTGCTCCCACAAGTGGGCGTGGCTTCAGCACATTCATCGGACACGCCCCCACCGTCCTGGAGCTGAGAATACAACTCATTACCTGATTTTTTACACCTGATTTCATAAACTTGTCGATATATTTAATCATTCAAATTTGGACAAACGCAGAACTCACATTTATCCTTACTTTACACAGACTTTTATGTTTATTTGAGCAATATGAAGCCAGATATTTCCAGCGCGTTGATACAGAGGTAACATGTAACCGAGCGCTTCTCAGGGGAGTATATGGAAAATGTCAGCTGTGATTAAAGTGCAGGGCAAAGGTAGTTTCATTATTTCAGTGCTCAATAATTTGTTTAGTAGTCATATCATTAGTTCACCAGGTAATTAAACAATTTTCAGTCCAAACAACCATCCGGGTAGAACATAAATTAAACAAATGGTCCTGTAAGTGGTTCAATGCATTTAAGCAGTCGTAAGTCATTCTTCTGTCTTCCTGTCAAACATAATATTCTTCCTCTGGATTTCATCAGCTCGCTTCTACAGAATTATTATTAGTGAACTTGAAAAAGTCATTAAAAGCCGACTGAAGTGCTTCAAAAGGTTAATTTATTTGCTAATCATTCTCCTTCTGTGAACAATTACAATAAATCACTCACTTCACGAAGAACTGCACTTTCACTCGAGAGAGTTGATTTCACATTTCACTGGCAGAGGCTGAAATAATGTGCATGTTTGTGTCCACATGGGTCCATGAGATGTGTGTATCTGCTGTGTAGTGTGCCCTGGGAAGGATCTTCTTCCAAACAGACTACCGAACATAACTCTGACACAGTACATTACTGTTTTTCTCTAAGTTCTCTAAGTTATTTAGCCTGGTTCGGGTTTTATTGGTGAAGAAACCAGAAGTCGCTGCATCATTGCATGCTTACCTGTTGTAGATGTCGTCGTCCTCCCCTCCCCAGCCCCAGTACTCATTGGGGAAGCCGTTGATCTTCAGAAACTGTTTTTTACTGAGGCCTGACACTCCTCCAAAGTAGCCTGCATACGGCAGCCTGCGGGAGAGGAGAGAGGAAGAAATGGGATAGATTAGACGTTATAAGGGTTTATGAATGACTATATTATTACAAAATAAATGATAATGGTCTAAACAATCCAAGCCCTTTGGTTTGTTTAGTGACTGGCAGCTTCAACTATCTTTAGCTTTGCTGTGTGTTACAAGCTTCATCTCCTGGAAGGAGGGCTGAATTTCAAAATTTGTCACCCCAAGATGTCCAACGTCTTTTATGTCTCTCAGTATATGAACAGAACTGTTACATCCTAATTATTCAAATCGGTAACAAACAACAGAAAGGAACAGTGACTCAAACCCCATGGCCTCTTAACTTTCAGGCCTGTGTACACACAGTAAGACGAGAACATTTTCTCACCCACACTTCGTGACATGATATCAAATAAACATGCTAACACACTCAGGTCATAGTTAATAATAATTGCTTATTCCAATTTCTCAGGGGAAGATGGAAGCCTCTGTAAAGCAGAGACTACTGCTGTCACTACTGTTCATCTGTGACTGTGTGTGAGTCACGAACAGCACGTGATGTGATGACTTTTATTTATTTATTTTTTTTATATAGGTTTTTACAAGGATGACATTTACATGTGAATAACATCTTGAAGTTTTTAGGCGATCAGATCTTTTCTAACGTGTCTTGTCTTGGATGCGTTTCTAAGTGGATCATTTATGGCTGCCTTTTTTTTATCCATATATAATCCACTCAAGACACGTGAAACGGTGTCTCTGCGTACTGTGGCCCCCCGGTGCTTATAAGCAGCTCAACGAACATCACTCCTTAAAAGCTTGAAAGTTACTCGAATGTGAGAAAGTCAAGCAGAAAGTTTCCTGTGTGTGTGCAGCATCGGTCATTTACAAAGGAAATGTCAGATAACGCTAAATTTAATTTCAGAAGTGCCCTGACATGAATCCTGTGACCTTGAATGATGAATTAAAAAACATGACAAGAGCTTAGAGGAGAATAAATGAGGGAAAGAGAAGATGAGGACGCAGAGGACGAGAATGAAGAGAAACAGCAAAAATAAAATAAAAACCCAAATTAAAATGAGTAAGAGGAAGACAGGCATAATGGAAGAGGGTCAGTGTCATGTCCATGCAAGTACCAGCCACTTATAATGTGTGTGTGTGTGTGTGTGTGTAGAGACTGGACAAAACTGGGCGGACAGGCGTTTTATATTTTTTTTTCCTTAAAAGTCGTGAAGCTAGTGGAGCGGGACGGACGTCAGCTGCAAGTGTCATGACAGCCGCCTCAAGTCTAACCGGAGGGTGATGCATGTGTGTGTGTGTGCGTGTCTGTCTGTCTGTGTGTGTACATGTGTGTATAATCTGTACAGTATGTGTTGTCAAACGTACGACAGCTCACTGTTGAAAGATGACAAGCAGAAACTAATGAGACCGTATGTTTCTGCACAAGTTCTCCCAGCAACAATATGGCGAGGAGTGTGTGTGTGTGTGTGTGTGTGGCAGAGTGAGCTTCAAATGGACACATGCAACCAGCGAAGAAGAAGAAGAAGATAGAAATCGAGACTGGAAACTGTTTTTAATATTTTTTATTACCTAGTTTCGCCCAAAGGACGATAAACAGAACTTTAGTAATTCCTTCAAAAGCTGTGACTCTATAAACTTAATATCGGTTTGATTATTTCATCGGAAAATTGCGACCATCATCAATCATCATCAAATCTAACTCTCAGAAATGACTGAGACACAGTATAGGCATGACGATGATGAATATTTGGTAATATTGCTCTGTCAACGTAGGGAGGAAAAGCACTTAGCACCATCCTCCTTTAGATTTAATATTTTCTGTCTCACATTCGACAGGTCAAAGGTCACCATCATCAGCTCCTCTGGTTTATGTGTTTACAGCCAGTAATTATTTGGAAGATAAACAATCCTGTGGCAGGTGATTAAGTGACATTTGGTGACATTAATTGGACAATTTGAAGTTGATTCATTCTGCGGGGACAATTTTAAAAACAATATATCAGGCACCGCTGGACAGATGAAGCCGATCGCTGCTTTAAATCTTCAACCTAATGTCCAAAACTTGTCACTCATGTTTGACAAATGAAGATCCTGCAATCTAAGGTCGAAATTCCTCTAAGATTATGACAATCAACTAGCTTCTTTCTGTGAGTGTCAGGGTCCAACATGACCACGAACTTTTATGCCAAAGTTGTTACAGTTTAGTTTTTCCACGACACAATCCTTGTGTTTTTGTTTTTTTTTGTTTATGCTTAACACGCCGGATTGAAGGGGGTGTGGCTTTGTCTAAAGACCAGTGATGTCACAGACTCATACACATCAAAATTAAGAACATTTTTAATCAAAATCTGATGTTATTTTCTTTAACTTTTCACAAGTGACTGTACCCAGAGCACAAAGCCTCATAGTGAAAGAACAGACATACACGGCGCAAAGTGGAAATGACAGAGACACCATTCAAGCGATTTCAGATCTGTCATATTATGAAAGAGAAGGTAGACAAGGTTGCTTTAATAATGTAGAAAGTTTTAGACATAAACAATGATTGTTCTTTATTTAACAATGGATATCTAAAGTTACAGAAAAATACTGAAGAACGTTCTGAAGAACGTACTGAAGAACGTCTGTCCTTAAACACACAACCAGCATTTGCAAAGTTTTTACATGGCTTGCAGTCTTCCTTTCCTCACTTATTGGTGCAGTGTCACCTTTTATCAGTTTGATTATTTCACGTTATCTCTCATTAATTTCCTCAAAATTGACAGCTCATGTTGACCCATGGAAGTTCCTGAAACGTTGCCAGGTCATGACATAGCCTAACTGTGCTCTTTGTAAATGTGCAAATGAGCTGTAGCACACATATACGGTACTGTGCTTACCCAGGGAGCAAGCACTTAAACATCCACAAAAGTCTGCACAATGGTATTATAATTCAATACATTGCATAAGGTCCTTTGAGAGACTATAATTTGTGGACTGTTTTGGAAAGCGGCGTGTTGTGAAATAGACTTCAAGGTGACCCTTTCTGCTCGGAGAGCTGTTAGGTGTTGTGAGGTGCTAAGGTAATGGAATAGCACTTAATGTGACCTGACTTTCACTGGCAATGTTTTCACCATTTATCACAAAAAAAAAAACAAAACAAAAAAAAAACTCCCAGCACTTTTACATTCGAGAGCAGCTAAGGTTGTCTTCCTGAGAATGACTCAGCTAAAATAGAAAATGTACTCTCTGCTCCAAGTAGGCGTCATGTAAATTAAACCTGATTTCATTAGCTGTTTGTTTGTTTCTTGCTTGCTTATGTCATTTATTTCAGAAGCTTCCTTAATGCTAAAACTAGAGGGACTGACACTGAAAAAGTTTTGGGGACTCAAACAACTTTGACTTTGGGAACCATTTTTCTCCAATGATTTGATTTCTATATCAGCAATTAACCAAAATCAACCCTAAAAACAACCTCTTCACTTCACTTTTAGCCCCTTTTCTTTTCATTTTCTGGAGGCCCACAAAACTCTGGTGTAACTGTTTAGTTGTTACTGATTCACTGCTAATAAGAACCACCTGGTGTAGTGTTTGTTGCCAGATAGCATTAGCTTATTGAGCACTATATCAGGCACCTGCTGGAGCCCCCGAGGGTCTAGAGTAGGATAACTCTTGTAAACTGACAGCTCTTGGATGGGTAGGTCACATTCACTGGCCATGTTTAGGCCATTAATCAATACTTGTAGTGCTTTTAGATAATTAAGGGCAGGTGTGGAGTCATTATGTTAAAAGACACAGTTAAAACAGGACCCGGCCATTCGGCGCAGGTGGTAAACTGTTGAGCTCTTCTTTGCCACAATGCATTTTGATCACACGTGTGAGAATAAGCCTGGAAACTGCAGGAATCTTCCTTTAAACTGGCATCCATGGTACAATCAGCCTCTGGGTAGGATGTACCTCTCATATAAGGGTTTCTGTCTCTCAGTATATTTCCTGCGTCGGGTTTTCCTCCCTCTAAGAAGCTGAAGGTTCATGGTGCTGGTTATTGCAAGAAAGGTTTTTCTGTATTTCACTATTTGTTTTCTTCTTCTTCTGTGTCTGTAAAGTCTGTTGAGATTTCTTGGTGATAAAGGAGCCTCCACAAACATGGATGACTGCTGATCCCAGTGCACATGAAGCCAAGATTAATGCAGCAAACAGACTAGTCAGTGTATATTTCTCTATTTTATGTCTATTGGGATGCAACTAACAATTATTTTTCTGCTGATTTTTCATTGCTTGGTCTATACAATGTCAGAAAATGCGCACTAGGCGTAATTAATTTTAAGGACATGTCATCAATTTGCTTGTGTCAACCAAATTTAAAGATATATTTAGTTTTCTCACCATTTTTCTCACCCATGTCAAAGAAAAGGAGGGAATCGCTCAACAACTGAGAAGCCTGAATTAGAAAATATCACTTTTTTGTTATAAAAAAAATTAACGAAATAATTCCAGATTACACTTATTACTTGCTTGTTGATCCAAACGCAGTCATTTCACTCGCTGTACTCTTGACTTGTTCGTTATGTGTAAGTTTGTGTCATGTGCTCTTGTTAGGACTAAAGAAATATGCCCAAATAAAAACAAAAAAATAAAAATTGGCAGCAGTGAACTGTGGTGTATGTTCATGTTCATTTCAGACAAAGATCTGAAGTATAATGAGACTTAAATACTGTGAATTGTCTGTCAGAACAAAGACTGTAGGGCATCTCATTCCTTTTGTTAGGCAGCCAATAGCATATTTAAATTCTACATATTTACATTTTATAAAAGAGACGAGCTCAAACTAAACTTAGAAATTAGTCTTTTGCAAACGCAATACACCACATTGTACTCAAGTCAAGACTTGGAAAATGTGAACACGAGCAAGTATGCTCCCTCTAAAATCACTCTGCAATCTGAAATGTGTCCCCTCACCTGAAGCCAAACTTGTCCATGGCGATGGCAAAGTGCCTCGGCTGGTCATAGCAGTGGTAGAGGTTGCGGTCGTCCATTGGGATCAGGTCCACGTCGCTAAAGATGAAGCAGTCGTACTCTGCGTCCTTCAAAGCCTCCGTGTAGCCGACATTCAGCAACTTGGCACGGTTGAAAGTGTCCTCACCCAACTGCAAAAAAAACACAGAGGAAAGATTGTTATTTCACTGTTTAGATATACAGATGAGGAGTGCTACGGCATCTTGTTGAAAGGCTCTGCGTGAAGAAAGAACAAGAAGTCGTCTGGAACACAAATCAGAATGTGATGTAACATGTTTAATTAACTAGATGACAGATACTATAGCTTAAAGGTAGACTCAAATAAGACTTAAAGAGCGCGCTTAAAAGGTATTCAGTGAGAAGAAGAGAGTAAATAATGCCAAAATGTATAAAATATGTTGTATTTACAACTTTTTACATGTTTATGTATGTTAACAACTACAGTAGATGCTGCTACAGGCACTGATACCATTAAGAAAGAGAAAATGAGTCAGACTAAGCCAAATGAGGTCGGCCTTACATCAAAGATGTTTTTTTTTTCCTGTATTAATCCACTGTGAACTGACGTGTTTATTGACCCCAAGAAAAGATCAGTTGCCTGAAACTGTGAAACAGATCTGCTGCTTCAGTTTAACACCTTAAAGACAAAGTCCAGAATTTTTGTAATTTATCTCTTGCAAGCTAGGAGAAAAAAAAACAACTAATGCACAAGGCTAGTTTCTTTTTTATTTATTTATTTTTTTACTCAGACAAAAACATTTGAAATTTTGGAAAGTTTTAGAAGCTGCAGCTTGCCCAGATATTTTTCAGCAGTTTCTCCAAATCTCTATAACAAAAGGGGACGACTGCAAAGTCAAAACGGCCAATTATATCAGGACCCAAGAAAAACACAGGCGGTTGAATTTTAACTATTTATCTGTTGACCACTGTTCTTATATTTCAAACAAAAAGAGATAAATGTTTATTACTGCAGACTATAGGTAGATGTTTTGGTTAGGCAGGTTAGATTGGTCCTACTGAAGTCCAGAAGTTGATGGTAAAACACCTGAAGCTGCTGTACTGTAGCACTATCACACACTCTAGCAATTAGTTACAACAATTTACAGTTTGGCTAGCTGACAACTGTCCACAATCCCTCACCCACACCGATCAATGCTCTCTGATCCACAAAAACACTTCCAGGCAGGTCCTAATCAGTGCAACTTTAGCGTAACTTCAGCCGCCATTGTCACCTTATTTTATGGTATGACAGAATGGAGTAGACAACATGTAAACTGGTTCACCACATAACAGGTTGAGAAAAAACAGAATTTTCCTTGAACACAGCCAAACATGATGAAGATTCAGTTTCAGAGCATCACTCAACATCACTGTTAAGTGTCTGTGCTGGTCTGTATTTATCTCTACATACAGGATGAACTGATGTGTGTATTGACCCCAAGAGAGGCGGCTGCGGTAGTAAAATACATCTGTTTTTCAGTCTCCGCATGGCTCAGGTTCAACACTTTGGCTAAGATAAATGTATTCTTGCCAAGCAGCATAGCGGTGTAAGATAGTCGAGGTTAATATATATGACAGTTATAAATTCAGTAATGTACAAGGTACTGTATGTCTCTTTCTGCAAAGCCCTGCAAGACCCCAGCTTGGCTTGGTAAAATCCAAGTTCTTGTCAAGCTGCAGGGAGGTCAGCGAGCAAGAAGGGAAGCTGCGGTGCAACTTGACACTCTTTGGCAGACACTTTTCTGACGCATGTCGACAGCCCGTCCTCTTCCAACATTTTCAAAATTTATTCTACTTTTCGTGACAAGTGCAGTGAAAAAGCCCAAGAAGGGGCGAGACAGAGATGTGCCGTCCAGGAGGGAGATAAAAATCCAAACCGTTTGTACCGTCAGTACGCGCATTAATCGCCGGGTAAACAAGACGATTTCCCCTCAAGAAGCGCTCTTATTCACTTACTGTAAGACTCCTCCATTCATTCAAGTACAAATGGCCTCATGTCCTTGAGCAAGCGCAAGTGCAATCTTTATTGCTTCAACTGAAGCCAAACCTGGGTGAGAAACTATGCCCATTGTGTGAAAAAGCTGCAGAGGATTAAAAGAAGACTGAAAGGAGTAAACAGATGGTAGAATGATGAAACCTTCACATCAGTCAATCAAGTATCTGGAGGGTGAATGAATCATTTAATAATCTGTATCAGGTTTTGGGAAATTTTGACCTTTTTTCATACATTTTAGACACCAAAACATTTCTCAGCAAGAAATGGTTCATTATTTGGTAACTGGAAAAACTCCCAATACAATCTCCATGGCTGTAAAACCAATGCTTCATTTTACACAGCAAATTGCTGTTCCTTGAATGACCACTTGAGGTTGGATCCAGAAACGAGTAAGTCCCCATGTTAAAATGTCCAACTCCACAGCAGAAATAGACATGTTTACAGCCTGGTACAAAGAACAATTTTGGTCTCTATAGCTAATTTCCCCGTTCTTGACAACTGTACTGAGGGTGAATTTGTTTAAACTCACCTGTTCAAATGATATTACGGCTTTAAATTATGCAGAATTAACAGCGTGGATGCTTGGGTGGGTGCTGTTACAGATGGCTTGTTTGAACTCCTAGGTGTCATTTGGCCCACCTCAGGTCCGTTAATAACCTCCGTCTTTGCTGATTTTTAGATAAGCCGGAAGGAGGAAGAGGCCTGACTGCCAACGTGGAAATTGTGAGGCTCTTCAGAAACCTGCGTGACTTCGCGCATACGCCGTTCATTATGTATACTGTCACTGACTGTTACATGAATGAAAAGTTATTTTCCCTGACACACCATTACCAGCACAGTGATCTACAAATAATTGCACTGTATTTACACTGTAAAATGAGCTTTTTGAGTTATCGTGACTGTAATATAGACTTCCATGCAAATCTGTCTTGTGTAATACTGTTAAGTCTGTATGCAAAATCTCTATGTGAATGTGTGGGGCCCCTGTATGACAAGATTACATTTGTTTATGTAAATGAGAAGGGGTCCCTGTGCGAAGCTTCATCCCTCATATCATAAAAAAAAAGACTTCCCAGTCGCATGGATGTCTCAGTATCTTCAGCATGTAGCAGAACAATGAACCCACTGTTACAAATATGCTGCAGTCACAGATTTCCTCGGCCATTAGGGAAAACCACCCACTTTTGACAGCACAGAAAACCTCTGAGATGATTAATGCATCCGCTGCCTGTCCTTACTTCTGTTCAGGATGCACTTAAGGTTTTTTTTTGTTAGTTTGTTTGCAGGTACACTTGTTTCCATACTGGTGCATTATCTGTATGGACCAAGCGTGAATCAAGTACAATGCGTAATCCCCTCGGTAAGCCCACTAATACCTGAGATTTCAGAGCATAATCCCCCGTGCAGGTAACAAAAAAGTCTATTGTCACAAATCCACTGGGGCTCCAAATATCAGCTAAAGTGGTCTTCTGTCTGTTTCTGAACAACAGTCGAATCAGTAGGTTGGAACAACATAAGAGCCGAGGAGAGAAAAATATGACAGCTTCAAGCCCAGAAATGAAAAGAAAAGATCATCAGCTGATATTTTCAGAACAAAAAACAAACAGTGGAATTTTGCATAAATACAAAAATATTGAATGATTCCTGGGTCCTGGAACAAAATATATGCTGCAAATAAATAGATGAGTTTTGGCGTAAAACTACAATACTCTGATCTCTTAAAGTAATACTAGTAAACAAACAGCATAGTACTAGTACTAGTACTATAGATATGGCTCTATTTACAGCATATGGCATAAATTCAGTATAATATACACAACTGCTTTAAAAAAATAAAATAAAAACTGTTTTATTGTAAACATTTCCTACTGTCTTTATTTTGTATTATTTTAAGCTGTTTCAACAAGTTTCCCAAAATGACATGTTTAGGTTTAATTCAAGCCTGGTCTTTACATAAATAATGTTTTTGTGGCTGAACCGAATCAACAACATTAAATCAGACTGTTGTCACATCAGAAAACTTCAGATCAAATGTTCTAATATGATGCTCCGTTGTTCTTTTTGTGCTGCAAGCTGCAATCAATATATATGCAGATTCAATTTTCTTAAACACACATGCATTTGTTTGCGTGTTCGAGAGACAGAATGAGAAATTTTCTCCCTGCAGACTGTATATTATTTTAATAAGACATGTGTGTGCGTGTGTGTGTGTGTGTGCATGGGCGTGAACCTCACAGCATCTCAGCTTTGGCGCTCTACATCTTTCCTAATCACTTCCTGCCATAAGTGAGTTCCCATCAGTTGCAGGACGTGAGGTAAACTGACACCCATTATATCGGACAAGCCATTTAAGTAGAGGCAATGGGATTAATAGATGCAGTGGCCTGCAGGCTTGTACGTGTGTGTGTGGGGGGGGTGGGTGTTTTTATTTTTGATGTATTATTCAGATTTTTTCTTGTTTTTTCTGCTTGTGAGGAGTTGCATTTTTGTTGTATTTTAAACCTAAGGCTATGAAATGCACATGCACAACACATTTCTATCTCAACAATCCAGCCTGGCAAGAAGCCATATGGAAGAGGATGGTGCACTCTTGCTCTGTATTCAGACCAGTCCGTCTCCCACTACTCCGTTGCTGAATTTTTTTCAATACTGGTTATTTTATTTTGTTGACGTTGTGTTTTCTGCGGACTGCTGTCGGATGCATTTTGCGCTCACCCCCCTCCTCTCCTGTTGTTTCCTGACTAAAATCCATCCCCAGTGTTTTTCACCCACAATACACTAGAAAGAACTGCTCGGTCACAATTTGCCTATCGAGGCCCAGAGGGGACAGTAACACTGCTCGGAGTATTTGACAAATCAACAAATTACATGTTGACAGGGTGAAATGCAGAAAAGGGGGCCCTAATTTAGCAGAGGGTGTCTGTCAGCTCCTCATTTGCAATTTCACAGACATCTTTTAACTTTCAAGGACATTTTTGCTCCATTAATTTTTGATCAGGCTGTATATAATACAGCGTGCATATGCATGTGAATATGTGGTCTCAGCGTTGTATAAATTAGTTCACTGACAAGTGTGACAAGTACGTGTGTGTCACAACTTCTTTGGGCTGGACCTCTGCCACTTCAAGCTCAAAGACATTTAGTGAAAAACATTACAAAATGTGGATAATGAGATCCTGAGACAGACATTCAACTGGCAGCATGTTTGAAAACATCCATCACCTTCACCCTTAGTTCAGTGTACTGCACAGACCCTTAGTTTGTCCCTGAAACTAATTAATTCTGCAGAAAAATCTGCTTCAATATCAATGTTGGCTGGAGCCGCTTAAATTTAGACAAGAGTTTCCAAACTACAGACTTTTATTAGTTCACTGTGTGGTCTCCTAATTGCATAAAAAATCCAGTGCAGAACTTTTGTCTCCCCCTTCTGGTAGTGAGAATAACACCACAAACAACATCCATATGCTGCCACACTGCTCGTTGCTTTAGCATCTACTCATTTCAAGTGCATTCACAATCGAAATAAGTTCTGGCCTAAAATCTTAAACCTGCAATAGTTTTTTTGGCCACTTGGGGGCAGTGTAACAGCTCGCAATCACAACACTGACATATTATGATATTATTATGGCCTATTTATACATTCAGCAGACACACGCCATTATAATTTATTTGGAGTCAGGCTTCTGGCAATTTCAGGAAATTTAATCTAATGTTCACTCTTCTTTAAGTTTCGTTTCGGTCTTCACCAACTCCTGAGGGAAATATAGCTGCCTCTTTAACTGCTAAATGTTCCATTATGCAACACTGCCGTTTGGTGCTGGGCATGTGGCAAACAATGGGACTATCAGAGCTATTTTTCTTTTTTGGGAAAAATGCCGCAAACTGAGAAAAAATCAGAACAGCTAGGTTGCTGAACCAAAACAGTGAGCTGAAAGACACTAAAAGGGGTGTGCAGAATAAGGGAGATAAAAGTCTACGTGGGTTTGACACCATGAGTGACAACTTTTACCTCAGAAATCTGACCCACTGTTAATGTTAAAATATTGATTAAAGGGGCTTGAAAAATAAGCATGTCTAGATAGACAAGATTCCAAAGTTTGGCACCGACACGGATGACGAATACCCAATACATCGCGGGCGGTAGATAACTGGTGATTAAGTGCAGGAAGCAGCTAGGAAAGGAGACCTTTGACTGGAAAACCGCTGGGGTGAATCACTGGCTGCCTTGGAAAATTCAGGTGGGGTAATTGAGTGGAGAGCACTCATCATCAGCCATCAAGGTGTCCAGTTGCTCCACTGCAGCGACTCGGTGACTGACAGCAGGAAACCGTGGCTGTAACACTCCCTGTTGTGGTTGTTGGCAGCTCCCGATAATGTGTTCAACAGTGTGTGTGAGGTATGGCACGGCTGAAAGAAATGTGGGATTTGGAAATGAGATTCGAACCATCTGGAGCTGGTTATCAACTTCAGTGAAATCGATAATTAACCATCTCAACAAGCCTGAAGATATAACTGACTGTAAAAACAACAACTGCCATCAGATCTTCACAGCTCTCCTGAAATATTCATGACGCCGATATCTCAGCTGTCTTAAAGGCTCTATGCACTCGTGAAACTTTTTTTTTGAAAAGGTTTGCTGAGTGTTAGAAATCCCCCCGCACCTGTCGAATGTGATGGAAAGTGCAAGTCACTTTCACAGCAAAGCTAAGATGTGTAAATCATGGTGATAGTGTCTGGAGAACTTGTTGCTCACTTACGCTCGGGGAAATAGAGACATAAATCTGGAATATTTCCTTCCAACAATCTCAGTGCTATTCCAACGAAGCAGGGGACGCACCAGATAGGAGAAGAAACAGAAACAAAACGAGATTGACTGAAAGCATTTCATGCGACAATCATTGCTGAGAATCTAACATGCTATGTTTGTGAAGATTGTCCAGGTCGTCCAGGTCATAGATCTACAAGTCAAGGGGAGCTGGTCTTGCAAGCTTTTCGAAGATGTTTCGCCTCAAAAGGCTTCTTCGGTTTGAGTGCCTGGTGGGGAGTTATTTAACCGCTGAGGAATTATTTACACCCCGAGAGTTGTTGCTCACGAAGCATCCAAAGGGCTTGTGAATGAGAGGCGACACTTCAAGTGCAGCGTGCTATTTTTATATATACGAAAAGAAAGAAACGTTTCAAAGGACACATCACACGTAAAGCTCTTGGCTTTTAGCCTTGTTAGAAAGAGCAAAGGGACTTGGTGGAATGTAACATAAATCCTCAACACCCAACCACACTAAAACTGCTGAAGCTTGGGTGGATGGGACCCCTAGCTGGAGCACATTTCACTCTAAGGCTGTATCCAAACCAAATCGGGTGTTGCATGAATTGCTACAAGGTTGTACAGCAGTGTGGGGGTGCCCTTATTTGTGATAAACATCTAAACATCTCCACCTGGACAGTGCTCAGTTCCACATTTCAGGCTGATTGTGGAGCAGTTTAACTGGTCAGATTGGCCAAAAGTTGTCTACAATATACAATATACATATGTGATATAATCAAAAGAACATCCAAAACAACCACTAAATAGACCTCGAGTTTTTTTTTGGACTACCTCAAACTGATCTTTTTTTGCGCTGGATTCTTTTTTTTTCTACTTATGGGCTAACTAATGTGCCAATACGATGCATTGATCAGGCTCTAATTCAAACAGTTTGCATCCAGACTCCGATCAATATTGAGAAGAATTCTGACGGGTTGGAAAATTAGTTTTAAAGGACATCTGTGACACAAGAGGAGAAGAAATACAGACTGTACACAGACAAGAGTAAAGAAAAAAACTGAACAAATTAGATAATAAGAACAGAAGCCATCCACAGGACATCAGCGGTCACTGAAAATGATGTGGATAACTTGATATGACCTATTGCAGTCACCCCATCTCAACCCAACTGAACACCTATGGGAGATTTTGGACCGACGTGTTAGACAGCGCTCTCCACCACCATCATTAAAACGCCCAATGTGCTGATGTCTCCAGTAGAGGTCCAGAGACTTGCAGAATCATTGAAGCTGTCCTGGTGGTGCATGGTGGTCCAACACCTTACTGAGACACTTTATGTTGGCTGTTCCTTTGTACACTCGCTGAATCCAATTAAATGTTTGAAACGTCACTCACATTTTTCATCCTCACCTCTTCCATTCACTCCCTTCTCCTCAACTCCCAAGGTAAAAAGGTAAATCTTCTCCCATGCCCCCTCCTCCCTGCACATCCTGTTCTCATGTCATCACTTACATTTATTTTTCCTCTGCGCTCATGCTTCTTGCTCTTACTGTCTCTGGCAGAGCTTCCCTGGTGTCTCTGCAGTAATCTGGTCAGTGTCAGTCTCTCTCGCTCAACATGCCCTCTGAAAACCAATTAACCCTATCAGCCATATCTGAGTATCGCCAGATAAATCCATCGCTGCTCCCTCTGTGGCCGTGTGAGAACGCGTGTGCATGATGAAGACCAACATATAACTGTCTCCCGTGTGCGGCCACCGTACGCACACTCACAACATACCTGCACTGTTGCCATGGAGATTGAGCCAATGACCTGCCTCCCGAATGATATGTGGCCACACGGAGAGTCCATATGTGTGTTTAAATGGAAGGTGTGTACGTGGCCGTGCACAAATTTTGAGGGTCCACGCGCGCGTGGGACTGGATTTATCAGTCTCCTGCAGATAGGTGGAGGTGGTGCAGCCTCTCATCCTATCCTATCATTTGTCCAGTCAGTCAGTGCAGGGAGAGAGAGACCACAGGAGAGGCTCACCTTATCTCGCTCAATGGAGATCGGGTCGAATGCATGCGAGTGTGTGGCTTCCTGTGCGTCTGTGTGTATGCATGAGTATATACGTGTTAGGAAGAAAAAAGAAACTGACCTCTGTGAAACAACAACTGTTCAACCATAGCTTAGCAATCATAACCTGCAATCATAACTCTGTCTGCCAATCTTTGGATTTTTCCACATGTTTAAGCAGTGTGCATGACGCTGTAGTCCAGATGTGACCTAACGTATTCCCTGAGAGAATGGCGGGCCCGGTCAAAAGCAAATACCTATTTTACTGTATAGTTAAGATGCAAATACTCTGCCATGCCGTGCTCAGATTCTGTGAAATGAATAACAATTTAACACTAGAAACGTCTGGCAGCCCAAATCATCTTATCCAATCTTATGGAGGCCACACTTTGGGCAGCCCTGCGTGGAATCAGACTGATGCTCAAAAGTGTGGAGGAGAGCCCCAGTAGTTCACCTAGTATAGGACGGATAGGTTGTGACTGCAGCAGCCCAGGTTTGATTCCTGGGCCGTTTCCTCTCTCTCCGGCCTTTCCTGCCTCTCTCCAGCTGTCATGAATAAAATATGATAGTGTGTTTATATCTGCTTATGCCACAACTGTTAGCGTGTCCACCAGACTAGTTTGCCACTTACAGTAGTAACCCAGCGTTACTTCCAAGGCGAAGCACATTGACAACATTAGTGTGTTGTTTCAAAAGCCCCATTCAAACTTACAAATCCTGGACAAACAAACCTCAAACTATCTGGATGGATAATAGTTGTCAAAATCTGCAAAGTGAATGAGGCAAAACGTAACATATGTAAAAGGTATTTTGTAATTTTGGAGAAGTCTGTATGTGCATTCCTCCACCAAAGAAAGCAACGCTGTGTCTTTTACTCTCTCCGAAATGTTCATGAACCAATATTTAACATATTTAACTAGATTCTCATGAAGGAGTCGGTTTGAAGCTTGTCCAGGCAGAACGTGAACAAGATACAGTGTCCGACAGCAGATTGTTGGCATCCCTGCTGCAGCTCAATTAGCCCGTTAGCTATGGCTGATAAATGGCAAATTGAAGGTCGCAAACTAGAAATCAGGAGCTATTTTTGTCTATTTCTGCCTGAAACTAAGGACCCACTGTCCAAAAAAAATGCTTGATGGGTAAACAAAATATTTTTGCAGCGGAAGAAAAGAAAGCTCAACAGCAACAGTAACTAAGGCAACGGTCAACTGGTGTAAGAGAAGCAGACGAATGACAAGGAGATCAACTGCATCCATCGCAGCCTGTGTGGACTTTTGTGACTAAATACTCTCGGCCATGTGTTCTCAATAAAAGATGATGATCCCTTCATTCCACCACCACCTGGGAAACAGGAGGCTCATCAAAGCTTGATTAGACACTGCCGTCAAGCGCGCACGCACTCAAACACACACAAACACAAACACACGCCGCCCGATGTATATCTAATTCATAACCTTACAGTCTTCAATCATATTCGCAGCAGCGTGTTTCCTGCTTTATGAGAGCTTGGCAAAGACCACAAAGAGTGAGGAGGGAAGAGCGTGACAGAGCTGGCGTGAGGCCAGAATAACTAATTTGCTGTAATGACTTTCTGGCAGTCTGGACACAGAGGAGCTCCAAATAAAGCGGAAGGCCGAGCCACGACGGGCAATTCAATTACCATTTTCCTGCTCGGCGTAGTCGATGGACGCAGATCAGGGCAGCGCAACACAACAGCCGGTGATGATATGCTACTCTGCTGAGCTCAAACAATGGAGCAAGTAATTTGTTGTGAGTAAATAAGTACGGGACAGCACTCCAATATAAACTGTACTGTAACTTTTGTTTTATTGCAGCGATCTGGACCCAGATGTCCGTATGGAAATAAAAACAGCATGTCCGCCATGTTCTTTTTTATTTCTGGGTTATTGCGCGGAGGGTTCAGTGCTGAATTAAAGATATTTGGAGAAGAACATATTAACTTTTAATATAAAGTGCAAAAGGAGTGATACACTGACACGTACAGTAAATGTAATGGTTTTATTTCTAATTAAAGGTTTCACTGATTCAAAAGGTTCACAGGTAAGACCAACTAGCCTCGAGAGACTAAAGCTGAAATAACACTGGAAATTAAAATCTCAGCGTGCGGTATGATTTACTGTGCTGCTTTTATCCACAGCAACGACTCGAACCGGTTGGACAAATTAGAAACTACATACAATCTCAAGCGTAAAAGTCCCGTTTATACGACCTCCACCTCTATCTGCCGTACCTGAACGCAGCATGCTGCACGATCAGATATAAATACATAAACACGACAATGTGTTTCAAGGCTGTGAAGCAAAATGTTTCCAATCACAGACTCTGACTAGCAGCACACAGCACGGCGGAAGAAATACAATGACAGATGATGATACATCGATAAAATCATTTTTTAATCAATACTTTGCATCAATTTAGTGATTTTTCTCTTGAGTTAATCCCAGTTTATTGTGCAACAACGATGATCTCTTAATCAATCAGGCACTAACTGAGAACTGTCGACGACCGCTCTCTAGCTATATTGGATTTTTATGAGGTACACAAAAATCTGATCACGTGTTTTGATACGATAGATATTTTATTTCATTTGGCAGATTAGCCAAAAACCTGTCACTCATTTATATCACATTTATTGATGCATAAATCATGATAGAGGATTTTATTCATATTGCTCCTGTCTGCATCACATAAATATGTTTGTTTCAGTTTGTTCCAGGATGTTTATACCGAGTGAAAAATGTAACTAGATGTCATTCTAAAACTCTGACCAACTACTTGGGATCTAAAAAATGTTAATAGGATTTTCACTAGAAATTAACATAATGTTCTTCAGTGTAATAACTGATCCTGACTCAACAACAAAATCTTTTTATTATATTACTGAGTACTTTTAAGCTTGTTCGGTGCCTCGAAGGCCGGGTTTATCTTCGCTGCTGCAAAGTCAGGAAAACAGTCTGCAGACTTGGGCGACGTGTGGAAACCGAGACAAAAGTATGTAGCAGAGACACATGCAGTAAACGATACAGATAGTGTGCACTGTTGGAGCAGAAAGTGACAAACCAGAGTACAGTTAGCAGCACTCTGACATGACAGCATCAGTCAGAGAGAGAGGGAGGAGAGATGAGGAGAGAGTGACTAACACTGAACCGGATACATCAATGTGACAGCAGAAGCCAAAGAGGAAGAGGGTCAGAAACAGAGAGAACGATGGACAGAACAAAAGACAGACTCACAGAAATAAAGGGGCAGGGAGAGGCAGAGGGGAGAGAGGGAAAAAGATGATGATGATGGTAATGACAGATTAGCTGCCAAGAGAAATGACAGTAAAGGTTAGAGCTGCCCTGTAGGAGCTGGCCGGTATATGTCATTCAGAGAAAAAGCAGACTCATGCAGAAAAAAAACACACACGCACATTTTGTAAGCTGCCACCTGACGTGTGTAGACAGAGAGACTGGCACGCCAGAGGAAAGCGTCAGGGAGGTGAAGGGCAGAGAATCAAACCCACCTGACATTTTGACAAATTCGGGGCCAGATGGTTGCTGTGGCCTGTTGCTTTGACCTGCTGTGCCAGACCTGATCTATTCGACATATGGGGCTCCGGTTGTGACAAAAACAACTGCGATGCAGTAAAAACCAAAAGCGGGGCGCACTCCTGAGGGAGAGGAGTCCGGTTCTCGTGGCATCACAGCCATAACGTGCCTCATCACATTTAACCTCTCCAGCATCAAGGGCACTCGCTACACACCAACTCTAACACTCCCAGCAGGAAAACGACAGTATATCCCTACAAAGCACCTTTGTTTCAGTGTTTGACACCAGGCTCCAGGCAGCACTGACTCATTTCTAACATGAAGCTGCCGATGATCAATAAAAAGTCGAGCTAAAAATACAAAAAATGCATCCACGGTGAAAACATATTACAGGTCCACAAAGGTAAGACGTAGCAGCCACTCCGAGTATGTTTTGAGCCACCTGCTTTTCATCTGTGCACCAAAAAAGCTAAAACAGTTTGAAAAGTTTTTCATGTTTGGCTGAGGAAGAATAAAAAGAGACAGCGCCGTGAAGCCTGACAGAAAGAAAGACATTAAAAGCATCATGAGCATCATGTCTACTATTCGTTTGATGAAGGTTTCAGCTTATAAAACCCCAGAAAACAGTGAAAAGTTTCTATATCATGCTCCCTGAGCTCAAGACGATGACGCCAATCCTTTTTCTTTTTGTTATTTTGGTGAGAACAAGAATCCAAAACCCAAAGATATTCAATTCACGATAGTATATAACAGAGAAAAGCAGAATATCCTCACCTTTGCATAACAAATGATTAAAATTGTCTATTATTAATTATCAGAATCAATTACATCATTACAACCAATACTTTTAATTTAACAACAAGGAAAGACATTCTGTTGAAGTGGCAGAGGTTCTGTTAGCAGGTCGGAAATGTGTTAATAAGTTGGTACTTTTAACCCGTGATGATGATGAGAGTTTTTGTAAAAGTGAATACTGACACGTACAGCAGAGGAAGGATGTTAGATAACTGCGGACCTGTGGGAGGAGGCTACACTACCTTAGTCTAAGACTGCAGCACATCGTAAGATACTGCAACTCTGGCACTGATGTGTGAAACAATATACTCAACAACATTAACAAGCCTCACTAGGCTGAAGAGTTCTTTTAGTATCTGTAATCTTGGAAATGGATGTCTGTCTCATGCTGGAGAATGATCTAAAAATGAGTCGCTTATTTCTGTTTTCTTTGGTTGCAGATTTTATTTTAACACAACAAACAAGAAAACATTTGAAACTTTTACCGTGAGGTCAGACTGCGTCGATGCGTCTGTCTCTAAACTGTCTGCTCAGACAGAAAGACGGCTTCAGCCCCTCGTCTTCCTCCTCGCACAGCCTGAGTTAATCAGAACAGCTGAAAAATGAATTCATGAATCTAAAAGAACTATTCCGATACTTGAATAAACCATAACTTAGACGTCTCATCGGCTAAATAAATGATCTAAATTGTGAAATAATTCAACACTAAGAAAATTGGCCAAAGAGGGAACCCAGAAACTTTAATATCCTCTCCTCGTGTCACGTCTCCACGGCAGGTGAAGACTTCCTTCCAACACTGCGTCACTTTTTCGGTGGAGTTCATGTAACCTGCTGCCACTGTGAAAGAAAGGCCGAAAATCTGGGCGATAAATAGAGGGATCATAACCTGGTTCGACTCCAGACCAGGTCAACACACATACAATATGTGGAACTATCATAAACCTCCATATATTCACGTTCATGTCGACAGAAAACTCACCAAAAACCTGAGTTGGGAGCACGTTACAGGTCACTTCCATTGTGATATTTTAATGTTTGCCCCATCTCGTCCCATCCTACCTATCACCTGTCGAGTGTTTGATGAAAAAAATGAGGTACGTGCGTGAGGCTAATTTATTCATTAAAATACACAAGTTCCATCTTATAGTACAACGATGTGCCTGAGACACGCAGCACAAAGACATAACCTCTATCACTCTCGTATCACACCTTTTTTTTCCTCTCTCTCTCTCCTGCTGCGGGCTTAATTTTCCCCCTCTCTTGTTTTCACCTCCTCTTCACGTCAGGTAAGACACACACACAGGAACAAAGGCTGCATTACGCGCTGCATGTCCCTCAGACCTACAGCTCGATACAGTCAGATGACTCATCCTTCCCCATTTCCCATCAGGACCAATATGGGATGCCATCTGCCTCGCCCTAATAATGATACAGCCTTCTCCAATTTCCCTTTCACTTTGAGATATTGCTCAGCCGGTGTGCAAATGAAGAATGAGTTATCCTCCGATCTCTCTGGAATGTTTCCTCTCTTAGTGTACGGGCTAAGACAGAAATATGACAAGCTAATAACGATATCGCGGCTCCTTTCCTGACATCAAAACATGAAGATCGAGCTGAGGGGAAATCAGAGGATCGCCACCTGACTGAACTTCACCGCAGCGTTATGGAGCTTTTCGGGCTCTTTCAGCTCATTGTTTTGGTTTAACGGCCCTCAGATTTACCGTATGGCTGAGCGAGAGCCACTCTCATCAGCCTCGCCTCCACCAGCACGCATCTGTTTTCATGAAACGAGCTCAGATAAATCAACTCCTTGCTCTCTTGAATTAAACCGCAAATTAGCAACCGCAGCTGAAGATGGTACATTAGTATATTTTATTATCATATACACTGTTTAATATCATTACTACATTCTTTGAGACGACGTGTTTCTCTGCTGAACGTTAAATAATAAAGTGTTTGCCTCGACAGCTTCGCCAGGTGTTAATGTGATAGTTGTACATGTCTGTTAAATGTTTTTGTCTGCTTTCCACTTGGGGCATTAAGGGAGTATCACATCATCAGAGGTGGCAAAAGTGTAAATATTCTATACTTAGAGAGAAGTACAGATCCAGAAGACTCATCCAGCGGGATGGGCCGGTGGTCGTAGAGCTTTTATTTTGAAATTCCTGTCAGACAGGGCTAATCTAATACTTTCAATACTGAAGGAGGATACAGGCGACCACTCCAAAATTTGTACTAATCCTAGTTTTTGTTGAAATTATGTTCAACATGAAGAGTTTCCATCTGTCTGGAGATTTTGTGGTAAATGTAGCAAAAGATATTGAAAAGGAGAAAGAAAAAGAAATGAGTGGTGCCGAAACATTATGAGCTACAAAGAGAAAAATGTAAGATGCAGATAAATCTCCCAAACTGACACTTATAGTATAGTACATTATAGGCCTGTATACTATGGAGGTTGGTTGTTTCTGTCTCTGAATATATGATTTTTATTGATGAGCTGATTATTTTTATTTCCCATTTTTAATTAATAATGCTCATTTTTATTGTAGTGCATTGTCAGTTTTGACTTTAATATTGAAAAAACTGAGTATCTGAGTGAGCCTGTAGGTTTGAGCATGTGTAGTATTGACTGACAGCAGTTAGCATTAGCTTCTTGCTCCAGTAATAGCTGCAAAACCAAAACAACAAACTGAAAGATGCTAAACTGCTCCGTAGAGCTGTTTGTCACCGTCCTTTTTCATCATTTGAGCCACTGCTGCTATAATAAAATATTCATTAGCACAGCTCGGAGGTGAAGACCCAACATGTGTCTCCCTGGATCCCAATATGACATTTGTAATTAGTTGTTTTATTTATTGATTAAGCTTGTGACGCGCGGGGGGGAAACCACATTCCTCGAGTCTTTGAAGCAAGACTACATTTCTCAGAATACCTTGGGGCTTCTCTCCACATGTGTCTCAAACTTCTGTTGTGATTTTTTTTTTTTTACAAAGTCACATAATGAAAACCTACCCAGTGAGACGAAACCCCGTGAAGCAGGAAGCTCTTCATTCTTGTCAGTCAGAGGACCCAACATTAGAAATTTAGTCTCGCTCCAAGACTTGGAGCTTTGGAGGTCTTTGGTTGTCATCCGGTGGGATTCTGTCCCATGAAAAATAACTTTTACTGTTTTCAGAGAGGACGCTGACCCAACAGAGAGAAATCACATCGCATTACGAGTTACTGTGAAGAAACTCACACATAAACAACAAACACAGATGATTTACTGTCACAGTGACGGTGAATAAAAATTATATCCTCTCATAAAGATAAGGCCCCATGTATTATCCAGTTTATTCCATCTTGTTATCTCCCCTCTCTCTTTGTCTTCTTACTTCCTTCTGTCCTTCCTTTGTTTTTTCCTTCACTCCTTCCTCCTCCTTTCCTTCGTCTTTCTTCCATTCTTACTCCTTTATTTCCTTCTTTGCTTCCTCCTTCCTTGTTTCATTCATCATCATCTCATCATTTCTTTATTTCCTTATTCGCCTGTTTCTTTCTTTTTTCTTCTTTCTTTTTTCACTCTACCACCTCTGCTTCCATTCCTTCCTTCCTTCTTCCTTTCCTTCTCCGCCTTTCCTAAATTTGGACTAACGCCGTTGTCCTGGGTCAAAAGCTAAAACGTTTCACACCACAAGCTCTTTAATGATGGCGATGCTTCATCAGTTAATTAGATTTTGCTCTGCGCTTCATTAGTCAGCTGGCACTTATTTGCATTTCTTTTTTTTTTTACTTGCAGTCATTAACGGCATTGTCTCTTGCTGCATTTTTCATTTTTGATCACAAAAAGAGTAAAGCTGTTTGACATACCCCGCTGCTCCCGAGCTAAAGTTTGACAGCCAACCTATGGCATATTTCATAAACAATTAATTTTTTTTTCTTCTTCTTCTTTTACTCGAAGCTATTGCAAGTTGCAGCACTTTTAGACAATCGAATTAAGCTTACATCGGCTTTTTTTGCCGTCAGGAGGGTGTAAGGACAAGTATGAGGATCTAATCAAAGCTGATAGCTGTCCAAGGAGGATTTATTAATTAGTATGTTGGTGTGAAAGGACTGAAGCATGGAGAGCCTGGGAGTTGTCAAGGTTTTTTGGTAACATGGCTGTGGTGTAATGTGGTATGAATACCAATCAGCTTTAATAAAAAATAATCATAGCAGCCGTCAGCAGCTTCCTCATATATATCCTCCTACTCATCTTCCTTTCTTTCTGTATTTACCTCTTCTGTTTTATATCTAATTATTAGAAAGATACTTGTCTCCACTGGATCACATCTCATGGGTGAAGAAACATAAATCCGACTTTTAAAACAAATGTGCAGAGGATGTACTTGGAAGAGATAGGCGGCGTGATCTATTGGGACATTAAAGCTGCTCCATATTATTCATAGCCATGTAGAGCTGGGGTCAACAACATGGCTGCCGTGGGAGTGAGAGGTCTAAAAGCACAGTATCATTCTAGATCAATTTTACAGCCTTCAAGCTTAATCTCTTCCAAGTGAATTATGTGCCATATGTTAACTTGACGTCTACAGAAGGCCAAGACGGACACAAACTTTGTTGGTGAGGATCTGTATCCCGAGCTGGAAGACACTGCTGAAGATTTCTCATGATACGGAGCATGCACACAGGATGACTGAGTTACTTTTCAGGTGGAAAAGTCGGATCCGGTTCAAAGTTGTTTACCAGAAGCTAACTGTATTTTAATGGCTTCACTTGACCGGTAGATCGACTACTCGCTACTGTTTCAGGAACAATTAAAATCACTCAGGTTCTGCTACTAATACCAAAATGTAGCTACTTCTTCTTAATCTTCATCTGTGCATATTAAATGTTAGACACCAAAACTGCCTGAACATAAACATGACCAAAATCACAATTTAAATAAGTCTATATGCTAGCAGCGCTATGAGACTGCACAATCAACATCAGCATGCTACATAAATACAGTTACCCAGCGCAATATTTGTTGATTAGCAGGCAGTGTTTAGCATGATAGCATGTCAGCATTTTATAGCAGTAAACATGAGGTACAGCTGAGATGGGTGGGAATGTCATTAGTTTTGCTGGCACTGTATTTAGTCACGAATCAAAGTGCTACACAAAATATTTTTGGACGAGATGATGGTGCTGGAGGAAATGGCTCACCAAAGTTATTACCATTCATCCTGAGGGGGACGTAAATGTCTGAAACAAATCCATTGAGTAAGTGTCGAAACATTTCAATAAAAAACATCATGAGATAGGAGACGCCGGGAGATCCCCAAAGTCATTAGGATTCAAAACTTACGTCAGTCCATCTGATAGCTGTTGAGATATTTCAGTCTGGACCAGCCGTCTAAAATAAATGCCATCCTATGACAATAGTGTTGCTAAAAAAAAATATGTCAAGAAGATCTAACAATCTAATCAGGTAGTTAGTGGCAACTTTTGACAATTAAAAGTCCACTGTGGCTCCACGATCTTGCCTAGAATAAGTACTCCGATCTCCCCACCAGTCAGTCAGAACTGAAGACGTTTGTTGGATGAAAGGGGAAACGTCTTCACGGATCTGAAAGGATCGACAACAAAGGGCAATTGCCCCAGATTTAACCTTCTTTGAAGAAAGACGACCTGCATTACTGAACCTTCACAGACTTCTGTGACACAAAATACATTCATTCGTTCAACACCCAACTCTACTGCTAACCATCGTATAAGCTATGATGCCATTGCTGCAATGATTACAGGTACTCTGGGGTATATTCAAAGTAAATTACAGCCTTTTAACTAATGTCTCACTGTGAACTTTTACAGAAAAAACATCAAGATGGTGTTTATTTGTGTTTTGGGTTTGCTGTCAGATGGCAAGAATAATCTATCGTGATGTGTTTGGTACTGAATCACAGTCTTTGGCTCATAACTGGATGGATGCATGTTGTTTTGTCATCCAATAAAGTAATATACCCGCGGTGTGCCCTTGCCATAGCTAAGCGCAGAGCTGAGATAGGAGACAGAGTGGAGATAAGGAGTTTTCAGTCTGAGCACTGCAAGGATAGAGCCCCATGGGGCACGTAAGCCCAGAATGTGGCCAGTCAGCTTACTGCACAGCAGGAATGGCGTGTGCTTGTGGTTAGATGTGTATGTGTTTGT
This sequence comes from Nibea coibor, assembly GCA_023373845.1. Lineage (NCBI taxonomy): Eukaryota > Metazoa > Chordata > Actinopteri > Sciaenidae > Nibea > Nibea coibor. The sequence continues at coordinate 8,140,723 of CM041725.1, forward strand.
GTTTTAAGGGTAATGGTGCAGTGAAAATAAGAAGATGGGTTCCATCATCATAGAGTAATAGTAACAGCAAACCATAAACCACAACAACAAAACTAAAAAGAAACAGGACAAAAAAAAAAAAAGCCAAATAAAAAGGAAACTGCTCCTGTTAATAAGCTTTGCAATTAAACCTAAGATGCTACTTGTAGGAGTTTGTCATAAATAATGCTGTGAAGGATGCAGTGACACACTTGGGATAAAAGCTTCATCACACTACTGTAGAGGAGAAGAAAAAAAGAAATAAAGAAAATAAAGAAAAAACGATATATTTGAGTCAACCCATTCACAAACGCACAGATAGTTAGGACTTCTTTAAAAGCAGAAAGATTTCAGTAACATCTGGTTGAAAATTCGCCAATGTGAAAAAAAAGTTAAATTAGTTTAAATTAGTCTTTGGTGCACATCTGGATACCAAGAAAAACGATCGCCATATGGCCAATTAAAAAAACAATTAACTCCTAAACAATAGAGGAAAAATGGGCGTTGTCTGCAGCCTGACGTCCAACACAAATCCATCAACTTTTCAAAGTGGTTCTTAGTATTAGTGAGAGCCCAGAAACAGTCTGTAGGTTTTTCTGATAATAATTACAATCAAATATTGGGAATATTTAACTGCCATTTTCTGGGCATCAAAAAATCTTTATTGGACAGCAGAGACATACAGGAGACGCCGTAAGTGATACGACCATTTAGTTACCAAGATGTTCCACAACTGCAAGTCTTACATTGTGAGAACCGAGGTCCCATTTACACTGCTATTAACTTTACATACATGTTAGGAAAGCTGACATCCGTCACGAATACCTCCTCTCACTCCCTGCATGAGACTCCCACCACGTAAGAAGACTTAATGACTTCCTCCAGCATGACATTTTCCTATAGATTTCTCATTTACGAGTAATTTCTCATCCACCATGTGTATACAGTATACGAGCCGCTGTGACAAATGAATTTCCCCTCTGTGGGATCTTTAAACTCTATCTTATCTTACCTTACCTAAGCCTTTACATTTGCATGTACGTGTCTTCATTACCGCCACACAGCTTGAGCTATCATGAAGGCCGGCGACCCCTTAATGACAGAGTTATGCGCTGAGTGCTTTCAAGTTAAGAAATGATTTGCAGGTTAAAGCACCACCAATAAACCATACAAACAGTTGTTCCAACAATCAAACAAAGAGAGAAAGAGACAGTGTGTGCAAGTGACACGAATGCTGCTGGCGGCGTTAAAAAAACTTTTATTAAGCTGTTTAACTCATAATATATAATAACGCGTTCCCCATGAGCCTCTTTATTTTTACACCTGACATTATGCCTGGGACTTACGCTTGACGTAATATGAAGTCTCTATTAATGCAGCTTGAGAGTCTGAACACAGCGATGCCAACACACATCTTCCCTGTGTCTCCGGTGATATTAACATATTTCTTTTTATGCCATTTTCTGAGCAGAAAACACACAGAGATTATTTTCCGACGCATGTTTCAAACGTGAGGTACAATATTGCATGACAACATGTCACCTCCAGGGACAACACAGTGTGTAATCTAATCTAACAGCATATACAGTACGTGTATCACTCTTAGACCTACATTTTTGTCTCTCAGCAGCAGAAATATTTATACACAGTACTAATTGTATCATAATCTTCTCACTCTCTCTCTGTATATGTACCCTTAAAGTAATTCACTTGCATTCAGCTCCCTTTGAAGTAGCTTAATGCACTCAATAAGTATGCAGACTTGCACTTCTCACGTCAAAACACTCACCACACTTTAAATCCAACAACGCTCGCTAAGCAGTCAGTCAAGTTTCCACTTTTTAGCGTGCTCAGAGAACTCTGACGTCTTTCTTTTGCACCTTATATAATCAGCTCGTATCATCTGCCAGTTTGGAGAGCAGCGATTTAGTCGCGTAGATGATGGAAATCAACTTTTCAAACAAGTTAAGATGAGAGAGAGAAAGAGAGAGAGCAGATTACTGACGTCTAATGCTGTGAAATGTACAATAACCAACTAGCTGTTACTTTAATCGGTAGGTCTACGAGAACATTTAGCCCCGCTGATCAGAGAATATTGACCACATTTTCTTAAAGATGTCACACAGGAAGTCAGATGTTCAAACCAGGAAGACGTTTCTGAGGCTAAAAGCCCTCTCACCCCTGACAGCAACTCAAAACTAGCAAACGGTACTAAGATGTACTCAGCTGAGAGTTGGCAGGATACAGGTGCAGAGTTTGCTCTAGGACGACAGTATCTCTGACAAGAGAACGAATGACCTGACACAGGCTGTTGAATAAGTTGTCAAGCCGAATGTCTTAATGTCATGTGATTATAATAGATGATCCACTATTGTATCATGCTTTTATGGTGCTACACATTATGAGGCAGATCATTCATATGTACTGGTAGATGTTGTCACATGTGATTATTATTCAGGAGCTTATATCATTAAGGCCACACAGGCGGAGCAGTCCATCTGCACTGCTGCTGCTAATATTACAGTCATATGTTCAGCTCACAGCTTCACATTTTGTTAGCTGTGAATGATCTGAAGAAAACATATTTTAATTGGTGTGTATATATATATATATATAGTAATTTAAATTGTGATTATTTTCTTTAAATTAAACTCCAGAGGCCAAAAATGTAAATGCTGCATGACATTAGTGTATGTGTGTATCGTGATAGCTGCGGGTGATGTAAGATGAGAATGTAATACAGTGAACCCTCGTTTATCGCGGGAGTTATGTTCCAAAAATAACCCGTGATAGGTGAAATCCGCAAAGTAGCGTCACCCCCCCACGAGCGATAAAGAACAACGAATGTGGTCTTCCCTCGCTGGGTATGGGTGCTCGGCAGGGAGAGAAGCTGGGTAAAATGTCTCACATTACACAGAAATTGACAGTCCCAAGAACGCCATTACGATTACATTGCCTGCTTGCCTAGCTCCTGTTCTGGCACAACACTGGCTCTGCTTCCCATCAACATTCGCCCATGCCTTAGCCTGAAAACCTCCTTTCCCTGGGGGTCCAAAACGGACCACCCGATCAGAGCACCCGGAGTAAATCTGAGAAAACCGGGCATTTTCCAGGTTTTGAATCTGTGAAACAACTGGTGTTGAGTGACTTGTGGTGCTGCATTGTGTACTTCTTGCGGGAGATCTTACCGACTGCACAATGTTTCATAGTGCAAGAATAGACATTAGATATTTAGCATTATCTCATCATGTGTTTCACTGATACTACTCAGAACACAGTCGCATAGTTTTTCTTAACTTTCTTGGGTTTTGAAGGTACACACACACACTCACACATACACACTCTATGCAACATAATTACATAGAAACAAAATGCTCATCAGGTTCATTCGGTCCAGCGCTGGAGCTCTGAGGCTTGATTACAAAGTCTGTAATGACAGATTGATAATTGATGCCTAAAATGCAGCAGAGACGAAATATAACGACAGAAATGACTCATAGGAGCTGTACAGCGCAATAATAAACGTTATTATATCAACCAGCCCCTTCTCTGATTGTTTGGAAACTAAATACTGTTATGGAAGACATGCTGATGTGATGGAAAATTAACCAATTTAAGCTACTTTACAGAAAAAAAACTATATGAGGTCTGTTCTATCTGCTTTCCTTCTGGTATAAGAAGGAAGAAGAAAAATAATGATAAGAAAAAAGCAGGAAACAAGAAACAGATATATTTGATTCAAGTTAACACCTTTCTGCCACTGTCTCAACAAAAAGTAATTATTGCAAGGCTTTATATTGTGCAGGTGTTCGTGCCATTGCATCCTCTCTCCTGTTGTTGATGTAATGAGGCAGAGGAGAGTCATCTAACATGTTGGCAGCAGCGTACGTTGGTGTGCGAGCTTCACCTTCACTCATGGAAAGATAATCAACCCACTGGAGTGTTTAATCTCAAATATGCCCGCTGAACTATAAACCACTTGATACAGCCGCTCCATACTGCACAAAGGCAGGGCTGGACGTATTTCAGTCCTTGACAGGAGAGCACATCTTCTCTGTCTTGGACTGATATGCTGCCAGTCCAAAGAGAGTGGCCGCCTCTGATTCGATCCACGCAGGGCTTCTGTACTGTAATGTTCTGTATTTCAACTACGACTCCTCGTGAGATGATGGAATTGTTTTCGGCTGGCGGTTACATCTGGCCGCTGAAACGCTCCTGGAGGATTGTTCACTCAAGTGCCTCGGCTTGAGTATGAACTCTAGCTGTCAGCACCAGTTTACCGACCCAGTGGTGGAGGCTGTGGTGGAAGAAAATGTTATCCATGGAGGGAAGACAAGAAAGCTTAACTCAAGTAGGAGGGCAAGACAGAGTGGATAAAGGCAAGTAGGGAAAGAGAAATGAGCATTCAGAGACCACATAGATGTAACTCCATAATCCTCTGAATTTAAACACAGTAAATAGTTTTTGTTTTTTGCCTTACATTTTCTAATTTACATTTTAAGAAGTAGACAGGGAATATGCGTGCAATGAGTCTTTGCACTGAGATAAATGCAGACGTCTATGGGTTAAAGCAGCAAAAAACACTTCAAACTGAGAAAATAAGTGAGTGAAGTGCTCCAACAAATGCGAGAAGTTCCCCAGAGAGGAGTACGGTACTCTATCGCCGTAATTTTCTGAAAATGTATTAGGAAGTGATCTATAATTGGTTAGAATACAAGAAGCTATTAGGACAAACTGGGGAAAAAAAATAGCTCTTTTGACACAAGAACAGCTAATGAATCCAAATGAACCCACTAACAAGAATGGGAAGTACATTATTATACATTATTACAAATACATTGTTATACGTTATTATTTAATGTTGTAAATCTCTTGCCCAATAATTGGATACATATCAGAAACAAATAATTTGTTAAATGGCTTATAATTTAAACGTCCTACTAAATTTCATTAATATCTGCAACCGTATTTTTGGGACTTCTTCCCACATAATCCTACATAATAATACAATGAGTAGTACAGTTGACACAACGGTACTTTGGTATCATTTATTGGCACAACTGCACCAAAGTACCATGAGGCTGTACTTTGGTACAGTTGTGCAAACTTTGCTAATGTAACATACACACAACGACAATACAAAATGACAACATTAGCTAATTATCGCTAAACACAAAGTGCAGCCGAGGCTGATGGGAACGTCATTAGATTTCAGCCGATAGCTTCGAACGCTGAGACGTTTCACTAAAAACCACAAAGTCTACCTGAGGAAAGAGGAAACGTCGGGACATCACCCAAATCAAGAGGATACACCCTCTGTGGACCATGAATGTATAATGGATTTCTATTTAGTCGTAGTTTAAATATTTTATGCCTGAATTAAACTGACTAACCAACCCTCAGATCAAAGGTCAACGGCTTAATTTCTCACCATGTTACATTGAACTCTTTTTGGTATATCTCGTCAACGAATAGATAAACAAGCTCAAACATACAACCCTCGTTGGCTTTACGACACAGCAAAGCCATTACTGTTAATCTGTTTATAATCTAAACAGGTTCTTCTTCGAAAAAAAAGCTCCCTGAGTGAACAAATCCAATGGACACGGTTCAAATATAAATGCTGTCATTGAAAAATATGCTCAGTGGCTTTTCAGTGGTTAAAGATTAATTCCATTTTTTTGGTCTTTGTAAGCAGACGTGTTATCCCTCCACACACCCTGGTTTCTCTTTGTTATAAACAGACAGCTGCTTCAATGCCACTGGTGCTTTGTGTGTTTTTTTTAAGGTGTCTCCTTAAGCCTCTGCCTATCTGCTGTCCTCATTATACCCTCTCTATATGATAAGCCAAATAGGACTGAGCTACCACTGTGAGATACTGAAGGCCATTTGACAAAAGGTTATTTTAAGATAAATGTCACTATTTCCTGTCGCTAGTCGAATATCTGGTCCAAATTTCCTGTCTTCTCTCGCTGACAAAAGAGAGGCAGAGGGTTCTTATTCTGCACATCACAAATATTCAGCGCTAAAAGAGCTTTAATATTTTGTTCTTAGTACCCAGCAGGGAAGCGTAAAGTGGAACACAACGGAGATAACCGGTTTGAAATTTAATTTGAAAAGTAATCAATACACAGAAACAAGCTCTAAATAAAAAAAAAAAACAAACCCTGCTTCTCGCTTCCCGTCGTCCGACAGTCAGCTATAGATTCCTGCGCTCTGCAGTTTGATATGTAAATGCACCAAATGTGACTCAATTAATTATTCACAGGCATATCATTAAGGTCAGTCGCCTCTATGTTTTCTAGGCAGTTTTACACCTGGTAAGTGGCTGTTGAGGAAGTTCATGTTATTAAGCTCTGTGCAGGAAATTAGAGCACTGGTCCCGGTAGAGTTGGAGTCTTGGAATGTGATCAGGATGCCATGAAAAATTATTTTGCAGCCATCTGTCTGCTCTTGTCTCAATATGTTCAAGAGTGTGCACAGAGGAAATGTTGCCCATCCATTGCCAATGATATTTCAAACAATAACAGACTGATGGCTGTAACATATCTCAGCATTTACTTACTTTCAAAGTAAATTATAGCACAGAGATATCAGGTAGTAGGTAGAGTGCTACTCTATATAAAAAGCTTTTGAGGTTGCTGTCCTTTGTTTTTCACTTTATCACAACCAGGGCTGTAGTGGTAAAATTAGAGGTGGGTAAACTATGATTTTTTTTATCAGACAGGCCGTGAGGTGACGTGACGTGACGCGACGCGACACAGCACAAAGCAACGCAAGGTGTCGCAAATCTGTATGGCTGTCCAGGCCATATTCCATGACATTATCAGTTAAAGTCATATTAAATCAATGACAGTCAACAAATGTGTTCGTAGTTAGTAATTTATTAAATTTCAAATTTAAACAGGAATGAAAAGTATGTGTAGAGTAAGAACTATCTACAGTAGATATGGTGTGTGTGTGTGTGTGTGTGTGTGTGTGTGTGTGTGTTTTAGTATGCATGCTTTTTAAAGTAATGCCCAGAGGGCCTCCTTGTCCGCTACGTCAGGTTCTGCCTTGCAGGGGCGTGTTCTGGGGTCCATGGCTCCCCTGTGCTTCACCAGCCAGGACTTCACATACGGTGTTGGATTGAACTTTGTGAGTGGCGGGCCATTCAGGTGAAGAAACATCAAGGACGACACAGTGGTAATGTGCAGACTGCATCTCAGGGGGCAGACTATGATGTTCATTAAGCTGAACCCTCTCTCACACTCAGCAGTGCTAACTGGAATGAGATCTTGGATATTCATGAGTGGTGCAAGGTTTTCTGGAACGATGCTTGAGTTATCCTTGAAGTCCCTGAAGCCTTCAAGAATTTTTCTGACATCAAGTCTGAACCTTTGGGCAAGTTTTTTCACATTGGATTCCCCATATGGTTCATTTAGGGGAACAGGCCAGTTTGCTGGAAGAAGAACTTTAAAGTGGTCCAGCAATTCACTGTACTGGGCCTTGTTTTCAGCTGACACACTCTGTTGCCTAGATGAGCCTGTAGTGAACAATCTGTCCTCCAGGTTCTCAATGAGTGAGTGAAGGAACTCTGATGAGTTTATCTGCCTTGCCCTTTGGGTGCTTCTTAGTTGAATCCCGTTAAACTCATGTTTTTCTGTAGCTTCAAGGGCCTCCTGCCTCTTGTCACCTGGACAGGTAATCATTGAGGAAACAATGCGAATTGTTCGTCTCATTAATGTGTCTGCTCTTGTGAGGGTCATTCCTCTTTCTTGTAAGCTCAGAGAGAGGTGGGAGATCTCCTCTAATGTGTCATACATGAGGGCTAAATCACATAGGAATTCCTCTTGCTCCATTTTGGTCATAAGACCTCTGTACATGGCCTTGTCATTTTCCTCTCTTGTGACATCCACTGAAGCAGCACTGAAGTGATGATATAGGGCCTTGTAGGAATTCCATACAGCTTTCACAGTTCTGAAACTGCTGGCTGCCCATCTCACATCAAGGACCCTCCCAATCTTTTGCACATGTACCTCAAGTTGTTGTGCATGCTCAGCCAGTTCCCGGCAGTTTTTTGGTGACCTGTGGTACAGTGTGTAAATTTTGTCTAAAAAAGACTTGAAATGATGGACATTGTTAGTGTGCTTGACTGTGTCTCCAACAGCCAATTCCAGCCTATGGTTTAGGCAGTGCCACACAATGAGATGTGGATACAGGAGTTGTAGGCGTGCAGCTACCCCTGACTTCCGGCCCAGCATGGCACTTGCCCCATCACTGGCAAACGCAAGGAAATTTTCTTTGATGAAATCTTCATCCATTCCCCAAGTCTGGAGGCATTGTAGTAAACTCTCAGTTATGCTCTCAGCTGACTGGCTTTCCAGCTCCACCAAATCCAGAAATAATACTGTGGGTACGCCACTTATAATGGATGTTAAATAAACAACCAGGGCTGATTTCTTGCTAAGAGTTGTTGATTCATCAATTAAAACACTAAACCTTTGGTGTTCAGTTACGATGTGGTTCAGAGCTTTCTTCCTCATTTCATGAGATGTGTGGTCTATTATATTTTTTGCAGTGTATCTTGAATGTAGAGTGATACCCATGTCAAGGCCATTCTCTTGCTGGAGCGCCACAAGTTCGTGGTAGTCTGTGAATGGCCTGTTCTTCTTTGCCATGAAGTAGGCTGTTCGAAACAGTGAGGCTGTCTTCTGTTCTTCACTCTCCAGTTGTTTTTGCATTGATAGGCCTACATCTATTGTGTGTTTTTTGTTCCATATGTTTTCGGCTGCCTTGTGGCTCTTTGATGATTTGTGTTTGAAAATTTTACTTCTCAAGCATGACAACTGATACTGGTGATCACCGTTGCGACTGTATGTGACTTTAGTTGCGGCCCATTCATTTGAGAGACACATTCCTGTTTCTTTAAACACTCCAAGGCCTTTCACTTTTTTGCAGATTTTGCATCCAAGATATTCATCATTGACAATAAGCCAAGGGTTATCTTTTTTAAACTGTATGTGTTGTTTTTCTGTCCAGATACTGGGATGGCATCTGCTCTCTCTTTCTCCTCTCACTGTGTCTTCAGTCTCAGATTCTGCATCTCCCTCTACTTCAGACTCTCCACTCTCCATCTCTCCTGTCTCTTCTCTTACTCCTCTCGCACTACCTGTTTCTTCATCTCCTATTTCATCTTTCTCTGTTTCCTCATTCTCTGTTTGTCCTCTTTCATTTCCTCCTCTCTCCTCTTCTATCTCTATCTGATCTCCTGGTGTTTCTCCTCTCCCTGTGATCTCTGCCTCATTGCCTGTACCATCACTGCCTGAAAAAGGTAGAATTTAAAAGTGTTGTGGGACTGAGAACACCAGTTAAGCAGTCTGCCGATTACACTGACAACATAAGGATCACTCATGTAGGCTATAACCACCTATGTCAGCATAAATAGCCTATACAGCATGTGTTTTGTTATATTGTTTTATATTTAGAAAATATAAGATTGCTATTTTTGTTTTACACGTGCCAATTCAATGGCTGTTTTTTTATTTATTTATTTTTAATCATATATAACTTAAGCCATCATATAAATCGTTTTTTTGTGGTATTTAGAATGACAATTGACCTTTTATTTGATTTGCTATTCTCATTTCACCTTGAAGCACGAGAACGTCTTAAGTCAAAACAGTCGGCTCTCGCCTAGGTTAGAGAACGTCTCGTGCTGCAGTACAAGTATTGTTGTGAAATTACACAGGCGGCATTGCTAGCTTTCGTGATAGAATGACTCGCGGTGGGTGACGAGTGCAATACAAGGATAGCATGACTACGCATTAGCTAATCTGAAAGCTCGTTCTGCCGTAGTTCGTCAAGTCAAACTTATTCATAAAGCACATTTAACGACTCATGTAAATTGATCTCTGTCCGTCTTACTTTGTACTTGAGGCCTTTTGCTGGCATCTGCGGAGGTGGAAGCACTGGACGGTCTCTTCAAATATCTCCTAATATCCATGATCAACTTTGAATAGGTAGGCAGGCAGGAAAGCAACTACACACGTGTATGTGTTTACATATTCCCTGGATACTGATTGGTGTCGCCGCAGCACCCGAAAGGCACTGATTGGAACGTCACATACCCGAATACAGAGCAGATGAAAATGATTCGTACTAAAGCCTTAAGTATGTTCAACAATATTTTTTAAATGACACCAAATTTAATTTGTGTTATTCCAACGGCAGATCACAAGGCGCAGGGAACTTTGACGTGCGTAATTGCCATTAAGAGCTGCGCAAACGCTATTTAGAGGCGGGTATACGCTATTTAGAGGTGAGTAAGGTGGGTAAACGCTATTCCCTGAATTCCAGAGGTGCGTAAACGGCGTTTACGTGCGTTTACCCTCCACTACAGCCCTGATCACAACCAAAAACAAGTTGTGTTTATCTACTCTACCTTGAGCTGTTAATTATAGCATGCCCAGCTAACTAGCTTACAACCTAACCTATTACTTATATCCTTATAGCATATGAGTCATCTTCACTATTTCAGATGGAGCAGCCAAGATGCTACTACATTAGCATCTCAGTCCATATCTATTTTTCAGTTTGGGTGAGTTTTATGCTTCAGCAAACTGCAGCAACTTGTCATCCAAGCTAATGTTTTGTTTGCCAGATAACACGGTTTAGTCCTCATCCTGAAGGACAGTGTTCTTGTACCGGTAAAAGTTATTATTTTTGAACAAAATTCACATTTTAAAACAAATGTCTGAACATTAAAACATTGAATGTAGATATATAGCTAGATGTAAGCTGTATATGAGAGTTGGTATCAGATAATTAGCTCCGGCAAGCTAACGTGATGTGATCTGCTAGCGACTGTTTACGTCTGGAAATAAGCCAAATAAATGACAAATAAACCAACAAGAACATGAATTGTGACCAATAAAACAGTTGATTCAGAGTGGAAAAAGTCAATGGTTCAAGTAAGTAATTATTTTAAGAGTGTGGGAACTACTCAGCCCATAAACCCTTGCAAACTATCAATGACTCCCAACCTAACGAAATGTGGCACATGAGAGCGGCACAACAGAATTCAAATTAATCTTTAAACTAGAGATTCAACCCACTTTGGTCAAGTGTACTTGCCATCTGTTGGAGACAAAAGATATGAGATCAATTTCACTTATGTGAAGTACTCTAAAATACACACAAATCATTACTTCCATTAATCTGTGTATTAATGACTAGAAATTCCTTCTCAGGTCACAAACTGTTTTATAGCTGGAGACACCTCTGAAACTTAATTAACAGTCTAATTAACTCTACCCATGAAATCATAATGAAAACCAATCTGTAAGAAATGCAATAAAAAACTAAGTTAAAACCCTTTTTAAACCCGACAGTGTCGATTCTTGTGCAGTAAGTTTGCTACAGTGGATTAAAAGGGATTTGATTTAATATCTTTGTTTTGGATTTAGAGGACCAGAATTAGTTTGATCATAAGGGGATTACAGTGAATTAGTTAATCTTTAACTTCTATGAATTTCACCAATGGACAGCCAAAATACTCCACAGCACAGATTTAAAGCATGTTCCTGTCCTTTCCCTCTTTGCTTCAACATACGTCCGCTTGCAGTAACCTGGCAACAGGGCGTCATTGGTTTCAAATATTTGAATAATATGCAAGAGCCCTAGGTGATAAAACCTGACCTTGGGTCAGTTTATAATTAAACCCCAACAGAAGCTGCCCTCCATTCTGCAACGCTTTAAAGGTCATACATAAGATGGGCTGAAAAAAAATAAAAAGAAGGATGGTGGAGGTAAACGGTAATATCCCGTTGAGCGGGCTAACACAGCCTGTGACCTCCCTCTCCCCAGTGTATAGTTACCACAAATTAAGATCTTCCAGAGGAATGTACAGTACACAAGGCACTGATAGCTCGGGGAAATGGGAGTACTGTAAGGCAACATGAAGATGTCTTCATGTTAAATGAACTTTAAAATTGCTGGTCTCAATTTTCTGGTCTTTGATTTTTCCTCCTCCCGTATGTTTCGCTGCTTGATATGAAAACTGATTATAACAAATATTATAAGCTAAGAAAATTAAAATCGCCCTTGAATGAAATAGTTGTTAGGACAAAAAGGTGATTGGTTCTTTACTTTGCATGCAAAGCTGCAGCACATGGGTGTTCATTCAGTCTGACGTTTTGCCTTGAGTGCTGTTTATCTCACTTTTATGCAATGACTCAAAATATGTGCAATATAAAGCGTTCCTCCCAAGAACTATAGCATTAATACAGCATGTCTAGACAACAAAATGTCACAGAGGTCTATTTAAAGACCCAGTAAACCTTCATTTGCGAGAGATTCATTGCTTCAGCAGTACTTGGCACCTTTTACTGAGTCTGGGGAAGAAGAACAGTTGTTCAAAAAAGTGACGATGAAAGAGGCTTTGTGAAGATCTGATAATCTCATGATTTTGTCATGTTGGGAACAGACCAGGATGTTGAATAAGACCACAGACTTACTGAATTTCACCAAGATTAGCTGTGATGGATGACTGATCATATTCTGCCTTTAATATTCAGTGTTTTTTCTGTGCAATGTGATAACTGCTCCGTAATGACTTTTTTCTCATGGTAATGTGTTTAATTAGTGCATCATTCTTATCCTTACTTCAGCAGTTTGGTCCACATTTGTCGTCTTTAAAGGTGCATTAGCAAATTGAGTTGACTTCCTTGCTTCACTGTTTTGACACCTTGAAATGTATTGTCACGCAGCCCCAGTTTAATTTGCAGTTAATTTGAAAAAGGACGATGCATTTTTGTCGTGCGTCCACGTGTTTGCAGATGTACATTTACAGCCCAAATGCTACAACCATGTGGACTGTAAATGTGGATTGTATATGGGGAGTCCACATGTGTGAACCATAGACAGTATAAAACAGCTGAAAAGATGTTGTAAAGCTGGTGGCGGCTGGTGGCAGTTCTACCTCTGCTGCCTCCTGGCTAATCTATAAGTGGGCAAAGACATAGATCCGTGTCCATCCTATGAAACAAGGGAACCTTAAAGATCTCTTGAACTAAAGTAATCAAACAGCCTTTGTCTCCATGTCTGATAACTCATTGGTTTGGCCTGCTTATTGACTCCACAGTAAACACATCACGTCTTTAAAACGTTAAGACTGTATGTGGCTCTTATTTGATGGCGAGAATGAAACATACAGCTCAGGAGCAGGTTATGTTATGGTTGGTGCGGATGGTCCCAGAGGTAATCAACACCCAGGGCCAATGTGAACCATGTTCATGCTGAACCAGAAAAAAAAAAGGTTCATGCATCAAAGACAAATCTATTATGTTTGTTTCACATCCACTTAAACATTTCTGCTAACACGGCGCCGGAGCTGCAGACAGAACTATTATTTCTGTAGGATCAGCTCACAGTTCATACATTAGTCAGTAGATAAAATTAATGAGCTAACCAAGGCGAGCAGCAGACATTCAGATACATACATATCTACATAGGATTAATTATGTTATTTCTCTTTGTTGAATAGTTTGTTAAAAAGCAGATTTTATGGACTCGTGGCACTGTAAGGTGCTTCTTCAGGCCCTGTGAGGTCTATCCCCGGCCTGGTAATCCATCATGCGGGAGGACGAGGGAGAATGGCCATGATTCTCTGAATTACCTCCCCTCCAACACACACACACACACACACACACACACATTCCCCTGAGTCATCAGCGGCCACAACACTCTCTCTGGGAGATGCCAGGTGGTGGAGAACGACGGGAAAGACGAGTGGAGGACGGACAAGGAAACGAGGAGAGAGAGCGCGGAGAAAGAAATGAACAGAAACAGAGAAAAGAGACGAAAGGCAGGAGAAGAGTGGAGTCTAGACAGAGATACGCTGGCCTATTACACGCAGCAGTCAGGGTTGAATGAGTGCTTCCTTAGCGACAGACATACTGTCTCAAATTGCTGAAATAAACATCCTCGCACCAATCCGCACTCACTCATACAGAAGAGCTTTTGCTCATATCGGAGGGAACATTAAATTTCAGCCTGTAATATGACTTCATGAGCTCGGAGGTGAATGAAATCGTATCAGCGAGGTCAAGGTGCACGACCTCACTTAATCCCCATTAGCTCCGTCTCACTTCCACTTATTTTATTTCAAACCGGTGGGTCAGATGTCACTGAGCTGTGGCCTTTCCAGTGTGGCGACAAACATGATAAATTCCTCTGCCGCAGTAAAGCAAAGGCACAAAGAGGAAATTTCGTGCTTTGGGAGTGCTGGCTGCTGTCATGACGGTAGTCCTGACTCCAGGTTAATATAAAAATCATATGCAGATAATCAGCGGACATCAAACAGGCCGAATGATCTGATCTTCTTTGGTCCAACTCTTATTAAAGGTAACTTATCTTTCTCTTATTTGTAATCACTAATATCGATCAGGTCAGTCCTCTCAGACAGACTCGTTCTATACTGCCTAATATAACACCTGCTGTGAAGCTGCATCTTATGGCCTATCATGCGGACACTTTATTGACCGCTTCATCAAAAATGGAAACGGCAAAGTCCTTGATGTCAAAACATTCATTGATCCTTGATGTCAAATCACAGCTGACGACTGAATATGGTGGTGCAGCGGGTAGCAGTGGTGCCTCACAGCGAGAAGGTTCAAATCCTCCAGCAGGCTGTGTTCGCATGTTCACCCCGTACCCGCGTTAGTTCTCTCCGGGTACTCCGGCTTCCTCTCTGACATCTTGACTGTACACACCCATGAATACTGATATGTTTTCTGCAGCTTCTTCCTCCAGCTTATGGAAATATATTTAAGAAGGTTTAAAGGTTGGTCTAATGAGATGACGTGTGGAGGACACTGAGGCATATGTACAAACATGTTACAATTAAAATACACTGATTTCCTGGTCATATATCATCAGGTTGAATTTTTGAAGATTTGGTGAAGTCTGTGGTGTTATAATGTCGGATACTGAAACATGCTCAAAGTTCATTTAACGTGAAATCTGGGTTAAATCTCACAACGATGAAGCAGCAAGCTCCGTGGCTGTGCTGAAGCACCAATAACTGCAGTTCCTCAATTGGCCACTTGAGGCTGGCTACAGAAAAAGTCAATCTCCTTAACCATCGATATTAAAATGTCCAACTCCACAGCAGAAATAAACATACAGGCATACAGACTGCTACAAAGAACTGTTGTGATCTCTATAGCTAATGTCCTTGATCTTGACAATAGTACTGTGTCTGAATTTATATCACCTGTTCAAATTATATTAAGACTGAAAATTATGCATAATTAACAGCGTGGCGGCTTTGATTGAAAGGTTGGTGCCATTGTACGTGGTTTGTTTGAGCACCCAGGCGTCATTCAACCTGCCTTAGATCCATGACAAGCAAACATACGTTCTTTCTGCCGCCGATGGTTCATACTCTCAGGAGATTCAACCACAGATAGACGGTACATATACTTACTGTATATATTTACTTGTGCACCAACTGAAAGCAGGAAAAACTAGCAAACAAATCAAATCTCCAAGTCGACGCCTTTTTCCCCTCGCCGAGCGTAAATCAAACGCATTTTTCACTTCTACCACTTCTATTCAAACTCACCTTATTCAAAACCGTAACACTGAGAAAAATGATGCAGAATAACTGAACAAAAAAAAAAAAAAAAAAAATGGAGAATGAATGGCGTCTTTCACAGAGCGAAGGTCATGTCAGATATCTCGACAGCACGCTCTTTTCCCCCGACGTACAGCACAGTCCCTCTCTTTGTTTAATTTTTCAAAAGGAAGTTTTTGCCGCAGCTGCCGAGTACAACAGCCTTCTTCTGCTGAGACCTTGAGAAGAACAATATGAGATCCATTTTGCCAGATCAATATATATTATTTTCAAAGATGTGTTAGCTGCTATTGACGGAGATTTTTTTTTTTTCCCCTCTCTCACACATTTAATACGGTCCTTTATCCCTGCTCATATCTTCCTGGGTTCCCTCATCAAGATGTCGAATGCCTTTTCTCATTTCACAGAATTTCTCTGACTGCTTGGCTGCTGGCACAAAGGCAAAGATAAACAAGTTGAAGGTCAGTGCACTCAGATGGGCTACTTCTATATTGCCCGATATAACACCTGCTATCATACTACATCCCATGGCTCCTCATGCAGACACTACATTATTGACTGCTTAAACATCCATCATTGAAGATGGAAACAGCACTGTCCTTGACGTCGAAACACGACTTTTTTTTCTTTCCATGCAGCAGGCAACTCAGATGAAGCATGGCCAAGTCTGCAAGGAAGATGTGAAACCTTTAAGGGATTTACAAGTTCTCTGACAAATGACCTCGTATGTCATTTATGCCAATCTGCTGGGCTGTAATGCTAAAATCAGAGGGCGATGTTGTCATCTAATGTTTCATAATGCAAGTGCAATTCGCTACTCACGCCACGTATGGCACATCATGTTATCTCCACATAAAATACAGCTGATCTGCCTCATACATACAGGCTCATACATTGTTTGAGCCAGAATTGCCTCGGGGGAGGTCAAACACGCCCATTAATATTTGTCTAAGGGGATACTGCTCTTTCCAAGAGGACGTTGTGTTTTCATTTTCACAGTTTCGGCTGTGAAAAGTTAACTGAGACAGGTTGTAAACTTGTTTGGAAGAGCAAGCCATCATAGTTTGCAGATATATTCCTGCATAACAACCATTGTTCATTTCATGGCTTGGTCATGGAACAACTGATATGAAACATGATTTCGTCATCGGATTTCACCTGTGTGATCACAAGTTGTTGGACTTGTTGACTTCAAAGATCTCAGCAGTGACTCTGGTGAATGCAATTCACCCAAATTGTTGGTTAAACGATGCTAAGCACATTCTGTACGTATTTGATGCAATCATTTCAAACAGACTCAGAGAGAAAGAAATAAATAACCTCCCCATTTATCTCCTCTTGGCAGCATTATGTTTAGATTCTGTCTAAACTAAACTACTTAAAACATTTATCACAATCTGATCCATATGCAGACTAGCTTCATCTACTTCTGGGTTCTTCCCGTGTTAGACTGCGCTGATAAATGTGTCAGGAGTTTATCTCAGGATCAAACAGAGCACCACATAAATACGTAATGTTCGTGCGTATGCTGGCGTTATACAGTATTAACTCCTTCCTCTGTAGAAGAGGAAGCTTTTCATCAAGACAAAACCCCCCCAAAAAAACATGCTTTTGGCACAAATGCATCATGGGACAAACTGCACTTGCACTTGCTCACGGTTTATAAGCCTCATCTGGCACGCCGAAGCGCGACACTATCGCACAGATGAGATACGCCGCGGTTCGCAGAACTTAATGTGCTCGGGAACTGCGATCGCAGACGTTCAAACACGTACGGCCTCTCAAAAGCAGCAAGCGGTGCTGACAAAGGATTGTCTAGAAAAGAGACCACGACAAAAAAAAAAAAAAAAAGTCTCTTTAAATAAGAGAGAATTGAAAGTTGCAGGAAGTCTCACTTATCCCAATCTTCCTTTGGAATCACACAGCACAGCCATTAGCGGCAAACAGCAATAAATGAGGAGCATTTTGGAGCAATTTTCTCAACAATTACCACTTGCAGTTTTTTTTTTTTTTGCCCCATTCTACTTTTGTACTTTACAGCTCACCACAGTATGTTTTACACAATGATCTTGTCCCCGCTGGTAATCTCTAATACTGCTGACATTATTATAACCCATCTTCAGTGCAGCCGCTTTTTTATCTTACCCCCGGTAGGCTCAGAGGATGGCTGAATGAAACAAAGAGAGGAGACAGAGAGGTAACTAAAAAAAAAGGGGGATGTTTGCCTTTATCCATCACAAAATGCACAGGCAGGGCTGCAGGTTGAATATTAAAATATGTGTGGGTTGCTCATAATGTGTCTCCCTTTTCAAATATAAAGCATAAAGCTCACTGAAATGTCCTCCCCGCTTTCATCTGCTCGGTTATATCTCTTTATCTAAGGTGCCTTAGATTAGCATGTGTCATATTCACACAGTGTCTGGCCATTATTACATTCACGCTCCACATTAATATTGATTTCCTGTGGCCTCATTGAAATCAGATTGCCTCTCACGCCTCCTCGACAATAACAATGTCATTTAAATCCTTTACATGGTGTAGAGGAGAGCTGAAAGTTTGTTACAAAAGTTTGTTACAAACTTTGGGGCATGGTGTTTTCACCATTGGTTTTCAATCTCTCCAAAATCTCTCCTTAAAATGTTTTCAGAGTATCCATTTAAAGTAAAATAACAGATGTTGCGCTCTTGGAAAATGGTTTGTTTACAGCATGAATAATCTTGGGCAGTTCATCGTGCCATGAGACGTTTTTGTTTGTTCTTGCTTTTTTGGAGACACCAAGTATAAAATGTAAACTTCATATAATAAAATAGAGCAAAGATATTTCTCAAAAGATGATCACAGAGGTCTTCAACCTATCCCGGCACACACTGGACGAGAGGCGGTTTGCTAGCCCATCACGTGGTTGACATCTTTAGACTTTTTTAACCTCACCTATGTGTCTGAAACGAGGTGAGAAACACCCAAACTCCGCATACAAAGGGTTCAGTTGACCGCTACGTTCAAACGCAACTAAAAGACTAGACCACCATGGTGTCCCATCTAAAATCACCAAAAGTTCAGAATAAGACTTGTTTTTTTAAGTGATCTGACACCTATGAACATGTCTACAAATACAAGAGGTGTATCTATGAAAACCGTAAATGTGCAGTCTTTATATTTATATATTATTCATGCAGCCGCTGAAGCCGCCTACAGGCAAAAAAACCCCTCCAAAACCTATTCAATCACCATTAAAGCGAAGGGAGCAGCTTCATGATTTCTCTTCTCTCGTAACCTTTACGAGCAAGGCGGAAGGAAAACATTTATTTGTCTGGCCTTTTCTGCCAAATCAGTGCGCAGGAGGGAAACATAGCAGAGGTGCAGCCAAACAGTGTGAGAGCGCGAGAAGAGGAGGGTAGCGCCGCAGGTGGGGGGGCAAGCGAGGAGCGAGGAGCGACGAACGGGGGTTTGGGTCAGAGTGACATTTCCAGGCCTGTTTTAACGAGGGCTTGTCAAGGTGGTTAGAAGGTTTCGTACAGCTGTTCTCAGCCCTCTGAATAGCAAGGTCATCAAGTTTGGTTGTTTGGCTGACAACACGGGAAGAAAGTGTGAACAGCGAAGGGCTGCTGTCCAAATATCACAACACGGTGGCTACGAGAGGGAGTGACGGGAGAGAAGAAGATAAAGGATATTAGAGTTTGAGGAACGTGTTGTTATGCAGATGTATTACACACACCCGAAAGACCTTAATTTATTCATTCATTCATTTTTTTTTCATGCCTATGTAATATTTTCTTTCATCATCCATCTACCGGTTTCCAGGCTTCTAGGGTTGTGGCAGCAGGTTCAGCAGGGCGTTCCTCTACCTATTCTAGCTCCTTCTGGGGGATCCCGAGGCGTTCCCAGGGCAGATGGGCTAAATAGTCTCTCCAGAGGGTTCTGGGTCTCCTACCAGTTGGACATACCTGGGACACCTCCAAAGGGAGGCGCCATGAGGGAATCCCAATTAGATGTCCAAACCACCTGAGCTCGCTCCAACAGCAGCTCTACTCCGAGCTCCTAACGATATCTCTAAGGCTGAGCCCGGCCACGTGATGGACGAAGCTCATTTTGGTCACCGTGATCTCATTCTTTCAGTCTCTACCCAAAGCTCGTGACCACAGGTCAGGGTTGGAACGAAGATGGACTAGAAAATCGAGAGCTCTGTCTTCCGGCTCAGCTCCCTCTTCCCCGCAATGTTCCAGAACGACATCCGCAACACTGCAGACGGCGCACCTATTTTCTTTAACATTTAGGCAAAATCATCCCTCCATCCATCATTAATTGCCGGTAATTAAGAGTTGGAACAACTCTCTGTTTAAATGTCACCTCCTTCACTGTTGTGTTTCTCATTAGGTTTAGGTTTGATGAGTTAAAAACATTTTAAAAAGAAGCACCATCCTCACACGAGGCGCCGACATGCTGATCCCGCACGATGATGCGCATGTTGGTATGTTGCAGATATGTTGCATCAGTGTTCATATTTACACTCGCTGTACAGTGCGTGTGCCTTCATGTCATCCGAACCTGCCTCAGAGAAGCTTCTTCATACATTAAATATTGGTTTCAGTCATTGCCTCTGTATTTTATGTTTGTACATCTTGTACTGTTTACTCCCGGGTCCATGCGGAGTGTTGTGTATTTATTTTGAATGCTTGCTGCAGCTTCTGTTGCCCAATTGGGACGATAAAGTTGAGTAAGACTTTAACCGAGTATAAAAGTGAGACAAAACTCGGTAAGTAAAATAACACCCGCTGCGAGTAGGGACCATTTCGCTGTCTCGACAGCTCCGCGTTAATGGACGCTTGATTGAAGGAGAAGCTGTTTAATTATGCATCACCAAAATGCTGAAATGTCAATTCGCCGTTGCACCATGCTACAAATTACAACTGAGCGCTTTATCCAAGTAAACACACGAGTGATGTTCTGCATTTTTATTGCAGAGGAAGAAGCAGCAGCAATTTTTTAAAAAAAGATGTAGCTGTGTGTATGGTGGACCTGTCAAACGTGTGTTGAAAGGCGTCATCGTGGTTCATCGGGCGCTCGATCGACTCAAGCTGTTGTTGAGGATCTGAATCTAAAAACAATGACCTTTGGAGAAAGGAATACGCGCATAATAGGTGCTTTTCCACTGGCCATTGAGGTTGGCTGATTGAATCAGGACACTGATTGTGCACAGTGTGATTTGTGAGACGCGGAAGGCTGTGTTTTCTTTTGTACTATACAAACTTTGAAGATTTAAGACGTCATTTTCCATCAGATTAACCAAAAAAAATGCAATAGTTGTTCAATTTTGTTGTGTTTAAGTTTGCTAACTGTCAGAATAACTTTATTGTCTTGTCGTTCTGTTCACTGCTATATAATTCTTTGAGTGTTGCTGAAGTTTCGACCTCCTAAAACTTTTTTTTTCCCTTCCCCGTGCACCTTTTGAAGTTGGTGAGGTGGTGCCAACAATCCGTACTCTGCAGCATTGGTTTTTAAAAAGGTGGGTGTGCAGCGTGGGTGCTGTTAATGGATATCTGGACCTAAAGTCACGTGGTCATCCCACATTTAGCTACTTCTACCTTTGACAATAAATGCTTTGAAAAGTTTGTTAATTCAGTATGAAGCAAAAACATAAAAAAAAAAAAAAAACAGTACTAAAGGTTTGAGTTGCTGTGAGAGGAGAAGAGGAGTTTGCAGATAAATCTATAATTCATCATAGCAGAGGCTAACGCAATCACATCAAGCCCTTTTGCACTTGGGACTGAATGGGGTCTAAGGGTACAGAGCGAATGAGAACATTATTTTACTGTGCAGTTCCTCCGCAACACGGTAACAACGCTCCAGCAAACAGCGTGGCACAAAGTTGAAAAGGGGGACGAGGCGGAGGAGGAGAAGGAGGAGGACGGGAACAAAGTTGTTGCTCATCAGATCAATATCCTATTCCATGGTCAACTGCACAAAAACTCGATCATTTTCCTTTCTCTCTTTTAACATTTTCAATTTCTAGTAGTGGGAGATAGAAAGCGCATTAACCATGCATGGGCTAGAGTGGTGGTCTAAGTGAAAGAGAGAGAGAGAGAAGGAGAGACGTCGGCTAAATGTGAGGACAAAATGAAGGTCTGGCACAGCCTTTTTCTTTACTCTAAGAGGTTTATGTCTAAATATCTCACCCGGGCCTGCGCCCTTTCCAAGAAGATAAGGAAATAATGAATGTTATAATTAAATAGGCTTTGTTCTGTCCATCACCTGAATAAAAAATTGCTAATACTGACAAAAGATAAAGAGTAGCATGGATTGAATATTCCGTGCTGGTGAATGGATTTTCCTATCGCACTCTTCCTACGCGTCAAACTTAAAGTCAAAGACGGGCGCAACGCCTTTGCTATAGGGTCGCACATTTTCGACACCATCGCAGTGCGACGTCTTCGTGCTCTCTAAGTAATCGGATCTGATCTGGGATGTCTGGAAAAGAATGTTTCAGTACACTTCTGCAGAGCTGATGGATAAAGTCTGGATAAATCTAAATACATCTGTAAAGATGATTTTCTATTATACCGTTCTGTTGTAATCTTACATACTGTAATAAAGGTTTTCAAAAGTAAATTCAAAAAAATGTGTTTGGATGAAGTTTGAAATCCTGAAATTAAAAAGGATGTTGACTTCTGCAATAATAGCAGCAACAATTGACAATGACAGACTGACATTGGAGTTGAAGATGAAGTTGACTGACAGAAAAAATAATCTAAAATACCACAAAAATCCTTGATCGCAGCTCATCAGATGAGAGGATTTGTGTTTTGTGTGTGTGTTTGTGTGTGTTGGACAACAATGGGGCATTAAAAGATTTAAAATTGTCACTGTTAACATCTTTTGACTGACCGACGCGGACTCAAGTGACATCACTTGAGGAAATTAAGCAGACTTTCCCGCGTAAAGGAGCTTTATTTCACGTCAACCAGTCGGCAGGGTTTGTTGGCATTTCATGAGCTGCACTACAGCAACACAAAGACAAAAGGTCACCCAGTAAAATGCAGAAGTGGGTTTATCTACAAGTACCTGGAGAATAATTAGAATACTCTTACAGTATATAGAAGCTTTATGGCGGTCTTACACTCACACACACACACACACACACACACACTAGCTGCCTGTCTAGCCATTCTAAGTCCAATGAACTGTCCGGTCCGCCTCGATGTGACCTTCACACATAAAGCCCAAACAAATACAGACATAAACACACAGAGCTTAATCCATCCTGATCCTTTGGTGTCCACTCAGTGCCGAGCTGAAGTGTGGACACGAATAAGAAGAACAGAGTGCTGCGACTGGATTCGGCCTTCTTCTACAACACGAGCTGAGGCTCCGGACCAATGCAGAGGAGTTACTGGAAAGTCAAAGCGCGTTTTGTGTGTATGAGGTGATGGAGGGTTGGCAGAAGGAGAAAAGGGGGTTGCGGGTCATATCTTGGTGGATTAGCGGAGCAAGAGTCCCAGCAGAAGCTTATACTGTTGATACCAGATGTCAGTTTGTTGCGTTTGATCCTTCTGTACTTTTACTTTCTGACTGACAGACTTCTTCTTGTTATGGAGTATTTTTACACTGTTGTACGGACACTTTTTTCTTCAGGTGAAAGATTTGTGTACCTCTTTCCACCGCAGCAAATATTAAGGAAGAAGAAACTAGAATGTGCAGAGTGTTATGTGATTTTTTTGCCTTATAGACGATGTTATAAATCAATAATGATCTCCAGCTTTGGATCGACCTTAAAAATCTCAACAGCAGATGGCTCTTCTTTCTTCATTACTTCTGTCACTCACCTCCCTCCCCTCAATCTCTGTTTTTTTCACCTGCTTTTTTTTTTTTTTTGTTCTTTTCTCTCGCTGGGCTTTCCTCCAGTTTACATGATGAGCTGATGGCCAGCAAAAACAAACATTGGCCCCGGTCCTCGGCAGGCGGAGAGGACATGGAGCAGCAGGGCAGAACAGCAAGGTTGCTATATAACTTTTCCGCATGATCCCTCTGCAACGCCTACTCACCGTACCTCACCAGCAGCAACGCTTCTCAGAGCGAGATGACGGCTGCTCAAAAAAATGTCCGGTTTGGGCGAAAAACGATGGCGGCTGAGGAGGAAGCAGCCTTCAGTCCGAAGCAAACGTAGCATGAATTCGGCAAGCGCTGACGTGACCTCTGATACATCATCATACCATTTCCTGGTAAAGACAATAAAGTGCCTAGAGCCTGAACAACAGAACTGGCAGCTACGCTACTAATCAAATAATCATTCAAACTGTTGCTGCTTTCTGTTTCTTACATAAGAGGATCAAAAGCTTTTTTCTTCATCTTGCGTGGCGATGAATTAAATATGTTTGGCTTATTGACAGTTACTCAGACAAAACAAGACACTCGGAGATATAATCTTGGGCTCTGGGAAAATTGCCTGAGGAATTTTCAACTATTCTTACACATTTAATTGACCCAAACGAATTGATTATCGACATTAGACGCGTCCCTAAAGGTGCCTCGTTTAAAATATGGAAGATGAGGCTTTGTGATGAGTTTTAAATTATGTTTGTGAAATGTTTTTCCAGCTGCTTTCAACCAGATTCCCTTGTTCGTCTGTTCAATGATAAAAAATCTTCTTAAGGAGAGACAGGCGATGAAAAAAAAAAAAAAAGTAGTAAGTGAACCTTGGGTTGAGAATATTTGAATTCAAATGTGTGTTTCAACGGTTAAGATGAATTTCCGTGCTCAGATTTTTGAGTTAGGCACCAAAGTGGCTCACTGGTTGGAGAACAATCATCGAGCAGATGAAAGAAAGTGTCGCCTGTGACGGAAATCTAAAGAACTCTACAAAAAAAAAAAAGTGGTATGAAGGTAACTGCTTTGTTTAATACTTTTTTCAGTTTACTGTTCATGACAATGACAACTTTTTATAGTTTGATCACGACACAAAATTCTGCTTTAAAAACATTCAGAAAAGTTTTGAGCACTTGCACTTCAATAGTGACGGCTACAAGAATATTCATGGATATAATATGGCAATTTATAATGTGGCCTTTTCATCAGAGCTCTGACTGGACAGCCTGTTGATCATAATGAAGCTCTGATAGCTCCGAGCAACTTCGCAGGTCTTCATTTTCAATATTATTTCCATGCACACACACATTATGCTTTCCAACAAGAAGCTTAGCTGCAGCTTGCTCTAAGTTTGACAATACTAGTATCACAATTAAGGGCAAAGGGGTCTTTCTTTCTTGTCACAAGACGACGCCGTATGTTTTGACTCTAAGGACATGACAGCCGTTTTCTGTTAGCAAGGACAAGACGTGAGAGGGGGAAATTATCACTGTTCACCACCACGATCCCCCTCCAGTGACTCGGTGTTAAAAGGTTCCAGACTTCCACTCATTTAACACTCGAGCGAGCACGATAGAAAAGTGCTCTCCACCGTCCTCTCGGAAAGCGGAGGCAGGCGTAAAAGGTTTAATCGGCCGTCGTGTCAGATACATCAGGACTTCTTGTCATCAAAGTCCCACCTCTGTCACTTCGTCTTGGCTTCTCCAAATCCGCCGGCTTGTCCGTCTTCTTTGGAGTTTACCTGCCTCGCTGTCTGTTTTTCAGACTTCCTATCAGCTGGCAGTTTGATAGGGTTTGAAAACATTATTGGATATTTTTTTTATTATATGTTAACTTTTGTTTGTTTTGAGGACTTTTTTATCTTTCTAATTTGGGTCTCTATCCATTAAACATCTATGAATAAAAACGATCGATGCACTCCGCTGCAGACGGCATTAACATTGCACATTTTCACTAAGTTATAAACCCTGGCTCCAACTTTTCAGACTAATTGGGAAGAAGCATTTGGCCCGAGATCAATCTTAACATAAATCCTGGGTGTAAAAGTCCAGCGGCGGTGCTCAGATTTGGAGCTAATTGCAAAATTACATAATAATAATATTAGATGAGCAACTGCTGATTTAAAAAAAAAAAAAAAAACAGCATAACCTCAAGATGCCCTTCCTTAGCAATTAGTTTAAAATCTGAATTTCAATCAAGGAGAAACACAAAAAGTTTTCTACCCTGAAGCAGTCGCTTGTGCAGAGTCTCTAACAGTTTTTAAGGACAGACACCCCTTTGAGTCATTATTACTGGAACCTCCAGCTGTGATATTTTAAATCAATGGTGATCTCTGAGTCGATTTAAAAACTCAGACAAAACAAGAACAAGCAAATTCTCTGCATAATGTACCTGCACAGAGAGAATATATCTGGTTTGAAGAATTTTAGCGAGTTCATATGGACTGAAAAATATGCAAGAGGAAGTTCAACTGCAAACAAAGTGCTCTATGAACTTTAAATCAACCACAGAACGCTGAAAAAAATGCATGTTTTGTGCATGTTTTACACATAATTCGATTAGTGCAGTGGATTAGCAGGTGACTCACAGAGGAGGACCTTCAATTTATCCAGAAATTCAACAAATTTGGACTTAATTCGCACTTGAGTAAATGTATTTTATGTAGTTACATCCCACCACTGATCATAAATCATAGTAAAACTTCATGGCATGTGCCAAGATCTCTGTGTGAGCTGCACTGCCTTGAGGTGAAACTAACAAAGAAGAAGTAAATAACGTCTTGTAGCAGCGCATGGGAATCTCGACGAGAGACGACCCGAACCCGTTCTCAGAGAAAAGAAAGCAAAGTGAACATTAGGTTAAAAGCCATCCACCACCTCACCGTCGCTAACAACTTCACTTTGAGGTACGATTCAGACATGCTCCGAGAGCACATGTGCGTTTATGTGCGCATGTATAAGTGTAAAAGCAAGGCCGAGAGAGTGAGACACAGCAGGGCAGGCGGAACCAAAGGTCTGTTCCGCGGGGGGAGCGATTGAGGCGTTGCGCACGGCCCACGGGGGGAAGAAAGGGCGGGAAAGTGAGCTCATTACCCGTAATGTGGAAGAATAAGAAGAAGACTCACCCAAGGCGGCGTGTAACACTCACACACTCTCACAACACTGCTTAGAAAATCAAGCTTTTTGTGCTTCTACTGGTGCGAGTGCCGTCAAAGTAAATATGTCGCTGATTTGCTCCGCAGATGGGTTTTTTGTCAGAAGAAGGAACAGTCGATGAAGACTTCGTTAGAGATGGGAAAAGATGGACCGCAGCCTTTAGGATTTTAAGCACCTGCAAATTGACTCAATTTCTACATGCGGTAATAGACTCTTTCCACCATATGAACCGAAAAAGCTGACGGTTGTAACAAGGTTCTAATTATTATTTCACTCCTCAGAAGTTAACCCGAGTTGACAGATCTAGTTCATGGCCCTTTTCATGTAGTAATTTGAGCTTTGAGCAACATATTCCTCACAGCCTTTCACTTGACCCGTTGAGCAGTTTGTAAAACTAAAACTAAAAACCTGTGCACGTAAAAACATGACCTACTTTGCATCCCGTCAGATCTTCAGAAAGTAGAAATTTACATCTGAATTTTACGGCTTTCGAATGCAGACGGAGGTGATTATTTCAAATGATCTGTGAACTACAAAGAGATGCTGGTGGTGCTAAAATGATGAGGAGAGCCAAGAAAATTGCAAACATTAATCAGTCATGTAAATACGTGAGGGTTTGGACTAGAAGCGATTTGGTACTTTAATGTCACGTCGGAGTTACCATAATCATGAGTTACCGAGAGAGTTCACGTCCAATATGGTGGAGAGCC
The DNA here is from genome assembly GCA_023373845.1 of Nibea coibor. Classification (NCBI taxonomy): domain Eukaryota; kingdom Metazoa; phylum Chordata; class Actinopteri; family Sciaenidae; genus Nibea; species Nibea coibor. The sequence continues at coordinate 8,168,085 of CM041725.1, forward strand.
AAGATGAATTATTTGGCAACAGTTAGGCTGGGAGCGATAAAGTCCTCGACTTCCCAGAGCTTCATGGTAGGTGGGTCTGATAAAGAGGCCAAGAGAAGTCTGGCAACAAATCGCTTTATAATTTGGAGTACGGTAAAGTCTTCGAGTTCCCAGAATTTTGGGTCCTTAACTAATTATGCAACAAAAACAGGATATAATAACATCTAAAGAGTGCTGAAAGGTTACGTAAAAGTTGATGACACATATAACACTGAATATATAATCAGCTTCTTTAAAAACAAACTCCACTTCCACAACACCAACTGCCTCATGTCAGCCAAAGACCAGCTCAATGTAATTATAACTAAATTTGATGGACAAGGTGTCAACACACGGTACTTTAATCCTCACATGACTAACTCCGTAACCATTCTACCAGTAAGATGAACCCTTGATAAAAAAATAATGAAGTAGCTGAAGCCAGAGGGTCTCGGTCTTACTTTCTATATAAGCATGCTCTCGTTTGATTTACCTGGTTGATGATGTAAATGCCGTAGTCAATCTTCTGCCGTCTGAGGATCGGGTGGAGGTAGTGGAGCCAGTACTTTAGGTGGTTTTCTCTGTGACGGAACGGGATGATGATGGCCACCTGAACAACACGGCCAGTTTCAGTTTTGTTTGCATTGAACGGGAACATTTTCTCTAAAACATAAACACTTTCTAACGCACAATTAAATCAACGCTGACAAAGAAAATCAGACACGAGCGTAATCAGTCAGAGTGCACCACCTGAAGACTCTCTCAGATCTCCAAAGAGATTGAGTAATAACACTTAAATGAGTTTTGGTTCATCCTACGATGGACTGTTCTGCACCAGAAAGAAATCATTTATGTAGAAAATCCCCCCGGTTAATGTCACAGTGTACATAAAGTTGGTTCTCATTCATTATAAATGAAGCAGCTCCAGGAAGGAGCTCTCGGTGGCATTGCGGATCTGATGTCGCCCTGTATCTCTGTATCTGTGCTTTAAGTGAGTCGTTCGCCGCTGTCCAAACAGTCCAAGGTTGAACTCTAATTTACTGTGTAAGTTCATGGTAATTTTGCACTCAGATGAAGACTGGCAGCAAATTGACCTTGCTATCTGTATAGTTCGGCAGTGTGCTGGCTGATGGCCGCACCTATCTTTGCTGCTAAAGAGAAGCGCCGTGACCTCGGCAAAGTGTTATGCAACCAGATATTATGCCACATTTTTACTGTGAAAAAAGCGTCTTCCAGACCCATACACTGTACGGAAAAAAATATTTGAATCCTATACTGAGATAAAAATGGAAGCTCATCTCTGCCAGGAAAAAGAAACATAGATGAAAAGTTATGATGTGATTAAAAAAAAAAAGACAAAATAAGTCAAAATTATGAGATGAGATAAAATTTTAACCTGCTTGCTCATAATTTTGATTTAACATCTAGTAATTTGGCTATAGTATTCCATATTTTGGATAATAATTTCAATTTACTAGCTCATAATTTTGGTTTATTTCCTGATTTTGACTACTCCATAATTCTGACTTATTATCTTATACATTTAACTCAGTAGCTTTCATTATTATTTCATAATTTTTGTACTTAATAGCTCATGATATCATATTTTTGACGAAGGAACACAAAATTCGACTTACTATCTCATAATTTGGACTTAATATCTAGTAATTTGGCCTTGACATTCCACACTGTGGACTTATTAATAATTTTGACGAATTTTGAGTATCTCATAGTTCTGACCACTTCATATGTTTTACTTACAGTACCAGCTCACACTTACCATGAGTATTTTTTATACATAACCTTCTATAAGCTTCTATAATAAAAGTTTATTGAAAATGCGTATATATATATATAAAAATATATGTACAGACCTTCCATCTAGGCCGACAGTCAGGAGGTGTGTAGCGGCCTCCCTCCGTCACGTTGGGGTTTTCTTTCTGCACTCGTTCCATCGTCATCTGGGAGCTGAACTCGATCAACAAACGTCCCACTGAGGATATAAGGAAGGAGGGGAGAGTTAGCCAGATGAGGAGGATAACAGAGGAGGCACAGGATTTAAAAAAAAAATAATAATAAAAAAACATGACAGGAGAAAGAAAGTTAGAGAGGGAGCGAGGGATGTTGGGAGTGAGGGACGGAGTAAGAGAGAGAGAGCTTTTGGCTTCAAAGCAGTCCTGTTGTGTATCAAAGCACTGTGTGCAGAAATAATGGTTTCAAGGGATACGCTCTGCATAATGCAGAATTTAATAAGATGCACAGGCTTTGGAAAATATATATTGCTAAAAAATAAACAAAGACTTTGAAGTCAGTCGGAGTAAACACGACATGAAAGGTAATTACACTGCTCAGTGATGAAGCCACACCATACGCTATATCACTACAAATCTATCCATCAGTCCTTTGAGTGCTGGCGGATCAAACTCTCTCTAAGCTTGTGTGTTTGTGTGCCTGAGATTGCAAGTTCAGGCTAATTTAAAGGAAGCGTTGGCTTTAAATCTCTGGCCCGGACGGTAAATACAGACCCTCGTTCAGGGAGCCAGGATCATTAAAATATATGAGCAAGCTTTGCTGTTTGGGCTCCGACCAAAGCCCTCTAACCATAACCCTCATTTTTTTAACAAACCAGACTTTAAGCACTCGTTCTGTGGCAAGATGTCACTCATCAGTGCATGTTTTTCTTCAGGCAGCCTCGGTAAAACAACTCATTAGTTCATTTGCAAAGCATCACGTGTTTAAAGGCAGAAAAACACACATTAAATAATGTTTGTCACTCATGATCATGTGCGGAAGTGTCATTTGATCAAGGATGTTTTTATGTTTTCCATTTGAAAAGAATAAAACGAGCAGTTAATTAATCCAAAGTCTGATATATTTATTAAAAAATGTAAAAGTGGGTAACACGGTCCTTCATCACAATAAACCTGGGCGCTCTTATTTTGAGTCAATCTTGCACTCACGGCTCAGCATTTCGTCCTTGTTGAGTCTCAAAATGACTTAAAGAGTACAGTCTAAACCACGTGTGTCTGTATGAGCCGTAAAAGGCTGGCGTACACTCAGACATGTAGACATCACATGTTGTGTGATGTCTACATGTCTACGGGCTGAAATGCTTCTACCTTTTGCTGCTCACTCAAAGAGTGAAGCAAAAAAAAAAAAAATGCCGGACACAGTCATCAGATATCAGAAATGGGAGTGTGTGAGAGTGTTTCAGACCCTGTTCGATGGTTGGACACTCCATCTGCAGCTGAAGCGCAGGTAGGGAAATTAATTGCCGAGAGATGGACCGACGTATTTTCTTCTCCCAAACCCTTTTCTTTCTGCCGATGTGTCGATACGACAGCACACAGCTACCAGATGAATGATTCTGCTATGATTGATCTCACGGTAACGTAAAGTATGTCTCCTCTGTCTTGACACGTGTTTGAGTACACGGTATGAGAGCCGCGCTGCAGAGGCAGACAGAGAGAGAGAGAGAGAGAGCGCGCTGAGGCCAGTACAGGTATACGAGTTAATAATCCACTTAGCATTGGCGTATGAGCTTTGTGTTGAGAGGTCTCCTCCAATCAACGTTGCGCGGGCGGGGAGCGTGATCGATGCCAACGAGGTTAGATGTTCATAACACACCTCTTTATCATACCACAAGAGCTAGCTGAATGCAAACAGTCCCAGCAGCCCTTCTCCCACTGACCACATCTGCCCGTCCACACGCCGCCCTCTCCACCCTCGTCCGCACTCTTCCTCTCCCGTGCTAATGAGACAGTAAGTGGAACACGGTGTTTTCATCTAGCCTCTGAATGCGAGTCGGTTCGCTCCCAGACAAGCGAAAGAGAGACACAATGACAGAAAACGCAAATCCCAGCACAGAAAGATGCTATTTTTACATCATTAATCGTGTTGTTGTGGTTGTTGTTTGACATTAAAACGATGAAATGAGTCAATGCAGTGACGCCTTCATAGCAAATATAACTTTCTGCCCACAGTCTCTTAAAATTGAAACAAATAACCCACTTCTGAGACCTATATCATGCTTTTTTTTAGGGCAAGTCTTATATCCAGTACAAGGCAATGAGAGCATTGTGTGTTTTTAGTGCACTGTGTCTCTGCGGCAGACGAGACTCTCTGATCATAACATCGATGTGTGTTCAGTATACGCTGGGTTTTTTGGGAATCTCCAAGTGCTGTACTTAGTGTTAGAAACAGGCCCTCGTGAGGGTTAAAAACTAGGCTTTCTGAGAAGCCTCCATCCAAACCTGACTGCACTTAAGTCTAACATGTGGCCCGAGTGTGAATCAAACTGGTAACCGTGCCCACGAGAGACACAAGATCTTCTCGGGATCGAAACTTCAAGAGTGCTTTTTTAAGAAGTGCTGCTGTGTGCCGTCGAAGAGTTTATTTTCTTAAAAGAATATTTCAGCTTCAGCTGAAAAGATTGATACCGCTCTCATGTCAGCGCGGAGCTAAAGCCAGGAGCTTAGCTTAGCACAAAGACTGCAAGCAGAGTGGGTCAGCTTGGCTCGGCTCAAGGTTCAAAAATGAACGACCATTTGTGGTTTTATGGGGAGTTATGCTCTGCGACTTTTTCTTGGCAAAAAGCAACCAGGGGGAAAGTGACTTCCAGAAGACTTTTTGACCATAAAGCTGTCAACAGAGATGCAGTGATTAACTGAGTGTTTCCTTCACTTACATTCAATGAAGTAGTGGTGAGTTAAGAGTTTGGCTTTCAGTGCAATGTAACCGATCGGCAGCAAGACGGGAAACAATGCACTTTATGAATATTCCCGCTTGTATTTTTACTAAAACTGCTAAAAATAACAATGAAAAAACAACTTTGCGCTGTCTTCGCTTGCTCAGTGGTTGTCTTCAGCGTTTGCCACCTCCTCAAGCGGATGCCAAATAGTCCAAACCGACTGACGAAAATGGATCGGCTGCACGGGAAGCGACGCGCTTCACTCACACCTGAGTTGTTGTCTGGACGGAGAAGGGCGGCGACGGCGGGTAGAGGTCAGCGAGCTTGCAAAGGGTCCGGTGACGTGAGAAAATGGAAGCTTTTAAAATAAACCCTGACATCATCCTGTTTTTCTCTCACGGAGACGACATGAATAATACAAAGGGTGTTCGTGTGTGTGTGTGTGTGTGTACTGTAAACGAGAGAAGAAGAAAAATGAACGTGGGTTTGAGCTAATGTTTGCAGAGTAAGAAATGATAGATGAGAGCTGTAATGCGCGGTAGCTGCGTAGAGGTGCAATTATGACGCGTGCACACACGTGTAATATCTCATGCTTATCTACGCGGCGTTATTAGAGTAATACGTTATAATCACGCTGCTCGATCGTTCTATCTGGGACACCCTCTGCACTTTGGGGGATACATCGCTGCTTTGTCTGCAAATATACTCGGGCGTCCACACACAAATACACACGCAAACTGTGTACACACCCGTTTTCTCAGCACAATAATAATGAACCAAATCTCTGAGCTATTAGGTTAGTAGCACGTGTGCTGAAGCAACACACGGAGAGCAGACCTGAGGTAGTAAGCCCTGTAAACACAAACACACACACACACACAAACACACACACACAGTGAGTCGCCCTATTTGTGGCTGTGATTTCAGCTTAGGTCAGACTTTACAATAAGAAAACAGAAATAGGAGAAAAATGGGAGCACTCCCGGGTTTTTTGTTGGTCCTGATTTGGTTCTGGTTTTGTGTGATAGTACATCCATTCACAGATTTCTCTCTTTTCTGGTCTCGCCACATAACAAACCTGTAAAAATTCACACCTCCCTCTTCCTTCCCATCACTCGCACTCACTCTGCTAGGAGTCTTAACAGATCCACCTGGCTCCTGTGACTGAGATTTGACTTGAGGCACAGGTAGGATCAGGTCCTCACGCCTCTGGTTTGGTTTCCTGTGAGTTCATTTTTGTATAAGTACACAAAGAAAACAAAGCAGAAATCAGAAATGTGACTAAAATACGCTCCTGTTACCAAATGTTCTTCATAATTGATTGATTAATGGACTACATTTTCTTTCTTAATCATATTAATGAGTAAAATATCAGCGAATGGCAAACCAGTTTGTTTTGTTTACCAGAGAATATGTACCGATCTCACACATTCACAGCGTCTGTGCATGTATGAAACATTTTCATGAGGCTCTTTGTGGCTCCGGAGGAAACTGCACAAACTCTGATGAATTGCCTCAAGTGATATCGATTGAAACCGGGACCCACATGAGCTCATGTCCACATTTTATACAGGCGATTGGATATTAATGCGGATCCCGGGTCAGTTTAACATTATGGGTAATGGTGAGTGGATCCATGGCAGGTCGTGATGGAAGTGCTCAGGAGGTGAAGGACCAGAGAGCAAAGGTCAGATTCGTCTGGAGCGCAGTAGTAATGCTAACGTTAGCTAAGGCAGCAAACGTGTTGCAGTACATTTCTGGGTCATTTTAGGTTTGTCACAAATTTTTGGACCCTTGAACACCTCCGGTTACCTCCGTTACCTGCCTCTCACCTCTGCAACCAAATAACCAAATAACACAACCAAATATGCATTGTGGGCAATGTAGTTTAGAGAAAAATAAGAATGATGCATTGATTTTGATACATCATGACTTGGTGTTGGTAAGCTTGAGTGATCAGGTGTACGACAGCGTGCACAGGGTTTAAAGTTTCCTATGCATGATTTATATAATATGATATATAAATACAAAAAAGAGAAACTTTGAACCGGCGTCTTTCTTCAGTGATTGCAATAAAATACTGAATTTCTCACCGTCATAGTGTCCCCATGCACAGTGAAATGTAATCAACACCAGAAAACATCTTCCTACACAAGCTCGTCAGATCAAATCTCAATAAAAAAAAAAAAAGAAAAGAAAAGAAAAAAGATTTAATTTGATTTCATTTAGCAACACGGCGATTAAACAACTTTTCTTTCCCCTCTAAAATCTGAATCCAAAACAACTGCGACTTGCTGTGTCCACACAGAGTGTGTGGTCAGGCCATCTGACCGCGTCACCTAACACAACAGGCTGGCTGTTAATCAGCAGAGACTTTTTTTTTGTGCCTTCACGCGTTAACTTAAACGTCAACCGAAGCGGTGCCACGGTCAGATTTCGGAGTTTATAATTAAGTTGGGTTTTGGATTCAGGTTGAGTAGATAAAAGGAAACGAAAGAAAGAAACTAGAGGAAGGAAAGTGAACGGACAGAGACAGAGAAAGAGGGAGGGGGGGATTGTTCCTCTCCTCCTGCCTCCCACTGACACAGACTCTGACAATAGAGACTTTCAGCTCTCTGAATCTCATTAGCCTGTCCACTCCCTCCCTCTCTTCTCTTTTTCTCTCTTTCAATCATTTACAAGTGCCTCTACCAGCTGTAGACTGTAATTGCTATTCTTCCGGAGACGTGGAGAAAGAAAGGAGGTAGAGGAGGGCAAAGAAAAAGGGGAGATGGTGATGGAAGGAGGGGATGAGAGGGAGGAAGGAGTCGTGTCGAGCTACGAAGCGTACAATAGATTTTATATCTTTCGCACTGTTTTTTTTTTCTTGTCGTCCTCATGTTGTCGCCCTCCTCTTCTCCCGTCACCGCTTTTTGAAGAGATCTCATTGTTGAAAATCATTTGTGTCAAAGGCCGTGTTCATCTCTTTGTGTGTGTGTGTGTGTGTGTGTGTGTGTGTTTCTGTGTCTGCAAGCAAGTGTGTGAATTTACTGGATCAAGGGATTAGTGGTATCTAAGAATCTCCTCGACACGCAAAGCATCCAGTCATCTGTTTGCGTGGGTGGCTATTAGAGCAACACCCAGCGTGTGTGTGTGTGTGTGTGTGTGTGTGTGTGTGTGTGCTGAAATAAGAAGAGATAAGGGGTTAACAGCAGTGCATTCACAGCTGACGAAGGGTTGTTATGAGCGCTGCGTCGGCCACAAACTGGCAGCTTTGCTGTTACAGTTTCTGTCATGATTTATATGAAGAGGATAACGTGAGACCGGCCTGTGCTCTGAAGGTTGATGTTCTGCAGTTTTCTTGAACCACAACAGAGATCGTATTCAAAAACAGTCCGACCAACCCGATTGATTTCTTTGCTTTTTTTTCAATAAAATCACCTTGGCAAAAAAATAGTGCACTTATCTCAGAAATCGCACGGCTCCTCGGAAGGTGAGAAAAACATATTGTGACCTTTAAAAATGGTAAACCGGCAGAGATGATGCAGCGCGCGCTTCCTCCAAGTCAAGAGATAAGAAACAGAGCAACAGGGTTGCAAAGTGTGACGATTATTTCTGTTCTGTCACTTGGAGAACTTCCGAGGTTCGGATTACACGAATCTCTCCCGATTTACTAAAAAGGGGAGCGACAGTGTTAGAAAACAGTGAAATACAGTACGGAGAGAAGGACGACGCCAAAGATGCACCTCTGTAAGACTCATCCACTCAGACTTCGGCTCTTCTTGATTTATGTGCTTCTAAATATCTAAATATGCTTCGTAGGAAAATTGTTTGCACAGGGTGTTATTTTGAAAATCGACAATGCCGTTTGTGTGCCTGACTTCTGGCCTGTTTCACGCAGAGTGACGTGATCGTGTCTTCGGTCAAAGGTTCTGAAATGGACTTCCAATGGAGTTCAAAACATGAGACCAGAACGTGATTAGCTCTACTGCAATGCACGCGAAGCACAGCGCATCCGTGCCTGGTGGAATCTGGCCTGAATGGTCACTGTAGTATTTAGAGTCATGTGCCAAACCACATCGTTAAAAGCAAAGAAAACTTTCAAACTACTGCTGCAACCTGCAGCTACTTCTACTCTGCATCTTTATTCACAGCGCAGCATTAGTTACACAGGTAAGACCGAAGCAAAGCGTCATACAGCACAGTCTTTTAAACTACTGTAACTACTGATGACAGCCACAGACGTGAGTGACAACCTTTAATCATCAGGTAAAGTATTTTTATTTTCTGATATGATGTACGCCCCCCCCCCCCAAAAAAAACAGTTTGTACACAAACAAGTAAACAGGAAACGTCACGAATGAGCGAGCCGAGTCAAACGGCGCTGATGTAAGTACCGATTCTCTGATAGCCCCCGTTTCTTGCAGCACCTTCATCAGCATTTATTTAAGTACCACTTAATGTTCTATTCAAAAGCAGCGTTGTGGGTCGTTACCCAAACAAGCAAGGCAAAAAGCACTTAATGGCTCATGTCCATGCGCACAGTATGTCCACTGATGTGTTTTTTGCACGTATATGGAAGAAGTCGGAAGTAGGTGTGTGTGTGTGTGTGTGGGAGTGGGGCATGAAACAGATGGAGAACGCATGTAACGCCGCATCGTATGCTGGCACGGGAGACGAGGCGTGCGAGAGGGGAAGGAGGACGGAGATGGCTTCGGAAAGGATAAAGGGAGGAGAGAGCACGGGAGAGGGGAGGGAGGAGTGATACTATGTGAGAGGTAGAAGGGCGGCAGAGGGAGAAGAAACAGACACGAAAGAGGAAAAGAGAGGAGGAGGAGGAGCACGGGGAGGAGGAGGGGGTGGGGGGACAACAACAGAAACACAAAGTGAAGCGGGGATGACAGATAGTGTGAGGCTGCGAGCTGAATTCCATGGCAACACAGCACCAGTGAAACGAAGGTGTTGTTTTTACCAGTCTGCAGGACTGTCGTTGTAAATGTAAATGATTCATGCCGCACGCTGCCGTCCATGAAAACGTCCAGAGGATGTTATCTTGACATTAAGCATAAGCAGCTGCGGTGTCACTGCCTGAGCAGGTCATAATTGACCGTATCATCAAACTATTTACTGTGTTAGTTCTGCAGCTTTCAGCGACGTGAGGTTTGTTTTTTTTCTTTCCATGCAGACACAGAAAATGTAATTTAGCAGCCGAAATATGAAAGTATGACGGAAGCAGGAAGTTATGTATTATTACAGTGCAGTGCTTTCCAGCTCAATGTAACCATGCGCGTCATCTCCACGGGGCACCGGTGGTCAAGTCCGCCCTGATGTACAGTAAGAAAGATGGAAATTTGATACTGATAGTATTGATGAGGCTCGGGCTTGCCTGTGTTTAATCGCACTCGGCCGAGCCGGTGCAGCATGCGTTGTACCCGATCACGGCGGCGTACCGCGAAACGAGCGAGTCTGTGGACCGATGAGCTGCAGATGCGAGCGCAAACGCATCGCGTTACTCGAACAACAATCCCGTAACGATGTCAGCATGTTGTGGTCATTACTTGAGAGTTTGTCCAGGGAGAGAAAAGAAAAACATATCACTTCACTAAAATGTTAATTATGCCTGACTCTGTTGTCGCTGGAGTTTCCAGCATGTTAACCGTTACGACACACACACATACAGTATTCAAACTGTGAATTAAAGGATTGAGATGAGACAAAACACTCAGGTGATTGTACCTGCAGGAAAAGTCTGTTATCGACAATTAAATATTCAATAAAAAATGTGAAATGCAAAGAATCGTATCACAAACTAGAACATTTTTTTATGATTTCTTGTTAAATGATGAATAAACTGAACATGTGCTGCACATCACCGTATTCATTAGTCCATCGCTTTATTGCAAACTCTTTTTGGTTTGGTTTTAAACTTTAGTCAGGATCCCGTAGGACTGACAATTGCGTTTTATCATGACCTGATTGATCTATTTCTCATGATATAATTCATTAAAACGCATTAATAGGACTTGGATAACTGGCTGGAGATGCATTGATGGATTCATCAACTGAAAATGTTTGATTTGTTTAAATGAAATCAGGTTTTTGTAGAAGAAAAAAACGAGCGTCGGCTACAGCTTTGATGAGTGAAACCTGAATACTTTCTAAGGTATGTCTGCTTTTTGAGACTCTTCAAGAAGTTATGTCTCAATTTGATGCTTCATGCTAATGATAACCAGTCGTGACTCTATAAATGTGACTTTGGTGGACGCTTAAGGAAATGGAGGAGCTATGCACAGCTGGAACGATGGTGATGAGAGGTAACTCATTTATCTATGTGTAATTTCCAACTGTTGATATAAATGAAATGGATAACAGCTTCTTGCACACAGTTTTCTGTAGAAATATTGAAATTGGTGCAGCCTACACGTCGCTTTCATGCTATTCATCCCATCCCCTGGAAAGGCTTTCCTTTACTTCTCGCAAAATAAGCAGAGAACTGCTAAATGTGTTGTTTTTAATCACATGGACTGTTGTTCAGTTATGTGATCATAATCCAGGTTTATCATCATCCTATTAATCTGGAATTAACCTATTCCAAGTTATCTAGGGACAGCAGCCACAGTAGCGCTGTGTTTTTTGCAGGCTCTGACAAACTTGTGTGTGTTTCCCTAGATGCTGTTTTTGGCGTGATTTAGACTGCTCTCCCTATTACATGATATCAAATCTGCATGACTGGCAGAGGAGGCGACACTAGCATGCCAGCCTGTGTGTGTGTGTGTGCGTGTGTGTGGTTGGCGGTACAGTCACAGGTCTCGCTGCCACTGTCCAGCTGGCACGCTGATGTGGCGGCTGGCACATATGCTGACGCGCGCACATTACAAACGCTGCTCTCGGAAGAATCAGCATCCGGAGACAGCTGCAGCCAAACGCGCGAAGACTCCAGGTCACGACGCTGCGAGATGTCCCGGTCGCCTGGTCAGACATGAAATGGTACCGGGGGAGCCGGGTTCAGGGTGCCAGAGGATTACAATGCGGAGTCGACTTTTCATGCTGCCAGGGAAGCTCAGCCAGAAATAACACAGCAGAATGTATTCATCATCGGCCCAAAGCGTGTCACATCTCATAAGTAGAGAAGTCAAGTAGCATGGAGCAATTCTGGTATACGGTATCATCATATTTTGTGAACATTAACTGGAAATGTTGTCGATACACGTCAGTCAAACAGACAGACGAGAAATACCAAACTGTCCATCATTAAGGCTAACGTTATGTCAGGGTTGAGGCAGTGTTTTCCTGTTGCTTCACCCTCCTCTCTTGGGTCACGTTGTCCGTCTCTCTCTCTCTCCACATCAGTGCGTGCGCTGCTGGACATGGTCTCCAGTCCCGTCTCACCTGCCAATCTACATTGACATCCACAACCAATCATCTTATAACCCGCACGGGCTCGCTCACCGGGATGCCGTTTAGTCTCCGGTCAGCTTTGTTTTTTGTTATCGCCTGCTTACTAACCATATCCTGCCATATCTGACCACATCCAGCACAGTTTAGTCATCTCTGGTTTTTGGGGATTGCAGCCTGTCACCTTGGCTCTAAATAATTCAGCTGAGCCATACCTCACCAATCGACTGTTCAGCTAATCCCCGTCTCCTCGCCTATAATACTGAGTGTAAATGAACAGTTAGCAGCGTTAACGGCGACCTTTCTACAAACAGCAATGAGCTTAGATGAAAAGCTAATTTCATCTACCGCCAAGACTAAATGTTTTCACTGAACACATCAAGCAATGCTAACTAGGACGCACCTCGAGATCTTCGACATGCAACACTCTTTAAGCTCTGTAAATGCGTCTCTATATTTAATACGTGCGTAGGAAAACGGCTGCTATTTTTATTTGCCCACATATCTTTTAGTACGCGGTTTCAGGAGACACACAGGAGCTCTTTTCAAGCTAATTGAGGGCATGGAAAATACAACTTTACTAATTAAACCTTCAGGGTCAGATCAGAAAATCCAAACATACTCTGTAGCTACTAGAACATGACGATGGATCAACTATATATCCCACAAACATGAATATACAGAGAGTGTGTCAGCTTTTCCTGATGTAGAAGGGTTCACTTTTGTAGTGGCTCAAACAGAAAAGGAAAAACTTACAAAAATACAGAGAGAAATTCATATCAAGCACATATTTCTCACTGAACCAAATCTGACACGCAACATTTTTGAAAGGCCGCGCCATTGACACGTGCGCATTTGCATGTCTGCACGCACAGACAGACATAAACCCATCTGAGAGTGTCGGTGTCAGCGTATCAGTGCCCCTCTGTTCACGTCTGTTTTGATCTTCCCTCCTCTGTAATCTCCATTCCTTCCTTCCTCCCTGGAATTTCTTTCTTCTGTCCGTCACCATTAAAGGCTACCCAAACATGTCCGGCCGCGCGGCGGACGCAAATCCCAAACACGCCCGGACGTCAGACACATCAGACAGACTGTTAGACCCGCGTAGCTCGATGAATGAGTCGGGCGCAGTCATGCAAGATGAAGAGGACAGACGGACAAATAAACAGAGATTTAAGGGAAGTATTACATCTTGAAAGTGTTGAAAGAGAATAGATCAAATGGAAGAGGAAAGGGGATTTGATAGCTAACAGTGAGGAAGGAGAGCATTTAGCGATTTGTAGACGGGCAACAAAGACTTCAAAAGCTAAGAGGGAGCCAGTGGAGGGACGCGAAAATCAAAGTAGCGCGGGCTTTTATTTTGATCTCGCTAAAAGCTTTGTACGAGCCTTTTTGAACCTGCAGGAGACTGGACAGAGAAGGAGCGCGTATGGCGTCGTAGTAACCAAAGAAGATGGATGGAGATGGCGTGATCAGAGCCTCGTTAAAAATGGAGCTACATCTTCAAATTTGGTGTCTTCCTGCATTAAACTGTCACAGGAACAAAAACAAACAACTTAATGCGACCTCTTAAAGTGTTTGCACGGCGCCTCATTGTGAGTGATTTTGCACCCTGTTGTAATTACACCGTGTGTAAAATGACTGTGAGGGTAAACGCGGCCTACGTGCTTTAAAACGAGAGCCGTGCAGCTACAGGATGCGAGCAGAACGGCGACGCTGTTTTTCAACTCTGCACCATATGGCTTTTTTTTTTGTAACTTAGTTCAATTAGAGAAACAAGCAAAAGAAAAAAACTGAAGTCATCCATGGCTGTCACAGCACTCGTGGCTGCTAGCTGCGGCGCACTGAATCAAAAGCAGCTTGATAAGTCAGACCCTCGTTTACTCCGCAGCGCATCGCAATAATTAGAAGCCACGCAGAGTCACGGATGAATCCTCGCAGTAAACGGCGGAAATACCCCCCCCGCCCCAAAAAAAAATGATTTCAACTGTGCTGTGTACTAGATTTTTCATGTTAACATCATTTTTTTTTTATCTGATTACATGGTTTGTAGTAGCGCAGAGCACCAGCGTCTCAAACATCTCCAGTGATGCCAATTTGGAAAATGCCAGTTTCAGAGTCCACGATTCCTGCACTGAGAGAATAAATAAAGAAAGCTTGCAGCTGCCTGCCGCCGCTTGCATGTTTGCTTCTTGGTTCCCGGGTTCTCCAAAAGCAAGTTTAAAAGGTTTCAACCGCTTTTTTTTCCCCAGTCGTTCCTCTCGTGTGCAGCTGATGGAACGGATACAGCTCTACTTTAATCAATCCGGCAGTCTGCACAGACAGGCCGAATAATTGCTCCTTCTGTTCTCTTCGGTTTTCATGCACGCAGCTACAGCGATTGTCTGCTGGGCTATGAGCGCCGCCAAATCCCAGGAAATTTACACTCGGTGCTGTCCCCGGACGCACCCTGCGTAGACCCAAACACCGAAGGTGATGCTGCGTAGACGTGGGGCGCGTGTGTCCCAATTTACTGCGTGATATTTACCATCTGCCAATTTATCCGCGAGTCTGCATTCTCACTGTGAAATTTTCTGCACTATGTACAAACGTGGCCTCAAAACTCCCAACAACTGAGCAAAAAAAAATATCTTTTCTGTCCCACAATGCAGCGGGTCACAATTTCCAGATACAAAAGTTACAACTGCATGACTCTGCAGCTGTCAGTGATGAAATAATGACGCCACGTGTCAAAAATGCCAATTTACAGGGCGTCCCAGAGGCTCACTTGCTCGGGCACAGGGAACGCGTCCCGTGTATGAATGTTAAGGTCCGTACCGCAGCGACCTGAGTTTAATTCCAGCCTGAATCCTTTGCTGCACGGTATCCCACACCTTCTCCACAACTGTCACCGTCTAATAAAGCATAAATGCCCAAAAAATAATCTAAAAAACTGCTGACCACAGACTAAACTTTAAGGTCTCTATTATAGGTGATGGAGTGAACTAGGGAGACACTTTGCAAACAGTTGGAGGAACCAGCTCCAGCACCAACCCCCCACGTGATAACAAAAGACTAATACAGGCATGTTGCCGGCCATCTTCCAATGAACGATGTCCGGCTCTGCCACCCATACACTCAAGGCAATCCAAACTTTTCTCGTCCGTTGTTCCTGTTGGTGGAAGGACCTCCTCTTCTAGGACTACCAACAACTGGGCACGCTAAATCTATCGCCACTTGATTCAATGCGAGTAGTACTTACTGTTGCACTGACAGATCCTTGTAGCCCTGTACGTTGACTGTTTCCCTTTTTTGTAAGCCACTTTGGATAAATGTGTCAGCTGAATGACTAAATGTAAATGTGAGAAAACCTTCCACCTAGCTTTCACGACGGCGTGTATTATTTGACGGGACAGGTCTACCTGCATTTTATCCAACAAGCTGTCAATGTGGGCGGCATCGCTTAAAAATACAGCAATTACGCTCCGCTGTTCAATCACACGCGATGCCGGTGCATTCACATTAAGAAGCAGCGTACAAATGAAGCAGCCGCACCAGGTCGGGCGCTGTACAAGGGTAGCATTGTATACGCCGGTGTTCTTAATTATCAAGCTAAGTCATGACCTGTAATTGAGGCAATGCATTCACTAAAAGCTGCACCTTTCTGAGCATATAAAGAAAATATAAATAGAATAAGTAAAAAGTGAACTTCATAATGGGGATGAACAAAAGAGGCTAATGAGTTTAAATGAGTCATTTAAGAAAACTAAGCGGCCAACCAGAGCCGCAGGTAGGACAGACAGGGAGTCACAGAAAGACAGAGCGGCTGCAAACACCCTGAGGTATGAAGCAAAATGTTAGACTATTAGAGAGACAGAGACAGAGTGAGGGAGAGAGAGAGAGGGTGGGGTGGGGTTGGGGGTGCTTTCAATCTCTCCACCTGGTGGTGTTTGCCCAGCCAGCATCCCTGACAGGCCGGTACGGACTTCCCCCGCACCTGAGGTCTCTCCCGCTCTCCTCTCTCCATTTATAAACCTGACTTCCAAGACAAAACGTGGCGCGCGGTCCAGTCTCAGCTGCAGCGTACCTGCGCACGTTAATGATTTATGCCATGAGCGGTGGCTTAAATCAGCACTCAGCAGCTCCTGTTAAAAGACGTTTGACCTGACAGCACATTTGGAGTCTTTGTTTTTTTTTTTCTGCATTCATATTCATAAAAAATTGAATAAAATGAGCACATTTCCCAAACCTGGCCTGGAAATCACAGTTTTCATGGCTTTAGCAGCTGTGTCCTGTAAACGAACAGTGAGAAATGACTCTAGCCTGCGCACAAAAAGCACTGCAGCACACACACAACACGAGAAAGGAGGCACTTTAGAGTTTGTTTACACTGACGCGGAGAGATACGGCGCTCATCGCGCAATAATACAGAAGCGCCAACACATACGGCGCAACGCCCGCGGCTCGCGATTGTACGTGTTTGTTTCACGTCCACAGCTGATGATGACGATGTCTATCTGCAGGAACGAGATCAGACAACAAAGTGTGATTCCCTTCAGTTCTGGGAAAACACACACGTCAGCCAATTCAATTACACACACACACACAAATAACAGAGTTGAACCGCTCAATATATCATAGCCTTCACAACAAAATCAGCTCTTTTCGCCCCTTCTTCTTCTTGTAAGTTTTTTTGTTCTAGCAATCAAAGATTCAACAGAACAAAATACTAAAGATGAAAAAAAAAAAAAAACATGGCCGTGCGATCTAATGGGACCGCCTAAAGGAAAAATACGGCAATAAAAAGATAATGAACGTACGAGCTGGCAAAGAGAGAAAGAGTTAGAATTCAACTAAAAGTCATGCATATGCGAATAAAACGTGAAATAATCATGTTTCAGCTGCTCCGACTTAAATAAATTGGCTTCCTTAATGAATAGCTCTTTCAAAAATGAATTATTATTATTGCTATCATATTTAGCATGCACGTCACATCATAACCTCATAACAAGTTCTACGTTAAAGCAAACTGCTTATTTTTAATCGTTGAGAATCGTTGAGAATATTTGGAAATTTGTTGAACTGCTTTAATTTAATTTCTAGCCTCGGCCTTTTAGTTGTTCGGTCAGTACAAACGTACAAAAAAGGCACAAATATCATCCAGGGCGCCTTATTTAAGCGACTCTAGCCCGCTTACCACCGCTGCCTCCTCTGCAAGCCACCCCAGCTCGTCCTTTTAATGCTGTATCTGCTGTATCTTTAATCAATGTCATTTCTGTTGTCACTGATAGCTGCTCTGTTCTTTGCCCCATGGGAGGTCTTTGCAGCTGCTCTCCAGGTCCCAGAACAGAGCCTTGCTGCCAAATGTAACTTACCGCGAGTGGAAATAAAGTTTCTTTGACAGCAGTTATCCTGACTGAACTATGTCTTCATTAGGGGACTGTATCTACAGGAGCCCGGAACAGACAAAACCAAACACTGGCCCTTTCATTTTTCATCTACATTGCGAGATGGCACTAATCCACGCACGTTTGCTCCTCTTCTCTGTCATGTATTATTCTGAATTCAATATCTTTGGGTAGAGAAATATGCACTCCCTCATACAACGGTGTCTGATCTGAACTAGTTGTATGCAAACTTGGAATACTCTGATATAGACCCACCTACAGACAGACAAAGTCTCCCAAAGCCACATTCACAAAATTACACACTTCCCACACACACACACTCACAAAATGTTTGGACTCTGGCTGTGGCTCAAATGGGAACTGATTTAACTGATGTAACTGCAGTTTTGCTTTTCTGCCGGGTTGAAACCCCTGGCAACCACACTCCATCCGTCTCCAAAGGCACAGTGACAGATCCGATTTCAACAGAGTGCACTGAAAGACCTGAGAGGGGAAAAAACGGGGAGGTGGGGGGACGCTGGAGGGAGGAGGGACAGGAGGAGGTGAAAGGAGGAGAAATAAAAAGCGGAAGAAAATGGGAGAGAATAATGGACTGAGGAAAAGATATCAAGTGAGGCAGAGAGAGAGAGAGGGAGGAAGACGGAGGGGAAAGAAATGAATGGACGGGAAAGAGAGGAGAACGGGGGAGATGCACAGAGATAGAGATAGAGGGGAAAAAATGCACGGAGGAGGAAGGACAGAAGGCTTCTTTTGTTTCCTCTCCATCAGCAGCTGTCCTCTCCTCCCTGTTCAGCATGCTCTTTCATCTCCAGCCGCGCAGAGATAAAGAGAGAGGGAAACAGAGAGGAGAGGAGAGAGGACAATGCTACTGATCATCAGCATCTCTCAGAGTAATCTGATCTTTCGGGCCGCCTCTCTCCTCTCTGTGCTGCGGAGGCCTGAGCGAGCGGTGCGGCAGCTACCGCGATGGTGAGGCTGTCAAACGCGGTCGACGTGCGAGTAAGGCAAATATTCTGCCAAGTCACGCTGAATTTCACGTGCGTTTGCATGCGGGAAGGTGAAAACTGGCAGTCACGCACAAAACGCTGCATGAGAAACGGACGGAGAAGAAAAATTCTTTCATTAAAGTCACATAAATATCTTTTGGAGAAGCAGTAACAGAGATACTGATGCACTTTGGGTAGCACCAATTCACCTTGTTTCCCACCAAATCTTTTTATTTTGCTTTGCCACAAAGATTTAAGAGAAAATTTCAGTCCCGTCAGGATTACGTTTACCGGCAGCGTTCGTTCCAGGTGGCATCGACGTCACAGGGAGGAGGCTGGCTCCAACAGTGCACATGTAAGCTACTTCAAAACTTGGTTCTGGTTAGCGCTGTGGAGAAATCTATTCATTGGTGGAGAGAAGGTGCGCAGTAGTCTGAGATATCTTAGGCTGAAAGGTTGAGGAAAGTGGAGGATTCATCGATACTCCTCGTGATGCCACCTAAGTTCTGAAGAAGCCATCCTCTCTGGCCCGTCTGCCCTCAGACTAGTAACACAACTACGTACCTAAATGGTCATACCCAATGCAAGGGCTGACACTGGGAACCAAACCAGGCTGGTTGCAAACCAAGTCTGGAGCTGTGAAAACACAGCAGCGCTTTCCATTTATTTGAGTGGCAGTAATGCATGTTGGCAGCTGTAATGCGGGCCACGGGGGTGTCCAATCCGAAGTTGAGGCACATTCAATTTAAACGCAACCCGATGTCACGCTGTGTCCGCCAACCAGACGCTCAGACCAGTCACACCTCCCCGCAGTCAGCCCGAAATTTCACTAAGAGCAGACGCTGTCCAGATGGAGGTGCACTAAACTGTGATACTCTACCTGTTGTGTTCTGGCTTTGTTTATTCGATGTAACAGCTTCTAAATCTGTGTCTGGCTCACAGCTCACACTGCAAAACAGAGACACAAAGAAGTTTCCTTTGGTTTGTTGTAGAGAGGCAGAGGGAGACAGCGGACACCGGTCGAGAGACACGGACAGTGAGTGAGAGCGAGGGAGCACCTGTGTGGAGGAAGCTGGTTAATCGGCTTAATACAAAGAGATTTCCCGATTGTTTCACAGCAGTCACGCTCGCCAAGACACGCGATTTTGCTCTGAATTCTGATTCACATGTAGATGGAAAAATAGATACAATTTCCTATTTGCACATCGAGAAGAAGTGAAGCAACATTAGTATTCATTTGGAGTCATGTTTCGAGCCACCTGGTGAATATAAATCTAATATTCACTCTCCTTTTAGCTCTTTTTTTTGGTCTCTGCCAGCTCCTGAGGGGAATATCTAGCTCTTTAGCAGCTAAATGCTCCACTATGTCGCCAGCTATTCTCTAACTGTGTCTGTCTGCCGTTTGGTGCCGGGCCAATAATGTACAGTGGGTTTAGCAGAGCTTTTTTCTTTCCCTAACTGAAAACAGCTGCCTGCTGCAGCTCCGAACGAGGCTGAGGAGAGCGATGAGACCGGAGCATAAAAAAAAAAAAAAAGGAAAGGTCCGAGCTTGTAAAACAAGAAGACGTAGAGCTGAGAGGAGCTGCGGAGTCAGTCGGGTGATAATTCATCAAGATGAGCGACACCTTTCACAAACCGCGCAGTCCCTTGATCCATTGTTAATATAAGAATATTGATCAGAGCAGCTTTAAGTTATAGTTTAATCCCCCTTTTCTATCTGTATACATAATTTAATGACCACAGAGAGTCCGTAAATCTGCGGGGTCGCCCTACTCTTCTTTACTGCATCCCTGCTTAGTGATTCAGGCTGACATGCTGGGTGTATTTCTGCATATAACATGTAGCCTCCCATGGATTTCAGAGATGCATTAAAAAAAATGACCCAAACTATATCAAGCAAAAAAAAATCACTGTGAATCTACTTGGAAAGCCGCATCTGAAATATTTATCATCATTGTGCCTCCGTAGAGAGCGCAGGAAGGCAGGGTGACGGAAGGGAAGAGGAGACGGAAAGTGAGAAATAGTTAAATATTGAGAGGAGAGGAGAGGAGAGGACGGTTAAAAATCCCGTGGTGAACCGATCTTTCTGCCCCCCTGCTCTGCGAGCTACAGTTGCCCCTCTCATCGACAACAAAGCCCGTAGGTCTCCAGCCTCTCTTGTTTGCACAAAACCTGCATTCAGATACACAGTGAGAGGGTTTGTTTATCTGAGACTTTACTCCCGTTTCTTCTTTTTCCCCCTCCATCTCATGATGCTGTTAAATTATTAATATTGTTTCTTGTACTTTTCGCTCTAATAGTCAGTGAATTTATACAACATTTCGAGGCGGTATAACGCCGCGTTTGCTGGTGGGGGAAAAACAAAATTTCATGCAAAACTTTTCAGGATTCAGGGGAAGTCATTAATCTATAGGCAGCCGGCGGCGCTCCATAAATGAAAGAATATGAAAACGAGAAACAAGAGCAAGTGTGTTTTTTTTGCTTTTTTTAAAAGAGGGGATGACTTTTTTTTTTGTATTACATTATATCTTCAGAGGATTGGTCAGCTGGGGATTGAAAGAAAAAAATAAAGAGCTTCCCATTGTTGCATAAAAATGTGTCAGGCAGCTGCATGGACGCAATACGAGTGAGAAGGGAAATTTGAACGTGAAGTATTGCCAGACATTTGCTGACGCAGGTGTTATGGGGCCGATATTCAAATGCCAGCCTGCTACATACCGCTGCTGGCATACATCATTCTGTCTGAGTGTAGCACAAACGCTGGATCTTTTCTTTTTTTTTTTTTTTACAGTATTTCTAGTTCATTGGTTCATTTCTGTCATGAAACATCTCCCGCATGTTGCACGACGCCGACAGAAAACGTATGCGAGTACAATAAAAACACAAAGTGAGAGGATTTCATACTTCTGCATACGGGGGGGGGGTGTAACCACTGATGCGACCCCCCTCCTCATCTCCGTCCCTTCCCAAAACCAGAGCTGGAGGTTTTGAGGAAAACAGATGCCAAACACGTGCAGAGGTTGGTAAAGGGGTATCACTCTGTGTCTGCTAAGCCATGCAAACAGGGAACACAGGCTGTTTATGACAGCGCGAGCGGCACATTAGCATAGCTCGAGCTCTGTGAAACTTGATAAGCTATGGATGGATGGATGGATGGATGGATGGATGGATGGATGGAAAATGAGACCGGCATGCAGGGAAATTAAAGGCAGAATTGAATTAGAGGGTAGAACATGATTTTTTTTGTCTCGAAGCCTCTCACACAAAACAGCACTAATGACTCCAGGGTACACGTCTGAGTCGTGAGCAGTTCCATGTAAGATTTTGTAATATCCGACGAAAAGCTGAAAGCTCGACGAGGCGATCTATACTCCCGGTCGTGATTTTGCATTGCCCAGTGTGACACAGCAATCTCTCTGAGCGGCGCAATCACCCCAGAGTCAACCGTATCTGCCACTGTGTTAAACTATGATGAGAATATGTCACATTGCATCGACAGCTTTTAACACAATGCTCTGAAATCACACGGTCACAAATTGGGCCGCTAACTCACATTCTTCTTTTCTTATGCAACCAGTTTTTCTCTCTGCATTGCTAAGTGCAAAAAAAAAAGGCACAGCAGTTCTCTGCATGCTGGGAAACAAAAACTGAGGTATAAATATTAGAGTTGTGTGGCAAAAAAAGAGTTAGACTGCGATAAGCAAAGAAAGGAAACAGCTACCAGGACACAATAAACAATGCAGAAGGTATTTAAGATGAGAAGCTCATGTAGAGCTGCAACGATCAGTCCGTTAACTGATTAGTTGTAAACTATTCTGATAACCGATTCATTGATCTGAGTCAGAATTCTCTGATTTCAGCTTCTCAAACGTCAGATTTTACGGTTTCTTCAGTCCTCTGTGACGCTAATATCTTTGTGTCGTGGACAAAACAAGATGTTTCCTTCAGACATTTTATGGACCAAAGAACTAATCGCTTAAGCGCGTTAATAACTGGCAGTTTGACATCCATGTGTGTGACGTTTTATCACATGATAAAACAGTTTATTATACTGTGATCAAGGATATTGCACCTTATCGTTTTGGCCTTCACGCAGCATGAACAACAAAAAGTCATTTTTACGTCTGTTGTTTCATTTAAAGATTGTTCCAGGCATGACGAGATTAAATCAATAGCAATTATATGAACAGAGAAAAAAGTACAAATTAAATAAAAACATAATTTTGTGTAAAACAAATATTGTATTTTCTGTGTTTATTGATGCAGTGCTAATGCTGGCGCGGACGTTAAACTGCTGAAAACAACACAATGTAATGTCCTTTCACTGGCGGCGGAGAAGAAACAGCATCTCAAAGCTGTTATCTGTGTATGATAAGAAACTGGATCCATTATTATTATTATTACGCATTGTAGTTTAATTTTAGCTTCCAGAAGCCATCATGGCTTCTTGACTCCACAGTTTAACAACTTTCTTTCCTAAGTAGCCAAATTTAATTTAATTTCTGCCTCCAACAGGCTACTTTTCTGCCAAAGACACTGGCAGAAGTCAGTCGGTTTATCACAGTGAAAATCTGGCAGTGGGATTTCATGGCCCAACTGCAGGGATCACATCCATGGCATAGTCTCTGGTGCTCATATTTGTTATGCTGCTTGAGTCGAAGTCAGAAAAAACAAAAAAAGAAAAAAAAGACGGCGCTCGAGTATTTAATTGCTGTGCGGTTTTAATTTTCCTCCCTTCCCACAGATCACTGATGGCAGAGCTGTTCTCTGGAGGTCAAGTCTTATTACAATGTCAAAACCAATCCACCGAGGAGGACGCGTTTCTAGATTTCTGTTACATTTCAGTTGTGAGCTGCCATAGATGAAAATCTGGGCTTGTGATGTTGTCCGTGAATAAAATCTCACGCTGTGCTTCATAGTTTTAAGACTGAATTGTGTGTAATTCTTGTTCCTCGTCTTCCATGCCCGACTGAATGCACCGTGCCTCCCCTCTCAGCAGTGCACGGGGTCTGTAGTGTTTCCAGATCTGATAGATCCCTTTTAAGATAATTACTTTGCATGCAGCCATGATCACTGCTTAACATGACAAGACGCTCGTCTTTGTGCAACAGCGGGGTAGCAGAGAGGAAAACTCACACTGAGTGAGGCTACTTTTTTTTTAAATCCTCAGACTGAAATGAACAGAAATGGGAGGGGAGGAGGTGCATGGACGGATCAAGAAACGAAGAAACAGCTGTTCATGTCCCACGTGAGACCTCGAAAGTCTACAATGACTTATTTTAACTTAGGTACAACGCGTACGTAAACCCAACCCTAACCCTTAACCCTGACCAAACTGCACCACCACTGACTACATAAAGTAAAGAAGCTGGACACTGGACCTCCCCGATTGGCCAAGAGGCCAGAAACACTCTTAATGAGAATGCTGTCTGAACTGTTGGCTAACATCTTAAAAAGTGTTAAAGTCTAAGTGTTACGTTCACGCCTGCTTCCTGCTGCCCTCAAGTGACAATAAAAAAAAGAATTCGTAATCAGATTTACGCTTCACTAAAGCTGCCAGAGGGGGAATGTTTGTGTCAGGGTGGATTAGATGGTTACATTTGTTATTTAACGTAAATGTATCTGTTTGGTGAGATAAACTCGGCGTGAAGCGGCCTCGACTGTCCTGTTTTCTATAACTTTAAGCAATTTTTTTTTAATCAAGGGCTCTGCTGGTTTGTGACAACAACGGCTCGTGTGAATAGGAATAAGAGAGAAACTTGAACTACCTATTACTGTGACAATAAACAGCATAATGAGCACCCTGGAATGTCCCTCAGCGAGGCGGCAGTCAGAAAATTACATACGCCGAGGCTTTGACGGGGAAAGAAAAAGAGATCAGCCGAAGTTTTCTGACGTTCTCCTGAGTGAAACAAAGTGTCAACTCATACATACAAATACAAAAAAGCACATACAAAAACATTTATGGGTTGTTGTAAAGTAACTTTTTCTATTTGCCACTTCACAGTTTTCTTAAAGAGTTAGAGTTAAAGGCTGTTTAACCACTCATGTGGATCAGCTTCAATATTTCTATTTCAAATTCTAAAAAGATTCAAAAACGCTTGGAAATTCACGCCACGCACACATAGCGAGCACATTTCAGGCTTACTGTAACGCAAAAGGGATTTTCTTTCCTTCTTTCTTTTCTCTCCCTCTCTCTCTACGTAACTGGTAAGCGCCTCATTGAGATTACACGTCCGTTTTCCAAAAGAGAAATGAAAACAAGGCGGCATAAAAATAGCATTATGACAACAGATAAAACACAGACATAAAGAGGCTGAGATAACGCTCACGCAGGACACAAAAGAGCAGAGCGGGTCCTTATACCCAGCCCTGCCTTGTTATCCTCGGCACTTCTTCCTCCATTCTTCCTTCTTTGTTTCCCGTCCATCCTTTCTTGAACTCTCACTATCGAGGTGTTTCGAGGCCGCCCGCGCCTGTGAGCTAGAAGCCAAGTCTAATTAATAATTGGTGAAGGAGCTTCATAAAAATTGGAAACATTTGAAACGGATTTCTGTTTTCAAGATCAAAATTAAAAAGGCAACGACCAGACTCTTGGCTGGCCTGCTTCGAACGGGGGAAAATAAAAGCAAAGCATCGCTTTTTTAAAATGTAAACACTCTTTTAGCTGGAAACATTCAGAGTTGTATTAACTGTAACTTAACCCTTTACAGGGCACTCATTGAAATACTTGGAAATTAAAATTTCAACTATGGACAACAGAAACATATATCTCCAGATTAACACTCACGTATTAAAACAGTTTCTCCTTCGATCGATTGTTGCAGCTCTACTACGGTACACGAGTCCACAACACATCGAGTACCGGAGATTTGGTTTTAATAATCTGGTACTAAACGTGACAAACGATGGAATTCAAAACATTTTAAAAAAATGAAAGCTCCGTTTGTATTTGATCATAGGAGAACACAGCTGAACACCAGAGCCACAGCACAACAGAGCAGGAAACACGCCGCCTCTGACAGAAGAGTTGTGGCTCAGGAACAACAGCTCTGAACACACAGATGGTTGAGTCCCAGTCCAAATGCTGCGAGGCTGATCCAGTATCTCTGTCTAATTGGGGCAGAGGAAAACAGGATCATTTCCAAACCAAATGGTTTTGGCCCCCGAATCCCAAACCCAAAAGTCTGGGCCTAAATATCATACACTGAATTCAGTGATAACTTAATTGCTCCACTTGTTAATCTCTTCTGCTAGTTTTTTGCCCGGTGATGCATAAATACGCTGCGGCTTCGACGGCCCACGTGCGGAGCTTTTCAGCTCCACGGCAAGTACAGAAAGTGATTTTAACGGACACATTATTCTAACCATAAAAACAACATTCTGACTCTTAATACTTCCTCACTCCCCGTCTGTGACACTTAAAAATATGTCCAATATTTTCCTACAACAGCCCGGTGTCGTAGTTTATAGCAAACATTACTCAAACAGGAGTGGATGCATTTGTTGGGGGGGGGGGGGTTATTTTCAGACACGGATTAATGCGCATTTGTTCAGAAATGCTTAATGGAGTGCACTTAGATACAGTAAGCAATTTTGCCTCTAATTCATAGAGATACCTAGTATTCATGGCAGCATGACGACGTGTGTGTGTGTCAAAATAAACTACGCCGTCCATGTTCAAAGTCAACAATGTGGCTCATTACTGTCTTTTTATCATTTTATGGACAATCATGAAGGTCGAGGGCACAGACGGATAATTTAAGGTTTGGCTACAAAGGAAATACGTGTTAGTCGTGTACCTGCCCAGGGACAGCAAGAGCTAAATATAGCATAGATTATCTTTTCTCAAAGACTAAGAAAGAATAAGTGAATATAAGAATATCTCATCTGTGCAGGTTTGACAGGAACTGACAGCCAAATATTAAAGATTTTATTACGAAGACACTTTTTCACACTGCTGTTACCGAGTGTTGCAGAAAGCGACCGTTCAGAGAAGGTTTCCAGGGAGTTTTTTCCCTGGTGGCATGGACCCAATACATGTGAAAGTGTATGAATGCTTTGCATTTGTGCAGCATATTGTATGTGCACATGAGTGTATGTGCCAATGTGTGAAAGCCAGATAGAGAGAGAGAAAGAGAGAGGGAGAGAATGAAAAATAAAGGTATTCTACAGTTCAAAGCGGTGACCTAAATACAGGTACCATGGTAATGTACCACACTGGATTTTCTCTCAATAGGCTGAAAAACAGCTATTGAAATGCGCCAGATTCGGAGCCATTTCCTTTGGACTCGGTGCTCTTCAGTCTTCAGTGTATTTCGCAGTGGCAGCCTGTTCCCAAAACACTTACTAGCATACGGCGTTTTTCATTTCGCAGCGTTTCTATTTAGCAGAGAGAATAGAAAAAAGCTGCATTAAGGTGTAATGCCACAGGATGTGCGCTCAAATGATGAACCAAAAAAACACATCTGGAATTAAAAACTAATGATTAAAAACAAGAAGAAGGACATATCTTATACAATAACTTGCATTACGTGTGCGAAGCTAAAAAATCTACCGAACCCTGTCAATAGACTGTAGATGTAAGACACAACGAGAGACGTAGGACGAGGTGACAAATCACCACATAAGCTTCTGCTGTCTGCCCACACTGCATAACAATGCAGACCTAGCCATATGTGAAAACCAGTAAACACCATGACAACAGCGGGGAAATATGGTGCCTTTTTAATTGTTGCCAAGCGTACGAAACATAAATTAAGCACATCTCAAACACTTGAGTCGGTGAGTTCATCCCTGCACTGTTCATCTATTTATTCTGACTCGCTCTTAAGGATGGAGGACTGTGTGTTCTGACTGTGAACATTAAGGAAAATCTGATGAGACCAGCCTCAAAAAACAATAGTGTCAGTGTTTTTTTAACGATTATGGAAGTCTTTTCAACTCATAACAATTCTTCTTTTAAGGATGGGCATCAAACTATATTTTTGCGGCACCAACCAAATTGCTACGATTGTATTTGATATTTGTTAGTATCGAAGCACCAAATTTCCACAGCAGACAAATTATCACGTGTCCATCACATGCGACAACCTCCGTGGCTGTGAAGTGAAGCCTGTGCAGTTCCTCCAACGTCCACTTGAAGCTGGCTACAGGACGAGTCAGTCTCCATAAGGCCCCATATTAAAATGTCCAACTTCACAGCGGAAATAAACATGTTTGCAGCCGACAGCAGGTTTCCTTAGTCGAGAAAGTAGTAGTGATGAGCAGCAGAGTAAACTCAGAAATAAAATGTCATCATGGGATTTTATTTAAATAGAAGCTGCAGTGGCCCCCACCAACTTGAAGATATTTGATGATCTAAGTTTATTCTTTTCAATAAAATGTTCCTATGGCTGCATTTTAATGAACTAACCCACACAGTTAAAAAACGTTACTGCACATAACAATGGTTACACTGTAGAAACGCAGTATTTGACTGGCAGCTGGCAGTTAGTATGACACTGTAAACCTCACATTATACTGCAGCGTACAGTCATAAATTTAACGGTAATACACTGTCGAAGTAAATCACGGCAGTGACATTGTAAAATAACAGTAAGATGTTGGCAACTGTAGCTGCCAGGAGTTTACTGTGATTTTACAGGAAAGTTTTTACTCTCCAGCGTAAGCACTCAATTAAAGACGCCACGTAAAAAGACAACTGACTCGGTCACTTCGCACAATCTGATGAAAAGCAGCAGGGTTGATGTTTTCCACAGAGGTCCTCTCACCGAATCCTTAGCCTCTTTTGTAAAGCCAGTTCTGTGATGAACACGAACAAAATACAGACTCAAAACTCAGACTTTAAAAGAAATACTAGGGCAGAAAACTTCCAGCAGTACACTCTTTAAGTACAATTACCTCCTGACTGGT
Organism: Nibea coibor; assembly: GCA_023373845.1. Classification (NCBI taxonomy): domain Eukaryota; kingdom Metazoa; phylum Chordata; class Actinopteri; family Sciaenidae; genus Nibea; species Nibea coibor. The sequence continues at coordinate 8,196,455 of CM041725.1, forward strand.
GAAGTGTAGATGAAATTAACAAGCTCTGGCAATACGCCGCTACAAGGCGCAGCACATCATTTCTGTGTGTGTGTGTGTGTGTGTGTGTCTTTTTAAATCTCTCCACTTTGATTTTCATGAAAGTAAATCGGTAGAGGACTGTTTACTCAAAATATTGTTTTCCAGCATTCGGATCTAAAACAAATATGCAGACAATCACAAACACTCCTGGATTTTTGTGCTGAGTGTTTGAATGAAACAAACAGAAGGAGTTGGGAAAACACTCCATTCATTCGCTTTGTGAATTCCAACTATTGATCGCTTTCGTGAGACAACTTCTTCTCAGATAATACGACATTTTAGATACTTTGAGTGGCGAAAACGGAAGCTGGAGTGTTTTTATTAAAACATAAATGAATCCAAACAAATCAAAAAGAAGAAGAACAGAAAATACATAATCATACTCCGTTCAGTCCACCAAATCGCCCGTGGATCAAAGCTGTTTCCTCACTATTTTATTTCCCTGACCACACGAACACGCTCCCATCTCACCCACAAGTCAGCTGAATTTTCAAAGGATCATTGAAAGAGACAGCCTTAACAGGGAGCCTGGAGGGTGCCAACAAATCTTTTAAATGTGCTTAGTTTAACAGATGCCCGGTGCATCGAGTCTTTATTCATAAATAAACTCTTAATCGATGTGCTGTGCTGTCTGCGGAGCAGCTATCCCTGCAATAATCCAGAATGATGTGAGATAACCTATGACTCCTCATTCCCACTGAGAGGTTAAGATCTTTTTACGCCATGAAGACAACAAAGAGCACGTTTCTGATGCTGTCTTTGTGCGAATTCATCTTTAAGGAATGAATTAGTGCCACAGCAGGCAGACACGCAACACTGAACAATGTTTGGTGTGTAGGAAGGACGGAGAAACCACAGGATTGGCTTTTATTTTGAAAATCTGCTCACAACAGATTCAGAAACAGTCTATACAGACTGAATAATGCTCTAAAGGTGCAATAAACAGTACACACACACCTTTATATGTAACTTTACAGTTTGTGCACAATGCATTTCTTTCATTTTAAGAGCAAGAATAACGAGAGAAGTTAATTTATTCAAATTAACTTTAAATTTAATCAATTATCACTGTGGCTTCATATATTTATGAGCATTGGAGCACTTTGAATTCAGTAATTTGTTTTCATGTTTCGTCTTTTTCTGTTTTGTTATTTTTATGGAAAATATAAAAATCTACTGGCATATTTGGGCATAGAATTGTTACGTTAATTAATAAATGGTTCCCTTGATAAATGAACATAAGTAAAATTTTAAAAAGAAGAAACCAGCTGATTGACAGAAAACTAATCTTTTTTTTTGTCTATTGTACTCTACACTACACAAATAAACAGTTTAAGAAACTTCACGTTGGTGTAAAAGAAAAAAAATCTCTTTTTCTGACATTTTAGAGACAAAATTATTAATCGAGACACTGAAGGACAGATTAATAAAGAAGGAAAACAACAGTTAGTTGCAGGAATTTGCTCTAACTTTCAGCACGGCTAAAATCGGTGCTGTGAAGAAATTATTGGTTTTTTTCACCGAACTCAAAGACTACAACAAAGATCAAACTGGCTGTCCTGAAAGAAGACTTAATCGTGGCTTGTTTTGGTTTTAGGATGAAATCTCATGGTGTTGCCTCATCACTCAACAAATGTATTCGTCTTTCATGTTTTTTTTTTCTTCCTGCACTCAACAAAAGGTCAAACCTCAAACTTAAACTTTCCGCCACCGTCCGAGGCTTTAGGAAGCAGTTTCGTTGTTTCGCACGCTTTAAGCTTCATCAGTTCTAATCAGATGAAATGCCAGGCAGGCCGGACGAGCTGCTTTGTACGCCAGCGCGTTCTGCTCCTGATGCTGAACATTTTTAAAATGATCAACAACAACCCCCGGTTATCAAGCATGTTATGGGCTAATTTCAGATTAAACAATGCTGCACGTGTCAGTGGCAACTGCCAAGCGACAGGAGCTGATCATCCACAGCGAACATGACGGCTTTACACACACACACACACACACACACAAAAACAAGGCATGATTCGCAGCAGGGAGGAAAACGTCATTTTGCCAGCAGGGGGACAGTAGGCATAAGAGGTTTAGAGGCAATATCTCTAGCTAGCTATTTTCTGACAGCTGACGAGGGATTGTGGGTTGGTGACACGACTGCACTACATTAGCAATGACAGACATTTTTGGTAGGACTGAGCTAATTGGTATGCACGGCCTTAAATGTAAAGAGATCAGACGTCATGGAAAAATGTGTCCACGTGACGACTAATGATCAAAGATGCGTGCCACATGAAACCAACTTTATCGTGTACGTTATCGCCGAGATCACTGGTTGGTTATAAGAGCTTTAATTCAGTCTGACACATCCATATAAAAGCGTGGGCGGATGATGTCATTGTGATGAAATGCACCCGATGCAGATCGTCTTTCCAAACCGGAGCGTGAAGGGCAAAGGCAGTTTTAATTTCCCCCTCTTTCCCCAGGAGATCAGATGTTATAAGAGGAGATGAGGTGAGAGCACTCAGTGTTGCTATTGCAATGCTGCCGTATTGATTATTTCATGACAATCTGTAGTTTTTCTTTATTAAGTGACGGCTCTGCAGGAGTGTGTGCAGAGACGTTGTAAACAGTACCAGAAATAAACTGATTTAAAGTGTTTTTGTCTTCTACTTGCCCTTCCAGCACTTGCTGCATTCCTCAAAAATAAATATGTAATAGAAATAAATAAAATTAATTACTACAACAGAATAAACAAGGCTGAAGCCTTGCTAGCAACTCTGGAAGGTCGTATTTCAGCACAGCAATGCTTTGAGCTAAAGGCTAACCGCTAATCACTAATTCATGGCCAATAGCTGACCATGTAACTTACAGTATAAATAGCTACACTTTGGGTCAGTCCATAGGGACTTGGCTCTGGAACCGGAGGGTGGCCGGTTCAATGCACCGTGGACTGGTGCCAGTTCACTTCCTGTCCACTGCTGAGGTGCCCTTAAGCAAGGCACCAAACCAAAACTGAACTGCCCATTATTCCACCATCTCTCCATATGTGCATGTCTGTAAGCCCTCTGGTTATATTTTAGTGATTATAAATGTAAAGCTTGAGTGAAAAGAGTTTTAAATGGCCTCACTAGCCTCTAGCCTTCTTTGCTAATTAGCAGTTAACACAAGGACACAGAAGTATGATGGGAATGCCATTAATTGTGCCGACATTTCTCATAAACTACATAAATATGGTGACCATAGTCTCTGTGATGTAACCACAGGCTTCTGAAAAGCCAGTATTACGGTGCGACGTAGCTCTGGCGGACGCAGGCTAATCCATGGAGCAAATACGTGGCGTGTGAAGCCTGTGATGGTACCCACCTGTCAATCAAAGCACATGCTCTTAATTATGCCTAACTTTCAGCCTTAACATGATCTGAATTTGTACCAGGCTGTAAACATGTTTATTTCTGCTGTGTAGTTTGAATAGATTGACTCATTTTTGCAGCCAGCCTCATGTGGTCATACGAGGAACTGCAGTTATACTTGTTGACTATGTTGTGTTTTTCCACAGTCAAAGAATGTAACGATTGAAGAAGAAAGAACAAGTTTAGGCAACATAAAGCGACATCAATAAGGAGGATGATAAAGGCTGAACCACCAGCAGTGATGATAAACACCAGCGGGCAGCAGCATTGCACTCTGGGACACCGGCGGCTAGAAGAAATCAAATCAGTAAGATTTACTGTGGACTCTTTATGTTAATGCCATATTCTGCTGCCGACGTGCGACACCGGGAGGGCTCGAAACTTTCTTTTAAAGCCTCAAATGGTGGCGAGTGTGTCTGAATCTTTGCTGTGAACACTGGGTGATTAGGAAGCTAGGATGCGTTAGAAAGTTGTCTCCTATAATTTATACTGATGTTTAGACACAGTGAATCAATGCTGCGTGCCGTAATGTGAGGAGATGCAGAGAGAAGTTACAGAAGCTGATGAAATAAATAAGACCAAAAACAAAACATGTTGAGTTTCATGATCAAGCGACCAAACTTTTAAACAGCAGCCAGCTGAACCTGCAGCCTACAGTAACTCAGAGGAACTACCTGGACAGTTCAGCGCAATGATTTCCCACCTGTGTCTGTGTGAGTGAGTAAATGTGTGTCCAGGTGTGTGTGTACAAGTGTGTGTGTGTGTGTGTGTGTGTGTGTGTGTGTGTCTGGGGAGAGAAAAAAAGGTTGTGTCTCGCTAACGGCCTACATGAACTCCTCACAGGTAATTGAAGCGAGATCGAGGAGTTGTAATTGGATCTCAGAGTGTCTGTCTGAAGCGCACACTCACACTCACACACTCACACACACACACACACACTCACACACACAGCGGGACTGCGGAGGTGAGAGGTTAACAGTCTCAGGTGGGTCCATGCTCAGGGTTTTCGCTTTCGTCTGGAAATTGAACAACTCCAAACTGACTTCTTCGCTAAAGTCACGTGAACCGGCAGAAGGGTGAGGATCGGTGTGCGATCACTAAAGTGCGTGCATGTTAGTACGTGTGTAAATTACAAACGTGTCTTCACAGGATTGTCTTCATGCATCTACACAACAAAATACAGGCTGCTGTGTGTGTGTGTCTGTCTCTAGAGGAAGCAGCGACTGTGCTCTTATATAAAGAGCTGCTCTGTGGAACAGGCCGGTGTATTCTTTCACTGACTATGATTACTGTTGACTGTGAAACACTTCATACAGAATAAAGATCAGATCACTACGACTTCACATCAATGACAAAATAATGATGCAAAGGCCACAATTAACTGGTTATATGAAATCCTGCAGGTGATGGGCTTCAGCTGGAGTCAAAACAAACCGTTACATGTCATCAGAGTGGGCTCTGTCTTTTACGGCGAGCTGTTCCTCTCATCCTCTGATCGCTGCTGCTTACGGTATGTGTCCCATGTAAAAGCCTCAGGGACTGATGACACAACGTGATGCATAATAACTGCATAGCATTGGAGCCGGTTCAACGGCGACCTCGGTGAAGCCTGTGCAGGATGCATAAACTGCAGTTCCTCAAACGTCCACTTGAGGCTGGCTACAGAACAGGTCAGTCTCCATAAGTCCCCACACTTCACAGCAGAAATAAACATGTTTACAGCCTGGTTCAAAAAACAGTTTTGGTCTCTATAGCTAATTTCCCCATTCATGACAACTGTACTGAGGGTCACTTCAGTCTACTTCTGATTTTTAGATTAGCTGGGAGGCAGAAGAAGAAACATGGTGGCGACCAGAGCCACAGATTTACACTGGGCCAGTTAGACGTAGCATTAGCTGCTTCGTTCTTCACAATGCTGTTTGATAACGGGTGATTCTTTTTCCAAACTTCATGCAGAATTTGTGTAAGACATAACAGCGTGGTGTTCTGATTCATTGCTGTACATTAAAGTAGGACCGGATTGATCAATCAATTACCCGCTGGGCTGAATTAGACAGAGAGTCAGATAGCTGCTAGACGCCTCACTCATTAAATCAGTCTAATGTTTTATAAAACTTTTTGCACTATAAATCCCTGAACTATTTGAATTGTTGTTAGTTAAGTTAGATGACAAATGTCCATCACAAATCCAAGATGCCACCTACTAAAGACTCAAACAAGACTTGAAAAGAGTTCAGAGTGGTACCGTGAGTTGAAGGAGCAGTTTGGTGCTGATGTTCCTAGTTGTTGTGAAATGATATAACGCCTATGGTGTACGAGTGCTGTTTCTTAAACGGATGGTAATTTCATCCACGCCGCATGAACCGTTACGTGTCTTCCTTTAGGCTCTCAGGCGGCGGCGCGAAGACTGGAAGCAGGTTTGATGAATCAGGCCCCGGTGTACTTACATTCCTTCAGCTAATCGCGCACACCACGCGGCCTAGCAGTAATTTAGCACCCTGGAGGAGTCACAGCTAAATCCTCATAAAGATATACTGGAATATAAAAAGGCTGGGAGAAGAACTTGACAGATAAGCGGAGGTATCAAGGCGAAAGTGGTGTTTGTGTACGGTTGTGTAAAAGTCATTACAGAGCAAGATATTTCACAACATTTTAATAATTTAAATCCGAGTGGAATTTCAGTCTGTCTAAATACGTTTGGCCGTGGATATAAAAAGCCATAATTTAAATGAAAGCATGCGTTTTAACAGCACTGCATCGCTTCAAATGAGGAATGAAATGTGTTATTAACTTTACGCAGCTCAGTGTTTGTCAGCTTTATCATAACTATATAACTATTTATTATCAATCTGTGGTATCGCCACTGAGTCATTTGTTTTTACACTGGAAACAACATATAAATTCCTGCCGTACATGCTAAAACTGAACTTTAGTGGAAAACCTTCCCTCTCCTGATACCTGTGCTCTCTCTTTTTGTGTGCGTATGTGGAACTCATCTTTATGCAAGTTAACACGACGCCGAGGATCTGAGTCAGCAGTCCACTGTGACCACATAAATCAACGTCACTGACTGAGAAGCTGTATTTAATGTGGACATCGTGACAGATATACGAGCCACTTCGGGTCCGTAACGGTGCTGATACGGATTCGTTGGATTGGATCAGTGCATTTCTACTTGTGACCTTTTTTTCCTTATTTGTCCCACATCTTCACGTACACAGTATCGGCACAGATGTTTGATGTCATGTTTGTGCCACAATTTGGGTGAGCACCTGGGAGTGAAAGTTTGGACCTGCTGTACTTCCATCAGGTCTCAGACTATGATAGAGTTTTTACAGTGTGGCAGACAGGTGCTAACTGAGCTCCTCAAAGGACATAAATGACAGAATAAATCTTAATGACTCGAAAAGTTTTGAGCTCAGTCTTAGATGAAAAGTTTCCCAAGTGTGATGAGCATGAATCAACCTTCTTTTTTAGATTTATGTTTTGGGAGTTTGTGCCTTCGATTGATAGTTTAGCCGAGGCAGAGAAAGAATGGAATAGAAAGCAGCCAGAATCAAACAGGTGACACTGAGTTTACGTGGTAAACGTCACATCCATGCATCCATCTTCTGTATCAGGGTCACAGTGGGCTGGAGCCTATCCCAGCGGACTTAGGACAAGGGGCAGGGTACACCCTGGACAAGTCGCCAGTTCATCACTCACAGCTACGGACAATTTAGAGTCACCAATTAACTTATCAAGTTTATGTTTCTGGACTGTGGAAGGAGCCTACAGCTGCTGTTTTTGCTTTAAAAACAGAATTAGAAGTGAATAAAATGAAACCAAACCAGAATACCTGAAAAGATTCACCCACACAGCCTGCGGTCTCCAGACAGCGCCTTCCTCCTTCTGCTCCATTCCTGTGTATCCACAATCCTGCGGCTGAATAAACTCTCGAACGTCTCCGACTCTCACAATTCTGACTGCAGTCCAGCTAATTTGCCAGACGTCTGTTGACCTTCAAAGCGTATGGAGATGACACATCAAACAATGGCCTCCCTGTCCAAATATTTGCAGAGCCCCGCTAAATAAATCATCTTTCATCCTCTTTCCCTCGCCTCGCCGTTGCTGTGTGAGTCACCTAATAGCCTGAATAGAGGTGTTAGCCGGCGCTTTAGCCAAGTCCGAAGAGATGAATCACCAGATGGCTTCCTAAGAGGGAAAGTTAAATAATCAAATATTCACAAAGTAACCAGAACTTTCTAACAGAAACAGATTAGAAGGACGATTAAGCACGCGGCCAAATCAACACAAACACGCTGATATCGCCGTGACGATAAAACTTTTCTCGAAAGAGAAGGACTCTTGGCGTTTATGTAACACGGCTCCTCATTACAGGCTGCTCATGAATATTAAGGAACACAACTTATCAATTAAAACAGATATCCACTGAGCTCATTCTCCGCGTGTCCTCCTGACCCTCCTAAATGGATCTATTCTTCCCAACAGAGGATGTGGCTTCTCCACAGACACCACACCGCTGCCCCTCTGGCATACTAAACTCTCCTTCCATCCACCGTCCTCTTCATTTTCCACCTTATTTTCACAACCCCCTCCCCCTCCTCTTTCCTCCCCGCCACCTCCTCTATTTATCTTTAATCTGTTCATCATCAGCTCATCTCTCTCCTCCTGTCCTACTCTACTTATCTTTTCGCTCGCCCTCCTCATTTCGGGCTCCCCGTTCTCATTTGTTCTGTCTCTTCCTCTCTCTCTCCGTCGCCCATTCCTCTACGGTGAATTATTAACCTCGGAGTTTTTTTTTTTTTTTTTTAACTCTTCCTTACATCTAACATGAAACGCGAAGCGCCGAATGACAAAATGGATTATCTGATCTCATGCATCACGTCCAGTTACATATAATGTCTGTGCACACACTAAAGACGGCCTAAGCGTGCTACAAATGGTCACCGCGGTGCAAAACCATCACAACTGCAGTCTTAAGGATTTATTTTTGCTCTCAGGCTTGTGAAAAGTATTCAGAAATATGCCAGTTTAGACTCCAAATAACTGCTTAGATACTCACACTGACGATGCTGATGTTTGGCAGGTATATAATTTGACATCTCCAGCTTCTCACAGATGAGCTTGATGAGAATAACCCACGAACATCTGTGCTAATAAGGCTGTCCAATAGTTGTGGAGTCGCTTCAGTCTGGGCCAAAGTAACAGGCGGTTGGCCAACAGGCTTCAGTCATCACTAGATGATCAGATTTCAACAAGGCATGCCAACATCGATCGGCCGCCAATCATTATAAGTCAATATTCAGTAAACGCATGTGATCGGCAGATCAGGTTTACTGCGTTCGAGTATCTGACCATGAAAACTGATCAATGACACACGTAGCGTTTGTTTACTAGCGGATCATGACCTCTGTGACACGTTCACCACGCAGACACGGAGTGGCAAAATACCGTGACACTATTATGACACTTTATTTGTGACCCAATACTTTTCATTTGTCCTTTTTTGATAATTTAGAAAAAAAAGTAATGAAGGTCTGGAGGTAGTTTTAGAGAACAACAGTGTTTGCAGTAGGTGGTAGTAACACAATGCAACACCGCAGCGCAGAGGACAAAAATAGAGTAAGTAGGACGAGGTGACATTTCTATTCAAACGTGAGTTCTTTAGTAGATCATTTTCTCTGTGACACAGCAGCGAACGCTCATCCCATTCATTCACATTCCAAATATATCCAAACCCCTTATTTGTAGTCCACTGGCGCACCACAACTAGTAATAATCCTTTTAACTAATCCACATCAAATCTCGCACAATGCTAATCCGTTAGGCATGATGGTCCACGGCAGCCATTCATCTCTAAAACACTTCTAACTGTGCACCGGCATGCATAATTAAATTGTAATGGCAATTTATTGTATTGCCGGGCTTGGCAATGGCTATTCATAACTATTCATGTGCTGAGGGTTCACACGTATTCATGACGGGGTGGTACGTGGCAGCGTGGTGCATTATGCACAAGGCAAGCATGACGTGACTGAGGATGGGGGGAAGCGGAAAGTGACACCATGCCAAATTAAAGAAGTCTGTTTCAGGATGCAACGCAGCCGAATGAAATATACATAATAAACACAGATGAATCCAACATGGAGTAGTTACATGGATGAGAGAGCAAGACACTCTGACAGCAGTTAGTAAGGTTATTGTATGGTAATGATGCTTGTCCTGACAAACCTGAAACAACCAAATAATCATTTCAAAAAGTCACGAGTGTTGGTTACAGTCCTGGTGAAAAATGATCCGCAGGCTTCAGTGTCAAAATCAACACTTTTTTTTTTTTTTTTTATCCAGTCCATCCACCCAAATGTGTCCGCGAGAGAGGACTGTAATTAATCTCACGACTCCAAGATGAAAAAAACTAAACAAAGCGACGGTGTTATTTTGTTTTCCTGTGAGGACAATTTCAGAAAACAATGGACTCGGGGAGACACATTCCTCTCCTCTTCCTCTTCATTACTTCTCGCCAAGTTAGTTTCTTATCTATCTTGACACCTTGTTGTCCATTTATTATGCCGCTTCATTCGGTACGAGGCTCTTAATTCAATAGCCGTCGTGAATCCAAGTGGCAACCAGGTAAAAGTGTCTTGAGAGGTACTTGTAGAACTCGTGTTGTTCTTCAATCTTAATGAAAAATCAAACATGCAGAGCCTGGGATGAATCATACGGCCTTCACAGTCACCAGACTGTAACCATGGGTACTATTTACTGAATATTAAAACTAAATCAAGGCAGTTAAAGGTCAGCTAATGTACTGAAATCAGAGTGAATGACTTGTTTTTGTGATATTTTGCGAAATATATTATATGTTTTTGTTTCCTCGGTACACTCTGGAAGATAGAAGTCTCAGACAAATGTCAAATTTTGAATGAAAGAAATAGAAAGTTATATCAAATTGAAGAGCAAAGTCTTCCTTATTTTTGCTGCGCCGAAAATATATTCAATCGGGACACCCGTGAGTCAAACAATGAGTTTTGTGAAGCGTGAAACAAACAAACCTCTCTGCTCTCACCCTCGAACCAACCGGTGCTGCCTCGCTCTCTCCTTCCTCTCACATAAAACGTCTTGAGTCGTTAAGGTGGTGACGTAACCGCCTCACAGGATTAGGCTTATATCATATTAAAGCCCTATAGATAGAGATATTGATCAATCCTGCATGCCTGTTCAGGGTAACACAACGAGTGCACTGCAGTTTTCACCATGAAACAAGGCGGCGGGAGCTTTACATTCCAAAGCAACCCTCTGCACCGCTAATGAATATATGCAAAGCGCTGTGAATAAGCGCTTGTTTCAAGCAAATCCCTTGTTGAAAACACTGCAATCCACCTACTCAGACACATTAAAGGCCAACCTCGCAGGTGGTGAATATGACAAAATGTCTGCCCCACTCGCCGCACTCACCGTCTCTCTGAACAGTAGCTGCGTCGCAGCACAGGGGATTCAGCAACGTGACGTGATTGATCTGAGCGTGAGTTCTGACTTTTCAAAGCGTACCAGAAGGCGCGCCTGCACCTTCAGATCATGCTAATCAACCAGGCCGAGGCTGGTGCACGCATGTGTGCGAGTGTGTATTAGAGTTTTATGCATATTGCAGTGTAAGCGGTCCTCTGTCATACAACCCCTCTGGCGAGGCTGCGACACGATGGTTGTTGCGTACTCCATACTTCCATGTCAAAGCACTAAACAAACCTCTGACATTATAAAGGATGTATCAACATAATTAAACAAGACAGAGAGTGTACAGCTACACCAGCACTGAGGCAGTGCTGTGTGTGCTACACGACAGAGCTTGGAGCTAACATTAGCAAGTTACAACGATTCATCCTCAGGGGAACATGAATGCGTGCACCGAATTTCATGGAGTGGACACAGATTTATCCATTACATTGTTAACCTCTAACTGTATTTCTCCTGTTTCCGTTTTTCTTCTCCGTATTTCATATTTTTGCTCTGTAACTTTCTACAAGCGCCCGCCGAGAGCTGGGTAGCAAACTGTATGAGGAGTTCTTGTAATAACTTTTAAGGCTGAAGATAAGAGCCAGATTCCCATTATGGGAAGATTCACTTGTCAGGGTGAGAAACAACTGAACTTTAGTTTTTTTGTAACCAAGTTACATCAGATGCAGGGCAAGCAACTGTATAAATGTTTGTTAGAGTTATTACTCTCTCAGGCTCTGAACCACTTTGTGAGTGTGTGTGAGGATCTCTGACCTTTGAGCTGTAATACTTGGTATTCTTTGTAATATCGTCTTCTCAACCACATTTTATTATCACTATATTGAATAAAATATTGGAATTTCCACCACACATGGCAATCCATCCAACAGTTGTAGACAGTGGCAGATTCACGAAAATATACATGATCCCGTCGTGTAAAATAAGCTATATAATAAGGAGCTAAGTCAGGGTTAGGGTTAGCACCCAAGAGGGTACACATGTTGTCCTATGAACAAAAACATGAGGAGGGGGGACTTGTTGGCCTCAGAGCCAGTCCGACTGGTACCGGTCCACGGCCCGGGGGTTGGGGACCACTGCCCTAGAGGACATTTTGTCACGTGTGTAATAGAGTGATTGGGAGTTTTTTTTACTAATAAACCAAACTATCAACCTCTTGGTAGTGCTAGAGGAAAAGTCAGGGGATCACCAAGGTTGTGAGGTTTATCCTCTGAGGACGATGAACGTCTGTACCAAATTTCCCGCCAATCAATCCAACGGCCGTTGAGATGTTTCAGTCCGGAGGTAGCAGGCGTACGTTGCCTTCCCGTGAGTCTTAGAAATATCAAAGCACAGTGAAATAAACCGACGTGAAACTTATTTTCATCGTTTGACTGGTGGGGAAAAAAGTGACATTATCTACACACACACGGCTTGATCAGATTTCATGGTTTGATGAGTGTTGCAGCTGTTTGGTGACCACACGCTACGTTACATCATCTTTTTTTTCTGTTTTCCTGAACAAAATCTGCGAGCTGTTAATAATCGACCTAATACGCTAATCCTCTGCCGCCACCCACTCAGAGTATCACAGGAGTGTTGTTAAGGATTCGGGGAAGCCTTGTCAGAACACGCTAACATTAGTAGGAGGATGGATAACATGATATTTACGTTCTGATGCAACTTCTATGAATATTACTGCAGCCCGGCCGTGACTCCAAACAGGACTTCCAGAGCTGCATTACTAATTACTCATACATCCTCCATCCTTTTTTTTCACGTAACTTGCAGAGGATTCTTTGCCTGGCGCCAGCGATTACTCTCCTTCCTGATTAGTGTCCTAATTAATGAAGTCAACAACGGCCAGCTCCAGCATTAACTCAAAAAGCTCTTAAACATCCACACTAACTTTGTAGACTAATCAAAGACAGCTAAAGGTCAGCTCATTTAGTTTTCTAATCAGAAGCGGCTGCAGTCTCGAAAACCGCAGTGTGTGTATCCGCGAGTATGATAGATGCTCAGTGTTTGCGACAACATATTAAATTACTGTAAACAAACGGGAGTGCAGCTTCTGCCTCTCCTCCGTCTTCGCCTTTCTCACCACGTCAAACACTTTCACGTCTGAAGTGAGTGAAACTCACCGAGTGAACGGCTTTCCGAGCTTTCCTGCCACACCAGTGTGACTCTGACGTCCCGTGATAAACACCAACCATCTTCTCTGTGTTAAAACTGTCTGGATATTTGTGATTTGCACATCTATCAGAAGTCAAGCAATGCATTTTTGTAATTTGAGCAAAACGTCGGGTTACACGACAGTTTTAAAAGTAACTAAGTAAAAGTACATGGAACGTGGTCCAATCAAGATGTCATTTGTGCCTAAACCTAACCAAACCTCAACCACTGCCAATAGTTGTTGAATCTCAAGCTCTTTAAATGTTACAAATGCTCTAGAAACCATAGACACAATGTAAACCATCCAAAAACTTTTGTATGAACGTTGGGAGTATTGAGGGCGCTTTATAACGCATATTTAGGACACACAAAGAAAAGAGCTGAGAGTAAATATAGCGTACTAGATAGAAAATAGGTAGTGACCTCATCCAGCCACAGTCACTTCTCTTTTTGGAGCTGGGAAACACTACGGGAAATATTCTCAGACAGTCACATCCAGACACTTTTTGGCATCGCAAACCAAAATCCACACAAGCCACGCGACGAAACAAAAGACAACAAGGATGGAAACATGACAACAGGCACTGGGCTGACACCTGAATCCGTCTGGCTACGCACGGAAACTTCTTCTGTGTTTGTCTTTTCCGGTCCGATCCACAAGGTGACCCGCGTTGATCTAACGCTGCACGTGCTGCTGTTGCCTAGTAACCAATGCAAACGGTTATCACCATCTATGCTATGAGGGGCAGCTTTACAGCTGCAGCGAAGACACACACTAATGTGTTTTGATTGTGTTATGGTTTTAAAATAAAATTAAAATTCATTTGGAAATAAAATAAAAACGTCTGTATTTATGAAACTATTTGGATGATGTACTGCATGAATGAGTTGCAGGATTACTGCTCTGACTATCTATCCTGTGTCCACTGCAGCTGTGTTTTCTCTTCTTTTTATTCGTTTTGTGGAACGTTGTTACCCGTTAGATTTGTTTTCTCACATTCATATTGTGTTTTACCTTCAAGGGCCACAGTCATTTTGTTTCTCCTCAAAATTTCCCTATTGTTTCTAACCTGACGACGCGTGCGAGACGAAAACATCCAAGCTCTCGGAGAGAAACTGAGGCAGGTGAGAAAGACGATGAGTGAGAGAGCAGTGTGTGTGTGTGTGTGTTCATGTGAGAGAGAGAAAACGACAGCGTTTTTGCCAGATGCCAGCAGTGTGGAGGCAGCCTGTTTTGTCATTTATCATTTGGAGAGCTCGCTTGTTAGAGCACACACATCTTAATAGTCACTCTGAACCGGGAGGACTCAGATGAGAGGAGGCGTTTTATTACCCCGCCAAGACTACAAACGCGGCACGGCATACAGTATAATGTGAGAGTGACAGACAGACACGCAATGCTAACAACACGTTTAGGAGACACACAGCGGCGAGGAGAAACAGATGTGAATACATATTCTATCTGGTGAATAAACCCACAACGCGCACATACGCACGCAAATGTGTCAACAAAACACACGGCTGTGCAAACAAGCAGAGTAATACGACAATAAAGAGAAATAAAGACGTGAAACGTGACTGTTTCCTGATTCTGGTTTGAGTTTGGTGTCCACATGAATAAGGTCAAAGATGGACAGAAAATGACACACGCACATACCAACAAGTCCCCCAATTTATACGACGCGAAGAGGTCAAATGACTTTGCCCTCTAGAGCGACCCGCTGCGGCGATTTCTGATCCCATGGCCCGATCTGCAGGAGGCCGTCATTTATCAGAGCCTTCCAGACTGTTACGGAGAGCTCTGTTGGAAAATAATTCAGTGTTGTGACGTGACAACCTGTGATTAAGGTTTGGTTAAGTTTAGGCAAAAACTTGACGTGCTTAGGAAACATCGTGGTTTGAATTTAAATGAAGTTCAGCCTTGAGTTATTTTACTGTTCAGACCATTTCTCAAGACTCCGGAGGCGTATAAAGCATATTTTGTAAAAGCTTCAGTATCAGTTTAAGCGTTTTGTATATTCAGAATATTTTCAGCACTTTACTTTGTGGTCAGACGGTTCGTCTCGACAGCCAAGTGGAGCTTTTATCGCTCTGCTCTCCTCAGAGCTACGAGATCAGACTTTCTTTCACATCTCACTCAGTGAGAGACGGTTTCGCCGAGTCTTATTTAGCTTCTGTTGTGTTTGAGTGATGTGTACAAAGAGTTAACAAGATATTTAAGCTAGTCGTAGCTCAGTACAAGAGGGAAACTTTAATTCAGATGGTGTATGGTTGTATGTTTTCTTTCTTGACAGTTTGTGAGTTTATTTATTCAACTAAATGTTGTAAAGTGAATTTTCTTTGGGCTCTGGTTGTTTTGTGGAACAACTGGCAGTCATAATCACACCCAATTCAAACCCAATTTCAGGACAAGATACAAACACTTAAATGACAAAATATCAAATCTTAATCGAAACTAATTCATAATACTTTTTAGATGTTTACCATGATGTACATGAGTACATTATGTTCGGGATCCAGTGGACCTTTAAAGATCTACAGTGATCGTCGTTGTGCATACAAAAAAATAATGCTGACTGGACACGGAAATGAACAGCAAGTTCCCGCGTTAAGAATTGCTGACTCATCCAATTTCTCCTGACAGAACTCCTAGAGCCACAGGAGAGCTTCATCACTCGGATGTAAACATACTTCTGGGCCATTTGCTTAAATGACTCATGCAGTTATTCTTTTTTGGAAGGACAGTCTCACATTGTATTCAACATACTGCGTGCGCCCTGCTGCTCTGTATCCTTGAATCAACTCTATTCAAGTACCAAGTGGACCAAACGAGTCCTGAAAGGCGTCCTTTCTAACCTCACATCACATTCTGTGAATCCTCACAGTGCTGGCGAAGGTCTAATTCTGCCTTCTGCCCAACACGTCACTAGACGAGGCTTCAGGGACGGGATGATACAGTATCACGGTGCAACAACACAGCGGGGCACAGCGAGACGGTCGAGGACGTGTCGATTCACCTTTTGTAACGGCAGAGTTCCAGCTCATATTTCACTGGATTAAAGAAAAAAAAAACAGACATTTTCTAATGCTGCCGCTTTGTGTTCGGTATCTAAACGAGGAGAATGGAGAGAAAAATAAGCAACAAACCCGTAACAAAAGATCCAGATAGACTGATGAAAATACAGGTTAATTGGCTTGAAAAATGTAAATTACGCTGCCACACATGGATGGAAACTAACAGACACAGCAGAACGATCCTGTGGAAAGACGTGAATGGCACCGAGGAAGAGAAGCGGGGCCACTTTAATGAAGTTATGGCAGCCATTATGTTGTCAAGAGCCCTTTGCCTCCGCCGCTGCGCCGTTGTCGACTTCCTCGCTGCGTGGGAGCGCATAGCAATGTGTTTCTGAAGGGAACAACCTTGTTTATTGGCTTGATTGAGAGCGGTGAAGAAAATGGGCTGTTTTCCTTTCGCACCGGACTGACGTTATTTCCTTGCCTAATAAACACAGCGATAGGTGAGGAAACACTGACGCTTTCTTTTTTTTACTTGAGCCTTATCTTATTTTCATAGTATGCTCATGGTGGCCTCAGCGTGTCATCGAGCCACCCTTAAAGACACTGACACAGACTTTAAAACAGAGATACAATATACTTGTGTTGGACAACAGTAATTATCCACCATGTTATATTATAAGATGTATATTTTCCACAAGTAAAAACATCAATATGGGACATTTCTGCAAGACCCTGGATTATGTTCACTGTAGTTTTTCTGGTGTCCAGTGGCGGCATTTTCTAGATTACTGCTTTCTAAAACATCTACAGCAGGTCTCACAGATACAGATCTCAATTTCAGCCAACGCCGATGTCAACACTTCTTCCTGGATTGAACTGCGAGGTGCAAAATCCGTCAATACAAACATGAATTCTGTCCCATTTTCCCCAGTTAGTCCCAGCCACAACCTCAACTCATAATGTTCATAACTGATAATTTATTAGTGCGCCCTTTGTAATATCAGAAAAGATAAATAAACATGAGGTGCAGGCGCGTTTCCTGTCAATCGATATCGATTTCGCCACGACTCGGTTTGTTTGCATGAACGCGACACACACCAGAATTATGTTCACTGCTGAAGATATTCTCTCTTTGTTTGTAGGAAATGTAATATACCGGGAAGAAATCACTACAAACTAACTTGTGCAGTGAAACACACACGTCATCAATCTTCATGCTACTTTTTTACCGTTTCCTTAAATACCTCAAAATAAACCACCAGCTGTTTTTATGATTATATGATGGTACATGTTCTTATCGCTTTCATTAGTTTTTCCAACAGAAATATAATGTATGCATCTTGAGCTCTACTGGACTGAGCCAACGCACGGCATTGTTCTAAACCTAAGCAGACCTATTTAAACCCTCTATTAAAAATGTAGGAGACAGGTCATAAAACATGCTGTGCCACAAATTCACCGTTCACTGAGCACTCGGAGGGTGAAGGTCTACGGAAGGAAGGGGCCTCCCTGGATTCACTCTGACTTTAAAAAAAAAAAGGTTTTAGCAGTATTTTCACATTCTTCCAGGAGGTGGTGGAGGAGGTGAAATGGTTCAGCCTCTCGTGATGGTTTTACCCTCAGGGGACACACATGTAAAGTTCAGGATTACAAGGGACATGTCACTCCATTCAAATTACTCTCTGCCTATGAATAAAACAAGACTACACCTCTCTGGTCCAAAAGTGGAAAAGTGGTCTGCAAAATGGACAAATGCACATTAAAGTGTCTGCACAAAGAATGCACATGTGTAGGATTTTTAAAAAAAGTGCTTGGGTGTGTGTTTTTGCTTGTTTTCAGGAATGTGAAATGAGTCTATGAGTGTTGGGCAAGTTACTTGAAAAATGTAATTGATTTCTCACTATTTGTTGCAAAGGCAGTCGCATTATTTTAGCACTTAACTCCACAGCAGCAGTAATTAGGTCATTATTTATTACTTTCATTTAATTCAGCCCAGCTCCGTCCAAGATCCAAGAACAGCTCCGGAGCTGCTGCCACCTAAACATTACGGTTTTCTGTATTTAACACAAGGGGAAGCTGACCATCAACAACCAGTTTAACTAGCTAACGGAGAAGCTTCGGGAGTGCTTCACACGCGATCCAACCCAGAAGTAAACCAGCTGATTCGACAAGTGCCACAAGTTTAATCTCTGCTCCTACCCCCGCTGGAGTCACACGCTCTGGGCAGTGACTGAATGAATGAGATACAAGCGGCCGAGACGAGATCTCTAGAGATTTTAGACTGACTGGTCCCGCGCTTCATGATAGATGTGCAGCTCAGTGACGCAGCGGGATTTCGGCATCCGCTGCTTCATCGCGGCCCCTCAAAACGCAGGACTCACAACTTCAAGCTGTCTGAGGGGCGTTCAAGGCTGCTCTGGTTGACCTGTCACCACCAAAATAACAGACTCCGAAATTGATTATTTCACTGTGATTCTTTCTTTAGTCGAGCAGTGGGTGACAGCAGGCTATGAAGTTCAATCAAGGTTTGGCGGGCATAGAGGTACGGCTGTGAAGGTGAAGCTGAAGGACAATATAAAGAAACAGGAAAAAAAGGTGACGATTTCAAGTCCCATGAGAGTGAACGTCACATTTTACCAGTAATAGTAAAGACAAGAAGGAAATGGACAGGTCTTCAACCCTGCATCTGTCCAAAAATGATGCCAGTTGCTAGGTGATGCCCATAGAGTTAACGCATGAATCAAAACTTAAAGAAATATTTCCAGCTGCATGTTTGCTGCGATAAAAGTAGAACAAAGTTTTTGTGTCTCTTCACGTCCTGCCGGATGAGTACGGCTCAGGTGCATCCTGCTCCGAGTCGAGCATCTGTATTTTTGCACGACGTTAGAAGACAGTTAATTCTTACTAATTACATTTGATTGGGAAACCCCCCCGTAGAGCATCCAATTAAAACAAGGGCTGGAAAATAGCTTTTAACCTCCCACTGAGCTGTGTGAGTGTGAGTGTGTGTGTGCTCAAGCGTCCACGTGTCGCGTGTGTATAGGAAGAAGTGATTAATAGCAAGAATAAATAATAGGGTCCAAGCTGGAGAAGAATTCACACACACACACACACACACACACACACACGGATGCCTGAGCACAGACTGGATACAAGTAGAAAATTGCTTATTAAAACTCGCAGATCAAAGCTGAACGCATTAAAGCTCGTGTCATCGTCCAGTGCAGACTGAACTCAACACCTGCTTCTAATTTGAGGCTGGTTCCACATCGAATAATTCACAGGTAACGAGGAAAAACAAACAGGTCAGTGAAGAACACGATCAGCAGCTACTCTGAGCAGGCTTCAAGTCGGGCTGCAGCGATTAGCCGATTAATCGACTCCTTCATCATTAGCTACTTTGATAACTGATCCATTGTTTTGATTAATGTAAGAAAAAATTGTTTTCAGCTTCTTAAAAGTGAATATTTTCTGTTTTCTTTAGTCTCATATGGCAGCAGTCCAAACATCTCTGGCTTTGGGAAGCAGTGATCAGCATCAGCAAACTGTTTCAAAAGTTTACGCTGGCATATATAATGACATTCAACATTTAACACAGAAACTGTGTCGATGAATCGATGAAATGTGGGGAAATAGTCCATCATAATTTCCTTGAGCTCAAACTTGTTTTTGTTTTTCCTTACACCGGCTGTCAGAAACCCCCGAAATCTATCGAGTGTATTGTCGCAGAAGGAAAAAGATTTCACATTTCGAGGAGACCAGAGGGCAACGAGGAAAACAAGTTTGTAAAAATGCACAAAAAAAAAAAAAAAAAAAAAATCCATAAAAACATTTGGAAACAGAATTAATGCGTTTGCAGTTTTCAATCCACGCTCCCGATTATTCCATTTTTACTAAGAAGACTTTTCAACATCGATTTCTGTAAAATGTATCAATGCTTAGGTTGCAATTTTTTTTTTTTTTTTTTTGGGAATAGCTGATTTGCATATGCCACATGCCAACATGCACACACACACACTCACACACACACACAGGATATAAACTGTGGATGCTCGCCACTCATACAGGCAGCACCTGTCAGCTGGTGTTCTGGGACAGCCAAGGGCTTGTTTGTTTGTTTCTCTCTCTCTTTTTCTGTGTGTGTGTGTGTGTGTGTGCGCGTGTGTGTACACCTCCATCCAAGGTCTCTCCCTTTTTCCCCTCAGCACCCCCTCACCTCTCCACCTGCTGTTCCTTCCTTCGCTCCATCCCGCCTCTGTGTCTGTCTCACTTCATACCGACCATCATAGCACCATCCATTAGATCTCTCCCCCTCTCTCTCTCTCTCTTTCTCTCTTTCTCTCTGTCCCTCTCTCTCTCTCTCTCTCTGCACCTGTGACTGAAAAACAGACTCGCTCAGTCTTTCTCTGCCTTCCTGCTCATTACAGCCCCCAGGCAGCCACTCCATCACAGAGAAAAGGCAGAGATAAGCTACAAGAGTACACCTGTGCCTGGTATGAATGCCAAATCCAGAGTCAGTGACAGCCAATTCCAGGCCAAATAATGGAATCAGCGAACCTCAGCTTCAGACAAATCAACCTGACAGCTTTATCTCCCGCTCCCAATTTCAAAGCACGTTACAAACCTCATTATCAAATGAGAAAAGCAATCAGTAAAAAAGAAAGAAAAAAAAATAAATTGTTGACACGGCTACAATGGCGCTCGCTGGGGATTAAGTTTACGGCGCTCATTTACCGACGGATCAGGTGAGAGAAAATAAGAAACATATTTTCGTTTCATCGGCAAAGTGCCGCCAAGTCTTATCTGACAAAGGGAACGTTAATCTGTCTTATCAACAACTACACGCAGCGTGTCTGAGTAACAATTTCTCAATTAATGATCTGAAGGCAGAGAGAAAGGAAGAAAGAATTCATTGTGTGGATATCAATCTATATATTATCAAATGTACACATGCAAAAGTCTCACAAACGACGCCCGAAATGGGCTTTTAGGCCGACGGATATCAATGCAGCACAACCTGGTCGAGGCTCTTTAGACAAGAAAAGCAAACAAAAGAGGTTACAACTCCCAGAAAGAAGAACTTTCCAGATGGCTGGGGTACAACGAGAGCCGAAGGGGGAGCAGCAATTCTAGAAATTGAACAGAGTGTTCGTTTATTTGCTTTTACTCATTAAGCATCACAACACCGGAGAGAGAACTGTGTCATATGACCGGACCGGAGCCTCGTGAACCTTTCTCTCACTGATTTGATACTTTTTTAGGTTTTTAGGTTATTTGAAAAGATCGATACCGCTCTCACGTCTTCAGGCTGAACAAGAGTCAAGAGCCGGTTAACTAACTTGGACTGGAAATGAGAGAAAACAGCCAACCAGACTCAGTCCACAGCTCGCAGCACTTCTTTAACAAGTCTGTGACATCTGTAAAGTGCAACCTGTGATCATTATCATAAGCCCACTCCTGACTGCAGCTTCATATTGAAACAGATTTGGGGTTCAGTATCTTGCTCAAGGACACTTCGACCTGCAGACAGGAGGAGCCGGGGATCAAACCGTCGATCATCTGATTAGTGGAAGACCCGCTCTCTACTTCCTCTACCTCCTGAGCCACAGCCACGTGTGATGACGAGCGTGCCAGATGAATAACGGTGTTTATCTAACTCTCTGTAAGAAGGACGTCTGTGTTTTTATATATTTGGACTGAATGCTGCGCTGCATTTCATTGTCTCAGTACTTGCTCCTTGTGACGGTAAAGCGGGTCAGCGCAGTCGGTAGAGTCTGTGTCCCGTGTACAAAGTATCGGTCCTCGCTGCGGCGGCGCGGGGTTCGTTTGTCTCTCACTCCTCCCTTTCCTGCTGCTATCTCAAATAAAGCTCGAAAAGGCCCAAAAATATCTTAAAAATTGAATCTATTTTGCTTGTCCGTACTTAATTCTTATTTTCTGCCATATTCTGACAGACTGGAAACAGAAAAGCCACATGTAACAATTATTTTGGCCTCATTAGGATCAGTATCAGCTGATCAGAAACATCAGAGATCATCGGTCACAGCTACTCTACGTAATGTGAAATAAAGCCGGCGGGAGTCATCTCCTCCTCCTTGAGCTTTATTATCTGTGAGTATTGATGGCAGAGAGCTGGATAGATGTGTGTGTGTGTGTGTGTGTGTGTGTCCACTATGTAATTATAGATTTAGTAAACCCGAGGCTTAGCGTGACTCAATCAACCCCTGATTTGTTGGGTGGATAGATACTGATGATAATGAGATGTAAGTGTTCGTGTGTGTGTGTTCATGTGTGTATGTTCATATGTGTGTGTTCGTGTGTGTGTGCGGGGGAAAGCTGTATATTCACATCACATATTGGTCCCCTCTTTTCCCCCAAGATATGCACTACGTGATCAGTGTATACAGTATAGCGTGTGTGTGTGTGTGTGTGTGTGTACAGTATATATTGCCACTGCTAGTTCATTAGAAAGCTTTTTGCTGATGAAGGCAATTCATACCAAGCTGAAAAAAAACAAAAACAAGTCTCTGTGCGATCCCATGGTGCATTTGTAGTGATGATATATGGATTTTTGTTTCAGTACACAGCGAGGATTATGGGAAATCTACCTAGTATCTCTAGTAACACGAAGAGTTAATTGTAAAACAATGAACAAATAAGACTGGAAGAAAAGAAACTGAAACATCCAGGTTATAAAGAAGATGTTTGCAACCTGCTTCTACGTTGCCTCTTAATTAATTTGGTTATTTCATCTTCTGTGTTTGTGTAAGCCACAAATAAAACATCTTAAAGAGGATGCGAGTACCTGAGCTGTGTGTGTGTGTGTGTGTGTGTGTGTGTGTGTGTGTGTGTGTGTGTGTGCTTGCGTGGACGTGATCCGCTTACGCGTGTGATCGCATGAATCTCAGTAATAGCTCCGCTGGGAGTCCATGAGGTTGAAATACCAGAATGTAAACTGTTGACATTAAATCCATTTTATGTTGCAGGCTGACCTGGAAAAACTAAATTATGGCCACACTTGCTCTTCCACTAATTAGGAATAAGACCAGAGATGCATTTATTTACTGAATATAAAACAGTGCCCTCTAGCTTGGAGCTCAAACCAAGGTCTGGGCTGCCTGTATTCATTACACTAATCAATGACGTGCAAATCCTCGGACATGCAGATACAGTACGGGCAGGCTGGCCGGCAAAGACAATGAACCGCCTGGATAAACGGTTAGGAAGTTATTGAAACAAAAAAAAAAAAAAATTCAGGCTCGCTCATGCAAAAACTTATACGTGACTTTTAATTTCTTTAGTTTACAGCACAGAATAACTGTAGTGTCCCAAACATGTTGTCATCATGTTGTGAAGGTGAGGTTTAAAGCAAGGCTGGGTAATGTGAAAATAACTTAAGGAAGAGTCACGACTTTAATCAGTCTCTTCCTGCAAAATGCAGAAAAGCTAATGAGTGAATCATGTTTTTATAGCTTCATGAACAAGACTGCTGAGCAAGAACAATGTCAGACCTGCACCACCTGCTAGGCTGCCATAAGCGTTTAAACTAAAAACATGACATCCCGTACAGCTGTGGACTGTCAGCGCTTGAAGCAGAGCACGGATATCCACTTTAATAATCAGTTACAGCGCAGGAAAGAGCAGAGGGGTCTGCTTCACATCTGCTCCGGACACCGGCACGGAAAGACTTACAGAGCGACGGCTAGGTCACGTTAGCTCGCTGGCTAGGCTACACGCCGAGGGGCACGCCGAGTGAAATCGGCACAGCGCTCCGTCCACTCCTCACAAAATCAGGAACCGAGCATGAAACACGATGCCGTCATTCAGCAGTTTGTTTTTCAGGTTGTCACTCTCAGACCATTGTATATCAGACGTGTACCTGACCATTAAATTTACCACGAGTTAGCCAGAGCGGGCTAGGCTAGCTGAAATTAGTCAGCGACTCAAAGCAGCTGTTTTGACTGAAAAAAACATTTTGTGTTGTTATATATAAAAAAAAAAAACTAATTGTAATTGAATTAATTAAATAAATGAATCTTTTCTAATAATTTCTCTTGCTAGTGAAAGAGTTAAAGTATGACATTGACTCACCGAGGCCAGGCGGGTTCTCAGGGCACGGTGGCAGCGGTTTGGGGGAAGGCGTCTGATTGGTCTCTGGCTGTGCGCTTGGCACCAGCTGCTCGCCTGTTGCCAGGTAGCTGGCTAACGTTGCATTGGGCCTGGAGAAGTTATAATAGTAAAAGTGATGTCCATTCCCTGCCGCTCCGCTCGCGTTATTCCTGGATCCGTTGCGGCCGTTGTTGAAGCGGCTGAAGAGGTCGAAGCGCTGCGTGTAGACGTCGAAGTACAGGATCATCATGATGAGGAAGTGGAGCAGGCAGAGCAGCAGGACGCCTTTACAGATGCGCTCCAGAGTCCGGCCCAACATCAGCCGGGTCATGGCCGAGGAAGATGACCGTCCTGTGACGGCCAGCCACGACAACACTGACGCGGCTACAGGCATGCGCTCATCGGGACGGCCATGGTGGCAATATCAGCTGCTATTAGATCTCTGATGAGGACATGTGGTTAGCTGACACCCGACTATCTGACTTCTGCAGGGGTCATGGGGTCATTAATGAGGATATGGAGGCTACACGGTCAGCTACACCTAAAGTCTGAGTTGTGAGCTTGTTTCTGCAGCGTCCACAGATTCCCTGCATGTCAAAAGTACTAAAATGTTTTAATCAGCCTCAATCCCAGGGTGACATGAACCTTATGATCTCTGGACTGATATGTCAAGCAAGTACTAGTGATAAGTTTGGTTTATACATAAGGCCCCGATTTAAAGACAAAACTTTGCTGATATGGGCATGTGCTGAGTCACTACTTCACTGTCAAGTCGCTGCAGTAGCCATGTGGCATCCCAATGTTAAAGGCCAGTCCTATAAGTCCAAAGACTGACGCTTAAAAACTCCAAATAATACCCAATAAATCCAAATAATTTGGAAGCTGCCAACAAACATTCATCAGTGTAGAGAAGATGGTCAGCTAATGTTTCAGGCCTCTTCTTATGGCATTGGGTTGGTGTTTGTTGGTTGGCGATCTCTTCGCCGGTTCCCCTAAACCAGGAGAGTCTCAGGCACCTGAAGGAAGATAAAACAGAAGTGTTTTAATTACACTAATTTATCAAATCTTTAGCTAAAAGGATGGCTGTGCGCCGTTAAACAGCGTTAATGTTTTGATTGCTTTCTTAAACCAAATGCAGGTGAAGCGCCATTAATCATCGGCGTGCATTTCCATTCAATACAGTGACTTATTGCATTATTCGCTGTGTAAAATCAAACCGAACATCATCGATCTTCCTCTGGCATTTTAAGAGTATTCGGTGACCTTGTTCTTATTCGATATGCCTGGTTCAATAGCAGCGAAATTCATTTAGAAGTTCCCTCGCAGTAGAAAAAGGAGTAAACACGAAAATGTGACAGAAACAGAATCAACAACAAAAGCATCTACAACAAACACACACACACAAAAAAAAAGGTTTTGACTGAAGCTGTTCAGCCGAATTGACATGCCAAGTCAATTTTCCAGTCAAGTGGTTTAAAAAGCATTTATGATGGAATGAGAAGGCAAGAGGGAATACACAATGCTGTGAACATACGAGCAAAGGAGAGACGACGGGGGCACTTAGAGCTTCCCCACAGGCCATGCTTATTGTAGGTTTATGGCTTTCCAATCAATGAGAGAAAAGAAGATGAGGCTGAAGTAGACGATAAAAACCCTGACCAACGCCTGACTTTCTGATGAAAAACCAACAGTAAGAGAGAAAGAAAGAGGGGCAGCGATAAAGTGTTGAAATACTAATGCTGGTGATTGTAAAAGGATGGATATCTAACGTCTGGGAGCAGTTCAGATTTTCTCCATCACAGATATACCTCCAGGGGAAATATTTGCTTAATTATTTGGATTTCTGAAAATTCAGGAAAGACTCACAGGACTTTAGCTTCAGATTACTTTCATGGCTTTTAATTGCTGTGTCCTATTTCTAGTCAAGTTTGTTCACATATGTCCGACACTTCAACCCAACTTGAGTAGAGTTTGGTATCAAACCTCAATTCTTCCTGGTAGCAGAAATGTTTGATGTTATAATACGGTGGTGAGCTGGTGTCTTGGGAATTTTGTTAAAGGATGCATCTATTAAAGTCAAAGGTAGAGAGGTCAACTTACAATCAAATTTGGATTAAGATGAAATACTGTGTCCAAGTTGGTTGTGTTTACAGCTGCTTTGCATTTAATGTCTGAGAATTGTGGCTTATTTTGATGCATCAAACAAGTTAATATTCCCCAAAGTACGATGTCTGAAACTGTCCAATAACATCAAAATCCAATTAGGTAAAATGCTGCATAAACAAAGATCTGTGCTTGACTGGTGAGGTGAGTCCCTGCGCTGCTTGTTGAGGCAGGTGGAGGCGAATTGCAGCAAATCGAAACACATGTTGGGTGACTGAGCTTGATGGCGTCTGCCTGTCCAGGACGCTGGCTCTGGCCACTGTTCTTGTCCGTGGGCAGCAAAGTCAAGACTGCCAAGGCTGAGCCTCATGGGGTGTGTGTGTGTGTGTGTGTACAACTTGCTAGTTATTGAGATGGATTTCTGCTGACCAAAGAACCCGGACTCTGCACGCCAGTCGTACCATTATGCCTGTGCAGGTCAGGATTTATTTCCCAGCTGTGCTGCTCTTCAGTGACTAAACAAGCTGCCGTGAAATGTATGTAAGGGTTAAACATGTGGGGAAGCAGTCAGACAGATAATCAGTCAGACAGACAGAAGATTCCTGCGCTATTTTCTGCTTCAGCTGCAGAGCTCGGGGGCATGCAGGTTACCCTCTGCGTGCAACAGGTGCTGAACCATGTGATGGCGAAGCCTGGCACTGCTACAAATCAGCAGCAGAAAAACAGAAGAAATAAATCCACAGACGGGACTGAGAACCTATTTAGCGTCGGATGACCAGCTCCACGGGACTTATCAAAGATCAATGTAGATAAAGCACATGTTGGGGCTTTTTCCTCTCATGTGGGGTACAGCAGCGAAGCCCACAAAGGCTAAATCCTCCTGTTCCCCGTCCTCTTTATTTGCTGACATTTTGCTCAACAGACTTTCCTCAAGACAATATCAAGTGCTATCTCGGGATTATATTTTTCTGTCTTGAAAAAGGTCAGCAGACCGAAACAAAAGACAATAAAATGGTGCAGAGGAAATCTCTGTCTTTTACTTCCTCCAGTCGCCCTTTATTTTCTGTCTGCCTCTGGGACATCTCACCGGGATTGTGTACAAGGTGGTGTGGAGTGTTCGCTTTCAACTTTATATGTAAATGTCACCTAGAGAGAAAGTCAGGAATGAGTCTGTGAAGTATGTGAAACTTGTAAGTCAAGGAGCGATCGAGGGAAAAGACCAAGGGGAGAGAGAAAAGACAGAGATGGCCACCGCGAGAGAGAGAAGAACAGATCCTTTATGTAACCGGTTTATTCAAGGATCCCTCTAACTCCCTTTTTAACAGGAGCAATAAATATCGGAGCAGTCCCCGATCATATCATGTCGGCCAAGGAACCCACAGAGAGATGCTATAAAAATATGTGAGGTGGAATACAACTGCCCGTTTCTATTAAGTTTGTCAAGGCGGTTTCTAAATGAGCAAAGAGTGGACAGTCCAGATGTGACGAGGACGAGATGACAGGTAACGGAAAACCAGAGATCCTAAACGAAAACAACAACGGAGCAGCGAGAGAATGAAGACAAAGTATAAAAATTTAACCAAAACTAGAGGTATGTCTCAATGTGGCCACATCTTTATAATCTGTAAGGACTTCCAACGTTTCCACCATCACAGAGAGCGATGGGTTTACTAATTTCTATGCAAAGCTGCAGAAAGTGCAGCCTCCATCACGGAGGTTAACAACCGTGCTAACTCATTGTTCAATGGGTTGGGGATTAATTATAATACGGCACGGGAGAAACTGTGAAAGAGGATGTAGTCAGAGTGAGCTAGTGGGATCAGGAGGTGTGGGGTGACAGCTCACCAAGGTAATCATCACCAGTTGCTAATATAATGCCTTTTGTTAGCAAATGCTAGTAAAGAATAGTTTGATATTTTTTGAAACCAATGTTTTTTTTTGTTTTTTTTTTTGCAGAGAGCTCTATGAGAAGGTTGATAGCAACGTCACGTCTGTCTGTTAAATATGAAGCGGAAGCCAGTTAGCCTAGCTTAGCATAAAGACTGGAAAATGTCCACCCAGCAGCGCCGCTAAAGCTCCATTGACAGTGTCTGACATTTTACAGGGGCATAGTTCTCAAAATGTCAAGCTATCCCCATAAATTTTCCAATGAGGACTTATATCAATGAGTAATCATGAGGAATAATGACAAGTGTGTGGACGTAAATACTCAGCTGGTAGTGGAATGAATGAAAGAAGCAGCTAATGGGAGATAACTACTGCAACACGGCGTCGTTAGCACTAACTAACTATAAATCAATGACAGCTTTGAGTTATTTATGCAATGAAAATATCAAACATTTGCTGGTTGCAGCATACAAAATAGGATGACTTGCCGCTTTCATCTGTTTGGTATCATTGCATGTCTTTGGGGTTTTGACTAAATAAGAAATTTGAATATATCACTGTGGGCTGCGGTAACTCGTGATGGCATTTGTTAAACTTTTAACCTTCTCTCTCTCTCACACAGTTCTATGTAGGTTACTGAGTTTTCAGTACAAGTGAAAAGAAAATAACCCTGAATGCCATAACCCAAATACGAAGCCAACTCTACAGAGTTGAGATGATGCTTTGGCAAGTTTTTCCAGAACTGAGTACAAAATTAAAGAGTGTTTCAAGCAGAATTTCAGATGTGGACTCACCCAAACTAAACCTTTTAATAGAATATTAAAACATCAGGATCAGCCGACGACAGAACGAGTGGGAAAAGACTGACAGACTAAAACATAAAACTTAACAGGCTCTGTCTTTTCCATTTCATTTTGGAGAGGTAGGATGAATATATTTTAATCTTAGTGTCATTTTCTTGCAGTGATCATCTTAGTTCTTGACAAACTGTAAGCCCCTTCAAATTCATTATTTAAATATGAGCTGGTGAAATAATACTGTACACACACACACGTACAAATGTAGCTTTCCGTGGTACAGAGCTACATTTAAAAAACACACGCAAAGACGCCAACATCCTCGACAGACCCATCTCTAAGTGCAAGGAACTTGTTCTCCTGTTTCACCTGGTTACTGACACTTTTTATGCCATTTTGGATTTATATTTTGAAATGCGCTGTCAGTGGAAACTCTTAACTCTTAACATTTTTTTTCTAGTTTGTTGGCATCAGCTGTGACAGGAGGGACCGGGATTGTACATTTCCAAAAACAGTCTCTTTGCGCTGCACTATATTTGTCACAGGAAAATAAACTCTCTCACTCTCGACGCACTGTCGAGGCAGCAGACGACAAGTTTCACGCGCAACTTGCCGTTTGACAGGTTCAGTAGTTAAGAAAATGAAATATAATATGAAGTATGGCGATCAGGAGCCAGAGACTTTAGATCAGTGGCTTCCAAAGATTTTAAA
Source organism: Nibea coibor (assembly GCA_023373845.1). NCBI lineage: Eukaryota > Metazoa > Chordata > Actinopteri > Sciaenidae > Nibea > Nibea coibor. The sequence continues at coordinate 8,226,201 of CM041725.1, forward strand.
ATCACAGTATAAATGTGTTGAAATGAATTTTAAATCTAAATGTTGCCTCTGTTTTGCACAATAAAACATTTTCTAATAAAAAAAGTTTGTAATTCTCATGAGGAGGAGATCAGGAGGTCTTGATTTAAGATTTAAAAAAAACTTCTGAATGTTAAACTTTTATTTCTTCAACCAAGCTCATCCTTTAAAAAAAAAAAAGATGCAGCTCTGAAATTTACATTTTAATAACACTGCAGGGCTTAGTTGTAGTACTACGGTTTCTGGCTTTGCTAGAAAGTTGTTAATGTCCACAATTACAGATGTGACCTGAATAACACCATACAGTCCATGAATTCCTGTCCAAAGAGGAATTTCATGTCATTTTAGTGCTGAGACACTACAGAGGATACACGAGAAACACGGATGTGCGATTAACTAACACATGTACATGATTCAGTGCCAGTGAGCACGTTCAGGCCAGCAAGTCACAAAGTGCAGTCTGAGACGCTTCACTGTGCGTGTCAGCATTCATACCTTTAAAAAGGAACTCTTTAAGACATCGTGCTTGTTCAATAATTTCTGGTCTTGTCACGTAAATGTAATGGATGCCTCACTTTCAGACTGAACACACATCAAAAAGTACATTCGGATGAAGTGTCATCTAAAGCTTGCAGAACGTCTACAACATCTGTATCTTAAAAATTTAATTGGTCGCCAGACGGGTGGCCAGACTGGTAATTTGTGAGGGTACATAATTCATCGCGTCTATGCCGAGCATATGCTGGAAGGAGGGCTGGTTTGTGACTGAGCTGGGTGCTTTTTAACATGAAGGGACAACTCAAAACACAATGAAATCCCCTTTTCGAGACGTCTGTTACATCCCTGATTTTGTCCAAAAAGCAACTTCATCTCAGAAACCTGAGGGTGAGGTCATGGACACAACGTTTTTTTTTACTGTCCAAGCTTACAGTGAACGAAGTCGGGCTTTCAGTGCAACATAAACCAACGGCAACATCGCTGGAAAATAAGTTAGAAACCAAAATGGCATGTAATCCTCCCGAGGGCACCTGCATAACAGATGTTCTCCATTTCCTTCCTCCTTACAGATCACAAAGTTATGTTATGATCGTGAAACCCAGGTTTTTCCTCAGACTGCAACTGTAGCATCGAAATCCATAATTGTTTCATCCCTAGCCCACACTCGGCAGTAACTAACAATCATCTCTGGCTATTGTCAGATGGTTTTATCTCAGGTTTATAGCTTTAAGTGTAGCGTTGCTCTGGAGACACTTTATCCTCCTCTGTTAACCATTGGTCAGCTACATTTGTGGGTTGAGTTCAGCCTCAGCTACAGTATATGTAAGGCCAAAAGGTCAAAAGCAAGCATGGGGAATTTTCACCGGTTAACCATAACCTTTTATTCTCAAGTTCCCGAGTTCACTCGAGCCAGATCCAGCACATTTCAGTGCGTGAGGTCAAGGAATCTCTAAGTGCAAATGAAAAGATCTCTAAATTCTTCTTTCCACTCACACTTTATAATGGTTTGTCTGTTCCCGTCCACGTATTGATTTCACTCTGCAGAGCTGGTTCACCTCTCTTTCAAACCAGCCGACTTGTCAAATCTTACAAAATGAAGCCATGAACACATTTTCAAACGGCAATTATCCTTCCATTTTCTGTAAACGCTTATCCTCATCAGGGTCATGGCGGGCTGGAGCCTATCCCTGCTGACTTAGGACGTGAGACAGGGTACACCCCAGACAAGCTGTCAGTTCATCACAGGGAACATAGAGACAAATAACCACTCACTTTCACACCTACAGCCATTTTAGTCATCAATTAACCTTTGGACTTCTGGAAGTTGCCGAGTACCCGGAGAGAACCCACACAGAGAGGCCCCAGCCGAGGTTCAAACCAGGAGCACTGAGAACCTTAGGAACCTGCAAGGTGACATTGCTAACCACCGTGCCACTGAACACACCAATTTCAACCAGAAATGTGAACTGCGCAGCAGTGTCTGCACAGCGGTATGTGTTGTGGGAAATCTGACAATTTTACGTTCCCACAATCAGCCAATTTTCAGCCGAATGATAGAGATCTTCCGCCGTGCGCTTCAACGGGGTGACCTGTATTAAAGCTACACGTGTCCTCGTGTGGCTGCACTGCTGAGGTGCCCTTGAGCATGACACAGATCCAGAGGCTCCATCGAAAGGATCATTTTGTTTCCACATAATCCAACTCTGAAGGCAATGTTGAAATGGACTAGTGTCGGATTGTAGCGGTCATGTTTTTTAAGGTCATCTTAATTATTTTTTCAAACTTCATATAACCCCGTAAATTTGCAGATGTTGGGTTGATACCTTTTTGCGTAAATACGAGATGATCGTGCTAAATTCACCTCCAGTCCAAACAACGCTATCTGCGATTAACTACAAGGCCATCTCCGCCTCGGTCTCCCGTGCGGTCACGTGGCGGATCATCAAAGAGGGATGAAGGATAGAGGAGTGGAGCATCGGGATGAGTGAAAACTGCGGGATACAAAAACTGAAAACATCAATCTATAACTGCAGAGACGATGCACTGAAGATGAAGAAGGTTTGAATGTGAAAGTAATACAGTTGTATTGCCTGGGGGCCGTTCATCCGCATGCTGCATTTCTATCCATTTGGCATCAGAGAGAAGAGCACTTCAAATAAACTGAGAAAATGAGACTGTACACACAGGCCTTGAGTTTCCTGTCACTGACATCATCATTGATCATTTATAATAAGGTTTAATGCAACAGAGCAGAAGGCCGTCCTTTCCCAGCAGCACTGAGAGATACACACGCACACACCTACATCCTGAGTCTCAAGTTCAGTGTGTGTTTCTACAGCAGATGTTCTCAGCTGAGCCCTCGGGGCTTATTTCATATACTCACTTTTGCCAACTGATGTGGAAGACAACAGAAAACTGACGCCAGTCGTCGCCGCTAATGATGAACCCACAGAGAATAACAATCAGACTCTGCGGCAGCCCCTCTAAAGTTGGAAATTTTGAAAATCAGATTATTTTTCTTCCTGCTTTCCTGCTGAGAGTCAGATCAGATGATTGAAACCGCTTTAATATCTAAATGTTTGAAGTATGAACGTGTAGGATTTAGTGGAAACTAGCGTTGTAGGTGATTGCAAACAAGTCCTATCTAAAGCTATCTCATTTAATTTGTCCATTCTGGGCTACTCTAGAGACATAACAGACTCTGTGGGAGAGAATCTGCTTCGTTTGTAGCCGCCTAAATCTCACACAGTGGACCTCTGAATATGAAACTTCAGAAAGCCTGTCGGCCATGCACAGCAGTCTGGAGTCTGCCCAGAGAAGAAGACAGCGTCATAAAGTCATCGTCACACTTTTATCTGTTGTCTTCTGCATCAGTATATAAAGTAAGGCTCGTGGCCTGAGGGCCCAGTTGAGAGCATCTGCTATAGAAACAATGAAACTTGAGACTCTGGGTGTAGAAGGGTGTGTATGTTTTTGTGTGTGTGTGTGTGCGTGGATGTAATATTTTCTCTTATTTTGACTTTAACAAAGTTGCTAAAAAGTCAAAAAGACAGTCTCTCTCTGTCTCTCGAGCCCCGGGCCTCTTGCGTTTTAACCTACAACCCAGCCCTCCTGGTCTTATCAAAAATGCATTAGCCATGCTGCACTTGATAGTATGGCGCCTCAGAGGCCTCTCATGGCTCCGGCACTTCTTGCTGTAGGCAAGTTCATCTCACACAAACCGACCGGTGCACAGTGGGAGGAACAGAAGTTATCTTTGGCTTGACACTGCCGGCTTCAACTATATGCGTCTAATGTATCAGGGAAAAGTAGCAAAAATCTACATTCACTGCACACAAAAAGAGGTCAGCTAAAACGGAGCATATCTCAGAAAATTACACTTTTCAGACTTATTTACAATTTTGAAATTTAGTCAGAGGTATTGCAGTCTATATAAAGTCTTTAAAATCATATTTCAACACTACAAAATGAATTTGAAAGAAAACACAGTCTGCCCAGGTCTGCAATGAAGATTATATCCCCCCGGCTGAAAGCACAAATGAATGAGTGATATCATAAAAATGAAAGGAGAGATTGAGGGGGGGGGGGTGTGGAGAGACATGATGGAAACAGGGCACACTACACGCTGTCATTATGAAGGATCTGGGTCACGTCGCTAAGAAGCAGGGCATGATGGTAACGATACGACATACTGTGCAGGAGTTAAGAATACGACCTGCTGTCATATTGAACCATTGTCTGTGGTGTGAAGACCAAAGCTCATAGACTCATCTGTAAACATGTTGGTGTAGGAGATTTTAACATGGGGGCTTATGGAGATTGAGTTCTGTAGCCAGCCTCCGGTGGCAGTTCAAGGGACTGCAGTTGGATCAAACAAAACGTTGTAGTTGTAGTCGTTGTAGGCCTCCTTCAAACTTCTCAAATGTGAACATTTTGGTCCTGATCCTCCAAATATTGAGAGAATAATTTGTTTTGTTTTTTTTAATGATTTTTCCTTCTTTATAAATCAAATGCTTCATCAGTTAATAAAGAAAATAATCAATTTCATTTTCAGGCTGTCTGCATTTACTCGTTTTGTTCAAGACGTGTGAAACAATAGAAACACACTGTTTTATTACTGCTACTCCTAGTGTGAAGGAGAAACTAACAAAGTGGACCCATGGTGTCTGTAGAGAGCAGATGATGACAAATGTATACTCGTAGAGAAGACATCATTCTTATTTTCAGGTGAAGACGAAAACAGCTGTGAATATTACATTTGTTTATATATTCACATAATTCTAGATTAATACTGTATATTTATATTGTTTTATTTATCATTACTCCATCTTCCTACCACAGTTTAAAGATGTGCAAGTTAATCGGTGGCTCGGTTGTTTGTTTCTATGTGATGAACTGGCATACCCTGCCTCTCGCCCGGTGTTAGATGGGATTGGATCCAGACTCTAATAAGGAAAATGAATGCATATTTGTCAAATTTGTTTGTAGATCTTTACATCTGACACACTGGACCTTTAATATTACACATTTTAAAACACATCTGCAGGAAGCTGAGGGTGAGTCACTTTTGAGCAAAGGTCAAATGTCTGTCAAAAAAATCAAACTTCAAACTGCTCATGAATGAATCATCAGTGAAATATGTTCCGGCCAGTGTGTTACGTAAACCCATGAAAGTTCACCATCACCTGTATCAGAGGACCGATCTGTCAGGACCCATCACTGAGTCTGACAGCGCTGATGATGATGAGTTCAGTCTCACCGCTGTGGAGACGCACGATGGCGCGTCATGAATGAATCAGCCACTCAACTCCACTCCACAACACTGACCTTTCGGTGTCTATTAACCGACTGGATTCAGAGGTTTACCGAGTTCATCGCTCATCCTTACAGGAGAAACATCAGCGTGAGCGATGAAGCAGACAAACAAAAGGGAATAAATGATATCGGGTGAGTGATGATGTGAAACTGACTGACTTAAAAGACAGCTGTTATCACCCATAGCTGTTCTATTGACTATAGAGGCATTTAAACATCAATCATATTAATTTCATAACATTAGTTTAATTGCTGTCTGTGAGTAAGGCCACTGCCCAGACCTTAGTGGGTTTGTCTGGATAGACAGATTTTGGGAGGTTTCAGCACTGACGGATGAATCCATCCCATCTACATCAATTTCAATCAATATGGCAATTTATAACTGTATAGATGCTTGAATCTCATGCATGCTTGGCTTTGTGTCACTGTTTTCTTGGCTCGAGCACAGAGAAATGTTTCCACTCTTCTTGAAGCAGCCTACGACGCTCTAGTTTGCTCGGTGGTGACATGTCATTAGCGCCGGATCTCCAAAAAAATCGTTAATCAGCAGAAAAATGAACAACAGTTTTGATATTCTCGTCATAGTTTGGGTCATTAATCACGCAACATCGACCCGTTCTAACTTCTCAAATTGTGATAATTTGCCGATGATTTACTCGGTTTTCTATCTTTAGAAGTTGAATAACGAGCCACATTTGTCACCATTTTGTGACTTATGACAATTCATTTTTTAAATTACTCTGGAAACTTTTCAATAGTTTCATTAATAATTACCATAATCATTACCTCCACCCAAAGCTTCAGCCTTGCTGTTCAATTCTGCACCACAGAAGATCAACTAGCTTCTAGCTTTACACTGCTTTTTATAATTCATACATTTTATTGTACGTCTGCTGGGTTGCTTTATGGCACAAAAGGGGGAAGGGGTGGATGCAGTTGTTGGAACAGAAACAGAGATCCCAATTTCTCCAAATGACAGATAAACAGCTGAAAAAAAAACACCACCTATCTATGTTTATCTGCTGCAGCAAAGGCACAAACCTCAGGGAAGCCTGAAGATAACCTCTGATTTGTCCCACAAGATGACTCCGATAACTCAAGGCCAAAGTGTAGATTACATGATCAATAAGAACCGTCTCTATCAGAAGCGCACGCCAAAAATCTGTTCTGCCGCCCGAAGGCAGGATTGAGATGCTGTGTTTACAATGAGCCAGGTTTATACCGACAACTCCCCGCGACGACTGGTACTGTTTGTTGATGAAAATGCAACACACACAGTCCTATATTTTAGAAATATGAAGCACAGGGAGAGAGAAGCAAAGAGTACCGTTTGTCTCTGAGGGAGAGAGAAGAGCAAATAAATTGTGGAAAATGAGAGAAAGCCAGAAGAGGAGCGGTGAATGAGACTCTGACCTGTGCCTGACCTAACTCTGTATCCTTCTATCTATCTTTTAGCTGGTGGTTGTCAATTTCACCAGCTGCAATAAGAACTGTCACTGCCAAATTTAATCATTCGTAGCTAATCAATATCCGTGAGTTCGGCCAAACTACAAAATAAAACTCTGTCAACTGCTCTGTTGACAGAAAACCTCAAACAACAATGTTGATGAAGACAATTTGTATTACAGAGGTAAAAGTATAGTAACGTGCAGTAGCATGGCGCTAACATGCTGATGTTAAGCAGGTGCAAGTTTTGTGAATGTGAAGCCAATGCAGAAGTGCAGTTCCTCAAACATCCATTTGAGCCTGGCTATAGAATGAGTCGGTCTCCGTAAGTCCCCATGTTAAAATGCTTCACAGCAGAAATAAACACGTTTACAGCCTGGTAAAAAAAAAACAGTTTTGGTCTCTGTAGCTAAGACAGCTGTACTGAATTTTTATATAACTCGCCTGCTCAAATTATATTAAAGTTATGAAGAATTAACAGCATGGCCGCTTTGATTGGCAGGTGGGTGCCACTAGAGATGGCTTGTTTGAGCTCCCATGGGCGTCATTCGGCCCGCTTCATGTCCACAGATCATCCACGTCTTCGCTGAGTTTTAGATTAAGCAGGACAGCCAGCGCCACGCCACGCTGTCCATTCTTTATACTGTCACTGTTTTAAACTAATTTCATTGCAATACATCCAAAGTCAGCAGGTGACTGTCTCTCCCCAGAGGGAAAAAAAAGTCTTTTCAGTCTGAGACTGTCATCCCCGGAGCCAATAATGCTGCTACCATGGCTAAAAACGGTATAATGGTGCCACCTGTTAATGTAATATCTTACTGAGCCTGTGTTGTGTCTCTCTTTTTTACGATCCATCATTCCTGCTCCTACAACAGAGCACAAAAGGCGTGTCCGTGGCGTTACAGCTACGTGATACTACACCTGTCAGTGACAATGACAATGATTCAGACGCATCTGAAATCTCAATTTGCTGCTCTCTACAGAGTAAACTCTTCAGGGTTTATTATGTAAGAAACTGCGTACAGTTATCTGATTATTGTGAAGCCGGTGGGCTTTTACAGCAGCTATAAAGACATCAAGCTAAAAACATAAGAAGAAGAAGAAGAAAAAAAAGAAGATGTAAAAAGAGAATAAAAGCAAATCAGAACAAATCTCCAGTGTGCTCTGTGCTCAACCCTTCTCCACTCTCTGCCCATGCAGCTATTAAATTTCCTCTCAGCTGCCTCTGATCTGAAGGAGGGTGGATTGTATAAAAGTGGCATATCACATTGCCTCTGCTCTTCTTTCTCTCATAGAAGAACAACTACCCTGCTCCTTTTTTTTTTGCAAAATTTGAAACAAACAAACAAACAGATGAAATCAGTGAGACATCACGCACGCATCGGCGTGGAAAGGGATTTGATGGCGCTGGGAATCGCAATGAGTCAGGCGACGCCGTAAGCCGCTTCGAGGAATTCTGCTCCGGCGTTACGTCTGCTGTTTCTCAGCGTGCAGCTTCTGCTCCCGCCTTATGCAAATACAACAAAGTCCCGTCTGCAGCTGCACAGATCCATAGACTACAGTGGAAACATCATCATCTCTCCCCCTCTCTCTCCCTCTCTTGCTGTGTCCTCTTTCTCTACGTCTCCCCCTCTCTCTCTCTGTGATCCAGCTGCTCGTTTGGCAACCAAGCAAAGAAATAAATGAAGTGCTTCAGCGGAAGGAAGGCTTCACTGGGAGAAGGATTGTGGAGAGGGGGAGCGGGATGAGGATTTGGGGGCGAGGGGTTTTAAAGACAGTTAAATGACCATCTTTTTTAAAGGGGGGGGGCACTGAGCCTAAGGCCACTACTGTTCAATTATGCTTTCAGTGGCTGTGTCCCTTGATGCTACTAATTGAAAAGCTCGAGTGTGTTAGGAAGAAAATAACATGCATCCCTGTATCTGTAGCCATGTTGAATAGAGAAGCAGGCTGAAGATAAAACCTATAATGACGAGACTGGAGGGCAGCTCTGTACTGAGGATTGTAATAAAAGATATCTCGCTAGTCCACTGTTCTCCCATCACAGGCTGTTGGTTAGGCGTTCCTTGTTGTTCCTTTGGCCATCTGCAGTAAGTCAACTCCAACACGCTGAAGGAAATAGTTTGACATTTTGGCTTTCGTCGAGAGTTAGATCTCACGTCTGTCCGTTAAATGTGAAGCTACAGCCAGCGGCAGGTCAGCTTATCTTTGCACAGAGGCAGGATGCAGGCAGGAACAGTCGCCCTGGCTCTATCCAAAAGGTGACAAAGTCTGTTTACCAACGCCTCTAAAGCTCATTAATTAACACGTCACATCTCGCTTCTTCTGTATGTACAAACCCAAAGTGGGAAAAACAACAACTCGTGCGTACAAGTTGGCCTGGAGCGGTCTTGTCACCACAGTGACAGATTGCCAAACTAGCCAAAATGTCAAAGCATTTCTTTAAGCAGCCCCCCCTCCTGTGGGGACGGGGGGCATTGTGTGCCTTAATTATTAGACGGTGATAGTGGAGACATGGCAGGAAGCTGGGCCGAAAGAGAAAGGCAAAGATGGCCGGGACGTTTTGATTTATGATCAGCAACTTTACTTTACACAGCCACCGTGGCGCACCGCAGGTGTTTGATTGTCTCGACCCTCCCAGGAACTCGATTCTTTTGTTTATATTAACTTAAACGTGCATTAAATATGTATTTCACACATTGAAATAACAGCTGTGGCATATTTCATGACAAGCTACTCAATCCAAATACCAAAGGTCCTAATTAAAGAACGCTTAAATTATCGATATGAGATAAATGAGACTCCTGGAACAAACAGAGCGCAGCAGAGGAAGGGTTAGATTTGGATCAGGTTTATTCTAACCCACAATCTTCCATAAAAATATCCCCGAGCCGGCACTGATACTTCAGATCTGCTCGAGACATCTTTAAAAAGAATAAAACACAATAGAGTACCGCAGTAATGAACTGGAGTTCAACCTTTACTTCAGAGTCTAAAGGAAAAGAGTGAAGACATGCAGACAACAAACACACACACACACAGTTCCCATGACAACAAATCCCAACACGTAAGAGCGATCAGAAGAATCTGCACCGTCAGGACCGGCAAGGTGAGGAGAACGAGCGAACCCGAGGATACCAAAGTGAAACACACTGTTTGCTCTTCACTGCTTTAGTCCACCGAGCTTCATGAAGGATGGAAGCGGGTTCATCTGCGGCGCTGCTTTCCTCCGTGCGCGACTGAACAGAGGATCCGATCAGAGTGTTTACACAGAGCCGTGTAGCGGTGACAGAACACGCTCCAGTCAAGCAGGCTACGGCACACGGGAGGCTGTAAGAAACGTTGTAACAGGGTGTCCGGAGCTGAGATGTATTAACACTCAGTGAGAGCTCAGGCTCAGCACAGGAGATTCATGTTTAGAAAATTACAGTGGAAAAAGCAGATAATGGGGAAACACTGTTATTTAAGCTCTTTGTAAGTTTAAAATTGGTTTGGTTTGTGCCACGCGAGCTTCTGCTAGTTACTTTAGTAGAGATTAGTTACTTCTGAATATCTCAGCACAGTAACTGCCAGCTGTAAATGGTGCATAGCTAACTGACAAAGCTAATGTTAGCGTGCTAAACATTATATTAATTATATTGACAAATGTATTATGAAATATACTCGTCCTATCTGAACTTATATGTGATCAAAAAGCAGTTTAACACTCATGCAACGTGAGAATATTTAAATTATACTTCACAAAAGCAACATATACACCTGAAATTACAAAATATTGTACGTCTGTAAGTAAAAATGATTCATAATCTCCTCCATATCAACATTTACAAATAAAACAAAGTAGTTATTAACAAAAAATTGGCAGCTAAGCCACCTAAAAACTTAGTTTTGGCACATATGTAACGACGCACTTACTTAAAGTTCTCTATTACTGCGTGTGGCTACTTTTTCATCAATTAATACAAGAAATCAGATAAATATGAACTCTCTTTTTATTTAGAAAGTAGGTTCAAAAGTCAGACTACAACAGTTTTTCAGTCATACGGTAGTGACACAGTCGGACAGCGCCTCCTCAGTTCTTGGCTGACTAGCTCAGTGTGCTGCGTTCTTTATGGCTGCAGACATTGTGCATCTTGTCCAGTTCACAGTTACTGATAACTTTATTAGATCTGAAATTTCAGATCACTGGGTGTGTTTTTAATCACTCGATTTCCGATCCTCCCTCCGCCATAAATCTCCTAATATAAAATAACGTTAGCCTAAAGTTCGCACACAGTTTAATGCAAGCACCATAACTTTACAACATTATCGCCCAGCCAAGGCCCAGTGTTAGTTGGTTGCAGATTTCCGTTTATGTTCCGTCGCTGCAAACTGCAAATGTTCACACCTCCACTTCACACACACAAACACAAAGGAATAAACAGAGTCAGCAACCCTGACCGAACCTGTGACCCTCAGTATGTACCTACAATATGTAATCAAACACAAAGTCAGGATAAAAAAGGGCAGCGCTCCAGAGGTGGAATAAAAAACAGTGGTATAATCACCTCAGGAGTGGATCTATCGGGTACATTTATTTGTAATCAACATGCCAGACAGCTCGCTTTTTAAAAAAGAAGCAATTAACAGAAAACAGTTACACACCTGTACACCTGCAGGAAGATCATCAGCACACACACACATAAAAAATATATATTAAATAAAAAAGAAACACACACACACCACCCTGCCACCTGTAATTACACAGCCTGATGCCATATCAACCTCCCCGCTATCTGATCAGCCTGGAGTCAAGTCACAGATGACACAGGTTTCCACAGCAGATGGGCCAAAAGATGCTTCTGCAATATCACTTCACATGAGTGAACTTAACTCCACCAAACAAAGGTACGTGCTTCAGTGTGCCGATACTGAAACGAAGCCCACTCAAGGTCCACTCGACCGCATCGCGCGCGCACACAACGGGCCCTTTCTCACAGCGCGCGTTTGGGTCTCGTCATAGCAGGAAACGCGCAGCTCTTCACTACCAACCTCAGCGATGGCTCCGTTCCTTTCAGGTGAGCGTCAGGACCCCGACGCTGAAGCAGCTAAATGGGATTCAGCCATCGTTCATGTTGTAAGTCACACTCTGTGCTACATTTTCAGTCCATGACAAACAACAGATGAGGACCGCGCGGTGATCGGTGACCACAACAAGCGAGCCACTCGGCCCTTGAGTTGAGATTGTTTCGCCTGGCACGCTGTACTGAGACGAGGCAGAGTAAATGCAGATCACACGTGAGTGTCTGCGCTTCCTTTACGCTTCATTCGTCCATTGAGCCGACTAAATGATCATTGCATAACGGGCGTTTGGATGGCTCCTCAGTTTATGGGCAGACAAATAATTAGCTTTTGACCATTTCGATGAGTTTATTAATCGCTCCAGTCAATTTTGAAGTAAGATTACAAAACGCCCTCTTAATGTAACGCCTAAACAGCGACTACTTGCTGATTTTCTCTCGTCTTATGTGGAAGAAAACTAAATATCTTGGACAAAACAAGCCATTTGATAACACTGATTAAACACATCCTGCTTATGATTAATCCAGAAACTAACCTGTTGGTCAACCAGTAATGAAAATAATATATATATGACCTATCTTCTAGCTCTCGGGCAACTCTTAACCATAAATACGACATTATATTCACGCTGAATTCAAATCACAAACTCCCTGAATGACAGCTTGGAGTGTTTTTGTACGGCGCAGCTTCAAATGTGACATCTGAACTGTAAGTCAGCGAGAGCGCACAGCGAGGTCCTTCCACTCCGCTCGCTCCTGTAGCCTCTGTAGCAGTGACCCTAAAGAGATCCTGTGTCATAAATGAGAGAGATGTCAGGTTGGATTACGGTCCGGCACCGGAGCTTCTGTGTAAATGCCTCGTTAGGTTAAGCATCATGATGAAGAAGAAGAAGAAGAACCCTCCTCCACCTCCATCCCCTCCTCCTCCTCCTCCTCCTCCTCAGTTGTGCTCACTGGTAGCCCCTACACTGAGCTGTGGACCAGACTGTAAGACACACAGACTTTGCATCCTTTCTTTTAAAAATGCAAGCAATTTCAAACAGCTGTAATAATAATAAAAAAAGTGGATTTTAAGAGCTTTAAAAGCTCCAAACTGAACCCCATGTTTGTATTTTCCTCTCAGCACAGTGTGTGTGCATGCTGGGGATGCTTCATGTACTGTACGAGAACAGTGCAGGGGGTGGGGTGGGGGGTGAGTGAAGCCCAGTATGGCGGGTGGAAAGATGCTGCTAGTTTGAGTGGAAATGTGCGCGACAACAAAAGAGGGTGTAGATGCGGCCGTCCTCCCGCAACGCTGACGGTCCCGTCGGTGAGGACAGCGGGGCTGTCTGTGGAGGAACGGTGTGGAGGCTGGATGGAGACAAAGAGGGGGGGGGGGGGAGAAAAAAGCGTGCATGCTGCGATGCTGAGTGAAACAATGCGTCCCAGCAGGAAGCACACACACACACACACACACACAGCACCTTACCTTACCTTATGTTGTCAAGCGGCCACTTCTGTCCGTCCGTCCGGAGGGGGAAACGCCAAAATAAAAAGCCGCCAGTGAGCACGCTGTGGTCGGGAAGCTGGAGCCCGGCTCGCCGTGTGTGCTCGGCAGGATAACTATCTTCCTCTCGTCTGCACAGACAGCCTGTGATGGTGATGGGTGCTCCTCACATATGCTAGCGGTAACCCGCAACGATACCGTGCCGCAAACCGGCGCGCAGAGACGTGTTATCCTGGTTACTGTCCGACATCTCCCCGTGTTTTTGTTTTCTGGTGAGGAGGATAAGAAAGCAAAGAAGAAGAAGAAGAAGGAAAAAGGATGCTCTCCCCCCCCCTCTCTCTCTCTCTTTCTCTCGGGCTGAGGCAGAGAGCAGGTCCCTTCACTCCTGCCGCCTACGGAAGCCCGGATAGAGTCAGAAACTCGTTTGCTTTTTTCTATATATTTAAATATAAACAGAGAGAGAGAGGATGCTGGACATTTTATAACCTACTTTGCTCAGACATGCACACAGGGAGGTCATAATATCACTCTGAAGTCAATCATTTTGCATTTTATTTGTATCACACTAAACAACAGATGGTTCATCATCTTCAGTGTTTGATGAGGCAGAAAGAAAAGATCAAATGTGTGAATAAAAAACCTCCAGTGATCATATTTTAAAGGGTTGTTCTAACAGTTTTTTATGGGTGCTACCTCTCACTCATTTAATCGACTAATTGATCACATTTTTACTTCATTTGTACCTTTTTATTCTTATCTCTCTTGGATTTTTCTAGATATTTTTCTAGATATTTTCTATATATTTCTTATTAATGAGTATTTATCTTTAGTATATATCTCGGGTATTTGTGAAGTGAATTTCCCCAATATGGCATCATTAATGTATCTTACCGTATGTCATCTTATGTTAAAGATCGTCTAAATAATAACCTAATGTTTATTCATATGATCATTTTTAATATGTTACAATATATGTAATATATGTTATTTAATATATGTTACAAAGTGCTTGAAAAGACATTTGTCTAAATATACAGCTATCCAAAAGGGTGAACTTTATTTTTAAAGGTTTTCTGTAACATTGAGCTCATTTTTCCTTTTAGCTGACTCATTTTCATGTGTTTGTTTATCACAGTCATTAGATTTCAGATTGTATATATTTTAGATGAAGCTGATTGTTTATCAGGTGTAAGCCATTAGTCATTTGACATTAATGTAACGTGGCTCTCAAACATCTGGCATCACAATCATATTCACAAAAGTCTTAATTACTGGATGTTATGAGATCCTCTGCAGTCAAAGGGACAGCGTAATACATTTGACAGGCATAATAACCAGCTGTTTATTTTATTACCACACTATAACCGAGGTTAACAGCCACACAGAACTATATTATGCTGAAGCTCACAGCTGATATGAGCCTCACTGTTTCCTCAACTGAGTTTTCAGTGCGTGCAGCCTCAGTTTTAATCAGTAGGATGGATGTTGCGGTTTTCTGCCCCATCTAGTGGAAGCAAGAAAACTCTGCAGGAAGCAAGACCAGCAGCTGATGGATGGCCTGGGTCACACACAGCTTATATCTCAAAGAGCACCTTTTAGGACACCAGTTATGTCTTTAAGACTGATAAAAAATAAATACAAATAAATGAATCAGAACAAATCTAAAGCTCTTGATTGGACAATTTTATTTTCTCAAGGACATTTATGAAGCCAGAAGGACGATCTGTGTTCTGTTATTATTATACACAATGTCAAAAACAAAGAGTTATTCTCTGATCACCATCACATCAACATAATGCACACACGGTACCAACTACAGTCACTGAAAGCCTGGGGTTTGGTACAGAGCCTCGTTTGCCAAAGGAATCTCTGAGTCGCCGCTTTTTGACACCTTTGGGAGGCCAGATCTGGATCTATTGAAGACAATCCAGTTTCCACATGTAAAGATTCAGTGTTTATTTATATACCATTCACAACTCCACAAGAGGGCTGGAGGGGAAAAAAAAAAATACAGGAAAGACGATTCACAATTAGCCGTGGTCTGTCATCTTAACTCGTGGAATGATGCATCAAGAACACAAAGTGCCACCAAATGTGTTTAACGTACGAGCACTCACGTCGACTCGTTACTTCTGTCAGCCGGCAGCCAAAGGTTCAGGAAAACAATCTGTCCAGCCAGATTTGCAAGTTAGCATCAATACGCAACAGCTGAGACGCTGCGCAGCTACCGGCTGACTGAAAGTCCAAACTTTGATGGCAAAGATGTAACAAAGGATGGCTTTGTTATGATGGAGACGTTATCTTGTCACTGAGATTGCACTCTACCCCAACATTAAAACAGCTGTAAACAAATATTACGCTTCTTTAAAAGGAATGTCGGGAAATCGTTTGGGAACACAGCATCGAGCATGTTAAAATGTACATTCAAAAAAGGATATTTCAAAATAAAAAGAAGATTTTTAAAATCAGCCTCCATAAAGTTGTTGAACGTTTGTTGAAATTAGCAGCCTGAACAAAATCACCTTCCCTAAAAACTCCTCATGCAACGGTGGTAAGCCTACAGGAAACATGAAGTTACTATGGAGACGGAGTTCACGCTGAACTGAGGTGCTTTCCAAGATAATAAGTATGAACAGTGACTTGAGAAAGAGGATAGCGATGTTGACTTTGTTCACTTGTGGCCCAACACATTAGCTTTCCTAAAAACCTGCTTCACGCTAAGATCATCTTCGTTTCCTCGGACACTTGTTAGTGATCTCTGTGCTCAACACTTGGATGAAGATCCCTCTTAAACGAAACGCGTTCCGCGAATCTTCATTGTTTTTGCTTCCTTCTCGCCAACTCTAATGTCTAATTCATCCCTGTAAAATCTACTGCAAAGGAGCATAACCTACTTAAGACTCTGAGGGGGAAAACATGGAAGTTAGGGGGCTGGCAGCTGTGTTCAGGAGGCTCATTCAAATGTAGATATCTGAATTCTGTTTTGGGAAGAAATGAGTGACAGGATGACAGATTTGGAGCAGCTGCTCTGCTGCTGCGATCTGACACTGTTTGGCCTCCCAAAGATCATGTGCAACTTTCTAGTGACCTTGCTAAATGATTTCCAGAGCAGTACTCTAATTCAAAACTTCACAGATTCTCTGTCACTTCTACAGCAGGAGGCCTGACGAATACTGTATTTGGGCCACGGCGTGGATTAAGGACCACTTGCTTCTTCTTTTTTTTTTTTAAAGCAATGAACAGTTACAAAAACAAAACCAAACAAAAAAAGAACTGACAGACCAGGCTACAGTAATAAACACATCGGTAAACACCCTCATGCTTCACAGGAAAAACAAAAAATAAAAGAAACAAAAGAAAGATCATGTGTCCAGCATACACACACACGCACACACACAAATATTTTCAAATACTCTAGTGTAATTTTTAACTCATCATACATCCAAGAGTGGTCAGAAACTGACGCCATTTTAAAAAATGCCCCATCTTGCGTGAACCGATCCTTACATTTTGAGAGCGTTTCAGCCGGAAGTTATCTTGACCGCTCTCGAAGAACGTCTGGTGTTTAGAAAGGGATCGAAAAATCCTTCACAACGCGTACGTTCTGCTGGTACCGCTCGCCGAGCTGAACTGTTTGAAGGATACAAGGTTCACTGATTTATTTCAGGAGCAAGAAATGCACATGAAACACTGGCATCCCAGTTTTCTTACTCAACATTGACGTTTCCTTCAAGGCAAGACAGTGGGGGTGTACGATTACCACTCTTGCAGGCATGGTGGTTAAAAACAATACCAGGCAAATAGAGACATTTAAATAATTTACGATGTATTTACACAATAATCCATCTTATTTTCCAGCAGTGTCTTTTTATCTTCTCAGCGTGAACGCATCTTCTAGTCGCCCATCTTTACTTTCGACGTCTGAGGGAGAGAAAAAGAAACCCGTTATTAAAGAAATTCAAATACGCAAACAAGTTGAATCATCACATCAATGCAACGCGGACCCAGCAAGACTTTTTGTGAAAATAATTACTGTCTCCGCAATTACGTTTCCCAGGCGTCTGCAACAAAAGGCCATTGTTGCAGCCGAGGATAGTTGTTCCACCTCTGAGGGGAGGGGGAAAAAAAGAAAGCTTGTGAAGACAGCGACTCGTCTTATTCACCTGCAGAATGGCTACAATGACACCAAACAGGCCGATTGCACTGCCAAAGATTTCCACAATGAGGATCTTCACGAAGAGGCTGGCGTTCTGGGCGTCTGCCAGCGCTGCTCCGCTGCCCACAATGCCGACACAGATGCCGCAGAAGAGGTTGGAAAAGCCCACAGTCAGACCGGCTCCGAACATGGAGTAACCTAGTAAGATAGAAATCAGCTGTCAGTGACCTGGATGATGAATGCACAGTGGATCACAGTCATCAAAGCTTAGAAATTAGGCACTGAGAAGAGATGATGTTTAAGTTGAACATTTTGAAGCTTAAATAAAAATAAAAAAAACTGACTTTTAGTACTAACATCTTTCATGTTTAATATTTCCCAAGTAAATTCTGTATTAGATCTTTAAAAATTCATTTGATTGTCATTAGATGTATTGAGCAATCCATATTTAACCATATTAACCACAGGTACTGTATAAAACCTTTACAACAGATCAAACCAAGATCGACTTCATACCACTGTCATTATAACATGACAATATTCCAGCTGGAGAAGCCGCTAATCTAACTGTAGAACCCATTTTTATTAAATCTTGCAGAAGAAGTCTGTTTTCTTTCCTCTGCTGGAAATTTGGCCTTTTCCACCCACCTGTCGTTATGTGCAAATTAAAAATGCAGAAATGAAAATGCATCTATTCCATGTGCTGCATCATGTTAAACTGTTTATTTGGAGTTGGTTTTTCTTTTTTACTTCTTGCCTTCAAGAGCTTTACGTCCGTTTTCTCACCTGCTTGGTAGTTCCTTGCTCCGATGGTCTCAGGGGTCGTTCCAGTGAAATTCTATAAATAAAAGGTTGTTCAGTTGTCAAAATGATATTCTTTTGCTCTCATGTATAATACTGTTACCTGTATGTCCCTCCTGTCTCTAAAGTCCAAATTAATAAGAGCACAATCTTCTTGATCATGGACAATATAAAAGCTTATTGCTTACCTCAGCCATGTTGCTGATTACGATGGCCATAATAATCCCATAGATGGCTACAGCTTCACAGAAGATGATGCTGAAGGAAGACATAAACGAAAACCGTAAGAGAAGCGATTGGCCTTTAACTGGCACCTTGTTCTCCCAAGTCACTACAAACTGCTGCTGCGGACTAACGGTAACAAACGGTGGTCATGGGTGATTGGTGAAGCCGTAATTTACTTACAGGCACTTGTGGAGGTTCGTTCACTGGCTACAAATTATAAGGAGGGCCAATGAGACCGGAAGTCAGGATTATGTGGATACAGACTGTGTATCTGTGTAAAGCCGCAGCTCTAATTTAAGAAGCATTTGAAGAGGTTTCGTTTTGTTTTCCTCTATTAAGTAACTCCTACATGTCTGCAGAATGCAGCTGCATTTATTTTGCCCAGTACTTCACTATACAGAAGGCTAAAATGTATTTAACCACATGCTTTTTCAACAGTCTACTTCACCGCAGAGCCATATACGACTGAATAATACTACACAGCTGCGTTGTTTGTTTCAGGATGAATACGTTACTAATCCCAAATGACAAAATAAAATAGAGAATCAAACAGAACATTTTGGTTCTTTTATGAGCCTACCTGACCAGATTCTTGGTTTTGATTCGTGGAGCCTTGACACCACCACCGATGATGCTTGAGCCAGTGATGTAGATCCCCCTGGAAACAATAAAATATTATTATTATCAGCATTGATAACATAATAAAAATAGCACGAGGTGCATTTAAACTATGAAATAATGTCAAGTTGGAAATCAAGTACAACTTAGTAGTTTCATCAGATTTACTGTTGTCTTAGAACAACAGCCAATTTTGTTGCTTCCTTCTGCTGAGCACATAAAAGTTTGAACCTCCCCACTCGCTGCTATATTCTGTTTGTTTGTTTGTTTCTCTGCACGGACCTTTGGAGAACAGGCACCTGTGCTGTTTGTTTTGTTATAGTGTACTGTACAACTTACTGACATTATAGCTTTTCATTAGCTAATTAATTTGAGAACTTAAAGATGCCCGCGCGTTCCTCTTTAGCTAAGTATAAGACTTTCCAGTTCCTTGTTTACTCGAGTGTTTTGAGAAACAGGAAATCATTCTATGACAGACGGGTGCATTTTAGGCTTTCATGTGCCACTCTGTGTGTCTGACACATTCAGAAATACCACTTCAAACTGTGTCTCTTGTGAGGAACTCACCAGGCTGCCCCCACCACAGACAGAGAGATGGCCAAGCCAATTCCCAGACTGGCCCACATGAAAGGAGAAGTCTCTGTCAGGAACCTGCAAGCAAAGACGTTCAGCTGATGAAGACTTCATACACATAATGTGTACAAGCAGCACAAAATATTAAACAGTCAAACGTGTTTGTTTTACTATTTCAGTATGTGGTTAAAAGGTTTTCTTCATGTTTTCAGGTTATTCCTAAATAATGTGCATCATCAACCATATCTTCAAATGATTATTCAGATAAAGACTGAGTCAGGATGATACAACAGTGTGTAAAACAATTTGAGAGAGTCTCTGAAGGCCACATTTACTTTTTAAATTGCATTTCATGCTTTCATGTTATAAAAGGAGTAGCCTTTTGAACAGTCATGTGACGACAGACTTGGGACACAGTCTCAAAGAGAAGGGCAGGCCCTGAACCTGTCACAGCGATTTCAAAGGCAACACTGAGAGACATTACTGTGCTGCGCTGAACAGTCTGACACTAACACTTGCTGTGAGGCAGCATAGAGCACTCTCACAATTGTGCAATCTTGGAAAAGTCTGTGTAGTTTTTGTCTGTTTGGTACAGATTTCAACACATAGTCAGAAGTATTTTTCTTATTAAATCCATTAACTGTTTTATCTGTAACACGCTGTTTTTATCCAACCAACAGTGCTATACTCATATTTCACACATACATGACAATAAAAGAGTTGGAAACGACATATTTGCTTGGAAAATTACTGAAAGTTGATTCAATGGGTTTCATTTAGTCGACTAGTCTTGCAGTTCTACTTCAAAACAAGCAAAGATACACAAAAGATCCACAAAATCTCATCCTGTCATCTGTTTTGACACGACAATGATTAGAATAATTTGGGCCTACAGTTAAATAATGTTTTGTCTAAATGTTAACAGAGCCCAGTTACAGACAAGATTGCTTACCATGCTACATCAAAGCGAAATCCCAGGTCAAATATGGTGTAGCAGATACCTGAAATAAGAAACAATCATGTAAGCTAGGTGTTTGTGAAAGAGAGAGAGAGAGAGTACAGGACAGGCATGTACAGCATGTTTCTGCATTAATAAACATTTTCCCCTGAGTCATGTGTGAATTAATGTCACATTAATGCGCCAAAGTCGTGGACAGAAAGTCTAACTTCAGTGTGATAGCTCACTCTCACGTGAAAACCGCTGCAGTTCCCGTTTGGGTCAAACCAGTCAGCTGTGTACACACACGGCGAGCTAACCAGCTACGGTTAGCTTCGCCGAAATAAATGATTTAAATCAACGCAAGAAGAGCCTCCCATCATAACCAGCACCGAGGAAAGTCTAAAACCAGCCAATATAAGCATGACACCGCCGTCCAACGTCAGCTGACATGTAAACGTTTGACATTTCCTCCCGCTGGCGGTTAGCTACGAGCTAGGTGACATTAGCTTTAACGTACGGAGGCGCTAGCATATGGCTACAAGTGCTGTGGATACAAGTGCTGTAACGTAAATTAAGTTAGCGTCATTTTACATACATGGAGTCTTTGTGGGTATTAATTTACAACCCCGTAACGAGTAACCCCGTTTTTAATTTGCAATTTAATCCCCGGATAGATGCTATGAAACAAAATGGAAACAGCCGCAGCGGCTGCAGTACCATGAATTAGCCGGGCCCCGAATTAAAGCTGTCAAACGCAACATAACAAACAAAGAAACAAAGACTGACCACACTGTCATTGTTGCATAAGTCTGCGAAACAGCCGATTTAATCATCTAATTCCAATACTGTACATGATAAATGTAACCTTACCGACGATTAGTATGGTGCTCCAGAAGGCCAAAGTGACCCCCGTGTACAGAATAGCGTGTCCGTTCATCATCCACTCTAGCAGCATCTATCCGGCGGTCTAAGCTGCGGGGATCAGCGACGTCTCCTCGGCTCAAATTTAAAAATTTGACGCCAGTAACGCTGCGATAACGAAATGCTGCCGTCTAAAGGAGCGCTATCAGTCGACGGAGGAGGAGAAGGAGCATCAAAAAAAAAGGAGAAGCTGCCTGGTGTCAGCTGATCCAGCTTGACTAGCATGTGACCGGGAACTGGAGGGCTGCGTTCGGTTATATTTCCTCCTCACCTCGCTGAAACCATTTTCAGCCACGGAGTTAATGTTTTTATTTTTTATTTTTTAACTCTATTTGGTAACACACAAAGACAACAACGACAAAACGTGACAAAAACAACAACCTGCGTTGGGATTCACTATGAACTAAAAGGGTTTTAGTATTATAACCGAATGCGCCCTGAGATGGCTGCATTCAACTGAGAGCTACCTGCAGCGCACGTACGGGACGCTAGATGACACTCTTGTAGTTAAGTCAGTCACGACACAGATTTCACAGGAGGTTTCACCCCACAAATACACCGTGGAACAACTAAATAACCTCGCCTCTGTGATGTTGCATTTTGGGAAATGGAGTATCTAGTATTTACTGAGTTTGACCCATAGACAGGGTATTCAGCTTCAAATTTGACTGCTGAATATGCGGTTGTGTATCATGTGTCTTCTATTCCATCACAGATAATTTAAGAATGAATAACAGGCCCTGAAGTCAGCTTCACGCCAGCTTGAGGTGCAATAGTTTCTGTTCTTTATCCAAAGAGCAAATAGTAGTCAGGAGTAGCTAACCACTGTTTCTCTTTTTTTCCAAAAGCATGTGTCTTTTCACACCTGCATCTTCTCATCTCTCAGCAGACACGGACGTCAGCTGTCCAGTGACAGAACAAAAAATGGTGAAATTCCCCATTGTTAAAGGATACATGTGGAGATAAAGGTGTTTTTCCCTTCGTTTGATGATCTAGAAAGAGCTGCATCGGGAAATACAAGGCATGTTTTGTGCCATGTATCATTGATGAACAGCGGTCAAAGGTTACACAGCATCTGCGGTTCACTGAAGTGAAGAACTGTTTCATGTTGGGATCCTCTTCACAGTTGCAGTCTTCACCTTTACAGTATATGTCAAAGGAATATTGCTTCCCTTTGTGTCACAGGTTCCTACATCCCAAAGGTGCAAGTTGAACCACCCTTGTTATCGTAATCTCCCCTCATGAACTCAGGCAAAACAACATAATGTTCCTCCATGCCCTCCAGCTCTCTATGTCACGTAAGTATGTTTTTATCTGGTCACTGCCCAAGGAGTTTACTCTGACTGACTAACAGGAGCTCAGAAGCTCTGTTAAGTTGAGGAGAAAAAAAATGAACATCCCCTACTGAACCAATTCTTTTTTTTTTTTTTTTTTTTGCAAAATACTAAAAATAATTCCTGTTCTTCATTCATATTTATGAGCAGTCGTGAAAACAGAGAAAAATAAATTAACAACACGGAAATGCTTTCACCCATTTGTAAACTAATAGAGCCCTTTGCATTACTTTGAAGGCGTGGTTTCGAGGGGAGATCTGAAGAAAAGGCATGGGTGTGTATTTTCAAAATATAGCTCCTTATGTAACTTAAAAGTTGAATCCAAAATGCAAAAAGAATTCCAAATTGCAATGAAAAAGAATTATCGGCAGATCATCACAGTTGAGCACAGTAAGTACTCAGTAAGTACCATCTGTACCTCTGTACTGTCAGTTATCATGGGGAATGATATGTGAGATCTCTCCCCGATAAGAGGGAGGCACTAATGGCTAACAGCTAACGGCACTGGCCAGGCTACGGAGGGAGTATTGTGAGCATCATGGCTGGATGGGCTTGCGGTGGATTTGCTGGTGCTGGGACTGCTTTTAACTTGAGAGAGAGGATAGGACAGCGAAGGCTGTACCTTTAAATGACATGTGGACGACAAAAACTAGGTTGTTCTTCTAAGTGACAAAATAAATAAATAAATGGAAACATAGCAATGAAGTTCCGTAAAACAAATAAAAATGTTTGCACACGTTGCCATGGCAACATACTACCATGTTGACATGCTCTAAGCCCCGCCCCCTCCATGATGACATCACCAGTCACATGATGTGAGTCTAGAAGATCAAAGGAAACAAAGGTTATTTATACACCCAGGGTCACTCTGGGTGACTCACTTTTTGAGGTGGAATAGTGAATACCAGTTACCACGGGATTTAATTGGAAACATTTACAAATGGCAGAAATGGCAGATGGAAGTAATAAGATGTCTTTTGGTGACAGCGAGGAAGAAATAAATCCTGAATCACTTTGCAGGAATGGAGCTAATAACGAAAATTCTTTGGACGGCAGTAGTAATTCATCAAGCGAAGGTAAACTAGGACTTATGAATCGCTTTCCTTGCTATGTTAAAAAAGATAAAGAAGATTTTCACATAGGGGACACTCTCTATAGTGAATCAAGCAGATACAGGCTTGTAAACTTTGTGGATCAAGGGGCTTTTGGAAAAGTGGCCAACTGCATAAACTTAAACACTATGGAGTTCGTTTCTATGAAGATTGTGTTGAGAAACTACGCCTGGCTTGGTAAAAAGGAGTTGGCTGTGCTTAAACAACTTCAAAAGCTCGACACAGACAAGTATAACTTGGTAAGGCTTTTTGATAATTTTATGCATCGCGGACATGTTTGTCTTGCATTAGAAAAACTGGACATGAGTCTTCACAACCTAATCTTGGAGAGGTTTTTTAATCCACTGAGTTTATCGGAGATTAAAATAGTCTCACAACAGATCCTGGCAGCTCTGGATGCACTGAAGAACATAGGTCTGGCACATGGTTTTATTAATCCAGACAGTGTAATGTTTGTTAATCATGAGTTGGAGCCCTTCAAGCTGAAACTGACTGATTTCAGCTGTGCTGTTCCAGTTCAGAAACATACGTGTAAGACAAACTTTCAAGATATTGGCTTCAATGCTCCAGAAGTCATTTTGGGCATCCCATTGAATGAAGCCATGGATATGTGGTCACTTGGCTGCGTTATGGCTTATGCATACAGGGGTGACCATCTGTATCCAACACATTGCCCGTATGAGATGATGAGAATCATCGTACAAATGCAAGGTCAACCTGATGATGACATGTTGAACATTGGGATGCATACCGAGGCATATTTTAGTAAGAATGAAGACTCCTCTTGTGCTTCGTGGAGGTTGAATTCGCCCGCTGAATACAACCTCAAAACAGGATATGAGACTGAAAGAATCTATGGAATTTCTGACACATTTACAAGTCTTGACGACATCTGTGTAGCAGTGACGGATGCTGGTGATTGTAAGGATACACAGGCCTTTTTAAGCCTCTTAAAATCTTTGCTTCAATTAGATCCTGAAAAGCGTATCGCCCCTAGTGAAGCTTTACGGCACTGCTTTATCACAGGTGGTGACATTAGTGACGCCAATGATGAGAATTCACCCGCCCTGACAACAGCTGAATCCGAGCTTATGGTATTGTCAGGCGAAGTGATAAGTTGGAATGATTCGGCCATTGATAACTTCAATTTTCCATTTCCAATGGGTGAAGAAACCCCTCTAAATGAGAAAGTAGATCTTCGTATAGAAGACATTCTGTACAGTGAATCGAGCAGATTCAAGATAAATGACTTCATAGGGAAGGGTGGTTTTGGAAAAGTAGCCCACTGCATAAACTTGCACACTAGGGAGGATGTGGCCATAAAAATAATGCCTAAATACATGACTGGGGCATATTTTCGTGAGTCTGCTATGCTTAAAAAACTCCGAAACCTTGACGTCAACAAGAATAACTTGCTTAAATTTATCGACCTTTTCTCACATGAGAGATATCATTGCTTTGTATTTGAAGTACTGGACAAAAATCTCTTTGAACTGATGGTTGAGAGGTCTTTTGTTCCACTAAGTTTATCTGAGGTTAGAGTAATAGCACAACAGATGCTAGTGGCTCTAGACACCCTCAGAAACATAGGTGTGGCACACACAGACATCAAACCTGACAATATAATGTTAGTGAATCATAAGTTGCAGCCTTTCAAGCTGAAATTAATTGATTTTGGTCTGGCCAGACCAGTTTCTGATATGAACTGTGGCATGATTATTCAACCTACTGGCTACAGAGCCCCAGAGATCATCCTGGGCCTCCCACCGGATGCAGCAGTTGATATGTGGTCACTTGGCTGCCTTTTGGCTTTTTTCTTACTGGGCGACCACCTGTATCCATCTAAGTGTGAGTATGTGGTGATGAAACTCATCGTGCAGATGATAGGTCAGCCTGATGATCGTTTGTTAAGCCATGGGTTGCGTACCAGAGAATTTTTCACCAAGTATGGTGTCTCTTCTCCATGGATAATGAAAACACCCTCTGAATATACTCTCACGACAGGCTCAGAGATCAAACAATGTACAAGAATTTCTACCACCTTTACTAAACTTGACGACATTGTGAACACTCGTGGAGAACTGAAGGATTTTGCTGAGTTTCTTGATACACAGGCCTTTTTAAGCCTCATCAAATCGATACTACGTGTGGATCCGGAAAAAAGAATTACACCTGGCAACGCTTTAGGGCACTCTTTTATCACAATGGATCACTTTGGTAGTCACACTCGAAACAATTATGTGAGATTAGCCCGCCTTACTATTGAAAACTGCCAGCGGGAGCAGCCAACAGTTGAATCCATGGTCCCTGTACCCAAAGATGATGAAGACAGCCCTACAGATACGAATAACCAAATACAATTGGATAAAGACACGGCTCCAGGCCCAAGTTACAGACCTGCAGCCGTAACTGACAATAGACCACCAGCCCAAGCTGGCTTAGCTGAAGCTGCTGTCCCTGATTACAGAGTCGCAGCTTCAGCTGACAGAAGCATTGCTGGCAACAGTGATGAATCACCAGCTCAAGCTGGCTTAGCTAAAGCTGTGGCTGCTGACCCTGATTACAGAGTCACAGCCGCAGCTGACAGAATTGACAGTGGACCACCAGCCCAAGCTGGCTTAGCTGAAGCTGCTGCTGATTTCCCCAGGTTCAGCACAGCAGCCACAGCTGACGCAACCAATGCTGGCAAAGGCGATGAACCACCAGCCCAAGCTGGCTTGGCTGAAGCTGATGCTGCTGACAGAACCAACGCCAGCAATGACAATGAACCATCTGTCCAAGCTGGCTTAGATGAAGCTGTCCCTGCTGGCGACAATACAAGTAACTTTGTTGAGGTCAAAACCAAGAAGAAGTGGTTTAAGAGGCTCAGACTGGCATTCTCCACCTCCAAGCCTCCTGTAATGCCAGGTAAACATAAAGAAACCACTCTGGGTAATAATAATGGAATAGATGAAGCCACTGCTGCAGGCCCACGCTACATGCCTGCAGACACACATTACCGAACTCCTGCCAGCAATGGTAATGGACCACCAGCCCAAGCTTGGCAAGATGAAGATGGTGCTGATAGCACCAATAACAATCCAAGTGACTTTGTCGAGGTCAAAACCAAGGGGAAGTGGTTCAAGAGGATCAAAGTGGCCTTCACCAGAATGGTCCGGAAGGTAGGTTGCTGCTGTTAGATGTCATCAAGTGAAGAGGCGGCACAGCATTGTTGTCATATACACTTGCATGTATACGTACCGTGCCTCAGGGTTTTCTCCAGGTGCTCTGGTTCTCCCACAATTTAATTTAAATTGGAAAAAAAAATGCTGGCTTGGCTGAAGCTGCTGTTGCTGTCCGCGATTACAGCTGCAGCTGACAGATCCAATGCTAGCAAAGAGGCAAGTGCACATGCAAGTGTACATGACTAGGGTTTTCTCCAGGTGCTCTGGTTCTCCCATAATTTAATTTAATTCATTTAAATTAAAAAAAAAAAAAAAAAAAACACACACACACAAAAAAATGTTTCAAATTAAAAAAAAAAAAAACAGAAATATAAAAATTCTAGAGTTTTGTTTCACTGATTGTTGATACCAATGTCTGCAGCCAACATTACAGTCGTTCAGAGGCTGTAGCAGACTATTTATTGAAACTTGACCTCATAATATGAAATGATCTGGATCACATAGCCTCATGACACACCAAAACAAACACAGTGGACATATTAGAGCATGGAATTGGTCATCATATACTTAAATCATAACGTTCTAAGACTGTAAACTCTCAATATTTGAATAAGTGTCTAAACAAAATACACTCATTACAGATTTATGACTAAAATCTACAGTTAGGATAAAATATGTTTGTGTGATTAAAACATTATGTTTAAAAACAGCAGAACTTCCGCACATGAGACCTGAGTTCACGGGTTAGGTGAAGTGTTAATAATACTGAGTTACTGAGAGTGGAGAGTGAAAAAATGCACATTTTGTTGGAAAACAAACAAACAAACAAAAAACACATTGTCATTGAATATATTACTAATACATTTAGTATCAACATATTTGTTGGGACTTTTTTGGTTTTATAACAGAAAATGTAATTCCGTTTCTCACAAGCATATTTGCTGTCTCAAAGTCACGTAGTTAATGTCTTGCTGAGTACTCATGCCCACAAGGAAATACTGGCTTAAGCTGCCGTTGCTGTCCGCGATTACAGCTGCAATTCACAGAACCAGCATTAGCAAAGAGTCAAGTGTACATGCAAGTGTACATGACTGTGTCTAAGGGTTTTCTCCAGGGGCTCTGGTTCTCCCATCATTTAATTTAATTAATTTAAATTAAATAAAAAAAAAAATGTTTCAAATTAAAAAAAATTTAAAAAATCAGAAATATAAAAATTCTAGAGTTTTAACTTGTTTCACTGTTTGTCGGTATCAACGTCTGCGGCCAACAGGCTATAGTAGACTATTTACTGCAACTTGAAAATATAAAATGACCTGGACCACATAGCCTAGTGTTAACTGAGCGTTAATTATGATGGTTTTTTTGGACTGTAAATTGTTTGCTGGGGAAGAGCTTCAGCAGTGGCACAGCTCACCGGGCCCGTCTACGGAACATTGCTCCGCGTGTTCCGTTTCAGACGCGTCCCAGAAAGAATGAATACGCGTCTGTTCTATTTTTGACACGCGTCGTAAAAACAGACAAAAGCAAAACTAAGTAACTATGTAGCATTATTTACATATGTAGAAGCATATTTAGAAGAACATACACAGAAAATGGCCAAATCTGAGCAAGTAAACAAAGTCTGGTGGGCTAAACATTCTCTGGCACGTGTACGCAATGTGCCAGAGATGTGTGCAGTGGGGTTTCAGTGTGATACAATATATATAAAGGGTGAACCGGACACATTACGGTGCTTTTCAGACATAACACTATGTACTCAAAGCGCACTTTTACAAAGTGCTTTACAATAAAGCAGAACACTTTAAAAAACAGTAACAATGAACTAAAATCTAAAACTAAACAAAGACGAAATAAAATGTCATAAAGCTGTTAACTATGTATTTTCAATAGCATAAGTTGTCATCAATAATCAGAAATATACATTGTAACACTTAGTACTGTGATTTTTTTTTTCAATAGGTTTCCACCTGGTTTCCTTTTGTAAATCAGAAATATCTCCATAACTGTCTAGTCATTTTAATCTTATAGACAGCCACAAAGACACGGAAAGTTACCATCCCTACCCGGCTCTCACTGTGGGAGGCCGTTTCACGGGACATGTGCTGAGTGTGCTGAGTGTCGGTAGGGAGGACTGGCTAGGTCATGGTGGTTTTTCCACACACACACACACACACACACACACATATGTACTGTAGGGAGGACTAACCAGTTCACAGTGATCTGCTGATCCTTTTCTCAAAAGTTGCCAGAAACACAACCACGTAACGTGTGCGATGTTTCGTCTGCTGTGGTCTATATGGGAGTCTTGTATTTTATCTTACGTAAACTTGGCGGTGTGATGAAGAATGTGTGTTCTTGTTATGCTTAAATGAAACACATTGCACTTGTTCTCTCATATGGCATTGAAATTGAGCTGAGAACAGCCGTCCTTGCAATAATTTTTTGAATTCTGTTTTCAGAGTCAAGAATTTACTATCCTGGTATCCTGAAATAACAAAGCTCGGTTGTAGCCCACAGACCGGGGGCCTCCGCCAGACATATATGGATAATGTGATGATGTACCTGATAAAATGTGTATACTGATAGAGCTTTTTTGGTCTTTTATTATGCTTTTTCTATGTTCTCTGTGGTATTGTTAATTGCTTTTGGGTCTGTATTTGTTAGAATGATTAATCACATCTGCTATTATGAAGCTTGTCAGCCATATGATGTTCATATATAATATCAAAATAGAAATATGGATGTGGTTCCAAGTCTTTCAAACATTCTTACCTGACTGAAATGTTATTATTAAACTCAGTTAGAAAGGATTCACGGTATTGCAGCTTTTAAGATCAAACTCAGGTATTCATCATTCTCATTCAGCTTTAAAGCAACATTAGGCTGTTATAATTGTGTGGTGTCTGCTGCCCTCAATTGGACTTAACATACAACACTGCACACTGTGGACACCTGCTGTGGATACTGTAGCTGCATATATTCTCCAGAAATATCATTGACAGGGATATTGAACAGATATTTAGATATAAGGTGGAAATACTTTGGATTAGGGATGAAGTCGGGCACCCACAGTTTGTGACTTGTGCTGTAACTTCATTCATTTGACTCATGGGTCATAACCCTGTTAGTGGATGGAACAAACTAAAAAAAGATTTTCCCAAAGATGGCTTTTAATCACTTGTTTGATGAACCATGGTTTATGGCTCAGAGCCTCTGACTTCACTAAAGCCATATTTCCACCATATGGTACAGCTCGATGCTCACCAGGTAGTAGGTTGTAGCCCCACAGTGTGGTTGCTACCATTTTTTTTTTTTTTTGATCGATAGTAGCTTTGATTTAAAAATGCAGGATATTTGTGTCACATGAGGGCTGATTCCCTCTAATCAATATGTAGCTTTTTTTTCACATTACAATTACAAGTACTGGTATTCGTATCAGCTCAGTTCACTTGGTACCTAGGTACCAGTTACTTTTAACATTGGAAAAGTAAAAAAGAGCTAATAGAGTTTGGTAACAGCGAGCTGTACCATGCAAAGCCTTATAATCATTTTGTGGCTAGATGGGAGCAAATTAGATTAAATTAAAATATGGTGGTGTCGTGCTGAGGTGTCCACACACTTTTGGCTATGTAGTGTAACTATATTGATTGCTTTAAACCACAGCGCTGTTTCTTCTCCAGCGTATCCATAGTGATTGTGCACAGAACATTAGTTTTATTTCAGAAGTGACCACATCGCCACTAATGTTAATACGTGCAGCTTATTTTATTGTCTTAAACGAGAAGTATGCATTCAAGGCACATTTTCCCATATCAATGGCTCCAAAGGCCTTTGTGTCAATGAATGTGTTTACATGCACACAGTATAACTGCTAAATAGCCCCAAACTTAGCCAGATCTTTATTCTTCATTAGTTGTGCTGTTTGAATGCACCCTCATGCCCCTATAACACATAAATAGAATAATCTAAACATCGCCATGGAAACAGAGCATGCAGACTGCATAACAGAAAACAGCTATGCATGGGATGAGGTGCACACATTTGACAGTGCCCCATGTTATATGAGCATCATGTTGATATTATCGCTTAAAGGCAACGAAGCACCCGCTTTTGTCAGTTCATAGTCAGCCGGGATAGGCGCCAGGGCCCCCATGACCCTGATGAACATATGCGGTCATAGATAGCACATGCGCTGCTGTGTCTCGTCAAGTGTGTTAATCGTAGTCATGCTCGTGTTCAGGGTTCTATGTTTCACTTCCTGTTTTATTTTGTACCAACCTCGTCCGTCTCGTTTCAGACCCTCACTTCCTCCCTTTGGGTGATTTTCCCGCCTTTGTAATTGTTTGCCCCGCCCCTGATTGGTTTCACCTGCTTGCTGTCATCCCGTGTCCCAACAGTCCTTGTCTCCTTTTGTCTTTGTCGGTTCATCTTGTTCTTTGAGATTTTGAGTTTGAGTTTTTATGGTGATCCTCCTTGAGAGTGCCTTTTGTTTGTTTCGTGGATAGTGAACACCTTTTTTGATTACCTCGTCATCAGTCCCGGAGTTGTGCATTTGAGTCAATCAGAAGTGTGTCTGAGGTCGAGACATGCGCTCAAAACAAATATTTCGGGCACTTGTGCATTTCAATTACATAGAAAATTTCCATCCATTTGAATTACATAGTTTTAATACAAATTCACTAACATGCTTAATGTGAAGCAAGTAATAAGATTTATGTAATAGTACTAATTAACTCAAAATGACTGCATTCATTTTCTCTGTTGGGTTTGGGCAAACAAATTGGCTTTATTAATATTGAGTGCATAAACCTGGTTTCTACTACACTCCTGTGCAGTGGAAGCACTCGAGTTTATTAATACTATTACATAAGCCTTATTACTCGATTCACATTAAGTTTATCAGTTAATTTATATTAAACCTAACCATGAATTAATAACAGACATTGCTGAAAACATAATGTTCCATTCAAGCTCATCAAGCTGAATTGAGTGTAACACAACGTTTTACTCTGGGATACCAACTAATATCCAAACTCCTGATTTAGAAAGGTATGATAGCGTTGAGCAGACACATATGTTAGAAGTTTCTCCTCTTCAGGTTTGTTGACAGATTTGTGTTTAGGATGTAAGCTTCATGCAAACTTGTACGTTTTCTCCAATTGGCATCACTCACTGACTCACACAGTCACGATTACAGACGCACTGACATCAGTGAGTCCATAATTCTGTATGTGGATGCTGCACCTGTTTGGAAAACTAATAGCGTGTCCATCGACCTCCAAAGACAGAAATGAACTATCTTTAGAAAAGTACACCGAGTCTCCATAATAACCAGAAAAATGAGTTACTGGCTTAATCAACTTCGCTCACGTCAGTTTGTGCTCACATCAGCGAAGAATTATTCTGTTCAATCAGGCCTGTTTGTTTATTAATTTCCTGCCCCTGCTGAGGTAAACGCGTGGCATGAATGAGATGTGATTTTTGTTTTTTAGCATCAAAGTGGCGCCGTGATGGATGACTAATAATTCTCCACCCAGAAAAGAGCAATGCGCTAAGTAAATTAATAATTTAAAAGTTCATTGTTCCATAATATACTGAAAAACATTATACCTCACATGCATACATAGAGGTAATGAGACCAACCAGGCCAACAACCATCTGTGCACAGTATGATATGTTAATTTTAAGTTAATATGTAAATGACATATCCTAAACTTAAGCAAGTCTACTCGCGCCTTAGCCACAGTACTGTCGCATCATATCATAGGTTCATTTTGCAACAGTGATTTAACGGTTTTAGAAAGTCATCCAGATTGGTGCGTCAGATCAGAAAATCATAATTTTGTCATTTATTGTTTTGGATAAAACATCTCGTGACCTGAACTGGACTTGAGAACCGCAACCCCGAACAATTTGCTTCAGGGCCAAAGCGGTTAAATAAATATTTTAATTATTTATTATTTTATTCAGAACTTGAATTCTTTTTGGTCACTTTGGGAAACACACTTACCTGAACATTATGTTATTTGTTGCCATAGTCATTACACATTTAGTGGACCCAACGAGCAAACATTTTCTGAGACCAGAATAGTTGCAGCATTTTATTGATCACATTGAGGATAATGTGCAGTGGCAGGTAATAGAAAGGTTATCCAAAGGTGGGCAGAGTGCAAAAAAGAAAAAGCCATCAGGTTAGATAAAGTGCAAAATCAGACTCCAGAACTTGTCGAAAGTTGCTTTTAGCATTGTTACCACAAAAGAAAATGATCTTGCAGGATCAGGGAGTTTGAACCAGACTTAAGTGCTGCTCGGGTTGATCGGTTGATGAGGCACAGGTATTGAGGCAATCAGGTAGGTGAGTGGGAACACAAGGAAAGGGAAAACAATGGAAAAACACTGGGGACTAGGAGGCAGGCAGGCAGCCACAAAATATGGAAATTATATTTATTTTCATTATTGCTGTAACATCATGAATTATTGAATACCGTGCTTCCTTCACTTCAATCCAGTGCTAACTGCAACATTAGATGCAGCCCCTCTGGAAATCAGCATTGTAGTTGTGAATGTGCTCACCCCACTTTGTGTGATCTATAAACCTGTTCCAACCATTCAATCAGCCACCTAGTGTACACATGTATAATTTATAAATCTTTCCCCTCGTCTTGGATACCAAATCTCAATACATCATCTGTGCTGGTGTTGTGGAACAGCAGTCAGAAAGAACTTAATGGTATTGATCTGTCTGGGCCGGGCAGCCTAATGATGGCGGTGCAATGTTCCGATGTAATTTTATTTAATATGATTGGGTAATCTTTTGTATCTATGATAATCAAAAGAAATGTTGATCTCATCTGTGCAGCCTTACAGCACGTTACCATCTTAATATACGTCAAATTGCGTATTTTAGACGCCCTGCCATCATCTTCTCGTCACCTTCCCGCTCAACACCCGTCTACTTGTCCCGCCTCCGTTGTCATACTTCATAAAGTGCTTTAAAATAAATGCTGCCAATAAAGAGGTGTGGGAAAAAAATAAGAGAATGATTGAGGGCAATCTGGTCATTTTACTGCCGAACGACTAATTACACAAGACGAGAAATTGATTGTCACAATCCATTGTCTGCTTTCCTTCCTTCCCTCCCGCGCTACTCGCTCGCCGTTTCAGTGGGCAGTGAAGGCGTGAAGAAGCTCAGTCAGTCGTGATTGATTCAGATAGACCGGATGAGCCCAAAGTCATGCTTTAAGCTTCCAGTAGCTGATGAGGGAGAGACACACTGCTGTGCCAGTGATCATTTATGACAATCGTTATGCTTTTATTCCTAAAGAAGAATTATTGATGGAAAATGGACTGACTTGATATTTTCATGTTATGGAAATTGATTGAAATCTTTATTTTTTTTAATGTGCTCTGTTAGATAATATTTTTTTTTCATTGTCATATATAGAAATAAATAATTTACATGGATCTTTCAGCATATGAGGTTTATCATCCTCCCATTATTTGTCTTAAATATGCCAACTGTTACAGGATTATAGGTCGTGTTTTTCTTCACGTTTACAATGAGCTGATGAAAACAAGCCATTAATTAGTATTCTCTAATTTTCTGTGTTTGAATCATAAATGAATGTATATAAGAAATATCCTTCCTAGTTTTTCTGTATTCTACAATCTACAACCAGGTGGTTTGAGAGTTTAGTTGAGTCACTTTAGTGAAATAAATGACAGTATGCCGATCTTTATGACTGGACAGAATGCATTGTTATTCCTGTTTGTATCATGTAAAATCAATATTTTGCGGTCAGATTATTGATTTTCCAGTCTTTTATCAGAACCACGTCCATAGCAATGATCCATTATTTGTGTACAGTCGGGCATCGAGGATTCAGCAGAGCCATGTAATAATAATAACGGAGGCTCTCTGATTGATTAATTGTAACTGTGATTGCGTAACAAGCTGTATATGTTTTATTTAACATAAATGGGATGGTCATCTTAATTCATGTTTATACATCACTCACAACATAGGCAAAAATAAAACAACAACTGAATTTTTTAATTTGTATAATTTATAGCAGACTGTGTGAACTGATCAGGATTGATAGAGGCTGGAAGTGTGGGAGGGCATGCTGCAGAAGGTCAATACTTGATGCCCTTTGCACGTCTGATCGATGACTAGGTGAAGCGAATATTTTTTAGATTTTAAGTTTAAGTTTGTCACAACCAAAAGTTGTGAGGTGAGCTGGTTTTAGGCCACAACCACCTTGTCTTCTTCAGTGTATTAATCTTTTTAGTAATCTGCAATAATAAAAAAAAAGGGCGAATCACTGCCTTGTGTGTGCTGACGGCAACACAATAAATGTCTTGCAGTGTAGAGACAGGCTGTCTTGACTTGAGCATCTGTTTACAGACAGTAAAATATCTCAAGTCCTGACTCACAGAAACATTATCAGTGAACAGCGTACGACAGGAATCACCTGGAATAAATGTTTTACCTGTAAAGTTTGAATGAGGAAAATCTCAGGGAGGCCGCGTAACATGCTCTGAAACCTACTGCCGGCGATTACTGGCATTTATTTTTGTTCTGTTCAGACATGCAGACGTCTGCTTCACTTTTATTTTTAACTCCTAACAGTACAAGCGTTCGTGCAGGGCTGTTGAGCAGAGCTCTGCAACCTTTTTGGAGTTTTTGATGTGATGTCGTGCTTTGTTCCTGTTCCTTCCATCAGCCTGGAGATTTACATAAACACAACTAGCATTCATTTAGGGAGGTCAGGTCATCCATTAAATGTAGGATTGTCGGTTTGATCCTCAATTCCTCCTGTCCACATGTAGAAGAGTCCTTGAGTGACTAAATT
The DNA here is from genome assembly GCA_023373845.1 of Nibea coibor. Lineage (NCBI taxonomy): Eukaryota > Metazoa > Chordata > Actinopteri > Sciaenidae > Nibea > Nibea coibor. Next base: position 8,262,223 of record CM041725.1, read on the forward strand.
ACTCCTGATGGCCGAGCTACCTACAGCGTGTGTGTGTGTGTGTGTGCATAGGTAGCTGTAAGGTACATTTACGAAGCCCTTAGGTTGAGTGCTACATGAAAGCAGTCAATTTACTTTATTGTTTGAAACGTGCTTATGTTGAAGGAGCCGGACTGTACCTCAACCATGCCACCTATATCATATCCTCTCCTCCTCTTTCACTCTCGTATTCTGCAGTCACGAGGAGGCTAACCACGGTAACCAAAGGAGTCCGTGTTCATGTCTGTCTCCGGGGTTGTTCAGGGTTGATGTTTTCCTAAATTTGACAGCAGATGTCCACACAGCCCTGTTAATAATACACGGTGTTGCTACGGACGGTGGTCAACACATAGTCTAAAATCTGGGGTGAAATTCCCATCGTGCAAACCAGGTTGAGAAACTTTGCAGGCATGAGAACGCAGAGAGTATAACTGGGATTTCTACACTATATTTGTATATTATAATTATAATAAATATTATTTTGTGCCCTCCGATGGTCATTCTGGTAGCTGAACGGAGCTTTACCTGTGTTTTATTTGGGACAAGATAAGATAAGAGCATCCAGGCCTCGAGCTTTACTCTGTAGGCATTTCCGATGACATTGATTCAGAGACAGTGCTGCCAGGAAGATATGCTGAATTGATATTCATACAAATTTCATTTGGACCGATACACAGCGAAGACTTGCTGTACCTGTGCCTTGAGGTTAGCGCTTCCGGTCAGACCTGCACGTGCCTTGCAGCGCGCTCACACATTTACCATGCTCGTCACATCTCTCACTCACATTCTTAGACACGAACACCTACTGGATGTTCATCTCATCTGAGGACCTGGTGTCTCCTCTGTGCGTCTCCAAGAAAGAGTCTTTTGGGATCAGTGTAAAAGGTCATCGTGAATGCACAAACACACACGGGAGACATGGCGAGCATCTCAAAATTCCCCACGTCATATTAATTCATGACTGTGTACATGACTGTGTATGCGCTCTGTGTTTGCACTGTATACTAAATAGGGACTGAGCCTCAAAATTCAGGCTGTCCGTGGTAAATGCATCTTTCATACTCAGCGCCTTTTGGACCGGTTACATACGTGCCATTGTCATACTTTGATGTGCGTGATGATGTGGCTGTAGCTCCTTCAGTATGAGGATCTGTTGCTTTTGTACTCTTCATTGTACAAAATAATTTACTCTAATCATTTTTTTTTAAATAATCATCGGACTAATTTAAAAATAATTAAAATAATCATGAGTTAATCACTGTACCTCTGTTCGCTGGGCACCAACACTTTCCTTTTTGAACTGATTTTAAAATAGAGAAAATAAACTCTAAGTAGAGCTGTTGCTTGATTGAGGATGCTTCATTGCTCACTGCCATCACAATCTTAATCATCATTAATTGATTTTTTTTTTGTCGTGGGCATCTTGTGGGCAGCAGAATAAAGTGGAAAATAAAGTGGCATATTATCAACTTAAGGGTGTCATATCACGCACAAGAAGCAACATCATCATTCATTTGGAATCGTGTTTCTGCTGGGTTGGGGTGGGTTACTTTGGTCCTTACCTTACCTCGGAGATGTGTACGTATATCACCATGCTCTTTCTGCTGACGTGTTGATGCAGTTGCCTGCTGCGACTAGAAGCAAACCTGCTGAAAGAGGTCTAAAACCCGAAAAGATTAATTATACACCGGGACTAAAATGCTCCGTACTGCAGTGTTACTTCTGTGGTTTCTTGTCACTACCAGTGACACCATTCACATTCATCTGACGCATGTTTAATCTTGAATGATATGAAATATGCAACTTTAATTACAGCCCTATGAATACTTTATTATTTGGTTAATTTGATTTCTTTCTCAGCACACTGTGACCCACAGAGGTGCTGAATGAAAGCACAGCAACACGGGACAACTAAAAACAGAATACGAAAGCTTCCCGAGGCGTAAACTCACACTGCGTCTGCATGTTAGTGGAATAAAAATGAAAATGAAAATTCACGTGGCGTCCTCCCCGCCGTGTGCTGTGGACATCCAGCAGACTCGAGGTGTTTATCCTACCCTTGAAGTTTTATCCGCGGGCTGCTGGTATTTCGCCGCCCCAAAACAAATCACCACTTCTGAAACAACCCGCAAAGAAGTGGGCAACTTTCTGCTTTCATCGGCTTCTCTGCCATTGTCTCTGTTTACTCATTCCCTCTCCAATTCTTCCTCTGTGTCTTTTATTGATGGATCCTAAAGTTCAGGTCCTCGGTCCTCAGAATGCCAAATAGCATCTAAACTGTTCAACCACAGAGCCCAGAGCCTTCATCGAAGGCCACAAATCAATACACAGTACACAGTCTGGATCTGGCTTTTATTGGACACACGCCGTGACTGTGCATTCGGACTGTTTTGTATCCTGTAACGTTGTGATGTTTTTTTTCTCTTTTCTGTTTAATGATTTTTTCATTAAGAATTTTTCCAAACAACTCATAACTAACCCGTCTTTAAAAGCCCAACAGGAGCATTTCTCCATCTTCTCCCCGGCATGCCTTCAACAAAACATCTAACGGACATCAGACACAATCATTTTGCTCTCGTATACTATTTTTAAGGACGAACTGACGCTGAAAATTCAACCCCGAAAGCACAACATGTTAGCGAGTGATTACTATTAACAAACTACAAGATTTGCTCAAAGTTGTAAAATGGCTAGAGCTTCAGTCTAACTGATCACAGTTCACAGAACGGTGCTTCACAGCTGCACATAATTAAACAGAAATGTATTGTGTTCCTTTTTTTCGCACAGCACAAATAATAGCGATCAACAGTCACTGAACAGTACACAAAACACCCACCTGATCTTACGAGAGGCTCTACTTGACCCGTGATTGTCCGGACTCATTATCCCCGCAGTAGATAACTGCCACTCTGACTGCCATTGTTTATCTATGAAAACAGGCTGCTTGAGGTTTTTGCTTTGAGTGACGCATTAGAAAATGATAAAAATAAGATTCAACATCGCTGTGACGAACTTGGCACTGAAAGAAATCATCTCGTCAATGTCATCTTTGTACAACAGGCATTTTGGGCTACTGGGAAACAAAGGTTTTCAGGGTAATGCTGAAAGGAAGCGGAGCTGGCCTTTATCTATTTTATATCATCTTAAATTAAGGGTTTGTGAATTGTTCTGGCTACCTTAACTCCTGTTTACATCTGCTCTGTAAAGGTGAAAGATGGAACAGTACAGGCATCCTTTGGTTAATTGGCTTCTGACCAGGGAAATTACATATTATTTCAGGAAGGAGGTAAAAATTATTCATCTGACATGACTGCAGTTGTTGTATCTGTTCATCTTTTCTTTCCAAGCCTTTATATTTGCATCTGTAAATTCTTGAAATTTTTGATTAGAACAGAATATTTATGACCCTGTCTGTCAAAATACCAGACAAGTCTAATGCAGGTTAGGAGACATGTAGGAACAGTCTCACTCAATGGATCCATTGGTGTCACAGGACCCGGTTCAGCCTGAGAGAACGGAGTCTGTCAATCACAACTTGTGCAGGTTCCTGCCTGAAGGTGCATTAATAATCAAGTGGATGGACAACAGTATAATATGAGATATGAGACAACGCCTACCTTCCCCACTCAGCTTTGCATCTGGTGGGCTGGCATGAGTTACTCTCCTTCCCTCCAGTTTGATTCTCGCACGGCGGGCGGGCTCAGAGCATCCGTTGACCTGGCTTGAGGCAGCAGTGTTTGCATCTGGCAGTACATGCTAGCCTAGGACTCTATGCATGATGGACATATGTAAATAGTTTATCTTCAGTATGCAGCAGCCATGCCCGGTGGTATTTTATCTGGAGAACTCATTAATATTGTAATTTTTGTTTTGTTTGTGTGACGTTATTATTAACGAGAGAGCTAACTGGTTGACCAACGTGAGGTTAAAGTACTTTAAAAGGCATTTCTGATATTTCAAAATACATTAAATATGTTGGAAAATGTGGAAAAGGACTTTGAGTAATATATTACTGAAATACAGAGTTAGACGTTAAACAGTTTTGCACCAGTTTTCAGTCCAGGATTTTGTGGGCGGTCCTTAAAGGGTGGCTCGATGACACGCTGAGGCCACCCTGAGCGTACCGCTACACCCCGACCAGAGAGATAGAGATTAATTCATCTCGCTCTGAGTTAAAGTTAGTCATGTCATTTTCTGAACTCATCTGACATGTTTCAGTCGCTTCAAAATGGCTGCTTGACTCCTCCCATGAGCAGGCGTGGCTTCTGTATTCAGCGGACACGCCCGCACAGTCCTAGAGCTGAGAACACTGCTCATTTTTACCTGATTTTGACACCTAATTTCATATTTTTAATCATTCAAATGACTGGATGGTTAATAATACTTTCTTCTTTGGTCTGACAATCTCAGAACACATATTTATTCTTACTTTATACAGACTTTAAGCAAGGAGCACATAGGCATCCTTAAATTCTTCATGAGTTGTTCCGAGTTCCTTTTTTTTCTATTTATCCCTGATCTGTGTCAGGTCTGGCACAAATATTATCCTTTATATCCCAAATACCTAATAAATAATTACCTTTGAGCGATGTTTAATTCTACAGACTTAAATAGACTTATGTGTCCAGAAGCTTACCGGATTCATCCTGAGATGTAACCTGACAATAACACTGTGTTTACACTTCATTCTGTGCAAAGGTATCTATGTGAGCTGCAGGAGTTATCTTAGTGTAACCCTCCCTGTGGAACAGGATGAGAGGAACGTACGGACAGACAGACACAGCGAGTGTTTTTGGACAAAAAGATGGATTGAGGGATAACGTTGCTAGGAGACCTGACATCAGCTATTTATCCCAGAATCATGCTGAAGCCCACGTGCATTCAGACGCGCCGTGTGTGTATGCGCCCGTGTGTGCGTGTGTATACCTCCTCTCCCCACTGCGTCTGTGTCCTTGCTCTTGCTCGTGTTATAAAGCCGTCAGCATCTCCTTCGCTCTCTGCTCTGCGTGCGAGTAAAAGTAAAGGCTGTTTCCCTTTAAACAAAAGTCAACTCAGCTGTCCTTGGAGAAAGATGCTTGAGGTTTTACCTTTTGTTTTTTTTTGTCTCACTTTTGTCAAGGTTGTAGAGCGGATATCAACTCCCCCACAAGCCCGTGTCTTCTTTTAATCAATGGACTGAACGGAAGGTTGAGACAAAATGCTTGAGCAACACTACGGAGACAAACAGCAGTGGAAGAAAGGGGAAGATGCGGGGATGCTGGAGTGTTTACCTTTCGGTATTTGATGACCGAGCTCGTAGAGGACATTTGTCTGGCGCTCAGCATTCACTCTGTCTGAAGGCTTGCACAGCATGTTATGAAGACCTGAGGGCTGGCAGCATGCAGACAGTTTTTATCTAACCTGATGCGAAAAAAAGAAGCACTTCCCTGCTCTCTTGTTCGCTTTCTTCTGATTTCTGCTTCGGGCTGCAATGAAATCAATACTTCTCAGCAACTTGTGGGATCTTTTTCCCATCTTGTGTGTCCCCCCTCTCCACTCTATCAACTCCGTCGCTCCATCTTTTCAATCACTTTGCAAACTTTTTTTCCTTTGGTAGCTAACTGTCATTTCTTTCCTTCCAAATTACAGTTTTTCCACAGCTCTTAGCCTGTTACCTGTTGTCAGCTCATCCTACATTGCACCACTCACTTCATTCTGTTTTTCGCTCGGGCATATTGTTTTTCCTTTTTTGCCCAGATTTTTCCTCTCCTCTTTCTCCATTTTCAGCTGTCCACATTTCTCTGCTTTCTTCAGCCTGAGGGCACCCGAGACACAGTGGCTGAACATCACATGCACACACACGCTGCTTCATACGTTCTCTCCCTTAATTGTCATTTTTCCTCTATACCCCTCGCCACCGGCTTCCTCTGCACATTTTTTCTCTCACCGTTATCTTCTCACAATGTACTCAACCAAGGAGCCCCGGAACTCCACCGGGCAGATCTGGTTCAACGGCTCTGAGGCGAACTTATCTCTGGGAAGACGTGGGGACGATGAGAAGGAGGAAGGAGAGCAGCACCCCTTCCTCACAGATGCATGGCTGGTCCCCCTCTTCTTTGCCCTCATCATGCTGGTTGGACTGGTGGGAAACTCTCTGGTTATTTATGTCATTTCCAAACACAGACAGATGAGGACGGCGACTAACTTCTACATAGGTGAGTGAAGTGTTTCGGTTTGTATTTCCGGTGGAGATGCGAACACAGGACATGCTGGGGATCAGTCGGGATATATATGTTATCATGAACTCCCAGTGCATCAACTTCAAATGTATCATATAGTTATTTAATGCATGGCTCTATCTCTTTCATCTATCCAGCAACGCTTCACTGCATACCAATTATGTGTTCAAAGAGCTTTAGGGGTCTGAAAGGAAGCTCAATGTAATTTCAGTCACTCTCCGTTTGCACAGTTAGCGCACAGCTCTGCATTAGTTGTCCGTGCTCATTGCAAGTTTGACTTTAACCAAAAGAGATATATTCAGGTGTGTCCTGAATTGACAATGGTTTCTTTGTACCTTAATTAAAATTCCAAACAGGTGAAATTATTATCTGCCAGAGCTGTTTGGGAATAATTAATTTGTGCAAGTAAGCAATTTTTACAGCCCAAGAGCTTAAAAGCGCGTTTGTGTGTGAGCTTGCAACACAAAAGGTTTGGCAAGTCTGCAGAAAATACACAAGGGGACTCATGATATTAAAGTAATAAGTAAAGCAAACAAAGCAAATAAATTATATTACATTTGTTGCCATTGTCAGACATATTTTTAGTTGGATCATAAAAAACACTCTTAGGACAATATTAACAGCTGCATGCATTAAGATAAGTAGTCTGTGTCATTAATGAGAGCTCCAGTTAAACCTCAAACGCTAATATTCAATGTAGAAAACATGATTTAAATATGGTGCTAATGTGAGGAAGGTTGCAGCCTCCTCATCCCCCCACACAGATCTGATGTTTTCAGCGGAGCAGGGGCTTTAGTGGATGTCAATAGTCTCACGCTTCACGTGGATCATCATTTCTTTGATAAATCTCTTTGCATAGCACTTTATTGCATTTGTTTTTTATGTATACACAGACACACTGCTACTCCAGGCTTTTAAGGAGACAAATTGAAATGTACATGAATAACAGGTGGACGGTAAAGAAGTTATTGATGTATTCATGGGGATTTCATTAATCTCAGGTGTATCTGAGAAATCAAAGCGGTGCATCAATCATGAACCAGTCTTATGCCTCCTCTGGTTTTCATTGTCCACTGACTTGAAGCCTGGGGGATTTTTTTTTTAAAGCCAACTGTAGCGTGTCTGACAGAGCTCAGAAGAAGAATTGCAAAGGTGATTGATGAAGCGACAAGTGAGGTTCCCACAATCCGCATAAGATGAGGGTGGGAGAAATACAGAAATGCACGTGAATGAGACAAAGCATGCATTTCTGAGGCGAGCTCTACAATCAATTTGTCTGTGTGTATGCATACTGCACTGTATATGTGACAAGAATTTGATCTGGATGAATGAATAATATTACAAGGCCACAGCACTGAAACTGTTTTAATATTCAGCAACATTAGGGCATGCACCATCTGCCGCCCTTTCAAAGTAATGGTCCAGCTACTATAACATGATTAGATCAGCTACTAAAACAAATAGGAGGCTGTATGTGGTGTAGCAGACAGGGTGACAGATTAAATAGGAAAAGGAGAAGCTGGACTGCCAAGGTTATCCGTGCAATTACGCAATCTAAACAGGAATTTCATATGAGGGTATTGATATAGCCAACGTGCATTTAAATTAAGCATTGCAAAACGGCGCAAGAGTCTGTGTGTAGGTGTAGTAGCTGTGAGCTTGATTTTCTAAAAACAGCTACAGCACATGAACGGGTGCTGATTCTGAAGTGGTCTACCTGTTGTATACCTGACATTAAATGATGACGATACAGTGCTGCGGTGGTGTCCACAAAACTGAGTATAATCACGTTATTTTACAAAGAGAGGTTCATGCAGAGATGCTGGGACTATTTTCTTGGAGGGCGTGCTGTAAACATGGGCAGACGGGGAACACCCAGGATTTACAGTGCAGACACACTAAATTAAAACCAACAGGACATTTGCCAAAAGGCTAAAATGTAAGACTTTATAAGCCTAAAGTAATCATAACATGGTCTTAGCTTATGCAATGTAGATTTTCCTTGGCTCTGCTTTGTGCACAATCATCCAAAATACCATCAAACTCAAATGTATTTGTCCGTTTTTCAGTTTCAGTAGCTATGAGAAAAAGTGCCTTGAGGTGTTTTTGCATCACATTATTATTCAGTTCATTCTTAACCTTGACCAGTTTATATTAGTCTATGGCTGTTTTCCTCTGGGTCAAACAGTCATACAGTAATGTGCAAACATATCTTGTGTAACTGAATTTTCACAGCCGTGGCTTGTGGCCAATCCAGTGTATGCAGTTTCTAACCATTTCTTAGCATTCATGACTCAAACTCTCCTCTCTCTTAGTCTTAGTTTCTTTTGATTATTTCTCACTTGAGATCTGATGTTATGAATGGATCTACTTGAAGGAGAGTGTGGTCAATACTTCCCCGCACCTGCCTTACAGGCTAAAGATAGCCTATTGACAATTTTGGGACTGCGTAACCCCCAAACCGGTTGTTTCAAAATCAAGTGGGCTGCGGTAAAAGGGAGCTATTACACCCCCTCGGGCCCCTACTTCCAACATCACTTGGTCTATTTAAGAGTCCTTAATACCACATCCATGTGACAATCTGATTAAACCACACTTAGTCTCTAGTTCCAGTCCATCTCCAGCGATAGTTCAGTTCCTGTTTCCAACCAGCAGACAATGTTATTTTTTGTGGTGTACAAACTGTTAGTGCATTTTAATAAAGCTGTATCATGTTTGGACATTTCTCTTAAAATCATCTGAATAATTCATATGACATTTTCCCGTTACAACCTTAGACACACTCTGTAAGAAAGACATCCTGCATGTTGCTTTCTCTCTGTGCAGCAAACCTGGCTGCCACTGACATCATCTTCTTGGTGTGCTGCGTCCCCTTCACCGCCACCCTCTATCCACTCCCTGGATGGATCTTCGGCAACTTCATGTGTAAATTTGTTGCTTTTCTACAGCAGGTAAAAGTATGACTCCTGTTTTTTAATCTTACAATAATCACAAATACTTTTTGGTGCAGAAATGTGCTTTTATGTACACAGGAGCGTCACAGGGAGACATTGGGTCATTGGATTTTCTCTCATATTAAACTGAACTTCTAAGAAAATATTTTAATAAATATCTCCACAGCTATGACATTTAGGATCTTGGTACAATCAAAAGTTTTTCATTTGAGCAGCCAAATATATACTGATTTCATAACTCATAGAAAAGCCAGCAAGTCTTTTTAAAATCAAAGTGAAAGTCAATTGTTGTGTTGAGTTTAGAACAAAAGAAGACAGTTGATGGCAATTTTAAAGTTTATGGTTAAACTCAAAATAACACAAAGAGATTAATTTCATTTCAAGTCCAATATTGGATTTCATTCTAGCTCTGTTTAAATCTCACCAAGTCCTGAGGGAAATAATGTGGCTCTTCTGTAGTTCACCTGCAAGTCGCTAACTCTCTGCCATTTGGTACCAAAGGCATAGTGGACAGTGGGTTTATCAGAACTCCGCCTGTAAACTGGGTTGATGAGAGCAGCGAGATGAGCCCAAAACTGTAACTGGGCTGTAAAACCAAAACAATGAGCTGAAAGATGCTAAAACGCTCTGTAGACTCGAGCAGGATGTGACGATAATTCTCTGTGGGCTCACCACATGAGTCCATTTGACCTAATATAAAAATACTAGTGCTTTTTTTTCCCAGTGACACCCTCTTTGGCGACGTGAACCTTTTCTAAACGTTGCCTCTACTCTTTGCTGTGCAGCACAGCTGCAGTAACGGACTATACTGTTAATTATTCACGCAACACATCAGTGAAACTAAACCCCTAAGCTTACATACAATTATTTTATTCTTGCATGCGCGGATACATCATTAAGGAAGAGCCGAGGGCACAACCTGTTGACTCGATGCACCTTATTTAGAGAGGATAGCCAATTAAAAGATCCTTAAATGCTCAGCGAGTGACAAACCGTGGGCACGAAGCTCAACTCTTAAAAGGCCACACTGTAATTACACTTAACGTTAATAACGATGAGATGCTCTATGAATATGCACACTTGACACCGATAGCTTGAAAAGGTTATAGCCCACAGGTGTGGAGCGTGTCCATAGTCATGTTTACATAATAAGCAGCTGGTAAAGTTCTGTTTGTTAGGCGATTGGGTTTAAAGTGCACCGTATTCATTATGAAGGCAGACAGGAGGTGTAGACGATCTGTCAGGCTTAAAAAGTGAAGAAATGTTCTTTTGAATGCTTAATAACTTGAAGTAGATGGTGACTAATTTAAGCACAAAAGAGAAAAAAAAGATGTCATTCTGAGAGGCAGGCCAAGGACGCACACAGGCAGGGGAAAAAGGCTAAAAGCATTTTTAATTGAAAACACTGAGACGTGATTCGTTTTATTCCTCTGAACATGGAGATTAGTACCCTGTGAGCCGGTCTTTGTTGAAACAATGGCTCCTGAGGAGGTCGATTCTGCATCAGCCGGGTCCTTTGGAAAATGGAAATAGCAACTGTCTGTCAAACCTGTCTCGTATCGGACAGCTTTTCTGTTTTAACGCAGACGGTTTAATCCTGTAACTCTGCATGAGTGTTAAAATGTTATAATCAGCCTTATATGACGGGAGACCTGGCAGCATTACTTACTGCACATGCATACGGTAAGAGAAAAGTAATTAGGCTTTTAATGAATGTAATGAAACAGGAGAACTAACTGCTCATTTCAAAGAAATATGGACGGTTAACCTGAGCAGTGTCTCCAAACTGACACAGTTCAATGAAAACAACCAAAAGGAGGCAGCAGGTGAAATGAACCGTGCCACCTGTGTTTACACCCATCATCAGTTTCTGTTAAAGCAACATGACATGACAGATTACCCGACTCCTGCTACTGTTTCACAAAGTACAATTGATTGCGCCACAGCAGAGAGGAACAGGCTGTTGATAGAGACTCGGCAATTAATTGAAAAGTTGGCAACAACACACATATTTTCCTTTTTTTCTGCCACTTTGCTAAACTAACCAGCTACTGCAAACACATGTAGTGTTATATCGAACAGATGAGCCAGGAAACCAGTTTGAAGAAAACAGCTTAGGTGGAATAGGAGGATCTTAAGGTCAAGGTGGCTGGAGGGGTCAGAGATGTGCGCTGGTGGTGGCAAAATCCAAGAAGCAGAGAGAGGATGATGAGACCGTGGCAGACGCGACAGGCAGAAATCCCGAGGCAGAGCAAAAAACAGGATTAGGAACAGGGCGATCACAGCTGTCAGCGTTCAGCTGTAGAGAGACATAACGATGTGGCGGGTTTGGAAGGTGGAGCCTTTTATCCTGTCCAGGTTGACTGGTCGATGTGCATGCGGGTGTGGTGGTAATTAGACAGGTGAGCAGCATACACAAACGGGCAAGACACGTGACACAAAGGAGAGCGGAAAACAGAGGAAACACAACGGAATTAATACATAATACACACTGTGTGTATTTATATCAAAGTTGTAGGATGGGGAACTGTTGCTGTGACGACCTCCGTCAAGCATTTCAGGGACAGCAGCAATGTTTGACTAATGGCCGTCCATCCATCATCATGGACACCGCAGACTGTTTACAGTACGTCCCGCAAAACAACATTATGAATTCATCCTGGCTGCATAACTCACCTCACCTCAAGTCCTGTTTTTAACAACGCAGTGATCCTCCAAACAGACTTTACCTAATCCCTGCTTAAAAACAAGCTAAGTCAAAACCACAATCATACTTAGTTGATAGTCAAACGTAGTCTTAAAGCACGATCTTCATCACAAATATATAATTCACAGATGCTACTTTTCATCCACTCCTGTTACGAGTTTATTTTTGTCAGGAACTGAGTAGGTTGATGCAAAACAGACACCACTTGCAGGAATCCCTTTGAAAGAGAGAGAGAGGTGTTACATCTCCCTTTATACTTGTGTGTGTGTGTGTTTTTGTTCACTTTGTTCACCTTGGAGAACCATCTTCCAATACAGTTTTCTGCTTTTCACACCTCTTTCATCTTCTTCTCTGTTATGAGAGAGGAGCTTCAATATGTCTGAGTCACCGGTGCTGTATTGAGAAAATCACAGGAGTTACTGCAGTACGTGGGAAATTCAAAGAAAGAGACACAGGAGTGCTCATCTCCTACCTACGTCATCATTAAAGCAGGACACTAATCATAGAACAGAAACATATATTTATATATGAATATTTAAAGTTATTGCATGAATAAATTACAATAACAGTGAAAGATCAAAATAAAAATGTTGAGGCCTTTCCTCTCTAGTTGCTGTCTTATTTATTATTCCTTATGTTCTATGTTCATAATAAAAAATAGCACTCCAGGCTCAGAGATGTCAAAGATTTTTCATGAGTACTGAGCATGAATAATAGAATAATAGAAAGGAGCATATTTTGTTTTCCAATGTTTTTATTGTCCAGCTTAAGCTCATCAGTATAAAATGATTTAAGTCGCATTTAACTGGAATTGTCTTTTGAATTTAGCACAAAACGCTGAAGACATGAGATTCAATTTAAAACACTGAATGGCCACAGTAATGTGAAAACCATTCTATACCTAATGAACGGGAGAAAGTCTCAATGACGCTAAATGTGTTGTTCATTCAGAGGTAAAATGAATAAGACAGAAATAGCTCTCTAGGGCGAGCCGGCAGGAGGTGACTCTTCAATTTTGCACTCTCTCATCAAAATTTTTTCCCAGAAAAGATGTGCAAACTTTGTCTTTCTTCATCTCGTTAAAATAAATTAAATGCTCTTCTGCCACTGTCCAACTGGATTCTTTTGAATAGACACAATGCATTAAAGATAACAGGTAATGTGCTTTTAACGCACTTTCTTAAGAAATGAGAAATTACAGTACCCACTTTCTGGGCGGCCTCGACACTGAACTCACCGTGACCCCTTTCTGTCTTCCTCATCATATCCTTTGAAACACTCGTGTGGTGCTCCAGACCTCCGGAGGGTAATGGCTGCTGGCTTCACAGTCACAGATAAGAGGTGGAGAGAAAAATAGAAAGAGGCGCATAGGAGGGATATGAGAGGAACAAAATTAGATCCTATTTGGCGTATTTCCAAGAGCGCTAGAGAACTTTTGACCTCTCGTTTCTCACCATGCCGCATACTTCACGGCAATATGGATTTGTGCACCTTCGCAGAGCTCAGTGCCATCCTCAGAGGTTTGTGTATTTGACGTGAAGAAAATTCATTTTTGTGAAGAGACTGCTCTACTGGAAGTGAATGTACAGATGTAAATGGAAATACTTGGAGTGCTTTCTATTGTAGAACATAGTGAAGTGTACGTGCAGTGAAGTGATACACCTGTAATGGAGGGAAAAACATAGTCACATAGATCCCACATATCCCAGATCCCACTATAAATTAGCTTCAGATGTGTCTAAGTTGAACTAAATCAAGCATAATGAAACCACATTAAAATTTCAATCTACTGATTTGTTCACGTGTTAATTAAAAATGCTCGACACAAAAGCAGCCTCCTCTCTGCTTCCTGTTCCTCTGTATGCTCTTCACTTTAAAAGCATGAGAGCTCATTAGCTCAAACCTCAGACAAGCGGCAGAGCGGCTGTGAAATAAAGCCGGTGTCTTGAGAACAGAGGGGAAAAAAAACCTGCTTAAACCGGCCGGATACGCAGGACATTAGAAAGGTGGCAGCCAACTTCTTTTTCAATTAGGCCCCCCAAATTATTTCAGAAGTTTGTGATACATGCCCTCTGAGACCTCCACTTCCTCTAATAGCTTGAGCACAGACTGCAGTTTGTAGCGCTGGAAATAACCACTTTAAATTTGTTGTACAACTTTTATACTTACTACATTTAGCTGATAATTGAAGGGACAGAGCAGTACTGAATCAACCCAGAAGAAAAACGCCGTATTAGGGGATAATGAACACCAAATATATTTCCATATCAAAGCAATCTCACAGTTTACAGCATAAACGGTGCAGCTACCTTTGCTGATTTAACTCAGTTGTTTTTTCTGTCTGTTCGCTTCTAACTGCTCCGTTATCGTTCCTTTTCTCTTAGTATGAATGTAACATGTGAAACATTTTGGGTAAAGTCTGTTTTTGTGACCCTGAGATAATTCAAATAGTAGTTGACAAGTTTACAGCGCATTGCTTTTCTAGAAACCAGCTTTGGATGTCATTTTGGGCTTTGGACTGCAGCGAGAAAAACCTATCCTGATTCCCAGAAATCATTATGCACAGACTTTCTTGTTTTGCCAAATACATTTTGAGGGAAAAAGTAATTGCTGCCTGCTTTATGTTTCACGGCGATGTTTCTGCTAGTGCAGGAAGTGCTAGATTTTTGTACCGCACGCAAGTCATGGGGAGATGAAGACCAGGATTTACATCCAGAGTAGAGGGTGTTGCAAGGTTTAAGTATTTAGATTGGGGTCAGGAAAAGATTGTGAGTTTAAACTAAACTGCAGTGTTTCTCTAAACTTAACCGAGCGCTACCAGTGACCAAAAATAATGGTGTTTTATCATGTTTTATTGCAAACACACCGGAGAATCAACCTCTCTAAATTCTTAGTTCAAAACTCCCCAAAGACTGTGAACATGTTTCTAAGACTGTCAAAGTTCCAGCAGACTCTTTCGAACTAGAAGAACAAAAATGTTATTTCTAGAAGGTCATACATATTTACAGAACACAGTGTATGATATGTTTTACTGTCTTTCTTAGGTGACAGTCCAAGCCACGTGTATCACCCTGACAGCTATGAGTGGTGACCGCTGTTACGTCACAGTCTATCCTCTGAAATCCCTGCGCCACCGCACACCAAGGGTAGCCATGATCGTCTCCATCTGCATTTGGATTGGTTTGTCCTGCCTGTTTCCTCTGAGCTCATTTAATATTCTTCTTCTTTTAATTAAGTCACCACAGATTTAATTTAATGAGGTGTAAATTAGGTAAGAGAATTAACACAGTCCTTGTCCTTGTCCAGGCTCCTTCATTCTGTCCACGCCGATTTTAGTGTACCAGCATATAGAGGATGGTTACTGGTACGGCCCAAGGCAGTACTGCATGGAGAGATTCCCCTCTAAGACACATGAGAGGGCCTTCATCCTCTACCAGTTTATTGCTGCCTACCTGCTGCCTGTCCTCACTATTTCCTTCTGCTACACTCTGATGGTGAAGAGGGTGGGACAGCCTACAGTCGAACCTGTAGACAACAACTATCAGGTATGGATGAGGGCACTTTATGGCACTAAAGTGGATCAAAAACTGCTGTGAACTATAGATGCTGTTAGCTGGAGTTAGTTCAGTTTGTTAGCTGAGCTGCCCGAGCTCGAGGGCAGCATTGGAGTGGTAGTGTTGACGCTGGTACCACAGGCGTTTTGAACCACCGGGAAGAGGAGGTTTTCAGGCAGGGGACGGGGGGATCGCAGTCGAAGAGCAATGTAACTGGGTTTAGCAAAAGTAGAGCGTGGCAGGAGCGAAGAGGCCAAAGAGGACGACTGAGGAAGGGAGAGTGATGAAGTGAGAGGCTGGCAGATGAGTAAACCTGGGACTCACTTTGAGATTTGTGAAATGAAATGCTGAAAGAAGAGCTGGGCTTCTTGCTGTTGGACTAGTAGGTAAAATTACCTGGCTGCTATGTATGTAATTTACCAATTTATATGTAATGTTGCTTTAAAGATTGCGACTGACTGCGAGCCCTTGCTCCTAATTGTCAGCTAATTAAAACTTTAAGAGGAATATTTTTCTCTTCTGCATATGCCGGCGCTATCGGCCCATTTAGAATGTTCTTTATCTTGCTTTTAATGTTGGCTGTCTTTGAAAATGTCTTTTAAAGCGCCTTTCTTTGTAGCAGCTGTAATCAATAGTTTTATAACGACAATGGTTAAAATGACTCATGCTCATAATAACAGACGCACATACAATCACCCAGCTTTGCAGTTTGTTTTAGCTCCATGGCTCTTTTCAGCATCTTTTAATGAATTGTTTTTGCTTTTACAGCCGGCAACTTCAATGTTTTTGACTCCCGCTACTCTAATGATGCTTTTCAGCACCGGCAGGCAGTTTTTTTTCAGTAAGAAAGCTTCAAAGACACAGCCAAAGTCATATACTACCTGCCCAGCACCAACACAAACAAAGTTAGTGACCAGCTGGTGAACATAGTGGAGCATTTAACAGCTAAAAGGCAGATATTTCCCCAAAGAGTAGATGCCAGGACCGGAGCGAAAAGGATGGTGGACTCCAAATGGATGATGTTGTTGTCTAACTTCTGTGTGCACCTTTGCCATATCAACTGAAGCTCGATATATTAGTGTTGTGTTTACGGCGTGCCCTCAGTGTCAGGTTTAAGCAGTTGTATGTCTTCTGTGACTGTATGAAGACACCTCCTCTCATCTTGTCCTCCTCAGGTCAACCTCCTGTCTGAAAGAACTATCAGTATCAGGAGCAAAGTCTCCAAGATGGTGGTTGTAATTGTCCTGCTCTTCACCATCTGCTGGGGTCCCATCCAGATCTTCGCCCTTTTTCAGTCTTTTTACCCGAACTACCGACACAACTACACCACATACAAGATCAAGACTTGGGCCAACTGCATGTCCTACGCCAACTCTTCTGTCAACCCCATAGTTTACGGTTTCATGGGAGCCACCTTCCAAAAATCCTTCAGGAAAACCTTCCCATTTCTGTTCAAGCACAAGGTCAGAGATAGCAGCATGGCTTCGAGGACTGCCAACGCTGAGATCAAGTTTGTTGCTGCAGAGGAAGGCAACCATAATAATGCAATGAATTGAATCTGGCAATTAAAAAAGGGAATAATTTTTAATTATTGCTTGTATACAGGCCAATCGCTGCAAGGAGAAAATGAAAGCAGACGCTGTTTGGCAGACACATTCATAGTTAAGTTAAATAATGCAACTAATTAATGAACTGACATGGGGAAACACAGACTCATAATATGGATGGACACAAAGAGAGTTTGGCACAATGTGTTAGCTGCTCCACTGCCAAAGGCAGGCTGTGTTGGCACATAGCATCATCTATGAACTGCCAAACACCATCGCTGAATAACTGTAAAATGTTGACTGAAAGCTGTGGAGTCCGTGGATTTGGACAGCGGATGATATTATGTATTCTGAGACGTTTGAGGATGTATTTTTTGGAAATGACTGATGAATCTGCATTTTGAATGGCCTTTGTTGACATCACTGGAGAGAAAGAGAATAATTCAGCTACTGTCTGTATCTGCCGTTCTTTAATATGTAATATTTACATTTACATGATTTGATTGTTTTATTTAATGAAGGGACAGTTTGACATGTCGACGTCTCTTGACTTATGAGAAAATTGTGACTGCTCTTATGTCTGAGGACTATAACATGACTCTGCAGCCAGGAGGTGATTAGCTTAGCTTAGCATAGAGACTGGTAGCGGGGGGAAGTAGCTAGCCTTATGCCAACCAGCACCAACACATTTATCACATGCACACATGAACAACATTCAAACACGTCAATTATTGAGCTTCAGTGAGGTGTTTGTAGGCATAGTTTCTTAACATTGGACGCAGCCAAGCTAGCTAATTCCCCCCTTTTTCTGTGTATGTACGCTACATTTATGTCTTGTTGTAATTCTCATGTTGGACTGATTCTAATTATCAGTTTCCATTTTGTAAATATCATTCATATTAAATTGCAAGCTGTAATAAGGACTGGGAAACTTGGACGTTTCACACAATATTAGGCCAATGTGTGAAAGACCAGACAATGATAGATGTTTCATGCCAGCCAAAATCCATTGTTGAATGTAATTTAAGCCATATTTAATGTGTGTGATGTTATATTGTCAGTTTATAGTATTTTCAATCCTTAAATGACTCAGCTCTGTAACCATATAACCCACTATAATTGTCTTTAACATGGGTTTTTACCTGGAGGTTGCTGTCTTAGACTTTTATTCTTGGTCTTGTTAGGCAAATACCTCTCTGCTGTTGTCCAGAGATGGAGCTAAAAGCCTTTTTTTAAAGCCACATTTAACCAGGTGTGAAACAGTGAGCTCAGGATAACACAGGGTTAAAGTTTTGCCTGTCTGTTTGGTGAGAATCCAGCGAGACAACGCCAGCTGGAGTGTCTCTGCTGCCAAATATGATGAGTGGGAAACGCCTGCAACAGGGGTTACGACCAGCGAAGCATGGACGGTGTTCACCTTTCTTTTGTGTCCCTCACACAAACATTCACAGCTTCCACAATACCTCGTCCACCTACATACACAGGCATGCACGTGCACTTTCACCCAGTGTTTCCAGGTGTTGTTTGCTGGTGCACCGGTTGTGACATCTTCGAGAAACACCCTTGAATGATCTTGTCAAACTGGCTTTACGCCAAATGGTGGAGGTGATCCACATGGCCTGTGCTCTGCATTTTGAGGGGAAACTTGCTCAGAGAGCAGCTGCCGCCATGAATTGAGATCCGGCCTATCATTACTGACGATTCGACAAAGCCCCTGCCAGCTCTCCACTTTCTAGACACGATCCTTTTCTTTCCACCCCGCGCAGGAACATTCAGAATCTGCTAATGCATCTCTCATTTGAATTGTAGATATTGCAGGACTTGTTGTCTTCAGGGCTCCATTTGAATTACATAAAAGTGTCTTGAAAGGAAAAACAGCTGGGTTGCCATAATTATCCATAAAGCATAGATAACGGAAAGAGGCTGAAGGGTCGCCGCTAATTGAGATAACATTTGGGCGCCTTTTGCAAACATAGTGGACAAATCATCTGTGACCACCTACAGACGTAACCTACTGTACCAGATTCAGTAGTAGATTAGAGTAATTATATGCAACACTGAATACAGTTTCAGCACAACACGTAGCCTGTAGTCACACAAATTAACACATTTTTCATTTATATGAAATCTGTCCGTTCATCTATAATTATTACTAGAATTAGAATTTTATAAAAGGCAGCTAAATAAAGGAAATGTGACTCAGTTTCATTAGGAAATCCAGCATGGAATAAATTATGTGGTATAAAGGGTTTATTTTTATCCGAGTGCTACTGTTACCAGGTTTAATTCAGTTCAATGCTAACGACAGCTCATTGCCTTTTAATGAATGTGAATTGCGCTGCATTTCTTCCATTTCGGATTCATTGTACGTCCACGGTGACCAAAGTCGTCGTTACTATGTGTTTTCTGCCTTACACTATGCCTTTTCTCAGATTGTGACTGTCTGTCTGTTCTGGTTGTTTCCTCAGTTAAGCTTCGTTCATGAACAATAAAACAATGTGACCGTTTCGTGTTTCATTAGGCCTTCTCAAACCACGAAGGGAAAATGACCAATGACCAGGAGTGATGATTGGATCATTTCTCAGGGTTATGTGTGAAAAATGAAACTATTTAAAACTGTAACAAATTTTTGTTGGTACCAATTAGGCATTATCCTGAAAACAGATATTTATCCAGCCCTGCATAACTTCATATGACATTCGCACTGACCTTTTGTGTCGACCGTTAAACAAAAATAAGCGTGTCTGCTTACTGGCTGATTTTCTAACTGAGAATTGATTAGATTCTACATAGTAAACCAACAGTTATCTGCAGTATTATTGAGGGATACAGGAGAAATTTTCGCAGAGGTCCTTATGGTTATGTTAGTCAACTCACAACAAACATTTAACAAACCGAGACAACCTTGCCTTGGAGACGTGACCGCTTATATACATACATATTTCAATCAAGAGGCAAGTGAATGAAGTTATCTATTAAATAACAGATGATATATGATAAGTCTTGACAGAGCGCGTTTGGTTGTTCTACGGGCACATCTGTGACTCTCCTGAACAAACCCCTCATGGTGGTGATGGTGGTGGAGGATGATGACTGTTGGGACTGATGGGCAGCTGATGAGGCTGACGAAAAGATGCATGTGCACAATGATGGGGAGATAGAGGGGCGCACATGCAGCATGCAGCAACATGGAGGCAAAAAGAGACAATCAGATCTGAAAAGACAGACGCCAGATGATGACGGCGAGGAATCACTGGGCATCCGACACAATAGAGGAATAAGAAGAGCTGTATATTTGGACAAGAGTGTGAGTACCTCTGTTCTAATTGGATCTGACAAAACCACATCATGGCAGCAACTTGTCAGCAACAATCTCCCTATGACATAAACCGTACCCTGCTTTATCTATTTTACTGTAAACGGGATCATAATTTACAAAATGAATACCATAATGTGTGAAACAAGGCTTGAAACTAGCAATCAAGACCATGAACTCAGGAGAAAAAATTTACTGATGTAATAAATCAGGTAAAAAGTAAGATCATTTTCTCATAGAGTTACAGAGAGAGATGCAGATCAGAAACCAGCGGTGTCGCCCCCTGTTGCCCATTAGAGAAAATGCAGGTTTCACCCCTGGATCGGTTTCGCAGATCAGATGCACAAGAGAAAGAGCAAGCTGGATAACGTTGTGCGTCTGAGTCTGTTTATGTGTGTGATGTAGACAGAGCACTTACAAAAAGTCTGCACAACATAAAAGAAAAACCTCACCTTCAAATGTCAGTGAGAAAGATGTCTGCATTTTATTACTATGAATATTTGTCTTTAAATCCTGTTGTTGTTGTCCTAAGCAGCTCTGCAGATCTGATCTATGGTACTGAATGAAAGACGTAACAGAAACGAACCTGATGCCCCACTGTTGAAAAAAAAAAAAAACAAAAGAAAAAATGACAATAATGCCAGAACAACCCTGACTCACTGTTCCCGAACAGAAGATCTACCCACACTGTGCACCAATGTACTTGATGTGACGACTGAAGCACTCCACTGCTGTTTATTTATTCCTGAGTTGCTAACTGTGCTTTGACTGTAGCTCTGCAAAACACATGTACAGTGCAGTACAGGCAACTTTTACATCATTCGGTGTCACGCTGAACTAAATAAAGGCTGCAGGAAACAGCGAGTAGTCATAATGTGGGAGGCTTGATTCACTGAAAAGGTTTAAGCCAGTGACACAAAGGCTGCAGGGCACTCGTGTACACTCATTGTACTCAGTGTGTCGAAGCTGATGTGCTCCTCTGCGACTCTTAATATTCGTCATTGTGCGTTTACCCTGTATAGACTGCCTTTTTGTGGATACTGCAGCCTTTGTGAACACGGACTTCGACAAGGATTTTCTCCCTCATCTATTGAAGCTTTGTGTACGAGTGAAGGACATAAATGAAAGACGGAAAACAGTCTCGCTGATGAGATTCAAAACCCTTTCAGATGATCTGTGATGCAACAGTCTGTTACTTTTTAAGAGGAATACAGGCTCGAGTGCATTAACTTTGAAAACATGGTGACATAACATAAAAACACCAACCCGCCAAATGCGGTGAAAATTCATTTTGATGTGGCTTAAAATAAACTCACTAGCCAGCTTGGCCAGTGATAAATTAGTCACTTTATCATCTATTTTGCGGGACGCGTGAGCCCAGTTTTTCTTGGGAACCGGCACAGCACGGGCTCTCACTGGTCAAACAGGCTTCCTCTACTGGGAAAATCCACCGGGACCGTCCGTAATATTTGGTCAATATCACTCCTTGCAATCCAGAGTTACAGGGTGCAGTCACTTTTCGGCAGGAAAAGCTAGAAAAGTTAATTTAAAGCTTTAGTTAATAAAATAATCAAATGAATTCACTGGCTCTTTTTTGCATAGGAAAAAATGTGACTAGTGGAAATTCTGATGATCAAAAAAGTTAATTCAGTTACATTTTTTGTAAGGTTTTTATTTTTATTTTACTGCGTCATCCTCCTGCCACTTCCCGCCGTGCTCATCTCTGTGTCTGCACTTGATATTCTAGCCACAACCAGCTCTGCACCACCCCGGACACCCCATCACTGCCTCCCTCACCTGTAGTGCGGAGGTGGCAAGGAAAGCAGGATTTGAACATCTCTCTCGAGCTCGATCTTTCAGTTTTGTATTCTTCACATACAATAGTTTGCTTCAGGCATAACCTCAGCATTTCAAGGCTACCCACATGGAAAAACAACAAAACACACAACAAGACTTTATTATTACTTCCAAGAGCAAACTTAATAATCTGATGATATGATGTCTTGACTTATGAGACTTCATTGTTAGAAATCATTAAGACAACTTCACCCGTACCTCTTTACAGAGCATGCAAATTTATTCCTCTGTCACAAGTTGTATCCAAGAGAAAAAAGAAAAAGAAAAACTGAAGTTTACCTTCTTGACCCCTCAACATTTCAGTATATTGAATCAGACAGCTGAATGTTTTTCTTCCAAAACATAGAAAGCCTTGGTTCTGTCAAAGATTAGACTGGAAGATATATTCCATAACCAGTTTGTATTTTGCGTGTTACTCCTCTGATTACATCACATCACTCTTTGCTGTGGTTTCACTTTTGTTGATTCTTTCACGGAAATAGTTTTCCTGCTTTCCAAAGCCGCGTAGGTTTTATTTCATTTACAGTTGCTGCTTAGGGAAACTGCTTGGTTTTTTTTGTGTGTGTGTGTGAAGCAATGTTCTTTTTGATTTTCAAGTTCGGTTGCTGTCGACCTTTTTTCAGCCCGAAACATTTACAGCCTGGTCCCTTCAGACAGTTTAATCCCGTGTCAAGACTGTTAAATAACATAAACGTTCGTGTTTGTTTCTCTCCTCATCGCCGCAGCATTTCAAGTTAAGCTCTGAAAAAACAGAAACAAGGCCGGCTGCATCTCCATCACCAGGCAGAATGTTGACGTTGGAAGATTTTCCAAAACCACGGACATCTTTGAATGTTAATTCGAAATATTTTTAAATCGACTCATCCTTTCTCCCCCTCCCCCTACTGTTTGTGTAGGGGCGCAGCTTTGCAGCACGATAATCTCATTTACAATAAAGGTTAACGACAGCATTTAGCTTTTGACATTTTTATTGGAAGCAACTGTAAAATTGTTTTTGGTGATGCTCAGCAACGTGTAATTAAATGGGACTTATACATGCTTAAGGATCTCCATGTCAGGTTTTATGTGTAACATGCCTGTAATGACTGTACTAAAGTGACGAGAGAAAGCGGTTACCCTGCTTAAGCCTTTACTGCTGTTGAAGCATGTTATCTATTTGTGAAGTCCCAAATATATGCACCATCTAATTGTGTTGGTCTGTCAGTCGTTGGTGCAGGTAGTGTGCAGTGGGTGTGTAGAGGATTTTCATTGGAAGCAGCCAAGATGACACTAAAGCCATGAGAAAATACTAAAGTCGCTGTGAAGCTCTGCAGATAATCTCTTTAGGTTGATCACGACGAGTGATCGTTTTCACGTTGTCATGTTGTTATTATTACTTTGTGATTTTACGACAGCATCGCGTGAAAGGGGCCACAGACTGGCAACGCGTCCGACAGATCCGACTCGCTATATTTCGTCAGTCACTGTGCCATTCCTGCGTGAACAAGTGCAAGATGAAGTTCAGGGATTATCAACAAATCTCACCACTGTTTACATTTTTTCAAAGAAATGACAATTTCCTGCATTCTTTTTGTTTTCCTGTACTGAACCTTGACTCCAAAGCCGAGGTGCATACAGAACTGTGGCTACGTTGCACCCCTCCCTCCCTGCAGTGCTTAGAAAAGTTTCCAGACTTTGACTCCTCCCTTCAGCGTTTCGGAGAGAGCTGCACATCACGGTTCAGTGATAGCTTATTGTGCTATGAGAGCTGCGAGACAAGCCCTAACTTAATATTCAGACTGCGTTAGGATCCTTTTCTATGATCGCTATATCGCTGAGTTGTTGGATGAAAAGAGATTTAACCGAAAAAAAAGTGAATCTGAGGCCTCTGCAGATGGATTTGTTTTACCAACTTCGTCAAAGACTTATTTTTATATTTTACTGAAGGAGGCTGAGGGTTTTAATTCAGGTTACACTTCTTGTAGTCTCTTGGTGTTCGTGAAAGATTCAGGCGCTTCTCTCCTGGCTGAACGACTTGTTTTTATTCTGTAAATGCATCCCCCGCGTTGGACCATGCCTTGTAAAATAAATCAATGAAGCGCAACACAATGAATGAACCAGTTTTGGCAGTAATGCCAGAGAACGGCGTATTGAGAAGAGGCCAATTAGTTCAGCTCATTTCAGCCTCATATTAAACAGTCGGGATTGTTCTTTAATGTCTGTAATTTGTCTTCTTTAAGCCCTCGTGTCTTTCTCTTTTTCGCTGAAATGAACAGCGTGACGGCATCTCTGTCTTTTTGTTTTTCTGAGTCCGCTGTGGAGTAATTATTCTGCACATAACTCTGACTTCAACCCCGTCCGACTTTTTTGGCTTGCATTGGAAAGCAGACTGTCTGACCGACATGTGCGCACATGACCTCCCCGTGCTCTTGTGGCTGAACAGAAGCACTTCCCTGCAGCCTGGTTTTTAAATATTGTGGAAAGCTTTGCAGAATAGTGGGTTGAAGAAGATCATTAATGCCCACACCACAAATAGATAAACTATACATCGATGTCCACACCACACACCTCACCTCTTACTCTGTATACTGAGTTGATGCAAACATTTTTTTTTGGCCATTTTGCAGCAGATGTAAGTTAAATCTCGTTTTCCCCTGCAGCTCTGGGAAGGTGAAATCTGACTAAATGTGCACTGGTTAGTTTTTTTTGTTTGTTTGCTGGACAGGTAACAAATAACAGTGAGATTATCGGGACTCTTGCTGTGACTGGAACGCTGATGAGAGCAATGAGCCGGTTAAACAACCAAAACAACGAGCTGAAAGGTGCTTTGTGGAGCTGAGGAGGATCGTGGAGTCGGGGGTGGAGGTTACTTTACACACACACATTTAACATTTGAACACGTTAATATGAAACCGTTGCACTGAGCTCTAATTTGACATGCAGGTGCTTTAACGGAGACCCCTGATGTTTGTTTTTTTCTTTCTCCGCGGTACATTGCATCGAGGTTATGGCCCCCTGATTGGGATCTTAACACTGACATCTGTTGACTCACACCTTCCCAACAGATAATCACTCAACATCCACCCTCACTGCTTTACCTGTCCACACTTGTTGTTTGGACGTCTCGGGTCCAGGTCAGGTTTGTGCAGGCTTCATTTCAACTCGGGTATCTCACCTCACAGCAGCGCTCTCCCTCTCCATTAGCAGAAGAAAAGATGTGGCCATTTAAGGTAGATAAATAACTTCTAAAAGCGTTCCTCTGTCCGTCGGGAAACACCTCGAAAAACCTACTGCTCCGAGACTAATTTCACCTGGCTGAATGTGCGGCTCCCAGAGGAAATTAATCTCCAGATTAAAAAACACAACATCAACAATGATGAAAAAATGGTCCGAGGATATGCAGAGGGAAATGTGTGGGCCGCTTATTCACCGCGCTGTCTGAACCCACGCCTCTTGACAATATAATATGAAGTGAAGTCTAATACGAATTTATTTTAATGTTGCTTGGACGCAGACGTTATTTTCCTGCCCGTTCTTGCCGTTTAATGGAGTTCTGCTTGTTGCAAATGAGTTTAGGGGCTCATTTCGTGAGCTGGTCATCACGAGCCATTCGTCACACACTCACAGACAGTCAGTCAAGCTCAAACTCTCATTACGGCTGACTTTGACTCTCTTGAAGACCTCCTTGTGAATGAAAGATCGATTTGCCTATTTAGAAAAAGAAAAAAAAAGCAATTACCTGAAATTACTGGCCGGTCCCCATGTGGCCCGTCATCCCAAAAAGACATCACTCAGCGTATGAAGCATGTTCACAGTGTTTGTTATGATCGGGGCTCGTGGTGCCTGAAAAGGTGATTTACATCCAACTGTGCATAAAATAACCTGACAACAAACAAACAGGAAAAGGTTTATGGTGGAAAAGAGGGGAGATTTTGCAGATTTAAACTTTGCTCTGCGGATTACTGCGACTCCAGCTAAGATAGGAACATCACACTGTGGCATCATTTGCACCTATTGTGTTGCCGGAAGTCAATTTACTTCTTCCACCCCCTTCTGGACTAAAACTCAGATTCACGAGCTGGCATCATGTCACGGGAAGCCCGAAAAGCCTTTCTCATAGTGATTCTGGAGAGCCGCAGGGGTCGCCAATCTCACTCCTGCCAGCTCGACGAGTGTGGCGGCGGCGGCGGCGTTACGGTCGAGATCATTTACAGGCTTCAGCAGCGTGATACTGGGGAATTTCTCCAGCCGTGGAGCGCCCCAGCTCTGCGGCACACGATATGAATGCAAGTGTAAATCGGGACAAAAGGACCGGCTAATGTATTCAAGGTAGAAGCAGTCAGACGTAGCACCGAGACAAGAGTGGCAAGCCAGGCACAGTCTCCTGAGAGCCGACAGAGCTCTTGCTCCTGAAGAGGGAGACAGAGAGTCACTTGGCAAATCAGCAAATCACTAAGTGAAACTTAGGAGGGAAAAAAAAAATGTCTGGCAGAGAGGGCTGATGATCTGCGGTTAGCTTTTCTTGGCTACGGTGCATGTGCTGTGGAAAAAAAAAAAAAAAAACTGTTGTGCATGCGTATGTTTGCGAAGACAGAAAAATTGCCTTTACTCAAGCTGCAACTTAAACACCAGGATGACTGTTGACACCGCTGCTTCTGCCCTGGCCTCGGAAACCACATCAGATGATTTTCGGAGCGGAGGGAGGGGAGGGCCTGAGACAGGACTACGCGATGTGTAATGGAGCAACTGGACTCAACTGAAAGATTTCTCAACTCCAGATTGTAGCATGTTGTATAAACTGGCTGGTGATTCAAATTTGGGCGTCACATGCTAAATGTTTTCCTTGTCGTGCGGAGATGGAAATTGCCTTGTGGTCTTTCCCTTGATGGCCTTGCGATAAATATAAAATAACAAAAATTAAAATGAAAGTCGTATAATTCTGGGTGGCCCGGTCTGGCCCGGGTAAAATACGGCAAATGAAGAGAAGCCTCAGTCCAAACTATCTGAGGCCATTTTTCCAGCCCGCGAGCCCCCTGAACTAAAAGGTGCAGCTGCTGAAATCTAAACCTGCAGTTGTTACTCATTTTTTTTCCTCTTTCTACTCTTTCTACTCTATCCCCCGACCCCTTCTTTCTCATATAGCGAGACGAAGAATGACGACAGCGGCTTAACGCACAAAATTGTCAGCTGAGGGTTGGAGGGGAATAATTGTAGGCAGTGGAAAGAGGGGAAAGGCAGAGACGGTCAGACACAAAGAGGCCTTTCTACCAAGCGAGCAGAACTGCCTCACGTCACAACACAAGCAGGAAACCACACCAACACCACCTTGCCCCTGGGACTCAGTGTGTGTGTGTGTGTGTGTGTGTGTGTGAGAGCACAAGAGAGAGAGAGAGGTGGAGGAATGGTTGAGGAAGAAGGGAAAAGAAAGGGGCCTGGGACATTTAATGAAACCCAATATCCTGCCTCTGGTCTAAAAATAAATGAAGCACCGAGCACATAAACACAACATGATGTGTGTGTGTGTGCGCGCCTGTGTATGACGTATAGACTAAGCGGTCCAGAGGTGAGGTGTGAGAGAGTTGTGTTCATTTCCCAGGTTTATTTGAGCTTGCAAATGAAAATTGTATCCCCCCCTCCACTGCCTCTAGTGCCCCGCAACACACACACACACACACACACACACGTATATATAAACACACTCAACAAGATGAGGTAACATCAAGTGGTGCACAACTGCATGTAAAGGAGTAATGTCGGTTTGATTACAGAAACTATACAGACCATCGACTCTCCGCCGTGAAGGCAATTAAATGGTCGACTGGGCAAGCAATTAAATAGTGAAGTGAAACTTTAGAGTTGCATATTCTTCCTCAGCAGGGTGTGTGTGTGTGTGTGTGTGCATGTGTGCGAAGGCTGATAATTACTAATGACTCACAGAGGAGTGTATCCGTAATGTTTTTTTTTTTTCTCTGCTTCTCTGAGAAAAAAAGGTGTCATAATGAAATAAATTCTTTATAGTTTACTTAATACGCCCGGTGGAATAAACACAGAGGACATAATGTTGTAAACTGGCGCAGGAAGCTGACGATAGCTCACTTAAATGACCCGAGGGTGACACGCTCGGTCCAAAGCGGAGGACGTGTGATAGATTACAGACTCACAGCATTAGAAGAGGAAAGATTCAAGTGGTTAAGGCAGCATGTGCAGGCGTTGGTAACCTGACCGTGCAGACACTTTCTGTTTTGTTTGATCGTTTTGAGATATCCATCTCTGACATTTATACATTTACTCAATACCATGAATTATGAATTTTGTTTGTAGTGCTCAGAGCGTTGCGAGGTCAGTATCTTCAACAGTTCCAGTGAAAACTCTTTACCGGGTCGTAATAACTAATGACTAATGACTTCCTTAGCCGTCCTAAGCTAGTTCATGGGAATTCGTGATGAACAAACGAGTTTTCAGACGTTAGTCATGTGAACAATTGTTCTACACAGTCAGTATGTTAGGCCAGGAGGTGTTCTAACTTTATTTGTACATGCACACGTGGATCAAATGTTTGTTCCAGAGTTCGTCCACGCAGTTTAGGAACATCTGGATATGCTAAGCTAACGAAGTTATTCGGTCATTTGTTCTAATATTGGCATAATGTTAATTTGAATTAACAGCTTTAAATCAAATAGGCTGACCATATTTCATTACTTTGGTTTGCTCAAACTGAAACGGCATCTCAGATAACGCGGAGCGAGCTAACGTCAGGTTTATCGGGTCAGGTTTAAGTATGTATGTAAAACATGCACAGCACATAAAATCTAAAGAATAAAGAATCAAACCGCTTTATTTCGACACTTTTTCCCCGTTATTTATCATTGCGTTTGCAATTTTGTTTTAAAAGCCTCAACGTACGCGCTGAGGTGACGCGTTGAATGCGTGTCAGTGCTGGAGCGTCTAACCTGAGCTGTGAACTTGTCGTGCTCCTCACAAAGGACTCGCCACCTCTCATAAAATATTAAAGGGAGGATCCTGCTGTGTTTCGTTTGGCTGTACGCAACCAGACGTACGTTGCGGTTAAAGTACGACTGAAGGCGAGGATGAGGAATATTCCCATGGCCGTGCCTTGCCTTCGTTGCATACTTTGAAACTTTCAAGTTACGGTATGTTCAGGCACACAGAGAACACAGCTAGGGGCATGAATCACGCTGGTGGGCTGTCACAAAAGAGAAAACAAGAGAGCCCTTCTGGGCATCATTCAACCTCCTAGCTGCTATCGGGCCCATAAGCAGTGAGAACACGTGCGATCATTGTCTGAATGTACGTCTGTGTGCGAGTGTACGCTGCGTGGGTGCGTATGTCTGTGTGCATGCATCGATGTGCGTTTGGGAGAGCATGCCAAGCCACCTGGAGCAGAGCAGGTATTATTAGTGACGGTGCCAAGACACACTTAAATTGCAGCCACTCTGTCTAGTGCAAACACGCCTGTCTAGGCACAGATCAGATGTGTGTGTGTGTGTGTGTGTGAGTGCATCTTTGTGGAAGCCTGACAAAGCCCGAGTATTACACAACCCCCAAGTTCACCACAGATTTGTTAGAAATGCGTGTCCGGAGTGTCCAGTCGTGTTACCGTCAGTATTTTTAGCAACAACAACAGAGAGCAGACAGATGAAATTTAGGGAACTGATAATTCGATATTCAGCCAGCAGGAGTGCGTTCGCCAGCGGCGGTACAATTAATCACATGACTGTCTCTTGGCACGGACCCTCCACCATCTCCTCCATGTTTTCCAGACAACATATCAAACGTGTAATTGTCTCGCATATCACATATCTCTTAAGCACCTTTGCAAGTGTTTAAACGCGCCCGCTGAAAAGATGGTCACGGTGTCGTGGCTTTTACGGGATCGTCTCCGTGACGCCACAAACGGTGCGCGCATTCCTGTGTAATAATGTGCTTCAATAATCACACCCATTTATTGGACGTGTTTGCTAATTTGTTAAGTCCAGGAATGTTTAGGTGTGTGTGTGTGTGTGTGTGTCTAAACTTTCCATCTGCCGTGTAACCCATCAGGGTGGTCTTGGTAGTTGCTTCATTTGTTTTGTTGCCATCAACTTGATACACCGTTTTATTTTTCATCCCACAGTGTACTGAACGTGTTGTGCTCTCGGTGCAGCCAGGCCGAGGTGTCGACTTTCAGGTAAAACTGACACCGAGGGCGCGATCTAAAGAGTTTTCTTTTTCTTTTTTGTGAGTAAAGAGGCTTAAGGGAGGGACTGGGCTGAACGGGAGTATCAAGTGTCTGAGACACCGGCCACTTTTTTTGTTGTTGTTGCTGTTGTTGTGATTTGATCAGCAGCAGTGAAGTGATGTTTGAAATGATTTTTACTTTTTTGAGTTTATTATACCAACAAAGAGCTATTTCAGAGGAAATATATAGTGATAATATATAGATGAGTCCCTTCATACATGATTGTTGAGCATAAAAATGACTTTAACTAATGGATTTATTTACTGAAATTAATTTTATAGTATTTACGAGTATAGTTATACATTAATAATAAGAGATTTTATTATTTATAAGAATTTCCCTTTGGGGAAAAATAAAATACTCTATCTATCTATCTATCTATCTATCTATCTATCTATCTATCTGTATCATTTTATATTGTATTTTTTTACAGTATATATATTGTAAAAATTAACAATAATTAAAATAATATTAGGTATAAAAATACTATAAAATTGTGATAATACACATTGTATTACAAAATTTAGCTTCTCTTTGTTTACGTTTATTTTAAATTTTAATTTATGTAGCTTTTTTTTACATGTAGCTAATATGCATTAACTGTGTCAAAGTCAGTTTGCCAGGCGCTGGGCTAATTCAATAATTTCAAGGTGACATTCAGTTGTTATCTAATTGTGTCAGGAGGTTTGTGACACGGCGTCCATTTGATTAGTACGCTGCAGCGCATGTAAGAAATGACAGCCCAGAGGTTTTAGATAAAAAATTTCACTTTTCAGAGATGAGTATTGATTTTATGCTCAGTGGAGACATTTTTATGACGGATGGTGTTTCTGTTTGTTTTCTTTCTCAATTGGCCGTGAGCATAAATAGTCAGCACACACAGGCCCGCTGAAACAATCCAAATGAAATACTGAGATCATGACAACATGTCAGAGCAGTTAAAGTGTGATGTCAATCGAACAATAAAAGAAACATAACATTTTAAAAGAGCTCACAGTTTACACTTACTGGCATCAGGCTTTGCATGAATGTTTGCCAGATTTTTGAGAATTTCATGTGGCGATCAAAGCTTTGCAAAAAAATGCATGTCACAAATGAAAAACATTTCTAAACAGTTATCGCATTTTTTTTTTTGTTGTTCCTAAAAGCCACAAAACACTCGAGGTTTCCAAATGTCATTGTTTCATGCTTTTAACGGCACAAAAAATCCTTTCGTGACGACAGCGGGCATCTTAACGTCCATCGCTGGGCTGAATCTATCAGCACGGACAGAGACGGGCGCTTAAAGCGGGTTGAATTTGGGTGAGCTCGCCCTTTAGACAGCCTCTGCCGAGGACAATAATAAAACGCAGCCAGACAACGGCAGCCACGCTACGACACAACCGACACATCAGCACGAAGGCATGAATGGAACAGGCTGTGTGTGTGAGCACGTAGGTGTAGGTGTGTGTGTGTATGGGAAATGCGTCGCCCTGATTTGACTCTGCAGTTCACATGCAGACACTGTGTGTCCTGAAATGGCCTTTTCTATTTACGGAGACTTTCCATTAGGAAGAAATAACCGCTTTCATTAGCCGAAATTCAAACAATATCTCCAATCTTTATATATCAGGCTTTATTGAAATATGAACTAATAAATCTTACAGCAGGATGCCGTCAAATAAAAATACTTTGAAGGGTTGGCACAAATCATTTTAATTGACTAAAGCTGACATAGTATGTATATACTGGACTATATGTTGAAAAAAAAAGTAAGTTTGCACGACACACAAAAGCTTCACATTCGACCGATTTCAACAGAGCGCTGTTCAGTGAAGTATGTGTGTGAGTGTTAACAGCCAGCCAGCTTATAAACACTCAGTCTTTATTGTTCTGAACAGCCTGCCAGAGCATAAACAAAAGTCCAGCGTGATGACATCGCCTTATCACTATGAAATATAGGAATATCAGAGCGTTTCCAAACGGACGGATGCAAACTGATGGGAATAAATCCAGGAAAACGAATGAGTTCCACATCAAGTCGTGATTAGAAGTTTTAAACAGTTTTTGTTTCTGACTAATTGAACTGGAAGCAGCAAAGAAATTCACATCCAACCGTGTCATTTTTAATAAAAACTAGTATTGAAGTAGTCATTAAAGGTCCGGTGTGTAAGATTTAATTACTCTATGGGAAAATATAATATTAATAACTGTTTTTATTAGTGAATAAACACTTAAAAATAAGATTAATTTGGTTGTTCTCGTCTCAAAAGGAGCTTTTCATATCGACAGGTGATGGGAGGGTGTGACGGGGAGGTTGCAATCAGCAACTGCACCGCTAGATGAAGTCCTGCACGCCCATCCTTTGAATGAATGCTCACACCTACGCTTCACGATCGGCCGAAACCTTTTTTTTTTTTTCTCATCGCCATGCCCATTAACCTACAGGCTTGTTCAGTCATAGTCGCAAGCACTATCATTACCTGCTTAAGTGGCTGTAGCTGGCATTATTTCAGGTGCCAAAAAGGCGTATGATGCACAGTAAAAACTCTATATAAGAACTTTAATCATAGTCATTCGGTTGCCAGGGAGAGCTAACATCAATTGGCTCAAAACTCTCTCGTGCGACTAGCAGTCACATGCAAAACGAATGACAAGAGCATTAGAAGAGATGGTTCAATAAAGGCAACGGCTGGAGGGCAGACGCTGTGTTCCTCCCCGCCCTGTCTTTTTTTGTCTTGATAACTTAGCTTTGATTTATTCCTTTCTATCCCTGTAATTGTCTTTTCTCCTCATTCCTTCTTTCTTTCTTTTTTTGACCATAAAAATGAGTAACGCATGGTTAGATCTCCTTTTTTTTTCATGCGTGATGAACGCAGTCTGCAGGAGGTATGCAGGAGAATAGCACGCACGGAAAGTAACGTGAATCATGGTGAGTGGCCCTCGCTAACATTGATCTAGTTAGAAGTTAGTTAGCCTAGTTCTAACTCAGAACACAGTCAGCAGCGTGACATGAAAATTTAAATTTTAGCCTCTCCAGAAAAAGCTGCGTCATCATAGTTTTTTTGTCTCATGCTCAACGTGAGGAGAACTAAAATTTCAGTTTGTCTTTAAAGATTAGCAGCCACCTTTTCTCCTTATTTCCTCCTCCTACGTCCTGCTGCGCCTCCTTTTCTTCTTTCCGCTCCGTCTCCTCCTTCCTTCTCCCCATTAGACACAAAGGGAAGCCATCAGCCCATCGATCACGCTAACCTCCTGTGTGACCTCGTGCCAAATGACGCCCCCAGAAAACCAGGTCTGCTCCATGCTGCTCTTTGTTTGCTCTCTTCCTGTGTTTCTGAGAGCAGCATTGTGGTACACTCAACAAGTGGTTCATTTAGCTGCTGCAGCAACAGCGGCTCAACGTGTTGAAACATACATCCTGCCCTAAATGGAGGTTTGGTTGCAAACAAATACAAATAGAGCATTCTGTACGCGCTCCGGATATCAAATTGTGTACCACTGCAAAATGTAATTATTGCCTCAACTGGGGAAGAAAGATTCAATTTTGGTTCAGTACCTGGCTCAAATAAAGACGTATTTTAATACTCTCTCTCCTTCAGGGAGGAATTGATTTAGAACAGATGAGAACTCTCCTACCACGATGACCCCCGGGTGCATCTTTATTATCACTCTGTTGCTGTGCCTTCAGGTCTTTTAGTTTTTTCTAAATTCAGTCAGACATTCGTGTCATGACAAGTTTCAAATGCCATTATTTCAGCATTTTGAAACGTCATTTGAAGAAGGTACATTGCTCAGGAATATCATTCATTCAAATGCTACTTCTATGACAATTAGTTGTAGCTGCCGCTGGTATTTCCGGGTGGTGACGCGTGCAGTTAAATTTGGCCGTTGCCGTCTGGTCCCAGCGCCACAAATGCTGTAGCTTTCCGTTCATCTGCAAACTGCATGGTTAAACAGTCTGTGGCAATCGTACACCGGTCTAGTTTTCTGCAGTGACCACTCGCAGTTTTAATGGCGACAGCTCTCAGCCTGAAAAGCCATTTCACTCTGTGACTAGCGTGGCTGAGCTCAAGAGGAAGAGCGTATGGGCAATTTAACAGCAGGACAACACTTATGAAAGCAGGAGAAATGATCAGATGAAAAACAGAGGAGGATGCACAGGGTAGAGGAGAGGTTGAAACAGGAGAGAGAGAGAGGCAGAAGAAATGTGGAAAAGTAGGCTGAGCCAAAGTGTTATCATCCCTCAAAAGAAAAACAATATGAGTCAGTCATCCTGATAGTCGTTTCAGTACGCCGATTATGAATGCTGTGCATGGTAAACAAACCTGGAATACAAAAAAATATTCACAGCACAGTTCATCCTAATGCATTCATGCGATCGCTCATCATTTCAGAGGGAAAAAGCATAATGCATATCTGAAAATGAAGCTCAGTTGTACTTTTATGGCTCGCAAAGACAGGTGGCTGCAGTTTATCTTTTAGTTTTGCATGACCGTTCTTGGCCTTTTTGTTCTGCATCAAAAATGCAAACGAGTCCACACAGCTGTCTCCTAATGAATAAATGCCTAGTTAAAATAATTGTAATTTCCTGTATGAATTCACACGACACCTTTACTTTGAACGTTGAGATGCATCTTTCAAAAAGCTCTGCCTTCAGTTTTTTTGTACACGAAGGCGAGGCCGATAGTCACCAGCAGCAAATATTCGTTGGAAAGAGAAATCTCCCAACAGAGGGAGGTTATGACTCATTCACCTTGAAGAAGAACATTGCTGGTGGCTGAGTCACCGAGGTCACACCCCAACCCACACCCGCCAGTCACTCAACCGGTTCCTTATCGGTCTCTGTCTCACACATACAGAGTATAAAATACACGTTTATGCCTTGCAGGAGCACATAAATGGTGTGCTAAGGCAATTTAGCCCATTGTTGAGCAACACATTATGATGCAAACACCCACAAAAAGCCTACACTGCATTTTTTTTTTAATTACACGATTCAGTATTTGATATATTACTGCTATATATTACTGCTATAACCTTACATAGCCATATATAGTGGCTGAAAAAATACATCTCAGATCTTAATTTAGTAGATGTGTGGGAGGCACAAAGCTGTAAATATTCCTACTATTCATCTGTCTATACTGATTACTCTATGATTGATATGTTTTGTATTCACAGGAGAGAATATGTTGTCGCAGAGTGTGTGTAGTTAACAAAAACCCACTCTGCACAGCATTGCTAAGCAACATGCTAATGGTAATCCCACAGTGGTTGACAAAGTGCTGAAAACGACACTTTCACTCCAAGGGAGGTTGAGAATGTAATAGCTAGGTTGAAATATAGAAGCTACTGTATGAAAGGCAGGCAAAATCAGACACAGTGTTAGCATGGTTCATACCTGACGGAATTAAAAGGATTTATTAAAACCTGCTTCTACTTTGACGATGTTAGGACGCTCCTTATTATTATGTTCAGTGCAAGTTTGACCTGTTTTACTTGACATTGAGAAGGCCTTTGACCATGCCTGGCATTATCTCTTCACAGTACTACAAGAAATTAACACACAGCTTTGCAAGATGTATATATGCGTGTTGAGAATCTTCCTATATGCAGACGACATAATGTTATTTCTGATTAATTTAAACTCTTCCATACCAGCTCTTAAGGATTTGATACATACCTGTAATGTTATATCAGGTACAGAACCCTCCTGCTCAGCAGTGTTCATTGTCTAATTTAATGTTCAGTGGGATATCCACTACATTACTTCTCTGGATTTAAAAATCTGTAATCGGTTAGATATTTTTTCACATAACTTTGAGCCTTTGTTTATTGGGTTTAAAAATGATTTAGACAGATTCATTGGGAGAGAGAGGCCACCCAGAATCACTAGATAATCATTATCAATGAGGAAGGAAGAGACTTCCAAACCTCCAGCTCTATTATTAGCCTGCCCAAATTCAATCATTCTGATTTCTGCTAAATACGTTTGACAGCCTGTCTGCCTGGAAGCACATAAAGCACTATTATGCAACCCTTTTTTTTTATTAAGAAATATCACACTGTAAAAAATCCTCTCAGAAATTTGATATCTATGTTTACAGAATGAATACAAATCTTATTCTTGACTTACAAGGCCAGGCACTCAAATACAGACAGTGAAATCTGAACTCCTTGCTGTCGAAAAAGGCCTCTCAGATCTGCTGGGTTAGGCCGGCTAGCTGTTCCTGAGATTTGCCTTTCTGCCTGACAACTTGTCTTATTTGTTTCATCACGCATGATTCATTTTAATAGTTGTCTAATAGTTTTGCTAAGAAACTGCTGCTTATCTCCACCCAACTTGTCAATCATTCAAGTATTTACATGTTAGGAACTCTATTTTTCTTTTCTTTTTTTAATCTTTAACGTATAATAGGATATTATATTATTAATAGATGTCTAATAGTGTAGGCTGGGTGGAAAAAGGATTTGGGTTTATCCAATATCACATGAGCTGAGATAATTTACTTACCAGGTCCCGTCTTGCTCAAGGAGACATCAGAGTTGCATCAGGGTTTAAATTCTTAAAGTATGATTCATTAAAACAGTCTTAATTGCGGGTAAAAACATTTTGCCATGACACTGAAGATTGATGACTCACACCAAAAAAACAAACTGCAGACAATATTCAAACGATATTAAAGCCAGGTGTGTATTTGATGTATTAGATACGACTTTGTGAGGAATACAAGATTATATTTAAATATGTTTGTGCTCACATCACAATGTTATTATTTATCTGTCATCTATTATTTATTTATTTATTTTAAATGTATATTTTTTCTGTTTGGGTAAATGTGGAATGTAAAGTTTCCTGTTATAAATAAATAAAGTTTGATATTTGCATCCTTGTATTTGTGATAAAGTGTGTGAGATCCTCTGAAAAAACATAAGTAATAATATATATATATATATTATCTTTAAGTTGAAATACTTAACCTGCCGTCTAAAAAACAAAAAACATATTTCACAGTCATGAGAAGGAATAGTTTTTTTTTGCTTTGTGGACAAGAATTAAGTTAAATTAAAATTCATACTGCTCTCATATCTGTACAGTAAATATGAAGCTATAGCCACCAGTGAGCTTAACTTAGCGTAGCATTAAGAATGCAAACAAGAGCTTAACAAAGTTGCTTCTTTTTGTACAGAATGAACATATGAAGTGAAGTTATGAAGTGTTAATTAGGCAGCTCAGAGGTGCTAAATGGTGGATTGTATTACCTTCAGACAGAGCCAAAGTCCTGTTTCCTCTTACGTCTAGTCTTTATGCTAAGCCAAGCTACCCGCTCGCTGCAGCCTCATATTTACCATATAGACATGAGAGTCATGCCATCTGTCAATAAATTTACCATTTTTTTAAATGTCACTTTATGTCAAGTGCAATCAATTTCTCATACATCAAAAGCAGGACTTAAAAGCTTTTTACGCTAAATTTATGATGCGCACCTTTCCAACATGCACACCTGGTGTGAGATGAAACATTTCATATAATGGACTTTATTCATTACCAGTCATTTTAATTATGCAGTGCTAGATGAAACGCTAATCGCCAAAACTCCATTTAAAGCTTCCTGTCATGTTTATAATGGTCATATATTTCCGTGCGTGCTTTTTGAAGCGTTCATTTCCATGAATTAACGCCTCTATACGAACCTCTTGACACTGTTTAGGATCAATATGAATGGATTCTCCAAAGGGGTTTGTGGTTGTACACTGTAGGAATACTCGGTGTAGCTGCTTTAAATGCGTCTTTAAGAGAGTCTTCAAACAGACTTTCAGATTGCAGCATGTTGAGAGTCACATTGACCTTGAAAGACAAGTTGATTTTTGCTGAATGTCAGTTTTAACATTTCAAAAAGAAAGGAAAAAAAAGACTATCAAAAGATCTCATTCTAAACGTTTTCAATAAACCTGAAAACTGCTGACCCATCAGACACACAAAAACTGATTTTTCTTTATGTCAGCGCACTCACAGCGTTAGACCTTTTCAAATGCTAATTACATGTCTTGCTTTAATCTTACGCCACGTACCTCCAGAAGCACCAAGCTACGTCGCTTGGCTTTCTAACTGTGAACATATGAATTATGATGGGAGCATGATTATGACAAACTGTATTTAAAAATATTTCGCAGATATCTATATGCTTTGTTAGTTCTTTGTCATATTTCATTTCTAAATGCATTAAACTCTGTGAACAGGGTAAAATAAACCTTGTGCTATTTGTTTTTTCTTGTCTTCCAGTTAAAGAATTAATTATTGTGATGTTGTTTTTTTCTTTTTGGTTTATTATTTAGTGCTTAATTAAACAACATTAAACTTATCTATTTATAATGATATTATAATAATATTTATAATAAATCCACCTCTAGTGTGTGCTCTATAGTGTATTCTATCATTATTTTAAAGAAACATATATACATATATTATCTTTATGTATTATTACTATGCCCAAATATACATTATACTGTATTTTTTCCTCATGATTCACCATATGATTCTGTTTTATAATGAATACTGGAGCTTTTCCCCTTATCTGCATTAGTTTTTCCTCTCAAGCATTAATATCTAATTTCCCTGATTACTTGGCTGGACAGTTTTTACTGTATGTCGCCATGTAATTAGACGATTTACCCAAAATGAAGTAACTGATGCTGTCTACTTGAAGACGTTCGTGCAGCTCATAAAATGTTGTGAGTGCATGTGAGCGAAACAATGAGTTCTTTCATTTTGATTCCCGACACTGACGAAGAACACTTCATATCAATGCAGTGCTCTGAAAACACTCCAGAAAGTTAAACCATAAATAAACCAACAATCCTCTGCACATTTGCTTCAGTATCTTCTACCAATAAAGTGAAATAAAGCTGCTCTTCTTTCAGTCAGAGAAATAAAGCACAACTCAGAGGATTTAATGTACTTTATCAGACCTTCTTTGACTTCATGTTTTCCCTTTGAGACGTAAGTTTCTTGCCAGTGAAAACAATGGCCTTGAGTTCAGGGGATTATTCTAATGTGACATCCATTAGCAGGAGTCTGAGGGCTTTACACACTCTGCATACAGCCTTTATTACCTTAATTGCATCGCCCGGTTTCACAGTGAAAGCTGCTGCAGTATCACACTACGTAACTTTCCTCACAGCCTCACAAAGTAATCAAGTCTTAAAAATCCTGTTTAGTTTAAGATCCATATTGGACCAATTTATGACACGATGTTTCTAAAACGTGCCACAGGACACGGTTACAGGCACCGAGCAGAGTCACAACAGTGACTCAAGAACGAAAGGTTTCCCTCCAAACATCCACATACACACCCACAGACACATGCTACAGAATGAGTGTATGTGCCCGGGTTATTGAAAGAAAAAAGAAAAAAAGCTATTCTGAAGCAGACTTTCCACATGGACGGCTGGCTCTTCCAGTAACCGGATGGCACACTTCCCTCTTTTCCACAGAGTCAGAGAAATATAGAGAGGGTATCATAAGGGTGTGGACAATTTAAATAGGCACTTCTAAGGCTACGGTGACAGTTGAAAAACGATTAATTTGTCTCTTGTTCACCTTCACTGACAGCCCTGTTATACGAAATGACAGCTGGGGTTGTAAAATTGGCAGTTATATTTCCAGATCTCATGTAGATTTTTGCATACCGGTTTTTGGTGAATCACGGAGTTTAACTGCAATTCGACCTGTGCCTCCAGAGCAAGAACAGAGCAAAATCTTGCTTTCTTGCAACATTAGCCCGAGAGGGCTGATGCGAACTTTCATGTTCATCCCGTAAACCTGAAGCTGCACAGGTGAGCTAACATTAGCTTAAACAAAGAGAAACAGCTAGTCACAAATGTAATAAAATCCACCTACCAGCACCTCCTCATATTACACCCATTTACATGTTATATCCTGTTTGTTTAATGTGTGCTGAGAGCTCTTCTTTCCAGACTGTAGCTTCACACACAGTAAAGATATGAGAGTGGCACTGATCTCCTAATCTAACCCCACAAAGTGAAGGTGTATTTCCCCAAATTCATCTCTTAAACATGTAAATGCAAAACAAAGGGGCTTGCTTTGTGTTTAACAATGAAGTTTAAAACATGCAGTCAGGCAGAAAGTCATAGAAATGTTACAAATAATTCCCCCACAGACTGAAAGAGGTTCAGTAAAAACAGGACATGAATACAACTTGTCCTTGCTCACAAAATAGCACTCATCCACCGCCACAATCTACAATAACTGGCTGATTGCATGCGTCAAGCATGCATAGATTCATGAATAGGCGTCACTGAAGGTTGCTCAAATAAAGAATTAGCATTTTATCATCAGCAGCAACATACCGGATGACCAATTTGGGCTCATATATATATATATTTTTGATTAAACTGGTGATTAAACTGGCCATAAATGAACTGCAGTGGGTAGATATTCACATCCAGGTTATGGCCTCTTTTCTAAAAAGGTTTTCACTTTTGTCCTACAAAGAAAACAACACAAAACAAAGCTAGTCTGTGCAACCAGCAATTTCTGCAGTAACAATATATGTCCCTGTCAGTACCAATGTTCCCACATCAAGCATATGTAGACGACAGGGCTGCAATCTGGGGCTCGGGTCTGCTGCATCTCTCCCCTGTTGCTTTATAATGAAGGCTGACTAGAGCAGAGATTAACTGCGATCTGTTTTACGTTAACCCCCAGCAGCTTCACGAGCTTCAGATAAAGATGAAATATTTTAACATGGGACTATAAGGTGGGTGGTTACTTGATTCGCTCGGTTTGTCAGGTTTGTCCCTGAAACATACACGCCAATTAGGTGGAATTGGAGGAATTGCCATGAAAGCTACACCGAATTAGAGAGGAATTAATGAACGTCTCCAGGAGGGAGACCTTGTTAGTGTGAAATGAATGAAAGTCTGTCTACGGCTGGTGTAAGACAGTGGGAGCAGCAGACACTGAGACTAATCTGCTGATATCAAGGTGGCGTGGAGCGGGATTACAACGAGGAAGAAGCAAACAAAGTGAAATGTGACGCTTAAACGCATAATGAGAGGCATTTTGCCGCTTGCGACTTGTAAACTCAACTTTTATATTCGCCCCCCACTCCTTAGCTCAACAAGACATGAAGCACGAGGCCCATAAATGCGCCTGCCAAAGCACCACAGCGCACCGGCATCAGGATCACCGGGACCTCCCAGACACCGAGTACCTGAACCAACATGAGTGATAATGTGTCACAAACACCCACAGGCCTGTGTGTGTTTGCTGCACTTTTCAAAACACATAGCTGCAACTGAACACGCTGCCGTTTCAAAAAAAAAAAAAAATCTTCACACATTGAGATTGGTTGCAGGTGTTGTTGGCTCAGTGCTGCCCGTTGCCAAAAGGTTAATGGCGTGATCATTCAGGAATAATAAAAAATAGTTGTTAAATTTGCCTTATTATTTAAAGAGTTTTGGTGAAACCATTTCAAATGTCTGTTACAGTCAGACACAAACTGCTTACAGTCGATCAAAATCAAATATTAGCAGCCTGCAACTTTGATAATGATTCAGACATTTGGCTTTGTTCCATATTCTAAGTAATAATGCTAAAACTGAAGCTTTGTTTACGACTGGTGTGGCCACCTGACTGCTTGTGTTGCCCATTCCCACTAGAATTAGACCCAGTCCATGCAAATAAATGTGCTATGTAGAAAAAAAAGGTGCTTTACTGCAACTTTGGTCGTATTTTCAAAGTTTTGCCGCATATAATAAATGAAATTAAATTAAAAGTAAGATTATAATCTTTGACCATATTACGTAAACGATCATGCTGAGTGATACGCTGCACATTACATCACCAGATAAACTTATATGTTGCACAGTAATATGCCAGATTGTTCTTGGATATTATAATTTTGTACATCTATACTCTCAAGTGCCGTACAGGTAGAGGTTTAGAGTTATGAAATAGATACAATAGAGACACGAAAAGATACAAATCAGACTGGAAGGGACGACGATAACAGAAAACAAGAATATTCAAGTTCAGAATATATAACATGTGTCGGTCAGATTGTCAGTGGATGGAGTTCAGCCACTTCATCTGGAGGCTGAATTGAATGTGACTGCACAGGAAAACGCGCATACGCCTACAGCAAGTACGGTAAGTCAAAGTTGAACCAGGAGGTCAGCGTCACGTCTGCGAGGGATGATTCAAACAGGCAGTTTGGGGAATATTTCAAAGTTTTCTTTGTTTTCGCTTCCAAATGAGTTTGGCCAATCTGGAGGTTTGATAGTCTGACTTCTGGAGGTTTGATAGTCTGACTTTCCAGTTTCCAGAACCCGGTAATTAACTTACTAGTATTATTATCGTTATACAGTTGTGCCAATAGGAATTGTAGCCAAAAGTACAACCAAAGGGCCCGAGCTGTAACAAACCACAATCATTGTTTAGTGTAATGCATGAGATAAGGTTTGTTTGGTTTTTTCCCCACAGGCTAGACATCTTCTTTGAACCTTACTTTGAAATGAAACTCTCCTTAACACTGGGCTGACATACAATATTTCATCTGGTTTGTCAGTGCTGAGCCTCACAGTTTAACTTCTTTTTTTTTTTTGTTTGAAGGGTGGATGCACATGGCTGAGGCATTTAGCCGTCGATGAACCCTCCTCCCTCTCGCATGAAAAAAAAAAAAAATGTGTATGTGCATCCTGGTTTTTCACTTTCTCCTTCACCACCAACTAAAAAATGGCTGGACGGCAACTTTGGCACATAATTAAGTCAAGAAATTTTGTAGTGGTTTGCATTCAGGCTTCCCTTAATCCTCGGGTTTAACTTCATTTCTGTTTCGAGACGTATTCATCCATCTGCACTCTCTTGATCCCGAGTCCAAACCACAGCGATGACTCACGGGTAAATGAGCTGAAAGAGCTGGGGGGGAGAGGGGGGACAGAAAGCGGACAGATTAAGTCTCAGGGAACGGTTTGTGGCGGGGAATCAGAGAGACGTAGTTTGAATGAGACGGCTTGTGGGTGCTGGAGGCCTATCAGGCGGGGCAGTTGCCTGGAATAACAAACAGAGACTGTCAGGATGATGAACATGGATGGTGGTCCCTACCGTAAAGACTTTTATAGTAGATCCTCTAAAGAAGAGGGAGGGAAGATTAATTTCATTTTTATCCTGGAAAGGTTTTGGGAAGGCATCCAGCGTGAGTCCAGAGAATAGTAAAATACATGAATACAGTGAACCATATGAAACACTACGTTCATTCACATTTATCAGCGCCGTTTGTTTTCAGACTTCTCCTCAGAACTGAGCTGAAGGCAAAACATTATATTCAAGGTTAGCTTAAAGACTTCATCAGAATCCTTTATCTTTTTATTTATTGTCAACACTAACATTGTCTGTGTGGTCGAACCTTAATATAACTGTTTCCTCTGTTACGTAGACCTCCATTGTTGTCCCTCAACGATTAAAATCACCAGTTAGGCATTGTGTTTTATCTTATAAATAACATACACCGTCCGGCTGCTGTAAATACTCCCAAACAAATGCGCTATGTATGTTTGAGTAACATTTGCTGAA
The DNA here is from genome assembly GCA_023373845.1 of Nibea coibor. Lineage (NCBI taxonomy): Eukaryota > Metazoa > Chordata > Actinopteri > Sciaenidae > Nibea > Nibea coibor. The sequence goes on from CM041725.1 coordinate 8,306,191, forward strand.
CACGACAGCGCCCAGCTGTTCCAGGAGATGACTGAGATGCTTTTAATGATGAAACTATACACTTACCCCCCGTTTTTTTTTTTTTTTTTACAGGCTTTTCAGTAAAGCAACATGGACTGAGAGCAGACAGGCCGGGGGAGACAGACAAGTGCATATTTTTCTACCAAGTGTGTATTAATCCACAGCTGAAAATAGTCTCCAATGCACTATTTACTTGTGCCTGAGTAACATCTGATAAGAGCTACAGTGCCCAGCTGTTTCAGGAAACGAGCTATGTTTTTTTTTTTTCTGTGAAGGAAATTATTAAAAAAACAAGAAGCCGACTCTGGTCTGAGGGCCTCGGCCAAAAAACTGTTAAGACAGAGGCACTGTTGATTCATTTTCAAGTCCTGCGAAGCACAATGAGGCAAATATAAAATAAAGGCAGCCTCGTTGTTCAATTTAAAAACAAAAGGACACGCAGACTAGTAGTCACGATGAATCTTATGACTTCTTTAAATTGGCACTCTGCTCCCAGTATTGTTACTGTTTCAGAATAAAACAGAGCGAGATGATCGCCCTTTTTATTCTAACACAAAGTGAACGTGGTATTCATCCAAGTCGTGACTAATACCGACAACAATCTTGCGACAAAAGCAGTAAATGAATACAAGCCAGGATGAGCGCTGCAAAAACATTTTTTCTTTTCAACAGGTTTTTTTTATTCTTTCTTTCTTTCTGTTTTACAACTCAGCAAATCTTTCAAATAACCACACAACGGTCTGAAATGGATTGCACATTTTTGGCATTTTTATTTGTGAGACGAAAACAAAACAAGTTCAGGAATACACTTTACAAGTATCACAATGAAATCACTTAAAGGGAGCGCATAGTAGCTGAGATGTTTTTGACTACCCAATGTTCAAGCATCCCCAGATGGTTGCAGTTGAACACCCGGCTGTCTGCCAGTCCACTTCACCAGAGGCACTACCATCCAGAGGAGAATACTCTCAGTTGGTGTGCGTCCAAGTGTGGAAGGAAAAAAGAAAAACACTTCTGTTCTGTTTCTGAGATAAACACCAGTCAAACTTGGAGGAGGGGTGATGAAGGCGAGATGACTTTAAGCAAAGAAAACTGGATCTTGTGTCCACGTTCTGAGCTGTTTTTCTGTCTTTCTTTCTTTTTTTAGCAATCTATCACCCATCACTGTGCATCATTACGGCAGGCCTGCTGTGAAATAGACAACCTTCCCGTCTCTCTTGGAAAAATAAAACAACGCGGCAGCCGTCGCGCAAATGATTCGAGCTCGATGTCTGGCTCCTCTCTGGGGTTGCGGGCGTTGTTGGGGAACACGCTGCACAGTTCAGCTGGTCAAACATCGCATTTGAAAAGAGCATGTCCAAACCTTTCATTAACGTGAGTAATGACAGTTAATATGAGGTGATAATAGCTGAGTTTAGACAAACATGACTCACGGCCTGTTGGGGCTACAGATTTAACAATAAAGCAGATGTTAGCGCTGAAACAGACATCTGTTTAAAAGCATATGGATAATACCTTCTATTGTATCTCTTATTGTAACGTACAATATATATCTATATATAGCTGCATGTCTTTTTTCACCACCTTTATGTCAGTTATTGAACTTTACTGTAGAATATAAATGATGAAAAATGATAGAAAACCTCAAAAACAAATACATCTTTCTCTGGAGAAAGAGTAGGAAAGTATCCACACAGCTGGAAATGTCGTGATTGTGAACATTAAACATTATATTGACTGAGTATATTTAAATGATAAATAAAATACCAAGCAAACCACAAACCAGGTGAAACTTCTGAAACAAACAGAAAAATATTCATAACACCAGGAAACTTTACGAGTTTAACTGTGAGCGAAACAACTTTATGTTTTGCTGACTGGATCCTTTGTGTTAAAATATAACTGTTGCGTTGTTATGACTTGTCTCTAATCGGTAACAGTGTTTTTTTTTTTTTTTTTACCGACGTTACACATTTCAGTGACCTCACTCCTCAGCCTCAGTTCATGTTTCTCCCTCTGAGCTCTTCCTCTGCCTTTGAAATAAAAGCAGCATGTAGCCGGGTCGACTGAGGTAGCTACTAGTCCTGCACTCTCCAGCGGAGGATGTGCTACTCACGCATCTTACTGTGTGTGTGCGTGTGTTCATATGTGTGTGTGTGTGTGTGTGTGTGTAAGCCTCACCATCTGGCCGCCATCAGCTGCCCGAGCTGAGGTCCTGCTGACAGTCGGGACCAGCTGGCTTGACTGGACAACAGCACAGTTGTACTCGAGCAGACCAGAAGCAGACAGAGGCAGGTCACTGCTGCATCTGACCCTCAGAGTGGGGAAAGCGTCTGACCTTGACCGTGACATAGAACTGACCACGCCTCAATTGTATAATGCGTTCAAAGGCTTAATAATATAACACATATTTATACTGCACGAGAGCGTGACAGTAAGACGGAGGAACGTGTTACTTAAGCTACGCCTCGTGTGTGAGTGTATTCATGTTTTACTGGTTACGTGAAGGTACTGCATGAAATTTAATCAAGAATTATATAAAAAATAGATCAGGAAGAGGCTAGTAGGCCAACATTTGGCGGGCTGGAGGGGTTTGACTATATGGGACCGCATGCAACATATGCTTTAATAGTGAAACACTATTGATTAAAACAATGCACCGAATAATGAAAATACAACATGCTGAACTACGTTTCCTCAAAGGCGGTTAAGAAAAGAGGCGCCTCACTGAAGATTAATTTCCTGCATGTGTGCCACGTAGGTTTAGCCACCGCCGCCCTCGTTTGATGCAAGACACCGGCAGCAGATCGTGAATGAAGGACACAGAATGATCAGAGGTGATGAGATGCCGTACAGTATGTATGTATATAGGCTAATAATATATAAATACTAAACTATTGGTGCTTTAACTTTTGCTTTTACATTGTACTTAAAGGATAAATATAACTTTGCACGTGCAGACTGTCTTATGCTTTCAGCTAACACGCAATCTCTTACGGCATTACTGAAAAGTCAGCCACAATTTGAGACATGAGATTTTATTTTTATTAACATTTAACCAATAACGATATTCCCCTCAACTTCACTAAAGTGCTTTTGTTGCAGGAGTCTGGACAGGAACCCCGGACTGTGCTGTCTCTGTCCTTTGTACGCCCACCATCCACCGCCTTGTGACTCCACTGCGACACACAGATGCAGTGTTTCAAAAAAAATGGCGCATCTTGAACGTAATCCAGGGAGGTATTAAGCTGTTAACACGGCGTAATTATGAAAATAATTCAGCGATACTAAAAAACGGATTTTCGGTATCGGTGGTAACAAAGTGAGATGTCACAATGGTTGTCGGACGGATCTGTTTCATGTTATTGGAATTTGTTGATAATAATAAAATGAAACACTACCGTTGCTCGACAGTGAGTGCAAAGCACGCAGAAAACAAGAGCCAGCGTTTAGTTTGTCTGTTCTGGGCTACGGTAGAAACAGCTAGCTCAACATGGAGGAACTGTCCTGTCTGTTGACATAAACGTCTCATTCTTTTCTCTTATTTTCAGGTGATTATACACTAATGAAGACACAGTTATGCTTTTAATATCTAACTTCTGTCATATTCTGTTGATTGAGCCCTCTAAATCTTACACGCTGGGCCTGAACACTCCTTCCACCTCTAACTGTGTTCCTTTGTTAGGAAGCTTACAACTGTATGTGTCCATATGTACATACTGTAGTCTACTTTCACAGCTATCAGCTCTGGAAGTGGAGGCCTACTGTATTTCCTCTTTGTCCAGTCCTGGATAAGATAAGACTAGGGGCCAAACCAGACACGCAGCAGTAAAACATAGAGGGCTGAAACATCCTGCATGCCTGCCAACGCATGAGTCTTTGTAGCCTCTCTCTCTCTGTGATATCTGCTGCGTAGCTGGCGCAGCGCCTCAGTCTGCTCATTGTATAATCCTCAAGTATCATGACGCAGATTTAGAACGCGTTGTGGAAATTGCCCGAGCCGCCCGTGCAGCTCGCTGGTGAGTCAGTGCATCATTGTTATGACCACCTTCCTCAAAACGGCCCCAACAGACCAGACTTGACCAGACCACAGCAGAAAGAGAACAAAGCATGTCCTCTGGCCCCGGTGTTGTTCCCACACTTCCACTGTTAATCACGGAGAGTCCAGAAAAACAGGCTTAGATGTCCCCGCTGACATTTGCATCAAAACAAAGTTTGTGGAGGGATCAGTCGGTAATAGCACACAAAACGAGCGCAAAAAGGGAGATCGTTTCTAAATTGGGAGTAGAAATCAAAATGTTATGTTGCGAGCGTATCGTATGTCTCCATTTTCTCTTTTCTCCTCCAAGTTTTCAGGTCTGTTTGTCCCCGCGAGGATTAGATCCAATCCAGTCTGGTTTCAGACACATCATGCATGTTTTAAGTGGTACCATTTTTGACGTGTCAGTGGTTTTATTTTCTCCTGAGTACAGCGCGTGTGTATTTTGTTTTCCTGTGCATGCGTGCACCGATCTTGTGCAAGCTCCCATCGGCCACGAAACAAAAAAAAAAAACCAGCATGCTCATCGCGGCTGAAATGAATTCAGAGTCGTGACTTACCGAGTGATCACACTGTTCAAGAGAAGAGTTCTGTGAAAAGCAAAGCTTTAAAACAGAAGCCGACATGACAAGACAGTATGCGAAAGTTGAATATATTCAGTCTGGTGAATTGTTAACATATGACGTGGATAAATGAGACCTCAGTGGTGTTAAAACATTTCTTATTTAAAGGTTGTGTCTGACTCTGTCTCACTGTAATTTGGCAAAATGGTTGTGACATTTTCAGTGATCATGTATTGTGTCTTTAGAGGCGAGCCTGGATGCCCGGGAGGTCTGAGGGCTGTGACTCATGCTTAAAGCCTTTGCGCCTGTGACATGGAGAAAGGAAATAAGAGCCAGATGCCAACAGATATCCACAAGCACATGGCTCACACGACGGACCTTGCTCTGCGTGTATGTGTGTATTCCCAGCAAGCAGGCACAAAGGATTCAGGTGCGACTCAAGTGATTTTCCAGTGGAGATTTTACGTCAAAGTCCCGACAATATGTTCTCAGATGGTCTGAAAAATTCACCTTAAGAGACACAGAGCAAGACAGACCAAAACGCACACACACACACACACATGCTCAGTGCAGCAGCCGTGTACAGTAAGAGGTATCATGAGTTTTAATTGTTTACTCTGCAACCTATAATTTTGTCCTGGTTTTTATGATGTTTTTTCCAGAGTTTTGGAGGGGATGAAAATGTTTCAGCTAAAACAGATTTTACCAACCATGTTTTAGATTAGTAGAATTTGAGAACTGGCACAGACATTGGTTTCCATGAGAAATATCTTAATATACTGTGGTGTGCTGCCAGTAAATCATTTAAAAAACCAAGATCCACCAAACAGTGGAACTTTCACCATCTGCTTATATAGTTGATTCAAAGAATGAACTCAAGAACTCAGCTTTATGAAGTGCAGCTTTTCCAGGATTTTGCAAAAAAAGGTTCCCCCGTTTTTCAAACTCCTCACGCTCATTCTGTTTTAAAATGTAAAAATTTTCATCCATCACACATCCATCTGGAGCGGGCTCCTTCAGTAACCTTTCGGTAGTATGAATGCACAAGAACCGTCACAATCAAAATATAGATATTGCAACACATCAGCGCAAAGACTACAGCGAACAACATTAAAACTGGAGTGATAGCAGAAGATTGACATGCATTGGTGAAAGAGGGCAGACTATCCGGCCTGGTAACACGGGTGAGTGTGTGTTTACAGTATGTGGAGGATGTAGATATGTCAGTAAAGTGTGGAGTGCGTAGCAGAACAAAATATATAAATAACTCAGAGGAAAACAGGCAGAAAATGGGAGGAACAATTCACAGTAAAAGTACACGTAATGTTTTAATTCTGTCTCGTCTCACGGTTAATTACATAACTAACTCGCAAACATCTTGTCCTGCATCTTGGCTTGTTGAATGAGTGACAAAACAAACGGGGGATTAGTGTCCTGCCAGTGTCAGTTTGCTGACTTCGGCAGGACACTTGATAGCTAATCAGCCGGCCAACTGTAGCGCATTGAACAGTCCGTAAACGTACCTTCAAATATCACTTCCATCCATTTAGATGCTGGTGTGGCTCTTACTTTTTAGTTCTGTAGTGCAGGGGTGCCTTGTAGATGTAGGTATACTCTTAATTCACCCTCTTTTTTTAAAGAAGCCTGTTGAGCAAAGGATAAATGACCTGTGACTGCAGGCGTACTTCTGCACATTGTCGGGAAGCCGATTCTGCAGTACATGCTGGCCCACGGATGGATTAAGTCTGTATTCTCATGAAAAAACTGTGTCGTGCCATGGACATCTTTGGGGAAAAAAAAAATCCTCTCGCAGAAGTGAATGATGTGTGTCAGAGGGGATTTAGAAGACAAACTACAGCAATACATGTCAAAACACACTGACTGAATGTCATTTCAGGACAGCTAAACGCTAAAAGCTGCTAACACTCTTTTTCTTTTAATTGAATAATTTAATCTGCATCAGATGTGCATTTTTATTTATCCGAACGTTCTACATCACTATATGTCCAGCGTGTTTTATTGTACACGAGATTATATTCCATTTTCAATATTGTGCCAGTACTTTATTTACATAATTTGTGCTGCTCTCCTGTGGTAGAGGAGCTGGAGCGGGCAATTTTATTCACTGTACGTGATGTTCTACTTTATTATTCATCCCTGTCCAATTCCAGAGAAATCCCAGTGTCACGGCATCGTCATTGCTAACCACTGAGAAACCACCCCGTTGCTCATGCATACATGTGTCTGGGATGCTGCGCAAGCCGACTGGTTCTGCGAGAAAATACAGAAGATTTAAAATGTAAAAAAAAAAAAAAAGAAGAAAAACTTTCCCCTCGAGGATGAACAGGGTGTATCAGATTAACGAGCGGGGATAAAAAAAAAAAATGCTCTGAGGAAATCAAGTCTTGCCAATGAGCACAATAGAATGTTAAAAAGACATATCTGGCAAAGTCATCTCCCAAATGCTTTAGCTGTGAATGGTGCGTCATGTCTCAGCTGGCTGCATTAAAAATCAAAGACTATTCTGTACATCTGGAGAACATAGACAAGGGGAGGAAATTATCCAAAATATGCATGCGCCTTTAGTGCAATCCATCATTTCTTATTAATCAGAACAGGGAAGTAATCCATCATGATACTTGAAGAAGCGATTACAAATCCATCTTTCTATGCCTGACACATAATCACACTGTGTACCAAGGGTGGAAGAAGTAATTAGAAGCGTTAGGATGTTAGAAAAAGCTGTAGGGCAGTTTGTCTTAATTTATATCTCGCGAAGACAAAGACAGAAAGCGCGTCTTCATGAAGTGCAACTCTATATGTAGGTGGTATTCAGACCACACTGCTAGGAGGTTTTCTCAAACACACAGTGACAAGTGACATAACAAGTAAAAGTGCCATAATTCAGACCTGATGTGCTCTATTTAGGTTTAACAACTTGGATCTTCAAGAAAAAAAAAGTCACCTGGACATCTGTAACCTGATATTCATCCGTCAACGTGTAACAAGAGGTACAATGGCGGTATTATAAACAAACACATGGAGTAAATGGTTCCAATTATTGAGTCGCTGACCTGTGATGCCGCTGCTTGTTCAGATAGCGCTTTTTAGTTTGACATGAGCCCCGATGTGACTCATGATATTTACATTCTCCACCACCATTCCTCTCTTGAATGGAGCACGCAGTTGAACGTGATCTGTTGCAGTACCGTAGGTGTCGGGTGTGGTTGCGATCAATTAGAGCAGGTTCATAGCAGAGAGTCGTCAGCGTATTGTTTAAACTTGTCCGATTGAGTCACTTGGCTTTGTTTTCAATTCCTCTTTGTACAAAACTTCCATTGACGTTAGCGTGAGAACAGCTCCATACTTGGCTCACACACTTCATATATACATTTTTTTAAAAAGCAACACGCAGTATGCACTGAATGCACTTTCATGTAAGAGATACATGACAACCTGAGAAATAACTCTCTGTCACTACACAGCACTATATATTTGCTGTGTGCCATTTTGTTTAAGTCTCTGAGTTCTGGGTGTGATCTTTACCCGAAAATTCCTGGAACTTTTGTTCATTAGAAGCTCACTTCCACAAAACTTTCCACTGGAGCTATCACACATTCCAGGGGAGGATCAATCGAATACCAGCAAGAAAGGAGGAGACGAGCTCGAGTGAGACGAGGCGGATGACTCTCGTGCCTCTGGAGACACGTATTATAATCTTTAAGATGTATGCAACAGAATAAGGCAAACTGCAATCTCTTATAGGTAATATTAAGGACTTTTCTAGTGCGTCTGCACTCCGCTTTTTGAACCTTCTCCTGGGCTTCTCTGTCAGAAAAGCAAATGTGGAGGAATATGTTTTTACATTAACCGCAGATGGCTCAATGATGGAAGTGTTTCGCCTAAGAGAGACTCTGGATCAGTGCTATAGGATCATCCCCTGAGACTCCTTGAAGAAAAAGTTTAGGTAAAAGTCTTGTAAACTGCAAACCATTCTACTCTCTTAAGGAATTTACTTATTTAATACTGGTTGTTGTGTAGTGTATCTCCCCAATGACAGTACAAAGAATGGACCGAGCCTAAAGATCAGCAAAGAAGTGGATCATTGGCCCGAATGATGCCTAGGTGCTCTAATAAGACATCTGTAACGGCAACTAACTGTCAATCAAGCAGTCACATTCTTAAATTATGCCCAACTTTGAGCCTTAATATCATCTGAACAAGTAAGTTAAAAAATTCAACCCACTCACGGTTGTCATGAACAAAGAAATTAGTTATAGAGACCGAAAAAGTTGCCTTCATTCATAATGGGTGGGCTCTTGTACAGTATCATCTTTGAGCACTACCTCATTCCCTCATATAGACACAAGCTTAAAGTATCTAAGCATTGAAACCAGTGAAAATGTGGCACTCCGAGAGACTGCAGGGACTGCTACAGTTTGAACGCCTTCATAACGACCAGTGACAATGCTCATACATCAGTTCTGTTAAGAAGCGTTCCTGCCAGAGTCATCGGCTCCTTTCACCACGATAAACCCCGTTTCTCCTCTGAGAAACTGAGAAACTTAGGAAACTTTGAAAGAAGGAGGAGGAGGCCTTACAAGAGTGGCTTACAAAAGTGCAAAGAAGGCAGTGAGGCAGTGAAGTCAGCCAAACAACAGTATAAAAACAAACTGGAACAGTATTTTTCTGCTGGTGACTGTTGGTTGGTTTGGAAGAGACTTCAGACATGCACAGATTGTAAATCTAAACCTCAGAAGACCACAGCGGAGCCTTCTCTTCCAAACACACTTAACACCTTTTACAGTACTTAGATTTGAAAAACAAAGGATGTGACCTCATGCCTGTCCCTAAAGCCTGACCACAGTCTTTCTGTAGCACCTTGGCTGCCCCTCCCGTCTTCTTTACTTCTGCCAGGTGTCACATCAACCCAGTAATGATCACCACCACACCAGATCTACGGTATACTCATGAAACAAAGGACTACAAATGCCGCTGGACCAGTTTGGATTTCACAGGCTACAGTAAAGCTCTGTGCCAAAACAGCTCTCACCTGTTTTCTTCAATCTGTCCTTGGATGAGCCGGTCTGCTTCAACATCTATCATCACCGTGGTCCACAAAAACCCGAAAATGACAAGCCTGATTCATCACAGATCTGACTTATCGTGAAGTTCTTTGAGAGACTCATCTTGCAACATCTCAAATCCATTACCGACTCTCTGTAGTTCACATGCAGCAAATAGATCTGCAGATGATGCCTTTAATGTAATCCACCACTAAGCTCTACAGCACCTTAACAACCCACACACATATGCCAGAATACTGTTTGTAGACTTCAGCTCTGCTTTCAATATTGACTTACTGCTAAAAAAAAAAAAAAGAAAAACTCATGCAGCTCTTGTGTCTCCATTCCTGTCTGCCAGTGGATTCATGACTTCCTTTCCAACAGGAAGCAGTTAGTCAGCGACCACATCTCACAACCAGCCTCCACTGTTCTCTCTCCTGCTGCACTACCTCCACAGCACTGACTGTACATACAACCGCCAAATTACTAAAGTTTACAGATGACACCGCTCTGGTCGGCCTTATCTTTAAAGGAGATGAGTTCAGAGTGAAGAGCCTGGAGCTAAACACACAGAAAGCTGTAGAAATGGTTATTAACTTACGAAAGAAACCAACCCCATGGGAGATATGGAGCTGTCCCAAATTCCTTAGAACAACCGCGCGACAGAGCCTTACAGTAAGTGAACATTAACACCATAAGAAAAGACAGCAGCCCATGCATTTGCATTTCAGTTAAAGAAAGTCAAGCTAAAACAAGAACTGCCGGATCAATCTGACACCGCTGTAATTGAATCCATTATCACCTCTTCAATCTCAGCCTGGTTTGGCTCTGCATTATCACGGTTTAAGCGGCGCGTTGTGTGGCGTGCAGGGAAAATCACTGGATGTTAGATCGCCCCGCTGACACAACTGTACACATCCAGGATCAGGAAGACAGCCCAGGAAATCTCGACAGACTTTAACACTACTTGTTCCTCTTTCAGCAGAGACAAGCTCTAAGAACGAGGACCACGTGCCATATCTACAGATCCTTTCCTCAGAGCATAAGCCTCATAAACACAGAGCTCTTTCACAGCCTACTACTCCTATCTGCCAGTGTTGTAGTACTCAAGATTGGTCTAGGCCTCAAAACCTTGGTCTCAGAATCAACTTCATTTTTACCCGGTCTTGTCTCAGTCTTGGACAAAGAGGGATTTTATTTCAAGACCTATCAAGGCCACAACTGTGGCGATATCACCAGTGTTTCCATATTACTCACTTAATGATGTTAAGTCTGCCACAGTTTCATAATTAACTGAAAATGCTTTTACACTTTAAAAAGTTGTTCCAGTCTGTCGTTACAGAGCAAACACCTGCATCACAGAGAAAACTAAGGAGAGGTCAAGTCGAGGTTTAACCGTAGGACCATACGCCAGCAGCTGCAAAGTTCTTCCAGCATCATTTTATGGAGCAAGTCATTAAAAAAAAAAGAAATTAATATGAACTCAGTAAAACGTCCTGCTTGAACTGACCCTTGACTCATTTCTAGTTTTACATTTTTGTCAGCTGTTAGCCGTCGCTGCCCTCCTTCACACACACACTGCACACTCCTGGAAAGTGACTTCATAAACGCCAGAGAGGACATCTGCAACAGTGTCCAAGAGAAAACACACAGCAGTGTGGAAATCCTGCAATACGCTGACTGAGAAGGCTGTGAGGCCTCGCCCAAAGAGATATGCTGGATATTAGCAACAGGTCGTACCTAAGTAGGCTTAGTACTGTCTGGTCTTCCCCCATTTAGCTGGTCTTATACTACTACTACTTTATATTTTGTGTATTTGTATACTCTCATACAATGTTTCTAAGTATTTTATTCAAGTAAAGTGCTTTACTTACATATTTCTTCATCGATCCCATCTTATTCTTCTAATTTATTGTCTCTTTTCTTTGCTGTTACACCGGCACCAAAACAAACACTTGTGCACATGTTACTCGGTGAGTAAAATCTGATCCTGATTCAGTAAATTTGTTCTCTAATGTTAAGCAGAGTGTTTGGCAAAACGTGTTTTCTCAATGATTAGAAGACTCGGCTAATAAAAAGTTGTCCAGGCAATTACACATGAGGCGAAATGCATGAAACCTAACCTTGTTTCACGGTCTACTGGTTAATATGAATGATTTTCTCCAGACTGTTTACATTCGTTCACTCCGCTGCAATGCTGTTGAATATTTTGACATGTTTTATTTCTCTTAGATGTAATCCAATTCAGGTGACAAAGACAATTTGCCCCCCTAAAATCTGATCAGTGAGACGTTGCTTTCTCTACCCAGCAGTCGTACACACACCGTATAGGACTAATGGAGCACACTCGCCTCTGTTTAAGTGTTTCCATATTGCCGGGTTGCCTTTAAGTCATACATACTACATTTGACCTTTCTGCCTTTCCAATTCACGTGCCATTAAATACTGGGAAAGCTTAATGTTCCCTGGCACCAGAACACAGATAAAACAAAATAGCCCCATTCTTTTTGTGAACATGCTGCCAGGATATCAGCGTACTTATGAATTTCAGCCCGGATGATTTATTGACTTTTCTATGCTTCCAGCGGTGTTGTTTATGGAGTCCTTTGAGGATTTCTCATATACATATTGTTTCAGTATCCATAACGGGTGCGGAGGTATTTATATACTGTAGGGCTGTAAAACTAGATAAAAAGCATGCTTGCCAATTAGTCTGAGTGATGTACAGATGGACACTGGGGTGGAGAAGACAGCACACATATTTTTTTTAAAAAACGTCTAACATTTGGAGCTGGTAGCTGCTATGGTAAACATCTTCTTTTTCTGCGGGATGGCTGCTAGGAGAACACTCAGGATTGAAACCCAGTGGTAGGCATTAAAGGGAAATTAAGAGGGCCCACATGGTTGCACACTTACTTGATCTCCCTGCTAGCCTGCTACTCTGCTCTTATACCCCTCTCTGCTTCATCATGAAACATCAAAGAAGAGGATGTCAGAGCATGAACAGCGCAGATTCATAACTGGGAACAGAATGAAATGGAGGCGCGGTGCTCCCGCGGCAGCTTGTTGTGCCTCTGGAGTGTTTCTCTCTTTATGGTTTTTTTCACTGCGCCCGAGTTTATTTGATGAATTGACACATTGAAAACAGGTTCTTTGCTAGAAACATATGGCGCCGAGCTCAAGCAAGAGGATTTCGATACACAAAGCCCCTATGTAGCATCGCCGCAGCTGCCGCGGTAGCTAACTGCATTTATCATGCGCACTATGGAAACTGTGGCTCAGATGTATGGTGCTGGAAATAACAACGCACATCCACTGGCTGCAACGTAACATGTCTGATACAGTTTAATCAGTTATCGGTTACGCTGTCACATCCCGCGTTTGCAGTCAAGGTTTTTCCTGGTGAACAGGGGTTAACACCTGCCGTGTAACAGGACGCTGATTTATGACCTGACGCTGACATGCTTTGCTCTATTTGCTGTTAAATCTTAATTAAAAGGCACGACATGACATGAACACGAGTAAAATTGTGGCACCGGTTGACAGACAATATGCAACCCAATCCATGAGGGGAAAAAATCCACCAAAACAAGAAAAACTTTCATTCTTGTTTCACTGCAATGTAAGAATGGAAACTGACTTATATTTTTAAAGCAGGTTTGTTTGACTTGAACCGTTTAAAAAAGGTTTTATTTTTATCCTTTTGCACCTGCGACTGTCGTCACCATGGATACTCTCAAATATTATTCAATAACTTTCAGTGTTTTTACTGAATTGCCTTAAATCGCTTGCCATACATTGCTCATGATTCCTGGAGGTTGTAGCATACAAAAAATCTTTACTTTCATTATTATTCAAGAGACAATCTCCTTGCCTGTTCTGCGGCCTATTTCAGTCCTCTTTTGCTTGTCTCTGTGCCAACTCTTTGCCTTGAACATCCCAAAGATTGAGTCAGCAACAGCTCCATCAACCGCATCTTGAAATACAAGAAGAAAAAAAAAAACACAGTAATTTTCCTATTACAGGGGTGTGCATAGGAGTCAAAAGTGCACAAGCAATAGTTCCTTTCATGGTCTACGTACCCAGGTACCCAACCTTGTTCCAACACTGGAACAGCCTTTTTTCGTGGTTAGTGGCTTTTAGTCATCGTGTATAATGTGATGATCCTGGAATTTAAATTGACAGTTCAAAGCTGCAAATTGCAAAAGAGTTAAGGTTGAAGGAGTGCTGCTGTTCAGTGTAAAGAGGCACTCCAAGTGGGTGTCATCTCTCGTAACCTGACTACAAAACAATGTGGCCACACTTCGACAACATCTAGATTGATGGGCATTTCACTCTCTGACTCTGAGGCCCGATATACGAGTACAGCAGAAAACGATTGGCTAATATTTATACTTTTTTAAACCCCAAGTAGAAAGTAATATTCCAGCTAAATAATTATTATTCCACGTTTTGACCAATGAGTCCAGCAAGTTAAACAGCAAAATGCGGCAGGACATCGTTTGTCTGTGATTCCTAAACTCGGTCAAGTTTAGCTAAATATCTGGGTTCACGCCCTTAGGTTAGAAAAACGTTGAGGTTTGACTACTTTGTTAAGGTTAGGTGAGGCTTGCTGTCATGGTTACAATAACAAACACACATGGTTAAGGTTAGGGGACGATCGCGGTTGTACAAAAAAAACCCCAAATGGTGACTCGCAGTTGGAAAAATGTTCTCCCGTGTTAAAGCCAATGTTTTGTTGACCCATCCGTCCGACTCTGACCTCCTCCCTACACGGACTCTGATGCTCTGTAACAGCGTCACCTGATTTCCTTCTCTGCTCACCTTTGCTACAGCCACTAGAAGCCTCTGTTGCTTTAACTGATGGAGGGCAGTCTGTTTGACTTTGGAGGCACTAAGGCCCTGTTAATCTGAATCCTTTAAATTCAAACCACCAGGCGATGGACTGGAACCAGGTTACTGAACATTTACTGCGCTGAAATGTGCAATGACTTGGTGCAGGCTACACTATCGCGTCTACATAAACAGCAAACTGATTTTGAACTCAAGAAGATCGCTAGTCAGTTTATCATCACCCACGTAGCTTCTGAGGGGGCTGTGTTACCATTAAAACTGAATTTACGTCTCGATGTTACACCACCCTACTGGCACGTATGAGTGTAGCCTCTGAAACACTGTACCTGGCGTACACCTTCCTGTGCTCGCTATTTTCTGATGCACGTGGACTGAAGACAACATTAAGGAAGAACGACTCTCAGTAGTCTTCTGCTTTTCAGTAACACACATCCTGCGAAGTCATTACGCTGCAGACATTCAGCTCGTTGCAACCGCAGCTAAACATTTAATCTACTTACGGCCCCAGTTTACTATCAATCATGAAAATGACCTCCCACCACTCTCCCATCAGCCAGTCTGTGATACTCTCACAGACTGAATATATAAAAATGATACAAAGCACAAGTAAGGTTGAAGACCCCAGTTTTACCACCACAGCACTCGTGTAGCTTTGTAACCTGAGATGGAATAAAATATAAAAACTGTGACTATGACACCGGGTTATGTAACGCTTTAATTTCGTATCGAGCAACATGAAAGTGGTTCTGAACCCATTTGACACCACAAGTGTTCTGGTAAATAATTCTCCTCGACTGGAGCACGACACTTATGTTTCACTTTGGTATTTATGTAACTCTAGGCGAAAATTAGTTGCAAAACAGCTTCAAACGTAGTCACGAAAGCACAATCTCAGTTGCTCGTGTGCACCAGGAGGCAATTCAGAGAAGGAATGAGAAGGATACTTTTACAGGACCAAACATCAACCAGATGAAAAGAGACGGAGGATCTCCAGTGCTCTCACTGCTCTTTGTAAACTCTTTCTTCTCAGGCAAACACAGATCTGATTTTGTATTTCTGTGAAGATTAATAAGCTCCCAAGAAAAGCCCCGAGGCTGCTTTATTTGAAATGGAGCGTGGAAAAAAAGCTGTTTGTTCAGGTTGTACGACAAGCGTATCACCGATGAGTGATCAGTCGTCAGTTGTGTTATTGGGCTCGGGCACGGCGGCGCAGAGCGACAGAGAAAAACACAAGAAAGAGCACGAGAAGCAGCGGTGGGATCCCTTCTCTTCCTTTGAGAGGAGTGACATTTGGAACAAAGAGGCCAGTTATGTGAGCAGCTCTGTCTGGGACATGCAGACTGACAGAGGCCAAATATTCTGGCCCGCCAAATCAACCGCCCACGTAGGGTGGGTCACTCCATGATGACTCATTCATACACACACAGGGAAACAGGAACACACACACACACACACACACAAAGTATATACTGTTCAAAACTTCCTTAAAAACGTCGGCTCTGTGAGGCGAAGATGCCCTGCTATGCAAATCTGCTAAGGAGCGGTTAAAAGGAAATGTATATCATGTTCTTAAGCTTTTCACCTGGCGCCGTCCCAGGTTTTGTCTGCGGCGCAGGTGAAAGTGTTCCTGGTGGGATTGCCTGTCTGGCTCGTCTTTCTCTTGTCACTGATCTCGTGTGCGTAGACAGCCTTTGTTTTCACTTGCCACCTGGGCAAGCTGCCAGACCAAATAAGACTTTTTATAGTTTGTTTCTAGAGCCCTCTTTTGTGAGATAGCACTTTATATGGCTCCTTGGAAAGGCTCTGTCAATATTTCAGCATCCATTTAGCCACAGTAAATTACGCCGGGCCAGACAAATAAACACTATTTATTGGAGTTTGTGCGGTTTTGATATCACTGATGGTGGTCAGCGGAGCTTCCAGCGGCGGCTTTTACATCTCTGCCTGGAACATTTCTTTGTGTCTCCCTCTGCGTCATGAGGGAAGCGATGAGATTTGACATATTCGCTGCTGCCGTTTGCTGAGCTGTTAACGCTAATTTGATAACTTCGATAGAGCGGGCTGTTCCCTAGCAACATAATATTTGGACGTAAATAGAAACTAATGGACAAACATGGCCCGGCTTGGCTAGCTTCCAGACATCACCTCTGGTTTCAATGGACATTTTGATACTCCTGAAACGCTGTATGAACTTTGCCATAATTGTGATGTTAACATAAGCCAGAGGAACTCCCCGAGAAGGAAATATTAAGCGGCGGAGGAAAGGAGTTGTTTGCTTTCACACCTTAGCTACAAAGTTATCGCTCTCGAGTCTTCCTTCTTTGGTCAGAATACGTTTACATTAAGGTTACGTAAAGATAGGAATTGTTTTAACATTTAATAAGTTAAGTATAAGCAAGTACATTAAATAAAGAAGGTATAAAGTTTAGTTTTTCTTCTTTTAAAGATTATTCTAATTGGAGGACATCAAATTACAAAAACTGGTGGTTGGTGCTGGTTATTTATCATTTGAATCAGTCAGAGCTTGGAGTCAAGCTTTTTTTTTTATTTTTTATTTGATTTGGTAACACCTGATTATTAAAGTCTTACTCTGGTGACGTTATATATTTTTCTTACTGTTCGCAAATCCCGTGAAAGATCAAAACCAACAATATCGACCTGATTCTAGCGCCACGTTTTCTATCTGCTCTCTTCCGCTGCCATTTACCAACTCTCCTGTCATGTCGGATCCTGCCACTCCCTGCTTGTATTGACTTTTGCCTCTTTCCGAGCCCGAGTAAACTAACTTTTACCTGCCTGCCGTCTGAGTCATACATCGGGGTCCAAACCTTGTAACAATGAGCGCGTTACAGAAGTTATCTCTGTGTTCCCGAAGCCTGATATATATCGTAGAGCTCCACATCACACATCGTTGTGTCTTGACACTGTTCTGCCTCTGTAAATACTCACTGGACCACCAAAATGTGTTTTAATCCGCAAGTGAAAATCATCCGCAACACGGTAAATGGTAAATTTTATCGGACAAAGCTCCAAACAATTTGTTGCTCATGCACATTGATGGAAATACACAGTTTCCTCCTGTCTGAGTGACAAAATCTTGTAAAATGCAATTAAAACCTTTTTTTTTTTTAAAGAGGTTCATCCGCAGAGGGAGCAAATTCACACGGGGCTGGGAACCACAAACGCGTCACGAGACAACTGAAACATTGTTGGTTTTGTTTCGCTTTTTTTTTTTTTTTTCCCTGGGATTTATCTGAAAATACAGAAAATCACAAACTCCCTCGGTTTGTTTCGAACACGTGGACTCACTAATTATTCCCTGCGAGTTTCGATTGCTTTAATCCATAGCTGTGTGAAACTGACCGAGATCTAAAATCTATTTAAAAAGGTAGAACGTGGCACTAACACTGCCAGGAATAGGAGTAAGACTCCGGCCAAGCCATATTTTGCACTCATGGCATTGTAAAAACTCCTCTGGATGAAAGCGGCCTCCAAAGGGACTTATGTTATGTTATAATAAAGTGAGATCAAATAAACGGCAGGGGCAGAGGAATTGCTCTGGGATCGCACGTGTTTGGTTAACGCCAAACAGATGTAGGCATACTGTATGATTACTGCATTATAGCATGGATTGTATACCCACTCAGACAGGAAAGAGATGGCAGCTGTTAGCCATCAGCGTGGAGGCGCAGGCCCCAAACTATAGGCCGCAGCCGTGCCTACTCAAACACACATGAACGTATGCACATGTTCGCAAATGTACACGCTATTGCAGCCGGATGCGCCGCCGCGGAGGAGCGTGCGGAGGCACGAACACACACAAACACGCTCACAAACTAATCTCTTTTATGTCTGTAATCCGATGTTTAACGTCGAGGCCCACCGTACGCCTACCGCCATCTTAAAAGTACAGAGCTTCTGCCAAACAACATAAACATCCTGAAATGACCGCTGCTCTGCGTCATAATTTGCTTTTCATAACAGAGCCTACTGCCTGGTTATTTCAAAGCTCCGGGTGACCCTGAAACCATAAGTTTCCTCACTCCTCCTCTCGTGTTATTTAAGGAAAACTTCAGTGTTTCCCTTTCTGCAGTCGCTCTCTCTCTCTCTCTCTCTCTCACTGTGTGTGTGTGTGTGTGTGTGTCTCTCTCTCTCTTACTGGGTGTGGTTAACAAGAGGCAAACTTGTGCGAATGATGTGGACTCTCTATAGTCATAGCTTTGACAGTCCACACCCTTGAACTTAAAGAGGAGTTTGGAGGAGGTGGAGCAAAGCAACGCTTGGAGCACAGTTTGAGCTCGGACTTGGAGGAGCTGGGAGGCTTTTTGCAGGCGACATGTACGTAACGCCGTGACCTGACGTCGTCTCTGTGCCGCACTCTGCGACTTTTGGATCTGTTTGTGCGCGTGTAGAGTTACCAGGTTGTCCTTTTGTTCTTTAAACTGCCTCCACTCTAAGACGCGTGTGCGTCTGAGAGCAGTTTCTGCTTCAGTAAAGTCTCAGAGGTGAGTGAAGTTTGCATGTGGAGGCTGCTGTAAAGGTGATAACCAAAGAGTTGGGAGAGCAGAGAGCTCCATGGCGCGTTTCATGGGAGCTGTGCTGTTTTAAAATTGCCTTTCGGTGTGTTTTATTCAGTGGCGTAGTTTCAGAAAGTTTACACTGTGTAATTTCAGCACTGCGATACTGTCACTTGATATTTTCATTTTAAGATAAAACATTTTATCTCCAGACTCCTCAAAATGAATTCATTCAGAGGCGTTTTATTGTTTTTTTTTAGTCTTGCAGCCGTGATATGTTTCCGTATTTATTCATCTATTTTCTCATTTTGTTGGTTGGTTACTCATTTTAATCAGGAAATGCGTACATGTGACTATCCGTGTGACCGTCTGTGAGCGATCAGGACTTGATTTTACACTACATCGTAGATATTAAAGCTCTAACAAGCAAAGCAAAGAACACTTACAAAATCAATGATCACAAATATTCAAAATTGCAAACGGTTACCCTCTAAAACTCTTCTTGTCTAGTCTTTGTGTGGCGATATGAACTCTGAACCAGCGATAAATGCAGTGTGCGAGCGAGGCCCATTTTGATTGTTTGTGACCAGATGAGTAAATATTAATCAGACCCACGGTGTACGTGGCGTGCTTCAGGTTGTTCTGCTCTTCGCTTTAAAGTCGCTAAATGTCTTTTTCAGCCTTTTCAATCAAACCTGTACCACTCGCATGATTTCTCTGCCAGAACTTGAAAGAGTTTCCATTGTCTGTGCTGATGGGAGTATAATTGGCGTCACCATCCATCATCGCTTTGGCCACCCTCGTTTTTCCATTCATCAGAGTCTGCTGTGTTTTATATTCATTGTTACACAACTTTAATTGCAGCAACGTTTTCTTCTTTTTTTAAAGCGAAGTTGAACGTGCAGACACATTAACTGACAAACAGACCATGTGGCTTCCTCGCTCCGTCTTCCTCTCGCCATACGTTAAAAGTTGGCACAGACGGAGGAAGTAGCCAGTCTTTTCCACCTGACATCACTTAGCCATTACACACACGCACACACACACTGAAATACACACAGTGGTCTCCCCCAATTCACTGCTTCCCAGTTGGCTTTACTAGTCCATCTGGGTTTCCTCAGCGAGCAGTGAAAATCAAACTGACGTTGTCCAGAAATCCGAAGCAAAACACACCAAACTCTGACTGAAAAAACACACCTGCCGCAGCCTATATGTCAGGGGGGAGTGTGTTGAGACAGGCCAGAGTGTAACAAACCAAAGCCCACGAACAAAGGACTGGTTGGAGCAGTGGTATGTCATCGTGACAAATTGCTGTTGACATGAAAATATGTCGTAACGTGACGCCCGCACTTGAAGTGTCCGCGGGGTTCTTTGATAATATTTTGACTTTTTTTGGTCATGTTTCACACGTACGTCGATTTTAAGAAGCGTGAAACGTCCTAATTTTACGCCACTGGTGATGCAGCTGAGAATTTCTATTCAGCAGTGTCCCGGACAGCGTAATAATCACCAGTGGATGTTTTTCAATCTGCTGTTTTGCCGTTGTAACAATACGCAACTGTAGTCTTAATTTTTTTTTTTTTTTAATGTTTTTAATCACATTTTATCTGGGAAAAACCAACAGCAGGGTAATATTTGGATTTTGTACAATTTGTCTGCAGCATGCTGTCATGTAAAACTGCTTTACATCAGCTTTGGAGCTAATGAAATACGACACATCAGTGGAGGTGCACTGAGACAGAGTCCAGGCCTCGCTGATTGAATTTTATTCAGCCTGATAGTCAGTGCGCACAGTGGAAACCGGGAAAAATGCTCCAAAATTAAATATGCCATGAGGCTGCTTCCCGGATTATTCTGCTTACGAACACCAGCTCGAAAAAATGTTGAAAACAACGTGAAGATAAGACAGAAAGCAGTTTTAGGTTTGAGGAAGATTCAGATTTAGTGTTAATAACTAAATAAACGTCATCCACTCCTCAATATTTTAGATTTATGGGTTATTTTAATCTCTCACGTTCGAGCCATTAAAAAGTTGGAGTTGCATTTGCAATTTATCACCAAAAATAATGGCAATCATTTTTAAATTTCCAATAATTAAGAAGCATTCTGGATTTAATTACAGTAATTGGATTTAGTCGGGTGGGGGGGGGGGGGGGCAGATTTACGTCAGCAAGTTGCTCTGAGGACAAGTCAGGAAAGGAAGAAATGGAGAGTGAGAAGGGAAGACGGCGACGCTGACACAGACAGAGAGAGGCGAGCCGAGAGGAGGAAAGCTGAGAGTCGAAAGATCTCATGCTGAAAGCGAAGCGGGGTCAGAAATGGAGGAAAACAAAGATGAAAGGCGAGCAGCGAAGTGTTGGAAGAGTGTGAGAGGATTTGTTCTCCTCAGTCTTGTTTACAGGAAGTTCTTTTAAAGTTCCACAGATGGCTGCGTTCACAGAAAGGCTTTTTTATTGCATTTTTCCAAGACTCATAAATTCCCTATACCTTCATTTATGTGTGGGAAAGTATGATTGCTGCTGCTGCTGCTGCTGCTGCTTGGCTCAAAATCGGTCTCGTCTTGAGTTTTTGTTGAGGGAGATTTGCACACATGCTGCAGGTTGAATGCCGACACTCATCACCTTCTGAAAAATCCATTTTTTTCTAGCGCGGATCTGTGTGCGCGCGTGTGTGTGGGTCATTCATTCACACTTTACTGTCTGTGTTTATGGGTTTTTTTCAGTCAGTGTTGTAAAGTCGCTGCCTTTAACAACAAACAAGAAACAGAAGAAAATAATCGTATCGCCTCGAACGCCCTGTAACACTTGCAGGAAAAACAGACGGCTTCAATCAAAAGCGTGATTCAGCCGAAGATAATTCTGTAAAAAAAACGTATGACATAACTGAGCGGCCTGCGTCTGACACGTCCAAATATTT
This sequence comes from Nibea coibor, assembly GCA_023373845.1. Lineage (NCBI taxonomy): Eukaryota > Metazoa > Chordata > Actinopteri > Sciaenidae > Nibea > Nibea coibor. Next base: position 8,328,167 of record CM041725.1, read on the forward strand.
TTAAACACACGTCCAGCCCGAGGACAGTAAATCAAGCACGTGAGGTCATTTTTGATGTATAAAAATGACACACAAAAAAGAGAAAAATATTTAAAAATTATAGTTATGAACTAAATTATTAATACCAAATGTTTTCTCTGGGATGTGAAGATTTGTTGCTCACCGTTCTTTTATGTCGCAGAGAGAGAGAGAGCTCAGTGTGGTCAGTATTTTGTATTTTCACTATTATTTGCAGATTTTATGACTCTTTAATAAATGATAATCATAAAAAAAACCCAACACAGATGAATCAGTTCTGTTAGCAGCACAATCAGGGTGTAATATAGTTATTCTCTATATAGTATAGGAGGTACCAAACCTGTTTCATATTTTTGTACATCTCTCCTTGGGTGACTTCATACTTAAAGGGTCTGTTTGGTTTCAATTTGGTCCCGTCGTCCAGGCCTGATCCAAGACTACGAGTCCACAGAGGGCCCTTTAAAAAGCTACAAAGGCGTACGTTCCCCCAGTACCATGTTGAGAGGTAAATAAAGTTAAGGGCTCCTCAAGGGCTGTTTTGCCTCCTGATTTGCTGGGACGTGGGTCTGTAAGAGATTTAGTGGGCAAAGAGTTTCTGGAGAAGTGATCTGGCTGCGGTGGCCAAACCTCAACCAAATTATTTTTGTTGATTTATTTCACAGGCAAACGTAAACCATCTTAAGGTTTGTAATTAGGCTTATTTTTAGGCTTTTTTCATTTAGCTTTTACGCACATGTTGACAATTGAGACTTTATCTGGAAAAAGATGTACATTATAGGTTTGGACGTGAGGAGGCTGGGAAATCTTCAAACAAGTGCCAGCAGAGCTGTTAAACATGTATTTAATTATGAAATCATTCCGTACCCTTTTGGGGTATAAACATCATGAAATACTAGTCTTTCAACTTTTGATTTAAATTACTCATAATAAGCATGGGGAAAGAAAAATGATTTTTTTTTTCCCCCTACAAAATATAGAAGATCAAAGGACATTTTCTGAGCAGTTTATTCTACTGAAATACTGAAGTAATCGCCACAAAGTTATTGTTTGTCAGATGATTCATGCTGGGTATGAATATACTACTGTGAAAAGACATAAAATTACAAAGTACGATTAATATTTTCAAACTTGTGGGAGAAACAGTCCTGGTATTATTCACGATCTTTGTCACGACGACTGAAAGCAGCCTGAATGAGCTCGTTAGATTAAAAAGAAGGGAAGAAAAATGACATGCCGGGTCATTTATAACACCTGATTTGCAATTAAAACTACATGTAAATATTTAGCAAACGAGCAGGGAAGTGGAAACCTGAAGTTAAACAGCTAAAAGTAATTCAAACAGGTCAAATAAGTAAAGGAGAAACGATTACAACGGACAGATAATGAAACTGATACAGAGTTAAAACGGTTAGCTTAATGATAAAGCAATGCTAAACCAGATAACCTGTTGAACGGGTAATGGAGGAATAGCTGAAATAGTTCATGATTAACATGGACAGCTCGAAACAGCTAAAATAATGGATTAATAGTTAAAATATGTACCTGTGTTTGTCAGACATACGTTTTGAACCAGTGGCTTACAGGATGTTTAGCGATAAGCAAGCACACGAGAGAAGTCAGTCAAAGTGAGAGGTGGGTTTGTGCAATTCTGTCTTCGGCTGTTCACATAATGGAGAATATCACTTCTATTTTAAAGCCCCTCTGAGCAATGCATGCCAACTTATCACTGCTGTGGGAAAAGCAGGCTATCTGCTGTTCCAATCTCTCTCTCGTGTTAAAGTTCTCGCTGGCTGCTCATACGTCATGTCTCCTCACTCTGACTTCCCTCTAGTCCCTCTTCCTGTGTCTCTCTCTCTCTCTCTCTCTCTCTCTGTGCAGCCCGCTCTCCCCCTCTTCCTGCCTGTCATTCTGTCCCCTCGTCACGCCACGGGCACAAAGCCAACTCCAAACGTTGGCTCGGGAAACCCTCTCATGAGTTCACGAAAAATGCAGTGCCTCCTTTGTCCATACTGACGTGGACACTGTGGCGCCATCATATGAGCCTCTTGAGGCTCTGGAGTGAAGCCACCTTAAAGATGTTGACGAGAGATCGACTTACAGAGTCCTGATCCAAACCTTTGAACATTATGTGTCAAAAAATGGAGTCGAGCAGCCAGTAAAACGCCACGGGTCAAACTAGGATAACCCAACCATGTGCAAGCCCCAGACAGACCCTGACCAATCATGTGTACCCTTGGCCTGGTCCCAGAAAAAGTGTCTAGCCAAAATACAGCACAGCTGAAGCTGTTAAGATCACGGGATAATCACAAGAGAAGGGCCCTGGCTGTTAGATCTGCACAGAGTGAAAAGGTAAGCGGAGGAGGAGCAGGGATTGTTTGGCGGTCGGTGAGGGCTCCTTTACACGCAGCCAATCTGTGTGTCGAGTGTCCGCGTTAATGCATTTCCAGAATGAAGGGGCAGAAGCTGATGTTTGGGTGCCCCAGAAATGATGCACTTTAAAGCCGCCCATCGCGGCACTCCGTGTTCCAAACAGACCTGATAAAAGCCGAGTGAGGCAAAGCAATTTTCTGCTAACTTCACACCGCGTCATTCTAAAGTACGAGCCGCAGCTTGCAGACACAGGGATACCTTTATTACTTTTTACAGCGATGGCCCTGCAGGCAAGCTTCAGGTGCCGCTGTCGCCAGGTAATTGAGGCACTTACTGTATGTGTGACATGTTTAGTGCGCAGGCTGCTACTCCGTTCCTTTTTAACGCACGCTGTCTCTGAAAAAATGCGTGTAATTGTCATGCGGTGCCTCCCTTCGAGCTATGAAGTCGAGGGCGATTCATTCTCTGAGCAGTTTTCTCTCTCTATTAACAGGAGTCTGGAACGCTCGTCACGATTTGACAGAATCTGCTATGAGTTGAAGGCTTTAGGACGATAATATAGGCTCATTAGTCCAATTTACAACTCCTGGCTTGTCATGTGTTCATGGATGTATGCCGTACCCTTAGCCGTAGCATGAAAGATGGAAAATGAGGGAGAACAGAAAGAAGAATAGTCTGTGGAGTGTGAGTTGGGGGCATTAGTCATATACGCACTTCCTGCTGTTATTGAGTAGCTCAGGCGGTCTGGATCTCCGCCAGGCCAATTGTTGCTCATTTAGCTGTCAAACAGCCACAGCGTACCGAAAGCCTCAGGCGAGGAGTGAGCAAGTTTTATACTGGCTGAAATACTTTATTTTTTTTGTTTGTTTTGGTTTGTTGCAGATGGAAGTACAAGCTCAACGAGCCCCCCCCCATGTGCAGGTTTGTCACCACCAGCCATTACAGAGGGGCTGCATTAATGCACCATCCAGAAATACCACTCCCAGGCTGGCAGTTAACAGATGGACAGAGTGTGAGGGAGATGGAAATATAGATGGAGACAGGCAGACAGTACAGAGCTATTAAGTTTACACTGACTGGCTGTCAAAGTCGAGCCCAGAAACAGACTAGCTCCGGGGTATGCAGATGGATGTGACAGAGAACGAGAAAGAAAGTTGATATTAAGAAAGTGAAGAACTTCTGCAGCATTGAAAGCAACAAGATTGTTTCAGCCAAAGGAAAGCGATTAAAGGCGCGCTAACGTGTTATTTTGACCACTTGGGGGCAGTACAAACACGAAGGCGACATATTATCACCTTTTAAGTTGATATGAGGAGCGTGTTCGCAAACAGTTTCGACACCCAGCACACAGAACAAACGTTAGCATTCATCTTGAGTTGTTTTCTCACCGTCTGATAACGTCCATTGTTTGCTTTAGCTCTGGTTTGGTCTTAACAAACACGCTACTGAATTCTTCAGTTACAGTCGTTTTATTAGACTAAGCTAAAACAGCGAACCTGCAACAAAACAGAAAAAAGTTCCCAGATGGAAACTACAGAACCGGGTGATAAATATTGGGTTTGTCATGATCGGCAACCCTTTCCACATACACGTCTTCATTTGATGCATTTATAATACATGAATATTCATTATAGCAGCTTTAAAGTTTGATAGATATTCTTTCTATTGTACAGTTTCAGCAAGAAGCAGGCTAAAGCTAATATTCTTTTTACATAACGACACCTTCCCCCTGATTTCTAATGCAGGAAGAGGAGGACGAAAAGGGGAGCTAAGTGATTAAGATTCCAGTGGATCCGACCAGGCGGATACCTTGCACATAATTAATGACGGCTTGTGACTCTTTTATTATTATTTCCAGTTGTGTCAGACCACCTGAGCGCCATTATTTAGTCAAACGCGGATAGAAAACTCTATTTTATTTGATGCATTGCTTCTAAAGATTGCTTCAAGATGATCGGTACATTTGAGCCGAGCCTGCAGCAGACTCAAGGAGGTCACTTCCCAAACACCTACAGTACCACCCACCTCGATCTAGACACGGATGAAAGCAAACTCGAGCTCAAGTGTCCGAATGAATCTGCATTAGAGATTCTGAAAGTTATGGCCAGCAGCAGCAGAAACTAAGAATATCAGTGTCAGAGGGAGAGGAAGGCTGCTGTTTAGTTTGGACCGGTTATCGTTTTTTTTCTGTTTTATCAAACGTGTTGAGATAAATATTTGTAAGGGCCGGCCACATGCGGCCTTTTACTCCTGGATGTAAACTGAAGCTGTAGGTCATAGAGTATTTTCCTTAACCTCCTTGGGTAACCACCAACGCAAAATTATTTTACTTAGAGTCGCACATAATTTGTCTCAAAATGTATTTTGCTATATTGAAAGCTGTTGCTGTTCTTCTACGGTACTTGTCTCTTCTTCTTTACCCCTCCTGATTTTTACCAACTCACTCAAGTGTTTCCTCACAAGAAGCCCGTGGTTACCAAAGCAGGAACAGACATGGCTTTATTCTGCACTGTATGAAAAAAAAAAAAAGAAAGATGGAAAATGTCTAATTTAAGTGTAGCTACAGGCTGCAACAATGAAGTTTTCAAAGGCTGATTTGAGGTAATTGATGGGGGAAAAAACGCTGCAGAGAAATTGTTCATGACAAGGTTATATAGTGACAGATGTTCATGTCAAACCACTGTTCATCAGTCAATCAGAACAATCACATGTAGCTAACGCAGGATTCAAAGACAGAGTTATAGGCAGACAGAGAAGGTCCAACGTGGAGCTGGGAAAAATTATTTCTGCTATATTAGATGATGCTAAGCTTCATTCGTCTTTTCTGGGTAATTGCACTCCTAAGACTTCAAATAAGGAAAAAATATCACACTTGTGCGAACCTGTGATGAGACACCGCTTTAAACCAGAAAGCTGAGGCGCCACTGAAACAGGCCGTCACAGAGGGAAGTCGAGGGTAAATGACTAAAAATTGCCTGAGAGAATTCTGGAAATTACAGAAGTAGTTTTCAAGTCTGGCCTTCCTAGAAAAATGTCACCATCCGTTGACGATGACTGCTGTGAAAATCACGTAAAGAGGAAGTTGTTGAGCAAACCGTGTTACCTTAACCAAGTGTTTTACTAACTGAAACCAAGCTCTTTCCCTGACCTCGGAGGACATTTTTCGTGTGGTTTTTCATGTCGTTTTAGTGGTAAAATTCTTCCAGCTGCTTCAGTATAAGTCGGCATACTTTCCTTGCGTGAGACTACGGGAATATAAGGCTTAGCTCCCTGACAGCCAAACGCCGTGATCGATCACTCGCACACAAACGTTCATCAGCACACCTTCCTATAATCAACGGCAGCCCATAGGTTTAAAAGACTGTTTGTACAGGTGCGTCAGTGTGAGACTCCACAATGCTCAATGCTGTGGGTGTGCATGTGTTAACATTTAAAACTGTGTGTGAGAGTGTGTGTGTGTGTGTGTAGTTCCCATAATTACATAGTGATGAGGGAGTAAATGTGCTCGACTATGCTGATGTGTGCTCGGGCAGGCACCTGCAGTCTGCGCTCTCTCTGTCTCTGTCCTCACCTTCACACACCACAACATGCACCTTTTTTTTTTTTTTTAATGGTATTTCTACTTGTCATTCCCTCACTGCCCTCTTCCCTCCCTCTTCCTCCTCCTCCTCCTCCTCCTCGTCTCCCTCTTCCCAAACAGGATGCTGAACGGTTGGTTTAGCTGGAGGGATTCCTGGCAGAGTGATTTGATTGTGATGTAATGTAAATCACATTGCCAGGGATTTCCAACCAGCTACAGCTGAAACCCACACCAGTCTCTTCTCGGCAAACACCCACGCTAGCAGAAGTCACCGCTCTGAGTCCTTTTCCAAATATTATGTGACGCACATCCTTTGCAACTGAAGTTCGGGCCTAGAAGTTTGATATTTTGGGAAATAGTAGAGCTTTGTTCACTTGACGAGACAACAGCAACTCTCATGCATGCATGATAGCTTAGCTTAGCATAAATACTAGAAACAGGGTGAAACTAGGCCCGGTCTGTCCAGATCCAAGCCACCAGACAACCTCCGTGGCTGTGAAGTGAAGCCAACATGGAAGTGCAGTTCCTCTAGTGTCCACTTGAGGCTGGCTACAGAACGAGAGCGTCTCCATAAGTCCCCATGTTAAAATGTCCAACTTCACAGCAGAAATAAACATGTTTTGGTTGATTTCCCCAACTGTACTGAGGGTGAATTTTTTTCAACTCACCCGTTCAAAATAATTAACAACATGGCCGCTTTGATTGACAGGTGGCTTGTTTGAGTGACCAGGCGTCATTTGTCTTGCCTCAGGTCCACAGATGATCGAGGTCATTGCGGAGTTTTAGATTAGCCGGGAGACGGACTACAAACATGGCAGCTACCAGGGCCACAGATTTTAAGCTTCAAAATGGCTCCTCAGAAACCTGTGGGTGATGTTACAGATACGCCGTCCATTCTTTATACTGCCAGTGTCCATAACTCACAAATAAATCTGAAAATTACTGACTATTTTGTGGTCAGTTGCACTAAATTCCAGGGCTAGCCTCCCATTTCCAGTTTTGCTAAGCTAAGCTGCTAAGCTACGCTAACTGCCCACAGTGTCTTCATGCTTACCACGCAGACGCCGAAGGGTAATATCAGTCTCCTAGCCCTCTGCATGAATCCCAAAATGTTGAACTATTGCCTGAAGTAGTATTCATGTCTTCGGTATGTGTTTATCCAGAGTTTGATAGAGGGGCAGGACTTAGCTCGCTCCGTGAACAGTTCAGTGAAAGCCTGTGTTCACAGTGGCTAAGTTCCGCTCCTCACAAGCCTTTACAGCTTTTAACAGCCGCTAACAGCTTTGAAAGGTCAACATGGAATGGGTTTCTATGAAATTATGTGCTACACCTCACCGTACACACCTGTAACTGAGATCTTTGAAAATATTGCTTGGTTTCGTGTTTCATCTCAAGGTTTCCCACTCATAACCACGAGTACGTTCAGCTCTGTATGCAGTATATCTTTTGTATACGAGAGATAATGGTTGTGACATACTAGAAGGCCATATGTTTCCTAGCGGATCATCATCGCGTCTGCTGGATAGGATTAAAGTCATTCAGGAATGCTCTTTCTTTCTTTTCATTTGAGACGAGGGTCCTGAAAAAAAGGGGAGCTGGGTGAGAGGGCAGGAGGCAGAGAAGGGAGGGAGGACTTATTCATACAGGAAGGAAGTGCAGGAAATGTCCCATCGGGAAAACAAGTAGCAATGTAATTGTGATTCCTGAGCTCATTTACTGTCTGGGTGGCCTTGAAAGCAAAGCACTGATTGTATGTGTATCCATGTTTACATACGTGTGTGCTACGAGTAAACATCCAGTTATCCACGTATGTAGAGCAAAAAAGAAAGGGAGACTTTTGTAAGCGCTTTGCCACACGGTGTTGTCAGACTGTTATACACTATATATCAATGTCAGCATATTTTAATTACTTTTCTGGATTTTAATTTTTTCTGTTTCAATGTTTCAAATTATTTTTGCATTCTGTCATTATTTTTTTTTTTGTCGCACTTCATTGCTGCATTGATTTTATGTATGCTGTAACTAATTATTGTTGTAGCCTTCCTGTGCTTTTGTATTTCAATCCTGTGAAGCACAAAAAACAAAAAATCTATTTTCATTATTAGAAACATTCAGTGGTAACAGATTGATGTGGTTTCCATGCAAACAATGATTCTGAGAAATAAAGTGGTTGAAATAACAACTGATATAAATAATGGGAAATTACTAAAACATCTATTCATCTAAAATACAAGAATATTTTGGTGCAGTGGTGAGATCTAGCTTTGCTTTGATTTACCCCAAGACTGAGATAGTGTATGGGCTGAAATATGTGCCACCAGAAACTGAATTTGAATCACATCATTTGAATTTGTGTGATTCACTTTGGATCATTGCATTGAAAAAAAATGAATCTGATTTGTAATTTGAAATTGAATTTATTAGTTTGAAACTGAACATTAATTTCTCACAATTCAAATTCAGTTTTATGTAACAAACATCCGAGTACTTGAGGCAGAGCAATCGAGCATAGACACACAGGACGCCTCTTCAGCTAATCAGCACCTACGTGTGTGTGTGTGTGTGTGTGTGTGTGTGCCTGGGGCAGTTACCACTGCCCTGACACGGCAACAGCTGCTGTTATGGGCATTTGTTTTTTGTAAAACAGTCGTCAGAGTTGTATTAGGCTTGCTGGCATTTCCATTACATGATTTCTGCATTAATTTGCGAGGTTTTCTCAATTAATCTGATTTGATCATCTGTTTGTATTTTTTATTCTATAAAAAAGTCATTGTTGTATTAGACTCAATGGAAGTAACATTTCCGTCATGTGATTTCTGCATCAATTTGCATTGATTTAATTAATCTCTCAACATCTGCCTCAACTGCTACCGGTGTCTGGGGCAGCTGCCACTGCTAATCACAACTACAGACCCCAAATCCCAAATGTGTATATAAAGCTTAAAAATTTAAATCCTGCACTAAGGGTTTTCTACCGTTGAATATATTTGAGAAAACATGTTGTACAATTATGCAATCATGATACACTACATAGGAAAAAGGTCAGAGTAAATTAGGTCAAACTTGTGGGATATACTTTGTTGAGGGCAAGAGGGGCTTTGTCCTTTTTACGTGTCCAGTCTTCCTGTTGCAGTATACCTGTTGTCTGCTTCCCCTTGTGGTGAAGGTGAAGCGGTGCAGGTGCCTGGGCTCAACCTCCTGTGCCTACTGAGCTGATAACAGTTCGATGTTAAACAAACACTGGCTCAGTTCAGCAGGAACCGGAGTTAGGCCCTCTAGAAACAGCGTCAGATTTGATCACCTGGTGCGTTCAGCAGTCGAGACGACATGCTATGCAAATCCACGTCTCAGCATTTGCATGTGAACAAACGTGGCTGGCTCAGCGTTTTTTCCCGCTGAAGTCGACAGTATTTCTTTACTGCACTCAAACGCCGTTTTCCACGAAGCCTCATCAAGGCATTTCTCCAAGCAACAGAGTGTAATCATCCATTAATCAGAGCTCAGGAAGCACAGAACTCACATAAATGTGGCCACACATCCTCTCTGAATTTAAAGCTCTCACTGTAAAGCACGTAATGGAGGAAATCTGCTTCTGTTGGTTTGGTATTACTAAGAGATCACAGGAGCAGAGTTTTTCCAGTTGTACTCTCTGCGTCGAACGGCACAAAGCTTCCAGGAGGACTCCTTTGGGGGCCATTTAACTCATGTGGTTCAGTAATTTTTTTGACATGCTTTCATTCACTTTCTTTTGGTGGTTCGAGCAGCACAACGCAGACTTTCCCTCGAAAATGTTCGATCACTAAAAATATTCAGTGATGGAAAAACTGAGATAAAGATTGTTGCAAGTGAGTTACATTTATAAATAGATCCATGATGGAAAGTAACTCAACACACATATTCATGTACTCCTGTATTCTATTTTATGGTGTCTGTATTTATGTTTTATGGCTGATACCCAATACTAAATATATTTATCTGACATCTGTATTCACTGGCTACTGTTCAGATGATATAAAAATGAAATTTGATAAGCTACTAAAATGCAATACATTGTATAAAAACTAACCTTGTGGTTCCCAGTTGTTTTAGCTTGAGACCTCTTACTAAAAAAAGCAGCATCCAGTGGGGCTCATTGTCACATTTCACGTCAATGGGTTGTTGGCCGCTCCACCATTTGGCCTCTAATGTCCTTGTATGATTTATTTATGACTTGTTTTGTCTTTTTTTCTGCATCATTTATAATCACATGACACCATTTATCAACCGGCTACAACAGTAAAATCCTATAAATGTCCAGATGCATCAGTTTGATCACTCACAGGGGACTTTTTATTTTATTTTTTTTCTTCTTTTCCATTGTTAAATTCAACCCATAAGTGTACATGTGTGTCATTGTTCACCTGCTCCTTGGCCCTTCGAGTGTCGACCATACCAAAGTGACCCTGAGCTTACTTGGGCCTCAACGTCGTTTAAGATGGAGAAGGCGATTCTCACAGGGAAGTGGTGAGAGGAAGTCAGCGCGGGGTTGTTAGACCACCACTGGAACACATCGATTCACTGGGTTACAATTGCTGAGGACAAGGACAAGGCTGTCCAACCCGAATGTAGGAAACAATGAGTCACTGAGACTCAGTTCTTCAGCATTTTTGTGCGTCACTGGAATGATGTACTGCTGTACATGTGACACAGGCTGGGAGCTCGCTGTCACCAGCAGAAGGTTGTATAAACATGTGTTAGAAATGATATAACTGTTTCCCACACTTGTAACACCTGAGGATATCTAATAATCTGTATAATGTGATTTTATGTTTTCTCAAGGCACCACAAACTGTCTACTTTGTCCAAATCCCCAGGTAATATTACACTGTGTGCATCTGATTTGTTTAATCTCAGTCATGCCACTGTGTCTGCTTTACATGTTTACCAGAAAATTAGTTTTTATTAACATATTATAATGTAAATGTAAGCAAACGTGAGATATTTAAAGTGCATAACTCATCACAGAAGCAGCCATAATGGAGTGTTTAATGCATTTCTTAACTTTTAATGTGTTCAACGTTTATGAAGATGAAGATATAAGATTACTGTTTTGATTTCAGTTTATACTGATGCTTTATAGGATGGCGATTATGTATGATGTTTTATGATAAATGCTGGAGGGTTCAAATGAATTATAGTTATATATCTATGAGCATGTTTGTGTCAGCTATTGCAATGCAAATGCATCTAACCATATAAGGCGAGTGGTTTTAATCTATCGAGTGGTTTCTATTTTCACTTCTGGTAGCAGTTGGATACAGAAGAAAAAACAAAATTTCATAATTTCGAGTAAAAAATGTGCCACTGCTGCTGCTGCTGCTGCTGCTTTAATGAGAAATCACTGCTTGTGACAGTAATTGCAAACATGCCCCTTTCAGTGTCCGACTGTGTTACTGAGAGTTTCTTTCTGCCTGCCTTAGCCTGCTCACTGTTTGACCCTGAATATGTAAAAGTCAAGATACAAACTAAAATCAGCTCGGAAGAAAAAAACAAAAAACACCCGATTGAATATTCAGTTGTTGCTATGTTCAACTTGTATTCAGACAACGCCTAATCTCGTGCAGAAGGTGGGTCTGTCTTTAATAAGCATGTTACCTTGAGCAACACTTGTCTTCACACCTTCAGCGGCTGTTGCAAGCATATAATGATAATTTTCCCACACTAATTAAACAAGTATGCCAAATCAAGGTTATAAATAACATGCATCGTTCCAACTTGAATACCTGTTTGTTATTTCTAGCATTACTCATCTTTAATGCTCAGACAAAGATTCCATTCAACGAATATATAGTTTGTTGTAGTAAAGGAAATGATGTGCATAAGTCACTAAGTGTTTTGTGAATTGTGGGAAAATTGCATGCAGGAAAATAAAGAGAAGAAATACTAAAAGCTGCGTCTCTTTTTTGTTGTTTCTTATCTGCAGAAGGAGAGGATATGAGGGATTTTTTGTGCTTCATCCTTGTTCCTGTTCTCTGTCTGGATTCTTCAGCCATGAGTCATGTACCTGTTTTTGTTTGTGATCTGGCATGCCACAAAATCTCCACATTAACATGCACAATAAACACACCCACATCCACAGAAACTCCTCGCTTACATAACCCGCATTTCTTCACAAATAGCCTACGTATAAAACGCCAACTCCCACAGTAGATTCAGGGCCAGCTTCATACAGTTTCACGCTGACCTCGTAAACTCACACCATCAGTGTGAGGTTTTTTTTTTTATTGAATAGCAAGACAGTCAAAAAAAAAACAGTTGTAATGTTAAACCCGAAGGAGAGGCCTGTGTGCGTGACAACAGATCATCTTCCATATCTGAGAGAAACCACAGCAACAGCTGTGCGTGTTAGTGTGTGTGCATATGTGTTCAATATGGAAATAAATCATTTAAAAGCTTGTTTGTGACAGCCTCAAAGCCAAAGCCAGCGTGAGGTCTAAAATTTCGATAATTAGAGTAGACTCGCACACGATTCGGCACATGACACTTTGCTGGATCATTTCACGAACCATTCCTCATGTGTAATTAAACTGGGCCAAAGCTGTCAAATATAAAATATGCAGTGCTTGTTTTTAGACTTAGCAAATAGGGATTAGGATCTATTGAGAAGCTAAGGCTTTTCTTTTTAACACCTGGACGTCTAATGAAGCAGTCTTTGTGTTTGGATCAAAAGCTTTAGCTATTTGCTCTGTCGCCACCTAAAATTGAATGTGAATCTGAAAAAGATTCAGTTTTAATGTTAAACCTGGGAATTTTGAAATCCTTTTATGGGTGTTCTCTTAGTCAGCCGGGATGAGATAAACAAAATCTAGTTTGAGGCTATTTAAGGCTCTTAAATTGGTTCCAGTGGGTGAAGAATATGTCTCAAAACTAAGAGAAAGCTCATGGCTGTGCTCTCCTGACCTTTGAGAGTTGTACTTGGTTTGCTGCAGGATTGATGCTGATGGTCAAGCTTGTGTTTTTTTACTGAAATGGAAAAGAATTAATTGCAAACAGGCGTGTGCACACAACTGCTATATAGCCTCTGATTTCATCACTCCCTGCACAGCAGAATTTGTGGAGCGATGAAAACCGGATTCAGACTCGGCCTACAGGTGGATGCTGGGGTGAAATAATGCAATGTGCAGGATGGAAGTTTAGGTTATTCCTATAACAAATAATTTTACTTTCAACAAGAGGCCTTGCCAATAGGACCCACTTCCCTAAACATGTCATCACTGCAGGCCAACTCAAATAGAAACTCAGAATGAACACTCATGCACATACTGCACATAGATTGTTGACAGCGGCGTAAGAGCATAAATTAGCAGGCAGACAGACGCAATGACATCACCCGTAAGCAGATCAGCGAGAGAGCCATAAAACAGAAAACAGACAGCAGGATCAGCAATGTCGTAACTTACTGGTATTACCAAGCACACAAACACTGCCTAAACTGAACCACAGTATCAGTTCATGATGTGCACGATAGCACAAACAGGAAACGGCTACTTGGGCATGGTGAAGTGAAGCAGGCATCACCAAAAGAGAGAGAGGCGTCATCATCTTTACCAAAATCTGATAGCAGGGCAGGGAAACATTCACCCAAAGTTTCAAAAGTGTTTGTGGCCTGCAGCTAATATCACCGAAGAAGCAGTGAGCAACAGTACTGGGCCGTTGGCAGGAAAACAAGTATATTATATAATAATACACAGTATACGAGGTGGTGTTTGAAGCGGAGGCGGCTAAATTTTAACTCAGCGGGGGCAACGCAGGGTCAAAAAGTGGACAGCGAAAAATAGATTTAATTGCAAAGGGTGTGTTTGATATACTGTACTGGGCTGAATATGAAACAATATTTTTTCTAGAAATGTTTGGAAAAAGTATATTTGGGGAGATAATTACTGGTCCCTCGCTGTGTCCCTGTTTAATGATCCTGTGTTGCATTATAAGTTGTTTTGTAGTTTTTAATGTTGCTAGGCTAGTGCATTTCCTCCACTCCTCGATGTTGTCGAGTCCACATGGTAACCCTGGATTTGCCAAACTCTCATGCTTTTTTTCACTTGGGAAAGCTTCAGAGGCTTTCTGCCAGAAAGTTGCTGGCATGTCCTTTGTGAATCCACACAGTCATTATTATTTAATCTTCTCTTAAGCCTAACCAAGTTGTTTTGATGCTGAAACTTAACCAAAGTGTGACTGAAAACGGAAAATAATAAGTCAACTAAAGAAATTTACACTTTCCCCAAACCTCCCAGGTGAAAGCCGTGTGTTTGACTCACAACAAAAACTTTTGTCAGACTTACCACTTTTTCCTAAACAATTTGTCGCTCTTTAAAACAACATGTGCCTCAAACTTGGGGAGCCACAAATATTTTGAATCGGCTTCTGGTATATCTGCCGTTGTGGCGTCAAGCACTTTGAAGTTTGCAAATCTAGGGTTACCATCTAGACATGACCGAGAAAATGACAGGGGAAATAAATTACATGTGAAAACGAGTCTAAAGTTGTCTGTAACATCTTGATCTGCCAAAATAATAATCTGTCGAGCTGCCAGCGACATGACTCACACGTCTCATGATGGGCAGCTCAAAAAGACGAGGAAACGATAACTGCCAGAGAAATAATATATCCGACCACCTACACAAGCATGACAGGAGAGTTTGTATGTACATGACTGACAAACAGAGGGATTTATCTGCACTTGAAAACACAAAAAACACACACGCGTGTAGTCTGTTAATGGATGTGTGTCACGTTTCATCAGCAGGGAAAGCTTCAAGGGAAACTTTCTCAGCAGATAGTGTCATGAAATATTTCCTATCATCTGTTTGAAAAGACTGTAGCACTGAGTGTGTTGTCTGCAGTTTGTTTTACTCCATTTAACAATAGATGGTAACGGAGAACGGAGAGTCACAGAGCCCAAAACACAGGAAACTATCACAGCATATTAGTTACTATCTACTTTTATGTAACACCACTATGTCAGAGTATAACCTGACCCATAAATGAGGCCTGGATACATCTCATGAATCAACAGCTGGTTTGCCAGCTGGCATATTCCTAGCCAGCTAGTCAATAGCTCTGCGAGTACGTCACCAAGCAAAACACACTTCCCCACCTTTCCCATCCGTCCGTTCAATGTGTCTGCACTCCACTGGGGCAGTATAATATTCCCAAGGATCCTTATACAACCACAACATCACCTCTCAAGTAATAAGAGCTGCTCGTCTCACCTGGAGCCTGTGGCTATAAGTGGGGGTCGGGACAAAGTTGAAAGATGCTGTGAGGTTTATAATCCTTATTACCTGTGTGGTTTGACATAATGGCCACACTGCTGCTTCTAAAGACACTCAATAAACCGCAGAGAATGAAGTGCTGCCATAATTGGCCCCTTTACACCGCTTATACTCAGAACAGGAATCCATAGTGTTCCCTGTTCTCTTTGTGATATTCTCTGACAAGTTTGATTTAGGTTTAGTTTGGGGTTTGGAGACCGTCTGGCCGATATATATAAAGTAGGATATGTGTTATTTGTGGATGGTGCGGCGTCTGAAAACACTGCTCTCTCCCATAGCTGGTGCTTTTCAGGTGAGGAGGAGAATAGCTGCTCTAAGTGGAGGAGTTCAAGTGCAGGATCTCAGACATATGACTCATGAATAATACATGACTCTTTTTTGGCCAGTGCAAAGAGCTTTTAACACAACATTGATATACAGTTTTATAACTTCAAAAGTTCATGTGGCAAATGTATTAGCAACTGACCAATCCAGCGGTGACATTATTGTGTATTCAGTGCTTCTACCTGATATCCCACTCTCCTTTGAGCTCTGGTTTGGTCCCCACCTCATCCCCGGGGGAAATATCTGGCTCTATAGCTGCTAAATGCATCACCATGTTCACCAGCTAGCCACTATAACAGCGTCATTTGGTGCTAGGAAGGTAGCATACAGTTTGTTTATAGAGACATTTCATTGAAAACTGCTGCCTGCCTGTGGCTGGAAATTACACTAATGAGAAGTTGCGGGTAGTAGAACCAAAACAACAAGCTGAAGGATGCTAAACTGGCTAAAATGATCTGTGCGTTCATTACTCCTTCGTCATTTAAGTACATATAGTCATTAAAGAAGCTTTAAGGCTTCAAGCGGGACACAAGGCTTTACTTTAAACACATGGCAGCACATTTATTCATAGGTGAATCTGTTAGGCACACAAAGGAACATCTGTCAGGGAGTAAGCATGGATGCAGTCCAGCTTTGGGATGTGATCATCGGGCCACAGACACCATTAATGAAATGAAATGGGTCCACAAACCAGTTTTATAGCTTTATCCAATATGCAAACACACAAAATAATCCTCTTTTCTACCCGCCACAGAGCCCCACAGATGAAATCTGTAAGCCAGGAAGCAAAAACTAACTAGAGCATGCCTGAGACTGATTTTTATACGTATAAGTTGTGATCTGCAGCCAGTTTCTGATGGATTGTCTGCTAACAGGTTGGACATGTAGCTACAAGATAACCAGAGCTAGAGTCGCAGACAGAAGAAAACAAGAGAAAATGACTTATTAGGATAAAGATGGTAATTAGGAAGAAAGAAAATAATCTGTTTGGTGTCTCAAAAGTTACGTGCAAGATTAAAACAAATGACTTCATCACCTCAGTCTTGGCAAACAACTTGACACTTCCCCACAGATTCACCCAGAGCTGGATAATGATGTCCTTATCTGTCTTCATACCCCGGGGGCTAAGATTGATTACTGGTCTGTACGGCTGCTCTATCACAAAATGTGTGTTTGTGTTGATTGCAAAGGCTGAGGTAGTGATGTCATTGGTTTTAATCTCATCTGCATGTACTCGCAGTTTTATTCCATGAAAGGCAAGATTTACTTAGTCACCGCACACTCCTTTCCTGTCTGTTTTTGTCTTCCTGTCTGTCTATGTATATTTCTATCTCTCTCAGCCTGTTTCGATGACTCACACAGTCCTTCTGTCTCACTGTGTGGAAGCACATCAATACTGAATGAACACTGTGCTGTAGGGTCACAGAGATATCTAAAGGGCACATAATCTCTTTGACGTTTATGAGCCTTATAATTGCTTTTTTATCTTTTTTGTATTAAAGAAAATATGTTCACTCCCCTGGAGAACTTTCAGGAAGTTATAATCTCACTAAAAGCCTGCATATCCACAGTATTTATTGCTGTGTCATGTTTTGTCTTCAGATGTACTCTACTCTTAACTTAAAGAAACAGTGTTAAATGGGAAGATCAACTCCAGCTTCATGCCTGTCCATTAAAGCTTGCCTGTAGAGTTTTGTTAACAAAAGTTATGTTGACATTCGCTATTAGTCTCCAAGGCGCGTTCCTGCCAAATATATACAAAGTCAATTTCTAGAGCATTTTAAATGTAGCATTGTTTAAATGCATGTCAACTTGTAGTCTTTTTCTCTGCTGGTTTTGTTGATGCTTTGCTACATTTCTTGACACATCACCACCACCTGTAGGGTGGAATAAAGGGAAACCATTGGTAGAAATCTTTTGTTTCAACATTTTTTTTTGTATCACATTCCTGCTTGACAAAGGCAGTCACACTAATAACAAATTAAATCCAAGGCGACATTTTCATGGCTACTTGAAATGGAAAAATGTTGATGCCTTTTCCCCTTTTGATGGTAATTCGCCATAATTCAGGCTGACACATTTGATATTTTTGGAAACCTATTTGTAATTTGAGTTCTGTGGGCTGTTGTTACTACAGTGCGCAACATGAGTTTGTTATGATGAAACCACCAAAGGCTCTATTAGGCCTAGGATGAAAATCTCCCTCATGAGGCAAGGAAAGGCAATTTTATTTGCACAGTTACTTTACAGTCAAACTCAGTCTTATACATTCATATGCATACAGCAACGAGTGACATGAAAAGAATATATAACACTGACAAACAGCCACACTCTAAAAGAAACTTTACACAATCATCCCACAGGAGTGAGGGAATAAACAGTGTAATGCTTTTGCAGAACAGAAGGTAGTCTGTACTGGTAATATTTTAAGCAAATACAGTGTCTATATTTGGTATTGTAACCTATTAGAGAGCACCCTCTAGTGATTCATCCTTATTACACATCCACCACAACAGGAAAGCTGCTCATTGTCCTGTGTCTGCCTTATCATTGCATCAGATTGGCACTTTGCATCAAATAGAGAGAGAGAACATCTGAGAAAGTTATAAAACTTTGTGAATCCCTTCTTAATACGCACAGCTATCTGCAAACCCATTTATTAGTTATTACTCATTTATTCCCTGTGTATTCTTGTCAGAGTAGAAATTGATTGGTGTCCTCAGTTAAAATGAACACTCAATTAACGTCTTTGAAAATATAAATTAAACTGCTGGTACCATCAGTTGGGTGTTTGCCTGGGAAATCCGCATCTGACCTGCTTTCTTGTTCGTACATTGTTACTGCACCCGTTTTCTTTCCCCCCTCTTTGGTTTAATGTGGGCAGGGTGAGTCAGAGGAGAGTGAGTAATGATTTAGTCATCCATGTCATGCACACAAAGCACACACAAGTACATAGAAAGGATAGACAATCTCAGTCTGCCTGTTCTTTCTTTCTTTCTTTCTTTCTTTCTTTCTTTCTTTCTTTTCCGGCCTTTCCTTCCTTTCTTTCTGGCTGAATGGAAACAGTGCAATAACCTCCTTTAATCTAAATAAATAAATAAAAACTTTACTTTGTGCCTTTGACTGGTCACATGCTGCAATTTTATTTCCTTTATTTTATGTTTATTGTGTTTATGTGTGTATTTCATTGCTTTATCTTAGGCCCTTCCTTTGTGGATATGTTATAAATAAACAAATACATGTCTTTGCTTTTCCTTTTTAATAATTCTGCTTTATGAAATAATGGACGCGGTGGTTTATTTTGGCTTTCGGCGTGTGCATTGCTTGAAATCAGCATACTCTACAAAACACCTTTTATTTTGAAAATACAATACGTTAACTTTCTCTTAACGCCTTTTATTTTGAAATACTCGACCCGGAAACCGACACTGTTCCTCTTCTTCTTCTTCCCTCTCCTCCTCCTGGTGTCCGGGACACACTTCATCATGGCTCAGGCTGTGCAGAAACTGGTTGCTAAAGTACCTACTTTAGTCGGAGGTAAATTTACTCACTCTTGTTCGTTTTTTAAAAAGATTATTTATAAAGTGAGCTAGCGCGTGTTGCCGGTGTTAGCGCTTGTTAGCACCTGCACGGCGTCAGCGTGACCTCTGGCACGGTGAGCTCAGGTGTTAACACAAGAACCGACCACTGCACTACAACCAGGTTTTTATCTTTCACTTTGTACATGCGGATAGTTGTTAGAAGGAGGTGAAATGTCGGCGGTTGCTGACTTGCCTGCTCTGTATCTGATGCTCGTTGTGTGTTTTTGTGTCACACACACACACAGCCGCTGTCACATACTCCAAACCTCGACTGGCGACCTTCTGGCACTACGCCCGGGTGGAGCTCGTCCCACCGTCCCCGGCTGAGATCCCCAAAGCCATAGAGGCTGCATCGGGCCTCGTCAAGAGCTACCAGTCTGGACGTCTGGGACAGCTCACGGTGAAGGTGAGACCTTCAAGTCTCTGGGTTTTTGAACCATGTAAAGGCAAAATAGTGAGATTTATTTCAGAGTATATTAAATGTGTTGGAAAATAGTTGGTGAAAAGACTGAATGATATATCACTGAAATGTGGAGTTAGAGGTTAAAACAGTTTTTGTGGGCGGTCCTTAAAGGGTGGCTCGATGACACGCTAAGGCCACCCTGAGCGTACCCCTGCACCCCTAGCAGAGAGACGGAGATTAATTCATCTCGCTCTGTGTTTTGTCATTTTCTGAGCTCATCTCACACGTTTCAGTCACTTCAAGATTGCTGCCTGAAAATTTAACCCGATTTTGTCACCTAATTTCATTAACACATCTATTTTGAATCATTCAAATTTAGCTGGGTGGTTTATGACACTTTCTTCTTTTGGTCTGACAAACTCAGAACACATTTATTCTTACGTTACATTGACTTAATGCTACAACAGGTACACTTACACACAAATCTGCTGTACTCATGTCTTGTAGCATTACATAAGCTTCATGTCTGAGACGATTTACTGCTTTTCTCTGTTTGATATTAAATTTTGGACTGTTGGGCAGAATGTAATCTGTTTTTAATTTGTAAATTCAATCACATCTTTTACTACATTGTGACATTTTATTGACCTAATTTGCCACTAAATGAACAATTACAAAATAACCAGTCAATAATGGAAATAACTATTACAGCCCTGAAGTCATTACTCTCAAATAAATATGTATCATGAGATCCTAATTCTTTTTTTTTTTTTTTTATCAAACTTTATTTCCAGACTCTTGAACTGCCACACTCTAACATGTGTTTACATAGCTGTCATGTGTTTTGCATTTATTTAAACAAAAAAAACAAAAACAAAACTAGAAATAGCAGTACCAAAAAGTCAGCTTAAATTTGCTGGACACTGTATATATACAAAGACTGTTATTTTACAGAAGGGAGCAATTATATCTGGATGTGACTGCTGTTGACAGATGCAGTACATGGTTAGCCTCCTGGCTCAGATCTCCTGCGTGTTGTATACACCAGTTGTACGGTTGAGTTTATGTGTGTACATAAAACAAATGACAATAATTGTATAAGACAATAGAAGTAAATTGTGTGGGCTGCCCAGATAAACAACTGGCGCAGGGTGATTAAATGCCATCTCAGTTAGTTCAAAGAAAAAAAGAGTGGAAAAACACAAACACAAAGATTTGTCTACGTCCAGACCTTTGAAAGTACACGCTCCAACTAGCTGACTGATTGTGAAATGAAAATGATGTATGACGAGTCGACAGATCTGTCTGATGTCAGGCGATGTCAAAGTTTATTTTTTACACAAACCTAAAACAGAACAAGTCCAATGAAATGCACCAAACTGACCTGATGCAGGATGAGAGAAGTTTGTGTGTACCCTGGACTCTTTGTGTTACATTGTCCAGCCTCATTTAAATATAAACTATCATAACTTGTTCTGTGAATCTAGAGGCTGTCATTAAAGATCACAATGTTTTGTCTGTTGTTTTGTAGGATGCTTTAAGGAATGGACTCGTGGCCACTGAGGTGCTGATGTGGTTCTACATCGGAGAGTGCATCGGCAAAGGAGGCATTGTTGGATACGATGTCTAAATATTGTATTTTTCTTTGTCTTTCCTTTTGCACTTATAGCTGTCACATTCTCAACAATCTGCACCAAATTTTAAAATAAACAGATGTCTATAGTCAGATAAGTACATTTAGTGTCTCCTGGGTATTCATTTCCAGACAGGTCATATTTTATTCATAACATAAACCAAAACATAAAGAAAAACATTAAAGTCTGCAAGGCGTTTGGAAAGGTACAGATATTCCCAGTGCCAACAAAACTTTACTTCATTATTCTGCATATTTTACACATTTCGCTGCTATGTAATGATAGACATCTCTTCTCGCTCTCGGCTTTCTGACATTGTATTTACAACATTCCCCAAGTATCTGCAGAAAGCTCGGCTCACGTCCTCTGGGTCCTCCTCCAGGTTGGAGTGAATGAGTGGCAGTCTGCTCAAATGTGAAGCTGCATCAGAGAAAATGAACTTGTTAGTTGAGAAATAGTCATAATAACTCATACAACAGCTTTGCAGGGCCTGTAGTGGAAATACCTAATGGCAGTCGTCCATCTTCAACTTCACTGCCGGGCTTTTGGTGAGCTATGAGTAGACACTGGTTGTCCTGGAAACCTTTAGAGGAGATGAAAAGCGAATGCCACGTCTCTATTTCTTTGAGGTGACTTGGAACATCGGGATTAAAAATGATCACGACGCCGCTGGCGTCCTTCATCACAGCAGGCCAGCATGTTTCAAATCTGTAGAAAGAGAATATATTACATCTGTATTATACACTAAAAAGGAAACCAAGTATGTAAATTAAACATTACATGATAGGACAGGGTAATAGGTTTGTGTTTATGATATTTAACTTACTTTAAATCTCCTGAACAGTCCCAAAGTTCAACCTCACATGTTGTGTTGTCGCTACTGCCTTCAGGTTGTGATTCAAATTCCAGTATCCTTCAAACAGTAGAAAGCAGCTGCATTTAGTTTTCAAGGCAAAATGGATTAATCTAATTCAATCATGGAGGTAATTGATTTTACACTAAATTTAAAATGATGTTCCAAACATTCAGTTAGAAAACAAAGTCTGAAACTGGGCCTGTCCTCAGACAAAGCTTGAAAAAAGATCACTATTTTTGCACTTACTTATTACACTTATTCAAAAAGAACACGCTTTGCTCCAAAGGCTATTACAGTAATTGTTTCCTAGGCTACATGCACATACACACACACACTTGCACAGAAATGATGTCTAAGACAAAGACAAAGCGGTAAAGAGTTTGTACCTTACTCCTTGAGTTGGTCTGTATTCACCTCCCACATATTCTGTTGTATCTGAGAGAAAATTTGCAAGAACCGTTTTCCCACTCTGAAAAGAAAAAAGACAAATGATCTTAAAACAGTCATAATAGTTACAGTGCAAGACAAATAATAATTATGATCAAACAAACACTCTGCAAAAGGGCTTTAATATAACTTCTTGGTTTTAATAAGCCAATTAATTTTACTGCTGCCACGGCAGGAAAAGCCCAGGTGTTACTAATAACAAGTAAGGGGTGCATTGTATTTACATGTTACAGTAGACCTTTTTCACAGCAGCCATTTTGACATGAAATAATAGGATCAACACACTTAATACTTAATTAGTATTATTGTAAACACCTGCGTTATTCTGTGTTATATTATATCATTTTTATTAAAACCTTTTTTAAAAACTTATTGCATTGCCACCGCTGCACAAGCACACACATATAAAGCTGGCCGTCTTTAAAAACCCTTACACAGGTGCTCAGGGTCTTGATGCAAACATGCACTGCTGATGTTTTGTGACTAAATAGTTTGTGAGCGTCTAGTGCTGAGAAGGTAAGGCTAACACAGGAACACGACAGCTGTCTTACGCTTTCACGGTTCACAAACTGTTATCCAGTTAGACATCTTGTAAAAAAAAAAAAAAAAAAAGCCTACAATGCAGGAGGTGGACGGTGTTTACCTACCTCACTGGGACCAATAAAGAGTATTTTCGCTTTGAACATTTCCAGTCAGCAGTAGCCGAGCATCGGCTAACTGTCCAGCTAACTTCGAAAAAGCTGTAGTAGTGCTAAAATGACACCACTAAAACAAGTTAAATGACACCCAGTTGTATTCTGAGTATATATCCTAGCAGGGGTATGCTGGCTTTTAAGTTTCACGTAATTAAATATACAAAATAATATAATAATAAGTCGATAACCTTCGTATCTTGAGGCTAACAGAGGATAGTTTGAGCTACTGTGCTACTAAACTTCCTTTTCGTTTCCATGGTTTCAGCCCGTCACCTTGCTTTCTTTTGCTCATTGGCTGTTCGCAACTTTGCTCAAACATGATCCCGCCTACTTTTCTCTAGGAGAACAAATCAGCAGCAACTAAATTAGTCTACGTCATCACGCCGCCGCAGAGCTGACCAATCCGGTTGGATCTTTTCAGAGGGGACGGGGCTCTTCAGTTTGGAGTAGCGCTTACAACCGACACAAGGTGAAAGCGTAAGTATATTTACATTTTCGGCGGCATTGTTTTGTTTAAGGCTCACCGCGTCCAGTTTTAATAACCGCACTGTAGAAGTGTGTGTGTTTGCTCGGTGTAGAAGTTCACGCTTTAACGAATGCTTGCTGTTTTCGGTGTTGGGTAAAGCTTAACAGTCATTTGTACTGTTGCTATGGAGTAAGCTTAGTTAGCTTGCCTGACAACCTAGTTTGAGTGTCCTTCACAGTAATGTGCAAGCTGGACTAAACAGTGCAGCTAAGCTACTTTTAACGGTCCTATTCCTCCTGTCCTGTGTACGGTAACTTCTGCTGTCTGTTGTTTTGGCAGCAGTCAGAGCGATGTCTCCAGAGGATGAACCCCAGAGTCCCCCCCTTGGTTTCAGCTCCAATAGAGAGGATGCCACTCTGAGCTGTGCTGATCTTGCCAGCTCTCTCTCTGAGCTGGGGAGAAGGAGCAGAGCGCGCAGCAGTTTCCACACAAGAACCCCAGAGACCGACATCAGCGGGTGAGGTCCTACGACGCATAAACAGTTGAACATATAGTCTAATCTGCAGGGGGCTGAACGTATTTCCTTCCTGTTTGTCGTCTAGTCGTGGAGACATCACCGATAGAAAAAGCCCTTTCCTGAAAATACTGGTGGAAGCAGAAGCAGCAGCCAACTCTGCCGCCATACAGCTTGTGTCTTTCAAAGATGCCATGGAAGACGAATTTACTGTATGTTTGTTGCACTTTTTTGGACGTACATTAATCTACATGAAACAATCATTTTCACATTCATGAGCCATTGGTGTAACTTCTTTTTCTTTTGCACTTCAGGACTCCAGACAGTCTGCCTCTGATAAGCGCCGGATTGCGAGGCAGAGAGGACTTTTGCTGGAGAAGCTGGAGGATTTTAGACGAATAAATAAATCTGTTCGACAGAAACTGAAACAGCTCCAAGATTCAGAGGTTGGTTAGAACATTTGTTGCTTGTATATTGCTCAGAATATTTAAACATGGGTCTAGATTAGGAGTAATACTGTAGTTCATGATAAAATTAAACATTCTCACTTGTTTGATTTAAATAGACTGACGCCTGTCTTTCCTTTTAGGCTGATCGACTTGATGCTGACCGCCAAATTGACATTTTATTGAATAAGATCACACAGGCTGAGGGTGAAAATGAGGTGGGTGTTACTTCATTTAAGTGCGAGCAAATTAATCTTTGTGCTCAAGCTGTGGCAACCTGGTTGAAGATTTAGTCTGTGATGGGGTTAATCTGGATTAATCTTAAGTACTACATTTGTTTGAATGGTTTAAGTTGGTAACAGCTAGTCAAATTAATGTCAAGGTTGTGCCAGAACAGCCACATTTGAGACTAAATTAATGTGTGAAAACTCTTAAATTATTAAATTCTCCCATCATGCAGTGATTGTTGTCATTTTTTTTCTTTTAAGCATTTAAAAAGAGATTTGAGTGAGACAGAAAAAAGAGTTGAGGAGCTGATGGATCTGCGGAGAGAGGAGCAGGTAAATATTGTGGAAGTTGCCCTACAGATGTTCCTGTTCAGAGTTCATTTTTAAGAATCTGTCTTATCATGGTCATCACAGGAGAACATAAAGAGTGCAGTTCACATGACCAAGTCGGTAGAGGCGACTCGTGCTCACCTGCAAGGACAGCTGCGCAACAAGGAAGCCGAAAACAATCGTCTGACTGTACAGCTACGGGTACAAATTTACCGCCCTGTTACTCTCTAGACAAACTGCTTTAAATTAAATGTGTAACATTATGTCATAACTTTGATGGCTATGCTGTCTTTTCAAGACCTTGGAGAGAACCCTGACTGAGCAAAAATTGGAGATTGATGATCTGAAAGGCTCCATCACCTCTTTGACTGAGAAGGCAGCACAGGACAAAGAATCTCTAAAGAAGGCCATGCGAGCGCAGAAACTGAGAGCTGAGAGATTTGAAGCTGCGATTGAGAAATGCTACACGCAACTGAAGGAAAAGGTAAAAAGTGAAAATTGGTGTGCCTCTTCTACACACAGTCCCATCGTTCAGGATCTTACTTTTCTTGTCTTGGCCGGCAAACAGGATGCTCAGCTGGCCAACGCTCGCACAGAAAGAGACTCCAGGAGACGACAAAAGGAGCATGTGACGGATGAGACAGACAAACTTGTTGCTCAGATAGAGTTGTTGAAGAGGTTGGTTATTCATCTTTTTCACACGCCACCACTTTTTTTAGTGGAAATCAATGCACACTACAGCTGCATGATTAATTGACTTGTCAGTTAGTGAATCGACAGTAAAATAAACGATTTTGTCCTGAAGTAACTTCTCATCATTAATTAATCACTAATTATAATAACAAACACGGCTTCTAGTTTTCACTGATGAATTTCAAATGTGCATTTTAAGTCAAATTGCAGGCTTGACTGCGAGGCTGCAGAAGGAGAAGGATGAGCTGACAGCTGCAAATGAAACTATGATGCAACGTGTTGAAAAGCTCAGTACTGAAAATGGAGACCTCGGCGTCAATAATGCAACACTCAAGGTACAAGCTGCCAAACGGCTCCCAAGTGAGCATCATTACTGTAAGAGGTATAGAAAAACATATGCTGCATAAATATGCTGCATGTAAATCTTTATACGGCCCACGTAGTGATCTGAAGGCAGCTGCTGGGTAAATAACTGTTAATCTGTCAAATCTTTAAGAAAGTTGAAAACATTGTCTCCCTCTCTCTGCTTTTCTGTTACTAAAATGATTTTGCTGTTTGTGTGGTTGCAGGCGGCCGTTGCTCAGTTGGAACAGCAGCTGGCTGATTGTGAGTCTGCCCTGGTAGAGGAGACGGTTGTGTCTCAGGAGAGGAAACTTCAAGCCGAACAGTGCCAATATCAGGTTGGCATCTGCTCACTAACCCTTTTTCTAACACTGCCTTTTAATTTTAGTTTTAGCCTTTATGTAATTCTTCCTAAAACAGCGACTGGCGATCATAGTGATTATATCAGCTCATTCTAGTAAGCCACTCAATGTGGTCTGTTGAGATTGCTGAATGAATGTTTGCAGGATTCAGTTGAAGGGAAGGAGACGGCAGGTTTGAGTATAATGTTCTGTGTTGTTTATTTGTTTTGTAAGGTTGCAGAGCTTCAAGCTGAGATAAGCGATCTGAAGATAAAATATACCAATCTTTTAAGAGAAGCAGAGAAAACACGAGATGGAAAAGATACAGAAGTTGAGAAGGTAACCTCCCGCTTCTCCTTTATAAACTTATTTTTCTATATTTTCTGAAAGTCAGAAACTCTTTTAATGTGCACAAATCTTAATGAATGCCAGTGAGAATATTTTAGGTGACAATTTTTTTTCTTTTTTGTTCTTTTAACAGTACTGTTGTTGCTTCGCCTATTATCTTCAGCTTTGCTCTGTTTCTCCTGTTGTTGAATGGCCACTTAGCGATGAGATGTTAGATGCAACCTTTACTTCATCAGCTGCAAAACATTTGTTGCATGTAAATTTGCTAACTACCAAACTTCCTACAGTCATTCTGGGCAGCAAAACACTTCAACTAACAACTGCCAAAGCTCAGTCTGAAGATGAATCATGGCCCCTTCGGCACGCTGTTACACGTATCTGCGTGATGACTCTTTAGGCTTAATGTTTTGTCTATTCCCAACACTCCTTCTGCCATTCTTACCGGGTCCCAGGTGAGGCAGGAGCTGCAGGGGCGTGTGGAGGAACTGAAGTCTTACCCCGAGTTACTGAGCGCAGCTGAGCAGAGTCTCTTCGAGTGCCAGGAGAACCTGCGACGCTCGGAGAGGAAGTGCTCAGAAAAGTCAGAGTCCATTAGGCAACTGCAGGTTAAGGTGTGCAACGTGAGCTGCGGTGGTCAGAATTGTAAAATGCAGTCATTTTCCAAAAATCTGACCACTAGGCGGTAGTACAACCCTACGTGTCTGTCAGCATCTTGTTTGTGAGTTTGTTTTGATCGTGGAAAAAAACTCTGCCTGCAGTGGAATCAGTTAGGTTGCAACCATCCTTACCTACGTACCCATTTGTGAGTGTTTTGTGCTGTGTAGCTCCTTTTCAAGCACCCACTTGTTTCCATCAGCATTGATGAACTGGTACCTTGAAAGCTGCCCGTTTTGTGTTTGCTAGATTGTGAGAGATTGTCTTAAATTGGCCGTTATCGTATCCAGTTTTGCATGTGACGTGTCTTCTCTGCTCCATTCACTTGCGACCAGAGCAGATTCTGAATTTTCCATTTTATACATACAGATGGAGAGTCATACAAAGCTGCTGACATCATCTTTAGAGATGAAAGAGTCCATTCATGAAGCCAATTTACAACTACAAGACAAAGTGAACAATCTGGACAAGTAAGACATCCGTTCTCTCAACGTTAAATGTCTCCTTTGTTCAGATTTAAAAACTGAAATGGTTTAATGTGTGTGTGTGTGTGTGTGTAGGCACATGGACCAACTGCAGCAGGAAAACCTGGAGCTGGTACGGAGGCTTGCAGCTCAGGAGGAAGCTCTTGGCTACAGTAACCGGCAGCTGGATCAGCGTTCATCAGAGTGCCAAGCTCTCAGCAGGCAGCTGGAGGCAGCTCTAACAGACGTCAAACAGCAGGTACAGCTCAGAGACAGTCTACTCTACAAGACCATGTTTCTCCTATTACGTTGTCTCTTTTTGTACTTTTTGTACAGTTGACCAGGTGGCATCATGACGAGAAGTATGTATTCTGTTACTGATGCACAATCGAGCCTATACGTCCAGTTATATTGTCTGTGCTCGCTGTTTGCACCAAGTTTGTGATACTATTTGTGTTTCCACATAAATATCTGGCACACAGGAAGCAATGTGTTCCATTTAGAGTTATTCTTCTTGTCACCAAGGTCAGCAAGGTAAAAGACCAGGCTGTTTCCAGAGAAGAAGCCCTTCAGACCAAAATCCTGGAGCTGGAAGCCGAGAAGAGCAGAAGGAATAATGAGCTGAGGCTTCTTCGCCAGAGCAAACTCACCGTGAGTCTCGTGATTTTCTTGAATTTAAATCAAACGAGTGTCAGCTGGAACATGCTCACATTGTTACTGAACTCAACCTTGATGCAACCTGAGATACGTTGATGCTGAGGAAAGTCACGGTCTGTATCTTAATCTGCAGGCAGAGAAACAGTTTGAGGTGCGTCTGAAGGACCTGCAGCTCAGCCTGGACCAATCAGAGAGCCACAAGCAAAGCATTCAGAACTACGTCGATTTTCTGAAGAACTCGTATAAGACGATGTTTGACGAGGGACTGCAATCATCAACTTTTGGATCATCATATTTTCTAAAATGAAAAAAAGATTTATGTGTTTGTGTTTTTAGTATTTATTGATTAGTTTTTTTTATATATTCTAATATTGTGATCGACACTGACTGATCGTGATATTTATACAGTTAATTTAAATGAGAATGGAAGCATTCACTTTTAGAGGAAGTAAGAGGAGGTTTTTTATAGATTCAGGCTATCTTTGGGTGCTTCTACTTTTAGCAGACAAGCTGGGACTTTTTTTAAACCTCTTTCTTGTTGGTGTGAGAAGTTTTGATACCCGTTTTTAGTCCCCGGAGACGTTACATAATATATATATATTTTTTTTTTCACGTGTGTGCAAATTTGAGACTGTGAACTGTTGGTGCTACTGTATCTTATTCCCATATGACGAGGAGCCAGTTGCATAAATCTAGTTTAAGATTATTCAAAACTTTAAAGTTTAATCTTTTCCATAAACATGAATGAAAGACTTAAAAAGTTATTAAAAATTCTGACAGACATTTGTAACCTGTAGTTTCAACATCTTCAACAATATGGGAAATTTGTGTTAGAAGAATATCTAATTTAAAATATTGATTAACTTAATAGATTTGTGTGATTTTTCTGGTTCAGGCTCCACAAAAATATATATTTAAATATACAGTTTTCTCTATTTTCTGATATTTAATGAGTTAAAACATTTAATTAAAAGGGGTTCCACCTGTAGAGAAGTAATGTGCCACTAGGTGGAACCGTTTTGTTAGCCATCTTTGTGTCTCAATTTTACCCACAAATCACTGTGTGCTCTGTCACCAGTCTTACTTTACTCACTGTTAAATGAGTTCTGTGCAACAAGGCCATTCAGTCTGTGGCAAGTGGAAGAATCTGTTTATTTTTATGGAACTGGCTCCATATCAAATTAATTTTTTTGCCATATTTTTGAATCTGAACACCATCTAATTATGCACAGTAACTGTTAACCAATACATGTGGTGCTTGAAAACCAAATATGTCCCCGCCAAGTCGTGGTAGAATGAACCACGTTTTCCACGGTGCTCTGTTCAGCCATGCTCCTGCTGACCTTTTTTTTTTTTTTTTTTTTTTTTTTTTTACAGCGATCATAAAACAAAACGTGTGATGTATATTTAACGTGTTTATGTCCTGATCTTCAGCCGGACTGAGATGAATGGTGCTGAGAATCAGTTGTTTCGCCGTCAGCCGTGAAGCTCACGCCTTTAGGGTTTGCAAACGTAATTACTGAGATACATGCAACACTGGGACTTTTTCCAAACCACTTTAACCTCTCTTGCTGGTTTGCTTGGCAAGCCTCTGCAGTGGAAGTTTTTTACGCTGAGAACACAGGTAGCTGCTGCTGAACTGAACTATGTTTTCGTCTTGTACTTGTTCTGCTGCTGTTGCTTGTGCTCCCACACTGTATCTATGGTAATAAACTGCCACGAGCCAAAAACCTGCGTCCAGACTCTGATGCATCCTCGCTGTGGACGTGTTCCCCCTGAGTGATCCTCTCAAGTTCTCGGAGACAAAGCTCTATTGTGCTCCCCGTCAGGGGATGGAACCATTTCATCTCTGCGTGCGTCAGTACTCCTGTTTTTCCTTCGCTCTTGTTCTCACTCTCTTGGTCTTGCCCGTTTACGTAATTCTATGAACACTCTGGGAATTTGTTTTTTGCTGCTGTTTGCTGGAAAATAAGATCACATCTGACTGCTGGCAGTTTGGTTGGTATCATGATTCAGCACCATGATTGACACACCCTGAGCTTATTAGACTCAAATGAGTTGGATGACCCATATGTTTTTTTTGTTTTTTTATTTCAATGCTGGGCCAATTATCAAAAACAAACAGAGGCTTTACTGTTGCATAGCTGACAGACGGATAAACTCTTGGATGGCAGGTAACACATACTTATGTTAATTAACACTCTTCTTTGTAATATCAGGAGCAACACATTCCACATTCAGGGTTGTCCTTTGTCCTACATGTAATATATCTGTGGAAAGTTTAGATTATTCTCTGTGTACCCTAACGTTTTTTTTCTCTCTCCTTAATCTGCAGCTTGCGCCCAGCATCTGTCCGACAGCAGGAAAACCACTCTGAGGTTTACATTACACCCATTCCCTAAACTATGCAGTGACATGTAGGTCCTCTCAGAAGTGGGTCAGCCAGCCAGATGCAGTTAGAACAGCATGGCTCATTTCCCACTTAAAAACTGTTACAACAGACCCCGTCGAGGATTTCCATTTTTCAGATTTTTGCAAGCAGTGTTAACAATTTTTGCCCCTTCTTCCTAATACGATAAAAGAATTGGCAAGCTGCATTATTTTTGTGTTTATTTGTGAAAAATAAAAACATAGCGAGTGTAGAGAACAGGCCAACGTTATCGTACAATACAGTGAAGTATGAAATGTTAATCCTCATAAATAAAATGAACGTGTACAGTAAATGAAAAGAAACATAGTGTGACGTGTGTAATGACTTGTTTTAGTAGCTGCCATAGTTTTTACATCTTTTCCGTGGTGTCACGTGACATGTCTTGTCAAAAGTGGCTTAAATATGTGACATATAAAATAAAAGTGAACACATTTTGGTTTAACTAGAAAAATAAGAGTTTTTCACAACGTAAACTGCTTCAATAGAAGCAAACCACGAGGCTCCAGTGTTACGAAGCAAAAATAACGAACGCTGTAGCTCAAGAAATTCATCCTGTAGACGTCTGCAACTCAGAGTGCAACTTTCGCTACCAGTCGACACCTTAAAGCGCCTTCCTTTTCATCTTCCATTACAGTTTGTGGATGTCATTAAAAAGTCTGTAGCGTGCAGCTGTCTTCTCGGAGCAGTCCAGGTTACACTCGCAAGACTCGATCACCATCACCATCCTGCTGATGATGTCGCCATTTCTGCACCGGAATCGGACAGGTGACGTCTGGGTCCGGTGAGGGCTGCAGCATCTCCCGTCTGAGCAGGACCCACAGTACCTCGGCTGGAACTTTTTCAGGCTACGGCAGCCTGCGTGGGACAGGTGAACTGGACGACTGGCCTTTTCTGTGGGGTTACATTTCTGACCTCTCTGTTGGAGAAGACATCAAAAGCACGCGTTAAACATAACTGCGATATAATGACGTTATCTAAATGTATCCGTGAATCCTGCTAGTGTGAAGCGTACCTTCGCTCTGTTAAAGGTCATCTGGCTGCATGGGCGGACTTCACAGATCCGAGTCTCTTTCACCAGTTTGCACTGGGTGTTGCTGTTGGTCACCCTGATGGACACTCCGGTGCCACAGGATTTAGAGCATGGAGACCAATCTGTAGTCTGAGACACACACACTGGGTGGCTCCTGAAAGCTGCACAAAGAAAATAAAAGGATTTAGAAGATGATACCAGAACAATCAAGTCATCTTATGCACATGTGGATGCGGATATCACCAGATTGTGTGAAACCGCTCACCGGGTAAAGACTTTGCCTGTCCTCTCCACACAGGCGCCAACTCATTCCTGTTGGTGAGGTCGCCTTCAGACAGTCTGCTGTCTTTGCTGTGCTTTTTCCTTTGCTTCTTCATCGCAGAGCTCTCTGTCTTTGCTTCCTCGGGGCATATGAGTTGTTCACAGCACCGTCCCGGTATCTTGATCCGTCTGGGCTTGGCACAGCCCACTTTGGGCAGCATGAGCTCATGCGGGCAGAGGGAGACACATCCGACAGCGCCGTCCATGCATGTGCACTGGTGTTTGCAGTTTGGACGGAAGATTTCTCCGTTCTGGTAAATCTTGTTGTTGTACTCGCACGTTCTTCCATCTAATTTGGCTGATATAGAGAAAACAGGGGAGGCAGTGAGGCAGAGAAATGAGAAGAGGCAAGTGAGCAAATTCAGAAAAAACAGAGCAGAAGTCATCATACCTCGGCAGATGCCTTTAGCGGAGCCGTATTCCCCTCCAAAGTTGCACTCCAGTCCCTTTGTGTGGTCACATGGACGTGTCTTGCTGCAGTCCTCAAAGAGCTGCCGTGCACACACTTTACAGCATCCACAGCCGTCCAGCATGAGGCTGACTCCTGCTGCACATCTGGGGGTATCAGGAGGACACCGACAGTCCTTTGGACACGAGGCTGACACCTGAGATGAAACATGACATCAGATATTTCTAATCAAAACTCTGCCTCCTCTTATAACAGCTAAACAAGCAGCTCATGAATGAACAGTTCTGCCTCACCAGTTTAACGCAGGCGATCACCACGACAAAGATGTTCCACATCTTCACAAGTTAAAGGTTTAAAAGTCTTCTCTCTATCAGAGACCAGACCTGGCAGTGAGTTGACGAGTTCTTGCTCTCCCTCTTTTGGAGTCCCCATCTCCTTTTATACCCTCCGAGCAGATCTGACGTATGCGCAGGCTGAAGAGGTGTCCTGAAACTATGAGAGGAATGCCTCTCCACGCGTCCTCCCATAAGCCCATAAGAAGCTGCCCCCACCTTCCTCTCCTCTCGCTCAGCGTGCCAAGAACCACCCAGTCTAACTTCTTTCATAGCTTTCTCTCCAGTTCGACTCTGCAATTTTCACTTTTCATGTCCGTTTTACAGCCATGAAGCTGTGAACCCCAATCATTCCTTTGTTATGAAGTATTTCAGTTCCTGAAATTATTATTTCTATGTAATAAAACATTGCAAATTACATAATGGTGAAGCTTAATTACAGATTCTGTACAGGAAACTGACTATTCAGGCGTTACATTGTGAATTATGCATGTTTGGTTCCTGTTCCTGTTCATGCTTTCATAACCTTAAATTTAACTGTCTTAGTCTCAAGTAAGAAAGAAAGAACTGGTGAGATATGGTTATGTAAAGGACAAAAAAATGTACCTGATACCTAAAATATTTCATCATCAGCCTCATGCATGTGAGAGCGGCCAACATCGGGACGCCACAAGTTCTGACATAAATATTGAAGAAAGGCTACATACTTCTATGACCAACTGAATTTCTACCTCGGATGAAGCAGTGTTTAGGCTGTTGCACGTTGTCTGTGATCGGTGTTTGTATTTTCTAACCACGTTAAAAGTCACAGATGAAAATTCCCATCAGTCACCTTTCAGGGTGCGGATGGATTAGGGGTTTGTTTGACTTCAATATTTCAGAAAGGAGACGGGAGCCTCCTGGAATGCTTGAACCCTGGGAGTCCTTTGTTCGGGTCTGAAAGAGAACGTCCAGAATGAGAAACACCAAAAGAAGAAAGAAAACTTGAGCAATGCCCGAAGCAACATTCCACTCAGGATGAACATTGAGGGTTTCTTTGAAATAGCTGCCAGGATAAAAAGCATCCTCTTCTATCCACATCAAAGAACAATGGAAGTTATCTGGGAGAGAGGAAAAAATGCCTTTCCTTTCATTATAACCTGTGAGAACAAGAGGCTGAGCCAGGCAGACTGGCACAGCCTCCTTCTTATCTAACTGAGGTTACAAAGGCCAGTTTGAATCAATGCCAGCTCAGGCAGACGAAGAGCGAACAAGTGTAAGCTCGGTGAATTCTCAGATGCCTGCAAATTGCTGACTGTTGTGGTCTGGAGTGGAAACTTTTTCCATCCGAAGACGTAATACAAAGAATTTGCAGAACCATGTTAGGTAAGAGGATCTTCGGATATATAACAGGCAGCTGGAAAACTTGATCAAGAGTACAATTTGATGTTAAACTGACCTGTTTGACAGTGTTACGCCCAATGTGTGCCCTTTATGTTCCTGGAAGCACCCACGTTTAATTTCCACAGAGAAGCATGTGAATGTATTTTAATTGTAATATTAATGTCAGTATAAACCTTTTAAAATGTTTTCCAAAGAGAGAGCCTCATTTTTTCTTCTTGCCTCTTTCAAGTCGCTTCGCCAATATAAGGTTTTAAAATTTC
The DNA here is from genome assembly GCA_023373845.1 of Nibea coibor. Classification (NCBI taxonomy): domain Eukaryota; kingdom Metazoa; phylum Chordata; class Actinopteri; family Sciaenidae; genus Nibea; species Nibea coibor. The sequence continues at coordinate 8,363,034 of CM041725.1, forward strand.
ACCACTTCGCAGCTGCTGCCAGTCCAATCATTTAGAGGAATAATTTATTACAGCTAGTAAATGTTCCCTTCTCTTAGAAATATAAAACATCTTCCAAGAACCGTGTCCGTGTTAAAATGAAGAGGTGAAACGCTTTAGTTTGGTGCTGGTTTATTCGCTAGTCTCATATTTCTGTTCTTGCTCGGTGTACATAAATTTGTTTTGATTTGACGTCGATGTGAATGCGATTTTCCAAGTAGAAAAATGCAGGAAGCTCTTAGCCTAACTTAGCTTAGCCTAGCCTAGCTTAGCTTAGCTTAGCATAAAGCCTGGAAGCAGGGTAGCCTGCAAATGTGCACTGCAAATTATCACCCATATGTATTCACAAAATGTCTGGAGGCTTGCTTACTGTAGCTGGCAAGCAAGCCACTAGCATGCTAGCGCTAGTCAGTCACAATTATCTCCCTGAGCTTCCTTCTATTTTCTCTGTAGTGGGATGTTTAATCTCCACAATTATATATCATTTAAATCAATAATTACTTAGGCCTATTAAATATGGGAAAGCTCCCCAAGCTAGCAAACTCGCTAAATATCAGTTAGCTTAATGGCACAATAAGGTGGAAATCAACAACACAGGTATAATGCCTTTTGTACAACATGTAGGATAATTCCCCATAAAATTTTTTTATTGTTATACATATTAAACAAAGTTCAAATGTGTTAATTAGTGAGTTGTGGGGTTGGTAGGCGTATTTTGAACTTTGGACAGAGTCAAGCCCACTGCCTAATGCTAAGCTAGGTAACCACCTCCTGACACATGCTCCATAATTTAGCATTTAGCTCTTCCAGTAAAATAACAATATTTCCAAAAATGCCTGACTATTCCTTTAACACCCGTAAGAATTCAAAATGTTCCAGTATGAAAGAAAATATCCATATTTGGAGCATTTTCTTTCATCTTGCTGTCAAGTTCCATGAAAATAAACCCAGATTATCTATTGTATAAGAGATGTTATGTAATGTGTAATTACCCATCCTGGAGCTGATATTATCAGAAAGACAAGACTTTTGCCTTTGTTTCCCACTTTTCAATATATATGATACTACAGTGCAGCATCAGACTGAAATTTAATCACGTCATAGCTTTAGTTATTTAGCCCTACGTCGCCGAGGATGACATAATGGGATATGGAGGACAGTCAAATGGGAAGGTGGGTGGGCAGAGAGAAAAAAGGTAATTTTGTGGCAGTGCACACATCCAAAAAAAGAGAACAATAGACAAAATATGGGATTCAAATCCTGTGTGGCACAAAAGTTGGCAGCAGATAATGGAAAGGCATGAAGACCTCCCCAGCGGTATTCAGTGTAAAACCTCACTGGTTCTGAGCTTGTTTTGGCTGCTCGGTGAGAGCAGGTCACACGGCAGACGGGAATGTCTGAAATGGTTGTCCAGATATGATTGCAAATCCAGTTGATTACATCATTTCTATAAATGACTTTCCCTTTCTTTGTGTCTCACTCACTGTAGGGAACACTCACGAGTCGGTACACTGGGTTCGTCTGAATCTCTCACAGCTGATTCGACATTTTTTCCAGACAGCTGCTCTCTGCTGTTCTGCATGAATGACGTGAATCATTGTGAACCTTTTTCTGGACGCAAGTGGGCATGTATTGTCAGTTTCTGTGGATGCTTTGTTACCGTTTAACAAGTTTCTTGTGCAAAGATGCTGTTTGACCTTTTAGCACCTGACATTTAAAGGGCATCTCTCTTTCTGCTGCATCTCTCCTCCAGAAATTACTGGGATAAAACAGCAGCCACATAGTTATTGGAGTCTGTTTTTCCTCCTCTATTTCCAATCATCAATCGTTACACGCAAAAATCCCTAAAGTGAGCAACAGAAGGCCATGGCCTGATTTACACTTAGCTTCGCTCACTGCTCAGAGATGGTGTTTTCCACTTACACAGTACATATTACATTGCAGAACATGACAAAACAAGCCTGACAACAATCTCCTCTGGGGACTACCCGTCCTCAAACACTTCGTGGCATATCATAATTAGAGGGAGGAGAAAATCGTGCATGTGTTTTGCCATTTTGCTATTTATTTCATGTTTACTGGAGTGTTATTTTGCTCCTTCTCATGCACTGCAGCTCGCTGTGAGGACGCTTTGTTCTCTACGCTTTGATTCACACTTTCCCTGCCGATCCCCCTATAACAGTTACCACTAATTGTATAACTGCTTTAAAAAAAAACACATTTGGGCTGATTCAGTGTGACAAATCACGGTACTTTATAAATAGAAGTATAAAATTTAGGCCCCAGAATAATAAAACAATGCAACAAAGGGCTGGCACCTCTCCAGCTACCGGTCCACACACCATACTGTCCCTACTGCTGCCCCAACAATAGGATATAAAATGATTCAATAGAATCAATCTTTCAAGACTTTATTTGTATAGAACTTTTCATGCAAGCAAAATGTAACACAAAAAGTGTTCCACACAACCTCCACCTCTCGCCATTATAGACAAAAGCACAACACAAACTACAGAAGAGCCATCTTGAAGTGAACAAAACACCAGAGGCAGGTTAAAACATAAAACAAAATAGAATAAAGACATGAAATAATACTAATAAATACATTAATTAATCAATAGTGTTATAATAATAATAATAAAGATAGATAATAGGCCTCACATCTTCCTCACTGCGCCTTTAAATTGTGAAGAACCTGTGCAGAGATCCAGCAGCGCCACCTAGTGGCCTTCACCTGTACCGCGCACCTTAACAATTAAACGCCAACTTCAGGTCAATTAACACGGAACAAACGCGAGCAAAGCTGGACACCTGTGGCCCGGCACGCTGCCGCAAGAGACGTTTTACCTCAGTTATAAAGTTTTAAACTCCGTTGAGGAGCCGTGAGGGCGAGAGCCGTGACTCTGCTGACCGCCTCTTCTCCTCTTTTCTCTCGTCGTGTCGACGTAAAACCTCGACAGAATCAGGAAGTCCGGGGACTTTTAGAGACCGAAAACTTGAATGGAGAGTGGCTACGACTCTTTGTAACGACAAACCATGAGGAGACACATTTGTTAACGCTCGGGAGTCTTTTTATTTATGTAGTTTATCGCGGTTTTACGCACGTATCTCGTCTTAGTCGTCGTTAATTACCCGGAACACCTGGATTTTCACTTGACGGGCTTAAGGTGATGGATGTTCCTCATCTCACTGAAGATGACATGGCCGAGATTAAAAAAGATGTGAGTACAATCATTTAACTAAGTCTTGCTTCCAAGTCGGCAGTGATTGGTTTTCAGGTAAAGTATGTGGCAAATACAGACACACGTTTTGTTGATTTGTACTTTGTTTGGCGTTAAAGGCCTGTTGAATGAGGAAATACCCACCACACCTTCTCTGTACCCACATCAACATTCAATCCTCTGGAGGATTTGACAAAAATCTAACATTGAACTCACAAGCTGGAGGTTTTTCTTAAAGTAAATACATAAAGGGTTGCTCAGTCTGCCTTATAAAACGCACCACAAGAAGCTAAGCCATGGATAGACACCCAGGGTTAATGTGTAGAGTAACCCCCTCCTCCTTAACAACCCACTTTGTTCTCCTTCTGCTGTTGGTTTCCAGGTGCTGACCCGACTGCGGCACTACCTCTGCACCAAGATCAGAGCCGAACGCCACCTGGACTACCTGCGCTCGCGCAGGATCCTGACGCGGGACGACGCGGAGGAAATCAGCTGCAGGAGCACACAGGCCAAGAAGACGGCCGTGCTGCTGGACATGCTGGCCGAGAACCCCCGGGGCCTGGACGCCTTGACCGACTCCATAAGGGAGATGCGCTCGCAAAACTTTATCATCACCAAAATCACAGACGAGGTGCAGAGGGCCAAAAATGAGAAGCTGGAGTCCCTCAGAGGTGACTAGGCCAAGTCGGAGTGAAATCTGCTCGTTTCATATTTATTATGTGTTCCTGGTGATTTAATTCAACTTCCCTTCCCCCTCTTCATCTGTCACTTTACAGCAGGGGCATCCAGTTCCTCATCTGAAAGCAACCTCAGCACGCCAACCATGTCCAGCGACCTCTCGTCGACGTTCTCAAACAACTCCACCTTGCTCTTCCACCCGGACGGAGAGCGGAGCCCCTCCACTTCGGACGTAGCGGGCTCGCTCAATCTGCCGTCGTTACAGCCCTCCGGATCTGGTGCTAGCATCGCCGTAGCTTCCTCTACGACCTCCTCCAGCCTCCTGAGGCCCGGAGACCCGGGTGCTCCTCCGCTGCCTGACGAGGTCCTGGTCGAATCCCCCTCCAACTTAGATGGAGGAGCGTCGGGGTGCACCAGCAGCGGAGGGGACCCAAACTTCCAGCCGCTCCGGTCACGCTCGCTCACTCCAACATCACACAGGAGCATCTTTTAAATTCACATCTCAATAGGACTGTTGTCATGCAGTTAAAGGGACAAATCAGCTGAATCCTTGGACACTCGACTCATACACAACACTCTCTCACTCTCTTCGGGGTTGCTCTTGCCTTTTAATTAGGCAATTACTAAGAAATTGCTATACATGGGATATACTACTACTATACCAATCAGCTTTTTACAAGAGCAAAAAGGGCATTTGTTACTTGGGCTGTGGTATTGTTTGTTTTACGCTTTCCATAGTGGTGCCAAACTGAAATGAGGCCTGTTTGATACTTACTCATTACTTTCCGATACTCATGCTGTAAACACCTTTTGGTGTCGATACCCGTGTCAAAATGTTAGGAAGCAAGAAAATGTGACTCACCCACTCCCCTTCTTTTTTTTTCTGGAGGTGTGATTTCCTGGTAATCTGTGTAGTGCGACAACATGAAAGTCTTATACACTGGTGTGACTACACGACAGGTTTGATCTCACGAGGAGGTGCCTTTGCAGCGCCAAACGACTGCTGTCCACTCCTCAAACTAACGAGCTGTGGCTTTACATTTTCGTCACTACACGCGCCTTAAATCTCAGAGCATGTTGTGAAATTCAGTCAGTGTCTCGCTTATTACTTCACCCGCTGCTTATGTACAATGTAACTATTGCTTACTAAAGGTTTTCTGTATGAATTCAACCCATGTTTTCTCTCCTTCATTCGCGCCTGCGCCCGCGTTCCTCCAGAAACAAACGGTGAACATCAAAAAATCCATTTTTCATCCCAGTGATACTGTCTTACAGCACGAGTCGAATTCAGGTGATATTTTTTGCGACCGCCGCCTGCAAACAGTGTCGGCGTCTGCGCGTGAGGAGATTCTGTGACTGGGGAGCTCTATTTTTGTTTTGGAAAAACTGGAAAAGCTTACGATGACGCGGAGGAGTGACAGTGTCATTGTGGTGAAGGCTGGCGCGGTGACTGCATCTGCAGCTGATCTTCATAGACAGCAGAGAGGGAGTCGCTGTGCGGCTCGTCGGTGCACAGCAGGTAATTCTGTTGTTATTCTTGTATTATATCTGGTGACTTTGTACTCTAAATTTGGAGCCTTTGCTCTCAGTAATAAACATAGATACATATACATGTAGATAGAGACAGAGCGAGACACTAAGAGGTTATAAAAACATATTAATCACACTATGATTATATCTACAATGTAAGTGCCTTTAACTTTTATATGCTGTTGTGAGATTTCTACAGAGATTTTTACTTAAGATGTTACACAAGCCTGCGTTTCCTGTTACATATTCACTGTTCCTCTACTAAAATAAGTTTTTGTTGAGCTAAAAATGGTAAATGATGCTGCAGAACACTTTTTTTTTGTAGTTTGTAGAGCATTACAGTTAATTTTAGCATGATTATCAGCCACCGTGAACATTTTAAAGAGAGTTAACAGAGTGACAGGTAGTGAGCACATGTAGGAGAACCAGTTTGATACACATCAGAATGACTGGAATGACTGAACTCCTACTTTGTCTTCGACGCGCGTCCGATGCGTGTTCAGTATACTCTCCTGTACTTCAGTGTTATGGACGACTGCGAGCAGCTCCTGGCCGCGAGGTCAGAGGAGAGGAGGCCAAACAGCCACTGCGGGTGGAGCGCTCACACTCAGAGCCTGGAGTCGAAGGTGGTGGAGGACTTCAGGCGGAGGCTCAAGTACTTCTTCATGAACCCCTGTGAGAAATACAAAGCCAGGGGTCGCAAACCGTGGAAACTGATGCTACAAATATTAAAAATTGCGATCATCACAGTGCAGGTACTTCACAGATTTCTTCAGTATTATTAGTAGTATTGGTGCGATGTACTTTATGTCTTAAAGGTTTGGTTTGTTTCCGCTCTTCTCTGCTGCAGTTAGTCTCTTTTGGCCTCAGCAACGAAATGATGGTCACGTTCAAAGACGACAATCTGATGACATTCAGACATTTGTTTCTAAAAGGATATAAGGATCACCGACTGGGAAGCTATGACCTGTACACAAAAGCAGACGTGTACGATCACATCTACTACGTTATCCACAGGGTACTGAGATTTAAGGCAGATTTCACGGCAAAAAAGTGAACGCACAAGAAAGAAATGTTTCACTCTTCTTTCCGTATCTTTTTTTTTTTCAGTACCTCAATCTCCAAAACTTGACAGTAGGTAACCTCGCATACGAGGTGGCTGAAGGACAGTACACTCCTCTGTCTGTGTGTCAAGAGTTTTACAGAAACAGCAGCATCGATCCTGGAAATGACACCTTTGACATTGATCCACATATCGATAAAGGTACTAAAGCACAAAATGGCCACATAAAGACAAAATTGTTCATTTCTTGCAGAGCTGTTGCACGTGTAGATTTAAGCATCTTGAATTGTATCCAGATTTTTGCACAAGTTGTATTTGGGGAAACTGATTCACAGCATGAATGGAAAATAATTATAATGTGGATTTACTTGTGACTCCCTGAAAAGGGGAAGCTTGTTCTGCACATTGTGGTTGGAGGATTCAGACTAATGACTAACTGATCTAACTGTTTTTAAACATGTTGCTTGTATTTCCTCCTCGCAGATTGTATTTCCATATATCCTGTGCGGTCGTTTGACAACAACAGTATGCCGGAGCATGTGAACCTTAGCTTAGATTTCAAAAGGTGACTGAACCGAAAATACTGGTTTCAAATCAGGCGATAAGAGTGATAGCCGCCTGCTAATGTATGTTTGTGCGTCCAGGCTGCTATCAGTGAGCATCTACCTTACTCTGAAAACCATCAATCTGCAGACTGTGCGCCACCACGAGCTGCCGGACTGTTATGACTTCCACATAATGGTTGGTGACGGCGTCTGAAAAATGCCACACCCTCATCTGAGCTGATATTTTAACGGACGAATACATCCATCCTTTAACTTTCCCCTCCCTGAATCTTCCTTTGTTTGCATGCAGATCACCTTCGATAACCGTGCGCACAGTGGAAAGATCAAGGTTGATGTTGAAAATGATGTGAGGATTTATGAATGCAGAGGCTGGAAAGTGGAAGGCACTTGTAAGTTTTACCTCATTTCATTGCAATCGTTGATATGTCATGACCCAGACAAATAATAAATACTCGTTATTGCTTTAAAGGCCAGCAGGGGACAGTGGCATTACTCTGTAACTATACAGGCAAAAACATCATGACAGATAACTTTGAGATTTCATGCTATCTGTCTACACTTTTTATATTTATGTCTGTGGATTTGACCAAAAGGTATCATGATATAATGTCTCATTTGAATACTCAAGCATAACATTTCAGAAAACCTGAAAAACAAAACATATTGTTTTAATGTAAATAATCAAATGGGGAAGTTTTCATTTGACCCCATTCCCCTGTAACTTTGCACCTGTGTCGACCTGACTGTTCCATGTCAAAATGCCCGCTGTGACAAAACTCTATTGGGGAGGTTTCATGTTGATATCTATAGCACTAGTATCAATTAGCATTTGTCCACCTGAAGTCATTCATCTGAAATCTGTGGTTTGTAGCCGATAAGAACGATTACCGCCTCTTGACCTTCGATTCTGTCGTCATCCTCGCCTGCTTCACCTCTCTCATCCTCTGCACGCGGTCTGTCATCAACGGCATCCAGCTCCAGTTTGTAAGTCATGAGGAACGAATAGATCAATTGTGGCCAACACCACTGATGTATAGGATTTTAGTACATTTAGATGTTAGTCATCACCCATAATATGCAGACCAGCTATGATAACTTCAGTATTATTGAGAGCTCAGTGCTGGAGCCAGCATTTTATACTGATAATAAGATGATGTAAGCCATCACCTCATCGACATCTCTTACGTAAACAAGTGTTATCGTGTCAAAATAAGAATGGATCCTGGTTTCTTAACACATTTGTTTTGTGTGTCACGACATCTCTGTGTGTCTCATGCAGGAGTTCAACATATTCTTCCACGCCTACTACAATAAAATCGTGAGCTGGTCAGACCGCATGGAGTTTGTGAATGGATGGTACATCCTCATCATCGTGAGCGACACATTAACCATCGCTGGGTCAGCGCTCAAAATTGGAATACAAACAAAGGTTTTCTTGATGATTGATATGATTATTGACTGTTACTGTTGACCTTATCTTTGGAGCATGATATATAAACACCAGCATCCGTTTATATATTTGTACTTTCTTTCCTCTTGCAGTACCTGACAAACTATGATGTCTGCAGTATCCTGCTGGGAACAGCCACAATGCTCGTCTGGGTCGGCGTGATTCGTTACCTTGGTTTCTTCAGGAAATACAACGTAAGAAGCTCCATGATGCTGTTTTCTTTGCTGCATAGTGCATCAGCCGTCAAACTGCTAAAAGTAGCACATGTTGAAAAGCTTTATTCCTCTCCAGATATTAATCCTAACCCTCAGGGCGGCATTCCCAAATGTGATCCGATTCTCCTGCTGCGCTGCCATGATCTACCTCGGGTACTGTTTCTGTGGTTGGACCGTCCTTGGGCCTTACCATGACAAAGTATGACATTTATAAACTTTCATGGCCTAATAAATTCTCCTAGTGCGGAGGAGCTCTGTTCTTTTGACACTGAAATATTTAAACTTTTCAAAACATTTTTGCCCAGTTCCGAACGCTCGACAAGGTGACGGAGTGCCTCTTCTCTCTCATCAACGGGGATGACATGTACGCCACCTTCCTGAAGATGAGAGACAAGAGCTACATGGTGTGGCTCTTCAGCAGAGTTTACCTCTACACCTTCATCTCCCTCTTCATCTACATGGTGCTCAGCCTCTTCATCGCTCTCATTACTGACACCTATGAAACCATCAAGGTCAGTCTGAATCACCTGAGATATATTTTTAAATCTCAAAGCTGTAGAGTTTTCCAGGTCAGTGTTTTATTTATTTATCCTTGAGTGCCCTGATACGATGATTCTCGTACAGCATCACCAGCAAGACAAGGAGCCAGTGTCCCAGCTTCAGGCCTTCATCGCGGAGTGCAGGGACCAGCCTGAGTCTGGACGATACCAGACTGATGAAGAGCCAGCTTTGTGCTGCCTCTCTCCACTCTGCTGCTTTGGATGAAGAAGATGCAGCTTTTTTCCTTTGGCACATGTGGACAGAGTCGGCCTGTCACGAGGCTGCAGAGAGTCCTGACTGTCTGCATGGAGCATTTGATCACACTGATGAGAATGCAACAATCTCATCTAACAGAAGGACTTTAAACTGAACACTGCTGAACACTACTGAAGTAAAATGCAAATCGTTCATAGTTCAGACCTGCACGATGTCATAATAACAACATGAATACGCACTAAAGAACCAGTTCCTCCTCAGTTCAGTGATGTATTGAAAAGTGAGTTTGCACAGTAACAGCACAACTGTAGGCTATTAACTAAAAATGAAAAAGTATGAATAGATAGATAGATTTTAAAAGCTACTCAGTTACGGTAAAGTTTACAGTGCTTTTTATCTTTTGTAGTATCTTGTTGCACTGTGTACATTTTCTGAATGTAACTGCATTGACATATGTGTGTGTCTCTGAGTCTTTGTGTATTTTTGTTCTGCTTCTGTGAATTTTTTGCACCTGTGACCAAGTAAATTTCTGTTTTCATCAGTTAAGTTGGCTCTGACTCATTTTGTATTATTGTCTATATTCAACTATAATTATATTGTATTAATAAATAAATAAGTAAATATTGTGTTGAGGTCAACAAAATATTTCCACTGACAACTATTAAAGAAGTAAATGTGTCTCTCATACAAAGTATGTCAGGAACATTTATTTTGTCAAAGAGGGTGAGGCAGAGAGGGTGAACGGATGAGATCTACATGTGTGGTTCCCACTGTAAATCATGGGGAAGGAGGTGTGGTGGTGCTTTTCAGGTAGCTCTGATGGCAATTTGTTCAAAATTCAAGGCACACTTAACCAACATGGCTGCCATAGTGTTCTGCACAGAGCATCTGGCGCTTAGTGGGTCCATCATCTGTTTTCCCTGGTGAGGGATGCATCACCTGGCTTCCACAATCACACCACCTAAACCCAATTAAGATGTTTTGGGATGAGGATGATGATGAAATGAAGCAGATGATGTCTGCAAAGCAAAACGGCGGCTATTTTGAACCCAAAACATGAAACATATATATCACAGTATGTATTGCTTTGCTTAACACTTTTCTTGTTTTGATAGGCCCCACCATGACCCTGATGAGGAAAAGCGGTTGCAGATAACGCATGGATGGATAAACTAATGAAAACACAGTTAATCAAAATAAAGAAAACCCACTGAATAAGAAGGTGTCTGCAGACTTTTGACTTTTATAATGCAAATGTAATCTGGGCCTGTGTAAGGACAGGGGATACAGAGAGGAGGTACCTGCTGCTTCCTGCTGCCATGACACCTGACAGCTCTCCTCATTTGCATAATCGTCCTCTGCACATGCTCATAACCAATGCACGCCTCAGATACTGGTTGCTTAACAACGCTGCCTCCAATAACAATGACGTTTGGTTTGAAGCAGACGGAGGACTAGGCTTTAAAAAAACACACACACACACACACGATCAGCTGCAGCAGCAGGAGCAGGAGCGGGCTGAGCTTACAGTACCTCACCTTACTGTTGGTTCACAACATAGCCGAGGGTTTCTGTTTGTTTCCTGCGTGTGCAGGTGAAGACTGAGCCGCTGCCGGTGTTTTTTCGATGAAGGAGCGTTTCGTTAATCATTGCCCACATCGCCACAACTTGGCAACCGTCAGACTGAGGTGACCCATTTCACGCCGCCGACACCCGCCGTGAGTATGTCAAACCTGCGGACTAACGTCGCTAACGTAACGATGGCACTCGGTAAACTGTGTGTTAGTAAACGGATTTTAACGGCTCGGCTGGCATCAGATACACCTTGAATACGCCGGGAGTGTTAGTTCAAGTTGTGTAGCTGGGGTGTGCTCACAAAGTTGACGCGAAAAGTTCAATATTGTCCTAAAAACACGACTCTGGCCAACTGGGGGTTAGCAAATTAGCTCACGTTAGCTCACCTAGCAAACGTTACCTCGTAACGTACGTCCAGCATGCTAACTTAACACCCTTAACGTGATGTGACGTTAAAGTAAACACGCCAAACTGAGCCCAAACACACTTGACTTTATCTCCACCTCAGTCAGTGTCACTTCAGATAAAAGCCGTGCGTGTTTTCTGCTCTGTCAGATAACGTTAGCCGCAGATACTCTCCAGGTTTTACTGTTGCATTGCTGCCTAACGTGACTGCAGCAGTTCACCCTCTTTTGTTGTCAACACAAAGTACCTCACAAGTTGGAGCCTTGCATTAAAACTGTGGGAGTGTCAGGTGGAGGATATCTGGTTCAGCTTGTTTTCACCAGAGGGATGTCAAAGCCATAATATCGCCCTGAAGGCTGCAAAAGTCAAAAGTACACATGCAAGCTCTCGGATGCAGCCTCTGTCTTTCCTTTGTCTGTGTAAATCTTTTGGTTTCGGGCTGAGATCATCTGACTACACTGCGATTTTACTTGACAGTGGCCCCGATCAATCTCCCCCCTCTCCTGGCACACGTCGGACAGTTAATCCTAGTGTGGGTGAAACGGCGGCTCAGATTGTCTATTGCTGGTCTGTCTCATAGCTTCGATGCTCCATTGCAGGGCTCGGGTCCAGTGGGAACCTCTGATCCACCAGCCTGACTGCTAATCTGCCTCCCTGGGTTGATAACTCATGACCTCGCGCCCTTGTGTCCTGATGTGTCGGTGACATGGGAGAGTGGTGGACGACTGTGCCAACGGGGACATCTATGGGTAAATTTCTCGGCTAATGGAGGAGGAGGAGGGGGGAGGTGTATTTGGTAGAATATTTCTGGAATATAAAAAAGGCGATGCTTTTTTTGGCATCTCCTAGAGGAGACCCACATTTCTGTTCTCATTTTAGAGCGGTAACCTAATTCCACCCCTTCGGTATGAGAAGGCGTGGTGTGTAGTACGTACAGTTGCGATGATTTTTTCCTCTTTCTGTTCTCTGTTTTCAGGAAACTATGAGATCTCCAGCATATCGCATGTGACGATGTCCCCCTCAAGACAGAACAACTTTGTGTCAATGTATTCCTCCATGCCCCTGTCCAAAAGCTCCTACAGCGTGATAAGTGCCTTTTGCACTGAGGATAATATTCCTCAGTGCATTTCATACATGAATCAGGTACAAAAATGCTCTAGTTTAGTTATAGTGCATAGGTCAATCTAGTGGCAGCCTTCCCATAAGATGTGATGGTAAATTTGGATTGACGTGCCCCCCCGCTGAATGCTCACAATGGCGACATGTTATTTGTTTTTAATTTCTGTGGCGATAAATCACTGAAACGGTGACGTGAGTCCTCTTTCTTTCACAGGAGCTCGCCTCACTGGGCCTCTCCTCCACATGTATCGAGGCCAGCTCACCAGGGGGAGCCGGCCTGAACACAGTGCCAGCTCTGAATGCCATGTATGAGCTGCTCCAGATTCACCGGCGCAACATGTGCACGTTAACGGAGCTGGAGAATGAACAGCTGAAGAAGTCCAGCTCCTTGGAACACATGCAGATGAACAATTCAAGACTCAAGGCATGTATTTACCCACAGAATATGATTTGTATGCTGACCGTAATGTGCAGGAATAGACTGCTGACCCTCGAGGGCAGAAAACAGTTCAATCCTTCCTCATTCCTTCAAAAAGAAATGAATATGACTACTGTACTGCAGAAACTAAGCAAGCCAGCCGTACAAAGTGCTGTGCTCAGACATCTCACAATGATGTTTATGTTCAGTTGTCTCAGCAGTTGTCTCTGCCTGCTAGGCTAAATATACCTCTGCTATCTAAATCTTCCAGTGAAGAAGTCAAGGCTATTTTATAAAATCCTCAGACAGCACAAACCAATTTTAGGATGACGTTTACCTCAGGAATCCACTTTTATAGCTTCAACGCTAAACTGTTTTCCTGTGCAGAACATTGCCATCTCACCATGCTCATAACAAAGAGTCATATGTGTTTCCTTTCAGGATCAGTTGGAACTGTCCATAAGAGAGAAATCGGGGCTACATGAGACAGAGAGGCAGCTACAACTCAAAATTAAGACTTTGCAGAGCTGCTTGAAAACAGAAAAAGATGAGGTATCGTTTTGCTTTATTGCACAATGAGAGATGCTGTGGGTTTTTGATTTAGCAAAATGTGCTAGTATTATGCAGTGTGTATGAGCCTGCATGTTTCAATCATCCCGGACAGGTTCAGAAGCTCCAGAGTATCGTTGCCAGCCGTGCCTCTCAGTACAGTCACGATGCCAAGAGGAAAGAGAGAGAAGCTGCAAAGCTCAAGGAACGCCTGAGCCAGCTACTGGTCGACAGAAAGGATAAGAAACTGGGTACATGTGCTAGCAAAAATCAGCAAAAATGTATAAACATTGCTGTTTTAGAACAAGTTTTTTTACTTCCAATTTTTCCTACCTAGCTATTGATGTACTGAATTGCTTGGGGCGGTCAGACGGGAAAAGGAGCCACTGGAAGACGGCAAAAGCAGCAGTCAGGTATCACGAAAGCCATCTAGTCACTTACTGACTCTATTTGTAGCATGTGTGACCATCCGTCATAACTGTAAATTTGTAAATGACACTCGAGCAGCCACGAGGGTGAGATGTACAAGTCCCTGCTGAGTGACTACGAGGCGAGTCAGAGGTCGCTGATGCTGGAGAACGCCGAGCTCAAGAAAGTCCTCCAGCAGATGAAGAAGGAGATGATGCACATCCTGAGTCCACGCAAGCCCTCTGCCAGAGGAGCCACTGCTGATGACAGCCAGGAGCAGGTATTTTTATGGACTGTTTTTATGGTACCAACTCACAGAAAAAAGAAACTTTGTATCCGGTAAGATCATTGTGATCAGAAAAGGCAGTATTTGTACATTTGCTTTGTTCACAGTCACCTGTATTACATTATAGTTCCACTTCAAGCTCCAACAAAGGACTAGTGAGTGACAGTAATATCGAAGTTAACCTTGTTTTTTTTGCTGTTTTGCTCAGGTGGATTCAGATGGGGAGGAGAAGGCAGGTGAATCAAGCAGGGAAATTCTGGACCAATCCTGTGAGCACGCTAGGGAGCAGCTCACCAACAGCATCCGCCAGCAGTGGAGGAAACTGAGGAACCACATGGAGAAGTTAGACAGCCAAGGTAACTGCGGCGCTGATGCACTGCAAAAGTAACTAAAGCTCTTCTGGTGCTAGTTTTATAGATTAAATGTCTTTTACAGATGACTTAATATGATGTTGTTAAAGAGAGATTCGCTAAAGAAAGAAGAAAGGAACTAGAAGACAATCAGCTACTGTTCTGTTGTTGTTTGTCAAGCTTCGCAACTGCAGAATCAGTTGCAGTCCAATAAAGAGGTGATACCAAGGGAGACCCACGATGATGAGATGGAGCGGATGAGGCGTGAAGTGCAGCAGTGCAAAGAGTTCATTCATGCACAGCAACAGCTCCTTCAGGTCAGCCTCTAATTGTTTATTACAGCAGAGATGGTTAGTTGGTCTGTGTAGGTCAAAAATGTGCTTCACAGAGTTTTATATCAATATAATTTGGTCTTACTGCCTATACAGCAACAGCTCAACACATCATTTGACGATGAGACAGCAGCTTTTCTTAATGACTGCTACACACTGGAGGAGAAGGAGCGCCTCAAAGAGGAATGGAGGCTCTTTGAGGAGCAGAAGAGAAACTTTGAGAGAGAGAGAAAGAACTTCACCGATGCTGCGATTCGCCTGGGGCGAGAGGTACTTGAGTTTTCTGATATGGTGAAGTTTCCTTCTGCGTAAATTTTAGGTGTTGTAGTTGCGCTGCATTCCTCTGAATCTTTTCGTATTCCACAGAAAAAGGCCTTCCAGGAGGACCGTGCTTCTTGGCTCAAGAATCAGTTTTTGAACATGACCCCCTTCACTGACCGCAGGAGATGTTCCTCGTCTGACGGTCAAAGTGCCTTATCAATCAGTGAGTGTGTGTAATATCAGGAAAAAAACATTTCTCACTCATGTAGTGTCACAAATTACAAATAGGGCTGATGCAGTCTTGGTATTTTACAACTTTTTAAGTGCAACTGCAAGCTGCAATATTGTGTCAGCCTTTCAATGTCCAGTATTGACACAAATCTAGTTTATTAATAGTAATTAATTGTCTATTAATACTGCTTGTAAATACCAGTCACATTGCAACTGTATTTGTACTTCGTTTCTGTGTATTTCTGTGTATTGTTTTCATTGCCTTTCATCCCCCTGCATTTCAGGAAGTGAGCCAGAGATGAGGATGTCTTCCACGAACGCTCAGGTGGCCAAATCCTCAACCTACACTACGTTCTCCACTCCTAAACCCACACAAAGTGCCACTGTGCCATCAACAACCGAACTTTACCGCACACTCCGACTGATACCAGACAGCAGGTATTATTCGCTCACTTAACTCCTGTAGGAGTGAGCATCCGACCGTGCTGGTGCCATGTCATGCCTGTTTAATCATTTCTTTTCTTTTTTTTTCATCTCAGCTCCTCCAGACATTCAAATCGAGGATGCTGGCAAGAGTCCAGCACCATTGAAGACAGAGATACTCGCTTCAAGTCAAAAAGCAGAGGTCGATGTGGAGACCTGAGTATCTTCTCTCTGGGTGAAGATGAGAACAGCCTCACATGAACAACTTCCAGTGCCTTTTTTTTTTTTTTTTTTTTTTTAAATTTAATTTTGTTTTCTCGTGGGCGTGATTTCATCGTGGACTTTTAAGACCAATACATGGCTACATTTCATCACCACGGATGAACAGTACTGTTTTTATGTTGCTTTGTCGCGGACATGCACATCATTCACCAAAGCGGATCAAAGAAAGAAAGAAAGCACTTTAATGATTCCTCACAAACAAATCAACACTGACAAATCAGATTTTTAAGCTATATTCAAGGGAGATTCTCAACAAAGTAATGATCCAAACATTTTGTTTTTTTTTTACATGTGGATTATGTTTAATTAAGTTTTAGTTAAACTTTTTAATGTTTACATGTTCTAGTATGATTTTAATGGACTATATTGACATTAGATGAATAATGAATCTGCTCTGCTGGTGTGACAGCACAATAAAGATATTTTTAATTTAAAAAGCTTAGATTTTTTTGTCTTTTAATTTGGCGCCCACTTGTGTGTTCAAACCGGAGCTGCAGCGCTCACACAAGTGTGAACAACCGGAATCCGGATGTGATCATCTCTGTGCTTTTGTCTCGGCAGCATCCAGCCCGAGAATCCCACCCACCGCTCGGCGTTTTATTTTTCCACACACAGGCAGAAAAACCACCGAAAATGTCGGGCTCCTCTAATCTCGCAGCCATGAAAAAAGTCGTACAGCAGCTCCGTTTCGAGGCGAGCTTAAACAGAGTGAAGGTAAACGACGTGCTTGTTTTTTTTTTTTTAACCAAATAACTGACGAGGGGGAGAAATCTCAACCGCTACCCCGAACCGCTAACGACGCTAGCCGCGTTAGCACGCTAGTCAACAGGCGTAGCAGGGCGTTGCTTGAACCGAAGGGGAAGTGTTTAAAGAAGTCCTATACAATGTTTGCTTAATCTCCAAACATCTGACAAAGGAGTCATCGTGTCGAGACTTTTAGCTTTAGTTACTGATAGCTTAACTACAGATTATAAAACTCGGGCTGTACGCAAACTTACCTTAAAGTGCGTGTGGCTGCTAAGAAGTCAAAATGCTTTGTTTATCCAGCAATGCTACGTACCTTGCTAACACACGATACGAGGCAACTTTGGGAACTCGTTGACTCGATAAAATGAAGATTTAAGTAGAAATGATGTGGAAGCAGTCGAGATATTCACAGAAACTAGCAGTACTTTATGTAATACACTGAATTCAGATAGATACTTTAGAGATTCAAGCTTCCAGCAGCAGCATGCAAACATACATTGAACAGACACTAGAATTAACCTATAACAGTGTCCATACGTTAAAATTAACCTGAGATAAATGTAATTATGTGCAGAAAAAAAATAAACATTTGCCTGGAAAATAAATATGTAACTCGTGCTAAACATCTGTATAAAAAGTAGACTGACTGACTGTAGGAATAAGAGACATTGTATCCACGGGATATATAAAGTTCTACACAGTAAGTGTAGTTCAGAAAAAAGTCAAAGTTAAAACACACTTTAAACACTAAAAATGACACAACGCATACAGAGCAACTGTATTTCCATGTTGGAAAATTCCTTGGAAATGAGCAGTATTTACCAGGAAGTATTCTCGTGATCTGGTGGCACATTTTCATAAAATGGGAGGACTTGAGCGAAAGATTAAAAAGCAACAGAGGCCAAGATATCCTCACCCTTTAACCCTATGCTTGAGACCTCCAGGTTTATTATTTATTTTGCGTCATCTCTTTGTCGCCAGGTCTCCCAGGCAGCGGCAGACCTTCAGCAGTTTTGCATGCAGCACGCCACGCAGGACCCTCTGCTCACCGGCGTGTCCTCCAGCACCAACCCCTTCAGGCCGCAGAAAGTCTGCTCCTTCTTGTGAAACCACTGTATTCATTGGTGAGTCTGTCATCTGCTTGTTGACGCAGTCTGTGTGATTTCTGAAGAAATTAGCTGGTTCTGGTTAGACGTTCATCCTGCGCCAGTTTGTGGTTCACACTAAAATAAAAGCCTTTTAATTTGAGAGTTGGGCGTTAAATGTTGGGGGTTTCCCAGTGGGGACAAAAAAAACATCCATAGAAACTTCTTATGTGCCCCCAGCATAATGTACTTTTTTTTGCAGTGTATGCTCATTACATTCCAAACTAATATTTTCTCTTAAACGCTCTTCAGGTACACGTGGTAGCCTAGTTCAAGCATTCTTTTTGTACTGATGAGAAATCACAATGCAACAAGTGTAAAAAGTCAAATTCACGCCGCTGAACCAAACCATTCACGATCCTAAACAAGATGAAACCCACTTCAGTTTATTCAAATCAAAGCCCTGATTCTAATGTATTTTCCATTCGTGTCCCTGGTTTCATTTTCTTCGTCTGTAGGCCTTCGTTTTGATGCTACAGGGAAAAGTTGACCTCAACACTGCTCCTCATGCCAAGCCATTATACTGCCACGGGATCTCTTGAGTGTAGAACACATTGGAACCATGCCAGGAAGATGACCATCTATTTTCAATCACAGTAGAAGAAAGGAGACAGGTTTATTTTTCATGGCACAGTATGATTTTCGAGTAAATTATTGTGCCTTTTCTATTGTTCTATTTTAGTCATCACTGTTCTGGACATTTTTGTATTTAATGAATTAAAAAAAACATTCTTTACTACTCCAATGTTTTATTGATTGTCATTTTTTTGTTGTTGTTGTTTGTGCTCTGCAAATTATTTGACCGAACTGAATGACAGACATAACTTAGACATAACAGACATAACTTGTGAGAACCAGCTGACGGGGAGCTTATTCTAGAGATAATAGAAGCAGCTCTTGCTGTGATTTCAGAAGTTTAATATTTCAATACAAAACCAAGAAGCAAAAACGACGTTTAAAAAACACCAGCAAAAAACGTAAATCGGGTTGTTGGGGATCGTGACCAGTAGAAGCAGAAATATGATATAAAATATACTCCTTTACATGTAAGTCATCTGTTATCAGCTAAAGGAAAAACTACTAGTAAAAGTGATATGGAATAAAACTGAAAACCTTTTTTCATACGATTACGTAATTTATTCTTTAATAATTATGTAATATTAATGTGGGGCTCAGAGGGAGTGTAAAGGAGCATAAAACTGAGTAAAAGTCCCCTGCCCTCAGGTCTGCAGGGAGGCCGCTGCACCGGCGTGGACCACTGTGAGTAAAGGGCGCCTCACCGTGGGGTTTCTTTCAGACCATTCCCAGAGGACTTGAGGGTCATATGTTAAACCAGATCCGATAAATATGTGTCACTAAGATCGTTAAGACATTTATAAATAATAAAAGAATCTCACGATCGAAAGCTACTCTTGACTCTCTGAACTCTCGCGAGAAGCCAACTAACGAGATTCATTTAAACATGTTCGCGTCCGTGATGGGAAGTTCGGTTCTTTTTAGGGAGTCAGATCATTTGACTCAACTCACCAAAAAGAGTTGTCTCTTTCGGCTCCCAAACGGCTCTTCATTTTACCACTTATACCTTTCATAATTCAGCCAAATTTAGGGCTGTTTTGACTTATGATTTGCATGTGAACGCATATATCATATAAATAATTCAATACTGCCTTTCTTCTATTCAAAAGTAAAAACTAATATCAATATGTTGCTGTGGCCAATTGTTTTCATTGCATTTACAGACCACAGAACTCTTTGAAACCACCCAATGAATGCAAGTTAATTGTAGAACCGCTCTACTACACAAAGCAGATAGCAAAAGCTATAAATACTTACTCATAGATTCTTTTTTTTTTCAAAAAAGGACAGCTATTGCTATTGACTGCACAGCACGCATCTGACATTCAGTCACTGCACGCTCTTTGAACCGGTTCGTTCACGACAGACACATCCCTAGTCGTGCGTGAACTCCGGGGAACTGAACCCAGGTCAGTTTTGTTGTCGCGCTCCTCTAGCGGTTATAAAAGAACCCGTAAATTACAACTGCCCCTCGACCAGCCGAATGTAACCGCCCACGACGACGCCAGTTTGGAGAAGAATGAATCATGGGACGGCGTTACTGTGGAAACGACGGTAACTTCTTTCGCTAACGTAGCATGTTAAATAGAGTTAGCCATAAAAAAGCGGGTGTATGTGTGAAGTCCAGCCATGATAGACGTGTTTGCTGCATGTTAATCTTTTATCCTGTCGTTGTTTGTGCTCGGTTGGGCGTTGTTTTAAACGCTAACGTGATGCTAACGGCTCACCGAGGTGCTCACCATCACCGAGTTAGCATTTAGCAGTCGGCTCAATGAAGACCGTTAGTTGACCGTGTTTGCAGTTAGCTTTAAGCTCATGATGATGCTCCAGGATGGGTCGACACAGCTCCTCTGCCTCACAGCCAGCAGCGGGGTCCCTCTGTTCACAAGAGGAGCCTCCAAACAGCTGCCCTTCTCTGTCATCGGCTCCCTGAATGGTGTTCACATGTTTGGGGGTGGTCAGGGAGTAGTGCTCTCCTGCTGTGAGACTGAAGATGGGGGTAAGGTGGTGTGGAGAGTTTTCCAGGACAGCGTGATGCTCATCGCTGTGGCTGCAGGTGGACAAGGTGGTGCAGGCGGGAGCAGCAGCAAAGAGGAGGAGGCCCGTTTACAACGCCTCCTGGAGAATGTGTGGAACTGCATGGTGCTGGTGTTGGGGCAGGATGAGCTGGCCAATGTCAGGAATGTTGAGAGGTTAAAGAGGGACTTGAGGTCCTGCTTCAGCCTCATTGATCAGCTGTTGGAGGACAGGCATGAGGGCATCCTGGGTAACCTGACACACTGCGCTGATTCACTGCTGCCCCCTAACCCCACTCTTCTTCAGGATGCCGTGCAAGGCTTTGCTCAGGCTGCGGACAGTGAATTTGGCTGCCTCGTCGTCCATGGGCGGATAGCCGCAGCAACGGAGAAGTGGTGGCGCCTAGCACCTCAGGAGGTTGTGCTGCTCTCTGCTCTGATGCGATCTCTCTCAGCTTCTGGATCATCCTCTTGTGATTACCCAGTTTTCCTTCCTCATGGCAGCCCCACCGTGGCCCACCGCCTGCTCCGCTTCCACCTGCTACCCGGGGCAGATGTTTGCGTGCTGTGCGGCCCAACCCCTTCACTGCACAGAGCTGAGAGTGGGCTTTTGGTTCGTTTCTGGACACCTCTGGTGGAGACCCTGAGGGACTGCCTGGCTGTTGGAGAGCGCTGCTTACCGGGATCTGTATCCCTGCGCCCCGATGTGCTGGCACTTCTTCTCATCAACCGTGAAACTCGTCGATCAGTCTCCTGTGTGCGGACTTCCACTAATCATCCACCCGGTCACCCTCCATTACCCTCAAAGGCCCGCTGTTGGGAGCTACTAAAGCTCTTCTACATCTTCAGCACAACACGCTACTTCACCCAGGAGGAGACTTTGTGCGTCTCCCCAGAGGAGAGGGCTCAGAGAGGCAGCACTGAAGACTTCGTCCTCGGATTCACTCACCAGCCGCTACAGTGCTATCTAGTTTCAGAAGAGTGCAAAAGCTATGGACTACAGACACCACAGCATCAGCTCTTCCTGCTCATCCCACTGTCAGTGCCCACCTTTGCACTGCGTACGGTGGCCACACAGACTCTGTCTGATATAGTTACAGCCACTGGGTTTTAATTGGACAGTCTACTTTGTTACAACATCTTAAACTTCAGTCAAACCACCACACAATTATTGATATATTAATTTACTTATCATTTAAATGTGGATTTGCTGCCGATATTCTGATTTCTGTTACGTCTTTATTAATGACTGCAATCATATATAATTTCATATTGACCGACTGACTGACTGACGTGTGAAGATTTAGCAACCCAGTTTCAGCCAAAGACATCCTGTGTGCCGACTTCCACTAATCAATCCACCTGGTCACCCTCCATTACCCTCAAAGGACTAAAAACCAGTCCCAGATTTTCTCTTGTCTGGCTGCTACTTGCTCGCTCACTTTCCTTTTCTCTTCTTTTTGCTCCGCCAATGTCTTCTCTGGCCTCTTCACCTCTGCCTTTATGTCCATCCAAAGAGGCTGCTGAGCCCGGTTACATTGCCCGCTTTCCCAGCTCTGATTCTGGCATGACACTTTCTCTGCTTCCTATTACCTCCTCTTTCTGGTGCTCCAAAAAGCCTTTGCCAAAAAGTTTGCAGCAGTTTACATCACTGTCCATCGGGAAACTCCGTAACTACAGAGAGTTGATCCGGAGCAGACGGAGGCCATCGGAGGAAACCGGAAAACATCCAGATCCAGTTTTACCAAGTTATATTGTGGTGGTGTGACATCGGTACTTCCTGCAGAATATACCCAGAGTTGTATAGCTTGGTGTAACATCAAAATTATTTCATGTTATTTTATGGTAGAAAAGTTACACAATGTTGCTTTAACAGACCGCTGGTTAGAGGTGCACAGTAGAAATGGATACTACCCCTATGGTCTCACCAGGTTTTTTTTTTTTTTAACTAAACTACTGCTCAATACTTTAACCCTGACGAAAATATGAAAACAGCTGATAATGTCTCACTGCCTTGAACTGCTCTGAGCTCTGTTTAGCATTAAGAGATAAGTCACTGTTGAGTCTAACTTCAACTTCAAGGCTGTCCCCGGAAAGCTTGTTAGACTTACTGAATATTAACGTTATCATTGGGACTGCGCTGTATTTGAGAATGTGTCAGACAATCATGTGAAACTGTAACACTGGGATAAATAAGTGCCTGCTGTTTGCTGCTTTGACATGTTGAAACATTTGGCTTCAAACATGATGAAAGTATTTATTTTGATCCTAGCCTAAATATAGTTGGTTACTCTCTGTGGCTGTATGATTCATTGAGTGGTTTATTCGCATCTTTCATTCCGGTAAATGTGATAATGATCATGTTGTTGTTATTGCGCTCTGTTGGTTGAATGTTTCATTTCAAAGACTGGGCAGCTGCGGACGGGAGCCATAAACCACTTGGCAAAAGAAAGCTCATAGTAATATTTTAATTGAAACGGCTCACCATTTATGTTTTTCATACGTCAGACATTTGCTTGACGGCTATGAGACACAGACAGTGAACATTATAGAGTGTATATAGTATAAATTAAAGGTCCAGTGTGTAATATTTAGCAGGCTCTATTTACCGAATATGGCAGAAACTCAATATAATACACATAACTATGTTTTTATTAGTGTAAAATATAAGAATCTATGGATTTTTGTTACCTTGAATGAGCTTTTTATTTCTATAGATGCTGCGGATCTCCTTCCACGGTGTCCTACAGTAGCCAAGAGTGGACAAGCTAAACACTGAGACAAGGCGTTTCACATTTTTTGCAGCCACTGTAGTTTCACTTCACACTAGGAAAGACAGGATGAGCCGAAGGGGTTGAAGTCAGCACTTACACTGCTAGACCGCCACTAAATCTTACACGCTGGTCCGTTATAAAGCATCAGTCTGGAGTTCTGGTGAACTCTCTGCGCTACTTTAATTCTATAATAATAGTGGCAGTGACGACGTATTGACAAAACACACGCACGCCATTATTGAATGAAGTCTTTGTGTCCTGATAATTGTAGTTTTTTTTTTCTTTGTCTTGTCAAGTTCCTGCCAGAGAAACAAGACAGTTACTGCAGAACCAGCCCAGTTTAGCCTGGGAAATGGGAAATTTGAGCCAGTGTAATCAGGCCTTATCCTGTCCCTTGTGTCTGACCAAGGGCTTGTCAACACAACAGAGGCACAAAACACTTGAACTATTTGTCATTTTCACGGTAAAAAGCAATCATAGCATATCTCAGATTCTGATTGCACATGTTAGTGCACATTTTGTGTAAAGCTTGGTCAATAAAGTCTATCTTATCTCATCTTGAACCACCTCAGCTGGCAGAGGTCAGTCAGGATAGGAGGAGCATTCCCGAGTATTTAGTAACGGATTACAATTCAAAGTCTCCTCCCAAAGAGCATGGAGCGCTCAGAACAAAAAGCGGGGCGCGGGGCGGTGAGCTCGGGACAAGGTTGGAAGCTGCAGCCGCCGGTCCGCTCGTTAACATCCATCCGAGCCACGTCAGTTTTCCCGAGGCTGTTTTGGTTCAGAGTAACCGGAGAAACGAGCCTGACTGACAGCCTCACGGTGCGTAGGATAACGGGGGAAGAGAGGGGTGGGATAACGGTTTATGTGAAGTCACACAAAGGGGAGGGTTGTGCGTAGTATTGCCATGTGTGCAGGGAGCAAACCCCAAACTTTCTGAGTGAGGAAAGTCCAGTCAGTCAGCGTGTGTGTGTGTGTGTGTGTGCATACAGTCAGGGACCTGAAGAAACATCCTGGGATTTAATCACAGTTTTGGCGAAGCCCAATTAGCACGTCCGCCTCTGATCGGTCCAAAGGTCCGAGCGCGCAGTCAGTATTTTAAGGAGCGCGGTGCCGTCTCTTGCACAACTTTTTAGTTTCACGACTCTCGTCTGAAGCAACCGGTGTGTTGCAGGTCGCTTTGCACCGCTGAGCCTTTAATAGCGCCTCAACTTTGTGAAAGGAAGAGAGTCGAAATGGCAGCGACACGAATGCAGCTGCTATCACCCAGGAACGTCCGACTTTTAAGCCGCGGGCGAGACGAATTGTTAGCCGGCCGCGGTGGAGCGCAGCGGCCCGGCGGTGGTCCCAGGGTCCGCTCACTGACCTCTCCCCATCTGTCCCCCTCTTCTCCCGGCAGAGCTTTGTCAAGTCTGAGTGCGACGCGGCAAGGGCTCCCCAAAGAGAAAATGACCGAGAATGGAGTGTCGCCCCGGGCCAAAGTGTTGACCATCGACACCATGAACCCCACGGTGAAGAAGGTGGAGTACGCGGTGAGGGGGCCCATTGTGCAGCGGGCGGTGGAGCTGGAGAGGGAGCTCTCTGAGGTTTGTACAGCAGGCCGAGTGGTATCAGTGTTCACACCACCTGTGAACTGCATGAACCATGTACTGGATCATATTTGTGCTGTGAAACTGATGCTCTGTGTCTGTTTCATTTCATCAGCTTGTTATAGACTTATGTCCATGGATACACTGTAAAAACATAAACCAGTTTGCCCAGCGTGTTTTATAACAATAAGATGGTCTGAACTCTGCCTAACAGGCTGAAACAATCTAATCTACTCTTATTATTACTGTGTTTTTGTTAATGGGCCATAATGGACTATTTTTATCTACTCAAAATTGATTGTTATTGACACAACAGTCTGTAAAAATCTCTCTACAGATTTGATCAGGTTTAAAGAGCTCTGTGAGCTTATTTGCTGCTGCTGCTGCATGTTTGTGGGGTTTATTTCTCTGGCTGAGTCCATTCAGGTCAGATTAGTGGGTTTCCAGTCCGTGGTTATGTTTTCACCATTAACTCTTCCAGCCATTATCCCCAAAAGAAAGACGCGTGTTATCGCTTGCTTCTCTCACACACCCTCTTGTCAAAGTCCATCCAGTTAGTCAGTAATTCCTGCCGAGGTCTGTCACATCAGAAACTCTGTAGGCTGGTGCGATCCAGATATTTTCACTTTGATACTGTTAATTTCTAACCAGCGGTTCATTTTTTTTCAAACTGAGAGATCCTCAGAGAGAGGTGAAGATCCATCGTCCACACCAGAAACTGTCCCCAGTGTCTAACTTAGCTGACCTGCTCTCCACTATTATGCCTTTTTATCCACTCGCCTGTTGTGTTTGTAGTGATTGGTCTCAAAGGTCTATAAATCAGTAAAAATCTCTATCTCGGCTTTGTCCAGCATTTCAAATCAGCTCCTTTATTCCATAATATAAACTGATTTTGTTATTTATGCAATACATAATCAGCCTGTTCCTTAAATACACACCATCAGTGTGTTCTTCTTTTTTAAAAAAAAGGAAATCTGTGTCCAGTCCCTTCTTCTTGCTCCGGTTATGGTGATGTGGCAACCAGCTGTTAGTGCACAGTGTGCAGTCTGGTGTGAAAACTGTCCTCTCTTGAGTTCTTTGCACAGGAAGGGATGAGTTGGCAAAAAAAGGTTCCCGCACAGGTAAAAATCATCCAGCATGGGCTGTAATGACAGCGGTGACCTTTTTAACCAGATGGCTCACTGGCACCATAGATTTTATGTTCTGTTTGCTTTGACTAGGGCTTATCCACGGCTTACCCCTCCACTCTTTATAGGATATTTATTTTCTCACTGACTGGACAATGGTGTGATCAGGCGTATTGATGGAGATGTTTAGATGTTCACAGAGCAGAAGACATTGCTGTTATATTCAGCTGGCAAAACCCAGAGAAGATATCTAACCATGGGAGCGTTTTGCAGAGCATTTTTGCACAAACTTTTTTTTTTTCCATCTAAGACAAGAGAAGCACCACAAAATCCTTGTTCACTGACTGCAGACTGTCCCGCTGCCAATCCTTTTCAATAGAGCAGCACACAGCCAGAGGACAAAAATGCACCCCAAGTAATCATTTACAGTCCTCCCCATCTTATTCCACAGTTTTTCAGAGACACTGAACCGCGTTTCACAAAACTTTTAACTGAAACCTTTTCATCAAAACACATTCCTCTTCATGTTTTTTTTTTTTTTTTTTACAAACCCATCCAATTCAAACTGCGGTTTGGATGGTGTTGGGTTACTTTGCAAAACAGGTCACAGTGCTATTCTCACTTTTGTCTGTGATTTAAACACACACACACAAATGAATGCACGCTGTGATACCCTACTCCAGTTTCCTACACACCTTGTTTCTTTGGAACTGAGATGTTTGGTCTTCATTTACCGCACAAATACGGCCTTGTTCTTGTTAGTTTCTGTTATACTGGAGCTGTGTTTGTTGCTGTTCATTGTTTTTTTTCCGAATGGGGAAAAGAAACAAGACGGGCTTTGGGACAAATTGCAGCACCAGCTAACAAGTGCTCAGATAAAGGCTTCACATACAGTTATTACATTGTGTTCTTTGTTTGTGCTAATGAGCAGCGAGCCGATAGTGAATGGGGACTTTTTGAGGACAGACCAAATACTTTCCACATATTCTGCCAGAATGAAAAGTAATATGCAAACCTCTAAACTTTATTATCTGTGACTTTACTGTACGCTGTTATCTACTTAAGTTACGTTGTTTACAAGTGCTTTCACTGCTTTACATTGTCAACGATTAAATGTTTAGTTTGTGAAGGAGTAAAAGGAAATGCAGCTTGAGCTGCACGTCGAGAGCAAAGTTTCACCCCCCGACTGTTTTTATCAGCGGTGGAGGACAAAAAGGCACGAGAGCCTCCGCAGCTGGTGCTCAGGAGCAGAGGTCAATGCGTCTCCAAAAGATCCTCATCATGAATGGGTGGGACTTTTGACCCAAGGGGTGTTACTCACCCGGTATGATGTTATTGGTCCAGGCCGAGAGACGCCTCTAATATGTGACCAATGAGAGAGGCAGAGAGGGCTTCTTAAAATCTGGACAAATCAAACAAACAGGCTGTTTTCATTTCTGCAGGGTGTGAGGTTCCAGCTTGTGGCTTCCCTGCAGTGTCACGCTGTCTCTAACATCTGGTGTTAACCGCGCGCGTGTGTGCGCACTTGGTTACGTGGCTGCTCACATTAGTTTGTCCTCTGTCAGTGGTCTCAGCTGCTCAAGAGATAATCTTTCAGAAATGTTATGCAATTGACCCGAGAGACAGTAAATGAATACTTTTATTTTGGTAACCTATATACCCCTAATTATTTTTGACGTCAAGTTCACGGCTGCTTCGCTTCCCAGACGTGCTGTTCGCTCTCAGTTTGCACCGAGGTTAAAAGCTTAAGTCTAATGTGTGTCGCTGTGTTTTTGTGTCAGGAGGTCAGCGGTATCAGTGCGATAAGGTGGTTTGCGCAAGTTGAAATTTTCTGCCCGTGTTTACACGCACTATCTACACTGCAAAGTTTTTACTAAGTGCTTTCTGTCTGTGCTGCAGAGCTGCAGTGTGACCTCCCCTCTTGGTAGTCAACTTCTCCATGTAGGATAGATCTGCGTGTGTGTGTGAGAGAGAGTAATAGAACAAAATTAGCATAGAGGACAGCTGACACCGTACAAGGCTTTCCTGAATCTACATGATACTGAGTTAAGTTACTTCTGTCGTTTATATTGTTACTCAGAAAATTCAGAGACTCGTGGAAACTTATTGGAAATCTGAAATTAAAGCTGCCCAGTGAAGTTTTTTGTTTTATTTTCACTATTTTTTTGTCATTAAAACACATTTCATGTGTGTCTGATCAACTAGTTGAATATATTTTAAACAGTGCCAATTTTTGGAAGAAATATCTATAAATATATACATTTCTCTCTTTTACCTCGACTAGTTCAGTTGTCTTGTTAACTCATCATAACACACACCTTCTTCAAATGACAAACAGAAACAAAATTAAACTAACCCTCTGCTACACCCACAAAAATGGACTCTGTGCCTGTATAGTTTTTTTGCCTGAATAGTTTCTGTAATGTTGTAGTCTATATATTCACATTACCAAAATCTAATGGTAAACTTATATATTTGAGGTCCACATGTAAGCCTGGAGCAACAGACAGTCTGTTGTACCCCTCATGCCCAGAAAGGGTAATATTTAATTGATTAAGCATTTAATATGATTAAAAAGGGGGCGGTTTAGCTAATATTCAAGTGAGCATTTGGACTTCTTTACACATTTTAATGCAGGAAAGTTCTCCACTCCAAATGCCAGCCAATACAACCCGCCCCTGGAAGTGGTTTTGAGTAAACCACCAAGCCTGCTGTGCACTCAGCAGCTCACCAGCCTCTCGTGGTGTAAATGTTTATAGAAAAGTTATGTATGTGCTAAGCCTGCCTGTTGTATGTGCAGCGGGGCGTTCTCAGCCTACCCTGCTCTCTTTGACAATTCAAGTCAGGTTTGGACAGGACATTGTTTTCTTATCTACAAAGGGAACTGATGCTCTTCTTCTCCGGATGTGTGATCATTTCGGTGTGTTGTGTTTACGCTCTGCAGGGAATGAAGAAGCCTTTTGCTGAGGTCATCAAGGCCAACATTGGTGATGCACATGCTATGGGCCAGCAGCCAATCACTTTCTTCCGACAGGTCTGCTCTTAATCCCTTCATCTAAATATAGCACCTCCCCTTCTCACTATCTATTAAACCAATTTCTTCCCCATTAACAAAGTTGCTGTCAATCATTTTGTCTCTCTCTCTCCTTAATGCAATAATCCATGCATGAGTTTGCACAATGTCTCTTCCACCCTTTATACTCACACCTCTCTTTGTTTCAAGGTCTTGGCGCTCTGCTCCTACCCTGAACTGCTGAATGACAGCACATTCCCAGAGGATGCTAAAAGTAGAGCACGCCGCATTCTGCAGTCCTGTGGAGGGAACAGTATGGGTGTGTATGAGTGTGTTGGGTCTTCTGTGCGAGCACAGTAAGCTGTATATAACCTCGGTTGCTAATTATCACCTTGAGCGTCGGAGTACGCTTTCCGGCGGTGTTTGTTGTGTTAAAGCTTTTCAAGTTGTCATAGCAACGTGCATTGTCTTCCTTCAGGCTCCTACAGTGCCAGTCAGGGCATAGACTCTGTACGCCAAGATGTGGCCCGTTACATTGAGCGAAGGGATGGCGGTGTGCCCTGCGACCCAGACAACATTTACCTCACCACAGGGGCCAGCGACGGCATTGTGGTAAATAAATCACCTCTCATCTGTTTCAATGACTTTGTCCCGTTTGTACGTTGTTGCAGCAGCACACCAGTAGTAGTAGTAGTCTAAACTGACACATTGACAATCGAACAAAAGAGATGTCTCTTCATCTGTGAATTTCCTTTGTAAAGGACGCACCACACAAGCCGCAACTAGCAGGGAAATTAGATCTCTGATGGCCAAACATGTTTGCATGTGACCCTTTAAAAGCCGGGGATTACTTACATTTCACTTTGAGTTAGAGTCCAAGAAAACAACAGACTTAGACTTGTTGTTTTACTCAGTTAAGCTGACTTTCTTGACCTCCCCATCCTGCACTTGTAGACCATGCTGAAGCTGCTGGTGTGCGGTGAGGGCGAGACCCGTACGGGCGTCATGATTTCCATACCCCAGTATCCCCTGTACTCTGCCGCTCTGGCCGAACTGGGCGCCGTGCAGATCAACTACTACCTTAATGAGGAAAAGTGCTGGAGTTTGGACATCAGCGAGCTGCAGCGTGCTCTGGATGAGGCCCGCCGCCACTGCAACCCCCGAGCCCTGTGCATCATAAACCCCGGAAACCCCACCGGTAAAGTGACATTAATTTACCACTACTTCATTTACTAGCTTTATGTCGGCTTCTAACTGGGCATCTTGTGGCCCTCCTCAGTAGTTAGAGTTTGCTTAGTCGTCATGGAGATGGCTCACTGTACCACCACAGAATGGCTGTCAGATGTTACGGCATGATGACAGCTGAGCAAGCTCCTTCTGCTGTGGAAGAAGGCATCATGTGGCCGAAAGCCAACCGCACATTTCATGCACTACTCAAAGAAGAGCCACCAGATGGCAGCAAGTAGTCGTGACTGCTGGCCTAACCAGCACCTCAAACCTTCCTGCCTGTAATGAGCCTGGTTCTCGTTCACAGGTCAGGTGCAGAGCAGAGAATGCATCGAGGATGTTATCCGATTCGCAGCAAAGGAACGTCTCTTCCTCATGGCTGACGAGGTACTGTCTCACCGCCTTTTAACATCTGCCTGCTTTATTGTTTTCTGTACGCCGGTGACACCTGTCATTCTGTCTCCACCCCCCCCAGGTGTACCAGGATAACGTGTATGCTGACGGATGCCACTTCCACTCTTTTAAGAAGGTGCTGTTTGAGATGGGGCCAGAGTACTCTAACACAGTGGAACTGGCATCTTTCCACTCCACCTCCAAATGTTACATGGGAGAGTAAGTCTTTTTACTTGATTATTGATGATGCTGGGATGAAATCTGTAAAATCTTGTGTTTCTCACATAAAATCTGCTTCTAGGTCACATCCTAATGTGTCCTCTTCCTCTCAGGTGTGGCTTCCGTGGAGGCTACATGGAGATCATCAACATGGACAGTGAGGTGAAGGCCCAGCTGACCAAGCTGGTGTCTGTCCGCCTGTGTCCCCCCGTCCCTGGTCAGGCTCTGATGGACCTGGTGGTCAACCCTCCGCAGCCTGGGGAACCTTCGTATGACAACTTTATCAAGGTACGTTGCACAACCCTCATTTATCTGCAGCGTGGGCAAATTAATCAATACATCAATAAACTGCAAGGTGATCTCTCGTTGCACATGTTCAGCGCACTGACACCGTCATCATTACGTATTCTGAATAAAATATGCTCGGCACACTGCTATTGATTACGGATTTTACCTCGTCATTCGTTTTTTGTTGTGGAGTTTTCTGAACAAATACGAATGAAAACATGAAATATGATGAGGAAATTTTGTGCGAAAAATGTGCTAAAATCACATGACAGATCTTATGACAGATAAGTTTGTGATGTCTTGGGTTTGTTGTAATATTTGTTCCGTTAACCTCTATCGTGTAAGATTGTTTTTGTAACTGTCTCATTGTGATTCTTGTAAAATCGTTATCACGGTCACGGACACGAGTTACATCATGCACGAAACTGCTCTTGAACGTTGTTATTCAGTAGCACACCTTAGAATAAGAAACCTCTTGAGCGACCATGACCTCTTGTCGGTCTTCTATAGATTCTCCGTGCAGCTCGTGGCATTCATATGAGCTCTGTTCACACCTACTGTACAATATCTGACGCAGCTGTTCATACGTCTTGCGGTGCTCACAGGAGTCCGGAGAAATTCCTGCAGAAAAACCTTGTTAAGATTCATTCACAGGGAATTGCCACGCACACATTCAGTCAAGCGAACATTGTTGTGGGTGTTTCTCGATTCTAGTAACACCTCTCTTTGTTCTGTATATATATTTTTTTCTCTCCCACATCCAGGAGCGCACAGCCACGTTGAACGCCTTGGCAGAGAAGGCCAAGCTCACCGAGCAGGTTCTCAATACTGTGCAAGGCATCAGCTGCAATCCTGTGCAGGGCGCCATGTACTCCTTCCCTTGCATAACCATCCCTGAAAAGGCCATCAAAGAGGCCACGGTCAGTCCTTAACGTACTCTTATAAATGTTCCAATGTCCAAGTTATTTATCGCTTCAAGGAAATGAACAAAGAAAAATAAAGGAATAAAATAGATGAACCACTTATACAAGAACTTTTAGTCCCATTAATGCTTATTTTTTGCTCAACTTATTATTCTTCCTCCTACACAGCCCTCGA
The DNA here is from genome assembly GCA_023373845.1 of Nibea coibor. Classification (NCBI taxonomy): domain Eukaryota; kingdom Metazoa; phylum Chordata; class Actinopteri; family Sciaenidae; genus Nibea; species Nibea coibor. The sequence goes on from CM041725.1 coordinate 8,395,381, forward strand.
TTAATTGTCATATTCCACTCACTGGCATTTAATACACACACTCTCTCACTGTGTTAGATTAAGTAACCATTTACCAGGTTCGGTACTTTGTGTCTCCACCTCCGCGTTTGCTTAAGAGAACAAATGATTTCCAATAGCTTGTGGTTTCAATTCTGTCCCGAGGTTAACTGCTCAGTAGGAATTTCAGGGAGGGCGGATAAGCCGGGCTGAGAATTTGATTAGCCTTACAGAGGATAAGGTCAGAGTAAAGCTGACCTGCCGACACCTCATCAATCCCAGTGATTCTGCTCACCGTCCCGAGTACACAGTTGTAGCATCGCTTTGCTTTTGATTGTGCTCTTCCCAGAAAACCGCGTAAAGGCCGAGCTTCTTTAGCAGCGCTCTCGCCAATATTACCATCGGCAGCTTAAATAGAGCTGCTGTGCCGGCCCATTGAGCGCGACCTTGATCTCAATACTCCACTACTTCTTTTCCAAGAGGTTTATATGCAGAGGAAATGAGAAATACTTTAGATTAATTGAAGCTCAGACCAGGACTCACCATCAGTACTCAACGTCAGCCTTCATCTTTTATACTGCTGAAGGAAACATCCTATCCTCACTCAACTCCAAAGCACATGTGCTACAATTACTGGAACACATGAAAAGAAACACAGTGTATGTACTTACCTTCACTGCCAGAAGGAGGAGACAAAAGTTCCCCATGCATGTTTAACCTGAAAAACGTTTTAGCTTTAGCTTTCAGCTGCATAATTAATTATGATTACCTATTTTTATGTTACATAAAGTAGTAAGTGCAGGCGATGTTCCATTGAGGTGCTTTCATTTGGTCCATTCTGCTTTAAATCGGTATAATTTTCTACAAATTGAAAATCATTTCTAAGAAATTAAAGTCATGACTCAGAAACAGGATGTAGTGGAAGAAGAATATTAAAGAAAGCAGCTCAGCTCAGCGGGAATGCTGTAGAAGAAGTACATGCAGTACTTTAAGCATAAAGGTTAAACAATGAGTCACGGTGTTCTGTTATAATTTTAACTTTTAGCTCACAGCAAAGCTGCACTTCTCAAAGAAAAACTAGCAAATTCTGAAATACTCACAGCTTAGCCACGATGTGTCTTTTCCTCTTTGTTAGGACAACGGCCAGCAGCCTGATATGTTTTACTGCATGAAGATGCTGGAGGAGACTGGGATCTGCCTCGTACCCGGGAGCGGCTTTGGTCAGCGGGATGGAACCTACCACTTCAGGTACAAAACACCGCAGAGCCGCAGCTGACAATCATTTTGATTATTGATTAACCTGCACTGTAGTGTTTTAGTCTAGTCATCTTATGGAGGATCACAACTGCCAAAATCAAAGATAAATGAATAAATAAAGTAATATTCCATTAATTACACCAAAATATTTTTAAAACAAATATAGAAAATGTGACATAAATTGATCGTTCACATTTAATTTGCTTCTGTATTTGTTTACCTTTGTATTAAATCCCCTATTTATTTACTTTCCCTTTTTATTTATTAATTTATTCTTATTGAAATATATTTATTTATATATTTATTTATGTATTATCTTCCCTTTGCATCCCCCTAGTAATTTCTGGGTTTTCATTTTACATTTTTGCTTCATTATGTAAATGAAGGAGCTCATTCATTATTTGTTATTTTTTGGTATAACAATTTATTTATTGGGTTGTTTATTTATTTCCAATTTTGGCAGTCGTCACAATTCATTGTTTGATTATCAGAAAGTAGTGAAAAGTCTTGAAATCACTTGACTTGTAGCCAGAAAACCAAAAAATATGTTTTCTTATTCCTTATACTTTTTTGTAAAATAAATGTCATACATATACAATTTAATATGTCAGTTTCATGTCTGAACACACCTCTGAGTCATCTTTTGTGTAAAAGTCACAGCAGCAGTCTTTCTGTATCTCTTCACACACGGCACACGTCTGAATTGAACGCTGACGGATTAACGTATAGACTGCTCGGTTAAACATGGATACAAGATCAATGTAATGAACCTATTATCCACAGCTCATGCATAAAGCAAGCAAAATCAGGTTAATAAAGTGTGAAGCACTCAGAGCCAGTTTTAAGAAGCTCAGGGGAATCTTCACATCAGATCTGTCTGTAGAAACTTTCCCCTCTTGGTGTGACCGGGGCAAAACCCTCTTACAATGATAAACTGACCAACTGTCTCTCCCTATATTTTCTAATATTCATTCATGCCAACTGCTTTGATGAATAAATGAATATAAGCAAAATGATTTACATACCACGTGAGAGCAGATAGGAATTAAACAAGAGTCATAAGTTAAAGGTCCAGTGTGAAAGATTTAGGCAGATTTATTTGTTTATTTATATTCGAATGAGCCCTTTAATGATTCCCGCCATTTTGTACAGACATATACAAACAGTATGGACAAACCAGACACAGGCTCAGCTAGGGCTTTGCGTATGTTAACTCTTAGTCAAGACATCTGCTGTTGTTACATCAGTCAGTGTGTTTCTTTTCTTTCCCCCCTCTCTCAGGATGACCATCTTGCCGCCGGCGGACAAGCTGAAGATCCTGCTGAAAAAAGTCAAGGAGTTCCACCAGAAATTCACGCAGCAGTATTCCTAAATTTCAAATTCTCTCCCTCTGTTCGCAAGCGGAGCAGCTCAGCAACCACAAGAAATACACCAATCCAAGTGCCTTTCCCACGACAGCTCTGGCGGTCTCTGCGGTGACACACGTCAGCCTCCACAGCTGTCTCATTTGGACATTCACGTACGATACAAAAGGCACTGTATTGTGTCAGAAAACAAAACTGGAGATGAAGAAATGAAATCAAAGACGTGTGTCAGCTCGGTACAAAAATAATGGCTGCGTGCGTGCGGTGTCAGCTTTGAAGGATGTATAGTGATGTATTTGTGAATATGAGAGATAGATTGTCTATGTGAATACCAGGCTAAAAGAAAGAAAGGCACAGCTGAAGGAAGAACTGTAATGCTTGGAACCTGGAGTTTGTATAGAATATTTCATTCCAGCAGGCGGAAAAAAAAAATGCAGAAAGGTTCCATTTGCATGATGATTCAGAGATGATTTTGTAGAATCAAAATAAATGTTAACAGTCTGTGTTATGTCTCGTTATTTCGAGGGAGCCGTGAAGAAAAAGTGACATTTTCTTTTGACCGTGAACATTTAAGGAGAAACGTTACGGCACCGTTGGCTCTCTTCTAAAAAGAGAACGATAAAATATCACAAATGCATAATCTCTTCAAATCTTCACACTTTCACCTTCAACGTCTTGTGCTGGAAAAGAAACTGTCTATAGGTATGTTGTCCCTTTTTAACCTTTCTAAGTTTTGATTCCGAAGTGCAACGTTCACTCATTTAAGATTATTCTATGAAGCGAGTTTATGTAGTGTTTGACAGAAAAAAATATAGTGTTCAGTGTCAATATATCCTTGTTCAGGGATTTTGCTTACAGAAGGCATACGTTCCACTTAAATAATATATATTTAATACACATATTTTCATCATTTGTGGGCAGCTTTGGGCACGGCTTTGCGGCATCCGTTATGCAAAGCTGTTTTGGTCCATCCTTCAAGCACCTTCATGCTCCACCCTAAAGCTTTTTGCCCAACTTGCTCAGATTTTGTCATTTCCCCTGATGTATGTGCTTCTACATAGTTAAATAGTTTGTTTTCTGTCTGGTCGTACAACTGGGAGTCTACACAGGGTGCTTTATTTTGAAAATGACTAAGCAGCATAATCTGTGGATGTGAAGTGAAGTCAATGAGTTTCTCAAACAGAGAGTCAGCAGAATGAGTCAGTCCCCATAAGTCTCTGTATTAAAATGACCAACACAGCCTGGTACAAAAAAAAACAAAAACAGTTTTGGTTTCCACAAAGAGACCAGCCACACATTCTCTGTGGAGAAACGCTTCTGAAAGGCAGTGCAACACTTTATTGTCCAGATCAGCTCAGTGGCCATAATTCACTTGGAGTTGTGTATTCATTCTTTAAGCTCTGTTTTTGGTCTCCACCAGGTCCCGAGGCAAATATCTGGCTCTTTTTGGTGGGTTTGTCACCGAAAGTAACCACTTTGACTTTGCACGCAGTCCTTTTATCCATTGTTAATATAAAAATGTTGGATCAGTGGAGCTTTACAGCTGAACCAACTAAAACTGACTGAAAAAAAGCAGCATACAGATGAAAATTCATAAATATTTTTCACAATCAAGTAGTTAAAGATTAAGTTAAAGAGTCTTTGTCATTCGATAGGGCTGAACTCATATTTCCAGTATAGAGAGATTAAAGAGGGGTGACACACACACACGCGCGACACTCGCACATCTGTGGCCAGCTGTCTGCACACTGCTCAAACTGTCACCTCTGATAATGATGTTGTTCAGCCTCAAAAGGCTCTATGTGTAGATACCACAACTGTCTTTATTGTCTCTATTAATCTGTCATCTATTTTATTGCCCAGTTTGCAGTTTCCGAACAAGCTGGGATGATGGATGGTACAGCAGGTTGTGTGTGTGTGTAGGTGTGTGGTAGAGGTTGGAAGACTATGTTTAAAGTGTGTTAAAGTGAAGCATGTAGTTTGAAGGTGTTTTCTGCTCTCTTCCTCTCTACTCCACAGTGGCTGTCAGCTTTAATTATCTTTGACAATGAGCCTCCTGAATCCTAATTATACCGAGCCTTGTCTTTCCTGGAGCTCCTCACCATTCACTCCAGCAGCATGACGCGCTCACACGTTCCAGTCCTCTTCACCCTAAATTAATTGGGTTTTTTCTCTCATCTCCTGACATCTTTTGGGAATCAAAGGTCGTCATTAGTTCGGGTGAGGATGTAGGGCGACACAGAGACAGTCATGCATCAGACAGCGGCTCTGTCATGCGGCTATCCTGTCCTGACTGGTCCTTATTCACTGTGTACAGTCCTATAAGAGGAGATTCATCTGACTGGATGGAGTAGCTTATTGAGCATTTGTGAAATGATTATTGTGTTGTGCTCATTATTCTGTATGTGTGGACAGTGATGACCATAAAAGAGTCTTTTAGTTGGTCCAAGTTTTAAATTTGGCTGGCATTTAGCTTGGATATGAAAGGTGATTCCACAGAAAATGTCACAAAAGACTCACTTAAAAAATATCCGATATCAGAACTCTTAATTAATGCTCTTCATTTCAAATTTTCAACATGAAGTTGTCATTAAAATTGACGACTAAAACTGATTTACCATGGAGGTTTGTGGACACATTTTCCCCTCATGTTGTACTAGATATAAAAAAGAAACTTATGGTCTAAGCATAGTCAGCTGGAATTGTGTGAAATGGTTGGAGAACGATGAGACTAAAACCAAAACGTGTAAAAAGATGCTAAAAATGGTTCTCTGTAAATAATATTATAAAGAGTCCGGTCTCTATGGAAAGTGTCATGAGATGACTTTTGTTATGATTTGATGCTACATAATTAAAACAGAAATTTAATTAAAAAGCTGCGTAGAGCTGAACTAAGCCGAGGAAGTTGGGTGAAAACTCTTTGCAGCTTCATTACTGTGAAAATCACTAATTATATTGATTCGCGCAGCCTTAATGAAGGTGTAAATGCTGCCACCTTCACGTCACATCAGTAACATATGCATGGAGAAATTAATATAGAATTTATTTATTGGCCTAAATAAGTTTTAAGTCTAAAGTCTTGAAATATTCAAGGTGAAAAATTTGTATAGGAATGGATGGGAATTTATTAGAATTAACACAAATGGACTTACATAATGGAAATACAGGGGATATTTGCTCAGGCTGTATTTGTGCAGATAGAAACAAACCTTTCAGCACATTATAAGAAGATATAATTATATTATTTATCTATATTAAGAAATGAAAGAAAAGAAAAAAGAAAATGAGTTGAGTGGAGCTTTAATTAAGTCAGTTGACCCATCTGGCATTGTAATGGATTTCTTTGAACATTGAACTTAGACAATGACCACTAAACCTTTACAAAAAAAAAAAAAAAATTTCATATTTGACTGAAGTGCTTTGAAAATCGGAGCAGACAATGTGGGCTTTGTGCAAACTTAGAGATTAACGTGAACGGCTAATTTATAAAAGAAACACAAAAAATTACAAAAAAGACCGAATGGAAATAGACAAAGTAAAAATCCTCTTAGCATGCTCAGTCACACAGTTACATCAGCAACAGCAAGTGAGCGAAAACCAGCAGAGAACATATAAAATGCAAATAAATCACTGATCATGTGTTTTTTGCTCAGGCAGTGAAGGCGTGTGGGCAGCGCATGTGATGGGGGAATGCACTGTGCATGCAGGTTGTTCTCCTATAAGCAAGTCCATGTTTAACAGTCTGTATACATGTGACGGGAGAGTGCGCGGCTGAATGCAGTGCAACTGGCGCCTTATAACCAAAACGCGCCACTGGATGTAGTGCTGTATTCTATGTGTGTTTTTCTCTCCAATTGTACAGACATTCACCAGCCCTTTTCATCCCTAGACCTCAGTGGTAGTCACAGCGCTCAATGGCTCATATGGAAGGTAAATTTGCTCAATCAGTCACACAGCTGGAGGTTATTTTTCTACTTAAAAACACATTTTGGTTGAAATATGGGAGGGTTTGATTCAGGAAACGGGAGGGAATCTTGATCATGATTGCAGTTTTTGTTTTGTTAATGTTTTGTTTGAATGAATTATAGTGTCGGGAGCATTTATACAAAGAAATATCAGGAAAGATACGACTATTAATTTCCAGATTTGTATGCGAACCTATTGTTCAGCGAGGCCAAACTTACCTAAAATATGCAGAAATACTTAATATCCAGGTCTTTTTCTATCTATGTGTTACAATGCTGCAACTAAAATCTGCTGAAAATAGAGCTCATGCATTATGGGAATGTATGACTGTATGAGCGAATGAATGTACGAATGTGTGTTTAATGAATCAGAGGAGCCATCAGCATCACCAATCAACAGCTGTATTGTTTTCCTGAAGGCGTGACGTGTAGTTCCTGCTTGACGCTGAGCTAAACTGTTATTTCATGTTATCATTATGTAAGAAAACGATGATTAGCATTTAGTTGTGTAATTGCAGCTCTGAGTGAAGAAAGGGATTTCTGTCTCTTTGTGATTGGTTGTTCTGAATGTGAGACTGATTTTGTCCACATCACATTTAATCTTCATCATTTTTTGCCTCAGAAGTCTGAAGCATGAACATAAACTACACAAAACTAGAAGGAGGAGAAATGGAAACATCCAGCTGCAGAATAATAAAGCAGTTCTACATTTGTCTTCGCTTTTGTCAGATGAAAATATTGACACCACCTCGTACATGCTACTAGAAGCTAGTTAGCATAGCTCAGCTTAGCTTAGCATAAAAGCTGGAAAACAGGGAGGTACAGTGAGCGTGGATCTTTCCAAAGGTCCTCTAAAGCTCGGTAATCAACATGTTTTTAATGTTTCGTTTGTTTTTATCGGTAGAAAAACTGAACACTGAGCAGTTGCTAGGCAACCAGAACAGGAAGTCGCACTCCAGTAATTGTCCCAAAATGCTGAACTTTAGTCGTTACACTTCGGTTTTTGTAAGAATCAAATAAGACAAAAGACAAGATAAAAAGTGAGGATTAGAGATGCAGATTCACATTTTGTTACATTAAGACCGAGCCAGGCTAGCTTGTTTCTAGTCTTTGTGCTAAGCTAGGCTAAGCGCTTTCAGGCTGTGGTCTTATGTTTAACAGATGAGAGTCCTGTCAATCTTTTTTTTATCTAACGCTCTACCAGAAAAATATTTCTTTATGGTTACTTTTATTAAGCATTTATATTTTGACATTATTTTTTGATACTATTGAAATTAATTTATTTTCACTAAAACAAACACATTAGCTCTCTTGTGCATCTAGCTCTCTGTGATCTTCTTGAAGATCACTTAACAAAATAAATGACTTTAATATGATTGTATTCATCATGTGTTGTTGATATTCAATAGCTAGTTTATTTTTTGAGGTTTTATGGACCACAATGGTAAATAAATGAAAAATTCAATGCAATTTTAATTTGATATTTGCAGCATTTGTCCTTCCAAAATCTGGGTTAAGGTTACCATTAGTTTATTTTATTTTTTTTTTAACCTCTGCAACATGTTAAGAGGTCATTCATACTTTCATCTGACACAGTCAAATCAGTAAATGGAGAAGGGCAGAGAAAAGAGAAAACAGTGAGAGGGGAGGGAGTGATGATACAGAGATTGGGTGATAAATCTTGTTCTGATCAGGTTTCTCTGGTGCCCTCACACCTCAGTCTCTTTCTTGAGGTAATTAATCAATCCCAGACTGGAGGCATTGATCGGCCTCTCGCGGCCCTCGGTATGTTTACACTCCTCGATTGTATTTGCCACTAAGCCTCTCGCTGCCGCTCAATCTCATCGGCAGAAAATGTGACACTCCACCCTCTGATGCCATCAGCCAAACGGTGCATCGATTGACATCTCGATGAAAATCAATCTACTTAGTTTTTTTTTTTGTTGCATGGGGGATTTGGGTTTGTTATAATCCTTTGTTGTAATCCTGTATTCCAGGTTGCAATACATAAAGTTTTATTGGGTGCAATCAAAACACTCCTAGAACGCAGGGACGAACATTTCCTCAGGGACAGTGACACACAATACTAAACATCTACAGTTTACGTTTACGTCTTTCTTACAAATATAAAGCCTACATGAGAATATTTTAGGTTTCTTTCTGACCCTTTAAATGCATTGTTGTTTGTCAGCCAGTCGTAGTGGTTGTTTCCTTAATCAGAGCTATTTACTGAAGTAGTTGCAGGATAATGTCAAATTTAGTATACTCTTTGTATGAGTTATGATAATATCACTATTACATTTCAATATTTTTTGATGATAAATAAATAAAATGTTAATAAAACAATATTTTGCCATGAACAAATTAGAGCAGAAAGACATGTAAAGTAGCATAAAATGGAAATACTCAGGTGAAGTAAAGCTGCAGTTATTCATCAATTATTTTTTAATAACGTGTGATGAAGTTTACGTGTCCCCAGATTCCTATATTATTGAATTGGAGTAATCATTAACATGTGATTATCAGCAGTTAAAGTGAAGCGTGAAATCTACTTCCCTGGTTGAAGATCTTTGAATCGCTGAACACGTCCTTGATTTTTATGAAATTAAATAATGAGACATAAAATCTCAAATGAACTTCATATATGGGGTCGTGTGTGCGTGTGTGGTGTTTCCTTCCCCGTGCAGCCTCTTTCATTGCACTGCAGTGATATCATGTCATATTTCTTTAAAATGATTGTATGACTTTCGATGTTGTTACTGAGCCTCTCGCAGGATGCAACCCATGAGTCAACATCTTATTCACAGACTGCATGTGAGTGATGACGTGTTTGGCTTTGAGCTCCTGCTGGAGGACAAGAGGACACTGCAGAGAGAAAAACATGGTATTCTAATTTAATAAGTAACATGAAGAACCGCCGTGGTCATACGTACATGTAAACTGTTGCAATTAGCAGCATTGTTCAACCCAATGAGTTTGTGATTAATATGGTCACTTGGTGGAGGCACAGAGGAGGGGATAGAAGGTTTGGTGACGTCACTGGAAAACCAACAATATATCTGATAGATGCAATGAAAGGAATTTCGGTCTTCAACATTTCAGCGTTATCAAGTGGAATCCTTAAAGGTCCACTTTGCAGGATTTAAGGGGGTGTATTGGCAGAATGTAGCAGGAATCAAATATAATATATAATATAAAGTTCAGAAGTGTGTTTTGATTAGGATTTAGTCACCTAAAAATAAGAATTCTTGTGATTTTGTCGCTTGTTTTTGTAGAAACTCTTTTTATATATGAACCTCACTCATTTCACCTCACTTACCTTGGATGACTGGTACCATCAGCGTCACAATAGAGGACTCCACTCCACTCACATCCTCGTCCAGCAGCTGAGAGCAGAATGGCAGAACCCAGCAGTGCAGTCGATGTCACATTGATACTGTAAAGTCTGGAAGATGTTCAGCAGCAGATTTCTGAAAGAGGAACCTATTTCAAAGTGGCTACACTTCTGTTGCTACCACATTACCCGGCATTTGTAAGTTCTGCCTAGAATAGACCTCAGAGATAGTGTCAATAATCCAATAGGACTGTGCAGACAGTGGATTGGGTTTATTTTTTATCATTCAAACAAACAATGATCTCAGAGTGTGTGCAATATAAATCCTTAGTGGCTTTCTGAACAAGACATCAGCCAACCACCCCTTGTGAAAGAGCCAGATTGAGTCTGTCCCACCTTTGGTGGAGGTTTAATGCATTTATCCACCTCAGTAGCGGTTGAGCCCTGATGAGTCCCAAAGGAACAAAAAGACACTGAGGCTGAAATCATGCCAAGCAGCTTGCCAACAAGCAATCTGTCCATGAAGGCGATAATTTTCCAACATTGTGAGAGAATTCAGGCAAAATCCCCCCAAAACTGCTGCCTTGGCTTGTGGTTAATTTTATTTCTTTACCTTGAAACTTAAGGACGTTCACTTTCCTTCTTGGCTTTGATGAGAGATGGAGCGCAAATTGGTCCAAGGATATTTATTAAGATTTTTTCTTTGTACGTTTTAAAACCTTGGTTTGATATTATAAACAGAACATTGTCTTCTTTTATGTTGCAGGACAAAAATAAAATGAAATAAAATAAAGCCAGATTGCACTGGAGGTTTTTGCGCAGAAGTATCCAGGCTTCTTCCCTTTGTCCTTTTCTGACAACCATTCATACATTATCACTTAAGTTATTTCAGGGAAAATGTTCATGTTGCATAAGGTACTCTTGAGTACTCATGTGACATCACTATTCATAATGCTTTAGCTGCCTGTCCAATACAACATGTAAAGCTGCGTGTAATTCACTGTCAAACTATGTATGGCAGCAAAACAATGTTAGAGAAATTTAACAAATTGTACAAGACGGGAAGATTTCACCCTTTTGAGGAGCTTGAACACTGATACATTCTTACAGTGCTCAATGAAAATCAATTTTCTCCAAACAAAGTACCTTGACTATAGTTATGAGACAGAAAGACAATTCAGATCTTTATCATCAGCCAGAGATACTGTCGGACCAGATGTACCAGAGGTACCAGAGATACTTTCCAACACAGTTTTGACTCGTCACTTTTCCACTTCTCCTCAGTCCAGTCAAGTTGTTATCACCCCAAAAGAGGGCATCGCCATGACTTCCAATCTGATGTACAGTATATATACTTCAACAAATACACCGTCCTCGAAGAATGGTGGCATCACGGGAGTCCATGGTCCCTCTGCAAAAATGACATGACCGTGAGACCATCTTTTCTCTGCAGAAGTACCCAACAGCTACAAGTAGGCCAATCAAACCTGGTCACGATCACTTATAAAGGTGGAGTAAATGTAAAGCACATAATGACTAAGGAGTAGCAATCAGAACTTCACTCACCTGTGAATAGGGCAATCACCACTTAAAAATAATAGCCAACTTAAATACTTATCCAACAAAACAGAAAGAAAAAAGTAAACCAGCACAACCTGTTGCACGCAAATGTAAAAAGTGAACTAACAATAGAAAATTAAATAAAAAGGACGACTCACCTCCCCCTCTCATTGTGAGATGGGCGCAGCATTAATTGCATGGAAACCACGCGCAGTGAAACAGGCTATCAATGTTGCACTTTTACTGCATTTTTCCAGGCGGGGGGCAAAGTGTCCCTAGGGTGTCCTATCAGTAGAGGAAACCTGATGAAGTTCCCTTTATAAGTGTTTGGAGACCCCTCGAATATAGAAAATGACCATCCTCTTTTTTTCTTGCTCCACCTTTCAATGCACAAAGATGAATATTCTTGGAGATAAATGGTTTATGATTGGTAGTAATTTGTATATTTGGAAGCCAGTTCCCTTGATCTACATTTCTGTCTGGATTTAGTAAATAACTAGCACAATGGTACATTTTTTGATTTGCAAACTTCTACCAGAGTCACTCCATAGTAGAGTGGGGATTTCTAAATCATTTTACTTTATTAAAAATAATGATTGTTCACTCGCTGAGCTGATATGACTCACTGGCTAATATTTAACAAGGCTGGTATTAATCTGCGCATGTGGATTTACTGTACAGAAAGACTGGAATAATGTTAACCTATCCAAGCCCCGTCTCTAATATGTGAAGTATTTGTGAACACGAGTTAAAAAGTAGTTACCGTGACACTGGGGCTCACAAACTCTTGGTAGCCCACAAATGGTAGACAAAGTCTACAAAACATGTTGCCCCCTCCCCATGGTTTTCTATTGGACATGTGATGAAATGCCCTACCAGTGGACAAAATTGCCCTTGTTATTTTGAGTACATAATATATGTTCACACTGTCGATTAGTTGGCAAAATGCAGTGTACTGTGAGTACCCAGATGGTGCACTCATAATGGTCAAAAAGTTGACTGGGAACCAGCTGGAGCTGAAGCAGTTGTAGCAAATACCAATACACAAATGTAAGTTGTATGTTCTATATTCAGATTCTGGCAGTAATATGTTGTCAGGTTGTAATTTGACAAAGAAGAAGAAGAAGCGTTAAAATTGAGATCCTACAAACTGAGATACTACCCCGATGAAATAAGTGCACTCTGTCAGAAAATACATAGAGTGGACTACAGAGAAGTGTACTAACATAATTGAGACACCAATTTTGACATCATTGTGTGGGTATAAAGAGTATTATATGCGTATAAAGAGTTAATAGTTCCCTTTATTACATAGGCGCAGTAGTCATATTCACACAGTTCTAATTCTATTTGGGGTCTGTAGCTGTTTCACGATACATGCATCATGGCTTTCTGTGCACTGACACCCCACCGAATACAGCTGGTGCTGTTTTTATTTTTTTCACCCCTGCCCTCTGAACACCCTGAGTCAGCCACTGCTGGGATAGAAAGAAGATGTTAACACAAGCTGTGCAACCCAAAAACACAGAAAGGGTAAAACTGCGTAAAATCCACAGGCACACAAGTGACAGAGGAGGAACAATGTTCACCTGGATGTAGCCTAAGGTCAGTCACATGACTTTGTTGATATATATATATATATATATATATATATATATACATATATATATATATATATATATAGTCTAAGGTAGATGATGGTATAATTGATGATGATGGTCTGAGTGAGGTTGAAATGGACATTTATGGATTGTAAGTGGGCCTCAGGCTGGCTGAATGAAGAACAAGCCTGCCTGTCAGTCAAAGCAACCAAGCTCTTAATTATGCTCTTTATTATGCTAAGCTTTAATATAATTTGAACAGGTGAGTTATATAAAAATTCAAACTCAGTTGTCATAAACACAAAAAATTTGCCACAGAGACCAAAACTGTTTTGGACCAGGCTGTAAATGTTTATTTCTGCTGTGAGGTTGGACATTTCAACATGGGGACTTATGGAGACTGACTTGTTCTGTGGCCAGCCTCAAGTGGACGTTTGAGGAACTGCAGTTTTTGGCACTTCCACATTGGCTTCATTTAACCAGGTCTTATTATTTTGTAATGTGAGACATATGACCTGAAGGTCCCTTAAAGGTTCAGACCTTGAAGGTCTGAATAATCTCTACATTTAATTATCTTCCCCTCGTGTGGCAAACATTACAGACTATAGATGTATTTTGCCAGCACACTCATTGCTTTTTGTCCTATATCAGAAGTAGGTGTGCTGTTTCAGTCCACACAAGAACAGATTAACCACTCCTCTCACATGAATAACGAAAAGAACGGCAGTGCACTGACACAAGGACATCAAAATAAAGGTTGTGAGGCAGGCTAATTGTTCACTTGTTACATGGAAGCAAATTATAAAAAATCAAACAAAACAATCTCCAATCATACATTGATTTTCACTTGAATGAAATGCCCCGTTCTCCAGCATGAAACCTAAAGTCCCACCCTAGATGATTGTGATTGCTTTTCCATCTTAAATACAGTACAGGACCAGCTTTGAGTGGGTGGTGTGGTAATGCATTCTGTTATCCCCTTCTCCCCCCCCGCTGAGCTGAACTGTTGAGCCCAGCCTTTTTCTGTGCAAAAGAAAAGTAAACACTCAAATTCTGAAAGAGCAGAAGGTGTGAAAAGTACTGAGGGACATGCGTCTTATCATTGCCTGGCACACATGGTGTTTTATCAGTTGATAAACGCACACGGGTGTCAATGGTCAAATAATATTTCTGTTTATATTCCTGGCTGGTAATGAGAGGTTCATTCAGTTTCCTTCCCACTCAACACGCACATTCTTTGACAAACCTGTCTCGGCTTTGATTGTCATAACCGCAATTGAACCCTGATTAGCCACCCAGATCAGGCTACATAAATGTCATACATATTTCATGCGGCATCAACAGTTATCTGACAAAGGGATTTTTTTCTGTGTGTGTGTGTGCGTGTGAATTGAAATCACGCCTCATATTTCATTAAACTCTCGAAAAGCCTCTGGTCTGTGGTCAGATGGGCTCTATGTTTTATTCATGTCCTCTGAACATCTGCTTGTCCGGATGTCAAAAATCATCAGGCTCCCAGAGGACTCCTGCCCGACTGGTTGTAAATGAACTCCAAAGTCGAGACTCAAAACAACCTGTCAGGCCCTTTACCACCAGAGAAATCTTTCAATACATCAGCGGAGGTGAGATGAGTAACTAAGCCAAAAAAAAAAAAAAAAAAAGAAAAGAGTGATGAAAGTCAACTTTGGACACACGTGAGCTTGTTTTTTTTTAAAGAAAAAAAATAAAGAAACTCTGATTCAGTCGGTGTGATACTGTGAAAAGCTTTCCAATACAAGTTGCGTCTTCTTCCCACAGCTTTTGGTGGATTTTGACACTGCTGTTCACTCTGGCTCCCGGTCGACAAGTCTCCCTGAGTCACTGAAGGCTCGTGCCAACTGGAGGGAAGGAGCCTGACCACTAACAAGTGCTCACTGACTCATAGCCGCCACAGTATGTCCCACTGTGTTTGTGTGCGTGTGTGAGTGTGCATGTGTGTCTTTATATATTATTATCCATTATATATATGTTCTATTTCTCACTTTGCACCCATCCCACAAAACACGTGTGGTCTCTTAGAGCTGATAATGTATTTTAGCTCACATTCGGTGCCCTCCCAAACGGCAACGGTGCATGAATAAGCTTAAATAAAAGGAAAATAGTGAGAGGAAAACAAAACATCTCAGCTCATTCAAGGGGAAACTGTAAGAGGAAATGCATTCAGACGTTTCCTCACTTAGTTAGTGGCATCCAGACTTTTCACAATCTTTCATGAAGTATCCATTAAGATCCTTATTCCTGCATATTTGATGCACTTTAAATCTGTTCTGCGCAACAACCTCATATAAGACTGAAATGCTCGGGGCGGCGATGCTAACATGTTTAGCAGGCATAACGTTCATCATCTTAGATCAGCATGTTATTATTTAGCACTAAACACAAAGCACAGCTCCATAAAAAAGTTGTTTATGTTCATAATTTTTGGAGCTTTCCTTGGATGCACTAGACACAAGATGACATATTAGCAACTTATTAGGTGGATATGACTCATGTGTTAGCAAACAGCTTATTTAGACACGCAGAGGAGTCATTCATTTGGAGTCATGTTTCTGTCCACTCGCAACGTGTCAAGTCTTATTTTGAGTCTTATTTTAGCTCTGCTTTGGTCTCCACCAGCTTCAGTGGGAAATTATGAGAGCAGCTGCCACTCTGAGAAAAAAGAGCGGTAAAAACCAAAACAATGAGCTGAAAGACGCTCGATAGGAAGATGCCGAGGAAACTGCAGATTGTTCATTCTCATGAAGTTCATCAAACAGCTTTCCCATTACACATCAGATCCATCCATTATCTGTAACTGTTTACCCTCACCAGGGTCAGGTGGGGCTGGAGTCTACATTACACATTGGTAATGATAAATACTTTATTATAGCAGTCACGGCTTAAGTTTCTTAATATTTATATATGTTTATAATGACAAATAGAAATGAACAGGGCCTTGATTTGACTATCCCTGAGTCCACGAGGGTCAGCCTTGTCATTGCAATTCTGTCCTCATCGATGATTGCCAGTTCAAAGTGGCTCAATGCCTCTTAATTAACTGGAGTGAAACGGCCTTAAGTGTATCCCAAATAGAAAAATGAGCCACATATTCTGGTCATTAAATAATTTCTCCACTTCATTGTTGGATATGTTTGTATTTTTAAACAAAGCAATACATGCAAGTCCGTTTATTCCCTTCAACAAAACACACTTCACTTGCATTTGTATGACCATTAGCTTGGAAGGTTTCACTCTTTTGTAGAATGAATCAAAGGGGGCATGATGTGTCCTCAGACTGAGAGATTATAATTTACTCCAAATTGTATCATTTGAAAATATAATAAAAATGAATTATCTTCATTGATTACGTGAATAACTGTCAGTTTTGTTGTTTTTTTCTACTTTTGTTCATTCACTTTTTTTCTTTCATTCTTTGCAGCGCGCTCCTAGATCTGTGTATCTTTGTCTCGCCGTTATATGGTATATAAGTAATAGAGCTCATTATTTGTTCAATTTTCAGATATTTTTTAAAGAGTTTCATTGGTTCTCTGCGGCACTTGTTGAGATTATGATTCCACAAACACACTGCTGCATTTGTGACTTCCGTGGAATCTCATTCGGGCTGCAATTTAAAGCCTCTCACCTCCCAAACAAACAAACAAATAAGGCTATCTGTGTTTTCTTTCCTGTTCATCTATCTCTCCACCTGGCAGTGAGGTGCAATCGACAGGGAGTGACAGCCTCTGCATTCGTGAGCACATCATCATCTGCCCTCCTCACCAAGAATTAGCCCTTCATCACTCAAACCTTACAAAAGTTTTATATGGACATTTTTTTTGTTTTGTGTTAAATCTTGGAAATCAACATGGACTGTTGCGATCATTTTATAGATTATTGGAAATCCAGCAGTAAATGTTAAACTAATTTATTTAGGTGGCTGCTGATGGTTGATTCCCATTAGTAATTAATTAAGTGGTCTCACCCTATTTTGCTTCAGCATTCAGTCATTTCATCAGCATATTTGTGTGAAGTCATCCTTCACTGCCAGCTCCTAGTGACTCCCTCCTCTTTCAGCGGCTCTATAGATTTTCTCCTAATGATAAATTGGACACGAGGAGCCACTGAGGTGTAACCAGGTGCCAAAGAAGTATAGCTTTTTGTTTTTAATGGGCCTAATTATGCTTAAGACCTTTAGAGCTGTTTGGATAAGTTCCGGTAACGTGTTGTTGGGATGTAACGTTCCAGCCATCAATGCCAAAAGTGCACACACTGTGTTAAAACACTGCTGGAATGATGCAAACACACGTGCAAAATAAAGTAGTCACGTTTCCAGAGCTTCAAAGTTGCAGCAGTGTTTGTATGTTTTTTCACTTTCTTCTGATTGAAGCAATGCATGGATTCTATCCCATCCATCACCTCCACCCCTCCCCTCACTCTCCAAACACATAAGCGGGTTACGGTTCATTTCTAGCCCATTCTCTCCCGTGGCACCGTGGTGGGCAGAAACTTGTGCTGCTGACTTTGCATCGCCAGATAGCGCAGTTTGCGTCTCAGAAAGTCTTCTTCTTCTGTTGTTGTTTTTTTCTTCTTCTTTCTTGCAGTGAGAAAGTGGAGATGATTCAGCTGAACGCATACTGCAGCGCGTAAAAGTTGTGGATGGTTACTTTTGCGCGTCAACATTTGAAGGACTATTGTGACTCCGAAAGTTGTACAGTAATACAAGAGCAGGTGAAATTCTTCCCTCTGCAAAAATTGCGCCCACAAGCAGGCTGGAAGACCATCCACCTCGGAGAACACAGCGAATCCGCAGAGTGCAGATGATCGCAACTGGTGTTTGTGGCGTCGCGCTGGTGCTGGTGTTGGTGGTCCTGATCCCGGTAATGGTGAATACTGCCGGGACTCCTGCCCGCTATGAGATGCTGGGATCCTGTCAAATGGTCTGTGACTCTCACGGGACCGCTGCCACTGCTACGGCCAAGGCGACCAACCCGATCAAAGACAACCGCCTTGTCCAGTCGCTTCCAACGTTCATCCAAGGTCCTCAAGGAGAGCCGGGACGCGTCGGGAGGATGGGTCCGAGGGGTCCTGGTGGCGAACCTGGGCCACCTGGACCTGCTGGTCCACCCGGAGAGAGGGGGGCACCGGGACCCCCGGGTCCACCGGGAGCACCCGGAGCAAACGGGCCCAACGGTGCAATCAGCGCTGCTACTTACAACACAGTCCCAAAGATCGCGTTTTATGCAGGGCTGAAGAAGCAGCATGAAGGATATGAAGTGCTGAAATTCGACGACGTGGTCACCAATATTGGCAACCACTACGACCCCTCCACAGGGAAATTCACCTGCTCAATACCGGGGATTTACTTCTTTGTTTACCATGTGCTGATGCGAGGCGGAGACGGGACCAGCATGTGGGCTGATCTCTGTAAAAACAAGCAGGTAGGACGCTTCATTGCATGATTATGTAACAATCATTTAAATCTTTGGAGATGACATAATTTGATGAACGACCGATTACTTTTTCTTGTTTGCGTTTTTACGCACGAGTTTTACGCAAACAAAAACCAGAACAGCTCACAGCGAAGTTGCCTGTCTCCGATGGAGCTGTCCGCGGTTCTGATTTCCAAACAAAGCCACGTTTCATCAGCAGAAATGTCTTAATTTTGCCTTCCAGGTGAGAGCCAGTGCCATCGCACAGGACGCCGACCAGAACTACGACTACGCCAGCAACAGTGTCGTCCTTCATCTCGAGCCCGGGGACGAGATCTACATCAAACTGGACGGCGGAAAGGCGCACGGGGGCAACAACAACAAGTACAGCACCTTCTCCGGCTTCATGTTGTACGCCGATTGAACCCCGGAGAGGGGAGACCTGCTCTGAACATCGCTTGCTTCACTGCTCATGCTCAATTCAATGTCAGTTGGATTATTAGAGACAGAGCTCAACATTTTCCATATTGCGAGAGTCACGGAGAGATGTGGAGGAGGTCATGCGTAAGAGAGAGAGAGAGAAAAAAAGAACTGAACTTTTGGATGAAGAGCTTACCGTATAATTAGAGAATAATAATGAATTTTAAAGTGTACAGCATTCAAATGTTCCCTTGTCAGATTGATTAGTGTCGCTATTGCACCCTGAATGAACTGTTTAGCTTTACAAATTAAGTTTGCTGATATGTCAAACATAATGTAGCTGCTGTGGTTAGTGTAGTGTACTGGGTGTACACTGAATGTGCTGACTTTTAGCACTCAAGTATAGATGCTAAAATTATACCGACATAGTCACAACTCTGTTCACAGTGTTGTCCATCCATGTATGTGCTTTATTTCTCCACAAATATTGGACAGTTGTTGAATTTATGAGGTAAAAAAATGTAAAAGTAGTGATGCATGATTATATATATGAAAAAAAAAACAAGTGACATTTCAAACACTTTAAAGAGAAGCTAAATGTGTAAAGGGCCGTTCTGATGTTCGTAGTGAAGCACTGTCACCAAATGATCATTTTAACTTGTCTCTCTATGACAGCTGGTTGGGGCAACAGGGTGGCCTGGTGGTTAGTCACCATCAGAAAACTGGACAGTCGCACTGACAAGCAATGTTTCCTCGAGCTCGACGATGAACGTTGACCCGCCTGCCGACTGCTCCTCCAGACAAGCCTGTCAGTGAATGTTTAAAACATAAAAGTGTGATTAAATCCTTCAGCTCACTTTGTAATCCTCCCAGAAGATGAATCAAAAGTTACGTAGTTTGTTTCACGGTGCGCAGTCAGCTGTGGCGATCATGCCATTGATCATGCGGTGAAGTCACCCTGTGAGGCCACCTGTTCCCAGATGAGAGGAGAGCATGTCCTTCATCGGGGCCTGCCAGCCAGTCAGCCTCCCATAGACACCCAGACACCCACTGAGGGGCAACAGGACAACTCATCTAACACAGCCGCAATGTGACGAGAGCAGAGCAGCATACTGATTACCAACGCGCTTGTTATTTTCATCTCACGGAAACAGAAAATGTCGTTTACGAGCACAAAAGAAAGCAACAGTGACATTGGCACTGAAAAATCAATTAGCACCACTTTATTGAGCACCGCTGTAGACAACATTTCTCGGAGATTCAGCTGTTTTTCGGACTTAAATGGGACCAAAACATGACTGCGTATTAGAGCACTGTGATCTTACATTTTCCTTTATGCAATCCGCTTAAAAAAGGTGAATAATCACAAACACAAAATCAAGATTTAATTAATATGGGGCGTCTATAAGAACCCCTATTCAGCTGTGTGAAACAACAGCCTGTAGTTATTTTCCATTGGAAAGATGAAGCTACAAAACATTTTGCTATGCTGACAAATGTAAGAACATTGATGTTAAAGACAAAAAAAAGAAAAAAATCTTTGGTTTGAGGATCCGAACGCACATTTATAAACTGTGACTATTGCAAATATATCAAAGTATTCATTGTGGTCAGTCATCATCTGAAGATAAAATAATGGGTACAACAGAATGCCTTCCTTGGGTCTCTTTTCTTGCTTTATTTGAAGGTCAGCCAGCGTTTCGGGTTGTCGATGAGGATCTTATCCACCTGGTGCTGCGAGATGCCCCTCGTCAGCATCTTCGGCACGATGTTCTTCAGGATGTGAGAGTAGCCGTGGCCGCCGTACTTGGTGAGACGGTTCTTGGTGTGGATGTCGTGCGCGATCACGATCATGTCCTCGTAGCCCTCCTTCACGAGGAAGGCCAAGCTGTGCGTGAACAAAGAAAACGTGGAAAAAAATGAGGCGGCCTTAAACGCAACACAGGCGAGCGACTGCTCGCGTTTTAGGCGAAGAACATGCTGTGATCGCTTTCCTGTGTTGTTCAAAGCTGTCTTTTGTTTGTGTGAATAACGCGAGCAACATCACTCATTCATCACTCCTCCTGTCGACACGCGGTCCTCCCTCCGCTGTGATGGGAGATTAGTGTCTCACAGTTTCTGTGAAAAAACTGGAGGACACACTCTTCACTCCGCGGGGCGTAAAACTCAATAATAAACGTCCGACGTGGACTCCACATACGTAAATATGAATGAATATATTAAGGAAGTCTGGAAACTCGTATTAAAATGTCAAATAATGGAGTCACAGTTGTGTTCACAAGGGTAACCTTGACCTGCGTTACTCACGTCTTCACTCTCTGACTGTCACTTGGCATGTCCACCTCCAGGTTATACGGGTAGTTCAGCATCTCCGTTCCAAACAGATCATACTCCAGGTAACTGCCCAGCTTCGCAAACTCAAGCAGCTCACCGTCGTCAAATATAGTCCTGCAGCAGGAGAGCAGGGAGGTGATCAGCCTTTTGAATTACAAATTGTATTGACCAGCTTGTTTCTTAACATTCTACTGAGAGCGCAAATTAGCGATGACTCACCTCATTTGTCTTGGAAAAAAAGTAGAAATATTAGGTTTAACTGCAGAACGATGGAGTTATCTTATTTAACGGCAGATTTCTTTCGTCCTCCTGAGTTTTGGTTTTGAATGAAGTGAAAAACGGCACCATCAATCAAAAACTTTACACTAGTTTTCCATGCGTATGTTAGAAAATCTGTGCAAATAATGTTTTTTCCCCCCCGATATGAACTTATTTTCACCCCCGAAAAGCACATTTCTTTTCAGAAAGCAGTTTAAACTGATTTCCACACAGATTTTATGTGCATTCATATTACATTTCCCGCTGCAAGAGGACACTGATCACTACTGTTTACTCTGAACAAGATTTCCTTATGACAAGCGAGGCTCAGAAAATGTTTTTCCAGTCTTGAAAAGTGAAAAAAACAAATGAGGAGAAATTGCAAATGAGCGGATTATGCACTGGGGTTCTTTCTGAAATGCAAACACTTAGTTTGAGACTGTTGAGTTCACACTTTGTTTGCAAAATTAAGATTTTAAAATTAGATTTTTGACTATGTATTATTGACTCTTTCCCCTAAATTTCCCCCAAATGTTCAGATTTATTGAGAATATGAACTTCATATGATCATTCATTCATTATTAGATCCATGATCTAATAAATTTGACTGAATGGTATCTCTTATTATGATTTTGCAAACTTCAGAAGAATTCTTCATCATCATTCATTATAAACACAATAACTGTGAAACATTACTACGCTAACACGACAATATAATCATCTCTGAGGAAAATGCACTGCCTGTAACTGCCTCTACGCTGACTTTCACACTTTGATCCAAGGAAATCTGCTGGATCATCTTATGACACCAGAAAGGAAGAGGAGTGTTATTCTTGCAGTGTGGGTGATGGTGAAATGATCATTCTGCATGCTTTTATTTTTAGCAATGGGAAAAATAAATAACAGGCAGGGGATGTGGGACAGGCATATAACTAAGTTGATATCTAAAAGGTTGAATCTCCAGCGACTGCTCACCTGTCCAGGTGTGACATGACAGTTTTGCTGATGTCACCGCCGGCCTCCTGAAGAATCCGGACGACTTCAGCCGGAGCGGCAGGATTCCTCCCGGGGTGGATGATGACGGGGCAGCCGAGCTGCGCCTGAGCGTGGGCTGTGGCCCTCAGCACCTTCGTCTCGCTCTCTGTGATGGGCCAGCCGGTGCCGATCTCTCCGATCACACCGCAGCGGATGTCTGTGCCGTCCGCGCCGTGAAGCACCTCGCTGACGATGATGTCTGTGAGCTGAAGAGACAAGCGCCAAGCTGGGCTTAGTTGTCAACTTGCTTGTTTTGGAGCATAAGTAATATAATATAAACATGCACTCGTGTGCAGCTGTCCATATTTACTACAGTGGTATTGCACTCTGAAACTGGGGGGCACTCTATTGCTACACAAAGCATCTGTTAGGTTTCAATGATTTAAAATGGCTCACACCTTCTCCACACTCATTTTCTTGGTGGCCTCAGTGTGGGTGCAGTCCACATAGTACCCTGCTCCGGCCACAACGTGGACCCCAGTGTCCTTGGCCAGCTGCCTGAGGGTGGGCAGGTCCCGGTCGATGCCCGTGGTGGTGTTCTCCACTATGGTTCCCCCGCCGGCCTTCCTGTAGGCCAGCAGCTCGTCCCGCACGGCGGCGGTCTCCTGCAGCAGCAGCAGGTTCTCGTGGGAGCTGTAGGGGTTCTGTCTCAGCCAGTGCATGTGCTGCATCTGGAACGGGTTCTCGGCCACGGCCTCGTCGCCCGGAGGAGGAGGGAAGTAGCAGCACTCGAAGCTCATGGTCAGGTGCTCGTGGGTCATAGTGCGGCCCAGCTGGTCTGGATCCAGCAGACCCAGGACAGTCTGGACCTTGCCACTCAACTCTGACATGATTGATGTTCAGAGTTTCCAAAAACCTGGAAGGACACATATTCATTTATATAGGAGCATCGGATGGGGTTAAGTTTTAACAGGTCAGTGCAACAGATGTTAGAGATCGGAGGGGAGGATCTGACAACTCATTGACCAGGCTGACTTCACAGTGCGTGCAGGAGGGGAGGACCTTTGGACTGCAAGACCTGAGCCTTAATAAAACTACTAAGGTTGGTCTAGCGGCTGATCTCTTCGCTTAGGTCCGTGTAGGTTTTGGTCATTGGATTTTCTGTTCAGAAAAGGATATCAAAAAACTGAAAAATGAGTGGTTATTTGATTTTCATTTTTAAATTCAAAAATTAAAAATGAAAATCAAGATATTTTTATTTCTCAGGGTCAAGAAGGGATAAAAAAAAAAAACCTTCAAAAACCGGTTTCTAAAAACAAAAGATAAAATTGCTGGAAGACAAAAAACACTCGTTATATTTTGTGACCGGAAGTTTCCGTTTTCAAAGTAAGAGGACGGTGCTGTGTATGAGAGAGACTTTCGGCGCTGCTGTGAAAGTTGATGGTCATGGCTGGATCAATATATTGTTTTTCGAAACAATTATGTTATTAATAATAATTAATAACTATTATTATATGTAGTTATTTATATATTATTTCCTCTCATACACAACACCGTCCTCATATGCGCTCTTACTTTGAAAACGGCAACTTCCGGTCATAAAATATAACCGACGCGATTCAAAGATTTTAAAGTTTCTTCTTAAAGTTTTGTTTCTTGTCTTATCTTGACCCCGATGAAGAAAAAGATCTTGAATTTCAATTATAATTTTTGCATTTTAGAACGAAAATCACATAACACTCATTTTGTGTGTTTTAATGTCCGTTTCTGCACGGAACATCCAATGCAACACCAAAAACAAACCACGAGGTAACGGAAACTTTAAGGTTGATCGACTTTTAATCGTGAAGTGTTCATAAACTGCTCAAAGACAGTTTGCTGACCTTGCTCCTGCTCCTTTTTCCTCCGCTTCCACCTCCGAGCCGAGCTCACACAGGAAGCAGCTTAGCTCAGCCGTGAAGTGCCGGGAAACATCGCGAGATTTCACGAGACTACAGTTCTGCTGGCAGGGATACAAAAATAAGAGCTCTGACTATAAATCAGTGTGTATCATTTTAGGCTCTCTTCTCTTCTTAAAATTAAGTAAAAAAAACTAATTAAATATCACACGAGCACAAGTATGAGTCTTTTTATTGTGATTTAAAGATCAAGATAAAAACAGCAGACACCATTTTCTAAAAAGTCATTCAGTGTGATAGATTTTGTAACGTGGCTTTATTAGTGATTAACGCATAACACCCAGAATAAAACAGAAACTGCTGTACAGAAATATAGATTTTATTTGCAATACCTTCATTAGATTGAACGCACAATCCACTAGGGGGAGTAAATGATACTTAATACATTAATTGAGAGCATGGGACAAGACTTAACAAGTCAGGAGGGGGGTAGTAGTGGAGTTATGCATCTAAAGAGGATATGGTCACAAACAACTGTTCTACAACACTCACTTTACATATTCATAGTAAAGCACACATGCAACATGGCTGCATTGCCACCCACAAAATAATAAAAAAAACATGTGGTAAGTTAAACTAAAATCAAATAAATCATGGAAAAACAGCTGGTCGGCTTCTCTTAAAGTATCTCACAGTGCAACACGACCCCTTCTGTTTCAGTCACTCCAAGCTTTAGCCCCTCATCAAACATGAAGCGTCAAATTAAACTCTGAACAATGGTTGGTCTCCCAGGTGTGTCTCACTGCAGGAAGAAAGGCCCAGGTGAGCTTCTCTCACCTTGATTGTTTTTTGTAAAAGGCTTTGGATAAAAGCGTCAGCTGACTAAAGGTAATGTAGTCTAATTGTTATGCTGGTTAGCAGGTCCACAGCCTCCGGCACTTGTGAATCAATAGGCATGTTTGTTTCAAGAAATAACAGTGTGATAATTCATTACGAAAACAATGAAACTGTGATGAATTGCAAATCTCGGCCTCAATAATGTGTCATTAAAAGAGAGGTTTCCAAAGATGATGCAACGTGTTTAACATCAAGCTTCAATTCCAGATGGAAAAAAGTAACGGCAATCAATAATATCAATCAAACGCCGGCTGCTTTTTGCAGACTTTAAGTGAAATTCTTCACAAATTAACACATGCAGTTCATGTCCAAAACTATGTGGACACCTCAACATCCCTCTGAGGTCTCATGTGATTATCTATGGGCATCAACATGTCTGTCAGATCTTGGATACAGGAATGTTGAGTGACAAGGTCCTGCTCGCAGTCTGCATACGACTTCATCCCATGAATGTAATGTTTTTATGGACTCTGCCACTTTACCTACTCCTGGTGCTGGACTTCCTGTTACCCTCCCTTTCACATAGATTAGATATTAAATCAAGTGTGCACTTAATTAATGGTTAATAAATATATCTATGGTTAGTTTTAAGGAGGTAAGAGGTCAACAGTCTCAACCCCCAAACTTAGAACTGACTTAGAACTGGTCTTTAAAATGTGAGTAAATTAATTAATAATCTTTATAAAAAGCAGTTGGTTACGAAAGATAAACACTTTTGCGGGGAGAACATGTGAAGTGGCGGCAGGGCTTGATAGACAGACTGTGACTCTCAGACTGTTTTTGTGCTCCTCGCCGAGCAGATGGTCTCCACAGCAGCATTCGTCACAGCCTATGCAATCTATTTGTCTGCAGGATGACTGCTCTGCAGATTATTAGAACCTTTATTTAACCAGATAAAAACCCACTGAGGATCGAGACCTCTTTCACAAGGGTGACCTGGCCAAGAAAAGCAGCAGAGCGCGTCATAGTGATCAAGACAGATCGGACTGATTGGCTCGGTTTTCATGTTCAAGGATGGACGAATCTTATTTGTGTTTATTGGCTTAGCAGTGGAAGATGAGGTCAGGGCCACATGCTGTGACAGTTTTTTTTTAAATGTGTGTCTTTATTTTTAAGAAGTGCTGTACCATGGGCTGATTTTACCGGCCAGGCGGCCTCTGAGGAGCGTAGTGCACCCCTCTGTGGTGTTCTGATCAGGGCTCGTTGGCTGATCCACACTTAAAGCTAAAGGAGACTTCCATTACTCACTTTTTGACCTACATTGTAAAGCACTATCTGATATTTGATCTAGAAAAGCACTCTATAAATAATCTTAATTTCTAACTTTCATTCAACACAAACTAATTCAGGAATATGTACAACATGTAAACAAAACTGACAGACAGACAGACCACAGACGACGAAGATCTGTAAACTAAAAGTGGTAGACTGGAAGTAAAGCAAAGACAAAATCAATACGGTCAGCCACTGTGACAGCAACACATGGAATAAAGAAACAACAACAAACAAACTGGAGATGTGAAAAGAATTTGGCAACTCAAGAATGATACAAAGTTCTTACGTTAGGCCTAAATGAGTTTTTGAAATGCTGTCATAAGCGCAGCGTACCATCCCACTGCAGGGTTCCTCATTAGTGACAAGAGAACACTGTCGCTCCCATCCATCTGTATGGCTGACATGTTTCAGACGGACACGACCACAGGGAGATTCTCAAGGAGAGAGAAGACTGAAATCAACTCTCCCGCGTGGGCAGACCTCCTGAGACACAGCTCAGACATTAACAAGAATTTGATGCATAGCCTGTATAATAAGAAACCTTGTTATTATTCATCGCTTATTAATAGCAATGTACTAAAAGCACGCTCTAAAGTCACCACAGAGCTCGCTTTAAATGCTGTATATTCTGCATTTATATGTTTTAACATTCTTCTGCGATGTACATCTTCATCAAGGCAGATCAGCTCTGCAGCTCACATATACACAGAGTCTAGATGTGGAGGCCTGTCGGGATTTCAAGGTTCGGCCGAGTGTTGTGGTCTGGTGCCCTCTGCAGACAGAGAGGAGGCACATGTATTTTGCAGTTTGGTGTAAAAATATTAGAAGAAGAGCAGAAAAATATCAGATCACACTGTATCTCAATTGTACTCAAAGGCATGGACACACACACTCCTGCCTGAGGGGTTGCCTTGGATGCTTTGTGTCAATTTAAATGACATGAATGGGAATAAAAGCCAGTGGTTGACTGTGATGTTCTGTTTGTTGTTTCTGGTCTTTTATCTAATTGTTATGCTGGTTAGGACGTCCACGGCCTCCGGCACTTGTGAATCAATAGGCATGTTTGTTTCAAGAAATAACAGTGTGATAATCCATTATGGAAACAATGAAACCGTGGTGAATTGCAAACCTCAGCCTCGATAATATGTAATTAAAAGAGAGGTTTCCAAAGATGATGCAAGAAAACGTGTTTAACATTAAGATTCAATTCCAGATGGAAAAAAAGTAACAGCGCGTATCAATCAAACGCCGGCTGCTTTTTGCAGACTTTAAGTGAAATGCTTAACAAATTTAACACATGCAGTTCATGTCCAAAACTATGTGGACACCTCAGCATCCCTCTGAGGTCTCATGTGATTACTGACTCTCTATAGGCATCAACATCTTCTGGATCTTGGATGCTAGAATCCGCTCCCAATCAATCACAAGAGCACGAGTTTGAGTGACAAGGTCCTGCTCGCAGTTTGCGTATGACTTCACCCCATGAATGTAATGTTTTTATGGACTCTGCCACTTTACCTGCTCCTAGTGCTGGACTTCCTGTTACCCTCCCTTTCACATATAGATTAGACATTAAAAGCCAGTGTTAAGAATACTTTCACTTTGATTTATTAAAAGTCATTAATAAAGGGTTATACTCTAATTATATCTATGGTTAGTTTTTAGGAGGTAAGAGGTCAACAGTCTCAGAGCTCTGCAAGCCGGGCCAGCTGCTTCACCACAAACTGTTTTATGGATCTCTACAGACCTCACCATGAGGTATTTTCATGGTGAAACTGAAAAGCATCTTCACCAAACTGTTGCCAACCAAGTATCATATCTGATAGTAAGAAGTCGAAGAGCTTTTATTGCAAATCTTTGCTGTCCAGACAACATTATATGAACATCTAAGACTTATTAAAGCAAATAAAATACATCTTAGAAAATAAAAGTCGTGTAGAATAAAATAATGCCTTGCAGATTAAAGGTGAGAGATTTAAGATTAAAGCTTTGAGACTGTGAGATACTTATATTTTGAGACTTAAATTGCTTTCAAAGTAACAGATTAAATCAAATCACAGTATCTTATTTTATGTCACAGTATCTTATTTATGCTATTATACATTATACATAATTCATTTTTTTAAGAAAAGTGAGTTTCTTCTTTATTTCTTCTTTTTCTTCTTCTTCTGTGGCAGTGAGCTGAATATATTTTTATAAAGTATAAAACAAAAACAATTTGAAGACATCACAAATGATTTTCATTTTTTGACATCTTCTAGACGGCCAATGAATTCATTGAAAAAATAATCACCAGATAAATCGAAATGTTAAAATGAAAAGAATGAAAAGAATTCTCAGCTGCAGCCGTGAATTTAATCATTTAATTATTTTAATTTGGTCAGAATAAGCAAAAGTTTAAAAGATCTGAAATAAATGGAAAAACACTAACTGGATGAAAGTCAAACAAATAATTTAAAAAACAAAATAAAACTTTATTGATGCGTGTTTCTGAAAGTACAGGTTACACAGGTTTCCATTCTAAATTCCCAGAAACTTTGGCTAAATCCCGGTCAGCTTTCAGCTCTGCTGGTGTGAAAGACGCCGTGCAGTTCATGTGAAGTGTCACGCAAATCGCTTTCCACGGGTCCACATGAGTAGCTGCTGGTCAACAAGTTGCTCCCTTTCATGCAGGGTCGTATATAAACCCTGACGGCAGAGACATCCGCACAGTCCTGTGTGAGAACTCCAGAACAACGCACAAACCTCATCATGGCAGCGAAGACGTTGGTTGTGGCCTGCGCCCTCTTTTTGGGAATGTGCGTCGTCAGAAATAATCAAGCCGACGCAACACACGCTTTCTGCAAGATTGTCTGGTAAGTCTTCATCTTTTAGAGATCAGGTGTGAGTTAGATTTCCAGTGCAGTGTAAAGGCAGTAAAGGGATAGAGACAAAAACATGGTATATATAGATCATAATGTATTTTGCTCTTGTTTCCCAGGTTGATGGGCGTGCCGTGTGATCAGGTGAACATGGCCATCGTGACTCAGATTAAAGCCATGGGTTCATACAAAGTGAGTCACTTGAAGAGACATTTTCACTTATTTTGATGGTTGTCATGTAGCTGCATACTGATTTGTAAAATACTCTTTGTGTGTGTGTGTGTGTCTCATCCAGCTCGGCCCAGTGACTCCAACCGTTATTCAGGCCAATCACACTTCAGCAGTTGGCCAGATCGAGAGTGTTAACTTCACCATGATTGGCACATCTATGAGCATGGGCTGCCATGTGGAAGTGAGTCTGATGCTTATGCATTTTAGCTACACTCAGAAGTGAAATGATATTCATTGTAGAGGAAATATAAAGCAAAGGTTGGCTCTTTCTGTGTCAACTCTGCCACAAAATCTCATGAACATGTTGCATTTGTTTCCTGTCCAGGGTTCATCCATCTCTGCATTCTGGTTCAGCGTGTTCGATAACGGCACCAACTACTGTAACCTCCACAATGTAATGCAAGGTAGGCAGGTTTCTCACACTGAACACTAACATTAACGTTGATTGACGAACTATGATTTTGGGAGATTCTCAGAGTCATAATCCAGTTCTGAAATGTATAAATTAAAGAAACATCACTGGCTGAGGATTGTTAATCATTGCCTTTCTGTTTCCTGTCTGTACAGGAAGTGGACTCACCAAAGCTCCAGGTTTCATAGAGTTCACCAATGAGTGGCTCTGCCTCGGAGTTGGACTGGCGGCATGCAAATGATCATGAAATACGAAACATATGTTTTGTCTGTCCCTTCATACGGATGAAGCAAATAAAAGCTACATTTGTGACAAAAGAAATGTGTTTTTGCTATAATACATCTACTTCTAATTCTGCTCTGAATTCATACATCTACCTCTGTTTAGAGGTACAGTTTGCTCTATAGCTGACCTATAGTGCTGAGACAAATTTACAACTCAGCAGTTTCCACACAGGGAATAAATATGAACAATAAAAACATAATAGTTAATATTTGGCACCACATGGAAGTGACTCACACTTAAAGACACTTAAACTATAAAGTACACAGACTGGAAAGTCAGGAAACTTTACTGTTTGACAAAGTGTCGGACTTTGAAACCATTCTCGTTGACAGGCCTGCAACTCTGCAGAAAAAAAAAAACAAGTTTGATTTGTGGATTTTTGTATTGTTTTTTTTATTAAAAAGCAAGAAAGAGAATCAATTAAAAATCATTATAACAGTCTGAAAATAATTCCAATTATTCCAGGTCAAGGCCGACAAACTCTTCAGGTACTTATTTTAATTTAAAACGGCGGTCTGGTGTGCTCCTTTCCTTTTTCTTTCTTAATTTTAATTAGTGTTAAACAGGATTTGACAAATGTTGAGTGTATCTCATACAAAGTTAAATTTGAAACAATTCAAGTTTAAAGTTAAAGTTGTTAGTTCAAACTTATATGCAAAATTTAGCTTAGGTTAAGGTAGTAAAAAAAAAATCACTTATCATTATAATTATATTGATCTATCCTTGACCTCCATTTTATTCTCCTTCTTGGTCGTTGGAGTCTGGTGTGCTCCTTTCTCTGTTCTGTTGTTGAGACAAAAGGTCGCCCTGAGAATGACCGTAAAATGATTATTCATACAGACGCATGATGCTTTCCTTGCACTAACCACAAGACTCTTGAGCACTAAAACAATTATTCATGCTCCAGTTTCATTGTCGTCCTCGAATCTGTTATCTTTAGACCGCGTTTAGCCTGCTGGAGGCAGAAGCTGATCAATTTCACAGCTGCATTACGAAAGGTGAGCAAAGCAATAATTGTGCTTTTGTTGTTGGTTTTGATTGAGTGACGTTTAACGTCAGTTGTGATTATCCTGCCTCCATTTTTCTCCAGCTACGGTCTTTCTTTCATTTGCAGTGAATTAGTCCCAGATTTGTTCTGTCCACAGGGGGCGCTGCACGTCACATATTTCTTATACAATAATACATATGAACGTCCACTGCTGTCCTCTATAGACTGTCAAGCTTCCTGATTCTGTGATGTTCCACTTTGATACTATCATGCCAGCCGAGAAAAGTCAGCTGACTCGTGAGTGACCATCATGCATTTCACCATGTAAATGTAGAGAATGTAGTGATTTCACAGAATATATAAAATGGGGAAATTTCAGTGAATTTATTCGTAGGTTTTATCTGATGATGACGAAGTCAGTCAACATCAACAAATCTAAACCATTATGCACACACACATGCTTGTTTTTTATATCTTTTTATTTAGCATTTATGCAAAAAAAATGATTATTTTTATAGTTTATAACAAAGTCTGACTGGGAGTTGATGACCTTTAACTGCAGAAAGCATGAATGCAACATAACCAAGCCATGACTGTATAACTGGCAGCTTGTTAGGTTTTACAGGTGGCAAATTCGTAGCCAAGGCAAGACCATTCACTGGTCATCTCCATGAAGCCCGGCGCCAAGTTGAGGCCACTCGCTGAAATCAAAAGAAACAAAATCATTTCACAGGAAAGGAACAAAATACATATCAGAAAAGATAAACTTGAGGGAGGACAGTAGAAGCTAGTTTTGGAAATATACCTCAGACACTCACCTGTGAGCAGGTCGTACAGGTTGCAGTAGTTGTGGCCACTATCAACATGACTGGAGGCTGCGAGAGATGTAGACTGAGCCTGTTGCAAACACACGAAGTATGAGTTCATATCTGTTTTTCTTTAAATAAATCATGTGAAGGGCTGAATATTGGTGTGACTCACGGTCACGCGGCAGCCGCCGGTCAGGATGGTGGTTTGCAGGCTGAACTCTATGTTCTCAACTTGCAAGTTGCCCATGGTAGTGTGCTGGGCCTCGATGGTATCATTGATGGCTGAAATAAGCTGGAAAGGAAGACAGCACGGGTGATTTTGTATCATCTTCGACAATCTTAAGGATCATTTTGCACTGTTTATGCACAATTCTTTCTCCAGAAGTGTGCGTTGTATCTTATTATATGGTTATTAACTTGCTGCTATTAAAGCGAGTCTTAATTTTGAAGGTTTGCTGAATATGTCTAAAAATATAAACAAATGTTGAAGTATTTAATGTATTTTTTTTGTCTTTGAAACCATTAAAAACAACCTCAGACTGGGAGATTGTCCACATACTTTTGGCCATATACTGCACTGTTGTTATTTGACATATTTAAGGGAAAATCTCTGAACGAAATATTATTTTGAAGAAGCAAACGATAAATTAAAATGATTTATAAACACACTATTAAATGACCTGCCCCTGCTGCTACAGAAGTATGATTAGTGTTAGAAACATCTTTAATAGCTTTCTTAAAAACACAGAAGAAAACCCCACAGACCAAACTTTCATACACAAACTTGACCAAGTTATTAATAACAGTATATTTGTTTCTTATTTAAATTAAGGGCTTAAAAATAACACTGCATGATGTGTCATCTCCTTTTTTCTTTTGCAATTTTATCTTTTGGAGCTATATTAGTGAAAATTACTTCTGGTTCCTGAGATTTGTTTTGTTCAGTAATGTTTCTCATATTTTGATGATCACTGCAGAAAACATAAAATTCAGTTTAATTACTCATCAATCACCACAAAGGCAAGACAACTGCAAACTTACTACATAGTGACATTTTTCGCAGGCATTCATAGGATTGAAAGCGCGAATCTGCTGCACCAGTTTGCTACCGACGTCAGCACAAGGCAGCCCAAACAGCCTGCAGCAAGAGAGCAATTATCACAGTGTGGTCACATTATTCTTGAAATGACAGCAAACAGCAACAATTTGCTTCCGGCTGATGTTTTTCTTTCATAGTACCTCATGTTTGATAATGCTCTGAGGTGACAGCATTTCTATCTGAGCTTGAATACAAAGAAACAAGAGATGAGTCTTACCAGAGTGTCCTGCAGAAAGCATAATAAGGAACAGGTACCGGGCTGGCAACTAAAGAGCCACAAAGTCCTGCGATGAGAGCAGAGGCCAGCAGCAAAGGCCTCATGTTTGCAATGAAAGGTGGTTTCTTCGGTGAGGAGACTTGAGAGTGTGTGTGAGAGAGCTGAAGTATCTCTCTGCAAAATCTGAGCTTGTGACTGCAGAGATTTTTCCAAGGAAAGCTCTCGTCACCAAGGCCAGACAGCAAGGAGGTTTGAAATCGATCTGATCAAGGTTGAGAGCTATTAGTCTCGTAGCGATTAGACTCTCTTCATGCTTTAAGTCACAGCAATTAGAGGGAATGCTAAGTTATGTGTGTGTGTGTTTGTTTGTGTGTGCTTACAGTGGAACATGATGAATATCTGTCTTAATGACCTTAATGAACTGAGTTAAAGTTAGAAAAAACTTGTTCATTTGTAGCATAACATTAAAATACAAATACAGGCATCTCAAATCAAGAGGAAGTTAACTGCCTCCCCACTAAAACAAAACACGTACTACTTATACATTCAGTTTAGTTTTGTCTCCTTGACCGGAAAAAACAAGCCGGTTTGCCCGTCATCTGACCTCACCGTTTCTTACAATCAAATGTTACAATGTGTCATTTTAAGACTGCGCGTCAGTAAGCAGAGAGGGAGGAGCTGTCAGTCTCGTCTGCGTTGCCCCACTTTAACCGGATGACATGCTGTTCCATCACGTCTCGCTTGATGTCATATCACCACTGAGTAAACCATTTCCCGTCCTCCATAACCAGTATCAGTGAATACCAGTGCTAAACGTGGCCTCAGTGCAAGCCTAAAGGAGCAAATACAGTGGAAATGTTCACCAACCAGGTCCTTGTATATTAGGAGTGTGTGACATGAAAACCCTCTGTTACTGTCCTGTAAAAGTTTGTGTTTTCAAGAACAGTATGACCTGTTGACCCGTCCAAACTATTAAAAATGAAATCCGCACATGCAGAGAGAAAATTAACATTTTAAAACCTTTTTATTGGTATTTTTCTTTAGGACACATACATTCATACCTAAGAACTACATTTCAAATTCAATCGGAACAAAATCATGTCATGAAACACAGTTTCTAATTCAAATGTTACAAATTCATTATTCTGAATATTAAAGCGTTTTAGGCTTTACAGGTGGCAAGTCCATATCCCAGGCAAGCCCACTCATTGGTCATCTCCATGAAGCCTGGTGCTGAGGTGAGTCCACTTGCTACAAACACAAACAGATGGAAATGAGATTATACTGCCTGGCATTCAGGAAACAGAGACATCCTTAAAGTTCAGATTTAAATCAAGTCGAAGAAGAGATTAAACGCAGACTCACCTGACACCAAGGTGTAGAGGTTGCAGTAGTTAAGGCCGTTATCGAGAAGGCTGGTGAATCCAAGAGAAGCAGACTGTGCCTGATGAATAAACGAGCGGATACATTGCATTAATTTAATTTTACAATTTTTACGTTTTCGACATACTTACAAATCAATCAAACAAAAGAAGATAAAATAAGCTAAAAGCCCATTATTACTGCATTGTTAGAAAATGTATGTCTATTGGCCAGCATTAATTGAGTGCATGCATCACTTGTGAGTGTAAGCCACTGTTGAAAATGAGCATAACTGATACTCACAGACACACGGCAGCCACCGATCAGCATGGTGGGGCTCATTGTGAAGGTTATGTTCTCAGCCTGGAGGCCATCAACAGAGGTGTGGTTGGCTTTGATAGCTGCAGGTGTGGCTGACACAAGCTGGAACAGAAAGCATCACAACATTACGCTGAGTATGTTCATTTCTCTTTGGATTTGTTCTTATATCATCGGTTACATCAAGAGAAGTGGTTCTTACCGAGTATTGACATTCAGGACAGCCAGACAGGGGGTTAAAGGCTTCAATCTGAGCAACTAATGTGGTGCTGACTTCAGCGCAAGTTTTTCCAAAGAGCCTAGAGAAGGTAAAGTGAGAGTTTGGACACATTCATGCTGTAAAACAGAAAAGACAGACATAAAATAGCCACATAAGACCCAGATCAGTGTACCGACTTACCACACTGTTCTGCAGAAGGCATGGTAAGGAACAGGAGCAGGAAAAGGTGCAGGAACAGGGACTGCAGCTAGAGAGCCAAACAGTCCAGCAAAGAGAGCAGAGGCCAGCAGCAGAGTTTTCATGATGACTGCAGAGCTTGTTTCTGTAGAGCACAGAGCTGAAGTGTGAATGAGAGCCGAGAGGGTTTGATGAGTGATGAATGCTTCCTCTGCGAGTCATTTTATACAAAATATCAGGCTTGTCATGAGGCCCAGTATAAAGATGCTTGAAACTGATTTGCATGGTATGACACGACATGGTGGTCTTGTGGCAATTGTCTGACTCGATTGTCTTGTGCTGACACATTAAATGCCTCCCACTCTGAGCCGTACCAGCACACATGTATGTCACATTTTTACACTTTATATGCATGAAATAATTCAGGTGAATTCTTCCCAGTGCTAATGGAGTCGACTCACATTTCCTGTCAGCTTTGACAGATTACACGTTTGTCCAGAAACAGTGTCCTTGTTGTTGTGGTTAATTCAGAACAAACTGCGATCTCTTGTGTCTTTCTTTGGTAGAAAGGAGTTCCAAATTTGCAGTAAGGTTTAAGGATTATCCAAAATAACTAGGATATTGTGTCTGGAAAAGAAAATATAATATTCTTTGTATTATTATGTCATATGTCATGTCAACATATCTACTAAAATTACATTCAGCACATCTATATACTGAGGTGGCCACAAAAGATCTCTTAAAACCTGAGCAGAAAAAACACTTTTGGCCATATACTGCACTGTTATTTGATATATTTAAGGGAAAATCTCTGAACCAAATATTATTTTGAAGAAGCAAATGATAAATTAAAATGATTTATGAACACACTATTAAATGACTGGCCCCTGCTGCTACAGAAGTATGATTAGTGTTAGAAACATCTTTAATAGCTTTCTTAAAAACACAGAAGAAAACCCCACCAAACTTTCATACACAAACATGACCAAGTTATTAATAACAGTATATTTGTTTCTTATTTAAATTAAGGGCTTAAAAATAACACTGCATGATGTGTGATCCCCTTTTTTCTTTTGCAATTTTATCTTTTGGAGCTATATTAGTGAAAATTACTTCTGGTTCCTGAGATTTGTTTTGTTCAGTAATGTTTCTCATATTTTGATGACCAGTGCAGAAAACAGGGCATTTAAAAGTTTTGGCATCTTTCTATTTAAAGTATAAGTACATAAAATTCAGTTTAATTGAGTGTGCCTGAAAGAGCACCCTATGTTATCCACTGCACTTCTTCTTCTTCTTCTTCTTCTTCTTCTTCTTCTTCTTCTTATTATTATTATTATTATTATTACGCCCTTTTTTTGGTCCTTTTTTTGGAGTTTTTGTTGCACATACACAAACAAGGAGTCAAAACGACTGGCTCGGCCGGGGCACAGCTGCAAAGTTATTTTCAAAAAGTTTCACCAAACGGTTTTGCCAGCCTGCGCCAAACACCACGACAAAAAATGAATGGGTGTGTATTGCGAGAATTTTCGAGAGCTAGAGTGAGTGATGTCATCGCTAGAGTATAGGGAAAGAGAAAAATTTATCGAGAAATAAATTTGTAAACTGCGACTGCGGCCGCAAATGTCAAGCTACAGAAATCATTTATAGGAAAATGTGTTTCTAGCTATGAATTAACCACAACAACAAGGACACTGTTTCTGGACAAACGTGTAATCTGTCAGAGCTGACAGGAAATGTGAGTCGACTCCATTAGCACTGGGAAGAATTCACCTGAATTATTTCATGCATATAAAGTGTAAAAATGTGACATGCTTATGTTGTGGTACGGCTCAGAGTGGGAGGCATTTAATGTGTCAGCACAAGACAATCGAGTCAGACAATTGCCACAAGACCACCATGTCGTGTCATACCATGCAAATCAGTTTCAAGCATCTTTATACTGGGCCTCATGACAAGCCTGATATTTTGTATAAAATGACTCGCAGAGGAAGCATTCATCACTCATCAAACCCTCTCGGCTCTCATTCACACTTCAGCTCTGTGCTCTACAGAAACAAGCTCTGCAGTCATCATGAAAACTCTGCTGCTGGCCTCTGCTCTCTTTGCTGGACTGTTTGGCTCTCTAGCTGCAGTCCCTGCTCCTTTTCCTGCTCCTGTTCCTTACCATGCCTTCTGCAAAACTCTGTGGTAAGTCGGTACACTGATCTGGGTCTTATGTGGCTATTTTATGTCTGTCTTTTCTGTTTTACAGCATGAATGTGTCCAAACTCTCACTTTACCTTCTCTAGGCTCTTTGGAAAAACTTGCGCTGAAGTCAGCACCACATTAGTTGCTCAGATTGAAGCCTTTAACCCCCTGTCTGGCTGTCCTGAATGTCAATACTCGGTAAGAACCACTTCTCTTGATGTAACCGATGATATAAGAACAAATCCAAAGAGAAATGAACATACTCAGCGTAATGTTGTGATGCTTTCTGTTCCAGCTTGTGTCAGCCACACCTGCAGCTATCAAAGCCAACCACACCTCTGTTGATGGCCTCCAGGCTGAGAACATAACCTTCACAATGAGCCCCACCATGCTGATCGGTGGCTGCCGTGTGTCTGTGAGTATCAGTTATGCTCATTTTCAACAGTGGCTTACACTCACAAGTGATGCATGCACTCAATTAATGCTGGCCAATAGACATACATTTTCTAACAATGCAGTAATAATGGGCTTTTAGCTTATTTTATCTTCTTTTGTTTGATTGATTTGTAAGTATGTCGAAAATGCAAAAATTGTAAAATTAAATTAATGCAATGTGTCCGCTCGTTTATTTATCAGGCAAAGTCTGCTTCTCTTGGATTCACCAGCCTTCTCGATAACGGCCTTAACTACTGCAACCTCTACACCTTGGTGTCAGGTGAGTCTGCGTTTAATCTCATACATATAAGTGTTCTTCTACTTTCTTCTTCTTCGACTTGATTTAAATCTGAACTTTAAGGATGTCAAATCTCATTTCCATCTGTTTGTGTTTGTAGCAAGTGGACTCACCTCAGCACCAGGCTTCATGGAGATGACCAATGAGTGGGCTTGCCTGGGATATGGACTTGCCACCTGTAAAGCCTAAAACGCTTTAATATTCAGAATAATGAATTTGTAACATTTGAATTAGAAACTGTGTTTCATGACATGATTTTGTTCTGATTGAATTTGAAATGTAGTTCTTAGGTATGAATGTATGTGTCCTAAAGAAAAATACCAATAAAAAGGTTTTAAAATGTTAATTTTCTCTCTGCATGTGCGGATTTCATTTTTAATAGTTTATATACAAGGACCTGGTTGGTGAACATTTCCACTGTATTTGCTCCTTTAGGCTTGCACTGAGGCCACGTTTAAGCACTGGTATTCACTGATACTGGTTATGGAGGACGGGAAATGGTTTACTCAGTGGTGATATGACATCAAGCGAAACGTGATGGAACAGCATGTCATCCGGTTAAAGTGGGGCAACGCAGACAAGACTGACAGCTCCTCCCTCTCTGCTTACTGACGCGCAGTCTTAAAATGACACATTGTAACATTTGATTGTAAGAAACGGTGAGGTCAGATGACGGGCAAACCGGCTTGTTTTTTCCGGTCAAGGAGACAAAACTAAACTGAATGTATAAGTAGTACGTGTTTTGTTTAGAGGGGAGGCAGTTAACTTCTTGATTTGAGATGCCTGTATTTGTATTTTAATGTTACGCTACAAATGAACAAGTTTTTTCTAACTTTCTCAGCTCATTAAGGTCATTAAGACAGATATTTAAGAGTCTTTGTTATGGAATTTTCTATTCCTGTAGTGTGAGTGACACATATATAACACATAATTTTAAATTAGATATAATAAAAGCACAAACATACAGACTTATTATACAATGTTACATGAAGTCATGTGTGGGCCTTGAGGTCCTCAGCAGTATTAGTTGTTTGTCTTTGGCTGGCAGTAGCAGGTGTCATCCTATCTCAACACTGTCGTGGCCAGAGTCGAAGAACTCTGGTGCTGTCTGCTTAGACATTATGGACAGCTTGCCACTGACATTCCAATCTGTGTAAACAGACATCTGTGTCTCCAGACTTAAGCATGTTGACGAAGACGCCATCCTTGGTAAAAGCATTCTCTTTTACCTAATTCGAGGCGTATAGTGTTTGTGATGTTATCTCAGGGTTTAAAGTCTGTCCACCAGCATGAGTTGGGCAGAATGTGAGACCAACTCAGGCACTTCTGATGCTTTATGAGAATGTCTCTAATTCTCCTTGACCAAGTGTCATTAAATAATACAGAATAAGACATCAGAGGCTCCTGAACACTTTATCCTTCCTGACCTCACCATTGACCTTTGACTTCAGCAATTTCTCCACAACACTCATAATGTTCCACTGTAAGCACACACAAACAAACACACACACATAACTGATAATTGCTCTCTTACTCTAGGCTGTTTGGGCTGCCTTGTGCTGACGTCGGTAGCAAACCGGTGCAACAGATTTGCGTTTTCAATCCTATGAATGGCTGCGAAAAACATCACTATGTCGTAAGTTTGCAGTTGTCTTTTTTATTGCTTTTCTGGTGGTTTCTAAATAAATTTTGAGTGTGCCTGACTCTGGCCCCATCGCCCCCATGCACTATTATTGTCACTGCTCAGTAAATTCAGTATTAATACAACAAGCTGTGTCATCATTGCCTTTTTAATGGTCTCTTATTGTCTTGTGTGTGGTGTGTTTGTCTTGTCTGTCTCTGTGTGTGTACTTGTCTGTGTCCCTATGGCCCTATGACCTGTTGACCCGTCCAAACTATTAAAAATGAAATCCGCACATGCAGAGAGAAAATTAACATTTTAAAACCTTTTTATTGGTATTTTTCTTCAGGACACATACATTCATACCCAAGAACTACATTTCAAATTCAATCAGAACAAAATCATGTCATGAAACACAGTTTCTAATTCAAATGTTACAAATTCATTATTCTGAATATTAAAGCGTTTTAGGCTTTACAGGTGGCAAGTCCATATCCCAGGCAAGCCCACTCATTGGTCATCTCCATGAAGCCTGGTGCTGAGGTGAGTCCACTTGCTACAAACACAAACAGATGGAAATGAGATTTGACATCCTTAAAGTTCAGATTTAAATCAAGTCGAAGAAGAAGAAAGTAGAAGAACACTTATATGTATGAGATTAAACGCAGACTCACCTGACACCAAGGTGTAGAGGTTGCAGTAGTTAAGGCCGTTATCGAGAAGGCTGGTGAATCCAAGAGAAGCAGACTTTGCCTGATAAATAAACGAGCGGACACATTGCATTAATTTAATTTTACAATTTTTGCATTTTCGACATACTTACAAATCAATCAAACAAAAGAAGATAAAATAAGCTAAAAGCCCATTATTACTGCATTGTTAGAAAATGTATGTCTATT
Organism: Nibea coibor; assembly: GCA_023373845.1. Lineage (NCBI taxonomy): Eukaryota > Metazoa > Chordata > Actinopteri > Sciaenidae > Nibea > Nibea coibor. The sequence continues at coordinate 8,436,382 of CM041725.1, forward strand.
GGCCAGCATTAATTGAGTGCATGCATCACTTGTGAGTGTAAGCCACTGTTGAAAATGAGCATAACTGATACTCACAGTCACACGGCAGCCACCGATCAGCGTGGTGGGGCTCATTGTGAAGGTTATGTTCTCAGCCTGGAGGCCATCAACAGAGGTGTGGTTGGCTTTGATAGCTGCAGGTGTGGCTGACACAAGCTGGAACAGAAAGCATCACAACATTACGCTGAGTATGTTCATTTCTCTTTGGATTTGTTCTTATATCATCGGTTACATCAAGAGAAGTGGTTCTTACCGAGTATTGACATTCAGGACAGCCAGACAGGGGGTTAAAGGCTTCAATCTGAGCAACTAATGTGGTGCTGACTTCAGCGCAAGTTTTTCCAAAGAGCCTAGAGAAGGTAAAGTGAGAGTTTGGACACATTCATGCTGTAAAACAGAAAAGACAGACATAAAATAGCCACATAAGACCCAGATCAGTGTACCGACTTACCACAGAGTTTTGCAGAAGGCATGGTAAGGAACAGGAGCAGGAAAAGGAGCAGGGACTGCAGCTAGAGAGCCAAACAGTCCAGCAAAGAGAGCAGAGGCCAGCAGCAGAGTTTTCATGATGACTGCAGAGCTTGTTTCTGTAGAGCACAGAGCTGAAGTGTGAATGAGAGCCGAGAGGGTTTGATGAGTGATGAATGCTTCCTCTGCGAGTCCTTTTATACAAAATATCAGGCTTGTCATGAGGCCCGGTATAAAGATGCTTGAAACTGATTTGTATGGTATGATATGACATGGTGGTCTTGTGGCAATTGTCTGACTCTATTGTCTTGTGCTGACACATTAAATGCCTCCCACTCTGAGCCGTACCACAACATAAGCATGTCACATTTTTACACTTTATATGCATGAAATAATTCAGATGCAAATTCTTCCCAGTGCTAATGGAGTCGACTCACATGAAAAAAAAATCTATAATATTCTTTGTATTATTATGTCATTTTTTGAACACATCTACTAAAATGACATTCATTCTATATACTGAGGTGGCCACAAAAGATTCATAATAAGGGGTAAATGTGACGTTTCAGATAACAAAAGTATTATTATTTATATAATTGTATTATATAAATGACCATCATGTACATCATCATGTGTCCTACATTGTTAATACAAAATCATTTGTCATTCATGCGGTCTCCATATGAGCTCGGATGTAAGGCATCTGATCTGCGGATGACTATAGTGACTGCAGTATTGTACATACTACTGTGTAATTGAATAATCTTGTCTTGCCATGGTCACTGAAACAACAAGAACGCACACACACACATACATCCTCATCCACACGAACAGGAGCAGCATGTATGAAAACCACTCATATTCGTTTAAAGTACACAAAAATATAAATAGAAAATAAGATAATAAAAATAGTTGAAAGATAAAAGAAGAGAGGACACTGAGATTCCCAGGCAGGGAGTTTCACAGCTGAGGGGCCCCGGGATCACCTTCAGTGACAGATTTAGAGATTTAGGAGCCATTAGCGGGGCTGGAGGATCTCGAGCAGCCATCAGGCTCATATGGGGTTAGCAGATCTCAGGCAGGAGTTTGACTATTCAAGCCTTTAACAAGTCTTTAAAAATAAAGTCTAAAACTGGGAGGTATCCAGCGAAGCGCAGCCAGGATTGGCGGGATGTGATCGTTCCTCTTAATAATGAAATAATTTACTTTCAAAACGCAAAATCTGAAAGTGACAGAACTACACAAAGATAGTAAAATATGTGCTTTTGTACATTTAAAAGTCAGAGTTTGCAGCCCTGATCTCTTTAGGTTGGTCATTCTCTCACTGTAAACACTCTGTCACCTTTGTGTATTCATCTGGACCAGAAACGATCAAGACTGACGAATCTGAGAATCTCAGGGAGCAGCTAAGCCTTTTAGGGCTTTTATAGGTAATCACTAAATCTTAAAAACTCGATAAGCAACAGCTAACCAGTGTGAGGAAGACTTTGTATGTGTTGAACGCCAAAAAAGTCAGCTGCAGCCTTTGTGTGTTTCACCTGCTGATACCAGAATAAAGGAAATATGTTCTGATAACCAGGCTAAGAGTGGTTCAAGACCTCTGATGAATCTGGGACATAGTTCTTTCACTCAGAAGAGTAAAATTGGAGCAAAGTTTTCGAGTCCGGCCTGTGAGGGGAGCTCGTAGCTAGATCCAAAAAGACACTGATTTATCTATAGGATACGTTTAATTTGTTTTTGAATGTCTTATCAGCTCGGCGTGGAACGACACCCATCAGATAGAGTTGGGCTGACTGCCGAGATCAAGCTCCTGGATGGCGGCTAGACACTTTTCTAAGTGTGTCTGGCAGGCGGAGGAAGAGGAGGAAGACAATGAGATGATAGCAATCATGTTACTGATACAGCTGCTGAGGAGACTGGGAAATTTGGCATGAGCGCCGGCATCCTCACAAACTTTGCCACCAGGCCATCAGATCACTCCTCATCAAATGAGACTGCCGCGCAATCAACCGTGACTGCCGCTACTGCACCAGGACTGATATATCTGTATACACTCGTCACTTTACTCTGACACACAATCCTCAGTTTTCATAGATGTATACAGTGGAGTACATCTTACAAGGCTGTTTCCAAAAAACACAAGCTGTAGCATGTAGTGGACATCACTTGATGAGTATAATACTAATGTCTGTTCACGCAGTTCAGAGTCCGAGTGCTAGACTAGCCTGCTTGCAGTGCAGTGCGCGTGTTGAGCGGCTGAGATCCAACACTCCACTGTCAAGATCTAAAGCGATTGGTCCCAGCAGTTCCCAGAAGCTGACAGTGTTGTTAGAACAAACAATACAGTTATTTGTTGTCTATGTCCAGTCTAAGGGCACCTGCTGAGCTGATCTGTTTTTCCCAGCCAACAGTACATTTCATTGTGCTGCTGACCCTAACCTACATATCATAAATGAAACTCAAAACGGAACTAAAACAGTCAGGAAACAAAAATAAGATCATGCATTTTGCATGTTTCATCACGGGTGTTTAAAACGTGATCTGTGGGCAGTTCATCCGAAGCGAAGCAAGAAATCAACCTTCATGTGACTTTGTGTCATATATACACGATTCATAAAAACAACGGCAATTTATTGTAGCATCCCTGTAGTAAGAGCTTTTACCCAAAGACACACGACAACAGTGAAAACAAGCAGCAGTAGTCTCCAGTTTGACTGGGAACTCGACTGGAATGTGTTTGCGCTCACATTTTGGATGAAGTCCAAACTATAAAATTCTCACAAATTTTGTGATCATCCAATAAAAACAGTAAGTGTTAGTCCTCATTCAAAACTGTCTCATCTCATGAAATTATGCCTTCTATTATTACTTCTTTGTATTCTTTGTCATCACGGTGGTAATGAGAGTCTTGTGAGATGAGGAATAAACTGCATAAAGGTCCGAAGCCATCAGATTAAGTCCTTAGTTCATCAGGATGCCACAGGCTCTTAATTAACTTAATAATCAGTTATTTTCCCCAAGTGTGACTGTTCACACTAAAGACAGCCTCAATTGATTTCATTTTTTTAGTTATGCCCATTAAGCATTAGATAACCATTGAATTTGCTGTCCTAACTGGGCTCATGTTGTTCATTGCGTCATTATGAAGCTTTAAAGCCAGTGGCTGAACACTTGAGAAGACACCACATCCAGCCACAGCAACGATGAGCGTCAACGCTCGGTTCACCACCTCCGCTTTGCTCCTGCATCTTCTGCTTGCAGCCACCTCAGCTGCAGACCCCTCGACATGCAAAGGGATATGGTAAGTAATATTTTATTATGAAGATTATTTATATACCAAAAGGCGAGTGGGAAAATGTTTGTATGATTTTTTTTCGTCCTCACAGGCTTTTTGAGTTGCCATGCACTGAACCCATCAGTGCTCTGGTGAACCAGGTGAATGACTGGAGCTCGCAAAAGTGCCAAGACAGCCAAGAGAAGTGCATGTATGAGGTAATTAAAACATTTTACATCAGTGTTATTAAATATTACATGCAACTTTATCAGTCATTTCACTAGCAAGAACCACTTGTGTATTTCTTCGGCATGTTGCTGCATTGTAGGGAAGCTTTGATGGGGAATCCATCGTTGTACCCGGGCACACCAGACCCCCTCAGGATCCCCATGGAGAATAGGAAGGAGAGAAATAGGAGAAAGGAATGGGCAGGTGGCGGGGGTGCAGAACATGAGAGCGAAAGAGAAGGAGAGGGTTAGGAGGGTAGGAGGCCCTGCTCCTGAAGCTTCAAGTAAAAAGTTAGACACTTCATTTATTCAAGTAAAAACCCTCGTAAATAATAATGATCTGCTCTGTTTTTTTTGTTAGATAACAAAGGAGTCCTCAACATACCTTGAAGTCAAGCATACATCCCGCACATCCCGCAAAACCACTGTGATTTCCTTTGAGTTCAACCCTCCTGCAGCACCCGCCTTCTGCAAAATGAGGGTAGGTTTGCTTTTTTACCAATCTGTATGTTATCAATATGTATTTTACATTCAATTTAAACCCCTTAACATTGCTCTTGTTTACTCCTGCACAGGTCGTTTCCACAACGTCTCAGTATGACGTGACTCCAAACGACTACTGCCTGATCTACAACCTGATCAACGGTATGACATTCATTTTATACGCATGTTTAAAGATTTTTTTGGCCTTTTCAAACTTTTTATTTGATAGAGACAGCTGAAAAGTGACAGGAATGTGTGGAAAGAGAGAGAGAGAGAGATGGGATTGACAGGCGGGAAAGAGCCACAGGTTGGATTTGAACCCTGGGCTCCGCAGCGGTATTTAAAGTGCTTCAGAAATAACTCTAATACTATGAAAGGTGGTGTGTATTGTGTGTGTGACTGGGCTTTTCTGTTTATGCTCCAACAGATAGTGGACTGACCAAGGCACAAGGCTACAGAGAGATCTGTACTAAGCAAATGTGCCCCTCCAAGCAATCAGCAAGATGCTATACTGAAGAATGAGTCCTGCACAATAAATGGAGTTGCTTATGGTTGATTTTTGTGCAACTCTTCATGTTTTTACTACTAGCATAACACTAAACTTAAATGTATACTATGATAGCCTTTATTGTGCAACGTATATCTTTAAGAATTGTCACAGCACTTATCCTTAGATTAACAACACATGTAATCTTGTATTGTAATCTTTCTGTCATCGTAACGAAATAAAGGAGAATAACAAATTTAGATATTCTTTAAAAACGAGCATGAAAACCTTGAGGAGGCGCCGGCACTAGTGCAGAGACCGCCTTAACTCATGCGACCCTGTCGTGGCGGCAGGCTGAAAAACAAACAAACCTTTTTTTAGTTATGTTTTGTCCGGCCTCCAGCCAAGTCGTGACAAATTAGGGGATTTTGTGGGTCTTGACCTGAGGACCTTTCACAGTCGAAGCAAGTGTCATAGCATTAAATCAATTCAACAGTACTTAAGGACGTGAATGTCAAGGGGGGGAGGAAGAAAGGGCTGTTATAAATTTTAGCTGTCCAAACTCGATTGTATAAATAAAATATATAAATTGTGACACTTTTTGGTGAAGCAATTTCAACATTAAAGCTTGTTAGGCTTTGCAGGTGTCAGTCTCACACTTTAAGTAAAAGAAGCCATAACACAGTAACAAATAACATGAGCAAAGATCTTCCACAGCACAGAACAATGCATGGAAAGATCTAGTTGGCAAGTTTGATAAATGTATTTCATGACATATATAAATGTTTTAGAAATCAGTGAATCAGTTTTAAGGTTGATCACCAGTTCATCCACGAACTGGAGCCCCAGGGCAAGAAGGAGGCCCTATTAACCGCATTATTAAGTACTTTCTAGCCTCGGGCTTGCCATGTGACAATTTGAATATACACAATTCAATTTAGGAATATGTAACGCGTAAGCACGCATGACACAGCGGCTGTTTTCCAGATAGGATAGGAAACAAAACACTTTTATCAATTAGACACACAGTCAGGCTGGTGCTTTCAGGACCCCCGTGGGGTTTGCAGCTCATTCACACCCTAAACTTTGTCAAAAGAAAGAAATTCTGTGTGAAGTGGAAGCACAGCTGCAGTTAAATGTTAAAAATGATGCATACATAATACATGCACATGGAGTACTGGCCAGGATGATGGGACACCGTCCTCTAGAGCAGACCTGGACAATCTGTTCCACAAAGGGCCGGTGTGGCTGCAGGTTTTTTTTCCAACCAAGCAGCAGCACGCTGGACTTGACTCATTTAATCAACTGATCTCAGTCTTTAGACAGTTGATTGGTCAAACTGTGTGCTCTTGGTTGGTTTGAACAAAAACCTGCAGCCACATCGGCCCTTTGTGGAACAGATTGTCCAGGTCTGCTCTAGATGGTAAATAAAGATGGTTGTTTTACCAATATTAAGCACTGTCAGAGGTTCGGGAGGTGATGAGAGTCAAACATCTAATTAAAGGCCAGTTGACGCAAATTCTGCCAAAATCTTGATTATTAAGCTACATAATGGCTTCATGCTACTGGAGGTAGTTTGAATTTGTTGGGTAAAACAACTCACTCATAGATGTTTGTCTCTTTTTTTTCTGATCTGACTCACTGATTCATATCCCACTCAACAAATGACTAATTAGTCAGCTGACTCGTGAATGATCATCAGACCTCTACCATGATAATGAAGAATAACATGTTTTCGTGCACATCACTTGTTAACCATGTGGCCACTGTGACCTGGATGCAATTATCTGCTTACAGGCAGACACATATATCATATAGCATGGTTAACAAATTCAGCATCAGAACAAAATGTGCTGCTACTGTGTGTTAAAACAGAATGCATTTCAACTTGAATTCAATTGAATATAGTACAAAGACAATATAATTAATACTTTATTTTTTGTGATTATAAACTCATTCTGAATTTGATGTGTTCTCTCTTTATATTTTACAGTGTCCTACCTTTTTCTTCAAGTTATTGTGACTACTGATCCTTCAATCTGTGTTTTATAACAGTACACCCGAACACAAATATCATGTTGCCAAAAATTTTAAATAAACATGGGTATTGTCTTTTTCCAGGATCAATATTTTCATGAGAAAGTTTTATTATTTTATACCTCCACTCTCACAAGATACACAGAGACAGACCATTTTTATATGTAATATATTTACTTATTGTTACTGCTTATTATTTACTTAACTTTATGATAAATGTATATTTTTGATTAAGAAGTATACATAGATTGTGGATTTTACAGCATAAAGATGGGTGGGTGGCAACTTTGTATAAATGCAATTAAAATTTTAAATGTAATGTAAAATAAAATCTAAAAGTAAAATTAACATTTATTATAAAATCTATACATTATTGTATTCACAAGAATCATTTACAGTAATATAGTACAGTAAATAATACGACACATTTAAGAGAGAATCGCTGAAAGATTTAGTAAATAACAGACTCACATTATCATATTACACTGCCTGAGTAATGCTCACATCAGACGGTGTGTTCTCAAGCACAATTCTTCTGCAATGTGAGTGTAGCTTTGTCTTTTGACAAGTGAACTGAAAACCGCTATTTATCTTGCACGTGTAATAATGTCACGGCATATAGGCTCTTTAATGCAGCACCGTATATTGTCTCGACACAGGCTGTTTCCACCACGTCTCAAAATGCCACCCATCCAGATGACGCCTCTGCGATCTAATGGATGGCATAAAAATCATTTTACATTCACAGCACACATTTCATACATCATATCATACATTTGGAAGTGAGCTGACCCAGGCATATTCTGCATGCATCCTTTTTATATTCATGAAAAGTGTCGCCGTTTATTGGTTTGCTTTGTTTTCCACAAGTTGCCTGTAAAAGGAAGGTACACCAGTTACAGCCTCACATACTAATTTTACGTTAAAAGTTTAAATTCGGTGAAAAAACATCACTGTGGAAATGTTTATGTGAATGCTTGATGTCTGAGAGGAGAGACATTAGCTGCAGGAGGAATTTAGATGTCAATATTAAGCGATGGACTATGGCGAGTAGATGAAGCAGGTCAGTAATTCATCCTTCCAGCCAGAAACCATTCAGTCCAGCTGCCTTGCAAGGTTAAGGAATAATGGCTGCATTTCTTTTTTTTTTATTCCCTTCAGACGGAGGAACGAAGTCTTGGTGGAATTTCGCAAAACTGAGTTCTTAAAATTCAGATCACGTAGAAACAAGGCTGTAAATCTGCAACATGAAATAATGACAGTTGTCTATTATGCAGGTTTCAGTATATTTTAATGTCATGTACTGTGTTTCTAAGATCAAGGCCTACACATGCTGCTTCATTTGCTTGTGACAATTTGACTTCCTTCTTCCTCCCTATTGTGCTGAACTTAATAATCAACTTTACTTTGCTTTGTCCAGGGCGAATATAATTAAATATATGCTGCAGAAGAATGAATAAATGTTCCTTCAACGTTTCTTGTCGTGGTGCACCGTCGAGCTGTCACTCTGTCGCGATGAGCCACGAAACCTTTCACCGGCGTGTGACGGGAATGTCTGCGTGTGAGAGCACGACACGAGGCCACACTCGTTATGCACAGGTTTATTTACAACACACAGCATTTTTCTTTATCCATGGAATGGATGGATTAAAAACAAAAGTCTCCCAAGCAGACAGTATACACTCTGTCTTTATGTACATATTACGCAATATGTTTCACTTCTCATACACTATGCCTCGGAGTATATACTGCATGTATCTGTGTATAAGATCTTGATTGCAATTATTGCAAATGCTCCTCGTCTCTTCCGCACCCTTGCCTCTCTGGGTGTATCGACTGCTGTCCAATCGGCCCCATCTACTTCCTTTAATGACTAATGCTTAGCAGCGTGTGTCAAGGCAGACCAGAAAAAAAAAAAAAAGTAAGCAGTCTGGAGATAAACAGGAACAGGTCAGAGCGTCAAGACTTCCCGATTACACTCACTTCACATCTAAAGTGTCATAAATACCAGTGTAAATATGTAACCTTTTCAAGTTCGTGATTTACCTCACAAAGATGGAGAAACACTCACACCAGATGGTTTGTTTGTTGCCGAGGCAGTAACAGAAGGAGGAGGATTACTTGGAGGTGGTAAGACTAGAAAAAAAAAAACAGCATTTCAAACCCACTTTATTGACAGTTTCTCGCCCCTCGGTACAATGCAATGCAAGATTTGAGGTGCTGAGCACAGAAGAATAAATACGGCAATAAATATAGCACTGACTCGCCTCGCTTGGCCGTCTTTAATTCACCCCCGCTGGAGCCATCAGATCCTCAGAGCCACAAACACACAAACTGATAAGACGTCACACACAACACTGAGACCAAAAAGGTTTTTTTGCTTCCACCTTAAAATACAGTGATCGTGGATCAACATGGGTTGATGTGCGCGGCGGTTCAGCACCGCCTCAGGAAAGAAAAGCTTTACTTTTGTAAAAATGTGACAGTCGCCTGGAGAAGGGAAGATGGAGGACAGACTGGAAGTTAGTAATTTCATATAGTTCATAAAATACGAGAGTTTGGATCTGTCAATGGATTCAACAGAAACCTGCAATGCTTTCTGGTTAATTTAACCATAACAGGAAAGAATGAATGTCTGAAATGCTTTAGCGGCATGCATTGCCCTCGTGTAGGTTTTTATCGAGGTTCAACCCTTCCACTCATAAATTCTAGAAGAACTCCCTCCGTGATATGCTTTATGATGGCACTGCCTTGATATCAACAGAAGATTATGTCAGACATCCTGCACAGTTGATACTGATGAGCATTTTCAAGTAAAAGAGTGACACAATCCGGTCATCTGGCAAACTCTGAGAAATGCTATACCACACGATCACGTTGGTACGTGTGTGTCAGCAGTCGAAGGCAGCTGCCAGACATATTTCATTACGATCTGGGCTGTTTATTGCATTTATGATACAATACGCAGAGGATAGAAAAATCTCCTGTTAGCCCCAGAGTCTGCCCCCTTGTTATTTTCTATTGATCCGCATTCTTAGCTGATTAAATTTGTCGACATATAACATTTTACGCATGATATATCGTGATATATACGTAGCATCACAAGACCTGGTTGGTTTTGGTTTTCCAATATGCCTGTTAATCCCAACAGTGTTATTGTAGTTTTATAAACATTTATTGGTAATTTGTTAATATAACATAGGTATTTTTGTACAGTGGATAATTACAGTTACAGTGCCCACACAGATTTAATGTTGTTTCTAACATCCAGAATTCAGACAACGGTAATTTTCGTAGATCAATTCCTGTTATTGTTTAGACATGTTTTCACTTCTTTACAACAATCATTTCACTTTGCATTTCCTCAGAAACTATTTGGAAATAGATGGAGTGACCTGGCCACTGACACAAGGTCAATGTGCCTGCGGTAACTAAAGGTGTGATGATTCTTTAAATGGGTACCCGAACCTTCGTCCTTTCTCCGCTCCGTCTCGGTGCCACGTGAAATACGATGTAAACTTACAAACCTTGTATAAAAGTTGAAAAACAAACAAACAAAGAAAATATGGATTAGTAAAGCTGTTTAAAATGTATCGTCTGACACTGTCTGGTGTGTTAGTGTCCAAACTTGGCGGGAAACAAAAAAAAAAATGGAAGCAGGATGTTAGCTGTTCAATAACTAACACTACAGTACAGTTAAGTACATCTAGTGTGTGCATTTACCGTCTCTTTCACACACACACACACACCACACACACACCATACAACTCACCTTCCCTTTCTCTCTCATACCCTCTAGTGGGGCAGTAAATGATAGCACACTTGCCATCAGGTGTTTTTAGCACAGCACGGCACATTTTCACGAGCAACGAACCCATTTTTGGATCAAACTGTCCTTAATTACCGGTTATGAAATTGAGTTACGCAGTATTTTAGTAATTAACGCCTTCACGCGCTGTTTGTATTCCTACCGTGTCGCTTGGAATCCGCACCAGAGAAACAGAGAGAAAGAGGAGGGAGTTTTAAGCAATCTGTGATTAAGGCAGTCTCATAAATATTGCAGAGAGGTTTTTGGCCCCTGTTTTGGAGATAGACTGCCACCACAGTCTTGAGTTCCTAGCTCTTACTAACGGCTGCTTCCTATCCCCGCAGATTACAGAGAAGACGGGTGGATGTGAATACCAATGGCGAAAAAGAAAATCTGAGTGTGATGCCACAATGTTTGATCCATGGAGGAAAAATATCCCATCAAAAACAACATCGAGCAGTAATCCTCTTTGGAAGAAAAGGTCATATTTGGTTTGTGTATCAGTCCTCCACACAATGAATAATCTTTTACAGGGATCCTAAATATAAAATAAAAAAAGAAGCACAGCTCAGAGCGATTTAATTAAGAAATGAAAGTAAAGTAGAAGCCTATATCTAATTTGTCCACTGAAATTAGTGCTAGGGGATTTTTAAGCGGCGTGCAGAGACGAGGATAGACAAAGGTCCCACTTACAGTAGCTTAACTCTGTCTCACTTAATTGAGTTCATTCCAAGATACAGAAAAAGTCAAAGCGGATACATACATATTAGTTGGACATAGGAGATGTGGCTCCCGCACTGTCTTCAGTCGAGTTCTGCTGATCGTTTCGTTTCCTTGCAGCTTGCGCGTTATGAGTTCAGGCAGTTTTTAAATCTGCCAACATGGCAATCCTTACGTACTGTACCCTTTGCAGTGCTTCCAATTGCTGTACTCGGGGCTTCAAGTAATAACTAGACCTTTATCAGAGCTTCACACCCCCTCTCTATACAGTTCAATAACAGTCCCTCAGACCCACTCCTGCATAGAGCGCTTGCAGTAAAGTATGTGGCGCTGCGTGCTCTTCCTCCTGAACTGGAAAACAGTGTAGAGGAGGACCATCATGCACAGCGCCAGGACGCAGGGGATAGCGATGGCCACTGCTTTCTCCGTACCCCCCGTGCTGTCCAGTTTGATGACAACGTCCGCTTCGCCATTGTCGTAGTGACGTTCCTCCGCCACTGGGGGGTTCCAATCCCAGTCCGGATCAGCAGGTAGACCGTCACAGCCCATGAAGTCTCTCAGGATGGACCGTGGGTAGCCGGGCTCCACGCGAAGCAGCTGGTTGTTGAACTTCCAGTACTCCTTTCCCTTGTAAAAGTAGGTAAAGCCTGGAGGGAGGTGAGACACGACAAATCCACTTTTAACTTTGCAAAGATGGAGTACTGTACCACGGAGCGTGCATGCGATAGAGTTTCCTTTCCTTTGGATTGACTGGTCGATCACACAAGCTATGGTGTAGCGTATTACAACAGAGTTTCTTTACTACACGGTTTATCTCTCCTTTTGCACCAGCTATGAAGAGCTCAGCTGCTTTGAACTGTTTTAACCTGAGATTTTACAACTCCTCTGTTGATGGTTTCTACATTTACTCTGGAAAACCACAAGCTATGGCAACTTCCTGCTTTCCTTCTGTCGTGCTGTTACATTCAGATCTAAAAAAGTAGCAACGCATCTGAAAAGAAACTAGGTCTCTCTGCACTGTTTGAAGGTGTTGCTCTTTATCTTTTAGAAATGTCACTTTGTCTTTCAAACAGTGCGCTTAGCTCCAATTTCACTGACTAGTTACATAAACCTGGCATACCGTTGGCCTTATCCACAAAAGCTCCCTGCGGAGAGTCAGGGATGCCCTTCCAGATCGTGATGGGTTTGGGATAACCTGGATCCATGGTCCTCATGTCCTCGTTGTACCTCCAGTATCTAGAGCAGCACAGACAGAGACACTACAGTCAATACAGAGGCATGTACCCGTATGAGACTTCAAACCCTGCAGGGACAGTCTGTTGATTTGGGTTAATCCTAAGTAGGAGGAAATTGCACATTCTTGCAAAGTACACACAAATCCACAAACACCAATCAGCACAGAATGATGAGAGTTTAATTAATCCAACACCTGGACGCAGTTTCCAAATCTGCCCAGGCCACAAACACAAGATCTATTTCTCCATCTCCTAGAGTAAACAAAGGTTACTAACGTCCCCGATTCTGTGCTGTCAACCATCACCAGCATCCAAATCATCCTGAGAGACTGCCTCAGTGTCCCTTCAACAGGACCTCAAAAACTAGAGCAAACAGAACGAAGATGAGTAAATGTGAAAAGGTGTTGCACTGTTGAATCCGGGCTTTTCGAGGCTTAGTATCAGGTGTAAACAGACCCATCGCTAATGAAAAACAGCACAGGAGTCAATTTATAACCTGTGCAGGAGGTGACTTAAATAGGCTACCACACAAAATCAAAAAGAAGAATCAAATATTGTTGCTCGCCATCGCAGATCTACAGAGTTCGATATAGTAAACAGTTGGCTGGAGGAAGACTACTCGCTGACTATAAAGCAGCTTTTACGACCGGGAAGAATACAATGTTTTGGAGCAGCACTGGGCTTCTGCACCCAAAATCTGACCGTTTAATGCACAGCAATGATTGATTCATGTGAATTAATTCATATGACCAGAGAAAGTGGTCCATCAATCATCCATACTATGTTTATCCGTCGAGCAAATTTGTTTTCAGGGGTTGTCGTGATTGATCTGGTTCTCATATACTGGCACTCACACACATAAATCTTGCCACGCGGCGTCGTTTCTTTGAATTAGAGCAAATGCCAACATATCACACACACACACACACACACAAACACAGAGAGAGATAAAATCATGTTTGCGATGATGGACAGAATGTCCTGTTTGTCATGATGTGAAGCAGCAGGTTGAGGGATGACAGTATCATGACAAAGCATTTTGTCAGCTTTTACCACAAGGTCCCCTGACCTCTTAGGATGTGATTTATCAGGACAGCTGAACAAATATGTGAGTCACTCTGGCATGCAACTTTAAGATCATCACAATGCAAGCGGTTAAACGACAAATTCTTTGATTTGGTTGTTTTGGAAAGACCTCGCTCCCCGATTTCTGTTCTCCTCCAGCTATAAGTAATTATTAAATGTATGGATGTATACGGATATATATAAATATAAATACTTTGCAGTAAAAGTAACATAATCAACATCATAAATGTTGCACTGGCATTGGCTCATAATGACTGGAGAGCCAATAAGCAGCATTTGTCAGCTGTTAAATAGGCAATCATCTTCAAAGCAACATGTGACAGCTTACAAAGCTTCAATGATGCCAGCTAATCTATGCCAAAACTGAAGATGTATTGATCAGCAAACCTGCAAAATAATTAAATATCTCAAAGGAAACAGTCCCAAAAATCATTAAATGTTCCAACCGGAGACACACTGCACTGACAAAGAGGAGCAGAGAAGAAGGAGGCAACAAAACACTTTATATTTTCTTCTTTTGTCTGTAGGATTCGCTCCTCAGTGCGCCGTATTATCCCCTGGTAGCACAGTTTTGTAATAAACTTTAATAGAGATTTTAACCATCAATGGGCCTCGCAGTACATGACAAGTGTTTAACTTCACAGCACTAATAATCGTTCCACGCAGACCTGTCTCCTTTGAAGAAGTAGGTTTTGGCGACATCCTCCCACCAGACAGCTGTCTCGATACTCTGAGTGGGCATGCCGCTCCCGAACAGCGAGATGTCCTGAGGGTACGAAGGCTGGAGAGTTGTGTCCTTGAAGACCCAGAAACGGTTTCCTAAAATACACACACAAAAAAAAGTTAGGTGGCTCTGGGACAAAGACATTAACATAAAGATGATCTCAAAAAAAATCACACAGTGCTCACAGCTCATTCATGCCTTCTGTGTGTGTGTGTGTGTGTGTGTGTGTTTTTCCCAGTGAGTCTATTTATTTCTATTCATCACGTGATTTCAAAGGTCAGATGTATCTCCTTGTTTACAAAATATCTCCACAGCAGAAAATCTATGCAGTGTTATCTATAATACAATAAACAGCAAGATGATGCTCTGAAGGAAACTCCGCCGAGACTTGTTGTTTTCAGTTTTATTGAAGCTATTGTTGCATTTAATTCAGTTTGATCATAAGTGCCTCAGGCAGAGTGGGGAGCGCTTGCAGTAAGTAGCTAGACACTCACATACACACACACACACACATGCAGTTAAGTCCCCCTGCGAGAATAAATAAAGCATGAGGCACTCTGATCCCACTGGGTGACAGATGTCATGTTAATCTGCCTGATGGACGGATGGATGTACTGGACCTGCACCCGTTTTGTTACCGTAGAGAACGCGAAACAGCCTCAAAGTCACCCGGTCAGTTGGT
Source organism: Nibea coibor (assembly GCA_023373845.1). NCBI lineage: Eukaryota > Metazoa > Chordata > Actinopteri > Sciaenidae > Nibea > Nibea coibor. The sequence continues at coordinate 8,451,652 of CM041725.1, forward strand.
ATACGATAAAAGATTACTTTGTGTTTAGAGAGCTCACACATACACACTGACATCTACCAGTGCGATGCAATAATTAATCATCACTAATAGAAGATTTTTTGCATGTTTGAAGTGTGCACTTGTCCTGGTGGTATATCATAAAATATTCTGTTTGCTAGTTCTCATTGTTGTGATTGAGTGGGAAAATATCATAATTAATGTGTATTCATTTGTAACTAAGGGTTAAACATTCAATTGTATGATCTGTATGAGACTTTCTCTTAATTTATGGATTAACTTGATTTATTAATGATTGTATGACTAAAATCTAATTAAAAAAAAAAGTAAAGCAGCTCTGAAGATTTTTCTGGTGAACAAATAAAAGCTTTGTCTACATTCAATGTTTTTTACTAAAATGCATAGCGTGTCTGAGAAATGCGTCGAATGCATTTCTCCAAAAAGCACCAGCAAAGTCTGCTAGCTAGCCCTCTTCTTAATGCATTACACTAGTAACCCTTGCCATGTTACCAGCAGCACTTAAAAAGTGAAAGTGGTGGCAGAAATATGTATCATGTCATCCATGTACATGTGTAAGCTAGTGCACTTACATAACACAAATAAAACCCACTTGGAAAAATATTGCTCTTTAGCGCTGCTAGTGGTCAAAAACTTAAGAGGGCGCCTTTAATAAATTAAAAAACTGAAAGTGGACAATTTATTACCTTTGAAAAAGACAAATTTCCCTTCGCTGTTTTCATACACAGCATCAATTTTGGGAGGCAAGCCTTTCCAGAAGTAGTTGATCTGCATGGGGTAGCCAGGGACTACGGAGTTGTCACGTACCCTCCAAAACCACTGGTCCTGTAGAAATTAAGGTAGACTCATCATCATCATCATCATACCAGCACCTGTGTTTATTCAGGATGATATACTACTCTACCTTGAACACAAAAAGCTCCTGCCGGAGGATGGCCAGCGTGTTGAAGCCTCCGTCACAGATGTTGGGTTTGGAGTTGGGGTTGGAGGGCTTGGCCTGTGGAGGGCGATGTGGTCTGGCGTGGCGGTCGTGCTTACGGGGTTCTGAGGGAGGGTGGAAGCGAGGAGGTGGGACTGTGGGTGGGGGTCTGGTTGGCTGTGGCGCTCTATCTGGTGGACCTAAAAAAGACAAAGAGGCATTTCAACCTCCTTCCATACAAGATTGAACTATGTTCGATCCTGTCCCCGTTGAGATATTAAATAAGTTTGCAGTTTTTGACCAATGCACCTTTAGATTTAGCACAGATGATTTGGCACTCTGCGAGTTGACTCATGTTGCTTTGAAAACGCCTCTTGGCTGTCCTCTTTGACAGCTGACAAATGCTGTTTACTGGCATTCAACCCAACATATTTTTGCAGCGGCATTTGCAATTGTGACTCAATCAAATCTTGGAACAATATATTGCTCTGAATGGCTCCATCTATCTTCTTCTGACTACTATAATTAGCAGGAAAATGGAGTTGTTTGTCTTACTTCATCACAGAACCACAGGCTATAAAATTCAGGGTTACCATAGATTTTCTGGATGCCCTGTAGGTCGTCGTGAGGTAGTTTGAAGTTCTCTGTGTCCATGTATTGGTAGAAAGGAGCCATGATAGCAGTGGGGTCATTAGAGTGTTCCAGACCGAGGGCGTGGCCCAGCTCATGCACCGCAACCAAGAACAGGTCGTTACCTGGAGAAGAAAGGGACATTGTGAGCGCACAAACATAAAGTATGTACAGTACCGTACATAGGTGTGGGTGCGATCGACCATGCACCATGAACAGCAATGCACAAACACACCCAGGAGACAGACAGTGACGCACAGAAATGTAAAAATATACAGCGAGAAAAAGGATTAATACGGACATCAGACATTTTAATAGTTAATATGGCCACCTGTATATTGTATGAGTCATTGTGCCACATACTACAGTGTCACTGGGGCTGAGCTAATGGCTGTAATGTGTTACAGGAAGCACTGAAGGAGAGATGGGGCGATGAGACAAGTGGAAGCATAAGTAGGCACATTAAAATCAACCGTCTCTCAGGTCTACTACTCGATTGAGAAAATTAATCAACGACAGTTTTGATGTAGAATTTAAGCTGTTTATCCAGCAGAATATGACAAACATTTGCTAGTTCCAGGCTCATTCACGTGAGACTTTGCTTTATTTCTCAGTTTTATGACATTGTAAATGGACCTTTTGTTTTTTTGTTTTTTTTTTCCAGTCGAGCTATTTAAAGACATTACTTTGCGCCCTCAGGCCTCGCGGTGTCATTATTTTTTTGACATTTTATAGACAAACCATTAAACACGTAATTGGCAAATAAACGGTTGATTAATCAACAATGAAAATAATCATTAGTCGCAGCCCTCTGGTCCAGACATTAACTTTCATTGAGCTAATGGTGCAGCGTAGTGCAAGTAAAGATTACTGGAGGTAAATTGCAAAGCACGAGCACTTTTCCCATTTAGCTCTGCGAGGGAAGATAAGCCACATGTGAGCCAGAGAGGACACACACTCACGTTTCTGCCCAGGGCACTAGAACATTGAAAGCACACATTCATACTCTGTAATGTACCTGAGCACATACAAATGCCGGTACAGCACAAAGAAACGCTGTTCATCTGCTTTGTATCACATTCAAACACGCAGACAAATGCAAAATGAAAATGCCATGGTCAGTGTCTATGGTCAGCACTCAGCTCGGTGTCAGCCTGATTTACAAAGACGCTCCCCGTTTACGTACAGCTTGTGACTGAAGCTGTCCCCGGGGGATTGTCGCCCTTTAAAACATGATATCCACTCCTGCCAGCGACGCTGCACAAAACAACCACTGACCCTCAGCCAGGAGCTAAAAGGTTACACCTCCCCCCTCCCCCCCCGTATCTAACACAACCAGCCTCTTCCACCTAAAACCAAAAATGTCCCACAAGGACTCCCAGGAGACAGGTCGGAGCCGCCATTAGCACACATGTCAACATGCAACATTTACAATTGCACCGCTGTGAAAGCCCATTAAAGGTTGCACAGCTTTCGGGACACGCACGCCCCAGACAGAAGCTTTTCAAGGATCCGCCTCGGCACTCCACGTAGATAACCACGGGACACTGCGCAAGGGTGAACATGGATTTGACTTGGGAGTCTGAGACAATTACCATCGGAGTATGAGAACAAAAGACAGAGAGAGGGAGGGCTGCTGATGGGTGGCAAGCACTTTCCCAGAACAAACACAATGGGAGCTGTTACCCTCCTTTTCCACTAATGGGAGGATAAAATGTAAGCGTATGGCACATGGGTATTAGCAAAGTAGCCTGGTGGTGCTCTGACAAGCCTGGCGCCCTGTTGGTAGGCTAATTAAAGTGTGTGGATGCACGGAAAGGATTCTTATCTCCCTCTCTGGACTGCTGTGCCCTGCTGAATCCAGATTGGCAGGGTGGCCCACATAACCTGTAATGTGGGCCACCACATAACATAACCCATAATAAAGTAACCTGCCTTATTATAAACATTATGGATAGCATAATATGGAATGACATAAGTCGTGATCACCCAAACAAATTCATCTTAATCTATATGTAACAACATAACATAAGTTAACATCGCATACCCACCATAAGACAGGAAGAGGCAATTTTTGATCAACCTTATGGACTCATAACAATGCAACACAGCACACAGCGACACAATATAACACGATTTAACCCCTAATGACCTACTATAACCTATCACAGCAGTAGCTCAGTCTACAGGGAAGCAGAGGGTGGTATACTGGAGAGGTGGAGAGCTCGAGAGGTGGACCGTTCACCTCCTGAGCACTGCCGAGGTGCCCTTGAGTGAGGTGCTGAACCTCTAACTGCTCTGCTAAGCGCACCGCTACGCTCACTCCACCATCCCTCCATATCTGCATGCCTATAAGCCCTCTGTGTGTGTGAGTGTGGTTGTATTTCAGGCCTGTCTATTCTTTTCTTACATATACATAAAAAACATAACATTATATAACATGAAACAGCACTTTAATGCACAGCACAACAACAACAAAACACAAGATGTCATAAATCCTAACCTAAACTAACCTGATCTTATATTCTTATGTTCTCATAATAATGTGACACAAGACAACATAACACACCATGACACAATAATAAAATAAATAAAAATATATATAATGCAACACAGAACAGCCCAACACAGCGTGATATAATACGACTGAATGTAAGAAGCACCTGTGAATTAATATTCCTTAACTGATGATCTATTAAGTGTGAATGAATCACGCAAAGTTATAATGACTTCATCGTTCGTTAGGTGTGAGCCACATGAATTAAATGCATTGAACCGTCATACACCAGTTGCACATATGATTTTGTACCCCTTATTGTAAAGTGTTACCTTTTCTGTTCTACATCCCACTGAGCTGCAGTATTTATTTAAAACAGAGAAGCCGTAATCATGTGCCAGCAACCGATGTCTTAAAATAGCCGAGCATTTCTATCCTGTCATCTGAAGAGCTTATTATGCAGAAAAAAACCCATCAAAATCCTGACAGATGGGGTTATGCGTCTTACCAGAGCGCAGCCCGATCAGAGACATCTCTGCATTCTTTGTTTTTGGTTAAGCATCCTTCATACTCTGCCCTGTGATACCATCTCTGTCACATTGCCCTCCTGCCTAGCCATCTGTACTTCCAGTATTTGCCTTCCATCACTCCTTATCTGTCTCTCCCGATGACTGCTCTCTTTTCTGTTTCTGTTTCCGCTTGCCTTCCACACTCACTTCACGCGCCGTGCTTGTTTATTTACCTGCCATCCCTCTGCATTTAACAACCCTTCTCTCTCCATTTTATTCCCTTTCCTCAGTCTTGAATAATTTCCCCTCCTTTCTGGAGGCTCTCTGTGACCTTGTCTTACTCCTTACCGCCACCAACTTCTCTCTCTTTGTCTCTCTGTCTCTAGATTTTGGTTTACACCCACTCTGTCTGTCACTTACCATCATGGTTGGGGTTCCCCAGAGTCCAGGGCTCGTCTGAGTCAAAGTGTGTGTCCCCTCCTATGCCTGGGCCCGGGAAATAGGCATGGGCGAGGAATCCCCCCTCCCCGTCGAAAGGTGAGCTGTCGCCGTGAAAACCTGAAGCGAAGATGATGGTGATGTCGACGTCACGCCTGCCAGTCTCCAGGGCGCTGTACGGAACGGCCTCAAAGCGGAGGGGAGTCACACCCTGCCACACGTCAAACGCCCGTCGGATGGCATCGTGAGTCTCCCGGGCGCCCACTTTTGGCGTGACGTTTTTTATGCTGTGGAAAGGAGGCGGATGCTGTGAGGCTTAGGAGGTTGCAGCTGACATACTGTGTCCACACGCGGCGCAGTGATCACGCATGCACATGACTCGGAACCATAAGCGGAAACAAAACCATCAACCTCGTTCCTCGTTATCCCATTAATTTCGAGTGAACATTTTCACTTTTTAAAATGAGGAGACGCTAAAAAGAAAAGTTGCACTTGACACAACTATTTCAAGCCTGGCAGCTTTTACTGAACTTTTAACACAGCAGTCGTTATCAGTCCCTGGCAGGCAGAGAGGAATGGGAAATCTTCCCCCTCTCTCCCTCTCTCCCTCCACTCATTTTCATGAATAAAGTGCAGTCAGCAGCAGTACTGGCTCTGCGCTGATTGACATTCCATTAGGAGAGGTGGCTCATCAATTCAAATTTGTGGAGGAAGGAAGGATTTGAATAAATTGACAGTGTTATCGTCTATTACTGCTGTAACCTGTCAATTTGCAGTTGTGCCAGAGACCCGTTTATCAGTTCTCCTCAGAAACCATTAAAAGCTGGAGCTTAATCAGGCGAGATAAGACGAGAGTTTGAGTATTTCTGCTGAGATTAAGGACAATTTACACTCACGATTTTCAAACTGTTTTATGCGAGGGAGAGAAAAGCCTTCAATCTTCATGCTACTCGGCTAAAATTGTTTATTTTGTTTCACGGAAAGGGAAAAATACATTTTTTTTTTTTTACCAGCGAGCTATTTATACACTGGAAAGTAAACGTACTCACAGCACACATGGGCAAATGTATGTGTTAATCTGGATGTGTGATGTTGTCTATATTTTCGTGCACGTGCCCCCACATGTGTGACGCATTCTGCGCTATCTCTATGACAACGCGGGACATGGGATCCCAGGTGGTTAAAGAGTAGGAAACGAGAGAAATTAACAATGGCACATCTGAACCCTGTAACAAGCGCTGCTATGAACTCAATGGTCACTATGACAACTGCCTCCACTAGATCTCACCTGTAGGTGATGTGCGCACGCTGCCATTTCTGTCCTGTCAGCGCGTATCTCCGTTTCCGTGACCTCGAAGAACTTTTAATTTTGTCCGGAACGCCACAGCGAGGCTTTTGCATCCAACTTAGGAGAAGAGAAGAGAAGAGAAGAGAAGAGAAGAGAAGAGAAGAGAAGAGAAGAGAAGAGAAGAGAAGAGGTGATTCAAGTTTGCTACACAGGAGTTAGGAGGTAAACACCATCACGAAACAACACGAAGCACTGAAGTGAACTCAGTAGTTCTCTTCCTGACAGGTGCCAGATAATCACACCAGCAAAAGAAAAAAGTGCGAAATACCACTAAACTACTCCAAACTACAGACAAGTGTGCGATCAAAACCTCAGCGAGGCCTGAGAGGAAAACAAGGGTTTCGTCTTTTGCTCATTCATACCACATCAGATGATCACAAGTACAGAACACACATAATGCATAGGCAAAACGTTAATTCTCACCTTAGCGTGATATCACTGCATCATCATGCAAAATGAGAAGAAGGAGAAGTGTTAAATCCTTCACCTGAGAGTTGTTTCAGGCGAGGTGACGGGGGTGGTGGAAATGAACACGTCTATTTCTGTCCTGAGCTAATTCATTGAAATATTGATAGCAATTCACTGCACAGTAAATGAATGAGCGGAGCATATTTGCATTAACGTGACATCAAACCATCCTGCTGCAAAAGGGCATGTGCGCCTTGGCTTGTGTTTGTACAAGCGCGTCTGTTGCACGTGTGTATACTCACTCCTTGGTTTTTTCATCCAGTGTCCCTGTGACATTGAGACCATAGACTTGCTGCATGGCAGCGATGGCTGAGTGCATGGTACGGGCCGACCGCAGGACAGACATTCCCGGTTCTGTGCGGGGAAGGTAGCCATACCTCTGTAGCCATCCCTGCGGGGGTTGAAGAGGAGAGATTCGGGCCTTTACACCAAGAATATTTTACGACTTAGTTTAGACTCAGAGAAGAAAAAACAACACATAGGAATGGAGTAGGAGGACACTGATATACTACTCACGATGTTGTGTATTTGAATTCAAGTTTGTTCAGATAATAAATGAGGTAATCATCGACTATAATGTCCATATGTCATCTAAGCTGGAGTGCATCCAAAGTGATAGGCTACTTTCTCTTTATGTCTTCCCATTAGCTGCAGCTACGAACTTGAATCTCCTTCATGTTGGAACACCGCGGCGAGGCTTCTGCAACCGACTTAGAGAGAAGAGAAGTTTGCTGTATAAAAGTTATATATAAAATAAGTCCTGAGCTGAACTCACAGGCATTTCGCAAGATTGATCGTTTAATAAACGAGTTAATCATCTACTATGATGCATATGCGTCAACCAGGCTGCAGTAAATCCCAAGTGAAAGGCTGTAAAACAGAGTTCTGCTCATGTATTCCATTAGCTCTCGCTAAGAACTTGAATCTCCTTCATGTTGTGTTTGATTAGATTTCGTCCCACATGTAACTAATTCAATGTATTCTCTTTTCACTTGATGCTGGGGGGGGGGGGGTCTGGTACAAACACAGACCGCAGACGTTCCTCCAGCGCAGTGGTTGGGGTACCTTGCTCAAGGGCACCACAGAAGTAGCTGTTCATGAGGACAAAGTATTGTTTGCTCAGTCACCCTACCCAATTCTTCTTCCCCAGTAAGTAGTCAATCCCCTCATAAAAATCAATAAGAATATGACCGTGCGTCACTCATTCTGCATTTAACAAACTGCTGTGAGGTGACTAACCGTCGCTACAATGCTTTTTTTAAATTATTATCACGAGAAAACAAACTGCACAGAGAACGAGCTGCTGTGATTCTATTTATATTTAACGTCACGGTGTGAATGAGACGCTCAGAAGCTGTAATGAGGTGCAATTTGCATATAAATTGTCCGTTGTTTGCAGAGATTGTCCATCCAGCAGTGATTTAGCTTCACATTTGCCTGCGTATTTCTCTCTCTGGACATCTGTGCGGCTGTTTGCATTTGAAATCCCTTCCAGCGACCTCACTGAGTGTTTGTGTCTTGCAGTTACAGGTCAGCATGCATGTGCAGGACTGTGGCCCTCTATTCTGCTGCCCTACAAAGCGACGGTGCAGCTGCAAATTGCAGAGGGCTTGAGAGCTGAGGCCCGGGCATCATCCAGGGGTCACTGCCAGACTCAACCTGAAGCTGAGGTGCCCATGGCTGTCAACATCAGCCATCCGGCTGCCTCCCTATCAGCACACAGCCTGTGAGATCTGCTCCAACTGGCTAATCTGAATAGCTGTCTCTCCTCTGTCCATCCCTCCCCCCCCCCCCCCCCCATCTACCGCTATTGCTCTTTCTGCTGAGCTAAACGCCTTGTTTATTCCTTTCCCCCCTGCCTCTCTCTCTCTCTCTCTCTCTCTCTCTCTCTCTCTCTCTCTACCATGGATGCATTTCCTGTGTGTGTTGTGTTTGTTCAAAGGTGCAGATCTCAGAGAGATATCGGGCAGATTTCAGCGAGCCATAAAATTGAATAATGATGCGTGTGTGTGTGTGTGTGCGTGTGTGTGTCTGTTTGTGACTGTCAGCCTCAGCATTTAATTTCTTCGGAGTGGTGGGAGGGGAGGGGGGGGCTGAGGTGAGGATGAACATCATGACATCAATTAATAAAGGTACAAAAAAGCAAATCCTATTATGCAACGTGCGCCCGTGTAAACGTTTAATCTCCTCCGACACTACGATGCTGCTGCCAAAGCATGTCTGACTTCCCGTCGGCCTGTCACAAAAGTATGCCTAACAATGAAGACGTGATGCTGTAGGGCATCTCTGTTTAAAAAAAAAAAAAAAAAACACCTCTCCGGGAGCTCTCCTATCTGGGGCTGCACATTTGGCATCGGCCGGGGTTGGATCAGCTCGGCTCGCGGACCGCAGTGTAATAAAATGAGCATCCCTCTGTTTCATTGCACTCCACAAACGAGGAATGCTCGATATTTTCCCCCCCGGTTAAGTGCGTGAGCTGCCCCGATAGGCTTGCAATGTATCCATGTTATGCGTTATGGCAATTTTGCCCACGGATAGCGTGGGGAGTATCTCTCTCTGTCTGTATAAATATGTTTTTTTTTCCCAAGCCGAGGCAGACGATGTGGAGGAGAGAGCGCGGTCATTTATGAGAACCAGGGATGGGGAAGGCCATTCATCTTACCTCAACGTTGAAATGATGATACTTCTCTCCGGACACGGCACACGAAACCCAGAGCAAAAAATGCAAGCAGAACGCTGCCGCGTAAAAGCAATCCGGTTTTCTTTTACTGGAGGATACTAAGGTCATAATGACCTGTTTTTCCCGAGTGTTTATTAGAAGAAGCCGCCCGTCTGCTGTGGCTCTTGTGTCAAATGAAAATCATCAGGCGAGCTGTCAAGGCAGGATTCCGGATGAAAAACGAGGCATTAAAAAAAAAAGGGACGAGCCACGCGTTTTCTATAAAAATCCCGATGGTGGCACAAAAATGTTCCGATGTCAAGCAGAGAGAACGCGACACGATAGACCCGCTGCCCTCGCCATTCTTATTTACATCAGGGGCTACATCTATCCAGCAGCATCAATGGCCATGTACAGTACCCAGTCTGCGCAAGATAGGCTCCCTCCCGACTCGACGCCTGCGCTTTGATTTCTCACACAGCGCAGCGCTGCTTGGCAGCATCATGAGAGCTGCCCTACAGTGCGAGAGAGATGAAATACAACTCTTCAGAACTGCCTGTGCGTTTGACTTTTACACTGCAAAGGCCACGGTGCAATTTGAAGCGCAAGCGTGCACGGTTTGACCTGAAATTCCTGATAGTAAACAAAGGCCTTGATCCAGATGATGATGATGATGTGACTGATGTAGCTTACTATTTGTGCCATCTTTATATTTATGTGCACCCTGCAGTAAGAGAAACAGAGCCTTGCACCGAGGCATATATAGATAAATCATCATCATAGCTTGTATCTGCACATCAGGCATCAGGGCAAAAGCTGGTCATCGGTCCGTTTTTTGGCTCATTTGTCTTAAAATATGTGTCTCAGATTTCACCCCTGTGTTGATCTCTGGCCTGGAGACCAGAACATACGACCTGACAGCTTCCCAAAGACATTTATAGCACCTACAGCCCTTTATAGCCCAGATATGCTACAACAACCTGCCTGGAGCAAACAAGCCACGAGATGGCGGTGTTTCATTGAGGGATGTGGCCGCCAGCTGTTTTTCCCTTCAAACCCTCTGAGGGGACCCACTGGAACCTGAATCCACCTCACATGAACTAATGAGCCGAGAAATTGATCTGACATTGATTTGATGTGACAGGCACAAAAGGCATACGGAGGGGAGCGAAGAAGAAGAAGGAGCTCTAAAAGGTTAACATTCAGAGGAGAAGTCTGGGCGATTTGTGCCAAACATATCAGGAATTTGGCCACATAAGACAACAGATAAATAACATTTAACATCCACCTTTCCATTTTTAAACAAGTTATCTGTTTATAGCAAGGAAGCATCAGGGAAACCTGCATGGCCGGATCAACCGTTAACATTTCTGTCAATGAAAGCCAAGCCGAGTCTATTCCAGGAGCAGTGGTTCCTGACTAGTTACTACATTTTAGCTGATTACATGCATGATCTCATTCTATCAATCAAAAAAACAAAAAGAGAGAGAGAGTCGGAATGAGTATCATCTGCCAAGCTGACACATTTGTGGCTTGGCAGTTTTTTCGTGACCCCAGTCCAACATAAAAATGTGCAGCCAGCTTGCTAACGGTCAGTCCTTTGATGCCTTTTTGCTCCCGCTTGTGAGTGACTCAGAAGTTCCTGGAGTTACGGGCATTCTCCCATCACTGATTTAAATGGATCCGATGAAATGCACCGAAAGAGAATCGTGGCAACTAGCTTCGGGAATGCGGACCTCAAGTGCGACAGTGCCACGATCGAGCACCAAACCACTTCAGCCCATTCAAAGCTCCCTTAACCACAAGGGCCAAACTCTGCTGACCTCTGTGGTGGATTGTCATCCTGATCAAGAACGTCATAAAAAGTTGATTTTGCCAGCATTTTCTATAGATGACAGGGTGACAGGACACCTAAAAATGTCTCATTTAAAAGATTCCCACAAACACAAAGAAAGGTTCTTTGCTGCTGAGGAGCTCCTTTATATCTGTCATATTTTTTTCTCTCAGAATTTTTCTCTTTCATAACACTGCTTTAACAAATACGTCAAACTGCAAATTGTGAGATGAATAAAATGATTGAATCCTTGAGACATGCGGATAGACCTGCCAGATTCACTCAGACTTGAAAAACCTGAATCTTCTTTTAAATTACTCCTATTCTTTAACTGTTGCTCAGTGCTTCTTTGTCTCTTTGTCTCCCCGGTTAGACCATTGTAAAGTGTTTTGTTCTCCATGTACTTTTTTTTTGCAAGTCCTCCATACAAAATAACATCTATTGGTAAAGACGACTGTCTACTACCTAAAAGCATAAAACACCATTCAAAAATGTGGTGCAGTCGTCTGGATGTACTGAGTCAAGCCTTCGTGGGAAGCGACCCCAACTGAAATATCTGCTGTATGTGCTTTATATGTGTATGTATACACACAATAATGTGTCTGTAGAGGTTAGTATAATCTTTAATTCCTGCCCCCAGTTTTCTTTTAAAGCAGCACATTCAGCAAAGGATAAACACCCTCTGCTATAAGCAGAGACTACTCTCACTCAGCCCACAGAAAAAAAAGATCAGTATTATTTGCACATTGTCACATAACCTCTGCTGCTTGACCTCGGGGAGTAAGGAACATTATGAAATCAACATTAGCCACAGAAGAAATGATCATTTTGCAGATGAGAGAAATACATGATCTATGAATTTTGAGCGCAGTATTCTTTAATCCATCCACTCTTGGAAAATTGGACACCTATCTCGTGCATTTGCCATTGTCAGAACAATATAAGCTCACATTTAACAGTTAGGGTTGGGGTTGGCTTTGGGATTAGGGTTATGGGTCAACACATTACCGCTCCCTGTGTTGTCCAACAACTTAAACACCCTGGTGCAGAGAACCAACTTGTTAGGGCTAGGGTAAACATTAGGGTTAGGGCTAGGGTTACTAAAACTACTGAATGTTGCACTGTTAGAGATGATTTAGAAGCTTGTTTCATTGCGTTATGCTTGGCTTTGTAAAGAACTTGCTGTTTTTTAAATGCTTTATTAAGAAAAAACTCAATTGCTATTATTATTATAATTATCTGGAGAGCATGCGTTTCAAACCTGAACACCCAAACCTTCATTCACATTACTCATAGCTGCGAACAAGGTGTTCCACGTTATTAAACAAGATGTGACTGGTTGAGAGTTGAGAAAGGGATTCCTATTGGATTAAAACAGGTTCATTCATTTACTTTGAGGTGTTTACTGAGCAACCCAATGGGCTGCCATGGAGACCACATGCTCTGGCAAGTGAGCATGGCTCAGAGCCAAAAGACCAGGGGCCTCACCAGGATGCGATAAAAGACTGGAGAAATAAGACGCGCACGTTATTGCGTTTCATGGGAAGAGAAAATAAATTGTGTGCGTGCGTGTGTATGTACTCACTATTACAAAATAATAATCCTTTCGCAAATATAAATATTTGTCTTTATTATTTAAGTTTTGCTGAAGCAGAATTTTCTTTAAGGGGGTGCAGATGGTGAGATACAAGGTAATCTCACTGGCTTCTCTAATTAAACCTAATTAATTGGTGCTTGACAGCGTGTTCTGAGCGCCTGAGGCTCTTCAGCCACACTGCTGAAAACACGAGTTAGAACGCTTTTATTGAACCTTTCATGAATTCACTCACATCTAATCCAAGTTTTATCTCATATGTCAGAGATATGGCAACCATGACAAGTGCCCCGAAATAGAGCAGATTCGCAGCAAGGACATCTGAAACTGGATATTTAATTTCGGAAACATCATCAATCAATATAACCTAAAGTATAGTAGATGAATACAAAGGTGCTGTCATCGTTCCAGGCTAATTAAACGCTTAAAGCACGCTGGGTGAGCTGTCGCATGTTAAGAGCTGTGCAAATAGTGTTGAGTTTAGGAGCAAGACATCAGATTTAGTAGAGGAAAAAAGCCACGCATGAGATTAAATCCCCTGTGATGTTGCAAACACAGCTCTTTCATGAAGATTTTCAGATCTCTCATATATATATTCCCTGAAACACGACTGGTGTGATGTCTGTTTGGCTGGATGCAGCAGATGCTGTGCCTTTGATTGACAGTGAATCCTATATGATCCCATATGTTGTGTTTTTTCTTTCCTTTCATGCTTCTTGCTGCACAGTCTCATCTCTATATTGTATAAGACACTCTTTTACTCGTTGTTGTTAGTTGGGGGTGATACTTTAAATGTTGCTGGTCCATCTGGTCGCTGTCATGCAAATCAGACTTCAGACCTTCAGGATGAGGAGTCATCTGCGCTCACAACAAGGTCACATGAACTTTCAGCCTCACTGAACCACTTAATAGACTCTTTGTGTAAACATTATCCTCTTCAAAGTCTTGCATTGTTTGGCTTTCACCGTACCTGAAGTCGCAAATATGAGCTGCATTTATGAACACATACTGCATATCCAAAATGTTCCTTCAGGTGCTGAATGGCAGCACTGGCAGAGCATAAGAGATGGAAAATGTGAGACTGTTTGCAAGGTGGGACATGTATTTACTTTGCCAGACGCTATCTGTCATCTCTTGTCTCACCCTTTCGCACACTTTCTTCTTTCTTTTCTATCTTTTCTTTTTTTTTCTTCTCCCCCTTCATACTCTGTTTTGAATCTCCAGTGGTATGGCCATGATTCTGTGTTTGTTTAGTGTTTCTGCTTGGCTGACAGACAGCTGTGGTGTGAGGCTCTGGGTAGGCTTGTGCAAAATCGCTCAGGAGCCTCAGGACAGCGACGGATGGTGATATGTAACACTGTAAGAGCTGGGAAGTCTTTCTTTTTTCTTCTCTGGAGCGTTTCATAATTGAGACGTTGTCCAGCAATGTAGAAATCTGCCGCTGTTGAGAGGCCAAGGTGATTTCAAGCCTCCATTGTGGCTTAGTGTACGGCAAACCTTGGTTTCAAAACGTGTAAAATCAACCACAGAGTCAGTTTCAAATACATGAACCTGGACCTGAGAATTAAATATGATTTTCACTTAAAAGCAAAGCTCCAATATTTGACCTCCCTTGATCTTCTTCACAAGACATGGACAATTTTAAAATGTGTAACCTTGCCAAGGAAATAACTTTCTCAATTAACAGCGCTCCTTCTGTTAACATTTTCCCTCTGACTTACTGAAATGACAAAGGCCGTGTATTTCTTTTATGTTTCCCAATGACAGAACAGTCAAACTGACGGTTACATCACATCCACAGCGCACTGAAAATAGCTGTGAAGTCTCATGTGAAACGTTAGCCTCACATTAGGTAATTTCTCCTCGAGGAAAATGGTCATAATTTCACCCAACACAATAACCTCTTCCTCCAACTGTACAACCAAAGACGATTTGCTGGGCCATTAGCCGGCGGTAATGAAATAAACACCAGTGTGAAAAATGATTTCTATCACTCCTGTCTTCATAGAGTCTGATCTGTGTACAACAATAAACACATTTAAGCAGCTTGACATCCAATTAGGCTCGTCTCCAATCAGACAGCCGTTCTGTCACCGGTCTAGACGTTTGGTTCCATCAGCCCCAGCGTGACACTGGTGCTGAGGTCTGTCTTCCATGCACGCACGTCAACAAATAAATAAGGGTGAAAAGATTGCTGTTACAGGCCGAAGTCAAGGAAACGTCTCAAAGTTAGATTTGACATCCTGGATGAGTCATCGTCTACTTTTTCTTTTACTTATTTGTTCACCTAAAATAGCTCCAGTGTTGCATCAGTCTGCTTCTACAGACTGATAGAAGATCCGCAGGAGCCTGTTGCACACACTGGAGTCTCATTAGGAAGAACAGCCTGCTCTGTCCCTTCCTGTAGAGGGCTTCAGCGTTGCGAGTTCCAGTCCAGTTATTATTGATTTGGACCCTGAATCCGCCCTCTCCATCCTTTCATTTTCTACTTTATTTATTTATTTCCAGTGTTTGTGCGTAAAGCACTTTGTAAGACTCTGTGTGTGTGTTTCTTTCTTTCTTTTTTTTTTTTTTAAAGTGGTATATAAATAAAGCTTTACTCACTTTATGGAACCAACATGAAGGGCCTGCTGCTCCTGCTCACTGGTCTTGCTGAGATTGAGTTTTTCCGGTTGCACCGTGTGACAAGCTCTCCATCGCTCCTTTGTAAATATTGTAAGGAAGCATTTTTATCACTGGAAATTATTTACTAGAATTACACGTGTGATAACTTCACACACACACACACTTAAGTATTAATAAATTGTTTTAAATTCCTTCAAAGCCTTGATTACTAGCGGCTCGCAGCAAGGCTGCTTGATGGATCCTTTTTGTATGCATGCTTGTTTATAGGTTAGCTTGCGAGGTGACCGTAGGTGTGAATGTGAGCGTTGTTTGCCTCTATGTGTCGGTCCTTGTGATGAGCTGGTGACTTGTCATGGGGGTACTCTGCCTGTCTCCCAGCTGGGATAGTCTCCAGCCACCCGGGAGCCTGAAGCAGTTTAAAAAAATGGATGGATGTGTGGCTTAAAGGACCTTTGTGGTGGCATCTAGCAGTGAAGTTACTGATTGCAACCGCCTCCCCTTCCTAGCAAGAGTGGGAAACTAGAGCGGCAAAATGTCAGCCTCTAAAGTCAGTGTTTAAAGTTTGTCCTCTCTAGGCTACTGTAAAAACATGGTGGTTCAAGACTGCAAGCTCTACTCCCTCTGTAAATATAAAAAGGCTCATTCTAAAGTTAGAAAAACATCCATCCATCCATTTCTGTAACCACTTATCCTCATCAGGGTCAGGGGGTGTTTATCCCAGCTGGATCTGGATGAGAGGTAGATCCTGGACAGGTCGCCATGCAGCTTGGTAACAAAAAAATAATGATTGTTATTTTCAGACGATTAAACAAATGAAAACATAGTTATGAATGTTATATTTACTTTCTGACATATTCTGACACTTAAAGGCAAAAAAACCAAACCTCTTTTAACTTCTTTTACTCTAATTCTCACCAATCAATGAAAGCATCTTCATTAATTCAGGGTTCTCCTTCAGCCTATCACCTGTATGTGTGTTACCTGAGTCTGGACGGGGATGCAAACTGTAACTTTGGATGTTTGGCGGCGGCACACTTGGTTATGAGTCGGTTATTTCTAATAGTTCTTTATTTTGTTTGAGTGAGAAACCTCTTGTACCTGAGCAGCCTGAGAGGCGCATCGATCCTCCCTCCCTGCCCTGCTGACGTCAGAGGAGCCAGCAGTGTGTCCTCGCGCTCCATAAACTCGGACTACTGGAGATATCTGCGAGGAGGAGGAGCTGTCAAAGTTTCCCAGAGAAGGAAAAGTCTTTTTTTTTTTACTTAAGGAGAGAAAAGAAAAGTTCAAGACTTTTAAAGTTTCCATACAGCGGGATATCGCGCGTCGTTGGTATGGAATGACACCTTCTCTCCGGGAGCTTCAAAAAACACGATGGCAACCCGCTTTTTGAAGTGGATCGGTCTCACCTCTCTGCTCTGCCTGTGCTGCTGCGTTCTGGCGGAAGGGAAAGGTATGTCAGGGAACTATTACAACATGTACGTGGCCCCGGATTGTAGTGCCGAGCGAGCTTTCGCTTTTTCGTCTTTGCCTCTTGTCCAACATTTACATAAATCTCAGAAATCACACACGCCGCTCGAAAAAAGCCGCAGAGAAACTTGATCCGGCGTGGGAGAAAAGTTTCTCTGCGGCTCCGTGTTCAGCCTGTGTGAATTGTTTTTTTTTAAAAAAAAGCAACAGAGAGACTCCTAAAAAGTCAGTCAGTACCAGTACGGGATAGTTCGGACTGATCGTGGACACAGTTGCGTAAACGTTGCGTAAAAGTTATGATTAATTGGCCAATTAAAAAAAACTACGCATGTCCGCCACATCCAGAGAGTGAGAGATGACGAGGACCCCAAGTACGCACATTTTGCACCACATTGATGATGATGCTGCCGGGAAGGGAGGCGGATTGTGCAATTTTACGGGCGTACTTTAACTTAACTAGTCTCATAACTCATAATGTTTCCTTCTGTCTCTTTCATTTGTACTAATGTTGGTGTTTTCGTGAACTGTGGCGGCTGCGATGTGCTCCACGCGGTGTTTGACCTACATGTAGGTAAATTTAGAATTCAAATTAGGACGATGCTGTCACCTTGAAACACTAAACAGCTCTTTAAAGGCTTACATTTCTATTTTCTCATATGGGATTCGCCTGTCAGATGTAGGTCTATTTATTTTTATTTTGAGCATCCTCTTACATAATACAGAAAAAAAACAACAACTGGTGCGTGTTCCCAGTTTGCATCTGGTCCTCAAAGGAAATCAAATCACAATGTGAAGACAGTCACTTCATCCCACTCGCACAAATGATATAAAGCAGAGAGTCTGGAAAGTGTATAGTGAGACTGATGAAAGTATGAAAGCAAGTGCTGAAGAAGCAGGAACAGGTTTCATAGTTTCTCCTGCTCTGCTTGTTTTTTAGTGCTTTCTCTTGGCCCTGAAGTAAAGGTCACACACTTTTTTTTTTTTTTTGCTATTATTTCAGTCCTTTCTTCCACAAATTATGCGTTTTTCTTGTAACGGCTGTGATTTCGGTCTCTAAATGAGCCGTATTTGAAGGATATGAGTAAAAAATAAGCACAGAAAATATCTAGTTTGAGTGACTCAGACCTCATGAAGACCAGATGTCAGGAGAGAAAGTGACCAGAACTATCGCTTTACTCCGTAATGACTTTAACTTCCTATTCTCATGAATCATCATTGTCCGGACTCATTGCCCTGTGGTTCCTCCTTATAAGCAGATAAGCGCGGCGTGCTCGGTGCCAGCAGCACACGTGCAAGTTGCATCTTTCCCGTCTCTGCCCGGCAAGTAACAACCAGCGCCGCTATTCGGAGAACCATAACAAATCAAAAATGTTTGTGAGCCAAAAAGACAGAGTCCCTAAATATTTCTGGGCTTCTAAACAAACCTGACAGCGTACATTTCATGCAGCAGCAAGTCTCTCACAGTAAATAAAGAATTTCAGAATTTTATTAAGACCAGAAGAAGAAGATGAGAAATGAGCAGCTGTAATGATAGTTATGGTATGCAGTCAGATTTTGTTAAATTACTCTTCATTTCTAGCGATGGATCCAATTTCCATTTCCAGGGAAATGTGAGCCGCACCATATGGTCTGACAGTTTTAGTTGTTGTCGTCGTTGTTGTTGTTGTTGTTGGGTTTTTTTTCCCCTTTTGGCCAAAGGCTAAGACAGATGTTTCGATGTGGTACGCCGTGCTTTCCTAGCACACTGTGTCCAATCATAGTTAAACCTGATTTGAACAAGATGTCAAACTCCAATTAAGTTCTTATGACATCAGATCTCCAAACTTTAAGGCCAAATAACGAAATGCTTGGATACGTGGTTTCTTTCACATCTCGAGAAAACACAAGTAACACATGAATTAATTCTTGTTATTGATTAAAGAAAGAGTAGCTGGAGGGTTGTGTCATCAAGTTTGCAGTTGGGTTATCCATTAACTTTGGATAAAATCTTTAATAACTACTTGAAATACTTTGTTAAACCTGGAACGGTCTAAAGCTTACAGGAAATATTGTTGCAGGCCTCCAAAAAACCCCACAATATCTTGGGTAAACAGCAATATTAGATAATTTTAGTCCTTATCTTGACATATGAAGCAAGAACACATAACATCCTGCTCAGAAAGTCTATGTTTCATTTTTTTTCCTAATTTCTGGAGCACAACCCAGAAGTTGTGTTCTCTATTTGATGTTCCTGCAGAGCCGATCACGTCTTAGTGAGATTTGGCTTCATAACTGTAAAATCACAACAATACTTGTAAGTGAATTAAGACTGGATTGCCCAAATAGACCACTTTTATTTTGAAAATCATATTATTGAACCAGCCTACGTGTCTACTAGTCCATTTAGTTTAATGAGATTTCTTTAACATCAAAATGTAAAGTAGTCAAAATGGCACAGTTCATATACATGTAACATTACTTTCCATTGATAAGTATAAAAGAAAACAAAAAGAGGAAAAACAGTCTTGATCCAAGCGTACTGACGATGCATTTCTGAGATAATCCAAAGGGTTTTATGAGCCTTAAGAAGAAGTATAATTTTCTCAGCACACAAAGGAGCACGTAATCCTTCGACTTATTTTAAAAACTGGCAGACGCGCGGTTTGTCAGGGATGGACGACTCTGTTCGATCCATATCTGTGGAGTCTGTTTGATCTGAATGTGTTTGTGTTGCTAGGAACCAAGAGGGAACATGTGGTCAGCTGTTTACACCAAGAAGCGGCAAAAAGATTTTCAAGTCGAGAAAAACTTGAAACCCAAGAGGATCATGGGTGAAAAATAAACACCCCGGGCACATTATTCTGAGTGTTCTCTTGGGTCATCCTTAAAAATAATTTTCACCCTACATGGTGGATCGTTGAGGTGAAAACAGAGGACACCATCACTTTTCAGTTGTCTGTTTAACCCCCACCCCTAAACAGCAATTGTCCAATCATAGCTTAGCAACTGTAACTAGGCAAGGCAGACCAAGCTTTGGATTACTCCACATGTTGAAACAGCGTGCACGGGGCTGTGGTAAGAGTGATTTAAATAGCTCGGAGGGTGGTGTTTTTTCTTTTTTGACCTTAAAACAAAAAGAAACAAAGAGTTGATTAAGCAGTGTGTTTATTTGCTCTAAAAATAAAGCACATTATTAATTAGCTACATTTGTTTGTGGGGTTACACGTTACAAAGCACCGTGAAAGCAATTTCTGATTACTTCTACTTTATTGGAGTTTAGGGCAATGGTAGCAGGTCTGTCTGCTCTTTACTGGGTTTAAGGAAGCAACCACTGGCATCCTGACCAGAGATACCTTTGTTATGTCTGACTATGTCTGACACGTTACTAAGTCCCCTTTCACAACATTATGGGATGGGGTTTTCAGCCTCATGGAGCCTAAAGTCAACTCAACTAGTAGCACCACAGACTGTGGTGGCTAATTAACTAAGCACTGTGGACCACAGCGCTTAGTCAATTAGTTGATTAGTTGTTAATTATTAAATGAATCACCAGTCTTTGATGAATCATTTAGAGTAATTTAAAAATGGTCACAGAATTATCGTTTTAAGCCAGGAGACATTAAATATCACGATGAAGTGTTAAATTAATTGTATTTTATTAACTAGTAAAGTAAAAATGTACAAATCAACTGATTTAAGCCTCTCATATGTGAATCTGGCTTCTTTAGTCCACTATGATGGTAGGTAGATTTTTTTTTTTCACTGTTAAGTGAGCAGACGATCGATAGATTATCGACCGATAATGAAAATAATAATCACCACTAGCTACGGGCTACAGCTGAGAAAATATCCTTTTAAAACATCAACCGGTTTCAGACGGAAAATTGATTCAAAAATTTAAACGAGAAACCTGCTTTTTTTTTTTTATTCTCCCCTGTCTTAAATCAACAACCTGTTATTTTAAAAAATACAGAGACATTTGAGTAATAAATCTGTCACTGTTGTTGCTGTAAAGTGCATGTGGGAGAAAAACCTGACAGGTGTAATATCTAGGGGGGGCATTTGTTAATAATTTGCCTCAGTTGCAGTAACTTATAACAGCCGCTGCACCCAGTGACATTAAATATGCTTTTGTCAATCAAAGACACATTTCCAAAGGTGTAGAAGGAAACCAGGTGACCGTTTAACCACTAGTTATGCGTCCTTTTATATAGTTGTGTCACGGGGAAAAAGGTTCAAGCCTTTTGGAAAATGAATTTGAGATTTGATAACGCACATGGCAGCTTCCCACAGGAAGCCCACCTGTCAGTCCACCACTCAGCGACAGCCTGCCATGGCGTGATGGCTTCTATGGGAGTCAGTCAGGATATGCTGAATAATAGAAAAGCTCCCTGTCCTGAGCACTGGCATGCTCACTTTATTAACTGTCATCATCTGTGGGGAGGCTGTAAATAATGCCCACAGCTTCACCCAGCAGCCAACCACAAGTAATAACTGCGGTGATTTATTTCCCAGATGAAATGCTAAATGGGCTCTGAATCAATTCAACTCCTTGTGACTGGAGTTGTACTGTAGAGGTGGTGATCTCGTTTTTTTTTTTATTGTATTCTGAAATATTTCTAAACTCTTTAGCTTTTCGATGTTGCTTTTTCCAAATTGCCAGAGAACAGGCATGAGGTGAATCTGCATGAAAGCCCCTCTGAGTGAACCTGTGTGGAAGATCAGACCAATTTCGGGGGCATGTCAGTGGCTAAACCCTTAATCCTTACTGCGAGGCTCCTCGGCTTGCTTCGGGCACAGGATAACCGGCTTACATCAATATGCTTTTTCAGAGTTAATGGGTTATTCAAGTTCTCAACAGAAGGAGATTTGAAGATAATATATATATATATACTATAGGTGAGGTCCAGCTCAATCATTTTCTGCATTTAAATGTGCTTGCACACCTGCAAAAGTTGAGCTGAATCATGACAAAATTTCACTCCAGCAGTGCACATTTCAGCATCCTGAGTAAGTGCTTTTCCCTCTGCATTGTGTTGGGATCTAACAAGCCAGCTTCCCTCATCAGTCATCTGTTTTTTTTCCGTCACGATCAGAAAACCATGCCTTTTCTTTTCATTAAAGCCCACTCTCTGGGATTAGATGGATGTCGGTAGTGAAATATAGGTTATGATCCTTTTGTAATTCAAGATTCTCCAGTTTTAGGGTCCAGAGTGGCCCTCGTGCTACTACTGCTGCTGCTGTGTCTTGCTGGTCCTCTGACGACCTTTCCAGACTTCCATCTGCTGCAGCCATTGTTGGAAATACGGCTTTTTGGTTTGGGCCGTGGGAGCTGGAGGATAGGGTTTTTTATGCAGCCCTCCCTCCCTGCTTTGATAAACTGCGCCGCGTCTGAGCCGGTAGAGGTTTTAGAGAGCTGCTGGCGAGGTGTAGGATTGTGGTTTCACTCTGGGACAATAGTGCCTCTGTAGAGGGCAGGTTATCTGGCAGCACTGATGCTTTTGTAGAGATCTGTGCCGCGTAGCAGACGCACCCCGGGCTAGACGTGCGTGTCATCAAGAGGGAATACAGAAGTTGAAGCAACTTTTGTTCTTCTTCTTACTTTTAACTGTAAAGACACATCTGAATACAGTAAATCTATTGTGCAGCTCAAAAAATCAAGTAGTGCCGCAGTTCTGTAACCATTAATTACATGTCGGGTTGCGCTGCTTTACAGTCTAAACAAACCACAAGCAATAAAGCTTTTTGTTTATGTTTCGCTTTCATGTCTTGCTGTTAATATTTAATAAGTTAAGAAATGCCGCCTGCTGCATCTCTGAATTGAATTATTGAAAGCTTTTCTTTTTGGTCTCTCGCTGGAAGTAAACCAGTGTTTATTGTGTTTAAAGTGCAGCTGCTCAGATCCGTTCTGTAGTTTGTATACATCCACTGAGAATCCATTGGAATAAGTGAGCGAATGTGGTTACTCATTGAACTGATTTGCTCCCTTTGTTTGTTCATGGTAACAAAGTGATCCGCTGCGTTTATGGCCTTTCCATGATCCAATGGCTGTGCGTGAAGTCTCCAGTGGAAAGAGACCCAGGAATTCAGGTTGGAAAAAAAGCTATCGTCCCATCTCATCAGGTGCAGCTCCGTGTTAAAAGGGAAAAGAGGCCACATCTCCATTTGGGTTATTGAGCCTGTTCTATCTCCTACAGTCTATCAAACAGAGGGAGTGCTGAGCAGTGTTCGTAGTTTTGTGTAAATTGCCTTTTAGAGTAATGTTTTAGGCCACTGTCTGATGGAAAAAACAACTGACCTTACCTTTGGAAAAAGCTTGGAATTTTGGCAGGGATGCACAATTTATTGATGGATCGTTCATCAGAAATGCAACTTACAAGTTGTAAAAAGAAAGAGCTCAAGCTTCTTAGTTATGATGGTCACATTGTCACGTGACTGTAAATGAAATGCTGGTTTATGTCAAGACATCATCAGGGGCTACAGAAGATAACAGGAACTATTTCTGACATTTTATTGTCCAGTTAATCAACAAAATAATCTTCAGAATAATTTATTGAAGCCCCAGTTAACACATATATTATGATACAGCTGGTATGCCATTGGCATTTGGTGTTGTAAAAGACACTGTATATTAATTATCCTCAAAGACATTTTACATTATTTTAAAAATATATAGATAAATAATACAAATATTTATCTGTATGTACTGTATGCTTACAGTAAGTAAGTCTGTATACTAGTATTTGAAGACGAAGAAGTTCACACTGGACTGGTAATGTCAGAAAACTATCATGGGAACGAATGCATGACTTATTTTTAGTTCAATTTATGTTTTAAAATAAAGACGATGATGTATTTTGATTGGCTGGGTGCACAGTATACACCCTTTACACTGATGCCAGTTGGAGTGGCTGAAACATTTCTTACCAATTAATTTCTGCTCTGAAATGAATTTCATGTTTTTCGTCTGCTTGACAAAGCAGTTTTTGAAAGTGTCCTGTCAGGCCTGGAACTGCTGAAACACTAAGTCAGCTCTAGTTGTGAAAGTAAAGATGGAAAGTGGGCACCGAACATGTTTCCATCCTGGAGGCTTTCAGCTTGGATGAAAACCATCGCTCCAACCCGCTCCAGAGAATTTTGCAGCTCAGTTAAGTTCAGAAGGACAGTGAACAGGGTTTTTTTTTTTTTCTCTCACTTAAAAAAAGAAAGTCGGTGTATTTGTATTCACGACCAAGCTCTACGGATCTTTGTGTCACAATGCAAATGTAACAGATGTCAATGAAATGGACAGCTCGGATTAAAGGAGGAATCGCAGCAGGAGGAGAGGCACAAACAAACATCAGGAGGACAGGGTAAGATCTTTGACTTTGGTATTTGTGCCCTTGCTTAATCCCTCATTGAATAGGCCTTGAGCTGTTCTTTTTGATTGGTGTCGTTTTACTTTGACGTCCAAATTGTCCATCGGAGTCTCTCACCGTTTCTCCCGAAGACCTCTTGTAGGTGTGGCATCTTTTCTGATGACCCGAGGGTCATTCCGAGGAACAGTGTTTCAAACAGTGCTCGCCCAGCGGACAAATCGCCTACAGGGAAGGGAACAATAGCTTCACAAACAAATCTCCATCCCAGAATATTCAAGAAGAAGAAGAAAGCATCGGTTAAAGGGTGGTGGCTGATTTCTTCCCTAATAGCGTTTAGCCTCTTCTTGTGTGGTCTATTGGCCTAGTAAACTAAATGGTGGTGCATTTTAGGCTGTGACTCACTGTTAGTAGTTTGGACCTTGTGGCACATTATGGTTAATTTATCCAATTTTTGTAAATGTATTCCTGCATTTGCCAAAAGCAATGGGGACAGAGAACCAGGATGTTTAATTTGTAATCCCCTTTGCAGTGTAAATATGGAGGGTGGGGGGGCTTCCTGCCTCACATCCTGATTAAAAGGATGTTGGAGCTCTTTAACAGCATTACCTGGAGGATTAGGCGACTTTCCATTAGTTTGCATTAACTCTGGACTAGCCTATTGCTGAAAGGTTTAGCTCTTTGTGCGCTCACACCTGCACACAATGGAAAAATGGGCGGCGTTGACGTAAAGCTGTTCTGCTGTCTGCAACTGACTGCTTCACTCGGGGCGAGGGTGAATATGTTAGCTTCATAAACTATATATAGAGCGCATAATTATTTATGTCTCTCAAGGAAATCCTGATCGGGCTTGTCTTGTTTTCATCGCTTGACTACCTGTGAAAAAGCAGCAGTTTTCTTTGACAATGTGATTAAGGTATTACATGCTTCATTGGAAGGGCGTGGTAGAGTGTCAATCAAGACTGAGAGGATGTAACGTTCCAGTATTGTTGAAAGGCTAATAGCCGTGATTAGTCTCTGTGATTTCTGCCATGCACTATATCCTCTGCCTGGAAAAGACAAATAGCCTCAGTGATGTTATCACTTTTATCTCTCAGCTTTCAGCTGCACTTGGTTGCCAACATTAGGAGAAAAAACGGTTTATTAACCAGCTGGATTGACTTGTACTGTCGGTGCAAAGGAAAACAGGAAGCTCGCTTTGCAGATGGAACTTCCTCACAAGCAAAATAGACATCTACAGACATGCAAAATCACTTGTTAACCGATACCTGTATTGCCTCCAGGTTTCTCCTGGTCTAGACCCCCTGTCACATCTTTGAATGGGCCTGGTATTGATAAGCTACAGAGTGCAAAGCTTGACTTCTCAACTTACAGTGTGCCTTTTGTTGTAAGCTTCCCTAAGCTTTCTAAGAGGAGTGTCTCCCACAGAAAACGTTAATAAGGCTGAAAATTAGCCAGTAGACATAGTGGGTGGGTGGCGGGTATCCAAAGAAGATAATAGGAGAACACGCATGACCGGGAAACATACACAGAGAGTTAAATTAATTCCCATCCAGCCCCTGTGGCTGATATTCAGACCGAACTTGAATGAGTTTCCTTTCCCTGCTGAAACCCCAAATCTTTGGACAAAAGGCTCTTTATTCAGGACTCTGTTGTCTCGTTTGACACAGGCTTATCTGTCTTCCTTGACCTTAACTTGCCATGTAGACATGACTTTATAGCTCTGTGTCAACAATGAAGAGAAAGACGTCCCTGTTAGCTAAAAAGCTAAGAAGGCTGTTGGGTTAGGTGAATCCTTTTAGCTCCGTCGGAGCTTTGTGTTGGATCGTGGCATCTAATCCTACATACAAATATCAGCAGGGGAAAATAGCTTATGGCTTGAAACGGTATCAAGACTACAGCCGTGCTAATAGCTCTGTGAGGCTGCACGTAGACACAGCAGGTATTGGAGCTAAATGCTAATGTAATCATGCTAAAATGCTTTCAAAACAATGCTACCATGCCAAATGTTGGCAGGTTTGATCTTTGCTATGTTTGCCATCTTAGTTTAGTTTGTTAGCATACTAAATGCAACATTTGCTATAGGTATTTTGTCAAAAGTATTTTACCAATAAAACTTAAGTATTCACAAAGTTACCTCCAACAGTCCACCAACCAACTGACCGAGTTATCGACGTTGCTATCCCTAAAGCCATGCATCAATTGAGGTTTTAAAAAAAGTGTTTTATTAATTCTCCCTTGGGTATTTTTTATATGCCCAAAGTTTGTCTCTACAGCTCCAAGAACTCAAGTAACAAAAGGACAGCAGTGAGTAATCTCCTCTTAGACTAGTGAAATATAATTCTGGCAAGCAGACGTCCCTCCTTATGACATAGGTCTGTCTGAATTATGACAACAATGATGATAGCGCTTCTGGCAGTGTGTTGTGGTGGGGTGGTGTGTTAGAGAAGGGGAAAAAAGATGTCAGCTCTTCTCTCACCATGGTTCCAGCCTTTTACAAGCCAGCATCACCTCTCAGGGATTTCATCAGCATCGTAAAACATATTTCATCTCAGCCATTTATAGATGAGATGACAGCATTGTTCATAATATTGTCGCGGTGGCAAGGCTCAGCTACAGACTTGATCTGTGATTTGTTTAACTCCCACAGCACTAAAACATAATGTGCCCTAAATGCAACACGGCGTATGCAGTACCTTTTCTAATTGCCTAGTAAGTTTCAACAACACCAATGCTTCGTTGAGCTCAGAATTAATTTCCTGGTAGGACTTTGAGCGGAACGTCTTCATTACCACATGTTTTCATAATTGAAGCCAGAGGCCTGTAAAAAGAAGGAATTTTGTTTGCTTCACTTGTAATGTTTCCCTCCATAAAAAAGGTAGAACCGACCGTCTTGCAAGATTGCTCAATAAAACATTCGTATAGGCCATATATTATGAGTATATTCCCATGCCCTGCATCATATTACAGCCACATGACACTTAAAGCATCCCTGATAAACGATCAATATCTACCACTCTCCCTTCATTTTCATAACAAACCACTTCAGCTTGATAACTCTGCAGTGGAGAATGGGTTCCCTGGTAGAAATACCCTGGAGTGCATAGTTGGACTAGTGCCAGGCAGTAAGGATTAGCCCTCTGGACCTGCAGTATATCCACTACATCAACAACCTCTTCCTGAGCTGATTAGAAGGCAGTCTGAGATTTTTTTTTTTTTTTTTAATATGAATCCACTTGTTTAGTTTTGATCCTGGTATTATTTCAATAATCAGGCACCCATAAGATTACCAAGAGATTAAAAATACTCAAAATCTAATTGGGTTTTTGGGTCAAAGGACATGTAAACAGCCCACTAAACTTGATTTTTTTCAAATAGTCAAGCTTCAAGTATTTCAAATATGTGTGTTAGCCTGGCAGGCGAAATGATCTTTTCCTCTACTTTTTATTGTTATTCTGGCTTAGTAAGGCAACATTTTGGATACTTTATGCGCTCATGTCTTACGCTTCCAGGAAATGAAGTGATCTAAACTGTCCAAGATTTATCATGGGTTATAAATGCTTGGCACCTGTTGGTCGATTGAAGAACATCCGAAATGAGAGCCAGGATTTGGAGCTGGAAACATTATTACATCTGTTGAGCTGTGTGTAACTGACAAAACAATCTCACCATGACGTCCATTTATCTTAGCTGTTCTGGAGCTTTTGATCATTTCACACAGTCTTCCTCGATGATTAGAGTTTGCCCAGTTGTCATGAAATGGTAGATACATTTATACTTTTCTGGGCACTTTAAGGAGCTCTTGTTGAGGCTACAAGTTGAGTTTGAAAGATCATTTGTGACCATGGAAACCGTAGCGGGACAAAACATCTCATCACAAGGTCCATTTAGCAGCTTTCTCTGGAGCTTCCAATTGTGTCACAGAGTCTTTCTCAGGAAAGAAGGACCTCTCATCCATTTGGCTTAAAAAGTGAGACTGAAAGTCAATTCTTGATTTTGGAAACAGCACTTGACGTACGACACACAAGATTGTGTGATATCACTGAAAGCTTTTTCAAATGGGGATTGTGGTGAGATATTTTGGCCAACTACTGCTTCCAAGGTCAAGAGTGAACTTTCAACATGTTTGTAACGGTTGCACTTGTGCAATAGTAACCAAATTGTCTCACCCCAATGCTAAACCAATTATTACATTAAAGTTGTTTGTATTTTCTGTCAAAAAGGTGATGAAAGTTGTAATGAGAGGAAGGAAGCTGGTTTTTCTCTTTCTTTTTTCTCCCTGGGTCGAACATTGGAAAACAATTATGTTGGAAAGGTTTTACATCCTGGCTCATTCGCCGGTTGTCCACTCTCTGGAGAAGTCATGAGAGTTTGTAGTGTGTGTTTCATACACAGTGATCCTAAGCCAGGCTCCTTGTGTTCAGCAGTGTTGCTGATAGTGAGAAAAAGGGTCTAGCCTGCCAAGTCTGATGCCTTTGATGACTGATGCAAAGCAGCCAGGCCTTAGGTTGTGCAAAAGCCCCTCTGTGTCTCTGCAGTGTGGGGGCGGCCTTGAAACAACCACCCTCCTCAGTCATAATCATCTTAAACAAGCTATCGCATTGTTTCGGAGCTTTGTTAACCATGTGTGATGTGCTTTTTTTGTCAGGAACAGGATAACGCCCCGCACGTTAACAATGGAGGAAATCTGAGCCGTGGGCTTGTGGGTGAGGTGTTTGATGAAAAGCTAGCACCAGTCAGTCGCTGCTGTTCACATTATTTCAGTGGAAATAGAAATGTTTTCAAAATACTCTGAAGATTATAACTGAGTGCCCTGGGCCCCAAAGTACTTGGCAGTGGCACCCTGTTACATTTCAAACATTTCAGTTTGATGTGTCATCAGGAAGACGTGGCTAAATTCTTCCGAGCTTTCCTGTTCAAATTAAATTGGTCATGCTTTTAGCCAGTACAACACAACATGTAACAAAATACCCTTTCACAGGGTCGAAAATTATGAGAGCTCCTCGGCTGTACAGACTAATTCCCCGAGCCCCATTTGTCCCTGACTCTTGCCCTCAGCCAGTGAGGATGAGGAAGAAACAACTCATCAGTGGATTTAAGGGCTCGCTGATGTGTAAACCAGAGGTTGAAATGGTGACTAAGGGCTGAGCAACAGAGTAAAGCTTACTAACCCAAACCCCAGGGCTTTTGTAGAATATTCCTTTTATGGGGTCTCTCTCTGCGAAGACTCCAGCGGAGCAGAGTTGCTAGAGACATGACTAAGGCAGTAACAGGGTTGTTGGCAGGCAACGCTGCGAAACAGCGGTTAGACCTACACAGAAATGAGCCTGTCAGCAATGGGGCTAAAAATACGAAACCCTTAAGCCGAAAGGCTGCCTCAAAGAGCGTCTATCTCCTTTTGTTTAGACGTAAGTGAGGAGTCCAGTGAGTGAGAGTTATCTGCGCTCTCTGTTGACGTGCTCCAACCTGGGCCTGCTTCTCTGCACTGGGAAAGAAAGCCCAACAGGGGATTCCCAAGTCACAGCTGCTTTCTCCTGCTGGAATGATGTGTGAAATGTGTGGGTTTCTTCGCTTGTGGTTGTTGTTTTTCTTTCTCTCTTCTCTGCCTCTCTTCTTTTCCAGGCATGGCTCAGTGACGGTCAGAGGGGCGGGTGGTGAGGAGGTGGTGGTGGTGGTGCTGGGGGGGGGGGGGGAGAAAGACATTGAGTAGTGAGTTAACAGCAGTGCGCCTTACCGCCCACTCCCTCTCCAGTCTTCCTTTCGTGCTTCCTGTGGGATTGAAGAGGAGTATGGTTTTAACAGGGAAGGAGAATGAAAAAAAAAAAGCGGGGAGGGGAGGGGGTTGTCTTGGCTAGAATGGGCTTCAATAGGGAGAATGCCTGGACGTTAAAGAGGAAGTGGGTTGAATGTTGGAACATTTCAGGAGAATGGTGGGTGCATTATTGGAATTTAAATGGGGCTGGGGCTAATGGAGGTTGTGTGAGTTTTGGGTAACAGGAGTGGGATTGTTTTGTTCCTTTACAGAGGACTAATGGTCTTACCAACAGGGAACGTGGGAGAATTATTTGAGTAATGTCATGCATCGCTTGATTATTTGGGCCATCGTTTTGGAACTGTTGTATACTGGTCACAGCTGGAGAGAAATAGGAGTGCAGCTGTGTTTAACTAACGCCAATAAATCAACCTGTTGTTGTTGCCCAGTAATTTGTGCCTTTTCCAATGATTCTTCTATCATTTATGGTTTTTAAAATCTATTTTATCACTATTGGGTAATGAACGCATCATTCACTATTGAGATAATGTACCGTAGTCTTTAACCCCATGTGCATGGATAGTATCTGTATGCTCTATATTAATTTAAACCCACAAATTTAATACATAAATTGGTCTGAAAGTTGAAAGCGGCTCTGCTTCTGGGATGCGGACACATTTTCATGTCACGCGGTCTCAGAAACGGTGATCACAGTATGCAAGAGTGTGAGTATACATACTGTATTCCTGTGTTTGTGCTGAACCTAAATCCACGGTTTCCTCACGCTGAGGTGGAGAGTAAACATTATGATGGGCCCAGCCACAGGTATCTGGAGTGTCTCACTGACTGGTAGAGAGTGCTCTTCAGGAGCGGAGAGTAAACATTAGCCTTTTTGGTCTTTATTTGGTCACTTTGCCTAGCTTTTAACAGACTAAACTTCACTGACTGTGCTCTAACTCGGGCAGGGCCAGTGAGCGCAGTCAACGGAGTTGAACTGTTTCAGCAGGATGCTTCATTTGCTTGTGTCCTAAAGCAGGCCACTCCGACGTTTTGTCCCCTTTGTTAGCCTTCAGGGAAAGGTCAGCAATGTTCATACATCAAGTGTGAGGCTTTACACCCCGTTTCCACAGTTTGACCCCACAGCCGGCTGCTATGTCCCACATCTACGTCTTGGTTAGCTAAACCACAAACCACTCCTGACTCTCCTTTTTTTTTTTTTTCCTCCGTCACACTTCCTGTCCACCCGTTCTCCAGAACATAACGTTGTGTCCTAATAGTACGTCCTCCTCCTCCTCCGCTGGAGACGACAATCAGCTGCCATCTGCTTCAGCATCACAGGGTAATGTCTGCAACTGACCCCGTGCAAAGATCAACTTCCTGAGATGTCAAAGGGGCTTGTGTTGTTGCATTCACTGGGGATAAGGAGGGAAAGTGGGGGGGTATCCTCTCGTCCTTACTGCCCCCTTTTTTCTTTTCTGAGGCCCCAAGATGTTTTCTCTAAGGGATTGGTGCATCTCCCACGCAAAGGAAGATTGTGTTTCCCCTGTACAGAGAGCAGGATATCAGGATTTTTTTTTTGTCATACTACAGAGTATATGAACGTAGTACACCAGTAAAGAACGCACACATTTTTTACTACTCGCGCTGCCTGCTGGTTTCGCCTATGATATGTGATATGTCTCCTGACTTTGGGCCAGTCAGAAAAAGTATGAGCAGAATTTACAGAGAGAATTCAAAAAAGTGGCTTTCATTTACTGATAGTGGGCTTCGAGAGATTTATGCTGCTCTGAAATCTGAAGGTTGAGAAATCTGAGCTAATGCGAGTGAGCTACGCTTCAAAACTGAGGCCAAGAAAAGCGGAACGTGTATTTTTTTCGTAGTATCCCCGTTTTCTGCAGACATATACGGGACTTAACCATAATTTACCTTTAAGGGAATAAATCTCTGCATCGATTTTGTTATCAGCGGAGAAACGCTGCAGATTGAGTTACATAAGATACTTTGCCGTAATGCTGTTGACTTGGAGAGAGAAATAAACAAGTCATGTCAGTTAGCGTTGTTACTTCCCATTAATTATGTATAAGTTTTCAGATGATGTAATTATCAGACTCTGGACACAGCTTAATTGAATTGCAGGTAGTGAATAAGAGGAAGAGAAAGCAGCAGGGCCATTTCTGTTGTCTGTAGAAAGCCATGAAGCACGATGATTTAAATGTATAGTAGATGGCTCAGTGTAGGAAAGGAAACCATTAGATGAGTTAGAGAAGTTTTTGCTGTGTCCCCGGTAGGTTTGGTTTACATTTGTGGACATTCAGTACTTCCTCTCGTGGCCAGAAAAAATACAATGTTTCATCCAAACATTTAAATGCAACCTCAAAATGTGAATTTATTGCAGACTTTCACCCTTTTCCTTTTCCTTTGGTTGGTTTTGGTACTTACCAGTGAGCATTTGATCTTACCCTGTTTAGTAAATGTGTCTCAAATGTTTGTAACTTTTGTCTAAATTTTTGGTTTTTAACCCGCCTCGCATGTTCCCCTGTTTTCTCTGTCAAATAAGTTTTTCAGCTTCAAAGTTCGACAGTTTGAGTGCTAAACATCAGAAACACCTTCAGCATAGACTGTAAGTAATCCAATCCAAAGTCTGGAGACAAAAAAAAAGTTTATTCACTTTCCTGCAGCAAGTTAAGATCTACACCACTTTCATATGTGTCCATTAGCTTTGCCCGTAGTAGAAGAAATGTCATTTTTTTTCTTAGGTTTAGTATTTTTTTATGATGAATGTCAGTATATTTTAAGTTCCTTATGATCTTGTGCTTTTAACACACGATTGAACAGACTTTTAAGCATGATATAATAAGATCTGAGCAATTAATCATCCATTATTTACAGCTCTTGGAGTAGTTCAAACACAGATCTGACCCGCCTCCTCTGTAACAGTAACATGTGAATTCTCAACTCCAGTGCAGTATTTCAGTGTGTATTGAGTGCAGGCTTGAACAGTGAGCAAATTATATCACAAAAAGAGCGCGGCCAACTTATTTTTCTGCAGTCGCACAGATCCTATAGCCTCAAGAAACAAATATCTACCACACACCCTTGACTTCCCCAAGTAAACATGAAAAGAGCGATATGTGACCGCACATTTCAACAAGCTTAGGTGACTAATGATCAGGTTTATCGAGTCTTTTGTCAAGCTCTGACTCCCTGATGATCGGCGCAGCGCAGTCCAAAGAATATCTTGCTCTTGTCACACTCACATGCGTGCCAGTACACATACACACACCCCCACACCCCAACACCGAGGTAGAGATATACCAGATCTGCCACTCCTTGCTCTCTGAGTTACCTCCTGGACATTTTAGTGACGACAATACAGCTGGAGGAAGTGAAGCAATCGGTAATTAGTCTTTGTCACAGTATCAGTTACGTCATTGCAGGCCCCACCTTTTGCGTTTTAGCAGCTTGCAGAGAGTAAGCTGTGTTTTTAGTATGTTTGATGAGTCAAAATTGAATCACATGCACTGGAAAAGGGCAGTTCCCAGCAATTTCCAGCCTGGCCGATCTTTCCCATAATAGCTGTTGTGTGTTTCTGCAGAAAGGTAGTTTGCAAGTTGCACAACCTTTTTAATGACACATCTAACTCAAGTATTTATAAAAGATTTTCATTCTCACTTGTAGAGTTCTGTTTTGGAGCTTTCTTAGGTAGACGTATGAAGTCATATTTTAGTTGGACCTTCCATGTAGCTACGCCCTGATCTTGTTTCTTTCTCATGTGCTGCAGCCTGATGAGGAAGTCCGTTTATGGCTGTAGAATATCAGGTCATTTACCACCTGCATGGAGTTATGAAATCAACCGGACAGAGGAGAGTTGTTTACAGAGGTTATACTGCTGCTGCTTGCTTGAGCAATCAACTGTTTTTTTTTCTCTTCCTTGTGCGCCGCACAAGGCTGAGCCTCTGGGTGCAGGAAGTTTGTTGAACCTTTACTCACCTGCCTCACCGCTCAGCCTTTACTGCTCATCATAAATATTAACTGAACAAAACATTCAGACAGGAAGCAGACTGTGTGATTGCAGCTGGGGAGAGTGTGCATCTATGCGCTCTGTATAGTAAAACAACAGATGAATGAACCCGTAGCATCCTCATTAGCGTTCGTCATTTAGGATGTCCAAATCTGCTTGATTAATATGCACAGGCGCGCAGTCATGACAACCTTTTTGTTTATTACAGTTTGGTTTCTCAGTCTGAGTAATAATTAGGGGGGCTAATTACATCTCACATGGCTCCTCTAATTAAAACGGTCAGCCTGCTTTTGCTGGTCTGCCTCTGTTGCCGGGGCGTTAGGCTGCTGGACTGCAGGGTTCATGTCAGCGAGATCCCTCAGGGACAAACTAATGAGGAAGAAGAAGAGGGAGGGTGAGAGACAGCTGTTTGTGCCTAATTCTCACTGATTGGGTGCTCAACTGCTGTCAGTTTGTGTGAATTCAAAACAACAACGTGCGCTAAAAGCACAGTGGTCCAGGAAGAGTACAAAATATTGATTTCGGGTCGTATTTATCGAGAAAGATGGTACATCTTTTTCTTCAATTTGAGCAGTCGGAAATGCCTCGGCGCAATTAAGTTAACTGTTATGTACAGTGCTGCGAGGTGTGTCTCAGAATTTGGAGCACATGTTTTGGCTTTGTTTGCAGTCAAGAGCGGACACGTTTTGGAATGTGACCCACGAGACGTTACAGCAGCGCCGCAATTTCTAATAAACAAGAGGAAGAATCTTCTGTTTTTCTGGACCCGTTGCTTAAAGTGAAACACGTGGGCCGGTGTGTATGTGTGGCTCTGCGTGCGTGTTGCAGGGGTGTCGCTGTGTTAAACACAGCTGACTCTGTCTTCGGTGCCAGTGAGAACCTGTCTGACCAGCTCAGGGGACAGAACAGAGGAAGACGACCTGATTTTTCAAGAAACACATTCTTCCTTTTTAAAACTGCAAGCCAAAAAAAAGCTCCCTGTGTCTTCTGCACTTATCAGTAATAGCACCTTCCTTATCCAAACACTTTATTGCATAATGCCAGATAGGCTACATTATCAGCCCATAATTGTAGCCCTATGAATCTCTCTTGCAATGGTTTTGTTGTTATTGCAATATAAAACTCGGGAGAAACTGCCTGAATCAGCATTCGATTTAAGCTTAAAGTTGTTATTTAGTCATGTCATGAACTTGCCCTAAAATCAAATACGCTTAAACACGGGTGAAGTTATTGAGACAGATATTAATTATGAGACTTAGAGGGCTAAACCCCCCCACCCCCAAAAAACACACCGACAAATCTCATGGAATCTGTGACACACCGAATCTTTTCTCTCAAATGGCACGACGGGTTTGGAGACGCTGGTCACAGTGGTTGTTTTAACTAGCCCGCATAGCTGTGGAAAGATTCAGGCCTTTGCCAGTGTAAATACAGCCAGCTCACTTTGACTCATGAGCCAGAATTTGCTTCGTTGCTGAGATTTGATTCCTATTGTAGATGTAACCCAGTTCGTGTATTTTCACATGAAAGCTGGCCAAGTTATGACTGTCCAGATCAAATTCACAAACAGAGACACACACAGAAAGGCATAAATTGAGCCAGTGTGTTACATAAGGAGTGAATGTTTCTGACTGATAGCGCTGTGAGCCCTGGATGAATTCTTTTGTGACACTGGCAGATTATATACCACCACTTTTCATCTTATGTTATATGTAACACTCAAGTAAATCCAAATTGTCTCTTTGTCCCTGCAGTATGCCAAGGCTTCACCAATCGCCTGAACCTCCTGGCATCCGGAGAGGACCATTATCAAAACATGGTGAAGACCTACAGCAACTGCACTGTGGTCCTGGAAAACCTGGAGATCACTTACATGGAGGAGCACCATGACCTGTCCTTCCTCAGGGTAAAGGCTGTTCTCTGTTAGCAGTGAAGCTTAAACACGCAAATACCAGATGGGAGAAGGTTCCTATTATCTTTTTTGGTAGTCACATTGGTGGTCTGAAGTCAGTTTGCCAGACAATCTATCCTGGATCTTTGCAGGCTCTTTATTGTTCCTATTACTTCAGTGCAGAAAATTAAAATCAGTGGAAAGTCCGCAGTGACGGATGATTCAGTGTGTTTATGACGCTCCGGTCGGAGCTTTGCTTGAAATCTAGTTGTAACGACGAGGCTGTGAACGCTGGGCAGATGTCACGAGGGACCACACACACTCTTGTACGGGCTTGTACACACAAACAGAATAACATAGAGTCAGCAGATATCATGTAGTAGTTCCAAGGGTTTAATTTTCACTAGTGAGGAGAGGACATGGCTCCTGTGCTCTGCTCTAAATAGAGTAAAGCATCATTCTGTAGGAGTTGGTATTTTTTTGTGATATAGCATCCCCGGTTCCAGTGTGCATTACCATTATGGTAAATATGGTTGTGATTACTTACTTACTGTCTGTGTGTAGTGTAGTGTGTGTAGTTGCAGTGTAGCAGTAAACCAACTCCACTCTTTTCTTCCACAGTCTATTGAAGAAGTGGGTGGCTATGTCCTCATTGGACTCAACCTAGCACCAAGGATTCCTCTGGAGAACCTGCGCATCATCCGAGGTCATTCACTCTATGAAAGAGAGTTTGCTCTTACTGTGCTTGGCAATTTTAACAAAAGTACAGGTCAGGGCACCAGTGAGCTTCTTCTAACCAGCCTGACAGGTAAGACCAACTTTTTGGACAGAATTTCTTATAAAATCTACACTATGTATTATTAACAAAGCTATGAAAATATTGATGGGTTGTAGAGACGATCTCACGTATCGGTTTTCTTTTGCAGAAATTCTTAAAGGAGGTGTGAAGTTTTGGTCCAACCAGCTATGCAACGTGGAAACAATACAGTGGTATGACATTGTCAATGCTGACAGCAACCCCACCATGAAGCTCCCACTGGCCAGCAACAATCCACTTTGTAAGTAATGCATTTCACAGCCGAGAGCTGAGACTGCAAAGTCATTTCTGATATCACTTCGTTTTTGGTTAAAAAATGTGCCCGGCTTATTTCTTGTCTGATTTTACAGGTAAAAAATGTGACTCCAGCTGCTTCAATGGGTCGTGCTGGGCACCTGGTCCTCAAAACTGTCAGACCTGTGAGTTATCATTTTTATAAGAATAAAACAAAACTCAAGTAGATATGCTTTTTTCAACCTTTTTTTTTTACTTAATATATTGTTGTTAGTCCTTAATTATGGTGTGGTGTATCACTAAAAACAGTTGTTGCCATGTATTGAGAAACAATGGGTCTCATTCATAGTTGGATAAGATAAGATAAACCCTTATTTATGCTCAGAGGGGAAAGTCAGGTGTTGCGATAAATAGATAAATAAATACAGAGGTGAAGTTGGCAGGTCAAAGTGACTGACTAGTCTGCAGACTTCTTTCAATCAAGCTCCAAGATGCAAAATGTAATGATTTAGACTTCTGATAGGGCTTCAATATTACTAATAAATGATAATAAATACCTGCTACGGGTCATTCCACTAAATCTATCTACCCATTCTTTTTTCTAGTAACAAAGCTGAACTGTGCTCAGCAGTGCTCTAAGAAATGCAAAGGACCTTCACCCAGTGACTGCTGTAATGAGCATTGTGCTGCGGGCTGCACAGGACCGCGGCCCACCGACTGTCTGGTGAGAGAGAGACACCTTCATACGGGGGAACAGGAGTAATGATATTATCAAGGCGCTGGGGTAGAACAGAACAAAGCACATCTACATTAAATCTGGATGAGAAGCGTCTAACAAAAACAAAGCCCTCACTCAGCGGCATCTGTTTTTATGATCAGAAGTATTGTTATTGGTTTCAGTACCAATGAGACAAGTGCTGATTAAATCTTTCATTTGGCAGTGCCTCGAGTATCAGCGTCTGCTCTCCCTCTCTGTGCAGCTCTGACGATAGAAGCCAAGGCTGTGATAGAGGAATGCAGTGTTATCATTAGTGTGGGGCTCTGTTATGGTCCCAGTGTACTGGATGACTTTTGTTTGTGCTGCAGGCCTGTCGGGACTTCCAGGACGACGGGGTGTGTAAAGACGCCTGCCCGGGCCTTATGCGCTATGACCCCAACCTTCACCAGCTGGTACCCAACCCAGATGGAAAGTACAGCTTCGGGGCCACCTGTGTTAAGACCTGCCCACGTAAGAACAGCTATGAGCTATGAGCAGAGAAACTTTTTGCGATATATTTATTATTTTATATAAAACCACACACTGTTGTAGCAGTTGTCTTGACAGTCCAGATAAATAAACTAAAACTAGTAGGCTTTACTGGCCAATATGAAACATATCACGCATGACTATGAGTTTTTTCACGTTGTGGTATGTTGAACAAGTGCCCAGGTTGTCCTTCAGTGTTAGACATTCAGTGGTTACAGTTAGTCTCAGTTTAATTATAAACTGTATAAACACAGAAAGAAAATGATTGAGTTTGCAGGCGTGTTAATGCAACACTGCTCCTTCTCAGTTTAACTTCCCCAAATCTTTCCCAGTATTACTCAGTCTATAATGAATGGCTTGCAGCATTATTATGTACCTACAGTCATCCTGGTGGTATAACTGTTATAGGGTATTAATGCTGAAAAGCACATTTGATCTTTTCAGGCTTTGTGTGCGTTGTAACGTTCAACCTGTAAATGAAGATAATGATTATGGAGTAAACAGCTTGTACTTTGCAATCGTTCCAGATAACTATGTTGTGACCGATCACGGAGCGTGTGTGCGGACATGCAGTGGTAACACATACGAGGTGGATGAGGGAGGAATCAGGAAGTGCGCCAAGTGTCGTGGACTATGCCCAAAAGGTAGATGCTTAAGCTGTGACTGTGCAGCCTTTCATATACACGATATAGTTTGCAGTGGTGGAACATTTACTCAAGTAAGGTTCTTTATCAATGCCATGTTGGGGAAATACACACATTCACTTTCTTTCTGAGGGTTGGATCATATGTGTCTATTAAATATGATGCTAGCTGTTACGGTTAGCTTGTCACGTAGCTCCCCAAACTACAACTTGTCATTTTTAACAAACATCAAACATCATATAACATATCAATTAGTGATCGAAGTGCTGGTAGGTGGATTTTGTTACCTTTGGACAGGGCCACGCACTCACTGTTTATCCAATCATAGTCCAATATCATAATGATACAATAATAAAACACTTTAAGGGAACATATTGCTGAGTATAGTTGTCATACTCATACTCATAGTATAGTATAGTATAGTTATAATATTCCTTATGCAATAGTTATAATAATTCATACTTTTACTATACATCACTTTGTGGTATTGCTTCTTTTACTGAAGTGTCTGAACTACAGTAGCACAGTTTGCTTTCTTTAAAATGTTCTGCTCAGTTTGATTAATACCAAAGTTGGAGTGAGCTCAACAGATTTCAAATCAATATTTATTCATTTTCTACAGTGTGTGATGGACTTGGAACAGGAGTCTTGACAAACACCCTGTCTATCAATGCCACCAATATTGACTCCTTTAAAAATTGCACCAAAATCAACGGTAACATTGCTATCATCCACACGTCGATTCATGGGTAAGTCAAGGGCCTTATCAGCATTCACGTTAATCTATATCAACTCTACCGGGCACCTTCTAATGGTCAGTGTATGTTTTTGTAGGGATTCATA
This sequence comes from Nibea coibor, assembly GCA_023373845.1. Taxonomy (NCBI): domain Eukaryota; kingdom Metazoa; phylum Chordata; class Actinopteri; family Sciaenidae; genus Nibea; species Nibea coibor. The sequence continues at coordinate 8,491,437 of CM041725.1, forward strand.
TACCAAAACTCCAAAGATGGATCCTGCCCAGCTCGATGTCTTTAAGACAGTTAAAGAAATTTCTGGTAAGACCGTGAGACCTGAGTAATGCATGACACATTAAACGCACACCAAAGAGTTTCACAATTAAAAATCCATTTGTTGCTTCAGGATTCTTGTTGATTCAAACGTGGCCAGAGAACCTGACCTCACTCAGTCCCTTTGAGAATCTGGAGATCATTCGAGGACGAACCAAGCGGTAAAGACGTAACCTTGTAAAGACTAAACACTGGATCATGGGATGAGTATCATTCAAGGCTGTTCTATTTTTTTTTTTGTAGTGGTAGCCACAGTTTGGCTGTTACTCAGCTCGGTATCAACCACCTGGGCCTTCGCTCCCTCAAAGAAATCAGCGACGGAGACGTGGTCATCATGAAAAACCACAACCTGTGCTACGTCAAAAGCAGCCACTGGAAGGGACTCTTCAAATCAGCGAGCCAAAGTGCTAAAATAGACGAAAATGCTGATGAAGCCGCATGTGGTAAATTTAATTTTGCCTCCCCACACTGGATTCAGTCCGGTCCTTTGATGCTTTGTTTTGTAACGTCTGATTGCGTAATGCAGGAGGCAGATTTGATTAATGAAGTCTAATTTCAAAATTGGATAATTATGCGGGAAAGATCTCTTTTTGAGATTCCATCTTTGTTTTCAGCTCTGAGGAACGACACTTGTGATAGGAAATGCACCACAAGCGACTGCTGGGGTCCAGGCCCGGGCATGTGTTTCGCCTGCCGTGACTACAGCCGTGATGGAAACTGTGTTGACTCCTGCAACATCCTGGAGGGGTAAGGGAGGAATCTGGGTTTGAATGCTTTTTTAATCTCAGAAATGCAGCGTTCCTTATTTTGTACAAACAAACAATCCGAACTGCGCTTAGATCTTTGTGCTGTACAGTTAACTCCTTTTAAAGTCTATTTTCATACCACAAGCAGTTCCAGACTATGACATTAGGCGCGGGGATTTGTTATTGCAGCAAATCTCAGTCCAAATGTGATCCAAGGTATTTTGGAGTTAAACCTCCAGCAGATATAAGACAAACACCGCCTCTGAAATGGCACGTTCACTGACATGTGTTTATCTTTGCAGATCTCTGTCAAACATTGAATCCCGACATGCTTACAATTTAACTCGCGCCCTCGAAAAAAGGCGATCGAGAATTTCGCTTCACGTGTAACTGTTCGAAATGCGGTGCACCAGCGATGAGTGTCTGTCAGCTGTTTGTTATTGTTTTTTTTCGCAGAGAGCCGCGGGAGGCCGTCGCCAATAAAATCTGCGTGGAGTGTCATCCCGAGTGTCAGCGCATGAATGGGACTGCAACCTGCAGGGCACCTGTATGTGTGTCACAGTAATTAAACTCCATAATAAAGAGAAACACATAAACTATTCACTGGTGTGATTTGTGCAGTTCAGCCACAAGACGATGTTTTGTGATGGATAAGAGGTGTGCGATCTAGTTAGTGCTGTGTCTACTTTTATGCGCTCAGGATCTCATCTTTGGCTGAAAAGAAACACGCACAAGTCCGTTGATGAGTGCGTAACTCTAGGAAATGTGGCGTGTCATTATTGTATAGTGCAGGTTGAGAGAAAGTATTAAATTTCACTACTTGAAAACAGAGTTGTCCTGACCTAAATCTGAAGCACCTAACAATGTTTTTGCTAAACATTTGCATTTTTATAAGGAAGATGTGTGCAGCTTTCTCTGAGAAATTATTACTATGAGACAGTGCGGTTTACATAATATTTACTACTCCTCTCGAGAGAATTGTAAACATCATGAGCCTGAGCCATGAGTTTTTTTTTTTTTACTTCCAGGGTTCTGAAAACTGTACAAAGTGTGCCAACTTCCAGGATGGACTGTTCTGCGTGTCTCGGTGTCCCCAAGGCGTGCTAGGGGAGGATGACATGCTGGTGTGGAAATACGCAGACGAGAGGAAAGTTTGCCAGCTGTGCCACAAAAACTGCACTCAAGGGTAAGAGCATTGTTTAGCTCAACCTGAGAACGGGCGCTTTATTTGTCCTGTGGTGCGCTGCAAACATTTGTCTGTCATACTGATGATGCAGTAACTTAATCCGAGCTAGAAGGGTCAGCTGTAGTTCTGCTGGCACGGAGCGGAGAGAGAGAGGTCGGCCTTTAGCATGAGGTGATTTGTTTGTCGGGGTCAGTGATGATGATGATTTAGGAGATGTTGTACCGGTGATTTACTTGGAAATTGTTATATTTCACATTACTTTTGCTCTTTTTTTCAAAAGCGTACCCTCATTTTGTATACCTCTGGACGTTTTTGGCATTCGTTTCCATCCATTTCAGTATTCAGCGGACAGAGCTCTGCGCTGCATTATAGAACAGAGATGAAAGCACACTTAATGTCGGCACTGATGGATAATCAACATTCAGCCATTGTGGTGGCTGGATGGCGTAGTGATGAGTAAGGAGGGAAGTGGTTCACGGGCACCGTGTCCTTTAATCCACTGTGTTGATGGGCTTGTATAACTGTGTTCTGAGTTCAAGAATAATATGATGAAGTTTTTCCAGAACTCTCATATTATATATATATTTTTGAAGTTCAACAAACCCCAGTTGACCCGAGTTACTGATGCATCCTTTCAAAGTATTTATTCAGCAGAATTACAGTGAGGTAATTGTTGTCCAGATGATAATAAAGCACTTGGACTTGAGTCTTGTAACAGATTACTTGGAACTTTGATGCTTTTACTGGCAGAAATCAGAAATCGTCTCATCGTTTTTTGCACTTGTGTGATGGATTGTCATCAAATTAAACATGTTAGGCAACACAGAAGAATTGTTTTTTTTTTGCTTTTGATGGACACTGATTGCAAAGCATTTCCTGGACTGTTTAGTGTCATAGATAAACACTGTGACTATATGATGAAAGCATAGTGATTTTATGGTTACATCAATTTTTTTTCTTTGCATTGATTTTCTCTACAGGTGCTCTGGTCCCGGTCTCCAAGGCTGCCAAAATAAAAGGTGAGTAATCCCATAACACTTGCCACTGATGCTGAAGCGTACACTGACTTTGCCAAAGTTTGGCACCTCTCCTTGTTTACTGAATTTTGTAAATGTGCTCTGCTTTCTATCTGTATTCTTAAATCATTTTCCACCTGTCTTTCAGCACTTCTGGTCTTTCCATGATTGCGGCTGGCGTAGTCGGCGGACTCCTCGCTGTTCTTATTGCGGGCCTGTCTGTCTTTGTCTTGCTACGCCGACGCCACATCAAGAGAAAGAGAACCATGCGCAGGCTCCTCCAAGAAAGAGAGGTAAGACAAGGGAGGGAAGTGAGTCACCACCTCACAGGAAGACATCGTGATATTAAGACGCCAGGGTTATTTTACAGAGATATGAGCTGTGCTGTTGGCAAGAGACTTTGTAAGATATTTAATCCTTCTTTTCCAGCTGGTTGAACCTTTGACTCCAAGTGGGGAGGCACCAAACCAAGCTCTGCTTCGGATCCTGAAGGAACCTGAATTTAAGAAAATCAAAGTGCTGGGATCAGGAGCTTTTGGTACAGTCTACAAGGTAATACCAGGCTGCAGGTTTGTGTCTGTAAACACGTTGTTGTCAAAATTACACTCCAGCGCTGAGCTTTATTGAAGCTGGAGCTCTGGAGTACTGAATGTGCCAAGTCTACATAACCACCCGACCAACACCCGTCAGTGTTTTCGCTCATCTACATCTGTTGTCAATTTTTCAATTAAAAGACACATTTTTAACTTGCCAGATCATGCATGAGCGGCTCCGCTTTCAGTTTCAGTGCTGCGCATGTATATACTGTGCAAGTGTGTGTGTGTGTTCGTGTGTGTGTGCGCGTGCGTGTTTGTATATATGTTTACGCTCTAATGGTGTGGGAACTCATTATCAATATGGGCACAAAAGAATGGTCTCTACAAAGTTAACCGTCTATTTTAGGGTTGATTTTATGTCAAGGTTAGGTTAAATCCCCAGAGAAAGAATGTGAGTCAACACAACGTTCTTATTACAAAAACACGAGTGTGTGTTGGCTATTGAATTTTTTTATCTTTGCGAGGACCAGTTTGGGTTTTAGACCTTGAATTAGGACATGCAAAGTAAGCAGTTTTTTTTTTTTCAAAGGTCTGAGGTATGAGTTTGGTTTAAGTTATGGTTAGGGCAAGGGTTAGGGTTAACCATTTAGTTGTGATGGTTAGGTTTCGCCAGTGGTCATGAAAAGAAAGTCATGCTGTAAAAAGTAACTTTACTTAAGTAAAGTAGTGTAGGCAGTGTTTTAATGTTTTAGCTTGTTGAAGTGGAGATCATTTGAATTCATTTATGTACAGTTGACAAAGTGTAGAAAACATATAGACAATCTAAGAATACAAAGAGTTTGTGGGTAATGCTGAACTCATGCAGTACGTACGGTATGGCAGCATTTGCTGTTGTGCTTCTTATTTCTTTATATAAGCACATGTGTTTATGTGGTGATTTAGGTGTAACTACAGCATGTAAAATAACAAACTTGTTTCCATACAGGGCCTGTGGGTTCCAGAGGGAGAAGATGTGAAGATCCCAGTGGCCATTAAGGTTTTGAGAGAGGCCACATCACCAAAAGCAAACAAAGAGATCTTGGACGTAGGTTTCTTGATTTATGTGGTACATACTTAGTATTCTAAACTTACTGTAATACTGAGTCATAGCTTTAAAAGTCTTTCATTTACCAGACTACTTCAGTATAGTGTGTACCACTGGTGGGAAATGACAGTGGAAATATAGAAGTTAAAACTATGCACATTTTTTTTCTTTTTATAATATTTTGACTTTGGTTAGAAGGGCTCAGAAGTACGTCAATGCTTTGCACAAAGTTGAGTGACAATTATTGCTTCCCAGATGTCAATTTAAGTGTAATTTTCCGTCTAATTTATAGCACATGGATCTTTATTTGAAACTAATGACCACTTATTTCCCTTCTAACGGAGAACGTGTCATGTTTTTACACGGCGACCCTCTTACAGGGCTGTAGGAAATGGGATTAATTCATTCGAGGGCTGTGTGTGGGCGTTGGTGTGTAATCCAAGGCTGAGGTGTGCTGGAAAGGAATGCAGTCCTGTAGCCGCACTGAGAAAACGGCCCCATTCAGAATGCAGTCTGCGAACGGCTGCATGCGCGTCTCGGATCCTGTGATTTTTGCGGCCGTGTTGCTCAGTCACCGCACATCTGGAAGTTGTGGTGGACATGCCCGTCGTCTGAACTTCATGACTTCAGGGCTTGTTTTTAAAAGTGCTTTGAAGCCTCTTTCTCATCAGACTGTCAGAATTACAGAGCTCCTAACAACCAAGTGGCGATTTACTGAACAATTTGATACTATAATAGGCATGTACAAAATATTTGGGGTGCAAGTAATGCACTCATGACTGGGGACATGCTAAATGAAGCTGGGTTTGAACTGCTGTTTGCATGGTTCTACTTGTAGGAGGCTTGTTGTTGGTGGCCAGTGATTATCCCCGTGTTTTCTTTCTTTGTCTCTTTCCTGTTATGACAACTGAAAATCTTCCCTTCCCTTAGCTGAGACGCATAACATATGCTTGACTGGGTATGACTGCTGCTAAGAAACGTATCACCTAACACCGGATATATGCACAAATGTTGTGTTTCTTAGGCGGTTTTGGAATGAATGGGGACGCTTCCACCAATGTTGGTTCAGTGAAGTGTGGAATAATAATATATATAATAATATAAGACGCTTTCCTTAAACGCAGAAGATAAGGAGGTTGTTTTGCACTTTGTGTCACCTGACGGCCTCTGATTAATATTATACACTGAATGGGGGAAAAACAATTTCATATGTCTACATGTGCACCACAGGAGGCTTATGTGATGGCCAGCGTTGAACATCCCCATGTGTGTCGTCTGCTTGGCATCTGCCTGACTTCCACGGTGCAGCTCGTCACCCAGCTGATGCCGTACGGCTGCCTGCTGGACTATGTCAGAGAGAACAAAGACAATATCGGCTCCCAGTACCTGCTCAACTGGTGTGTGCAGATATCCAAGGTGAGTTCAAGTAAGGGCATCCGGTTACATGGTAGGGTTTCTGCAGACTTACAGTAGATATTAAGTAATATAAAAACTTGCAATAAAAATATTGTTTATGATACACATGATAAGCAAAAGCAACCGAGCCTTGCTGCAGACGAAGCAGGTTTTTTTTTATTGCTTATGCAACAGTACCTGCTGCCTTTAACTGCTGAGAAATGGTTATTAAATGATATGAGTCACCGGTGTTGACGACAAGGCTGTCGATACAGTATTCTATCATGTCTGATCAAGCAATGTTTTTATGTTTTGACATCCGTATCAGGTGTACGACGCTTGTGTGATGACTTATATTTAATTGTTTGTTTGACAAAAGGGTATGAACTACCTGGAGGAGCGCCACTTGGTGCACCGTGACTTGGCAGCGAGAAACGTTTTGGTGAAGACTCCGCAACATGTCAAGATCACCGACTTTGGTCTGGCCAAACTCCTCAATGCAGATGAGAAAGAGTACCATGCAGACGGTGGGAAGGTTGGTTGGAGATTTTTTTTTTTTTTTAAAGTAGTGTGCAGTGTCTGTCTCTCATTAATATTTCAAATACACTGTATCATATTTCAGTTTTGTAGTCATGGATTGTATGCAACTATAAATAACCCTATTTTTTTGGTTTTGTAGCCTGTTACGATTGTTTGTCAGACAGACGGCTTCCTGTAGATGAATGATGAATTTTTCCATGTCGTGATGGAATTTTTGCATTTGTAGTTTTGCTCTAGACTGTATCTAGATAAAGTAAAGTGGTGAAAATAGTCCTGTCAGTGAAGTGAGCTCCAAGAGAAATGAAAAATCAGATAAGTTCCTTCTCTTATCAGTCTTTCTTTGTGCAAGTGAATGCGCCATTTCCCTTGCAGAGGAATGTGTCCTGCTGCGTTTACTTGTATCTACAGGGTGACCTATAGACTAAGTATGCAGTTTTGAACATCATGATTTTCCCTTAACACGATAATTCCCAAACATTTGGCTTCTTTTGCTTAACTTGTTCAAAATCCAATAATCTGTACCAACATATATATTGACCTATATTAGTTACATTAACTTCGTTATATCTGTTTTTCCCCTCCAAACTGATGATAGAATCGTCCTGACTGGTAACATAATGCAGTATTCGGTTTCTGTCCTGAGGTTTCACTGCTTGTCCTCACCAGGGGTGCACATGTGGAGACCCAGTCCAGTCCTTTGAAAATTAATCCGGACAAATTCGGACTGGATCTCAAGCTGTGCTAACCTGCTATTGTTGAGATTTGCTTCATTTGTAGTTGCTGTTAATTAAACCTCACAGGGCAGTTTTCCAGACAAGGATTAAACCTTGTGTTATAGATTAAGCCTCGTGTTGTGAGTAGAGATATCGACTGAAAAACATCTTCAGTATGGAGCCAGACTTAATCCTTATGCAGGAAACCATCCCTGAAATCATTTTTTAAGCTTTGCGATGACAGCGTACCGCTCCTCGGCTCCTTTAAATTGCAAACTGTATCAAAAAACTTTTTTTTTTTCCATTTAAAAAAATTGAATCTATGTTTGGACTTTTCTGTAACTTCATGAAAAAATGGTGGATTTTTGTGTTTATGATGTATGCCGGCACCACTAGGTGACAGCACTATTACATTACAGCGCCGCCTTCACGCACTGTGCGGTAAAGACATTCAGTGCAACACAGTACTTTGAATAAACAAGCCAAAATTTGACTAGATGTTACTGTGGCACAAAATGAAGTTATTACTCTTGTTAACAGCCTGTTACAGAAATCGCTGTTGAGAGTCAATTGACGAGTGTACAGCTGAGGCTGCTGTCTTAATGAGCTAATAAAACTTCTCATCATCGCTCTCGTAAAATGTTCCCAGCACAAATTATCTGCTAAGAAATGTAGCAGGGTGTTATTAAGACTGCGGGAAAATATATTCTCTTTTAGGTCCGTGAGCATTTTATCATGTTAAGTGCAAATCTACAGGCATAGTCCGTTATTGAAGCAGCATGACTGCTTTTTGTCTCACAGGTACCGATCAAATGGATGGCTCTTGAATCTATCCTGAACAGAACATACACGCATCAGAGTGACGTGTGGAGTTATGGTAAGTCACGCTGTTACCTCGGACCAAATGAACCACCTGTTTGCAATTCAGATTGAGATCCTCGTGTAACTTCAGATATGTAAAACAGCGAAGCTTCCCTGAGCTTTCACTGTCCTCCTGAGTATTGGTGACAGTCTCACTGGAGAAATATTTATTCATTGCTAAATAAAGTGTTTTAACAGTGAGTGGGGCAAACAGACGAGGGACGTTTTGAAGATTTGGATAGGATGTTGTTTTTGGATCTAATAAGGCTTGTCAACATTTTAAAACCCAGAATGAGAAGGGAGAACATCTTGCTAGCATCTGCGATTTTAGGACACTGATAGCACACACCTACACACCAGCAGTCTCGGATGGACAATATCGCGTCATAGCCTGTTGGCACGACCCACATAAACAGTTCTTCCAGCCCAGGAGGACATATATGCACAGATGCCTACAAACACACACACACACACACACGGAGCTTTCACGAGTGGGCCACTTTCCAAATCTTCTTTTCCCAAGGTTTTGATTATGTCTTCCGCTCAATATGGCAAAAGCATCAGTAGACCCTGGCAAAAGTGACGAGCTTCCTTTCCTCCTTTTCCCTTCATCAGTTCCTCCAACACAGAGATGCATCCTGCTAACTCCCACTCCTACACACGAGAGCCAATTTGTCAACATTTCTATTTTGATACTCTGTGTTATTTGGAAAGCTTACATCCTGTCACTCTCATTTCTTCTCTTTTATTGGGAGCGAAACAAAGTCAATGACAGCTAATCAGACTGACACATACCAACTGTCCTCCTTTCTCTAGGTGTAACAGTTTGGGAGCTCATGACATTTGGGACCAAACCGTATGATGGGATTCCAGCTAGTGAAATAGCTGGTGTCCTGGAGAAGGGAGAGCGACTGCCTCAACCACCGATCTGTACCATAGACGTCTACATGATCATGGTGAAATGTAAGCTTGGAGGGATTCTGGTTGAAACACGCATTCGCATGATATCTTCCTGTTGAATCTACTAATTTCTGATCATTTCCCCGCAGATAATGTCAAAGTTTCATCGTATCTTATCTTATCTGTCTCGTAATTATGATGATGTGATGATGTGTCTGCGCAGGTTGGATGATTGATGCTGACAGCCGACCTCGTTTCCGGGAACTAATATCTGAGTTTACAAAGATGGCTCGAGATCCTCCTCGTTATCTGGTGGTTCAGGTATAATTTCACCTCAGATCTCGTAGTCGTAAATCTCTGATGATTTGTAGCGCACGCACGAAGCTGACTGGGTTAATTGTATTTCTGTTCCAGGGTGATGACCGCATGCGCCTGCCGACTCCCTCAGACACTAAATTGTACCGCAGCCTGATCAGCGGAGAGGACATGGAGGACGCCGTGGATGCAGATGAGTATCTGGTCCCGCAACGTGGCTTCTTCAGCAGCCCGAGCACCTCCCGCACCCCGCTGCTTCACTCCTCAGTAAGCTACTTCATATAGAGAATGGATGTGATATCTGTCTTAGGTGACCTTTGTGGTTCCACGGCTCCGTTTTTTTTGGCTTTGTCATGTACCTACGAGCGATGTTGGTCGGTTTGATTCCAGTCGACAACTTTTGTTGCACATCTTAGACACCCCCGCGATTTCTTCACTGTCCAATAAAGTTAATCCTCCTCCTAAAATATAAATAATTACTCAGGGCAAACAATCATGCAAACTCATTTATTAACAAATATTTACACAACTGGCCTCTGAGTCACATGTGGTTAAGAGGGACTACTGCCTGTGTATGTAGAACTTCCACAAGATGGCGTAGTTTGACCGAAGATGCATCCGACAGTACATGTAAACAACACAAGATATTTTTTTTATGATTATCCACCAACAGTGTTATTACAAACCACACTGACTGTCTCATTAATAGTCAAAGGGCTCAATTCAGTGGTGCAATCTAAGACAACCAAGCTGATCCAAGAATGTTCAAAAAGACATAAATGTTGTATTGCATACACTACACTGCATATATAAGTGCCATTACTTCTATATCAGCTCAAAAGGCCCTACCAGGAGATTAGAAAATACTGCACTACAGTTGCATTTTAACAATTTTAGCCAGAATGAGGTGGAATATAATATCTTATGCTGTGAACTTTCAGCCTCGGTAGAGTCAAGTGGAAAAAAAAGCAATGAGTTGGCATGTAATGAGGCACAGATTCCTTACAGACGCACACACCAGACTCTCGATTCACGTTGACCTTCTCTATCCAAACAGTGAAAGAGGAATACCAGCTGCTCTGGAGGCAGGATAGAGTTTCCCAGAAAAAGCAACATGAATTGATTAAAAAAATTGCACCAGCAGAGCAACACTTCACCAACACGCTGTTCATTTAATTGCGCTATTTTAACTGTGTTTTTGGGAAGTGGAAATTTCTGCATAAATCATTACCCGGTGAGTCAGAATGGAGGTAAATGCAGTCTTCTTGTTAGCTTGTTGAAAGTAATTAGCCTTCACTTGAGGCAGCAGCAGCAGCTGCAGATCGCTGACTGTTGCTAACTGAATCCAGGTGATCACACAGAGAAAAGAGAGTTCTTCTAAGTGGTCAGGCGTACCTGGCCTGAACCCTGCAGACCCCAGTTGCCCTCATACTATTTAACGGTCACCGGTGGGACAATTTCTCCTCTTCCTGAACCTGCCCACTCTTCCTCATCAGCATCCCCTCTCCCACATTTCCTCCCAGGTGCCCTTTGATTGATGAGAGCTGAACGAGCAGAACTCTTCTACCTCAGGTTCAGTGAAGGCCATGCGTAGGTCTGGCTCTGCTACCTGGGATTATTGCCGGCCACTGACTGCCTGGTTAGCTCATATGAGCTTTAAAATTTGATTACCTTTGCAGGCAACCAGGCAAACTTTTTTTTTTTTTTTAAATCTTCATCCAACAAAAGCTCAGCATAAGCCTGCTTTTGCTATATCGGTGTTGGGGCATGGCCCATTAAGGGTCGAGACATTTTTTTACACATGGTTGCTCCTTCGGCGTGTTTAATTTCCTTTTCTTGTTAAAAGTAATTGCATTGCCATAGCTGTCACTCTATTCTCTTTATTTTCTCGGTTTCCATGGTTTTAATGTGCATTCACATCGTCCTTTGACTGGAGAATCTGACAGACACAACAAAGCTTGTCATGTTGCTTGAATGAATATGAATCTGCTCGCTGGACGTTTGTTTCGATTATAATCAGCACGTACTTAGATGACAGTTATGGTTCCTTGGGTACCATAAAAACACATTATCACTCTTCAAAGGAAACGTATTGTCCCCTGAGAGGCTTTAAGATATTTTCTTTTTTGGCCTTTTTGAGCTTTATTTGACAGAGACAGCTTGAAGAGTGACAGGGAATGTGGGGAGAGAGAGACGGGGGGGAAGAAGTCACAGGTCGGATTCGAACCCTGGCTCCGACGCGGCAAGGACTGAGCCTTTGTACATGGTTCAGATGCTTAAACCAACTGAGCTAAATGGCAGCCCGTCCCCTGAGAGGCTTTAAAATTAATCACAATGACTGAAAGAAGCACGCTCACTTCAAAAATAACTATACATGATGTGACAAGCAAAGTGAAAATGAACAGAATGTGTCTATGAGACTCAGTTCCTGTCCTGCATTTACTGTGGCGTTATCATGAGACATTATGTTTATACTTTCTGTTTTGCAGAGCCTCAACAGCAGCACTGGCACTTGCAACAGCAGAAATCCTTTATTGGTAAGATAAATCAATTAAAACTCCACTTAGAGAAAATGACTTTCCTCTTTGTGGTTTACTGAAAGTGCCACAGCTCTAAACACCTTTGTCCTACGTTGCAGAATGGGTTCCCAAGCAGAGATGGAAGCACCGTACTTCGTTATATTCCCGACCCCACCGACAAACAGTTAGACGAGGCTTTCCAGCCGGCTCCAGGCAAGTATTCCCAACTACTAAACCACCTCTTTTTCATGTGTTCAAATGAATCTCAGCAGAACTCTCCCCTTGTCCCTGTATTTGACTCAGCGAGGTAAGGGGACATCTGGTGGACAAGAAGTGTATCGCTGTAGTTTTTTCACTGCTGCCCAAGCTTAAGAACATATGCTATTTATCATTTGATGTAGTCTTTCTTCCAGCGCTATTACTGCACCATTAGTGCATAAATCTTTAGTCTTTGTGGCTGTAGAGGGAGGTTTAAAGTGAATAATGTCGTACATCAAACATGCATTATGACTAATTTAGTATTCCCTTCCATAAAGTTGGGATTTTCGAGAGACAGATTTATAAAATATTGCTCAAAATCGACCCAGCAGAGGCCAAGATATCCTGAATTTCAGGTCCTAGTAAGGATGAACTTCCACAAACTTGATCCTACCTTCCCCATAATGCATCTTGATAGCATCTTTTTGTTATGCTGCATTCCTTTGTTGAAACTCGGGCAGCAGCATTAGACCTCTCCTGTTCTCTATAAACATCCCCTTCTTTCAAACTCCATATCTCCCCAGACTTTTCGTTAAACTTTTGAAGTCTCACAGTCACAATAATGATATAATATAATGACTTGTGGTTAATGGGCTGAAACTTGGAATAGTATCATTATGGTTTGTTCAGTCATATAAACAATCTGCTGGTTTCTATTTTACTGTGTGTAGACTTAATGAGAAACTATCAAGTGTCCTTGCTAATGTCACTGCCTTTCTTACAGACTACATGAACCAGAATGGAGTCTCAAATATGATGAATCCCATCTACCAGCACCCTGGTCCTCCTCGCACCACCCTCCCCACCATATCTTCAGATGAGGGCACAGAAACGGAGTACCTGAACTGCTTTAAAAACGGGGCCAACGGACCCGAGTACCTGAACGAGGTCCCTACCCCTGCGATCCTCCCGCTAACCTCCAACGGCACGGTCCACAGCATTCAGAAATACCAGCCCCAGCATAGCATAGACAACCCTGATTATCAACAGGATTTCACCCCCACCTTCAAGACCCACACCAACGGACATATACCAGCGGCAGAGAATGCAGAGTACCTGGGCCCAGACTGAGGACTTAGTGGATACAGACAAGAAAGAGACTGTTTTCTGTTCCATTAAGTAAGGACATTGATGACTTGGCTGGGAGAGCATAGATAAGTGGTACCATCAATAATCATATATGTTGTATCCTGTCTTACAGAGTCAGGTGACACGTTGTGCAGCTTCCTGTGTTGTGTGCATGCAGTCATACTTGTCACGCAAAAAACACCTCTCATTCCAAAGAGTTTTTTTCTCACCACCAAATTACAAATGACTCTTTCTTGATGAAAGCCGGGCTGAAGTTGACACCTACATGACTCAGTTGATCTGAGAGTTGCTGGTCATACATATTGTAACCCCTGTCAGAAAAGCGAAAGTGATAAATCTCTCCAAAAGACTGCTATCAAAACGATGCAAATGTCTCCATTTCGTAGGAGGCAAAAGCTCTATTGCAAAGAACAGAAACCGGCAGCTTTGCTCCAAAAGACAACCTATGGTACACGTGAGAAATGTAAGTCAGATACACAGTCAGTGGTTGAGGCCTGACGACGCTCATCTTGAAGGATGAGTTAATGAGGAAACATAATGTCGCAATGTATAGAATGTATAGTCAAAGTAAATGGGAATACTATTGAACTGTAGCATTTAAAATGTTACCTTTATTCTCTATGACAGTTTTGTATGTGTTACAAACTGGTTTGCTGGAGTTTCCTGTGTCCCCTGATGTGTGATATCACACTAACTATGTGGAGAATGTAATGGTAAATATCGCAAATGTGACTGTGGTCGTATTCACACTGCTGCGTTTTGCAGTTTAAGACCTTCGGCACTCCTGTAGCATGAAGCATATTTGTGTGAACCCACAAAAATAGCTAAACTCTGAGCTCAGTACGGCACATTAGTTTGTGTACCCAGGAAGTTGTTTTTTTTTTCTCGGCTTCCTGCAGACAGTATCTTTTGCAACACTCTGACTGCACTCACAGCTAATCAACTTTTTACTGATCAACACGTTGACACGACCGCAAAAAAAAAAAAAAACTTCATCAGGAAAAAGCTGAGGGGTAAAACCACCACTTCCAAATACATTTCAATACATTTCTATTTTTTATGTTTTTTCACTTGCTGGTTGAACTACCTGAGGTCATGTGAGTTTGAATTTTTAGTTTGAAGTGATATTTCCCTGTAAAAATTAGTTGTTTTATTTGATTTGACTGTCTGTCAAGTCACAAACCAAGAATGTTTCTGTTGTTTGTGGTCTAATGTATCTATATTATTACCTGGAGACTTTTTTTTTGTAGAGGTGTAGACTGTTGTTCCACACAGGGTGTTGACATCATATCTATGAATCTGCTCCTAGCTTTAAAGTCTTGTAGTCTTGCAAGAGCATTAACTTTTCCGTTATTATTCCTAGTTTTAAAGGAATATACTATTGTAGCAGCCTGTACGCCTACTTTTGCAGATTTTTACACAGGTACATGTACAGAAAGCAGTGATTATGCTTCAGTATACCCCAAAATAGTCACATATAATTTATACTCAGTACACAGTTTTATCACATCATACATGATTATGCACTTAATCCTGAATTGTAATTATTACATTCAAAAGTGAACATGAATAAATCTTTTTCTATGGAAACACATTTTGTTTTGTTTTTTTCTTTTCTCCCACAGCTTTAAAAAAAATACAGGAAGAAGGACTCAGAGCTCAAGGATTCAATCATCTACTCAGTCTTTTTTATCTTAATGCCAACAGCACTTCAAGCAGCAGCTTGATGAAATGCCTTTAGCACATAATCAGCTGAATGAGAGCAGCGTCCACCCGGATGCTTTGCCAGTTCATTAAAAGTGATTTAAATTCATGAATTTAAAAGACTCTTGTTACAGTATGTCAGCGTGGACACCATGTCGTGACTTGAAACCACCTCCGATGAGATAAAAGGAGCTTGATTAAGGGACAAAATCGTTCCTTATTCTCCTAAATCTGCTTTTATGTTTCTGATTACACTGTTTAGCTTGTAATTGAGGAGTTTAACGCTTCACTTCTACTCAATGGCCCTGTTATAAACTAGTGGGAAACTGGGATTTACATAACCTTTATGTAGTTATTTAAGTTTTATGACTTTAGATATAAAGGCCCTGAAAACTTCTCCATAACATTACGTATCACACAAAAACAAATCGCAGTCACCACTGATCTGCTCATGGGGACTGTTTAGGTTTGCTTTGATCAGCTGTGATTGTCAGTTTCCCCTTACTTAAATCATTAACAATAACAGAGAGAAAGAGGATGTGCTCACATGAAAACATTATTGTTTATCCTCTGAACAATAAAAGGGCACACATGTATCAAACAGGCTTCTTGTTTGAAGTGGAGGCTGTGTCAGTTCAATTCAATTAATGAGTAATTTAAAAATGAATGTACCTGTATACAGACAATGTCAAAATAGGTGCAACAAAATCAGAATTGTTGTAAAGTTAGTGTTCAGTAGTATCACATTCATATTAGGCTTAATATGGTGTGCAGAATTTAGGTGTTCACAGCTGATTTTCTCATCATTGCGAGCACCAGACCCAGTATGGATGTAATCTAATGAAACAAATGCCTCTTCTAATTAAAGAACAGTCAAATTGCAGAAATAACTATTTAAATTTGATTTGATTGTCTGGTACACTGAAGTTGTAACTGTTTTTTGAGGGCCTATAATGGTACATGAATAGCTTTTCTGGGTTGATGGATTGTTTAAACATCAGGGGCAGGAATAAATTCAGGATTGTATGTGACAAAGTCTGATATGTTATAGATGTGTAAAATGTGATGAAATCTTGTTTTCAGGGCCGGTATAGTTACAGTTTTAATATATTTTTAATATAATAACTCTGCCCATAGATAGATGTTATTGTTATTATTATATCCATCAGATCAGCTGTTACAGAATGAGTCTCCCCTCTCTACACAGAGACATTATATGGAGGTAGTTGGTAGGAATGACTTCCTGTAACGGTCCTTTTTGCAAGAGTCTCTGACTGAAACTGTTCTGAACAGGAGGTCATGTAGTGGAGGAGAGTTATTGTCCATGATTCATATATCTACACTTTTTAAAATCCCTCTTCATGTACACATTACTCTGCACTCCGCTGCTTTTGCTCTTGGTTGAACAGCTTTTGGTTGTTTCGCTGTACTTGAATGTAATCTAACAGCTGCAGTGTCTCCTCGGCGCCGCTTGGTGGCAGCACCGAAGGAACATTTTGTCTCCACCCCCCGTCTCCCAAAAAAACAAACCGACGAAGAAGAAGAAACAACCATCAACAAGATATGGGAAACTTTCGCAGGGCTGTCCGCCACTTCGGGTCGATCGCCGCAGTCAGAGGCACCATGGCAGGCTCACCGGGGAGAAACGTTTCATGTATACTGCTCTTCATCGTCCTCCTGTCGGGGGAACATTTTCAATGGGTGAGTCAAACTTAACGTTTGCAGTCTCGTGACTAAAACATGACTCAGCTCGGTCTGCCGTTGCTAGTCTGGATGTTTACTAGCGACGCTAAAGATGCGGTCACCGCAAGGGTTCAACTTCACGTTTAAACACGTAAAAATAACGTTAACCGGCAGCTGGTTCGATAGTGTCTCGCAAATGGCAGCCAGTGTTCAGTGCTGGTTGTAAACAACAACAACAACAACACCGCCAGCCTCGCTGTGTTAGCGAGAAAATGGGAGAGATAAGACGGTTAGCTGTGACATTCCACAGCGGCGATACAGGTCGGCGGAGCCGGTGTCGAAAGAAGTTGTGTCACCGAAACCACCGTAATGTTTCAGTAGGCTCGGTATCGGGGGGGGGTAAAAGCTTGACTATATGTGTTCAAGTTCATGTTGTTGCTCACACAAAAAAACACTAAATCAGGCAGCAGAAGTTGAATGAATTATTTTGAGTATCGCTGCCTGCCGGTTAACGTGAGGTTGTGGTCGTGTTGTAGCACAAGGTGAATTAAGGGTGAGAATAACAACTAAACTGGTAGTAATAAATTGTTATTATTGTTATTACATACTGTTATTATCAATAGCATTACCATCGTCTTGCCACTGCACCACATCTACCTGTTTATCTTGTGTTTTTAAAGTGTCCTTGTCCCATTCTGTGTTTTATTTTATCTTTTTTTCAACCTCAGTATATTATTGTTGTATTTTTATTGTATTCATATATACCGGACTTCCGCGACCACCTTCGGGGATTAGTAGTCATCTACCAATCTATCTATAGAAATTAAAAGAGAGAAGACAGCAACAACATTTTGGGGTATACAGGTGTAATACAAGACCTCCGTCTGTGTCCTCTTCTAGTTCATTTCGGAGTGTTATTTGTTAATAAAGGTGTTATTATGTCAGTGTCAATCCGATCAACAGTCGAGGGCATTTCCGGTGAAGATCACAATCAAGATTTAACATAAACCATGCGAAATCCTGTGCCACGTGTTTGATTTGATTAATCAGATGTCGTTAATCACTCACTTGTCATCTGTGGTCTCAAGGTAATTAGTTTAGATGGCCACAAAGCACAGAGCTTCTTAGAAGCTGGGCTAAAACACCAGAATCTGATTAATCATTACTGTTTGGAGATAACAAGGTATGCCACAGGCAGAAATATTGATTATTTGGAGGCTGCGGCGAATGCAGGAAGGGTTTTACATAAAAGTGTTTCTGGTGCAGGATTCGGGATCATTCATCAGGTTTCTGTTGACTTAGAACAAGTCTTGCAGGGTTCTGGTTCAGTACAAACAACATGTCTCTTACAGCTAGTCTCGCAAGTGGACTTTAGACAAATAGTTGGTGAGAGCTAGTCTGCAAGTGCGTAAAACTCCACCTGAAGACCGATGACAGTCGCAGGCTGCCCTTGAACTCAATCCAATCCCACAATGCACGAGTAGGACAGAGTGTAACGCTGAGCTTTCTCGTAAAGCAGTTTGTAGAGTAAGTGAATTAACTTCCCTAAGTCAACCCTCCGGATAAAGAACACATGAGAGCTCTGATGCTGAATAGACACATGAAAAACTGACAGATGACGCAATAAACTGTATTAAAAGTACAGTAAATACTTTTAAACAATGGTATTTGTATGTTATTTTCTCCAATATATCTGATTTAAAGCAGATGTTTAAAGTGATCATCGATCTTGTTTGTAGCCATAACAGTGGTTGAATTGTATTGTTGCCATAGAAATCAAACCACAGTTCTCTCTTTTTTTTTGCCTTTCTTGACGTAAAATGTCAGGTTAGTCAAGATAGCGTTTTGCAATATGACTAAGCAGACTCCCTCTTTCTGTGTTAAGACTGCCATATTATTTTTGCGGAAGTGAAATTTTTATTTTCAGACTCATGGAACATGTGATACTAGAAATGCAGGATATGAAACATGCCCAGAGGTTTAACCTGAAATATATAAAACCTCGAGGTACAAAGGTACAGATTTAACCAAAGATTTGAATGGTTAAGTCCTTTTGTGCATCTAAATTGAAGTCACGCGGTTGATTGTAACCGTTAGAGGAACTTGTTTTGGACTATCTTGTGACCTTGTACTTTTTCACATTAAATAAATAATTCTGCTCCTTGAACAAAATGATCACCGTGTTTCTGCTGTCTTTCTGTCAGGTAAGAGGAGCCGAGCACTGCGTGTGGTACGGCGAGTGTGAGGAGTCTATAAAGGTTCCCGGAAAAAAGTACAACTGCAACTACACCGGCCCTGCTAAACCGCTACCCTCTGAGGGTCATGAACTTCTCCAGGTACATACAGCGTCTTGACGCTTTTGTCTTGTTATTGCTGACATTTGATGCTCGAATCCTTTTTTTTTCTTACATGCTTCTGCTTTCCAGCGGTATTTTATTTTGCACTGTGGAAATATTCTGTGAAAATGACGTCATCTGTTTTTTTTTTTTGTTTGAATGCAGGAGCTTTGTCCTGGATATGACTATGGAAACCGAAGCCTCTGTTGTGATGTTAACCAGTTGCACACTCTCAAAGGGAGTCTACAGCTGCCCCTTCAGTTCCTGTCTCGGTATGTACTGCAGTTATAACATTAAGGAATGAAGCACATGACAAGGAAGTGCATTATCGTTTATCATCTGAATTTTAGAGCACAAAGAGTAAACTATCTGTCCTTCCCAAATGATATGCACGAACATGCAAACCTTGCTGCTTTTCACGCTTGCTTTGTCTGCGTGCAGGTGTCCGGCCTGTTTCTTCAATCTGATGAATCTCTTCTGTGAGCTGACATGCAGCCCGCACCAGAGTCAGTTCATGAACGCCACCAAGTTCAACGCGTCCAATGTGATTGAAGTGCAGTACTATATTGGGAAGACTTTTGCGAACGGTGAGATGTTGATTTCGGCACGAGAAGCAGGATCCCCCCTCATTTTTTTTCATTGCATGTCATAGCTGAGTAAATCTCACAAGTTCCCTATTTTAACATGAGATCATGCTCTCAGTTGTGCTGTTCTTCCAGTGACTAACGGTCACAACTGAAAATCTTGAATTGGGTTTTTTTCAGCCATGTACAACGCCTGTAGCGACGTCCAGGCACCCTCCAGCAATGTAAAGGCCTTATCGCTGCTGTGTGGAAAGGATGCAAAGGACTGCAATGCCACTAACTGGATCGAGTATATGTTCAATATCAACAATGGACAGACTCCCTTTCCCATCATTCCGATCTTCTCAGGTAAATTATATCGTAGCGCTTTTGTATATTAGGTCATGATCCTACTGCTAAAAGAGTCCCTGCTGCTTCCTTTTTTGCAAGCTGCAGATGTTTATATTTGCTACATCTGTTGGTCTTTGCATGATTAATTCACCGCGCTGTGCTTTGCTGTTTCTTTGCTCTAGATGTCCCAGTGTCTGGATACACCCCCATGAACAACCAGACTTATGCCTGCACAGAGGGTTTGGAGGACGGCTCAGGTCCCTGCTCCTGTCAGGACTGCGCAAAGGCTTGCGGCCCCACACCTGTACCTCCCCCTCTCCCTCCTCCCTGGACAATCCTTGGCATGGATGCCATGACCGTCATCATGTGGATCTCTTACATGGCGTTCCTGCTTATCTTTATTGGAGCTGTGCTGGGAGCTTGGTGTTACAGGTGGGGAACTGCATTCTGTTGGCATTCATGTGGAAAAATATGTTGGTTTTAATGATTGCATTAGAGGTAAATGTCAGTAAGTAATGATTTGGATTGTGTGCTTCTTTACACATGCAGGAAACGGACCATCATGTCCGAGTATGGCCCCATATTGGACAGCAATAACCCATTGTCTCTCAACAGCAGTAACCCTGACCAAGGTATTGTAATTCATGATGATACTGTGGGTCATGCTCTTAAAGTGTAATAACATTGTTGTATCTTTGCTGCATGCCGTGAACTAACTCCCAGTCTTTCTCTCCTCTTAGCAAACGCATCCTGCTGTGAAACAATGGGGGAACGCTTTGAGAATTATCTGCGGATCATCTTTAGCTCCTGGGGTTCCTTCTGTGTGCAGCATCCCTTTATTGTCATACTGTGCAGCATCATGGTGGTGTGCCTATCCTCTGTGGGCCTGGTACATATGCGCATCACCGTAGACCCCGTCGAGCTGTGGTCATCGCCCACGAGCCAGGCTCGCCAAGAGAAGGACTATTTTGACAGCCACTTTGGACCTTTCTTCAGAACTGTGCAGCTCATTATAACCACTCCACTGACAAATGACACCTTCATATACTCTCCATACTTTGGAGGATCAGACGTCCCATTCGGAGCCATCCTAGACAAAGGCATACTGCACCAGGTGGGTTATTAGAAAAGGTGAATTCACATGGATCATTTATATTATGCTGTCATGGGTTTATTTAAAAGATTAGATAGAAACGTTGCATGCGAAGAGCAGCAGTGTCTCTGAAACTCTCTGTGTCTCTGTGTTTTAGTGGTTCTCCTTTTTGTATTTATATTTTTATAACCTCAACCAACCAGGTGCTGGATCTGCAGCTCGACATCGAAGCCATTGTAGCCACATACAAGGACGAAAATGTCACCCTGAAGGACATCTGCTTGGCTCCGCTGGCCCCGTACAATAACAACTGTACCATCTTGAGTGTCCTCAACTACTTCCAGAACAGTCACGCTGTGTTGGACCACAGCATAGGAGACGACTTCTTTGTCTATGCTGACTTTCACAGCCACTTCCTCTATTGTGTCAGGTGATTTTTGTTTCTTTTTTTTTGTTTGTTTTCGTTTTCATTTCAAGGGTTGTCCGATGAACTGGCATGTGATCATATGGTCTTAAATTTTGTAATTCGATCAGCAGTAAAATTGTCAGCAGAAATCTGTTCAAAGGTTCAAAACTCATAGAAAACACACCAGTGTTGACATCTAACACACCTGCAGCTCACAAGAATCTATTTTTTGCTCTAGATGCTAGCATTTGCATTTTCTTCTTCTTTCTTTTCAACATTGCGGGGGAAAGCGTATTCTTAAAATAGCACCGTCGTGCTTCCTCATTGGTTGTCATGCAATTGTTCTTTATCTGTTCTTTGAACTGCACTACGACGAAGTTCAGATTAATAAACCTGCATCGATTTATTTATAATTTATCGTTCTAATAGTGACTCTGATTTTTCAGTCCATTATCTCTGCTTTTTCTTCCACAGCTCACCAGCATCCCTTAATGACACCACTCTCCTCCACGACCCCTGCTTAGGCACCTTTGGTGGCCCCGTCTTCCCTTGGCTGGCCATGGGAGGTTACGACGGTGAGCTGGATTAACATTTATAGTTGTCGGAGAACTGCAAAATAGCTGCTGTTTTTACTTTTACAGCAGTTATGTAATCCGTTTAGAGCCTCTCTGTGAAACCTTTTATTACACTGAGGAAAAAAAACTCTTGTGGTCACTGAATTCAGTAACATACAATATAATCACTTTTGTGCAGCATTCAGGTTACAAGCGTGCAGTTTGACATGATCACATGATGTGTGTCCATCTCTTCCTCTGATTTTCACAAGAGTTGCCATGGCGACCACCCACAGCAATTGAATTGCTGCAATTGTCACTCCACCAAAAGGAATATTCAGCCGCAGCTGCCAGTTTGATCATCGTTATCTTTGTGGTTGATGACAGAATTGTTTAATGATGGCCACATTTTTTTTTATTATTTTGTTTTTGTCGCTTTACAGGAACCAATTACAACAACGCCACTGCGCTGGTGATCACCTTTCCACTCAACAACTTCCTAAACAACACCGACAAGAGGGAAAAAGCTCTGGCATGGGAGGCAGAGTGAGACAACAATCTGTTTCTAAAATCAGAGCTCTTTTTATCTGAGGAAACTTACTGTTAATGGTCTCTTTGCGTGCACTTATCGCATTATTATTTTTGTGTGCGCGCCTTTCAGATTCATCAAGTTCATGAAGAACTTCAGCAACCCCAACCTGACCATAGCGTTCAGTGCAGAGAGGAGCATCGAGGACGAAATAAACAGAGAAAGCAACAGTGACCTCAGCACCATCGTGGTCAGCTACGCCATCATGTTCATTTACATCTCCCTGGCCCTGGGTCACATCCAAAGCTTCAGGAGACTGTTGGTGAGTGCCTGAGCACTAAGTCGTTGTCGTCTTTGCACAGTGTGCCATGCGTTTTTTTTTTTTTGTCTTCAGCTTCAACCGTTACCGTAATCCGAATATCTGAAATAGTTTTGCATTACAGCGTTCATGCGCGTGACGCAAGAGCTTGATAAACTGCTCAACAAAACTTGTACAACCTGCCACTCGAGCGTAAAAAGGGAGTTGCTTAAGAGAAGAACATGACTGATCCTTTATCTTTTTGCCTGCACAGGTGGACTCCAAGATTTCTCTGGGTATAGCGGGGATACTGATTGTGCTCAGCTCTGTGGCCTCCTCACTGGGGATCTTCAGCTTTTTTGGTATCCCCCTCACCCTCATTGTCATTGAAGTCATTCCTTTCCTCGTGCTGGCTGTTGGAGTAGACAACATCTTTATTATAGTACAGACATATCAGGTAACCCCCCACCCTCCCTTCTTGCAATCCATTGAACTGTTAATGAACCATCGATTTGTCACGTGGGCTCTTAATTTCAATGAGAATACCTTTTTTTTGTATGCTGCCAGTGAATCCTGTTAAAAGTGATTTCCATTTGTATTCATCAACAGAGGGATGAGCGGTTGCCCCAAGAGGAGCTCCATCAGCAGATCGGTCGTATTCTTGGAGATGTAGCCCCGAGCATGTTCCTCTCCTCCTTCTCCGAGACAGTGGCCTTCTTCCTGGGTAAAAAAGATCTCTCTTTAATACACAGTTTTTTTTTTTAGAGAGAGAGAGACAGTGTCACTGGAACTATATGTATTATAAATAATAAGAAATGGTTTTTGTGGATAGCAGTTGCCACAAAAAGTGTCATAGTTTCCTGTCGAGTCACATGCTGATAGAAGTGTTGACTTTTGCCTTCTGTAGGAGCCCTGTCCAACATGCCTGCAGTGAGGACATTCTCTCTCTTTGCTGGCTTGGCTGTTTTTATTGATTTCCTGTTGCAGATCAGCTGCTTTGTCAGCTTGCTCGGGCTGGACGCCAGAAGACAGGAGGTGAGTGAGACTGAGGGAAATGGTGGTGAAATAAACGATGACACTGGAGGGCTTGCAGATGGCTGATTGTAATGTTTTCGTGAAAAGGATTTCCTGCAGGTTTAACAGCCACGTTTGAATGTGGTGCAGATATTTGACTAAAACGTAATCTTACCGATCATTGCACAAGCTAATATTAACTGATTTAATACTCTGCGGAGTGACTGCCTGCAGCAAAAACTCGTGACGCACGACTGAAGTATTGTTCTAAATAAATCAACCTTCGAATTGGTTACAGACAACTGCTAACACTCAGTCAAATGCTGTCACGTCTGCTGTGTCAAAAGGGGAATCGACTCGACATAATTTGCTGTGTGAAGCTGCCAGAAGGTCAGGAAGTAAAGACGGATAGCTTCCTCTTCCGTTTTTTCAAGAAAGTCTATGCCCCGTTCATCCTGAAAGAGTGGGTGCGACCGATCATAGTAAGTACCGCAGTCACGCGCTGCCCGTCATGCGCATCTGTCTCTAGAGTTTTTTCCCTGCACGACTCTCTGTCACGTTTTCTTCTGACATGTTGACTGATTTAGTCAGGCTCATATTTTTCATTGAGTAGAATATAGCGGTTGTAGACTGTATAAGAAATGTGTTTTGCATCTGTCTTTGTCCAGGTGGCAGTGTTTGTGGGAATGCTCTCCTTCAGTATTGCTGTTGTGAATAAAGTAGAGATCGGACTGGACCAGAAACTCTCCATGCCTGATGTAAGGAAACAGGAGGGTTGTTTTTTGAATATTTGTAGATGGTTGTTTGTACATTTTGTGAGGA
Organism: Nibea coibor; assembly: GCA_023373845.1. Lineage (NCBI taxonomy): Eukaryota > Metazoa > Chordata > Actinopteri > Sciaenidae > Nibea > Nibea coibor. Next base: position 8,516,025 of record CM041725.1, read on the forward strand.
TTTACTGCCGCTCTCAGTCGTGCATGCCATGCAATACAATTATTTGAATTTCCATAACTATACATGTTTGTGACACTTCCCAATATGACAGGAATAATAGGCTCGGCTTGCATTCCTGTGCTCATGGAGGTTTATTCTTACAACCTGTCTCTGCATCTAGGACTCATACGTGCTGGACTACTTTAAGAACTTGACTGAGTATCTCCACACTGGAGCTCCAGTGTACTTTGTGGTAGAGGACGGTCTCAACTACAGTAGTATAGAGGGCCAGAACAGTGTGTGTGGAGGAGTGGGCTGCAACAACGACTCGCTAGTCCAGCAGGTCTACAGCGCTTCACTCATCAGCAACTAGTAAGTCTAAGCTTCACCTGTCATGAAAGGACCAAAGTCTAATCTAATCTATGTTTATATGATATACTCAATTTCACTTTTCCTTTTACTTCCAGCACAACCATTGCCTTCACACCGTCCTCCTGGCTCGATGACTACTTTGACTGGGTGAAGCCTCAGTCCACCTGCTGTCGATACTACAACACCACAGGGGCTTTCTGCAATGCCTCGGGTAATTTTTTTTATCTAATGTCAACATGCTTTGAACCCTTGGCTTGTGATCCCGGTGTCCCAAGCTGCTGTGTGACACGAGGTCAACAATTTGGCCAGTTTTTCATACAGAAAACGCTTTGAAACACATTAACAATGCAGTAAAAAATCAGCAGAAATATGCCAATAAATAAAACATGTAATTATTGTTTAAGTGATATGCAAACTAGGTCAAGATGTCGTCTAAACAGGATCATAGCATTTCTTCAGATTAAGACATCAAAATGTCGGTATAAATGTTTGCGCAGGCGGTGAATGGACTCCGAATGGAGGCAGAAATCGAAATCAGTAGTCACCTGAGTGTCAGCAGCATTCCATTTCATTTAAGGAAGTTGGAAGCGGAAAATGTAGAAAAACAAGGAAACAAACGAGCTGTAAAATTCCGTGCCCACATTATAAATTGTGTTGGGCACTTCATTTGTTTTGAAGATATATGCAGTTTCAGAATGAATGTGCTGGTCACCAGAATGTTTACAGAGGTGTTCAGCTTCATCATTTCAGATACTTATGATAAAAACAAGCATTGTTACACACCAGTACTCTGTTTTGGGGGGTTATTTTTTATTCTAGTAAATAAAAGACTAAATAACTTGCAACTTCCTTTGCTTAGACATTTGTTTTCCAGTCACGTCTTTGTCTCAGAGCAAATTTGTTTATTTCTCCAACCATATATATATATATATATATATATATATATATATATATATATATATATATATATATATATATATATATATATATATATATATATATTTTTTTTTTTTTTTTTTTTTGTTTGTTTTCCAGTGGTAAATTCGTCCTGTGTACACTGTCGGCCCATGACTCCCAGTGGAAAGCAGCGGCCAGTAGGAGATGACTTCATGCGGTTTCTGCCCATGTTCCTGTCAGACAATCCCAACGTCAAGTGTGGAAAAGGGTAATTTTATCTCTCTGCTGTAATGAGTTTTTTTGGGGGTTTTATTGAGTACTTTCTCTTTTAACTTCTGTTTTCTTTTTGCCAGTTTCGTTGTGGTTGGTAATTTTCTCCTCTTTTTCTCTCTCTCACAATGTGTCATCGCTCCTCCAGAGGTCACGCAGCTTACGCCACAGCAGTTGACTTGTATTCCGACAAAACGGGGGTTGGAGCCACTTACTTCATGACTTACCACACCATCTTGAAAGAATCCCCAGACTACATAAACGCTTTAAAAATGGCCCGACAGCTGGCTGACAATATCACTCAGACTGTGAACCACAAAGTTTTTGCCTACAGGTGAGTCCTACTGTGCTGCATGTAGCGCTTTCACCATTTCCTAGCCACGATAGCCACGTCCACAGTTGTCAGTTTTCTTTGGGGCTGTTCGCTGAAACATATTTTCCTCCTTTGCAGCGTGTTCTACGTATTTTACGAGCAGTACCTCACCATTGCGTATGACACGGCTCTGAACCTGAGCGTGTCACTGGCATCCATCTTTGTGGTCACGACTGTACTCCTGGGCTTCGAGCTGTGGTCAGCCGTGCTCGTCAGCCTTACCATCGGCATGATCCTGGTTAACATGTTTGGCGTCATGTGGCTGTGGGACATCAGCCTCAACGCAGTATCCCTGGTGAACCTGGTCATGGTGAGAATTAACATCCATCTATCCATCCATTACTCGTGACCGCTCATCCTCATCAGGGTCATGGTGGGGCTGGATCCTACCCCAGCTGACTTTGGGCAAGAGGCGGAGTACACCCTGGATAAGTCGCCAGCTCATCACAGGGCGCATAGAGATAAACAACCATTCCCACTTAGATTCACACATACGGGCAATTTAGAGTCATTAGAAGCAGCATGAAACACACAAATTATAACTTTGTAATGGCAGGATTAGCATTTATCACAGATTGTGCCTTTATAATCTGTCTGGTTGTCTGACCCCTCGTTTTGTTTACCCTAAGGGGCTTTGTCGCTGATGTCGGCACATATTTTTTGGTCGAAATAATGCCGCGTCAGGAAATTTCCTTTCTCGAATTGTTAACAACTTTCCCGCCGTCTCGCCTGTGAAATATTCGTTTCAGCAAACTTCAATCAGTTTGTTTTTATGCCGCCATTTTCCATGTTTTGGTACTGAGTTATTTCCTGTCCTCTGTTGCAGAGCTGTGGTATCTCGGTGGAGTTCTGCAGTCACATCGTGCGAGCCTTTTCCATCAGCGTAAAGAAGAACAGAGTGGAGAGGGCCGAGGAAGCCCTTGCTCACATGGGCAGCTCTGTAAGTCTCATTTTTTTGGCAGTTGTAAAATAATGTTATTTAAGTCTAATTTTGACTACCATCGTATGACATGATATTTAACCCAGCTGTTTCCTTTCCACAGGTATTCAGTGGTATCACGTTAACAAAGTTTGGAGGTATCCTAATCCTGGCCCTCTCCAAGTCTCAGATCTTCCAGGTCTTCTACTTTAGGATGTACTTGGCTATAGTGCTGCTGGGGGCATCGCACGGCCTCATTTTCCTCCCCGTACTGCTCAGTTATATCGGTCAGTAAAGTCACACATTTAAAAGGAAAACAAGATTTTAGCACAGATTTAATTCTGTTTTAAATCAAATGTGATGTGTTCTTTTTCACAGGTCCTTCAGTGAACAAAGCAAAGGTGTTTGCTGCTAACCAGCGCTATGTTGGTACAGAAAGAGAGCGCCTCCTCAACTACTAGCAGGCCGCTTGGGACAATGAACAATGAACTAACTATTTGTCTGGGAGAGACTGTGTGGGTGTGAGCGCAAGCCGTTTCTGATTACTGACGCACTCATCGTTGCCACTACTATGCATGGATTTAACTCAGGAATCTAATTGTAAAGGGGAGTATCCAACTGCATTGATTTACCTCGGAATATTTTGGAATCCCACCCTTCCTCCTCTTCCTCCTCCTCTTCCTCCTCCGCCTCACACTACAGGACAAGCCTGACTTCAGTACGTGAAGCACGAGCGAAACAGAAAACGCCACTTTGACCGTGTGGAAGTAGGAGAGACAACGACACCGACATCAGTTGACAGACAAACTCTCCGTCAGTCCCATATGCTGTGAGCTATTTTGATTTGGGGAAACCCAAAAAGATAAAATTCGTTTTTTTTTTCATGTTTTAAAAAAAATATATATGTGGAGGGGGGCAATGTGGAAACGTTTACTTAAGAGGGACATTTGTAAAATTATTTAATATTATGAATCATTTATTGACTGGTGCACCACACATACTGGAGGCAGTGGATAATATAATATACAGTAATAACAGAGGCCCTCATCTTACCTGACATTAACATGTATCACATCTGGGCCTGTATACTTCATATTACAGCAGCCTAGCTAGTCGTAGCATTTTCACCTAGCAATAACGCGCTTCCGATGCAGCTTTTAAGTATTTGAGCAGTAATCTTTTGACTCCAGCTAACGGGATTTGAAATAACTTTGCGGTTAAAACCTCCTAACCCAACCTCGAGCTGGACTTTCAGTTTAAAATGTTTTGGGCATGTTCACATCCACGCTGGGGGGTGCAGTGTCACAAATTGTAACACCCTTTAAAATTTTACAGATTCTACATGACTGAGGGTATAAACACCCTCGAAGCTATAAGCACATTTAAAAGTCAAAGATCTGCAACACAGAGCTACAACGTAACAATCCTAGTACGTCGTACTGACTCTTCGGCGCACGCCGCTCTCCTGCCCCGTCTTTTATGCCCTCCTCAGTAGTGAGTCACATGATCTGATGCAACATTTCATTTTAGATACTAGTTAGAGTATCAGAAGTGTCCTTCTGAAGTGTTTGCAGGACTAGATCTTACGTTTTTTTTTTTTTTTAATTTTTAGAAATGGCCACAAGTTTGTAACATCAGTGAAGATACATGTTGATGCCAGGTGTAAAGTGTATGTGTGTGTGTACAATGGTTTTATATTGAAGTGTAAATACGACACTCTGCAGTTACTGAACGACGTTTTTGTTGCATCAAGCAGTGAAGAGACAAAGCTTTATAAATGACTGTAAATAGCGCACACAGGACTTATTCCTTTGTTATCTAAGTGCAGTGATTGGATAATTTGGATAATGGTACAGTCCTGAGTTTTCATTCCTGCAGTAATTATTTTTATTTTAACTATTAACATGTTGTTACCATACAGCTGTCTTAAAAAACTCGTTTTCAAAGAAATCATTTTGTTTTTAAAGAAGAAAAAAAAAGACTTTTTGTAGCTAAAAGAAGAAAATAACTTTTACATCCCAGGACTGTGTTCACTTTGCACCACCCTCTCCTCAATGTGAGACTGTAACTCGTCAAGGTGTTGTGTTCCCACTAGTTTAGTTTGAATAAGATCCTTACATAACTGGAAGAGGATGTTAACATTTTATCCAGGGTGTAAAAGATCCGCTCAACCCTTTTTTTTTAACAGCAACATTCCTTGTTTTTGGTTTTCTGCCTCTGTTTTATTTTATTTTTTTTGGTTTCCGACGATGCAGTAATGTTTCTTGGAATGTAAGAAATTATTGTGTTGGTGAAGTTTAAACGTGGATTTGAAAAATGTTTGAACAACTAACTGAAAAGGTTGTGACATGAATAACAAAGTGCTTTTGAACAGTGCTGTGCATTGACATGGACAAATCATCTCTGACACCGAAGACTACGATTGTGGAAAAGGAGACCAATTCTTTAGTTTTTAACTATTTTAACACATTAAATATTTCTCAGAAAAGCATGCAGTCGAGTGTGTTTGTCCTTATTTTCCAAAAAGATATACCTCTGTTGTTTTTGTAGATATACATTTGATTTAATAAGTTATATCCAGTTTAGAAAGACAGCTTCTGCCTATGAGGAGCAAAATCTACAGTCGTCTTCTCTGATTAATATTTCTGGTTGCTTTGGTAGCACGTGAACCACGCGTAGCTGAGATTGTTCAGACTGACCACAGTGTGGCGCCTGGATCCAATCGTGGAGCTCTGTCTGCATCATGCTCTCAGTAATGTTGTGGGAGTGACCTAATTTTTATGTCTTGAAGAGAAACAGCCCTGCCATGCTTTTACACAGTCTGTGAATTAAACTTCCAGTCCACGGAGCGTATTAACTACAGCATCTGAATGGAGCTGGTTGTTCAGCATCTGAATTTGCATCTTTTGGATATTTATACCAAAAGTTTACAGGCCAACAGTAACTCACATCCCATTCGTGAGTGGCTGCCAAACACCCCCCCCCCCCCCCCGCCTCCAAGGCCGTGTGCTTCCTCCCGGCGGGTGTTGTTGTGTCTGTCTGTCCAGCTCTGTTGTCACACAAACCTGCAGCTCATGACTTATTTATCCGCTGCCCTGTGAGAGCTGTTCTTTGAATCTAGCTGAGAGATTAAAATATTCATTTCCTCTGCAGGTCTGCTGTGCTGTCTGCAGGGGGAGAATATACAGGTTGGGAGGGTACTATTATGTAAGCCTCTTACTAGACTCTGACCTGTCCCCATCTTTTTATTATGCACACACTGCAAAGCAAGGGTGTGGTAATTCAGTAAGGTATGACGAATATTTAAAGAAAATATAACACAGGAATGAATAGCTCTGCTTTTATGAAGACCTTTTTAATCCAATCTTAAATATTAGATAGATTAACTTTTCCTGGCAGAGATTCCCAAAATATTCCTTAAATATTTAAAGCCACACTGAAGACATTAATATCAAAACTTTAAAGTTAATTTTTATTTAATTTTTTTTTATTTTAATCCTCACACAAAGCAGTATAGTTATTATTAATGTTTTTTAATTAGTTTGTTTACAGTTTGGTGTTGTTCCTCATGTCTGTGTATATATGCTATGTACTGCATGTGTTATATAGTTTAATGTACAATGTAATCTGTGTGCAAAGTCACACAGGATGAAGGAACTCGTTTCATAATTCGCTCTGATTGGCTGAATCTCTCTCCCGACGGTGACCCTGGATTATCAATTCCTGGATTTTTTTTTTTTTGATTTTTTTTCTTAGATAACGGGACTAATCTAGAAGATAATCTCTCAATAATATGTTAACTAAAAACAGCCCAGGAGCTCTAATTACAACCATCATTTTTTTAAATTTAAAGGTAACGTGTGAGATTAAAATTTGTCTTGTATATCTTGAGCAGTTATGTAACCATGATTCCACCACAGCCAACTATTAGGTGACATTTTCTTTCTCTAAATTTCAGGAAATGCATCTTAATTAATAACAACAACAATAATAATAATAATAATAATAATAATAATAATAATAATAATAATATAAATAATCCCACAAGCAGACTGCAGTATACTAGAAAAAAATACTTTGTGCAGTGAGGAAACAGCTCTGCTTCTCAGTCCTGGTACATAATTAAATTATCATCACTGCCTCTGAAACTAATTTGTTAAAGCATACAGAGATCTTGTCCTGTCTATAACTATATTATAAAGCCCTTCCCTGTGTTTTCTCACACAGTTGTCCTTGGACTCACATTGGGGCCTCCATCACACCTACTTAAAAAGTGTTTTTTAAAGATCCATCAATAAATAAGTGTAAGAAGCGTTTAATGTCCCGCTTTGCGTCACTGGTTTTCTGTTACAGTGGGTTCGGCTGTCTCTGAAATAGACTCTTGGGGTGGAACAAAAGGGATTAGGTAGCCTTGTCAAACATGAAGAGAGGATCAGATTTTCAGGTCCACCTGCAGTGCTTTCCCATCCTGACTGCGCACCGGTGTTGAAACACAACATGTCAGCAGCAGGTGAGGAAAGAAGTTTGTGGATTTTAACCAATAAGTAGTCAAACTTTTAGGTTTTTATTTTAGCTGTTAATATCCCACAATCCTCAGCGTTACTTCCTTGTTTACAAACTACTGTCAATGCGTAGGGAAAAGCCCTGAGTCACAGTATCATGACAGGAAAGGGGGCAAAATGCCATTTCAGCCAAATGTTGTTATTTTACAGGGAAGGGCAATAGACCACAGCTTGCCCCAAACGATGGTACACATATTTTCACAATGAGGGTCACTTATGTGTGAGCAGGGCTCAGGAAGGGCTGTCAATAGACCCCTTTATGAGGCGGCGAGGGGGGAATTAGGCTGTCAATGGAGGGGACTAAGCCACGTATGCCATGTGTCCACACTCAGGCCTGGCCTGTTTGTTTTGATGGCAGCACGAGACTGGCGTGACTGCGGGCCTTGTTTACACTGGATACGTGTCAAGCAGGAGAGTTCCCACTGGGATGTGAAACTGACCTCTCGGATTGCATCAGAGCCACAGGTGCAATCCATATCCCGTCAAATCTTTCACATCTATTTATTGTGCTTAGATTTATCAGTGCTGACGGTTCGATAATCCGAGTTATGCATCTACACGACGGAGGAGTGTTTCATAAGAGCTGGACTTAACCGTGAAAAGCCTGTCTTGACAGTCAGTCAGTTTAAGTACTAAAGCGCAAATCACATCAACTGACAATGAAGAAATTGTAAACCGACAAAACACAGCCAGAGAGCAGTACATATTATATAACACAGAGAACAAAGTAATGAAACAAAGCAAACAAGACAAGCGGGGAGCTCAGACTCTGACACAAGTACAAGTTCAACGTGAGTAATATGAATTTTGTTTGTACTGTAAATTAATGGGCATAATTTGCAACACTATACACCTTTTAAAATGAAACAGGACCCCAACTAATATGAATAAAATACAAATAATGTGTATTTTCTGTAAACAGATCATGTTACTTAACATGTAAAATATTATCAGTCTGGCTGTCTGCCCATCTTGTGTTTTGATAGATGTACTTTGGTGTCTCTGGTCTTGTTTGTGACATTTTAGGAAAATACTGAACTCAGGGCTGCAGACGTGGGCCCAAGTTAATGACACGTTATCTTTATTATAATTGCAGTGCATTAAAAAGACAACAACAACACATGGATACCGTGTAGACACTTGCGACTGAAAAAGACGTGAGCTCATATTTGAAGTATATTAAGTAAGTGCATGTCAACATGTGATGAGCGTAACGCGCCTGCGAGTTGACTCGGTCATGTGCAGCGGTTAGACAAACCTTCAGGGAGAAAACATCGAGTCAGTCTGTCAAATTTACTGTAACACCGGTTCAACCTGAAGTGACGCTATGGTTCACTGAAAAACTGGTCTTAACTCCCTCCCACCCAGACTGGCCCTGGTAAGTTTCCACAGTAACTTACATCACCCCATGAAACAGATTTTGAACAGTGTGAGCGTCTGTGATGTGATGGCTTCATGAATAAATACACAATCTTTTGACACAGTTAGAAATGTTCAGAGAGATGTGTGTGTGTTTTCTGATTTTGTCTTTGCTTCTCTTACTGGTTTAAAGTGGGCAGGGCTCGGCTGGAAAACAGTGGTGTCATGTTTTTTTTTTTCTTTCCAATAAACCAATCAGAGTTTAGAAACGTTTGAATCATAATCTGATGACATTTGGGAGTTGTCTGCTCGTGCTACCAGTAACTCAAGTAAACCACACCGAAACAGATCTGATGAATCAGCTCAACTTTTGAGCTTCCACGAGTGTTTTAATAAATAACTCAAGAGTTCATATTCAATCAAAACCGCTGTGAAAATCATGGCTTTGCAAACTTCCAGCGGTGAACTTATCGCCTCGCTGCAGTGATGTACATGCGTACTCCAGGACACCGTGACGTCACTGCTGGGCGTGGTTACAGGTGCAACAATGTGCACATTTATGACCACACCCAGGTCAGAGGTGAAACATGACTTGACACTTTTCACCAGCGGGGGCAGCAAAACGCTGCTTTTCAACCCGGTGCTAAGTTACTTCCAGTTAATGTTAAAGAAAAGCACTTAAGATTTCGACTTTTAAGCGCGTGTTCAGACAGAACGCGAGGGAAGTTTTAGAGGCTGCACACAAAGTCAGTGGAATTAGCCCAGGGCGGCGTGAATTGCACAAAAACGTGTTGGTGCGCGTTCAAAATGTTTTAACACGAGCGAAACATTTGCACTTCATTTTTATATTTCCAGGCTGTTCTTTTGTTGTTGTTGTTTTTTGAGTTTTGAACCGAATAGGAGAGTAAATGTGCGTTAACAGAATATTGAACTGGGAAATATAGGGCCGTGGGGCTTCCGGTGAGTTCAGCAGGAACGTCTGTGGATGAAAAATTCACTTTGCTTTCTATCTGATAGTATAAAAGGACGGACGGCAAATGCGGTCAGTCTTGCCTCTTCTGCCTCCTGGCTAATCTAAAAATCGGCAAAAATGTGGCTCATCGGCAAGCAAAAAATCGTCATGAAAAAAAAAAAAAAATCATGTCAGAGTCTTTTTTGATTTAACAAGCAAAGCAATTTATTTACAAACATACACAGGTAATAAGTGTCGCCCATGAGTCTCTCCTCACAGAGTATTTAATGTGCATCTTATCGCGAAGTCTTTGGGCTTGCAAACAGAAATAAGCTCAGTATTTATTTTATTTTTTTCCACCTTAAATCAGCATAATCCATGCTTTTCTCGTTACGATTTGGTCTAACGTTGTGATCATTTCAACTCAATACCATCAACACTTGAAGCAGCATTAAATACCATATTTTTCTTAAAAGTAGGCCGTACTGTACGTGTCTGATTCGGTGGCCTCTCAATACTCCGTGGTATTGTGTGAGATAATTTCAAAGGTAATTTAACAAAAAAAAGAAAAAAGAAAATCAAGTTGAAACTCATGCCAAATAAATAGAATAATACGTTGTTTTTTTTTAATTGGTCACATTGCAGTTGGTTTTTCTTTGTTTTAAAAAAAAACTCAAGATTTAAAATCAATAAATGCTGATTCAAGTTATACGCAAATTCGGGATTGATCCCTGTTGGGATCTCGTTTAGGTTCTCCTCGATCAGAGGTCAGGTCATGTCCCTAAAGCCTTTCGGGATTCAGTGTCTTGCTCAAGTGCACTTACTGGCACGGGGTCTTGGTCCACATCCTCTAGGTGATGGACCTTTTTCTCTTGACAATAAAGCACCCTTGCTGCCACTCCGCTGCTCATCCTGATCACTGCTCAATGGCATTTTTGCACTTCACGGACTTCAAAAACTTAGCATCCTGACCCCATTATAGCACCGTAAACGTGCTAGCAATACACTCTAACATAGAGCACAGGAAATTCGACACTGATAAAAGTGGGTCTGGTCTCCAATACGTCCATAGCAAGCATTTGACTGGTAGAAAATGAATGGAATACTTCAGTGAAAATAGGAAGTCCCATCTTGTCTGCAAGTACCTGTGTACAAACAATCAATACTATTCATGCAGATAGCTGTGGCTAGAAAATCTGGAATAAACCAAAAAGAGAGAAAAAACCATTCAAAAGGTCCATTCAAATGACTTGTGTGTGGTGCTTATGAACACAGCTTATTTTTCAGGGTTAGTTCCCAAGCTCATTAAAAGTCTGAAAAAACGTACCCCTCCCCCCCCCCGCGTGTCTCTCGCAATATTCAAAAAGTGCACTTTTAAGACGATGACTTGCGAACAGATGAGTCACTCTGAGGAATAGAAGAAGTCCAGCCAAAAACCAGCCACTTAAAGGCTCTCATTGAATTATTTTTTTACCCCCCCAGCAGGCCAGGAGGCAACCAATCATATTAAAGTTCACAAGAAGGAGATTAATGAAAAAGAGATGATAAAAATGTTACAATCATTGGTTGATTTAAATGAGGAAAAAAAAAGAAGCTCACCATCAGTTTCAAAGCTCTCTTAATCAACAAGAGAGGTCTAAAATATACAAAGTGGAGATGAAGACGCGTGGAAACATGCAAACTAGAAAAAATGACTTGCTTGCAGACGGTTGAATCTTTTCTTTCAGAAGTCTGTGTAGTGACGATGAAGTCAAACGATGGAGGAACGTTGTAGAAATGTGTGTCCCTTTGGCTGGTTTCAAGTCTCTGAGAGGAAGGAGCATGTTGTCGGTAGTGATGAAGGGCCGGCGGTACCTTACAGCTGTCAGACGAGGGGAATGGGGAGAGACGCGGGAGGATGGATACCGTGGGAAGCAGAGGATCAGGAGGAGAGCCTGGTGTGGTCATCCTCCTGATGGGTCACTAATGCTAGGAAGTCTGCAGCAGGCGTCTGTAGTGGGGCATGATCTCGTGTTCTGGCAGGTGCAGGTTGAACTCCAACGCCACCAGGACGGGGAACTCGAAGGCTATCAGCTCTCTGCGGTTCACCCTGAACCGCTCTTCCAGTTTCTGCCAGAAAAACACGAGTGAAGATTAAACAGCGGGTTCATGCAATTTCTTTAACTAGCATTTAACGAGGGCTGGCTACGCGCTGCCTCGCGGCAGACTTGAACAAGAGCAGAAGCCCGTTTGGATGGTTTACAAATCTACTGTCGATGCAATCACCATACTCTGTAAGCCAAGGATTAAATGGGTGCAGAGGTGAATTATTATGATATTACAAAGACAACATTTGTTTTTGCTAGCTCTGCAGAAATGTAGTTAAGTTAATTTTCCACTCTAAAAGCTTTCATCGAAAAGACCCTCGACTGACTTTACAAAAGAGGAATTATAATGTCTTTTCGTGGCCCTAGAGAGGTTTATAAAGTCAAAACAACCCTCTTGATGCTTGAAAAACAGACATTTACTTGGCAGGGATGGTGCAAGTAAAGATCTTTACTTTATTATGGGAATTTTAGGACTTGACCCCTTTGGAAACTATAAAAAGAGGAAAAAAAACGATGCACCAGATGTTAGATCCTCCTATTTTTAGAGCTATTTAACAGCCCCTGACAATTCTGATAAGAAATGTACGAAAGTAAAATACAAATTCATTCGACTGCCATTTAAATGAAAGAATCTGTTCAGCAGTGATGATTGTAGAGCACATCAGAGAGTTGGAGGACCTGTGTATCTCTAAAAAAAAAATGATGCCTGTCATTAATGAGATTTGGAAACTGCACAACTAGCAACAAATTGACAGTCTAAAATAAATAAAGCTGGAAGAGAAATAATGTTGACATAACTTGTTACTGACTAATATTGTTTCTGTCTATTATGAACGGGTCAAGGGTCAATTTATCCAAATCATCAGAACTGTTTATCTCACTCCACGTGTTACTTAGTCATGGAAATTCTTCTGGTTTTATTTTGTCGTGTTTTGATTTGTTTATGACATGAAAAATGACAAACTTCAACATCCTTATTAGTCAGGATAAACCACGGAAGTCGCTACAGACAATGTTTGACTTGTGTACTTTGATTTGAGTGAATTCACCCTTCAGTCTGGTGTGAGAACGAGTCAACATCAGAGTCCACGATCGAGGCACAAAGTTAGAGATGCGAGTGAGAAAACTTACATCTATCAAGAGCTTGACCTCGTGTTTCTTGAGATCGCCGCCAATCTTGGCCGCCAGAAGGACGCAAGCTCCGGCACAGAGTTTACGATTCTGCTTGTTTAGTTTGCCTTGAAGAACGAGTTTTTCAAAGTAGACGAAAGCCATGGCCACCGTCGGTTCCTCGTAACCACATTCATCCTGAGCCAACTTCCTTATCTCCCTTTTCAAGCTGCAAGCGAGGTGAAACAACACAGAATAAGGAAGGAAAACAGATAAAGGGGGGAGGAAAGATGCGGGAAAAAAAAAATGTGGCAAGTCAAATCTTTATTATAGAGTACGCTCGGAGTCTGCTTTACCTCCTAATCTTGCTGAGCGTGAGCCTTATGTGGGGGAATTTCTCCTTGAAGGTTTCGTTCATGTCCTTCTTGAGGTCAGAGGGTTTGACGTATTCAATGACCGTAGTCTGAGAAGAAAAACCAGAGGCGGTGTTAAGATGACCACACTTTTAGCACCGAGTAAGGTGACTGGATCCTCACACACTAGTGTTGGATTCCACCGTCCCACAATGAGGCTTTACAGAGAGCTGGTGTTACCCGTGTCACTTAAAGGATCAGTCTGGTGATATTCTATATATTTCTTATTGTCAACAAATCCGGTGACAAGACCGGGACCAACAATGAACTGATCCGACTAACACACTTATTCCTCCGTGCCATAAGGCTCCATTGTTGTCCGGACATCGGCGAGCCACGCTGTTGCATTCGGTGACCATGTGCGGTGCGGTTTATTTTGAGTCAATCCCACATACACCCTCTTGCTGCTGTAAATACTCACCAGCGCACCAAACGTTTATCATTTCTCTGCTGAACACGGTGAAATGCCCGCCAACAAATTCATTATTTATTCCTGTTGGAGTGCTAAAAACTACAGCGCCCAGCTGTTGGAGCAAATTACAGGGCTTTTCAGTTTTGCCACGGACAGATGGTGCACGACAGAATGAAAAATATTATTCGCTTGATTGCTAACAGGGCTTTCCATGCCTTCATCTGGCTTCCATTAAACAATCTTTGTTGCTTGTTATAACATGCTTCGAGTACCAGGAGGGTGAATCACACTGAGGAAGTATAATGAGAGGCTGAGAGTTTAGACTTCGAATAAGGATAATAATGAACAACAAAGTGCATTTATGAAGATTTTGCTGCATATATCCTGACGTATTACAACACGGGTCTTGATTTTGCGCGTTTGGAAAGCCAAAGAATTACTAAGATCAAGGAACGTGGCAAGATTGCTAAAAATGAGTTGGCTGGGGTTACAAAATTCAGACAATAATACACCGACAAAAATGTGAATAGTGAAATTATTACAAAATGCTAAAATAATTACTGTCATTTGTTAAGAGTTTACAAATTAACTTTGACTATGGCCCTACCTGCTGTAGTTGTGCATGCCGGATTATTACCAACATTTTGGCTGCCCTCACTTTCAGTTTGACCTCCGATACTTTAGCCAGATTATCTAAACCACTTCATTTGGCTTGTTGCATTTATTTATTTTCTCTCCCTGCTCCTTTAATCCAGATTTACTTCTTTTCTCTCCCTCTCTTTTTTCACCCTCACAAATACACAGGCTGCCCACACACATATGTCTAACCCACCTTTTCAGGATTACATGTTAGTGCTGTGATTTGATTCAACTGTGTAAATGCCAAATGTCCAAATTCAACTGAATGTGCACACACAATATAATCATGTAATATAATATGACTAGGTTTGTGTTTCTTTCCCGGTGGGACTTGTTGCTGTGTTGCCAGATCTGATTTGTGTATCACTGGGACTTCATTTATCATTTCAAAGGACAAAGAAAACATCTTCGAAAACATGTCACATATGGCAGTAAAAAATATATATATTTGGGTTTTGGACTGCTGTTCAGAGCTATTTGAAGACAGCATTTTGGGATTCCATAGGCGAAACAATAAATTAAGAAAGACGTCAATCAAATAAATTGTTAGTTGCCTCTTTTCTATGGTGACTGCATTGTTTTCCGAGCTAAGTAAGAACCCATTCTGCGGTGGTGCTAAAAAAAATACCAATATCCATGTATGCTTTTGCATGTGTGTAAAAAATGGCATCAACCATGAAGAATGAATGCTTATCGATGGTCATAACCCCGAGAAGTGAAGATAAGTAAACTGGCTTTTGAAATGAGATTTGAATTTGTGGTTGTCCTGGCTTAATATTCGCATACAGGCTCATACAAGCTATAAAAAGCGAATATCATACCCCAATCTCATGTCTTCTTCCTGAACGCAGCCAGTGAAGTGCTGAGAATTCACTGGTTCCATTCCTGTAGTACATACAATAGCTATTGTTGTGTGACGCTGGGTTTTGTAATTGGAGGAAGACAAAAAAACAAAAAAAACAACACACACATAGTCTGACCTTGACTGAGCATTTCAACTATGTCAGTCGTCGCTGTGTGTTCTGCCAGTCTCTGTAACAAAAACAGAGCCCAGAAAAGAATGAGGAGGGAGTCTAGTCGGGTTTGTTATTCTTTTTCCGACCGCGATAAAACATCCCGTCCTTTTCCGGAAAAGTGAGAATGCGATTAGCTCACAATACACTAACGTTGAGCTCTGGTGGAGTGACTGTTTGATAGCTCCTTATGTGAATTCATTCAAGTCCCAGAAGGCTGGAGGGAGTCTCGACAAGTGACCTTGCTTATTAAAACTGTCTGAAACATCCTCCTGGCTCCTTTTCAAAAACAGCTGATAAAATTCAGGAAGATCTTATTTAGAAACAAACTGTCGAGACAGACCAATCTTTTTTCTGGCATTGTTCTTTGTTGTGGTGGGAACACGGAGCACAAAAGTTCCATAATAACAAAACTAAGCACTGAAGAAACATTTAACAGATATCGAAGGACATCGCAACAAAAACACGTCAAAACAGAGGCGGATCTGTTTCAGCGGGTCGCGTCCCGGATGAAAACAGCTTTTCCATTCTGCTCTCAAGAGAGCGGGGCTGCAGTCGCTGTTGTTATTGTCGTTGGTGGTGAGAATGATGTGCAAGGCGCAGTTGAAGTACTTTCTCACCATGTAGGAGGGGAAGATGAGGACTCTCTTGTGTTTTCCGCAAGGCCACTGCGGGTCATCCAACAAATTGGGGTCATATTCACGAAAGTCCCCCAAGTCATTCCCTGCCATAAGCACAAACACAGCAACAGAAGTCAACATTTGTGCTACATGTTTCCAATGAAAAAAAAAATGGACAAGAAGGGAGAAGCAAACGACGAAAGATGAAGAATAAACAACATTCACGATTACTTGCTGGCAGATGACTCACCTGTGTCTAAGCTGCTCTGGTTGCTGTTGGCTCGGCCCAGACTGAGGCTCCTATGGCTGGCGTTACGAGACTGAGAGAATGATGAGGTGGAGTCGATGGTGTTTCTTCGACCGCCCAGCACGTTAGTGGGATACAAGAACTGGGTGTAGGACACAGTCTGTAGACACAGGTGTAGTTACAATGTCAGTTTGACAGAGCCCTTAAAAAGCGGGAAAAGCACAGGTGGCGTCGATCTGTCGACATTAGCGACGGCTCCGTTTCATTGAGTGTCCGAGTACACGACACTAGTGAGGCAGCATGAACAGGAATGGGAGCCTGAAACCAACTTGCCTAATTGAAAGGCAGTTATAAATAATGTGATTAATCGTGTTTTCCTGACATGACACGTCAAAATACTGCTTTGCTAAAAAATGCTAGAAACTGTATTTGTCTGTGGGAACTCTAAATAAGTTTTACTTGTTCAGCATTATTTAGCATTACAGGGAAATATGTGCTTGGGATGTAGCTACCATACTATTAGCTGCCGCTTTTGGAAGGCGACGCAACTTGTTCCAGACACTCCGGTCAGGATTTGTGTGTCGGGTAACATTAAATTACCAACCCACAGACAGTCGGCTTACTCTCTTGTTTGTTTACCGTTGTCGTGATGTAAGCTGCTGCATGTTAGCAGCCGGTATTAGATTTCTCCAGACCCGCACAAATTGCTTTGGCATTTCCTTCAGCACAATAAACTAAAGTTCAGTGTAAAAATCATGTGTTGTATGTCCTGTATAAGTGGTAGCTTTGTTTTTCCCTTTGTCCAAGTGCTTTCCCAACACTGAACGTGAGACTGGATAATATTAGATTCATCCTCACTCCACATCACGGCATACTCGTGCTGGTTTCTCACCTTTCCATCGGCTCCTAACTCCACTCCCTCTAGTCCAATCACCATCTCCTTGGCACTGACGCCTCCTGACGGGTGCCGCTGACGCCCTCCTTCCAGCTTTACATCCCTAATGAGCACAAGATCTTTTAGATCGTTCACCGTACAAAACATCTCACGGCTTCTTTTCAACCCTCACGCCGCCTTTGCCGAAGCCTGTTCTCGCTCACCTCCGCATCTCTACCTCACAGATAGGCCCTGTTATCGATCTGCGCTCATCAGCTGGCCTTGTTTCTCTAATTGCCTGTGTCTTTGGGTGCATCTCGGGGCAATCAGAAATAAAGAGCACCCTTGAGATAAAGACTGGAGGAGAGTACAGTTTCATTCTAGCAGGCCGGGGCTCTTCAGACTCTCAGCTGCTGCCTCGCCAACGCCTGAAATGTCTTACTGCTGTGGGAGATTTGCAGGACGTCAAATGCTGAAGTAGAAAACAGACCACTGGAGAGTTAACTGTGTCAGTGGAATGAAGAGGGGAGAGCCCTCGACTGAACACGCTTCGTATTGGCCAAATATTTATGCATTTAATGTCTGCTGCTGCAAACGTGAGGTAGACTGCGGCGTTCTCGTGAGGATAAAGCCACCGCAGAAAACGAAAGAGTAAAATCTAAAATGAAAAGGAACATTGGCCGCTGCTAGATCACTTCACTTGATGATTTTAGCTCCCACAGTAGGGGCTAATGGGTGTGCACACTGACAAAGAAGATTACATGCCTGCAATCCACTTTCACACTCTGCCGTACTGATTAACTGCTACCAAAAAGCTAAAACTGAAAGCTATTTGTTCCAGCAATTTTTAAAGTTGCGATTTAAAAAAGGCTGCTGGAAAATCCTAAAAAAGGCAGCGATGTATTTCCACTAGCTTAAAACTAACAAATTATTTATGTGTGAAATGTATAGCAGTGAGATGTCAGCAGGACAGCAGACATTAAATAAGTAACACTGTCTTCTTTTTCCACTCCTCCCTTATCTTCCCTCGCTCAGCCTCGCCCTCGGTTTAAAATGGTGACCAGATAAATAGAAGAAATTACACAGTGGTCCCTCACATGACTCTCCGAGTGTTTTGATGACATGTGGGGCCAATCTGTTATAATGAAAACAGTGTTATCTGGCAGGCAGGCACGTCAGGAGACAATGTTGACAGATGCATCATAGACATGGAGATCCCCAGGCAGCGGACATCTTAACAGAACAGTGGAGGTTTAAATCAAAGCGGGGAAACATAGGAGACGGAAAGCTTTCTAGGGAGAGAGCTTTTCTATGAAGGAAATAAACGGACTCGAGTCTGCGGAGAATAAGGAGCAATTAAAAGGAAAACACAAGAAAAGCTGACATTGCTTAGTGACATGCATGAATAGGAATCACTGGCTTCAAACGTCTGTATGTTAGTAGCGTAATCGGTGCAAAGTGCTCACCATGCCCTGCCAAATGTTTCCAAATCTATTATCAGGTGAAGAATAAATATTAACCTAAGAATGTTGACCCCTGCTGGCTACTTGACTATTAAATACTTTGCAGCTCACATAAACGGTTCAGGGCTGGGTAAGCTGGCTTTATAATAATATTCTCTTACCCAAGTTTCACCCATTACACTAAACTTTGGAAATTTGTCCTCTGCGTTTTACCCTGGAAGCCAACATCAACTACACTTCAATGCCAAGAGCATTACCTAACATGCATGTCTTTTAGAGTCAGAGAAACCGAAGCGCGTAAAGAAAGCCATGCGTACGCGGGCACAGAGAAGTCTTCTGCCTGTGCCACAGCCACACACACTAACTCTAGTGGGATTTGAACCCAGAAGCATCTAGCTGTCTGTCACGAACCAGCCCCATAAACGGATGTTCAATTAGGCAGTTTTTAGTCAGTCGGTAGTTTGTTTTCTTTCCTTCAAAATAAAAAGGTGGACATTTTGATTAATATCACTCTCATATCAGTGCGACTTGTTAGCATAGGTTAAAACAGCTACCGGCACCTCTAAAGCTCACTAATTAGCATGCTGCGTCTTTATTTGTTTCATGCAAAACAACATCAAGTTATGGTTTTATGAAGGGTTAAGTATGGGATTAAGAACTTTCTTGAACCCCTTAAATTTGAGCTTTAGAGGTTGCAGGCATTTGTTTTTATCTCTGTCCATTAAGCGCTGCTTCCAGCCTTTATGCTAAGATAAGAGAGCCCTCTCCAGGCTGTAATTTCATATTTAACCGACAAATATGAGAGTGGTATCAATATTTTCATCTAGCTCTTAGCAAGTGTCAAACCAGTCCTTTAAATCTACATATTTACTGTAGCAACTGTAGAGAATTTGTCATTTTTTGTTCATGGGGCAGTAATAATAGTAGGTGTAAGGACAGAAAGACAGAAGAAAAAAAACATGCAATGAGCTGTTTAGGCCCAGTCTTCAAATAAAATGTTTTACAGTGAGAGCACTTGACTGCGGCAGCCAAAGTCTAACTGTAAACTGTCAATTAGCAGCAATGAGCAGTCAAATGTGCATATTGGATAGCCATGGGGGTTCATTAACCCTTGACCTTGTACTGATTGGCTGGCTTAGGAAATTCCACAAACGGATTGAGCCTTTTATGCTCTTCGCTAAGCCCCAGTGTGAAGCCTTTCTCTCTGTGCATTGTATTCTCTTGCTGTTTATCTGTCCCTTCTCTCTTTCACTTCCTCCAAAACACACAGTTTCAAGGCCGTAACTGAGCTATCCTAGTGCAAGCCAGGTGGGTTCCCAGTAACTGGACCCTTGCGTTGCTTAAAAAGAAAAGAAAAGAAAAAAAAAAAAACAAAAAAAAAAAACAGAAGCAAGCGTCGTCTACGGATGAGCCAGAGATGTTTTCTGCTTTAGCACCAAGAAATGTAGACTTGAGGCAAAGAATGGTTAATTACAAACTCTCATGGCAGTGAGCAGTGCACACAAACGGTATCTTCGGTCTCTTGGATAATTAGACCAAAGAAAAACACATGAAAATTTGAGGGCACAAAGAAGAGCGGGAACCCCGGGGAAAGGTGCTAAACAGCAAAGCCAGCGACAGTTGTGACAGACAAAAATGGGGTTGACTTGAACTAAAAAAGGATGAGTGCCCAAAATCCACCGGAGCCATTATGGGGGGGGGGGGAAGCAATAGAAGCAATAAGCAATGGGCTATGATATAGTCTAGATGTATATGAAATTAAGCCATTGAAGCCCATTTCAGCCCACTGTTTATTTATTCATTAAACCTTAATGGCAAAAATGCATCCACCAAAACCAACCCTTAGTAATGTATGCACCAGTCAAAGAAGAGTACATCCACAGAAAAAAGAGGGATGAGGAAACAGAGGGAAAGAGGGAGCACAGGCTGGAGGAAGTTACAAGGTTCGGCATGCTGTAGGATACATACCCTGCTTGGCTACAATCTCGATAGGGCAGGACAGAAAATACACTATAGAAGGATCTTCTGCCACTGATAAGGACTATCCTATGAAAACAAAAATGGTAAACAAGCTAATCAATATCTATCTGACAAGATCCACAGGTTAAAGTTGGAGAGAGTGTGCAGTAAAAATAAGAATGAAGAGAATGAGCTGAAACTTGAGTGTGAGTGTGTGCTGTTCCGTAGTATAGTGGCACATCTAGCATGTAGTCCGTGGTTTGGGGAAAACAATGATGCATTTTGCGTTTACTTAAGTGAACGCGTGCTATTTTTAACCTAAACTGCCTCGTATGTGTGTAAACATGCATACAGAGATGTTTCCCAGACCGGTTGTAGAGAGCACAGGGAACAGGCTGGTCCTGACTGAAGTCCCACTACGACGACCTGAAAATTATTTCTTTTAATAGCTGCGACTCACAAACAAGTGATGAATCTTACTACTCGGGCAAAACTGACATCATGATATAAACAACACGAGTCACAGGTCTGGATAGGAAGAGAAACAACTTTCTGGTGACTTCATTTAACAAGTGAGTCTAAACGAGAGATACCGTGAACATACAGTACACATGACCTCATCTGCATCAGCCGAATGCCGATTATAAAAAGGACTGAAGAGTAAGAAAATGCATCTACACTTTGTTATGTTTTTGTCAGTAAGCCACCAGAACTACGTGCAAAAACGTCGCAAAAAAACGAACCGAATTAGATTTCACATCCGAAGAATGTGACGCTGAGAGCGGCGAACAGCATTACGCTTCCTGGAGTGAACAACCATCTTTCCTTTGGTGTTCTGCACGCCCAATGAAACATTCACATTAACACCACTGTGCCCAAAATCTGTTTCATATTAAAAAGGGATTTGTGTGCTGAATACATGCTCGTGTAAACTGTGGCGCAATGATATGTGATTGAGTGATTTCATGGTGCAATCCCTGCAAAAAAAAAAAAAATGAACAGTGATAAAATAAAGATTAGATGGACACGATTCTCAATCAGTTATCTTTCAATTGGAAGTCAGAATGACATGCAGTGAATGGGGCTACATCTGCTTGCCTGCAATATGGCTTGTAATGTGAGAGACATCCAAACTACAGTTCATTGACTGGGGCAGCCTGCCATTATACCACTGAGGACTTGTATTGACTAAGGGATGTGGCTGTTTGCCTTCATACCTTCCATTGCGCATATCATGTTGCCTCATGTTCTTTATGAAGTGGATCTTCTTAAAGCTCTTTGGTCGGGGTGAACCCGATAGGGTTCGGCATCTAAAACGTAAAAACAAAGACAAAACATCAGTGCTTCAAAAAAGGTAAATAAAGAGAGAAACCGTGTCAGTTGGACACCGAGATGAGGCACACAAAATAAGGTAGCAAAGTCGCAACGTCTACGCTACCTGCGTAGAGGAGCATTCTCCTCAATGTCCTCTAGCGTTTCAAGTGAAGAGCGTTGAGAGATGAGTCTTCGTCTGGGAGGACGGACAGAGGGGAAGTTTGAAGTTAGAGGATATGAAGAAACATCATCGCATTGCACCGAACACAGAGCCAAATGTCGTTCTGCAAAAGAGCTTTGAGAAAATCCAACCTCAAAAAAAAAAAATAATATCATGAAAGAGATTATTATTGTTTAATAATCTTTTTTTTTTTTTGGCTGAACACCTGGACACACCGCCCTGCAAAGCAATTTGGTTAAAAGGCAACAACAATGCTAAGACAAAATCAGTTCCACAGCAATACCTAAAACATCCATTCATCTTTTTTCACCCCTCACAAATTATTACAATAATCTATCAGCATTCAGAAACAGTGCAGGGAATTTCCACCTACACCTCCATTTACCTATTTAGTGCAAAGCAATGTGTCTTTGTGTATTTACCTCACTGTAGAAACTCACTTTCAATATCACTCTTTTTCCAGAGATAAGTGTGGCTGGGTTGAAAACATCAAGTTTTCGATGTGATACCAAACAATTTGTTAGATACCTTCAAGTTTGAGGGGAGTTCAAAAGATAATTAGGACTTTTTTGGGGGGCCGGAAAGGTTTCTTGATTTAGACAATGATCTGATCAAAGAAAGTAAGCAAGTCTATGAATCCCACTATGCATCCTTTGCCATCCTGTACTGCATTAAGGTTCGAGACCCAGCCCTGGAACAAAGTACGTGAGGGGTCACTGAAAGCCTTGGAACAAAGGTCAAACAAGCCTGTAAAATTATCACTCATCTGTGTGCTCTGTGGTTAATTTACAAAAACAAGTCTCGGACGGTCGAGTTATGGCCGTCCATCAGCACCACTCCGCGTCTGTGTGGTCAATGATCGCTCCTCGGTCTTGCGTAGATCCCAGAGAATTTTCCAGGATCAGAGCTGCTAAGAGGATAACAAGCTGGCTCTGCAAGCACTTTGTGTAACACATTTTGTCACAGATGGCCTTTATTTCACACTTTAGTTGCACTACTCAACAGGCTAATTCTGCTGGACCACTTTTATATGATCGGCTGCCAGATTAAGAAACAAACCCACATGTGATAGCTAAGTATTCCCGAGCCGTTCCAAAATTAGGCTGTAATTGCATGTTTAGCACTAAAGTAACGACATAATCCAGCTCATTAGACAGCCTTACGAAGCGGCCACATTTAAAATAGTGGAAATTAACACATTAGTGCTCAAATAACGGAAACGTGACGCATTCTCCCAAAGGGACAATCTGTCACCGAGTACTAAATTCTGCAGCAGAGTCTCACAAGGCCAAGTAAGGGCGTAAACGAATGTTCACACCATGCGTACTGTGCATCATCTTGGAGTTCTTCTTTTCACTAGCCCCTGCAGCATTAAGACAAGCTGATGACACTTGACCTGACCCCACCACCCCCCTCTAAACTGAGCATTTCAGCCAAAGGGAGAGACAGCAGAGTGTAAAGCAGAGTGGCTGGTTAATAAATGACAGAGCATGAGGACAGATTAACAAAAGATGACTCCGTCCTTGAGGATCTCCCAGGGTTTAAACCAACACAAGCTGAGTGAACAGTGTATACGGGAGGAGACGGTGAGATGAGTGTTTACACGAGGAGCCAGACTGTTGAAGCAGACAAGAAACGGAGGGCCATTATGCTGGCGAACCTTCCACCCTGTATATTATGACCCTAATGATCATAAAGTGGAGGGGAGAACATTAAGCTCTGATAAAAGGGCACGGGCAGTACATATTTTAGTCCCAATGATCAGAACAGCTGACATCAACACTGTTTCTGTAGCGTGAATCGAAGGGGTCATAATGAAGAGGCGTGACCTCTGCCTGAAGGTCAGATGACTGGGATCATGTGATTTACGGCCTTACATCATCCTGTTTCAGTGGCAACCCTAAGAGATGGATTGGCTGGATAAGGATCTGAGAGTACAGACGGTATGAGAGGACACGGCTTCTTGTTTGAGCTGACGGCGTATCGCTCTTGACACTACCTTATATTAAATTAAACTGGGTTCCCCTCGGTGTCGATCTTCTGTATTTCGATCTATTTAGAGGTGAAATGGTGCGTTGGCATGGAACATAGCTAACGAGAAAGTAAATATCACCTCACCTGAGGCCAAAACTCCATCAGAAGGCTTAAACTTAAGCTGCACTAATCAATATTTTTATGAACAATGGATCAAATGACCGTGTGAAACGTGATCGCTGGTGCTCGTAGTAATAACCCCACGGAGATTATCACCCGATGCTGCAGCTCTGCAGAGCAGATTTTTTTCAGCCTTTCAACTTCAATGTTTTGGTCCACTCTCAGCAGATGTAGCAGACAGTTCTGAAAATATATATGAAAAAAAAAAAGTTGGTGGAGACCAAAACAGAGCTAAAAAGGAGAGTGAATATTGAGTTACATTCACCAGGTGGCCAGAGATATTACTCCAAATGGATGATCAAGTTTCTTTTTAGTACAAATTCCCTTTTTGGGTTACCCTGTACAATGTCTCCTTGAGGAGCTGCAGCAGAGGGATAGTAATATAAATATTGGATTTCACACCAAAAAGCTTGTACTCTGGACTCGATTTCACTAACAAACACTGCTGAAGCTTTATATCAACTTTGGCTGAATTTTGGCACGGAAGAGGGTCATTTCACCCCATCTCATACAGATCACCACTTAGTAT
This sequence comes from Nibea coibor, assembly GCA_023373845.1. Taxonomy (NCBI): domain Eukaryota; kingdom Metazoa; phylum Chordata; class Actinopteri; family Sciaenidae; genus Nibea; species Nibea coibor. The sequence continues at coordinate 8,540,723 of CM041725.1, forward strand.
GGACAGGAGAAATGATTGCAGCTTCCAATAGCTTTCAACATTAATTTCAGCAGGAGTTTTGTATTAAGACAGGCTTGGAAAAAAAAATCCAAACTTGTCCGTTAATAAGTCCAAAGAGGGCTGCACTGTGTCCCTCATCTGTGCCAAAAAAGAAATAACCTCTTATTGGAGCCATATGTCTCCATTCTGTGTGACATTTTACAGTGTTTCCAGTCCAAATCTCAATTGTCTGAATTGTTACTGTTCTTCAGAAAGCATTCACCAATTGGCCAAAGGGCATGTGTCCAGCTCGCGAGGACACAACTGAACTGTGGGAACTTTGATCCAGGCACTGTAGATGAACGGCAGCAGCGGGACGTGCTTTTAATGCAAAAGATGTTTTCCAGGCCGGTGCAGATCCTGGAAACAATAACACAGGCCAGGCCACTCATTCACCTCAGACACAACTCTAACAACCGGGGTTAGAACAGTCAATTTCTGCACGGTTTGACATTAACAAGGCCTGGTCAGAAGCTTCAAAGATGCCTCGGTATAAATCAGAGGCAAAAGGAGCAACAACAAGCATCCCTCAGTGTCTCTGACACAATTCCCGCTATTGTTGCCTCAAGTGATTTTGTTTAAGCATGTTTTATAAATGCAGGCCGTGTAGCATTAAGGTATTACAACTGCAAACACAATTACCATCCTGTTGAAATAAATGAATGTCTCCAAAAGCTATTGATAATCCCGCGCAGTGGTGCCATGCAACGAAGCCATAAAACTCAAGGGGACTACTTAGATGTGGAGATTAAACAGTTTCACACGTACGCCCTGTTGGCAGCTTGCCACAGGACATAGTCTTCTGTTTTGCCAGAGAGTCGCTGTGTGGAAATAAATGTAATGTTCTGGGCTTCTTCGCACAAATACGGCCCAGGCAAAAGGAAATGTGATTATTCAGATCCAGTCAGAGAGTTCAGCCTCTCTGATCCTCAAAACACACCGGGAGTACAAATGGGATGTATCAGCAGATTTCTTTTTAAAATAAACCGGAGAAAAGGGAAGTTAAAGGGAAAGAAACACAAATAAAAATCACTCTGGTGTGTATAATAGCTATGTATGGCACTGCTAGCTGTGAAAGAACAAGTCACGATGTGGAAACTTAACTCCATGTGCGACGTGAAGTAAAACGCACGCCGATCCCTGCTGCTCTGTCTTATACTCGAACAAATCTCATAGGCCTTTCTGACTGTTTGTCGACAGCTCAGACATTGAGAGACTCTGCGAAGGAAAATGAAGCATTCTTATATAATCCTGTGATTATGCCAACCATGACCTCAGCGAACAACAATCAACCTCATAACCAAAAGTATGTGACCCAATCGCAGAAAAACTCCCCAGGATCATTATAATGGCTTGTGCCGCTTGTTTTCCAGCCACAGCCTCTGCTGCCTCATGCTAAAAAAGAGCTTGTTAAAATACTGTAAAGTACATGACTCTGCACTACATAATGGTGGTGAGGACGTAACAAAAAAAAAAAAAAAGAGGACGTGAGAAGACTTAACCTACCTATGTTTTAGGGGGGAAGGGATAAAATGAAAATAGCTCTACACCTTAGGCAGACAAGGCCAGATGGTAATAGGTATGCTATATTTAAAGCTTAGCTCCTGGCGTGCTGATTCATGATGGATAGTGTGTGAGGAGTGGAAGGAAAGCCGAATATGAAATCATTAGAATCAGACGAGGATACGGTGTAAAGCAGCTTTAGCCTCAGAGGGTCTATTTTGGCGGCACATCAGAGGCTCTGCGACTTCCTGAATGGGAGCAGGACTGAAGGCCAAAAGTCTGAGGGGAGAGTGTGTCTCTGATGCCCCTGGGAGAGGAAGTGGAGGACAGAAAATACAGAACGGAGAGCCAGGCTGCTTCTCAGAAAGCCTGGGCATCCTGCCTCTCCCAGCCAGGGACCTCTGGACACGTTTCCACCAGCTGCCCTCAGAAAACAAACCAGGCACTGTGCAGAGAGCTCGTCTGTCTGCGCGCCGGTGGAATATGGCCACGCTCCATCAACAGGTTGCTTACTTCTTCAACGTTAGAATTCATTTTGTGTGGACATCCTCCAAGCACATTCCAAAAGCAGGGTACAGTCAGGGTTTAACAGCTCCATACTATATATACTGGCTGGCTTGACATTCAACACTGTGGCTCAGGCTCGCCGTTTTTTTTTTGGTACCGACTTAAATGTATCGAAAAGTCTTAAAAGTTGGCAGAGGATTCCTTAAGGACACAGTTACATGCAGTATGCAAACACACATAAAATCAAAGAAATTTAAACAATGCATACCAATCTGGACCAAACAATTTTCACCTTAAGACTCAAAGTTACTTCTTGACCTTGAAATCAGCAGCTGACAGAACAATCTTACCACAAAGTCCACATCCCACAATCTTCCTGACGCAGACGGAGTTTGCCCAGCGGTCACTGAATTGCAGATTTTTTACATTTGACATGTTTCTCTCTCGTGGATGCTCAGAAGTCGAAGCCCGAGAACGGTTAATAACGAAGCTTGCGGTGAGACCTCTTCTGTCAACAGCTGTTTCCGAAGGTCAAGAATGAATTTTCAAATCTCGCCTTTTCATGCCAACATGAACAAGACGTCCTTAAAGCGCTCGGGAAAATGGAAATCTAAACATCTACAAGTCCATGACAACTGGACACAACACCGTCCTCCAGAACAGCTACTATTTATTTCATTATTTTGAGCCTGTGTGACGTTTTTATTTTTGAAGCTGGAGCTGGATTGTGCTTCACGGTGAGATGTTTCTGTTGTTTTTGTGCTTTTGTAAGTAAACTATAAAAAGGTCTCTCGCAGAATAAAGAGCTCATATAAAAAAAAAAAAAGATTAATGGTGTCCTGAGTCTTATATAACATCTTTGATGCACTTCCCTCGCTATCAAAAAGCACACATTAAGACTTTCGGAAACTGTTAGTTTGGCCGTGCAATTTCCATGAGGTCAGGAAGGGGAACTAAATGCTTATTGAGTGTTTCACCATGAAGCAGCGGCTTCCTGAGAAGCCTGGCAGGGGCACCAGAGGGAGGAGAGGATCTGGGTAAGTAAGGGGGGGGGGGGGGGCGGCTCTGAATGGAAAGCAGAGAGGAGAGGATTTGACAGCAGGTTCTGACAGTGAGAGGACCATGAGACGACTGTTACTGACAGCTGTCCCGCTGCGACGCGAAACCCTCCAAACAACTTCCCTGCGCCTCCCGTGTGAAGTTGACAAAGAGAGGGAATAAAAAAAGAAAAGACACGGAGAGCTGCGAGCCCCGGCTGTACATGCAGCCCAACATGGGTGTAGAGTTACAGGATGTTTGCGGAGACGTAGACGGCAGGTGTGCACCAGGTTTTGAGAATGGCATTAACTAAAAATAATTTGAGTAAATATGAGTGTGTGTGCGTTGTGCGCAAAAGTGACAAAGAAGGATGAGGTGTGCTGCTGCTGCTGTGGAGGTCTGTGGAAACTGGGTTACAGCTCCACAGCTGCTGGACCTGTGATCATACTGTCTGTCTGTCCAGTGTGTCTTAAGACAACAAGCACCTACAGCAGCTCAACTTTATCCTCCTGCTGTGTGTTGTTGCATCCAGACAGGCTGTGTTGCTAAGAACCGAAAGCACATTTTCAAAAACAGCTGACTGTAAAAAAAAAAAAAAGTTCCTGGAGTTCATTCATTCAGGGCCCTGGTACATGTGGTTGTGAGGTAACACAAACACAAACACTTCACCCAGTTGGAAGTGGAAGATCAGGGTAGAAAAGTAAGTTTTAACTTAATAACTGTTGCAGCAGCACGTGAACCGGTGGTCGTGTTTAACAAAATGAAATGCATCAGAGGGTCAGTGAGTGGTTTCTTATCTGACCCAATAAGTGAAGACGATTTTAGAAACAGTCGTCTGCAGACTCACTGCCCGTGCATGCTTGCAGTGGCACAGCCGACTTTGTTTGTCTGCTCGCCTGCTATGATGACATCAGTGTGCAGTTTAACGACCCGACCGTGCACATGGCTGCAGACAAGCAACCTTTAACCACCGTGTTTACACCGACCGACACAACTGCACTGCATGTACCAGACACAGTTACCTTGATCTCTGCAGCTCTATCGCGGAGTTGGCTATCTGTCCGCCCTCCAGGCTGTAGTTCTGGGAGGTTTGTCTGGAGTAAGGGGCAGGTAGGATTCCCTGAGTGTACGTCTGCAGCCTCCCTCTAGTCGAGACTGGCACCGCGGAGAATGGCGAGCTGAACGTGGAGGGCACGAAAGCGTCGCCATCCGGGTCCGCGCCCGCGGGGCCAGCTGCGGGACTCGTCCCAAAACTGGCCCGACTGCTGGCGAGGAGAGCCTGGTTTGCGAAAGCGAGCGCCTGGGCGGCCGTGGTCGCCGCCGCCGCCGCAGCCGCAGCAGCAGCGGCGGCGCCGGCGGCTCCGAACGACGTGCGCTCCGGAGAAACCAGGCTCTGTCTAGTCCTAGCCTCGAGCGAGTTATCCTCTTCGTTTTGATTGTCCGCGTCGTCTTGCACGGGTCGTCCATCCAGAGAAATGTTGCTGAGAAAAGACAGCGCCGCTTGCCTCCTCCTCGGGTCTATGCGTTTCCGCGTATGCTCGATACTGGAGTGCTTGATCTGTAGCGTGGCTGTGGATGTGTTGCTGCTCGTGGCAGCCGCCATGGTCCACGTCCAGTGATCCGAGTCCCCCCCGTACCAGCGATCTTACCTTTCTGACATGAATGCTGTGTTAATCGTGCTTGTGTTGTGGTGAATGGTAGTGGCCTGTCTTTTAAGTACATGCGTTTAACTGGGTGAAAACAGGGGAGGTCACGTGTGTGCTGTATTGTGGCAGCACAGGGAAAATTTGGACCAATGGGCTGTCAGGAATACATGTGTGTTTTTTTTTCTTTCTTTCTTTTCTTTCTTTTTTTTTTTTTTTTTTTTTACCTTTTCCTGACTGCTGAAGCCTCCGCTGCTCTCTGACAGGGTATGCCAAAATTACACAACACGAGCACAGCGTCTCCAAAAAACAGCGCACAATGTGCACGGTATTAATCTGTGAGTTTCATTCTTCTTCTTTTTCTCCCCCTCCCACCCATCAGTTTGAATAACCCACGAGAAATTGGTGAACACGACCCCAACTTTCCGCATTACAGATTTCACTCGTGCATGGCCAAAGAGCCGCTCCGCAGCCTCCTCTGTCAGCGCAAGGCGCAGTTTTTATGTGCACAGTGATCAATGGGCGCTGACAGAATAGGCCCCGGCTCTGTTTGTTTTGAGAAAATAGATCATTTTCTGAAATGCACAAGTCAGCATCTCTGCAGCAATTGCGCCATCTGTCTGCTTGATACGCACTACGTGTGCTGTTTTTTTTTTTTTTTTTTTTTTTTTTTTTTGGAGATAACCCCATTAAATATGCCATCTAGTGGTTTTTTAGGTGACAGCCACTGTGCCTGCGCCTGCATGCAAGGGCGTAACCAGCACACTGTGAGGAAGAGCTTTGCAGGGGCAGGCTTGGTGGATAATCAGGCTATCGGACTGAGAGTGTCTATTGTTATGCATGCTTATCAAATTTAAGATAAGACTTTATTGACTCCAAGAGGTGAAATTCACAGCCATGCAGTGAATACTGTTAACTCCCTAACTTAATCACAAGTCTGAAAGAAAGAGGACAAAATGCAGCCCCGACAAAATGTGTTTGCCCCCTTCTGCCCTCTCAGGTCTTGAAATAAAGTGAGTTAAACACTCCCTGCCATGGTTAGATTAAACTGTTACGGGGCCCTGGGAGAACAACCTGGCCCTGTTGACCCCAGTTATGTACCCTGTTGCCGTATTTCCATCAAGTGTGGTGCAAAAAGCACAAACCGCTCCGCAGCTTGTGTCTCACACATACAGGGAGCAACCGGTGCCCCTATTCTGAAGTCTGTTTTGTGTTAATATGAATGCAGCTTTGTTTAGGACCCTACACCACGTGAGCGCAATGTAAACTACATTAATAGTCTAACATTATAATTTAGTGGTGAAAATGATCAAAGTAAGTTGCTATTAATCAGATGACCACAAACATATGTGCTTCTCCCTGCCTCAAAAAACAAGAGTCTTGACATTTTACCAGATAATATTTGTAGCTACGATTACAGAAAGACATTTAATTCAACCTTCAGCCAGAAAACAGGAAATTAATCAGTAATATCAACATAGGATCTGAATAAAATGAAAATCTGCAGCGTGATGGCTATTAGCCAGATTTAATTGGCGCCTCTTTATGCCTTATAAATGTGCTTTTACTTATAAATGTAATGTGAAATGAGCTGTGAAAAATCCCACTATCGTTCAGTTTCATCACATTGTTTGTTAAAGGTATCATGGCTACAGAAATGTCTGTTTGTAGTCATTTGAGGACAGTAATCGCCAGAATTGTCGCAAAGCGGGAGTCTGAGTCGTCGAAAAAACAACTTTTATAAACACGCCCAGGTGAGGATTTCAGTTATTCAACAACAAGTATAGAGATCTGAAGTTTATCTGAGAAAAGATGGTAAAACCAATCAGCTACTCAAAATGTAATCTCATAAAGATAGTTAAATTCATGTATAAACGAATGAGAGAAATAGACTGGGATGGTGGCTATCCTCGTCCTTATATAAGATAGCTGTCACAATGCAATGCAACAAATGACTTTAGAAACAGACAGTGTTGGCATACTGCAACATCATAGCATTTCTTTACCACTAGAGGACTCTGTTGGACTTCATATCTTTGCACTTTGCTGCATGTTTCCTCCATTCTGCAGTGCACGAAAGCTCACATAGTAACTGATGTTTAGAAAGCCCCCGGGTGGATGTACATCATGATATCAGTCCTCAGCATGTACTTACCTTGAAACCCCAGCTGCGCATTTTATATGTGAAATACTGTAACTGACACAGGTTGGACACACTGATGATATATGATATAGACAGTTTAATGATTTTAATGACACATCCCTTAAGGTTAAAGTAATGATATATAAATATACAGGCATGGAGAGGTACCGATGATTAATCTTTAAGTCACCGTGCTTCCAAAAAGCAAGTTTTAATTCTTTCACTTGAGTACTATTTGTGCAGGGAAAGCATTCAAAACCAGAACGCTATACTGTATATAATAATCTACAGTTTAACATTTAGCTTAGGATAACAACACGCTCTACAGATCTACGCACTGATGCCTTTCTGTAGACAGTCTGGGCAACAATAAAGTGTAGGAACTGCAGGTTCTTTGGCCTGAGTTTAATCTTTGCAGTCCATCAGTCCCTGCAGCGCCGCAGCAAAGACTCCTGCCCTCGGTGAGAAACACTGAGCTTCCTGTGTTTGTGTGAAGTTTCCTACTCATGAAGCACTTCAGTACCTCATTGTGAGACTCCGTGCACATGACTCTGCTATTACTTCACAATGATTAAAGACAAACATGCCAACATGCATCATACATTTTCCCTCGCTGCCTTAAGAGGTGGGGACACAATACAGTAGTCTCTTAATGGATTAAGCATTGTGTCGTAGTGAAATATTTATGACCTTAATAACGAAAGGAGAGATTTGGAGAAGAAGGAATGGGATTAAGGTGAGAGGACGGAATGTGGAAGGAAAAGGGCAAAGATCAGAGACGACAATGGGGAAATTAAATGTAGTCATCGAAGCATTCATTGTTTTACTGAAATCATGGAATTTAGTTCCCACTTGAAAAAGTTCCCTGACAGCGTTTCTTTACTCCAATAACATTTTGAGCCATTGCAGGGGAAAGCAATTAAAATGCCTGCCAAGCTATTTCAGGGGTGCTAATGCCACTGCTGGCCTTAGTTGGTCTTGCTGGGAACACACTCTTTACATTCATGTCACACACACACACACACCTATAGCGTGCCTTAGCTCCCACCGCACCAACGCAATAAATAAAACCAGACCGTACTAATGCACTTAAAGTAAGTAATGATGATTTTGTTTCTTTTTTTGACACTGAATTTTCCCCATATTCCCAAGTGGAGAATCAAATTTGTCAACATTAGCAGCCATGGTCAGATTAGGTGTGCGTTGATGAAGGATTAAGATAAGAGAAAGTGTGTGAGGCCAGTGCTGAGCTCTCACACAGGGACGGCTCGTCTTAATGGGATCGGGCTCTTATCAGAGGAATCAAAGGAGCTCCCTGAAGTTCACCTCAGTTTAATCACAGGCTTTCAGATGACAATTATATATACATTACAGATAGCCCAACGATATACGCGGTGCAAAGGATCGCTCTCTTTCACAAGAGTGAAAATAGTATTGACGTTGACAAACAGATGAAACAGATTATGTTTTTATTCTATCCGGGGAGTTCTGATGAGTCAGCAGTTCAACAGGTCCCAGTGGAAGATTATGAAGAAATATTCTGTGATGATCTTTGGGAATTTTGCTTATTTGCTTTCTTGTACAGTTATATGAGAAGACTGTTACCACTGTCATGTGCGGAGACTAAATATATAGCAGGAGCAAGCAGCACAAAGACTGGGAACAGTGGGAAACAGCTAGCCTGACTCTGCATAATATATACAGTACTCGCAAAAAGTTAGGGGTATCCGGCTTTTGGTGGTATCCCCACCGCTTTTGTTTCAATAAATTGTTCGAGATGACGCAATTACCATTGCATGCTTCTAGTTAAATGCTCTACTTTCATGATATAATATGACCGTAGCATGAACTTTTTACATGTTCCATCAATTTTACCCAAAAGTTGAATATCCCTAAGTTTTTATGAGTAGTGTACTGCATATTGTTTATATCCTCACAAAAAACACATGGTGTAAAAATGTTTGGATTTCCGGTGGGTTTTATGGCGGACTATGCCTCGGCCGGGAGCAGTGACTCGCCGTCAGCGCAACTCTCAAACTCTCTACAAGAAAGCGAAGAAACATATTTCCCACAATGTCAAACTATTCCTTTAAAAGAAGCAGTTATATTGAATAAGGAATGTGTCTGTGTGTCAAAAGTCTGCCTGTTTGCGTCTGACACAGATAGATATGCTTATCCTGGTTGAGTGTTAGTGCTCTGTGGTCAAGAGGGCAGGGCTGCTTGTAGTCCACGGTTAGAGGAGGAGGGGGAGGTGGAGGAGGGGACAGGAGGCGTGGAAAGGTGGTGGCGGGGTCTGCGGTTGTGGCCTGGGATTGATGACTCTGTTACAGGTCGTGGGGAAAGAGCCCACCCGCGTGCCACAGCGCCCCAACATCAAACATGCCGTATTATGTTGATCTATGGAGATGGCTGGGCAGCACTTTCAACTGAGTCAGGCCAGGTCCATCAAAGGATTTATCTCTTCACAAGATTAAAGGGGCCCAAGGCGTCTGCCAAACAAAGGCTAACTCTGAGGGTCAGCCCAGGTCCTGAACTGAGAGATTTACACTGAGACAAACCTTCAGATCGTAGCAAGACCCAGAAAAAGACATTTCAGGCTCTGTGACGTCTGCCAGCTAGTAAATTCATTTAGCAGTTAACTAGCTGATACTCACACCACGATTGTGCATGATTGATAAATTAACCTTAAATATGATTCAGGTCTAGATATTAGCGTATGCATGCGACGTTGAAAACGTTCAGCAGTATCATCTAACGCTATAAACACATTAGCACATACTTTCTGTCAGCCCGTGAGGCAGGCAGGGTTAAAGTTATTCAAAACCTCCTTTATATTTCTGACATGTTCCTGGCATCTTTCAGGATTCCACAGTAATGACGAAATCACTTTTTGGGAACATTAGGTCACTTATTTTTTCATATTTCCTTTTAAATAGTAAGACGGGATCTATAGTTAAATCTTGCACGAGAAAATCTGAAAATCTGAACCTTCATGTCATATCCAGTGACTTGTTCCTGTTGCTTTGACCTTTGCACTCCTTGCTATTAGTCACGTTGTAATGTTTTTAGTCTAGGAATGTGGGCCTGTTTCACTGTTGCCCTTATTGTAAAATACTTTGCGTTATTTGACAGTGAAATGCCAAAAACAAACATAGAAATGCGTGTGGGTTACAATGAAAACTTTAATTATTAACCGCGTGTCTCATTTGACTGTAAATGGTCTTCCTCATCTTTCCTTTGTTCTTCGGCAGTTTGCACATTAGCCAAATGCAGACAGGAAAAACATTTTTTTTTTTTTTTGCAAGAATTTCCTACTTCTGTTTTTCTTTTAGACGAGTTTGCTCCTTTTAAGTATGAGTATTAGCCAGTGTTTTTCGTAACATACTTTGCTGTTTTCGTTCTGTCTCACAATGAAAACACTCATTTATATTCATTTGGAATTGAGTGGGTGAGAGACATAAAGTGGACTGGTGGCAAGATACGATCTGGAGCCGTAACTGGGACGATGTGGTTTCTCACACACAAACGTGGAGGTTTTTACACAAGGCCGAACTTGGGCAAGAAAGCTTTAAATCAGGGTAAAAACTTTTGCAGGAATGTAACTTCACATACCTTGCGATTCATTTCACATGGGAATATTTGTCTCACTTATAAAATCTGTGGCCAGGAGTGTTGGGTGATGTTAATGGAGGAGTGAGATGAAGGGAAGAAAAAACTTTTATTTGAATTCTTCTGTTCTTCTAAAAGCAGTCAATCCATAATAACTATAAAGTAGAAGAGAAATGTGACCTGTGCTGACTTTTTTTTTACACCTCATCATTAATAAAGCTACTATGCTATTTTGATTGGCAGCCAGCAAGCCATTGTCTAGTTCCGAGATAACACCGAGCATGATGAAAGGCTGCAGCTGAGTTTTTTTGCTACATGCTAAAAGCAGCTATATTTGAGGAGGGAAATCAAGATTAGAAAGCCGAGTTCATTTCTGCAGATTCTGAACTTTGTATTTATGCAATGAGCAAATATCACGGCCTATTCTCCTTCTTTTTCTTTGAGTGTGGGTAGGTGTGTGTATGTGTGTGTCTGTTGACCTATCTGTGTTGCACATATCAGTATTAGCACAGTGTTGCTACGTGCTGCACTGCCAAGCCTCGCCCATAGTGGGAGGGGAGTACAGGGCAGGGTCAACACTGTGTGAGCCAGAAGAGACGCTGTGCCTGGCACCGACACACACATACACACACACAGAAACACACCCACAAACACACACACACACACACACACACAGACAGGCAACCTTGGGAATCACAGCCAAAGCAGAACAGAATGTACATTAAGGAGGTCGTCTCTCCTCCCCTCTTCTCCTTATTTTGCCCCCTGCACACTCCATCCTAACTACACGGTGAGGCTAAAAGAGGTTCCCTAAAATCTCTGAACTAAGGTGCAAACTGGAGAATAAATTCAGCTCTTCCTCATTTATGTTACTTCCTATTTGCTTCACAATTCCGTCAGTGAAACCAGCAACAATTTGCCACTCAAAAATGTCGGTCAAATACCACTGCCCCTTTTTTTTCTGCCATGTTTGTTTCTCAGCACTGACGGTGTTTAAAGGTACGCCATAATCAAGCCTTCGCCCCGCTGCTCCCTTTCTCCTTCAGCTGCTGTCAAACAGTTTTAGCATTGGAGGTCACATGGCCTAACTTTGCCTTGTAAGCACCCATCGTATGGTTTTATCTGTGTGTTAAATGTCCTGCTTTAACAATGCACCCAATGAGTAGCAGATGAGGGGAGTTGTGTGTGTAAGGTTTATAGGTGTGCATGTGTCAGGGTCGGGTGTGCTGTCATGTAGGACTTGGAGGATCTATTGCAGGTCCTGGGTCTTTAGAATTAGCATGGGGGGGGTAGTGCTCTGTTTTACAGCCAAGATGTGAAACATCCACCATGTGAAACTTCAACGTTTTAAAGAACAACATTTCTCAATGCACAATTGCAATGGATTTGGGCATTTTACCTTCTACAGTCTATATTATAATTAAAAGATTCTGGGAATCCTGACAAATCTCTGGATGTTAGGGACAAGGCCAAAAACCAACACTGAATGTCCATGACCTTCCCCTCAGGCAGCACTGCATTAAAGACTGACATAACTGTATAAAGGATATGACTACATGAGCTTGGGAATACTTCAGAAAAACATCTACAAGACTCTACAAAGAGAACGCCATATATCAACAGCATCCAGAAACGCTGCCGACTGACTTCTCTGGGCCTGCGCTCATCTGACATGGACCGATGGAAAGAAAGAAGAAAAGAAGAAAGGAAAAGGGTGCTGTGGCTTGATGAGTCCGCATTTCATATTGGTTTTGGAAATGAACTTCATGTCCTTTTGGCTAAAATTTAGTTTTTGCACCATGTCCCATTTTTTTATTTAAATCAAGCTTGTAATTCTGAGATGTGGGAATGCAGTGGCATTGTTAAAAGAAGCCAGACTAGGAAATGGGGTACACACTCAGAGTATAAATTAGGCCCACATTGGATGGGTCGCAATTTACGTCCAATGTTCAGTGCCAATGCAGGATGTGGTGTGCTCATTATGTAGAAACACGGTTGGCAAGTGCGTGCAGGTCAGGATGGTGGATGTGCAGCAAAGTCTAACTTTTTCAAGCAGGGGATCGGAGTTTGCATCCCATAACGGAACTACAGTCTTTCCCTTCACTTTAACCATACCGTAGATTTCATGTGCAGATGTTGGAGAAAGCAACTGAAAAATGTACACAACAATCCTGTCTCGACTGCAAGCTCACCACCTCGTTCCAACGGCTCATGTCAACCGCTTCTTCCTGTTATGGATCCCCGTTGCTGTTGATGAGAAAGGGTTGAGGGAGAGAAGAGAAAACACAAGCAGCAGATTTCAGGCATTCTACAACGCATTAGGTCATGAGAATTGGAACTCGTGCTGTGTAAATGATGAAATGGCTCACCAAAGGGACCTCGGTTGAGGTCCACACAATTGGTCACCAAGAGGTCATTTCCATCTGAGAGAAGAGAAGGAATGATAAATACGCTTAGCTCCACACAATTATTAAATTTCTGCGGGTTTTTTTTCTCTCTCTCTCTCTCTTCTGCTCAACGGTAAATGAAGTTGTTCTTGAGGGTTGTTTGTGTTCGAACATGAGCTTTTTCTTCGTGTGGGAATTTGAATGTGACAGACACGCAGAGAGCGACGAGGGCCAGAGAACAGCGAGGTCGTAGCCAGACATCGGAGCTATTTTTGTTTGTAGAAATTCAGAAGTGGTCCTGTTACCCTGGAGGCAGCTCGTGTTTTCCATATAGCTCAGCGACTTGGCAGGCCTCTACAGGGGCAGTTTCACATTGAGCCCCCACCCGTCCCTCCCTGACTCACGCTCCTCTCTCCTCTGCATCTCCCCCACCATTCTCCCTTCCTCCCTCTATCCTCCCACCATCCTCCTCTCACCCTCAGCAGGAAAACGCTCGTGGCCCGCAATGGAGACAGCCTGACTGCGCAGGCGGCCCGGCAGATGCACTGAAGATAAGTTTGTGTGCGTAAGCTGGGCCGCGACCCTTGGCGGCAGGACATTGACCAGATCCTGTCAGGGAGAGGGCAAGAGCCGGCCTAGCACCTCTTCTGCTCATTTGCTTCTATGCTGCTGCCCCCCTCCCCATCCTTCTGTCTCCATGCCTGGCTTCCCCAGCAGCCCAACAAACAAGGGCCAGAAGGGAGGACCAGCCCCCTGGAGCCAAGACTTTCCTCTGGGACACGAGGCTCCAGCCCCGGTCTCCACGACACCTCCTGTATGCGCAGTAGAGGTGCCACAAACACCCTTACACACACAGTCAAAACTCCACCAAGCACACAATAGGTCCCCAAGATAACTTCCCCTGTCCCACGGAAAGATAATGGATGGCGGTGTGTGGCAGGCTTTGTGACAGAGACGCCAAACCACTTACGAAAACACCATCCTTCATGCTACATCAGCACTTTTCGGTTTCTTTTGTCCGTGAAATGGTTTCGGAGGAAACACCTAGGCTGGAAATGTGAATGATTTGTCATGTGTAAGCGTAGCTGGTGGCACCAAGTGGTGACTGTAAGAGAAAGCTGTTTAAATTTTTGTATAGTCAGGGTTTTTCCCCCCAGCGGAGACAGTATACAACAAGATTTCTTCTTGTCTTAAGTCATTAATTCAGAGAGTCAGTGAAGCTGAGAGAAAAGTTACCTCTGACAAAGAGACACCACCAGATCATAAAGTACAGAAACCTGGTCTGGCTGAATAAATGCTCCAACGAGCATGATTGTTTCTATACGACGCTTTGCCTCACACATCCCAGAATGCCAAGCAGTACCAATGACTTCCTGACTCCATCTAAGTGCCCGGCCCTAAAGGACCATGAGCAGAGATGAAAGACCTGGCACAACTTGAAAATGCCATGGGGAAGTATTGACAATTTGGCTCCTTTGAAGTACAGATAATAGAGCTTTCTCCAGTTTTTATCTCTTGCTGGGACTATTTTTAAACCAGCGTGCACTGGCCTGCGTCATTTAGATCTATTTCCAGTAGCAGAGTGGCCAGATCAGTGTACACAAATCATGTATAGCACACTTTAAAGGGACATGCGTGTGCTGTTGCATGTTTCAACCCACTACAAATCATATATTACTGACATGAACATTAATCATACTCTTACTGATTTTAATCTACTTCTTATACATTTACAGGTTTCTATTAATTCTGTACTATATGTTCATTTCAATTACAAGTGTATGTACTTTTCCCAGAGTTGCTAGCATGGATATATTGACTCTCTGGCTGTAAAGGTTTCTTATATTAACAATGGATGTGACGTAATGTCAAATGGAGTATCACGTAGTGGCAAACAGGTAATTATCGCTTGACTTTGTTTGTTTTTTGTAGCTCTGTGGAGTGTTTCAACTCCTTTGAATTATGGCCAACAACATCACTGTTCTGTTTTATAGCATATTTTACAGCCACAGCAGTAACTATTTTCAACAACAACAAAACAAAGCTCTGTTATACTGTGCGCTACATGCCTAGCACTACGCGGCCAACAAACACAGCCAGTAGCAATTAGCTGCTAATCATAACAGCTAATAATCCAGATGTTGACCTCAGGAGTTAGCCCAAAGCTAAATGGATAATGAATATTTGACATAGATTCATCAGGCGGCTCAAAATAAATGCTAGTGTCTCCGTGTCTACTGGCTGTCTTTATTTGACATGCCTTAAAGTATACTTAGCGTTCGTCTATTTTACTCTACATGCTGTTGGGAAGAAGACTTGAAACTCGCGACTGAGACCATAAATTACTCAAGAAGCTGTTAACTGAGGTAATAAATCATTTGAGAAGTAGTGTGATTTCTCCTTGAGACTCAATAAAATCTGACCTTTTTGTTGCAGCCAATAGAGCTGCCCCCTGCTGGCCTGTAAAAGAATGCAGTATTGAGCTCTGACCACTAATTATTATATCAACCACTAATGAAGACAAACTTATTCATGTAATATTTAGTTGCTATATTCTATTAATCGATTACTCTCAATCTTTATGAAAAGGAATCTAAATTATTTTCCCTGAACTCCACCCGAGCTTAGTCAGCCAAACATCTTCAAGTGAGGCTTTATGTTTAAGATATGCAGCTGTTAATAATGTGCATTTAAGCAAATCTGTTACAATGACCAAAGGAGCTTGTGCCTGAAATCACAGTATGATGGAGGATAACAAATCCATACATCCCTCTGCCCTGAATCATAACTGACCACTCAAGTTTACTTCTTAGCAGGAAAGCAACTCCTCCACATGGAGGAATAAGAAGCTGGACTCGGCTGCTCATAACAGGGAGGTTAAACCTGGTTTGTCATCAGATTCCAGTAGGTGGGAGGAATGAAGATGTTGTGTACAGAGCAACCAGGCCTGTTCACAGCTCTTCTAACAAGCTTATCAGAAATTCCCTTTGAAACCAGAGGTTTCACATCTTTTGGCACGCTTTCTCTTGTTGCTTAGTTTTCCAGAGAGTTATGTGGCAACTTTTAAAGCATAAGCTGTCTCCACCTGAGATGATTTATAGGGAGTAAAATTAAGTTGTTTCTAGTTTCTAGTATCTATTTTAAATAGCCTTTGATGGTACAACATTTTATGTTCTATGTTTCTAGCTCGGCGATGGCAGACAACAGAAGAAAAGAGAAACTTCTTGCTCTAACGTGACATAATTCAAAAGAATTTTCAAAGAAAACAGATGGTCTTCATACGTCATTCAGGATTCTTTTAATTTTTATGCAAGTCCTCACACTGTTTTCCAGAAAACCTCCCAGCCAACTGAAGGAAAAGGTGTAGTATATTATGACTCAGCAATTCTCCACCATCAGCTGATAAGTGACACCCAACAAACAGAGTTAAAATAGTAGCACGCCCACAAATAAACATGAACCTAAAGTGAAGCCACCCAAAGACGTGGACCAACAAAAATTTGTGACACAGAATATTTCTGACAGCCTGATAAAAACGTTTTCTCTTCTCCCACATAGTTTGACACCCTCTGTGGCGTCTTCCATGACATTTACAACCGAACAAAAGAAAAATTGTGTATTATGTAATTTCAGTGAACATGCAACCATTTTATATCACCTTTGGGTCAGAGTCATGCCAGATTGATCATGAATCACCTCATGGCTAATCTAAAAATGGGCAAAGACGTGGATCGTTGGTGGCACAGGCTGATTGAACGTTGGGTGATCAGACAAGACATCCCACCTCTCAATTGCTGTTACTTTTGCATAACTTTAAGCCTTAACAGGTGAGTTAGATATAAATTCAGACTGAGTACAGTTTCAGTATTTTTAGTAGTTTAGTTTAACTTGGACATTTTAATATGGGGGCTTATGGGAATTGACTCATTGTGTAGCCAGCCTCAAGTGGCCGTTTGAGGAACTGCAGCTACTTCAGAGATGGCTTCATTTCACAGCTACAGAGGTTGCCACTTTGGTGCAAAGTCACCCTCACCCGCATATGACAGCACATGACTGTTGTTGCTGTCAGATGGAAAAGGTAAGTTGGACCATGACAGGTCATCCATGTGAGCAAACTGTCAAAGACGGCAAGTTGTGAGAAGCGGAAGCTAAAGTGGTTGAAAAAAAAAATGAACGCTGTGCAATATGATCTCAGAATTAGAAAACTCAAACAAAAAAAAAAGAAAAGAAAAGAAAGGAAGTAGTCAACAGGGATTTGCAAAGCAGAAAATGATACCAAACAGGGTGTGCAGAGTTCCAACTGTGTTCGAGGCCAAATAGTCGCACTGTGGATCCACATTTCCATATTTCCTTTTACAGCAATATTTTATCTGTTTACATAAAACAGTTATGGAAAAAGTTGCATCTCGGTGAGTCATCCTTGAAAAACATCATCATTGCGCTCACTCACTCACTCATCAAGAGTTATTGTAGTCACAGAGGCACGTCAAGAGGAGCGAATGGGACTGCCAGTGTCAGCAATGGTGCTCATCAGGTGTTGCGCTCTAAAAGAACGCTGTCTGATGTTGTGTACGGCCACACTCCCCTGCTGTCTTCCTGTGAAGTTCCTGTTGCATTCAGCTTCAAGTACTGTCATAACGTGATTCACCCTCAAAACCTGAAGCGCGCTGGAGTTGTGGCGGTTATGACAAATGGCTTCATCATCAGTGTGCAGCTGTTACAGTAACATTTTTTGCCAGAGTGGGAGTGTAGTACAGTACAACATCTTATGTTAGGGTCAAAGAGAGTCATAGTGCAGATGATGTCACGCATAGTTTAATTTTGTAGGATGAAGACACTTCAATACAAGTTTGTACCTTACTAGAGTATTTCATAAGATGTGATCACCTTATGAAACATAATGCATTATTATAGATGACAGAAATGAGCACACACTTGGTTGAACTGTGTGTGTGTTAGCTTACTGTATTTACCACAGATCAAATACATCATAGCTAAGCATTTTTTTTTTTAAACCATGTTGTTGCATTTGAGATTTCTGGGTTTTCCGAAAAAACTCTCCGAGCAGCTATCGATTCAGAGCAGAAATCCATCAGCAACTTTTAAAACTTGCTTAACTCGCTGCAATCCATCACGGCGTACATCACGTCTGCCTTCATTTTTGTGCAACTTACATTATTCGTGCATGGTAATGCATTTACCATATTGATTTGAAAGGTCTGCACTGCATTACCATGTAAATGAAGCTGATGGAAATGAATACAGACTTTATGCTCAGTGTGATTGATTACATAACTAAATGTAAATGTGGGGTCTACTACACTATACATAGAATAAAACATAAACGCTGGCGTGGTTCCATAATTACCTAACGATATAAATCTGAATTAGCTCCACCTCAACCCGTTTCGACATAAAATATACAGTTTGAATGCAGAACTTTTATTTGCATTTAAAGTAAATGATCTGGGTACTTCCTCCTCCACTGCTGGAGGTATGCATCAAGAAGAACACTGATTAGCTATTAATCTTGTTTAATCAGTCCCTTCAGGGGAATATGCATTCACTGTCCACCCATTGTGTGTTGCAGATATCTTCCCATGAGGTGATATCTATTGTGCTCTCTGGTTTGGTTTGTTTTCTGCTGTCATAAAAATTAATGGCGCTTTTTATGAGAAATCGTTACGCCATAACTCATGTACTTCACTTTCAATTAGCATGCGAGTGTCCATGTTCTTGAGGGGGTGTCCTGTTACAATTAACGTTTAAGAAACGCCATTCCCGAGCGCGGCGCTCAGAGGTCGAGGGAATATATTTTCGGTTCTTACGAGCTCGTCTTTCAGCAGGAACAAGTTTTTGCAACAAAGCTAAAAGATTGAACGAATATTACAAAAATGTTGGATTACTTCCCAGATTAGAAGATCAATGATTGTTGAAAGTTGTTTTTTTCACCAAACTCTTTTGTGAGAGGAACAAGCGTGACAGATGTGGCATGTTTGTAGCGGCTATGGCTGAGCTATCTGCGCTTTCACTGAAATGCATCTTTATTCAATTTGGGTAAAAGGTGATCATAAATACTTGATACATAGAAAACACATAAACATATATGAGTGTAAAGCACAATCTTTAGTTAAACTATGCCTCATGTATGTTTGGAAATATTGGATAGCTGTCACTTTGATTAAGGCCACAACTTTGTGACGACTAACAGTGTGTCAATTAGGCCAAGTACATTCTGTGTGTGTTATTTGAATATTTTATTTCTATTTCTTTTACACCTAATTGGATACAGCAGAGGAACAGAAGAAAACATCAATATTCATGTTCAACCTTATGAAATAGTTATCTCAGATAAATAAATAATATATCTTTACAATTCATGGCTCATGGGTCAGAAAAGGGAAGAATAAGCAAAGAAAATAAAGTATGTTGACCATCATAACCCAGCTAACATATGAGGCAATGTCTGTAAATAAGATGTAATGATAATAATGCCTGTTCCTGGACAGGCTCTCTAAGAATGACATGTCATTTGTAAGTTAGCTCACCCTAAAACACACCCTGCTTTTTTGTCTGTTTCACTGTAAATGGGGCAATAATTTACAAAATGAATGGGAAAACTGGTCATTTTTCCATAAAGCTCAATAAAATCTGACTTTTTTTGCAGCCAAGTGCATTGCCCCCCACTGGCCATTACAAAGAATGCAGTTTTAAGCCACTTCTGCACTGGATTTGTGGATTTATATAGTGTCAAAGAAAGATATATAAGACATATAAATCTTGTTACTTTTCTCTGCAGGACCTAAAATATATCTATCTCTTTATTTTGTCAATTATATTTAATTCACAATCAAACAAGGAAAAAAAAATACAAACACACGCGGCCCTGGCAGCCACCAGCCTTTCAGTCCAAACTATACGTCAAAAAAGTCGACTGACATCAACATCCGCTGACTAAACGTGAGGTAGGTAAAATATTGTTCTCTGCTGTTTGCCTCACACACTGGCTGCCTTTTAATCTCTAATCCCTCTCTTAGTCCTCAGACAACACGAGCCAGCGGACCCATTGTATGGAATTCCACGTCGCCCTCTCAAGGTGTGTGATTAACCCCTACTGTACATAGGAGCAAACACCACATCAAAGGCAGCCTCAGAGGGTGTCTGCAGGTGACAGGTCGGCGGAAGGTGAAGGGTCAGTCGAAGGCTGGCAGAGCGGCAGGTCTGAGCGGGGATGGAGAAAACAACCAAAGAAGAAAAGCTGGATGGCTGAGTGGGACTGACTATTGAATCCCTACTCCTCCACCTCAGATGGAATTAAACTGTTGCCCTTTAAAACCAAATAGTCCCAATGTGCCTGATGAAAAATGACCCAACGCACACTGCTGCTGCTCATTATGCGATAAAGCAGACAAGACATATTCATCAAAGGATTGGCTGAGTAATCTGTGGCTCTGAAAGAGGCAGTGATTTTGAGATACTGTCTCTGTGACTTATATGTCTAACTTTCAGAGAGAAAAAAAAGTCTCACTTACAGTATAAGACATATACACATTATATGTAAAGTATGTGAACCATATCCAATATCAATATAAATCGCTTGTGATGTTGAAAACGCAAGAATGTGCCGACTCAAATGACATATAACATGTGTTTTTGTTCCCATAAGTCTCAGTCGACATGTTTCACACAATTCCAGAAATGGTTTTAGGCTTTGTTTAGTTAAACTGCGAATAGTTACATTTTCTTATTGTGTCTCTTTTTAGGCTTCCATGTGTCTCTGCTTGAAATTTAAAAATCTAGTTTACAAGACCGCGATCATAAAGTGTAATTATGGTGGAGAGAAGACGAGAGTTCAATGTTCTCCAGCTTATGATAATATCTGTGAATATAGACGAAGTACAATCAAGAGAGGGAAACCACTTGTACAAAAATCTTTGCAACACAATAACAGGTTTAAAAATACGCTTCACCATATCATATCACCATTCTGAAGATCATTACTATTGGCAATCATTACATTTTAGTCTACAAGTTAAAGATAAAGAGAAGTTAAAGAGAAGTCATAAAAGTTTTGAACAAAGCCCCAACTTATACTAGAACGGAAAACAAAGGCAAGCCGCGAAATGATTTGAAGCTGGAATTATTACTCACGTTACGGGGGTGCCCAGTGAAGTGGTATAGATGATCTGGATAAACTGCGGGCCTATTTTACAACCTTCTTTTTTACAGCCTATTGTTTCTCGCCGTGTCACTGCGTTCCCAGATTTCAGCATTTTTGGTGAGTGAAACATTAAAGCAACAGTTGGAAATGATGGTTAGTGTGCTCACTGTCAGTACAGCGTCAAAGCACTCACTGTACTCAGTAGCTGCCATGTTGGCAGTCCTGCATCTGCTGCCTCCTGGCTAATCTAAAAATGGGCAAAGACGTGTGGCGTGTGGGTGGACCTGAGACGGGCTGAATGAAGCCTGGTTGCTCAAACAAGCCATCTGTGACAGCACCTACCTGTCAGTGAAAGTGTCCACACTCTTAATTATGCACAACTTTAAGCTTTAATATAATCTGACATGTGAGTTATATAACAATTCAGCCTCAGTACAGTTGTCACGAACAGGGAACTTTGCTATCGAAAGCAAAATTATGTTTTGTACCAGGCTGTAAACGTGTTTATTTATGCTGTGAAGTTGGACATTTTAACATGGGGACCTATGGAGATTGACTTATTCTGCAACCAGCCTCAAGTGGCCAATCAAGGAACTGCAGTTTAGTTTATTTCGTCAAACATGCAAAATTTTAGTGTATCATTATTACAACTATTACAACTATTATATAAATATATATTATATATATATATATATATATATATATACATTAACCTGAGCGCAGAATAAATTGCATATTCACTTTAATGTTTTCCTAACAAGCACCAACAGACGCAGGTATCTTTACATTCATAGTAGGGTGATAGATCTATTTAGCAGGTGTTGGCACCCATGCGGAGTCAAGTTGTGATGTTACTCTCTATAAACAGAGTCGGCGCAAACACACACAAACACGCTCACACCTCTCCCCACCAACAGAGAGTTCACCGCAAGACCACACAAACTGTATTTACACCTTGCGCTGCTTTGCATAAACACCGCTGCTATTAATTGAGCTCACGCTGTTTGTGTGCTACTCCGTGTTGCTAGCGTGGGCTTTGGAGAACAAAGATATTTCAGATTCGTCTTTCTCCCCCTTTCTGCTTCTCCCTCGTTGTCCTCCTCCTCCTCCTCCTCCTGCTGCACTAATTGAGTGATTCAGAACAGGGCTCAGACACGCCGCCCCTGCGACTCTATCTGACTGGGATATTATCGGAGTGGCTGTCAGACGAGGGTCCAGAGCGGCTTGAGAGGAATGCAGTCTACAACTGTGGGCCAGCAACAGACCCTTTACTGCAACTGCAGACCCTCAGTTCTCCCCCTCCTTATTCCCCCTCAACCACCTCAGGCCAATCAGTCAACAGGACCCCAGGGGCCATTTTCAAAAACAATCACTCTCTCTAAGTAGTCAAGAGGTGCCAGGGCTAATTATAAACAAACTATTGATGTTCTAGCAAAGGATTGTGCTAGACTGTGCCAGTGAAGTAAATGTTTGTGTGTGTGTGTGCATATGTGTGTGTGTGTGTGTTAGGGTCACAGGAAGGTTCTGCTTGACAGAGCGTTCAATTGGCCATTTAACAGACCTCACCCGAAGCGAACGCTCCACGAAGGCGGCTACAGACTCCTTAATGACAAGTGCTCACAA
Source organism: Nibea coibor (assembly GCA_023373845.1). Lineage (NCBI taxonomy): Eukaryota > Metazoa > Chordata > Actinopteri > Sciaenidae > Nibea > Nibea coibor. The sequence goes on from CM041725.1 coordinate 8,563,376, forward strand.
ACGAAGAGCATGAAACTGTAAATAGGATGAAAATGATAACTAATTATAAGCCAATTATAAATGATTAATATCCCGACGTTGGTGACATATTTTCGCCAGTGTTCAGTCAACTCAACGCAAAGAATTAAAATGCACTGTAGACTTATGTCACTGAGTAATGAGCGCATGTTTGTTTCATTTGTACATAGAATTATTTCATCTGGTCATTTTAATCATATAAAATATTCAGAAGAAACCGAGAAAATGGTGTATCGTGAATATCTGACATGTAATTAAGAGTTTACAGCCATGCTAGCAGCTCTGTGAGGCTGTGCTTAGGCACAATGATGCTTTGAGCTAAATGCTAATGTTCGCAATGCTAACATGCTGATGTGTCGTGTCTGCAGTGTTCTCCGTCTTTGTGAAGCATGTCAGCGAGATAAGTTGGGGGCTGGTGAGAATTTGGTCATAGATCAATTCAATTTTTTTTTCAAATCGGTTTCATTTATACATCAGCAAATCAAAACAGAAGTAACATATCTCATGGCACCTTCCTAGTCTAGACTGTCCTCTATAAAAGACCCGACAGTTCCCACCATGAGCAGGCGCTTGCCGAGATGACCAAAGTCATCTTTGGCTGAGATGACCAAAGTTAGCATACCAGATTTCATGGTAATAGTTGTGGAGACACTTAAAATAAAACATCCTGGTGGCGTTCGAGGAAAAGTCATTAAGTCACTATGATTCACCCCCTGGGGATCATGAGCGTCAAATTTCAAGATAATCCGTCCATTAGTTCTTCAGATATTTAAATCTGGAATAAAGTGGTGGACTGACCGACAGACAGACAGGCAGGCAGACAGAACTGTGCAGCTAGCGAGGCTAAAAAGTCGTCTGAAGAATGCACGGATGACTGCGTAAACCAAAAGCTCAGCTCTCAGGTCATTAACCTCAGAGTGACGCCTAGTGAATCGGGTTTCACCGCTGAGTGTTGGCCACTTTAAAATAATGTATTTAGGTCTAAATCATGCGATAAGGTTGTGGGGCTGCTGGTCTGTGCTGTGTGACGGAGACAGAGAGCGGAGTGACAGACGCTCTGCAGAGCCAAAGAGTTCCATCCTCCTCTGGTTAAAACAACAGTCTTTTCCTTGGAGCTATCGCACTATGACACATGGTCTGATCCAAAAGAGCCATATTTATTTTGGTATGGGCTACATTTCTTTCCTTTAAGAAACGAATTAAGAAAACACGGGGCCTGGCGCTGGGATGTCGAGATGTGTGGGAGAGAGCCGCGTGAACTGTCTCATATGCAAACCGGAAAGGAATGGAAGTCAGCGCAAGGTGAATTCCCCTCATCCTTTCACCCTCTCATCCCTTCATTTCTTGACCCTCCAACGTTTTTCTCTGCTGAAGTCATGTTTTCAGTGCTCCATCCCGGAGACACAGCCAAACTTGGGAGGACTGGATGAAGTGGGAGACGGAGAGTGGTGGACTTCGAGGGAGTACCAAGATGCCTTGAGAGCAGTTTAAAACACTTGAAGGCAGAAAGAAGACAGCGAATGTGTGTCTCTACTCAGCGCTAGTAAATCTGCATGGGCTTGTGCGTGTGTAAATGAATGTTTAGCATATCAGTTAAGGTTGCTAACAGGTCAGCCAAAGAGGTTCAGGAACAGCTCCCTCCCTCTGCAGAACACCTTCTGCAGAAGGGTTAAATAAATGTTAGTGATGTGATAACCAGCCTGTTTATTGAGGGGGGCCTCTAGCAGGACAGCTAGTAGGCCTGCTTGAATTTCCTCTTCGATGATGTCATGCAGCCCGTTCACCCAACCGAGCGTCCCTTTCGAGCGGAATTTGAAAGAACCGTGCTAGATATATGTCACACCGCGACCCACAGAAGGGACAAAATTTAGTTTTGGGTGAGACCCGTGTCCGGTGTCTGGCTTCACAGGAATACATTTTGATAATAAATGTAGAATGACTGTAATTCAATAGGCCAGGATCCTCTTAATCTTGCCAAATAAGTCATAAGCCAGTAAACCCGTTTCCTTAAATTAACAAATTACAAGTACGCTTTCTTTTTCTTCACTCTCTGGAGAATGACAGGAATTCAGCCACTTGAGGAACAATGTGAAACCAACACATTCGAGCTGCGATATCTTTTGTCCATGTTACATTACATTACAATTGCTCGCTGAAATCATCGAATGGCAGCAATAAAAAAGCAAACAGTACTCCACCAGCTGGGGCTCACTACGAAAAAGCAGCCTGAGTGAAAACTATCGCCACTTCAGGTTGAGTTTGTTTAAGCAGGATCTTATAGTTTCGGTCAGTTAGCCTGTAAGTTAGCGTGTTAACGTGTGCTAGCCACAAAGCAGCGTGTCCTGAAGACTCATAGGTGGAAGTCAGGTCATGTTTCATTGTAAACAAAGCAGCACCGTGCATGAATATGTTCCACGGTGACATCTTTTTAGGCCATCTTTTTCATTTATTTGATTTCATTTGTTTAATTTTTGGCAGGCACGGCACACAATTAGAAGTAACTGCATTAGAGTTAGCTCGCAGCTATTTTGCATCTGTTGTCTCTGGGCAGACAGACAAAAAAAACACACACAATACATAAAGAGATAATAAATAGCTGAATGAGCCCTGCATCGCCGCAGACAGTCGTAGTTAGATGTTAGAGTAATATAACTTTTATCGGCCACCTTTGTTTATGCATGCACATATCTTTGGATGGTTGTATTCAGACTGAAGACTCTGAGGCACATTTCCTGTGGCCCTCACTGGACTCCTTTCAATCTTATGCCCAGTAATGTGAATATGGAAGCCACATTCAATACAAATGTTAATAGATCTGATATCATAAAGTACTTTGCGTCCCACGCAACTTCACAAAACTTTCGATAGCAGCTAGAGACAGTTATGTTCATTTTATAAACTTTGCAGATTACAGATTTTCATTAATGTCAATGTCTATTTCACATCGATCCGTAAAACCAAAAGGAGATTTTCTTGCTTGTGTGCACGGGTACTTGTCATTTATCTGGACACAACACTATACGTATATACGTATAAACACCCCAATGATGTTGTGTATAGAAAAGCTTTAAAATGAAATTCACCTTTTCTGTCACTCACCTTCGTTCTCTTCACGCCTCAGTGCCTCCGTTTTAAAAACATAATTGAAAAGTTGTAATGGAGACGTGTTTATCCTCAACAAATATTTCCCTTGCAGACATGACATCATGGCTAAATAAATGAAATAAACTATAATACTCTCTGATAGTGTTTTAGAGAACTCTCAGTTTAGTCACCTACAACCTCTCTGATCTGGCATGAAGATACCACAGCAGAGAACAATAGTTGGTGTTCACCTGATATGACTAGGGAAAGAATTCACTTCCCACTTTGCTCCATTCTTAAAGCAGTCCAGACTTTCATTAGAAACAGTTCACATAAATTCCCCCTTCAAAAATGCTGCAGCCTTGGCTTTTACGTCCGCGTACGTCTTCACTTTCTCCTCCTTTTTCCTGTTTCCCAGTGAAAAACACAGAGGGTGAGGCCTGGAGGTGAGTTTCGGTTCAAAGTTGAAAAAGCCACCACTGAAAAACATTGGCAGGTGTTCAACAAGTTCAGTGCATTTATGATAACAGTCAGGTCGGCTTGGTGTTCTCGATCGCTTGCTGGGGGATTTAGCATAACTGGAAAACAAGGGAGATATTGAGTGTGTCTGTTGTCAAGGTCAGTTTGTAAGTTTGTGTTCGGATTCCTTTACTCAGCCTTCGTGGCAACAGCAAAGCCGTACAGTGAAGCTGCAGCTAACAGGGCAATATCTATGCGTGGACTGTGGGCCGGCCAGTTGAATTGTGCAGTGTAAGTGAAAGCTTGACCTCATAACTGCTTAGTGTTAATACTGCAGGAATTCACTGGAATTTTGTTTTCATAAATGAGGACAGGAAAGGGTAACAGTGGAGGCATAAATCAGGGATTTTTTTTCCTCTTCCCTCAGAATAAGTGACTGCATGAGTGTAATAATAAACATCACAGGCAGAGATTGATGTTGGATGGGCCTGACGGAGGGCACGTAGTTGCTAATCATTGAGCGCCAACTCTCCTGAAAAATTCCCACAATATTCACGGGGCGAAGCAGGAAGAAATGACGGACATCATTTCCCTGTGATCAAAACACTGTTGATCCCTACATTAACACGACGATGTAATCTGTGCCGGGCACAAAATAATTGAACGTGCTGAAATTGGGAACTATTTTGAGGTATTTCCTCTCTTTAGAGCGGCGGGGAAGATTGGCTTAATTAAGGAGGGAAAAACAGGAAGTTTTAAAGTCACGTCTATAATTAATTGGTCGCCTCAGCCAAAGGGTCTGCCTGGTCAGGGGAGCATAAGGAAACAGCCCTGTTGTTGTGCTCAGTCACTGGGTTCACATAAGACTATAAGCCTACGCTCTACTGGTACGGCTATGTTTTTAAAAGGAAAGCTATAGTTAATACAACGTGGGTTTTATTTTTGTACCTCCGGTCATCAGTTCTATCGGTTAAAAGTAATTACTGACATCTCGGAACGTAGACGCATTGTTAAAGTAGGTCAGGCGATCATAGAGGGTTAGAGTTTTGGAGGCATAACTGGTAAAAGTGAGTGAGCCTGTAACGTCACTAATCATTCTGGTCCTTGCACAGGAAAGCTGTGAGTGTGCCTAAGTATGACAAGTATGGCAGATCAAAGTTGAAAAAGGAAGTGAGGCTGTAACCTCTGGGGACTCTCACTGGACCATTACAACCCAAGGCAAAAGCCTGATGACCAAACATGCAAAGGTGTTAGCAGGCTAGGCAAAATGCAAATGTTCCTTTGTCCCTATAGCGCAAAATGCATGCACAACATGCACAAAAGGCATTTTTTTGCTCAAATTTGGTACCTTTTGTATAGATTTTACTGTTGTACTGTTATGTTTGTACTGACATTGTTTATTTATGCTCTACTGCAGGGCGAATTCCCCCCAGTGGGACAATAAAGAACCAAACTCCAGTTAATCAGCGGAGAAACAGAGAAAAACAACTGTCTCTGAAAAAAACAACCTGCTGCCTCTACAGCAACTTATCACTGTGATTCTAATATAATCAATGCAAAAGAAACAAAGTTGCAGCGGGCCAACCTCTCTCCGCTTTATATACGCCCTTGTTGATCACATTTTGGGGACTTTTTCGCTGAATTTTCTCTTTAAATTCTGTAATGTGGAGGTCCGTTCACCAAACAGACCAGAATGCCTGGCTGAAAAAACAGCAGATAATAAAGAGGAAACAGCTAAGTGCGACTGTGGCCCAAAGACAAGTCAATTTCGACTGAAATGTTTTCTATATCAACGAAAAACATTAAGATAGAAGAATACCCTTCTCCGGCTCTGATTGGCTAACACCAACCACAAGCCAACCAACAAAAGCAACACACATCCAGACAGAGTAGGGCGGGCCTTTGCAGAAAAAAAGAAAAGAAAAAGATGCTGCATATCTTAACAAAAACATGGATTAATTCATCTCATATCTTGTTTCAGTGAATCATAAAAGACACTCCAGTTCAAGATTAGACCAAACTTTTCTATGGCTGTCAGGTGTTTGTGTTTGTTGCGGGGCAAAGGCCAAAATGTGGCCTGCAACATATTAGGTGAGCCTTGTTTTTATCCTAGACCTGTCATGTGGTAAGAAAACAGAGTGATCAATAAAATAGTGAAAAAGAGCATACGGTCATAAATGTGCGCCACTGCAGGGTCCAGCAGTGCGCGGTCCCACGCAGACTCAGGGACACAACGCGGCCAAACTCATGATCCCCAGCAGGCCTGTAAGGACATCGTCAAACTCACACTAATTGGAATCTATAAGATAAGACTTTATTAGTAGCTTGCACAGCCGGCAGTAAACAAGCCAGCTCGTTATCGGTGGTGCTAGCCTCCTCCTCCTCGCATCAGTTATAGACACTCTCCATGCAGTTCAAGATGTATGTTTACAAAGGGCAGTTTGGGATGTAATTTTAATGTTAGTCACCGGTGTTTGAGACTTTAGCAACTACTTTGGTGAGTATAATGTTATCATCAGGTAACTGAGACCCAGGTTGTGTTAGTTTTCTTTTGGCTTTGTATATTTCTTCAATAGGAATATGAAACAGATCTGCCTTTTGTCATAAAAAAAAAAAAAATTGAGTACAATGGCGGGTGAGATTTTAATGAGCAGCTGCCTTCTCTGTTCGGGAAGCCTGCCATGTGTCAGCTTGTTATTTATTTTAGATGCTCATTTGGTTATCAGGAGTTTTCATAAGAGGTCTCGGTAGAGAGACGCCCAATCAACAGAGAAGAGAGGAGCCTTTTCTGTCAAGCTGCTGCATCCTGCAATTTATCCCCCGTCTTCACTGTGTGGCTGTGCTGCTATCTTGAGCTCGAGATGTAAATTTATTACATTTCATGACTTCAGTGAGCCAAATGGTGTTTACACAAGCATACCTCGTTCTGAAGTCCTAAAGTCTGAGACACTGCGTTGCATTCTGGGTAGGAAAATCCCACCAAACTCCTCGTAGCCCTCAGTTGACCCAAATGACTAAAGCTATGACTCCGTGCAGATTCTGTAGAAGCCTGGAGAGTTGACGCTAAATAACTGATACCAGCCAGGAAGGCACATTTCCACCCCTTCCCTAATATACATCATGGGGGATGGAAATCACCTTTCTCTGACTCATTTTATTATTTTGTCTGTTTCACACCAGAACAATAAAGACTGTGACAACATAGATGAAATGGATTATTCTGACCACATTCAGGACACAGGATATTTCTCATCTATCCTAAAACTGAAACTGAATCCAGTTTTTTGTCTGTTCGTCCTTTCTCAACCATGATTGACTTCTGATCATACATCACCAGGAGAGAATTTGCTCTCCCTGCGGAGACAATGATTAGCATATTGCTTGTTGACATATGTTTAATTGATTAAAACAGTCCTGCTGTGATTTCGCTGTGTTTTGTTTTTAAAGGCCAGGGTTCTGACAGAAATACTCCGGGAAGTATTGCATTTGGCGGCGAGCTCGGGTTCCCATACACGAGAGCGCTGAACTTAATTCAAAACGCCTTGGACACAAGGCTGACTGTTGGGCTAGTAGGAGAGGAGAGATAGCTGTAACCTTGCATTGAACTCTCCCGAATCTCAGCGTACTTCAGCAGAAAATACTTACACCAGTTACATGATTTAGTGGCAGAGTTTCAAAGCCCAGGCCTCTTCAGGCAGAGGGCTTTGTAATGAAATAACTTCCATTAGAGACTAACAGTTGCCTGACAAAACTGCCATTGCATTGTCTAGAAATAGGGATAGATTTGTTAGTCAAATTATACCAGGCTTGTTGCATAGTTTACATGCTTTGTTTTCTCGCTAGTAAAGTTTTCCTGCTGCCTGTTCCTGTTAATACACACCGCATGAAAAGAACCGTTTCCACTGCTGAGAGGGAGTTTACCGAAAAGCTGACCAGTACGGAAACCAGAGGAGAGGCAGCAACCTGTCCTCGCGGTCACATTATCAGTCCCTTTTTTGGTGAGATGCTGAACATCCATGTGTTAATATTATGACTTGGTATAAATTTTAATTTTTATCTTTCCCATAATTCAACGTGTGTCAGCCCACAAGTTGCTTCCATCTAAGCTACTGTAGATCGGTGTATTTTTGTTATAATAGTAATAATGATAATATTTTCATGACATTTTCATATGAGTCAGTGAGTCAGCTTTTGCAACTCCCTATCAGCAGCTATCAAACACAGCGCCGTGTCTGTGGACGGACTGCCGTGATGTGTGGTGCAGACATTCGTGGTCCTCAGAGTTTGGGTTCTCCTGACTCCTTATCCACGCGCCGTCCTCTCCGCCACAGTGAGGATGCCAGTTGCGGTTTCTAGTGAAAAAGGCTCTTGCATGGATTGATTACACAATCATTCACACTCCTCTTTGGGATGAATTGTAAGAACTTTGGCTGACCTGTTCAAGCACAATGATCATACTGTTAAATTTCTGCTAATTAGCCGACGTTAGCATGCTAAAACTAAGCTAAACAGAGATGGAAGAACGGCAAACGTCACCTGGGGTGTGTTACCGCGCTAATGTTAGCATATAGCTCAAAGCACAACTTCTTCAGAGAGCTCCTAGCGTGGTTGTAGACTGCTTCTAGGATACTTTCATGAGTACACTTCTATGTAGTGCACTGTGTACTTCCTGGCGTGGCGCGCAGATTTCGACAAGGGAGTGTTGTTTCATTTCAAGCGCAGCTGTTGTTGAAACGTCCACGAGCTGTATGCGTCGTCGGTCGCCTTTTAAAAGTAGAATATGTTCGAGAGTGTGGCGTTCCGCTCGTCTCTCCTTTACTGTGACCTCGTGTTTGTGTGTGCCTTAAGTGCAAGTTTGGCACACTATTCGTCCAAAGTTCCCAGCAGTCTGCACCTTTATGAGGAACAACAGATTGAACAAACACAAAATGTGACCAGCTTTTTCACTGGCGGGCCAGGCATTTAATCCAGACATGGTTTCATTTGTCTTGAATGTTTGCATATCAGAGTAGAGCTTTATTTACTGTGCCTGCACTACCAGACGCTAAAACATTCAAGTAGAAAAATATTTTCTCCCATGTATGTACTATTCCCATGCTAGTCTGAATTGTTTGATGAGCGACGGAGGACATATGGGCGACAGAATGTCGTCCGAAGGACAGATGTTTTAAAAAATGGTCAAATCAGCCTTGCCTGGATGTAGCCTGCAGCCTGGATGACCACCACGGTGAAATTCTGGACCTTGATTCATATACAGTCCACATCAGACGCTCTTCGAAAAAACACTGTAAACATCTGGCTTTCTAATCCCAAACAGGAATAAAATCATAAAGTTATATGTAAAGGTGTAGAAGTGGGAGACAAACATGAATAAAATACCTGATAAATCAAATTAATTGATAGAAAAATCACACAAATCTAATATTCACATAGCATATTAAAGGAAACATATACCAGATTACTATTGACCAATAGGCTAGTGAACAGAGCAGTGTTTCCCAAACTTAATGTCAGGAACAAAAGTACCCAAATGGCAGTAAAACTAAACCCATGTGAGACAATGTTCTTCTTCTATTTGATTAACAATAAAATAAGTTGTCAAATGTGTGTACGCTCTCTAGTCTGTTGTCATTGAGTGTGACTTCTGTGATTAAAGCATATTGAAACCATTCTCCATCGTGTACATGATGTCAAACTGAAAATAGTAGCGTCTTTAATCGGAGAGGCATTTTAAATACTCGGTGTGTTTTATGTGGAGAGGTACAGACATCTCCAAATGAAGCATTCTCAGTATCTGGGCAGGCCAAAAGAATTTTTCCTGAGCTAAGAAGAGACTTTAAAGAGACAGTGTTTTGACAGTGGTTGCATGTTTGTGTAGCTTTTGAATTGTTTGTGACTATTATGATATCATCAGTATAGTTTATCAAAGTGGATGTTACGGCAATGCGTGATGTATTTCTGTAATTTCTCGTTTGGGTTGGAGCCGAAAAAGTTTAATGGCTTAGTCATTTCAGTTCAAATCATTCAGATGAGTTGTTCACAGTGAGGTGTCCCATTTTTAAGTCTGGGATGGCTCACTGGGAATCATTATCAGGAGAAATAAAGTTGGGCAGTTGACAATTTTACAGGATCTATTTTTAAAAAACGGCAGGATCTTATGCAAATCGTCAGAACTTTGTTATTTTAATAATAATAATACACTCAAATCATGCATTTCGTTTCGACTGATAACCGAGAGCTAAGCAAATTTCCTGGCTGGTAGCGCGGTGCCTGACGGCTTTCCAGCCGGAGTGACGGTTGCCAGATCATTTGTGTTGCTTGTGATTCACTCGGGTTAAAAGGTTGCTGGTTGTCAAAGAACTTTTCCTTTTTGTCGTCACACCGAAGCACTTTCCTTTTGTCTTTTTCCCCCCCGCGTTCAGTCTCCAATTACATATACTCCCATCGGCTATCAGCTATTCCTGACCACTTCCTGGAATTCCTTACAACATATACTCACCGTGTCCCACCCTATGAATTTCCCCCAGAAGTGTCATTCATTCCGACACCCAACCTTCCTTGAACGCACTCCCACAGTTTCTGTAATAAGAAACACTGACTATACATAGTGGCATGATGTCATCTGTGCGTAAAAGTCAAACCTTTCACTGTTATTTTGTTTTTAAAAACAGCGTCCTCACTGCTGTCTTATTATTAGAGAGGGGCGTTTCTCCTCATTGCTTGTTATTTTCTTCTGAACTTTCCTCTTTTGTGTAACAAACTTCCTGTGAGTAAGAAGAGTGGAAGAAGGAGGCGCTTTTACTCTTTGCTAGAGTCGTGGATGTGTTTGCTAACTTTAAAAGCCCCGTTTGGCACTCTGTGAATCTGACACGTCACAGAATAATAAAGCAGAACAATACATGGTTTGTATGCACAAACGCTCTTTTCATTAGACATCTTTTGATGGTACACCATATCTGAAAAAGACTCCACAAACGGGACAGTTATCGTGTTTTTAAGTGTTTTTCTCTCCCAGAATGGGTCGCCGTGTCTGTCGAGGAAACCCAAAAGGGCTGAGTCAGAGATCCCATCTCTTCCGGAGGCAGGGCCAGCAGTGCTCTCCTTTGAAAACCAGCATGGAAAGATCAACGGGCATCTCCTGAGGGAGCCACTGGCCCATACTGTGCCGCTGCTGCCCCATGGTCAAACAGCCGTGGGGCCTGTAGTGTGCTGCTGCTGTTGCTGTTGCTGCTGGGTTAACCCGCACTGTTTACTTTGGGAGGACTTTCAACCCTGCGCAGCCATCAAGATCTCTGTATTCTCCCTCTTTGTCTGCCTACATCCATCTCCGACATACTCTCTCTTTTCTCCCCCCCCCCCTCCTCTTCCCAGCTTTTGATCACTCATTTGGACAGCATTCCCACCAAAGCTGCGGCTCCATCACAGGCATCATTCACAATCACTTTCCATCACTTTGCAGATAATAACTGTAAGCTTGCCGTTTGCATCACTTTGCGTAAACGTGGTTGTTGATGTGACCCTCAGCTCTGCGAACATTTATCCAGATGAGAGCGCAGGGAGGATTTCTGCACCGTTGTGTTTATATTTCCTCCCTCGCAGCACCATGGATACCAGTCAGACAGTGCCAAGGTAGGACCACCTCATAAATTCAAAGACCTATAAATATTTGCTCGTGTTTTGAGTTCAACACTAGTTTGCATTTACATATCTTTTGTAATTTATCTGCGTGGAAGCTCAACGACTTAATGCCTGGTGGTCTGGGTGTACAAATTGCGTTTTTATATAACACCCAGAAGCAAATCAACACATGCCAAACGTTTCCATTTGCCATCCGCAGCCATACTCGACACCAGCAACATCAGTCCTGAAAAAAAAAGACTTTACAATGGAAGATATTTGGCTGAAACCAATGGCAGTCGCCGCTACAAAGGTTTGATCTTTCGCAAAAAGAAAGAAAAATAAGGTCTGTGGATGTGGCCGTTGTGCAGTGTAGCACATTCCTCCACACTCAATAAACTCAGCTAAATCAATATGTCAAAGAGCAGACAGATAACGCTAAGCTCAGACATAAATCTTAACCATCTCTAAAATCTTTTCATGTGGTATTACTCACAGGCCATATTCGCTTAAGTACAGTAAACATTGTGACAGGTACTTTGAGCTGCTGGTTCAAGAGGACACAGGAAAGTGGATTGTGCTTTGAGCCTTCAGGGGCCAGTAGAAAAGAAAAAACTCTTAAGTAAAAAAGCTGTCAGGAAGAATAAAGGCTTGCTTTAATGAAACATAAGCAGAGCGTGGATGCACACCACACAGAAAAAGTTGGAATTCAAAATCTGCAAGTGTTTTTTTTTTTTTTTTTGGTTTGAGATGCAAATTTTAAAACATTTATGTGGCTTTTCTGGATTTCAAAAAAAATCCAGAAAGATTTTTCTTTTTTTTTTCCATGTTCCTCCCTCCCAATCATTAAAACATGTGAAAAAGATATAGCTTTAGTTCAGGAGGACTGGGGAGTGAAAGAAAGGCTGTGATTGCCTCATACAAAAATATGCTTGAGTAATATTAATATTAGGCAAGAACAAAGTTCCTTCCACCACCTCGAACTGATTCTCTTCCTTTGAAACAACTGCAAATCCGCTTTGCATCACCAGAACAATTTATTGGACTGAATTTAAATAAAATAATTTCTTTAAAAAATAAAACAACAACAGAAGATAATGCTGAAAATGAACACGGTATTTTTTTTAAATAAATAAAGTCCAGAAGAATGAAAAGACAACCTTTTTGGATGAAGCAAGTTGTGAAAGGACAAAAAAAAATTAAAATAAGAAATAACCCTCTTTACGCCAAGTTTTCACATGTAACTCATCACGCTGCCTTTGGGGGTTTAAATCATCCCAGTGATTGCTTTGTGGCCTTAAATGGCTTTTTGAGACTCCACCCACATTACTGCTGGAGAACATGGAGACAGACAGTGAGGAGAAAAAAAAAAAAAAAAATCAAACATAACCTCTCCAACTTTGATTTTTGCATCCCACCCGTGCGGCTGCGTTTGCCACAGAGAGCATGCATTTAGATAGAAATGCTTTGCTCCTCTTATTTCCTGCTTCGAGGTGTCTACTTTAACGCCTGCTGGGCTGTCAGTCCTTGCAAGAATTAGTCATCAGAGTAACATCGTTTTGTTCAGAGGTGACCTCACTCTCCACTTTGGTCTAATCTGGGTATAAAATGATCCAACGCTACATGCTCGCGTTGTGAAAGGCACACAGTTCGTCACAAGTCAGGTAGTGCAGCCAACAGTCTTCTTCTGTCTTTTATGTCTTGTAACATAAAGGTCAGCGGGTCCTGGGTGTGTTTTGTTCAAACAAGCCATCCAACTGCTTTACATATAAAAGAGTTTTTGTAGCTGTGCTTTAAGAATAGTACCTCGATGCTACCCAACAGTAGTAAATCAATATCAAACATTAGTCTGAAGGAGTTGATTATTTGCTTGTTTTTTTTTTCTTTTTTTTTTTTGCTTCCCGTAAATCATTAAACAAAACTCTAGACAACATATTCGTCCATACCCTGTTTAAACCAAGCTAGTTTCAGTCAAATACAGTAAGAGCTTTCAGTGGAAAACGTGTGCAGATTTCAACACTACTGTACTACAAAAACAACCACTTATAAAGAACAACAAAAAAAAAATTAGAAAAGAAGACATCAGAATGGTTTAACTTCTACTCTATATTGATATCTTTATTAACAATCATAGCCATGTTTTCAACAATGGAAGATTTATAAATATTTTTTTTTCTTTTGATTCATAAAAGTTGTCTCGGCACTTGTGATTCCAGTTGTGGAAAGGAAAAAAAAATAATCTAAATGTCCTTAAAGAATACAGCGCTTAACGAAGCAGTGGTATCCAATCAACAGCTTTTTCTTCAGAGAGGAAATCCGTTATGTACACGATGGCTTTATTTTAAGATCTGGTTCTGTGCCATGGGATGGGAGAGATATCAGAGTGCACAGCAGGTCCGGAAACCATCCAAGGTAGGCCGCCTGATTGATCATCTGGCCTGATGATTCCCTTTGTTTTCTTAAGGCAACTAGATCCCCACACCAACCTGGAAACCAATCCCAGCTATTCCACGCTCGGCTCAAGCTTGCACTGTGACTGAAGGTCGTCTCATGCTTCTTCTTCTTTTTTTTTTTTTTTCTCCACCCAGTCTGTCTCTTCTTGCATCAGCTGCGAGGAAGGAAAGAAACATTGTCCCCCCCCGAATACTTCCACACTACATTAGCATCCAGACAGAAGGGGCCAGGGATTGCTGTCCTCCCAAAGATGTAGATGTTCAAGCTAAGGCCATAGGGCACCAGGGTTCACCCCTCACTGAAGCTACATCTGATGGCTGGGACAGACCCACGCTGGTGTACAGGCTGTCCTGTCCCGGGTACTTCACCGCTGAGCCGGAGCCTGTTCCCTCCCCTGAGCTGGACAGCACAGACGAACTGACCTAAACATCAGAGCAAATAAAAAGTACACATCATTAGCTAATCTGCATTTTCAGAGCAGGCGTTTGTCTCTGCGCTGAGTGATTCATGTTTGGTTTTTGGACAGAGGTGTCATTTGCATGACACCATGAGGGGGGAAAAAAAAGGAAAATCATCACTTCCTGCGAAGGCAAAACACATTTTACTGTAATATTATGGTGACACATTTGCTAGCAGCTGTCATCACCACAGAGCCATCAGTCAACATGCATGTGATCTGCTGCAGCCAGTGCTGTCATTTTCAATTTGTTCATGACCTGCTCAACTCCGAGGAAGCTTCAGAGACAAAGTTTGACACCTAAAATATCTGTAAAGGATGCTATTATCAAATGATTACATTTGACTTGATTACATTCGTTTAAATGTATTGATTTATTTTAGAGTCTTACCCCTGACACCTGTCCAGAGGGAGAGCTGGTTTTCGAGCAGTCTTCAGAATTAGATGAAGATGTGGACGTGGGAGTCATAGAGACAGAGTTGTTATTTCCTAGAAGAAATGCATAAAATATATTGGATGTTAGATCATATTATGAAAAGCAACATTCCGATGAAAATTTCTGGTAGGCATGTGAGCAATAAATATCAGTGACTTACCAGACGATCCCTTTGTTTTATTCAAAGTTTTGGGTTTTCTTTTTCTTGTCTGGATTCCCTCTTTCTTCATGGCGAGAGGCCGAGGTACCTGCAGATTTCGGATCAGTTATTATTTTTGATTTATGATGCGTTAAATTCGGAGGAGGGGGCTGAGGAAAAAAAAAGTGTGAAATCATATACTTGACTCACCCCGTGTAATTTCGTGTAGAGCCCACACGCGTTACACACCGGCTCGCCCTCCGCGTTTCTGCGCCACAGAGTCGTCGTGCTGGTTTGACAGTTAGCGCAGGACAGGCCGATTCTTCTGGACGTTGACTGGTGACGAAAAAAAAAGAAGGAACATTTAATGAATTATTAAAAATCAATCAGTGACAAAAAAATAAATCAAGTGACTGACTGGAACATTTAACAGAAGGAGGTTATTTTAACAGATATCCCAGGAGACTTCGTCTGTCATCTAAAGTTAAAGAAAATGTTTTGAAAGTGAGAGACACACTCACACTAATTCAATTACAATTCGACCATTCACACCCTATTTCCTAACAATAATACGGCTCCTATTATGATCTCCATTTAACTGCCATTTACGCACGACATTGCACAGGATGTTAATTTTCGTCAGCTTTCCTTGTGAGAAAAAAAAAAAGAAAACCTGTGCGTAATGCGCGTAATGGCACCAGGAAAAAGATCTGCCCTTATTGTAAACCATTAGGATTAAATTATCAAACAGAGGCGCTGAAAGGCGGTGACAGATTAAGTGCCTGATTAATTAAGTTAACAAATATCTCCACGTATGAGTGCTTCTGAATTCAGTGAAATCAGCAGCTTCGGATTCATTAAATCCAAACGATGGTAATTTACTAATTTACGCATCAACTTCATTTGAGTATTTTTGACTAATAAATTAATATTTTTGGGTAATGTGCAAAATTCTGTGTTCAGTTTGCACCAGCCCTGAACTAAAATGTCAAATGTATGTCTTGGGACGTGTTTTACAAATAGATTTAAATCCATTTTACACGATTAGTCACAGTACCAAAATATTTTTTTAAAGCTTAACCTGTGCTGAAGCCTGATATATGGCACAGAGGTCTCTTCCGTGTATTAGACACTATGAATATCATCGGAGATAACCTCCGGCCATTGTCTGAGACAATTAGGCAGGGAATTGAGCGGATCCCGAGCTTACCGTCCGTTTCTGTGGTTTAATTAATGGCCGGCTCAGTCCATTCATTTTACTGTAAAGGCCGCAGGCGTTGCAGAGAAAGTGGCCCGTGCCGTCGCGCCTCCAGAGCGGCGTGGAGATGGAGCCACAGTTGACGCACTCCCTGCTCTCCCCCATGTCGTCCAGAATGTCTGAAACTATAAAAAGAAAGCCTTAAATCAGAATAACGCACAGCTTTGAAACATCAGCATCTGCCTCCAGGTTGTAATTTTTAGATGGAATTGTGTTTCTTGGACATTCACGTGTCAGGTGAAGTAAATCAAATCCACAGATTTCATGTAGGCCTAAAATAATTAGGCTATGTACATATTTGTATTTAAAAAATGACGACTTCTAAACTTGACACACTTGTAATTTTTATGGGTTTTGACTTTCTTATATTTAATGTTTAGACACATCTTGGTCTGTTGCAGGCCTGCGCACACACACACACACAGAGGCCTCGTTCTTCTTGGAGGAGTCACACACACACATGCCTCTTTCAGACCAAATCCAACCCATTTCTAAATATAACATATAACATATTTTTGTGGTATTTCATTAAATCAACTCTGGCCTCTGCGCAGTAATCAGGTTGCAAAAGCGCACTGGTGCGCGCTGGAGACACTTGAGCAGCTGCACGCCTGATTAAAATATGACCATTATTATTCTTCCATCCCAGACAGTGAGAATGAGAGTTATTCCATCACCGTGCCCTCCTCTACTCCCTCTAGTTTTTATTTTTTCTTACCTCCGTTTGGTCCTCGAATCAAGGGCGCGCCTCTGCTCTGCAAGGTGTGCAGCATGGTGTTATCAAAAGGTGCCCCGGCCCAAGGCGAGGGCAGCTGGGACAGCTGCGGTGCAACATAAGGAGAGTATGGACTCGCGTACGTCCCACTGAGGGGCCGAGAGAGGCCGTACTGGTCTCTGCCGCCCACGTTCAGTGTGTTACTGTAGCCGGTGTCCCTAGGCGTCCCGTTATTCATAGGAGGACTTGGAGGGTAATGGTATCGACTGGAAGTGTGCGGGCTACCGGTGCTGTATGAAGGGCTCTCCGGGGTGGACTGTGACCAGACCGAGTGGCTGGAGACGGCGTGGCTGGGCTGTGCAGAGCCGCTGGCCTGCAGATAAGAGAGGCTGGGTATCATGGAACCCACCCGGGAGCTGGGGACATACACGGGGGAGTTGGGGTTGGAGTGCATATAACCACCAGTGGAGGAATCATATCCAGTCTGGCTCTGGGCGGCGGCGATGGCCAATGTTTGGTACATGTCGGTCGGGTCCACCAGCAAGCCCGCTTTGTGCGCTCCGCTGGAGAGGACGAGTTTGCTACCCTGGTCTAAATCCGTAAACAGCGGGATGTCCTCGGCGGTGGTCAGGGTGTTGTTATGGTGTCCGAAGTGAACGTAGGAGTGTAGTGATCTGCCGTCGGAGCGGCGGTGCCCCAGTGCGTCAAGGTCGCTCGGAGGAGTCCTCAACTCATCCGAGGTGGGACCGTCCCTCCTGCTGTCACCGGGCAGGTAGGTCTGTTCAGCCGGTGACCCTGGGCTGCTGGATACTTCTCGCTTGACCATGGACCAGCTGTTTTCGCCCAGGTCCATCCAGGAGCACTTTCCATACACTGTAGGGGTTAATAAAAGTCGTCAGGGAGTAGTCCACCCTGTAACAAAAAGGAAAATGAGAAGGGAGAAAATGAGCTTTACGCATGTGGTGAAATTAAAATATATCCCATAAACATGTGGCTAGAAAGTCCAGAAGTTTCTGAAGGAAAAACGCAAATCCACCTCTGATGCTTAAAGCTCCTTCTCATCTTTAAAAGAGCAGTCTACAATTCCACCTTAAAAGCGAACTAAGACTATGAAACCGAACTATTTTGACGGCACATCTCCCCCTGTGTCATCTACAGCTCCAATAAAACGCATCCAATCCACGGTGACTGCCATGCTCCAATCAGGCGCTCTTAGAAAGAAGCACTGGAATCATGTCCATGTCAAATCTCTGTCCTCCTACACACACACACACACACACACGCGCGCGCACAAGTACACACACACAGGCACACACACACAACAGATAGGAAACAAAACGCAATATGTCTTCACAGCAAAAGAGATAACCGTTTGATAAGACGCAAAACAGATAAGAGTCGAGAGGCTGGAGCGATAAAAAAAAAAAAAAAGACCCAAGAAATGATGATTTCGGTCCCGCTGCGCTCACACACACACACACCACCACCGCGCAGCCAGATGTTTTTTAAAACCAGCTGTGTGCGGCACCGACCAGAAAAGACAAGTCAGGAGAGTAAGGGGAGAAAAAAAAAAGAGTTGACCATCAGACGCTTTCCACCAACGTACCTGCTCAGATGTGTGCCATAGGTCGCACGCAAAGTTCCTAATAGTGAGCCGCTGCTTCTCCTGGAAGTAATGGGAAACGTTAGTGCGGTCTGACGAGGTTTATGAGAGGAGGCGCTTCTGGTGGCTGCGGCCGAGGGAGGCGGACCAATCATGTGGAGAGCGAGAGAGAGCTGCAAAACGCGATGGGGGTGCCAGCCTATGAACTCCTCCAATCAATCACACGGAGAAACGGAGAGAGAGAGAGAGGGAGGGAGGGAGAGAGAGAGAAAGAAAAGAGAGAGGCTTGATCATGTCTGAAAGTCTGAATGATTTGTAAATGTAATCAGAGGGTTATTGTGACTGTTTTGCTCTGGGCAGAGATGAAGCTCTAATTTATAATCAATAACTAACATCGGCGTGTCAGAGTCTCTGTGCGTGTTTGACACTTGAAGACATTTTATTTGGCAGCGCCATGTTCACTTAAATCACTCTTAATTAATCAAAAATCCTCTGCTGATTAAGTACTCAAACAATTAATTTATATTTATTTATATTAGTTATATTTTACTGGATGCTTCACTGAAATCTCAGAGGGGAAGAGTGTACTAGGTATATTAATATACATCTGCCAGCTGTAGATACTTATTTTATTATGATTTTACATTTTAAAAATCATATAAAAATAATAAATTATTAATCTGAGAGTGTTAAAATGAGCGGCAACAATATAACCACAGGGCCTGTTTGTATGCATAATAAATACTTTTACTTTTAATACTTGAAGTACATTATATATTCTGCTTGTGTGCTTTGACTTTCACGTATTTTTAAA
Source organism: Nibea coibor (assembly GCA_023373845.1). Classification (NCBI taxonomy): domain Eukaryota; kingdom Metazoa; phylum Chordata; class Actinopteri; family Sciaenidae; genus Nibea; species Nibea coibor. The sequence continues at coordinate 8,582,430 of CM041725.1, forward strand.
GTAGTATTTTGACTCGTAATGGAGTATTTGTACACGCTGTTATTGTTGCTTTTACTTCATACTGCTCCCACCGCTGGCTGGATATTTCTTCTATATTAGTAATTAATTAAAATGACTTTATTTGATAACTGTTCCATCTGCATGGAGAGGGATGTTAATTAAACATGGAGAAATAAATGGAGGCTTATTCACGCGTTTTTTTTTTAAATTCCTCTCCCATCCTGAGCTTCATTCAAAGCTCCTGACTGAACTGTGTTTATTCTCGATATTCACCGCGGTGATCAATAAATCCTCGACCTCCCTAATTAGTTTATTTAAGTCAGACGCTTTCATTCAGGATTAAATGGCCTCAGCTGCGCCCGAGCACAAACTCTCAGCAGCGCGTCTCGCTGCCCTCGCGCGTCACTTTGAACCGCGGTGATTCGCTCAGCTCAGGCCAATATGCATTGAATGAGCCGAGGTGATCAAAAGTGGTCAGAGGTGTCAATTGAATCATTCGTTCACAGGTCTGCTCGTGCGCGGTTCGCCGGGGCTTCATCACACTTCATCACGAGCATTCAGCAGCTGTTTGTGTCTGTTTACATTTTGTCTGGGGGGGGGGGGGGGGGGGCTGAGCTCAGGGTTATTACTGCCACAATACTGCACAGCAGACTGTTAACACGACTGCCACAATGCAGCCTGAGCATCTGCTATTAATGTTACTACTAATATTATTTCCACCTCATAGTACCAACCTGTTACTAATGGTATTGCTAAATTATACTAGACTGCTGGTGCAGATGTGGTGTATTACATGTACTTCTACTGCAGTACTGGAAGCTACAGAGCTGGATCCACATTTTAATATTAATATTTAATAAATCTGTATCAACTAGTCATATTTTTGGCTACAATCTATACTAGACTGCTGTCACTTTAATACTCTATATAATACTATATTATTAGTATTATCATTCGTCTCATTGTTATTATTATTGTTTTTACTGTTAAAACTCTGGTGCTGCTGCACTATTAATATTAGCATTTATTTTTCTTTGCATTTAGTTGTGGCCATGTATCTTATTAAGAGGTCGCTGTTTGTGGAGTGGCACAGGATTATTTGTAGGGCTGGTAAACTGACGCGTGGGCTGCTGCATGTTAGGCCTCCTGCTCTCAGTATCACCGCTGCTGCTGCTGCTGAAGCTTCACTCTCACCCATCGAAGCTCGAGTGTTTTTCTGCAGCTCTGGACGTGGAAATAAATCAAGTCGACGCGTGTGATTTAAAAGCTGCAGCAAGTTCTCACCAAACTTTGGTGACTCTGCTCATATTCTGGTGTGAATTATTAGTTTTTTGTTGTTGTTTTTTTTTCGTCCAGGTCTCACGGCTTCTTCTGCCTGCTGCTGGATCAGACTGGACGCCAACATCTGACACCCACGCTGACCGGAGATGTTCTTTTTTTTTTTTTTTATCAGAGGGAGTAACCAAACCATGCGCTACTGTCTCCCCATCCCATCGTCTCAGCGAGCAGTTGTCAGGGAGGTGCGAGAATACAAAATCCTGTTGTTGTTTTTTCTTTTCTGTCCCCCTCCTCTCCTCCTCTCTCCTCTCCTCCTCTCTCCCTCCTTTACTCCTCTGCTCGCTGGCTGAGGAGCCCGGAGTTTGATGAATGAGGTGTTTTCGCAGAGATGTCAAAGTGTGCTGCTCTGACACGCGGAGCCTGTGAGGAGAAGTGGCAGGACGCCGCCCTGTCTCCACATTTATCCACAGACGGTCAAACACCGTGGGCCTGCGTGGATGTCAGAGACACAGGCCTGTAATCTAATTACCTTTCTCAGACATTGTACTGGGGGAAAAAACCTTTGTACATTTATACATATTATAATTGTAAGATAATAGGCCTACTATGACTGCATACTAATATTTAACAGCAATAATCACAATGATAACAATAATTTGTAGATTAAATTACTTGTACATATATAATGGTGATATTTTAGCTCTGAATTTTGAAGTATTATAAAATAAAATAATAATATATTAAAGTTGCTTTAGTCAGATTAAAAGAAATCAAACAACAATACGAAAAACAATAATTACAAATTCTAATCGATCGTTAAATTCATTTAAACTTTAAAGTCTTTTTTTTTTTTTTTTATCTGAATACTGTTTGTTTCTTTCAGGAGGTGTGCAGGCTAATGGCCGACCCTCTTCAGGTGTCAGTACCTTATGTACCGACCTGATAATGATTATCTCCAGCACTCCAGCACTTGTTACAGCCTGCTCCTGATTAGCCAATACTGCTGCAATATGCACGATGTTATGGCGATAACGAGCAGCGGGAATAACGCTGAGTTTAGCACTTCTCGACTAAAACATTGATTCATGTCACTTTGCTGGAATGTTGATTCTCTTCCAAACCTGTCGGTCTCTGACTAACATGCGACAAAGTCTCTGACGTCTCCATTACGACCGGCGAGCATCGACCGTGGCTGCGTGCAACGCGCGCAGGGGAAGAGCCTCAATTCATCATTTTAATCAGCTGCCCGGCCGCATTTCTCTTTTATCTCCGTGTTGTACAGGCACACATGTTGTAACAGGCTTTTGATTAGGATGGGAAATTCATTTTGAATGGAGGAAATCATTTTGGTTTGAATGGAGGAAGCGTGCGCCGCAACGGCACAGGGTATCTTATATTATTATTATAATAAATTAATGATAAAATCCCGTTTATTCCTGATAAATAGCGAGTTTTAATTCACCTCTAATGTAAAAACACAGGTCACGTCGCACAGTCTGACACGACAAATACACACATGATGAAGATGAAGTGTTTTCGTCATGTTTTGATATTATAATGAAGAACACGAGGAGCCTGACGGACAATAAACTAATAAAATATTTGTTTTGTCATAAAAACGTGAGATTAAACACTTTATATATATATATGATTGATAACATTGAAATATAATACAATATAATACACTGCTAGTTCTATGGTGGTACTATTTTCTAAATTTTCTAAATTTAAATACATTTAATAATTTCAAAATAAAACATCCCTTCTAAATAAATAAGTAAATAATTCCCCTTCATGTTGGGCTGAAACACTTATAGGTCCATAATTTGTAATCCTCTTATATCACGACCAAAGTGACCAAATATTCTGTTACATGCGTACATTTAAAAACAATCAGATTTCAACCTCAGGTTAGAGTTTTTGTTTGTGCAGCTCAAACACAGCTCACATCTATTCCTCCTCTTTCTTGTAAACGTGTAAATCCATGCAGGGTCAGCATCAGTCTGACAGATCATACGTCTGTTTATGAGGAAACTTTGATTCTCTCCTAATGTTAAATCAGCACCCGTGCAAGCCGCTTCCTGTATTTATTATTTGCTGTTGGAGCCTTTAAAACAGTGACCTATTTGCTCTCGTTTTATGGAAGACACAGTTAAGTTTTATACCTGCAAAGCTCTGTTTCCTCCTGTGTCTTCTACTGAATGGCAGCTTGTCCAGAGTTGCTGGAGCAAAGGCTGCTGGGAGGCCGTGAGCGTCAGACTCTCCTGTTTGAAGTGGTAGATGATTAAACGGGCCATGACAGGTGTAAAAGCAACCTTTGTCATTTTGGACATGTACTGTCCTTGCTTCCCCCGGCTCGCCCACAATGGAACGCCCAGCTCACCTGCCTGCTTACAGAGAGAGTGTGTGTGTGTGCATAAATGTGTGTGTGTGTTTGCAAGTGGATTTTTTTTTATTATTAATCAGCAGCTAATAATTCTGCACCCCTCACACTCCCTGCCAGGATCATGTGACGGATGAAAAATACACTGAAAGAACAAGTACATGAAAAAAAAAAAAAAAGATGGCACACACTCCCGAGGAACAGACGCAGGGACGGCTGTGATTTGAGAGCAATGGAGGCATTTTTATCTGCTGTTATGGGTTATTATTTGTGTCTCCGGCAGCTCCACTTTATCAGCTCCACAATGTCACATCAGCCTGACACAGGCGTCAGGGTTCTCTTAACTTCTGCTCTAATCACTCAACTATTGTTGTATTATGAAACGCTTCTATCATCTGTGCTGCTCTTGTCTTCTTCCCTTGAAAAAGGGCCTAGATATCAGTGGAAATACAGCAGTTAAAGCGAGATAAAAATTACTCACAAGCGTCGATATTTCACTTTGAGATTTCGCAGGAGACGCTGAAATTCAAACAAGGCTTTCTTTGGACAAGCTGAAGCCGAGCACATTGCTCTGTAATATGAGGGATTTAAGTGGATTAGCAGAGTAAAGTCTTGCTCCGTGTAATTATAATATTAATTTGCACATTTATCAGGTTGTGCTTAGTCATATTGGATGTGGGATTAAGTGGATAAGGGGAATGATCTGCTGCCGCGTGGGATTATGAAATGATTTTGTTCACTCCTAGCTTGTGCTTCATTTTTTTTTTTTTTTTGATGTGCACTCTCTGATCAGAAGTTGTCAGCAGAGGAGCAAAGTTCATTTCCTATTTTTAGGCACCATGTAATGCGGATGGATGACAGAAATCTCCATTGATATTTTGAACAAACAGAATTTGTTTTATCCCTTAATGAAGACCCGGAGGATCGAAAGACGACTGTCCTGTGCTTATATGAGCTCAGTCCTAACATCTTAGTTCATTTTCTGTTTAAGGAGCTGACTCACTATCATTTTGTTTAACAAACAGTGGACTCATAGCAGGAATCCCCCAGTGTCTTTCGGGGGATTTCTGGGAGCCGTGATCATTTTCTGCTTTTACTTTTGGTCAAAGGAAAGGGCCAGTAGTCAGATAAGCCCCCCTCCCCATCAATCACCTATAAAACTCAAGTGTTTAAAAAGCCATTAAAGCAAGATAAGGCAAAGGTGTACAATTCAACACACTTAGTTGCTAATTGCATTTACAATGTGATCACTACAGTGAAACTGTGTTATGCGTTAAAGCCACTGGACCAGAGTTATGCAGAAACTGAAGAAAGTAGTCCCACACTGTGTCAATACGAATCCAGATTAGAGGAGCCAGAGGTGTTGCGATACACTGGCGGTCGCGATAAACGTGATATTTTGAAAGAAGAAACATTCATATTGTATCAATAATACACATATCATACACACATTACATATCATTTCCATTTCTTTCCATTCCCACTTTATGATTCAAGTGTAATCGTTGGTTTTACAAACTTTTGTCCAGTCAGACAAGTAAAAGATCATTTTGATTTATTGTGACTGCATTTTCATTTCAAGTCATTTCAACAATGACTACCCATTGTTTTAAACCTCAGGGTAGGGACCCGTCAACAGGTCACCAGATAAATCTGAGGGGTCAGGAGATGATTTAAAGACATATTTTGACATTTTGGGGAGTGCCTACAAGCCAAGAGCTAGATGACGACGAATGATGCTTCTTTCACATCTGTACACTAAACATGGAGGCAGGCTAACAGCTAGCCTAGCTTCAGAGGTGCAGATAGGCTGATTATGTTACCTTCAGGCAAAGCCAGGTTAGATTTTTCCAGACTTTAAGTCAAGCTAACCTGCTGCTAGCTGTAGCTTCACAATTAGCATCTAACTTGTAGAAATTGGTATATTTCCCTAAATCATTCATTATTCATCAAAAATAAAATAGATATAAAAATATTGAATCTACGTGAAACTCTTGACTTTGAAACTTTAGGTAGTTTTAGTTCCTCGGGCCGTTTAAAAATGATTAAAATCCAGTAAACTGAAAGGGGAAATTCAGTCTTAGATTGGGCCGTCGCCAAGATGCAACCTCACAAGCAGGAAAGTTTGTAATCCGTCACGTAAAAAAATGATTTGAGATCAAAGTGGAGGCTCGAGTGTGAACGCAGCGTTCCAACTACTCAAAGACGCCTGACCGCCTCTGTTTCTGTCTCTGGAAAACTCAGCCTCATCTCCAGATTCTGAGCCATGTTATTGTTTCCACACTAACGTCTCCATCCTGTGGAGCCAGCCCCTCTATATGTGTTTTGTCTCAGGAGAGAAGGTCAGGTCTCCAGTACACTTTGTGACTTTCCCTGAATCAGCTGTTTGGAGGCCCAGCCCGAGAGAAAACAGCCTTGGGCGAGAAGTGACGTCACTGATAGCAAAACAGAGACAGTTTTGGAGGAGAGTGGGTGGTGGTGCGGTGGCGGTCGGGGGGTTACGGAGGGTTGGATACTTGGGCCTGGCACTCTGGTGGAGTGTGCGGAGCGGAGCAGCTGGCAGACCTTGCAGGCCCACTCATGCTTTCAAGGTCTACGGAGACTCAGCTGCTTGTTAGAAAGATGTGAGAAGAGTGTGTGGTGTAACTGAAACAATCAGCGATTGTTAAAAATCGGTGGCACAGAGTAAAATAATTTGGGATGTTGATTAGGAATACACCTTTTGACATTTTGTCGTAAGAAATAAGAAAAACAAAGAGGAAAATAATGAAAGGAACGATGGCTGAGTTCCATTCATTTGTTCCAGTTTCAGTGTCCTGGTATTGTTCATGTTGGCTCTAGTCACACAACAGAATAACAGCCTTTGTTTTACTTACTTCACCTACTATGAGAAGTCACTGCCTGTTGTGAAAAAGACCCAAGTTCCAGCTTAATTCATCAAATTATTTTTTCTGGGAAGACTGCAATTCATTTTAAAGTGTCAGTACTCTCAAATTACTCACCTCCAACGATGCCTCATAGGGCAGATTGTGAAGCATATCCCATGCTGAGATCACTGCCTCCACCTTAACACAATATGGTTTAAAGGATTTTGTTTTTCTGGCGCCCACTGGTATTACACTTCTTACATTTCAAAAATAAGTTGAAACAATCCAGAAGCGTAAATAAAGTGTAAATAGCAAAATTAATGAAGGCCGAGTTAAGAGCCAGGGGGTACACCGGGGGGCTGAAGGGTTAAAGCACCAGTTCAACTCTCAAACTTCATTTCAAAGCTTACTTGTTCCTACACTGAAATATTTATGTTTTCCTGCAACCTCCTCTGTCTATCTCTTTCCAAAAAAAATTGGATTTCTTCATGCATCTGCAACCTTGTGGTGTCAGTTTTCAAAGACTTCATCCGCTGTGGCTTGGATTGTAGGCAACTTCAGTAACGCGTCGCTTTGGACAAAAGCAAAACACTTGAATGAGTGTCAGTCTCCCTCTCCTCTCATTTCCAGTCGTCTCTCACTCAAACAAGAGCACGAAATACCCCAAAAGTGCTAAAATCCCCTCCCTGAAAAATGAATGGGTTAGCTGTGGAGCAACCACAAGATCTTTGACTGCTTGAGCTCGGACTGCCTGTGTTTTGTCGTCAGAAGACGGCATCAAAGAAGTGGTCTTCTGCTTTTCATCACCCGTCCACCAAAGCTATCTCCTTCGTTGCAAACCCTCAGTTGGCGCTCTCTGTCAGAGAGCATGAAATAATGTTAACGCAGTGAAAAATAGTCTTCTGCTGAGTAATGAGACAAGCCAAACCGTCACATAGGAACTCCATGCCACAAAGTGAATAAGATACAGGACATATAGGATACAGCTTGAGAATGTAGAATAGGCCTACATTCATCTGTAGTTTAGTATCTACAGCATAATTCTGCACATTGTATAAATCCTGCTTTAACGCGGTTTATTTACAGAGATCGCTTTCAACCGTTTTCATTGATAGAAAGCGGTTCCTACGAAAACTATTTACACTCGGGCAGATATTGTATCTCCAAACTTGTGCAGATAAAAAAAAAACAAATCTACCTGCATATCTGTTTACAGCGAGATACCACAGGAGGTGAGCGAGGAAATATTTGTTGTTTCGGTGAGCCGACCTTCTAAATGTAAGATGCTAAACAATGTTTCAAAGAAACTGTCTCCCCAAGCAGGAAGTGTCAAAGTTTGGCCTTGACCTTCTGTAAATACAGTTAAACTTTCTTTCCAGGGCAAGAAATGTGTTCAAATGTGTCTGTAGCTTTTCAGTCAGGGGAACAAATAAGCCCTCCGAGATCTGATAAGATTCAAGCTTCACTCGAAGAGGTCTGGAGCTCCACCAGACGTGGCTTTGCTTTGCACGGCACTTGTCCTTCGGTGACCGTTGCAACCTCGCCTCGTCTCACACAGCCTTTCACACTTCACGCACGCAGACAAACACACACACGCACTCACATAGCTCCCCTTCCACACACATTAAACACACTCTCAGACTGACTTGGAGGTTTCTGTCGCCCTCTCCTTCTCCTTTAGCCAGTTGCCAGACAATGAAAACATTGAGAGGTAGTTTCTATGGCGTGACCAGGGCTTTTGTTTGACCGAGGAACATATGCATTCTACATGCTCCAATTATGGTTTTATCAGATCGCTGTCAAACACACCAATCATGCGCCTTCCTTTGTGCCCTCTCTAACGGTGTGTACTGTACCACACGGAGCAGTGGCTCGCAATGTTTGCCTGTTTGCCCATGGTGGGAGTGTAATATCTCAGACTGCTCTGCGTCCCTGTTGGCAGAAAACACGTGGCTTAGTCAAAAAACAATGTGTCACCATCCCTTCCACTTCACCGTAACAGATTGGTTTCGAATGCAGAACTTCCTTGTGTGAATATTACAGTAAAATTAAACACGAGCCGCGTCGCCCTTCTCCAGTGTCCGACAAATACATCCAGTTTCTGCTCCAACTACACCCACTGGGTATCATATCAGGCTGATCTGCGGCACGTACAGTTAAATCCCTTATTGTGACTTGCACTGTACGCCTCAACAAAAGAGGCTAAGAAAGACACGGCTGATCTGACTTAGCATTGGCTCGGTTCTCGATTGGCCCGACTTCCGCTCACTGTCAAAGTCACGTCCGCATTGCCAGCGATTTCACAAGAATTCTGTTATCAAAACCAAAGTTATGTAACCATAATATAAATATATAAAGAATGTATATACACCTGTATCTGGAAAACAGGTGGAGATACCTTCATGAACGTAGAAACCACCTTTAAAAAAGTCTAATTTGACTCCAAACCAAGATGAAAATAAATCCTATTTCGTACTTCAAAAGCAGAAGTCCTCTCGCTTGACCCCAAACACAAAGACAAATCCAGGCCAGTGTGTTTGGTTTGTTTTCATAGACAACGGTCAGCAGCTTAGGTGCTTAGTCTCCACTAAACCCGATGTTTACAGATCTGCTAGAACACAGCCTTATTACCTCAAGATGCTGCATCCAGGCAGGCAGACATCGCTGAGGTTCGCGGTCTGGACTGGCTGATATTATCCACGAAACACGATTAACACGGCACGATAATGCTGGTGAATCAAGGCGAGGATAAAGTGATTGTCACGGCTGGTATCTTCGGTGTTACTCCATGACACAGTGTAAATAGAACAAAGGTCATCTATCTCTAGAAAAGAACACAAATTAGTGTTTTATATTTTACAAAATGTTGAATTATTTTGTTAAAAAAAAAAAAAACATCCGTATCCGTATCCGTAAGGATGTAGCGAATGGTTGACCGATAAGGTGCACCAACCAATCTCAACACACATCTCATTACAGAGCTCTGGTTAGTGTTTAATTTGATGAAAGACTATTTTCTAAATTGCTGACAAGGGCCTTTTTCTTCCTGCTTGATGTTGGAAATATTACAGTATAAAGTAGGATTTTTATCCTGCGGTGCACCTGAACATTTCGTCATCTCAGAGCAGCAGGCCTTACTGTACATGTACGTGCGAGTCATTCATCAGTGTCCTCTACGCCTTAGACTTTTGCCCCAGAGCGAAGCACCTGGAGCGCAACACGTCGAACGCGGCTCCTCTCAACTTTGTACGAGACATCTCTACGCCTTGGCCGCTTTATGGCGGAAAGGATAAAGGTCATAGCGAAGGTCGTTGAAAAGATCTAGCGAGGCAGAGGATTGAACTGTGTGGGAGAGAAGGAAGCAAAGATGAATAAACAAGGGGAGGGAGAGGAAGAAGAATGAATTATGGCTAGGAGGGAGTCTACCTTCCGACACCACGCATGGCGAAGGCCGGCGTGTAAGAGCCACACCGGGGGAGCATGCACGCACACAAACACACACCTAGCGGGATTCCTACCTGTGACTCAGGTCAGTGGGAGTCTCAAGAGCAAGAGGCGCTAATCAGTAACAGTGTTATATGGCTGTGTTAATGGTTAACGTGGCCCCTAGACACTGTGCCCCTGGCCCAAGCACCTGCAGCCCCTTTTACAGGCATCATCCATGGAAAGAACAAATAGTCTGAATGCTTGTTGGGCACATCGGTTTTACATGATCTATCTCATCTGACATGCCAACAGGTGTGAGGCGAAAAACACTCGAAAGAAAGAAAGATCTTTGATCAGAAGACGGTCAATTATTAGACATCAGCCTCTCTTATTAGCTCCATAAAGCCTCGGCATGTTCTGTGCAGCTTTATTATCCAGTTTTTCTCTCTTCCTTTCTCTTCCAGCTATCCGTCCAGGGTCATAGTAACAGGAGTAAATACTATCTGTCTGTCTGACTCCCCCAGTTGGCCTTCTGGATTCACACACACACACAAATGAATATTTGACAAACACCTCTGTCAAAATCTTATAGCTGCTTCAAAAAAAAAAAAAAACAGCCATTGCCTTCCACCGTCTCGCTCTGTCTACACATCTACACACATAAGAATGCATTGGCAGGCACACACGAGTGCAAAAAAAAAAAAAAACCTTACACAAACACACGGTTTCTCCTCCCTACGTTTGAGATAAATAGCGGCAGAATGAAATCAAACTCAGGTCAGGATAACCTCATAGTGACCCACCGGCTCCTTCTCCTGTAGTGACCTCTCGCCAGCTGCTACGTCTGGCCTGTTGGCTCATCCCTGCTGCCAGGTCAACCACACACACACACACAGAACACTGGTGCATAAATGTATATGCACAAAAGTGCAGTCTTCTTCTCTCTCTTTGTGACACCCTTTTTTTTCCCTTCAGTATTCCACGTCCGAGCGGAATTGATCAAGTCTCAAAGTCCAAGAGCTTGATGCGAACGTAATGGCAGTGACATCAAGAGCGCACTAAGGCAATGTTAATGCTTCTCTGTCCGGGCAGATGGAGGTGTGTGTGCACAGTGCAAACAGACCCTTGTACCGAGGAGGCTAAGCTGGAGCACTCAGCGGTGTAAAAAAATCTGGGCTAATGTCTGTTTCTCTCACTAAATTGTTTTTTGATAAGGGGAATATCTGGAGATAAGTGTTGTCACTATCCTATCTGAAAACCGGAAGCCAGTTCGATAAATCTCCGCTGTAATCTAATAGGAGTCATGGGCAGTAGCTGCCATTGAGGGAATACTCTCTCTCTCTCTCCCTCTCTGCTGCGCTCGGCTGAACTGAAGACCTGATTGAAGAAGAGGGGAGAAGTTAGCCAACGCCGCCGGCTTGTAAAAAATTGATAACATCTTTACATTAAACAAATGACTATCGCAACTCATTCAGGATTACTTTGGATTTGTTGACATATTAAAGTAATACTGATAGCCTTTTGTCATTTGCCTGGTGACAGTGTATCTCTGCCGCAAAGTGAAACAAAGTGGAAGCATTTGGCTTATATTCTCTCTGCGCCCGAGGCAGGGCCAAGACGGCGATCTGTTTAAAGATGAAAATGTCAGATGTCATCTGGAGATGCATCCATAATAACAACCTACAGTCAGTGCACAGTGTGTGTGTAATACAAGCAATAAATAGGACTTCCAGCTTCTTTTTCATTTTAAAATTTAAACGTCCACATTGCTACGGCATTTTAAATACTGAAATAATAATGTTTTTTAGATGATGAGGACCTCTACTAATTTAAATATTGAAAGTAAACCTGGCTGTTATTTTGCACTTCAAGGACACATTCATACCCCAGCGTCTTTCGGCACAGTGTAGCACCAAAGGGGAGGTTTGTTTTTATTTCACAGGCCTCCATTGTTGTCAAAAAAAAAAAACATATTAAAAATATCTCAACTCACTTCATATATAAACTGACATACATACATGCAACATAAACACCAGGATCATCAAACAGGAGGTTTTTCCTGCAGCTACATTTGTCCGAGCATATAATCACGTCCACATACATCCTTATCTTGAAATATTTATTCCTCCTCCTTGAAAGGAGGAAACACGAGCAACGTGTAGTGCAGGATACATACGTTTAGCATCAATTGCGCTAAAGTAAGTATGGAAAGACAACCAAAAATAGAGAAAGGAAAAGATGAAGAGAAAAATTTGTTCTGGCATCGCCTGGTAGCGCGCGCACCGTTACATGATTTATTACCGCAAACACAGCTGCAGGTTTTTGAGCTACTTCCACACACGTGTATGTTTATTAATCCGCAGATGAAAACGATTTTATTGCTGCTTGAGGAGCCGCTTGCCGAAAACTGACAGCTTGCTCTTGCTGAAAATGAGTTCAAATGAAATATATTGCAGCAGGAACAGGCGGGTCGAGGGCCGTACCAATGGGGGGGTAGAAGAGTCGAGCAGTGCTGCAACTTTTCGCCAGAGTCGAGCTAAACGATTGGTCGGTTTCGCTGAAAAATCTCAGGCCATTATAAGGTAGTGTTTTACTTGTCAAATCAGCTGATAACCTAAATTTGTAGCACAGTAGTAAAAAATTGATAAGAGCCATCCAATGTGTCTGATATAGTTGATGACCCACAGAAGATAATCAGCACACTGTAACATTTTTAATCTGACTAGACATGGTGTTCCTACTTGCAAACTGTATAACAACAAACTAAATGGTAATGTAATCACTTCAAGCTGATCTGTGTACTGTACTTTGACTCGAGCGCGAGCCTGCGGCTGCTCGGACGCTCGAAAATCAATCAAAAACATCTGAACTGAACCAGGAAATCCTTCTTCTCTCAGTACCACGGAGGCCCTTAATCATTCTGCCTCCTCACTGTTCTCCAGACCTTTGACAACAATCTAAGTCTGTGAGGAGGCGAACGGGGTCTCCTCCTCCTCCTCCTCCCCCCCCCCCCCTCCCCCCCCCCCCGGTGACCTGAGCTCCCAGGGGTTGGTGTTAAGTAAACTTTGTCAGCCACGCAACGATCTCCAGCAGAGAACTGTCTCTCTGCTCATCAGGAGACCTTCTCCGTGACCCCCCACCTCACTCGCCTTGGCATTCCTCTGCCACACACCACCTCCCCGACCCACCTTGTCTTCATCTGTCCTGCGCCCCCCCCCCCCCCCCCCACCCCCCCCCCCCCACCCCCCACCCCCCCCGCCCCGTCAGCCCCGCCATCCGTCCGTCGCCTTGGGTCCTGCTCTCTGTCCCAGCAGCCCGTGCGGCCGGCTGGTGTCTCCTCCGTTGGAGACAGCCTATCAGGGGCCTCACGTCATCTGTCTCCAGGACCTGACTGACGGGTTGACCTCGGAGATTACCAGCTACTATCAGAGAAAAGGAGGGGTGGGGTGGAGTGGGGTGGGGTGGGGGGGGTGGGGGGGGGTGGGGGGGGGGGGGGGGGGTCCTAAGTGGATGCTCCTTTCTCTCACCATAACACTGGTTGGGAACTGGAACCTGCTTTAGGCCTCCGAAACTCTGATGTGGCATTTTATCTGTCTGGGAGTTGCTCTGTTGATTCGCTACAAGGTCTGCAGGGACAGAGTACCAGACAGTGACAGATATCAACTATCTCGGCCAGCGTAGATGCAGAGAGGACAGGAGACCTCGAGCTTTGTTGCTCTTTGCTGTAAACATCTAGCGAGTTTCGGTGCTCCGTCCGACGGGTTTGTAATAACAGCACGGAAAACTGCCAGTCCGCTATCAAGGTCCAGATGCTGCATTCCCAGGCGGCATGCTGATACCTTCAACACTAATATTAACAGGGTGCGTGTGTTTTTTTCTGTTTGTTTTTTTGATTTTGGGGGGGGAAATTCCTCTTGTGCAGGTTGAAAAACTTCCATGAAAATCAATATTTGTCTCTTCTTAAATTAGATATGAAGCGAAGAAAAGAAGCAAAGTCTCACCGAGAGTTAGTTAGAGGGTTATATGAGGATATCGGTACCACTATAAAGCTACACCTGGCAGCCGATCGGCTTAGAACCAAGACTGGAGGTCGTTTTCCTGACTTTTCTCGAAAGCAGCCAGTTAGCATGAAGACGGAAAACACCTAAACTAACCTTTGCAAAGGCAACAAAATCCACCTAGCAGCGTCTCTAAAGTTCAGTCATTAACAAGCATATCGTGTAAAATCATAAAGTTTGCGGTGCCAGTGTCTGTCTCTCGGCTGCAGCCCAGCCTGCAGTCTAAAGGCCTATGCTAGGCTAACCCGGCTGCTGGCTGCATCTTCATATTTACCATACAGATGAGTGGTGTCAATATTCTTGTCTTGACAAGAAGTAAGTTAATTTTGCCAGATCGGCTATGCTTTTCTCAGACATTAGCCTGGTACAACCTTCAAAATGTGAAAACATGACTTGTTGAAACCATAAATCAGACCATTTCTTGAAAATGGCCTCATCTGTATGTGAAGCGTACTATACATTACATGCATATAGCATGTACACTTCATGTATATACGTGTGCCTCTACCAAGCTTTCCCTGCCAGGTGGTGTGAAGCTGGCTGACTCTCAAGCTAGAACATGGAGCCCTGGGATATTTGTGTATCGTGTATTGATTTGGAGGTACAACCCTTGGCTGTAAAACAAAGATAAAGAAGTTAGACATTAACTCGTTTTTTCCAGGGGTCACTCTGAGCCTGTTTCACATGAGACCCACATGGAAAAGAAAAAAAAAAAAAAAAAAAACACCAATATGCCTGCTCGTGTGATGGACTCTGGAATATTGATTTTTCTCTCGGAACAAAAAAAAAAAAGGCCTTTGCAGTCAGTATTTCCCTCTGAGCTCAGATAGGGCTGCTACATTCCTGTCTACTCCCTCCAAGGTTACTGCCGGCTCGGCGGAGGCGAGCACCTGTCAGATGTACGCTTGTTTTGTTATACAACGTGTCTTTGTAGCGTTTGCTGCCTCCACAGAATCTCCTTTTTTTTCCGGTAATGGCAAGAAATTGTAAGAAACAAAACCAAAAAAAAAAAAAAAAAAGGTTTGCTCGGGGGAATTCATCAGTAAACTCTGGCTTGGGGAGGGGAGGGGGGGGGGGGGTTGTTTCATTGTTGTCTCTATCTGAGTTCACAAGGATCACAAACTGCTGAACTCTCTGCTCGCATGTGGCTTAAACACTGATCCCCCAAAGCCAACCTTGTTTAGAAACCGTCACCTGGCACCATGCGGGAGGACAGTGTCATCAACGCCACCTTGTTTGCTTAGCTGAGAGTTGAATGTGATGAGGTTTGCACTTGTTGATTAAGTATGTCTACCCCATTGTTCTACACACTTGTAGCAGTGTGAAATGTATCACGTCTAAAGAGAGCTCTGGTTTATTTTGGTTAATTATTTAAAGAATTTACAACATTACATACATTCATAACGAGCTAATACAAGTAGTTAATAATGTTTTTATTAGGAACGCACTAATGCTGGATGTTCACAACTTACACTTTCTTTGTTAGCAGTAGTTGATTTGTTCTTTTTGACCATATTTACGCGACTGGGAGTTACTGCTCTGTTAGTCTTTGTAATCTACCCAATAAAATTGATAGGTCGCTGTATTTCTAAACCCCACCAGGAATCTTTTCAATCTCAGCATCGAAAGCACTTGACGGTTTACTGCCTAGGCAAAGGTTGAACCTCCCCGGGTTTTTATAGAATTATTAAGTAAGCAATTATGATAACCCACTGTTTTAAAGATAATAGGATGATAAGGTTCTGCCAAACTCACACTGTAGTTTGCCCTTACGCCGCTCTTCCTGAGGAGAAAATCAATACCTTTTGCACTCGGGCCACTCTGTCCTCTCGACGTGCCGAGTGTTTATTTTAACCTGCTGCGCGTTAAAAGTTACAGATGATCCACAGGGAGTAATAATTGTAATCTGAAAAATACATCTCGTCGCTACACATTGTAATGACCCTGCTTGGCTAGTGGCATTTTATCAAAGCTCATAAACCTTGAATGACTATATATTGATAAAGACTGTTTAAAGTGTCATTGGAACGATAACATTTGCACTGTAAATGTGGCATGCAGGCACTAGCCTCCAATCGTGCCGGGGATGATAAGGACAAGCACTGAGTGAAGCTGCAACCAATAGGTCAAAAGCCGCAGAATATTTAGTTTGGGGGAGGTTGAAAGCCAAGTTTTACTTTGTCGAGACGATTAAATGAATATACAGTTCAAATTAAATGAAGATTAGAACTAAATGAACTCCTGTGGACCACTAACACCAGCCAAAGCAGATGCATATTGTCCTTAAAATATCACACACACACACGCAAAAAGAAATACTGGATGATTTGTTTGTATAATTAGAAAAATAACAAGAAATTAACATAAAAAACTAAAATGGTAGATGAAATACTAAAAAAAAGTATTTCTAAAAATTACTTCTTGCTTTGCTTTCAGGGATTTCATAGCCACACACACACAGGACTCTGTGGAGTGTTATTTGCGTTAACCTTCTCCCTCTACATGCATAAATAACAATCACCCACCGAGAGAGAAATGAGCGAGTGCTTTGACACTTTGCCCTGATCAATATCAATAAAGCAATCAGCATGGCAGGGGCCTACATGTTTTGAGGAGGGATGTGTGGGAGAGGATTACTGTGTTTATGGCTTTACTGTGGAGGTGGGGCTGCTGCTTTCAGGTACACCCCACCCACCCATACGAACACACAAACACGTGGAGTTATATCTCATCTGGGGACGTTGAATAACTGTCGTACATGTATACTTTAATAAAACTGACAGCTCAGTGTGGCAGCAGTTAAAACGAGGCAGTTTATGTCCTCCATTTGGCAAATGTCCCCTAATTAACCAGCTTAAAGTCCAAAAACTGGTTCCTGAATGCAACACGCGCAAATCCTCATGCCCCACGTCAGGCCCTTCCCTTCTTCCCCGGTCCTCGAAGAGTGTGTCCAGACAGCCAGATTGCACTTTGCTCGGCCCGACCATAAACTGAGACAATAAATTCAGCCGGACCTCTGAACTGCATGACATGCGAGAGAAAGAGAGGGAGAGGGACCTTCAGACAGTCAGCGATCAATTCCTCCAACATGGAAGGAAAGCCCAAGTGGCAAAAAAAAGAAAGAAAGAAAGAAAGAAAGAAAGAAAGAAAGAAAGAAAGAAAGAAAGAAAGAAAGAAAAACAGACAGAGTATTTCTCCCCTTTTCTTTATCTGTGTGGTCCGACTGGATCCAAGAATTGATTTCTGTAGCTACAGGTGTTGTTGAAAAGAAAACAAACACATACAGAGGCATAAAACATAGAAAGTCTGAAATTTTCAGAATGTAATAATGTAATAATACACGAGCTGCAAATGAAAAATCAAGATGATCTAAAACTCTAACGTTGCCCTCTTTTCTCTTAGTTGAAAATATGACAGACCCTGAATTAATTCCCCACTTAGACCTCATAAATCAACACAGTGAAATGAGAAAAATGCTCATTAGGTAAACGCTTTAGCTTCTTAGCCCGGCGCAGAGACCCTGAATGATCTTCTTCAAGCTCTGCTCGGGCGGTTTTAATGAGATGCCGCTTCTTCGTGCTGTTTCTAGCAGCAGCAGCGGGATCACAACAAGTTCAAGTTCTGTATCAAGACGCGGCAGTAAATCTGAGCCGCTGTATTTCTTGCTGCCAGCCAGATTCCAGGATTAACAACTCTGTTTCAAAGAGAGCTCAGAAACAACTGGAGA
This sequence comes from Nibea coibor, assembly GCA_023373845.1. Classification (NCBI taxonomy): domain Eukaryota; kingdom Metazoa; phylum Chordata; class Actinopteri; family Sciaenidae; genus Nibea; species Nibea coibor. Next base: position 8,600,169 of record CM041725.1, read on the forward strand.
ATAACCTCTAGATGAATGATGGCGTCTGCAACAAGCTGTCACACCAAAATAGAATGCAAGACTAAGTGTCCTGCTGTAAATTTGGCTGATTTGTCCTCTGCACCACAAATATAAGTGTACTTATGACAGGAGAGGCCTGCAGTGTTTAGTCATTGGATGTACTGCCACCTTGTGATGCGCTATGAAACCTGCACGTCAAAAAAACCCCGTTGTCAAGAGTTTCACTTCACAGTAAATGCGTGGAGAACATATTCATTTATGTCCGGTCAGAACTTCAGAACCAGCGCCAAGGGCAAAGCCTGGGGGAGAGAGAGAGAGGGGGGGGGGGGGGGGGGGGGGGGGGGGTTGCACTGACTTCTCCTCCCCTGCGGCATGCTGACTCCGGCGGCAGATGGATGTCACCGGCCCTTCTCACTGATCACAGCACAGACTTGAAGCAGGGTCACAGTCATTTTCCTGATCGTGGTTGCCCGCTCTCCTCTCCAGGGGGGTGGGGGGTTCAATTCATCTCTATCTGCTGCTCAGTCAAGCCTGCAGTGCCGGGCCACCATCACTCACACTGTGCTGGGTACAGCCGGTTGGATTAAGCTGACCCCCCGGTGTGGGAGTAACAACCCCTGCAGTCCAGTCAGCAAACACTGCAGTCTTGGAGCAGCTGAAAGCGGCAGGCGCGGCGGTCAGGGATCCTCCCCAGGATCAGGGGGAGATAGCGGCGTCTCCAGCACCCCTGACAGTCAGTCAGCATGGCAGTGCTGGTCTGCAGTCAGTCAGGATGATAGACAGACACCCTGGTCCTGACATACACCCCTGAACATCTCTACTCAGCCCGCAGGCTGTCTTTAACGGTCTGATTTTAAGATTCTTATAATTCTGATACATGCCATATGGCCAAAAGTATGTGGACACGCAAACCACTCATCAGTGAAGGTTTCTACGAAATTTTGATAACCTGCAATCATTTTTTAAGAACTCTCCACCCAACGGAGTGACAAGGATTTAAAAAGGACAAAGTCATTAACAAATAAACATAAAAAATAGTAAACAAAACAAATTTGCTTCATTATTTATGTAATTTATTCATTAAAAAGGTCAAACATCCTCTGATTCTCACTTGATTCAATGTCAGGGTTTGCTTTTCTGGGTTTTTTATTATTACTCTAACTAGTTTTAGATTGTTGGTCAGCTAAATTTGGATTTGAGGAAACCGTGATTGAGACTTTTCACCATTTTGCGACATGTCTGAGTCTGTACAGTTTATCTGACTATCAGCAGATTAATAGATGATGAACAGGATCATTAGTTGCGGTCGTATCTTTGGGTCAAGGATAAAAGTGTAAGCACGGAGACACTGCTCACACTACCGGCAACATGCAATGACGTAGTTCCCCCATCTTCACTAAAACAGACATCGTTTCACAGACAGGTGCTTGAATATAAAATGACAAAGCACCAAAGACATGACACCACACTATACACCAACTGTCTAGGCCTCGTGCCAAGTCAGAGATCTGAGAGGGTATAAGGAGGCGTCAGAGTCTCCCCTGCAGTCAGCGTGCGTTGACAGAGTGAGAAGGTGACAGCATGATGAATGTCTTGTTATGAGCGGCTGCGTACCGCTGCCGCGTGTGAGCCCAACCCAAAGATGTCCAGGTTATGAATGGACTAGTCAATGAGCTAGAACATAAATGGCCTTTGGTCATAATTTCTTGGTGCTATGGAGATGCCTTGTGAGATGTCCCGCTGTCACGGCGCTCGCTGGAAAAGATTCATCACTCTACTTGGGTCTCTCTCATCTCCCCCGAGTGGTTTTCTTTACTCCTTTTTTCGCCTCTGCCTCTCTTGATTTGCATAGCTGACCTATCACACGCTGGTGCTGAGTCATTATTAGGTGTTAGCATTTTCAATTACCTCGCACCTCCCATCTCTGTCACCCTGTCTCCTCTGTGAGGCAGACGCTGCACAGCGGGAGAAAAGCAACAAAATGCTAATTTTCCTGCTCATAAGAAGCTAACTACGTCTCGGGCTCCACTTAAAAAAAACAAAACAAAGCAAAACGAGCTAATGAACTATTCAGCAGGAGAAGTTAGAAAAACAAACTTCTAATGTCCCACGGTTCATTTAGAACTTTATTTCAGCTATATGGTTGTTTTAAAAGCACTTATTAGCAATACAGACTGAACGGTTTCCATGATACATGTCGTACTGCATATGTCAAACATTCATGCCAAAGAAAATACTACTGATACATTTCCAACAGGACAGGTACAGGTATTGAAAATAAAGTACAAAATAGGCTTTTTTATAACAACCATAACAAGACAACACTACCATAGAGCGTATTAGTGCTTCTAGCTTAAAGTGTTATCATGAGCGATGAAAAGAATTAAAACTGTACTAAAAAAAAATGTCGCTTTCAGTCCTAAAAGAAAAAAAAACAAAACAAACAAACTTGTATGCAGTTGCAAATTCCCACATAGCAGAGCAGAGCAAGCTAGCCGCCTCCACGTGGGCAACTGCCTTTTAAAAAGAGAAAAGGCAAGTTCTGTCTTTAAAAAAAAAAAAAAAAAACTAGCTTTCCTCCCAAATAAAACACTGGTGAAAAGATACTTGACACTTTTGACAACAAAATGTCTTTTTTTTCTGTTTCACAAATGAAGTTTAGGCTTACCGAGACCTATTTCAGAGAAAAATGCTTCTACCGATGATTGCTAGAAAGCCATCGACAACAAAAAGCGAACAAATGAACAAAAAACAACAAAAATAAACATCACAAACGTATCTCAACATTAATATCAAAGCAGAATGTTTGAGAGATTTTGAGGCTACATATTAGGAAGGCAGTGATACCTATAAATCCTTTTTTTTTTTTTTGGGCAGCAATACAAAATAATTTATTCTACATTTTCATCTTAGTGTTCTAATAGATTGTACTCTCTAACTCAATAAATGTTGATTTTTGAGAAAAAGAAATACACTTAAATAAAAAAAAAAAGTAATACAAGATAAAGAGCACCTTATCCCCATACAAGTTATTTAACAAGTTTGATTTTTGGAAGCAAATGGCACAGTCATCATCATCAATGGTAAATTAGCAATGCTCGTTAAATTGTACATTTTTTTTTTGTCAGACAAATACCACCGAGTCTCGACAGTTTAACATCAAGTTGTGACAGGATACTCTTGTTACAGAAATGTTTGCATTGTGTGGGTTTGTGTGTACGAACGGGCACAGCGGGAGCCGATCACTGGACAGAAGCTGAGCGAGGTCGTGTTGAACTCATGAAATCCCGACAAGGCGGCTCTGGAATTTACAGGCCAAAAAAGGGTGTTGCAACATCCGCCATCGTTCTCAGTACAGCTTGGTAAACAAAGTACGGGCGTGGCGTGCTACCTGGCAGTTACTACAACTTTATCTGTGTGTGTGTGTTTTTTTTTTTTTTTATCTCAAACTGAGGTGGACCTCCAAAGCCAGTGCAAGAAAGAGGTTTTACCCTGACTAAGCATTTTCTAGTGCAAAACTGCCAACATCTGGTCTTCAAATGCGAGGAGAGTCGGCATGCAGCGTGTCACAACAGCCAAACTGAACACAGACATGAAGCTTTAAACACCCACTGAACCTTTTAGGTGGCGCAAACAGTTGTGTGTCACAAACTCGTCATACTGTCGTGAAAAATGAAGTACTTAAAATCCACATCTGGAGATTCTGATATCAATACACGTGCATAAAGATTTACAAATACAATAAAACTTGACTGCAGCTGGCATTGACCGCGACAGGTGCATGAGAACTTTACATCAAAAGGTAACGGGGCTAACCTCTACGTCACCATCCTCCTCATCCAGGATGAAATCCAGAAACGGGACTCGCCCGTGAAGTAAAATATCCAAGACAATGATCGTATAGGAGCCGCCATAGACTCAATCAGGGAAAAGAAGTTTCCCATAGAGTAAAAACAGAGAAGAAGACGCAGGAAGGAGAACAGGAAGGGGATGGTGGGGAAAGAACAGACGGAGAGAGAATGAGAAAAAGCCGACGCCTGTGATGGGAGCGTCTTTCTGGCTGCGGTTAGGACACACTGATGACAGCAAAACTGATAAAAGCCAGTTCATTTTTTTTTCATTCTTCTTCTCGTTTCGTAAGAGAAATTCCATCTGAACACAATCAAACCGTTAAGAGAGCATTTGTTGTGTCGAGTAAGACATTTGAGAACGCCCTTGGCTGGCTGACTCGAGTGCTGTGAGGATGGTCGAGCAGCAGCGGTGGCAGCGGCAGCAGCAGCAGCTGGTGTGATTGTGACTTTGCGGGCGTGGTCGGTGTGAGCTTTAAGAGAAGAGAGAGAAAGAGAGACAGTTCTGCGGGAGGTGCATCTAGTAGAGGAGGATGCGGCGCTCGATGGCCTTGCGGCAGATGGGGCACTCGCTCATTCGGTCCCCACACAGCTGGCAGGTGCCGTGGCCGCACATAAAGATCATGTTCTTCAGCCGGTCCAGGCACACCGGACACATGGTCTGCAGACAGACGAGGAGAAGCAATCGCGGTTTATGTCAGAGAATCGCTAACTGAGCCAAGCCCTACACAAAGACTTTACGACACAGAAGTCCGTTTGATCGCGCACCATTTTACTGCAGTGTTTGTCACATCGCTTTCTATTTTATTCTTCCTCGGCAGTTCAAGAGCCGCACCTGGTTTGTGTGTACGTTAAAAACACAGGGTGTGTCCAACGGCATTATGGTAAAACATTATTACAGGACACGTCCTGAATGCCTTTAGTGTAGTCCCTGCGATAGCGACTGATTAAATTGTGTGTAGTTTTAGAGCTGAAATGCTTCGCTGGATAATCAAAGACATAATTTACTAATGACTTAAGTCATTTATTAGGACAAAATGTTGTAGAGTTACTAGTTCAAGCTCCTCAAATGTGAGGATTATTATCTAATTCATAAAGTTGAATTTATATAATATCTCAAAACAAGCAAAGGGAAGACGCCAACTAGGAACTTCTGGCAGCATTTCTCACTATTTTTTCTCCTGTTTTCTGGATTCATTCACTTAGAAAAACACAATAGATAAAAATCGATAATGAAATTAACAAGTTGCAAACCTTATTTTCAATATAATATCTTAAGAGCTCAGTATATGTTTACTGATTTTGTATGCTGCGGATTCACCATATGTTGTGCACATCCACCCAAATCGAAGCCAGCAACCTGTGACCCAAAGCCTGACGTAAACCATTAAACAATGGCGGGGTGGAACCACCATCTTCACACTGACTGCACCTCACGTGTGGATTATTAACTGCAGCAGACGTTGCCACACTTGCTGGCCGCTCCTTTCTACAGTTCTGTGTTTGGGTTTACCTGCTCCTTGATGTCCTGGAGCTGTTGCTGTAGCTTCTGTACGTCAGCGTTGACGTTGGTGTTGTCCTTGTCTCTCTGCAAGGCTGGGATGTTTCCGCTGGCTGCTTGGACACAACAACACAAAGGCACGTTGAGGAACAAAAGGGAATTCAGTTAGTGGCCTAAAGACTAAACAAATTAAGAGTTTGCACCGGTGGATACATCAAACCTCACCTGCTCATAAAGATAAACTATACTGCTTATTAAACCGAAATGCAGCCAATCCGACACTTCCAATGTGAAACAAGCTGGGAGCTAGATTATATTTAAAACATGAGTTTTGGGAAACGAGCATGGATCACAAACGTGCGCACTCTGAATTTTATTATGTTTGGCAAATCAAACTTGGGCTCTAGCAGTGTTGGCGGTGCGCTGACTTTTAAATGACTTGAATTCAGAAATGCATACTTTGTAATTATCTGAAGTATAAACTGGCACAGGACAAAACATCGTACAGCACTGCTGGCATTGTGAGAGCCACAGGATGATGATACCGGTGTGAAACTGCATGAATATATTATTTGAGCGCTCTACAAGAATTGGCTGGAGTGAGGCCCTGTTGGGGACTCCGTTCCAGACTGGCAAACATCTGCCACAAATAGTGAGCACCAGTGTGATTCTTGGCATGTGCATCACATACATACTGTTAAGGGTGTGTGTGTGTGTGTTGATGTGTGTTGCTGGAAGAGAAAAGGGGGGTTTAAAGGGGAGGGGACAGGGGCCAGGGCAGCACTGTGGGGAGCCCTTTAAAAAAAAGGGTCTGATAAGGGAGGGGATCATAGAGGTATACTTACACCAACTTAGTGCCAGATTGTTGGGCTGGAGAAGATCCTGCGATCCCCCTGCCATAGTGTTAGAGCTCCCTGCTGGGAATAACCAGTCACATTGTTATAGCAGGAGCCGTCCTCACCAGCTCAAGAGTTGGCCTGAGGACCAAAACTACTCACTACAGCCTCTGAGGGAGGTCCAGAGAAAGAATTTGAAGAGAAAAGCTAGCAAGTTGGAAACAGTGATCAGGGAAAGAAAGGGAAATAGAGTCTCTTCTATGTAGAATTAAGAGTTAAAATGCATAGCGGCAAGTCGTTTTTTTTTTTTGTTGTTGTTGTCTTTTTGCCATCAGCCAATGCTAAAGCATGAGTCTACCACCTGTGCTCACTCTGTTAGACGTAGATTATGGAAACCATTCAAACTACAGAGGTGGGGAGTCAAAATAATCAAGGTGACAGATGGATTTCGTGCACTGCGATTCGCTTTTGTAACAGACATCAACAGTCGGTGTTACTGGGATGAAGGGAGAGGAGGAGATAAACAATCAATGCTGCCCCTTGCATGAGTGTTTGTGTGTCTGGGTCTGCATCCACTTTTTTCTTTTGCACGTCTGGTAGCCACTGCAGGTACGATTTTGCATGCCAACAAGCCGACACGTGGAGACATGTTAATTAACACGGGTAAACATGATGTTAGTGAACTTACAACAGTTTCCCTTTTAACTCGAAACAAAATGTGGAAAAACACGATAGGGGGGTAAACCACGAGTGAGATGCACCAGTCAAAGAAGGATGTGGGCAATAAAACACCGTGTTCAACTTGAAGACAGGAAGATGGATTGCGTTGTGCGACCAAGTTACAAAACATGCTTGTTAGGCGCTTCATCAAAAACATTTTAACATTCCAAAACTGCTCTGTGTCCTCATTTAGGGAGCTATTATAATTCAGTCCTTCACATTCATGTGGGTATTAATATGCATATACTATTATGACTACAGGATGTTTAGCATATGCTTACAAATAAGTCGAGCCACTTTATGCGAATGTGATTAGTCAACTTTTAGAGGCCACAGACGCATGAATAATCAGTTTGCCTGTATAGTCTGACGTTATTGTATTATTTAGTGTGGCTCGGCGTAACTCAATCTAGAAATGGCTTCTTTAAAAAGGTTATGATTTGGAGCGTGAAATCCACTCTCTCTGGAAGACCTATGCGGCCCGAGCATTTATGAAGCCACTGTCCATTTCAGCCAATATCTAAAGAGAAGTGGGTACAAATGACATGATCAAAATGGATGCAACAGTTAAAACATGCCAGATCTAGTGGAGGAGTTTGGAAAGTAAGATTCAAACATCTGACTTCATTTGTAAATGTCTAATATGTCTAACAGGATGAAAAAAAACAAACACAATATATACATTAGTGATGCAAACACAAAAGGATAAAAATGCATAAGCAAGGCAGCAACAAAGCAAAAGACAGAAAGAGCTAAAGCAGATATATTTTAAAACAAGTGGAAACTAAAAGAGAAGAAAGAAGGAGGGAAAAAAATAGGGAATTAAAAGGGAATGTGTGGAAGATTCACTCACTAAGGTCATCATCATCATCATCATCATCATCATCATCATCAGCGGCATCATCCTCCATACCTTTCCCTCCACAGCAAAGTACAAAGGGAGTGCGGCGTTCCACCACAGCCCGGCACTGTACGCACTTCTTCATGAGGCTGGCACAGTCTGGTGACAACGAGAACGCACATTGGTCAGACGTGGATTTTTTTAAAAATATATAGATTTTTTATTTTTTTTATTCAGCAACACTGGGCCGCAAAAAGGTGAAAATGTGTGTAACTTACTCTCACAAGCGCACATGTGACCACAGGGCTGGAACAACACGGCTGCCTTTTTGTCAGAGCAGACCACACACTCCTCAATCTGTGGAGAGATTAAGCAACAAAAGGGGGTGTAATAAAAGTGTCGCTCCGCTCTTCTTAGTGTGTCTGAAAGATGATAGTAACGCTTCCGATACCTTGGTTCTCGACTGGACCTGATCCTTGCAGATGAGACACTTCTTCACACGAGGTGAGCACAGGGAGCAGGTGGCGATGTGTCCACAGGGCCCGAACAGAGTGTCTCTCTTCATGTCTGAACACACCATACACTCCTCCAGCGACTCGATGTTGCTGTTCAGAGACGGACTGCGGGTGCCCACCTGGCCACTGGAACATGAAGAATAAAAACCACAGTGTGTGAGAGAGCGGAAGAGATTACGAGCAAGGGAGGCTGACAGAGAACAAAGAAAATAGGGGGAGACACAGCGAGAGACAGAAGGAGGAAAAGGAAAGAAAAAAAGGAAACGTGGTTCCCGACATGAAACATTTTTAGCAAAGACAGGAAATCATTGATTTTCCTGAGATGGTGCTTTCTTCCTTTTTCTTTCAGGTGTTGTTACAGTCACTGAGGCAGAATGAATACACATAAAAGCACCAAACACAATCCTCTAAGTTCATACTATTTGTCCCTGTGTGCAACAAGGATTTTCTGCTTGTTTAACCCTTGTTCCTCACTTTACAAAAAACTTTTCTCTGATGTCTTTAGTGGACAAAAATCACTGAAATAAAAATATTTTTAAATTAATGTTAGTCTCCATTTTCAAGAGGTGAAATTCTGCTGCTGCTAGCGAATGCTCTATATATGAAATCCATAGAAAACAACATTCCCGGTCAGATCTGCTGCAGCTGCTTTGCGTCATGTTGCAGAGAAATGAATATAACAGCTAAATTATGGAGATTTGGAGTGTGACTGGTTCCCGGTTGACAATTTCCAGCCTGGTTGTTGTACAGGCCTGTGTCCAAACGGACCTGTACAACGACCTGATACTCTGTGGCCAATGCTGGAATATGCTGCTGCATTAATGACTCCACGGCAGCCTGCTGTAGCAGGGCTGGCTGCAGAGGGGGGTAGATGAGGTAGTGCCTCAACCTGACACAGCAACCGCAAGAGGCACCACTGGTGCCGTCACACACTCCTGCACAGCCACTCAGAGATAATGCAGATGCAGATCAGGTAGAGGTGACAGAAGAGAAGTGAAACGCCTTAAAAGAAAGACTATCGAGACAGCGAAAGCACAGCAGTCAACTCCCACAATAATGGTGGGGAACCGGGCAGAAGTGAAACCTTGGACACTAAGGAGAGCTAACTGAAGTGGCAGACAACACTCAAACATTGTGAATGAAACCAAAATCATCCGCATCAGATCTCATCCTAATAAAGAACACGTGCAAGATAACCTCATGACAATAAATGGTTCAACATTACACAAAATGACTTGAACTTGGCTAGGAGAAGGTTGGCTGGCAATCACTACTTGTGCAAACTCGGCTAAATAGACTTAATTCTATGGTGGCAACTGTATACGATACAGATTGGCAGGAAAATCTGAGTTACAATTGCATTCTCTAATTGCATTAGAGAAAAATGCTGGGAGAGAATCCAGCTGTCCTCTGAACGGCTGAGATTTCAGCAGAGACACACAGGCAGGAGGGGTTAAAGACATTTCACTCTTGGCTATATAAATGTGAAAAGCAGACAAATGAAATCAAATATTTAGGTCTGCCTTAGGTTTGGATATAATCAGATGTAGCCTGAATGAGGCTGATTAAAACGGACAGCTTGCTGTCCCCTTGGACGGTCCGGGCATTACGTTACATTCAGTTTGTCCAAAGCGACTTACGACAAAAGAGTACACCCGCTGCTTCCCCATGTTTCCAGTCCTGAGGCAAAGCTAAGCCATCTGTCTCCAGCTTCATATTTAACAGACAGACATGAGAGTGGTATTGATCTTTCCATCTAACTCTTGGCAAGAAAGCCAATAGGTGTATTTCCCAAAATGTCAAACTATTACTTCAAGGGATGTTTACCTGCTCTTCTCTTTGTGGCATTTGGCCAGAGCCTTGCAGAGGCTGGGGTCAGGACATAGGTCCAGAGGGGACTGGCCCTTCTTGTTACGAATGGTCAAGTCCGCTCCGTTAGCTGCCAGGAAGCAGGCAATGGATGCTGCACTCTTCTTCTCGGCCCCCTGGGTACCCAAGCCCATGATTAACTGCAGGAAGACACAGACACACGAAAAAACAGAGAGAGAAAAAAAATCAGGGCACGTCAGGCTTTTTGACTTTTGACACAAGAGACTGCATGCAGTGTGAACACTGACTCGTCTGCACCTTACACACTGGCACACAAACCATTATTGCACAGAGTAAGAAGAGTAAGTAGTCGTGATTTTAATTTTATTCAGATGGCTTCAGAGTTAAATTCAGATGAACCATGTCAAAGCACTATCAGATCGTCACTAATTAGCCAATCAAAGGCATGCCTAAAGATGGCTGTCAGGCAGTGTAACCCCCACACCCCCACCGAAAATCCCATTAACTGTCCCGCCTCTCTCTCTCTCCGTCCTCCAGCTCATCACCTCACAGAGTCTACCCAACTCGAAACCGCTCTCTCTCCCCCTCTCTCCCTAGCAATTTGGGCTTTCCATGTCTGATTGTCTTCAACCAGTAGCTTTTACATCTCTGCTGATGGACCCATCGGGCCGGCTAATTCAATTCTCATCTTGAAGAGGGGGAAGAGCTATGGGAGAGTGACCCAACTGCACATATCTCAATTAGGCCGGCTGTCTGTCTGTTCCGCTCCTCTGCTGGGGAACCAGGAAGGGCAGCATGGGGGATAGAAGAGAGGAGGCAGAGGAGAAGGAGGAGGAGAGAACGAAGTGGGAGGGAGACAGAAGGTGACAGGTAAGGTAAGTCTGGGCCTTGTAGCCTTAAACTCGTCCCCTGTAGGGATTAGTGATGTGGTGTTAACATAAAGGGGGTTCAGCTCTGACATGCCCCTGTTGGCCTCTACAGAGGGACAAGCTCATTCAAGCTGGCCAAGAGGCGGCAGCGAGCTGGATGGCTGCTCCGTGCTAATGTCAGGCTGCTGTCTGAGTGATGGGGCCGGTTGCAGACTGGGCTGTCCAGAGATGTAGCTTCCTGTCTAAATGTGATCTGTAATCATTTTTCACACATCGGGTAAGTGGTTCACATACTGATCCTCATGAAGGTGTGTGGTCCTGCTGCCAAGACAACCCGAAATACAATCACCCAAAATCAGAAATGCTAAATGCCGGGAAATGATTAGACTCTCTATTCACTCTATTCACTCTCCATGTCTGTAAAGGTTTTTTAATAACTCTTTCCACAGCTCGTATGATTTACAGCTGAATTTAGACATATACTGCATGACTAATCGTATCAGTCAACTCAATTCAGCTACCTGTATTTCCTGAACGGTCAGAACAGATCTGACACAGGTAAGTTTGATATGACAAAATAACCATGTTTACCTAATTAGATGGTTACTACAGAGTAATTACAGGATTACTACAATCACGGTGGCTATTGCTGCTGGTTTCCTGCCCCTCTCAACCATTAACACTGCTCTTCAATTTCAGATATAACAAAATCTCTCGTATCAATGCTGCAGCAAGTTTCAAAGGGTGCATTATTCTCTGTCACGCACAGTGTGAATATGTCTGCATGTGCATCAGCCGTGCAATACACTGGTGACACTCCCAATTTACACAAACTAAGACTCGAGAGTCCCCCAGTAGGGGAAAGCAGATTGATATGGATGAAATGAGTTTTTAAACTTAAACAAGACTAGACGGAGCATTTAAAAAAGTTAAAGTCGAGCAATGGCAAGTAGTCTTGCTGCATTACTAATTTCTACAATTTTTGCACCATCCAATTTATTTGCATGACTGATCGACAAGCTCTTCTCTTTAAAAAAAAACTCAATTTCTGTCAATATACCTTGAAAGCCATGCATCTTTTGAATGCCTGAGGGTCTCTAGTTTGGGGTTGTGCAGTTTCACAAGGCTGTGATCATCCGTTGAAACTGGCCGTGCCAGTTTTTCCATCGCTAAAATTCAGCCTAACTTTGCAGTGTTATTTTGTCCTCTTCCTGACAAGCTAGCATGACTAATGCCTTAGGTCTTCTAGTTTCTTATCCCAGTGTCATATGAAGCCTGTTAAGGCAGTAGTAAGACAGTAATGTCACTTGTAGACGTCAGCATCTGCGCGGAGTTGAAGAGGTTAATGCTGTAATGCCTTATACCTTGAGGAACCTTGACCCCGGTAAATTACAGTAATCTAAGAGGAAGAGGGAGGTTAATAATAGATGTGTATGTACTGTGTTCTTGGAGGGTTCCCAGGGCTCCACTTTGCTGACGTCCTGCATATCTTGGAGTTGTCGCAACTGGGACAGCGTGTGGTGACGCAGTGCCTCGTGAAGCGGCGTATCCCCGTCTTTGTCCTGCACATCAAGCTTGGCCTCTGCCCGGACGAGCAGCTGTTCAGAAAAACACATAAATAAACAGTCACCCAAACAAGCAGGAACAACAACCATAAAACAACTTTAATTTTATGCTACAGTGCAAATGCCACAGTGCTGATTTATAAAGGCTGCAGCTAACAATGAACTGCCTCAGTGCTGTATTCCCCAATTATGAAGTGCATTTTTTCTCGAGTCCACAAGATGGCAACGTGGCAATCTCGATCCAACACTACGCCAAAAGGCTCACACTGCCTCAGAGAGCACTTTCTCTACACAGCATCAATCTGAAGCAGGACCTCATTCAACTACAGGACATCCACTAGTGGAAATTAAATGTGGGCCCGCACTGATGTTGTTCTACTCCCACTGATGTTGCTCTACTCCCTTTATAACTCGAGACAGGAGTCGGACTGTGGTGAAGCGAGGGAGAAAAGGAGGAGAAAAAGAAAGGGGTATCAGAAAGAGAAGGGCCCACTCACCCGGACTATCTGGGTGTGTTGACGCTCCACTGCCAGATGTAATGCCGTCTGCTGGTTGACGTTCTGGATGTCTAAGCTGGCATTGCCCTTTGAGGCGGAAACAGGAGAGGAGCAAACACATACAATAAACATATGGGCATTTGTGCATTAACAACCAACCATAATGAGTCACACGTGCATACGGTATGTGTGCGTGTGTGTGTAGATATGACAGACAAGTGATAAATGTACAGAAACAGGAAAAAAAAAAAAAAAAGAAGTGAAATAATTGTTCAGCACATGAAAGATTGTAACAACCATTCTGGATTTATGTGCCATGACTGAACCTTCCTTCCTTCAACCCTGCCGACCAACAAAGTATCACCTAGGGGGCTGGAGGAAAAAAAAAAAAAAAAAAAACGCATCCTACAATAACGCTGCATGTGATTGTCATTTCCAATTGCGAACACCTCAGCTGAGAAGATGTGGAGGGAAGATAAGCATTGTGATCAGGCAGTGTGTGAAATCCCCAAGTAATAAGACTGACTGGCTGGCTGGCTGGCTGGCTGGCAGGGAATCTGCAGTGCACCTTGTAGTGTGGTGCAATTTCTGAATAGAAAGCTGAGCCATCACTGCGAACCAGCCCATTGCAGGGACTTGGGAAAAAAGGCCGTCCCTGCTGAAAGGTAGCTTGCACAGCGAGCGTTCATGCGTTGGAATGTTGCAGCAACGTTGCTGCCTTGCACCATATCCTAATTAACCCAGTTCCCACTTGGTCAGGTGACTTTTTTGTTGTAAACTCTTGAACGTTTTAGGCTTTAGGGAGTTAAACCTGCAGTCTCAGAAGGGAAAAGAGCACGAAGCTATGATTGCAAGAGGAGGAGGATATGAGGGCCCAACAGCACTAAAGAATACCCCCGGAGGCCCTGGAACCGTATGGATTCAATAAAAAAAAAAAAAAAAGGCAGTTATAGCGGCTTCAAGTGGTCTACAGCTTGCTGGCTGCAGGGAGTGCAGTGGAAGCTGCTCTTAATGGTCTGTAGTTAGGGAAAGCCAGGAGTGCAGGCTGGGCTGATGCAGTAATGCTTTGGGCCGCTTTGGATCCCTTACAGAGTATGAATAACTGCGTTTGTTGTCAGTTTGAGTGATTAAACATGCAATTAAATGATATATTTATACGTGTGTGTGTGCGCTGGCGTGTTGTTACCTGATGCACCAGCAGCTCCGCCACCTCCACATGGTTGTTGAGGGCGGCCAGGTGCAGCGCGGTGTAACCGTCGTCCTTTTTCTCGTCTACGATCCAAGGCCTCGGGAGTTTGGATAGCAACACACGCATGGCACTGCACAGAGAGGAGACAGGGAGAGAGAGAGAGAGAAAGAGAGAGGGGGGGGGGGGGGGGGGGGGGGGGGGGGGGGGTTGTGAGTGTTTGAATAGGCTGAGCTGGGAAGCATGACAGAAAAGCCCAAGAAGGTACAGACAGTACAGTCAATTTGATAGTTTGTGATGTAAACTGTCAAAATTAATCAATCTGTGACTGAATGTCTCATGCACTGTATGATAGCTTATGGCCAGACACAAGCTGTTGTAAGCAAACACATCACAGTGCCTGTACTGCTGATACACAGCAAATTCCAATACTCTTTCTTTCTTTCTTTCTTTTTTTTTTTTTTTTACAGCAGAGCATATCCCATTTTCACACATGGGGACAAGAATACTAAATCAACTTAGGGAGGAGTTCCAAAGCAGTGTTATTTACATCAAGCTTTGAGCGGTACAAGTGCTGTGTGTTATTTTAGAGTACCCGTCCCCCCTACCATCTCCTCTGTTAAAAAGGGAAGCCACTTTTCCCTTGATGATGCGCAAAAGCGCCTATCATCGGGAAGCAAAATGGTAATTACACAAGATTTAGCTGCATTCACTCAGGTCTCCTCCTGGGGAAGAAACAGACAGGGAGGGAAGGGAGGGGAAAAAAATCCATTGTTTAAACAGTGCTGTTTAACAGAGGTGGCTTGGTGTGGCGAAAAGAGCCAGTCAGTTCTGTGCCACTGAAGGTCATTTGGAGGATGTGTGCCACAGAGAGACGTAGCTGCAAAGGCGTCTGAGCGAGGAAGGCTGAGAAGGAGTCACAGTGTCACAGTGGGGATAAAGAGGGAGGCCGACTAACTCCCTACAGCGTCATTGAAGAAATAAAAGTCTGTTTTACTAGAAAAAAAGGCAGCCTCACACATTCATCTTCCTTATTAAATTAAAAGATCACAAACAGGAAAAGACAGCAGGACAGAAGAAAGCTCCATGAGAGGCAAATTTGACTTAAGCTGTAAATCAATATAAATAGACGTGTGTTGAAACTCTTCTTCCAACTCAACGAGGCTTTTTTTTTAAATATAGCATGACAGCTTTAATTTAGCATTTGAACTCATTCATTATCTCTTTGCCCCCTACCTCTCTGCCCACTCTTCTTGCTTTAGCCCCTGGGCACACATCCAGGCATACGGAACATGACAACACTGAAATTAGACTCATCACTAATTTAACGTATGACCAGTGCATGAGGAACAAAGGCTGCAAACACAACTTTTCAATTTGTGCAAATAATATGGAATATGAAGCAAGGCACTTAAAAGCCATACCCCCGCCCCCCCCCCGAACGGTTCTTCTGTCTTGTCTGTAGTTCAGTACACAATGTACCGTCAATAAGCTTTAAAGCAGCAACGCTGGAGGGAACACTTTTGACCTTGATTAACCCTGAATGATCATGCAGGGCATATCTTTGAACTGCGACAAAAGGAGGCAGCTGATTGTACTCTGACTTTGATATGGCTGAACAGCCCCCATGCGAGCACTGGAGTGTTTATAGTAAGGTAAATAGGGTCTAAAGCAGCGCGGGGAGGAAATGGGCTCCAGCATAGAGCAGGAAGGCCACAGCCTGCGCAATCAATGAAAACTGTTAACTATTAAGACAGAGAACAGAAAGAAATGCAAACCAACATGCTGGCAGGCTTTCAGACTGCAGGTAATCAGGATGGCTGGTTCCCTGCGGGTTTTTTTGCTAAACCTACAGCTCGTCTCCATCCTTCTGGAGTAATGAAATAGAGCATCATCAGCACACCCTCTTGAGGAAAGCAGAGAAAGAGGGGCAGAGAGGCAGGGGAGCAGGCAGTCAGCACCTCTGTACGGACAGAGATCCGGGGCTGGTGTACTGCTGCAGTGATGAACAGCGCAGCACACTGATCCCAGGCTCCCTCGCTCTCTCTCTCTACCTCTCATTGCACAGAGGCTTACGCACACACACACCTGCATTGCTTGCAGCTATCTTCAACCACTTAATGCAGAGGAGCACTGCTTAAATGTGATAGCAACCGCGCCCATTCTGCCTAATCTCACATTCATAATGTGTCGCCTTTGTTACAAAGAATTATTTGCTTGCGTACTGTAGATTTACCATCTCAGGGGGGACTTTTGAGTAATTTCATCCATGGTGCTCCCACTGGGTAGGAGTTGAGACTTAAACAAGCAAATTATTCAAGAACAGACCTTGCCACATCAGATTCTTGCCTTAAGCTATAACATAAAACTTATTCCCAGTGGTTAAACACGGCACTCTTTTAGCTTTCTTTCAAGTAAGACTGATAGACAATACAGAAATGCATTTATTTCGTATTATTATTTATTTATTTTTTTAACTACAGCGGTTTCCACGAGAATCAAGGGTAATTGTCCCACATAAAGCCTTTGTTCTTTTTGTGCCCATTTTCTCCCTCCTATTGGTGCAATATGGAACATTTGTACAATCTGGATTGGCTGGGAGTGTCTCCTATATGTAGAACAATTGGCCAATAAATGCACGCCTGCTACACTATAGGGGCACACTGGCGCCTTCTAGTGTAAGAACCAGGCACTTGAGTGCTGGGCAGGTGTTTGCTGGTGTAGGGAGCCCCTCCAATAGAAGTCTAGATTGACAGGCTCCCTGCCACGCTGGGCGAAATGGGCGGACATTAATATTAATGCCCCATACTGGCACTGCTGCATTGCAGTTAAGCTATTTGCTGTAAAGGCAGAAAAAAAAAGAGAGTGAATTAAGGGTCCAAGAAATAAATCCTAGTTGTTGTTTTTTTATCTCTTGGGTAAGTGATGTTAGCAGTGACTGAGAGGGAAACAGAGAAACTGTGCTGGCCCTTGAGGTACGCTGTCAAGCAGAAGACAGAAGAAGAGAGTCTACCCGGCTCGGGCTGCAGACCTTTACTGAGCAGAAGACACTGACTTGACCTGGGAGTTAACATTTAGACAACTGAGGTTTATTTGCCATGAGAAGGAGAACGATGTTTACAGTAAAGGGAGGATCTCCTTATTGCAACTGAACCAATGCTACGGTCTGTGTGAATGCAAGAGGACGTGCAGCTGAGGAGAGGGAATTGTAGAGGAGAGAGGTAGAAGGGGAGACGTGATGGAACTGGGTCACCCTGTGAGAGATCTCAAGAGTCCCCCAGGAGAGCTACACAGGGGCCTGTTGTCTTGGGCTGCAATTTGTCATTGACCAGGACGCTCTCTGACGCCCTCAGCTCTGTGTGTGTTGGCGTTTGTCATTGTACATAAGACAGTGGAGGTGTGTGTACGTGCAACTGTGTGTGTGCGAGCGTAGGGGTCGACAGGGCCCTTCTGCTGCCCTCCCCTGGCTGACAGCCATCTGTGTGGTGGTCAGTGGCCGTTATTACAACAGGAATTGAGAGTCGGGGGACAATAACTTGGGTAGGACAGGGCAAAACGGGAACAGTCAACATCCAGCCCGAGATTAATGGCTGCGCACAAACATATGGTTACTCTGATGTAGGAGACGTGTTTGGCATACCGTCATCCATTAACTAGGGCTTCAAGCTTCAAGAAAAGAGATCCAGATTCTGCATCGGAAATTAGTCATCAAAAAGGTGGCACCTCCCTTGGGAAAAATAAATGCAGAATAGATATATAGGTATTGAAAATGATCAGTCTCGCAACGGTGAGAGACTGTCTCATACAAATACAGAAACATCTCAACCAAAACCTTTGAACCATCAAAGTGAGTTCTTGACCTTTGCATACTATCATCAGGAAATGACCTGATTTTATCCACACCACTTGTATGACTTTAGCTAAAGCATTTAACTTATAACAAGACAGAACAAAGGTGCAATGGATTAAATCGGCCAGCATGTCAAAAGATCCAGACACATCTGAGCAGGCAAACCAAGTTAAATTGGGTTCTAGTTTAAATTCTTTTGTCAAAAATGGTTTGAATTGCCGAACCTTATCCATAGTCCCTTAATGAAACTGGTTGTATTTCTTCCCCAGTACCAGTGAGATCCCCCCCTTAAGATCTTACTGGAACAGCCTTTCAAGATGAGACGACTTCAGGCGATACACGAGGTGTCAGCTTATCGGTGACGGGATCGATACTTTCAACTCCTTTGAAATACTGAATCCTGTTCCCAACAAATCATTTACAAATGCAACACGCTACCTCCAAATGGACCCCCCCCCCTCCCCCACACCCGCTCCCCCTTTGCCATTCTGGGCAGGAAGGGGCTCTTCATCATGTGTTGAAGGGTTTGGAAGGCACCGAGTACCTAAGTCAGTGGCAGCTGGGAGGTTTAGAGTCATAAAACTGTTGAGGATTTCACTGAGCTTAAAACACGTTACTTTGACGGGAATGTTGGCTTACATATGTGAAGGGTATGTTTTGAAAATGCATGTGTGAAAATGAAACCGGCTTAGACGGGGGGGGGGGGGGGGGCATAACTGTCAATTCCACTGTGGCCACTAAACGGCACAACAGATATTGGACGTGACAAATCATTTAAGTAGCCTATAATCCCCATGCAAATATAACAGGTTTAACTTCTGCTCCCTCAAAGTTCACCCTGGCCATCCCTCCGCCGCGAGAAGCAATTAGTTACCAGTTCACTTTGTCTGGGCTGCCCCACAGCTACTGGCTGTCCTGCTGTGGACAGAGTAAATAAACGCAGGTAGCGTCTAGGCCAGCAGTGCAGCAGAGAGCTGAAGACAAGAACCAAACTGGCTCCGCTCAATAAAAAAAGGCTTTCATTACCATGCCGTGAAGAGAATAATTTCCCCTACAATGTGACCTTCCCCTGCCTGCCTGTACCTGAGGCCCCTGAGTGAGCATGCTTTTATTAAGGACTATTTGCATAAACCGGGAAGGGGGAAGATGGGAAAGGGGTGCATTTCTATGATGTTTTGGTTATCACTATAGCTATGCCGGTGCCTTGAAGGTTGTTTGGGAGACGCCAGGTGCATTTTCAAACATCTCGGGTACAGTTGTCTGTCCATTTAGGAAGTGGGTGGGGGCCTATAAAGGCTTAGCTTTAATTAGCCTTAAATCACCTGGTATTATGGGGTGTCCTGATTCATAGCAATTTATGAAGAAGGAGGCAGCAAGACAGTCAGAGAAGCCCAATGGCGCGTTAATGTCCCATTGGTTCGAGATGACCCAATTATTTTCCCGTGCTACTCTTCCTTTGCACTTTATTCTCCTCAGCACCTTGAAAAAGCCTCATTCTCATTTCTGCACCAGCCATAATAGTCATAATATACATCCTTTTACCCAAAAAGCGAAGAATGACATAAAAGATAAAGCAAGGACATGGAGATTATATTAGAATAAAGCGATATCTAAATCATGCATACTATATCGAACAAATGCATCATTGCCTATAAAACAACCATGTAGTTATTCAAAATCGCTTCCCCACAGGCTTGGGTAGGTCCGGATTATAGCGCAGTAGGTTGCGCATTCATTTCTAGTCTTTTGATAAGGCAAATCTGGGGACATTTGAATAAATATATAAAAAAAACTGAAGTGAAATGAACCTGCTGTATGAATGACAACTAGTGTAACGACTGACATAAGAGAGTGAATACATTTTGACAGCGTACAACGGACCGCACGACAGGATTTGCCCGCATGTTGAATGTTTGACAACAAAATATACACGGTGACTCACAGAGAACGAAAAACATGTAGCTTGAAAATCGCTAATCAGCCCGAGATACAAACAGCATGCTGTCACCAGAGCGTCCGCACGCTGGCCCTCTCTCTCCTGTCATTACAGTCATTGCACCTCAAACAAGCCGCTAACAGAGCAAAGAAAATCATCTGTGACCCCTTCACCCGGCTCACTCCCTTTTCGACAAACAGCCCTGCGGAACACGCCACAGATCACTGCCCACTCGACGGCTTCAAATACAGATTTTTCTCACTGCAATACAAAAATTTAATTCGTGAAAAAAAAAAAAAAACGCACTTGTCAAATATGTACACCTATGGCCTTAAAACATATCACCTCCGATGCTGTTTGTGCTCATCCACCGAGCCTGTTGTGAGAAACCAAACTCATTAATATGCTGCACTTAAAGTAAATGGCCCCTGTAAGTGGTGAGATGTGATGAGAACCCAAACCAAGGCTTCAAAACATCCCCTTCAGACACCTATGGGTAATGTAACACATGAGTATGTGTTCCAAGGTGCAGAGATAGTACTGATTGACACTTTGTGCAACTACTTCACAGTAAAAGCCTTACAGCTCGGTAAGTGTTTTTTCTTTTTTTTTTTGCTTATCGGCCTACAGTTGAGCTGCAGAAACCTTAAAGTTCAACTTTAATATGAATGTTTTCTAACTCGCTAGGACATCGGCTGTCTTTGTGTTGAGCCACCATGTCATTTGAGTCATTATCAGGTTTTTAGGCATAAGCTCACACACCCAACGGCATCTAAATTACCCCTTATCTCGGAAGCCAGCGCTTAATTTCTGACCGACAATGGCTCATTGTGACTGAAATACTGGCCATTTTGTGATTATAAAGTTCTTTTCAGTTTATATGAAACAAAATCAGACTGGTGAAATTAACTGCGAGTGCTTCCACACCGAGGTACAAAGCGGTAAATAGAACTGAGGGATTGACTCCGGGTTTTGCAGAGCGGTGGAGAATTCAGCCGCGTTGAAGGTCCTTCGATCGACAGCCACTCAGCAGCGTGCCACAGTGTCACCATAAGAGCCGAGTGAAGCGGTCTGAAAGGCTTCCATGATCTACAGTCTCGCTGCAAATCTACCACTTTAAATCACCCCCTCACTCTCGGGCCTGCCCCCGCCACCCCACCACCTTTTCTGCCCCCACGAAACACATTACGCTGCACCCCTCACAGTCTCCCCCTGAAACGCTCATCTCTGTATGTTGTAACCTGCGTGGGTCCCTTTACACGCAGCAAGCCAGCAGTAGCAGCATCGCCCCTTAAGCACAACAGAAAAACGAGGATAACACACCATCAAATTCTCTTCCACAGTAATTGGCAGAACAGATCCAAAGTGACACAAGCAAGCTGCCGTATTGCAGCTGATGACTCTGACTTCTTCAGCAGTTACACTTCTAGGCACACATGCAGAGGAAGATGCTGTGGGTGAAAGAGTGGTTTGGTAATTAAAATCTATTGTTTGCAGTGGGAAATAATAGGGATCAAAGGGCCTTGTATCAGCTACTGCCTCCCCTAAGCACTGAGACAACAGGCCATATGCCCCAGAGCACACCAGAAAATGTCTAACAGCCAACTTGTTAATGGCACGGGGATGGAGCTTGTATGAATGCACACCACACAGATAAGGCTGCACAGAAATGCGAACATATTCCTCACAGATCCACGATTCTACAGATAGCACACTGAAGGTTTTCCACCTAAACTACTCTTGTCTAATCTCGATGATGCTAGGATTTTTGTGCAAAGAAAGTGTTGTTCTCGGTATTCTTTGCGTGTTCAGATGGAAACAAGAGCGCACACACACACGCACGCACCAAGCAACACAAACAAAAATCCTTATCCCCTTGACCTGTCATACTGCATTTACATGGGAGCCACTGACTTCAGTGTCCGTACGGGTTACCAAGGTAACATGGTCTGCATTATTCAACAGCTAAGCTTGGTTTAGATGTGAACATTGGCCTGAATGTGTCCCTCAGAGTACATTACGGTTACTAATACCTCTTCTGCTGACAAAAATTGTATATGTCTGGACATGGGATACTGAGCAGAAGTTCTGGCCACATTCGACCTTTCTTCAAACATTTGAAAGTGGTTTACACAAGAGTCAGAGCTGCGATTTTGGTTCCCTGCACATCGAATATTATTAAAACTGGTCACTACGCTGCTGTTTTTTTAAAGTGAAATGTGGTTTTCATAGTGAAAAAGCTCGATCCATTTCTGATCCCTCTAATAAAAAACAAAAAACAATGCTCAATATGTACAAGAACTTGGGTTGGGATCCCAAAGTATGATTTGGATCCAGGCCGACAGTCAAACTTAAAATATTATATGTGTATATTATATGATCAATAGTATATACATATAAAGCCAGGCTCTATAAAGTACAAAATAGGAATAAATAAAAAATAACTAACAATATTCAATCACGCTAAATGACCAGCTTGTTAAAAATATACTCGGTGACATGTTTTCTTGAGTTTTGTGTGGTGTGAAGCCATATTTACTGCACCGCAAGGTTTATACTGACGTTTTACATGCGTTCACTCAGCTAAGAAAAATGCAGCGCGCTTCTCGGTGTATCATTAAAAACACAAACCAAAGTGCCATCACTGATGCTGAAGTACCATCAAACACGAGAATAAATTCCATTACTTATTCCAATACATCAAGTAAATAGATAAACTACATTTGTTTTTAAATGGGGGGAGAAAATATTAAAGATGCCTGACAGCTGTGCTGTGGAAGTATATCACCTTGCTCTGTCATATTTATTACCTGCATTGCTGAGGCACTTAAAGTGCCACAAATAAATCCTGCTCTTTCTAGGTTTGGCGAGTAGGAAAAGACCATATCAGTGCTTCTAGTGGCTTCACAATGCAAGGTTTTCTCTTTGCATGCTATAGTCACTTTCCCAAAAGCTCTTTATGTCCTTGAGTCCCTTCAGTAAGGGATGTAGCCCTCCCTCTCTCTGCCTCCATCCATCCATCCCTTGATCTCTCGTTTTCTCTCCTTCCTCTCTATCCATCCACCCCTCCCCTCTCCCAACATGTGCTATAGCAACATAGCAGCCAGGACTCAATGTTTCAGCATGCCACAGGACAGACAGAGCATTACAGCATGGCTGAGCTTATCTATTGGCTCAGAGCCACCGTTGGCCCAGCCCTAGGAGGAAGTGTGGGCGTTCTGATTGGTCACAAGGGGATTGGGGCTTGTATCAGCTTGTCCTCTGGCTGATCTGTTGGACTGGTCCCAGCTCATACAGAGGTGGACACTGGGAGGGCTTCTAGGATTGGGCGACTTTTCAATTAAGTCACAGTGCATGCTGCAGCAAACTGGTGCCCAGGCTCCCTCAATGGACCAGTCACTGCACTGCACTGCACTGCACTGCACTGCACTGCATCTTTTATGGGTACACTCACAAGCAACATATATAGAGTCTAATCAAACGACTGAAGATAATAACAAGTAATACTAGAGAGACATTCGTAATTACAAATAGTAAATCAGCAGGATCAGTCTCTCGAGACTACACAGAGGATGTTATGATAATTGTCGAACATAAGGATATTACCTCCCATTGTGCACTACAAGAACTCACTAAGTGGAGTTCATCTGGATTCCAAAGGTTACTCAGACATATCTCTGTGATCAGTTATCTTTTAATGAATTACAGCTGGGCACCTGCACCCTTTGCCCTGACCGAGTTTATCGCCTGCACCGTCCTGCCATCAGGAATTATCGTATATTACTCTGTAAACATTGTGAGATTATACACGCAGCAGATAAACACACAAACACAATCAGCCCAATCGCTTATGCCTAACCTCGCCTGGCTTCCTCAATTTTGCCCTGCGAAACCTCTTATATCCTACCATTATGTGTGTGTTTGTGTGCGTGTGGTGTGTATCTGCATATGAGCATATGGTGACAAGGAGGAACTCATACATTGTCCTCAGCAGCTACAACACCTTTCCTGTCACCCCCTTCATTTTATCGATAGGGCTGTTGGCTGGTGCATCTGGCCGTCCTCACCGGTCCTAACTTCTAAAATCTGGAAAAATGAAAACTTGCAGCAGTCATAGGGGGATAATTCAGATGAAGTATAACAACATAATGTATACCTGTCCATACGTGCATTTACTTGAGTGGCCATATAAATAAACATGGCTCGTAAGCAGTATTACTGTGGGTGTGTGCCTCTGAGAAAATGGCCTGGCACACATATGCGCCCTGCAGTGCATAGGTATTTGTGCAGTTTGTGAGTCACTTAACGGTAACATGCGGCGCCAGTAAGGCATGGTAAAAGATCAGAGGCAGGAGAGGCAGAGGAGCTTCCCCTGCAGTGAGGCTGGAGGGAACAATGGGCTGCTGGATCAGAGAGTCTGACTGCCACTGGCTTCCCCCTCCAGCACCCAGGTAGGTTGGCCCATTCATAAATCACTTTTATTCCTCCAAGCGCTCAACAGCCTCACCTCTTCAAATGATGCACTGTGTAAAGGGATGAGGAGGGAGGGGCGGGATGGGTGCGGGGTGGGGGGGCAGAGGAGAGGGGGTTGCGGGGGAGGCAGAGGAGAGGAACTGACGAGAGAGATAAAGTAAGCGCGAGGAAGAGCCGGGCTGATGGAAGAGGAGCACAGAGATTTACTCAAAAAGCACAAACTGGACTCATTAGAAATAGCTCTAATCTTTCTATGATGTTGACTGGTGGGCAGGCACACAGAAAGGACGAATTAAGACGAGCTGAAAGACTGACCGAGACTTCACCAGCGGGCTCGGTGCTCAAAATAAAAACAGGAGCTTCGTCGCCGTCTGAAATTAAGCAGAATTCCCCGTGCAAAAACTTCAATCTGAAAGGACACCTGCTTCTTATTTTTGTAAACTCAAAAGGGATGCGCTTTCATCAAGACTGCCCATCATATGAAAGAACCAAGAATGCTCATTAAAAGATTCACACCCACCACAGGGCTCTTTTCAGTGCTTTATAGTTTTATAGAGTGGAAGCAATCAGGCTCACTGGAATTGACTATTTAATGTCAATTTGAAAACAAACATCTACAAGTTCATCTTAATTAAATACAAACAAAAAACTAAATAACCGAGTGTATTCATGACCTCAAGTCAATATTCGGTAGAGGCACCTCTGGCAGCAATTATAGCCTTGATGCTATATGAATAGGTCTGTGTGGACACTGCTTTCTTAACCCAGTTCTTTGCTAAACTGCCCAAGGTCTGTTATGTTGCATGAGATCCAGGAGAAACAAGCCAAGTCCTGCCACAAATTCTTGATCACATGCCTTCAAGGGCCTGCAGCAGAGAATCATCTTCACAGCGTGACGCTGCCACCACCACGCTTCATGGTGGGGACTGTGTGTTGCTGCCAGTGGGCCGTGTTTGACTTGCGCCGAGCGCAGCACTCACTCGTTGACTACGCAGCGGTGGGCCTTTCCGAATAGACTTATGTTTAACCTAACATCATTTGTCACGCGATTAAAAATCTGTGATCTCCACTCAACATTTTGTAAAATGTCTGAAAACAGCTGGCTGCGCCACTGATGATTTAGCAAGAGAAACATAAAAGTTACATGGAGGGTGAATGCTCCTGCAATTAATAACGTTGTATATTAGTACTCAATTTAGATCAATTTGTAGAGACTCATTTGGTTTGCTCCTTTTCTGCTAATCGATGTCAGGAACTATAATGACATCTATACACAATTCTTAAATAAGAACAGTAAACAAAGCTTCAGGTATGAAAGTTTCTACAAAAATTAACTAATTAATACTGCATTGCTTGCATTTCTCCGAACAGCCGATCTGTTTTATCTATGTTTTCATTTGAATTAGTCTTAAGCGGTACTCGTCGGGAGAACAACCCGTCCCACCCCTTCATGCAGTGAAGGAAAGCACATCCATTAGTCGACCCTTTTCTTATTGATCGATTAACTGCTCAGCTAAACATTCAGCCCTGCGCTATTCATCATGGAGGCAAGATGTAAGCCGTGCTGCTGAGTTTCAGGGGCAGATGGGATGTCGGGATGTAATTGAGATTAAACTAGTGGGTTGGGTGGCTGGAACAGGCTGGGTGGAGACCCACTAAGGGGATTCACAAAACACACAAGGGCACCATCAATGGAGATAGTTATAGACCGCACGGACCTTAACCAGCTGAGCAGAGAATTAATGCACGGCATCGAGTTCAAATGCATGCGTAAAGTAAGCGCGCGCAGCGTGTGTGAATTTACACGCAGTAAAAAGTTCCACTATGAGGGGAATTAAGGCTGGCTGAAGAATTACAGCTGGTTCAATTTTAAGTGCTGTGCTAACGCGGAGACTGCGGGGCAATAACAGGTGGACATTCGCAGTTGCCATTTATGTAGCTGCAATTCTGCACTTTGATTGGCCGTGTAAGGTCAAGTTTTGAGCCGACACATTAGCTTGGAATCCATTTTACCTCACAAATGGTCAATTCTTGTAACAGCCGTAAAGATAATGTAATCGAAAAGCTATAAATTGCAGTGACAATACATTAATTAAATTGCACACTTAAATCTATGCAGAATTATCTCCACCATGAAAAAGGCCAGAGATATAACTGGGAGTGAGGGCAGAATGACTGTGAGCTTGTTAAAAGGCTTATCAAATCAACGGCCAGGGAATTGCGTGACATTTTTCTGGCTCATGAAAATACACTTTGACAAATGTCCACGTTGTATTGAGGGTGTTTGCGAGTTTTCACAATCTCATTCATCACAACTGAAATGCCACAGCCTGGTTTCAATATGATCACCTCAAAGAACGAGAACATTGGCTTACACATCCCGGGGCAGTCTCTGCAGTTAAAATGCAGGTGGGGTAAAGTAAGAGGACTTGTGCGTTGTCATTGAGGTATAAGAGGAGAGAGGAGGAGAGGAGTGGAAAAGAGAGGAGGGCACAGAGGACATTGCTTCCGTACAGTATAGATGTGCCCCGTGATGAGACCAACTAATTAAACAGATTCTTCAGTGGCCGCGCCTCGGGAAAGCTTGAAAAAGACACTTGAAAATTAATGAGAACTCAAAAAGGAGAGAAAGCAGCGCAAACTTTTTACTGCCTTAGAGGTGAGGCTGCCACTTGTCTCCCCGCATTGCCAAAAGCAGTATAAATAAATAAATAAATGGGAAAACACAATAATATTTCCTGCTGTCTAACACCTTCCACGCTCCTCTGCACTACACATTCACCCATACTCTCTCCTCCATTTCTCGAATATGCAGTTATTCTAAGTATAGAGGTGAGCAGACGGAAGCTCTACCATAAGCAGCGTGTCCCAGCTCTATTTAAAAAGAAGAACGATAGAGACTGGTGGGGAGGGTCAAAAGGACACAGAGAATGAGGGGGTGGTATCAAAGGAGGCGGTGGAGTTGGTGGTGAAGGATGTAAAGCAGAGAAGGTGGGGAGAGGGGAGATTCAAGAATATACAAGTGGAAGCACGAGAGACCACTTTATTTGGAGCTACTAAAAATAGCGCAGCAAATGGTAGCAGGGGCTAGCTGGCCTAACGCTCCTCTCTCCTTCCAGGCCGTGGAATCGATAGGCAGGGAGCCGTAGGGGAGGCTTCCCGGAGCCTGTAGCCAACAGTTGCTAAGGGGGGGGATATGGAAGAGAGAGGGGGTGAGGCGAGGCAAGGAGAGGAGCAGAGTGGAGTGGAGCAGAGCGGGAACTATTTTTTGCACTGCTTGACTAAATATGGTCAGGGAGGTGGTAAGACAAGACACATGAGCAGCCCGGCAACAGGGGCCGAGGCATGTTTCAAATGCTTGGCTTCCCACAAAGTGCTAACCGTTTAGCTTAACCCTCCACGCTGTGGGGTAGGGAGCTGCTGGCTGGTTGACCTCTTGTCCCCAACCTGCGACCGCTGTGTTCGTCCTGTGCTCTCTGACCTCCAAACTGCAGCTGCATCTCCACTTGATCTTTTCCTCATAAAAAAAGGCGACCCCTGGGATGCATCGGCACTGCATCAGCGCATTGCACATTTAAGACTCACAAGTGAGAAAAAAATAAATAAATAAATAAACACCAAAAATACCAAAACGATATTGCAATATCCTCTGTCTCTAGTCCCTGACAATGGTAATCAAATTTGCATGGATCGCAAGGGACTATTAAAAGTACAGCTGTCTTCTACTGCAGAGGCACCGCCACCTCTTTTTTAAATACCTCCATCACAATGCTGCTCTCAAACATTCAGTAAACTCGCTCTTCTAAACTGCTGTATAAAGTTCCGCTGAATAATAAAAGCACATTTTAGGAGCAGGATAAAGCTCAGGGGCTGCGTGTGTGTCGATGGAATAAGAAAAAGGCAGGGTGGGAGGACGGTTGGTACACTTTCTGCCTCCTCCACCGACCAGGGCATCCTCCCAGCTCTCTCCCTCAGCATGCACATGATGGAGAGGAGAGTGCTGCAGATCTTTTTTCACCCCTCCTTCTCTTTCTCTCTCTCTCTCTCTCTCTCTGCCTCCCCTTTTTTTTCTCCAAATGGCAGCTCTTCATGTCAGCTCTACGTCTTCCTTCTCTAAAGGTATGACTTGTGTTTGTATGGGAATGTGTGTGTGTGTGTGTGTGTGTGTATGTGATTGTGTGTGTGTCTATGCCCGCTTTCTCTCCTTTCCCCCTCCTCCTCCCCTCCCTGACTCTGGCACTCAACCCGCCCACCACCACCCCTCCTCCCCCCAATCATAGAAGCTGATTCAGCGAGTCAGGCGTGCACCCGGCACACACGATGGCTGCAGCAGCTGGAGCGCTCTCTAGGTCATTATGGCTCTCTTCACTACGGGAAGAGGAGGAGAGGAGGGGAAGAGAGGAGGTGCAGCTCAGATAAGAAACTGATCTGACAGGTAATATATGCTCTTCCTTCGCTTTCGGACGGAGTTTACCCCTGACGGGCCTTGACGTCTCCTGTCCTGTCTCTTCCCTCTCTCTCTTCTTCGGATGCGATCAGTTATTAACCGCATGGTTTGCCTGTGAGTCGCGTAGTCGAAAAGGGGGAGTGGAATGTACTGTTCTGCAGCAGCAGCAGCAGCAGCAGCAGCAGCAGCAGCAGCAGCACTGGGACAGAACTTAACCAGAGAACACCTTTGGGCTTTTCCTTCTCTTGTTCCTCTTGTCTTAAAAAGAAGGAAAGAAATAAAAGGCTTTATTAAAAAAAAAAAAAAAAAAAAACAGAGAGAGAGAGAGAGAGAAAAAGTATGAAGAGGAAGAGGATGCAGGAGGAGGTGGAACAGGGAAAAGGGAGGCTGGGGAGTTGCTATGGCCCACATGGATTTTAGCCCTGTTTTTTGCACTCTCCACTCTATCTCTCTCATCTTGTTCTTTCTCCCTCCCTCCCTCCCTCTCTCCCTCCCTCCCTTGTCTTGCTCTCTCTCTTTCTCTCCCTCTCTCTTGTGTTCCTGGCACTGGCCGGACATGCTGCAGCAGCAGAGCTCTTTGGCTCATTAGGCTTCATGGTTGCAGCCCTGCCGCTATCTAATGACGGACTCGTTAACTCAGACCTGCACTGGTGTGGAGAGACATTCCCTTATGCACAATTCGCCCTCTGCGTCCGACACCTTCCGAGATGTTTTTGTCACCATGACTAAGGATACTATAATAACTGGGACTTTTAATGTGTTATTTTTGTCTTCTTCTTTTTTTTTAAATATCTTTTTTTTTTTTTTTTTTTAAATCTTTCTTGGTGGTCTTCCAAGGCCACTTTTCAATTTAACTGAGGGGCGGGGGAGGTCACTGCCTTTCTTAATTGACGGGAGGTAAGTTTGAGAACACGTCGCACTTTTGAAGCGCAAGGTTGGCCGGTTGGGGCGGACGGATGGAATGTGGCGACCAGAGGGATGACGAAGCATCAGAATAATGAACAGCGGGCAGGTCGGGAGTTCTGAACAAGGGGGGAAAAGCGGATTGACGGCGCACAGCTGTGAGAGGTGTATTAACACAGATGTGGTGGGGGGGCGGGCGGGTGGGGAGGAAGGTGAGGATAGGTGGGAGGGGATATTGGGCAGCAATGGTTGGCTGAGTAGATGTGTGTCACCGGCTGAACCCACAGCACTTAGGGTAGTAACCCAGTTTCTTCTCTCTCTCTTTCTCTGTAACGGATTGCTATAGGCTAGGCAGGGCATGCAGGGCACACAGTACTGCAGTGCTATCGCCCAAACCAGAACAGACACTACAACCATCGGGCTAATTCGCTGGTTCACATTCCCCAACCTCCATGTAGGAAGGAATTTCAACCCACCCCCCCTCATCTCCTATTCGCTCACCCTCTCGGGTGGCTGTGACATTTCCTAAACAGGACGTCACACCTTTAGGACCAGGCTCATCTACCAACTGTCACCTCCAGTTCAACCTCCCCTCATTGCTATTCCAAACCCTTCCACTGCAAAAACATTGCACCACTCCCCCCCCCCTCCATTTATTCAGTACTCAGCCACCAAGTCTCCAAACTCAGACCTAAGCCGGTCTCTCCTAATCCATTTTTTCGTTTTACACCCATTGCCTCAACACCCAGCCCGCTGGCTAGCTTAGCGTGGTTGGAGGCAGTGTTGACTTGTGGAATGTGTTGGTCTGGGGCAAAGATTCATTAGAGACTTGCTGAACAATTCTCACCACCATGCAAATGGTTATTGATCGGTCCCACCCCCCTCTGCGATAGAGCAGCTGGTGCCACGGTAGACAGGTGAGGTTTGATCAGAGGGGAAAGGAAGTGAGAAAAGATGACCATAAAAACATTGATCTGTGTGTGGGAAGAGAGAGAACAAGGTGCAGAGAGAACGATAGGGGAGTGGTGGTGGGTGGGGGGGTATAGCCAGGACCAATCCACAAGTGCTGAGTGGGCATTAGCGCCTTCATGTGACCTATGGCCTGCCTCTGCGCCTAAAGCCCAAATCCTGCTCACAATAGCTTCCTGTTCCACTTGGATCACCCTCGTTTTCAAACATCAGCAAGCGCTCCAGCTAGCCACTGGGGACGTTGCTGACACAAGAGAGACGAGGGACAGGCAAGAGAGGAGTACATATTGGTACAAGTGAGAGGTAGGGAAGGAGAAAGGATATAGAAAGAGGGGGTGAAATAAGAGAACGAGATGACAGCGAGGGAGATGGGCTGAAAGAGAAGTGGGAGGAGTGAAAATGTGTAGTATGTCAGCAGGGCAATACGGCTTATAGGTGCACCCCTGCTCCCAGGACACAGCAAATGATCATCATACAAGGCAAGGTGCACACGGGGGCACCTCACACCACGGACTTTCTACCAAGGAGAAAACTCTTCCCTTCTTTGCTGCGGTTTTATCCAAGCCCTTAATCTGCCTCCTCAACATTTTTCCTGGAAAGAAAAAGACCACCGTCTAACTGCCATGAGAGAAAAAAAAAAAAAGAAAAAAAAAACGGGAGCTGTGTTCCTCCCTCTAATCCTCCCGGTTTCTCCCAGTTGTCTGGAGGACGGCCGGGGTCACTGGGACAGTCGACTATGGTATGGACTGCACAACTTCTGTTATGTTCAGGGGCGGGGGGACTGGCTGTTCAGCCTTACATGGCAACCAAACGAAAGCCTTGAGTGTTGAACTGAATTTACACTCAAAGTCACCTTACGGTGCAGACTACCATACTTGGGAGAGAGAGAACGGTGAGGGAAAATATTCTGCTCAAAACTTCCTGATCTTGGCGAAAGGTGAGAACATTTCATCCCTAAGATTACCTCCTTGGTGTACATACTTCTTTATGTACCCATATGAACATATGATAGCTATGGAATGTAAAGAAGTATGTATTCTTGGTGAGGTGCAAGTCCTCGTACTGGGGAGGGGGGAGGAAAAAAATGATGTTGGACAAGCAGTGTCTGAGGATATGTTTGTGCTTTGCAGATTGTTAATATGACGACATGTGATCGTGGTGTGAGAGAAAATAGCAGGCAAAGTGTAGAGAAACGATGGGTGGGGGTGGGGGGAGAGAGAGAGAGGGAGAGGAAAAGAGAGAGTATGAATGTGAGGTAAGGCTCATACATTAGCTATACTGTCTCTGGGCAGTCTCACTGCAGCAGTGATCGCTGTAGGGAACTTGCTGCTTTCTCAAACTGGCTGACATGGCCAATAAAAATCTCTCATCCAAGACATGCCAACGATTCATCAGACAATTATGTAAGTTAGCATAAAATGATAGCTATCATGTTTTTGAGCTCGCTCTGTCAGCAGTGTGAGTTCAGCGCACCTACTTTAGACACCTACACCAACTATGGGCAAACAATCGCCTTGTGACATCACTGTACGAACAGGGCCTCCTTTCATTATTGGGTGATTTTACTGCATTACAGCCCCTGAAATTCAGCCAGCTGCAACTTAGCACCAACTTCAGCAGGCAAGCGAGCGGTATGCTGGAGCTGCTCCTGATCATTAATACCATAATCTTTTCCAGGGATCCCACGTGGCTCATTGGGAAAAGAAAGCAAGGTGAATTGGACCAAAATTCTGCCGGCTTTTTATTTATTTATTTTTTTTTTTTTAAACATGAAACTGAAAGAGCAGGACATAGTTGCTGAGGAGGCAGAATGAAGAGGCACTGACGTTGCTGCTGCTGCTGCTGCTGCTGCTGCTGCTGCCACAAGCTGGCTCTTTCCTACTGCTGTATCATATGGCTTCTGTGTTAACAATCTCGCGTGTTTAACTATGACTGCCCTCCCTTTATGCTGCTGCCCTTATCCGCACCCCCACCCCGCATCAACCCCGGCTGCCCCGTGCTCCCCTCCCTCCCGCTGATTCCTGCTCTCATTGTTCATGTTTGCTATGCTTGCCAAATGCTTTGCTGGGGCTGCACGGCAGTCAGATTAGACCATCAAAAAGTGACAATGCAGGATCAGAGTCAACTATGGCCCGTCAGCTGATTCCAATTGTTGACTGCTTCAAACAAAAAAACAGGCAACAGAATATGGACCGAGGCACAGAGAGAAATGAAGCGAGGGGGGGAGGTGGGGAGTAGTTTGCATGGCGAGCTATTCATATCTAGCACTTTCACCTATTCTGACCCCGTCTCTGGCCTGTACTTGTAACATAGACAATGCCCGGACCAGTTTTAGCACAGGTTCACTTCTCTTTAAACCCGCATCGGTTGCTGAAAGAAATTCTTCCACTGCATTCTGGCTTTAGTTTGAAAAAGCGCATGAAAGCTGCTCTGAGGTGTGATCAACAAATTAGATAATTAGTGGCTCAACGAGATTTAATATAAATGTTAAACAGTACACTACTAACAGTAGACCTCATATGATCTACGGAGATTTATGAAACTACAAAACTAAAAAACACAGAGCACCTGCATATATAAAAACGCTCCTTTATCAAATTAGATTTCGGCGGAAGGCTGGTGTGTGTCCGTGCCTACAAAATTTCTCCCGCACTGGAGCAATGAAAAAGCGTACGTATGCCACGGTTGTACGACAGCTCTATTCTAATGAAATACAAGACGCTTCATTCAGAACTGATTAATATGCCAAGTGTGGGGACTGACTGACTCTATTCCCCTTGAATGAAAGAAATATCTAAGCTGAGGTGACACGACTCACACGAGCGCTAACCTTCGCCGTTCTTTTTATCGGAGTTTACTGATAAAAAAAAAAAAAGAAGAAGCCATAAATTAAAAATAGTTTGTAGCCTATAAATATATTCTTTTTATTTTCTCTGATGATGTCAGGTGTAACGTTTAAAGATAAAATAAAATCTTTGAAGGCATAAGAATTTAGACAAATTAAAAATTGATGAAGTGTCGATTTTTAACAGCTGCTAAATTGAAATCATTTTATAATAACTGAACTTTAAAAATATTAAAGCTACACAACAGAGACGGCCTTTTCAATGCAGAAAAAAATAATTCTATTATTCTATATATTTTTTAGATATATATTTGAGGGGAGCACAAGAATGAAGCTGCATTTTTCGGCTTCCTTTTTCTTTTCTTTTTTCACCTTTCAGACCCATCCGCAAGATATTCTGTCTGTCTAGCTCTCTTTTCTGTCAAGACATCAGAGGCGTGAAGGATTGCACGGCTTGCACTGCATGTTTCTCCCAGGCCCTCAATAGCATTGACCTGCTGTCTGAGTGACAAACACAGCAGATGCTGACATTATCAAATGCTCAGTGCCTGTCGTCCCCCTGCTTTTGCCCTGTTATGGCCCTTAGACGAGGTGAGCAGCCGGGCCACCTGACTCTGAGGGACTGAGAGACTGTGTGTGTGTGTGCGTGTGTGCGTAAGTGAGCAAGCATGAATGTGCATGTGTATGTTACAAATAGACCTGCCTCTGGTGTGCCATATCAAGCTGGCCCTATGTTGACCTCCATCCTGTCTACAAGCAGTACCGTATATCACTCAGCTGTCGCTGGCCACTCTCAGAAGCTCATTCGTGCCTTGGCAGAAAAGTCAATAATTATAGCAGCTGACTGAAAAAAAGAAGGCCAGAAAAAAAAAAAGGGGCCAAATAAACGTCACTTAACTGTACCTTAGCGCAAAGATCGAGCTGCACTACAACATTTTGGGCGGCAGCGAAGGTGAAATTGAATGTTTTGCAGCAGAGATAAAAAAAACACTGCAGCAGTGAGATTAAATAAATGTAAAATATATATATATGTAATAATACTATGCATGGCTAAAATATAGGAAACGATGTTTGATGTTGCTCTAATAGCAGGAATACTGATTTTATGAGTGACTACAACTAGTGTAAGCTTTAGGCACACGTGTAAAAGAACATAATTCTTAAGAACAGAGTGCTTTTTGTGGGTTCCTCTGTGATCCTTTTTGTATTAGCAGAGGGATGGATTTTTAGCAGAAAATGTTATAATACTGTACTACTCAGCGCCCTGAAAGAGACATAAAAAAATCTGCCCTCAGTCACTGTTCAAACAGTACCCTCTACACTACAAATCAGTCTCTAGGACTTAAATGACTGGTTTAAATTAATGTTGTGACTTGACACCCCAGAGTGCTGCTGTAGGAACATGAGTGAGGGAGCTTGTGTATGTGGTTATGCCTCTGCATTTGTCTGTTGGCCGTCTCGGTGACCGCAGCGGCAGTGAGCTTGCAGCAGGGCCCATCTGTCAGAGCCTGTAATTGCTTCATGACTCCAGGACATTTGACTCAAGTGCACTGCCACAGATTATTATTATCCTTTTCTCAGGGAACAATTTTTCTCGCTCTCTGGGAGGGGGCAAGCATAAAACTTAAAAAGATAGCGAGGAGGATAAATAGGCTGCCTGGGAGGCAGCAAAGGAGAAAGTTAGGTAAGGTTGATCAACTGTACCTATGTGTTATTGGTGTGGTGGTAAATGGGGTGTAGTGTGCTAAATGTACCTGTGTGTCACAGAGAGTGGGTGAAGGTGAACGGGTAAGAAAAAAAGCAGTAGAGGAAACGTTCATGTCCACAACCAGTGTGAATCCGTGATGTGATGAGCCATATGTCAGGTTTTAATAAGATGTTTGAACGCAACAGTCTTTTCTGCTCAGTGTTGCTCTGGGTTCTTTTTTTTTTTGGGGATAAAACTTCACTGCAGTAGAGCCTTTAAGACAGTTCACTTCACTTTACAGCGGTTCCCCATATCCGTCTCTGAAACAGTGATTCCACAATGCTTTGCTAAAGCTGGTAAAATGGAACCAAATCACCTCTTGAATGGATTTGGTCCCCTTCAACCAGCTGTAGCTATGCTTTGATGACTACGGGAGCTCCTTTTGCCTGTGACGCCTTCAACACAATCACTGCAGTGACAGCAGGCCACTTCGCGATGATGACTGGCTTGTGGCTTTCCTCTATCAACAACATCTGGAGTGTTCAGTGATTGTCATGTTCAATGCAAAAAACCTGTCTCATTTTTGACTAATAAAGAAACCAATGCCAGCTTCAAAACTTTTTTCCCCCCTTTTCTGACTGAGTGCTACCTCTTTGCCTTCAACCCGGATTGATATTCTGACCGCACTATGAATGGCCATTTCAAAAATAGCAGGGGGGGGGGGGGGGGGGGGGGGGGTGTAGACGTGCGGCGTGCGCTATTTCAGAAACGCCGCACTCACGTGTCTGTGTGAGAATGTGCGGCTGTCTTGCTAAGACACCTCCTGAACTGAGTGCTGCTGGATGTTAACAGTCAATTACGCTGCGGGTGGGAATGGGCACAGGCAAAAAAAATAAATTAAAGCGACCGCTAATGCAGCTCATCAGGGGTACAATGGCACTGTAAAGAGATCTAAAGAACAAATACAAGAGGAGTGCGAGAAAATAAAAAAGGGAACACGGTACAGTTGTTTAGAGGATGTACAATACGCACAAACGCATCCTCAAACTCTTTGGCCTCCTTCCCTTGAAGCCTCCTGCAGTGATGTTGGACAAGCTGGGGTAGATGAGAGCCAGATGCTCTAGAGGACAGGAGCTGAACGCATAAATCACAGGAGCAGACTGCTCGCAAACAGTTACAGTCTTGCGCGTTCCCTCGCTGTTACTGCAGAACAAGCAGGCAAATCAAAACTCCCCGCACACTGTGTCTCCCTCCTTTTCTATCCTCTCTATTTGTTTTTGCCTTCCTAATTTGGCGCCTAACATTAAGTCAAACTGACCCATTCTTAGATGCAGAAAACAGACGACACAACCATGAAAACGCTCCTGAAGGATTTGTTCCAAACTCGATCCAATGTGTCTAATTAGCCAAACTGATTTGAGGATGTGTGTGTGTGTGTGGCATATGTAAATCAATTATTAAACTCTTTGGAAATAGCACTGTATTCTCTCTCATTTCTCTTGAATTTAAAGTGTTTTCCATTGGCCCAATAACCATGAAATCTATTTGGGTAACGCAAGAGGCACTAGCTTACTCAATCACAGTAGTCTGACTTGATTAGCCTAGTCTGAAATGAGAGAGAGAGAGAGAGGGTGAAAACTCCTAATTCAATCAATGGCAGCCATGAAGAGCATGTGAATACAGCGACAAGCCCCGAGAAATGCAAACACTTGACCCATTTTGGAGATTTGTCTCCACGGGCCCACGACGCTATTTTCAATCTAATTGTGATTCCTGTTACAATCCCACCATTGTGGTGCCGCCTATTAGTACTGATCATATTTGTCTGCATTTTTTTAAAGCACAGTGTGTTTGACTGCAGAGCTCTCTGTCTGCTCAGGTGAGGCGATTACCATATGGGCGGTATGCCTGTATGTCGCCATATTAAAAAGAAAGCTGAGTACTATATGAGAGAGGGACGAGGGCAAATATTACAAGGAGGTGACACGTAAAAGGGTACAGACCGTCGCCGCAGGGCTTGTTTGGAGCCCGTTTATGAGTCATGGGCTATTAATCGTATTGTTTACAGTATTGTAGCAGCTACTGGCTTCTAGCAGCCTGAGGAAAAGACACAGAGACGAAACAGGCTCTCCTTGCAGGCTGGGGCTGCGGTAAACACACACGGGGAGAACGCACGATATGGATGTCCGAGAAAATCCTTTCGTGAACTTGTTACTACTGGTTATAACAGTACTTTCAATTTACTAGCAACTGTAAAACTTAACAACTAGGTCTAATTTATGAGGAAATGCCTTCAGACTGTAGTGGTGTGTGTGTGTGTGTGTGTGTGTGTGTGTGTGTGTGTGTGTGAGTAATGAACAAGGTGAAATATAGTAAAGCCCCAGTCCTGCACCCCTGTTGGTAGAGTTGATTTGTCTCTGTATTTGGGACTCCAAGTTGAAAGATTCATCTGTCACCCACAGGGTTCTTCCTATGTGTCTTCCTCAATCTTCTTTCCCCCGCTGGAAGACCCACCCACGCTCTTAAAAACACCCAGGCGCATAACACACATTACACACACACACCAGGGCCTCTGACGCACTCTCTACTTGAACCCAAAAAGGTAGCCTTTGATGACAAAGAGAAAGCGTAACACAACACAAGTATTTTTTTTCCTCCCTATTTTAAATGTACAGTCC
This sequence comes from Nibea coibor, assembly GCA_023373845.1. Classification (NCBI taxonomy): domain Eukaryota; kingdom Metazoa; phylum Chordata; class Actinopteri; family Sciaenidae; genus Nibea; species Nibea coibor. The sequence goes on from CM041725.1 coordinate 8,638,165, forward strand.
TATTGTAATACGCTTGGTGAAAAATTATAGATTATAATTGTTTAAGCAACGAACGCCAGAACATTCTGTGCCTGTTCACAATCTAAACACGAGGAGAGAGAGCGGGCCTACTATCAGGAAGCAATAATAACATCAATAATTAACTAGAGGGGGTTCATATCATCCTTCATCCAAGGGGCTTCCGATTGACTTCCAACTCCAAGCGCTTCTTCATGACAGTCATCGAAGCTACGTTTTAGAAATATGATTCTATGGCAGGAATTCCTCTAAGCACTCAATCGAAACAACTGCCTCTCCACTAAAAACACACCAGACAAGGTACTCTCACTTCAACCAAGGGAGAGATTTTCGAGGGCTTTAGGACTTGCGGACTGTCTCCCCGATATTGCAGGAGCTCGAGTGTGAAATAAAAGTAAATGGGCAGACTGGAGACGGCGACATATATCTTCGTTTCTCTGAAGGCGAGGGGACAGAGCGTGGACCGCAGCAAGCAGCGCACACACGCACACACGCACACACACACCAGAACAGCAGCCCCGATACAGAAAATTCTGTACTCCAGCACTTTTTCGCCACTTAATCAATGAGTCTTACAGCAGCCTTTCTGCTCCTTTACATTCTGAATCCTGGTTTACATATACACATTACACACTCATTGCATTTTAATATTTATAATGAAAGCAATTTTCTGCCAGTCTGTGAGCTTTCCCAAATAAGTTTACTATTATTCATCAAAGTTTAAAAGCAGTGTGATAAAAGGCACAAAAGTAGCCTTGTATTTTTTTTCCTGTTCTCGGGCTACAAAGTCAAACCAGGACTGCTGACCATACAGACAGCCTTGTGTGCTCTGTGTGTGAGCTTGTATTTATTCCCGTCATCTATTGGGTATAATTTGAAAAAGATATAACGTGTGAATTAATCAGACAGACCTACAGTATGTCCATATAATTACATTTAATTAAAGAATTTCAGGGATCATCAACTCTGGAACGACCTGCCGAAGGGGATCAAGCAAGCTAGTTCTGTATCTTTTTAAGTATTGTAGACTGTAATTATTTCACACTCTGCGTCTTTCTGCACTTTTGCTGCTGTTCGTACTTTGTCTTTAATTGTTTATTTTATTTCCCTCTGGTCAATACATCTTCTGATTTAGTTTTTTTTTGTATTTTTTGAGTGCTATGTCATTGGTTTCTGAAAAGTTATAAATTAATATTAATTTTTGTCAACACATTTCAAAGGAGATGAACCCGTTGACAGTTGTTTTTAGCCGTGATAAGCAATGTTCTCTGTTTTTATATAGTTATTCTTAATGTCTAAGTCAATCTGCAAATCAATTGATCAGCGTACCACACAGGAAACAGGCGCTGGCTTTAGACAATCTATTCTGCAGTGTGCCAGAGGTGGAGGGCTGACTCTGGCCACGCTTGTGGCAGGTGGCAGGTGTTCCACAGCCCCATGACCTCAATTCCATTTGTCCTCATGCCAAATAAATGAATGGCAGTGAGGGGGAATGACATTTAGCCTGCGATAACCACGCTCATGCGCAAAACATACACATAAGTGCTCAGAATGGGAAGAAACTTTTCTAGAGAAATCGCTTCAATCTATAATACTAACTCTGTAATGTCAGTGCCCATCACCTTAAAAGGCCCTGGATGATACAACTTGATACACGCAGCCGTCTCACTGAGCCATCTTTAACACACTCATGGTTAAGAGACAAGAATAAAAGCGCGAGAGTGCAGCAGCAAACTGCTAGAGCTGGAATTAGCTACGGCCAAGGACAAGGCGAACTGCTGCTGCTGCTGCACGCACAGGCCGCTTCAGGCCAGCCTCTGCTCACAACACACGGTGACGGACCAGCATAACAGTAAAAAGAAACAACAAATGAACTTCAAGGGCTATTAGCTACAATAATAAAAAAAAGTCAACGCAAGACAGATGCTTTCAAGGCCTCAAAGGTAGTCTAATGTCAATTTGAGACCATACCATCTGTTGGGGAGATGGATGAAGCCTATAAGCTTGCTTCAAACTTCAATCAATGTCAAACTAAATTGAGATGCCAAAGTAAATTTTTTTAGCAGGATAAAATGTGATCTGTGTGGTGGTGGAATTTGTGGCACTTTTAAATTCAAGTGAAATCTGTGGAACAATTTCAAATATCCACATGAAGTGGTGAATTTATTTGAGATTTTTAAGGGGAAACGTCGCTCAAGACTGCAGCAGTGTCTTACATAAAACATATGATAAGTCTGTGACTTTGATCCATAGGTTTTGCATATTTTCCTCCCTTCCTTAAGTGCCATGCTGTTATACAGCTCTGAAGCCTTAACAGAATCCTCCGCCAGTTAATCAAAATTTTGTATTTGTTAATGTCAGTGATTGGACTTTGTCTGCCTCCTAGTTTAGACCTGTAGGTGGTGAGCCCAAATCTTTCATTCCAGCAGAGGATGATTAAGCAATGGATTAGTAGTAAGAGATAAGTAATTCTGCCATGGCCTCTGGCTTCTAAGAAGAAAAACATATAGTGGTTGCAGTTTAGAGTCATATTTTATTTGATCATAATAATGCTGCTTTTTTTTTTCTTGTGTTAAAGCTGTTTTGCTCGTGCTGAGGTAAATATTCAGTATGCATCGGTTATTATTCAATACTCAAGACACACATTTCCAGTTAAGGATTCTTGTGCATCAATGCCAAAGCATTTAAGACAGAATCGAAATGCATTCACCTCTACCCACACGTCTCATCTATGAGAAATATATATAGCTTTTAAGATATGAATTTAAGGAGCTCAGCATGGCTGTATCTAATCTAGACTTCGCTTAAAGAATTAAGCAGGCGTTTACTGAGATCCCAAAGATACTGTTTCCACAGATTCCACTTAAACAAGCTCTGGCACCTCACAGACGGCAAACAGATACGACAGATCAGGACAATGTCTCATACCTGGGGTTTCCTCGCAGGGCAGCGTGATGCAAGGCATTGAACCCGTTATTGTTGGTGATGGTGACATCAGCACCGGCCTCTAGCAGCACCGACAGCATGTCGTCTCTCTTCTTGCTTATAGCATCGTGCAGGGGTGTGTCCCCCTCTGAATCCTAAGAAGGAGGACCTTGTGTTATTTACTACTCTGTGATTCAGACCCCGTCTAATATTACCTCTCTACTACCGTATTATGCTAAGCATAGCTCCAAATATGTAGTGGGCAATAATCGATTAATCAATGTAAATCAGATCTGATCTTAACAGCGAATATGCTTGTTTCCTGTTTTACCTTTGTGAAATGTCACAAAGAACTTCTCAGTGGATAAATAAGTCATTGTGATAGATACCTGGAGGCTGGGGTGGCAGCCAAAGTCCAGCAGGGTTTTGACCACCTGCAAGTGGCCCTTGTTGACAGCTATGTGTAATGGAGTCTGCCTTCTCTTGTTCCTGGCGTTCAAGTCAGCACCGCCCCTCTGCAGCACCTCAATGACAGAGCCCTCATCACCAAAGGCTGCGTGGTGCACTGCCCGGTCTCCATCTTTGTCCTGAGTACAGAGACACACCCATATAATGACTCAATGTTATGTCTGTGAGTGGATTTTTTTTTCTTACGCGAGCTAAAACGCATTTAAAATAAGGAAGAATATGGATGAGAGGATTTATTTAATTAGACAAACCTCGGCTTCCAAGTCCACGTTGTGTTTGAGCAGCAGCTTTAGGACATCCACGTGACCGTTCTGACTTGCTGCCTGCATAGCAGTGTGTCCAGCGCACTGCCCGTTCACCTGGAAACACATCAAGACTCAATGTGAGAATTATGGACGTGTGTCAATGTCGTGTTTCATGTTTAGATGTCGCATCTACTGAATTACACGTTCACCTGACGGGCTAAGCGATTGTCGAGGGTGTGTTTAAGCGTTTGTATGAGTGTACGTGCATGAACGGCTGGGTGTGCATGTTTCATCACCAACTGCAGTACTGCAAAAACTCAGAGCATAAATATTAATGTGGACTCCTTTGGGAGTCTCGAGACGTCTCTTGTCCTGGCAGGCGGATCACTTGGCCAAGCTCAGTGTGCTCAGCTTTAAGCAAATAATTCCACTGAAAGGCAGTAGGGCATCTGGCCAGCCTTCACCACTGACACACACACAAGCATGCACACACAAGCACACTCATTCACTCTCTCTTGCTCTCTGAGTGAAGACAGTATTGCAGACTTGATGTACCCAGTTCTCATAACCTACGCAGGGCACGGGCTTCTGTCCTGTGGCAAATGGGTGTTTTCCCTGGCCTCTAGCCTGTGTCAGAGCACAATCTGCAACCATAAGGGGTTTGTAGATCTCAGCTTGATTCTAAGAGTGAATCGGGTCCGTGCTGCAGTGCACACCAATGCTCCTTGGTGCCTCCTCTGGGCCCAGCCTTAATGCCTTTCAGATTGAGAGAGAGGTGCAGGAGTGGGAGGATCTCAGAGCCCTTTCCTACGGGACTCTCAGCCTCCTCAATAAACTGATAGCAGTGCAGAGCACAGCGAGGGGTATTCCACCTCAATTATCAATGTACTCAGCCCATTTGCATCTACTTAACTGCAATTTTACTTTGTGTTCGTCAAAAATGGCCGCGCACACCGAAAGATACTTCAAAGGAAATACTCTGCATTGAGCACTTACATCCACATCGGGTCTCTTAAGGATGTCCTCCACCTTGGCAAGGTCTCCGTTGGCTGCTGCCTTCACTAGCTCCTCGTTGATGTCTCCGGACTCTTGTGTCTCAAATAGTTTCTTCAGCAACTGAGACAGACGCTCTGGCCAAACAGAGAGAAAACATCAGAAACCGATTGCGTGTAGATGTCAGAGAACAGGCAGCGCTGAGGACAAAGAACTACGATGACACTATTTTTATGTCAGTGGTGCATGTTTATACATACCTCCAGAGGCGTTGCTGACAGCGGAGCCCGACGGGGCAATCTTTGTGACAGCGGCGGGATTGTACGTCCAAGAAGTTCCACAAACCTCGACCTTCAGGTCACTGTCGGAGTAGATCTGCTGCACACGGCCCACCTTGCCTAGAGTCTGTTGATAAATGTTGCGACAGACTCATTAGTATATGAAGGGCTGTTGTCTTTGGGCTATGTTCTGTGTAACAGAGCCTGTAAGTGGCAGTGGAAAGACGGAGGGAGATTGTTAGAAAGAGCAAAAACAGAGGGTGGAGAAAGGGGATAAAGAGGAGACAATACAAACAAAGCAATTGTCCTAGACAGTGCAAAAATAAAGCTTGTGGCAAATATAAAAACTATCAGATTTAGGGTGTTTTCTCATTATTCAGAGGACATGTACTTGCACGAGAAAGAAGATGGATATAAAAGAAAAAGACCCTTCCACTGGCTACGCTATTCTTCATCTATACAGGCAATACAGAGAGGAGAGAGCAAAATGCTTTCCAATTTTGAATCATATCATCTCAGCCCTGGCTATATGAGAAAGAGGCACTTTGAGTCTGTCGAGTCGGGTCTGGGGCTGTCCTGGAGGATGCCATCAATAATGGGGGACTGCTGCAGTAGAGGCAGCAGCGGGCGGCAAACAGCCGTGGTTAGTGATCAAAGCTACAACCCATCTCAGGGTTTTAAGGCTCATTAGCTGCTGAGGGGGGCCGGTTTGGCAGGGACAAGTGGCATATTGGAGTAGACTGGCGTTACATAACCTAAGGCGTGCTGGGCAGCAATGAATAAAGTTCATAATAAGCAAAGAATAAAGTCAGCGTTGAGACAGAAAAAAAGATAAATAAAAATAAAACATCAGCAACGCATCCGTAGACTGATTTGAGTGGTGGAAGCGTCTTTGTATGGTAAACACTGTAACACAACTTTAAAGAAAATGAGACACTGGCACAACAGCAGAAAATTACACAGTTAGATGAATCAAGACTAATTTATAGAACTTTCTTGCACTGTGATGAAGTCTGTCAAAATCCTGATTTAAAAAAAATAAATAATAAAATTAAAGCTCTGATTTGCTCAGATCTTCCTGTAAGTACCTAAGATAACACAGATTTTTCTTGTCAACTTTAATGAAACCATCCGCTGAAGTGCGGTTTAGACTTCAAGATGTTTTGTCACTCAGACAACTTTATCTACAGTGGATAATTTCATTTCAACACAACACACATTTCTAAAATGACTCTGCAGTTTTTAAACATAAAACTCATCATGCTGTCGATATAGTTCTGCTGAACATTTTAGATGCGTTCGTTACAAAATTCCAAGTGACATTTAATAAAGGGTGAAGTGTGGTTCAATCTGCACAAATAATTGCGGACATCTTTCAGATTCTCACCGGGAGCATCGCCTCAGCCCACTCTCCGTGGCCTCTTTGTAACAGCTTGATGCGGTCGATGTCATAGCAAATCTGGACCAGGTCTCCCACTAGGAACTGGGAACTGCCTCCCTCTGCCCCAGCTGCTACTTCACCGCTGCGCACTACATTAGCCTTTGTCAGCACTGCTGGGTTGAATGTCCATCTGAGGATACAGAAATTAAGTAAGGCGTTCAGACTACTCGGACTAATTCACTTACAATTCATGAGACACGACATCTGACCACGGATAGATTCAGAGCAGTCACGTGGAACATTTGTGGATTTATAACTATGATTGAGCTATAAGAATGAAAGAAACACATTGTTTAAAAAATGCCTTTGATCAATGTCAGACAGAGCAGTTCAACATTTTTATGAATACACGAGGCAAGCCGCTTTTTATGAGACATTTTACTGCAAACTGACCACTATTTTTTAGAGAGTCTCTTCCCTCAAGTGTTAAAAACCATAATTTCATCTTATGATGAAAATGTACCGAGAAGTGTTTGGCAGCTTTTGACCGGACCGAAAAATAAAACGATAGTCCACTCACTGCCAGACAATAAATCTGAGTCAGTCCATTTACAGACTCACCTGTTCCCACTTGGGTACTGAACGACGATATCGTGATCTTCGTCGATGCCGCATACTGTGCCGGTGGTGGTGAGCGTCTCAAACATGCCGTCAGTCCACCCACCGTGGCCATGTTGGAGGGACTGAACAATCTCTAGGTCTAAATCGATGTTGACCAGGTCACCAATCTGGAGGCCGCCAGGATTTCTGTTGCCATTCTGCTCACCTGGGAGAAGGTGAAGTCAGCTCTGTTAACGGTGACATGCTAACACGAACGCTACTCAAAGGGCATCATAGACATTGTTCAGTGTTCATTTTGAATGTGCAAGTGATTTTAAACAGTATATAGAGACAGAGAGGAAAAGATAGTTTAGCAAAATATTTTCTGATGAATCTGTAAAAAAAATAATAGTACTCCAAAACCGTAAGTACTTATGTGGTAGCAAGAAGAAAAAGCAGGAACTTCACGTCAGCAGTGCTGCTATCTATGCATAATGATTATCAAACCTAATGAGGGACTTCCGCTGCAGTGAGACAATTCATTCCAGGAAGTCTTGGAATACTGTAACTGCATGATCAGAGCCTGTACCCGGTTTTGGCAGCCAAGTGACTATGTAGTGCAGCCATCTAGTGGCCAAACACAACTAACTACAAGTGAAACTATCCTAATGCCCTTGAATTCACTGCACCAGAACGATAGGTGAGAGAATTGGTGCAATAATGACGGCGGGCACACATCAGTGACTTACTTACCTAAAACGGGACAGTGGTCTCTGTAAAAAGAGCCCCCTTTGGCATCCTGGACACATTTCAGATCCGACTGAGACAGAAAAGAGGGAAGGGGTTAGATAATTACCCAGGGTAATTCCATTAGTGGAGGCGCATGATGATCATGAATAATGAAGCTGAGAATTTATACACTTAAAGCTGTAGTGTCAGTGCAGTTTGTCTGGAAAACCAACAATATCGGTGCCCTGAGGGTAAGTCAGGACAATGAAACACTACATCGCTACAGAGAGAAGGCATCATATCATTTGTGATGACTCAGATGCGCAGCCACTGTGGCAGAGTTAGAGGGCAGAGATGATTGTGAGGCAGAGCAAACATTCCTCTGAACTGATGGAACACTTAAGTCCTGACTACAACAAGTCCCAACAACTTAGTAATAACTCAAGTCCCACTATATACAGCCAGGAGGGCACTTTTGATCTTATGACGCTTTGTGCACAAAGCAGCCATTACAAAACATGAAAAGGTGTCGCTGCATTTGAAACACACACCACTGATCTGCGGTCCCTTTGTATCCGTTTTTACCAGGATTTGATCACTGTCTTAATAACAAACAAAGCCGAAATAAAACTGTCAAATTGGGAGGTCTAATCCATGATCGACTTAATCCAGAGGCAGATGCCATCGACCTACCTATTAGCCCATTAGAATAACAAAGGACAAATCTGTTCTGAAACAGCGAAGCCCGATTGGTCTCTTTCGAAAAAAGGCAAGGGCGGTCTCCACCAATGAGGAAGACGCTTTTCATTTGAGACGCGTGTGTAGCTGCTCCTGCAATAACCCCAAGAGAACGTCCCCCTCCTCTAAGGTTGACCTCCATGTTCACTCTCTCCCCCTAAAAAGCAGCAAGAACAGCTTGCCTTTATCATGCAGATACCTTCCCCTTCCAGCTGCCTGTACAATGGCGCTTTACTCATGCTGGCTGCGTGGCTCTGACAAAGGCCTGGCAGCAATAGAAAGAGCCTCGGCCCTGCGGTCAAACACAAAAGCCACCCGACAGCTGATCTTTTGTGAGACTCAGTGTGTGTGAGTGAGTGACTGAGTGTGAGGGGTCAGGCTGGAAGTTTGCTCACCATTCCCTCAAAGCCAACTCTGTACAGGTTCTTGGCCCCATTGTCCCACAGTACGTAGGCAGCGCTGTGAGGGCTGGCTGCACTCCAGTCCTGGATCTCTGTCACCTGTGGAGGAGAAGCAGGGATGAGACGAGAAAGACAGAGAAGGACACACTGAAAGCATTGAAAGGATGTTTTGTGTTGTAATCAGAATTTCACGAACATTTCTACTGTGAAAAAGGTTTTGACTGGCAGCATATGAATACCGTTTAAGGAAATATTGACCAGGATGGGATACTTCTCTTACTGGGAGGTTTCAAGCAGATGTTTTTCATCTGAAAACCCTTATAATGATAGAAAATATGATACTTTACTGATCCCTGTAGGGAAGTTATCTTTTCAAATTGAAGGTCAGAGTGAAGGTTGAACTACAGAACAGAAACCCTGAGGCCAAGTATTCAGCGTTGAGCTCAAGACAATGAAATGGCTACAGCCTGCAAACACAAAAAGCTGAACTTGGACTCCTCTAGTTAAAGAGTCCGACACCATTTAGTCATGTACAAAGTACCAATTTACACTCTCAGCCTCACAGTTTCAGTTTTATGTGCCGCTTTTATCCAACATGGTGATATATTGTGCATGCGACAGAAGGAAGCAAAGTAGTTGGCAAGCTGATGTAGTAAATCTATAAATGGTTGTGTCAGATGCTCTGTAAGTTGCACATTCACAGTGTTGTGACTCCAAAGAAAATTAAATTCATCAACTGCTGAGAAATATCAGGACTGGGAGTCATCAAGAACAAAATATGATTAGGCTTTGATTCTTGAGGTAGCAATTAGATTTTAATTCGGTTTTAATTCTCCCTGCATCACAATTTTACGGTCAATGCTAAAACTTTCATGGTTTTATTTTGTTTCACCAGTTGGGAACGGTTGTGAAACCTCCAAGAATGTTTTCATTTAAACTTTTGCAACCGTTAACTGTATTTGTCTGCAAAGAAAAACCAAGCCACGAGACAAAGGCGAGCCTAAGTTCAGCCAGACCAGAGACACTGGAAACGCTGTTCATCAGAGCAAGCAACTTTCAACACAGGAGCTTCGATCCAAAGATGATACTATAAGTTTAAGAAGAGCTTTCCACCGATTGAAAGGGAATTGGCTGCAGTTGTTATTCTGCTAATAAGTTATTATTAATAAGTCTGGCTACAAATGGTAAGCTGCCTCATTGCTGATGAATTCAGGGAGGTTCAAAACACCCGTATGTGTTTCCATCAATTAGAATTATGGGGTTCCCAACTGTGCTTGTCTCTTCATTGTTAAGCTATTTGGAACAGACCGACAGACAGTCCATGATTTCTGCCCTCAACAGTTCCCACCTCCCACTGTTTCTCCAGAACTCTGAAGTGCTGCTGTGGGAAACACTTGTCAGAAAAAAAAGTTAGCTGTTAGCACTCCTTTCATTACAGAAACCCAAAGATGATTAAATATATTCAAATCACTGACCCTCTTCCCACAAAGTTACAAAACCCTGAACTACTCACCGACAGAGGACAGCTAAAGAAAAGGCCTAAAAGCTGCTCTCCTGACTCTCCGCAGTGAGGTGAGTTTGTAATGTAATGTGTAAATGTGTTCTCCCATTTGCTACATTGAACTCCTCAACTTGAATTAAAAATATGAAGACCCACTTGTCCAGCATCAAAGTGATCAAAATCACCAAGGCCTTTTCAGGCTCGTCTCTAGTTAATACTTGTTGTATTACATTAAGACTAATACTCGGCTTTTGTAAGGAGAACCAGCTCATAGCTTTTGGCAAAAAATTTGTCAAGGGCACTGTAAGCCGGGGAAGAGTGTGCGTTATAAGCATAAATATGCAATGAGTTATGAATGGGCGGCTGCAAAATCAATTCAAATTTGGAAGATAAAGTCTCAACTGTCACATGGCACAATTCTCTCTCTATCACATGCGGCGCGATGCTTTCATCACATCGAGAAAGTGTCAAGAGAAGAGCTATATTGGAGTAAATGAATTCTTTAATTAAAAGCTGTGCCTTAAGTAAATACAGAAATCAAATCGTTAAATTATTTTCAGGCCCCTTACAGAGGTAATTGATTAATGGGCCTTAGGAGGTAATATTCATGCTAAACTAATGGAACATCTAAGCTGCAGGACATGCAATAGCAGTTTTCTGGAGAGCATATTGCTTACAGCATCATAAAACAGTAATGAGATATGCCATTAAATAACACAGCAAAATGAAGTCTTAAATTGCCTGGAGGGACTCTTAAATTGAATACTCTGGGGTCTGGACCAGAGTCAAAATACAAGCACTTTACAGCACATTTACAGCATAAATCTAAATAGACTGTGCTAAACAAATGCAACCTCATCAGACATTGTATTACTTTCTAATGATGTATTTAAGCCTGGAATAACCTGCAGCAAGGAAGTCTGTTTATAGCCTCAGTAAAGATATAAAAGGAATCAGCAGAATGAAACCGAGGAATAAAAGGTTCTCTGTGACATATTCTAGTAGTCCGTACTTCATATTATCATTTCTATACTAATTATGCTGTGATACTTTCCCAACATATTGTGCAGTTTTTGAAAATCCTCGAGGAGGCCAACCGCTTGTCAGCATAACCTTTACAAATGAATCAACAAGTTGCCCTATATTTTCCACTAAATCCTGATTTTTGACAAAAGCTGCGGAAGTTTAACTACAAGGATCATTTATGATTCTTCACTTATGGATAACTATGCTGAATCTTTCTCTCTAATGTCACTGTGTGTCTTGATTTTCTCTTTCATTTTTACTGGCAGAAACCACAAGAAAAGAACACACTGAATAATATACACTGAATTGTCACTGTCCAGCTACAGGTGGTTGATAAATACAGTGATACAATACAAGATATGGATTTTGTTTATTGTACTATGCATTACAGAGGATTAAAAAATAAAGGATATCATTTTCCTGAACTGAAAAAAGGCTGCAGAGATATTATATAGTTGTATAGTTAAGTACCACTGGACTATTCTCGTTTGCCTACAATGTGTTCATGCTACAAACATGTTGAGTCAGCTAGTGCCCTTCCTGTTTTGGTTAAGGCGCCTGCATATTTCAAATCATCATATCCTGGGATGCGAGTCTGTTTTTTCCTCCCTGATATTGTTTAGGGAAAATCCTTAATTTTCTCAAATATGCGATCCTTAAGGGCGGTCATGCTCCCTTCGGTGGCACACACGTGGTTGTGATGGCCTCTGGCGGGCTCACAAGGCCAAGTCTGCCTGCATATTTTAGAGCTGTATCACTTAGCAGTTGTGTTCATTGAGCAAGAAAAAATGAAAATATGTCTATACACTCGTGATAACTACACTCTTGGCTTTTTTACCTTTAGCCTTATTCACTGCCAGACTTACTGGACTTTTCCCAGTTGGTCACCTACCTTTCCTCTCCTTCCGTTGCCTCCATCTTGGTCTTCCCACTGCCAGTCCACTCCTCTCACCACCCGGCCACCGGTGAAGATCCCTCTGGCTGTGATTTTCTTTGACTTGCGACGTGATTCCAGAAGTACTCTGCTCAAAGATAAAAAGTTCCCAAATAGGAGCAATTATTTTCATTTGGACTTACAGTCATAGTGTTCAACAGTAGCTGCTTACCTGGGCTCTGAATAATGTATTAATTTACCACAAATATTCCCTGAAGAGGGGATGTCAGTGCCTCTCTCCTGCTGCACTGTCCCCAAGCAGCCGTTACCTGTGTGTCTACTGCTCTGGAGTCAGGATGTAAATTACTTTCAGCAAATAGGTGAAAACTCTTACTGCTAGCACTGGGCCTTAACGTCATCTAATCTGCTGTGCCAACAATGCAGTTCTTGACAATCATTATTCAGCTGTCTCAGCATTGGGGAAACTGATGTTTGATGACAGCAAAACAAATCAACCCAGAAGCATTTATCAGAGTTGTGAGCAACACATCATTACTGACCTGATCTCTTGAGTTCACTGAAATCGCAAACATTTCACAGCGGCCCGAGAAACCTGAGATGAGGTTTCTCAAGGTCAAAATTTATCTTGACCTTCTACTGCTTTTTAAGCAGTTAAATTCAAGGAAGAAATTGGGTGGCAGGTGTCATGTTGTTACATTACGAATAACAATTGTGCACGATATTCACACCTTACTGCCAATTCCTTCCCTTCTCATCCATACCTAACAATCCTGGGGATGGAAATGCAAATGAAAAGGCAGCAGTTTAGCAGTCAAAAGCAATTTTCTTTTACGTTTTTAATACCACTATAATACTGTGAGCTGCAGTTTAAACTCTGGCTTAGCCACAGGCCTAATAAAATGAAAAGGAAATAGCAAATAAAACATCCAGCTGAGCTCTAACCATCAAACAACAATGTGAGCCTTGATGTTAGACACGGCAGCTGGACAGTGCAGGTCTAACCAATGCAAACAGCTTGGGGCCTCTAACCACTCCCTCTTCAGCAGTTAGTGACAGAGTCTAATGTGGTGTAACAAAACACCCCACCACGCTGTCGGAGCAGTGTGAGCTGGGGAGACCTCCAGCACCCATTGTGCATTATGCAATGTCTGTCTCGGGGGAAATGAAGTCGTACTCAGTTGAAAAGGCTGCCAGCTGTTGGGCCATGTGTTCATTTACTAAACTATGGTGTTTGGCTGAAATAGGCCTGAAATGGATGGCGCATCATCACAGTGCTGACAGTCTATGCGATAACACAGACGAGTGCAACTTGTGGAATTTAGCGAGTGTGCATGCTTGCTAACAGGTCCAAATAACGCATTTAAAATCTTCCAAATCAGATCAGTGACTGATTTGATTGCTTGTTTTTTTTTTTTTGTACAGGCAGCCTCTCCAAACACACAGAGTAAATCTGCCTTCAACAACTTGACTCAACCTTGTCTGTACATGTATTACTTAGTAATACCACACACCATGCCTTAAACATTGTTTCTACAAGAAACTTTTGGTCATTTTTTCAGGACCTGAGGGTACATACACATACTCTTACCGCTGATCATGCCCCAGTTTGAAGTTTGCCCTGAACCCTAACCGTCTTCACAGCGATACACCTTCACACTAAGGTGCGTTTATTGCAAGGTACGTGCAGAAAGTGCTGCCTTCGTGTGGATGCCAGTTTTACACAGTGACATGAGCTTCCAGCGGCAAGTAAAGAGCAAGAGAGAAAACAAAGGGACTCCCACTGTGATAATGAGTGACGGAATGACTCCAGGCAAATAGTGATAAATAAAGCAAGATGAAGCACAAGGGAATGCTGCAGGAGCGACTGAATAAAGTGAACACGGGGCTGTACATGTCTAGTGTTAGTCTTTGTTGTTACTTGTATTATTATTATCATATATTATGACACACACTAAGTATATTGAATTCCTAAGGAAACTGTTTTGCTTAGTAACGAAGGGAAAAGTTTATAAGTTTCTCATTTACAATTACGTTTTCTGCACAGGCAAAGCGCTAAATTCAGAAATTTGCTGCAAAACAGACTTTTTAATCTATATGGACTTCACATTTCGCAAGCACGCAGCCTTCTGAAGACATAAATAGAAAGACAACAACAATCTAGGAAATCTGCTCAAAGAAAGTATACATCTATAAATGTGAAGCACAGCATTAATATAATTTTTAAAAAGGTCTGACTGCATCTTAATACGAGGCTGAGTTGTTGCCTGGCAACTGAGGGTTGGGAGCATACAGATAGATTCTGTCTGCCTGTGAGGCAGGGTGCACAAAAGACTTCTCAAATGTCACACACACACACAAAGCAATGTAACCCCAAAATGGTTAGACCGGCCAATCACAACGAAGCGCAGGGACCAGGTGGCCACTTTGTGTCTGTTTCATCATCGGCGGGTCTCAGGTGAGGCACGATAATGGCAAATGTTGCTGGGTTAACTAACCTCTCACTGCCCGGGGTGGTGATCCTGAAAAACCGGTGTCTCAGGTGATGCTTGTCTCCATGGTAACAGGTTGTGCAGAGGTCATAATTGGCGCACTCAGCACATTTCCAGCGAATACCAATGATGGGCTGTTGACGGCAGGTGTCACACATAGTTCCATCATGCTTGATGCCTGAGGAGGAGATCAGTTAGCCGACGTTAACAAAAGTAGTATTGTGCGATGGTGAATGAACTTTTAAGCATTTAGCTAGACACACCTTTTTATATGTTGCATGTACACTATCTGTGAAATAAATACACATATTCTTATGTATCCGACACCAACTGTATGAAACTTGTTGATATTCATCATAGCTTTAAGGTGGGCTATAGTCATCCTCACAAAATCCTACACCTAGCACTACTAACTACTCCTGATCCTATGACGGCATCATCAGGTGGAGGAAAAACTGAATGGAGCCTCTCAATGTGATTGCACAGGGGTGTAATGCAATGAAACCAGACAATTATGAAGTGGGTCTTCAATAATTTACATCTATGCTTACACAAACAGTGCAAGTAAAGGGTTTCTCCTCTAAATGAGTCTCAAGCTGTGCATATAAACATATTCTCGCCTTTGAATGTGCATATCTTGCATCTCTCATAGCTTATTTACAAACCCTGCAGCTGCATGCACCCTGTTACATGTGTCTGATTGGGCAGGCTGCATTTAAATACTTTTTAAACAAACAGGAGCAGGCAAGCACAAACTTATCTACTTTAAACACAACCTATTTCAAATATTTTAATTTCAGCAACAACTAATTCACCAATCCCCTTCCCTGCACCCACCAAAGCTCCCCAATGAAGGTAAATAAAAGGACCTATATGTTTTATGTTGTGCATGACTCGGCTGCAGGAGAAGACACTCGTCTCACATTATAAAAACAACTTATGTGAAGTTACCTGTTGGAGCGCTGTCTAGTATCCTCACGTCGTAAGCACCAGAACAACGGTAGTTAGCAGCCGTACCATTATCCCAGACAACCACCACCTCCTCTGGACTTTCAAAACTCCTGACGGTGCCAACATGTCCCTCTCCACCATCCTGCTTCCCCCACTTCCAGTCGGGTCCGCGGACCACTCTCGCTCCTACTCCTTCCATCATCGCCCGGTTATTCCTGCCGGTGGTCATTTACGAAAAAAAAAAGAAAATCTCGCAATGCCACGGGAATTAGTTCGTCAGACGGCGAGCTAGGCTAGACTTGACTTGGGCTTTAGATATCGGTGCGCTTTGGTGGACAGTTTCCAAATGCAAGTGCAAGCAAGTCCCAACAGGAAAGAGACTGGAACAATCCACAAAAGCTAGCCTGCGAGCTAAGTTAGCTACCTAAGGAGGCTGTTGGACAAAAACTATTCCCACAAGCTAGCGTTAAGTGTCAGCCAGCGTTGCCTCTGAGAGAAAGAAAGCCTGTTACCCTAAAAGCCTGTTAAGTAGCCACATTGCTAGCTTATCCAGACCCCCAGTACTCAGCAAGCTGGCTCTCTCCTCCACTCCACACACACAAGAATGCCACCTCTTCAACTTAGCAAGCTAGCGAGCCGAGTTGCTAGCTATCGCAATGCTAGCACGATAAACCTCTCCTGGCTAGCAAGTCCTTATCGTTTGTGGTAACTGTAGTCCTTTATTTTTTTTTTTGTAGGTGGCTGTTTTAATCCTTATTGTTGTTGTGCGTGGGGCTGAAAATCCATCTGCGGTGCTCCTCTTTGTCAGCCAGAGATGGTTCCCCGGAGTCAACTCAGAATAAACGCGTCGCCATTATTGTCAATCATCGTTCAAGACCTCAGACGAGCAACAACTAGCTACGGAGGTAAACGGCAAAGCCCGAAGACTCGAGGCTTGGAAAACAAGCACGAGTCCGGCCCCACGGCGTGCGTGCGCATGTTCAGGACCATTCCCAGCTCAGTGTATGGAAAAATACATAATCTCAGTATTTTAACCCTTTTAGCATCCGGATGAAGATACTTGTGGATATGTTAGTGAATGTATTTATCAAGCACCAGCACAATATGTACAGATAAGTAAACATCAAAACAATGTTTGAGTATATATGATACTATTTACACTGTACACATCTTTTATTTTTGATACTGTTTATATCTTCTATATTTGCCACATTTATATTGTTTATATCTTTTAGATTTGCCGTATGTATTTTTATATTTTATATTGAATGTACTATATTGCTGTTATATTTCAGATTATAAAGTTGACTTGACTTGATTTTTTCAAGGGGTGGGGAAATTATTTAATCCAACCGAGACATGATGTGCAAACATTCTTGACCAAGATTGCACAATGTACATTTTTGCACAAGTTACAGTATAGAGTTTGTGTGTTTTTTGTATATATGTTTTTTATTTCTTACATAGATAGAAGAATATGTTCTTCCTTCACTTAAACTTTAATTGTATTCATACTGTGATCATACACTTTAATTTGTATGCCTGTTTTGTGTTTGTTATACTTGTAACTGCGGCTGCAACACAAGAATTTTCCTCCATCCATCTGTCTAATATACAAATATATATAATAGTATACTACACATTGGACTATGCAGCTGTCTGACCATGACCCTGGTGAGGCTAAGCGGTTACAGATAATAAATGGATGGATAGCTATTAATATTCTTAGAATCAGAAACAGAATTACTTTTATTGGGCAACTTAGTGCACACAAACACACACGAGGAATGCGACTCCGGTTACACTGGTTTTTGTGTTATTGTGCAGGGATTGCACCTGACACTGTGTGTCTGGTTTAGCTGTTCAACAGAGTGATGGCTTGTGAAAATGTTGTTGTGTCTTGTTGTTTTAGTATGCAGTGTTCTGTAACTGGCACATTCAATCAATATATTTGTCTTTTAACTTATTTATCGATTGATTGGTCATTAATTAGTTGCATTTTTTCCAGTAGTACATTCAAACTCCATACAAACATTCAGCTAGAACACCTGAGCGATCTATTACTGAGTGAAGAACACTGAATTCATTGACAATACTCTGGGCAGTTTATGATGATTTAATGTTTACTTCAGAGCCAGTGACTCCAAAGTCCAGAAGATGGGGTAGACGAGGACGTGTATGTTTACCTGTAACTTCTATCAACTTAAAAACATGGTGTGCAAAATAATATTCATCTTTAGCTCCCAATGCAAAACATTTCACCTCTGCATATTTTAATAATAATCTGATAATATCAAAACAAGTTTGAGGTAAACTACTTTTCAAACCTCTGGTGGACTAGAATTAAAATAGCCCATTACAGGGCCTGTATAAAGGGCCAATGTTTTTCACACTGTGCATAATAAAATGAACCATGTAATCACAATATAATCAGAAATTAACAAAAAAATTTAGACTCCTCTCTACAAGAGGAGCTTAGGTAACGACACAGTTGTTGCCTCAAGCTCCCTCTCCCGTCTTTACTGATGCATACAGTATTAACAAACACAGTTTCAGTTAATTAAATTACCACAAACTAATTGCCACACTGAGAACCTGGAGTATCTGGGCCCCCTGCGGGTGTGTAGCCCCTGGGGCTGTGGTGGTGTGCTTTTCCAGTATTGCCATGGACTACTACCACTGCAGTAAATGATCAATATTAGGGAAGCTGAAGGTGTTCAGCGATGCCGGTGCTGTCTTTGCAAACACCGACTTAATTATCTTTTGGCTGAGTTGTGTCACACTGAAGGGAAGTGAAGGGAGAGGAGGGCTACAGGGGCCTCCGGCTCCAGTTCCGCATGGTGCACATCACCCATGCTGACAGCAGGGGGCGACTGACTGACGGACTGACTGTGATAGCCGGTCAAAGAGCGCCACCGCTCGCTGATACACACCACACACACACACACACACACGCACACACACACACATATATATCTCCCCACATCAGGTCCCCTTGACTGTCTCCTTCACACGGTGGGCTCCGCAGGCAGACACACCGCTGACTTTGAACCGAGCTGGCCGCTGTCCTTACAGTACGGGTGAAAACAGGGACCTTGCAATGATCTCGCTGGACTTCAATTTCAACATTTTGACAAGGGACCTGTCACATTATTTGGAAAATCAAGTCAAAGTTGGGCTGTTCGGTTCGGGTGTAGGACTGTCTCTGGTACTGGGCTTTAGCGCGGCGTACACCTGCTACTATTTGGTCTCGGTAGCGAAGGTAAGAACCGTTAAAACCGACCGTTGTGTACGGTTTAACGTACACAACGGCCGGTTTTAACGGCCCATTTCTTGTAGCCTTGTTCAGGATGTTCAATTAAAAACATTTTTATTCAATTTAAACGGAAGGAGCATCACCGCCACCACCACTGCCATGCCACTACTTGATACCGAGCCGGTGCATTTGCTGCTGATGGAGACCGCATCTGTGTGCCGGCGTGTGCTAACCGTTACACCGCCTGCACATGTGAAGGGTGGACCTCTCCGGCGGCTAGACGCTCATTTTGAATCAGCACAACCGCCTTTAATTATTATTATTATTATTATTATCATTGTCAAAGCTACACCCATGTGTAACTGCATTACGCCAAGTTACGGCCAAACGTCAGTGTCGACTATGCTAAGCTAGCGTTACTGTACGCCAGCTAGGAAAGCCGGCAGAGCCGGCGGAGAGCGTTTATGTAACGCATGCTAACAGGCGAACATTACATTTTATGTAATGTTTAATCAGTTTGTTTATCACACAGGAGCTTAATTATAAGTGGAATGAAAAATATATTTAAAATATTAAACGTAAATCTGTTTAAATCGAGCGTCTCGTGCTACATTTCCAGTCAGAAACGCATTTTCGTCATTAACTTTAAAATAAAAGAGGAAGCTCAGTCAATCTGTAGTGTTAAATATGCTATTTAACAACATAAAGCTATATTGTTAATATGGCCTTATATTGTTATAAGTGTTTTAGGCTATTTGTTTGCCAAACGTTTATTAGCAGCGTGTGACAGGTTCATCAGATGTGTTCATCTCATATACTTTACAGTTTGATGTCAGTAATCAGAGTTTATTTGCAAAAAAACAGATAAATGCCACCTTTAAAATGAATAAACCAACGCCAGTTTGATTGATTTTACATGATATCAAACGTGATTTACGATAATTAAGATATTATAAGATACCATAACACCCTCACACCTAGAACCTGGAGTGCATATAGTAGAAAATGAAATAAAAACAGAGATATCTGTTTTTGTAAATTGTCCCTTCATTTGCAGAGGGATGCCGAATATGTAATCATGTATTACCACTCTGTTTTGTACATTTTAATGTTTTGAGATCTTCATCAGAAGATTCGATGTAAAGTTAGTTTAGTTTTTTTGCAGCATATGATGTAACATTATACAAATTAAAGCTAAAAAAGTGTTTTATTCCAGTGACAGATCTACTGTCATATTAACTAATGTCAGATTAATCGAGCCCTGAGAGTGAAAAAACAAGTCATAAACAAGTGCCACGCTTCGTCCACCTGTGTTTTGCAGAAGCCACAGCTCATCTCGGGGGGTAAGAAGTTTTACCAGTTTCTGAGGGAGCAATGTCCGGTGGTGTCAGAGACCTACTACCCCACCTTTTGGTGCTGGGAGAGCCGCATCCAAACACTCCTGAGACCATTTGTCACAGCCAAACCCGGGGTCGTCTACAGAAAGTAAGTCCTCACCGTGACTGACATACTAATTACCCATCACACAAGATTTTTTATTTTCCCAAACCGAGTCAGAAAGGTCACACCCGGTAAAGGATAAGTGTGGAGCATACAAGCTGGAAAGTTCACCTTTGAGTGGTAGTAAAAACTTTATTATAACACTTGAAGTCACTGAGAAAATGCCAATGCCTTTTCCTTGATGTATTTCTGACCAGTTTCACAACTGGAAACAAATCCCAGTCTTATTCTTAGCCTGGACTCAGCAGCTCAGAGGAGAAAGAAATCTTTTGTGCCATGACGCTGGTTCGGGCCTGCCTGCTCCTTGATAACGTGCATTCTGTTGAAGATTAATTGGAACTGCATTCCAGGCCTCCCACACACATAAAGGAGATTTAAATTAATTAAGAGAGGCTTATTTCTCATTATTACTCTTTATTACTTACTTATACCGGTCGCACAGCAGCAATTTGACGTGGCACAACAGGAAAAACCCAGGTGATGACCAGTGATAGTGGACCAGCACTCACAATAGCAGGACGTCCCCCAAGTTTCCTGCTGTGACATGCCAAAATGTCTGCTGTGCAACCGGTCCATGGTTCCTTAACACAGAAACTAAAGCTTAAACATTTAAATTGATTCATTTAAAATCAATTAAGACGGATACAGCCTTTTATTTCACCGTCTGTGGACCAAGCAATTGATAGGGCCATTTATTAGGACCCCAGACGGTTTAGACACTTGATCAAAATATAAGATCATGATGATTGATGTTCTTTTTTGTTGTTTTTAATTCTTATAAGTCTCATCATTTGTCTGTCCCAAGGACATTCACAGACATGCCTCTGCTTTTGACAGTCCCTTATCAAAACGCGGTAAGACTGATGGTCACATTCACTGGAGTTATTATCACATTTCCTCCGGGGACAACAGGACCACCCTCTCTACTCCACCCCCCCATAATGAAATTAACCAAGGTTGCCCCAAGGACAGGACACCGTGAAAACTGTCCTGTTTGTCGCCGGCTGTCTGGGTGAAATTTCACTCATCTCATTGTCCGAGAGGAGGATTATCACCAGGTCTCCTCCCACTCTGTGCGTTGGTCACCGTGGATTGGCCCCCGCTGACTTTTAAGTCTAGCCTCAGGTGTATATTTCATGCCGGCTCTGTAATTTCATGCTGATGTCTTTACCATTGGCCGGCCAACTTGGCTTACTGGCTGCTGCGTGTGTGTGTGTGCGCAGTGCAGGTTTTAAAATGCACTAGCACTGGGACTGAATGACCTCATCTGCAAGGGTAGGGTTGTATAACCCAGAAATTGATTGATCATAAGAGCCCATTGGTGCAATGCCCTCCTCCTTATCTTAACTTGCTGTGTGTTGCAAAGCACGCCGACAAGATGATTGCAAGAGCAATGAGATGGCTGTCAATGATCGTTCTGCTCACATATCCGCTTCCCATTTGGCAGTGCTCGTGATGGATACATGGAAGTAATCATGTCAACTGGAAATGAACAGAAAGTATTAATTGTGTTGGAGTATTTAGCTTTTAATGACCACTGACACAAATCTAATGTTAATTTTCAGCCTCTTTTCTCACCCCGTTGTCTTGTGTGTGCTCTGCTGCGAGTGTTTGCATGTGTTTGAATGAGACAAATAAATAGATACGCAGAGATACAGATAGAGGATAACGTTCAGAGGGATCCTCGTTGCTGAGTTGCGTGTCCCGCTCCTCTCTGCAGTGAGCTTATTAAGGCAGCAGATGGAGGACAGATCTCTTTGGATTGGTTTGACAACGACGACAGCTTCTCTCATCCCGACCCTGCCACCAGGCCTACGGTCCTCCTCCTTCCCGGCCTGACCGGCACCAGCCGAGAGTCCTACATTCTGCACATGGTCCAACAGAGCCGGGATCTGGGATATAGGTGGGTGGTCTTGGCCCGGAGAACCTGGCTGACGTCCAGCACTTGAAGCACACACTCGGGGCAGTAAATCACGCTCTCTGTGCATTATGCTCTAATTTGTCATTCGTCTAGCATACAGATATTTTGCCCAGCCGATGCCAGAACACCTCAGCAGTCATAACAATATTGATTAAAAGGTAATATACCCCCTTCTGCAGGGATTTTGTAACTCTTATATAATGGGTGCCTGAATGACGGGGGCTTGGGGTTATTTCAGGCGAAGTGCACAAATAAAGTGGGCAGCGAAGCTTTGTGTCAAGAATTGCTTTTGTAAATAGCCAAACGTAGCACACAAGCCTGAAGAGTTGCAGAGGGAGGCAGTTTTTTTCCCCCCCTCCTCCTTTCTCCCTCTGCAATAGGTCCTTTCACTGTGTTCTCTGCGCTCATTCTTTCACCTAGATTTGGGAAGGCATGGGAAGAGAGCCGGCAAACTCAGCATCTTCCACCCCTCACCCCTGTCTGTGTAGCTTAATGAATTACAGCTTATCCCGGTACAAGCTTTGCAGCTTAGCCCAGACCAGCTTCCGAGTCTATGCTGCAGTGTGTGTTTAAGCACCCCCTCCCCACCACCGCCAACATCACCACCTCCCTATGCTTTAGCTCCAACACCCCCCATCCAGCCCCGCCTCTGCTGCTGGGTTCCACCGATAGAAACAGCAGGTCTGACTCCAGATAATAGATGACTGCATCTATGATGTGGGGTGAGGAGGGACGACGACGCCTCGGCTGTACAGCGTATAAACGAAATGCTCTTCACACAGCTGTGCGTCTCTGCACACCTCATCATGTTTTTGTTTTTTTTAAAGGAACATTTCTTTAAAGGTATTTGGGCCACCGTGTTCTTTTGAACATGCTAAGTCGGTAACTTGTAGCGACAGCAAAGAAAGCAAGCCGGCTAGAGCTTGCACCCCCCCCCCCCCCCCTTTGTACACATGGGATTTTGCACTTTTTATTATTAACTAGCTTGGCATTTATTTTCTGTATCACCTGAAAGTATGTCCACAAGGTCATTCACACTCAAACTGCTTGCATTGTCGGAATACTTACGCATTGTAAAGGCTGTCTCACTAGCTAAGCTACTGTGCAATATGCACTGATAGCTGGTACGCTCTTTTCTGCCAAGAAAAAGGAAAGAAATAGTACAAACATGTCAGGGCAAAGAAAGGAAAAAGGAAAGTCAGTAAAATTTGAACTGATGACTAACACGTTACTCGACATATTTTACAGCAAAAACATATTCTCTGTGGTTTGTAACCCAAATAGCGGTTACAAATAAAGATTATTTTCATAATAACTATTATTTTCGCGTGTTCCTAGAGCACATGATGACATCTTCAGATGTCTTGTCTGAAACTCAGCCATCATAGTTTAGCTTCAAAATTGCCTTAACGATTAATCGATTGACAAAATAGTTGCCAGTAGGTTTCTGTTGATCAACCAGTCGACTAATTGTCTCCCCGTTTCTGGAGCTTGTTTCATTTACAATCACTATTCAAATCATTTACAGGCGTGCATGTTTTGTTGTGTTTCAGATGCGTGGTATTCAACAACAGAGGGGTTTCTGGTGAAATGCTGCTGGTAAGAAGCTTCAGCCTATCATTCTTTGTTATTCCATTTCTTCATTTGTCTTGACCGTCTCCAGAGAGGCAGACATCTTAACAAGATAGCCGTTAAGGGCAGTTGGTTTTCCCATTTGTCGGTACGACAGCTTCCCAGTAGTGTCGTCCTTTTCATTGCTTCAGCCAGCACGAGTATGTCTGCTCCACACGTGTTGCAAAGCCCGCAGGGAGCCTCAGCGACATTGTTGTCGCACAGCAGGGATTAAGTTGCAAGCAGATACTGTATTTTAATGCCGATCCACAGAAATATGACCTCGCCGAGCACGTGCTGTTCCAACACCTGGCTTAATCTGTCCTCTTACACCTAGGTATATTTAACCAACAAAATGGGCCCCAGCTCCGAGCGTGCCCACTGTCTTTCACGTCTCGGAACATTCTTTCACAATCATGCCATCACTACCAAACAGAGATCTCATCCATAAGACAAACGGTGTTTCATTACAGGCAGGGGTTGCCCACAATCACTCCAATGTCTCCTCTTCCTTCGTGGGTGTAAATCTGAATCAGCGGATGCTCTGTGTGCCGCAGTTGTCTTCGTCTTATTCTGTCTCAGCTGCGAATAAAAAAAAAAAGGGGGGCAAAAGTGACACTCGGTTATATTCAGGTCATATCCCGACTTTAGTTGGTGCAGCTGTCCTCAGACAAAGTTTAAACTCTGCAACCTTGGCACTGTGTCAAGTTCACAATTTTCCCCCTCATTTCAGTGGGGAATTGTGCTGGGCGTTAGATACAAACGATTTAAAATTTGTACGCTCTTGTGAGTGTTTTCTCTGTGTCCAGTTAGTGTGAATATCGTCCATTGTTTAAATAGGACAGAGCTTTGGAGAAACACGCTGTGTGAAAGACGCCCCCTGCCTCAAAGACTGTCCTGAGTGCTAGTGCCCTATTTCTAAACCTCGTAAAAAGCCTATTACGTGACACTTTCCTGTGGAGCACAGTGTTTAAATCCGCTCCTCCAACTATTGGTGTTTTCTTTTAAACTTCTTTATCTGCTGAAATTCTTATTTTATTCGCTGTTTCACTGCAAAGCCCCAGTCTTGTGCAGGCCTATTAGAGGAACCATGAGAGTGTAGAAAAAGAAGAATTTACTGAGCCTGAGTTGAATCTTAATGACAGGCCTCGAAGAGCTGAAGAGTCAACGGCATCCCGAGAAATTGGGCTTGTTAAACAGGCTCCTTCAAGTTAGAGGGGGTTTGTTTTCTAATGTTAAGTAACTGAATAACTGAATAAATAATAAAAAAGATACTCTTTCACTCTTGGTTTAACTGTTTTACATGCAGTCGGTTATAGAGTTAAAAATAAATCTGCTGTGCACACCTTTACACACTACGCACACGTATGACGTGTGAAAAATGTGCCGAGAAAGACAGCACAGTCATAATCACAGAAACTTGCAGTAACATAACTACTATTTGCATTTTAAAGGTGGTACAGTGAATTCATATTTATCTTTTGTGTTTGATTTGGGACGGCAACATGCTTACATGTCAGAGGACATCCAGATGGAACACACACCCGTACACGGTCCCTGGCTTAGGAGGTCAGGTCAGAGCCTTAGCCATTAGGCCACTGGGGCTGATGGAGCTGCAGGGGAGACCAGTGTGCACAGGGCAGCGTTTAGCTGTACTAACACCGACACTGTAATCCTTTTTAAGTTTCTGTCTTGTGGACAGCGACGTCGGCCTCTGTGTGAAATAAAGTCAGGAAATCAAGAAAGATCTCAGCCACCAGCCTGATGTCGTCTATTAAGATGACGGGCGACTTAACGATGAAGCCATGATCAAAACAGGCCGATCGATTAATCAAATAAGTTCTAGTTTGACTCGCCTTGTGTATCATATTGACTGATTTTATTGTCAGAGCATCTTGCGTATAACAGCAGCACTGGCAGATGACAATAATTGATCTTTCCTAAAGATGGAAAATACTACGAGCTGAGATCGAGCCACGTGCAGTGAACACTGAATCTGTAGGTCAAGTTTGTTTGCTGCTATCAGTCACTGTAAATAACAAAGGTCCTGATGTTGAAGGTTGTGTCTGTTACGTAATGAATCTGTAAGCTCTTTGTGTCCATGTGCGCATTAGTTAGTGTGTCATGTCTGCCTTTGTTGCACAGATCATCATTTGATCACAGTTATTTGTTGTTAAATAACTTTTCTATTAAGTACCCATAATAGAAATGAAGTGAAGACTACATGTATTTCACTTTCAGAATTTTAGTTTCCAATTAAAATATTTGACTTAAACCGTGTTTTCATGTGGGATCTTCATAATTTCAGCAGAGATAGAGCACCAGAAGTGACTGTATTATCTTGCTGACTCACACAGACCCCGAGGACCTACTGCGCAGCCAACACAGAGGATCTGGAGACTGTTATTGACCACATCCAGAGGGCTAATGAAGCTGCTCCAATCATGGCTGCCGGAGTATCAATGGGCGGGTAATGAAGCCACTCACTACCAGCTGACTGGACATTTCACCACTGCCGACATAAACTAACAAATCTCGGAATGGGACTGTAGAAGACTTGCGCACATTTGTCGCAGACTTAGTGGTAAAAAAAACGAACCCATCTAACATAACATGATGTCCAACATCAGTAAACTACACAGCTGGTCTGTGATCGGTTTATGCCAAATGTTACCAGAAGGACAAGAGAGGCAAAAGATGCCACGCTAGTAAGTCAAACCTTCTCTTCGTGCAGGCAGTTTGTGTTTTTTTTTGCATTAAATATTCAATTAGACACCGATATTAGAATTTCATCTGACAGATCCAGATCATTGTTTATGTTCAGTGTTGATGAGAAATCAAATTATCGATCGTTGTTATCAGATTCTTTTCTGATCTATCAATGTTGGTATAGGTCTAAAAAGTCCAGTATGAGTCAGACTATAGTCAATGCTTTTATGGTCCCAGTTTTTTTTTTTTTACTGCACAGCGCTAATCCAATGAAGTGAAGGATTGGTCAGAAATGGAACATGTTCCAATCCCTGTTTTTCCCCATCTGTCCCTTCCTCTCACCCTCTCTGCATATTCAGGATGATGCTGGCCAACTACTTGGGGCGCAAGGGCCGGGAAACCTGTCTGAAAGGGGTCGTCGTCTTCTCAGCGGGCTGGGATGTATTTGAGTGCACCGCTTCACTGGAAAAACCCCTGGACCGTTTCCTCTTCAACTCCTACCTCACTAGTTGCCTACAAGCCTCTGTGCACAGGTCAGCCGGGGGCAGAGAGGGATTAACATGGCCGCTAAATGTTTGAATAACTGTGTGTTCATTTTTATATGTTGATCAGGAGTTTGTACAGTTGCAGAATGCTGTATTATTTCCTTGTTAGTTGATGAACAAAACAGAAAAAAACAGGTAACATTACAAATTATAATACTCACTATATAATCCAATCTGCGTGGGCGCGATAGAAATGCACAGTGACGCTTTTGTAGTTCTACTTTGAAGGTTGATTGTTGTTTCATTATGCTGTTACAACCTTGTCAGCATTTTTGAGGGACATTTTCAGATGCAAATCATTTCATCTGACAGTCGGTGACAGTTTTATTTTAACCACCCCCCCTGCAGACACAGACCGGTGCTTGAAAAGTGTTACGACATCGATCATGTCATGAAGGTGGGGATTACTTTCACTGACCCTTGGTCATAAATGCTAATCTAATTAAACAAAGTAGCCGACATTTCATTGATTTACTCGCTGTCGCTTCAGGCAAAGACCATTCGAGAGTTTGACGAGAGGTTCACCTCCATAATGTTTGGCTATCCTACCAATGATGACTACTACCACGATGCCAGTCCTGTCCACAGGCTGAAATCTGTGCAGGTGCCAATGCTGTGTCTGAACGCTGCTGACGACGTCTTTTCCCCTTCTCACGGTGAGGCCCATTAACCATGCCGTGCGTTCTGTTATTTTCCAACAATTTTTTATGACTGACGCGCTCTGTTTTTGCTTTCCAGCCATTCCCGTGGAGGCAGTGAAGCAGAATCCCAACCTGGCCCTGCTCATCACCTGTCACGGCGGCCATATTGGTTTCCTCGAGGGCCTGTGGCCTCGACAGAGCACGTACATGGACCGAGTCTTCAAGCAGTTTGCTAAGGCGGTCATCGAGCAAGGCAGTGGACTCGCTGACCTCTCCTGATAAGAGAACTTAACAAAGTGTTCCTCTAGTTTTATTTCCTTACTTCCTTCTGCTTTCCATCCTTTATTCCTTTATTTCTCATTCCATTCTTCCTTGTTTCTTTCCTACCTGTGACCTTTTTCCCCTCTTTCATCATTCCCCTTTATCCCTCCTTTACAGCATTCCATCCATCCTTCATTCCTTCCCTCTATACCTAATCCCATTCAGCCTATTTCCTTCCTTCCACTGGCTTTCTTTTATCTTTGACCGCCATCCGTCCGTCCCATTCTTCCTCCCGCCGCAAGCAAAAAAAACATTCTTTCTCATTTCAAAGGCACGTCGTATTGAATGCAGCGTTTGTTGCATTCAGCATTCATTTATTTATTCCATACAGTTAACAGGTCATTGTATGTAACCGCGCTCTCGATAATATGCTTACTGAAAAACAAGCATAGCTGTTCATGTCATTGTTGAGAAGCTGAATCAGTGCCCACCTCGTTAAGTTCCATTAGCTAGCTAAAAAAAAAAGAAAAAAAAGACAGATTACCTTGTGCAATTATTTTCTTTTGATGTTAACATAAGTACTGTACATGAAAATCCAGTCATGTTTGTTCATGAAGCGTCCTTTAGTGCTCATATCAGTAGGATTTTAGCCCTCAGGGATCGTCTTTATTTACTCATACTGATTTCCTTCCTGTGTTTTTTTTGTTTTGTCAGTCGGCCACCTTTAGTTTGTATTTTCCTCAGTTTTAGGTAGATGTTGTTTACCTTATATATTATTGTTTCCTTCCTTTAAGCTCGATATCATGACTGTATGTTTGTTTGCTTCCTTGCGGAGAGTTAGACGAGAAGATTGCTTTCATGTCATTTTGTTAAATAAGACACCACAGCCGGGAGTTGTTTTAGCGTAGCTTAGCATAAAGACTGGAAGCAGTGGGAAACAGCTAGCTTGGCTCCGTCCAAAGGTTCGTCGGTGGATTTTGTTCCAAGCTAGCTGTTTCCCACTGCTCCCAGTCTTTATGCTAAGCTACGCTAACTTTGACTTCATATGTTTCACCGCACACGACATGACGGCTCCTCAGTCTCCTCTTCAAACTCTCAGCGAGGGAGCAAATTAGTGTATTTGCAAAAATGTCAAACCATTCCTTCCTTAACCATTTGCATGCACTTTTACTTTCACACATTCTACCTTTTATGCACACCAAATAGTTATACAAATGTATAATACGGAGAATAATTCATTAATGACAAGGAATGTGAAATTGCACTATTTTAGTTGATAATATCATGCCTGTAATTCCTTAATGCAATGCACTTCATCTCATTCGATATATGAAGGTATATCCCAAAGGCTGAACAGAGCAGTATACAGTATGAATTCCATGCGGTTTTCTTTGTGAAAATGTTGTAAGTAAGTCGGAGGGTGCTAGATACAGTGATGTGAATGAAGTAATGCACATAGGAACCCAGAGAGTGTACATATTGTGCTGTTTGAAGTGGTGGCTGTTGCTTTACAAGATGCGTAGTATCGTTAATGGAACCTGGTTGTCGGTCCCAGGTTTGTTTTTCGTTTCGCCAACAATGATCAAGGGGCTGGCTACCGCGTATGAGTTGGCATCGATGAAACGGGCAGATCTGACTGACGGCCAGGCTTTCAGTAATGCACTGCATGGGGGGATTTTTGACTTCCTGTTCCTGTGGAATTTTGGTGTCTGTTTGTTCTGCCAAGTGTCCATCGAGTAGCATGTGTCTCATCGGCGTCATCATGTCCTGAACCTTAACACCACTTCGTAATCTGTAGCACAAAGGACATGTTTGGTTTTTTTTTTCATAGGATGCTGCATTTCATTTTGTACACTACACGAAAAGAAGAAGAAGAAGAAAACAAAACATTCTGTTTAACATGTGCAGCAATAAGATTTTAAAATTGTCTCTATAGTATAAGTACCAGTATATGCACATTATCAACATGAGTGTAATATGCTGTATTTAATAAATTATTAAACAGAGTCTAGGTCAGTTTGTGTGCTGTCTCCAGTGTTTCTGCTCGTAATGCGTTTTCTGCACAGAGTATATTGGATTGCTCGACTGACCGTGTACTGCAGTTCCCCTTACTCGCTTTCTTTACCTATAACAGTGCAGGTTTACATCTGTGGCCGACTGCTGGGTCAGAAGCTCATCAGTCACGTGAGGTGTCAGGCTCACACGGGACGTCCCCGTCAGGCACAGACCCTCAAGTCAAGACATTTGACAGTCTTACCGCTGGAGCTGGCTTACTGCATGACGATTGTGTCTCTGCAGGGTCATGCTCCCTCTCCTCTCATGTCACAGTATTGGGTTTTTGGTCCCTGGAATTGACTCACTCCACACTCACAGGCTTAGCCGCTGATAGGATATGCATTGCTGCAGTAGTGGATGTGATCCACCAAAGGCACACTGTAATCCCCCGGCACTGCACTTACCTTCACCCCCAACCCCCCAATAAGCCAGCAGACAGATGAGCTTTGGTTTTAGCTAGATGGTTTATGGATGCCTGAGAGTAATTAGAGTAGACTGCCAAGAGGGATGAGTAATTTACTGTTGTTTACCATCTATGAAAATTGATATTATGTGGCAGGATTCCCTCTATTATAAAAGTTGATATCACTGCTCATGTGAGAATGTACTCTCTGCATAATTATGTTATTATAGACCAGTAATCAAGCAACGTTCTTAAGATGGAATAAAGGATATTTCGCAGTAGTAGTCATAAGTTTAATCATGCCAGTGTTTGAAAGTAGTTTAATATTAAATACTGCATTGCCTGAGGACTTAATAACTGAAAGAAATATGTCAGAGGGAATTATCGGGGGACATTTTTTCCTTGTCCTTCAAAGGATTTGTTGAAATATCAGCTAAAAAGAACAGATCCAACAATGAGATCGATCTGAGAGACCAGTAAAAGCATAATTGCGAGAAGCCAGTCTGTACACATTGACTGGTTGGAGTCATAAAACAGTCAATTACCCTTTGCCCTCTTTTTAAGTAAAGGAATACCCCAGTTTGTCATAAATGAATCACTTTGGGACAACTTAAGTCTCCCTTGGGCTTCGTGAACAACATCATCCTGCTTTTCTCAAAAAAAAAGCAATTATGAGGTGCAAGAGTCAGCCTGCCAGCAACTCTTTCTTGCCCTTTCTTTCTTATCCTATCCTGAGTGCAGCTGGCTCAAAATAGCCCTTGTGTTATATCACACAGGGGTTGTAGGTTGATGGAGCTCTAATATTACCTTGTAGGAGCTGAAATAGTACTGTCCCTGGACCAACAATGCCCCTGTGCCCTTACAGTGGAGCCAGAGAAGATCCTATAGCAGCCATCAGGAAGCCATTCCTGCTCTTGATAAAGAGAGGGTCATTGTGCGTTTTCACGGCGTGACCACAGAGGTGTTGATGTGGGACAAATATCAGGAACAGAGGTGACTGGGAAATGAGCAAGGTCCTGGGATTTACTCTTCAGCAGCATAAAAAGATCTGGGATTGAGTGGATGCAGAGGAGAGTGAGAGGATTACTAAACACAGGCTAAAGACTGCGCTACACATGCATTTCAGCAACATTGGTTAAGCTTTGTATTAATGCACTTACAGCACACTTTAAAATACTCCAGCTACATGATAAGCACACCGAAATAGCACAGAAATGGAATGGAAACCACTTCTTAAAGGGGCACACACATGAAACAATGAAACCATGCCTATGTATATTCTATACTGTAAATAGAGCACCTTAAATATTACACATTGGACCGACTTGGGATGACCTGGGGCGTACCATACTCGTGCTTTCAGGAGTTGTACTCACACCGTTTCTGGTACTGTGTCAATGCGAGCATACCAGACATAGGATATGTCATTCCAAACAACTGTGATGTACCTCAACTCAAAACTGGCAAAAATGTTGTTTCAAGCACAACAAAGCAAAACTATCAGTGGTTCAGGAATTGGTTTTGATAGGAAATTTGACCTATTTTCCTTTAAGTATCTTACTCTACTCTGACAGATGGATATTAGTTCTGTATTGGTCCAACTAACTCTTTCTTTTAGCTATATGATGTTGACACGGAGTAAAATCTAAGATGTGTTTTGCGCTGCGGCACGATTGTGCCAAAATGGATTCTAGGTGTCATTAAAAAACAAGCAAACAAACACTGAATTGATTTTAGAAGTCATTTTTATTACATTCATACATTTTCAACAACAATAGCATGGCTCTAATGTCATATGGTCACAGCCCGCAACCACAATGGTAAACATGAGGTAGATCACCCAGACACCAAGGCTACCACTGGGCTGCACATGGTTATCAAGCACATTTCAGTGAAGATTGTGAGAGCAAGTTGCATATTAAGTGTTAAATTATTAAAAAGAAAGACACATTCTTTGGACCATTGGAGTTTAAGTTAAAATTTTGATCACCAGTCTTATATTTGGACTAATTCTGGGGTTCATTTAATAGTGGGAAATATTTTCTTTTTCTGCTGGCAACTTGTATAGTGCAAGTTCACATTTCCTACCCCCCCCCATTGACATTCAGTAGATCTAAGAATCATTCGTTTGGGTCTTGTGCAAAGCCTTCATGGATGGTTTTGAAGAGGACACACTCCATCGGTTTTAAGCGAACTTAGCATGCAATCAAATATTACACTTCAATATGATTATCAGTCCAAAATGCTTGTCAAATAAATAAGAATCCCTCATGGACCTGATTTTCATTTTCAATAAAAATCCAACACAAGAACAGGATGGGATACAGACATATGGTTAAGGACACATCTAGGTAGATTCTTTTTGCCTTTGCAACATAACTTAAAATGCAGAAAGACATTATGACCAAAATATACTGGCAAAAGTTACACAAGACTAAAAAACATCAGTAACCCTCAGTGGTTAAGGGGATGATAGAATATATTAATAATGTAAACAAAGCTTTAAACAGTACAGTAGTCCGAAATCCAATTATTTCATTTTGCTTCACACAGACAAACAACATTTCTTCACCTCACAGTTAAATGGTTTCTTCATTCTCATTGGTCAAAAAAATTAGTGACTTGAGCAGTGACTGTATGAAACGTCACTTAAGGCATATTCTTTGGACAACCCTGTGCAGAAACATATAAAAACATTCGACTTTCAAGTATATGAAATGATCTGGTCACTTGCTTTAGACGGCGTCTAAACCTTCTCTGATTAACCCCGTGTTTGGGTGGCAAATGATGATGAAGTCCAACGTGTGGATGGCCGCCAAGACCATCGGTGTACAATCGAGCCTCAGAGCATTACGACGGGAGGTGAAATCTCAGGCGCAGTCAGTAGCAGGATATTTGGCAGTGATTATTTTAGAGCGAAATGTGATTATGCTTAAAAATACCCAATATTTAAGCCAGCAGATGCCTCAAAACAAAATATACGTCATTTAGAACATACCGGTAAATTTGCATGTTGCTCCGTCTGATCGGCCTTAGACACTAACAGCTGAGGCACGGCAGATAAGTCTCTTTTAGGCAACAGACCTGTTTTATACTTGTATATTCAAACCCGCCAACGAAACATTCTACATTCTTGTTAAGACACAACTTGTACTTCTCTTCAGTTGTGAATAAAGTCTTTGGGGCCAATTTTACGTGCAAGTCATTTGGAAACCAACTCATACAGCTCCTTGTCAGATGGATTTCCACTGCCAGGTAATTATTTTCAGGAGACCCAAGATAAAAGTGCTCCCCGGTTGCAGTTTCAATGCGGCAGCTCAAGCAGTCGCTGATTGTTTGAATCCCAAATGGCATTGCAGTAGAATCTGAAAGTCTTGATAGAAATCCAATATAAGCCAGCCTCTAAG
Source organism: Nibea coibor (assembly GCA_023373845.1). Classification (NCBI taxonomy): domain Eukaryota; kingdom Metazoa; phylum Chordata; class Actinopteri; family Sciaenidae; genus Nibea; species Nibea coibor. The sequence continues at coordinate 8,672,112 of CM041725.1, forward strand.
TTTATATTTCTCTAACATAGTGAGGCGACCTTTTATATAGTCTACGAGCTTTATGGAGTTTGAGAGGCAGAGCAGGTGAGAAAAAAAGCGAAGGGAAAAGGCAAGGGGCAGCTGAGGATGTCTTTGGTGCCAACATAAGTTAATGCCAAAAATACATGGTGAACTTGGAGAGAAAACTTTACCCCTTGAAGCAGCCTCCCTTGGATACCCCTTTAAAACCCTGAGATAACAAGTATGTCCAGAACGGAGCATACTGTCAAAGTTAATGTACACATACAATCTTCAAATAGTCACATCACTGATCGGAGAGAGTCCATTTTCTTGAAATACAACAACAAAACAAATAAAGTTCAGTTTCAGCTGTGCTTTTTTTTTGCCACAGCAAAGTCTCTTTTCAGTAGAACACAAGCTCAAGCTACAAGCGAGAGTTAAAAGATGCGCCGACCCTCTTCAGAGCCAGGCATAGTGCACTGCGGTAGTACAGATGGAGGGAAAGCCATGTTAGGTGGTCAAGTGTCCACCTGTGGGGCACTTGGGGATCTTGTGCACCAGCAGATCCCCCTTTGACCTTCCGCTGGAATGGCAAGAATTGCGATTGCTGGCTGGTTTGGAATCGAATCTATCCTTTATTTCTGATTGTGTTTCTGCAGCAGAGCTTTGGACCCAAGGCGTTTCAGGTTCAGACATGGCGGCCAGTCAAAAAATAAAGGGGCCTGTCCTCGCTGCAGTTGGCTGTCTGGAACTCGTCCCGCAGGCGGAATTGCCACTCGTCCTCCAGCTCAAGCCGGACGATGGTTTGGCGAAGGGAACTTCGGTCCTGGCTAATCACACAGAGAGTTGCACCTGTGGATGCAATCAAGGTAAAGCAAGTAAGTCAGAAAGCACTGCTAGATAGCCTTTAGAGGCTGCTTCTTCCAAATGTAAGACACCGATGAGTCACCTTTCAGGAAGCGGAATTTCTTGAGGAGTCCGGAGACGACGAAGGAGTCACAGAGGTAAAGCAGCAAGCCACTGAACAGCAGGCCCTGGTGGTTCAGGTTGGTGGAGTGTGGACGAGAGTTGATGTAGCACACAGAAATCTGTGACAAAAGACAGGATATGCTTCATTCATCGGACACAAGCAAACTAAAGGATACATGAAGTGAATATCTTTCAGGTTACAATCAATGAAACTATCGTTATGTAACCTTGATAATCCCCGCGAGGAGCTTTTGGGGACGTCTTTACAAGCAGAATTTATAGGTTGCACTGTGCGCAACTGTGCATCATGATTTATTTCCATTATAGAAGAACAAACAAAATCACAGCTATCACCTCATACGCACAAATGTGCAGGAGAAATATGCATTGTTGGCATCCTTTGCTTGAACATGTGCGTGGTGCAGGTCAGAATGTTCTCAGCAAAACAGATGGTTAAACTGCGCAACATCTTTCTCTGTTCTATAAAGGCTCATAAAAAAAAACAACAACCTGGAATTAAATCAGTCAGCTGGTTTTTCTTGCTTTTGTAACAGTTAAAACTTTAAAAATCCCCTTGGAACGCTAGCACAATATGTACAAATATGTGAATTTCCGCATGTCCTGGTCACAAAAGCGCTTGACTTCTATCCTCAATAGTTCATTGTGTTGAAAGAATGATGCTAATTGTCTCCTCTTTTGCCTGCAGATGCAACCTCCTGGGAGCTCTTACCTCCGGGCTGATGTTGAGGTAGCTGTCGATGGACAGAACTGGGTTGTTTCTGTTCTGAACAGCCTTTGGAAAGAGTCTGTGGCTGCAGCTTTGCAGGAACCTTTCAAAGAGGAACTGGGCCGGGGCATCCAGGAGGGTCTGCTCACTGTCTGGGGCACAAACATACTGGGCTGGGCTGATTGGGGCGGGGTTTTCTATTTCCTGGAGAGAGAGCGAAGCAGTTTAGTGCTTGAAAAAGGACAAAATAAATTCACTAGAACCCCACTTACAAAATGGGAACACGACACCCACCATGAGTTTAGGTTTGACCAGGAAGTCTTTGTTTCCCCCGACTGGAATGTGTTTCTTCATGAGGCTGAAGTAGTTGAAGCGACACAGCAGCAGCCCACTGCTGTTCACCCTTAGATTAAAGTCCACCTCCTCACAGCTATACCTGCACGTCAGAACCAAAAAGCATCAAGACACCGCGCAAATCAGAGAACACGTAACTGGCACAATCCTCTCCTAACTTACCGATTAAGGTCATATTGAACATTCTGCGTCAGGTCCACGTTGAGCATGACAAAGTCATGGAGGTGACACCGACTGAAGGGCTGGCTGGGAGACTTGCGAGCCAGGTTGCTGCTCCACTTGCGTGTACCGCACATCGCGTACAGGGAGATCTTCGGCGTGGTTTCCATATGCTGCAGCACCGTCTTCAGGGACACATTGTTGAGGGTTGAGCCTCCGTCCGACGTCTCGCTGAGAGGCAGAGAAAATGGAGGACAGGTTACAAACACGTGAGCGCGTTTCAGATATAACGGAGGTCTCCAAATATAATAAACATTTTCATGTAGCAGTGGGGAAACTACAGCTAAAATGAAAAGATAATTAATATGAATAATGCTAAATATTCTCCTAAAAACTCTCCTCGTAATCGCTACCTGCTGTCTGCTGTATGGTGGCTGTTCCACAGCACGCAGGAGTCGTCCATCATGACGATGAAAGGCCATACATCTTGCCGCTTGACACCTTGTTCTTCCAGTCGGTTTCTCTCCAGCTCGAGGTTATGGTATGACAGCTCTTTGATCATGAAGCGTGCAGCACCTTAAACAGACACATGAACGCGGCTGTCAGTTTTTCATTTAACACTCGGACCTGTTACACCTGCAGCGCCCCTTCAGCCGGTGCCACAGGAGGTAATGAGTCCGCTTTAAAAGCCGAACATTAAATCTGTATAGTGTGTGTGTCTTTTCACGTATCACAAAATGCACGTTTCGTTATTCAGCGCAAAGGGCAGCGGGTCTATCCGCTGAACAGACTTATTATCAGACGAAATGGATAACCTCACTGATCCTGTTGCTATCTATTAGCACAGCAGTTTAGTTTACGCCCACTTCAGACAGATCATACACCTGATTGGCTTACGTACAAATCACACTATTATGCTGCAGACGAGGGCTCTCTCCAACTGGTTGAGATGACATTTAACCTTGTACCTACTGCAAATAAACGTGACTGACTGTAATAAATATATCACCAGGGTGGCCTACTATCAGCAGAGAGATAAGTTGCGAGGTGATGTAGACTTTAAGACACACACACATGAGATAATCCCTACGAAAATGAGGAGGCGGACCCAAGAGGACGGGCTGATTTTTACAATCAGTTCAGACATCTCAGTTTAATAAAGCCAGAAAGTGCCTCACCAACTCCCGCATTGTTGAACATAGCCGGCAGGACGAGCAGGATATGGTTGGGCCAGTACTTCCTGTAATGGGGCATCTCAAATTGCTTGACCACTAAGACGTGCAGATGAGCGGCGCCCTCCATGGCGTGGTAAATGTTGAGCAGGCCATGCTCCTGGCGTCCCGTGGTCGGGGTGAAGATCGGACTCTTTAAGAGATCGGGGTCCTAGAGAGAAAACAAGCGGCACGAGAGCTATTTAACTTTTGTGATTTGATCATTTCCAAACTTTGCACAAACCCTGAGACATGCACACACCCACATACAAACACGTGTATGTTGTAAAGTTACCTTAGTGGAGACAAGAGGCAGTCGCATGCTCTCTAAATGGCTCCCCTGCTGACTGAAGACAAAGTGCTTCTCCTTGGCTTTGGGAATGACAAACTGGAGCTGGACCTCCTCCCCCAGCATAGATGAGCAGAAGGTGAAAGCATGGAAGGTGCACTCCGACAGCTGCAACACACACACATGCATTATTAACACATGGAGATTACCATTAAGCGTGGCTACAGAGAGTGAGGAGCCTCTCATGCTTTTAAGTGCCACAGTATGCACGTGGATTTATAATGTTTGAAGCTGCTCGAGCCCGGAGAAGGCGGCGCGCGAGTGTTTTGGATGTCTGCATACTGCACTAACCTGTGTGGCGGGGCCTGCTTCACAGTAGTGGTGACACTGTTCGCAGTGATGAAAGGCATTGTGGGCGGCAAACCTGCTCAGACGTATGGATTTGGTCTCTCGTTTGGCTGGTGTTTGGCTCTCTCCGTGCTTAAAATCTGCAGACAGCAAAAGAAAAAACAAACAAAGTCAGTCACTCTTCTCCTCTGAGATTCCCTTACAACAGTACGCCAACAACGCTGAACTCGTGGAGCGCTGACGTTGCGCTCGCATATTTCTGCTGACCTTTCGAGCACTTTGGCATCTTGTCAGCGTAAACAGGGCTGGCCTTCCTGAACTTAGGGTCCCGGGGGTAAGGGTCAAAGGGCAGCTTTCGAACGTCCTCGATGTCAGGCCACTGGGTATTTACTGGAGTTGTAACCTCTGATGTTTCTGGTGGTGCAAAAGCGAGTAAGAAGATGAGAACACTGAAGACAATCTGACATTTAGTTCCTCATTATGTCTGTGGTCTGAGGTCGGGATAGACGAGTACGTTAAGGACCAGTGATCTTCACCTTCTTCCTCCTCCTCCTCCTCCTCATCGTACACATCGACCTCCAACAGTCTGATGAGCATTCGAAACAGGATGCGAAGAAACTGCAGATAGGCACCGGTCTTTCCCACCTAGCAGAGAATTAAAAAAAACAACATTATGTAATGTTATAATGACACTTCTGATGTTTTATGATTTTATTATTATTATTATTAGAATATCTTGATGCACCTATAAGGGGATGTGCTCGTGTTGTCTTACCTGTGGGGGTCCACTGAGCAGCAAGCGTCGTGGATGTGGCACAGGTGGAGCTTCGTAATCAGCGTGATGCTGCCTGGTGATTGTCCACTGGCGGTAATACATGCTCTGCTCTGCCCCCTGCAGGTTGTGAGTGATGAGGGGCCTCAGCGGGCTGCTCCAGGCCACATCTGCATGAGGCAGCAGGGAGAAGGAGCTCAGCTGACTCCCCGACTCCCCCGCCAGCAGGTTGTACGCGGCCCGCGACATAATGACCGTCGGCGGCGACACCCGGGTGGGTTTGGGTTCTCGACCGCACTGCGTGGACTGGCTGGGCCTCTGGGTGGAGGAGGAAGACGGGGAGGGGGAGGAAGAGGAGGAACTTGAGTAAATAGAGGGAGGGGCCTTGGACGCTTTGGAGGAGTTGGAGTTGGTGGAGAACTGGCTGCCCAGGGAGTCGCACTCCTGCTTGAACCCTTGTGTTACTGTGCCCACGTCCGAGCTGATGACACCTTCAGTCGGGCAGGTGGAGGTGGAGGGCTTCTGGAAGGAGTCGGCAACGTCAGATGAAGTAACATTGTTTTCTGCCAAGGAGCCTGACAGGAGGAAAAAGAAGAGTGAAAATGTGAAAACTATCACTTAGATCAACAGATTTACACATACACAACTACTTTAAACGACTGAGGCCATAAATTAAGACCATGTTTCTTATAAACCTAGCTCATTTACTGCACACAGGCCGATTTCCTCAGTGTCTCTCCTCAGGGACTCACCAGAGGTTCTGGTTGCGGCGCTGCCGTTGCTCTGAGGTCTTTCCAGCTCGTCTCCATCAGTCAAGCTGGTGGTGGCCTTTTCCCCGTCCGATTCCCGATGGCCCATGGCCTTAGCGGGCTCCTGAACCACACCCATGGACACATACGTGCAGGCCAGACCCACCTCCTGCTCCAGGGCCGTGCGAGTCAAGTAGCTGGAGTCTATCAGACGCAGGTCGCTGTATTTCAGTGACCTAGAAGGGTGAGAGAAGACTGTTGCTGAGAACACGTGTGTGGATTTTCGTTTAATGTGCTGTATATTTATGTGTTCGCTCCCACAGATATTTAATTTTTTTAAAAAAGCCAAAATATATCAGCTAATCGCTAATCTTAACGCACGTGCTATAAATCTAACATGGTTTACTGATGCTGGCACAGCGCAGACAGATGACCCAGCAGTGGCACACTGGTTGCAAGTTCAAATGTAACTGGACCTCTCTTGTCAGAGAAGGCAACACACACTGTGTGAATGCAGGAGTGTAAAACAACACTTGGCGGATAAATAAAAGACACGGCAACGGCACACCAGCAGCAATTATGGATGAGTGATGGGACATAATCGCGACGTACGAGCTTACCTGGGGAAAGTTTCTCCAAGAGGGTCCTTCCCCGTGAGGATGACGATGCAGGGCAGCCCTTCCAGATCCTCATAAGTGTGCGGCACCCAGTCTTCATTCTCGCAGCCTCTCCACGCCTACAGCAAAACACACTTGTTACATAATGTTTCGTTTCGGTCTCATTTAGAAAAAAGATAGATAATGCACGTCGAGATATCGAATATATCCATAAATCCTTATATCTCACCTTGAGGCGGTTGGTGAAGTTTCTAGGCAGGTTGAGTTCGGTCGCCGGGCTTCCCAGCAGCACGGCGAAGCACAACTGGAGCCCGAGTTTGTCCCTCACGTCCTCCAGTCGCTCCCGGGCAAGCATCGCCAGCTGCAGAGAGGGGACTCGAACCAGCAGCATGTGGCCCCGGCCCTGCGAGCCCTCTCTGCTCGGGGCGTTAATCAGGTCCTCCACCATGGCCAGGGTCTCTGGGGTTATGTGGTCTCTCAGCGAGGGTGAAGAGGTCAGGGCCATCATGGCCTCGGTGTACTGCTGAATCAGCAGGTAGCTACGGATCACCATGCTGTGTAGGTGTGGATGCCTGGGACACACAACAGATAACTTATCACGACGTCCAGACATAATCTAGACAAGTTTGTGTTTTTTAACCTTCCCGGCGGTAAACGATACTTTTTCAAACAAGACAGAAAACACATTTTGATGGATGATCACGGCTCGGCACCGTACTGACCTTTCCAGCAGTGTGTGGACCATCTTTTCAAACGCATCATCACAGCGTAGAATGGGGCTGGCCACGCCCCACTGCAGGGAGCTGCTGTAGTCCCTCAGGCCAAAGTACACCAAATCATTGGGAGACTGCTCCCCCTGCTGGAAGCAAATGATACCACACCGGACTGAGTGTCGAGAAGCACTCTGGGAGAACATGGTACACTCACAAAAAATACCTTTGTCCATGTGCACGTGTACTAGATCTTCACAAAAAATGTTTTATATATGTCATGTTTCTTAATGACTATTGCTCTCACAGCATCCTGTTTGTGTTCGTCCGTTTTTTAAAGACGTTGTATAAGCAAAAGTTTTTATAATATTATGATTATCACTATTTTTTGTCCTCGCAGCCCATCGTCAACAGCCACAGTCGTGCTGGGTTATGAAACAGCAAAGATTAGAGGAATGTTTGAAAAATAAATCTCACGGAGACAATTTTTTGATTTGTTTTGCTGTCTCGATTTGGGAACAACGGCTCTAAATAATGTCACCCAGACCCGGCACCCAGTCACTGTATTTAGCCCAATATAATGTTAAGAACAGCTAGGGCAGTAAGACCCAAACACCCAAAAAACAAAAGGTATAAAGGTGCAAAATATTGCAGTCAAATACTGAACAGTGCAAGGTTACAAGGAGAAATAATAATAATAATGATAATAATATATATATATATATATATATATATATATATATATATATATATATATATATATATATATATATATATATATATATATATATATATATATATATACTTTGTGGCCCAGGGTCTCTTTATTTTTCCAGTCTGCTTCTATAATAAAAAAACTAAAGTTTAAATTTAATGTCACTTAATATCTCCTCCCTGTTAGTGACAGTGCAGTTTAAGTCCACCAGGTGGAGCAGCTAGACCACATCTGTTCCAAACGCGCCTCTGCACGCTGCTATAGAGTTCAAATTGAACACAAAGAAGAAATGAATGACCTCAGATGTCAAAATATCCCTGCACGTCTTCCACTGAACGGCGTGCGTGACGTGTCTTAGCGTGTTGTTTGATTTTGAGCGTCACAAAATAATGTAATATGACTTGCAGGCCTTTCTCCCACACATTCAGAATATTTGGAGGGTTTGGTGTTAAAATAAAACTCACCAGACTTTCGCTGGTGGGCCAGTGAACTTCGTTGTGGATGCTGATGCGAGACTGGCGGGTTTGCAGCGTGAACGGGAAACAGCTGACCTGCAGGACCAGGAGGTTCATGGCATCTAGGACCTCGTGGCAGTTCACCACCCGGTCAGCCAACCCCTGCAGCTCCCCGTGGCACACAGAGCCTGACAGAGCACTGGAGAGAGGGAGTAGAGCAAAGTGTTTGAAACCTCTGATGGATATTCGAGAGTCTTGCACAAATCATACCACAGCTGTGAATACCATTTCACACGGACGCAAATAGCAACTTGATTAGTGGCATGGTTTATGAACACCGTGCTGACTGTCCATTGTGTTGTAGGTCATTCTCAAGGAAAAATTCTCCTGGAAAACAGGAAGTGACCTATTTTATGTTTCTGGCAGTGAAAACAAAAGTTTTCAGGGATCTTGGGAGCTGGCAGCAATAACAACCGTCTTTGAGTAGGAACACGATATTCTTCCAAATGTCAAACTGCATCAACACAAAACCCAACAAAGAATTCATGCCAAATATCAGTTAGAACCAAATATGTCTAAAATCAAAGGGATCTCAACTTATGTGGCCTACATTTGACCAAAACTCAAGGTAATAAATACTCTGCTGTATTTGTTTTCACTCGCTTGCAGCTGTTCTCCACTTTAATCGATGTATAAAACAGGACAAGGCTAGATTTGCAGCCATAACAACTCATCCTTTCACACAGCGTTGGATCAACAGATCAGACGGAAAAACAAGTGACTTCCTGGGTTTATGGAGTCATCTTACCTTGTGAGATCGACGTGCGAGTTGTCGTGAATGAGGACAAACAGAGTGTAGGGGTTCTGTTTGACTTTCCTCATGAAGGCTTCCATCTTGACGTGAACGTCACCGTCCAAACGCACCACGTACTTGTCTGACTTCTGATGGGCTGTGGAGGCGTCTTCGATTCCCAGGTCCACAAGCACTCCTGAGCGAAACAAAGGAGGGATGACGAATGAATTTTTTTTAACATGATCTCGTAGTCATAAAGTTTTGAAAGACGTAAGCAGGTCATCCCCGAATCTTTGACAGCGAAGTCGCCGTCGAGCACGAACCTGATTGTCGGATGCGCTGTGCTGTCTGGTGTACCAGAACGTGAGACGGGGGGACCAAAACGAGGAAGTCCACTTTACAAAAACGCCCCAAATCGAGATTCTGGGTCCCTGAGTCGGCGATGGAGCAGACTTGGGAGAGGAGGCTCCGAGCCACGCTCAGCTGGGTCGGATAGATCTGAAAGACTTTACTTAACAGCTCCGCTACAGGAAAATAAAGAGAGAGTATAAATGAAAATTAAACATGCAACAAAATGTTACCTCAAGTAATATAGACCTATAAAATGTGGCTAATTTTGCCAGCTGTGACAAACATTGACAGAGAGAACCGCTGCTTTTGACTAATAAGAGACATTTCTGAATGAAACAGGACGTGGTTATGGTCTGGCAGTAAACTTTGGAGCACGGATAAATCACCACGGGCGCTCAGCGACATATTGATTTACAGTAAATGTAGAAGGTAGATTGATCTTGTTTTGGCTCGTGTAAAACAGCCCTTGGCAGGTGAGCCAAGCTGTTCAGTTTAAACAGCGAGTACAACGGAGAGAAGTCTAACCTCTGTCAGAGGGTGGTGACATACTGGCAGCCTCCTGGGAGTGGATGTAGTCGGTGACATCCCCCTGAAAGGGCTGGATGACCTGTCCCTTCCGTCGGTGCTGATATCGCACCAGCTGCTTGTCCAGATTGTCCCCTAAAAACAAACAAGCACCACGGTCACACAAAGAAACAGAGCCAGGCCTGCAATATATATATAGTATAGTAACATAGTACAGTCATAGTACAACATAAAATGCAGCTATCATCTTAAACCGATGGTGAAACATGTTCTATTTTTGTCCCTGTACCCTTCGACCTGTGGTTGATGCACCATTTTTCGCGAAACCATTGTATTTTATCAACTGTGAAACAATAAGCACATGCTGTGCGGACGTAGCACTCACCTAGTGACGTGGTTTTGAAGTGAGATGCCAAGACGCTGACCTTCCCCGTGATGAGCTCGTAGCTGATTTCCTTCAGGAACTCATTGGTCGTAAGCATGCCTTCAGCTAAGGCCCTTGCTTGGTATTTTCCTGTGTCCGACATGTACGTTAGGATTAGACCGTTAGACTTTTAACGCGCACATTATATAAGGTGAAAACGATGAAGGCAGCACTCACCCAAAACGAGCACGCAGAACTCGTTCCCGCTCATTTTAGAGGCACATATGATGACGACATACGTGGGCAGGCACTGCTGTTGGTGAGGGCCTTCGCTGAGAGAGCGTAGCGACTCAGAGATGCCTTCTCCCAAAGAGTTATGGGTGACCACCACTTGGACGCTACCCCCAGAGACGCTGGCTTCCAGCCGAGCCAACCAGGGGAGCTGGGACGGGGAGATGGCCGGACCCCTCGGACAGCACAACATGGCCTTCAAAACGATCTGCTCCAGCTCCTCCCTCAGAGGAATCTGCTCCGAGCCTGCAGGAAAATTTTCAATAAACAAGCTCAAAACCACTTCCTTAAAAAAGCGCACTTCAGCTCACGTCAGTCATGAGCAGTCTGCAGACTACTGCAGCTTTCATGCAATATAATATATACAACAAAGTTATATATTTGTTTTGCCAGCACGGCACCTCCCGGTCATCCACCCCACCACCCTGTGTGTTTGATAAACATCCAACGTGTCAGTGAGGATCTGAGAGACAGACAGTCCGAGTGCGTGTTTGCCGCTTACCTAAACGTGCAAGATACTGTAAAGTGAGGAGAATCATCGTCTCCACACAGAGAAGCTGGCTGCTGTTGAGGCCCAGTGTCTCCAGGGTTTTCTCTGTCAGCTGGCTGCTCTTATAGCAGCTGACCAGCAGGGGGCTCACCACTATATCCCCGACATTCCCATAGAAATAAGGTAAAGTGCCGTGCCCTGAAACAGAAGAGTTTTCACGAGGATCAGCAAGTAGCAACAACTGTTTGTGCAGTTAAACGGTTATTATGAAGATAAGCTTGTTTTTTAGACACGGGCGCAGAAGACACAGAAATGAATCAAACTAAGAGATGAATTATAATTTGAGTAAAATATGTTAGAATCCAAAATATGAGCTGAAATACTGAAACGATCTGAAATAATCTGCTTCCACCAGCGATTTTCTGCTTGCAGTGCAATCCATTTGAACACTACTGTCGGTAAATCACTTGAGTTCAACTAGCTTTTAGTCTTCTTATGATGAACAAGGAGCAGATCACTGAAGTCAATCTCGTACCGATGAGGATGACAGGGCGAACTCCTGAGGAGTTGAGCAGGTTGTCAGGGACGATGACTGTCTCTCCGGCGGTGACAGGTTGGGGCTGAATCACTCCGGCTACCGGTTGCTGAGGAGAGGACACCCCTAGTACAGAGCCTGGATGGAAATAGAGAAGATTAACATTAGTTACTCACAGCTAAGTCGTGGGGTGAGTTGAATTTTAACATATTAGTGTGTCACATTAGCCCGAAAACACTGCAATAATATTTGTGGCTGTTGTGCAGTCACCACAGGAATATTACAAATGAACAGAAAATCAGGGCAGATAATTTATTTGAAATGATGTAGTATATATAACCACAATTACGTGATGTGGCTGAAATCTTCCTCAATCATGCAATTTAAAAAAAAAAAAAAAAAATCATTTCTGGAACAAACTCTCCAGCTCCATCTCCATGGAGATGCTGAGTGAATCATCCCTAACAACCAGAGAACGTCAGGGATGTTGCATACTCATCCCCAAACCAGAGTGATGAGGGCTTCTGAACAACACAGTCTATGCTGACACATTGTACAAACATGCACGTCTGCACACACACACACACACACATAGGACGGTCGATTTACAATCCATCTCACGACAAGAGACGGCAAGACATTTTAGCTTGGCGTGCGTTCAGGGACAGACCTGGAGAACAAACTATCGGCCGGATGGCTGGAACAGGAACGGCTGTCGGTGGGACGGGTACCAACGAGCTGGGATGCCAGCTCCGGTGGCGCTTCTTTGGAGGCCCCGAGTTCATGGCAGAGGATACTGAACAGACGCAGAGAATGAGGTCAGTCAGTACAGAAAATAGAGGGAGCGAAAGATAATGGGTGTATCACACATACTTTAGTTCTAAAAATATTTGACTTTATTTTGTCTTCAGAGACTTACCAGGACTGTCTCCTAAGTCAGCAGTGCGATACCCCTGACCTTGAGGCCCTAAAGAGACTTGGGAGGGGCTCAGTAAGGGGGGACGTCCATCAACACCCAGACCATTGGTCGGTCCATTCACCCTCAGAGCTGTAGGTACTGAACAGACAAATATGGAGGCACATAAATACACACAAATACACACACATGAATGTGTTACTAGTGTGGCTGAAGAAAGATTAGTGGCATAATTAGGACATACATAAATTGTAAAAATAAAAATACGTCCACAGCCATAACTATCTTGCCAATTGCACTGGACATTTTCCAATCTCATATTCACTATGTTTGCAATACGCTTGAACATTGATCGGTATGTGTAGCCTTTGCTTGTCAATATCACAACCTTGTAAAAGGGCTAATGGATAGCGAGGCCTTAAAAAGTCATTACAGCATTCCTTCCTTCAGTATTGATTGGTGTGTACAAGTGCACACACGCGCGCGTGTGTCTTAACAGGCCAGGGCAGATGTTAATCTTGGCTCCATGGTCGCTTTACGCTGAACCACGTTTAAAAAAAAAAAAAGAAAAAAAAAAAAAAGGGATCAGCATGTTGCTAAGCGACCATTTTGCTGCCTGGATGCAACTAAAATGAAAGATATAGTACAGCAAAAGTAAAGCACAACGCGGAGGGGAAATAAATTGTCACGGTAAATGAAAATAAAAGAAAGATAATTGCAGGTATTCACCTATTGGTAGAGTCTTGTTTCCAGGTGTGGACGCCAGAGGTTTGAGGAAACTGCAGTCTCTGCCGAGGTCCTGATTCCCAAAAAAGACGGAGGATGCTTGTGTCGTTCTGGTCGGTGGAGAATCTGGAGGCAAGAACAACAGATACGGGAATTTATCATGAAAATATATGACCCTCATCACCTCCCTGTCGTGCTGGTGCCTGATCCACAGACAGGTTACAAATCTTTAGGATTACACAAAACTCAAACTACAGCCTGAACGCCCATCGTTCCCCTGATTGGTCATTTGGGTTGCTTTTTAGCCTTTGTGTATCAAACAAATGCTATCAGTCTCTTCTGTGTATGTATCCAATGTCCGTTGCACAATACAAACAAACCGCAGCTCCCCTTTTCATTTATCATTTCCAGATAAACAGTAGTTCAGAGTGGAGAAGTGCATGTCAGCAACCTTTTTTTGGGGGGGGGGCAGGATGTACCTGGAGGTAGCAGTCAGGAGATTTTAGCCAAGAGTTATGTCAACAACCACCCTAGAGCTCAGCTGTCTAACACATTAATATTGTGAGATCTCCGCTGACAGGCAGCTTCCAGGTTCAGAATAAATCAATAGCATAAGCCTCAGGAGCCTTTTTTTAAAATCTGCCTGGTTTTCATGTGACATTTAGCTTTTAGTTTGCCTGAAGAAAGGATTCGGGCCTTTGTCACATTCACACGCAAAGAAGTGTGCAACTCAAATGCATAACGTGCAGCCTAGAAATATCGCACGGGAAAGTATCACAGAAAAATCAGATACACTGATGCAACATCTGCAAACAGCAGCAAATAAATATACTGAAAATGTTGTCTGCTCTTCTGTTGTCTTCTTCGTCTGCTACCAGAGCAAACAGCAAAGCAACAGATGAACAGACGAAACACAACAAACACAATCCCCTCTTAGTCACGAACAGACTTGGAAACAGCTCAATGCAGCGATGCAGTGTAGTGGTTCAAGTGCCAGGTGATGTCCACCTAATAAATTTCAAGGCTTAGCCCACACCACCTGTCTCTATGGCAACAACATAAACCTGTACATATACGTGCATATATAGGGTTAGGATCGCTAAATCTTGAAATACACGAATCTGCGCTGACCTGAGAGGGAAAAAGGAGAGGAGCTGTGTCCGCTGGTGCCTCCGTTTTCTTTACTGCTGAGAGAGGAGGATGAGCTGGGTTTGGACGTCGACGCGCTGCTGGAGAACTGACGGGTTTTACAGTCTGAGGACGCACAGAGAGGGCACCGTGACATGCAGTATGTAACAGACATCCAGTGTAATATGAGCGGTGAGAATCAGAAAGCAGGGATTTTAAGGGCACGTTTTTTTTTTTTTACCTTTCCAGCAGATGAGGGGTCCTTTGCACAGAGCACCCTGAGAATTTTTCACCAGGTAGTATTTTAAGTGCTTCTGCTTCTTGGGCTGGGTGGATAACTTCAGGTTGATGTGGTTGGAAAACTCAGTGAAGTATCTGAAACCCTTTTCCCCACAGCCAACACAGTTTCCTGAAAAACCTGCAAATAATAAAACAAAAAAAATTGAATTATTGTCTTATTTTAACATTATTCACAGTCTAGTCGAGCGCATGAGCAGCTAACAACAGAGCGTATTCATCCGTCCGGGAGCTTATCTCTCTCCTCCGCTCTTATCTCAGGCTATGAACAGACTGACCTAAAAGTGCATTTTTCCCATTCTCGTCAGGCAAAAAGCGGCGGTCCACGGCGCACACCAGGATGTGCTCGGGGATGCTGGGGGACTTGGCACCGACCAGCTCGAAGCCTGCTGGGACTTCGATGGACTCTGTTGCCATGGAGACCAGGCGGAGGTCCTTGCCGGCCTGACAGAACCCTGAGGAGAGGAGAGGAAGACACGGATGTGATATTTCATGACGTAAAAGAAGCCTTTAGGGTAGATACAGTTTATATATTATCACATTTAACAGCAACAGTTTAATATTTGCATTTCATTTTAAGTAAGACTTGGGGTTTACCATCTAGTGTGCAGCAGCCGTCAGGTGCAGGGGCCTGTAGGTAGGGAAGTGGAGGGCTGCTGCTGTCTGAGTCGTCGTCCTCCTCCAGCTCCTCCAGATCGTTGGACGAGTGGCCGTTCATGAGCTCGTGGCCTGGTGGCTCTCTTCCGTGGAGGTCAGCTTTCGACTTCATGTCTGATGGACGTTTTAGAGAGTTTCCTAGTGTTAACTGTGTCATTGCTAATTAAAGCTAATGCTAATTAAATGCAGACTGCAGCAGTTTCATAAAAGTGGTTTAATTGAGAATTGTTTTCGAGGCAGCATTTGTGCACAGAAAAGGGAACTCCTCGGTTTAAACACAGATCCCGGTTTGCTGTTTCCTGCGGGGTGATCCTACCTTCCATGTTACCAGGATACGGTTCCGGGTCAAGGTAGAGCTGCGTGAAGATGGGCTGCGGATCTCCGCTGCTCGAGCGCAGCGATGCCTCGATAGAGTTATGGAGAGCCTCTTCGAATCGAGCAGACTTCAGCTGCCCGGCGTATGAATTACCCATTATCTATGGGAGTGAAGAGAAAGGAATGCACAGCACGTCAATGTTTATTCACCGATTTATAAAAATAGCAAACCGGCAACAGGTGTCTCGCACAAATGCACTCAAGATAAGTCACGTAGGTCAAGTGGCTTTTTATTTCACATTAAATATCAACCAGTGCATGAAGGTTCAGTGGTGGATGTCTCTTAGAAGTCCTTAAATATAATGCATCAAGCTGTAAAGACTGACCCTGATAATTATCATTGCCGCACTAGATGATTGTGGCCATGCGGCACTTAAACCTGAAGTATACTTAATGAAATAAAAGCGGTAATCATGATGAAGAGAGGTTTGTTGGATCACAAAATGCAACTTTGCTGAAAAAAAGGTTGTTGTTGTGCTCTGTAGTGAAGAGCTTGGTTATATTTTGGAGGGGCCACAGGTCAGTTATGTTAAAAACTATGTCTTAAATTGTATCTTTCGTCGATAAATGACGAATTTGTTCATCGATGTGAAGATTTGTCGCTTCTCTTTAACTCTGGGCACACTGGGCTCATTGGATAATTGTGGTGAGTTGCGGCCTGTAAGTTCTGGTCCTGGTCTTATCTGTCCTGTGATAAATGTGCCAGGTTTACAAGAGGCTCCTGAATAATAACAGATGCTACTGTGACTAATAACACACAGATGCACTCCAAATATATACGTTTGAAGTCACACACACACACACACACACACATGCACACATTTTCTCCACGTCAGCCAAAACATAATGGCCAAGGCCAAAGGCTTTTTCCAATTTTTTTTTTTTCTTTCTCCGTCTGTCTGTTGTGTCACTCTGCCTGCTCTGCCCCCTCCACCCCAGTGCCCCCCTCCACCCCAGTGTCCACTCTGGGACATCTGCCGGGGTCGGCTGTGTGGGCCTAAGGTTGCCTGGCTCTCTGGTGGCAGGTGGCAGCTGGACGGAGGGCTAAGCACGTCGTCTCAAAGAAGAGAGCATGAGAAGGAGACAGAAGGGAGAAAGAAAGAGCTCCAGAGGAGGTGAAAAGGCAGCGCTGACCAATGGCTCCGCTACATCGTGGTGTCCATTCATTACACAATAGAGCTTCCTACTCGAGCTCCCATTTTTCCGTTTGTCATAACATTTCAAGTGGAGTTGTTTAATACCCAGCCAGTGATCAAGAGTGTTTAAATCATGACGGGGTGGAAAGTTTAAAAAAGAAAAGAAAGTTTTGGCTGCTTTCCTGACACATGGGTTTGGCCTCAAATGCCTTCAATGTTTGTCCTTGGATTACATTTGACTGGTGCAGACCAGTGCTGTAGTTCATTGACACTAGAGCAGCCAAGTGGAGGCCAGGTTGAAGACTTCAGCTGTTTAGGAAGAGCTCAAACTTGTTATTCGGGTCTAAAAAAGATCCTCCGCAGCTGTTCACTGAAGCGTTTCACAACAAGGTTTTGTTGTAGCTTTATTTTGCACAATAGTGAGTCGTATAACAGCAAGTTAGTTAACCGAAGTGACCCTGTAAGTTACTTTTTAAAAAATTATTTTACAATGATTTAGTCGTTTTTTTGTCAGAAAGAAGTGCAAAATAGGTCGCATGAATGCAGATAAGTCTCCAATGTGAGGTCTTTAAATGTGTTTTTTTATACAACCAAATGCCCAAAACCCAAAGATATTCAGTTTTCTATCATATATGTTGAAGAACAGCAGCAGAGAGTCACATTTTAGAAACTAGAGCCGGTCAGTATTTGGCATTTTTGCTTGGAAAAAGACTCTTTTTGATCTATGAATACAGTTGTCGATTCGTTTTCCGCCTACGACTTATCGATTAAACGACTCCTTACTTCATCTTTAAAATTCACGGACATACTTCATAGTCAAAATATCTGAGTTGTAAAGTGAAAGCGGTCATGTCTTTATTTATACATCTCAAATGGAGGTGGGCGCTTGTTCCTCATCCACGATAAAACAAAATAATGCGCCAATTAAATGAATGAACAAAACGATTTCTATGCTAGTTGTGCTTTTCTTCCACATACTGAATGTCAGTTGCTTAGTCAATCCATATACATTGTGTCTTTTGGTCACAGAGACACCCTGAACCTTTTTATTTTGTCAATAATAGGCAGGGTGGGAATAAAGTTGAAGCCTCCTTTCTCCTCCCAGGTGTCATTTTGACCACGCCTGGACAGGTTCCAGACCCTGTGTTTACCTAACAACCTTCCTGGGGAGAAATCTGACCAACCCAGACAAAAGGCAAGATTAACAGTGCCTGACTGTGCTGTCAAAGAGATAAGAAGCTTAACAGAATGAAGCTACAGTGTTTCTTGCTTAACTGATGGAGGAAGGCGGCTGCACGGAGAAACAAAGACAGAAGGGGCAAAACGTGCCCGAGGGTGTTTTTTAAGCAGCCGCTGCCTCTTCGATTGTGAAGTCAAAGGAGGCTCCGAAGGCCTCTTTGGCCGGCTGACCCTCAAGCCTCAACGGACAGATTTGTCATTAACCTCGCGCAGGCCGGAGGTGAACACACAGACTGACCTTTTATCACCTGTGCAACTTAAAACAAAGCGCGACTGTGGAAGAGGTCGCTTAACGGATGTTTCTCGGGTGTGACTCAGGTGGTTGCTAAGGTCAATTGCAGTGGCGGGTCGGGGAGGGGGGAGGTGGGCTTCAGGTGAGTCAGCGGCTGCAGTCTGCTTGATGGATGGTCAAACATAATGAGTGGACTCTACCGAGGAGAGGCAATTTAACGTTCAAAGACTAATGGCTAAAAAAGGGGATATTCATGCCAGTGAGCGGTAAAACTGCCTCCCAGCCAGTCAGATGCTCAGTCAAGGCCGTTGCTCGGCTCCTGGGTGGCAACAACAGATTGCATGAATGTGACCTCGGGTCAAAATAAGCTAGTATAATCTTCACTTAGTTGATTTGAAAAAAAAAAAAAGAGAGTGATCAGAGGCACGAAGTTGAATTTCTAACAGACACCACATTAGCACTGCATTTCAACAACAGGGTGACTTACGTTGTCTGATTGTTCCCAGGCGTGAAGGGACTTGTTCACCTCTGCTACATGCTGGATCACTTCCACTCAGCAGAAACTTTGAGCAAAGACATTTCACTCAGTGCTTCGAGACCTGGGGGGGAGAGTCGGAAGATTGCCGGTTAGCTCACAGAGTGTCACTGATAATGATGAAACGAGAGAGAGAATGAAATAATTTACACCCTTTATACCCGCGATTTAGTTAATTATAACTGATGAGAAACAACTGATGGGTCACAAATGTAAAAAAAAAATAGTAAGTAGTAAAACATGAAAAGCCAAATTCCACATTTGTATTTTCACATTTGTAGTAATTTCCTTGAAAGACTGACAGATTAAAGCAGATTGCTACAGTATGTTTCAATGACAAAAACAATTTAATATGAAAGATCATTAAAAGGACTTTTTTATATATCGGAAAAGTGAAACGACCTTGTCCTGTAGCAGTTTAATCTTCCACTTGTATCAAGAAAAAGGGATTGCAGAGCTCAGTAATGTATAAGATATGCTACAGATGTCTGTTCCTACAGGTCATCACAGTCCAAAGAGCGCGCTCATTCACAAAATGAATGGGCACACTTACGACCACTCAAACATGAAGAGCGGCTCAAACCGTGACATATGTACTCGCTATTACGAGGCTAAAAAGGTGTTACGTGATACCGTGGCCCTCGGGCTATTTTCATAAAACACAATTGGCTGAGCCGCACTCAATACACACAGTCACTCCACTCTGAATGGATCTGCCAGTTACTTTGACCCTTTGACAAAGTATTGTTTAGCCACTCAGGCTCTGATATAACATAAGTAAAGTTCCCTTCAAAACACTGACTGTCACAATCTACCCCGTCATTACTTCTCACTGTGTGCTGCTCTAAGGTGGAGGCCGGTTTGGGGTCCAAGTCCTCCAAATAGCAAGTGTACACAAGCCGGTTCAGCTTGTATTTACTGACTGCGCTGGACTTTATTTCGTGAATGATTAGCCAGCTTGATACAGCTACAACACAGTAGAGAGTTAAACATGTCAATATGTCAGAAACGTGTACTCGACAACTAAATCACTTGCTGAAAATGTAATTATACCAAAAGCCAATGTGGCACTGAGTACAAAGGAATCACAACACAAGTTCAATGACTGGGTGCTCCCACCAAAGAATCTCAACCAAAGGCCTAATTACCCAAAGGAGCAGAGTCTTGAAATATTTTGATGCTTATCTGCTCGTGAAGGGTAGACGACGCAGAAGGAGACGCAGATGGCTCCCGAGATGGAGCTGAAGGAGCCGTAAACCTAGACACCAAACTCAGCCCGAGGTGCTCAATGAGGTCCTGTTCTTCCAGTAATGACATTTGAGGGAATGTTTGACATTCTTGTTGAGTCTTTATTTCTTAGAGTGCAAACGCATGTGCATACACACACCCAACATTTGCATTGCTGCCTGTAATATATACACAATACTGTATGTGTCTAGAAAGATTTCTGTTGCTTAGATTCTACAGTGAAGACTATAATCAGAAGTGGTGTGAGCCGAATGTTTAATCTGTACATCATCCCCTTTTTTTTCTCCAAAAAATACTTTTGTTCATTTGCAATTAACAAAACTTGGAAAGAAAAAATGAAACATTGTGAAAGTTGCAGGTAGATTTTGATTCAATTTACTGACAACAGTGAATCTAGCACGAAAGCTATTCAAATTTCATGTAATTAGTATCTTTGTTGTTTGTTAAATAAACTGTAAACGGTCAAAATTGGGTGGTTAAGTGACTAAAATCTTACCTTAAATCACATTGTGAATTAAACCGTATAAGAGGTTTAATTTGAGAAAACATATTGAGTTGTCTAACTCTTTCCAAATTACTTTTATCCCAGCCTTTTCTTTCTCTCCAATCCTTTTGTTTCTCTCTCAACTGCATAATTACATTACAGTGTTTACAATAGAGGCAGAGAGGCAGGATTAAAGTTCTCCCCTCTTAACCTGGTCTCATCACATCGCATGCCGACACTTTTCTAAATAAATGTGGACGAATCCCTCTACTGTATTTTTACATTCAAACTCTAAACATCTGAGGAGAAATAGAGGAACGTAGATGTTGATACTGTCCATACAGTTAAACTTGACACTCGGCTATTGTTTAAAACGTGCTAATTAAACTACTGCATGTACCTAAAACACAAGATAATTCAGCGTTTATTTAAATGAAAACCACCTACT
Organism: Nibea coibor; assembly: GCA_023373845.1. Lineage (NCBI taxonomy): Eukaryota > Metazoa > Chordata > Actinopteri > Sciaenidae > Nibea > Nibea coibor. The sequence goes on from CM041725.1 coordinate 8,692,948, forward strand.
AACTCATTTTTCTTTTCACCTCAGTCGTAGATAAAAATGTTAATGGGAATTTGATAAATATCTTAATCCTTTTCACCTCATTGTTATGCTTTAACATATATGGTCCATATCAACAGCTGAAATGCGGGAAAGAACTCTTGGCTTAACATTAGAAAAGCTGCGTGGTGAAAAGACACTGCCCATCAGACATGAGAGAAAAGGGGGGGTGGGGGTGGGGGTAAGAAACGAGTTTGAAAAAAGAAAAAAAGACAAACATCTCTCCGTGTTCTCTAAATTAGGTGCTAAAAGCCCATCTCATTAATGCTACATCAGGGCCACATGTGACGAACGCAGCAAGCGGGCAAGTTTAAAAAGCATCTCCTGTACCTTCCATGACAAGCCGACCACCGGATGACCCCTTAAAATCCAAAAGGAACGCAGTAAATCCCAAAGATGATGCTTTATTTTTTTTTCAAATGTAGTCCATTTTAGATCCTGTAAATCCTCGTGGAAAGAATTAGTCGATATCCAGGCAGCATATGGAGTTTCACTCTTCTCTGGTATGCCTCAAGTCACCTTTGTCATGATACTCTATAGAAAGAAATGGGAATCCCACTCGTCCCCTCAGTACAGCAGAAACCCTCCCTCTCTCTCTCTCTCTCTCTCTCTCGCCCTCTGTCTCTCTCACTCACATGCAAACAAACACACACACACACACACACACACACACACATAACCACAAACCCCTCCCCCTAGTCCCCTATGCCCTCCTCTGTCCTGTGCCATTTGCCAAGGAGGGAGGGAATCCACCGGGGGCTCATTCATCTTGGCCCTGCTGACCCCCTATGGTGACAGATGCTCTTGGAGGCCTGCAGAGCAGTATTGAGTGGGGGGAAACAAAGAAGAAGTCCTGCATTTCCCCGCAACCACACATCCACGGTGCCCCGCCACGCGTGACCCCCCGTCCCGGCACACACCGAGACATCCGCCACTGTGGGCGCTATGTCAGGTGGAAGTTTTTGCTGGAGATCTTTGAATCAAACTTTCGCTCTCGCGCTCAAGCTCAGGTCGGTCTGCCACACCCAACTTTTTTTTATTTTTTTATTGGGGGGCCAATTCAGAGTCAGGAGAGTCCGTCCCCAGCAAAATGGGGACAAGAATGTCAGGTCAGCTTGAGCATTTTGTCATCGTAGCCTTGCCCCGGATTGACCCCACACTGGGCTTTTACTCCCGCTATAAATACCAGGGGCTCATCTGGTCAAAATAAATAAACGGAAATGCACCACAAATCAACAGTTGCAGGCAGATGTTGGGGATTGTATGTCACTGCAGCCTGGTGATCAATGCTTGTACCTTATCATGATATCACTCAAAGGAGAGGGTACTCGTTTCCAGAGAGTAACTAAAAGCGGCTGGAGATTGACCGCACTGTATGCAAATGAAGTCAAGATGCGCGTGCGTGTCTGCATCTGAGCAAAATATCAAACTCACATCAAGGACTAATCAATTCCTCAAAGCGTTCGACGCTACGTTAAAGATCCACAATCCAAGAACAACAACGACATTAAACCTTCAATCCTATCTGTTGCTGAAATTCTGTAACACACTTTAACGATCTCCTGACTTTGGATTGCAAACACAACCAGCTGTCAGACCGCCAAGTCTCACTGTATACTGCCAGGATATTGTTTAGACTGCATCTCCATGTTTCTTACACGGATATCACACAGTATACGCGCAGCTTACTATGACCGTACACACGTTAGGCTACAATATGAATTGTACTTTGGCCTGTAAGGTCAGGTCAACTAATTACAAGCCAAGTAAAGTCAGCAAGAATTTGTCAGGTAAACAGTAGGTCTGTGTAAACTCGCATCTACTTGATGGCGTGGAAGATGCACCCACCGTGTGCCATGTCACAATGTGTGGGTCCCTCTTTAATACCGGCATCTCCTCTCAGATGAGTTGACCGTCGAGAGAAAGAAATGCAGAACAGGCTAGAAAATCTGTGTAACAGAAAATACCCGTGTAAAAACAAAAATATGAATGAATGTCCGCAGCGTACTCAGTTGTCATATTTCTGTTCTAATAAATTCCCCCATTATAACGTCTCTTACTGGCCCGCTGAGCCGCGTGACTGATGTTCCAGTTCATTACCACAGACAACAGTCAACAGTTGTTTTAATCAAGTTGTGTGCAGCTCTTCTCACCTCCTCTCCAATGGTTATATTAGGGCACAGTCAGTGTGAGGGCTGTTGTAAACCACCACACGAGTCAACCGGGGCCTCCATTAGTCCTTACGGGTCCTTCATGCGCTCATTTCTCTCCATCAGCCACATTTGTCTAAACATTGGGCTTGAGTTTGACTGTGAAATCTGTCCGGCTATTGCTGATTTAGACCACACACAAACACACACACGCACAGGGACACACACAGGGTCTGCAGAAGCGGCTCTGGTTATATTTGACACTTTTAAGCGATATAAATATTGCATAAATAATGTTAATAGCTGTAGTTATCAAGCCTACAATGATCCATTTGATATCAGCATAGTCACAAGTTCAACTGAGGGAAAAGAGCTGTCAGTGTGATTTATCTCTAAGCCCCTGACTTTGACATGGCCTGTCTTAAATAGCCATTTAGAATGGAGATAATGAGTAAACCCGGCATTTTCTTTGGCCTCAAAAGACACTGTGCGAAAAAACAAAAGAGTGTGGATTGAATGCTTGCCCGCCCCCGAGCCCATCCTTCACCGCTGCATTTAACTCCCGCTACAGTCCCTGACAAAGGGGAAGTATCCCTGCCACCGCCACCTGAGGAAAGACGAGTCACATGATCAGCTGTGGGGGGGTTCTGGGAGATGTTGGGCTTAGGGATCTTAAATGTAGGGGGTGAAGGGTTCTTCCTCTCCTAGGATTCCCAAAGGAGCGGCAGGAGCTTAGCTGACTCAGCCAAACATGACGGTTGTTTGGATCGACTAACCAACCACTTTAGGATGGCTACATGGTTTATCGTGGCAGGCTCCGAGGCTCCGATGCTGCAGGAGAAGCTCTCTGCAGATGAGGTTCAACCAACAAATCAAGAGATGAGAGATGAGTATCAGGTGGGGAGGAAGTACAGCAACCAAGGTGCTAATTAGCACCTTGCAGTCTGACTCTTAATAATAAGAAAACAGTCCTGCAGCTCAAATGTCAAAAAACAAAACAAGAAAACGAAGCTGCCACCATGTGAAAATTCCCGCAACAGAATTCCCTTTCCTACCCGCTTCACGTGGGCTACCTGACGCCAAAGGGTGTCAGGACTCGCACTGTTGTTTACTATCCGGGTGGCAGTCCACAGCTCTAATTTCCTTATAAAAGCCCCACAACCTTCTTCGAAAACCCCCTCCTCCCGCACCTCGGGACTACCTGCTGGGCCCTGAAGTGCAAATCGGTGCTAGTGAGGATAGCAGATGAGCTAAGGTCATTCATGGCTTTCCAGTGGGCCACACAAACAAAGGCAAACATTCCAGCTGAATGCCATTGCTGAAGTCGGCAGCAACAGAGAGAAAGAGAGCGTAGAAGGAGACAGAGCTGGGCTCAGTGGAGATAATAGCCTGAGGGTGCATGTGTTTGTGTGCACGTGCATGTGCGTGCGTGCGTGTGTGTGTGTGTGTGTGTGTGTGTGTGTGTGTGTTCTAGGGGATTATCTGTGGAACTATAAAGTGGGGTGAACCAGGGTTTAAGGCCTGGTGTGACCAGAGGGAACGGGGGCAGGGTCCAAGGCTTGAGGAGGGGTGGACAAAAGGAGCATTTGGGCAGATGAAGAAGTCATCATCATTAAGCCACTGGAAGTTTACTGTCCAGTTATAAAACTCATTTCAAAATTAGGGGCTAGGGGGTGCGTGTGAAAGGGCAGCAGAGCTGGGAAGGCCTGCGAAGGGGCTGGAGGGCGGTGTAGTGACTCGCGGAGGATCTGTAGCGCTAATTCATTAGGGGACAAGAAGGCTTTGTGTTAACACTAGGTTGATTGGAGTGGTGACCTTGCCACACACTCTGGCCTAGCGGATGAGTTTAAGGGCAAGGCATTTAACCTTAAACTAAATCTCAGCCACGGACAAAGGGCAGCATCATTTAAAGGCATCGGGCTACCGAACAGATAACTGAGGCAGCACAAATGGAAAACAAGCCTTGTTAAACGTAGCTAATGCAACACTTTAGACTCTACTTGTCTACAGCGAAATTATAATATATATGAGCGCTAATATTCCTTCGTGTTATAGGTGGCACTCGTCTAAGCGTGGGGGAGTTTCTGCTCATGGTGTTTCAATTAATACAGAATAAAAATATGGACTTTACCTCGTCCAGGTTTTGAAATGTGAGAAGTTGGAGGCGTTTTTGCTCGAAAAAAAAACAACAATGAATCAATTAAGCGAAATTAGCTCAACTGAAAATACTCCCTTCCCTCATCACAATAATACTGTCAGCTGGAGATTTGCTAGTTATAATGTTTTGTATTATTTCAGTGATTCTCGATAGATAGAAATTTTCCAGTAACTCTCTTTTGAAACTGATCTCATTCTCCATCTTTCACGAAGGTAAGAAATATTGTTATTAATCTCGGTCATAAATATCAAACCCATAATTCTGCAATCTTTTACATATTACGGCATGTTACGCCAAAGAATGTCAGGTATTTGATATTGTGGCCGGTAAGCAGAGGGCTCAGTTCTCATGGCTGTTATCCCTGATAGAATAATGAAAGTGAAGGACGAGTGACAGTTTACAATGCTGTTCATGACTGTGTAATAAAATGGAAGGCCTGTCAGTGAACCCAATCTGCATTTTACAACGCTGCCGGGTTGAACGCCAGTTCACCTAAGTCGGAACAACAGGGAGAGACACAGGACCCTAATGCATTTATGGACTTATTCAGGGAAGCCATATTGAATAAGACAACAATGAGTTCTATTTCATACTGTAAAGCTGTCACTGGCTGTGGTCAAACCCCGGTCAATGGTAAAGGGCAAGAGGAGGGAAGGAGAAAAAAAAAATTAGAAACATGAGAAAGATTTTAACTGGTCAAAACTGTCCAAAGATTTACATTTTTAATCTAAGACTGGAAAAATCACCCTTAACCTTGTATGACATTTTAAATAAAGGCAATATTAACCTCATTACACATGAATTAACTTCCTTAATTCTACCCTGGATCTTATCCTATTCTGAGATAGATATTGATTCTCCACCATCACCACTCATCCATCACCACAGCTTCTTCTAACATCTGGTCCACACCTAATGGCTCATCCCAGAGTAGATCTTTGATGATAGTTGACCAGGCCTTGTCCTGGCCATAAACCGTTGTTTAGACAGCCCTATTTGTTATGGGGTGTAAAAGGAGAGCCATGGATCACATTGAGAGGAGCAACACTATCAAAACATTGGCTCTTATCAGATGACAGGACTAGCAACGGGGTCAGATTCTGTTTCCAGGAGCTGGTTTAAGCTGCGCTCTGCCCCCTGCCTCCACGTCCCGTCAGTCAGACTGAGCATGCGATACTAATGTGAGGATTTTCAGAGACGATCACCGCCTCGACTTTCTCTTTCTTTTGTGACATTCTTCGAGATCAGTGCCAGTACGCTCAAAATGTGTGACTAAAATTATTATTCACTTAACTTTCTCTGAGCTTTTGCATTTCACAGCCTTTACAGTCTTTCACCTTTTGCATTTTACAGTCTTCATCCGCAAATGGAGGTGGCATTTGTATCATCTCATGATATAAGAGTGGGATGCTAGTCACATGACAACAACTAACATGTTTTTGGCGCAAACATGGCATTTAATTTCCAAGAATGTTTCAAGGATTTATTCAAACGATTAGAATTATTTGCACCCACATTATTTTCCTGATTAAAGAAAATGACAAAAATGGTTACCTAAATAAGGAAATAAATGAAGAAAATACTGAGTAAGATGATGGATATGACTGGGAATTCATATTACATTCAATACTCTCTTGGGCTGATAAAATTTACTTGCTAGTTTTAGATTCTCAAACATTAGGATTTGCTGCATTACTGATCGGAAACTGAGATGGACATCTGAGATTTTATTGATTGATCAATTAATTAATTGAAGCATAAATGAGCAGATTAATTAATATTAAAATAGCTCTACCCTGCTCCACTGATTAGAAATGTGGAGGGAGATAAAGACATTTATTGTTTGTGTCTGACGATATACATTTACATTCAGTATTTAGCTGATGCTTTTATCCAAAGCGACATACAGAGCAGGGAAACAATCAAGGTACAGCAAAGATCTTCGCTAAATATTTTGAAACTATTTTTCCAAATAAAAGAATGCACATAAAAGGCATGGATACAAAGGAGGGGCGATCCACTCAAAGTTCAGTCAAAGTGCTTTCCTGAGACGTTCCCACAACTGACACACTAACTCAATTTAGCCACGCAGGAGCACAGAGCACTCATGGAGAGGACATAAGAAAGAGGTCTGTTGTGTTTATCAGGCGTCCAGAGAGAGATCCACCTTTCACAATGGGACCTCTCCTTTCTTTTCCTCCCTGAAAAAAGTCTCAGCCACCTTGAATCCATTTGAGTGACGCCGTGACAAAGAGGCTTCTTAATGTCCCGACGAAGGAGCCTCCTCCCCTTTCCCTCAAAACTTCCTTACCGGGCGATCAGCTGTATCCATCATGCCCCCTCTTCCTGACCCCAGGCGGCACTGCTGCATCAGCAGCACCCCACCCCCGTTCACCCCCCTCACTCTCTCTACCACAAGTCCTCCATTACCCCCCACCCTCCCGATTAATAAGCACCAGGTTGCCGTCGGTGACAGGACCCACACTTAAATCCCATCAGTCCTCCTTACTGCAGCAAGAGTCACGGCATCAGCAGGACTCTTTTTGTCTTAATGGGACAATGGAAGCAGGGCTATCCTTTGTTGAGGGCTTGACCCCACGCACAAACCTTGCCGATGAAAAAAAAGTGACAGTAAACCTATTCAGGTCTGGCGCACTTCATCCTGCACTGATCCCTCAGAGAGATGAACTACTTCACCGACTGGCAGATGTGATGACAGTTAAAACAGAGCTCCTCGAACAATGTGGAGCGAATTTTGAATAAAACGAAGAGAAAAATGTTCTAGCTCTCATTTTAGCCAGGTCACTTAAACCAACCAGGATGCTGAAGCCACTGGATGAGTGAGCCAATTGAGATTTCAAAATGCCCCTACTTAAATAATAATAATAATAATAAAGTGATATCTAGCATGACGAGGCACAGAGCAAAGCAGATATACTTTTTGCAAACCTGATTTCATGATGATAAAATTACTCCAGGTCTACAGTTTGTATGGTCTTAGCTTAGCTTGAAGCTTAACATGAAGGTTGGAAATAAGGGCCAAGAGACCATTTGTCCTGAAAACGGTATCACTAACCTACATACGCAATATATCTAACATACTTTGAACCCTGAGCATGAGCTTCCCTTAAAACCAAGTAGTTTTATTGCTAAAATGTAACCAAACTGTTACATAATATTAACCATGTGTTTATTATTGTTACCACAATGACAATGGTCACTTGACTTTGTTCTTTACCACACGTCCAAAACTCCAGGAATGCGTATTCTTGGACTGCCTCTTTATTTTCGTAACAACAGGCTATCAGACAAATGGGTTTTCAGTCCAATGGGACATTTTTCAGACGACTGGGGTTTTGGAGTAATGGGCCATCAGAACAATGGCATGGCATGCTGGAAATATGGGGAAACTGCGGGACTGGCTCTGTCCAGAGGGAACAAAATCCACTTACAAACACCTATAAAGCCCGTTAAGTAACACTTTATATCTTGTTTAAATGTGTCAAATTCCAATTCGCTGTTTTAAGAGCAGCTGTTTCCCCCTACAGGTACTACAGTCGCATTTTGTGTTGTTCGGTCCACTGAAAGGGAGCAAATCAGCATAAATACAACCCAGATGAATGACTATACTACAGTGTAAGCGTAGCAGAGTGTACTTTAATTATTCCTAACCGGAACAGCACTTTCCGCTGCTGCTATCACAGCGGACAAACATTGTTTGGAGGTAAATATGTGCTCTTGTATTTTTTTTTTTCTGCAATCAGGAAAACGTTAGACCAAACAGATCACACAGTCACGGCGATAACAGCTGCAGCGCTGCTGGGTACGAACTCCCTAGAAAATCTAGTGTAGGTTTGGGCACCTTTCTGCCAAAAGGTGTTCCCTCGTTTGGTGTTTTTATACAGCGTTGGAGCTGCAGCTCTAAAAGAGGAGCGATTCAACTGGATTGAGATCAGCTGATTAAAAAGGCCAAAGATTACAAATGATCCACGTGTTGTTCATTAATACCTCATTACTCGCGCGTGATCTGCATTTCTTTCCTCACTCAGGATCTTCCCACCTTTGGTCACCTCTCTGTATTACTTTTTAATAAGGACTGAATGATAAATAAAAGACTTCTCTGTGTACTGTTATGGTTGTGCTTGTGCTGGAAATGTGCACAGAGAGAGAGAGAGAGAGACAAGAGAAAGAGAATGACCTCCCCTGCCACAGAGGAACGTTGAGTCCTCGCAGCAGAGGGCCGGGTCTTGGTCACCGTGGCCTTGGACAATCTGTGACAGCCTATGGAAAAGCCTTCTGCTAGAGAGCCCTCTCCCCCACAAACCCAGGCAGCATCAACACACGGTGACCTTGCGTTATCATATGAAGAGGGAGGGAGAGTGAGAGAGAGAGAGAGTGAATCTCCTGTCTGCGTGTGCAGGGAGGAAGATTTGGGGACAATGCAAGTGGGCAAAAGCAACAATGCTGCTGTTGTGATGTAGGAAATCTGGCTACAAGCCTGAGTCTTGCCAGCTGTTGCTAGCACACATCCTGCTTCCTCACAGCAACAATGCCACTTGTTTCGTGTATCGCAATATCTATATACACAATATCTACCAAAAGTAACCTTTTATATATCCCATATCTGCGATATAAGAGAGAAAAAAGAGAGAAAAACAAGAATGCTGCATTATCCCACCAGTTGTCTGACACAAGTTATGGTATTTAATCAGCGACAGAGGAAGTGGTGCTGCAGCTTGCATAGATAAAATAGTAAATGCAGTAAAGTGAAATAATAAATGCAGACTATGATCCCCTTGTGTCTAACTACCGTGTTAATCAATAGATAGAAATACAATAGTGTGATGAATCACTCAAACGTTATCTTTGCACCAAAAATTGACCCTAGTTGCAAAGGCCAAAACAATGAAATTCAACCTAAAAACCATTAACTTCCCTCCAGACTGCTGCATCATGAGCCAGCTCTATGGCACAGCACACACTGTACTCTTTAAAAAGAACACATACACTGCGAGCAGTCATTTCTGGCCGTAGGTACTGTTCTGCTGGGGTTGGCATCTGCGCAAGAAGGGGGGAAATGCAGCAGTACACCCTGTCAGAACACACTGTTCCACAACAGTACTGCGTGAGGAGGGAATCTCAGCTGGATGCTTTCCAGGTTTCAATGGAAAGAATGAGGATATATTATTACTAAGTGCTCTCCATGGAGCCACATGCACACTTTGCTCTTCATGAGCTCACACTGATGTAATGGATCCCAAAAAAAAATCCAAAAGATTGATATATTAGAAAAAAAAAAAAAAGAGGAACACTGCAGACATGAGATAAGCGCTTCATGTCACAATTCAGCTGTGATGCAATGCAAGATGCAAGCGCTCGGGTGTCGTATTAGCCTCATTTGTTTATCACGGATGCAAATGAACTCAAGGAACAAAAGACTGAAAGTCCTCCTTCACCTTGACATGCCACCACTCCCCTGCAAGCCCAAAAAATGCACTCGCGCTTTAAGGCGACCCCTTGACTTAACTCGCGACCGCTTCCTGACGAACGACTTGTGCCTATGTCCAGATAAGTTCCATTCGTTTCTGTCAGGGAGCTATTTCAACTTTGATCTGGGCACGGGAGGACAGAGAAAAGGACTTCAATGGTCGCAGAGATTTGGAGCTTTTAGCTTCTGAGGTGTATTTCAGCTACTACGTAAAAGTGGCATGAAAACAGTTGCACAAACAGGAATAAGCATCAGATCAGGATTATAGAGACAGAGGGCTTAGATAAACTAGGGATTGAGTTCATTGAGTCATTCGAACAGTCAACCAGAAGATCCAGCGGGGACAGATAAGAACCTGCCCTGCATGTCAGAATCAGAGATAACTAACAGGACAACAGGAAGTGCCATCTACTGGGGTCATGTTCCACTCATGCATAAATGTACACACACCCACTCACACACACACACACACACGCACCCACACACACAATTAGCATCCCAAGCCTCCCTTGCAACAAAGACCAGGATGTTCAAGTCAGTATTTTTTGGCTGTACTCCTACAAACTGCATGTTGTACCTTCCTGACTGTAAGCACATTATAAGGCTGTGAGAAAGAAAGGCATTTCTTTTGAGCTCAGAGGAATTTTATCCTTTCAACCTTTCCCTTTCCCCTGCGCTCCTGAGCAGGCCATAAACGCAGAGGCGTGAAGCCGACTCTCACCCGGCAGCACAAATTCATGGTCAGACATTGGAGTTTGTTATAGAAAGCTGTGTAATAAAAGCTACGCAGTAAAGCTGTGTTGCTTAAATGCACTCCACCATCCGTATCATAAACACAACAAAAAAAGAGGCAACATACTCAATATTTTTTAAGCTGTATCCCCTATAGTGCATGTAGCGTTTTGTTGAAATGGTTTTCTAGTTGTGAGTAGCTCCTAATTTTACTTACAATGGAGCTGCAACTAACCCATTTTAATGCTCAATGTTAAAATCATCTGCCCATTATTTTCCTAAATAATTGCTTGGTCTGTAAAATCCATTTAATTTATAATAGTAAAAAAAGAGAAATGCCTAACAGAAAGCTGAAACCAGTGAATTTGTGGCAACTTTGCTTAGAAAATGACCTAAAATTGATTATTAAAGTTGCTGCTGATTCATTTTCTTGATTGACTAACAGTTCCAACTCCAAACATGACACAGTCTAAGACTTTGTGGTGAATTAATTTATATATTTGAGCACACTTCTGATTTGTCGCTCAGCATGCAGTATGGTTACTAATCGAATACAAAAACAACTGATGGAAACAAAATTAAATAATTGTTCCACTTCCTGCAGGTGAAACTAAGATATAACAGCTGATGGTGGTGGGCTTTGAGGAGGAAGCCCCACCCCCAGCAGAGGGATCAATGCACATAAATGGAAGAGGTCACAGACCTTTGACATCTCCTTTCAGTCGGGGGAGGGGCAGAGGCCTTTGTGAGATTGGCTTTAATGATCCAATTGTCGACTGTGTCATGCGCCTTCATACAGTACATACAGTTTGTCTTAGATTTTCATACCATAATTTGCCCACTCGGTGATCAATAAAGGAATATCTTATCTTATCTTATTTTCCTCCACCCTGTGCACTCTCCACCCTTGTTGCATGTCCGGTCACTAAACTGTCCGGCTACAAGTGTGAGGTTTGGATAAAAGTGTGTCTGTCTGCATCCAGCTGCTTTTTTTCATCAACTCCCACATCTGTTTTAACCTAGTCTCCCATCACTTTCCATCATCAGCCTCCCCTGCTCCTCTGCGCAGACCTTATCTGTGCTTTCCCTCCCTCGCTTCTCTTTCATGCTGCATTTTTTTGAGAGGGGGTATGGTCACTGAAAAGGCCAGATCAGGAGAAGATGACCACTTTCTAATCTCCTTTGATGCATGTTAGTCTGTGGAAGTCATGCGGGCAAAACAGCAAGAAGCAAATCATTATATTAGATATATCATTACATAAATCTAATCATATTTTGGAGTGGTTGAAGAAATACAGCAAGCTATTTAAACAGCGTGAATAGAAACTCATCTGGCCACATGTAGACCCGACTCTCTGCTACAGAATGAAAAACATACCACGCCGACACTACCGTTACAGTCTGTGAATATTTCTTTCTTTTATTGGCACTATGAGTGAACACAGTGTTCCTGACCCTTCATAAAAAAGGACAGGTTAAAAGTTTACGAGCATCGATGCGGAACACATCTGGCTGAAGATCAGCAGCAAGATGCTCTTTTAATTGAGATAACTGGATCTTTCTGACTTACATTAGCCACTGTTACTGCTAAAACAGATTGTATACTGCATATGACGTGAATACAATGTGATTTTCTTATTCCTGCTCAAACATGTGACGTATAAAACCACAGAGGACATTCTTTGCACAATTAATACTTCTAACATGATATTTTAAGTACAGTTTGCTGATATTACTTAATTATTATGTATTTTTTAACACAGGACAATGTTTTTACATTGTTGTATTGCTACTTTTTAAAAGATCTGCCACTTCTGGCGTTCGATGATGTATTTTCTGATCATACAGTGTGTTTTAACAACACAATCGTCTGTCCATGTCAATATAAGCATGTGCCACAAGGAATTTTTTTGAAAAGATGGTCCAGTCTTTTGTCTTAGCAGTTAAATGAATGACAGCTATTTTGTGGACCACCTGTTTTCTGGATCTTCTCCAGAAAGAGCTAGAAGAGCTAAGAAGAAAGTGTGAAACAATAGTGCTGATCTCTCTATTTGGGATTTTGTCCCCTGTACCATCTGTACTCGGGATCAGAGAGGCCCTATGAAAGGATCAAGAGAAGCAACTGGCTGCTTTGCTGACAAGTCCCAGTGGTGTTTTCGTGATCTAAACTGGGCCTGGGAATGATCTGCGAGGGTGTTTTACCTCATTGATTCATCTTCAAAATGATATGTTCCTGGAGCTGGACGTAGCCAAAGCAAAAACTGACACCTCTTTGTTTCTGACTGGATTGGTAATCAATTGTTATGTGTTTTTTGTTATGAAATATGAACCCAGGTGATCTCTCGCACATGAGCTTGTCATAACGGAGAGCAATAAACAGAGCGAAAAATACTGGCTTTCGACACAAACGTAAATTTTCCATTTTTAAACAGATGTACTGAGGGCCAATCGAGAGAGGACCAGTCATTACCAGCAAAGAGGCAGTCCTGATGTGCTCCAAATGACTGTGAGGGAATAATGAGACAAAATAAATCAATCTGTTACCCTGGTAACAATTTTCCTTTTATACAAATGGATATGAAACGTCATCTGTCCACAGATTGAGCTTTTTCATGTGAAATGACATGTTGCATTTTTTGGAAAACCTCACAGCACAATAAAACAACTGTCAATGAAATGGAGAGAAAATTATTATCATGACAAGCTAAAGCAGGATTTTTAGAATGCTAAAAAGGGTGAATTATTATTTTTAAGACGGCATATCTTGAGTTTGAGCTATAATCAAAAAATTGCCCGATATTTGGTGAAGTAGATCTCATTTCGTGACATAAAAATAGCTAAAACACAAAGGATGATGCACAAAGGAGATGCCCACTGCCAGACCTCAACAACTCAAGGCTTTCACAAAGCATCTTGGGACAGAGATGTCTCCTTCAAGGCTAAAGAGGGAAACCTGTCCGAGCGCAGGAGTGGTGTCACGGGGGCCTTACTTATCTCCTCCCAGATTAAGTCCCAATTGTTCGCCAGGAACAAAGGCAACCAGTGAGGAAACCAGCCCCCCAAGGGCCAGATGGTCAGCGTTCAGAGCCCCCTGACCCCTTCATCCCTCGCCCTCTCTGACAGGGCTGCACGCGCTCTATGCGAGACAGGCCACCCAGCAAATTCACAATCCACAGCACTCGTACAGATCATGTACTCACATATATACCTGCCTGCCTACCTGTCTCTGAAACCATACATTTCAGATGTAACAAATCTGACTTTTAGACAATATTTCTAATCATGCATACAAATATTTAAAAGCAAAAACGGACTTAATGGTTATAAATTGATAATAAATAATGTACTTTAACATGAAAAGTGGCTGTCCAGTATTTAAAATTAAAGCCACCATAGCATTAGTGCCTCTCTGCATCTGGTACATGGAGATGTGCATGCAATTGTCATTAGCTCTCCTGACATTTTGAACGTAGACAAGGGGGTGGCGGAGACGTAAGGAATGCAACCTTTGGGACATGAAACATGAGGAATGGCAGATTAGATGTAGTCAAGACAGACCGGTTTGTCTGTAATTACAATGACAAACCACCAAATACATCTCCTGGTCACTCTTATCTTCTATGACTTTATCTAAGCTGCTGAAGCCTGTTTCAACACTGAGCCTTAGGCAACCGTGACACTGCTCAACAAATGTGTAAATTAGTGGCCTGCTTCCAAATATACTTGACTTTAACTGATGATTCGTCATCAGGGGTGATATTTAAGAAGAGAAATTTAATGTATTAATGCAAAATTATAAGGCACCATGGGCAATTTGCATAAAATAAGATCAATTATTTGACTGCTGACCTTGTATCAGGTTTCACTGGACTTCTTTTCTACTACAGGTTTCACAAATGTTGAAGCTCCGCACTCATTTGACACTTACAAATGCGTTAATTAAAAGGTTAATTGGGATATTGGATGTAGGTTAGGGTTACACACACAGTGGCCGAGCATCACTGACAGCCAGACAACGAGGCATGGAGAGGAAACTGAAAATAATGGTTAAAAATACGATATTCACGGTGAGTGTTTTCGTGCATTCAAACGGGGATACTTATCAATTGATTGTGCCAAATTACCTCGAGTCACACTTTAATTACCTCTTCCCTATAAACCCCGTGCAGCTTCACCTGCAGCAGCTTTGATCGCATATAAAATTCACCGATGAACCAAACTTTAAGCATCTGTTTCAGCCTCGTCAGCCAACAGGCTGCAGGGCGACCATCCTCCCGGAGAGCGTTAATCCTTGTTTATGACCACTGACATGTTTCCTTATGACACAGTCTGAGGACACAAGTGGGGAAAAAGCAGCATGAATGCCTACCTTTATCCACACGGAATCGGGTCTGTGCTTTTAAAAAATGTAGCTCCCTGGCTCCAACAACACCACCACTAAAACACCACCGCCGCCGCCGCCGTCGCTGCTGCTGCCGCTGCTGGGTTCGCTCTGCTCTGCCACAGCTGATCTGCTCACCGCGAGGGAGCCGCCAAGTGACGTCAGGAAGTTACTGTACGTAACCGTGGTGAAGTTAGTTTTTACTTATTCAACAGAGCTTCACTGGTGAATCAGCCCAGGCTTTAGTTTTACCCAGTGGCAGTAAGAGGACGTCAGATCCACTCCAAATCAGACAGTTTTCACTTAGGGACCATCCAAAAATTATTTTTTTATTTGAGTGACATCAAACCAATATTTTACTTTTTAAAAAAACTGAGCTTATGTAGCATGTTTACCACCAGCATAAATACTGGAAAATAGTTGCTTTTTTCAGGATATTATTCTTCTTTTTATTTCATTTTTTAAATAAATTGCACACATACTGGTGGACAGAGCTGTAGTGTCTTAAATCTACCAGCAGGAGGCAGCTCCATTGGTTGCAACCAAAAGCTCTGATTGTATTAGGTCTTATGGACAAATGATCCTATTCCTCACCAAGCGGGAGCCTCCATTGGTGGGATGAAGCCAATTGCTAATTGCTCATTTTTTAGCTGGCTCCAGAAGTGAGTCAATCTCCATGAGCGCCCATATTAAAAAGCCCAACTTCATGGCAGGAATAACCCTTTCAAATTATTCTAAGGTTTAAAGTTATGGATAATTAACTTTAAGCTTCTTCTATTGCCTGTCTCTGTGAGTGTGGGCAGAATATGCTGCATACACAAGTCAGTTTTCTAGTTTGTAGTCCGTTTTAGGGGTCAACCACATATTTGCTATCAGCTGAAGCTTGTATTTGTGCGTGTGTACATATGTATATGACTCAAGTAAATTGAGTACATAGTAATGGTAGCTTGAAAGCGAATTCAAGTGTTCAGCAGTCTGCTGCCCATGAAACTGTCTCTGAGCCTGCATTAGATGCTGCAGCACTGTACACTGCATACACTGTAGTACTGTCCAGGCCTTCTTAGAGCATCATTTGGTGTTGTGTATGGTCCTCCATGCATGGCAGTTCCATCTGGATGATGTGTTGATCAGTTTTTTCACCACCCTCTGACATATGTCCTATGTGGCCTGTGTAATAATACAGTTTGCTCGCGATTTGGAGACACTGGTTCCAAAAGTATTGGAGAAAAAAGCTGAATTTTCCATATAAAACAGAAAAATCCTCAAAAACTGCAATTATAATATATAGATATTCAACCATTCGTGATAAAATGACATTTTTACATAGGCATTCAGTCCAAAAGTATGGAAAAGAACCTTCTTTTTAGTTTCATTTATTCTAACAATGATTTATTGACGATCCCTTCTTACTGCCAACACTGGATGAAACTAAGAAAGAAGCTGCTGGATCCGGAGTGAATGTCTGTCCAATGTCCAATTTACAACTGTCTTCACCACGGCAACCAGTGTTTGGTTCCACTTGAATGGAGGAAAAAGTGAAAATCAGCTTGTTGCTCTGATGCAGCGGTGGGGGAGGGACGATTACAACACAAATCATACTATATTAAACAGGTCCCCTCAAAATGTCATGGATAAATGACTGAGATACAGAGAGCAAACAACAATTGGGGAAGGAAATACATAAATCAATAAACGAAACAGCAAAATAAGGCAATCAAACGTGCAAACAAATGAGCAGATGATTATGATTATATGATGATATGATTTACATGTTTTACTGTTTTCATTATACATTTGTTTCCTCTTGTGAAGCATTTTCATGAGCTTCCACTGTGAAAGGTGCAAAACCCAATGAACTTTCTAAGTTATAATTACAAAGTAATTAATTTAAAAAGGACTGAAGGAAGCGCAGTCAGTAGGTGACAGTAGGTTGAGTAAATATTTCAGTACCACTAAAGTCAAGATCACGGGCCTCAAGTTTCTGACGCGAGTGACTTCTCACATTAAGCGTTGGGCAACGCCGCCCTCTGTTGGGTGATATGCGGAATGAACAGACTCTGTGAGGGAAAGGAAATGGAGAGAGATAACAAAAATGTGATGTGAGTGCCTGAAAGTTAGTGCAGTTGTTACGTTTATATTATTATTAATAAAAGATTAAAATAAAGTAGTTACACAATAGTGGTGGAGCATTTCTTATGTAAAGTACAATATAGACAGACAGACAGATAGATAGATAGATAGATAGATAGATAGATAGATAGATAGATAGATAGATAGATAGACAGATAGATAGATAGATCATAGTCAAATAAGCCATAGCCCACATGAGACTAACTGCAATTCTCTAGGGAACAACAGACAGCATTTCCTGTTTGTCAGTTTGTTCTGAACTGTGGTCACAGAGGACAAATAAATAACCAATATACTGCCGTAGTGGTTGCTTTGAGATTCTATCAGCTTTTTACCCATGAATCAAGTCTATCACGTCTTGCTTTACTATGACTTACAGCAGCAGTCAGCACTTCTGTGGGATTCTGACCTTTTCGTATAATTCACAGGAGTGAGAGCAACAGCCATCCTGGGGCACTGAAAAACCGAGATCATCATCTTTTCATACTCAGGAGAAAAAAAAGAGAAAGGAACAGAATTATTTATGAACCAGAAACAAGAGCATATGTAACCATACATATATTTTATATTCCTATGGTTATTTTATAGCAACCAAACCAAGAGCACAGAACACGGATATGAATCAATTAAGAGCAAAACTGGTGATTTAATCATGGTCCAGAAACAAGAGGATCTTACATTATTAAATAGAACTGAATAGATTCAAATATGATCCAGAATTATTAGCTATTTGTAACACATATAAATATTTTACATAACAGAAGAGAACATTTGATTTTGATTTAGCTCTAAGAGCATCAACATGAGCATCAACATTTTCATTATTAGTAGTAATCTAATAAATAGGAATAGGGGGTTAATTGTGATCTACAATAGACAGATAGACTCTACTCTGAGAGGGGAAAAAATATCTTTTTACAACAGTCCTTGCAGTTATTACGATTATATCCTTATTAATAAATGATGAAAATAAAGTACATGAGAACAGAATAGATTATGCCATTTAAATATGGTCCAGAGGGATACGTTACATCACTGAATACAACAGAATATTTGATTACAACCCAGAATCAAGAGCATCTGTAGTCCATGTGGACACTGATGAGTGGGAATAAAACAGAATAATAGATTTAAACTTTGAGGGATCTTAATAATTAATATTAATGATTCGTTTTTTAAATGTTTCCTCTCCCCCTGAGGGCAGCTGATCCTCTGGTTTACATTTTAACATTTGCGAGCAGCAGCGGCGGCGGCGGCAGCAACATGTTTCCACCGCAGCCTGTGAACTCTTTGAATGCGCCTGCCTGCCTGCCTGCCTGCCGCGACAGGGCGCATGCGCAGTACTTGACATTTTGAAGTTGCTTCTCCGGGGTGTTTGAACAGGAAGGCGGACATGTTGGTCAGGCTGTGGGAGAAAATCGGGCATCGTCTGCTGTTTTTTCTTTCTCCGAAAACTAACACATATCAGAACCCGGTTTCGTACGCCTTCGAGCTGAGGAGATAAAGCCGTTTGGACGGGGAGGGGGGAAACAAGCCGACAAGTCAGTGACAGTGCACGGGATGCGGCGGAAGGACTGCCGTTAAAAAGAAAAAACGTTGCAACGACTCCGCGTTTAAACTGAGCGAAATTTGGAAGAAGCAGAAGTTTTTTTCCCCCACCACTTCTACTTTTGAGCTGTCAGATTGTATTCTCGTTTTCTTGCAAAGGGCCCTTGGCACAGACATGGGAACGGGCCTGGACTAACTTTCTCCAACCAACTGTTTTTTTTTTTGTTTTTTTTAAATAGACGTTATTTTTTTTTGTTTGGATGCACCAACGTTTTAAGCCCTTATCCCTCAGTGGCATCCTGCGGAGGCTGACTAATCTGTCGGCGCATTTATCTTTTTGCCACTGAAGTTGTTTGCTACTCATACTGAGAGGGGGGGAGAAAGAAGAAGGAAAAAAAAACACCTTTCGACTCTGAAAATGTGGCTTTTGTACATTCAACGCAACCTCAAACGTTTCATCGTCTGTGAAAGCTCGACGAGAACGATGTATTTTCTCTGAAGTGTAAAGTTCACACGAAGAAAGGAACATTTGGCTAGCTAGCTACCCGCTGGCTGCTGCTAAAGCTAGCTAGCCAGCCTCGCAAAAAAAGTGAGCTGTTTTTCTTCACAGCCCGACGCCGGGACTTGAGTTTAACAGCGAAAAAAAAATGTCTGCCGGGGAAAGTATGGAGGCTCGATTTGAAAAAATCGATGCCATGTTGAAAGACCCAAAGTCAGAAGTAAACACGGATTGTCTTCTGGTAAGTTTGTAAGCGTGCTAGCTTCGCGTTGCCCTGCTAGGCAGCTAGCGAGGCAACCATTCGGGGTCAGTCTACTCCTTGGAGCAGAAATACTTTCCGAAACCAACAAGTCGTCTCAATTGTCACTCAAGGAATGTGCTGATATAGACGCCGACAGGCCAGTTAGACTCAAACACTAAATCAACTTAAACACCTGTGCGTGCATGCCTGCGTGCGTGTGTGTGTGTGTGTTCGTGTATATATTTATATATGTTAATGATTTGCGCAAAGAAAACAATAAGCACTTTGAAAAACTGTGGCATCCTACAGTCAAATGTGGCTTAAAGTCAGCAGCCAGGCAGTCTTTTTTTTTATTTTATTTTTTTTTTATTTTAGCTGTAGGATTGCTCTTTTAACGATGATTACTTGATAACCTAGCTTCAGTGACTAATTAGAAAGCAATGGTGTCTGGAACAGACTGACAGATGGCACCCGTGTTTCTCTTGCCCACAATACAGACATCCTGTGTCGGATTATTTTTAGTTAGGCCAGTTAAAACTAATCGTGCTATTAAATCTGGATTGGTTTCCGTCAAAACCGACTAGTGTGCCCTGTTTGGTGGTTAGGTGCGCTGTCCTGTTTTGTCTACATTTACTTATCTGAGCTTCATTCTGAGGTGGAAGGCAGCCTACATGCCTGTTGTGACCTGCAGGCCTCCAGCTGCATCAGTACACCTGTTGGCTTGGAGTTTTAACCTGGCCGCTTCCTGTCTATGGGGGCGACAGAATTGTGCAGCACGGCTCCCATGTCTGAGAGGAAAGAAGGCGGCTGCTGCCACGTGCTAAACCCTAAAGCAACACCTTCATGGGGTTTTTTATTACATGTGGCAATCCCAGGAACTGAGTCACCGTGGAGTGGGTGCCAAGGGGATGTTGTTGTGTCAAGTGTTTGTTGATATCAGAAGCCTTTCGGCTTGGGTGACAGTGGCACTCGGGTGTTTTCACAGGGATCTGGCTCTTTCGTGACTCATGGGTTCGGTTGCACTCGGACTTAGGGTGATGAAAGCAACATTCTTGTGTGTAATTGGATGGAACTATTTGGCTTGACTTTTCAGGGAGTGTTTACAGGTATAACTGAGTTTTTTGTTGTGTTTTTTTCGGCCTAGGATTCAATACTCAACAGGTTGTAGTTTCATTCACTCATTCAGATATTGTCACACTCTGTGATTAATAATTCCTGTATCTTGATTGTACGATATGGGATGCATGGGAGTAAGCAGACTGACATGCCATGCAAAAAGAACATCAGGGAAGCTGTTTTGGGAAAGGGGCTTGTCCTAAAACCCCACCCACACACCCACCCGACTTGTTTTTGTATAGGCCGCTGTAGATAGCTGTCTTTTGCAAAGTAAACTTGCTTCGTCTCTATGACCTCCCATCCTGTTGCAGCAAGAGGCAATTAAACTTACCTAAAAGTGCACACACTCTGCATTTTTAATGGCAAAAAGCTGTGGGGACTGTTCCTGCTGGCAGCCACACACACAAGGGTGTTGTTCCTCTTTTTTCCCCCCTTTCTGCAATCTCGCCTGATCAATGAATGGAGGCCTTTTGCTGAGGCTCTCTCTGCCACCATGCAACTCCACCCACAGCTTAATAAAATTCCATGCTAATCAAATAACCTCTTGTCTTTGACCGGCCTGGAGTTCCCTGTGTGTCCCAAAGCCATTCTGCACGTCTGGAGAGAGTCGAGAGCAGGCAGGCAGGCAGCTCTGAGGTAGCTGGGTGTGGGCTCTGCTCTCTACCCATAAACCAAAATTATGTGGACTGAAGACTCATGTTTCTGAATGCCGTGAATCAGGACATTTAACTCATAAAGCAGCCAACATGCTCGGCTATGAGTAATAGATTCCATCAGAATGCACAATGCAGTCCTTTTTACTGGCCATGTTTCTGTACCTGAGCTTTGAGCTGGCATTGCCCAGCCCTGTTGGGATTGTACATTTTTTCCCATAGAAGTCTGGTTTGTGTTGTGTGATGGTGACATTTGGCCTGCACCAGTACCACTCAGCCCTGGGCTTGGCCTATTGAGCACGGTATTCCAGCCCTGTCGCCCTTATCTTCACCCCCTAAATAAATCCTGCTGGGAGAGAAGAGCGCCTTATCTGGATGGGCAACACCCCCCCCCCCCTCCAATCATTGTGCTCTAGGCAGGCCTCTAAGAGGCAATCTGAACAGACAGAATTCCTGACATTGTCACGTGAAATGTTCACTGACATCGAGGGCCACAGGACTGTCCATATGTTGTTTTTCTCTGCTGGCAACAGTCACCACTTTGCATCAAATCAATTCATCAGGTGATATGTCTCGATTTAACATACTCCCCTTAGCTGGTGTGTCTTTGAGAGTTAGCATGGAGGACATGGTGTGTTTAATCAATTTGGGAAAAACGCTCAGCAGCAGTTCTTCAGTTGTGGAGTCTCTTCATCATTTGGTAAATTGAAAATGGTTCAGTCGATATGTTTGGACTTGTTTTGCGAGGGCTTTGTCTCTGAGATATATAAAGGCCTCCTGGCACAGGCCTTTGTTCTTACTTTGACACTTGGGGTGCATTAGCTTCTCTCTGTTTTTTATCCCTCTTTCATCTGCTATTTGGACGCTAAATCTGTAATTACAGGAAACTGCACGGCTAGTCAACCAGATTTGGAGACCAGTGATTGCGCGAATGCTTACCGTGCATGAGTGGGTGCTCTGATTTTTACATGATTTAAAATGGTTGAATAAGCTGAGACTTAAAATTAACAACCGTACAATTCATGTTGTTCTTATTAGGACTCAGAGTGTTGCACCTGATTCACACATGGAAAAAAACACTTGCTTTATCAAATTAATTAGATAATGAATGCGTTAAAATCACATTTGCAGTTTAACGCCTGCCAATATTTGCCACTCAAATTTGATTTCGTCCCACAAGAATGTCTAGGCTATGTTGACTAATTGACAGAGGTGCTTATTACTACTCAAAGCGTTAATAGCTTATTATAAACAGCTAATGGTGATGTTAGAAGCTATGGAATAGAAATTGTTAGTGTGAAGAGTTTCTCTAGCTATGTTAAGGTTTTTTGTTTTTCAATTGGTCCCATTGCCACTTCATGCCAATTCTCAGAGTTTAGGCAGCCAAATGAAATACCTGGCTGACCACGAAGAACCTTTGTACGGACAGAGTGACAGTTTTCAGTCACAGCTGCCTAAATAATAGCCCTGAAAATGGTTTCTTCCTTTCTGCCTCACATGCTCAGTCTCCTAAGGTACAGCTTGAGTAAAAGCCAGGGCAGAGCCAATCCTTGTTCCTCTTATGTAGAGTTCCTGCCCTTGTTCTAGTGACCTTTGCCTTTAATAGACAAACCATACCTGCAAGGTGTTGTCATAACCGATAATGCAGCTGTGTTCCTTGACTTGAGACAGAGAAGGACTTTTTACTTGACTTGTAACTCAAATACTTAGTAAAATCAAATTATTCATCCCTATTTTTGATATTTATTCATCTATTCATTTGACAAGTGCCTGAGATTACCTGTTATTATTCTTTGAATCGCCATGCTAGTGGTCTTTTATGTTTACGCCTGCTAAGTTGCTTACTGCAGATCATTTGTGAAGTTCAGTCACCTGCTTTTGCCTCGCTTTTCCGTTGCCATTCATTCAAAGGAGTGTGCCTAATGACGCCCTTCAATACTGAATAAATGTTAGCCATGTTCCATTTATACATAAACCAATTTATGATGATTGAGGCAGATATGTAATATAATTGTGATACTTCATCTGTCTGTCTTTCTTGCTGTGATCAGGTGGTAATGCAGCTGCCAGGAGACGGCGATTTGACACTCATACTGGAATCTTGGATGTCGCAGCATCCTTGAATGCACCGCAGTCTCTTTTTACCCTTCAGGGCTAATGAGCAGTCACACTGACAAACAGTGAAAGTGACTACATTCATATTGTGGTGTATTACCTACTTTAAGGACTTTATTAACTTTCGGTACGCTTTGGAAAAGAGATATATAATCTGTAGTTAATTGGCTTAAATATGGAAAACTATTAGCTTGGTCCTGTAATGATCGGTTACATCTCCTTGAGTTGAAAAACATGCATTTGTGGCCATGGTAATGGTCAGCATTTGATCCATCCCTATTGTCAGAAAGGTTCAGGGCTGTCAGTTGTAAACTGCTCTCCTCAGCTATTCAGCTATGGGAACAACAGTTGGCTGAGCTATTTGTAGCTCTGCATTCCCTCAACTGACTGATTATGTGGAGGAATGCATACTTAAATGATCCAGGCTTTTAATAATGGAACGCTTTCGCCTTTGATTCACCCACTGAACTTTGCAGCCTCCTGCTTCACTTTCATATTATTTCCAAAGAGCTACAACCCCCCGTTCAGTTTGTCCCACTTACAAAAGACTCCGCGACCCCTGTTCAGCGAAGACGGTCGACGCGAACCGAGTTGATGTGTAATAAGGTGGTCGTTTGTCGGGGTGAGGTCAGAAATCCTGAGCAGAGCAGGCAGGATAGCAGAGTTCTGCTTGAGAATCCAGAAGCTCGGTCAGTGGAAACTCGTGAGTGCTCTCCACTGTTGGAATAACTCAATTATATTTTGACATGAAAGCATTTGTGACAGTGATTCCCGCTCGCTGGGACCTCATAAGGAAATGGAATGGCCCCTGTTTTGCCACCCCTGGGTTCACCGTCAATGCCATTTATCCAGTAGAGTTGTTAGATATCCAGGCTTTCTAGGTAAGAGGGATTTTCTGTCAGTCGATATTATGTACAGCGGGAGTGTGCAAAAGAAGCCTGGACCAAGTTTAAAAAAACGAGTGAATCTCTCACTGCCTGCCTGTACCTGAGAGTTAGCGAGTGAGGAGGCGGTTTGGCATTTAGTGCTTGAAATGGTATCACTGGTTTGTATGATCGTGTTTGTGTTTAGTTAGTTAGTTAAGCTATGGACACGGCCACAGCTTGCAATGGCACTGCCTTTATTTGCATGGCAAACTGAACAGCTGACTGCACAATCGCTCACATGTGGAAAGCATATTGTGTTGAAGAGGTGGCAGAAAAGGAAGTGAGAAGTAAGGCTCGACTTAGGCCAGTCCACATGCCTTGTGCTGGCATGCAGAAAGGGATGATGTGGCTGAGTCTCCCATGGAAATTTTAACTCAGACTTTAATGTCTGGAAAAGAGCTTGAGTGTGTGCGTGTGTGTGTGTGTGGATTTCTCTCCCCTAAAGCTTAAAAAATAATTGCCATATGTAATGTCAACCACTGGCTTGTGTGTTTTGTATAACTATACTTTTTTTTTTTTTTTTTTTACAAAATTACCACATTTCATTAATGGGACGATGAGATGGTTTTTCATATTATTATTATTATTATTTAGTAATCCCAGGGATGTGTCGCCCTCTGGCTGGAGCAGCATCAGCAGAAATAGGATAACATGAGTCCTGCGAGCTCTGGTTTGTTTTCCCAGTGACTTTTTTTTTTTTTTTCTTTTTCTTTCCCAAGACTGCCACATAATGAAACATAGCCTGTAGACTGCTACCGCCCAATGTTTGTAGCACTGTGTGAATTTTATGCATTGGTTTCCTCTGTGTCTTATAGGCCGTATGCACATATTCTCACTACTTTTTGATTCAGTGTTGGTCCTTTGTTAAATAACGGTATCTCAAAGGCTAATGGTCCTATCCACATACATTTAGAACTTATTTTTGTAGAACTATTTATCTGCTTTTTCATTTGTGCTGCACTTTTTTCTTTTCCTTCAGTGCACAGAAACTCCTGAGCCTTTGGAAAGTTCAGAGCTGCGAGAACTGTGGTAGAAACACTTATCTAGGAACAGTTTCACCACTCGAAATTACTCCCAATTACTGGAGCTTTGTCAGTGATCCCGGACCATCGTCAACCTCGCATTTGTTAGCGTAGCCCAGAGCTGAATTTGGGCTGAGCTGTGTCGGTGCTACTGGCCGCACCATCTGGCTCAGCGGCAGAGTGGTCTGATAGCTGAAGCCAAATATGACAGATGATGTTTAGTCGCTCAACCCTCAACTTTGATGATTACAAACCAGACAGCAGAAGATACTTATGTTTCATATTTATGTATTGAACCTGATGACCCTGCCTGTGTGAGGCATTCAGGTGCACTTCTTACGGTTGGCCCATATGACTTTGTACTGTGGAAGCTATAACTTCCATATATATTGATGGCCATTGTAGGTAGTGTTAACAAACATGACATATATTGTGATATATTTAATCTATATTAACCACCCCTAAACCCTCTGTATCTCTAATTACAAGTCACCCTAAAGTCTTGGTGCAGTCCCTCAGACCATGAAGATGCAAATGCTGAGATTTAAACCTGCAGCAGTTGCTGCTCACACACCCATTGCTACACATTCCTACTGCTTCGTTTAATGTTGCGCGGTTTATTCTTTATTTAGCAGTTCGGTTCTTTGTTCTTCTTTACGCTGCTAAATCCAGGTTCTTTTGTCACCCTCGTGTTCCAGGAGAAGCACGGCTGGCTTCCGATTTTTCTTTGTTTTTTCCTTCATTTGTTCTTCTATTGGACTAGCCAGCCCCGCATGCACCAGCACCAGCCCCTCCACTCCCTCCTCCTTTCCGTCATACTGTAGCGTTAGGCACTAGCGCTGATTGAAAATAAGGCTCACTATGCGACTCTGTACTTGGGATGGATTTTTTTTTTTTTTCCTCCCTTCCTTCACTTTTTGTTGAGAACTTGTTTGGCCACATACCTAAAATAGCTCTCTGACGTGTACAGTCCTGTTAAGGAATGTTACTGTGGCTGTCCAGAGTTCTCTGCGGCAGGAAGTTATGCAAACGTGCATTGCTGAGCACAGAGCCTTGTGATTAGGGTCCTGAAGGACTCGGTTCTTCAGCCTTTTTTTCCAGCGCAGGCTGGCTGGATACTATATGGCCAACAAGGCCTCTTTTCTCTCCCAGCCTATGGTCTGTCTTGTGTAAATTCTCCTTCCTGAAAGTTGACTTTAAGTCGTTGGGTTTTTTTTTTTTTTTTTTTAAGGCTCAGTAGATGATGGTTCTCAGCTCAGCCATGTGTGTTGATCACAACCTACCCTCTCATTAATTTCCCACATTCAGTCTCTGTGAATGTCTGTGCAGCTTTTGTTCTTCCCACCAACCATTCCTCACCTCCCATTTTTCCTTTTTCCCCTCCCATCTGCCCCCCCCCCCTCCCCTCGCTTCCACCCATCCCGCAGGGCGCTCTGCTTGGTTTATGTCTCATAGAGGGGGGTATGGCCCTGACCTCCACCGCTGAGCAGAAGCAGCAGAGTTACTTAAGAGGATTCCTTGTCTTGTCTGAGCTGCTGATTCATCATGTGTCATCATTGTTTTGCTCAGAGATGCAAAGAGAAAATCTGTCACTATTCAACTGCCGATCATTCCTGATACCGGAAAGACAGGATTCTTGGTATGATAGCGAGTTTGAAGATGATGTAGCTTATGTCAACAAGTGGGGAAAAAAGCATTTGTTTATTTTAGATCAGCTGTGAAATTTATCTCTGCCCTTTTTGGAAAAAAAAAAGGCAACGGAGGCCAGGTGACCCGTGGCAGAAGTGTCAGAAGATGCGCCGCTTCAACATCTGGCTCACACCCGTTAGAAGGAATGCAGTATGTTGTGCTTGAATGCTCGTGTGCCTGTCTTCTTTCAACCATTCTGGATTACGGAAGATTAGATTAAATCCCACCTGTACAAGTTATGCTCCTGACTAGCCTGAGCCAATCTAGCCTGCACCGCATGTTTATAGTTCTTTGAATTCCAATATCGAAGCTGTCGCGCCACAGTATTGAAATTTTTTTTTAACCTTTTTTACCCCTCTCTTTGCTAACCGAGGCGGTGCAATATGCTGTGTCATAAAAAGGGATCCAATCAGTCAGGAACTCGTGAGGTGGGAGTAACGTCAGTGGGTTGTTGCAGCACTGTATTGTGAAGTCACTGTAAAGTTATTGTTGGACACCACCCTGTTGCCTCAGTCATCAAAAGGTACTCAGTTTTCCTCAGTTGCTTTTATTAGCAACTTTGTGACCAGGGTGGGAAATTCTGCTTTCGGTCATGCAGCCAGAATCCAAGCAGGCACATGACCCGTCCAGTCACTTACAGCATTTCTTTTGTAAACACATTGCATAAAAAGCTGTAGAAGTACAAAGCAGCAAAAAAACACACTGCTTTTCATAATCGGCCTGTCTGTTCACTTACGGGCAGTATGGCCCAGAAATGCATCTCTGGTCAGCAGCTGACTCAAGCCCTCAGACATAACAACCTGTTTGAGGATGCTCACGTGTGCAGATGTGCAGCTGTATGACCATCAGCAACAATAAAACTAGACTCGAATTCTTTTGGCGGTGAGCTACGTCGGCCTCCTAATAGAAACGCAAATGATTTATTCAAACATTTGTTTGAAACCGCAGAATTTAACGTGAATTTTAAAGGTGTCCTTCCAGCATTTCAAGAGATGTACAACAATGATTTTTATAAGTTTAAACTGATGTGCTACTGTCCATCGAAAGAGATGTTTTGAGACACCATTTAATAAACAACTGCCCTTTGAAATCCCTTTGAGAATCTGTTATTAAGCACTTAAACAAAGCACTGAAATCCGGATATTTGTAATAAGCTAAAAACCCTCCGAGACTTTATTAATGTAATCCATGGTGGAAGCCCGCTGCTTGCTTTTCGCAGAGGTCTGTTCAAAGCCGCTCCAACATTCTGACAGGACTCTGTGTGTTTCGCTCTCTACGTGTTGTGTGTGATGTCGCTGCCGGAGAAGACAGTGTAGCTTTGTTTGCCTGCGTGTTAACCCTTCTCCTCTCCCCTCAGGATGGCTTGGACGCACTGGTGTATGACCTTGACTTTCCTGCCCTGAGGAAAAACAAGAGCATTGACAACTTTTTGAATAGATGTAAGTAGCTCGCCTCATGCTTTTTCCACTCATGTCCTCCTTTAATGTTGATCCGCACATGTCATTCACTTGAACCATTTGTGTCCGCAGACCCCGCTACGTACGGGTATAAGCCTAGGCTCAGAAAGGAAGGCTGTTTTTGGGTCACCGCCTGTATGTAGGCTTGGACACAATAGGTGTCTGCTGCTTAGTGCCCCCCCTCCCCAACAAAGGGGCTTTCACAAATGGCTGGTGACCCACATGGTGCCTATCATGATGGCTTCTCCTTTTCAGAGAGGGAACCCCCATAACTATGTTTAGACAAAATACAAATAAAAAAACAATTTCAAGGGTGATGGTGAGGCTAAATCTGTCTTTCCTGAACAGCTCTAGTAAAACTGCCCAATTCGTGGCATTCAGATTTCTAGGAAATGGCAGCTATCATGTTACAGTGTTTACCCCAGAACGTGTTCTTGTAAAGCCAGCACTGTCTGAGGTGGGGGTGGGAGGCGGACATCAGGGTTATATTTTGGGCATATACATCTTTTAATTTCTAGAATCACATATAGACAAACATATAATTTTCACTAAAACACCTCTAGCCAAACGAAACTAAAAACTCACTGCCTCTGTCGTAACTCTCTGCACGTTCTCCCTCCCCTCCCGTGGCGTGTTTTGCAGCCGTCACTATTCATTTTGCCTCGGCTCCTCAAAGAATTCTCCTCCAGTAAATAAACTTTGCGCTGAAATCCATTGGGATCTGGGTTATGTGCAGTCGTGATGACTCTCACGGGGGAAACGCTCGCTGCTGCACAGGCCTGCCTTCCCTTACAGAAATGCATTACACTACACACTGATGCCTTCTCTGATCACCGTGGTTAAAATCTGTTACGTTGTAATGGCTGGTTTAGGTGGTCGGGGTTAACGGTTCATTTCTGTGCATGTAATGACTTCTTGGAGCTTTAATGGGGTCTTTTTATCAGTTTGAGGGGAAACTAACATTCACTGTTACATACTTTACAATCAACCCAAGCTCCTGTAAACCCTTGGGCAGAAACTGCCATTAGGCATCTCCTCAATTACTCTTGGTACAGTACTTTTGTGTGTAGCAGCCAAGTGTTGGAAATGCATTGATGGGTGTACTAATGGACCAGCTATCTTGTGAGACACTGGTTCTCAGTAGCATGCATTGCCTGAAGGGCTCTTTACTCTGAATTTTCTCCTTCACGCATCGTGCTCTGCACCCCGATCACCTCAGCTGATTTCTTTACTTCCTGTGTACTCTGGACCTACTGGAAATAATCCTCCTCCACCCCCTCACACACACACACACAGAGTGCATCTCTGTAACAGCAACATAAAATCCCATTTCTACCTTTTTCTAAACATGGTTTATGTCTTTTTGGTCCATGGGGAATTTTTAAGTAGGGATCATGATCCCGGGAACCAGAGCACAGAGTGGAAATGACTCACTCTTAAATGTTCTTATTCTAATAACTCAGGCCTTGCCTTTTTTATTTTTAGATCAATTGAACTCGGATGCCCCCGCACCCCTCCTTTTCCATGCGTTCCGGTGCCAGTTGTGACCCATGTGAATTGAAAATTCGACTCTGACCAAATTTGGCTTAACCATGAATATTATCTTCCCCTTTGGGAGCTTGCATTGTTGCTTACTGAGAGTTGGCCTCTCCCTGATGTAACAAACTTTCCCTAAACGGCATCCCTCAGCTCTGCAGAGGCGGCTGTCAGTTTTTTTTTTTTCTGCTCTGTTTGCCAACAGGCTGGACGTTCCTTTTTGTAAATCAGCTTCTGCTATGTGTAGACATTACGTGACACCTAAATGATGTCGGATAATAAAACCTGGGTAGCAGTGAGCTGATCTTCCATATGAAATGCAACCACTAGAAACAGTATTTTACTAAGAAAAATGACTGAATGGAATCCACGCCCGGCAAGCTCTCTCATGCACCTTATACTGTAATTTTTCCATCTGCTGTGATGCTTCAAGGCACAAGGCTAACACAACGCTCTTAAAGGTCAATGTAATAACTTAAACAGAGTTCTCCGCGTAGCTTCTTTTTCTCTTAACATCTATATTTGCCTTTTTTCCAGACAAGGACACCATTAGTAAAATTCGGGATCTACGCATGAAAGCAGTGGACTATGAAGTGGTTAAAGTTATTGGGAGAGGAGCATTTGGAGAGGTTCAGTTGGTAAGAACACCATTGTCTGTTTCTTGTGTTGCAAAGTGTCTAAGTATTAATTTTTGAAAGTTGCTGTGATATCAGTAATATATTCTTTTAATTACTACACAAGTATTGCGCATTCTCGTGATTTGCTCTAAAACAGCTCAAGTTTCTGAGTACTTGAATAAACACCGACTTGATTGCCACCTCTTAATCTTTTTCCAGGTAAGACACAAAGCCACGCGTAAAGTATACGCCATGAAGCTGCTGAGCAAGTTTGAGATGATCAAGAGGTCGGACTCTGCTTTCTTTTGGGAGGAGAGGGACATCATGGCTTTTGCCAACAGCTCATGGGTGGTGCAGGTATGATGTGGCGGTGTGAAAAAGAGAGTGCGATAATATCTTTATAAACCCAGCATTTTGTGCGTGAGGAATTAATGTGGTAATGAGGTGTTTTTAAACCTGTTATTTCTCCTCTTTTTGTTTGGCAGCTCTTTTTTGCATTCCAAGATGACCGCTACCTCTACATGGTGATGGAATACATGCCCGGTGGCGACTTGGTTAACTTGATGAGCAACTATGACGTCCCAGAGAAGTGGGCCCGCTTTTACACGGCTGAGGTGGTGCTGGCTCTGGATGGAATCCACGCCATGGGCTTCATTCACAGGTAACAGCATCACTTCGACCCCCCTCTTGGTCTCATTTTGTGGTGTTTGTTTTCATATCGGCTGCAGTCAAACATTCATGCTAGTTACTTGCTAGTGTTCTCACTATCGGTGTTATGCTGCATTACTGCTCATTTTCAAAACTCAGACTGTTCCGTGATGCTGACTGCAGTGTTGTAGGGTAATGAATTTCTCTGCGCTGCACGGTGCCAAATTTCTATGATATAAATTCCATACACAACACTCCTGAAATAGCTTTTTCTAAAATGGTTCCTAATATTATTTTACACACCGCTGAGATAGTGGAAAATTCACACCACGGCAGCGGTGTTAAAATAGTTCTTGCCGTGTTCCCATTAGCTTTCTGGAAGTTGCAGTGAAAGGAAATTTCAAGACCACATAAATTCAGCTCCCTCCTCCTTCATACCTCATTACAACTGACCTATCACTGCAGAACAGTGCAGCACCTCCAGACATTTCTGATTTGGAGAGCTATTTTTCCAAGTGGAACCCTGACGCAGCTCTAACCTTAAACTGATCTCTGTCTCTCTCACACACACACAGCATGCTTTAGTTTTATTGTTATGTGTTTGAGTCAGATGTATTGTTTGTGTGTTTGATATGACTTTATTTTTGCCTTCTCAGGGACGTGAAGCCTGATAACATGTTGCTAGACAAAGCAGGCCACTTAAAACTGGCAGACTTTGGGACCTGCATGAAAATGAACAAGGTATCAGTTTCCGTCTACAACTTTCTAGACTATCTTAAGTGATTTGGGGGGGGGGGTTGCAGTTGTGGTGATTTTAAAAATGTGTTTCCTCTTCAGGATGGTATGGTACGATGTGACACAGCAGTGGGAACTCCAGATTACATTTCGCCTGAGGTACTGAAATCTCAAGGAGGAGATGGCTATTATGGCAGAGAGTGTGACTGGTGGTCAGTGGGAGTGTTCCTGTATGAAATGCTAGTTGGTGAGTTCTTATTTTCTGAAAAGGTCAACCGGTTATTCTAACACGACACCTTCCTCCAAATGAGAACCATACCTGTGTATTTGTTTTCATGTTTAGTGTGCGTCACATGCTTTGTTCGTCCCGTGAACATTTCAGTAACCCGTGGTTCTTCTTCTTTCTGTCCTTCAGGCGACACTCCTTTCTACGCAGACTCCCTGGTGGGGACGTACAGCAAAATTATGAACCACAAGAATGCCCTGACCTTCCCCGACGACAGCGATATCTCCAATGACGCCAAGAATCTCATCTGCGCTTTCCTGACAGACAGGTTAGATAGTGGCAGACTAAGCTTTGGATTTTTGTCATAAGACCTTTTCCTTGTTAAAGCACTGATTGCTTTCTGGCTTGGTGGAAAGAATTTTGATTAAAATACACACAATGAAGATGTGCCTCTTAAGAACTTCCTCTGCTGATATTATGAAAATCCCTCACATAATTGCTTAACTTAATTAAGGCTCAGACTAAGCACGTTCTCTCCCTGACCCCCACAGGGAGGTTCGACTCGGCCGCAACGGTGTCGATGAGATCAAGAGGCACCCTTTCTTTAAGAATGACCAGTGGACATGGGAGAACATCAGAGAGAGTAAGTGCATTTTCACCGATCGCGTTCACGCCTCCCACTTCTTTTGACAGTCCAGTCACTGTTGCTGCAATCATGGCGGCCGGTGATCATGTTTTCCATTTGACCTACTACAGACAGTTGCAGGAAATTCTTGTAGACGAGCCATTCATTCAGTATCCTTTCCAAGACTAAACGTGATTCCTGCTCAGAGGAATAATTGGCAGCACAGCGTTTTTTGAGGCCAACAATGGGGAAGTAGTCCATCATGACTGTTAATGCGCCGGGATTGACGCTGGAGCAGAGAGAGATTAGAAATGAACGGCCAAATCCAGGAGCTATAGTCAGTCCTTTTGTGGCTTTATATTTAATACTTCACTAGGCTGAAGTCAGCAACTTTGGTGTTGGCCACCCCTGTCGTTCTACTGGCTGACTGGCTCTGCCAGCAGCCTTTTGTTGTTAAGAGGCTTTTAAAAGAGAACTGAAGCACTTGTTTCTGTTTCACTTAGCTTTCTGGAAGGTGAACTACCTCAAAATATGTTTATAATAGACCCAGAAAAGAAGAATTAACTATGATCCTTTTTTTTTTTTTTTTTTTAAATCTCGGATTGACACTGAATCTTCCATCTTTGTTTGTTCCCTGTGCAGCGGCTGCCCCAGTAGTGCCTGAACTGAGCAGTGACATTGACACCAGTAACTTTGACGACATCGAGGAGGATCGAGGGGAGGAGGAGACCTTCCCCATACCAAAGGCCTTTGTGGGCAACCAGCTCCCCTTCGTAGGCTTCACTTATTACAGCAATCACAAGTAAGTGTGCCAGACTTTGCTCTGTACCAGCTTCAATCTGCTCTCGTTAACTTTCGCGTTGACTAGAGGTTTTAATATGTTTGTTTTGTTTCCAGCCTTTTGCGCAGGTCCACCTCCTCCACAAAGGCCAGTGACAAACGTAGCAGCTCCACAAAAGAAGACAAGAGTCACGTGAGTACATGGCTACAATGTTTATAAAGAAAACACACAGTTGAGATGTAGATGCAAGTCTAAGACGGCTTATTGTGCGTTCATGTTTAGCTGGAGAACCTGCAGAAAAGGATCTACCAGCTGGAGGAGCAGCTCCACAGTGAGATGCAGCTGAAGGATGAGTTGGAACAGAAATGCAGGTATGAAAACAGGAACGTTTATTCAAACACCAAAAGGTAGCCGCTCACATCGCAAAAACACAGGCCGATGCAAACCTCTGTCCCCAAACGAAAGAACATTACAGAGAGGTTTACATATTTCTAAACAGTCTTTTTATAGCTTCTAGATAAATCGTGAAATTTGTAAATGCAAACAGGATCATAGCTAAGCTATTATGCTTTCTCTACAGAAATGTACATGAGATCTTTATTTAACTTTAAATGATTATTGTGAGAGGCATTCAGTGTAGTTTAATATTTTTCTCGTTCTGCTCTCCACAGGACATCAAACACCAAGATTGACAAGATCATGAAAGAACTGGATGAAGAGGTGAAATTCTGACGCTTGCTTGCTTTGATTGCAGTTATATCCATAAAAAAGGAAATGTACATGGCATGTGCAGCTTTTGGTTTCATAATACATTCAAAATGTGGGATGGAAAAAAACAAAATCAAACAACAAAGCTGAATAACTTGCTGTTTAAAACCAGGGGCTAGTTTAAGGCTCAGTCTCTTCCTGCCACATCACAGCTGCTCTGTTGTGTTCCTTGCCACAGGCAAACCTGAGGAAGAGCGCCGAGGCCAGCGTGTCTCTGCTGGAGAAGGACAAGATCATGCTGCAGCACAGATTCACCGAGTACCAAAGAAAAGCTGACCAGGAGGCCGAGAAGAGACGCAATTTGGAGAATGAGGGTAAAGATAATGTGGCGCTGCTGCTGACGTATGATTCACTTTGCACTTTGCAATTAAAGTATA
The DNA here is from genome assembly GCA_023373845.1 of Nibea coibor. Lineage (NCBI taxonomy): Eukaryota > Metazoa > Chordata > Actinopteri > Sciaenidae > Nibea > Nibea coibor. Next base: position 8,727,602 of record CM041725.1, read on the forward strand.
ATTGCAGAGTGAGGCAAGGGTTGAGTGTTTGAGCATAGTTTTGCTGCAGGTTAATGCCCTCATCCTGTCAGTATCATTTGGTTTAGCAGTGCTTAAAAGAAGCCATGTCTAATTAATATACCATCTGTTTTTTTTGTCTAGTGTCAACTTTAAAGGAGCAGCTTGAAGATATGAGGAAGATCAGCCAGAACTCTCAGGCCTCAAATGACAAGATAGTCCAGCTGCAGAATCAGGTATAGAGTACACGCAAACACCCATAATCCGCATGTGAAGGAGGACAATGCATTAAACTCTGGTCCTCTCCACAGCTGGAAGAGGCCAATGACCTCCTGCGGGCAGAGTCGGACACGGCAGCGAGACTGCGGAAGAGCCACACAGAGATGGGCAAGTCAATGAGCCAGTTGGAGAGCTTGAACCGCGAGCTGCAGGAGAGGAGCCGCGCAGTGGACGGGGAGAAGGCCCAGCTGGAGAAGGAGCTCCTGCTCCTTCAAAGCACCCTGGACTCGGAGAGGAGGAACTACAGCCAGGGCTCTGAGGAGATCAGAGAGCTGCAAGGTGACTCATAAATGATGACGAACACAAGGCTAAAATCCAGAAGCAGCAGCAGCTTACTTCAGAGGGCAGAATTTGAATATTCTGAACAGTCTCAGTCTAGTTTCAAAAAAGAAGACAAATATTTGAGACAGCTGCAGAAATTCCTCATAGTAGAAGCCGTCCTTCACACTCCCACTGATATCAGACATGCCCAAGCACTGACAGCACACCACAGCAGTCTCATGATTTATCTGTCAGCCAGTTATCTTTTAATAGGACTAAGCTTATGAAAGTGAGATAATTAGTAGTGAAGGATGGGAGTGTGACAGAGACATTGAAGTCATTCGTGTTTAAGTAATAAGCATTGAAAATTCTGAACTATCTGAATGACTGTAAGAAAGAGGCTTTTGCAATGAAAATGCCAGCTTCCCATCATAAACGCCGTGATGTTGACTGTCTGTTTTTATCGTCCATTGTCAGCGAGGATGTCAGGGCTGCAAGAGGACAACAAAAGCTTGAAGCTCAGCCTCACTAAGGTGGAGATGGAACGTAAACAGGCCCAGGAGAGGAGCAATAACCTGGAGAAGGTATACACACAAGTCCTAGTATTTGTATTTGTGCATGTATGTTGCTATTTCCATGCTGTAGAATTTGAGGCCTTTTGTGTATTTCTAACTGGATAACAGAACAGGTGTGTGCTCAGCTTGCTTTCATGCTGTTTCACCCTCCCCCATAGGAAAAGAACAACCTGGAGATAGACCTGAACTACAAGCTGAAGACCTTGCAGCAGCGTCTGGAGCAAGAACAGACTGAGCACAGGGTGACGCGGGCACAGCTCACTGACAAATACGAGTCTATTGAAGAAGCCAAATCAGCTGCCATGAATGGTATGCCAGTCCTCTGTCAGAGCATGTCCTCCTCTACTGTTTTTTTCACTCCACGTTTTCTATTTGATCCCTTTCGTTTTCTCTAGAATCTTACGTGAACTTCTCTGTTTATTAAACTTCATTTAACTTCTTTCTGGCCCCAACTTCCTCTTCCTGTTTCATCTTTTTTTGTTTGCCATCTCACCTGAAAGGGGATATTTGGGTGGGAGGATTTCAAGGAGTGTAAGCCAGTCAGCATGTCAGGACATTGCCTCATTGCATATTAAAGCTGGACTCCAAAGGCGTTTTTGCAGTAGAATTATGATCTGTTTAGGTGGTTTTCTTGCCTTTCACCTAGTACATGCTGGAATAGACTCCAGTCCCTCTGGAGGCCGCAGGTTTCATCAAAAAGTCCTTTCTATTTATTTCTTTTATTTCTTTTTAAGGCCATCTGGATTTACACATTGTTGTGTTTCCAGCTCCAAGAACACACTGTTCACTGTAGATTACAGAAGTCCCCTCTGAACAAATACAGCTCAGAGTAATAGATAAAAGGGTTTTGTGACTGTAAAGGCTCCGCTCCTCCAAACGTCACTTAGAATCAGCAAAGTAGTCATGAGTTAAGAGTTGGTCTTTCAGTGCAGCGTAACATTTAAGGCTTGCCAAAAAGACCTGCAATCTCCTCAAGGGTGTAATATGTCTAAATATAAGAGATATTCTAAATTTACTTCTTTCAGTTTGATGTGTGTGATTCTATTATTCTATTCTTGTGAGGTTGTCTGTTTGTTCTGAGAACAAGGCACTGACTATCTTTCTGTCGTCGTCATCCTCCAGCTGTTCAGCAGAAGATGTCTGAGGAGAACGGGGCGCGGATGCGAGCTGAGAGCCGGGTAGTGGAGGTTGAGAAGCAGTGCTCAATGTTAGAATTTGACCTCAAGCAGTCTGTGCAGAAGATGGAGCAGCTGATGAAACAAAAGGAACGGCTGGAAGATGAGGTACGTCTTTTTTTAATGATTTATTTTTTTTAATATTCCACTATATCAAACACCGTCAGTGCAACTCGTATCCGTGATATCTCACCTCTCTCACGTCTCCTGTGTGCAGGTGAAGAGTCTGCGGATACAGGGAGAGCAGGAGTCGAGCAAGCGCGTCCTGGTTCAGAGCGACCTGAAGACCCGCTTGCAGGAGGTGGACCGCCTTAGGTGTTCAGAGAAGCAGCTCAAACAGGAGATCAACACAGCACTAGAGAGTAAACGCTCGCTGGAGTTCCAGCTGGCACAGTTGACCAAGTGAGTGGCCTTCCGGCACGAAGAAATTTGAAACGACTCTTCATTTAATCTGCATGGAATAGACAGAACAGAATTTCTAATTAATAGAAAAAACACTTGTATTATGCTAACTTGGGCAATTTGAGGTCACTTAGGCCATTGTGGAGGTTAATATTACTGTGAAACTAACTGGCAGCAGTTGCAGCCAGAAGTGCTAATTTTCTGTTATTGCTGCTCTGGCCAGTAATGCTATTTGGAAGTCAAAGCGTAAATTGCTCTACGATTGCCTGCTATTTTCAAATAAGTGCTATTATTCCAGCTTAGAGGGTGACTCTGCCAAAGCTGTTCTGCGACAGTGTTTACATCAAAGGATTAGGGTTTACTCTGAGTCCAGCTCCCTCCACTCCGTTGCTAATCCTCTGGCTAGCCCTGCAGCCAGTGCTGCTGGCTGCGGGGCTGATTACATTTTACTACGGGGGCGGGCTTCGAAGCTGGATCTTTTTTCGCCCGGCCTGAAGAGGCCTGTTGTTTGGAAAGTGCTCAAACCTGTGAGTGTGTACAATTAGCTAGATACAGGGATTTAATGAAGAATTGTATGTGATGTTTTTTCAAAAGACAATACAGAGGCAACGAGGGACAGATGAGGGAACTTCAGGACCAGCTTGAGGCCGAACAGTATTTTTCTGTAAGTATAAGTCACTTTCTCAGTGTCTCTGTCCTGTTTGTTTGGTGTGGAACCTGCTGGCTAAACTGTTTATCTGGCTTCTCTCAGACGCTTTACAAAACTCAGGTCAAGGAACTAAAAGAGGAGATCGAGGATAGAAACCGGCAGATACAGGAGGCTCAGAAAAAGGTGCAGGAGTTGTGCAGTGAAAGGTAAGAGACGAAACTCCACACACAGGAGGACCCATTACCTCCCGTTTGTTAATTCAGCCAAAAAAAAAAGAAAGCTAAAAGCAGCTAAAAATCGGCTTTGTCCTGCACAAAGGGATTCACTGTCTGCTCAGCTGGATCTGACGGTGACCAAGGCCGAATCCGAGCAGCTTGCCCGGGCACTTCAAGAGGAACAGTACTTTGAGCTCAGCCAGGAGAACAAGAAGGCAGGGACAAGACATAAGCAGGAGATCGTGGAGAAGGAGGCCACTATTGCACGAGTAAGCAAAATCTACATTCACGACATCAGTACGTACGCTCAGTAAGATGCTACTCACCTGGTCATTCTGATAATACTGAAATTTCTCTGCAGCTTGAGGAATCAAATAAAACTCTGACCAAAGATGTGGAGAACCTCAGCAAAGAGAAGTCTGAGTTAAGCGAGAAGCTTCGTGGTCAGGAGGAAGGTACTGTCCCTTTGTTGACTTTTCTTTTTTTTTGATTCTTCGCTGTTATAATTAAGTTGTTGTACAAGCAGAGTCTGTTTTTCTTGACAGAGTATATGGCTCAGAAGGAAGAGATCGCAAACACAATCAAGGCCAACTATGAGAAGGTCCTCAACAATGAGCGCACACTGAAGACTCAGGTAAAGATGCACCTATTTAGTCAGAGGATGTTTGCAAAAAGTAGCAAAGCGAGTGGAGAATGGTGGCTGATGTTTTCCAACTGTTTACCTATTAAAATTTATCAGGCGGTGAACAAGCTGGCAGAGATCATGAACCGCAAAGACATGAAGCTGGACCAGAAGAAGAAGGGCAGTACTGCCGACCTACGGAAGAAGGAGAAGGAAAACCGCAAACTTCAGCTGGAACTGAACCAGGAGAAGGAGAAGTTCAACCACATGGCCATCAAGTACCAGAAGGAGTTGAGCGAGATGCAGGCGGTAAGTTAAAGCAGCGTCAGTGCAGCCTAGTTTAAAAAAAAAAAGAAAAAAGTGTCTCATCTCAAAAAATCTCATCTTTTTTCTACCATCAGCAACTGGCAGAGGAGTGCACATATCGCAACGAGCTGCAAATGCAGCTGGACAGCAAGGAGAGCGACATCGAGCAGCTCCGGGAGAAACTGAACGACCTGCAGCAGCGCATGGATAACTCCAGCGTCACCAGCTTGCAGACAGACGAGACAGACGGCAACATCGCAGGTAGGGTCACCACAGGGCCTGACTGGACGCTGCTGCAGCTTTTACTACGCAAACGAGACTTCAGTCTCAATGCAGGACTCTTCTGAAAGTGACTGAAAGTCTGAAAACAGTTTGGAGGCCATTATTCACTCACCTGAATAGCATTTTTTAACAAATATTTCTTTCTTGGGCTTTCTACAAGTCTTGACTTTCCATGTTTTGGTCAAAATACTTGATATTCCTAAAAATTAAAACGGTACTAAATTTAATGGTCTAGACATTTGAAATGATCTTATTAATGAAAGACTAAATCAAAGCATTCTTTGGATATTTTTGGCACTTCTTTCAGGTAACATCTTTTGTACTTGAAATCAGGTTTTTGGTGTTTGGAATAGGACTCAACACTAACTTTTAAAAGTAGTTGCAACCAGGCACGAGCAGGTTTTTGGTTGCAGAAAATGTGGTTGCCATTTTTAGTCACCTTAAAGCCACCTGCGTAATTAAGATACTCCGCACTTACAGATGAAAATGCGACACAAAACACATTCCAGTAACCAAACTAAATTCTTTGTACTTTGTGTTTTTCCGTTGGTTGAACTTTTCACCTCTCAGTCAAATAACAAATTGTACTTCAGCATTGTCTCTAAAGCAAATGCCTGCGTGCACGTGAGTCAACACACACGCCGCAGCGACGTTTAAATGTTGCTAATGCATCAAATATTAAAATCGTCTTCATTCTGGGGCGAATGTTTTGCCATCAGTGGCAGCCGCTTTGCAACATGAAAAAAAAAATAGGGACAGCAAAGGGTGAAGAGTTGGTTGCCATTGGCAACCTGGCAACCATTACCGTCAAGGCCCGTATTAGTAAGTAATGATTTGGGTTTGGGAACCTTGTGTATATTTAAGACATAATCGCAGGTGTTTATTGAACACTGTTCAGCGGGCGCTTCTGGTTTTAGGTTTAGTGCATTAAGAGGATAAAAGCTGAGGAAATCTCTAAATGTTATTGTGCTGCCATATGTATGTGTTCAAAATTCATGCAGGTAAACTCCTAACACATCTCAAGTCACAAATACAGTCTGTTTACATGTATGCTGGTGCCTGTGGTTAAATCATTCTCTCTTTATTCCCCTCATGTCCAGCCGGTTCTCCTTGCTCTTCTTATCTTTGTAACTTCTATTCCTTTCCCTCTGTGAGTAACTGAGTGGACGAGCCCCTCTTGCCTGGCCTGTGCTGCGGCTGTTTGTGTGTTTCTGTTTTGTTTCTTTTTCTTTTTGCTCCCAATTTTTCTTAAAGTATTCTTTTTTGCCAGAGGTGAGAAAAAGTCACCTCTGTTGGGAGGGAAGCACTTTTGAAAGAAGCCTGACGGAGTGGAGAGAGAAATCTCTTCCCAAATTGTCAAACCAGCTTAAAATTGATCAGACTAACTTGAATCGCGAGCCCTCGCTGTGTAGTCGTTACGGTTAAGTAAACCACATTAGATCAGAAGTTCCCAGCACACTAAGACTACACCCTGGGTGAGGTTTGCCGCCTCACACTCAGCAACTACTTTCAAAACGTGTCTTGAAACTGAACATGCTGTTTTTTTGATTCATGGCACCGTGCTTCAAACACTTAACACTCTTATTGTTTTTTGTTCTTTTCGGCCGCATGTTCACCCAGAAGTACTGCTCGTTTGGACACAAAGACCTCCCTCACAATGTCACAGTTTAGTAGACTAGTCCCTCTTGGTTCACTGTTCCTGTTGTTTCAGCTGCATGCACTTGAAATTCTTATTTTAAAATCAAATGATGTGTTTAACCTGCAATGCACACGGTTGTTTCTCTGAAAGGAGTGTGTGATCAAGTTAACTGAGAGAAAATAAATACTAATTCCTGCTGCAAAGCTCTCATTAAAGAGCTTTAATCTGAAATAAAATCTTCCCTGATCTGTTCACACGCTGCAAGAAGGACTTAACCCGTACTTGATATTTTCCTCCTGCATGGGGCGCGTGCAGCAGCAGCATGGGATGTCAAAACTCACCTTACTCCAGTGCAGTTAGCTTAACGCTGGCAGAACTCCTGCAGGGCTTCACCTGGTGTTTTGAACCAATTGTGCAACGATGATCTTTGTCACTTAACTTTTTTTTCTCCCTCCCCCCTCCAGTTAAGTTTGGATTTAAACACTGCATGGCCTTTTTGTTCTGCAGTGCGTTTAACTGGCTGAACAGATTTGTAATTTTATTATTTCTTTTGCACCTGGGCTCCTTTTCAGAATCCAGATTGGAGGGTTGGCTGTCCATTCCTAACCGTGCTAATATCAAGCGATACGGATGGAAGAAGCAGGTTTGTTGTGTTTATCTGGCGTTTCCTCTATGCGCCCGCATTGTTTTGAAGTCCGTTATGGTTTGTTGAGAATGCTGCCAGCCCCTCGAGGGCAATATCCGTTTTCCTCTCATTGTCCTTTCAATACTTTGCAGTATGTGGTGGTGAGCAGTAAGAAGATTCTGTTCTACAATGATGAGCAGGATAAGGAACAGTCCAACCCCTCAATGGTACTAGATATCGAGTAAGTGTTTCTTGTTCCTGTTTATGCACAGATATCCTGTTGCGGGGGGGGTAAGTGCGAAGGTGCGTTTGATGTGTCATTGCTAATTTTGTGCCGCCTTGTCCAGCAAATTGTTCCATGTGAGACCAGTCACTCAAGGGGACGTTTACCGAGCTGAGACGGAGGAGATTCCGAGGATATTCCAGGTTAAGACCTTCTTCCTGTCCTTCTCTAGATGTTCATACATTTGCGTTCAGACTGGATTTCTGATGTCAAAATATTCGGGTTCTGCGAAGCTCTGCTCAGCCTCAGAAATGTTTATTTTAGTGCAGATTTGTTTTGACGTGGCCCTCTCTCCGTCTCCATCCAGATTCTGTATGCCAACGAGGGAGAGTGCAGGAAGGAGGCCGACATGGAGACGGTCCCTCAGGGTGACAAGACCAACTGTCTCCCACACAAAGGCCACGAGTTCATCCCCACACTATATCACTTCCCTTCCAACTGTGAGGCCTGCTCCAAGCCTCTGTGGCACGTCTTCAAGCCACCTCCGGCCCTGGAGTGTCGCCGCTGCCACGTCAAGTGCCACAAGGACCACCTCGACAAAAAGGAGGATGTTATTGCTCCTTGCAAAGGTAAAGTCCCGTCCGTGGTGGTCAGCTCTCAGTGACTCATAAAGAACGAACTTAAACGTGACTTTAAATGGGTGGCTCGCAGCTTTTGTAACTTGTTTTTCTTGTGGTCTAACAAATATGTTGAAATCATTTCCTTCTTCACAAAAGCCAGTTTTCTTTTAGCTACTTTATATCATGCATTTCTTACATCCATGTTTCCTAGCAATGAGTTTTCTTCTCCAGCATATCTCGCCATGTTTCTGCCACCTGTTGATCAGAGGAACAGTGTAAAACCATTGCCAGGATTTCTGTCTGCATGCAATCAACAAAACGGGTATATGTATAGAAAAACAGCTCCTTGGTGCTGCTAATCTCCACAGGGTACCTTTTTAATAGTACGTAAAGCTGTATGGGTAACTCATTTAGCTGCTACTTGATGTTCTTTGTAAGGTTGAGTTTATTTGGGTTGGGTTTGAGGACAAAGTTTTCTGGTTATACAGTATGTGTGTGTGTGTATTCAGCAGTCAGTACAGCCACACCTAATTGGGAAGCGTTGTCCATTCTGCTTTCTGTCACTACAATCTTAGAGTATGGTGAAATAACATGCTGGCTGCACCTATAGGTCCTCGCCCATCAGAAACATGTCACGCGTTGGACTTTGATAATTCTGAGGCCTGTTGAACAACAGTTCATAGTATCATAATCTTACTCCGCCTCCATGGACCATCCCACCGTTATTGCATACAGTCTTAGCCAAACTAATAACGCTTGAACTAGGCAGTGCTGTTCAAATATGTATCAAGATTCAGATAGATACTATGTTTTAGTCCACTGTTTAACAATAATACAAGCAGAGTATGAGTATGCACAGTTCCTTGACAGAGGTTTGCACATGCAGTACATCTATCGGACAGGAGGTACAAGACCAATCAAACTGTCAAACAAGGCAATGCTGATCAAGTCAAGACTCTTACTATATTGCCTCTTTGAATTGTTCAGTTGTTTTCAGTTGTCAGAGCCATACTTTAGTACATTGATTAGCTTTAAACAAGAAAATGTGAACTGCTGCTGCCGTTATTTTCACAGGACGTCACCCATAAGTTACGTTATGTTTTAGATGCCGTCCCTGAGTTGCAGTTTCAACGTCTTATTTCTCAGAATGGATTCTTGATCTGCAAACATCTTGTGTTACAGTAAACTACGATGTGACCTCTGCCCGGGACATGCTCCTGCTGGCCCTGACCCAAGATGAGCAGAAGAAATGGATTGGCCACCTTGGAAAGAAGATCCCGAAGACCCCACCATCCACATTTTCACGGGCCTCACCTCGTTCTATGTCCACTCGCTCCGGACCAAACCAGTCCTTCCGCAAGAACCCTAAAAGCAATACAGGAAAGCTGAGGTAACTTGACAATCTGTGGCTTCCGTCTAGGCTTTCTGAGACGTTTCCTAATGAGATAATTGCACGATATTCAACGAGGCACTGTAATGTTGTTTTAGGCAGTAAGTGACGGGTGTGTGCTGCAGTCAGAAGTCTTATTTTTATCCCATCGGGTGGGCTGAGATGTGGTCAAGTCAGTCGCGTGACCTGCTGTTTGTCTCCTGTGTTGTAGCAGAGCGCAGTCCAGCCTCCAAGCAGCAGATACAACATCCAGCACTTGTTGACAGGAACTTCTTCAGAAAGTGTTGATGTTTTTTTTTTTTTTTAAGACTTTTCTCTACAGCTTTAAACTTGTCTATTTATTAATTCTGTCACTGGGTGTTTCTAACACGAGACACTTCCTGGTTGGTTGGTTGGTTGGTTGATGGACTCCTGGGCTCTTTCCAGTTGACACTTGGGATTTTTCTAATTGGCACTAATGTGTTGTTGGGTTCAGTAACTAACTTATAGACTTACTATACAATTCTCGTTAGAATTGTCCACTTTAAAGGATTTTTACCTGACCTGTCACACATGATGCAACGGTGCTGCCGTGTCTGTAAACCAGCTTGTCTGTTGTATGTTGACTCAGACTGGGTTACTAACAAAGGTAAATATGTTTTGACTTTCTTTTACCGGACACCTTTCTCTGTTCTTTCTTTCAGCTAACCATCTGAACCATGTGGATTTTTTCTGGACTCTAAACTTTCCCTCCTTCCTCATCCTCAAAAAAATGGAGTAACCTGTATTTCATTAAAAAAAATTTCATTAAAAAGAAAAAAATATATCAATAAACAAACAGCGCTGGAAAATTGTCAGACACATCAGATCACAAGGCATCATGGACATTAAGAAGCCTAACACCTCCTTCATCCATCACCTTTCCGTGTTCAAGAACTCCGACTCAACAAACTTGCAACTTTCCATTTCTACCAGAAGATGGCGGACTTGTCTTGAACTAAAGATGGACAATGGAGCGATAAGAGGGACTCATGTCATGGAGACACTCTTGTGTTTCATATTACGTGACAGTTATGGAAACAGGAAGGTAAAAGGGGGTTTTGCTGGGACTCCTGCAAGTATGTGTTCAGTTTAAGGTACTGTCGTGCAGGGATTGCAGATCTGCAGTGAGTGGTTGTGTCTCAGGGGTGGAAAATTAATATCTATTTTGTCATTTCTTTCCCCACCTGACAGATACTCGAGCAAATGCAAGCATACTTCTGTTTCCAGCTAAAACAAACAAACAAAAAAATACGACTGATGCCTTCATCTAATATCTCTGGCCTTTTTGCCTTTATTCTTATCACTCTGCAAGTCACTTATCAGGTTTGGGACAGAGTACTGGGACACGAGTATTAGATATTTTGAGTATTGAGTGAGGAGCATGCAAGGTCATCATTTAAATCTATGCATTATTTTTATTATAATTATTTTTATTGCTCCAAGCCATAAGGAAAATTCCATTGTAATGGCATATAGGAGTCCTAAAACTTGTTTTTTTCTGTTTATTTGGTACATTGTCTCTGTAATATTTTTTTTTTCTTGTATTGTTTATTTTTTTGTAATGTATTGCCTTACATTGATTCATAGATAAATGGTTCAAAAGGAAAACATTAAGTTAACAAATGTAAAACTGCACTGTTTGAATTGTAAATTATTTGTAGAAGACTAAACAGGTGTAGCATTTGGCCCACCTAGTGCCTTAATGTTTGGATATTGATTTTACTGCCATATCTGTTTGTTTTTTCTTCTCCAAAACAAGACAAATCTTAACTCTTCCATCATTTATTTTTTAAGAAATCGACCACATGTTTGTGGTTTTATCGGAACTTCTTTTTCTCTGGTTTGAGTATATAAAATATATATATTAGATTACCTCTTTATGGACACATTGCAATAGAGTATAGCGTGTCAAAACAAAGTCCCCAGACTCGGTCCATATCACATGACAAATTTCGGGATGGTGTACCTAAAAGCGAGCCTACCTGTGTCAATGATTGTCCTTATTAACAAGTACAAGTTGTTTCTCTAATACGGTAATGTCCTGTTAATGCAAACCCCCCACAGTGTATATAATGAGAGAGACATAAGGATTATGGAATACCTCCGCAATCTTTTTATTTGTAACTTTTTGTTCAGAAAAAAAAAAAAAAAGCACTGGAACTATGACCTACTCTTGTCTTGGATAATTTGCATGGTTAATTGCATTGGAGTCCGCACTGATGGATATGTCAATAAACATATCTTTATCATTCATTGTATGCTAGTTTTCACTACAGATACCATCATAGTTTTACAGTTTCATCATGCGGTTATACATGGATCCATCCAAAAACACGATTACCAACCAGGAAAAGTGAACAACAGCTCCAGGCTTACTTTGCGCCAACTGGTTTGTGGTAAAGGTCCAATGTGTAAGATTAAGAGGTCTGTATTTACATATTATGATATTCATAACTATGTTTTCATGAATGTGTAATCACCTGAGGATAAGCGTAATTATGTTTTTGTTGCTTTAGAATGAGACTTCTACATATACAGACACAGAGGGTCTTCCACAGAGACCCCAATGTTCCTACAGTAGCCAGAACAGACAAACTTAAACACAAGCTCTAGATATTTGCATTTTCTGCACGCTTCATGGTCACTGTGATTTCTCCTTCATACCTACAAGAAGAGGATGACTCAGTGGGGTTGCAATCAGAAACTACTTCACTAAATGCCGTTATATCCCACACGCTGGACCTTAATTGCGTTAATTTGCTTGGAAATATGTAGCCCAGAAGCACAATATGGTGTGACTTGTTAAGGGCTCTAAGGCTTCATTTTCTCACCTTGAAGCCCCGTTTCAAGAGGTTCCATGTGTCAAAATTTAAAATTGGGTTTTAATAGATCAGTTTGCAGGATTTAGTGGCACCTAGCTGTGTTGCTGGTGTGCACCTGCACGCCTCACTCTATATGTGTTCTGAGTTTGACCAAAGAAGAAAGTGTTATTAACCACTCAGCCAAATTTTAATGATTAAAAATAGTTTGAGTTTCTGAAATTAGGTGTCAAAATCAGGTAAAAATAAGCAGTATTCTCAGCCCCAGGACTGGACCTTTTAAGGTTACAGTTAATGTTAATGAAGGTAGTATTTCAGTGTAGAAAAACTGTGCACACAGCACAGAGAATGGGAGGAATAGGGCAGCTTATTCTTGTATCTTTAACCGGAACAGACAGGCTCAAGTAGGTTTTCATATGGTGCTTAAACTATCACCTGCTTAGGGTGTTGTGGACTGAACACACAGCAGTAACAACACACCTGAATCATAAATACTGTAATTAATGTGACAAAATCTGTGTGTGTGTATGTGTGTGTGTGGAGTCGGTGTGCCGGCTCTGAACGAGCTGGTTCAAAGAGCCGGCTCCAGTACGTGAGCTGTTGAGTCATAGTAGAAAAGGAAGCAACATTTGGACCCATTTTAAAAATGTTGAAAACACAAAGGCAGAATGCAGAATTTTGCAAAGCCAAGCTGTTGTATTGAGTCAGGGTCCATAAACAACCTTAACAATATCAACAGCTGTTTTTATAGGTGTTTCTATCTGCTTCAAGCATATTAGTGCATTCATTGGGTGGTTTCAGAGGGTTACATGTGTCTGTTTGTGACTGTTAATGATTTGTATGTGTACAAATCACCAAGTCAAAACAGTGCAACACTTGGCTGAATTATGAAGGTATAAGCGATAAAATGAAAAGCCGTCTGGGAGCCGAAAGAGTCGGATCTTTTTGGTAGTCGAGCTGAGTCAAATGATCTGACTCCCTAAAAAGAACCGAACTTCCCATCCCTCGTGCGTTGTATGCGGCAGGGCGGCTGGCAGATGTCAGAGCGCATCGATAAGTTCCCAGCGTGTTGTTGCAGCGTCATTCTGTTTGAATGAAGTTCAGACTGAGAACTAGCCAACTCTTCATTCGCGCCCCGGTGAATCGAAACAGGAAAAAATAAAGAGTTGAGGAAGTAAACGGTTGCCAAACATGCCGGTGTTTACAGGTACGGTGCTATTTTAACACGACGCATTAAATGCCACTGGAAAAGACCACAACAACACGAACGCTTACACGTGTTTTTGTGCGGCAGCTAACGTAAATTACATGTAGCCTCGCTAGCTTCGTTAGCTTTAGCGGTTAGCATGCTAACGGTGGTAACGTTTGGCAGTGTGTTAGCCTCGTTAGGCCACCGGCGGAGTTACTACAAAAACAAATACTCAGAGAGGACAGCACATACAAGTATTATAGTAATTTAACTGTGTTACTGTCTGTTCTCAGAGTTTACAGTGTGTGTTTGGCGAAGCCGGCTACGCTAAAGTAGCTCCTAGCTGTCAGCTAGCTGCGTTAGCTCAGTAACAGTTGACGTTAAGGAAGGTTGTTATTAGTTATTTAAAGCCGGCGTTCCTCAGCATAACTCCTCGGCCACTTCTGTAGTTGTGTTTGTGTTAGTTTAAGTCGTGGACGTGTCTGATATTGTACAGCTACGAAATGAACAGATTCACGCCTTTTTTTTATTAGCACAGATAGCCTTTGCTAACCAAGTTAGCCAAATCATGAGTGTACACTTTATAAGCCTGCAGTTGACCAACAGTCGTTTCCACATGACAGTAACTCCTATCCAGCTTCCTAAAATGTCTGATCAGCTCTTTTTTATTCGTATATTAGCTTTCACTTTGTGTTTTTAAGCTCGGGAGTCAGTCCAACTGACTGGGCTGTTTTTATTGTTGTCAGCAAGGTGCTGTGTCATACATGGCATCAGTCTGGCAAAGTTATGATGCCTGCTAACGTGTGTGTTTGTTGGTGTGTGTGCTGTGTTTTTTTTTCTTTTTTCTCTCCAGTAAATGTGAAATGGGGCAAAGAGAAGTTTGATGCAGTCGAGCTGAACACCGAGGAGCCACCGATGGTTTTCAAGGCTCAGCTCTTTGCCCTGACAGGAGTCCAGCCAGACAGACAGAAGGTCATGGTGAAGGGAGGCACTCTCAAGGTACGGATGCAAACAGCGGCGAAGCGCCTGAGCTGCAAGACGAGGCGGCGTTTTAACTAACTAACTAAGTGTTAGGAGTCTGAGCAAAGCCTGTTATAGCATCGTCAACATGATGGATTTGTTGTCAAGCCAGGAGCTAGACATACTGTTCTGCTGTCATAAATATTCACAGCAGCATCAAATTTGTATTAATCCGCTGCTGAAAATAGTCCCCCATCTATTGCAGTATTTATCCTCGGGGAATATGGAAAGTAGTGAGACACGTCTTGTTTTTTTTTATGGGAGCAGCTGAATCCTGAGACTGTTTCTTAAAAAGCTAACCGATGTTTTGTCCTTATTCCAGGATGATGAGTGGGGAAACATTAAACTGAAAAATGTGAGTATTTCAGCCCCGTCTGATGCATACAACGTGCATTTCTTAGTCCACGGAGCATTTTGGTAAATAGAGGTGAATTTATGCCTTTTTTCTATTCATTTTCTAGGGGATGACTCTGCTGATGATGGGCTCAGCAGACGCCCTGCCCGAGGAGCCTGCTGTCCGGCCCATGTTTGTGGAGGACATGACTGAGGAGCAGCTGGCCTCGGCGGTGAGTAAGCCTGTAAATTACCAGTACGGCTAAAAACAAATATGGTCATTGCTGTTTTTCCGCGCTGATGTGGCCAATTAAACATGTTTCCTTCGATGCGATGTTAACCGAGCAGAGAACACAATAAACTGTATCAGGGTCTGGAAAGGAGGAGCTCGGTCAGGTCAGCGTTTGTGTTGATCCGAGAGCCAGATCTGCAGTCAGCAGGGAGTTTCGTTGTAGTTCTCATGAATTTATGCTGATATTTACCAAACATTTCTATTGAGGAGGAACACTCGATGCATATGAGCTACAAACTGCTGTGTCACTTGATTCTGCGATGCTGTTTGGTCTGCAGTCTCATCTCGGTTAGGAAATTGTCAGTTCCTCGTAGTAAGTCCTGTTTGAACTGGAAAGAGAGCAGCTGATTTGATTGTCCCTGACGATGCCGGCTCTTTGAAATCCCCCACAAATGTAATTATTTCGTGTGTTAGCAGGGACGCACCGCGCCAAGGTTCACTGTAACTACTCAGCACTAATGGAAACTCTGGGATACCTTAATTAGGCCTCTAAATTAAAAATGAATGCAAAACCTTTTTAAATTGAGTTAAAATGTGAGGAAAGGGCACGTTTGCAAACATTTTTACACCGCCGCTGTTACGTCTACATCCTGTGACATCGTACGGCCACGATAATTACCTGGAGGATTTGACCTTGAGGGGCTTCTCTTCTCCCACTCGTGTCTTTTTTAGATGGAGCTGCCTTGTGGGCTGACAAACCTGGGAAACACCTGTTACATGAACGCCACAGTGCAGTGTCTGCGCTCTGTGCCAGAGCTCAAAACTGCCCTCAGAAGGTGAGTTTCCTGCTGCCGTCGTGCCTCAGAATTTCTTCGTCTTTTCTTTTTTGCTTTGTTTGCGCTGAACTCTGATCTCTCTCCTTCCAGGTATTCAGGTGCTCTGCGATCTTCAGGGGCAAATGCACCGTCACAATACATCACAGCAGGTACGGAGCACAGTCGGTCATTAATGTTGTGAAATCAGAGGTGCCCATTGATGAGCTCACGCGTGTTTATCTTTGCATCCTCAGCCCTTCGTGACTTGTATGAGACCATGGACAAGACCTCATCCAGCCTCCCTCCCATTATTTTGCTGCAGTTCCTTCACATGGCCTTCCCACAGTTTGCTGAGAAGGGGGACCAGGGACAGTACCTCCAGCAGGTGGGAGACTTTTCAGCACTGTCACTCAGTTACATAGTTATGACTGAAATGCATACAGCCTGGTCATGTGTCGTGTAAATGTTGAAGGACGTGGTCTCACTTCTTGGCGCTGTTTTGCTTTCTTGTCCTCTCAGGATGCCAACGAGTGCTGGCTGCAGATGATGAGAGTGCTTCAGCAAAAGTTGGAGCCACTCGAGCCAGAGACTCCCATGGAGGTAAAATCTTTTAAACCTCACGATGTTTTACGTCGACGGTTTGTGTAATTGAAGATAACTGAGGTCAAATAACATGTTCTATTTTTGCATTTTCTCTCTTTAATCTGTAGACCGAGGGCGAGAGCGGAGCTGCCTCTGCCTCCACGAAGAAGAACTTCATCGACCAGTATTTCGGTGTCGAATTCGAAACTACGTATCCTTGCAGCAGAACTTTTGTCAGTTGATATCTTGGTTCAATGTGATTTGGGTGTAGATTGTTACAGCAAAGGTCTCCCGGCTGTGTGACAGCTTCTTCTTTTAGGCTTCTTTCTTAACTCTCCTGTCCAGTATGAAATGCACAGAGTCTGAGGAGGAGGAGCCAATCAAAGGCAAGGAAAGCCAGCTCCAGCTCAGCTGCTTCATCAACCAAGAAGTCAAATACCTTGCAACAGGACTGAGGCTGGTATGTATCAGACTCTAAAAATGTCAGAAGTTTCTTATTTTTGGATATTCTACAGTCGTCCAGGTTTAGTCAGAGTTAAAGCAGTGACTGCGACACACACATGGCACATAGTTTGTCTCCAAGGTAACAAGCATCAAATCATGTCCCTCCCTTTTCTGTCTCCAGAGACTGCAGGAAGAAATCACAAAAATGTCTACAACCTTGGAAAGAAATGCCCTGTATATAAAATCTGTAAGTTTTTACTTTCCCTTCCGGTCTACTGCTACATTTCCAACCTGAGTTTAAAATATATTCACCTGCTGAACTCCTCCTCCAACCCATCTAGTCAAAACTCAGCCGTCTCCCCGCCTATATGACTGTTCAAATGGTCCGATTTTTCTACAAAGAGAAGGAGTCTGTCAACGCAAAAGTCCTCAAGGTTTGTCTTCACCAACGGTCTCTTCATTTCTCTGTAATTGTTCTTTCCTTTTTAAGTCTAAAATATTGTCTTTTTTTTAATTATTATTTAAGGATGTCAAGTTCCCGCTCATGCTGGATGTCTATGAGCTGTGCACCTCTGAGCTGCAGGAGAAAATGCTGCCAATCAGGTCAAAGTTTAAGGAGGTCGAGGACAAGAAGCTTGAGAAGCAGCAGCAGAAGGTGAGACGGATCCTTTTTATTTTTATTATTATTATTGTTTTTTGTCTTTCTACATTTCATTCATAAATTGGTAGCAGTAAAAGGTCCCACAGTGCACAGCGTCTCAGTGTCTGTTTTCTTTTTTCCGTTAGTTGGTGAAGAAGCAAGAAACGGCGAAGGAAGTGAAATACGAGCCTTTCTCATTCTCTGATGGTAAGTTGATACATGATACTGACACGCTGTAAATGCATCCTACCAATGGGTTTGTCACAATATGTATTGGGCGATGTAAAGACCGTTTGAAGACATAAGAGGAAATCTGTGCAAGTAGAAGCTTCAGCAAACACACACAAATAATAAGAATTTTGGGCTTGCCCATTATAAAAATTCACCATCACATCCTTTAACTTTTTAATGCCAGTTAAATACGTTTATTTCTCCTGCAGACGTGGGCTCCAACAACAGTGGCTACTATGACCTGCAGGCTGTGCTGACACACCAAGGCCGCTCCAGCTCATCAGGTCATTACGTGGGATGGGTCAAGAGGAAAGAAGGTAACGACAGTCGCTCCGCATTGCATTCAGCATACGTGTCACGATCAGGAACTCGCTCCTCGGTGTGCACAGATGTTCAGGAACCTAATGTTTCCTCTTTTTCCTGCCTTCTCTGCCTCTTGTTAGATGAGTGGGTCAAGTTCGACGATGACAAAGTGAGCGTGGTGTCTCCCGAGGATATCTTGCGACTGTCCGGCGGCGGCGACTGGCATATAGCATACGTTCTACTGTACGGCCCGCGGCGGCTGGAAATACTTGAAGAGGAGCAGTAGCTGTGGAAGATTTCCTAGAAGACAAAGACAACATCCAACACATACAAATTGCCATTTCCAAGCACTGTCTGCATAGATGTGCAGTAAAACTGGTGTCTTTAAAGATTTGATTACCTTATTTTTTCTTTGTTTTTGTTTTTGTAACCAACACGGATGCTTGTAAAACGAATTCTGTCAAACGGTGTTAAATATTCAACCATAGTGGGCTTTGAAAAAAAAAAAATGGAGATATGACGAGAGGCAATCTCTGGACTGGATCCTTGAAAGAGGTTTTTAAGTCTAGCTCTGCAGTTTCATTAAATGTTTTATACACATTGTATATTTTTTAAGGCCTTTGATAAGGTGCTCATATCATAAAAGCAAAACATTTCTCTTTAGTCATTTAATCAACTTGTAAAAAAAAAAAAAAAGCCTAGCCAAGCTGCCGTCCTGGACACGCTGGCTTCTATCTTCTCGGACGTATTATGGAGATTTTCACGTAACACTGTAAAGACTTCACCTGTTGGCCCTCTGGGAAATTTGGGTTCAATCTCAGGTCTTTTCTTAAGTGCTTGGCTCGCAGCATCTCCTGGAATTGTTCTCGGGACGTATTGACAGATCTTCACACGCTTTTTTTGGTGGAAGTGTGTGGGGAACTGGCTCAGAACAGATTGCCCTTGTGGTGAACCGCGCGCAGTTAAATAAAGACTTGAGATTCGACTGATAGTTTACTCGACAAGCCTTTAACTTTGTTCTCGCCGACACTGATTTCAGACATCTGTATCATTTAAAAAAAAGAATGCTACGCTTCACTTTGTTTCTCCTTGCAGGTTTTCTGATCACCCTGCCACGATGTGTAAGATCTAACCATCACCACTCTGTAATAAGTTATTGACTGATCACTTTTCATAGGTGGTGAAAATAAACTGTTATACCAAACTGTGAGTCTTTAATGGGAGCATAATGAATGACATGAACAGGTGTTTTATTAGAAAAACATTTATTGGGTTTCCTACAGTGAAAAAGCGTGTTTCGACCTACCCTACATACAAAAAAAATTTAGCCTCCAATTGTTTTTGGTATGAAAAAGGATGCAACGACGTAACGGAGGTACAGATTATTTAAGCAGCCGACGATCTACTTCAAGCCTCACTGAGGCTGTCTGCAATCTGGGAGAACCCTGCGGCGTTCAGAGCCGTGACCAGGTTATCCACGGTGGCTTGTGTTCCCTCTCTGTCCTGCCAGGCTACGAGCAGCAGTTTGGCCTGCATGTCGACGTCTTCGCTGTCCGTCTCGATCTCCCGCAGCTCTGCCGCTTTCATCTCCAAATGAGAGGCCAGCGTCTTCCACTGCGCGCCCAGTTTGGCTGCTATGTCATCCATCTGCTGGTTTGTCACTATCTTGCTCTGTATGCTTGGACCTGGAAGAAAAAAAATAACAATAGGGAGGATAAAAATAGATGCTTGATCTGAAAGAAAAAAAAGAGGCTGGAAATGAGCGGATACGTGGGGGGACGAGGTGAATTCATCAGAACCAGGACGAAGACAATACAGAGGTCACACTGGGGGAATGGATAAATCATAGTGGATGGATATATTCTGATGTTCACAATCACTCATCTGCTTAATGATGCATCTTTGTGTTAAAAATAGGGAATAGAAAAAGAAACCAAGAGCTAAATAGTCCACATGACCCTAAATATACGAGTACCATGTTGAATAAGCGACTATCCCAACTCACTGTCATTGCTGTCTTTGAGAAGGTTGTCTCCGTTATCGTCGTCATCCTCTTCTCCCGTCTTGATCTCTTCAGACGGGATATCCTTCTGCATGAATGAAAATTAAAAAGACATCATAATTCGTCGACAGTTTTTGTGGCCATCATGCAGTGTTTTTATAACGAAGGCTAACCCTTGTCTTTTACAAGTAAGTAAAATCCTCACCGGTAGTTCTTTGGCCAGTTTGCTAACCATGCTGTCTAGGTAGTCTGCCAGGCTCTTGAACTTCTGGTTAGTTGGCTGAAAGAAGTGTGGACTTCTCCTGGACAGCAGCCTCAGAGCACGCCAGCCATAGTTCGGGTTCCGGACAACCCTGAGTCACACGGAGGCACGGCACGCAAAGATTGTGAATACTGGGAACGAAGCCAGTATGAAAACTTTTTCCAGACTTGCAAACTTACTTGTACTCATCCTCCACCATGTTCGCAGGGTCGGCCTGTTCAATGGCCTCTGCGAAGAATTCGTCCAGTGATGGCATGAACTCCCTGAATGAAACAACATCAGATGTAAAAACTATTTTTGTTCCTAATATATATCGATATATGTATTAATAGATGGAATATATGCAGATGGGAGCTTCTACCTTGTTTTCTCAGCCACTGACCTGTTGTCTGACTTGCAGGCCTCCATGTTGTCTTGGTTCAGGTTCCACAGTCGGGTCAATTCATCGCTAACGAAAGACAAAGAGCCTGAATTATTGAAGTTAACTCCGCAGTTTGCTCTTCATTCCACTTAAGAGATAGTCTACGTGTGATTATTAACGAAATATCTCGTCATTCATCTCCGCATGATCTTACAGGGAACAATGCGCCTCGAGCTCTTTCAGCACAGTGTCAAAGAGACATTTCTCTGTGCTCCCCTGCTGGCCCGCCCCCCCTGTATTAGATCACATACTTTCCCATGAAAATCTTGCGATCTGGCCCTTTTCCAAGGAAGTCTTCTGGAGCTTGTCTTTTCCTGGTGGGTCTTTTGGGTTTATCATCTACTGTCCTGTTAAAAGAGGAAACAAGCTGGACTGTCATTTTGACAGGCGAGCCCGAGCGCACACAGCACTTTTCTTGAATTGTAAAAATGGATTCATCAAATCAAATCAACGCTGTACCTTTCTTTGACAAAGCTCGGACATCCTTCATTTTTCCAGCCATTCCAGTTCTCCTCTGTGTCCAGGATATGCTGTCAAAGATGGGAAGCATTTCAAGTGTTATTAACGTCCGAAGAACTTTCACAACAAACCTGACATACACTCATGAGTGTGTACAGACGGGCCTGTATTTTAATATTGGATATCAGTATTCCCAAAGCATGGCTTACCTCAACCATGGTGGCAAACTTGCCTCCATCAGGTGGAATCTCTTTCAATAGCTACAACAAACAGTCACAGATTAATCCGGGTCAAGAAAATGCAGATCATGAAGAACATGGCGAAACAGGACCTTCAGGAAACTGAGCCGAGTGCTGACACTCTCTATGGACCGATATAACTCTATAATGATCCAGATAAATCTAAACAGCAGCTAACAGCAGGTAAGATAATTAGTCAAGAGTCAGAGTGACTCAAGACTGACCTGATAAACCAGTTTAGTCGTCTCTTCAATCCACGTCGTCTGATCATCATTCAGGACACAGCTGGAGCTGTGCGAGGACAAAGAAATACACAATATAACAATTAATACAACACGCACACATTACAGTTTGTTTGCTGTTTTACAAGGTCAGAGGTCAGAGGCGTGCCTCACCTTTTGAACTTGACCTGACCCTTCAAGTACTGGAAGAGGATGAGGTACTGCAGTAAAATGTGCCGCCTGAAGTTACTGTCGCTGAGCTGCAAGTCCATCAGCTGGAGGTGAAGAGGAAAGAAGCAGGTGAGGGGACGTCCAACCCACATCTCTGGGTGGGTTAGCATTCTTTACTTGCATAAATGGAAGTGGACATATGAAATATAGCTAACATTTTATTTGAATGAAAACGCTGCGTCTGTAGGAGTAAAACGAGTTTTCGCACCTTCTCGCTCGTTAAAAACTTGGCAAAGTAGACGTGTTCTCCTCCTGATGCTCTCAGCTCCTCTAGCTTTCTCTTGGAGGCCTGCATGTCGTCCAGCTTGTAGCTCTTGAACACCGCCAAGGTTTCATCTGAGTACTGTGCGCGGAAAAACATGAATTCACGCGTGAAGCATCTACTTCGGTTTTTTGCTTTCTGACAAATGGAGGGCAGGGGAGAAAAACGTGCCCCGCTTCTGCGTTCAGGTGAATTACCTTAAGGAACGTCATCCAAGAGAATTTATCGTAGCACTGCACGGGGTTTCTGAAGTAGTCCTGCAGCGTCCAGAACTTTCTGTACAGGTTGTAGTCGATTGGGATGGAACTGAAAGTAAAGTTTGACACCGTTTGTTCATTGGAAAACAGTAACAAGCAAAAGACAAACTTTATTGTGTATTTTACAGCGTGACCGGCACATACCATGGTGCAGGAGCATCGTCTTCTCCCATTTCTCCTTCCTCCACCTCCATACCTTCTTCCTTTTCCTCTGTGTGCTATGAATATGGAACCGACAGGATAAAACTGAACGAGAGTTTTCAGATCACATTTTAAATTCACACAATCAGCGCCAGGTGGTTACACTTTACCTTCTGCCCGAGAGTGCTCTCTTGCTCATTTTTGTTGAACACTGTTACGTTGTCCAGGTTAAACTGGCTCTGTAGATTCAGACCTGGAATAAACACGGACGTTTGTACAAAAGGAAATCAGATTAAGCCGAAACCGATGCTTCATTTGTTTAAAGAAACACTACACAGATGTTGTTCTTACCAGATTTTTCAGACAGAGGGAAGAGGCGTGCCAGGAAAAGCTGGATTCGCCCACAGAACACAGTATTCTGAGATTTGGACAGCCTCCTTAAAAGATCTACACAGATTGAGAGATGTGTTACAGCTAAGCCATTTAAACACACGCCTCGCTTATGAGTGAAATAGCATTCTTACCGTTACACATCCTCAACAAGTAGTTCTTCCCGGCAGTGTAAAAAGAGTTCTGGAGGAAGGAAGAGCGCAGACATGTTATCAAATGATCCACGTTGCGCTGGAGAAATACACGACCTGCTTTTGCTGAGACGCCGCCGGCTTATTTACCGATTTCCAGGTGGAAACATTCTCCTCCACAAAGGAGAAGATTTTGTCACATTGGTCCAGGGGGAGGCAGTCCAGTACATCTCCCAGCAGGAGGAAGGGAGTTGTAGCAGAACAGATACCTGCACGAAGAGAGCGGAACAAAGCTTAAAGTCACCGCAGAATCGAGAAAACCTGCTCCAATGTGCGTCCGCGCCAGCAGCTCGCACTAAATAACTCAAGCGAAAATGTGCGACGTACACGTTTCTGTGGAGTCCGTACCAAGCGTAAAACAAATAAATTCAACCTCATGCCACATGTTGTCACACTCAGTACTACAAAGATACATTTTCTACAGCGGTAAACTGCAGTAAGAGACTATTTAACTCAGGTTTTGGACTCTCAGCAAGAAGAACGATGCTTCAATCTTAAGCTTCACTGGAAGTCAGAGCGACTGCGCCTCCAGACACATGAAAATGTGTCATTTTAAGGGAAAAGTAGAGGTTTTGGAAGTTTAATATAATCACGACAACACCGATAACACGTGCTGCCGTGTGGACAAGCATTCACACATTCACTGTCCTGCAAGTCAGAGTGACACACCTTCTGTAACTGCATCAATACTCAGGTATATGAGAGACAGGTAGTCATCACAGCTTGCTTTCTGCTCGACCTGCACACAAAAACACAACAATGTCAGGATCCCGTGCAGCTTCATTGTCATCAGGCTTCATTCAGTGTTTACAATCAGCTGGATTTACTCACAATCTGATCGCCGAGGACTCCCCTCAGCGCCTGGTCGAGTGTGGTCTTCTTTTCTATCTCGCTGTAACGCAACGAGTCAGACAGGTGAGGGGGTGTTAGCCGATTCATAACTCGCACAAACAGAGGCTAAAGTGGCGTTACTTACTTCCCGGGGATCTGGTTGAAAGCGTTCACCAAGTGCTTGCCGGTTTTACCAGCCAGGGCATGTCTGGCGGAGGTCTGCAGGTGTGCGAGAGGGGCGGAGAGAGAAAACAACACACGGTTAAGAGACAGCGGGTTTTGTTAGCTTAGCCTAGCATCTGCCGAGAACACCAGCGGAGCAGTAACTCATGGCAACAAGCCCGAGAGTCAGCGACGCTTCCGGTAACAGTGTGCGGTTTAAAACAACGCGCTGCCCGGCGAAGAAGGGCAACTCTGAGATTTCTCACCGTGAATTTGTCTTTAGCGTCGACAAAATTAAATAAGGACGGCGACATCTTTACGCCTTTGCAACCGGAGGTGCCGCTAAACTACTTCCGGTTTCTTCGGCCGTGTGGGAGGAGGTGCGTTCAGGAGCTGCTCGGTGCTCCGGAAAATACTGTTTGCCACTGTAATGTTGTCATGAAAAATATAAATAACTCTCAGGTTATTGTCCGCAACGCCGCCCATTTATTATTTTTGTGGGATATCGTTTGTGCTTTTTATTCATTAATTAATTCTTTGTATATTTTACAAACGGGTAATATTTAATCTGTCTAGACCTGGGGGTCCAACCTTTTCCAGCTCTGGACCCCTTGGACAAGGGTCAAACAGAACAAGGACCCCCGTATGTAATTAATTTTTATTTAATTAATTATTTACTCAATTTTGATTTCACCTCATTAATCTATTTATATGCTGGGTTATTAGCCTATATGTGTTTATGAGTGATAAAGATGTTCATGCATAATTATTAAGAGCGGTGTGTCTTTGGACAGCAAATGCCTCCGCTGTTTGTAGTTTCTTTAATTATCTGCACCCTCACATTCACCATTATTTTGGTGAAAATTGTCAATTATTATGACAAAAAAAATCGCCTGGCAACAATACGTCCTCACTATGATACACAGAAGCATACATATGACTCAAAACTGGTACAAAACTACAGCAAAAATAATCCATGCAAGTTCTAGGCAATATTCCATATTCTGGCTCCAACACATCAGCAACTAGGTTAGAACACGTTTTCTTTAAATTTAAAAAATGTGTAAAAATATCATAGAAAATATAATACTGAGCATTAAAGGGCTACTTGATCTTGGATTTGTCTCTGTTTGAAAGGCCTGAGTGAAGTTTGAATAGTTAAAAATAATTTCTCTAATAAAGATGAGAAGATGTTAGAGTGTCTCTAATTTGTTTGTTATTATTGATGTCAGTGCATTGTGACCTTCAGTGTGACTATCAGCATGCTGGCCTAAGTCCAGTTTAGACCAGAGGGCGGCAGTGTTGCACACTGTTCTTGTCCCCTACAGTTGAAGCTGTTCATGTTTAGCCCCAATCATACAAAGTGATGGCTGTGTGTGTGTGTGTGTGTGTGTGTGTGTCTGTGCACACTCACTGCAGGGCCTGAATTCTTTGACGAGATTTTACTGTTCAATGTCAGAAAGTACATTAGAACCAGCGATGCATTACAATACAACGTCAATCATTAAAGGCCCAGTCTGTAAACTTTCTGATCCGCAAATTCAAGGTGTATTTATGTAGTTGATTTAATTAGTATTGTATTGGTCTGGTTGAAAATATGTGCCTGTTTTAATGAGAATTAAACTTCATTCACAAAGTATATATGTGTACAAAGAATTTGTATGGCGTATTTACAGACATTAATGATGTAAACAGCACCAGCAAACATTAATAACTTGGATCTGTACTTTAAGTCTGTACTTTACAACAAATGTAAGTCAGTCTTGTTCTGGATTTTGGTGGTGCGGTGTCTCTTTAGATTACACATGAATAACAGACTTTGCCTTTAACTTTGACAGAACCCATGTGAACACTGCGGCCTGTTTTGATACGTGTTTACTGAGCAGTTTCGCGGGTCAGGACCTCTGAAGTAGTTTGCATTAGTGGGGCCATTCACCTTCTGTACCGTTTGACAAGTTTTTATAGGGCTGCAGTTATAATGGCTGTTGACTGAACCAAAAGGTGTCGTGCTGATGTTTGGAAAAAAACAATGAAGCTGTGAAAATGTAGGCCAGTAGTGTCACGCAGAAAGAGCTGAGGGATAATTTTTACGACATCTGCGCGGTCACAGTGGCCACGAAAAGGGGAAGTCAGAACTGTTTTACTCTGCACTTTTGATTGGCACTTTGTTTCTCGTGTGCACAGTTGTGCACACAGTTTGCCAGATATCTAACTGTGCCCCACCACCCCCTCTCTGACACAGCGATTATTGAACTGTTGCCAAAAGCTGATGAAAAGCAGAAAGGGAGTGAGCACGGCGAGTAACTCTTGGGTTGCAGATAAGGGCCAGGCATCAGTCAGTATGTGGCGATGGGGTGAGGAGGGCTGAAGGGAGGGGTTAAGGTTAAAGGCACGTAGTCCTCGAGTTTCAGTATGTAGTTTTACGTGTGGGTTCTAAGGCAGCTTATGTATGCTGCTTTCAAAGCAGGTGCTACTCCATATTTTTTCTTTTGATAACAAACCATACAACAGGATGGTGTGAGCAGGACTTGATTAAAAATAAACTACAGTGCCCGTGTTTGTTGTATGCCACAGCACGGTTCATTGATATCTTTTAATTATTTTTGGACAATAATCGAGGTATGTGCCGCAGGGAAGGTTCTATCAGGCTTCGGCTCCACAGGCGATACTTGTTAGCACAATCAACTAATTGACTGTTTTTTTTTCATGCTAATTGTTGACTATAGAAATATGTAGAATATTGCCAGCTTCATCCTTTAATGGGCCGCTATTCATTTGTAAAGTGAAAATAAAGGACACTGTTATTTATTTATTTTTTTTTTAAATTTTGTCCAGATAAAGATAATGAGAGGTCGACTAAACGCTCCGCTGTGCCAAATTGCGGCATAATCAAGCTCAGCATGCGAGCCAAATCATTTGATGAAGGACAGTCTCAGACAAAATGACCAAGAAGCAACAAAAAGAGCATTGTCCATGTTGTTGAGGACAAACTTCAAAACAAGTGGCCAAACACAATGCTCTGACCTCCGAGGTTAAGCACACAAAGGAAAGGAGATTTTAGATTGGCCGCAGTCACGTGATCGGCCTCTGAAATTCCACCATAAAAAAAAAAAAAAACTCATGTGAAGAAGTGTCATGTCATATAAGCGAGATAAACCCATCTGCACAGCTTCCCTGTGTGGATAAATTTAGCTAAATTTATCCGTTGATAAATTTTGCGGTAACACACACCAGAGCAGAGCAGTATCTCTCCTTGAAGGGAGGAAAGCTATAAAATATGAAGTATATACTGAATGTAGATTGTAATCTTAAGTGTTACCATATTTTTATTCTGTTTATTTCAGCCATTGCAATTAAATCTAAGGAAACATGTTGATTTATTCAGGCTCTGCAGATCCTCGTGTCCGCGCTTAATGTTGCACCAGCGTTTGTTGTATATATATCAGTGATTTTCCATCATGGATTTTTCACCTGCGTGGCTGTGTGGCGACAAGTACAACTTGCATGTGACAGCGTAACAAAATGTACACCTTTACTCCCTGACAGGACGTCATAAAATTATTTGGGACGCAGACTTTTTGTTAATGATCATCTCACACAGAGCAGAATAATGGGAATGCTGAAAAGGGGATGTGCATCCAACCGCAGCGGTTATCCTGCCTCTGATTGGCCCCTTCTGCTAACAATAACTTGCATCTACTTAAACGACCTTGGCTGGGCTGCCCTCTGACTGCAGGGTTTCTATTGAGAAATGTTTGGCAGCGTGAGTTTAAAGTCACTTGATGGTTATTCAATGATTAGCCCAGGGTGTGGGGATCATCAAATACCCATACGCCATAAAACGGGATGTGAGACGAGCCGTGTGCGTAGATGGAGAAAGGACATTCTTGTGACACGGCCAAACAGGAAATCTCCATGATGGCCACATCTTGTCTAATCATACTATTTCTTACGAAGAATTTAAAGTGCTTTTACGTGCAATTACCTGATCCACATCCTTGTGTTGTTTTACTACAGAGAGATGTCTGGGACTGCGGCCAAACACACTGAATGGAATAACACTGTATATAGTATGTGATGCATTATAAAGAAAGTAATGTCAAGGTCAAGCAGACCTAAATATACATTGTATTGTTCCGGTGGCTGCACAGTGTAAATAAGGATACGTTGACCTAACTTTGAACTTTGCAAAATTCGAGAGTTGTTTGAGATGAAAACAATGAAATGAGATAAAAAAAGAAGAATCTTTATTATGTTGTCACTGGTAAAAACAAAAACAAAAAAACATTATAAAAGCCACTAAACATTCAATAACCATTTGAAAGCATAGACATTTATAGATCTGCTAAAATGTTATGTGCATTTATGTGACGTTACGTGAAGCCTCTCTTCGAGGTGTCGTGTCGTTTTGTAAAGTTAACTGTTAATGTGTGTGAATGTCAATACAAAGAAAATAAAATGCTGCGTGTCATTCAGTGTTTTGGCCACTGACTTGGCCCTGGGCTGCCGTTGCCCTCTCCAGGTATTTCAGCTGCATCGCTTTGATCCTCCGGACCATGAAGCAGGACGTCCCTGCGACTTCTGAAGCTCGGTGTTCGTGGACACAGAAGGAAATCGTAGATAAGAGCTGCCGCTATGCCGCCACACATGGGCCCCAGCCAGTACACCTGGAATGAAACGTGAAATGAAATGCAGAGATCAGCTATATTTGTCAACATAAATAGAAATAGATAAAAAAAGGGAGGATTTTAAAAAGCTTTAAGGCTTCCAACTGTCTGCTGATATTACCCAGTGGTCCTTCAGTTCACTACGTATCAGAGCTGGTCCGAGGGAGCGAGCGGGATTGATGCCACATCCAGTGAAACTTATCTGTGAATGGCAAATTCAGTTTCAACAAATCACAGAATTCAAGTCAGTATGCATGTTCATGTTAATTGTGTGGGCTAATCCTGCAAGTCACAAAGTAACAAGGTAAATGCTGATGCATATAAAGTATGTTCTTTTTTAAACTTGTTAGTGGTGAGTGTTTTATGACCACTGTTCCTCTTTGTAATACAGTTTTCCCATGTTTAACAGGTGTTTTGTTTCTTTCATTGTACAAGTTAGCCTTCGCACCAGGCACTGACCGGGCGCTGACCCATTTCTGCTTATTTGCCCTTGCACTTAGTTGCTTTCTGTTGCCAGGAAAACACTCAACAAAATTTGACACGCGTTGATTTGTATTCAGCCTAACATGACACTTGTGTAGCCGTCATTACGGTTATGATTTGCCACACCTGCTTCCTGAACTGCCGGCAAATCAGTCACACACGCACGCAGCAAAATTACGTAACAAGGCAAACAGAAGAAAATTGCATTGGCAAAAAGAAAAAAAAGAACAGTGGTCTATTGCAGACGCCTTATCAAAACCTACTGAACAGGACATTCATCTTGCAACACTACAAACCACCATATGACAGTCTAAATACACTAAAATCTTCACTTACTGCAGGGCTTTTATTTTGTAAGCGCTTGTATTTTGTCCACCCTCTATGAAACCAGTCCATCCCTACAGTACTCATCTTAGCTGAAGTGTTGACCTTTCCCATTAAGAGGGTCCTCGATCACTAAAATGTCTCTTCAATTCAAGTCTGTTTATTTTGTCAAATTTGCTGTGAAGTCCATGGTACACTTACAGCTGCAAAGTGCCCGAGCCCCACAGACAGCCCAATAGCCAGAGGTGCAGAGCCTGTAACATCAGTTCGTCGCTTGTCGGTCACCGCTATCACACAAAGAACCAGCTGAAGAGTGGCGAGGAACTCGATGATGAAGCCCTGTCCTTGAGGCACTTTTAGCTGGAAAAGACGAGCAACTGCTGGTAAATGCAAAAAAAGTTACTGTGTGATTAGAATGGTTTATAATGCACTGAAATCCCCTTACCTCGTTGATACCAAGCTTATCTCCTCTGCTATATCCACTCACAATGGCACTAGCTGCAACTGCCCCAAGCATCTGAGCCAAGATGTAGCAAACACACCTGAGGAGACTGATCTGGCAGCTGACCAGCAGGCCCAGAGAGATCGCAGGGTTCAAGTGTGCGCCACTAACGTGGCCCAAACTCTGAGCCAGAGTGGCAATGGCCAGCGCAAAGGCCAGCGCGACCTTCAGCTCCTGAGCAATCTTCTCCAGACTAATTAATTCCTGATTAGTCTTCTGAGCAATGCTCTCCTCAGAACCAGGCACATTTTTTCCGATGATAGCAGATAGACCAATGAATATGAACAGTAACATGCCAACAAATTCTGCAGCCACAGCCCTCCAAAACGCCCAGCTTTTAATTTCTGACATCTCTGCGCCAAACGTGTCTGTTGTGTTAAACCAAGATAAGCACTTTAGTATTTATAGTGAAGAGATTTGTGAGCAGATGGGCGGAGGAAAAGAAAGAGGAAACAACAGGAAGAGATACGTTGCACACAATTTTCACTCTAGTGAGGAGACGAAACTCATGGAAAAATAATTTTATTTCAACGTTTAGTTCTCAGATTGGCTCTTTCGACTGTTCTTTAACGTCCTCCAGAAGAGGCTCACAAACTTCATTTTGCAGCGTGGAGCCACAGCACAACAGGATTTGTTCATTCAATGGCTCATCTCTTGGCGCTAGCAGATAATTATATACAAAAGCGGCCGCCACACCAGCACTCATTGGTCCTGCCCAGTACACCTGAAAAACAAGGATGTACGTGTCCCGGTTTCAATAACTCACGAGCCAAACAAGTGCAAAATATCCGATTTGCAGCTCCACAACACCAAATTCAGTTTTATTGCCAAGTAGAACGTCAAATACAAGCAATTTATCTTCATTACATTCATACCCAGTGATCCTCAAAAGAGTCTTGTATAACAGCAGGTCCAAAGGATCGTGCTGGATTGATGCCGCATCCTGTGTAGCAGATCTGTGAAACATATCAGGGGAAATACCACTTGCTTCTCTGGCTGTACATCAACAAATTACATACAAGCTTGATTTACAGCCAGTTCATCCTACGTCAATCCATTGTATCAGGCCACAGCAAGACAGATAAACCATCTAACAAATTAATGAAGGTGGAGGGGAAAACATTTTGATATACTCACCCCAGCAAGGTGTCCCAGCCCTACAGACAATCCTATCGATAGAGGTGCAAAGCCACCAACGTCACGTCTTTTGTCAGTGACTGCAAGCACGCACAGGACCAACTGGAACGTGAGCAGAAACTCTACACCAAAACCTTGACTTGCACTGATTCCTTGGAGCTGGAATAGAGGGGAACACACTTAAGTTTGCACCTCGCTTTCTTTTGTCTCAGTTAACATAAACTAAAAGCATGCAAGCATGCAACAGTTCGATCACGCCTTAAAGAATTAAGCTGCTTGATTTATTCAGTCCTTTACAAATTACTGCAGAGGACCACACATGTTTTCATCCTGTAAACACTCCCCGGGGATCAGAGGCCTTCCTTTGTTGCAGGACAGCTGCAAACCACGAGCGATAATTAAAATGTGACATTTAAATTAGAAAAAAAACAACAAAAAACTATCACCAGCAGTTAGCAAAAGTGGAGGCCTTGAGAGATTTCCGCACAAAACTTTAGACAAAGAGTGTCTGGCTTTCACAAGGAAACTAAATCAAGCTGGAGGCAATTCCCCAAATGCCACTCAACCTGAACAGAAAATGTCATTCATTAAGGGGAGCGTTACTCAGGAAAATTGGAAGCACATGGATTCCACCTTACCTTATTAACACCAAGTGACTCTGTGGTTTCAGGCCTAATACCATACACAATGGCGCTGCCAACCGCTGCTCCCAAAATCTGAGCCATTATGTAGAAAAAGGCTCTGAGGACACTCATTTGGCAGCTGGCCAGGAGGCCCAGGGTGATGGCAGGATTCAGGTGGGCACCGCTGATGTGACCTATACATTGGGCTAATGTGGCAACCGCGAAGCCAAATGCAAATGCCACCTTTATCTCCTGGTCAGGGCGGGAATCATTTGTGTCCCCTATCGCGGCTGATAGGCCGACGAAGACGAAGATGATCATTCCCAGGGACTCAGCCAGGACGGCCCTCCAGAACGCCCACGTTTTGATTTCTGACATGGCTGCTCAGACAATGTCGCCTTCACGCTCAACAGGAGAGGTTTTGGACGGTATTTGAGTGACACATTCAGAATGTGGCGCAGGCGGACATTTGGTTCCACCACCTGCACAATTGAAAACACCAGCGAGTGAGTGACGTTCACCGGCATTCATCAAGTGTGTGGCTTTAAAAAAAAAAAAAAAAATCAGGCCTAATTACAAGCAGCTGAGAGATATGTGTTTCAACCAGTGAGAATGACCTCCATGTCTCCTGCTTTGGTCAGTACTTTTCCAGTTTGACAGAAGGCGGTGCTGCTTTTACTGTTATTCACAACCCAGACCACAACAAACTGTTACTCTGTGCGACATGAAGTGTTAAATGAAAGAACCTGAAACAACTTGCGAGACCGAGCACATGTTCAATGACTTGACTGCTCTGCAAAGGAATTTTAGTGCATTATAGTACAAAACAACACAGAAACCTGCATGTATAATTTAAAATCATGATCAGAACTATTTTAAATTAGCATTTTTATTATAGGTGTAACATACAATTTTAATGCAATGATCCAGGGATTAAAGAATACATGTAATATTATGGAATACTTGAAAAGAAATAAATAATTGGCTGAATTCCAAACACACGACTTATTCAGCGTGTGGAGGACATTAGTCAGATGTGTGAAGGACACTCACTCGCTTCCTTTTTACAAGCCTTTGTAAATGCTGTCCCTATCTTTCAATCTACTTATTCTATTCTGAGCATGTGTCATGCCGGGACGGCTGCATTGAAGTTAACATCAGTCATTTGCCGCTGTGAAGGAAATGGGACCTTTTGAGTCCGCTACAGGGAAACCAGGCTCCCATTCTGCTTTTCTGTGTGAACCGGCTGACAGGTTAAAAGGTCACGCTGCTCCTTGTCTTCTTGTCAGTAGAAAATCAAAGCAACACCTTTGACTCGGACAACAATACACCACCCAAAGAGAAGTATGCATCCCTGTTTTTGTGGCTTTACTTGCACTTTTTAATCCAAATATATCGTGTTAAACATATTTTGTTATTTTAGCTAATTTCCTTCAGTTCTCAAATCAAACTTTTTCTTTTGCCTGAGAGTAGCTTGAGATTATTCACAGATTTAAAGCGGCACTACAGATACTTTGCAGTTTTGACCATATAGCATTTGGATACACGATACCTGAGATGAGAGACGATAACATGATTGGAATTTATTACTAGAAGAGCAGGATGGAAGAGGAGTGCACGAACTGCACATCATAAAGCAAATACGACAGGAGAGTGGAGAGATAATAAAGGACCTGACAGGAAACTTTGCTTTCTAACCCCCTGAGCTGGAGCAGCTGTTTGGGCCTACCAAATGTCAACCAATATTGAATTAGTTTTAAAAAAAATCACATTTTCTACTTTTCATATATGTGCACATGTGATAATATCATACTCTACTGCATAGCATTTCATAAGCCCTATTTCCACTCATGCATGCTGTGAGTCTACAGAGGGGTTAAGAGGTCAGGGCTTAGACACCAAACATGTCTCTCATATTCTACATTCACACTATAATCTATTTCCCATGAGTTGGCTGACTGAACTTGAGCTATGATATAATCATCACATAAACTCAACACAGCAGGACTCCCTCATTTTGACAACAACATACAACATATTATCAATAAAATGTGAAATAATGTTTAAAGTGTTCATGTTTAGGCATGTTATGCAAGTAATCACAGCCTGCCGTAACGTGAGCTTTTGACCATTCAGTCAATGATCCTATTGCACGGCTTTTAGGTGTAAATTAACAACAGCTTACACGGCTACAAGCACGCTTGAAAATAAAATCTCCCGAAACAGCCGTGGTATGAATTTATCAAGCAGAGACAGGTACGGTAGCTGATTGGTCAGACAGAAGGACAGCTTTCAACTGTCCAACGAGGGCAGTTGAAGAGCCCACCAAAACCTGTTGTGTTCCCGTGCCACTGGGAACACCTCATGATATCTTCCCTCCGCTCAGCCATGATGTTCACGCCCCTGGCTTTCAGATGTAAATAAGACACAAATGTGACTCATCCCCTGGTGTTCCAGAGGCATAAGTGACATCAGGACGCGGACGTGCCGAGAAACCGTCAAGAGGATTTATTAATGTTGTCTGTCCAGAGCTGGACCTCAACCTGACTCGGAGATTATAGGATGAACACGGAGAATTCAACCATGCAGTAAACAGAAGCATGTCAAGTATATAATCAATATGTATGCTGGTCTGTTAAGCACAGCACAATCATACTTACATCTTCAGAGGTTTTCCCAATCACTTCCTAGTGAATAAACATCCAGTGTAACAGCAGAAAAACTCTGAGTGGTGATTTCTATTGTTTAGTGAGTCCAGTTTGGATTAGTCCAAGCTCCAGAAGTTTATCCATGGTTCAGGTCCAGGTTCAAGCTTGAGTTTTGAGATCACAGTCCCAGGTTCAGTTGTCCACCCAGTCTGCTGGGTAAAAGACTGAGCATTGGTGCTTTTCCTTAAATAGGTCCCTTGATCACATCTTATTTCCCTAACACTCTCCGATTACTTTTTTCCTAGAAACCTTTAATAGTCTGTTACCTCCCACAATTGCATCATATGTTGTTGTAAGGGACAGCACATATATGGTGCAACTAACCTTTAAATATAATAATCTGACTTCAAATATCTTAAAGTAGGAGGAGTTCAAGCAAACCATTAAAGGCTCCATGAACTGGGGAATTGAAGTTCTTGGAAAACTTGCTGTTGACTTCTTGAACACAGGCTGTAAGCCAATGCAAACCTGTAAAGGCCCCATAAAACTTGGACTTCATAGAAAACTGTTGCTTCCTGGAAAACTGGACATTCAGTGGTGATCTCACGCTCCATTGGTAGGTGTAACTAAAAGTCAACCGATAAAGCCATCACAGTCTGGCACTTCCATTACTCCTATGAAATCAAACCACCTGTCTCTGCCTAAATGATACTTTGCTGGTTCGGCCTTTGGTATAATTCTTGGGTTGCTGTTTTATCAGTAATCCTTTTTAAAAAAAGGAAAAAATCTAAAACCATGAACTGTCAGTTCAGAAGATTATCAGTATCAGGCTTATCATCTTGTTTGTCCGAGGGAGGCCCCAAAAAACGCTGGAGCGCTGGAGAAAGATGAAATAATGTCACGTTGTTTACTTCTGTAACATGCTGTCCTTTTGCATCTAGCATCCAGCATGGCCGGTCACAACCCGAAAGAACTGCATGGAGCTGCTGCTCTTTGTGCCCACCACTTGCAGAGATAGGCTTGTGGATTTGGGGATTTGGCAGATGCAGCAAGTGAAGGTGGTCGGACCTAGGTGTACGGACACCTGGCATCGCAGACTGGTCCTAGGGACATGGATGTTGTAACTAAGGTTTGTAAAATCATATAGCTGTTGGTATCCAGCAACAGCCACAACTAGTTTGTCCTCAATGACTGTTAAACACCAAGTCTTTTCAGCTCGAGGCATTCAGAGCACTCCTGCAAAAACATGAAGTTTATAAAGCAGAAAAAAACTTCATCATCCACGCAAAAGCTGCAAGCATTTTCACTCACAAAAAGCCGGCCCAGGCTGCCAAAATGCACTCCGTCTGTTCAGGCCAATGCTGAGGGCCAATGTCTCTCGCTGTTACTTTAGCAATCTAAGCAAAAGTGGACTTTAACACCACAACCCTATGTGTCGGCACCTCCATCACATAGCTGGAGGTACCACTTCTCTCATCTTAGCTCCTGACCCTTTGAAAGTCTCCACTGTGCACCAATTCCTTGGAATGGGGGCTTAATACGAGGATTCTCTGTCAAAACATGAGCACAAACCTGCATGGTCAAAGCCAAAAAAGCTATTTAATGCTTCTAAGCCTTCCTCTGCTGGCATACTGCCATAAACTGACCAAGTGACCTATGGGGGAGTGCTAAAGAAATGGTGAGTCTCCAGAAAAATCTCCAGTATGTGCTGTTTCTTGGCTGCCGGGGGAGAGAAAAAAAAAAGCTCTCACCAACCTGGCAAGCTGCCACTGGATGCTTCACCTGTTGAAAAGATACGCGAGAGAAGCTATTCATCAGTTAACAAGAACAGTTGGGCAATACAAAGAATTTCAATTCATTTCAATTTTATTTATATAGCGCCATTTAAAAACCACATTCAGTTGTCAGATGATGAGTGAGTGTACGTTAGATGAGGAGGAGATACTTTATTTGTTTTTTCACTCATTTTTACATACATAGGCCTGAAATTCAACCACACAGCTCATAGACATGCAAATACAGAGGCTTGGCTGCCATGTAGTGGCGCCCCGACAGCAGTTTGGGGTCTGGTACCTTGCTCAGGGGCACCTCAGCAAAGCCCAGGAGGTGAACTGGCCCCTCTCCAGCTACCAGTCCACCCTTCATACTTGAACTTGCTACCTCGTGGTTCCCAAGCCAAGTCTCTACAGACGAACGAGTTACAGATTTATTAAGTTGAAGTAATGATAAAAAATCTTCAACATTTTGTGTCTCTCTTAAACTGATCATTATTGAAAATCTTGCCATGCTCCTGATTTAATCAGTCTCCAACACGAGATAACGACTCAGACTTAGCTCTTGTCTAATCTTTACGTGCGTATTTAAAGGCCTATCAATCAGTTTGGCTGTGATAGCAGCTTCTGAGCCCACATTTTCATTTTTAGTGGGATGACCTTTTGTTTAGATTTGAATTGCAGATTTTATCTGGAGTGCAGCCGCTGACGTGTGCTGTTCTTTCTCCAGCTTTACACTCTTACAACGCTCGTGTTAACACTGTGAAGAAGTTCCTCTGAGGAAACCGCTCGCTCTCTTTTTCACCTCTTCTTGGTTCTCAGTGGTTCGGTTGTCATGCATCGTTTGATAGGTTGCTTTTGTAGCATCCACCACAAACAACACTTTACTGATTACAACTTTGCTTATTCTTTTATTGAATTGCTCTGGTGTTGAGAAACACAGAAGCTGAAACACGTTGGCCAGTAAATGCACCAAGTGGGAAAACCTCCTGAGGGCCTCAGACCTTTGTTGGCTCCGAAAACCCTCAAGTCAAATGATTTTGGGTAAATGGATTACTAATGTCCAGTGTCAACAAATGAGGGTTCTGCCTTGTTTTAGTTCAGGGATCTTGTGTTAATGATTTTAGTTCACACAGTGCATGTTCAGAAATAAAGCTGCGTTTAATCAAATCATCAACAGTACACATGGAGCCATGTATAGCTGGCTGTGTGAACTGCATTTGAAGGGACCCTGGAGGCAACAGGGTATATGCAGAGTGTACACAAAAGTTTTTACTGGGGCCCCCTAAAGGAAATATTCTTCCCATTTCCAACATAATGTACTGTGATTTGATTGTGAAACATATTTTTACAATGTAATAGGATATTTTCTAATTTTAACAATCAAATACTTGCATACTGTACACACCTAGTATTTAGTGTTCGTACATTTCATTTTCTTTGCTCACAGCTATAACTTTGAGGATTTTGTATCCCCAATCCAAGTCCAGTCTATAACATAAACCAAACATTTATTTATATTTGGCGTCTAAATAACAAGAAAGAACATTGCGCACCAGCTGTTAACAACAAGTGTTTTATTTACTTAAAAAAAGTGACATTTCAAGAGTGTACACGCAAAACATTATCCATCAGAAATAAGTGATACAAGCACATAAAGTATACAAAAAAAAATGGCTCATCATAGAATACTGATATGGGACAACATTTCAACAAACTGCTCCGTCGAGATTCTTACAACCTCGGCCTGTATGATGAGCTGCAGTTTCGATGAAAATTGTATGTGAAGTCAAACGAAGGAGTGAATTAGAAAGAGACTAACTGTCCCGTTACCACAATCCTCATTGGTATTTCGAAATAGCACAAAAACAATGCCATTCTACCTTAAATCCAAAAGCTTTTTTTCTTTTCTTTTTTTTTTTTTTTACAAGAGTATAGACATGTACAATGGACTAAGTGGTTGTGACTTTGTGGGACTATTTTGACGTCATCTCCACAGT
This sequence comes from Nibea coibor, assembly GCA_023373845.1. NCBI lineage: Eukaryota > Metazoa > Chordata > Actinopteri > Sciaenidae > Nibea > Nibea coibor. The sequence continues at coordinate 8,765,716 of CM041725.1, forward strand.
TGTATTGTCGTTGCCTCCGTTAACGTCATAATCACCCACCGGGCCGCTGACCAGGACCTTCATGCGCTCGGGGAAGTCGTCAAATTTGGGGGACAGCAGGAAGTCGTATATGAGAGCTGCCGCTACACCGCCGCACATCGGCCCCACCCAGTACACCTGCAATGAATAACTCTGGATCAATCTCTGGATGTGGCCTTGGTTAACACGTGCAAACCATCGTTATCATAGAAAGACATGACGCAAAGATTCAGGTAACTTTTGTCAATATTGCAGAACAATAGGAACGCTGCGACTGAATAACTCGTGGAGGATGATTCACACGGACTCGTCTGTCTGCTGTGGAGTTATTGAATTATTTAAGCTTGACATGTAACACGCATGCAGAAATATGTGAGGCGCGCGTAAAAGAGCTTGTGCGGTTCTCTCCCTGACTTACCCAGTGGTTCGTGAAATCGTTCAGGATCAAAGCCGGACCAAAGGAGCGAGCGGGATTGATGCCACAGCCCGTGTAGCTGATCTGTAATCAACAACAAAGAGACAACATGAGAGGATTTCTTCAGCTACATGGTCTGGTGGCATAATAGAGTCTGGGCATTAATTAAAACAATAAAAAAAAATGCATGAATCTCTTTGATTCGACGCGCTCTATCATGTCTGTTGCGTGTTTACATTGCTCACACGTGCTGTGTAATCCTAGATAAACATTACTACTACTACTTTGGGGGTTGGTTGTGAGGTGCAACTTACTGCTGCCAAGTGTCCCAGGCAGACTGAGAGACCAATGGCTAAGGGTGCTGAGCCGGTGACATCACGCCGCCTTTTATCAGTGACTGCAATGACACATAGCACCAGCTGGAAGGTTGCCAGGAGCTCTATGCCCACGCCTTGGCTGGGAGTGACACCGCTGAGCTGCAAGAGTTAGGGAGGAATCCAAAACAACAACGGTTTGTCAGTCTCGGGGACGGTTTGATGCATCGCGACTACTTCCCATTTAGGCACTGCTGGCATTGCCCTGGAAGTCTGACAGCAACCTGGCTGAGACTCTGCTAAGTGCCAGAGTGCTTATTCATTTTTAATTTGTGGAAAACCTGATTGTTATTATTCAGTGTTTTTCTTTTTTTAGAGATGGTACACCGTGTCTGGAACACTGCAGAAGATATTATGACTTGCCATTCTTCCATTAGGAAGAAGACAGCTGAGGTTACAGAATACAGATAATTAAAGAAAAGAGCAGCATTTTTTTTTTTTTACTGAGCAAAAATCCCAAATTTACCATGACAGCTGAGGAGAAAATGTCACAGAGTTGACATTGCATATTTTTTATTTGCAGACCCTTTCAGCTGTTGCACTGCTGTGTGCGTTATTCATGTGTCATCACTATTCAATAATAAGCAATGACAGAATGTCAAACGAACAACACAAACAGTGCCAAATGAAGTGCTACATCCTGACAAACGTCTAGAGTTAGTAAGTTTTAACTGGGAGGGTCAACTTTAGACTAAGACTGAGGCACTTTAAACGCTGTTGCATCACATTTCTTTGTGGCCTGTTTTAAAGCTCCCAATTCTAAAGTTATCACATCTTCTGTCAACAACAGCAATATGAAATATTTCACTTACAGAGTTTAGCCCCAGTGCAGCATTGCCACTTGGACGTGTTCCATACACAATGCCACTGGCCAGGGCTGAACCAAGCATCTGGGCCACAATGTACATGACCGCCTTAAACACGCTGATCTGGCAGCTGGCAAGCATCCCCAGGGTCACTGCAGGATTCAGGTGGGCTCCGCTGATGTGGCCTAAACTCTGGGCCAGCGTGGCGATGGCCAGCCCGAAGGCCAGCGATACTTTCACCTCCTGGTCTGGATGGGTGTTGTTCGAGTTCCCAATAGCTGTGGAGATGCTGAGGAAAATAAAAAGGGTCATGCCAACCAGTTCGGCCAGAACGGCCCTCCAGAAGTCCTTGCTCTTGAACTCTCTCATGGTGGTGGCAGTGTGGCTGTCCGGCTGAGGGTTTGAGGCTCTGCAAAGTGTGTGTACTCACAAACAACAGCGACAGGCTGCATATATAAGGCCTGGGCTGATAATAGTCAGTGGGCGGGCTTTAAAAAAAAAACTGAAAGAGAGGGCCACACTGAATTAATGAGAAATCCAAAAGACTGGTCTCTTACTTCCCTCCCTCTGCTCCCTCACCCTCCCTCCTCCTCTCCCTGTCCTCCAGCCCCTCTCCCAGTACCTCCCTGCGCACCACTTTCTGGTCTTTGGACTTTTGTGAGTGAGAGTCCCGAAATAGCAGTATCCAAAGGTACGTTTTCCACTCAGACAGACTTACAGTTTTACAGCAGAGCTCCTGATTGTGAGTTTTCAGTCTTAGCTTTAAGTCCAGATGAATTGGACGCATTTAAATAGAATTTGCGCTATTTATATTTGTGCTTCAGCTGTAAAAAACAAAACAAAAAAAAAACCCAACACCAACCTTCAATCATGTCTTGTGCTCCTGCAGACTTAATCACACCACGGATGATTGACAGCACATAAGGGAGAGCCAGAGAGAAGCCAGACAACTCCCAAATAGTCATTTCAGGCTTCACCCTTCCCTCCATAGACAAAGTTTTCAAGCTTTTACAAGACCACCCAAATGACATCTCACACGGCAGCTCCCACACACACACACTCACACACGCACACACACATTGAGACAAAGAAATGCAGCAACTCATTAACTGGAAAGATGTTTGCAAAATAATTATTAGATGCTTCCTAGAGCAGAAAGCTGGAGAGTAAAACATCAACTATGAGAAACGAGCTGTCTGTTGCACCTGGCCCCAAAACTGAAGGCGCAGTGACAGCAAACACTGACAGCATTTCTTTGCTACTACAGCAGGAGTTACAAGCGATTTCTTTTTAGTTTCCGCTGCCGCTCCTCTAAGTAGGATATTAAGTGTCTGGTTCAGTCCAAATTAAGCAGATCGAACTGGGTTACAACAGTTCCGCCCATTTCCCTACTGCTCTAACACTTATTGTAAGGCTGACTCAGCCTGCAGGTTTACGGTATTACAAATATAGTTGACTGACTAACTGTGTCATTGCAACACATCTTTGCATGTCCGCATTGAAGGCAGATGAGGGGAAATGTTCCTTTAACAAATATATGATATTTTAATTATTATTCACTCTGGACTGATGGACTGTTATTAGCTCAGTGGACTCATATTTAGCACATTCCCGACAATGAGAGTGACAGTGAAAATATCTTGCAGTAGCATGAAATAAGCTTTTTAACCACAATGACTCATGCTCGGAGGACTTATCTTTGAGCTCGGCGCTGTGTCATCAGTTGTACGAATGAGATGTGAGCCAGTCAGTTTTGGTTACGCTGACAGTGTGATGTATTCCTCTTTTTCAGGAATTTCTTAATCTAATAGTCAGGCTTTTTTTTTATTTGACGTATTTCAAGCAGGTTGACTGATGCACAGCAGAAATATACAATACCACTACTTCTTTTCTTTCCACATCCTCATGAAATGAATGGGGGGCTTAGGGGAAAAGAGCTTCCTGACAATGAAAGAAATACCAAAAAGCTGTTCAGCAGTTTGTAAAACAAATAATTATATGAATCACATGGATCCAGATCCATCCTCCTTGAGGAACTGAAAGAGATCCCAAAAGGAGAGCAGCGAGAATGTACGAGCCTCCAGAAAATGTACTCCTTTCTGGCGCCATTTTCAATTTTGCCAATAATAAATTTGAATTTGCTTCTGTCATTTAAATTAGAAACCGGAAACAACACTAATAATCAAGCTTTGAGATTTAAGACGGGGGAGATGAATGTTCACCGTGGCGTTCAGCTGCGGTTTTGAGTCTTCAGCGAGAGTCACATTATAGAGTGTCACGAGGAGTGTAGGCGATTTACTGGCGATCGCGTTTCATGTTCCAGTAGAGCGGACTCACTCCCGCAGGAGAGCCAGCTGTTTTGTGAACACTACTCGCAATGTAATTATGAGAGTCAAAGTGACTGCAGTCTGACTCAGCTAATAGGTTTGTCATTCTGGCGACAGTTAGCTACTGAGAGATGGTTAGCTTGAGAGGGAGGCAGCCAAATTTAGCAGCATCAGACTGTCTTATGAAACCTGGATATTTAATATAAGCAATATCAACAGTTCTCTATTCGGATGTTTTATGAACTATGCCAAATATGCGCATGCCTGATCATAATCCAGTTATTTAAGCTACATTATTCTGCATAATGATATCTTACTTTTGGTACTTTAAGTATATTTTCATGTTTTCATATATGCATGACTGTTACTTGCGTTATATCCATAAAGTTGTATTTGTACTTTTACTTGCATGTTGTCCCAGAGACCACAGGATATTTTATGTTTAAGAACAAAAGGGCAATACGTGTATATAACACGTGTGAAAACACCTGACTCTACCTCTACATTATATCATGTCAAATTTTGGACTTGGACTCAGTCTTTTTTTTTTTCTTTGTATTTTCCTGTACTGTACTTTGCTGCCCAGGAACAGGATGTAGATAAGCACCACTTTTCAGTAAAGAATGATGACATATCCTCTTAGGCCCTGCACAAATTACTGTTTGATTTGAGCCTATGTAAAATATACAGCAGCACACGCAGTTAGAAGCACTTCTTCTTTCTGCCGTGGCCAGTTCACACTACAAACTCAGGTTATCAGCATTACTTTTAAAGGTATAAGCCAATGTTAACAGGTTGGCTACGTTAACAGATTTAATATATAACAGTATAAAACTAAAGCTGATTTTAATATGCTGTTTAATCTGTGATAATGTTATATGATCACACATGATCAGATGTTTTGTGGATACACTTTGCAAAATAACAAGTGACTATAGCCCAAAAGTACATACAGTACCACAGTAGTTTAGTACTGTACTACTATTTTACTGTTTATCAGGCTGCACTTTGAGATAGTATAATATAATCAAGTACAGCAGATGAAGCTAGCAATGCTGTTGAATAATGTTTAAGCTCACAGTGTCACTAAACTGAGACCGCTTTCACAGTTTAACCTGAGCTCTCTGTTGACCTGAGTTCACTTCATCTGCTGGATAAATGAGTTTATGTCTGGAAGGATGTGTAGTAGCCAAAAGGAAGCATGGGAGGAGAGAAAATGGAATTTATTTTTGGCAGTGATCACTTTCATTTCACTCTAAGCCAAGACACTACGCAAAATCTAGTAAACAGACTAAACAAACGAAGAACAAATAAAGATTCATCATTCTATGACCTAACTGTCATAGACTTAACTAAAAAGTGTGAAATCAATTGAATTAAAATAAGTAATGAAGATTTAAATGACACACTGTTTTATTAGGTTTGTTTTTTTTCTTAATTAAATAACTGGATTAAGATGTTAGCATGAAAATAATTAGCATACTGCCTTATTCTAGGGAGGACTGTGGCAACAGTCAAACATGGACATTCATTTTTTAAACAAAACGCTGAAGAGATTGACGTCGGATAAAGGAACATTTCTCAGACCAATCCTCAAGCTCGATTCGTTCTGTGCACATTTTGTTCCAGGTGTGCTCTTGCATACCTGATGCAATTAAGCGCCGCACATGACTCTTTTACGTGATCTGGTGCGCAAGAGTAGCACTGGAGCAAAGAGTTCCAGCACAGGTGTGGCCTGAGGACAAGGTTGAGAAACAGAGCTGGGGTGGAAACACTGAATAAATTGTGCGTATGCCGAAGAGGTGAAAGTTTGGAAAGTTTCATTGCCAGGGGTGTGTGCAGTGCACAAGGAGCAGAGTCAAAGTCAAGAGGGGATTTGGAGCCATTCATTATATTGTGAAGCGTGGCATCACTTAGAGTCAAACAAAATCCTCAAAATCCCTTTAAAAGCGGTGCGCTGCCAGGGTGACGAGACAGCTTTACCATGAAGTGAAGACCTTATAGGTGAAGACTAACTTGACACACATCTCATATCTGACAAAGCGTTTACTGTACGTGCATGTTTTCCCCCATTACAGCTGTTTCCTAATATTGAAACTGGAAAGAATAAGATGAATTATGACCAGTCAGGGACACGTTGGCACACACGTGCGATATTTCTGTGGGTGCAAGGTGGACACACCTGTGAAAGCATTAACGTATGAACTCCAAGATTCTGTAGTTTTGTCATAAACTATGTTTTTAATTTTAACCCATGTGACCGTAAAGAGCTCATAGCCCATAACCGGAAGTGAAAATATACACCATTACATTTATCCACCATGGGTTTTTACACTGTTTTCACTCGGTCACTTGTTAATCTAAAAATGTCACCGCCAACAAAGCGTGCCCGGGTTTACAATCTACTGGAAGCTGTAAGAATGTGTTGTGAGGGAGATCCCGACCCACAGCGCGCAGCGGAAAAGCGACAAAGACGTCGTGAGTTCAAGCCGTTTTGCTGACATCACACGCTCGCTGCCAGTAAACAGAGGGGACTCTGTTTCATGGAGCTGCGCAGATGTTTGTCCTTTTTTAAAGGAAATAGCAAAGCACCACAGCTATTTGTTTTTCCTTTCTGGTGTTTTGAAGTGTTTAATTAAAGTGGGTATAAAAAGCTAAAAATGTCACAAATTCGGTACCAAAGACCGAGTAAGTTGTGTTTTCAAAGGAAAACAACTCGTGATTGGAGATTTCTTTCTGTTTTCGAGTTGTTTGTTGTTTGAGTAGGAAAAAAATCATTTTTATTCAGTAATGAACATTCTGGGATTCTACTGAGGTCTAGAGGCTTAAACCTGTGATAACTGAGATTATCTCTCTTAATAATTGAAATGCATCAGGATAATATTCCCCATGTGGCCCCAAAGTGCAACACAACAGACCTTAAAACCATCTTAGTATATCGAGTGCACACTTAAACACGTAAACTATGCGCCTCATGTTCAACATTATTCTAAAATATCATCATCAATTTGAAGCCAACTGCAAGAAAACTAAAGCGAAGCACAGATATAGCATACAAAAACCAACAACAACAACAAAAAACCCCAGCGTGACACATAAACATTATAAACTTTACCACCGTCATTTTTATGCCAAGCCCATCTTGCTTTTGTGGCAGCCCATCCACACTCAGAAGAGAAACATTAACATCCATCAGGTGAAGCTTGTGCTAAGTGCAAAAACTTTATGGTTTCCACAAATCTTTCGCAGTTCACCGTACGACAGATATCTCTGCATCTTATCAGGCTGTTGGACCGCTCCAGCTTTGCCTCTGCTTATATCTTCTCCAAAACATACCTTTGGTGGGGCTTGGGGAGGGATGTCCCATTAGACTGAATTGCAAAGCGTTCAGTCCACTAGTGGAGGAATGCGGAGAATGCTTAAAAACACACACGGCGAGTGTAAGTGATTTATGTGCGAGCTGAAATAAATGTTCTGAAAACCTTTAAAAAGTTCGAGCTAATGCAACAGCAGAAAATAGATGTCAGATGTCAGGCGGAGGTCAAGGTCGCGGTGGGCTTGATTATCACATAAGTTTGTTTGGCATTTAGGTTCAAAGGTGACACATACCTTAAACAGAAGTTGCCACTATTACAGTATTATTCATCCACGCACTGCAGGTTGTGCACATAAATAACAGCACAGGCTGCAGTAAAAGTCTGTAAATTAATCTAAGAAGTAGTAAAGAATGTCTTTGGGAAAGTGAGGTGCACTGGCGTGGAACGGTTTCTTATTTAAAATGAAAACGGCTGCAACGCGCGTCGTGGTGAATTGTGAGCTTCAGCGCTGCAACGTTTAAATCTGCCGCCAGCTGATAGCCGCCAAAACTTACAACGGGCGCGTTAATTCTTCACGCAAGGGTGCCCTCGCATTATCACAGCTGTATTATTCTTGCACTAAACAAAAAGAAAGCAAAAGCATAGAAAGGAAACGTGCTGGAATAATATCACAAAGAGAGTAAGAGACAGATGCGTTTCCCTTTCTGCTGCGACTGTAAGCTGCCCGTGACGGATGGACTGTGGTTTGTGAAATTCCCTTCCGAATATTAGATTTGTTTGAAGCCATTTTTCATGGTTGTAATTGTCAAACCACAATGAATAATAAAACTCATTCAGCAAAAGCTCGACAGGGAAGAATCATCGCGGTTCGACCCATTTATTATTGTTTTTTCAATCAATTTGAGGTGTCAGTCTTTCTTTCTCGCCGCGCTGTCTCTCCTGAAGCAGTTCTCAAAAATAAAATCAGGGTTCAAGCTATGCACACGTTGGAAGTGTTTGTTGGGAATGCCGCGAGTTGACGGTTGAACAAACAGGTTAAAGGTTGAGGCGCGGGGATAACACGGAAATCCAGCGACCCGCAAAACCGCCTGTGACAGTTAGGAACTCATTTTACTAATTGGTCAAAGTTATCTAATTACAGATTGGTCACAAGGTATTTTGTGTCCTCCCTGCACAACAAATACGACACATTTGCATCAGCGCGCGCATCATTTACCCAACAAAAAAGCAACTCTTTTTGTTCAGGCTACGATAAAAAAAAAACAAAAGAAACAAAAAAAGATTAAACACTGGGATGAAAAATTTGTTCCTAAACAGGTTTTTGATTGTTGGGATAAAGAGAGATCATTCTTCACAATGGCCTCACACTGACAGGGAGAGGAGTTTAGCTACAAGCGTGTGAAAGCGGATAGAGACAAAAGAGCCTGATGACTGATTCAATAATTTGCCAGAGCACAGATTCATCATTTGACTGTCACGATGCTCGCAGAACACCTAAATACACACTCTGCCACACACTTTGAAATCATCACCGGTGAACAGCTTCCTTCAAAGGCCTCTGCTGAACCCCGGGAGACACTAACATTAGCTAACAAATCACAATCATGAGACCGCTGCCGCTTAACGAATTCAGGTCAGTGCGTCGGTGAGCTTCCCCCAGACTGGACATTTAGTTATGTAACTGACATGAACCGTCTCAAAAAATAAAGACGCCTCGCCAAAATGAACTCATAAAAAGGTTTTTAATATCAGACAAATATACATCAACATGTACATATTCCCGCCGGTTCTCAGGCATGTAGCGTTCAAGGGCTATTTTTAAGATCTTAAGCCTGTTTACTTTATGATTTATCAGTTTTACAGCAACAGCACAAACAGCAGCGAAATAGCTTTATGTCCAGATATTGTTAGAACAGACAGGTGAATTATGACATCCTACACACTTCCTGCTGCCTCTGCGTCATTTTTATTTGTTTATAAAATATCCAAGGTGTAATGGTTGGTGTGGCTGCTCAAAAAAGGAAACATTAGCAGGTCTAATGTCGCTTTAATGGTTTTTGGCTTATCTGACTTCCACAGTAGGAATGTAATTAGCGAGTTATAAGGTGAAACTGTTTATTTTTGCAACAACCATCATAGGATATCCTCTTATTCTGCATGTCTTCCATGACAGGAGAACAGTAGTACATTTGTCTGCCCCCCCACGGCATCGATCGGTGATTTTGGAAAGACGTCAGCACGTGAATCCCTCAAGGCCAACTGTGCAGATCTGCTGTGGTGTTCATAAAATCGATTTTGGCACAAGAGCTGTGTGAATAAATGCATGTATCATCATAACTCATTCTAACACCCACTTCGCCTATTCATATAGTTTATCTGTGGGAAGTAAATCTGTCTAAACCTCTTCAGTGCAACAAACGATTTAGCTAGCACCTGCAGATTGCTTTACAGCAGTTGCGACAGCATGAAAGTTGTCTTATCAGTGGCGGGTTCATATAACTTTTAAACATTAACTGATCAGTCTTTGAAGGGATTTTGTACGTGCTTGAAGAAATGCAGCTACCTCAGGTCTTTAAATGAGGGAACCAGAGGTAAATTCTCCAGATTTATGTCAGTTGTAAGCAACTCTTTTTGTTTATTGACAGGTCTTCTTTGAGACGGGGTGCATCGAACCAGCCTCTGTAATTTGGTCCCGGGGTGATGCTTACATGTGTCCATCTCCAAAGAGATTTATATTTCCACTCTAAGTGTTCTCTTAAGAATGACAGACTCACGAACACGTAGGGGGCCTTTTATTAGGGGGATCAGTTCCCTTCAATTGTTACATGTGGCTCCTGGCTCTTTGCCTATTTATTACCATTGTAAAGCCCCTCGCCTGAGTCCCCCACCTCTACAAAACCTACACAAAAACATTTCTCAAAGGCTTAGTCAGGGGTCGCTGGTGCCATGACAACAGCCCCAACATTATAGACTTCTTCCCGCTTCAGAGACCATATCATGTTTTACGCATCTCAGTGTTGAGATCACCAAGGAGACCTTTCTAAGTAACCACATTAGGATGCCGGCACAGCTCAGTGGCTCATCGCTGAGCATTGATTAGTATGAACAAGAAAGCCGTGATGTGAAATCGATCACTAGATTTGTAGACGCACACGGAAGATGACATGTTTTGAAAGCCAAATAATTGATGGAGCAAATGAATGAATGAATGAATGAATGAATGAATAGACTATGATACATGATAATAATAGGATAACTTCACACGTGGTATAATAACAATGTCCTACGTAGTTTAGCTGTCTCTAGATAACAGCTTTATGACTGGCTGCCATCCTGGATGCTTTGAGATAACATGAACTTCTCTGGCATGCAAACACGATTATAAAATAATAAAATTTAATGTGCCAGCTGATAAAGATGGACTTTGTACTGTCTACAAGCTCATCTCTGGCTTTCATCCAACATGAATAGTGATGGACTATTTGCCCCGAACTCCCTCATGAGGCAATTTATTTGTGTTTATTTACATTTCTTGTAACAGCTGGAACAAAGCGCCCTGGGAGAGAAGAAATTGCTTTCATTGATTTATAATGCGTACTAGGTATGCTGCAAATTCACCCACACATCTCTGGAGTCCAAAGATCAGACTCAAATCCTTGCTGTATCTGCATAAGCATATTTAATTTAAATCACTATTTGCTTTACTTATTTATTTATTTATTTATTTTGGCCACTCGCGATCAGTAGGACGAGCTGTAAACATAATTTGACATTTTCACAATCAAACTGTGCACAGTGTGGTGCTGAGCAGGTGGTGTACAGATGTATTCATGTATTAAACAGCTGTTGCCGCTGCTGGAAATGAGCCTGAGAGCTGTGAGACTGACCCAAAACAATAAAGCTGTGCTGTCAAATCAAAACAAAATGCTGAAAGATGCTAAAACAGAGTAGATAATTGTCTTTAGGTTTGTGACTATGATTGAAGTCAGTCATATTACACACGGTCATTTGATCCATTGTTAACATGAAAATATTGATTGGCACTGCTTTAAAGGAACATTTGTGAAATTATGCATTCTGTGGACAAAAATATAATATAAAAATATATAATAACAGCAACATACAAACACCAGAGATGTTGTCTCTGTCTCTATGTTTTTCACAGGTCCGTCTGAAGTCTCTTGGTTGTAATTAGCGTTATGCCATCTGTTGAATGCCGTCTGGTCTGCGTACAACACTGCAGAGCTCCAACTGAAATCCTGCTCCTGTTATCACCGCTGCTTTATCTGTTAGCATCCGGCATTAGCATGAGAACAAATGTGGCAGACAAACACTCACTCGTCTTTTTAAAATATTCGGTGAACGCAAATTTAATCAAGTTAACATCCATTAGCTGCAATGCGAGCAGCAATCTAACACTAGATAGCTGGTGCTGATAGGTGACTCTCCTCTGCCTGTGTGTTTTTAGGTGCCTGATAGAGTTTGATGTGGTCAATGCCACGTGCTTTATTTGGATACCTCCGATGTTGCATGTGGTGATTCGAACGTTTGGGCCTATTACAGCCAAAAGTTAGGAGAAAACGCTCAGCTGCGCTGCAGGTGTGCCCACTATGAAGTTGTTGTGGGGATGTTAATGTCATGAAAATTGAATGCACCAAATGAATAAGAATAAAAAAATAAAAGTATAAATTGTTTATGAGTCCCAAGTCCGTCCAGTCTTTTGAGGAACAGCCAGTGTGTGTGCGACTTAAAGATCTGGGGTGTAGGATTTATTGGCCTCTAGTGTAGTTGGAGATTGCGTCCCTGTTACATCACCCTACGGAGAAACTACAAGTGGCCGTGAAATGTGCGTAAAACGTGACAAAGTGTGCTGAGCTAATGTAGAAACACGGCAGCTGAACATGGCTGACTGCGTGACAGAGGACTGATTTCATTCAGATGAATCGCGGTTGGAGGATCGTTCTCCGCCAAACGGAGCAGCACTTCTCGTTGTTTACAACAAACTGACAAGCTCCTTTAAACGCACTGCAAGATGACTCCCTGGCAAAAATGTGGTTCGCCGGGAGGCAAGACGTGCGCTGATATATACTGTATATAAATTGTTGAAAGGCCTCCCTCTGGTCAAAGTGGGATCCTCCATATACCACCTGCAGTAAATCTTAGTGTCTAGTCATAAAAAATGCATTATTAAAACACTGATTCATTCAAACAATCTCAGCAGCTCTAAAGTGCTCGGGATAAAAAACAGTGTTGGTACCACTGTCTCGGCTGAGCTATTTTCACACTGTTCGGGCAGAGTGAAACAAATGATCATCTCTTACAGATTTTACAGGCACACCACAGAGATAAAAAAAATAAAAATAAATAAACAATTTAATATCCAAGCGGGGTGCTTCCTTATAAAAACTAAATGGAAGCAGTAGCAATCACATTGTTAGAATCATTAAAATGAATTTTTGGTGAATGTGCTTGGTCTTTAAAAATATTAAAATATTCAAAAGTGTCATCTAAGGTAAGATTTATTGGTTCTCAATGACATTTAGCACTGATGTTACCTTTAGTAAAACAATTATTTAATTATGTTTCTTTCAAATGAGCAAAGTGAAATTGAAAATTGTTTTGATGCAGCAGAATATCACGTCTTCCACATCCTGATGTATTAATGTATCAAATTTCCAGATGACAGATGATGAAATATTCAGCTAGGCTTACGCTGAGCAGAGACAGGACTGCGACACTGACAGTGTAAACTTTCTTTTTTGTTTGTCCCCCGTCACATGGAGGTCAAAGCCATGTGTCAGTAACAGTAAGTGTTAGTGACTTTGCACGGGGGCGGATACTTTCTGTCATGAGATGTTGGCCCTCTGGGCTTTGTGGTGGAGACTCCCATCTTGCTAAACCTCTTACTGCTCAGACGAATGTCTTCAAACATTGTTGCAAGAAAAAAAAAAGTTAGTCATCTGTGCTCGTTAGACCTTTTCATGTAAAAGAAATATGATTGCACACATTGTAAACATTCCAGTTTTCAGATAACTACAAGTTCAAGACAAATTCAAGCCCCCGTCTGAATGAAGAGGAGTCACTAAGTCTGACATTATTGTATGTGAGCACATCTGTACCGTAAAGTCTGGGTGGGTATGTGTATGGTTGTGTAAGGCCATCTGTTTTCATACTGAGAAGGGAAACAATGAAACTAAATTAGACTATGTCCTACGAGACAATCAAATGGGAGGTCAGAAATAATGAAAATAAAACGGACTTCCTTATCATATAGAAAGACTCACTAGAGCATACATGTCAAGGGGCGAGACATTGTGCTTGGTGTACAGCTGTCTTTACATAATCAAGAAAGAAAACAAATGACTCTACATATGGACTCTGTGTACATGCACTGAAGACCAAGATTTCATAGGAGAGGAGTTGGAGGACAATGGTTGACAATGTTCTCGACAAAAATGTAGGATGTGTCCTCAAATATTTTTAATTTCGCAGAGAGTATCCGAAGCTCAGGCTGAAGTCCCCACACAACACAGAGGGTCCATAAATTTTCTCTCCTTGTTGTTCTTAACTTGAAAACAAAATGTTCTTGTGCAGTTTGATCGAGCTGACGCTGAGAAAAAACAACTCTCCTAACCGCTCCATATTAGAGGAGGGAGCATAGTCAGAAATCTTGTGGGTTTGTTGGTTTATTAATTATGATTCGACAATCTGCCTCATGATTTCAAGCTCGTGATTTCATACTTTGCAATAATTATAATACCAAATGATATTTACTTACACTTAAGATTCAAACATTTGGAGCATGTAGTTACTATTTTCACAGTGTTGAAGCGTGGGGTGTAGATTCTTTACTACATTTCAGTGTATAATCCAGGTATACCTCTGACTGTGGTGTGACTTTCCAGTGTGTTCAGACTCTACATAACAAATGTTTGCCTTCACTGATAATCAGTGTAAATAAATGTCTCTACATCATCTACCGGGGTTGTTGTCTCCAACATGACTGGTTCCAAGCTGGTTGTATTGATTTACAGTTTATCTGCATCTGTTAGTATCTGTGAAAGTGAAAGTACAGCAAAGTCAACCTCATCTGCATCTAAGGTCATTTAACTATGTCCACAAGGATTTGTTTTTATCTTTTTTTGTAGATACTTTCGTCGTGAGCCAATCAATAATGGTTAGAAATGGTGACAGGAGGCACCGCTGTCTGGCTTCTTGCCAGATGATCAGGTCTGTGCCTATGGTCCACAATAATGACATACAGAGGAATGATTATGTGCAGAAGAAGAATCTGCTAAATGCAGGACTGTCCTTGCGAATGTCTGCGTATTAGTCTCTCATCTTCTGGTCCAATACCAGTGTCTTTCATCCAACAAAATCCTGTGAACTGCCTTCCTTTAATCTGACAGAAGTGTGATATTTTTGAAAAGTTCGTGAAGGCTAAGGTCACCTTTCTTTAATATCTTGATAATATATCTTCTCTCCTAATCCTCTGATGTCTAATATTTCTCCTCCATCTTGATAGACCTTATAGAAGTTTGGAAAAATACTTTTTTTGTACTAAAAAGTCAATTTTTCATAACAGGCAACCAAGTTGGCCCCAAAAACTTTTCAGGTATCGACAAGGTAAACAGCTTCCAAATGTGAATGAGCCCTCTGAAATTCCCACTTTGTCCGGAGAGAATGTTCTCTGGTTTTCCTTTAAAAGTCCTCTGGCTGGTCTGCCTCAAAACTGTAGTTGTCATTAGCTAGTTAGCTCATTTGAAAGCCAAACTGTGAGATTGGCTCTGCTGATGTTGACAACCAGGAGGAAGAGATTTTCAGGCATGAAGTATAGAGTGACACCGGATTGGACACAAGAACTGGAGTTGGGCAAATGGACAATGGAACCAGGCCCAAAAGCCTCTAAGGACATTGTAACAAAAGCAAACTGAGAGGATGTTGCTGGAAATATCAAAGAAGAGAAAATGGCAGATTTAAAGCAAAAGTCCACACAAGATCCAATCTCGGACTGGCTTTTAGTCACTGGCGAGAGTAAAAGACTACAAGACAGATACTGAGCGGGGCTTTTTGCTGTTGGACTAGTACATTAATGTGGCATGGTTGCATAATTGTAGTTTTTAAAAGCGCAAAATAGTCGCAGTACCAAAATGTTCTTTCAAGAAATGATGCTGTCATATGCTTGCACAGTTGTAGCTTTTTCTCTGATAATGCAAAGGTCCACCATCTGGAGGTGTGTTGTCTGGGACTTTCCAGATGGCCAGTCAGGCCAACACAAATTGATAAGTGTAGAGCTGTTGTTGTACTCTGGACATGAGAGTGATAATACCCTGCACAAACCATGTGTAGGACTTATGTTGACAGTAGATTACACTAGAGTCAGTAGAGTAGTAGTAGACAGTAGAGTCCAAAAGAGGCCTTCTGGTTGGACGACAAGGATGAGAATAATGGCTAATTCATCAGAGTGGAGGCAAAAGGCATAATCTACAGCACATTCAAGCATTCTTGGACAAGAAGAACAATAATACATGGACATACATTGTTGATGGAACCAGAATCCAGTAGTGATTCAAAGAGATTATTGGATGGGATGAGTTTGTCAAAAGGAAGAACATGAGCAGGGAGAGCTTTATATAGATTTGTGTGCTATACAACTTGAGAACTGGAGGCTTATAAACCGATCAGGTTTACTGGATTAGTCCACAAAGAACCAGACTGAATACTTCTCAAAGTCCAGGAAGTTTAAATATCACCATGAGATGCACAGGTAAAGACAGGGGTGGTAAAAGAGACCACAATTGCAAGGCTAAAATGGTGAGAGAACTTTGCAATGAGCTAATACAAAAGCCAGAAATTCAATGTGCAATGTATAGGTCCTGGACCACCCAGAGATCCAGACAGATTACAGGCTGGCACACAGCCTCGTGTTCCACTTACGTCAGCTGCTATATGATGCAGAAAGCCACCTTGATGCCCTTTGGCAGGATGTAAAGCAGGTTTCACCTATCATCAAGTACTGGGTACAAGGAAACGGCAACAGAAGGAAAGGCTATCAGCGGAGACCACACCGAGTATCAAGACACGACAAGAGGAAGCAGTGAACAAACAGCCTTGCAAGACTAGTGACAGCATCATCACTGGCATAGTTCTGTGTATGCACGTCATTGGGGAGACAAAATTCTGAGTAAAGAGGAGATGAAAAACTGAGAGTTGGAATAAACTGATTCTGTTAGTGGCCTTTAAGGAAGCAAGACAATTGCAAGAGCCTTATTGGCTCCCCAAAATCCTGTCTACTAGAGCAAGATCTACACCTAACATAATATTCCACCCAAAATATTCTGAGTATCCAAACACTGATCCCCTTTACTTGAAAGAAGGTTGTAAAATATTTGTAATTTTCTTCTTTATGGAGGCTGCCTCAGTTCACTGCAGTTAAAACGGATTCCACTGACAGTGTGAAACATCGTATGGTACCCACAGATGCAATTTTCATTTATTGAGGCAAGCTTTGGAGGGACATACTTAAAGTATTCAGTGCTTGAAGAATTATTATGCTCTGTGTTGCATCTTTGTTCCCATACTTCAAATAAGGCTTTATCTGTCTTGTCTCAAATTGCTCCTCTAAGATAGGGGTTGAGTGTTTCATTATATTTTGACCTTTCAAGAAAATTGTCTTTTCATCTTACAGTACATAGTAGCTGCTACTCACTGATAATTTCTTTCTTTGTTTTCATTTTGCACATTGTTTCATTTGCTCGTTTAGATCTGTAGCACTTTTGTACACAGTGCACATCTAAACAGTTTTTTGATTTTACTCATAACTCCAACGTGCAATACCGTGCTTTTATTGCCGCAGTGCACAAGGGTGAACAAATAAATGAATGAGCATCTTAATGCTTTTTGGGCCAGAGGGAGTTTGTACAATTTGTTGCCATAGCTATAAGCCTCTCTTAATATTGTTGGTCTGTGTATGGACGTAGTTGGGGAAGACTTCACCCTCCCGACCAAAAGACAATACAAGGAATTGGGATGTGCATAATCTACGGTGAGATCTCTGAGGCAGCGAGTGATCAAATAGTACAATAGAAAGTTACGTCAAAGGTTTATCCTATGATCGGTTTCTCTTTTCAAGATGAGGGGATTTTCAGAGAGGGTTAGTGCCAAAAGACGCAAACTAAACATTAAAGCTGGAAGTGGAAGGTGCTTTAAGCTGAGGGATTTCCAGTTCAGGAAAAAAAAAGAAGAATCAAGACAATTCTTCACTTCATTATTGGCTGCATTCCAGTAGCTTCTATCATCCAGAGTCTTTCATTCAAAAGGTCTGTGCTTTATTCATGCTTCATTTTGAAGGCATAAGGGGTAAAATAAAAGAGAATTTGACTTTTTTCCAAAAAAGTTGGAAACGCCTCGACAAATAGACTGAAAAAACAAAAGAACTCTATCTGGGGAAAGGATGACATGGACGGAGACAGCCAAGATTCAGATTAAACATAGCAGACTATTGATGTTTGGTCAGGGCTGTGGTTTCCCATTTGGACTCACTAATGTGACATTGCGTCAGTCGCTGATATGAAAATATGTTCAATGACTAAGATGAATTGCGCTAATGTTGGAGGAGTACTTAAAAAAACACTGAGGTTGACCACATGTTGACCTTTGTGGCTCCAGTTTTTATCTTTAATTTATGAAACAGGTGGTAAAAACTGTAATTTATGCATTATGATAGAGAACGAGGGATTTTTTAGTAAAGAGGCTGCATCTTTAATATCCCTAAGATAAAAGCGATAAAATCTGCCTTTGTCTGCATCACTTCTTCCTAAATACACAAAGACTGTTTTTCCCACTGGAAAATGAGAAAGCACCCCTCTTTCCCTTCCCATGTCCACCAGCTAGCCCAAGAAATCCTGTCTCTGTGAACGTCATTGGTGATGGACGACATGGTCTTTGATGTTGTAAAAATCAGGGGCTAGAACAATGTGAGGGAACGCTGGGCGACTGGTCTGTTGGACAGTGTCCCATGCTGTCTACCAGTTTCTTCGTAAAAGCAATGAGCGGTGTCATTATTCTGAGTAGAAGCTCCTGGGTGAGGAAGAGAGTCACATTAGGGATTCAGGTTCCTCTGAGTGGCCTTGTGGTTGAAAGAAACTGTCCTTGAAACACATAGGACGAGAGCGGCTGCAGAATCTGCGTTAACAGGCGTCTGACGTGATCAAGTGGTTTTAAACAAGGCAGCCTGTTCCTGTCGTGACGTAAGTGCCAACGAAATTCCCCTAAAGGGAGTAATAAAATATTGGTGTAAGTGACTATTGTATTTTCTGATCAGAAAAAAACTCACGCGTGTCGCCTTGTATCCCACCTTAAAGGGCTCAAGATCCGGCGGAAGTACAGTAGTACATCAACCGAACAATAAACAGTGGAGCAGTGTTTTGAGAAGATTTTACAGATATCTGTGAGGAATGAAGAGACTTTAGACTTTAGTAAATGCACTTTAGATTCACAATCTGAGGAAGGACGTACTTACTACTTTACTAAAAATTATGAAATATATTGTCCAATATGTCTCAAAAATTATAAAAGTTGTACTGTCCTACTACTTGAATTATCTTTTTCATTATTTTAACTCTTATGCAACCTGGGTTCTTACCAAATGACCATCTTAAAAAAGAAAAAAAGAACTCCTCCCAATGCCACAGACAGACAGTTATATCACATTGCAAGCATTTCCTAGATGCCTGAGTGTCAGCATTAAATCTTACATACAAAGCATTGTGTGCATAGTGGCGGTGGAAATCAGCGAGGGCAGATAATCAGCGGGAGGTCGACTGGGAACTGTAGCAGGAGTTCATGGGTGGCAACGGGGCAGGTGTTGGCTCCAAAGGCACAGGATCTTCTCACACAGTGCCGGTCCCTAGGGTGCGAAAAGGACTCTCCTGTCTCCTATTCTGTAGTAGCCGCTGCCTTATCAAGGGAAGGAAATAATCTGGGAGCTGCTTCCCTGCATTGTGTGTTATTGTTCCCTCTAGTGAGAGGAGGCTGCATTAGTCAGCAGGAGGAAGATAAAACTTTGGGGTGGCTCAAGGTAAATTTGTTTGCGCTTTCAAGGAATACTACTTGTACTTTCTAGGAATATCAGTCATTTGGACTCATAATTTGCTTTAACATGACACACAGTCACACCAGCAGATTTTCCATGAAGTAAAGGAAAAGGAAGAAAAAACCCCTGTAATTTACAGAAGCACAAGAAACTGGAAAAAACATAGCCCTTAATATCCGCCTAATGATAAATAAAGGAATATTCAGATGCATATTGGCATACATATTGAAGTATAAAATAAATAAAAGTGAAAATTATTAATAAAAGAAGTAACTTTGAATACGCATTTCTCTTTAAAGGGAAATTCATGGATTAGAAATTATCCTTTTCACACAAATCTCCCTCCACACTCACCAAAACAAAGTTGCCACATTTGGTGCTCTCGGTGAGTTTTTATTCTCCGACTACAAGTGACTGTCCCTCCACCTGAACTCCATTTAACAGCTGAGTTGCATAGTAAGAGGCCTGTCCATTCACTTTCTCTGGCAAACACCCCTTCCAAAGAACACGCGATGCCAATTTGGTAGAAAACCAGAGGATTTCTTGAAAGGACAACAACATCCTAGGGGTCCGCATTATGGCAACACTGACACTTAACTATCACTGATCTCTCACAATATCCCGTACACTGCCGTTGTTGCTATGCCACTCAGTCCAATATTTAAAAGCAAGTGTGAGAACACATGGACGACTCAATATCTGATTGTGCACAGTAACAGAGCCGACCACACAACTTCGGTAACATGTAAGGAGGGCTGTTAAAAGGCTGAACAGTAGACGCTGTATTCATGTTCTCTGCTTAATGAAATTCTGGGCTGCTGTTCAGCTGCCCAGGCCAAGGCCTTGATACAATACAGACTTGTAACCTGACCAACACAGTTTACTCAACTTGATCCATCAACAACAAGGTCTTTAGTGGGCTCCTCTCTTGGGAAATGTGCACCTTATTAGATTTATCTTTCAGAAGACTCCAAACCTTCCTTTTAACCTTAGATTGTCAAATTAGCTGTGTTTTCTTTAAAAAAAACCATCCTAAGGCTGTTGCCGATATTCTTATCATCTGGCCAGGACTTATATCTGGTGCCCTCTCATTATTCTCCAGTGATCTGTCAGCAAGCAAATTAGCCTCAAACTAATTTACCGTCAGATAAACCCTTTTCCCGAACTGTGATTATTCAATCACAGCCTTAGCAACTGTTTCAGGACACAGCAGGCCTGTCAAGCTAAATATATTGAAGCAGTGTGCACGGGGCTTCTTTAAGTCTTTACAAAACTACAAACTCTGACGTGAGCGAACCGCTCCTTGTAAGTCCAAACTGTCCCAGGGTTATGTGAGAACAAATCACACCGCTCATTGCCTGCCGGGGCTCCTGGTTGTTTTGTAAGGGGGCCAGGTGGACGGGTTGGGGGGCCTCTTGCTCTCCCTCGTCTCTCCGGTGGCCCGTTCTGACCTCACACCTCCTTACTGTGTTATGTAATGTTAAAGTTGTATCATTATATAATATTGTATATACTCATGATAATGACAATGCAATTTTATTATAATATTAATATAGTGTTATTATAATGTTATCATGATGATAGTGCTTCATTGCTACTATCATATTAACATTTTTAATTCTCTTGGCACATGACGCCACACACCAAGCCAGGATCACTGAACACAGATACATCACTGTCTCCCGTCCAAACATAAACACACCCACACACAACCGACTTAATCTAATCTCTACTCCCAGATACTCTTATCGTATTAACATATATAATCGCATAATCGTAAATGCTGTCTATCAT
The DNA here is from genome assembly GCA_023373845.1 of Nibea coibor. Taxonomy (NCBI): domain Eukaryota; kingdom Metazoa; phylum Chordata; class Actinopteri; family Sciaenidae; genus Nibea; species Nibea coibor. Next base: position 8,786,861 of record CM041725.1, read on the forward strand.
TGTCTGTCTGTCCATTATATCTAACTCGCTCTTTTTTCTTGTCACACTACTTCACTTATGATAAAAACAAGGAGAAAAAGGACAAATGTCATTTAATTTAGAAGACTGTACCATATAATACAAGAACTCACCCTCTACTCCGCAATAAGAATCATAAGAACAATGTGGCTGATTTGTTGCCACGTCTTCTTCAGGGATCGTCTTTTGATGTCACATCATGTACGTAGCAATCATGTGAATTCTTACGACTCTTTTACAGGGCTCTTGTTTTAGATTAAACTGCTCGGAAAGATTAAAAAGTCACTTCAAGTTGTACCGACAGTATCTAAACTTGCACACTGCTCCACCAAGAAAATGAACAAACACAGCAGCAAGCAAGCCGCGCGCCATATCTCTCACTCCAGTCTGGTCACAGCTTTGTCTCTGCCCACTCACTTAATAGGGTTAGAGGGGTACAGTTTTCAAGCCATTACTTTGAATGTCACATCGTTCGACGCAGCTCAACCTCGTCTGATGTAAAGCCTCTTGTGTAATCAGCAGCACTAATTTGGGAAATGATATGCGCTAATTTCGAGTTGCAAAGAACGAGGTTACAAAACTGCAAGTGGCATGGACCCGAGGACATAAAACACTCCGACCGTTTCAGTCCACCTTTGCGCTTTACCTCCCTGAATGAGAGCGGGTCAGAATATAAATATCACAAAGTGTAATTACAAAATCCCTGGTATTTGGAAAGGTCACTGCTACTTTTTTTATTGAAACCTCCAATGGGATGCTGGCCCTTTCTCATTGCAACACAGCAATGAAAGGATCTGCTGCCGTTTTTAATGCAGTTTCCTACCGAACCCCCCATAGTGAGGAATAAAAGCTATTGAGGCAACTTGGGTGTAAGGCCCCTTAGTTGAAAAGCGATCAGATGTGTGAGCAGAAGGCTGTTTCAGACCTATATGTTAATGAGAGAGTGCTGCCAAGAGGCTGTTACAGCAGGATGTGAACAAGATTGAGCCTAAACTAGGCAGATAAACATTTGTAACCAAGCGCCAAGAAAAGACACACAATGTTTGCAGTCCGCTCTCCGGATTTTCACACAGCAAAATGGCTGAAAATAAATGCAGAAATAGTGATTTGTTGTTCAGCATTTAAGTCCCATTAGTCACTGTGCGTGATAAATGCTTTGGTAATGACCCTACTTTCTGGGCGAGTGAAATACTTTGTCACTCTGCCAAAATGAAAAGTCACCAAGAATTAGGCAGAAAGCCATCCTTGACGCAGAGCATGCAGGAAGAGACTTTTCAATGTACGTACGCAGAATAAATTAGACCGCTTTGATCAGAGCAACATCCCAGTCAATAAATTCAGGGTGGTTCGATTCACTTCCTGTTAAACAAAGGTCCTGCAGATCAAGCAGCGGGTTGTGAGAATGTCACTAAATGGTAAAATCTGACTCCTGAAGTCTCCTGATAAATTATGCATCCATGTCGACGGTGTGTGCATGCAACGGCGACGTAGGTTTTCTTAAACATTTTCTTTTTCCATGGGGGATTTTGCACAATGGGTTAAAGCAGCAGCAGAACAGATGTCGTCTACAAATCAAGACCTATCAGGCATAGGGCCAGTCATTGTGACAGCCTTTTGCCAAGTTGAAAACATGCCTCCCAGGCCGGACTGGTTGGCTTGTTTTCTTTTGGAAAGTCTGATATGTGCGTTGCATCCTGTCTCAGTGGGTAACTGGTGAGCTCCATCCACTTCAGCATGTTTGTTTGTAAGCTTCATTTTATGAGAAAACTTCCATTCTTTTTTTGCAGAATCCACAAATTGTTTACAGCCATCTCTGCAGGAAATCAATTTATTTGGCTAATGCGATATCGGCAAATCCATCCAAAACTTAGTTAGGATTTGGACACTAAAAACATTTAGGCCTGTAATAGAGAGAAATGTCCAACATTCCCTCACAAACTATAGTCCTTGTGTAACTGATTTCATTCTCTTGTACTCAGGCGAGAGATAAAACATTATCATGTTTTCTTACACAACACCATTGCACCGGGCCAACCATAACAGACCAAAACAATCCCTTCACATCAGATAATATGGGCATTTTTCACACAGAGGACCTGTTCCCTACCCAAAAGCACTGGTTTTGATTGTTCTGTCTCCGGACAACATCCGAACGCCAGAAACTTCAGTAACCAGAGCAACTCAGTCTGGGTGATTATGATGAAAATAACGTTTTCAGTATCCAGCAGGAATTAAATTAACGATGAAATAGACTCAATAGACTCAATAGACTCAAAAATGACTTGATGAGGTGGGGGGGGACAGTTTGGTCTCAACTGTTAATTTAAGGCCACCTGGAAGCATTTTTATCTGCCTTTGTCAAGTGACGGGGTTGAACATGCTGCCCAGAGATGCTGTCAGGGAGTCCACACCCTTCCTTGTCTCCTTCGCTGTCTCTGTTTTTTCTTGTTCCCCGTCAGCTTGTCTAAACCAATATACCCACAAAAAGCAAAGATTAACCAACTGTTTGCACTCGTCTGAAGGATGAAATGTTGCTTTTTTGTGCTTCCGCCACTTACCGAACTGCCTCCATCAGAGAGGTTCTTACTGGGACAGCGATGTCCAGATTTGGCTGAAAATTTCTCATGATAGAGATTATTTGGGGAAAGTAAAATAGAAGGACAGGAAACATCAGTATTGACAAAGCACTTGTGCAAATATTAGGATAACACTCTGCTGAACTCAAAATAAGGAAGGTATGGGCTGCATGTTATTTTAACTCAGTATCCTGCCATTGTAAGATGGGATGGGATGGGGTGAAAAAAAGCACCATTAAAATCATAAATTCATTTAAAAAAAGTTGATTCGGTTAGCGTTTGTTACTTGATCTTCCGCTAATATAGATCACATATAACAGGGACAGAAACGCTGGGATATGTAAGCTTTTAAACTCTGATGATCTGAGGGGAGAAAGACATGCTTGTGATCACTCACAGCTTCATGTACATCCAGACTCGACTCACCAGTATCAGCTTTAATGATCTCTAGAGTCATTAAGTGTAAATATATACCATTACATCTCAACTAGGACATTCTGGAGAGGCTCTATAGGTTGCCTCGGAGGTCAGGAGGTCCATATAGAGATCACTTATCTTTGTTGGTATCGCAGCATACCTTGCATTCACCAGAGGCCCATCAGGCCACCCATGAAGTTCACATTAATGGAATTTTGTGGTTCGTGAATGTGCAAGAAGTTGTATCCCGCGGATGATGTTTATTTATTTATGGATGTGTTAGGTGAAATGGTCAGTCATTGTTATTTTTTAATCCCTGATAAGCTTGGATGTTGCTTCTGGAGGTGGAGGTTCAGTGCTTGAAAAGAAAAAAAACCCAGAGGAGGTTCTGGTTATTCTCTGATGCTTCTGCTGTGGTGAGGTGGACTTGTTTTTTTTAAATGACTAAGTGTCTGCAGTGGCATTGATTGCATAGATTACATCTAGAGTATGACGGCAGAGAAAAGAGAAATGAAACAACGCGGGCACGGTATTTCCTTATCCTGTGCGCAGATGAGATGTTAGACCACACTGGATTCTCACAAATAGAGTTAACAGAAAAACAATTACGCAAGAGCAACCGAAATTGCAGGATTGCACAAAGCATCTTGAAAAGTTTAATTGTGACAAATGGAAGCGGCCTCATGTGTTTACAAAGTTGCTAAAGCTTAGAGGACCTCCTTAATTCCACACATTGTTGGGTATGGTCTATCAAACATTGCAAGATAGATCTAGGGGGGGAGTATAGGTGCATTGCTAACTAATGAAACCAGTCAATGTTGGTATTTTATGCTTACCAAGATGCCTCCATGGCGTCAAACACAATTCTTCCAACTCTGAATATCTCTCTAGGGTGGTCAGACCAACCTGACAAAACTGTCTTGGAAAAGGTTTCATTTATATTTAGTGGTATCAGTTCCTTAAGCTGACATGTTGATACTAAGACCTTTCCTTGAGCTATGAGTTGGCATTATCATCATCTGCTAATGCAAGTGAAAAAAAAAAAAGCTGGGAGAAGCCTCCCACTGCGCTTTATTGCTATCTTGTAGGAGTTGTTGGATGCTGTATATTCTGTCCTGACTTTCATCTCCCTCTGCTCACATATCTGTCCTTGGTTTGGTTAAATTATCTGGGAGTGATGCAAAAATACTCTTTTGATTTGTTTCTTTCCTCAGCCTGAGGGAAATGTACAGTTCCTTGACCTTCTGAAATGGCACACAGGGGAATAAGTGGGAGAGATTTGTCCGCTCCTCCACCAGATGGTGTAGCCATTGGAGGCCATGGAGGCATTTATAGCAACAAGGTGGGGTCTAACGTGCGACCGAGGTGGGAGACTGTTGGGATACAATACTGCTCAAGTCACATCTCACTCCACGTGAGAGGTCAGATTGACTCCCATCACCACTGAAATCAACATAATGCCCCAAACAACTTCCCGCTGGATAGATCTCATTGTTTACTGTGGTGCAAAAACTTTAAATAGCAGAGTGCTTGAACTTCCTTTGCATTATGCTTTGTGATTGCATCCGACTTCACAAAATGTTTGTGGATATTTCCCAATAGGCTTTTCTTCAATGCAGAGAGTACGGCAGTCACAGGACTCCTTGATTTCCATCTGAATTCCACTCATTCCAGAAGCAGTCTGAGGTGCAAAATATCCACTATGTTCTTGCAACATGAGATATGAAGTGGGCCGTGTATCAGCACCTGAACTTCTGGGTTACTCCCTCACCGTTGCCCTCTAGTGAACACGAAATGAGAAGTTTGATCAGTTTGCAGGCTGCTTGAACACATCATTTTAGCTCCATTAGAAAGAGAAACATTTCCCCAGCACTGTTTGTTTGCAGCATGCAGGTCCATTCCCATTTAGGCGGACGGACAACACGTTATGTCTAGAACATACTGCTGTGTGCCACTGTCAGGAACACTTTGAGTACAGTTCATGAAATTATTAATTTTCTAGTTATGTTCCAACTGAACTGAAGCAAAAATAGACACAATTAGACAGAGAACAACACTTCAGATGCCAACACCGAGGTCATAGTCAGCCCAGAACAGTTAGTACTGCCTAGATAACTGAACAAACATTTGTCGTTCTACATCAATGAATGACACAATCATCGTAGCTGTACCAAATTTAATTGTATACCGCAAGAGTTGAATGGAAATATGTCATTGTTGCAGCAACTTAAAGATGCAATCAATGAAATATTTAGCAACATTTAGGAGCAGTGTGCAGAAACTGAAACAACGAATCTTTTAAACAATTCTTTCTTTTTTAAAGAGCAGACACCGCAGGAAAAACATTATTTTTTTCATGAATTGGTCAATTTTGAGACAAGTGGAAGTGGCATGTGGCATTTTTTTCAGACAAGTGGAAAGAAAACATTTTATAATTCATATCTTTAGAGGCCATTTTCTCAAAATGAGTTTTCTGTCTTCTGTCAGTATATACCAAGCCTTACAATTTTATTCCAATTTATAGTCTGAAGGTTTTAACACAGGTGAGTGGTCATGCATAATTCATATCCTAAATTTATCTATTTTTTGCAACCAGTTGTCCTTGTCCTTTTTGCAACCAGAGTCACGTGTCATTTGCACATTTAAACATGGTGATATCTATTAGTTCTACCTAATTGCCTCTATTGTTTTGCCTTTAAAATGAGACTATGAAACTTTTAAAAGAAAAAAAAAGTGGCACAGTCTTCTTAGAGCTAAAAGTTGATTTATGTGTTATAAACTCTTGCTCACTTCAGTACACTAAGTGGTTTTGCTGTTCTAGTCTTCTTTGTTCTGGTGTGACCAATAGTTTATGGTGGTAAATGTTAGCCAACTTTAGACATTCCCAAAGCAATGAAGTGACTTTCTACTTGCTACATGCTACTATATTTTAGCATTTGCCAGTATGATAGTTGTCATTTGTTGCCACAGAAGCTGCTGTTCATCAAAAGTTACATAGGTACATCTGGAACTGGACAAACCTGCAAGGCACAGCCAATGAGGGTACATCTGGTGCCTGATGTGGGTAAATTGTTAGCGAACGCAATGCTGAGATGACTCGATGTGGCAATACATCAGCCACCAACATCACAAATCCAACATATGCTGCTGACGTTAGTGACATTGTGAACGTTTTGTCCAACAAATGACCAGACCAACTCATTATCTGTTTTGACATTGACATGTTTGGGCTGCCAACAACATATCCAGCACCTAAGCCAGCACTTCTCTTGCCACAATGCCCTTCGCGCCACTGCTGCTGGTGACACTGAAAATGATTGTGCACATCTATCTAAGGCATTAAAGTTTCGAATATATTTTACTGGCAAGCATGTCTGTAAAAATCATCACAGCGTCTATCCCATCCTTCCCCTGACATTTTGAATTACTCGGCCCTAATCTCATCAGGCCACAGTACATTGAGCCTAAACGGTTTAAAAATAACCGCTGTTATTTTTTTTAAGCATGCAAATTTCATTTACTCCACATTGTTCTAAAACAATACAATAAATAACCAGAGCAGCTGGGGGAGAGGATTATCTAATCATCTCTTCACAGCTCTCAATTTGAGTTGATTTCACTGCCACGAGATGAGTTGGATCATTCCAACAGTATGGTTTTGTATCAGCTTACTGTGAAATTGATTTCACTTGACTTCAGTCTGTCGGCAGAGATTCCAGGTGACCGGGTTTTTAAGCCGCTCGGAATTGTAATGAGACAGAAGTCAGTTTGGACGCTGGACACAGAGGAACATGGAACAAACAAGTGAAGGGAGATCAGTGACAAAGACAAACTGTCAAGGTGTTCCCTGCTGACGATGCGATTACTTAAAAGCAGACGCACTGTACGGCAGCTCAGCAACAATTTGCTCAGTCCCAGTCCTCTTGAAAATATTTCTCAGTGAAGGATTGACTCATTGAAATCCGTATCTCTCTATTCACAACGAACCACTGACAAGAAATGAGCGATATAATGTGAGAATGATGCTTCTGTGTCCTTGTTTAAAAAGGACAAAACAAAAATAATATCCTTATATAAGTCCTTGTCTTTTTATATAACTTCTTGTCACTGCATTCTTTGCATTCTCTTGCATACCAGCTCCACCTTTTGGGACATAACATATTTTCAAGACAAGGCATGACATCATTTAACACAAGACAGCACACCCATGTTTACTTTCTGAGCATTATTTGACTGGAATTTCCGCCTCCCAAGGGCTAGCAACAATCAGCTGGAAAGATGTGATTCAAACATGATCAAGATCAGCTCGTGATTGGCCTCTGACTCAAATGACCAGGGCTGTTTTGTTGCCTCTCTGTCAGGGTGAGACTGGTGTCCAGCAGAGGGCAATAATGGATCAAGAGTTTCTTTTTAATATTCTCTACAGTCAAAATGTTGCTCATAGCTTAAGCACGATCTTTACAGGAAAAAAAAAAGTACACATTTAATGTCACGTTTTAGTATTATTTGTACATTGTGAGCTGTCTCACATCCCCGCTTCACTGATTTTGTCTTCTACTGCCTCATTCAAACATGCTTGTCTTGCCTCCCTGTTTTTGCTGAGTTTCCCCCAGTGCCACATCTCTACTATTTCTGGACCTTCACCATGAATAAAATGTAGTTTTTAATTGACTTGGCGGTTTGAAATGGAGGTGAGATTAACAGTTTTTCTGCCCTCTTGGGTATGCATAACTCAGAAAGTAAGAGGTTTTTAAGAATTTGAAATAAACACCTGTGTGAGAATGGATCTCCATAACACACACAGGTACATCTGTTAGTCCCAAACCCCATTAAGAATTCATTTGAACTTCAGGTGAAGGATTTATCTAAGCCTTCTGCATACCTGTGCCTATCATATCAAATTAAATCGCTGTCTCCTGCCCACAGGCAATTGAAATATGCGTCTCACAATCCAGTACAGTCCCGCTTCATCATATTCTCCTCACCGGCTGCAGCACTGACGTAAAGCTCCACCACCTATATAACCCCACCATGACCCCCGAGATGCAGAGAGCAAAAAGATCCGGTCAAGTGTCAGTGAAAAGCATATTAATTTCCAAAGGCAGGAAGCGACTGATAAACATCCTCGCCTTGCTGGCTTTTCTGTCTGGCTAATGCAAAACGTGTCACGAGTTGTGATGCTTCAACTTTTAATGCGTCTGAAATATTTCAAATGAAAACAATGTTTATTCAACAGGCTGTCTGAGATCGGAGGTGTTACAGCGACGTGCTGGGCGACCTCAGAGCTGCACGGCGTGTGCAGCAAACTACAAAGATATCACGTTCATGTTGTGGAAGTTCACACCTGGATGTCTGTGCACATGATTTGGTTGCGTATCGTGCTATAATATCCCAAAACAAAATATCCACCATCAAGGCATCATAACTTCTGCTCTATGCAGTATGTGTTGTTGTAATTAAGACTTCATTAGCTTGGAGTCTCGCACTTGGAAACCATCCAAACTCCAGTTGGGCACCAGGCTAATTAGAAGATGTTTGGTGCATCTGAAGCGAAGCAGAGCTTGGGTTACGATATCAGAGATCTGAGCCTTATCCCTGTTTAACACCGGAGGCAAACGTCATGAAACACTTCTGTTATGATGACAGGATAATCTGCAGCACATGCTAATCCAACGTTCTCCCTCTCTCGCTCTCTCGGTACGTCTTAGCTGAGCTTTAAAGTCCAATCCCACACTGAGCCTGCAGTCTATTGCAGTTCAACTCTGGTTTATTGCACTTCTAATCAGTTTGAAATATGTCTGACTCCATCAAACCGAACCCCCCGCCGTCTTCTGTCTACGCGTCAACCATTTTCACACCAATGTTCCTTTAGTGATGACTGGATAATCTTCATCATATGCTAATCCAATTTGTTGCCATACCTAAAGGATTGTACAGCACAGCCGAACAGATTTCTTCACACTCGGCAGATTACTACAATTAGACACATGCACACACCCACCGAACGTGCGTGGTCAAATACAAAAGCCGCGCTTGCTCTGATGAGCAGCGAGGATGTTCTCCTCAGTGTCTGGAGGATGCGGAGGAGAAAAACACAAACAGCATTTTTTTTTTTGATGAAACTACTGGGGATTATTTAGATTCATTTTTATTCTACTCTCGCTGAGGAACCCTGATTTACCATCCTGCAATTTGCTGCGATCACAATCAGATGTTTGTGCAGGCTGTTTAGCAGAGGTGGCTGTGTTCTCTCCAAGATGTATGCATGTGTTCCCTTTCACATAATATTTCACTGAGAAATTTCAGGCAATATTTCAATAATAAGGACAAAAAACAAGCTAATATCATCTTTCTGACATGCTCAATGACAACATAGGGGAGTCACAATAAACCAATATTGACGATAATCACAATCACAGTATTAAAATGAAATATGGATTTTGTGTAAATAGTTCAGCGCCTCTTAAATCAGATTTAATAACACACAGAATTGACTGTCAGCAACATTAAAAAGTCCTTGGGTAATTCGTAACAAAACTGACCCGCTTGTTTCATATAAAGTCACACAATAGGGGCTTGATTTCCCTTCCTCTCTGGACGCTGTTTGTAACGCACTGAAGAGCTCTTACAAAGCCCTCCGCAGATCCTGAGAGTGAACGCGGTGACACTAAACAAACGCACGAGAGGTTCTTCACGTGTAACGTCGAGGAAATGGCGTCAGAAAACACAAGTGGCGAGCGTGATTAATGGAAATATCACGCATTTAATAATTGCTCAGTGTTAGTCCACAGTGTGGCAGGAAATATGATGTACTGTTGTGTAAAACAGCTATTGCGTGTCATGTCAGGTCCTTGGTTTGGTGATTCAGCTTGTAAAGCAAAGAGATCAAACACTGATATGCAGATGCGAAATATGCTGACTGGTCACCCACAGAGACCAGATGCCACACGCAATGTCCTAGATCCCCAACGTACAATACACAGTGTTAACAGTCAGAAAACATCACATATTGAACGGATGAGTAAGTATGACATAGATGTTCAGTACACCGGGTTTATAGTTGTGAGTCGAATTAGCAAATTTTGCGAGAAAACACACATTTACTGTGTGTGTGACTGAACTGAAACACAAATTTCCACCAACAAACAACTTGACTCACTTTTTTATTTTGTATTTTAGAAAGAAAAGACAAAGAATTACACTGTGTCTGCACATTTTTCTTTATTTAGGAGACTTGAAATGATGAAAACTCCACAGCAAGCATTTAAGGTGACTTCAGATGAGCTGTGGATTTGCACTGAAACCTGGATGAAGTGGATTATGAAGTGAGAATCTCGCTCATGGCAACCTGCCACACTTTTGCTGGTTGTAAATCTGTAAAAAATCAATTGATTGATTGATTTTGTCTCTAAAATGTCAACAGCGATTGACGTAGATCTTAATAGACTCCGCTTATTCACCCCAGTCCAAATTATGAAGTATAATAAGCCCAACAATTGTAAAATGTCCACCTTAAGACAAACACACAAAGACACCATTAATATCTGGGTATTAAGATGTTTTAAGATCACAAAGAACTCTCATAAAACTTACATTTAATCGATTTAATCGCAGTTTAGCTGCTTTATCACACTGGATAATGAAGCAATTCTCTGAATATTAGATTTTTTTTTCTCAGAAGCTATTATGAAAATCACTTGGAGTGTTATTTGATGTAACACTGAATAGGATTTACTATTGTAACTGTCTGTAGCTCATCTTTACAGCTAAAAATGAGCAGCATTGATGACAGTAATGGAAACCATAACTCCTGAGCTCATATTGCTCTGATTAAGTACTTTTAATTCCCCACGCTTACACAAAGGAGATCTAATAAAACACAAATTAATTCCAAACAGAGCTTGAATAAAATGAGTTTGTGCAGCAAGTTGTTCCAAAGCCTGTTGGGCATTAATGGAGAAATGTGATCATCTCTTGTATTCAATAATTAACTTTTTTGGGCGGCAAAGTCAGCACTGCAAGAAACACAACAAGAAGGTCCTTGGTTCGAACCCCAGCTGAGTTCTTTCTGTGTGTGGTTTACTCAACTTTCTAATTAAATAATTGAACTTAGCGCAGTGATGACACAGCCAGAGTCAGAATTTCAGCAACGCCATACATAAACAGGTATCAAGATGACACAGTGTACTGTTTCGACAGTATTTATGTCTAGACTGGACTGTCCATGGTTACACGCTGGCTTATAAAAGCATATATATCAGGATGCTTCAACGCCAGGACATGAAGTGCTGCATGAAAAAGGTTCAGTGACGGCGTTCTGATGAAATAAAATGATTGTGATGGATCTGAACAACCCTCTCCAGACTGTAGGCCTTTGAGAACTTCATTCCGGTAACAGCCTACTTTCTCATTGTACCTACTTACTCACTCGCATTTCCCATTCGTGCTGGATCTCAAGTGGTTCGCATGTGGCCACAAAGTAGAGCTAATCAACCCATTGTCTCCTGAAGTGTTCTGCACTGGATTCTCATCCCATGACTGACCCAGTGATTTCTGCGCCAATCAAGGGGCCTTTTTTATCTGTAGATACATTCAGAATAAAGATTACGGATACTTGGGAAGTGAGTCGCAGTGAGACGTGTCTTTGAACTGCAGGCGGTGCATTAGCTGTTGTTACTACGTGAAAAGAAGCAGCGTTACATGAGCGATAAAAGAAGTAATGTTCCTGAATCAGAGGCTTGGACAGATCAGTGGGTCTCACTGCCTTCGGGTATTGTAGCTGATTGGTCATTCGTCAGGATGTTAATGCTCAACATGAATTCCGATTATCGCAGTGAGGAAACAGGCAAATTATAAATGATTATAAATGGTCAGAGGTAATTGCCCCACTGGTGATCTCATTTCAAAAGGGAGATAATTAAATGGATTGTAAACCACCAGCATCTAATAAAACATTCATTCTCTGTAGGGATTATGATTGATATGATTGTAATTGCTTGACACCAGCCAACTGTTCATTCATAAATCCACTAATGTCCAGTAGTGCAACTTTTAAACAGGTGGGAATCACTGTACGATTTTGAGGTACTTGAACCATACTCTACTAGAGTTAAGCTGTCGATCACATAACAGGCTTTACACATGGAAATACACACCATTTTTTTGTATTCTATTTATTGAATATATTAGTCATATTGTATTGTGGAGGGGGGGGGAGGCGGGGAATGACATGCGGAAAAGAGCAACAGGTTGGGCCGCCAACCTGAGCCCTGGGCCGCCGCGGCAAGGACTGAGCCGTCACACGTGGGGCGGATCCCCTGACAAGCGAACTAAACGACACCTGACTTTTGTTTACTTAGTTATAAAATCATGACACGTCAGATTTGTTATGAACTGAAACTGACTATTTTTTTCATATTTGCTCCCGTTTTTTTTTTATTGATCGGTTGTTAAGCTATGAGTTTCTGAGCCCACAGAAGAACATCAGAACCTTCAATTGAAGTTTAGCATATCACTAAAGCTGGATATTTTTCTTTTTACAAGACAGCTGCCGGTACCCAACAACAAGTGGCACCTCCTTTGTCCCTCTCTCGGCTGAATTCTTCATCTGACTGCAGAGATTTTCTAGGGCAGCTTCCAATAAAATGAAGGATTAGAGCATCAGCATGAATCGTTACATAAATTTATCATCGTAATGAGATATTTGTAAAGGGATAAGACATAAAAGTCTTAGTGTTTCTCCTCCCTTCACCCAAAATTAAATCTCAACTAAACATCCTCATTTGTCATAGAAAAGAAAGTTACAATATGACAAAATATATAAATATTGAATTATGCTCGGAATCTATTATATGAGTCATACATTTAATAAATACAGGAGTATATCATTAAACTGTCTGAAATGTTTTATTGCAGATGTAATTGTCGTTGTCAGGATTGTGTGTTTAAGGCGGGAGTAACAAATTACCTTCACTCTTAAGATGTCAGGCATTCATGTGGCTTAACATTGCTGTGGTGCTCGAAGACTTTTTGATCACTGTGATTCAGTTTTGTTTAACTGTCTAAGCTTCGCCCTCTTTGATGCTAAATTATAGCGAGGCTACACTGAGGAAGCTGGGTGCATTTTGATGATCGGTTGTATTCACAGACTGCAGAGGCATGGCACGTGTTTATATTGTATTTAGACATTCAGTATCATAGCCTAAATGTGTTTAAGGTTTAAGGTGTTTATATTAAACGGTTCAGTCGAGAGAAGCCTATAACTGAAACCCTGAAGAGAGATCAAGTTAATTTATCTGGCACAGTGCACGCAGCACACAGAAACTTCCACTTTTGCTCTAGCAGATTTCAAATAACCTATATTCTTATATTAACATTTTCACACAAGTGCTTTTATGTGAGGTGAACTTCTTTTCTTATCTCTCCATTCATGAAAGTGTATCTGTAACCGGTTATCCTCCTCGGGGTCACGGTGGGGCTGAAGCCTATCCCACCTGACCGAAGGCTGGGTACACTGTGGACAAGTCGAAAGTGTATATCATAAAGGATGTATGTGAAGGAAATTAAAAATAAAACTATTACTGCAAAACTCGTTTGGATTACAGTGGACTACGACTAAAGTGGATCCTGGAGACTACTTACCATCTCAGTATAGCTGCCTCTGTGGAGCAGTGCAATGATCTTAAATCACTTCAGTGCTGGATCATGTCCACAATCACTGCAGCCTACTCTATAAACTGATTAGATAGTCTTATCAGGTTAGCATATTAATTAGAGATGGAGCTGATAGGTAGATCTTCGAGTACTATTATATAAAGATAAGATATCTCCAACTATCTGATTAGGTATAATCTCTATGCAGGTCTTCACATAGTCGAGCAGCTACAGGACGAGTGTTTACACGCAAGTCAATTATAGAATAGAACTTCATTATGCTAATCCCCGCATATCTTTATCTGGTCTTTGGCTACAACAACAGAACAAGAAGGTTGGTAATGGGCTGCTTGCGTCAAGGAATGAGACAAACACAGAATCAAATCAGTTCCACCACTTGGCCACAGCCAAACATCTCATTTACCGCCGTTCATTCCTCATCCGCATACATTTCATAACAAGCATCACTCTTCCCTTTGTCACGTTAAAACTGCCTCATTTAATACGCAGGTGCAGCCAAATGCCACGTGTGACTCTCAAGGCTTGGGAACTGGATTGGAAAATCACCCAAAACAAAAGAAAATGTCCACAAATGAGTCAGTACCTATCTCTGGATCCATTCTGCTGCCACCGTGCATCCATGCGGGGGGCAGTGGAAGGTTTATCTGAGGGCACATTTGCAACAGGTCTATTTTGAGAGGTTTATTCCAGCCTTTGTGTGTTTATCTTTATCTCTGTTTTATTTCCTTTGGCAGGTGGCAGGGAAGATCAATGCCAATCACAGTCAACTCTGTACAAAAGAACGCCATCAAGGTGCCCGAAAATGCCTCAGTCCTCCTCCTGAAATGTTGTCCAAAGTTTTAGGTGTAAGGAACATTTTCAACCTCCAGTATAGAGCGACTTGTGAGTCTATGCGATTTTTATATACATACATTGTTGTACTGGGCTTGAAACTGTGAATCTGACCTCAAACCGAATGTAAATAAAAAGCAAACTTTAATTTATGGTTCATTTTATGCGATTAAGTTCAAAGAAAATGAACTGGGGGTTTAACTGCATCTTCTTTCTGACACTATAGAGCAGCTTTTGAGAAAATGTACCTCTGTTCCAAATGTATTAGAATCAGGCAGCTTCTGAAAGTTTTTCTCCGCTCCAAGTTGGTTCACTGTGTCCTGAAAATTCATTAAAAAAACAACAAAAAAACCCCCCTTCTGACATGTACCCAAAGTGTGGTACACGAGATCAGTGGGAGAGTGATCTCCTGTGTGCGCCTCAGGTGTACCGCACACAACTCGCCTCTGTATAATTTAATTCAGACAAAGAATCTGATTGACGTGTTTTCTCTTCGAGGCACAAAAGCTGATTAGCGCGTCACTTGTGACTGCTGCATGCTATAATTATAGATTTAGCATATATATAGATATGTTCTTAATTAAATTGCTGATGCGAGGTGCATCTCTGCATGCAAAGTGTGGTCTGGGGATTTCAAGGGCAACGCTCACGCATGCACCAATTGATTACAAATGATCTGCTCTAATGCTACGTATATGACCAAACAGCTGACAAGACAAATCTGTTTGAAATTATCTACCGTTCCTTAGGGGGCAAAACAAACTGTTAAAGCTGCACTGGGCAACATAGTGCAACATAGAGCAGCATAGTGTTCTCAAAGCATGGTCCCTCCCTCTAGTGGTACATGGACAGATTTTTTTTTTAAAATTACATCAGAATCCCATGCATGTATAGAGCATGCAACATTCAAGTGCAATTATGGCTGCAAATGGAAGATATTAACAGAGAAAAGTGCACATCTGTTCTTAATAGTTATTGGGGATAAACCTGTGTAGACTATCTGTAGCTGAACAGGATTGGTCTATATCAATATGGTGGCCCTTGGAGAGTATGAGGTGGTATACAAATTTTAAGAAACACTGTCATAGAAGACGTCTCTACAGTGGAATTTATCTCAGCATGGATGATTGTCTAAGCTGGTAACTTGGCAGGTGCACCGTCCCTTCCTGGAGGTGATGATGGTAATCATTAAATCATCAGAGAGGACTGTTGGTAAGAAAAGGCGGCGGGGAGTGAGCTGTCTGCTGCTCAACAGGGTACATATCGCAGCTCCAGCTACAGTGGCACCTTGAACAAAAAGGCTGCTTGCCAAGCTGAATGATAAGTGCAAATAGCCTATGCAAATCAAGCAGCATGTCTATTGTTCAGAGGGAAGCGCACACGAGGAAGGCGGTCATACTTTTCAGAGAGGTAAAACAAAAAGAATGAAGTTGGATGAATATAAATAATAAAGTTAATTTACATCTGCTTACCACGTAACCTGATTACTGAGAATAATCTGATTAACGGTATAGTTTGCTCAAGCTTTTACAAGGTTTCCACTAAGCCAATTTTCCCAGTAAGCCGGGTATCCGTAATTTATTTAGTTTACCAGGAAGTCCCACTGAGATCAAAAATCAATTACGAGAACAAGCCCTGTCATTGGACGTTCAGAACAATCTTAGTTTTTGTTATTTAAAAAATGACCAGTAGGACAAGACATACTGCGTCTGTATTTGCTTTCTTCTGACGAGTTACAGAAATGATTGAAGCACTGCTTTTCTTGTGATCACCGGAAACATTCAGTAGGTGATCACTCCCGCAGCGTGATCTTGCCTGCTGCTGGTTTCTTCTCCTTTACTGCTGCTCGCCTCCTATCAGGAAATCAATGAAGAGCAAAGTGAATGAGAGGAGGACACAGACGTAAACAAACCTGGAACAGCTGCCGACAATGTCAAGTTCACATGCAGCATAGATGGCATTCTCCTATTGCAACTTCAGTAAAATAGAAACAGGTTACTCTGATGTGCTCCATTTTCTGGAGAAGCTTTAAAAGAAAGCTGCACAAAATGAATGCACACAGGAATGTGATGCAAAATTGACCACTGCTTTTATTATATACAATTTTCCCAATGTGATTCACAGATCCAGATCTCATGAGCAAGATGATATTTGCCTCAGTAAACACATATGCATAGACTGCAAACATCAAACTGTGCGTTGTTTCTGAATAAAGTTCACACGCTGAGAAATGTTTCCCCTCATTATATCGTTTCAAAAAGTACACTGTCTTAAACATCATTCAGCACAGAGCTGTTTAACCAGCGTCACACTACATACATCAAAGTTATGCAGTTAACTTTGCCATTTAACACATCTTTCTGTGGAACAGAACACCACTTTGCACTTGGTTCAGTCCATTATTACATCTATAATTGGGTCTATAAATACTACAGCAGGTCCATTACATGGCCAGGTCTTTGTACTGTGTGCATTAATGGCTGATGTAATGTTTGCATTTGCATGGACTTTAGTTTTTCACTTCACGCTTGTATTTAATGTAATTTGTCAAACTTCAATAATACTATACTATACTTATAAAAGAAATATTAATTTCTTAAATTCATACTTCACTGATTATCTAGATGCTTGGTTCAAGGGTAATTTCCACATTTCCATGTGCTTTATACTTCATTATTACATTGAATTTACATACGCCTCACACGTCAGCCTTGGCTCTGACCACTAATTCTTATTTATATAACATCTGACATGTTCTACCACTACTTAAACCTCCATACATCTTGTATCCACACCCAGGAGTTGAATATGCACACATTAATTTCACAATTACTTATGCCATATGTTGCTGTGGTTACACACAGTCCATTATTAGGGCCTACATCATCACACCAGAGACGGGGGAAGGAGGAGGGAAACAAAGTCTAAGAAAAAACAAGAGGGAGGCTCAAAATTACAGATCGATCGGCGCTGTTGTGTATACGTGCATGCATGTTTCATTTGCAGCGGCAGGAGGTTTTTAGTGCAGTGGTTTTCGTATTCAGTTAAATGTCAGCACCTCGAAGGAGGACTACATGCCAGGGTTGATACTGAATATTAGTTGAGGTGGACTGGTATAATAGTAATGTTGAAATTAACCTTTACCAAATAAGAGAAGATGGACGTGGAGGGGCATGAATCACATAAATTAGGGATTCAGAATGAAGAAGATTAGCTCAAAGACAAATATTTCACAGCCAGGGAGAGAAGTCTATCAGTACACCACAGACAAAAAGGAAAACCTGCCTGATAAAATTCCAATTAATTTGTTCTCTTGATCATGCTCTTCACATGCTTTACGAAAAGATCTTAAATTAATTTAAACCGACTAAATAGAAGCCGCGAGTGCAAATTGCATCTTTCTTGTGCCTGCTCACCTAAGATCCCATTAGGGATTTCACGTTTCGCTTTGTGGACAGCTGCAGAAGTCATTGTTAGAATAACACCCGCTGACGCACAAGAGTCTCACAGGTCTTTCTGAAGTGCATGTGAGACTGCTGTTCGACTCTCAAACTGACAGACGTGACATTCAATTGCTGACCCAGGTGAATCTTTAAAGCTTCACTCAAGTAGATAGATTAGAGGGATGACGGCTGAGTGTTAATGGACCGGAGCTCTGCCTTATATCAACCAAGGAGGGGAAGAAGGCAGGGAAACAGAAAGGTGTATGTGTGAGAGTGACAGTACAATTGATATCTGGGGAGAAGAAGGATTTCATGGATGAGAAAGCCAAGTCACAGTGTTGAAAGGGGAGATGGGAAACACTGAGTGCTTGACCTCATTTAAGCAACTGCATCTCATCTAATACTTGTAGACAAGGAGATACATTTATAGATTGCAGCAGGTGACCTCGGGAAGAATAAACAGTACGTACAGTTATATAAATTAGTTATGTGTTGTTGTGATTTATTAATAGAACCACACCACTTATGTTTAAACTTTGTGCCGATGTTTCATGACGTTGAAATGCCGTTTTAGATGCTAAATCTGGATTATTGAAATTTCTACACTAAAAATAAAGATTCTTTGAGTGAGGCTCTTCAACCAGTTATGGCTCCTTATGTAATAGGAGAGCTTTTTGATGAATCATTCAAGAACCATTATTTTTCAGAGTGCGGGCATGAGATGAAAACAATTAAAAAAGAGTCAGCATTTTATTAATTAATTAATTAACAGTTAAAAAAGAGAGACAAAAGCAGTAGCCACCTGAAACAAATGACAGAAGAACAATACTAAATTCCCTAGGGAGCACACCATCTGCAATGCCAGCACCGCTAAAAACAAACAATGCATCATTACCAGTGCCAGTGTTGGCCACATTCAGTGTTCACGTCTCAATTCCCACAGACACAGACCTCATGGTTTTTCAACTCTGTTTTCAAACTAAATTTAAAGGTGGTACGAGGCTCTCTGATTCCACTTACCGGCAGCCTTAGCTCAGAAGCTGTTTTGCCAAAATGTAGACTGAAATTTAGTGAGGGCATACACTGAGCTTCAGCTCTGATGACCTACTTTTAATCCCTGGGGCAAAACCCTTTCTTCTGAAAAGGAAATTTAACCCTGTCTCTTAAAAATCTTGGTTCAAATATACTTTTTCTGCTTTAAACTAGACCACGATCTTTCCCCAATCTACCAGGACAAAGTTCTTCTACAGAACCAAAGAAAGAACCGTTAATGATGATGATCACTATAACGGATATTGTACCACAAGATCAACTATTTGTTGGGAGATGAATGAACAGATATTAAATATGCTGTCTACATGTGAGAAGACTACAAGAATATCGTCTAGACTCTAGATGAGAGCCAACAATTCCCACCATGAGCAAGCACTCAATGGTGGAAAGAAGAAAATTCTTTGGGCTCTATTTTGGTCTCCACCACTCCAAAAAATAAATATCTGTGTCTTTAGCTGCTAAATGCAGAACTATGTTCACCAACTACTCACCAACCCTCTTTAAGTTGGTTGTTTAGCTACTGCTGAAGTAACATTAAGGTTCAAGGCCAAAATAATGAGTTGAGAATAATCAGAATCTGGTGATTCTTTTCTGGGTTCATTACTACACTACTGACATGATATGTGATCTATGGTCAGTATAACGACACTGATTAGAACAGCTTTAATATCTCACAGTGTTTCCTGGAACATTCTGGGCATTTCTAGAACATTTTATTGCACTTTAATAGGGCAAATTGTGACATTGTAACTTCAACCAAAGCTTATCAAATGAACACTTTACATTTTTATTGACGTTCATAGGGGTAAAAGAACACCAGTGCAGTGGGGAACAAGGTGAATTTTGGTGGGAATGTTCCTGATTAGTTCCAGCTGATGCCCATTCATCCACACACCCGCTCATTCATCCTTCTTTGAGCTACTTGTCATGGCGATAGATTGCTTCCAGCATAATAGATTGCTATATCATCTTTTGAGGATTTGCACCAATAATTCTATTTCTATTCATATTAATTTCCTTTCTGCTTCCCAGATATTATTACTGTGTCTTTTCTCAACAACATGAGACACTGTCTAAACTCACAAAAAAGGAACAGATTTCAAAGCATTTATAAATAATTCTTGAGAGGCATTTTACTGTAATATCTTACTGTGAGCCAAACATGAATTGGCATGGGGACATTCAGCATGTATGGCTTATGGCGGATTCACAGAGCTCATTTGAGGTCCATGATATCATGGAGATTAATCTCTATGAAAAATGAGAGCTGAAGTAATTGAAATTAAACATTTCAGTTCTAATAATAACTGTATATTTAGGCACACACGCGTTTGATTAATTCATTAACTGGCATAAAACCCTTGCAAACGATGTACATTTGGATTTGCACAGCATATTGGACACGTTTTCATGTTCACTGAATATTAATAGAATCAGACTGCAGATTACAGAGTCTGGAAAAAAGTACATGTACTGTACAACTGCAGGTTAATGGAGGATTTACTGCAAATAAGCATTAAAATGTGACTGGTCATAGGTTAGGTGAAGACCTGGGAGACCCACTTACTGCATCCAGGGGGGAGACTGATTATGATTAATTCATACATGTTTCCTCTCATATTATATAACACATTTCTATTGAAATTGCACTGAATTTAAGTGTACGTTGTTATCCGTGGACCCATATTTCATAGATGGCTGCAGCTTAGATATGATGTACTATGTACTACTGAACAAAAACATGTGAGGGATTGGCTCTGTGATTTCATCTTGGACACAATAGAGAACAGGAAATTAAAGCATAAAGCCAACCTACACGGAGAGCGCAAGAAAACACACATACATTCATCACAATGATTTATATCAGGAAAACAGCTCAGATGTATATCAGGTGGACACACATCTTATCTTTATTTATAAGAAAACAACTCCCCATATCACTGAAATCTCATGAGTTCACTTTCTTGGAAAGTGCTGCTGTCCAAAATGTAAAATTTTAATGACCAGATGGCTGCACTGGCTACTCACAGGTGCAAACACTAGCTGCTAAATTGTTCGATTACGAATCAGAGCAGAGGGCCAAAGGTGTCTCTCCTGTCTTGGAGATGAATCAATGGTAGCATTGCAGTGAGAGGTAGAGAGGAACAATGAATAGAAGGAAGACGGAGAGCATCCCGGGATGTATCAATCATGCCAGACAATATTCTTTTGCTGTTTAGCCAGACAGAGGACTGGCCGTAACGTGGAAGGAGACAAAATCCTGGAATTAGCATCATCTTGGTGTTAAAATGTAGCAGGTGTGAGCCTCTTATCATATTTTTCCAGATCATCCTTCAAAGCTGGTTCTTCTAAACATTTATTCATAGAAAGTCATCATTTGGATGCAAATTTCAACTTTTAGGCGACGGGAAAACGTTTCCAGAGATTGATGGAATGTTGCATTTTGTGTGTGTTGTTAAGCTGTAACAACTCCAGGCAGAGAAACAGCCCGTTTTCATTTGACTTTAAAATCATGTGTGGTTTTTAATTTCTTTGCACGCCTTACAATCTGCATCTCCATCTGTTACAATAATCTATTATTTCTTTATTACTCAGGGATTGTTCAGCTGTGAAATGATACAAGCTGACAAATTACTATACAAACCATTTTCAGATTCCACTCTGTATCCAGGTCTTAGATGGGTCTGTGACGTCACCCGTCAGTTTCTGAAAAGATCTTCCTCCCTCTGTGGCCTCCCAGTTAATTTAAAAAATGGACCAAGACGTGGGTTGTGGGTGGAACTGAGGCAGACTGGATGAAACCTGTTTGTTCAAACAAGCCACCTGTAATGGCACCTACCTGTCAATCAAAGCAAACATGCCCCTTATTATGCATAACTTTATGGCTTATGATATGGTTTAAATGGGTGAGTTATATAGAAATTCACCTTCAGTCCAGTTGTCATGAACGAGGGAATTAGCTAAAGAGAGCAAAACAGTTTTTTGTACCAGGCTGTAAACATGTTCTGCTGTGAAGTTGGACATATTTAAATGGGGACTTATGGAGACTTATTCTGCAGCCAGCCTCAAGTGGACGTTTGAGGAACTGCAGTTTTTTTTTCCAGCTTGGTCTTGGCAGGTTAACAACTTAGTTAAAGTGACAATTGAAAGCATGCTCACTATACACACCAGTATGCCTCAAAGACAAAGGCAATACAGTCTGGAGATTTAGGGACTAACAATGGTATCATTGCCTATTTGCACATGTTACAATGTGTGTGTCTTGCTGATAAGATATTAAAGGGTTTGACATTTTGGATGTTAAGTCTCTTTCATGTTGAGAGTTAGACGAGAAGATTGATACCACTCTCATGTTTGTCAGTTAAATATGAAGCTGAAGTCATGATGATTAATTTAGTTTAGCAGACTGGAAACAGGGGGATACAGATTGCGAGGCCCTGTCAAAAGCTGAAAAAAAAAAAAAAACTTTTTACGTAATCGTTTTGTAATGGGGGAGAAGTTCTTCTCTCCTTCCTGCAAAACACACACAGCACTGTGCCTGCAGTTTACATAGAGACATTTATCCTTTTAAAACAAACCAGAATCCCAGAGCTGACTTCAGTAAAGAGTCCTCAGGTTTTTCACTGTCAATTAGATGTCTGAATAAAAAAAAGAAAGAAAGAAAGTGAGTAGTCCACAAGTAAAACATCTCCCTTTGGATAGCTGTTTTCTGTAAAACAGATAGACATTCAAACAAATAAACATGCAGCTCAAGCCAAACAAAGTGGTGTATATTTATTCATATTTAATAATTAATGTATTTTTTAGTTTAGTAGTATTTAGTTTAGTTTTTTGGTGACATGTTTCCACCTTGGAACTAATTTTGCCTTTTCCAAATGTGCCAATAAATGTCGTGCTTTCGTCTGTACCAATTATTCAAGAAAAGCAGACATATGCCTGCACCTTTGCTGCTGTTGTTATGATGTTAAGTTAGTATTCCAATAGACAGTACAGTTTTCTAATACAATGTGGATGTGAATATGGATGTAGAGCTGAATGTTAAGTGTGTTCTGCATATATTATTTTTGGAAAGAGTGATGATTCTGCAGTCTCCGGTCATTAACAAACTGAAATATTCCCAGTTTAAACTGCAGTATATCCAACGATCTCTGATTGGTTGATTTTGCCAGAATCTACTTACAAGAACTAGTGGGCAGGAGGGCTCAGACTCATCTTTGACTTTTTAGCTAGTCTTGCCGCTATCAGAGGATGGAGGAGTCGAAATTATTCCGTGCAAAATGTAGGAGTTTGTTTTTTGTTAGCCAGAGAGAGAAAATAGAAGAAGCTTTCTTAGCTTAGCTGTGTTGCATCATATAAAGTATGTTTAACCTACTCTGTTTCATAAAAGATCAATGATTCGCAGACAGTTATGAGAGAGAGGTGTCAATGGTGTCTTTTGTGTGAACCTACTGTCCCGTTAGCGATGAGATAAGCTAACAGGTTTACTCTTCAGTAACTTTTTATTGAATGAAACAGTGTACGAAGGTGAACAAAATGCCAGAGAAAAGTAAACTAAAAAAGCAAAAACTGACACCTACGTTATGACTGAGCCAACGGTTAGCTCGCTGGCTACAGCAGTTCACCACCCGTTGAGGCTGCTTAAGGATCAAGGGACACTGGGCCTGTTGGTCCACTGTTTTAGTCTGGAATATCTTAAAAGCTGAAGGAAGGCTTACCATATTTGATAGAAACACTCATGAAGCCCAAAGAATAAATTCTCCTGACACTGGTGATTCTCTGACTTTTTCCTCTAGTGTCACCATGAAATATACACCTCTTCTAGCACCACCATAATTTTGACATTAGTGGTTGTAGATATCTTATCTAGCTGTAATATCTTAACTTCATCCTTGAGGATAAATTTGAATATTTTTTGTGATTCTCTGACACTATGAGATTAACGTTTTTGCTTTTTTTTTTTTTTTTTTTTAGATGGTTTGATGACAGTTTCCCCAAGAATGTGTTGTAATCCCTGATTTTTCATCAGCCCCAGCTGTATCATATGTTTACTATCAATTAGCAAATATTAGCATGCTATAATTAGCAAATGTGGGATGAACACTATGTGCTGAACCTACTCAACATCAACATGTCAGCGCTGTCATTGTGAGCATGTCAGCATTTCGCTCAAAGCACCGTGCAGTGTCCGGGCACAGCTTCCTAGAGCTGCTACCAAAAGCTTTAAACTCTTTATTTGGTTATAACATTTTATAGGGAGGTTCCAAATGAACCTCTACTTGGCTCACAAACAAATTGCATAACCCACCCTCTTAATTTCTTAACCATGGAGCAATAACTTTAACATAGTCCAAATAGCACATTGGGAATGGAACCAATATTTTGCCAAAATTCAAATCAATAGAACATGTTTATATTGAGAACTTGCAAACGATGTTGTAAACGGGCACTATACTGTATACTGTATGTCCTTTGCTGCATTCTTTTCGCATTGCTTCTCTTTCTGACATGAGCTTGACATCTCTGGGGAAGCTGAAGCCTGAAGGCAGAGAGGTTTTGCTCTTGTGGTATCTACAGTACATTCAAAACAGCACAGGACAGATGGCAAGGGATCACAATCCAATATACTGCATATCCATATCATTTCACGTTATGTCAAAACTCAGTCCTAATCTGTTTTACAGCCAGTAAAACAGCCAGTAGAGCCACGTAAAATTGTTCCACTATCATCGTAGGCCCCAGGCATGCGTGTTTTAATGAGCAACCTGGAAGCATGCCAAAGCAAAGCAGGTAAAATACAGACAGTGCATTTCCAACATGTGCTCATTCCAAGGAAAAGTTAGCAAAACAATAGAAAACATCCTGTTAAACTTAAGAAATTGGTTTCATACCTGACATAAATACTGAGAAATAAATAAAATAGACCCTTGCTTTGCTGACAGACCGAACCACTAATTCCGTTTAAGATCAAGTTTGAACAGCACCATAGTCAACAGTCAACATGTCTCCTTTAGGCCTAGAAATACATTCTCATATTCCCATATGACTTTAACTGGACCAGTATACTATAGTATATATTGTTTTTGAGGTCTTGTCCTCTATGTTTAATGCCAGTAAAGGGTTGATATCGCTGAGAGCTGCTCCACGTCTCTCATTCTGTGCTGCTTGCCACAATATGTTATTTTATTTTGCTCTCCACAACCATTTAACGACCCTTGGAAATTATTTCATGACCCCCCATGAGGGTCCCAACCCTCAGGTTGAGATCCATGGCTTTAGGGGATTATGGACTTCACTGAAATGCCATCTGCATCCAGCACTGAACCACATCACAGATTAAATCCCAGCAGAGATGTGAAACCAGCTTTGTTGACTTAAGGGCTGTTACAATTCCTTAGATGTTACCATCAAAAGCAACAGTTTAATTTAACAAGCAACCTCTAAAATACATATATAGGATCCAGGAAAGATGCTAATGCTGCGTACAGCACATGTGACATGAATATATGGCATGGCATGGATCATACAAATGTTGGGGTGTGGTTTGAAAATGATGATGACATTCTGATGGAACATCTGGCCATGGAATAGAAACCAGCTTCATCATAAAGACTGCTAAAAGGTCTAATTGAACAGTTTTAAGGGAGGTGGATTAAAGAGCTTCATCATCAATTCCCTGCATGTAGCTTCCCACAAAAAAAGAAGAAGAAGAAGACGAAAAAAATCAAACGTGCAGTACAGCAGTAGATCAAGGACGGTGGAGACTGGACTGGAGGGTATTGAGGTGAGTCTGATTTAGTCTGATGATGGAACAGTTAAAGTCCCTTTCTGTTTTCCGATCGCACTGCGTGACAATGCTCCGTAAATTGAACACTTCCTCAAACCCGGTTAATCAAAGGTCTAACACCCTCAGCACAAAGAAATTAGGAACAATGGCACTCTGCAGCATTTTCCTGAGCACAAAGCAAATCACACGCAAACACACTTTTTGATTTCATTTTCATTTAGGTGATAAAAGAAATATTGAAAAGGTGTAGGTTCATAAACTCTGCTATGTTTTTTTTTTTTTAACATTTCTTACACTTGTTCAGTCTCTCATACACCCAGAAGGGCTTATCAGAAATCCTCTTTAGGCTTCCTCAGCGCCCTGGCCTGTGTGTCTTCAATTCTGAGACAAGCGAAGGGAGAGATCTCCTGAATAATGACACCTGGTCAAAGGTACAGGGAATACAGAATTGCTTCACCCATCATCAAGACAGCTTGTGGCAAAAGTATCACCTCTGTTATCCACGATTTAGATGGTGAGGGTCTCAGCTTCATTCAGTTAGTTATTCATTAAGCCAGGCAGTTAGATTGGATGTCAGTAGCTATGGTATTTATTTATTGACCTATTTATGTCTGGGATATACCTTAGAAAACAAATACCTGTGATGGAGACTGTACTAAATTGCACTTCCAGTACAGTGCTACTTGGTGTACTTAACAGTAACTGGTTAAGTACACTGACTAATTTGTGTAACTTAACAATTTTTGGAGGAAATTGGTTTTAAATTATAGCCAGGGAATTCAAAGTAAATAGTCATTGACTGAATAGAAGGGAATATGTACAAGGAAGGAGGAAGCACATTTATATGGTCATAGCCTGCACAGTAATCAAAGGAAACGCATAGCTGTTACCCCGCAGTCACTGTTACTTTTTGTTTCCCTACTAACAAATCTGTACCAGAATCGATGCCCACTTTAAGTGTCCTGTGATGTTTCCTTGTAAACAGATGAAAGTTTCTGTTTGGATTCAGGGTTTCTCACCAAAACACATTCTGTGTATCCTTCCTCCTAAATTCCTTCCGCCTCATTTGCAAGATGGCCAAAACCATGGCTTCAAATAAATGCTGTGTCGCTGTGTTGTAAACCAAAACGAGCTGCATTACTTAGAAGGTTTTTGAATGAAGTCAACTTAATCTGCAAGTTGTGTTTTGGGAAATATTTCAGACTTTCCTTTTCTTTTTCTTTTTTTTGCAATGACAAACACACACATCCACTGGGGAAACAATGAAGTGCCTGTGTTTCTCATTCACTCTTCACTGATGATGCATGTATAGCCGACTGTGAAAATATTTCTCCAGAGTAAAACAAAACAGCACGATCAAGAAACAGTTTACCCGACTTCTGACAAGGACAAAACATTACTGTGGAGACCCCAAGTCATCCTAAAACAATGCAACGCAGAGAACTCAGCTCAGCTTATGGCGTCTAGGTATTATGCATGAGATTCAGAACCATTAGATATAACTGAGTGAAATGAAGCCAGGTAACGTAATTATTAGTTTGCTAGCTACTGTATAGTCTTTTGAGACATTCATAAGATATCATTTCTGTGCCCCAAAATGCTGTTTGTAGAGATTATCTGCCATACACTAACGTTTTCAAGGGTTTTTACTCACACCTGGGAACACCACATGTCCAAGGTCCTTTGGATACAGAGATGATCTTTAAGAAAAATTATTTATGTTTGACATAATCACATAATTTCACCTCTAACTGAGGGACGAGGAGCAGCAGCAGATGTCTAAAGTCTCTAGGGGTTTGAATGAGAGCTCTGGCAGCAGGATAGTGCAGTTTAATCTTCTAGTGTCATGGACCAAGAGGCACAATATGGCATTACGGTCGGAATGAATTTTGACCTTTGGTAATGTGTGGCTTTGCTATTCCACTGTGCTGGCATTGAAAGCTCTCAGGAAGGGTCTTGAACAAGCGCCTCATGCAAGACATCAGAACGATTTCCAACATCGTGACGTGTGTGATGCACAGTCAAAAGGACCAAAACCAATCCTCACAAGGTTAATCTGAAGCAGTGGGACCGTCGTCCTGTAAGGCGACACTCTTTGTCAGGCAATTTCACAAAGGCACGCGGGGCGTGTCAGTCTAGCAAGCAATATTATCATGAAGCTCACAGAAGGATTGAACCTCTGGGAAATAAAGTGGCTGCAATGAACATATTTCTTCATCTTCTGACATGTGCCAACTCACACAAGCAGCCTCGGAGAGTGGCATTTTTCTGATGATAGGCTAATGTATGAGTGTTTCTCCACACAGCAGCATCATCATCTCCAGCCTGGGAGGTTTTTGTTTATTGGGTTGCATACCTCTAGATAAGTGAAGAAATATTTGTAATGCTTTTCCTGGCAGCACAATGCACCACTTTAAAAAGACAAATTGAGGAGTCTACGAAATAACACCAAATAGCTGATTGCTATGAAATTAGAACGCATTGAGCAGCACTCTGTAAATGAAACAAAGCTTCATTTGTGCTGCCAGCTATGCTTTTACACTGTATTTGTATTCATGCTCAAAATTAACTTTGTTTTTTTCCCCCAGGGAAGAGCAATCTTTGAAATACTGTTTTTATTTCAGTGTTCTATTATATTGAATGTTTCCTTGAGGTTGCAGAAGGCATCAAAAAGCAGTGATGATTGCGGCTTATTTGAAACCACAAGGGCCAGCTGTTCTTTTAGAGAGGTCAGTTGAATTAACCTTGAAAGTGAAACTAAGCACTGGAGTGTGGGAAGTTTTCTGTGAGGTTGTGAAGTCAGATTGGTCCTCCAAAAGCGTTGTCTGGGGATATGTAGCCTGCAGGTGTCTTTTTACAAACACCAACAACTGCAAGAATGAGATCCTCGATACTAACGGCCAAGTGAGTTTCCTACTTAGGGTGGCTGGCTTCAGCCTAAGAGATAGTGTGCCCCTTCGTGTTTAAAGGGGCCGGCTGAGGTGGTTCATCTGATTAGGATGCCTCTTTGACGCCTTCCTTTGAAGGTGTTTAGGGCACGTCCAACTGGCAAGAAACCCCAGGGCAGACCCAGAACCAGCTGGAGGGACTATACAAGCCATCTGGCCTGGGAACACTTAGTGATCTCCCAGGAGGAACTGGAATGGGAATGCTGGGAGATGAATGTCTGGAACGTCCTACTAAACCTGCTGCCACAGATGGATGGATGGATGGATGGATGGATGATGGATGGATGGAACATTCAATTACAGCAAACTACAGGGTCACATTTATTTATTTGTATACACATTGATTGACAATTGGGCATCATTAAGTCTCTTAACAAAATATCAATAGCAAAATATCATAAAGCAAATCAATCTATGCAGTAATCATATACAAATAATATTGAAAGTTCAAAAGGTCAGCAATAACTTCATGTTTTAAATACACAACATGCAAAAAGTTCAGAGAGGATGCTGTTTAAATAATTTGTGCTAATTCAAAGAACTATAGAATTGGCTGCATTCATATGGCGCTTTACAATTTGATCACCTTTTATTCATCCTTTGTTGAACTACCAACCCTATGATTAACTGACGACTCGCCGCTCTACCTCCTGAGCCACAGCCACATAAGTAGTGACAGTAAAACTGGTTGAATCTTTGAATGTGGGGAAGTTTCGACTTCCTTTTGCTCGAGGTATAAACTTGTAATTTTGGAGTGCATAAGTTTTATGTGGGCTGTTGGACCCACTTTTGATTTGATAGTACCTAAGAAAGATTTCTGTTCTGCTCAAGGCTTAATAGTTACGCCATTCTTATGGTTCGCCAACATTTTGGGAATGAAAATTAGTTAAGCTTCAATCTGGATCTGTGCTCAGGCCTACTCTACTCAATTATTTTTTCCCCTTTCCCCAGACGACTTAGAGCATTTTCACTATAACCAACCGTTGTGAGTAGATCATCTTTTTTCACTCGGGAAAACTTTAAAATGGTATCGTATCTTCTGCTCTCGTCAGAGGGCATTTCAGTGTCGAATCAATGTGACCCAGCTCCAGCCCATCCACCT
Organism: Nibea coibor; assembly: GCA_023373845.1. Lineage (NCBI taxonomy): Eukaryota > Metazoa > Chordata > Actinopteri > Sciaenidae > Nibea > Nibea coibor. The sequence continues at coordinate 8,816,707 of CM041725.1, forward strand.
CCTGTTCCATCAGAGCCAGCTGTCCACTGATTTCAGTGGGCTCCACGTTACATCCATCAATTTCTTCAGCTATTCCCTACTTCACCTGCAAAAACATGCTACGCTGTCTGTGCTGAGGAGCTGTTGGAATTCAAGCATATGGTCTGGATTACCAAAACAAATGAACTGAAGGAAGGGCTTCATTATTGCTAACATCAAAAACGTTGTGCCTTATTTCAGATTACTGCACAAATCCTCCTTAAAAAAGTGGAAAAAGGCACACAAATCTGGTTCTAGAAAGAAAGGAAGAAAAATCTAGCTAGCAGCTAGCTGGTGGGTTAGGGAAGGGGACATTCTCCCTCCGGAAAGGAAAGGAGAGTGCGCAGTCCACTCAACCCGTGGACCTCCCGTAACCCCAGTCCCACGTCTCGTCACAGGGCCGTTGCCTCCTGCGTCGCCCGTAACAGACCTCTGACCATCCACAAAAAGAAAAAAATTCTCCAAACAAAAAACACTTCTAACGGAAGTATGTATTGTGTTTTTTTTTTTTTTATTCATTCAAAAAAAAAAAAAAAGAAATACTCAAAATAAACAAGGTGTGCAAAAATGACGTTTCGACCACCTATGGTCATCTTCAGGTCTGAAAAACACACCAGTATAACTCTCACAGAAGCTGCCTGTTCGAGGTTTAACGGAGTAATGGGTTAGGGTTAGGGTTTAAAACACCAGTTGATATATATAGCTTGTGTTTTCAGAACAGATCCAAAGGAGTGAGTATTTACAAAATGTACCTGCACTGCTGACATTGCCTCAGACCGGAGTCCAATTGTGTGATAACTGCCAAGGGAGAAGATCTACTCCAATAATAAAAAAAAAAAAAAAAAACAGATAACAGACAAAATAGATTTATTCAGGCAGCGCTGTTCTTGTGAGGTGTGCCGTATACCCTCCGCACCACTCAAAGAGAAAAAAGTACACGCTCTGAGACAATAGCTTTTAGAAAAACAAAGACTGCAGCTGACAAGTCTTTTCTCATCTTCGTCCTAATATCTCACACTTCAGACTCCCGAGTCCCGGTAATAACACAAACTACTAAAAGTCATTTCAGATCATCCGTTTGAGCACCGTATTGCAAAAAACATCCATTTGGATTACCCTCACAGCGGCACAGAAACAAAACACATGCAAACACACACACACACACACAGTGTCACACATGCACAGACACATGCGCAAAGTTGGACTGGTCTCATTATACAGTTGCTTCTTATACCTAAAGCCACATTTTCATTCCCTTGAACACATGTTTTTCTTTTTTCCTCTTTCTGTTCTGTTTAATAAACTGAACAACCTCGGGGTACTCTGTTCCACACAATTTTGTTTTTTAGGGACTGTGACACAATTTTAGTCTCAACGTTGATTGCGGTCTTTTTTTTTTTTTTTTACTTGCTTTTTTTATCCACAAAACCTCAAACGCACACACCACAACATATACCACACACACAGGACAGGCCACATATAGCACTGCATACACAAACACATGCAATTATAACCCAATTACGTCACTATTCGAACTTCAAAAGGGATATATTATATATAAATATATTAACCATTATTATGTTAATGATAGACATGTTGTTTCTCATTAGTCATTAAAGTAAAAATAGTATCTAGAACAGCTTGGTTAACACTTTTGCAGCAATCAGTTCTGCTAATTTAAACATTTCAACGTGTTCCCTTATTTTTAGTTTTAGATTTATCAGCGTTCAAAGTGAATGTACAAGCAAGCGATGCGAGACAGAAAACCCCGGAACAAATAGCGCAAAGCTGTATGTTTATCTACACTGTACCAGTAGGATTTACAGCGTCTCAGTGCGTAATACTGCACTGATCTGCTTTGGCAAACTGTTTAGAAGATACAGGATTTCCATTCATCATTCCCAGTGCGTGGACAGATATAACGCACCGCATTTATTATGGTTCCATGTGGAAGCGGTGTTTGCAGTGGGGTGTAGGCAGATATTACAAAGATACCAGTGACAACAGGTCATTTAGTTTAGCATATTAATTGCAGTACAGTTGCCTGCCAGAGCCCCAAGAGAGGTCATCCACGGTCTTTTATTGTGAAGGTCTTCTTACACACGATCTAAATCTAACCACTGCTATATCCAGGCAGTGCCGCTCAGTTCAGACAGAGCAGCCTCGGTCAAAGGTTTTCCTCTGCGAGGCATGTGTTCGACATGCCGTTCTAGTGTTTTGTGGCGCAGTGACTCATAGGAGTAGGTCATGGCTTGGCAGTAGCGGGGGCATGGACAGATCGCACTCAACCCGCTCAGATCCTAAGCCAAATGAACCGGGAGTCAAATGGCTACAATGAGCAGGGCTTATTACTTGTGCCACCTGAGCAGTGCTCAGTATGTGACTGCTGAGCTGCACTGTCAAACAGCTTTAAGCTCTGCTTAAGTCACCTTGAGGTCGGTACCCTACGTGAGGATATTTATTCAGCAGCTGTCGTTTCGTTTAGTGCAATAAGTAAATCATGCTAAAGCCTGCAGACATGCACTCAGGCTGACTTGTTAGATCATTTTGCCCTTCTATACTATAGGGAGTCACGTTAAAGCTTAGTTAAATCCTGCCAGCGTCGTATCAGTGCGGTATTTAGCTGTTTTGTGGTTCTTCATTTAGCCTAGTGGAGGATTTTTTGAGTCTCCAAGGGGCATTTTATGCCCCCCCCGCTCCCGTTGCCTCTCCGCAGTTGGTTCCTCTGTGCCATGCCCTTGTCGGAGCCCCACCTCCATGATCCTTTAACACATGGCCAGCCTCCAAATTCTCTTTTTTTGTAGTCTCCCTCTGCCTTTGTCGGCTAAAGGAGAACAAAGTGCCTTTATTTATTTATTTATTTTTTGTGCAAAAATTTCATTTATTCGAATTAGGTCAACTACACTCAGAGGGTAAAGGATTTCCTTCAAAGCGCTTTCAACATCCCAGTGGCAACACAACAGAGAGGAAACAACAGGAATTAACTTCGAGCGATTAATTTGGTTTGTAACCTCGAAAAAGAAAAGCACAAGTGGAAAATAATAAGCATAAGTTACATCTCTGCATTACTGTCCACTGTCTGATTAGTCACCCTCAGCCAGATGAAACTGGCTTCTTATCCGCAGCCTATACTTACATTACCCTGAGTCATCATGCATCCCGAGGCTCAGAATCACCAGAGAAAACCCACATAAAAATCAACACCCTTTCATAAACTGGCACACAGGCGGTGGCTACGTTGAGTTAAGTGGGATTAGGTTGAAATGCCTTGCAGCTCGCAGATCAGAGTCTCATAAGCTTTGGGTTCATGCAACCCTGATGAAGCGGTTACTAAAAGCATGGGCATACTGTATGCATCGCGTAGCGTCAGGTAGGCAGGAGAGAATCTTGCATTCCCTTTCTCCTAAAGAAACAAATATTTGCTGAGCTGGAATCCTGCTAATGTCATAACACACAAATGACTTGACAAATGTGCTCTTCAAGCAGATCCTCATTATTGTGATTTATAATTCACGCACCTCTAGCAAAAAATAACCCCAAGGAGTGCTATTTTGAGCTCAAAACAAGGTTTTATGATAATTTTGTCGGGGGGGGGGTGGTGGATTAAAAGAGTAAAAGATGCCCAAATTGCGCTAGCAGCAAATTATCTAAATCTTTGTGAAATGTATATTTGTAGAGTGAGTTTAAAACATGAATACAGTTTAAATAATTTGAATTGCATTTTCCTCCTTGATTTATGTTTGGCTTCAACTTGGCACATTTAATGGATATTAAGACCTGTAGGAAAATTATTCATGGAGCAGGTGGGACAAGAAAGGGGGGACTTTTGCGTCTCTATTTCAGCTGAGAGTGGGGAGTCTAACTTTTGTGGGAGAGCAGAGGACGGACTTTTAACATTTCCTCATGTGGTTTTTGCACCAAAATCGAAGGAGGTCAGCGCGTCTTTGACGCCAGAGATTGGAGTTTTACAGCCAGACTCTGGTCTTTGTGTTTAACCAACAAACGCACTTACACACACTGGAGCCAAAAGAAACGGTCTTCACTGCATTCAGTATACAAACCCATAGAGTGAAGGTAAGAAAGGTAATATTTCTTTTTACTGAACTAAGATGATCTTAATGGCCACGTTAACTAATCCTAACACACATATTGAAAAGTAACAGAAAGAAAATAAGACTTTCTGCTGTTCCAACAATCACCATTGCTGCTTTGGTTGATATAAATCCTCAGTTCACTGAGTGAGATGTGAATTTACTCTGGTAAAATTGCTGTTATTGTTAAAAAAAATGGAGTCTGGTCTGTTGGCTTTGAAGAAAGAGAGCGTAGATAGCAGCTTCAGTTCTCTGTCATTATTGGCTGGAAAATACATTTTGTTGTTCCCCTGTCCACATTGCTGAACCGCCATGTTGGTACTAATGAGAGACAGCAGTCCATCAAAAGGTGACCTGACGTCTTGAGGAACAGTCTGAACGATTACCATGAGGTTTTTCTTTTTGAACTTTTTAAGTTTTCTAATATTCAGAAATGTATATTTTCCACCCAGATTTTTGTTGCTGCTTAATGAGTTGCTCAACTTTGATATCACACGCGCATTTTTTTTTTTTTACAGTTTCAAGTCACGTTTGCAGAGGCTTTGAACTCATTTTGAAGAAGCCACATATCATCTGTGAAGCAAAGAGACATTCAGCATCAGACCCCAGATGGACATAATGATGATCACCATCATTATGATAATGATTATTTGATTTTTTCACCAGGTGAAGCATGCGAAGGATTTAAGGTCATACGTGTTGCATATTACATAGAGCACAGAAGGCAACTACATAATAAAATAATCTATAAATATTCAATTAACATTGGATCCTTTCACCGTCAGACTGTAAACAAGCCCCTGCCCTTCCATCACAGGAGTCAGCGCAGCTCGGAGGGGGCGCTGCGGGAGAATGAATTAACTTTTTGGCGTTCTATTATTAGCGGGGGCAATTATAACATTGTTCATCACACAGGCGAGTCAACATTCGCATGCTGGACCTGGCACTGTGTGTTACGGATCCACGAGTACGTGATCGGAAAGCACAGGGTGGTAGAGCGAGATTGAGTGCTTCGCGTGGAAGCTTAAGGAGCTCAGAGAGAAAGCCTCATGCTGGTGATAAGGTCAGCTCTCAAATTTAACAGGTAAACAGCCAAGATATTAGAGTAAATTATGAGGCAAATGTCTAGTCTAGACATTTTTCACTGGACAGATTTAAAGTTTTGGAACTGTCATTTAAAACTTTACATACAGTAAATCTTTAGTTCTTCACAGAAATTTGGGCAGGTTAGAAATCGTTCTATCTCCTGATTTAAGGATATGTTTGGTTTGCCAATGAGCAGAAAGAGACAGAAATAACCGGGAGAAGTGAGTAAAGGTCACTTTGTTAATGATAGTATTTTGTGATGAGACCACAGATGTTTGATCCACTCGTGTGCTGCTTTCCACTGTGCAGTTTTCACGTAACACTGAACACACACTGAAGCTCTTAAGCCAAACTGTACACCCTGCTAAAAATGCCCTCAAGTGAACACAGCCATTAGAAAGAAGAGTCACTCAACCTTTTTTTTGTTTTGTAATTTACAGTTTTTTAGAAAATGTCGAGTGTTAGGAGTAGTGAACTACATGGCAATTTTCTCTGTGGTCATAATTACTTTCACATTTTAAAAAATCACAAATAGGGCTATAATGTGAAGGGGAAAGCCATCTTTTAGGAGCTCTCGTTATTTCTAAAGCTGTTGTCACTTACGTGTAAAATCAGGCTTCGGTCCATTGGAAAAGAAATGGTGTGTCCAGCCACACTAAATTATTTTGTTTGTATTTCATAACTGCGATGGAGCCTCTGAGGGTTTTGTCCTAGACTTCAGCCAGAGAGGTTATATTATAGGTCTACAGTATTTTGTTGTGTGTGAGGACTTGTCAGAGCCAGAGCCAAACTCAGATTTTGGATTTCAATGTCACATCTAACCGTCAGCTCTCAGCTCCCGGCTTTAGAAAACAGTTGTGTATAACCGTGTCTCCAGAAAAGGACAACAATATACACAAAAAACTCCAAAGCCAGTGTTGATTAAACGATGATAAATGTTAAAACACCATGATAAGAAGAGATCATGATTATGATTAATAAATTAAAAAGGCCATTTGTCTTGCGTGAAAGATGAATAAGCTACACCTCCATCCACCAACTCTCTAGCCTGACCTGGATGACAGAATCACACGTATTCATTATATAACTTTTAACTTTCAACCACCCAAATGAGACTTAAATAAATACCTTTATGCAGATTTATTCTTTTGTATAAACTTATCATACCACTTTGTACTTTGCACATCAGCTGAGTCAGTGTCTCTTCTGTCTTCTGCATACATTCAGGCATCAACAGGTCAGGACTGTGTGCATTTTTTATTGTGAATATCTCTCATTTTCCCTTCGGAATGCTGCACAGAAAATCTCGACAGGTGGGTGGCAGGTGTGAGGCGTCGGTGACAAATCCGGAGCTCCGGTCGGTCCTGCGTGTCGGCTGTCTTTCACCGGGTTACGCCAGCACGTGGATGGGCGAGCGGATGCGCGGCTGTGATTGGTCCAGGCACGCGGATCCCAGCAGGACCACTGTGCTCTCTACTTGTCGTTACTGTTGCTCCGATTCACAAGCCCATGAACACCGCTGGGCTCAGTGTGTCCGTCTCCTCCCGGACTTGGAATTAATCTCGCATCATATTAAAGCGGCGGCTTCGCACCATGGATGCTACTATTTACCAGATCATATTCGGGGAGCTAATGGACTTAAACTGTAGTTTGATAGACGCTTTCCAAGATACTTTTTTGGAAAACGCGTCACTGTCGTTGCTGAGCACTGATGGTAAGATGGACTTGCTTCATATTTTATGTTGAATATTGAGAGATGTGGCGTCTTGGATAAGGGAAACTCTCCGTCTTCTTTTTTTTTTGTTTTACTTAATTTCATTTTTTTTTTCTAAGGTTTATATTGCAATGCCACAACCGATGAGATTGGTACCTGCTGGCCGCGGAGCAGCACCGGGAGTATTGTAGAGAGACCCTGCCCTGAGTACATCAACGGGGTGAAGTACAACACAACCAGTAAGAATATGATGGCAAAAGTTCTGTAGCATGCATTGATTTTGATGTGATGATTTTGTAAAGAATTGTTTTTTTTTTGGCAGTTATTAAAAAAATGATTCAGGCAAAAGTTAAATATCATAACATCAGCAGACAAACCCAGTAACTTAAGTGTCTGAGCGCAGTGTGGATGAGTCACTTTTCCATGTCACATTAGATGATTCCTACAGTCTGTTCTGACGTAAAGCAGTGATCACACTGAATCTCAATGATGTTGCACCTCATGTCACTGGGACTGCTGCAGAACAGAACGTTAAAGGACAAATACACCCAAAATTAGTGAAACTTTGATTGCTTTGTGATCGAGTCTCTGCTGTTGTTGTTGTTTCATCAGATACCCGGTGGTCACACTTGGACGGTGTGACATCACGGTCAAATATTTGTGTGTTAAAGTGAAGTCCATAAAGAGAGAAATACATAAAAAGTGGCAAAGAGCACCGTCAGTGGACTGTGAGTTTGCAGTGATGGTCGAAAATGATCAGATAAACGAAGAATTCCATCTTTAAAAGAGAAGAAACTCAATCGCAGATATCGACAGGGCAGGTTTAATCTAATTAATCTCGGACAACGGCTTCAGTGGACCAGAATGCATCGCAGTCTGCTACCAACAGGACTGTCGGCCAGGCAGCACCATTTTCTGGCCACCAGAGTTGAGTTCACGAGGTCTCCTCCTATCGCATGTGATTTTCTGAATCTAGACCACAACAATTTCAGATGGCTCGATTTATGACATTGCAGCACACCTGTCACCGCGCAGCCCATCAGCTCACTGGTTGCGGCTGTGACCTGATGAAGCAGTTGCGGTTCGGAGTCGGCGTACAGCTTTTTCTGTTATAATTAGCCTCACGTCTTCAGATCTTAACTTCAAGTTGCAGCCGAAGTCACCGTCTGTAGTTGTCTGCTCAACTTAATTTTAACACGCTGAAGAGATTTTGTTTTTCTTTTTTTCAATCTGCTGCTCTTGAAAGGTTGAGTAATTCCAAACTGCATAATCACAGCTCCCTACCACACAAACACCATCCGCGTTATGTAACACCAGTATTAATCATGAGACTGATAAAGTTGTCGGAATTAATTGCAGCATTAATTTCACAACATAACAGCTGAAAATAACTAACTATGATGCACCGAGGCGCAGTGGCCCTTTTCAGACACCATGTGATTTGCGCTGCGGCCGCCCGTCACCCCGCGAGCGGCGGCGTGGCGCTGTGCTGTTTTGAAAGTGATGGGTTTCAAAGCGTGTCGTGTTGGGTCTAAAAAGGGCCTTCGGGGTGACAGTGCAAAAGTGTCAGAGAAGAGGGTGAATTTTTCATTTAACACAGCTGTTATCTCTGTAACAGGCTCAGGTGCAGTGTCATAACTCCCTACCCCCCATCCTCAGCCCCTTCAACACACACACACACACACAGGCTGTGCTCTCTATAGTCACCTCTTAATGCATTGATTCACCCTTTGCTCTGCTGGTGTCGTATTAGTTGGACATGCGTGGTGGTTTGATCCACTCGTGTGTAAAGTGCAATTACAACATGTGCCGTCAGTCCTCTTTGACGTATACTTTAGTGTATTGACACCCTCGATGAATTATTTTGGACAGGCTAAGGAAGAGATTGCAGTGACTGAGAAACTGAGCTTCCAATCACGCAGGAAAAGTGTGAAATCCACAGGAGTATAGAGGCATTTTGTGTTTGTTGGAGGTGATAATTGCCTCCTTCTCAGTTGGTGGTTTGTCCATTTTCAACACAGCGTGGTGGCTCTAACCCTAATGCAAACCCTTAACAATAACCCTAATCCCAACCCTAACCATACCATAAATACTATCTACATCTGTAGTCATGCCTACCCTACAATATATTGTTACAGAGGTTTGTCTGGGTCTATTTTCAGTAGCACAGGCACGAGTGATCATAGAAATATTATAGGAATATGATAGGCTGCAGTGTGTCTCTATAATCCTCTCGCTCTTTCATGACTACAAGGCGCCTCTTGTCACCTTCAACATCAATGAGACACCACTCTACATAGTAAATAGACCACAATATTGCGTAGAATTGAGTGTTTCTATTATGTAGTTTGGAGGATATTATAGGTCCAAGATGAAACTGAAGGGTGGGGCTGAGAGAAAAAGGCACAATTAAAAATCTGTCTCCTGCTTCTGCACCATGAACCATAGATTCATCAGTACCCAGCGCAGTCAGGCTGATGATATTTCAGAGCGATGGTCGGGGGCCAAAGATTCTAGCTTAGACAAACCTCAATCAGTATAGGATCAATGAGTCAGGCAGACCAAACAACCTCTCTGCCCCTGGACTCTCTCTGTAATCAGGAGGCAGAGCGGGTGGATGGCATCCCTTTTCATCTCTCCTTTAAATCACACGGCACTTCAGATGTTTTATCTTGTTGGGTAAATCAAACAAGGATTGAAGAGAAAAAATGAGGTGGAATGACACAGATGAGAGTTTTTTTTTGTCCCCTTGTGTCGAGCAAGACTGAGATAATTACAGGAAGTGCCAGTTTAACACTGTACTGGTGTTGATTTGTCACATACGCGCGCTTCCTCATTGTGACACAGCACGAGAGTAAATCCTCTTATTCAGATGATTTTCCATATTAAGAAATTGGTTTCAGACAAAAAAAACAATATGAGGAAATTTTACAGTTGGTCTACTTGGCGGCCATATAGAAACAAGCATTTTACAGCTCGTTTCACACATTGACTTCAGCGTCTTAGGAATTTCAGCTGAGTCCCTCGCTTAAGGCCCGCTGTATCTGAAGATAATAGACTTTTGGATCATGGGATTTTCTATCAGAACCGCCGTGGCAGATTTGATCGGTTTAGGTGTCTGTGATCGGTTGTCATATATGAAATAATATAAATTGAAATAACATAAGAATTTTTAACAGGCAAGCCGGTGAGGATTTGCTGTATGGGACTCTTTCATGCCGTTTAATCATATGAAAGAGTATTAGAGTCTCTGTAGATTATGGTTACATTGTACTGTATATGTGCATGGTGCCCAAGGGCCTGGTGGGACTGTAGCATGATGTGCTTAAACATCGCGCGCTTTGCCTTAAGCATGCAATTTTATGGATCAGATATTTGTGCCATTTGTGTGAGATACTGGACTTTTTACTTTTTATTTTTTTCGTTACTAACCGCCTCATCCTCCACTGCTAGGCTCTGAACGTCTATACAGTAGGGATAAAGGGGTGGATGAAATGTTGAAATGAAAGTTAGGTAGGTGAGGTAGGTCCAATGAGGAAGCAGAGTTTATGTTAAAGGAGTATTTATTAGAAAATTAGAAAATTATGTATATTCAGCATGAAAACATGAAGGCTGTCAGTAGACACAAGGCAGACTACTCACATTATTTCTGACTCTAATTTCAGTTAAATATCGGCAATTAAAAACATTAATATGACGTTATGGACAAAACACAGCTGCATATTAAAATCCGATAACATCCAGTCTGCTAAATGCACACTAGTTGGCGTGAATATATTGGCGCAAATAGAGCGACGTATTAAATGGGTTCATGTTAAACAGCAGGGAAGCCTTTACAAAGCTCTTAATTGCATAATTGATACTTAAGTCAATGGATGCTGCATGTTTTTACAGCAAAGTGACATGGGTCCTGCACAATGGGGAGGTGATTATCGTTTTACCCCGCTGGGTCACATCACTGCACCCGTTTGAAGCCAAGAATAAATAGAAGATTTAAATCACAAAATAGGTCAGACTAAGAATAGAAGTAGGCCCGAACATCACACGAGCAGGTGTTAATTAACACACACACACAGAGTCAGAAATAAAGTAGAATTGGAAAGTCAGTTTGACGTGACGCTACAGCACACTGTTTTGCAAAGTAAGCCCAACTGTATGTATAAGTCTCTTAACTCTGCTCACATACAGAAGCTGACCTATGGGACTAACAATAGATTCTCCTCCATTTGCCTCCTTGGGACGTCTGAGAGATAAACATTTAATGCTACAGGCCTGCATATTAGAGAAGCATGACCCAGGATGGACTAATGTTATATTTTAAGGATGTGCCCCTTTGGGGATGTAAATGCAGTATGCTGTGTGTAACCTTGTAGGTTTTCTGTAGTACTTTAAAAATGAACGGCCGAGTAAGCTAAATGTCAGCAAAATGTTACAATTCTCTCACAAAAATCAGAGGTTTCCCAGACTTCACAGGTAAGAGGCTATAAATTCCTTTCCATTCCTTCAAGCATATATAAATATTAATATCTCTGCAGAGTGGCTTAAGAGGTTTATGCATTTTTAAACCTTCCTGTGTGTATCGTTGTCGTTTTTTATTTTATTTTATTCAGTTCTCCGGTTTACATGAAATGCACATCACCACGTCACATCACCACAGCCGGGAGAGTGTTGTTTCATGTGGCCTAAACTCATTCATTGTCTCTGCTTTGTCACCAGTGCATGATGTGCTTTCTGTTAAGCCTCAGGCGAGACATGATGTTCACAGCGGTGGAGATAAATGATATCAACACAGACTTGTCAGTTTTTCAAGCCGTATCGCTGCGACTTTTGTGCTTTCTCTGTCTCCGGACTCTCGGAGCGTTAGCGTAATTATTCAGAGAATCATGTTTCGTCCTTTGGTAACCTCACCCCATCCCTGTGCGTCTCTGTTCATTTTCACTGAGGTGACATCCTGCCAGCACATAATGTACCTTTCTAGTCAACACAGCTCAAAGTCAGGATCGCCGTTTATACAAAAGAACTTTATTGATTCTCTTATCAGGATTATAATAAAGTCCGAGACGCATCAGCAGCGCGGTGCGTATCAGGTTCGGAAAGAAGAGCGGGGCTGCTGCAGCGTTGCATGTTGGGAATGCCAGCTTGATGCTTCATTTCAAATCAGAGATTAGCCAGTGTAACATTGCCTAGTCTTTGGGAGGCAAACATGAAACTGAAATAGAGCGGTGAATAAACAGAGACAGGCGTCATCATCAAACATGAAAACGGTTTGCTTTCTCGCGGTAATGTTTGAGCTCTGGAGGTTCAGGGGTGATGCTTTTTAAGATCATTCGGCCTATGTGTGTGTTTTTGTGCGGAAGAAAGCATCAAAAACCTGTATAAAACAGCCAGCTTTGCCCAAAGGAGAAACATACCAGCCGCAATGATTTAGATGCTTCATTCGAAGGACGAATCTCTCATTAAAATTACTTATTAAACATCGAAGACAGACCTGAGGGCGCAAATCTTTTAAAAGTGACTGAAGATGTAACACAAATTATCAGGAGATCCGATTGTGTAACTAATTTAAGAAGATATTTACCTAAGCACCTTGCTTCTGTTATGGCCTGGGTAATATGAAATCCACATTTCTATCATCAAAAGACGCAAATACAGACCTGAAAAGTTCAGATTCAAAATTGTATTTATTGGTTTGAAATGTCCAAACCACGCAGCGTCTTATTTTAGACACTCTGATGCAATTACCTTCCCACGTATAGTTCCGCATGCCGAGAGACCACGCACTTCTCGCTGCCGCACTCGCGCTGTTTTTCTTTGCTGAGTCCGCGGCGACTGCACCAAAGACCTCTGTAAAGTACCCCTCCTGCTGTGAATCTAGCCCCTTAAAACGTTTGATCCACTTCTCAACGGTGAGACTGGGGAAGAGGTTAGTCAGTCAGCAAATTCAGGTCAGCATGTGTAGCAAACATTTCACTAGCCACTGCACACCAAGTCCCCCTGGGGGGTCCAATCAACACCAGGCTCTCCTGACTGCTTGGCTGCACTCACCACTGACGCGCACTGACATTTTTTAAGCCACCACACATCTTCACTATTGCTGAGTATGAGGTTGCACGTATTTCTCTTGCAAAGGATAATTATGCAATCACGCAATGGAGCGTCCATCATCAATGAATATTTTGTGGTATTGTATAAATAATTACCCACATTTCTTACACACATTCTGGTGTTTTGTATTAATTCTACCTCCGTGCCAAATTGCCGTTTTCACACTTTAAATCTCAGAGGAGAGACCAGCTTGCTTGTTAAGAGTGCATAAAATCTTGCCACCTGTTAGCAGACATAACTATGGTCTCAGTGGTATCGATCATATTGCAAACCCCTGCAGTGCTGCGACTGTCTTGTCATTTACACCTTGTCTCCATCTGATTTCTTTCTCTTATATACACCTGCCGGCAAAAGCACGACACACAATTTGCAGTTGATGCAAAAGTTAGTTTTTGCGTTGTAAAGACTCCTTTCGGTTTCTTCCTCAGTGGAGTTTCATGATGCTCAAGGTGCTCAGTCAAAGTTAGAGAAAAATCAACGTCTTGGTTTAGATTTTTAAAAGCTCGACTTGAAGCATGGGACCATAAGCAGCCTAAACATTCAGTCACAACATGTGGACAAGAATCTCATTCATCTGCCCAACCTCCTCCTCCGTGAGCCCATCTGTCAGTGTGTATAATCCAGTGCAACAGCATGTATGAAATTATTTCTGACAGTGAAAAATTTACAATTGAATTGTTTGAGTTGAATCAAAAGCGCTGTTTGTTATTGCGGGGACCTACTACAACTGACAGCGTATACATGCTTTTTAGCTGTGTAATGTAGCATAATAATCAAAACACGCTATCCACTATGTTTAGCTTGTTCGTTTCCCTCAGGGCTACACATATTTGTAGCGCGCAGCCTTTTGCTCATTTCCTCTCACCAGCTGACTAAAGTACAGCTGTGAGGTGTGAGACTTTGACGGCAAACATGCGGGCAAACGTTTGAATCCATGACCTTCAATTGTAGTTATTACTAATGTGTCATGAGGGCATGAAGAAAAAAAAGAAAGAAAGCTTAAGAGACACAGCTGTGATTAGAAGATTACCAAGCAACCCTTCCTCTGCTGGCCTGCTTTTCAAGGCTCAAAGCACAATGCGTTTTAAGAGAGATTCAGTGTTTCCTGATAATCAAAAGACTCACAGTCACCTAAACTCCCTTTTCTTTGCTATTCTTCGAGTGTGATACTGACACATACACAGTGAGACTACTTGTCTTTCTCTTATCCCAACCTAAGAGAAAAATATGATGATGAAGTTATCAAACTGCACATTGAAGGACCTTAACTGTTGCTTTATTTTTATATTGATTCTAGCAGCATGACTCTACGTATGTCGGTCGGCCTAGCACTTAAGTTGTAACCGAAACATTTTCTGTAACTCTTGGATGTCTTATGACATTTTCTACAGATATTTATGGTGTTTAGAGGTCTGGTGTTCGGTTGCCATTGCGACAAATCGACTGGATGGATTGACAAGAAATGCACAGACATTGTATCCTAATGTGTTCTCAGTTATGGTTTTGGGTATTGGATTGATTGCCACATTGATGTATGGGAACTTCAGTCTCCAATTACCTTGAATAATGACCAGATACCTGAAAGGCTACAGATATTTTCCAATTTGTGCAGTTAGCAGTCTAACGTGGTGGTAAACACTGTTAACTCTTCAATTTCAAAAACATCGCTGGTTCTGTCTTCTCACATGTGAAGAATATGTGTTGGTTTCCTCAATCTTCTCAGTCTTCTGAAGTCAACTTGAGCTTTGTAAGAGTATAATGGACATTTTGTTGAACTTATGCACATATTGGATCTTTGAAATACAAATACAAAAACATTTATTCATTATAAATAATGACACAGGAATAAATAGTCATCAAAATATGATTTAAATAATATGAATAAAGACCCTCACCTTAAATGTCCCTCTGTTATGTTCTTCAGCGCGGCCAGCAGTTCCAGCCGACTGACTCTAAAACCTAAACAAAACTTCCTTTGAATTCTGCCTAGAAAGTTTAACTTTCTTTTCCCTTTAAATCCTCTTTTTGAAAATAATCACGCCATTAGATATCTGGCCTCGCCTCTGTCTGGAAACTCAATAAGAACATTTTCCTTTCAGGTTCATTAATGTTTTACCAGAGGAGGTATTTAGACTCGTACATATCTCTAATGACTACACAACCTCGCCATAGGGCGAGTAATACATTAAAACTTATGTCAGGCATACAGTATATCGTGCTCCTTTCCATGGGGAAATATACTTCAGTCCCATCTACGCGATTGACATGGTAGACATAAAATGCCCTTAGCAGAGGTGAAATCGGAATCTCACAAAGATGTTCAGTAAACCTCCACATCCAGCGTCAAGGTCTGTTCGGATTAGGCTCTAAAACTGAAAAAAGCTTCTTTTTTTTGGCATAATTTTCACAGAGTTACTCTGTTTGTCCCTTGAAATAGCCTCTCCCCGGGATCAGGTTGCCATGTGACGCAGACAGTTGGGTTGTTCCGAGTCCTTCAGAAAATATTAAACATCACTCCGACACAGCAAGGACAAAATAAGTGTTTTTCCACTTGTTTTATTGATGAGATGCTGATTTGAAAAGACAAAGGATAGTTGGAGAGTTTGCAGTTTGGTAGGACAGCCACTGAATTCTGACATGCTCCGATGATAACATCTGGTGGAAAGAGTCTGTTTTCTTTCTAACAAGTTCGGCAAAGACTTAGCTTAATGCCAACATTAAGGCCTACAGACTCACAAAAACACTGTTAACATGCCTGTTTTAGGTGGTAATGGTTGCTGTGTTTATATATATTCTGTAACTTGAGCCTCCAAACCAGATCTTTAACTTTTTGCTGAACTAACCTATGTCTATGTTTAGTAATCACTTTCCTACCCTGTCTGTAACTGTTGAATGGTCAGCAGTCCATGATTCTTCAGTCTTCCCTTATCCAAGTGGATCAATAACCCATCTGAGTGGGCTGAGATTGCTTATATTGAAAAAGCAGGTATTGTTTGTCTGACTTTGTCTTGACTGTTTCTGTTAATCTGCCATCTGTTTGATTTAGAATGAGCTGAGATTTAGTTAGAGACGACAGTCTGATGCTGCTGTGGGTTACTGTGTAACTCCAGTGACTCCACTTATATCAATTTACATTTATTGTTATCATAAATAAAATTTTAGAGGCTCAAATTCCGACTGCACTTATGTGAAAGTCTGATATACCATCTTAGTTTAGCTTGTTAGCATGCTAACATGAGCTAATTATCTAAGCTGAACGTCTGTATTCAACGTATGTAGCAGAAGTGGTTGAGATACTGCAGAGCTCAAAGTGGTCGACGGGGCCCAGAAGAATGCTTTTAACGTTGATTTAACCAAAGAGTAAAACGGAGGAAATGCACAGGCTTACTGTTAATGTGTACGTTCATATGATCGTCGCAAGTAATTACATACTTAGCTCATGCATAATGCATTTCAGAATAAGCTTTTACTTTAGCGCTGATGCATGTAATCCCTGGTCTGTAATGAAGCCATCGGTTATTAACATATTCTATGCTTGGATGATTTAGATTTTTTATTTTAGTATTTCCATTTGCAAAGATTGTTGGGTGATCTAAAAATCCCATATCTGGGGAATAAAAAATTTATACAACCCTAGATTACATAATTTAAAAGCTGTTTCTAGTTTAAAATACAGAGATTACCATTATAAAGTTATGACTTTGCGGGTGTTTTATTGACATAAAATCTGCCTCTCACAAGTGTGTGTGTGAGATTAACCTGTTTCTACCTGTCAGCTGGCTTCTCCATGTAGCTGTTAGTTCGGCTTGATCGGTTTATTCGTGACTTGATGAATAAATATTTTCTGGTATTAAAATATGAGGGTTAAACATTAAAAGCTAATTGTTCCCTTGGTTTCTTCGCCTCTTACGAAACTGCAAACTGCATTCTCTGTATCACTCTAAAATCAATCTACTATGAGCAGATAATGCACTCTAATAATACACTCTTCTTTCAGAGCTTGGCGCATAATCATCAGATTCAGATTCACACAGATTCTGTAAGAAATCACTCCAAGTGATTACCTATACACTGCAAACAGGAACTGATTACAGGCAAAGCAGCACGACTCTCTGTGACGCAGATGGAGAAACTGGAGAGCGCAATGTATGGAAATAGGCCAAGGTAGATTTTTATATTTTTATCAACAGCTTTCTCTTTGTTTTTCACACTTCAAACCAACTGTATTTACATTTGGACCTCCTCCCATTATGTGTGCTGCCTCCTTAAAAGAAGCTGTTATTGTCTGTCTCTCCTCAGGAGGTTCTGCTGGCATCTAGAGGTGAAATTACAGATTGCAAACCCCTCGCCTCACCCTGTTGTTCCAGGTGTATAGTAGAAACTACAGTGTCCACTAAACTTGTGAGAGCCAGTGTTTAGTTTGATCATTCTGGGTTGCTGGCTTTTATTCTTTTTTCTAATGTGCTGCCAGTCTGTGAAGGATGGTAATAACAGGTCGGTTAGGCAAGCAGCCAAAGCTTTTAGACTGACCCCGTATGTCTTTTGTTGATTGGTTCAGCGGGAGGTTTGACCAAAGCTTGTGTGGTTTGGTGGTCCACGAGCGTGCTCCAGGTGTCTGAAAACTCCCCTGCTTACTTTAAACCAGCTGCAGCATTTTTAGGGGCACATATCGCACTGCCATCTCAACTGTCAGGCTTTGGAGGAAGCGCATGACACAGAGGCTTACATACAGCCACTCTGAGAAAAACAGTATCGCGGTGGGGTTTCTATTCTGGTAGCTTCCATGCACTTCATTCGAGTCAAGCCATATCAGTTTTATTTATATAGAGCGGAATCACGAATTAAATACGTAAAGGGGCTTCGCAATCTGTACACTCTGTCCTTTTACGATTTATATAAGGAAAAAAACAGGCAGAAAAAGTGAAGAAACCAGGAAGACCAAGAAGGATTTCTCCAGACCAGACATGCAATAGATACAGAATAGATGAGCAAATCACAATAAAAACAAATGTTGATTACAAAAATACAAATTAATAGATGAATTCTAGCCTGTCTTTTCGTCTCTGATAAAAAAAAAAAAAGACCTTTTTCTATTATCCAACTAAAACCCACGCTCACGCTAGTTATGTTCCCAAGATATAATTTAAACTACAAGAAGCATGTACAGGAGAAGTGGGTGTCTGATTTCCAGTAAAAGAAAATATGTCATTTCTTCACAAGCTACAAATGTGCATGACACAGAAAAAAAGCTTGAGTGCCTTTCTTTAGAGCGATTCCTCCCCTTGGGCTGTTCCCTTTATAGAAGCCATGAGTGTGTGTCAAAATGCCACCGAGGGAACAGATGACTAAACAAAGACATTCAGCACACTTTGTCAAACGTGTATTTGATTTCTAAACTTTTTAACTTTGTATATAGTTTACATTTATTTCACACGCAGCCTAACGCAATGACCTAATTTTCCTTTAGCAATTCAGAGGCCGTAATTAGATACATAAACAGATTTTTTTTTAAATAAGAACAGTACTGGACAGGTTATGGGTTAATAGGCTTTCGTTTTTAGGAGTGAAGTGCTAATTACTGCCAAAGTTAAGAGTCAAATCTTCATCTGTGTGTATAAAAGAGTCATCACAGTCAAATTGGAACAGTAGCACCTGAAAGGTTTTACCCAGTGGACTGAGTTTAATTACTTTGTGATGTATGAGTGGCTTGTGAGCTGCCATAGTGTTGGCTTTCAGTGCCTCCTCAGGATAAACCTCCCAAAGACTTGGGACTAAGTAATCCAGTCTTTTTTTTTTTAGAGCTTGTGCTGATAATGCCAGAGAACCAGAGACTTTGTTTTGCTTTGAAAAGGATCAGCACCTCTGACAAAACGCATAACGGAGCGAATATGACAAGGACGGGGTGGTATTATTATTTATTTTATTTTATTTTTTTCGAAGTGGTTTAGCTGCCACGTTGTGTTTGATCAAACTTGGGTCCATCGAGGGCTTTTGAATAGTTACATTTGAATGTTTTGATGTTGGCATGACAGCGTTGACAGGTGAGACTCACTGGAAACTTAACGCTTCGTGATCCGAACCACAGGTCATCTGATTCACATGTAGGACATTTTTGAGAGCTGGGGGCACTCGAATCATTTCTCCACAGACAGACTGTTTGACTTTTCCATTATACTGCACAGGGGAAGCGCTTTGTGGGTTCGGTTATGTTTTGGGGCAATCATAATTTCGCCCATTCCTTTTCTAGCTAGATTTCCAATGTTCCTATTTGCCCTTTGAAGAGCACACTTTTCCATCTGAGACAAAAAGGACAAGGGTCACTGAAACACGCGAAAGAGATAAGATGCAGGCTTTTAAATGATAAGATCCGGCCTGACAGTGTAGAAAATACCCCAATAACCCCCAAACTAGCAATTATTACACACAGTTCACCGTTCGCACGGTGAGCTAAATAGTTTTGTTGAATAACTCATCCTGGAAAATACTTTCCGTTGTTGTCTTTCCACCTAATTATCCACCTAAAGTCCTATACTGTAATATATTTTTATCTGTATGCTACTCTAACAAGACAACAATTGGCACCTTCATTACCTACAATGCAACTTGACCACAGGCAGTGTTATGATCCTGGCAGTTAATGTGATACCCTCGAGCAGAGATGACGAGCAGAGGTCTGGTAACCTCATTTTTTTTCCCCTAACAACCCCAGATTATTTTTTTCTCATTTTCTTGTATTGTCGTCTTTGGGCCCAACTGATTCAGATGACGCTGTCTGAGGCGACGCATTTCGAGCAGCTTCCTTCGGAGCCACCATCGACTTTATGCACCTCCACCTTTTTTTCATGTGCGATCGTACTTTCTCGAGATTAAAGCAGATTTTGATGCGTGATGGAGTTCCCCTTTAATGTATATTCAAATGTCAAAGCTTTCAGCCTGCTACTTTTATGATTCATCGCTGGCCTGAATGAACTTAAGGAAAGCTTTAGCTTTAGAGGTTCAAGGCAGATGTTATTTAAAGCTCATTTGCTACTTACTAACAGAGAGCGTCAGTGGTCACGATGAAAGCATAGATTTAAAAAATGATCAATGAAAATTGAAGAAATCTATAAAGCATGCAGTTCTTTCTACAGCCTGAGACATTCATATTCAACAAATGGGTACAGTACAGCCATCTAAAATTGCTTGCTGGGTCGTGACAAAGCCCAGGCTAATCTCTCTTACGTCTGCTGGCTCTCTTCTCTGCACTAAGTTGGTGTGTGATCCCCCCTTGATGACATGGTGAATGCTCCTAAGCACCGTCTGGAAAGCGATAGCAATGTTTCACCCACCGGGAAGTGTGACGGTTTACTGTTGTCAATCTATGATCATTTCTAATCTTTTTTACGGTGCTTTTGGGAAACACCTTATGAGAAAAGATTTCTCGATCGTCTTAGCCTTAAAATGCGTCTGGGAAATGTGGCCCAGTTTAATAAAGTGGTTAAATATTCATGATATCTACATTATTTAATACATTTTCACTAGAATAATTGTCATATCATCATGTATCATTAAATAAATATTTAAGATACTTTCCCGTCATCCTGATTTTTGACAGTATGGTGTCATATTGTGTTTCCATCCTCTGGACTGGACTTGATATCCTCACTTGCCCTCGGATGTCTGTGTATATGACATGGCAAATTTGCACTAGTTCTTGCCGCTTAAATGAAATATCAAACCGCAATGAGCTTTGAGATTCCCTTGCTGTTATGATATGGCCTAGTTTACTCTGTCCCCGGCTCATGAAATGAAATTTCAAATGGCTTGAAGGAAATGCAGCTGTAGCCGGCTCAGGTGTGAGGCTCGCATGAGCTGTTTTGATCACTCGACTTTGAGTTATTATAGCCTTTC
This sequence comes from Nibea coibor, assembly GCA_023373845.1. NCBI lineage: Eukaryota > Metazoa > Chordata > Actinopteri > Sciaenidae > Nibea > Nibea coibor. The sequence goes on from CM041725.1 coordinate 8,837,611, forward strand.
ATCTTTGCTACAATTTGAAACTCATCCTAGAAGAAAGCTACAGCTTTATTGACTATTCCGCAAAGCGACTGGAACAAGTGGGTAATTTGTAATAAGCTGCGAGGTAGCGGGAGCTTGGCGCTTTGAGGAGGCGCAGCAGTTATTTTTTTGTCTCTTTTCTTTTCTTTTTCTTTTTTTTCCGTTCTGTGTCCATCAATCAAGAAGCCGTCGCACTGGCTCAGAAGTAACACAGAACTAAAGAGACAGATGACAAACTAAAGCACAGAGCAATCAAACACCAGGCGAAGAAAGGCAGGCTTACACAACCTTTAAGTGAAAAATGTTGTACTGTGGCGTTGTTGCAGGTCCCATGGTTGGTAGCACAGATACAATGAGCTGAAAGACAAATGATAAAGCTCAGCAGCAGTGAAGACACAGACTATTAGGCCTGTCCTCCAGATTAGCTCTGAGAATTTATTATTAATTTAAAAACTGAGAACCTTTCATAATTGAAGAAACACTTCACAAACCAAGACGCCCTAAATTCATGTCATTCAAAGCACTTCTTCCTCATTTATCTTAACAAATAAGCTTCCGATCTTCCAATCCTTGGACGGCATGATATTTGTTTGCACGTGCATGTTTGTGCATCCAAGAAAAGCAAGAGAGTTGGCAGGGTGGCGAGCGGAAGAGGTGGGCAAACCAGGTGGGAATCGCACATTTCTTTTGTCTCTTCGTGCATCTTCGCGCGCAGTGTGGTCCCGTGTTGTTCCGCTCGCGGCATTGTTAACGCCTTCACATGACAGATTTATCCCTTAAAACTCAAGAGCGACTGAGTCATCTTTATTACTTAACTGTGTAAGTCGAACGCACTGTAAAGACAAATGTGAGGGGAATGGCGTCATGATGCGAAACGCACAGATGGTTAGTCAGAAATGTGCTCTCCCCGCACCAGTGCCTTGTATTAGTCGTGCATCAGTGAAAGAGCTCACAGGGACAAAACTCACAACCTGCTCCCCTTCCTCTGTTTCTGCGCCGTCACTGCGTGTTTCACAAACACAGTGTGATATTTGCCCGGAGAGGCTGAGAACTTTTGATCTGGAAAGCACTTTGCACTTTAATATCGGCTAAGACAACTTTGAGGTGCAATATTAGTTTTCATGAGTTTGTCTGCAGATGTGATATGCGAGGATAAAAATAGTGCCCCTCCGTCATGTTTTGAAAATAAAGGTGCAAATTAAAGGGGACCATTGACAACGGTAAATCATTAGAGTGGCAGATAACATCCGCGCTCTGAGGTTGTCACTTCAGATGCTGCAGACTTACCTGACTGGAGGGATTTTAGCCGTCGATGACATGAAGCGTTTCCCATGTCCCGTTGATTCTGTCATGCATAGCAATGACACAAAATGCTTGTGATTGTTTGTCTGCACAGATTTCTTTTAATAATGCTGCTGGGAGGAGGGAGCGAAATTTGCTCACACACGTTTGGAAGAGATTTATTGGCTATTAAGAAAAAGACTGGTGCAAACATTTCGATACGTGTGCAGCACATGCAAAGAGGACAGTGTAAATCTCTTTAAGAAATCCCATTATAGTGCTAAAGATGCCGATATATATGTTGTTGTGTTGCACTGGATTGTATTCGGCACAATATAACAACAGAAGCGGCTTTGAAAATTAGCATAGAGTTGAATCAGCACCTCTCTGACTCTAAGGATTTCCATTTTTCCTTCTCACTCAGCGTGCACCGGCTAACTCCATATCATAATGGCTCCTAACTAATACCATTTGTCATGATTACGAAGTAAAGTCAAGTAAATTGGAATTTACTTATACAATCAGAAACACAAACCCTGAGTCTACAGTTTGTTTGTCTGATTAGTTTATGTTCACATCATGCATCACACAGTTTCCCTGTGGGGATTAATAAAGTATCTCAGATTCTGAGGCATTAGCTGCCGCGTCACGGTTGCTTAGACAGAACAAGAACTCTCTAAATGCCACATGACAACTGATCGATAAGCATGTTGAGGCAGTTTCTTCACAAAGTCAAGCAAACCACCACAGTGTGCTTCAGAGTGTATTGCAATTGACTGTTTTACTATGTCTCGGGGGATTCACGTTCCAGTCATTCAAGTGCTTCAGTGATTTAACCGCCGATGATTTACCACTGCGATGAACAGCCCTTATTCAAACGGCTGCAAACTGGGATTTTTCTTCAAGAACACTACAGCAAAGTAAAGTATTGTCTAGAGATAATGCAGCAAGTGTCAAAATAAAGCGTGATGATCCCGTTTTAAAGCATCTTCTTCTACGTCTCTAATGTCTCACCCCGCGAGCTGTTTTCTTCCCTCCGCTCCCTGAAATACAAATGTGACATTACGTAACATTAATTTGAATGCAAAGGATCTTACCGCCTTAAGAGTCGCTGTAGGCATTTCTAATGTATCCTCGCTTCCGTATTGTTTTGGCGCCGACGTGGATCATTGAGTCGGGATGAGTGAATATAAACACTGCGGTCCACACCTGTGTGAGATTTGTCTAAAGTGCTAATCCCCAACGGGGGGGAAAAAAGTATTATGGATCTTTTTTGAGCCCTGAGACAAACATCATGAAAGCACTTATTTAGAGTCGAAAATGTAGTATATACTGGAGGCCCTGACCTTTGAAAATATTGTGGTGGAGTGAATCTATTATTTTTAATGCTTTTCTGGAAACGGCATGACTCAGACAGTTGTAGCCTCTGACAGCAGCAAAATCATGATTAATGTGAGTTTTCATGCAGAGTAATAAAAAAGCCAAATGAATGATATATATCTCAGGGAAGTGTCTCGCCATAACAGGATAGAAGAAAATAAACTTCACCCATATATTGCTGCTCTGTTTCTGTCCTTCTCTTTATATGTCTTTCGGTGTTAAAGAGATAAAGGGGCCGTCTGAGTGTGAGGTGAGGAGCTGCAAAATGAAAAAAAATCCAGTTCAAAGTTGATTGCGGGAAAGCAGGCCTTAAAAGATATGCAAATAAACTGACAGAGTAAGAGGCTTTGCATTTCCATGAATAAAAAATTGTATTGCTGCATTGGTATTCTGCGTTAAGACCCGTAGATAGTAGCCCTCAAATTTGAACTGAGCTCTGAAGAAATTACAGGGATGGTTTAGCTTGCCTTCTTGGCAAACATTTCACTATAACCTCACCTCAACAAACAACCGGCCCGCGCTAATACTGACTCTACTCAATTCAGCGTCTGGCGCCGAATACAGATGAACGGACAAATCGAGTTCAACAAGTGTTTGAAGACGTCAATGATGTTTGCAACAATGCGACCGTTTTATTGTTTTCTCAACCGTGCTCCTCACTCTTTTCTTGCAGGGAGCGCTTACAGGGAATGCTTGGATAATGGGACGTGGGCGTTGAAGAGCAATTACTCCAATTGTGAGCCCATTTTGGAGGAGAAGGTTAGTGTGGTGTCGCAGGAACGGGAGCAGCCCCGCTCTGTTTTTCATCCTGCGAGCGATCTGTTAACTATCTTTGATAAATGCTCGTCACAGTTTCTCATCATTACACTAATAGCACACGGGGAGAGTCAATCAGATGTAGTAAAGCAAATGTGTTTTGATAGCTTAATGCTTATTGAACTGGATTTTCTCTTTTCTGTCTAATGCAGCAAAAGTGCAAAACAATTATTTCCAGACGACTTAATACATTAAGTGGACTCTTATCAGTGTTCATACAAACAAAGCCAGAGGCCAAACTGTAAGACTGATGAACGTGAGGAGATTTTGGCCTGATTACCTCACATCATTTCTCCTGATTATGTGTATTTCTGGCTCTTGCTCTATTTTCTCAGATAATTTTAAGTCTGACATCTGAAGTGTGTCAATGACATTTGCCTCCTCTCGAGTTCAACCTCAAAACAACGAGCCGTTCCGTTCATATATTCATGTATTCCTCATCTCTTCTCTTTGATCTCTTCTGGGCTTGCATTAAAGAAGTAATTCACATGTTGTCTTTGCAGAGAAAATACCCAATGCATTATAAAATAGCGCTGATCATCAACTACCTAGGCCACTGTATCTCCGTGGGAGCTCTAGTCGTGGCCTTCATTCTCTTCTTGTGCTTAAGGCAAGTACAGAAATAGTACCCATCTGAAAGTGTCCCGTATGCATGAGACCTCGTAGAAGACAATCAGGGAAATTATGTCAAATGAATAGAAGTCTGCGGCTTGCCTCAGCTGGAGTACTCAGGCTAAGAAAGACAGAATGTGGATTTCATAACACGCCTTTCTAAGCAGGCATACCTCTTTTCATGTCCTGGTTTAAACACACACACACACAGACGCACACACACAACCACCTACATCTGCTATGACAGAACAGGGCAGACACTAAGCAGCCTCAGCCGGGCTGTTCTCCATGGTTTGATCGATGTGAGCTTCCGAAGGCAAATATTGATTTCTTTCAGTCGAAACCAAAATAGTAGAAATGGCTGACATTAAATCTCGTTAGGTTTCACGAGACATTCTCCTCAGCGTTTCCCTCACAGACATTTATTCTTGGCAGGATAGGACCTGACCGTCTTCTGAACCTTAAACTGTCTCTTATAAAGCTGACAAATTAAGTTATTTATCTTTTAGCAGCTGTTTAAAGCATGGCACACCGTATCTGCAGTACGGCACAGGAGTCCTTAAACCCCAAAGTCGGTCATAACTCAGTCAGATCTGATTACAGAGACATGGTTTTAGAGTCAGTGTGGCACAAACTCTTTGCATATGTGGATATCAGCATCTCTGATGTCTGTTGTGAACAAACCTCCTTAAATGTGCTTACAAGTCACAGAAGAAAGTCGTGCATGTACTATTGGAGCCTCTATCTGTGGCACGACTCGCACGACTTGCTTACAGACAATAAACAGACAATATGTCCGCTAGCATCGTTAGAACGATCTTGCTTTAGTCAAACTGTACCGCCTCTGTCAAAGCACGGCAATGACGCGTGTTTTTCATTCGGCTTATGTCACAGGAGTATACGATGTCTTCGAAACATCATCCACTGGAACTTGATCACCACCTTCATACTGAGGAATGTCATGTGGTTTTTACTCCAGTTGATCGACCACAATATCCACGAGAGCAACGAGGTAACTGTTGATTCACCGTACCGTGCGCTCCACGCACATAAGAATGAATAAAGCCTTCGGAAGTCGAGCTGTGAATGGTTTTATGTCAAGAAAAACCTTTATTTTAACCTCTGTGTTTTCTCTTTCAGCCTTGGTGTCGATTAATCACGACAATATACAACTACTTTGTGGTGACAAACTTTTTCTGGATGTTTGTTGAAGGATGTTACCTCCACACGGCCATTGTAATGACTTATTCAACTGATAAGCTCCGAAAGTGGGTCTTCCTTTTCATCGGCTGGTGTGAGTATTCTCATGTTGACAGTGCATTAGTGACCACTTAGCTCTTGGTTGTGTGGTTTTGTGCAACGCGCAGCGCTTCACACACACTAGTTTCACGAACAGTATTTTTAAAGGATGAAGTGTTTACTTCTTTGCACTGTGTTGCACAGGCCACAAACCAATTTTCAGCCACAGTTTAACTCGAATAAATTATAAATTAGGTTGATTTTTTTTCACCTTTGAAGCAGTAGATGACAGAACAATCTCATCCATAACCCTAAACCTTATTCTAGAGCTTTCAGTCACACGATCTTCATCGATAGATGGTGTCTTTCTGAGGGGTTGACTTGGTCTCAATCCCTCAGAGTTTTCGTCTTGTCTCAGTCTTGATACATTCTGATCTTGTTCTGGTCTTGATTTAGATGGCCTTGTCTACAACACTGAAGAGACGCTAACATTTGTGTTGATATCTTGCTGTTTCAGAATTGCACGTCGTTCAGGTAGTCAGAGCAGATTTTCTCCATGGTTTTAAATGAAAATCAGATATTGCGAGTCAGCTGGACCGTGCTACCGTATGACATTTCTCTCCAGTTCAAAGCAAACATTTGCCTGAATGGAAGCAGAAGTGAAGTCTGGTCAGTGAGCGAAGCAGCTGGAGACCTTTTAGTGCTTCGAGATAAGGCTTTGATTTCATAACAGGGCAGAAAACGCAGTGAAGTGTGGAAAATGTCTGTTTCTGTCTTTGACGTCCAGCGATAGGATGAGTTTGTAGTCGATGTCCCGCCATGACCACATAAATTATCTATGCTCACCTTGAGTTACAGTAAGCTATTCTGAAAGTATGCCTGTGTGCTTCCCTGATACATACATACTCTACTTAATGTAGGTCACACAGCCAAGCTTTAAGAACAACTGAATAAATAAAGAAATAGATCAGCGGATAACATATGATTGGTAAGGACGTGTGGATGACATGATCGGGAAGCTCGTGATAGGAGATGTCACTCATATCAATCTCGTTTTAATTATCTAACGTGATTAATATGATGATTAGATCATCAGTGTGGTGTATCTCTTTGAGCAAGGTCAACTCATCAGTTCCTGAAATTCACCAAGCATTCACAGCAGGTGTCGATTAAACTCGTTTTTTGTTTTAATCTAATATATCTACGCAGCGACAAACCCCACAGGCTGATCTTTCATTAAAAATAACATTTTAATCTTGATTTAATCTTGATTGATATTCCTTCTGTGAAAAGAATGCAGTATAACCAGCAAGAAAAAAGTAGAAACAGGTAGTGTACGGACTATAACGTACATATACATACGTTTAAAAATGAAGAATAATCTGCACAAATTCACCCGTTCTTTCATTTTTACGACTGCTGCCTGCTGGGAAGAGATTAGATTTCTCATTGTGTCAGTGGTCTAAGTCTTGAGAGATGTTTAATTAGAAGTCATTAGGAAATGATGGAAGTGGGGCAGATTAAATCTGTCTTCCACCAGAGGCCTGGTGTTAGCGGAGATCGAAATAGGTTCAGACCTGTATTTTTTCGGCTCCATTAAAAGTCATTTCTTCTGATCGTTTCACCTTTGTGAGACATCTGATCTACTTGGTCTGAGTACTTACAAAACTTCACTGTATCTGCTCTGCTTTCTGTCGCCGCCATGCTAACACATCTGATTTCTGTACCCGCTAATGATTTTTAGCTGGAAGATGTTTTGCTCAATTAGCTTGTCGGCTTGCTGGCAGGGTGAGAAAGTCAAGCCTGAACTGCTTGTTTAAAAGGAACAGACTTTCCTTGAACTGCAGACCCCAGCTTTGGGGTAGCAGTGTGATATCCCAAATGATTTCTTTTCTGTCTACATTAGAATGCAAGGAAAAGCAGCAAAAAAGGTTGCGATACACCACAGTGTCTATACAATATGATAAGCAGAAGGCATGAAACACAGGCTGCATTCACATGAAAACAAAGCCGTGAGATTAAAAAGTGAAAAATAAATCTCCATTGCGCAGAAACGACTTCAGACTTTTGTTCGTTTGTTCCGCAGAGAAGAGGACAGCGCGGCGAGTTCAAATGGTTTCATTTAATCACGGACGAGTCAAGCACACGTTTTCTTTTTAAAGTGAGGCTTGATAAAATAAAATCCCTCGAGGCGAGACACGCCACTATGACAGCAACTAGAGCCCTTGTGCTGATTTGACAGATCATGGTTGATCTCGCTGTAGATCGAATGTGGTCTGCTGTTTTTCTAAAATCATTTAAATATGTTTTGATTTATATGACTTCATACATATGGCACCCATTTATTGTGATGAGCATTAGAGCCAGGAGTAACAATAAATCAGAGAAGAGAGGATGTTTTTTTGTTTATGATGACAATAAAGTTGACAGAACCTTGAACCTAACCCATATCCTGAAAGCTTGACTTCTTTCTCAACAGAAAAGTCTTCATCCTCTCATTTTTTCTCTGATTAACTTACCTAGTTTAGTCTGTTGTCTAAATTTTACTCATATTATTTGAAGTATTTCTCAAAGTGTGCTCTTCACTGGGGCATCGTTGAGCGACCGACGTCTCTCCAGGTCTGAGAAGACCAGCGCACATTACACAACATTTGTTTTTCAGTTACATGTACATATCATTATTTCTCCTCTGGACCCCTGTGAGGGCAGCAGCTGTGGAGTGATGTAATACTGTGAAGCCCTGTTTCTTTTTTTCCCCCCAAGATTGTACTTTGTAGCAGCAGTTATGTCGTCTTGTTATTTTCCCCCATTCTGACGATGCTGCACATCGTTATACGCTTCTGTTCAGAGCACATGCTGTCATTTTACACCTTCATTATTCTGACCTCCGCTGCTGCACAGAAGAAAAGCCGCCTGTAGTTGGGTTGCCGAATGTCTTTTAGGGACTGGATGACTCTGTGAAGTGGTGCATTCAATTTCTGTTTTTCAAACAACGCTAAAAACATTTTAACATTTCTTTATTCCAGGTATACCGTGTCCTATAATAGTAGCCTGGGCCATAGGAAAGCTGTATTATGAAAATGAACAGTAAGTATCCAGAATCAAACATACAGTCATAATCTGGGGTAGTCATTGCTTCACTATTTATCCGCTAACTTTCCTGGCATCTGCCTGCGTAGCACGCTGTCACATCTGGTGCATGTATATTAACTGATGTGCACAATAAACATGACTGAAATGACTTCTTATGTTTCCTTGAATGTTTTCTTGAATTCGCTGGTGTTGATTCCCGTTTCCCTTTGTCAACAGATGTTGGTTTGGTAAAGAACCTGGAAAATACATGGACTACATTTACCAGGGACCAGTTATTCTTGTGCTTCTGGTGAGCAACAACAACACAGAGAATCATTGCACCGTACATCCGCCGTCATTATTTTCGCGCTGTTTGTGCGCTCATTTTACACTGACACGGGATTTATTACCAGTGCCTGCGTGCATACTGTAGGTGTAAACCGGTGAAAGAAATCTGGCTTGAAGGGGAAATGGTTTTATAATGAAATCCATTTTCATCCTGCATCTAGCTTGTTGGTGGAATTAATCTTCCTGATGGGTGAAGGCATTTCCACCAAAAGCGTATTCATAGCAATGTATCCACTAATGGTTATGTACAAGCTGTTGCCAGCATACAGTAGTGCGGTGACCAGTCCTGATCTGTATGCTCATCTAACACTGTCTTGTGGAGAAAGGAGGTGGCTTTGACTTGTGTCACTATCCCTCCTACTCAGCATTTAATGAGCGGTCTGTTCCCGGCAGAAAATTGCTCTCGTATTTCAGTGTAAGCCGCGAGCGCTGGGTTCAAAACTAATTATTTTGTGTGTTTTTTTTTTCTTTCCTAGATAAATTTTGTTTTCCTCTTCAACATAGTGAGAATTCTCATGACCAAACTAAGAGCTTCAACCACATCTGAGACGATACAATACAGGTGAGCTGTGTGGACGGTTGTGTGCGCAAATGATGCCCGCTCTTCTTCTGTTTCCTCCTCCCAAGGACGACGTGCAGTGTTTTAAGGCAGCGAGGAAGGCACATTTTTAGCATCAAAGTAGCTGCATTAGAAAGCGGACTCATTTTATCCTTCGCAATTAGCGTCAGTGTTTATATTCTGGTTTAATTTCACACAAATCTGCTTGATCCCCAAATAGCCGCCCAGACAGAAGATATATTTGGGAATGAAATGATCAAATGTAAATGACAATGAAATGAAATCACTGCCAGCTACAGTAATAGAAAAGATCAATTATTCCTTTTGATTTTTGCCGTGCCGCTCACAGGCTAAGTGTTGCCTGTAATTGCAATAACTGTTGGCAGATCCCTAAAAAACCTGTTTCTTTGATGTGCTTGACTCAAACGCTGATACTTGAAGCAAGTAAATAATCATTTCAAGTGGTGGATATAGTTCCTTTCTAATCCTATACGCACTTATCGTTATTTGTGTTTGAATCTGAGTCTACAACATTTCCTTGTCTCCAAGTTTCATTGCTTTTGTTTCAGTAATTGGCTTTGGGTAGCAGTGGAAAGGATTTTAGACTAAAAAGTCCAGACAAACAAATTGAGTGAGCACATGGAAGATGAAGTGTGTGACAAGATGTGATAAGTGAGTAAATACAGAGATTTGGTTTGAGCCCGAGAGGGGACAGCTGTGTGCAGTCCTGCCTCATGTTGTCATGTTGTGCGTCTGACCGCTAAATTGTGCGAGTGTTTTCTCGTCTTTCACTTGGAAGTGTATTTTTCTCCTTCAGGGTTGATTTAGAGCGCGCGCGGTGTTTACCGAGTCGCTCGGCTCGAGACCATTTCAATTCAGGATTCTCGGGCCAGAGACGGATTTATGGTTGTCGTGTGACAGATACGCTGACATGAGCCACGCACATTTAAGTGAACGGAAGACAAGAGCGTCAGACCTAAATATAGAGCAGAATCTCGCTGTCTCTGAACCTTCAGGATTCTGCCTGTTTTACCAGAGTTTCATGAATAATATAAACAGTGGGGTGAAAGCGACAAGGAAAGCTGGGAACCATGGCACAGCATGTCGAGGTTGTGAGCAGAAAACACTTAAAAATATATATATTTTTGCTTAGATCGAGCTCATTACCTCAACTAATTACTCTCGAGAGGGTAATTAGTTGAACTGTCTATTGTACTGTAGGGTAGTACCGCTTGCTTTCTTTGCTTTCTTTGCAAGCTGGCCTGGACTTTGTTATTTAAATGGCTAACATTTGATCTATAAAGCATCTGTAATCGATTTGTTCACCCACTGCATGGGCTCAGGAGGTGGAGAGGGCCGTCCACTGATCACGGGGTTGGCGGTTTGATCCCCACCTCCTCGTGTGCACATGTGGAAGTGTCTTTTGGCAAGGCAGTGAACAACAAAAAGCTTACAAACCTTTGGATAAAACCACTATATGAATATTAGCATTTCTAAAGCGCCTTAGTAGAACAAGGTACCCACATTGCAAACTAGGCTTCATCTCTAGCTGGGTGTTGATATGTTGTGAGGCAAAGCGGTGTTGTGCTGTGTGTGTGTGTGCATGTTTTTTTTCAGCAGGCTGCCTCTCACACAGAATCACGCATTTTCCAAAATCATCTCGGGTGAAATCCAAGTTCTTATTATAGTAATTTTATAAATGAGGCTTCTGATGTTCCCATCCCTGTCTTCACAGAAAAGCCGTAAAAGCAACGCTGGTCCTGCTACCTCTGCTGGGCATCACTTACATGCTCTTCTTCGTGAATCCGGGGGAGGACGACATCTCGCAAATTGTTTTTATCTATTTCAACTCCTTTCTGCAGTCTTTTCAGGTGAGAATGACGAAAAATGACGCCCGCAAACCCCACGCGGACTGCATACAGGGCGAACCGAGTGACTTCTCAGGATGATTTGAAGTAGCATCCTGGCTGTGCTTCGGCACAACACGGCCCTCCCGCCTCATGTTCAGTGCTCTCAGCTGACAGGATTAACAGGGCTACGTGGGCATGATTTTTCCTCTGCGGACACTTTTCTTTTTATATATCTTTTTATCTCCTACGCCTAAAAGTAAGACCGAGTGGGAGGAAAAGGAGATTTCAAGAGCGGAGCTGCAGTATTTAGCGTGATGAAATGTGTTCTCTAAACTGAACGTTTAATTTCTTTTCACATTCTATGTCTAATGAAGGTGCCATTACACGCTACAGTTGCATTTACTACTCCTAGTAACAGTGATGTGTCTTACTCTGCAGGGGTTCTTCGTGTCAGTGTTTTACTGCTTTCTAAACGGGGAGGTGAGTCACTGGAGCTTTGTAAAAGTCAGCATTCATGAATTTAATTAAACTGTCAATGTGTTTCTTGATATATGATCTTTATAGAGCTCCATGCGGATTTCTTTGATTAGTTTTGTTGTGTTTTTTTTTTTCTAACAACGCTCCTAGTTACAATTCTCAAGCAGAGGTTCAAGCAGAGGTAGGATCAGGTAGCTCTGATAAACAGAACAACAGTTTCTCTTCCAGCTGTGAAAATGTTGATTTTGTTGACGATGGTTCTTTCATCTATGAAAGAAACTGCTGTAATTCCCGCTGTTTGAAAGTTGTTAATGCAATTATTAGAATTATACATTTGCGTGTAGTGACTGAAAAATGGAGGACTGTCTTGCTGCTCTCTTCTAGCCATCGAATAATTGAACTCGGGGGTGGAGAAGCAATTATTCTGATGAGGAATTGTGTGCAGCCTTTGAGTGCAGGATTTGAGTCGCAGCCTTTCTATAATTAGTTGACACAAGTTAAAGACTGTCATTGGGAGCAGTGACTGTGTGGCTTTAAAGAAGAAATGAAAAGTATGGATAAATATTTCCCTGGCGGGAAATTTCCCTGGCCAAACACAATACTAACCTTTTTAAATGAGTATTTATTATTTTGAGTAACAAACTAAAGCCTCTCCATCCAAGTCCAAACAACAAAAAATACAGAAGCAGAATACAGGAGCAGGAAGAAAGTCTGAAACAACGTAGGACTGAGGAACACAATACAACACTGAGGAAGGGAATGCAGATGACCTGACAAGGGAAATCAAGGAACAATCCAGGGGAATCAAGGACTAAATACACATGATGATGAGACACAGGTGAAACTAATCAGGGTGGAAAAGATAATTAAAAGTGTTGGGAAGTAAAGCCAGAGACGTGAGAAGGGGGGGGGGTACAAAATAAAACACTGCCTCCCGGTTGTTGCTTCATAGTTTAGTGATACGCATACTGAGCATTTGTTCGTCCGTGCGTATATATGAAGTGGTTACAGTAACATCCTCAATATTTCAGGTACGTTCTGCAGTGAGGAAGCGGTGGCATCGCTGGCAGGACAACCACGCCCTCAGAGTGCGAGTGGCACGAGCCATGTCCATCCCGACGTCTCCAACCAGGATCAGCTTCCACAGCATCAAACAGACCACAGCTGTGTGACCAGGGGAGCCGGCAAATAATCTCCTACTTCAGCAAACCCGAGGGAACAGACTTAATCTTTTTGTCCAGTACAAACAATGAAGTGATTTACAGAACAGACTGATTCCTCTAACAAGGCCACAATAATGTGTCCAGTGTGACTGAAGGGCCAGACCATTTCTGTTGTCTGATGAGAGTAACAGCATCTAGAAGTGCACTTTTACAGCACACAGAGTATGAATGGACACAAATTTTTTTTGGGAGGATTTATTTCCCATACCATACTCTACACGCAGTTCAGGGTTTGAGGTTTAATGGGATGGAATATTTAAAAGACGTAAAAGTGGCATGATCATCAAACTCACATCACAAAAAGTCTTATCGTCTGATCTCATCGCTGTCATCTCACCGCTTAGTGGTTATCAGTGGAGCCTGATAATCCTGCAGGATTTGCAGCAGGATACAAGTGCTCCCGCACTCGTAAGCATCTGCTCCATTCTTCGGTAGCGGAAGGGAGACAAGGAATACTTGCGATTTAATTAGATAACATCGATCAAGATGCACTCAAAAAGCTATTTTCTGTTTAGGGTGATGAATATCAAAATGCAAAAAAAAAAAAAAAAAAATAGCTCTTTGAGTTAACTGCCCGTTGGCATCAACAGCTGCTTTTGACAGCAAGGAGAGGGGCTTAAGGGAAGGAGAGGGTTTGCCTGAATTAAATATCAAAAACTATACAGTATAAAAGGAAGAAGATTCAAAGTAGGCAATGCTCTCTTGTTAAAAGGGATTCAAAGTAATGTCGTGCGATGTGAACAATTGGTATTCACCTCAAAACACGTAGTTGTGACATATTTTCGTCAATGTGAGGTGATTTTATACTAACAAGCCATTCTAACGGAGCCTTCATATCATGTCCTCAGAGAAGCCCGAGTCTTCTCCATTAGCTTTGTGATCTTTATACCAAGAAGATTTTTTTTGTCTTACTGTTGTCGTACTGTTGTAAAAATTATTATTACAAGCTAACCTTCACTTTGTTCCAGATATTTGTTTCAACTATTATTTTTCACTTTCCCTTTGTTGTATTTTACTTTTTTTCTTTCTCCTCAGTGAAGGAAGGGTGCGAACCTGAGGCCGGTGGACGAACTGTCCCAAACTTAAGCACTCTTGATGTCAGTAGATAAAATATCACATATGGAGTTGAAAAAGTCATTTATGTAATGTATATCACTGGAACTGTCATGCATGGATTTATCATGCAGGCGCAGCGGAAGCAGATTAAATTATTTTGGCCTTATGAAATCCGTGCGGCTTTCTAGTAATCAGCGTCGCAGCTGAGCTGTCGGTTCAAAAGAAGAGAAACTTGATGAAGGGAACACCAGGTGCCTGTAACTTGTAACTACTGCAACCTGCTCAGGCTGCTCACATAATAATGGGAACAAGCATTGATCTACCATGTCAAAAAAAAAAATGAAGAAGGGGGAGGAAATAGTATGTAAAGGATTATGAAGAAATTTTAGTATTAAGCCTGAATTATGCTGAAGAGCTTGGTGGTCCTCTGTATGTCCTTCCATTCACAACATAACATCAGAAGAGTATTTCTGTCTGTCAGGTGCTACAGTTGAGTAAGTTTAAAGGAATAGTTCGACACTTTCTTTAGTTAGAGTTAGATGAGAAGATTGATACCACTACAATAAGCGTCAGTTCATCGGGAAGCTACTGTACTGGCCAGCAGCTGGTTAGCTCAGCTTAGCTTATTTTAGCTCAGTGAAGTAACAGATAGCTTGCTATCTCACGGCGACTCCAGAAAGCCACAGCTCCCGGCCAAGAATGAGTGAGTTTTGTGACTTTTGTACAGAGACAGGCTAGCTGAGTCCCCTTATTTCCAGTCTTTATGCTAAGCTTAGCTAACAGGCTGCTGGCTGCGGTTTTGTGATTAACATAAATAATTTTGTTTTATTTTAATTTATTTTGCTTTGTATCTATTTATTTGTTCATTTATTTATTTTTTTTAATTATATTGTGACACCTAAAATCCTCTTGATCTATTGTAGAGTTTTGGATTTAAGAAAATATACTGAATTTCTGTAAACAGATGTATTTGAGGGTGTTGTATAGAACATGAAATATTTCATATTTCACTCCTCGTTCTGAAATGTACATGTCAGTTTCAGATCACAGAACGTGTTTTGAGCCATTTTCTCGAAGGTTCATCAATCCGAGTGATTTTCGTGTAAATATATCATGTCCAGTGTTTTGCACGGCTCGTGCGGCTGTGCAACACTGCACACCTTTCCATGACCTAATCATGTTATGTAAGCATGAAAAGAACATCGCTCAACAGTCATGAAATATTTTCATACAGAACAAGGGAAACAAATCATTTGTTCAAACTCACCAAAGAGACAAATCGTGTTTACCAGCATCCAGATTTTTTATTGTCCGCATCTTTATATTGTTTCCACTGCTCTTTGTAGACCAAATCTGGTTGGTTTTATTTTCTACATCATGTATTCAGTGCAGTGTGATGTCAGATTGGTTACGTTTTTACTGTACATGAATACATTTAACTTTTATGAAAAAATATATATATATATATATATATATATATATATATATATATATATATATATATATATATATATATATATATATATACATATATATATATATATATATATATATATATATATATACTGTATATATTTGTTGAACCACCTATGTTGCCTTACCAAAAGAAGGAAATGCATTTTTATTGTCTCTGTAAATGATGTACCACTGTGTTACTGATATACATTTGTATATGCACATGTGAAAGGAAAAAATATTGATTTGAATTAAAATTATACTGTAAATATATTTGCTCTTTGGCTTTTCATGCTAAAGGTCTCATATTTTTGCGGGGGCTTGTAAACAGCAGCGGTCCTTGTTGATGGAGTACATGATGCATTGTGTCTATTCAGTTACGCTGGGCCAAATGACATTATGATTGCACTAATGGGATCTGTTTACTTGATTCATTTTGCTATTTTACCCCCCTCTATCTCCAAGCGCTGCATGAAATAAATGCGGCAATACTGTAATGACTGAATCAAATAATTATTCTTATAATAGAGTAAACTGCTGCAGCTCCACTAGCGCTGTGGCATGTAATTGTCTTACTTGTAAATATAGTTTTCAGTAATGGAAATGAAGATGCCCTGAGAGAGTGCCTGCTAGCTTATGTAATATGAATGTAGATGCAGTTTCATACATTTCAGGATGGGCTGAAGTGAAGTGGAGCAGAAACTGCTGTCTGTGCCCGGAAGAACCCCGAGGACTCGATGAGTTATGCATCCCCAAACAATTAACCGAGACTCTGATGCAGTCTAATAAAGGTTTGTTGTGACAATTAATGCTCTTGATGGTCGACAGCAGTATGAATGGCGGACAGTGGAGTGCACCATTGCCAAAGGCGAACAGCGCATCTGCGTTTCATTGTAGAGTGTTTGCCCCAAGCTTCTTTATGTCTTCATCAAATTGCATTTCGCCAGTCCTGATCTCAACTAGATACAAATGACTGGCATGGCAGCCTGAGGCTGCCACTACAGTCTTAACGCTGCTTCGTCGTTTATGAGATGAGGTGTTTCCCAAAACACTACACATCAATTTAAAGCAAACATAAAAAAATACATGAATTATGTTTCACTTCCTGAAAACAGACCCTGAACTTCACACAGTTTAGTTGTAACTGGGATGATTACATTTGTGAAAACAACTATATAATGTCTTCTGAGCCTCTTGAGGAGCTTTGCTGTGATGTGCATAAAATAATAAACTGTTTGTACTGGGCTTGTAGACAAGTTGAAGGCAGCCAATGTTCATGGCCTTAGCCGGGATTGTAGAAATACTGCAGTGTTGAGTCCAAGTCGCCCTCCAATTGCCATAATTCCAAAGAGTTTACAACAATTTTAAAATTTTTATAAAATATATCCATGTATTCATCCCTTTTCTCAGGTTTATCCAAGAATCCAAGATCAGATCAGAGTGGTAACAGGTTAAGCGAGGTATTCCAGCCATCTCTTTCTCTCCAGCAACGTTCCCTGGCTCCTTCTGGGGAATCCTGAGACATTCCCACGACAGATGGGATATGAGTTCTGGGTGTGCCACAACTCCCAATTCGATCTGCCCAAGATACCAAGATACCTCCCAAAGTAGGCACTCAGGAGGAGGCCCTTATTCAGATGTCCAAACCAACTCACTGACGTGAAGGAGTAGTGGCTCCCCTCCAAGCTTCCCTTGGATGTCCAAGCTCCTCACCCTATCCATGAGGCTAGGCTCTGACACCCTGTGGGGGAAACTCATTTCAGAGGCTTGTATCCGTGATCTTGTTGTCACCGCACCCAAAGCTCATGACCGTGGGTGACTGACAAATGGAGTCGGCTTTGTCAACAAGATCCAGAGATACTCAAAGACCCAGAGAGTACTCCTCTATTTCCTTAAGAATCCTTAGTTTTTCTTTTTCAGTATTGTGTGAACTTCCTCTGAACATGACAAAAAAGACCAAGATTGGAATGTTAAATTGATGCTCTATATGTATAATAAACTTTTATGTCAACAACACAGAAGAAAACCAGTAGAGTAATATAGCTTCTACACAGTGAATGCTAAATATACATGACTAATGAGTCAAAGTAAGTTTTGCCATAGATTGTCAAGTGAGAACATTTTATTTATTATTTATTTTCGATCATATTACCCCTAAAAGGACGAGACCTTTTAATTACTCAAAATATCCTAGCAACAATAAACTGGCGGCATCCTGGAGGTCCAGTGGAAAACAAATAAAGCCTAAATATACAGCCTGACGCTCGGCATGGAAGAGGAGAGCTGACTGACAGAGATTATGTGGTGTGACGAAGATCAGCAGACCAGAGAAGGAGAGCCACTTAAAAGCTATGTGTGGTGAGCATAAAGGTCAATGAAATTTTAAAATTCAAGTACAAATTAGTTCATGTCCTTATCAGCCAGTTGGATAGTCATTTCAAACTCATGCCCAACATTGTTCAAACCAGCAGAATTTAGTTTTAATTGTGTGTGTTTTTTTTATTTATTTCAGGGGGCTTTCATTTCATATTGCCACATTTATTTTCTGTCTCTTTTTATTCATCTCAACAGACGGAGGGGGCACGGTTATCTCTGGAGCAGCCAGTCTGAACACAGCCTCTGAGACCATCGGAGGCTGTGGCCAGACAGTAATACAGCACTGTGGTGGTTTTCTTGCCTGGTTTGGCTTCTTTCACCCCTGCCGTGCCTCTCTGCCTCAGCTCTCGTCAGCGTACAGAGTTTCCGGATGCACGGATAGCTTTACTTGTTGCTAAATTCCCGTTAACTGCTGCAAAGGGGAGCTACAATCAGCTCAGTTATAGCCATATGCTGTTGAGCCTAGTTAATTCGCCTGGTTATCTGGCTCTGATTCTAGTGACCATTCCCCACGTTTCCCCACATTTACCCTCTAAGATGATTTGACTGTGAATACATGAAGTTCTGCTGTGCTGTGTTATCCCTGTTTAAGTGGATTTGCGTTTATTTATAGCTTGCCAAATCAGTTAGCATTATTGATCATGTATTAAGACAAAGGGTGTTGCATTTACAGCAACAGTGCAAAGCAAAGGCCTAACTAATAACTACTTTCTACTATCAGTGTTGAAATATAATAAACTGTAACAGAACGTCGTCTAAGTTGTGTGTCCCTCGGTGTCACTGATAACTAGAGAGAAACTGTCAAAATACAGACCCGAATGGCAGATGGACCACATGTGAATCGGTCCTGTCAGTGGGAACGAGTACTCCCATTTTCTGTCACCCAGTGTGGGCTATCTGACCTGAAGCAACATTTCCCTCACTCTGGAAGAGGTTGATCTTCCTTTCAATGCCCCGAGGAGAGCTGTAATCATCAGTTTGACGTTTAAAAAAGAAGGCGATTCAGAATAAATGTGTTGTTCGGCTGAAAGGTTTTATTGAAGCTTGGCTAAGGAGAATGGAGGATTTATGCTTGTCGTGGCATGATGGCGCCAAACAAAGAAATATGTTCACATTTTTAGTGGTCTGACATTGTTGTCTGACTCTGTAAAGACTTCTTTGTTATGCGTCTATCAATTGTGCATACGGATTATAGTAATAATCAGAATGGTGCCTGCTTTCCTAAACATAAACAAATAAGTTTAAGAGCAGCCTAAGTTTAACAAAGAAAATAAGTCAGCGTCCTGAGATTTAACACTATCCCTACAGTGACCTCAGGACACATGCTTGACCCAGTGTAACCCCCAAATGTGGCCCTCACTTAGTGGTCACTGTTCCCAAACAGGTTTTTACCAACCATTTACCAACTGGTTCTTGCATCCAAATATACAAAATAGTTTGCTGTGACAGATGCAGATCTTTCCTGTGTCTATGGTCTGATTTTTGAATCCGAATGTTCAGAGCCGCACACAAACACAAATACATGAAATGCATACAAACCCCCAGACCTCCCACTTGATTTGTGTCTCCCAGGCTTGGGGCCTAGGATTGGCAAGCTGGGCAGTGTGGGTCTGGCATTGGTTGCCTCAAGGCGTTGGCTGATGGGGTGACAAGATCAGTGTCACGGAGAGAACGATCCAAACAAAATACAGAAACCTTTCTCAGAGCCCAGTCTCTTATGTCACTTTTGGCTGCAAATACCCATAACAAGATGTCGGCGGCAGTCATCTTAATGACGAATGAGTGTTGCATATAGATTTAGCTACCGCGCTGGACCACAGAAGGGAAAGGAAGATATTTCTAATATGCAAATCTGCCCTTTCACCAACATAGCAGTGAGCAAACACCAATAAGGGAAGTAGTAAGCTAGCGTGAAACACCAAACTAATGTGAACAGCAGTGTAACAGCACAGAATGAATTACATTAAATCTGGTATTTTACTTTAATTGAAAATGTGGTCTCTCTCAGAAAGAGAGACACAAAGAGGGGTTATTCAATGCTCAGTAGAAAGTGAATGTTTTTCATTTATATAATGTAATAAGATTCTAGCAGTTATGTTAATTGCGCTGATTATAACTGATGAAAGGTGTAGATTCATCTGCAAAGTGACTGTTTGTGCGGTTTTGGTTGAAATAGAAACGTGGATTTTAAAGGACATCCAGTTTTGTGGCACCAGCAGGACGGATGTGTGCTGAAAACAGGACTGGAGCTTTGCATCCGCACTGGAGGACTCAATAACATAAATCAAGCTTTAAGGATTCATCGCTCATCCCCACGGTGCTTACGGCATCCCTATAATTAGAAGGAAGCAGATTATTATTTGAACAACAGCCCGCCCTACTGGCTAATGCGAAGAATTACTACTACAAACGTCCTCCATGACCCAGACCTTCAATCTATTTTTAGATAAACTGTTTGTGGTTTTATTTTTCTACTTTTTAATTTCATGTTTTATCATGTTTTATCTAGAAAAAAATCATCTGTGGATGAGATTGAATAGAAAAGAAAGAAACTGTGTTTTTATTATATATTACTTCATAAAATATCTAGGTATGTTTGTTCGTACATATATACTAGAACTACAGTTAAATAAAATGATATGCAATCAATGTGATCTCATGTAAAACTGAGTTTCTTAGCATCATTACCTGATCAGTGTTGCTCATGTAAAGTAGTGAAAGTGTGTATGGTTCTCACTTTAATATGGCGTGGATCAGATCAGTCATGCACAGTAACATTAGAATATGGACAATAAACCACAGCGAAGGAATGTCATTTCCAAAAAGAGAACACCATCAAAATGTACTTATTTATTTTTCCGAGATCTACAGTATGAACAGGTGTAACCCGAAATTGCACCACCGCATAATAGAAAAACAAGATGAAATATTGATGAGTTATCGATGCCTTGCGCATGGAAATGAGAAATATACAAAATGGGATTTACAGAAACAAAGATCTTCTGCGGTCAAGAACTCATGCTCTTGGTTTTCTAGTGAGGGTGAAACTCATTACTGACTCATATTGATTTCATGATGCAGAGTGATGTAGCACCAGAATGACAATGAGGTACTCTTTTTAAGATGCCATAATGTATTTTACAAAAGCTTCATAATTTATGCATCCGTTAGCATCCTCTTGGTTTTGCATAAGCTGCTCCACCTCGTCCTCCCGCAACTTCTCACCTGTTGTCCGCAAGAGAGAAACCAAGAGAACGATCAGTTCAGTCTGAATCTGCATAATGAAAGCTTCATAAAATCACTGCATCAAGACTGTCCAACTCACCCAGCGTTGCCAGAACGTGCCTTAGCTCAGCCCCCATGACTGTGCCATTCCCCTCCTTGTCAAACACCCTTAGACCTTCCACAAAGTCCTCGTACGTTCCACGATCCTTGGCCTTGCAAATGTGCTGGTGTATGGGCAGGAACTGGTCAAAGTCAAGCATCTTGGACTGCATGTCTGTGCAAAAAAAAAATAGATAAATAAAAAAGAAAGTGTTGATTTGATCAAGAATCGGGTTCAACGTAGAGTATAAATACCGATCTGACTGTGCATAACAGCAGGAAAGTCACTCAGCACATTGATTGTTCATACAGCCCACCTTCAGCCTTGGGCTTTCCAAGAACATGCATGATCTCTGCCTGGGTTGGATTCTGGCCCAGAGCCCTTATCAGGTCACCACACTGGGCATAGGTAATTTTCATCTCATTGGTTGGTGTCCTGTCAAACAGCTGGAAAGCATCTTTGAAGTCTGTGAGCAAAAAGAAAACCATGTTATTCCCTTTGATTCCCGCTCAGGTCATTGACGTCCCAGAGTGCATGGTGTCTTTGAGGAGGTCCTTGAATGCAACACAATAATGGCCTATAATGGCATTTCTTGGATAAAAGAGTCCTCCGCTAAAGGAGCTAAAAAAAACTATGCTAAGCAGTTCAAGGAGTCGACCGCTACCTTTCTTGATTGCCTGTGTCATGTGCCTCCCGCCTCTTCTCAAAGTCATACACTTAGATGGACGCGTTTGCATCAGCTGTTGCTGAACATTTGTCGCGCATTAATAGGGAGCTTGATCACACAAACTATTCATTCCCTCTATAAATAACTGACAGTCCATGCAACACAAATAACAACCGTAATGACATCCTTACCCTCGATTTGCTCGGGGGTGAATTCCAGCTGAGGAGAGACAATGCAAACAATGTGGTTAGATGCTGATCATTGAGGAATTAGGACGGTTCACGAGGCAAGCGACTGAGTTGAAATGAATTAAAAACTAAACCCGTTGAGCATGTCCCCTGACATCGCCTCCATCTAGTTTAGGCCATTCCCGCAGCTCGAGTTACAATGTGCATCTGTCCTGATCAAAGTGCATTGTTTATTAGTGACCTTGGGTCTAACACCCCCCTTTCACAGTATGTGTATTGTCTGCTACTGTCAGTTTGTATTTTTAGATGCAATATGTGACAAACAATCTTTGGTAACTATAAACGGCACCAGGCTAAAACAATGGGCCGATAGACCAACCAAACCAAAACCAGTGATTATTTGCAAATGCACTGCGAGTTGAGGACTAAGAAAAAATAAGTCCTGCATCACTGAACTTCAAATTGAGTTGGATGCACTCAATTAGAGCATGTGCTCTTTATTCATCAGCCACCTGTTGAGTGAAAAACCAAAGTCATTCTTTGATGGGAACCCTGTAGTTTTTCTCCTGCAGTAAAACAGGCTTTACCGGCACAATTTTTTAAACGCATTTATATTGTGCATAATACATATGTATATTACAGTACAGTGTTTTAGACAAAAAGGTAAATGTTAAACCAACTACTATATGAGGATGACAGTTCAGTTTTACTTCTTTGCACTAATGTGTTATTCTAAAAGTCTAAAATTAAGTCATTGTCAGACTATCCGTGCATCTGCAGATGATGACTATTTATACTCTGTGTATATTTTGGACTCCCCTCAGATAGTGCCAGTTTCTGTCTGATGTCTGGATATCTACAAACCCCAGCCCCTCCTTGAAGCTTTGTAAAAATATTATCCAAACACTTATCCAAGCATGTTTAAAGATGGATGGTGATGGATATAATTATCTGTATTTTTCTTCCTCCCGGTTTTTCCACCCTTTTTGCCCTCAGAGAAATGGTGCGGGTGGTCTGCTATTCGCAGGCATAATGAGAATCATATTTTGTGGCTTTAACCGCGCTCCATTGTAACATGGCGGCTCACTCAACCAGGAAAACATTTATCCATTGAGAAGGGGCCAAGTCAGCAGAAGATCTTTCCATGATGTCTGGTATCAGCCACTTGGCCTCTGAACTTCCCCCATAACTGTATGACATACTTTGTTGTGCATGTTTATATGCATGGAGTTTAATAAAAAAAAAAAAATCTGCAATAAGTGTAAACATCATGCAAATTGCCAGCTTAGCCATAACCCTTTCAAATGACTGCACAGTCCTGTTTTGCTTGCACTGCCAAGTTTATGTCACATGGGGTCTCTGATGCTCTTTAAACACCAGCTTGGCTAGTAACCATTGAACTGACTAGTAACAGTAAATACACATGCTACTATGCCAGCATGAAAAAAAATCTCTATATTTTGAAGTGCGAGTAATCATTCATCATTTCAAAGCTTAAAACATTCTACATTCCTTCATATTGCTGTCTTCGTTTTGTTTACCGTCACTGTTGTGGGGTCAAACTCCGGGGTCTTGGGGCGCTCGGGCTCTGGGGGTTTGGGGGGTGCTGCTGCGGCAGGTTTCGGCTCTTCCTTCTTCTTGGGGGCCATTGCTAGAAGCTCTCAGGAGACAATAGGGAGGACTGAGACAACAGAGGGATCCAGCACACTGCGGGTGGAGGGGGCCCATTAATGGCTAGGTCCCTTTATCCACTGTCCACAGGTGTCATCCCCACCCCCTTTCCATGCCCAGCCACACTGCCAACAATAGGGGGAAGACTATAAAAGGATATGCCTTTGTGCTTCTATTTAAGACAGAGGTTATTGTGTGTGTCTGTCTGTGTGTGTGTGTGTGCACATCATCAGGATATGGATGATGCAAAATGTTATTGGCTGAAACCCCAGGCCTTGTTTGACCTCCTTTATCTTGCACTGATGACCTTGTTCAGTGAAGTGCGGTGAGAGGAGAGGAAGAAAATGATGATTGCTGCACAAGAGGGGGGTGAAGTTGTTTAAATTACAATACCACAATATTGTACGACAGACCACAATCCCCAGCAATTACCCTTGATTAGCATTTCAAAATTGCATCTAATGAGACAGTATCAATCGCCGTTCACATGATGTGCCAGGACGAGGCTTTATGATGACCGTTGGTCTGATCAGAGGGATTTGTGAAGCATTAAACTCAAATCCGTCCCAAAATAGAATCCAAAGAATGTTGTTTCTGTCTGATCTCGGACTTTCGAGTGTATTTATATGTTGGACAACCCTCTTTTGAAACGTCAGAACATAGACGTCAAGAAAGTAATCTGGGATGACACTAAGAGCCACTTTGTGAAGCCGCCATTCACACTTGAATGGAGACACAAAGTTTGAATATAGGGTGGCAGCTAGTGTGCCAATGCTTTGATGTCCCTATTGTTATGAAATATGGGATCATACTGCTATAAATAACTCAAGCAAATATTCAAGTCATTTTTAGATTAATTAAGAACGAGCACACTCCAAAGGTCATGCTTAACGCTCGTTTTTTAGACCGCCCACATACTGGATGCTCATTCAAATTGTGCCTTATTCTGTATAATAACATTTGTGACTGCATCCACACTATGTCCTGTGCATGTAACTATAAAAAACTATAAAAGCACGTACTGACCGACTCTCAGCCCGTCAATACAAACGATTTCTCTGTTCACTGGACGATAAAAGCATTTAGTGTTTAATATCATGAAGTAATTCTTTTAGTTCTAAACTGCACGAGGCCGTGCTTCACAAACTTCATTAAAAAAAAAAAATCAATAATTAATTGTTAAGTGCTTAGAAGGGTATAATTACAAAATGTGGTCAATAATACTCGATACTGTGTTCACTGTGTTTTATCAAAAAAAAAAAAAGAATAAAATGCGTGTGAAACTAGTGTTACCACAGATTATATGCTCAGTCTCTCAAAAAATGTGCCATTCATTTGGGTCACAGTAGGGCATAGCAATTAAATTTCATGACGGCAGGTATGACGGAAGCTGAAATAATTGCCATAATTATGAGAAACTAGTGAAACGTTGTTTACTGTAGTTGAAGGCTCACAGTTTTTTCAGTATTCGTCCTTCTTCTGCTTTGTTGTTGTTATTTATGTACCTGGGCGTTGGGTGACGTAGGTACAGCCTGGATTTGATATGACGTTTTGATTTGTGTGCAGGTGCCGCGATCTATTTTGATTTTGTGTCTCTTGACGTATAAAGCATGAAATATGACCTGAGAGTGAAAGTTAAAAAAAAAGAAGAAGAAAAAAGTTTCTGTCCTGAAAGGCTTGATCAGGATGAAATTTCGACTTGGAACAACTCACAAACAGAGTGAGTTCATTCATTTTTTGCTTAATCAGTTGACGATACAGTGAATAATCACACAGACTTCATTGCATCCCTTTGTCTTAGCTCTGACAGATGCTACTCGACAGCTGCTCTGAGTCTGAATTTAAAGCGTAGACGCCCCATCTCATGTGACACCTAATCAAGTCAATAGTGGCAAATGGTGAGTTTGGCCCGTCATTGTCAGGAAGCACGCCCAAAGCGCGGCCTTCAGCGTTGTATCATTTCACGTATGTCAATATACAAAAAAAAACACAGGGTTAAAAATTGACCCAGTGTGGCTCCAATAGCACACAGCACAGATGCAGTACTGGGTTAACTTTACCGAGTATCAATGGGGTGTTTTGTTTTAACATTGCTGTTGGGTTACTGGATTAAAATGGCCCATCTGTTGGGTGGTTTTCTACCCATTGGTGCCCCACACTGGGTCAGTTTTAACCCGGTGTTTCATTAGTGTGTATCCATTTGCTTTTTAGAAAATCCAGAGTTTTGAGGTTTCCTGTTCAGACTTGTAAGTCAGTATGAATATTAGATTAGCTCTTAGATCTCCATTGCTCTGCAATGACAAATTCTCTAACAATGGGAGTTTGAAGAGGACCACTTCACTATAATAATGCATGATTAAAACAATCAAGCAGAAGTCTTATGAGTGAACTGGGGCAGCGTTAAGTTGGTAGAGCAGCCGCCCCGTGTGCAAAAGCTCAGTCCTTGCTGCAGAAGCCCGGGGTTCGAATCCGACCTGTGGCGCTTTGCCGCATGTCATTCCCCGTGTCTCTCTATCTCGCCCCGCGTTCCTGTCACTCTTCCGCTGTTGAAAAGGCCCCCCAAAAAATCTTATGAGTGAACTAAGTGATTTAATTAACATTCATGAGGATGACGTCAGGCACAACACGCAACAAGATGGCAACTCACATCATCATGACCTGCAACAATTCATAAAAAGTCATTAGCATGGGCTGTTTCATGTTTGTTGCAGACTTTTCGATAAATCATTGCAGGTTGCTATTGTTCATCGATGCGGGAGAAGACAGTAGACATTACTTTAAGATCAACAGAAACTCGTTCTTTAAATACAAATAGAAAAAAACACACAGAGGAATAATTAGGCTTGCTCTGTCTCTCTTGTTCTCTTGTGGCCTGGTCCGCTGAGGGGACACCGGAGCATAAAATAATCACCAGATTAGTGCGTGCCAGAGAAATAATAAGTCATGGCTTGCAGTTTGTTCCTCATTATTTTCAAACAGAACATGACTAAAGTTGTCAGTGTTTGGCCACAGCTAACCTACTTAGAGACACAGACGGAAACAGTGTATGTCAGTCTGAGTATAAATGGATTCAGCTCTGCATAGCACAGCGCCAACCCCCTTTCAGATCCCACCAGGTGATTGCCATTGGCAGGCCGCAGCAACAATTCACAACATGACCATCCACATAGAGTCAAGCTCTTAAAAAATCCAAGACCTGTGCGCTTTGCTATTTTGGAGTTAGTCTCTTGTCTGATTGGTATGTACCTTGGAAAGCCTCCAATTT
Organism: Nibea coibor; assembly: GCA_023373845.1. Taxonomy (NCBI): domain Eukaryota; kingdom Metazoa; phylum Chordata; class Actinopteri; family Sciaenidae; genus Nibea; species Nibea coibor. The sequence continues at coordinate 8,864,489 of CM041725.1, forward strand.
GTGTACAATGCCAATTGTTGCTTGGACTCATCAGATGACCTTCAGTGCAGCTGTAGCCGTTGGTGCTTTAACAGTCTGGATAGAAAGCAGAGCTCTTATAATTACCCTTAAAAAAGGTGCAATTCAGATGTGTCATTGTAATGTTTCTGTCATTAAAGAAGAAATCCGTGGCTGAAAGACACAAAAACCAAAAGTCAAACTCATTAATCAAGTGTACAACGTGGCACCGCCACTCTGAGGCAATATATCTCACCCTGCTACATGTACTGTGATAGTGGCAAGGTGCGAAATCCAGTTAGAGAAGATAGAGAGAGTTCTATTTTCAGGAGGAGGATAAAAAGGAGAAACACTCTGAAATTGAGTGTGGTAGCTCACCTGACATGACCTCTGACTGCGATACTTGAAATATTTATGTGAAAAATTATTCTCATTATATACTGCCTCGTCTATTCTCAGCATGTGCAATTTCATGTAGGAGAGGTTATGTTTTTCTTTTTTAATCAGAGCCACTTTATAATAAATGTTTTGCCACTCCAACAGTTTATTTAAATAAAGAAATACTCCGGGCTTGAGTTAAATAAACGTAGTTGAAATGCCAATCTGAATAGAATTGATCTAGATTGACCAGTTTTCATCACATGAATAAAGATTAATAAACATGTAATAAAAATGTCCATTCACTCATAAAAAGCATATAAAGTGATAATTATGTACACAAAGAGTTTTTGTAGATTTATGGTCTCCCAGTCGATTCCAATTAAAATATAGTTTTTTCCTGCTATTTACAACAAATTCTGACCTAAACTAACCATCAACACCATCAGTAAACATTTATATCCTAGAGTTAGTTGCTGTTTCGTGTTCATACATGTATTAAAAGACCTGTCAATCAATCTGGAAGTAGTAGCAGCTTCCATTTTTGGGCCAACCCTTGTATTTACAATCAAACTGCTGTATTGCTGGCAGTGTGAAGTATATGCAGCGCTCTGCATTAACACACAAACTTCCCCATGTCTCCAGAGACACTGTAATCATTTAGCAGCACTCAGGATATAGCGTATCCAAGCCAATGCTAATACAAATAAGGTGGTAATCCACCAGCTGGATTCCCGGTAGATGTGATGTGTTCATTATCAAATCCACAGGGCAGTCAGTGAAGTGCGTGAGCTTGTCCAACTGTCCAACTGCGACCTTATGTGGTATCCAGCTTAGTGTGTAGAAGTGGTGTAAGAGCCAGTCTGTATAGGCTTCACTCCAACATAGACTGTTGCCATGTTGTTTGGCAGAAAGTCTTGTTTAGTAAAGATCATATAAACAGTGTTTTCTGTGGACTCACAGCAGGATTTCCGTAGTATTTTTATTAATATATAAAACCTTTCAGACTTAACAAACAACGTTTATTTTGTGCACACACACACATAAACATGTATATAAATATATATATATGTATATATGTGTCTATATATGCATATCGCAATGAGACAACAACTTGCTGAAGTTTTAAATATTTTTGGCTTCATTCTTTCACAATCAATTAAACACCTCTAACATCAGCACGTATCCCCGGAGTTCCCAGGCAGGAAAACTTCATGCATCAAAGATTTCACTCTGACAATTAATTAGGAAGAAGTATAATTTATTTAGAGGCAGGATGTCAGTCAGTCTCCAGGCCTACAAGTTGTCAACATGTGTGCTGTCAAACACAGACAGGAGAGCCAGCAGAGCTACGGCGCCCCCCTTTGGTCACAGGATAATCAGCTTGGACTGAATGCCATCACAGAAAAAAGTACGCCGGCTTTTGAATCTTTAGCGTCCAGCCTTTTCCAGGATGTTTCGGATGTTTTGTCACCTAAACCAACATGAGTTTATCCAAAGAAACACTGTGGTCAATTGAGCGTAAGCTGAGCAGCAACACTGAATCATCCGCGATAACCTCGTGTAAAAGTATCCTCACATTAGATAGATGGCATGTCACATTCATTTGATTAAACCCCCATTCTCCCTTTTCTTTTCTGCCCCTATCTACCCTTCCCCCTATTGTACCGCTCTCTCGCTTCCATGAGCAGATGAGACAAACTGATTTATTGAGGTATGTTACATGTATTGATCCTCATGGGAATGTTCATCCTCTAAATTTGAATCAGTGGAGCGGTGGGCAGCCCCTTTCCAGCACACATCATCTGAACGCCCTTGCTGCAGGGAGATAGCGTTAACCAAGCAAGCCAAGTCGCTGTTGACAAGCGCTCATTTATTCTGAAGTTGCACGTCGGGTTGTGATCTCCGCACACTGCACGGGCAGGATTAAACCGGGCCCTCTTGTTGCAGCCAGTTTTCTCTGCCTCAGTCCCTCCGCGGCTCTCTGGTATTGATCAGTGAAATGACCTACTCTGCTCGGCCCACATCATATTTGTTTTTCAGCCAAATCCATACTCCTGTCACATGTTCCCACTTGATTTCATTAGTCGCACTGGGCTGTTAGTGATGTATGTTAATGGCAAGAGTTGTTTCCTAAAGCACGTGGTAATAAGACTGTGCAGATAGTGTCTGACTCTAATGTATGTGTCATGTAATATGAGAGGCCATGTGTAGGAACACATACAGTAGTAGTGCATTGTATTTTGTTGTGCACTTGTGCACACATATTTATTTAATCTAAAGTCATTTTCTCAGATGTTTTTGATTTGATGCTCTGAGTAAGACTTCGAAAGCGCCAAAAAAAATCTACAAAATGGACCTTGAGGTGAGTCTGTGTTGTCAGCTGCTGTTTCCAGGACAAACCTCCAATTTGAACTTTCAAGCCAGCATAGATGAGAATTCCTCCGAGACAGGAAGAAAACTAACTACAAATCGAAGGCACTGATGTGTTACATGATTGAAGGCTCAAGAATGTACTAAAATGACCTTAAAGACAAACATTTTTTGTCGGTGACAGCGTTCTGCGTCGAAGCTTGCTGGACTTTGACATAAGTTACACCCTCCGGCAGCTCTGTTTTTTTCTATGCGCATTCTTTTTTATACCAACTCTGCTGTATTGCAAAACACTTTGGTTACTTAGGAATTTGTTGGACATTGCTGGCTGTCAAACACATCAGCACATTTTGTACTTTGTCTGTATGCTGCAGCTGCAAGTTAATTTATTTAGTTTTTTGTTATTTATCTGTATTTGTGTTTTAATTGTAATTGTGCATTTCAGAACAATTTGACATCTGCAGCGAATCTACAGTTCTTACTGAACTTGCTTTGCAAGAACCCTTGTTTGTTTTTTTTTAAGGTTGACAATAATAAAATGTGACATTTGGTGACTAAATGTATACTTCACCAGATGGCAAAATGTCTGGCTTTCAAAGCCCTGGTGGGCAAAAAGATACTACTGGTATTTGTGTCAATTCCAGGTCACAGGACAATATGTCAGAGACCTGTTGATGTTATAGTGAATCATCAGTTCTGTGTAGAGGTCAGTCATTGCTTACCTCATACATTTGATCACAGAGGCCTCCATGACTATAGAGATCAGGGTAGATGAATAAGGTTTATTCCCAACACCTCAACTTCAGAAGTGTACGTGTGTAACCCAGGTCCAGGATGTCAGGGACAAAGTTTCTGTCACCAGATTTGTCTTCATGCTATTTCTGGTGCTGTACCTCTGGGAGACCTGAGTGGGTGAGCTGTCAAGACGACAAGAGTCGCTTTAGAGAAGATGAGCTGACCCCTGGAGATAGATTCTTCAGGGGGGTTTCACCAATTGTTTTAAGAGAAAAGAAGAGTATTGGATGTGTTGTATGTGACGTTCATTGTCTTTCAAATGACAACGGCAGTAAATGGAAATGATTAAAAAGGGAAGAAGAGAAGAAGAAGGACTCTTTCCAATTGCAGTCCCAAGTGCTTTGGCGAAGAATGGAGCTCGGTTATGTGAAATTTCCAATTTCCCATGACCAGGATAATATTTTTCGTTCAGGAGATTTTCAGGAGATTTTTGCATGTAAATCTTCTGCATGCAGATTAAATATGCAAATGCCTTTGTAAGTGGAAACATTTCAGAAATGTACATGTGGATGTGATCAAACTGAAAGTATAAATAGAAATCTGCACATGTGAGGTCATGCGTGCTACATGAAACTTTAAGTACGGTGCAAAAGAAAAAAAAAAAACTCACACATGAGAACCACCATGTGTCCAAAAAATACATGTGCTTTGAATTTATATGCATGTGCCCCTCCACCTTCTTTTACATGACTTTTGGAAAATGCAGATATAGGGTTTCAGCGTGGATATTTAAGGTATATTACTTCACTCTTTTCACTGAATATGTCCAGCAAGCATAAATGTAAGGTGTAAATATTGGCTTGTTTATCTGAGAGAGAAAGCCTATTGGTCGCGGTGGACGATAAATGCAATGAAAAACCAGCTAATGACTCTGGAAGTGATCTAACATATAGATCAGTCTGTTTCCTGATGTCTTGCACACTCTGTATCTAGGGCGCGAACATGAGCCCAACTTCATGGATGATACATTTCTCACTTTCCTGAGAGCAGTTTGATAGACATTGACATTTGACTCCTATCATTCAGCTGGAAAATGCATCATCTCAAAAGGGCTCACTAGTGAGTGATTCATTCTTGCCAAAAAAAAAAGAAGAAGAAGAAAATGACACCATCATTTTGTACACTTGCTGCAAATGGCTCAGTGAATCACCGCCTCTACATATAAAGATGTGTAATATGTGTCCCGTTATAATAAGCTCGTCTGTTTTGTTGCCTGCGATGGATGACATTTGCCAAGCACTTGAGAGACTTACATGGCGTGGAGGTGGAGATTAATCGTTCCAGATGGATGTCAAGGATCAGAAGATTTCCATAACCAGGGATAGTGACGTGGAAATACAGTAACTAGCTTAAAGGCACGTTTAACCTTTCAGACAGGACGTTTCAAAAGAAAACCTTTTTTTCAGATATACGTAGATAGAAGAGAGAGAGACCTAGACGGAATGAAAATGCAGAGATTATGTATATGTCATGAACGCGGTCTGCTCTGCTAATCTTCTGCAGCTTACAGTATTTTGAGCTTCCCGTGGAGACGCGGTGGGGTGCAATCATCTGCATGGAGGATGAGCAAATGTATGGTCACATGTCTCATGCTGGCTGTTTGTTCATGACAGCATTCATATTGTTCATTAACTCTCACCCCAGGAGTAACCTATTCAAGACGGGATGATGAAGCCTGCTGATTAAGTGCGAGCGTATTGTTGCGCTAATACCACGACTTTGGAAAGATGAATGCGTGGTGTTAAAAAAAAAAAAACGGAAAGGGGAAGATGAAGTGGAAAAAGAGTACTGCACAAAGACATGTATGTTTAATGAAATGCAGACTGTTCATGTGTGGAGTGGGTGCTGCTGTCATGGTTCCTTCAAGTAAAAGAAGAAGAAGAAGAAGAAGAAAAAACATCTCACATCTCTCTGATTCACGGAGCAGAGCAACACAACAAGAGACTGACGTCAACGAGGTGCCTCAAAAGGTTTAATGAGAGGTCTGATTGCTTTGTTCAAAACCTATAAGTGAAGAAAGAATACAGCAAGACCAGAGTTGTGTAGATTTAATTTATATGAAAATTATGATTAATATATATGACTTCAGTCTCACTCTGTGTTAGCTTCAGCTACATTCAAAGGTCCCTCTACTATGCGGATCCTCAGGATTAGTAACTCAGGGACTGCCTTGAGGTCCCCTAACGTTTTCAATGTGCCTTGATGGTCCATACAATATTGACACACAGATATGCGATTAATTAAAATAAATTAAGTGCCACATGGTGAACACAGAGCCTTAGGTGCACAGCGCCCAGGGCCAGTTGCCTTGTTTTACCCTGTTGGTAATCTAGAGTAAATCATTGATTGAATCATTGCAAAACAAACCTTTGCCCTCGAGTCCCCCTTTAAGCAATATATCAACATTTAATAAAGACACTGTAATGAAGTTGGTTACGTGTGATTAAAACTTTGCCTAGTCTGTGAAGGCATATGTGTATATTTGTTACATACGTGTCATAAATCATTTATTTCATGCTCATATACTGCACATGTCCAGATCATACTATAAGTATAACTGCACATGTGATGAGTGCGGACAAGTTAAAATTTAATTTGCTGTGTGATGATGACGACGATGATGATGTCAAAAACATGAGATTGAGGGTAAATGACATTTTAGCGGAGTTGCTTTTGTGCCAGGTCTCCGCTCTCTGCGTAGCAGTAGCATATGGCGGTAAATTACAGCGAGGCTGAGACATTATTCTCTCCGCTGGATAATGCAAATGTTGTCGCAGTCCATATCAGTCAGTCACTCCGCATCAACAGAGAGAGCATCTACGCCAAAGCTATTTTCAGTGTGTTTGTATTTGCTGCTTTCTGTGTGCTGTATTACAAACAGCACAGAGTGAATACTGAATTACATAATTATTACCAGAGCTGTGGGCCTGCGTGGCTCCATTGAAAGTAAAGTGCCTTTTCATTTTTGAGACAGCACGTGCAAGTACTGTATTGTACAGTACCTCAGCTGTTGAAATATAAAAGCTATTGAACAGCACGGCTCTTTCAGCGTTGTACTGTCTCTCTTTTCCCCGCCAAAAAAGTGCAATCATAACTTGGAGAATTCATTAAGAGCACGCTTCTGTGTTCTGTGTTGAGAAGTTCAGTTCTATATTCAAACACCTGAACTGGTCGAAGGACAGTGTCACAATGTGAACAGGCACGCAGAAACAGACAACAGACCCAGAAAATGACATAACAAGTCAACGTTCGGCATCTGTCTGGAGGCTTGTGGACTGGCTCCGTCTGTGAATGTTGTTGACTACTTACTCTGCTTTGGTAAAAGAGTCCAACAGTGAAAAAAAATATTCCATAACAAGCAAACATCCTGGACCAAATTCCTACTCAAGCAAAGATAATTATCATCAGCAAAGTGTACTTTACTCACCATAAGTAAAAGTATTGCTTCTGCATTGTTCTGATTGACTGATGTATTATCCTAAGACCTTATTATACTGATGCACAATCACTGCGGTGGCTCATCAAGTGGTAACAATGTATAATAGGTTAGGTTTGCCAACCTGGGAATCAGCCTCTTTTGAATGGTCACAAGATTAATCTTGCGGGTCATGACACGATTAATGAGATAAAATAAAGTTCTGACTTTTATTTTGGTGAAATATTGTAATTTCACCTCTTTGTGTCTCAAATCACGAACCATGCGGTGTAACATAACGACCTAATGAAGTAACTTTCCCTTTGAAATTGTGCTTGAATAATCTAATAATCTAATTTCGTGAATGCCTGCTGCACTGCTCTTCTCAATCCCAAATAAACACACACACACACACACACGGGTGCATGTAAGGTCGAACAAGGATCTCCCTGGGGTAGGACTGACCTCAAACACAGACCTTCATGACTAGCCTATTAAACTGTATATTATCATATTGTTATATTTAGTGTAATAACAAAGGTTTATGGTCATACTGCATATTTTCCCATTCCTTTTCTCCTTATTGGAGTGAATAAGGTCAGAACAAGCTTTTATACTTAAAGTAAGAATTTGTTGTTTTTGCAATTATTACCATCATCATCATCGTCAGTGTTATTGCCCATGCATCACCGGGGTCTGCGGGATCTCAAACAACAATGAAGTGAAGCCAATGTCAACAAAACGCGAGCTAAATAAATCAGGTCAGGTTTAGACGTGTCACAGAATATATATTTAAGGGGAAAGCATGCGGGTTTTTTTTTTCTTCTTTTGCTGCCCTGAGACTGTTCATACATTCACCTCTGCAGGCCAAAACCGTCCAGCGTTTCATTTCCTAACTCGAGTTAAAGAAAATTGTTAACCAGAAGCTCTTAGTGTAAATTACAGTAAAGTAGCAGATGGTGCCTGCGATAAAAAAGAAAAGGAAAAAAAAAACGGACATCTCTCTGCATTATGTCTCGGTAATCCAATCCTACTAGATGCAACTTTTGAGAGACTGCAGGGGGAAAAAGTGGTTTGGCAGAGGCACCGCGATCTGTTGAATGTAGAGTTTGTTTGAGGGGTGAGAAAATATGTCATTTCGGAGTCGTGGTTTATTCCAACGTAAGAGAGCGCGCACCAATGAGAGGCCGTTACGCTCCACCCTACCTGCCTCCCTCTCCTCCTCCTCCTCCTCCTCTCCCCCCTCCCCTTTCCATCCACATACTCACTACTGAACACGACCTGCCGCCTGCCACATCTGGAGACGCTTCTCAACCACGAGAAACTTCAACTTTTACGTTAACTCCGCGCAGAAACAACTCAGGCGTTTGCGAATTTCGGGGCTTTCCCTTGATAGTAAGTAGAGATTCTTGGAGTGCAGTTGGCGGCTCTCTCTCTTTCTCTGAGCTGTTTTTTTTTAAATATATATATTTTATTCTGCATCACCATTGGTAAACAGAGCCCGGTTGGGAGTTTCATACATTCGGTGGCTGCCGAGCTAGATTGTTTTACAGCTGAACTCGTTTCTTTCTCGTTTCTCGTTTCTTGTTCTTGTTTTTTTTTTTTTTTTTTGTAAATGGAGATGACACATTTCCATGTTTCGTTTTCATAACGCGTGCGTAGACGAGCGGAGTGAAGCGCAGCAGCGCGTTGGCTGAGTAGATTCGCGCAAGTCAAGCAGGCTAAATCTGCGAAAAGTTTCATTTCACACTCTGCTCTTGTTGTTGTCCTTTTTTTTTTTTATCTTAGTGTTAAATGCTTTGAGTAAACCCTGTCTGACAGCCTGCTGCTCCAAATGCCACGATAGTAGATGGCTGCGTGGATGGTGACATGAGTCAGAGGGAGTCAAATTGTGAAATTCAACAGCGACTGGTGATGGAGTGATGCATTTCGGGCTTATTTTTTTTTTGTCCAACACTGATCTAACATTTGGAAAAGGGGAAGACTGGAATAAGCCATAAGGCGCACAGCTCCATACTGAAGTGTTTAAGTTAGTCTGAGGGGAAATTTAAAAGACCTAAAAATACAGCGTTGGTTTCTTCCCTACAAAGAATCATTTGAACTTCCCACCGCAGAGCGAGAGCGACATAAATAGTTCTGACATGTGGATGTAATTTCAGAAGAGGAAAAAAGACAGATGCAGAGAAATAAAGAGAGCGGGCTGAGCCTGAGCATATAGTAGATTATAGGAAATTAAATCGAGGGCAGAGCGAGGCGATTACAGAGTTATGATTTTCACGAGTGGCCATCAGCACCGAGAGGCCAGATGGAGTGAAAAAACACAACTCGCTCCACTTTGAAGAGAGTTAAGTAGCTTAAATCATTTCATCTGAGCATCATCAGCATCTGTTCGAGCCCCCGCAAGGACTCTTGGAGGTAGAGTTGCCTCAGGTCAGGGATGGGATCCGCTCTGATGCTCCACAATCTGCTGGACTTTCTTCTCATCTCACTACTCAGCAGTTTATGCCTGGTAAGTCATTTCAAATCTATACGCACATTCACATACACATGCAATCATGCAGATGCTGAATGTTGATGTTGCACTGGCGCAGAGGTCCAGTGGTGCCTCCTCCTCTGTGCAAAGATCATGTCAGAGAGCAAGACAGCCTTTGCACACGCGCCTTGATCATACCTGCAAAATCCACTCTCAGCTTTTGATGTCTGCTTCATTCTGCATCGTGCATCCTCTTGCAAAAACATCATTCAGGCTGCGTGGGCTCGGGAAAGGTGCTGACCTCCAAGAAAAAGTTAGGACGATAACCAGCGTGGAGGTCTGAAGCCTTGCACTCACATCCTCTGCACACTTTAAATTGTTTCTGTTAATTGTTGCTGCATGTCACACCACACTCTGCGCCGCGATGCCAGTAAACGCAGGCCGATTTGCAACCAAACGCTTAAAACGTTGGAGACACGGTTTTGTGTTGGCGCAGCAGAGGTAGACGAGGCTCCTTAAAAAACAAGCTGCTGTGATTAGCGATTACACTCTTGTTCCATTAAATGCATCGTCCCGCAGTTACAATAACACAGTGTTTGTGTAAAGCGGCGCCTGGTAACCTAGTTCTTCTAATAGGCAGGGCATTGTGTTTTACTACAGATTGTTTCCCGGGCGCTGCAAAGCTCTCACCTGCCTGAGCTGAAGCAAAACCCCGCAGTCAGAATGGGGGCAAATATTTCATTCATAACTCCGGCAGCACCTGAACAATTTCGCCTCTCTGTTTCGCAGCTGTAATGATTTACTTTTTTTTGCCCGACATTGTGATTTATAATTGCGCTCTCAAATATTGCCATAGCTGTATCCAGAAGGCTTGCTGCACACACACACACACACACACACACACACACATGCTCACACACATTAACACACACGCTGTGCAGGCAGAGCAGCGCACCAAGTTGGTTCTGTGTGTTTTGGCTGAGGCTGTTGTGCATTCAACAGGCAGTTCGCCCAGGCTCTGAGGTACAGTGCATTTTCCCAGTGATGTGGTCCATCACTGTACCGCAGTGGACCTCTAGGCTCATTGGTTTAGATGGCAGAGGAAAACAATTATAACATAGCCGTGTATTTATAGCTGATTCAACATTCAGTCGTTAAAAGGCTCTGTCTGTGACTGATGTTTACCCGTTTTTAAGTTCGGTGTTTGCTTAGTCTTCCTCTCCACAAAAAGGTAATTTGTTTCCAAACTGTGACCAAACAGTACGGAGATTTAACTGCAAGTTAAGAGTGGAAAGTCTGTGTCTCTGTTTAAAGAAAGGACACAAAAACCTTTTCTTTTTTTTTGAAATTAAGACACACAGTTGTCAAACTGAATGACTATTCCAGTTTCCAGAGACTCCCAGCGCCTAAATTATGATGTCTTGCTATCAAAAATAGAGACGTTCACCAGAACGACACGAGGAAACCGGTTGTGAAATCCTACATTTTTCTCTCTGAGGGGAATTGGCTGCTACAAAAAAGAGACAAGGAATCTCTCCATTGTGTTTTACACCTCAGCAGGCACGCTGCAGTGACAGCTCGCAGACAAAGCGAAACCTTACGGAGCCTTTGTTCGGTGTGACTGGCTGCCTCGCTTACTCAGTTATTACATTTATTAAGCGGAAGCACTGCTTTCAGGAACCTCGGCGAGCATTTAATTTCTACCTCATGACTGTGTTTTCCTCCGTGATGACTTGCATGTGTCTGGATCCTCACTGGAAGTACCAGAGCTATATCTGCCTGCCACAGCCAATCATTATGTCAGCCCTGGACAGAATACGACTTTGAGGACTGTCATGTTTTGCAGCTCGAAAAGGAAGTATTTGACAAGTTTTATTAGATGTGGAAAATGTCTGTTGCTGACAACTTTAGCTCTGAACTTTTTTTTTTTTTTTTGTGCGGTTTGGTTTCCACAATGTGGCATGAGACTTTGAGATTAAATCAAAGCTCTGCCGGACCTGAATACTTGTCACTATCAATTTCACACATAATGTTTTCCAAGTTAGATTAAACAGAAATGACTGATACAGAACTGTTAAAAAGTCCCGGAGATGAGCTTTTTATTCTGTTTCATGTTCACAGACACAGTTAATCAGATTGAAACCACAAGAAGACTGTAGGCTACAGTTTAATCAAAATGCACCTAACTGGAGTATGCATTTCGATATTCTGTGCAGAAAACACGCACTGCATCGCCCTTACAGGAACCCTTTAGTGTGGGTATATCCATATCTGGCAAATTACCACCAATGGAACCTCATAACAGATCAGACTGCGGGATAATCTCATCTCAGTCTGTCTGTGGTAATTAAGGGCAGCAGATTAATTCTCACTGATTCATGTGAACTGCTGCTGCATTTGTGAAATAGGCTTTAATATTAAAATTCACTTTTAACTGATCTCCGGCATCACTTGTGATTATTTTTTTTTTCCAGTTTTGTGTCTCAAAAAGATTCAGAAATGAAGCATCTCTTTAAATGTACTCCATGAAATTTTCTCTTTGCTGACAAATTTAAGATAGAGGCGCAGACGTCTGCAAGCGTCACCCTTTTCTCTCGCCTCTTCTCTGCAGCTTCATGCACAGTTCTAATTATTTTTTTAATAAGCGGTGGGGCAGCTGACCCTGCTGTGTAAGGCTAAGAGATTTCCATTTTGACTTTATCATATTCAGTATTATTCTTTATCAGTGTGGCAAAATTTCATACTTTTTATAGACTAAATATATTTTCTTTAATCATAAGTTGTTGTAAAAACGTAACTGTCTGGATTTGTTTCACAAAACTTAAAAAAAAATAATAAAAAATTAATTTTATTAACATTATTATTGCTCTTTCTTTGAATGTGTCTTAATTTGGAATAACCCCACCTCATTTCCAATGACAAAGACAGAAGTAGCAGGATGATTATTAAATAAATAATCAGAGGTTCATATTCAAAGCAGAGCAGTTATCATATACAACTGATCTGAGTATCCAAAGAAGACTGGGAAAGATGATATAGACTGGACGTTTACATAATTTACATTATTCCAGTCAGAGTGAGCTTTAAGCATGAAGGCTTTCTTAGCTATTGATATAAAAGCGCTGCACAGAGTCTCTTAATTGATAATTAGAGGAGAAGGGAACCATGAAGTGATTTAAAAAGTGACCGTAATTAAAATGTACACATTTAAAAATAATCTGCAGCCAGTGCAGCTTTCTTTCTATGATGGGAGGGTTTATTATTACATGTGCAATAATGAGTTATTAAAGTGCAGCCAGGGACAAATCTACAGAATCTATTATAAACTGGACCGAGAGGAAGAGATTAGTTCTTGATGCAGCCCGATACACATCAACATAGTCCCATATTGTTATTAAAATTAATATTGCACATTGCATGTTTCATTTAGTCCACATTGCCCCCCTCCCAACACTCCACAGTTTACTCAATGCAAGTAATACTGATTTATTTCCATTTGAAAACCAGATGACACCTCTTTTCGGAAATTGCAGTCGACATGAAAGTAAACCTCTCATTGTGATGGTCTCCTCGGGTGGAAGAAATGTCACCTCTGACTGATAAAACTGGGACATTTTTAAGTGGCTTTGTTGGTGGCTGTTTTCACTCGGGCGGCGTTTTGAAAGGAAGTGCTAGATCGTTGTTTTTGTGTTTTTCCCCTCGAGAAATCATTATTTTGGTCTAAGTAAATCAATCCTATATCTGTTTAAAACCAGGTGACTCGGGCAGCGCGCTGCATTTACTCAGGGAGTTCAAACAGTTTGAATGTGGCTTTAATCTTCTTGTCTCCCTCTCTCATCACAACACCAAAGCCCTGCCACGACCAATTTGCTCATCTTAATGTCCATTTCTGTCACCTGGCTGCCCTTTTGAAATGATTTTATTAAAGGACAAAATCTGCCGGGCAGATATATGTAACAGAGATATAAGTCAGGCATAGACAGACAGATAGACAGATAGATAGATAGATAGATAGATAGATAGATAGATAGATGGATAGATGGAGTCATTTTATCATGACGTTATTATTGTGTGCTTTGTTTGTGTGTGTGGGATACATGGCCAGACTTTATATCGTGACCTTTACTGCTTCCAAGTGGGAGAACAGAAGCAGTGGGAGGTGTGTCAGCAGTGATTAAGTAGCAAAGTGCAGTTTTGGCATCAAAAGTGCCTGGGATTTGTTGCTCAATTTCAAGAGCATATGATATGAATTTTGTTATTTCTTATCCTTTTTGTAGTTTTCTTCCACACGCATGGAGCTTCTTTGAAAGCAGGCCTTGAGTGGTTTGCTCTTACACTTGGCTTGACTGGTCTTCACTGACATCTGTGAGCATCGCAAAGCCTTTTACAGTATTGACACTGGTGTCAGTTAGTTGCCTGTTGATTTGCCAATCAGAGCCAACTAACCCGCTGCTTGCGAAAACAATGAAGCAACTGTTAAGGAAGCGTGCAGTCTGAACACAGTTCATGTTCTTACCTCACACAGTTAGTTCCACTTTAACAGCTGAGGATACGTGGAACGGATTGATTATTGTTGATTTGCTCTCGCACATGTTCAGAGGAAATCAAGTTAAAATGTATAATAAACTGGATTTCGCATAGTTCCTATGTATTGTGATTAGCTTTGCTTCATTATTCCCACATTGTTTGTCTACCTCACACTGAGCAGGTAGTTTTGACATATATTTATGTTGGCTAATTTGACTTTGACACTGATACTTTGACATTGATACTAAAGAATGCAACGCCTTTCAAAGTGCTGTTTGGGGGAGATCTATATCTCAAAGTCTCTTTGTGCTATCGACTAATACTTTCCACTGCATCATCTCTCACAGGAATCAAATGTGTCATTTCCTGCAAGCGTCTGTGTTTGCCCTACATGCCCTAAAAGCTTTTATGTCGGATTGCAGATTTGACTGAGTGTCGCTAATGATCATTTATTGTTTCTCTCCAAGCTTATCCCTGTTTTCAACACACGTGTTGCACACCCCTTAGTCCTGAGAACAGAGCCCGAAGTGCTGCTAATCTTTCTTAACAGATATCAGCATATGAATGCAGGTAACTTAAACATCTGCCCTAACATTGCGTGTCAACCAATGCGTTCTGCCTCTTTGGCTCCGCACAGGGACTGCTGCAACCAAAGCCCAGTCAAATGTGACAATACTACTTGGACTACAGATGCAAACTAGAATTAATTCATATGCAGATAGCGGTTGTCATGCCAGATGCTCCTGCGAATTCAATTTTGGATTGATGTTAGGACAGTCGGCTCACATTATCGCACTTTTGAACTGGATGAAGGTGATTGCATGATGTCACTCCCGCAGGCTACCGGCTTTTATGTCCAGTTCTTACTGTGTAAAATGAAAAAAGCTTGGGAATAGTATCACATCATTCGAAAACTTCAAACCATATAGCACTTATTAAAATGCCAGCAGCCACTGCAATCGGTCTTGTTGTTGTAGTTACGTTGTATGCTGTAGGTTGGCGCGTCTGTTTAAAATGATAGTACAGTGATTGTAGTGATCTTTTTGTTGCTGGTGCTGCTTTTGTTTCTCCACTCAATTGTCACACTCGGTGTGGAAAATTACCCAGAAAACTTCACTCTTCCGAGGAGTACACTGCAAGTTCATGGCTACATGTGAGTTCACAGCTTGAGGGGGTGACAGAAAGGCCAGGAAAGCTTTTAAAGTTACGTTTGAGGTATAGTTATGGATGGCGCTTTAAACCACAGGAAGCTTGCAGCTCTGTGGAGACACAGAGACACAGACACTGCACTCACTTCTTGAGTGAAATGTCACTGAAACACATCAAAAATAACATGTTTACACTCTCAGCTTTGAGAGTATCGTGTAATTGTGCTTGATGGACTGTGGGGAAATGGAAATGAGCAGTAACATGTAAAGCTGAAGGATCTGAGAGGGCGTATTCCAGGGCGCAGATGGTATTTATACCCACCTCAGTCAGATGTAATTTCTCCCGATTTGAAACATCCTGTTTTGTAATCTAGTTTTACAGCACGTAATGTGGATTCAAGCAGCACGGAGGTGTAAACTCCGTGTCTGTAGCTGCTGTACATGGCTTGTCGCTGTAGATTGTGAGTAACCCGCTGTCGTCACCGGCCAGTTAACATGTTTGCCTGAATTTTCCTGGGATCAGCATGGGATTCGGCTCACAGAGGTGGCTTGTAGTAGGGAAATACCCTTCACACGCATATCATGGTGCCCTGTAATCTACTGCGGAGAATTACAGAAGCTGAGAGGATTCCTGAGATAACAGCAGAGTAATCTAATTTCTTGAACCTTCTATGAAAAACGCACACATCCTGTGCCACTGCTACCTTTTTTTTTTTTTTCTTGTATTGACTGACACGTTGCTCCGTTTTTAGAGGGTCTGTGAGTCAGACGCCTAACGTGTGCGTTAATAGGGGAGTCTTCAGTTTCACCAGCATGGTAAGGTTATACCATGGCTGTGTTTGACTCAGGAAAGGGCTTGTTTTCTTGACTCGCTGTGACCTCTGCTTTTTTTTTTCTTAACTTTTCCACTTGAAGAATGCTAGAGTATGTGTAACTCAATGCCACTTTTACACCTCACTGAAAATGTAACACCTCTAACAGATACTTTAATGATGTGCCTCTGCCTTATGAACTTGAACATTCATAAAGAGTTGGAGCTGGTGGCAGAGTCTGTGCTTCTTTTACCTTTTTAAAAAATTTTTTTAATGACTTTATTTATAACACGCTTGTTGATCTGGTAAATTATGCATCTTCCGAAGCTTATCAGTGGCGGTTTGATAAAAATCAGCGAGACAGTGTTTAATGGTAATGATGTCAGCAGACTATATATTTTACTCAGCACCTCCCACAATTTCCTTTTCTCACTGAGGTCGTGAATGAAAGGAATTTCGTCTGAATTCAGCGAGCTGTATGGTGGCGGTTATCTCAGACAGGCTAAAGCCACGTCCGCGTGTCAAACATTTGACACGTTTCTGAGCGATAAGGTGGTTCCTCTGTCTGTCTTTAATAAGGTGGTCTGGCTTCTATCTTCTACTCGTGTTCAGTTGAAAATGTCTTTTACAAACAGGGTTTTCACTCAAGCATTTCACCAAGAAATTGTTGCAGCAGTTCAAAAAGTCAGGCACTGATTGATTGCCAACTCTGTGATGAGTTTGTGGTCCTTTTTCATCAGTTACCTGCTGTATCAATATTGTGGTGCAGACTTCCTTGCAGGCAATATGCTTGGAATCCCAGAGTACCCCAGTTGAGTTGACATGTGAAAATTCTCAGCTATGTACATGCCTTTGCCATTGACCGATGGTTCTGCTCGGCCCTACCCCCCACTGTTGGTGAAGGGATTGAGTTTCAGATATACAGAAGCTCCCAGACTCATTCTGCTCTGCTAAATGCAACAAGAATTGAGTTTATAGACAGTTCTGAGTCAATTCCCCAAATTATCAAGAGCAGGAAGAGTAGGATTTCACACATCTGATCCAGTTGTTTACGTGATTTGGAAGCAGCTCAAATCTTGGGCAGGAATACTCCCCGGGCACATGGCTTATGGCTGAGAGGAGGCTGGTTTTTCTTAAAAGGACCTTTATTAGTTTCATTGCAAAACTCTGGGGCTTATGGGTTTGTAAGTATGCAGGTCACAGCTCCAGATTTTCCAGCAATATGTAAGAAATCCTCGCACTGCACTATGAGGGAAATCTTATTTAAATGCAGATAACAGCGCAGCGTTCGGCTGGACTTTCCTGCGTTAGCTCCGTGGCAACTCCGTGCGCAGATGAGAACACAAACTCTGAATAGTGCAAAGTTCAAGTCGTCACGTATTTGCAGATAAACTTCTCCATATGAATCTACTGATATAATTCTGCATGGATTTAATTCATCTTTGGCAATGACATTTACAAGCGTTCGCTAACTGAAGGTCAGATTAATGATTTCAAGTCCCGTCCCATTTTTTTTTTCTTTGCTAGTTCTACTTCCAACACTACAGGATACTGCTCGTTGGCCAAAGTTCACTGTGTCTCTCTCGGGTAGACTGGTGATGTGTGTTTTGGGACAAGCTCCAGTCGACCCTGTGGCCCTGTGTGTTCAGTGGATAGTAAGAAATGAATGAACGGATGGCTGAGTGAATAGGATAATTAACAAATTCAACACAGCAGCCTCCTGTGTAAATCTGAGGTGTGCTGAGTTCATTTAGAAAAGTAGAAAAAATAAAGTTGGACAAATGAACAAACACATGTCAGGGAAGTAAAGCACCGATAATACAGCTTATGGCGTTAACCACTCATGCTCAACTCGCACTAAATAAGCACTAAATAGAGGCATTGTTTGAAATGGAGCCCATGCATTAGTTGCTGTATATCCTGTATAGCAACCGAACAGTGTTTTAGGGCCCAGTTTCATAATTTATCAAACTCACCATGTGACTGTCAAGCTGGAACATCCGTTAGACTGTGCTGCTTATTTCTGCAATTATTTTTTTATTGGTGATGTAATGTGGTATGGTAGCTTTTGGGAGAACCAGACCTCTGTGTGGAATGAGTTTATTTTATGTGTCATTACTGATGGTGTTTTTCTCAGGGATAATTTGCATCTGAAGGATGCAGTTAATATCTGTAAGAGTCAATCAAGAATCTACATTCAACGTGTGCTGTAATAAATGCCGAAGCCTATGACATCAACTTGGACATATTTTTACATTTTTTTTATTCCCACAAAGATTTATAATTCTGCGTCCTGTTTGTACAAACCGTCCTCACAACATCCTTTTAGTCGAAGCCACAAAAAATATAGTTAATGTGGCCTCAAGTGATGTCACTTGAGTCAGAGACTGTATGAAACATGGGCTTCGTCTAAGAGCCGTTGTGAAGTGAGTGTGGTTGCTCTGCCCGCCACCATCTTGGCAGTCGTGCCTCCACTGGCTTCCCATTAATCCAAAAAAAAGGGTAAAGACATGGTGCAATGGTGGACCTAAGGCGGGCTGAGTGAAGCCTGGTGGCTGTGACGACACCGACTTGTCAATCAAAGTGGCCATGCTCTAAATTATGCATAACTTTAAGCCTTAATATAATCTGAACAAGTGAGTTAGACCGTACACAAAGAGGGAAATAGACCTAAACTCTTTTTAGTACCAGGCTGTAAACATTTATTTCTGCTGTGACGTTTGGAGCCATCCTCAAGCGGCCATTCAAGGAACTGCAGCTTTTGACACGTTTGCGTTCGACTACATTTCACAGCCGTGGAGGTCGCTGCTTGGGCTGAAAAGGTCAGAACGGGCTGTAGGCTGTTCCTCTTTGCTCAAGGCTAGCAGTGCAAGGCTACATTAGCTGCTACTAGTATAACACAGGAGTGTCTCTGTCCAAACTCTCAGTGGTGGAGGTGCAGTATGGGTAATGTAGGAAGAAAAAAATAAGTGGAATAAAAGTGACAGTATCTTCTGCTACAATGATTTTTATCCTCTTTTAAAAGCTGTTCAAGAACTTGGAGGGATTCCTAACAAGTATACAGTTGAGGAAAAGCTCAGAAATCCTGTTACTGCTATATTTACATATTTACACAGGGTCCCAGTTTTTTTGGAATAAGGGATGTACAGTACCAGGGTTTTCTGGGCTTTTCATTTTTAACATGCCGTGGATCCGTTCTACTTCAGTTCCCTTTGCTTTTAAACCATGAATGTACAGTATATTTTCTAGACTTAAACCCACTTTTTGTCATTAGGCAACAGTCCAAACCACAAGCTTCATGCATGAAAAAAAAACACCTCCCAAACAAACACATTTTTTAAATGAAGCCCATAAAGATGCTTTTGTGTTTGTTTGTTTTTAAACTTACATGATATCGACCTGTTCTCATCCGCGCACACTGTTTGCCTTTTGCTACAGACTCTGCCTTTTACCCATGAGTTCAAGTCAGTTTTCAGTCAAATAAAAACATGGTTCAAAGACCTCAGCGCCAGTGACCTTGTTGTAAATGGAAAGTGGAAAGCTCATGCTGACAGGCCAGTTGCAGGCCTCTCAGTTGGAGTACACCGTGATCACTGTTGTCCATGTGTGCTTGCATTTTCTTCGGTCACTAGACAGTCTGAGCATCTTCATCCTCAACTGAATGCATTAACGCGCGTCCTGTATACATATACGTATTAAATCCTTTAAAATGCAGTTATGATGTTATGTTTCTGTTTATCTCTCTAGTTAATCCATTGGTGGCTTTATAGAATCAGCTTTTTGTAGAGTTAGCGGCCCCGTGGGCAGCATTTGAAAGATAATATGTAAAAATACGAATAGAATATTAGTCGCCTGGCGTGCTTTATACCTTGACATACCCTTTGTTTAGATGTTGCTAAAGCCCTACTCTGTTTTAAATTATAGCTTGACTAAAGCTACAGTGTTTCTTTTTTTATTTAATCTTCCCTAATAGCTTGCATTTCAAGAGGACTTGTATCATGTCGTTGCTTATTCCTGGAATTCCAGCCAGGAACTATGGTGTCCACGTTAACCCTTACAGCAGTGCTTTGAGGGATGACGTAACATTTGCATACTTTAAATATCACTCTGAAGGTCATAGTGATGTCTTATTCATTTCTGTGCGGCAGGAAAATACCTTGTTGCTGACGTTAAACTGGAATACATTAAACCAATCTGGCCACATGCCAGTATTATTAATTATTGCTTCATAATGATTGTTAGTACATTAAAGTGTAATTCCGATTGTTTGCTGTTCTGTTGAATTCGAGACGTTGTCTTGATCCTTTTTAAATTCCGTTTTTAAGCTAAGATGGCTCCTTTTAAAGCACCTCAATCAACAAGCTTCACTCTCAGCAGCCTCTCCAGTAAGTGAATCAAAGGGGTGGAATATTAGCGACATTAGAGACACCTTGGGTGATTAAGCAGTGCCTGATTTGTCTACAATTTGGAAGCTTTATTGGGAAGGCAGTTACAATTAAGGGTCTTATCTAAACAGTGTCCTTGTCTCAGTTCTTTGCAGGCAGCAGGTCTGCTTTGGTTAATAGTGAAAAGGGGGCTGATTGCTTGGAGTGCTGCCCTCTACATGTGTCACCTTTTTTGTACTCAGCGCCTTCTTCACTCAAATGTTAAACAATGTCCGTGGCGCTGATTGCTGTGTTGTGGTTCTGCTCTCAATGGTAATGGCACCCAGTGTACTATTTTCATCAGGTGCATAATGTCAGAAGGACAGGCGTTTTTGGCTTCAAAGTGCGCTTCGCTGTGCTCAGTCTGCTTAAATTGTGCATTTTTTTTGTGCAGGTGTCATTACTATTCTGGATTTTAATGTTATTATTATGTGGTCAAAATCACATGAGATATTATGGCACCACCTCTGAAGCACAAGTTCAACCAGAACAATTAAACTGATAGATCAAGGGCTACGGATTACTGACTGATCCCCAAATTATCTTCTTATTAAATAATAGTTGAGTGTATAAAATGTTACCATGTAGATCTCTGCCAGATGTCTCCTGGTAGATACTAGATATGCTAGTCCCAGGAGATCCGTGTTCGTGCTGCTACTATATATCCAACCTTGAATGTGACAGTCAGTTACAAATACAGTATCTCATCCATTGAACGCACTATAGGATGGGCATTATTTGAGTTACACACAACAGCAGAGTTTTTACTTTTCGGAGCACGTGAGGTCGAGGTAAAACAAAGAATTTGATGTAAAATTCAACAGTCAGTTCAGTCTGCTGCCTACATCAGTCAAAATGGCGGAGAAGATAACAAAAACAAGGTTGAATTTGTGCCTGATTTTTAGTGGATTGTAAAATATCAGCTACGGAATTAATCTCAATATGAGACCCTGAAACTTGAGCCAGGAAAAAAAACCAAAACGAAATGTGGCCTGCAACACACAAAGTAAGCCTCCTATTTAGCCTCGTCTTTATGTCGTAACATAAAATGATGAATACTGTGCCTCTACCAGATGGTCAAGAAGAGTGAGGAGTTAGCAGTCAAGAGGGAAATAAAACAGAGCAGTCATACAGTCATAAATATGCACAAAAAATATGAGGCTGATGGGTCCAGTATTATCCTGAAGTCCTCTCGGCTTATGCCTGAGGAGATAATGGAATGAATTTATTACACTAATTGACCAAGAGCACAAAAAAAGCTGTGCAATCTTTGTGACACATTTGTATGACACTTGAAATTACATGCTGTTTTGCCCCTTGGTGTGAAAATTAGGGTAAAAACCTGTTGACCTTCTTGTTGCCAGTGTGTCTGTTGCTGACTCATTCTCCCTAATAAATAAAAAACTGCAGGCTGATCTGTGTGCGGAGAATGCTAACGGCAGCCCGACGGTGGTTGACACTCACGTCCATTTAGACGCGCCAAAGTGCGAAACAACACTTTGGATTTGAGATGTCAAGCAGAGTGGAATAAATTGAATATGAATTGTAAAAACTCCCTGCAGGCAACTAATTATAATGATCAAGTGGCCCAATTCTGGAACAAGGTTCTTTAAGTGAAGTGGATTTGCTGTTAATTAGGGGCTGAAAACAGAAACACAGTTGTGGCAGCGGTGAACAGGAAACACTCACCTGAACCAGCCAGTGAATCAGGCCACATCAGCTGACAGTCAACTCACGATCATCATTCATTTATGAAACCTATTGTGTAAAAAAAAAAAAAAAAAAAAACCTTTGGAAAGCTTTCAGACATTTTAAGGCTTATCCTGATATTTTTCTCGCAGCGGTATGTATTTTGGTGTCTCCTTTAAAAATGAATGAGTCCATTAAAATGTAGCTACCTGCTGCCAATGCTAATAAATATTATAGTGCCCTACTTTCTGCCGTCTCACCTGTTTTATCTTTGTTACTGTAGGTCAAGGTGAGTCACATGATGTAATTAGATTAACCTACAAAAGTGACACTGTGTACGCATTCATTACAGTAATAATGAAATAACGGATGACGGCAATGGAAAAAAACGAAATATTCAAAGTTGGCTGGTTGGTTAAGGTTCATTTCTCAATATGTGAATGTTAGTGAGGTGGCAAAATGTTTGTTTTCTGTTGATGAAAGTCAGACATGAGTGAGTGATGATGCTTTCTGAATATGGACGCGGACTGTTTCATCCTCTGCTGCGGTGATTCGGAGGATTACTGCAGATGTTGCCAAGCTGCGACTGCAACGGTATCATATGCCATTAATACATGTGCATGTGTAGTGTGCGGTAAAACTCCACGATCTGTTAGGTCAGGAAAAAAGCTCTCGTGGATTATAAATCTACTCTAAAATATATATTTTTAACCTATAATCCTCATAATCTGCATTTAAAAAATGACTATATTTACATCTGTTGTCCTGCTAGTAGTCTGCCCCAAGTGTTGACAGTTTTGTTTGATGCATTAACATATTATGAAATGTCTGGTGCATTTGACTGTTGCGTAACCATTAGTAGGTTATATGGTTTTAATAAAAATTACAATGCGTTTGCGTTGCTTTATTGGAGGAACGCTCCACGCGTTGTGCGTTTAATCACCTATAGAGAACGAGAAGGGTCCTTTCTCATTTGTGAGAACAGCACAATCACAGCTATCACGGCTCCATGAGACGCATGCTGCCTCTCACAGCACACACAATGTTTCCATCAAGGACAAAAGTGCTGTTCTTCAGGCTTACGACCAGAGCAGGGTATAATTAGGGACTAAATGCTGCTTTAAGTCAGAATGTGGTCTGCAAGCATTTCCAAAGGACAACCAGTCTTGTGGTTTGTGGTTTTTATCATCAAATGCAAATTGCACAGTTGAAGAGGAGTGGCACTGACTCATAGAGTTTATAATATCCAGGAACCTCATCCGCTAAAACATTCATGCGGTGCAATATGTCAAAAGTAACATATTCATGTTTTTTCCAGATAGTGGACAGGCCATTAAAAACAAGATTCAGCGGAGTTATAATTTTCTAGACCCCACTATTTTGTGGAGAAAGAAGAAGAAGAAAAAAAAAAACGTTCAGGAAAGTCCAAAAGCCCTTGGGATCAAATTTTGAATATATGCCAACAACAAGGAAGTGAATGTTAGCCTATGGTGTAAAGAATGGCAAATGACCAAAACAAGTACATAAAACAAACATTCAACTGTATTCCCATAATAGAGGCGCTTTACAGAGACCAGAGTAAATATTATCTGTATATTATTTATCATCCATGTGATGAAGTGTGATCTGGAGAGGAAAGTCTCACTTTATACGACCATTTGCCTAAAAATCTCATCCTCACTGACGGTTCGGCCAACAGAGAGAGGCATTATTGGAAAACTCTGAAGTGACAGAGAGAATTAATATGGTTTGTGTTTCCAGTTCAAGTAGTAACAGAGTTGTGATCAGAGGTTTTATGTTGACAATCCAAACATGCCAACACACACTGAGGCATAACACAGAGTGCGTGTACTGTCTGCAGTTTGGCCTCTCCCTCTCACATTTAATACAAATCTCACTAATTAACCCTGAAATAAAACATCTGCAAACATATTCCAAAATACTGCATTACATCTATCAATAAGAGGAAAATATCTGATTTGTGTCGAGATTCAAGATCACTTTTGGCGCACGTTAGCAAAGCAGTCTGCCGTGATGTCCACATCATGGACATTTACAATGGAATTACACTTTATACTGATACTTAAGACATCAGTACCTGCACTTGATTTAATATATAGCAACAAATTAGACAGATTAGATGTGCATTTTCAGTTGTAATAGACCAAAAGTGCCCAGCGCACATGCATTTGCAAGACACTGTCATATCAAACAATGCGAAAACCACCCTGCTCTTTGGACATCACAGCTGTAAGACATAACATATCAAACACAAAGCACCCTTCTATGCTGCTTGTAGGCATTTAACACAGACTGAGAAACCACTTACTTACTGTATCTTTAATACAGTGCAGTGATATTTCTCTGGAGCATGTCGCCTCTCTCCACTTTCTGCTGCTGGTCCCAGCCTGTATTTGTTTGCACGTGTGTTGTTCACGTCGGAGATGAAGACGAAGAGGCTGTTGAAACCCCAACTGTTGTTTTGGCTCTCGGCCAGCGGCTGACTGAGCAGAGCCAGCTTTTGGGCTCTCAGTGGTCCCCTAGTGCCACCATGAAGCTCGCCTTTCAGTTTTCACATTAATAATCTCCCAATCATACAACCTTCCCCGCGGTGCCAAAATTAGGCCGCACTTACTGGCTACTCTGCTGAA
This sequence comes from Nibea coibor, assembly GCA_023373845.1. Taxonomy (NCBI): domain Eukaryota; kingdom Metazoa; phylum Chordata; class Actinopteri; family Sciaenidae; genus Nibea; species Nibea coibor. The sequence continues at coordinate 8,889,171 of CM041725.1, forward strand.
TAAAACACAGACTGTGAACCAATCCGTGCCATTTATCACTTGATCAAGTCATTTGTTGGTCTTATATTACCAGTCAAACAGGTTTCAGTGAGATGTTTACATGAGGGATTTAAGGATATTACCTTGGATGACCACATCTTAGCCTTTTTGTGCCGCATGCACCATAACCATCGAGAAATGCTGTACGTAGTGGAACTGTAATTCACCGTTTCTGTCTGTAATGGTATAAAAATCTGTGAAATCTGTGAAAATATGCTGTGAATTCATGTTTGTGCAAAAGGGACAACCCTCTGAATGATGACGACTTTCAGCTTTCATCATGGTTGTTGAACATCTGCCTGGACTTAACTCTCTGAACTATTGTGCACTCCTCAATTAGAGTTTAGTTCAGTCACATGCTTTTTTTATATTTAGACTTACTTTTTATGGTCTGAGATACTACTAATGAGATCATCGGGCTTTGCTTTGACCCGCAGTCCTTTGTTCACTTATTATAGATAATTGCGCTGGATTGGACTCGGTGGTGTCTGTGCGGTACATTTCAGCTTTCTGGATACTCAGGTTTTTTGTTTTGTGCTTTCTAATGAAAGTCTACCTCACAAGCTCCAGCGTTTGACTCTCTTATTCACTGTAGGGCATTTCAGGAAATGACTTTGGTCAACCACAACTTTCTTGAAAAAAAAAAAAAAAAAAGAAAAAGCATGAGGCTGTCCACAATCAAGACTTTTGGTAATGTACCGGAAACCCAGTGTCTCCACTCAATGTATGCATGGCGTCTATCCACATGACTCATATTTGATTTTTTTTTTCTTACATGCTTTTGCAACAAAATATTCAAATATAAAATAAATAAACAAATGAACACTGGAGATATTCATCTGTGGTGCAAGACAAGCTCGACCTTTATACCTAAATATAACTCAGAATTGAGTTACTAAAATAATTTCGTAACCGAACGCTGGAATTAGAAAACTAAACCGTGAAGTGTACCTTCGCTCTCATATAGTGTTCGTATTTATCCATAGTGGTTCAACACTGTCTTGACACACCGGCCTAAATACAGTTCTCTCAATATTGGTCTTATATGCTTGCAGGGAGCTGCAGTTTAAGTCATCAAGCCGCAGTTTGTGAAGACAAATAGAAACTTGTGGTTTATTCAAGTGGAGTTTGTATTCTAGCGACCGGTGATGAAAACACACATATTTATATGCCGTGTATTTTTCTAATTTTCATTTCGTTTCTTTTTTTGGCATGAGCTCAAAAGCATTTGACAAAAAGATTACTGTGTTTTGAATGAAATGCAGTAAATAAGAATGTCCATGTTTCTCCCTGTGAGAGTCGTGTTTACTTTGGAGGTTTGGACTCCGGCCAGTGGAGGAGGAATAGTTTTCAGAAATAATCAGGGGGCACACTTATTACCCAGGATTCTCCTCTTAAAATGGTAAATGATACTCTTCTGCGTTCCTGCGAGCGGGAGCCTGCAGATGAAAGAGAAATTTCCCCTCAGTTTTTGAGAAAGAAAATAAACCCTGAAACTGCATGCCTTCATTTTAGTTTAATGTTTCACAGGGGCTCAAACTGCGCTGTAAAGGTTAAGATATTTGTTCTTAATGTGTTGGAACAGCAGCTTCACCTACCAGGTTTGTGGGAAAAAAGCTGGAAAAGGCACGTTGTAACCGATGTGTACCCGGCGATTTGAAATGTACTACAGGGACGGACAATTCACTCCACTTTGAAGTGATTTTAAATGACGAAATTGCACAACTCATACAGTGCTGTACTATACAGTAATAATGAAACAGTCCACATTCACTGTTTCTGGTTTCCTGTCGGTTGAGCTGTCACCTAAAGCAACACCAGCCAGTTACTGAGATGAAAATAGTGTAAACGTCTCAGGAGCGTTCAGTGGAATATTCTATATTGGCATAGTTAGTACAGTAAACAGGTAGTATCTATCCTTGTTCGCCTGCGGTCAAATGTTGTTCCATCTGTGGTTGTTTGCTGTGCAAAGCCATAAACGTCTTCATTCTGTAACCTTATTCAGCTCTCAGACTGGACATCCTTATTTCAGGGCTGAAGGTAGTGAAAATATTGATGGATTGAGGTATTATGGTTTTGTGTGTAGCAAATCCACGACAGTTTGGTATTTGCCGTTTCATTTTAAGCCCCGAGAAGTTACGCACTCGCACCAGAGACAATGTATACACGTCCTTGTTCCCAAATAACTCAGCATGCAGATTTAGATGTTCCTTTACCTGCTTATTTTAAATTATGAACAGACACCAGAGAGGCCTTAAGATACATGGAAAGAGATAGATACACTTTTGTAGCAGCCATGTGCAGAACTGTACCATGTGCAGTACTTCTCCATCTCAGTGCTGGAATGTAACCAAGTACATTTACTAAGTATTTAATGCAAGTGTAAATTTCTACTTCACTACATATTTCCATTTTCTGCCACTTTATCCTTAACACAACAATATCTTAATGCACCAGTGCAGAAATGGAAAACAACATACAGTTAATGTCTGTACTAACTCTGTACTGTAGGATTTTATCTTTTCATTAATAGGCTGTCATCCACTTTTTTAAAGTTTTCTCACTTTATTGTCATCTTGTTTCTTCAGACAGGATAGAATATAATCACTATATTATAATAAAAACTATTTCCACACGCTGAATCGGAGGCTGTGGCTCAGTCTTGCATTTTGATTAGTTTTATCAAACAAAAAAAAAACTAATTTGCCATGAAAATGAATGCAGGTTTTTCAGAAGTGTAATTATTTGTATCTGTTGATGCATTTGACCTCTTCACTCTGTCCGTCTCTTCTCATTTCTCTCTTCTCTGCACGTCGTTCTCCTTGTTAAGTGAATTCCCCCATCACTGTGTAAACCTGCGCACTTATTGTTTAGAGAGAATCCAATTCATTTACATCCGGACATGTGATCTGTGTCTGAAACAGAAAAATACAACTGCAGCCAGGGAGTCAGCTGCTCCGAGCAAACGTCTGTCTTTAATTTGTACTGTTTGCTCTGCATCACTGAACCAAAAAAACAAGACTGTGAGTTTTTTTTTTCAGCTGCACCTCCAGGCACACTGAACGGTCCGCGCGTTAGTTGGTGTTTCATTGTGTGAACACGCACTGCATTTCGCTGCAGTATGTCTCAAAGCACCATGGAAACACGTAAATGACAGGGTAGAAAATCCCGGTGATCTGGGCTTTAGTTGTAGCACCGAGCCTTAAATTTCTGTGTTTTCATTTCCACTTTTCTTGTCACACTCTGTTAAAAATGAATGTGGTCATTTTCACTACAGTCACATTTGTCATTGCCCAAAAGTGATCCACGAGCAAACAGCGAGCCAGTCAGTGTGACCTATTAGAATGGAAAATGTTTCCTTGACTGGAAAACCACACCTGAGGTGCCACGCCACTCTCAAACACAATGTTCAAAAGCTGAGAAAATATAAGGTGTAAGAAAATGTTGGGAATAAAACGTCACTTTTATCCATGTTATAACTTTGTCATGTCCGATTAGTGACCACATAGAGGATATAACCGCAGGAATACCGTCTGGGACTATAAACAACAAGTGAAACTGATACTGTTTAGTCAAGGAAACTTTTTCTTTTTCTTCATAGCTGTTAAGACAGAAATAAATATACCACTGTGCACTCAGGAACATTTTGAATGACGGGTGGACTGTTACGCTCAAACTACAATCTAATCTGACCTTGTAGATAGAGGCTGACTAATATCTAAGCCAGCCTGTTTTTGAGAAAATGTCAGTATTACGTCGAAGGACTGTTTCACTGGATTTAGAAGATGCTGTCTGCAGCACTATGGCCAGGGTTCCAGAGAACATTGGTTAGAGGGAAATAGCAGCTGTGAAGAGGAAATCATGTCTGGAGATAGCAAATGTTTGGCATGTGTTTGAGGCTGAATTTCTACAGCAGAAAGATAATAGATAATGCTCCCATGAACATTTATCGGCATTAGCGCTATGTTTTATCTAGCGTGCAGACTGCACGCGTCCAGTCCAGCGCCTCGCCTTTATCAGAATGTGCTTTTGTAAACATTTCCATGAATTTCTATAGTGGGCACAGTTTAAATAGAGAGTTGCAAATAGTTGGAAATCTGGTGTCCTCTGACATTTGATCAGTATTGTATCACTGCGCCTACTGCCAGCTGTCTCTCCAAACAAAATATTTGAATTAGGTTAACTGAAGATTGAGTATGGGACATATTTTTTTGAATACGGCACATCTTCTCTGCGGTGCATGCGACTCGTCTGGCTTTCAACGACAAAGAAAACGACATAATTTATATGTGATGAGGAAAACATGCGCTGTAAAAGTCCTTTTTGTAGGGAAATGGCAAAGAGTCAAGGGAGAGTCGAGGCCCTGCCCTAGAAAAACTGCTATTTTCAACTACCCAACATTCATCATCCCTCACCAGCATGTGCAAAAAAGGAGGTAAGTTTTAGTCAGTCGACTCGGAGCTGCGTTATTGTCCTGGCGAACGTGTCCATTGACTGTAACAAATTGATATTTGACAGAATGCTGGCGAGCAGCGAGTAAGCAATAGGCTAGTTTACTCACCAGTGTCAGCTAGCATTAGACTAACGCTATCCATTAGCATGTGTGATGTTGAAATACATTCTTATTTTCACTCTCATTGGCTCCTGTAAATACCAGGCTTCTGTTTAAATTACAGTCATGTAGTGCTGGGTTTAACACAGCCTTTTTCTGCTGAGCAGCAAAAAAAGAAACTTTAACATAATCTTACCGCAGCTGCAAAATTACATTTTAATATTTGATATACCTTTATATGTGGAGAGCCGCTTCAGATGTCCCTTTTTGTTGTTGTTTTTTTGTTTTTCGGTCCCAGAATGGTTAAACAATAAAACAAAACTGTTTATGACCTGTGAAAAAATGGAACAGTGTTTTTATTTTTGAACATTACCTGAACAGTCAAACAAGAAAATGCGCTCTTCACATATTTCAGTCATTGTTTAATTATCTGTGTCTTATATTTGACTTCATATATTTGATGTGTGAGTTTCATAAATATTCCACATTTAACCATTTTGTTGGTGGATAGCATGTAAATTCATTTTGAGCCACCTGTCGTTTACTTTCTGTACATGTTTATGAGCTTATGGAGATTGTTTTTGCTTTTATTTATTTACATCTGTCATGTTGTATAAATAAATAAACTGTCATGAAGTGGTCTGGCTTCTTGTAGTTATTTACTATAACATACGATACGATATTTCTTCAATATGTAAAAAAAAATAAACGAAAATTCAATCTCAAGCCAATCAGTGTCAGCCATGATTGAGAATCTGTCATTTATTTAAACGGGTGCTTAAATTTTTGGGGTTTTGTGAGTCAGTGTGGATACAATACGTTTGCCAATATTTCACTATCGATTTTGCTTTCCGGGAGCCACATGATGCATGTCGTGTTAATGTTTGCTTAAACATTTGCTTCACCACCGCAAATGTTGAGAGTCGCTGATGTGCCTGACATACAAACATTGCAATGTAACTTTATGATGTTCACTGGTGGAAGTTGTCGTTTCCATCGTGGCATTTCCTTTTATTAAACCCATGCCGTTTTTGCAGGTTTCTGCAGATGATGTGCTCACGAAGGAGGAACAGATAGGCCTGTTGTTCAGAGCCAAACGGCACTGCGAGGGGAACATCATAAGAAAGCACAACATCCCCGGTGAGTAAAGAAATAAGAGTCTGCTAATGTCAGCATGCTAACATGCCGATTTAGCAGGTAAAATGCTCACATGCTTAACGTTTGCTAATTTGAGGCAAAGCAAAACTTAGACTGATGGGAGTGTCATTAGTTCTGCAGGTATTTGGTCATGAAAATTCAAAATAATGGAGGAAATCGGCAACATACTTGATGGTGGAGCTAGAGGAAAGGTCAGAGGATCACCGAAGTCAGTAGGATTCATGCTCCAGGAGCCAAACTATGCAATCATTTTTTTCCGAATGGTCCAGAGTAGTAGCAGCCACACCACTAGCCCACTGCGAGATATCACAGATCCTTGTTTTCATTGATCAGGAGTTTTTCTTTAGCTGCAAGGACATCTGTAATTACTTAAGTGCTGGTAGTTTTGGCCCATACTTTAACCAGATTGTGATTTTTGTGTTTTTGATTTGATTTACGTTGAATAGATACCAGATACAATCTATACCTGTCCATCACAGTTTATGTATATCGACCAAAACGTGTTATTTAACAGCACAGAAGGAAAATTACAATGAACAATAAGACTTTGACAGGCTCATGTAACGACGAATGGGATGTCCCACCTGATTAGCTTTGATTAGGTTTCCAATTGTGTGATTTTCCACTACCTACAATGAGTTGCTTTGGAAAGATTTCTGTCAAAGGCACTCACGTCAAAGCGGCCTGAACCGTTTATTGCAGCAAAATGGTTTCATTTGTCAGAATAGACTGAGCTATTGAGGCAGCTCCCCAATGGATTCTAGCTGGAGCGAGAGGTTCAATGGAGAGTGCAATGAATACCCCAGAGGCTGCACATGACAAAAACCTCATGGGCACAGATTTGAAATACACATATTGTACAAGGCAGGGGATGTCATCAGATATAGGAGGAGGACCAGCTGGAGCGACGGAGGAAGAAATCAATCAGCACAAGCGGTAAAGTTTTCTGGGAGCTGTGGCGGCAACTGACTGTAAAGACTAGCTTGCTGCTTTGATTGAACGTGATTGGTGACATGTTTGAATGTGATTGTTGATTGTTAATAAGAGCTCCGACTAATCAGCCGATGTTGTGCGCACAGTTCAAGATAGATAAAGATTTGGGAGGCAGTTTTTGCCCGCTATTTGCTGATGCGTTCAAATCAAATACCTTAATACTTTCTTGCAGCGGTTGCCAGCCGGTCGAATGTGAGTTGATGGTTACATTACAAAATGCTGCTCTGTTTCCTGTATCCTGACCGTGGCTTTCCAGACGCTGGGATTGTAGGCAAAGTTGATCCTGGGTTGTATTTGTGTATTTATGGGTGTCTGAAGAGCACCATTTTCCAGCAGACCCCAGCATCTACTGTATCCCATTGTGGTTACTGTCATTTTCCCAGTTGATTGTTCAGAGGAGAATTTTGGATGCCACAGCCAAACCGATCATATTATTTTCTCTTTAACCCCAGTGCATTGTGGTCACATCGAATTCCTCGACCCTCCAAACGATACCCCTATGTAAATGAAACACATAATTAAAAATGTTTACTTCCAGGCTGAGAACACAAAAGCTTTTGTTGACCGTTTCCCACCAGTCGTGCATTGCCATGTGCGGTGTTTCCCAACTTTTCCTGGTTTTGATAAATGTCCACAAATCTCAAATTGGATTTAAAAAAAATTATGACAGAATTGCTACTATTGAAAACTGTAGGCGCCAAACAGCAGCTTGCATAAGATGTCCAAGGTTTATATAACAACAGCACTGTGCTTTTTTTTTTTTTTTTCTCAAAGCCTTTTTTTTTAACAGGATGGTCATAATAGCTAATTAAACATTAGGTCTCTCTCTGAGGAGAGTCTGTGCTGCTCATCTGACCACCATCATGCTTAATCCACCCTGACACGTCGTGGTAACTGGCAATCCTGGTATCGCACTTCACCAGTCACCTCCCGGCACATTTGCGGCTGTCTTTTCATTTACATAATTCTTATAGATTGAATTTGAAGGTCACAATTTTTCAACTTTCTGGCATTAAACCAAAATGAAAATTTAATGTGATCTTGACTGGACTTAGATATGACTGGCGCTTCTTCAAAACTTGAAGGAATAGGTTGGCATTTTGGGAAATGTTTTGCTTTCTTGCAGAGAGTTAAATGAGAAGACACGAGCCAGTTCACTTAAAGACTGGAAGTAGCTGGATCTGTCTGATGGTAGTAATACAATTTGTTTAATATACAAAAAAAAAAAAATGAAGTATGCAAATGGCGTTTTATGGAGGATTAAGTGGCGGACTCTGACAGGCTCCAGCTTTTAAAATCTGGATATGTGCCAATTTCTTTCTTAATTTTACATGATTAAAAATAAATAATATTGACTAAACTAGGAATTTTCAGCTGTCAGTGATTGGGCATGTTTGAAAAAAGACGGATAGAAACGTCCCGTAGAACATGACAACGAGCCCTCCGGGGTGCTTTTCCAGTGGAGAAAACGTGATCAAGTGTCCTCTGAGTCGTTTCACCACAAATGCCACCACAAATTATTTTTGCCCCTTAAGCAGCCCGAGTCTGTCACTGTGTCTGACAGTGATATTATTCTCCCTTAGAGACGCTTATAGAGATGAGTGAGTCTCCAAATGTTGAGCATAGTTTGATGCTGTAGTCTTGCATTCAGCAGTTCACTTTTTTCCTTTCACATGTGAAACTCTTGTATCCAGAATGACTGATGGCTCTGGACACGGGCATGATGATGATGATCTGATCTGATCCATAGACCATCAGGTAGCGTCGCGAGGAGTTTGACTGACAGGGTAGCCGTCCAGTCATGACAATGCCGATCCCAGAGTTACCTGTTAACATTACCCAGACACCAGAAACGTCAACATCGAAAATGTTGAACCGTTTTTATATTTTTTTATATTTAATATTTAAACAAACAAAAAAAACTCAACAGAGACAAGTCATGAGTGACGAGTCTTTAGCTTGTAAATCCAAGTCAAGTCTCTAGTCATTTTCTTCTATGTCAGGTCATCAAAACAGTGATTTGAGTCGACACGAAGTCCACATCTCTGCTGGGGCTTTAACAAGCCCGTCAGTAATGCCCCGATTCTTTGAAAGGCTTGCGGTGCTGTTTTCGGGGTGCATCAGCACACGAGACCTGACCTGCATATCTGATGATGCTGGCACACACTCATGTGACTCATCCTGCATGTGGTGGCTGTTTTCTGACCTCTTTCGGGAGGTTGCACATGTTTGTTCAATAACAGACGAAGGAGTTAAGATAAGCATATTACCTTAATAAAGACAGAGAAAGAGTCCCCGGTGTGGTTGCACTTAATGCCTGAATAAGCACATATGTGCTCATTTAACATGCTTGATTTGAGTTTTTTTTTTTTCCTTAATGGCACATGATGCTTTGACTTCACTTCATTTGAACTTGATTTGAACTTAAGTGTCTCATCTGGTTGTTTGTTTGTAATTATGTAATGTGGAAATCATTTAAAATCTCAGTTGTGGCTTGGGTAAGATTTAAGAGACTGTCAAGATTTGAGATAAAGTTCAAGGAAAGCATTACTTGTGCTTTCTGATGACCCATGTAAGTGTTTTCCTTGAAGTGGTCATCGGGATTTGGACCGAGTTCACTCTTGTAATTTTTTATTTTTTTATTTTTCTTGTATTGTGGTGTGACCTTGAATCTGTGGGTTGAGGTAAACTCAAAGAATAGCAGCTAGCGTGCACTTTTTAGAACTCTGGCTTTACATCTGTATTTGTCTTGCCTGTGTCCTGTCTGACCACCCCCAGAGTCTTTTTCTGGCACTGTAAACTCGTGGTTTTCTGAACTATTATAGGAGATGTGGACTGATGGCTATTTTAAAACGCTAGTGTGAAATGTGGGGTTTGTTCTGAATATTGAATCGATCGTGCAATGCTGAGTTAATTTAGACAGGATTAGATCCTATGCGAGGGCTGAAACCACGTTTTTTGTGTTGCGTTTTAACATTTGATATGTTTGTTTTTATTCCTCATTTGTGCTTTAAATACACAAAAGTCTCCATTACGTGACTGAGACAAGGTTTTCATTGAGGGAAACACTGAGGTTTGCCTGGAGAGTACAGTGGAGGGATGTGGGTTCAATGCCCCAGACCTTGCAGTGTGAAAATAGCTCAGCCTTCAAGCTTGTGGTCTGGGTGTAGAATAACATCAGCGATCATTATAAAAAGGTTGCATGTATCATGAGAAAATGCAATATGTGTTTTGACATCTGCAGGTCAGAACCAAATGAGTCGGGGGGGAAAGAAAACCTTATTAAAAACCCCAGTGACATCACTAATACCAAAGTCCCCCCATAGTCGCATTTATATTTAAATCGTGGTCAAGAAATATACGGGAAATTATGCACGTATTCGGTGTTTAATTTAAGCCCGTTAGTAGGTGGTCCTATGGCAATAAAATCTATGGCAAAAGTGAATAGCAATTCTACTTTTACTCCCAGGATGTGTGGTCAGCGTGATTTTCAAAACTAAACGCTGTTTTTCTCCCACCGGAGATCTGTAGGAATCCGTCAGCTCCAGTCAGTCTGCTCTTTAATTTTGCACTCCAAGTGACAGGCAAATAAAAAGCATGTCGTCATTGCTTCAGATGTTTCTTTGTAAGTTTGATTACAGGAATGAGAAAATAATGGATCTACTGCAAAGAGAGGATAGTTTTAGTTTTATCCATAGCTACTTATTAGTGGTCTAAGTGGGGCAGATGTTTTCAATAATACAACATAAATGCCAAGCCATAAGGGAGGCTTTTGCCAGGAATCTGTGGGGAAAGGGACTTTGCTCCCACTATCAGAGGGCTGAGGTCCACGGTTTAGCTGACAATTAAGGGGCTGGGGAAATTGCATTTTTTCCCTTTGAACCTGCAGCTCTTTGTCTGGCTGAGCATAGATGTGTTATTGCAAAGTCTCATGCAGGACATTCTTCACCAAAAATAGAGCTTCAAGAAAGTGAGCAATGTTCGTGTTATGATGATTCCTGGACAACCTTTTGCATGCTAAATGTTCCCGACCACAATAAAAACAATGTTTAAACTTTAATAGGAATCTCCCCCGAGTTTGATTTCATTCATTCCAACCCTGCAAACGGAACAAAAATGTGCGTAATTGTGTAATTACAAGTTAAAATAGTTTATTTTATAAACTTTGTGTGGAAACGTTTACCCGTTAAAAACTGCAAAGACACGATGAGATATTCTAGAAGACACGTCAAGTTTTATTGTTATTCTGAGCATTTATTAGATAATCACAGTATAGAGTGAGTTCATAAATAGAAAATCATTTGATTAGAGTATTTGTAATTGATCAAAAGTTGGTTCACCAAGCAAAACATTTCAAATATTTTATTTTTCCAGATTTTAAAATGTAAAAATTTGTTTTCTCGATTTTATTTGATTTCAATTTGAACATCTCACGGTCATTGACCGTTGGACACCAATCAAACAAGAGCAATTGGAGAATAATTATTTAACACTAAATCAGTAATGAAATTCATGATTGTATCCATAATTAAGTTGACCCTAAAAACAAGCATACTTACAGAATAAAATGAGATTTATACCATAGCACTTAGGATACAACAATGCAGCCAGTGTTGCAGGGAATCGTTTAAATGAGATCCATACTGAAACTAATTCCATACAGCATTAAAACAATATGATGCTATCGACAATGTAGCAGTTATAGAAATCTGCTGCAGCTAACAAACAAGCGTTAATGAACACACAAGATTCAATGGACAACTTGTTTTCAGCATGCTGGGAATTCCATGATTGCGAGTCTTAATTATATTACAATAGATGGGGAGTTTGTTCTCTGGGTGACCCATGGTTTCCTTAAACAAAACACAACAAAATTGTCCTAATTTACAGTTAGACTTACCACAAATTACAAGGCTGCCTCACAGTGATAATTTGCATACTGAGTAAAGTTCATGCATCTGGCCTAGTTTTTAAAGGACAACTGAATCCTTGAAAACATACAGCGCTGCTGCTCTTGTAAATGCCTACAGCCATGTAATGCTGGAACCAAAGGAGAACAGCACTCTGCAGCTCTATTTTTAAAAGTCAGTACTGCTCCTGTCTCCACAGATGGTTTCTGCTCACCAGAATGGGACGGCATTGTTTGTTGGCCTGAAGGCCGTCCAGGAAAGAATGTGTCCATCGTCTGTCCAGAGTATATCTATGACTTCAACCATAAAGGTAAGACCGGCCCCAGATAAAGTCAGCAGTTGAAACCCCCAAAGCTCTTTTTCAGTCGGTGAAAGAGCACCGGGTTTCGGGCGCTGCTGCGCGCTGCACAATTACACCTTTTGGCTCCATCTGAAACCTCTTTTGTAATTCATACAATTATGCAGATGTAATTAAGGAGCGAGCTGAGGATGAGTAATTGACTGTGTTGGCAAACAACTGGCAAAATCTGTAATTAAAATTAGAACTCTTCTGTTTGATGTTCAGGACTAGCATACCGTCAGTGTGAAAGCAACGGAACGTGGAAGCAGACTGAAACAAACAAGACGTGGGCCGATTACAACGAATGTACAAAATTCCTCTACCCTTTCAACAATACCCATGAAAAGGTGAGATCCGTCTCATCCCTATTTACATACTCGTTGAGTTACAGTGCTTTCCTCCACAGTAATTAAGATCAATTATCTTTGCGAATGCATCGCCAGAGTAAATTGTCGCTCTTCAGGCAGCTATTGCACCATTTTATCTTGCAATTACGACAGCCTTTTAGTGCTACATTTTTGACGTGCCTTCTCGGTGATGTACATTGAGGGCAAACTCTAATCATATTCAATGAAAATGTTAAGATGATGACAGTTGAAGGTAATGACAGGATGGCAGTGTGGTTTCTTTGCAATAATGCGAGGCTGCAATTAGCTAAATGTCCGTTCAAATATAAACTGGAAACAATTTGTCTTAATTGCAAATTGTAATACTCGCCAGAAAGCATTCCATTCAGAGAAAACTAAGGGCTCGCCAATCATGACTAAACCTCAAAAGCCGCCTGCACAGCAACTAGACGGTGATAAGAAGACATTTAGACTCTGAAGTGTTCTGATGTCATGTTGCTTTCCCGGTATTGCTCTAATCAGGGGGTTACCACAAACACTATGTCACATTTTGTAACGCATCTTTAAATATACATGTGATTGATGTTATTTATTCATCACATGTGACTGATTTGAAACCTGACTGCAGGGATTCGCTCCCATTCAGTCACAAGAGCATCACTGAGTCCGAGCACGGATGATTGATGATACCCGGCTCACAGTCGGTGGTCTGAACTCATTGCAGGTGTTTAATGGGGGGCTCAGTGTTCTGCGCAGACCAGTCAAGGTCTTCTACACCAACCTCAGACACCCATTAGGACTCCAATCTCAATCTCAATGGGACCCTCCCTGGTTGAATAAAGGTTAAATGAAATTACATTATGGACCTCGCTATGACCACAGTAGGAACAGGAAAGATTAAACCACGAGAAGCACAAGCACATATTTTTGGCCATGTGGTGTTTTATGTCAGCGATTACAATACTAACATGGGGATGGACCTTGTTTCATACTGTCTGAACAGAAGCCGTTGCTTCCTCGTCGTGCATTTTAACATTTTGCAAAACAGTGGTTGTTTATCTTGAAATTAGATTTTCAGGCTGATCGTGCAACTTTCTGACCAAATCAACTGATGTGCAGCGTCATGTAGTGCTGAAAGTGGTAAAGAACAGTCTTAATATAGCATACTCTTGAATGGATGTTGACTTCTTTTTGGAGGTCAGCTTTTTTTAGTGTGGCTAAAATTCATTTTTCTGCTGACCCTGTGCATAGCAGTTTATAGCGCTGCTTCTGTGCTGGGATCCCTGTGTGCTTCTCCAAACTCTGGGTGCGCTGACCACCGTCTACTCTACACACACTGACTACGCATAAGTACGTCATACAACCCCACTTCAAATCACTTTAACCATCTGTAACATAAAAATCTAAACACAATCAGCATGTGAGAGTCAAACCCGGGGTCATAAAAACCACAAGCACTGACATCACCATCACGCCACAGAGCATGATGGGGAGATTGTTACTGGCATCATCCCCATGTGACTGACCAAGGTAGATGCGACCTTGACGGCAGCTTCTCCTGAAGTGTTTTCTTCTCTGTCGTTGTGGGAGGATGTCAGAACATAAGACCGCCAGCGAATAGGGCTACTGGGTGTTATAAGGAGGGTGGAAAACAGCTCTAACCTGGCTGTAAATGCAAAAAGAGCACTTACTCAGCTGCCGTTGTGTGCGTATGAATACGTTTTTTATTTGTGCAAGTGAAATTGCATTATGCACAGAGATTACACTGACGTGTCTTTTTTGAATTATTATTATCTTTAATAAATGAGGTGTGTTATGATAGAGTTTAGTGCTCCGCTGTTTGTACTGTTACAATTACAAGATGTCTCAACCTTTGCCAATGAACAGGGGTCATAGAGCATCAGACTAATTATTCACTCATTGATAAAAATGTTCAAAGCTCGCTCAGAAAATTTCGCTGTCACGGTTTGATTTCTTTCCTAATTTTTGCCATGAAGCGATACAAACATCGGCCGTCCCACATTCATTTTCCTCCCCACTGCTTGAATGTGGTGCAGAGGATGTGGGCATAACCTCATCATAGCACCCTTCAATTTCTTCCTGACTTCAGATGTTTGTGTCGATGGGCTCCCGGGGGAGCGGTTGCAGCAGTTAATGACAAATACATATGCACGAGCGAAAGCCCCACACAGCACCACTGCCATGCCACGGACCACCGCCATAACTTAGACACCCGTTTCTTTGGCACAGGGATCCTGACGCTAAATGATAACAGCAGTGGAGTATCTGGTTACATCACACAGGGCTATTGGCCCCTACAACATGCAGACGCACAGAGGGTCTGGTTAGTGGCTCTCCTTACAGTGTCCTCTGGCTGCCAGCTCACTGCTGGAAGATTAAACTGCCCCGCCCGGCCTCTCTCAACTCCGTCACCCATGTCAAATGCTGTTTCCATCAGTAATTTCTGGGTGCTTGAGACATTTCTGTCACCAAGTGGCAATGCATTTCATTGAAGTTAACACATTTTGAAGCCAGGTTTTGGGGGGGAATGTCGTTATAGTGCGACTATTTGAGAGAACATTTGTCTGTTTATGTACTTTACCTTTGAAAACATGCTCTTTACAATAAAGATCACTTGCCTAAAGTAATCGTGTCACTAAAATTTAAATCAAGTCTTGAAAAATACGTATATTTAAAAATATTTAAGTTTTGTGAATAAAGCCTGTTGTTCTGTGGTCGTCTCAGTCTCTGTTTTCATCCATTTCGCTGCCCTGTTGACTTCCTAACAAATTATCCTCTTCCAACAGGAGATCTTTCACCGTCTGTATCTCATCTACACAGTTGGGTACTCCATCTCTCTGGGATCACTCATGGTGGCTGTCGTCATATTGGGATATTTCCGGTGAGTTGATGCCATCGTTAGATCCAATCAAGCACAGGTGCTCCCAAAAAATTAGAAGGGATCAAAAGAGGAAGCCACTGTTTAATGGATTGATTGCACAATTCATGCACACTTATGACCTATGAGTGTTTCACTTCATTTTGAGCCTTCAGTCCAGACCTCACACTGCACAGATCTGCATGTGTGGAAATCTCTTCAATTGTTTTGGACTCTCTGATGCTTGCAAACATAAAACCGGGTGGAGCAGTTGTCATCCTGCATGATCTTCAATTTATAACCATGCCATTTTTTTATCAGCCACAAAAGGATTCATGCAATGCAGTATATTCTGTGTCACGGCAACGTCATGAAGCACACGAGCCGGTTCAAACGTTACCTTTGACTTTTAACATGACTACGATATGTCTGCCTTTGAGGGAAAATCTGCCTCTGGGCTTGCATTAATCTATGCTTTGTTGTTGTTCTGACATTCAGGATCTTTTGTTATTTTCATGCCTGATTTTGTGTTAAAAAAGGAAAAGCTTGGATATTGATTTTGTGAGTGCACCAAGCTTATAAAGATTACAGTCTTTAAGCCACAAATGGGTGCGTTATTCCCCCCATTGAAACATATAAAAAATATAGAATAAGTTCTTCAAAGATGTGTACCGTATGAATGTATTAGATGATTTGCAACAGATGCTGTGTACATCTCTCTTGACTTAGTGACATTAGTGCGTAAGTGAAGAAAAACCCTAAAACAAGGTTGAATTCATTTTTTTTGTGCTGTCTGTCTGATTATTTTTTCATGGCTGATTAATGCAGGGCAGATGTGTCATTATTTGCTTGTTTCGTTTAGCACAGGGAGTATCAGGAATCGATGTGAAGGCGCTGTTTACCAATGTTCCCACCAGCGTGACTTAACCATACAGGCAGGCAGTCAGAAGGCTTTAGGAACGCTCCCAACTGGCACCAGGAAATCTATGGGCCAAATGAGTTTAATAAGTTATCCCAGGGGCCCATCTGACATTCTGGCTCCGTGCTCTGGAGCACTCCAGCCATGTCTCCCCTTCAACATGTCAGCTTGTAGACAGGAGACCTCATAAATGTTTTCCAGGGAGAGAAAAGGGATATTTCACACGACTTCATCAGCAGTTGTGTTCAGTAGTTTTCACCAGGGAAATGTACGCTAGATTAGTTTTCGCCTACCCCTCCTAAATCAATAGTTTTCTGAGGGTAGCTTGTCAAACAATCAGCTCATTAATAAGGCTTTAGAGAGTGAAATAGTTAATAATAGATAGTGGGATAATTTCAGTATCCAGTAAAAAGTAAAATGTGTCCTTTTATGAGATTAGGTCAAGTTGGCGTTGGAAATGTCATTAAAACACTCATGAATATTTATTATATTAGCATTGACTGATTGCTGTTTGATTTGTAAAGGTGAAACCTTTATGGCCATTGATCCAGCAGCCTAATTCTAATACTGGAGTATGACCTCAAAGGGCAACTCCACGGTAGCCTCAGACAGGATGTTTTGGAGGACTTCTTTTTTACAGATAAACTTGCGCTTGTCTGGGAGGAAAATCCGCACGCTTTTCTCTACACATGCTTGCAATTTTGTTTTTACAACGCACTTTGAGCCGAGCAATTCAATATTTGTGCGTTTCGAGCCCCTAAATCTCAAGAATGTGTTATAGTCAGCGTGGAATTCAGCTGGCTCTAATTAGGATGAGTATTGTTCATGTGTGGGTGAAAATACTCACATGAAGGTGTGCCAACCCACACACGCTCGCACACACACACACACACACACACACACAAACATCCAATTTACACCAGATCTATCTTTTGACCTTGCTGCTTTTGTTTGTTTTCTCTCCCAGACGATTACACTGCACCAGGAACTACATCCACATGCACCTTTTTGTGTCCTACATGCTGAGGGCTATAAGTATTTTCGTGAAGGATATCGTGCTATATTCCGGATCGGCCTTGGAGAACATGGACACAGTCACAGTGGAGGACCTCAAGTCCATCACTGAAGCTCCGCCAGCCAACAAAACACAGTTTGTAAGTACACACGACTATCGATGAGGTCAACATAAAGCACTCTGTCCTTGACGATATACGAAGAGAATGAAAAACATCCACTGAACTGAACTTCTTAATAAAAACCAATTATGCTGTAACAAGGAATACAGTATTTATGGTATGATTGTGCAATAAAATGCACAATATGGCCAGGTATTTTCTGTTTTCCTCCAATCCAAATATAATAGGAATCGTCCCTGCTTGATTGCATTACATGCTGTAATTTGACTTGTAGTGTAAATGGGCGTTCAGCATTTTGCTTCTAGAGAGGAAGCCGTATTTTGCAAAGTCTCACCTGCTTTTCCAGTGCCGGAGCAAATAAACTGTACTTCTTGTCACCATGCCAAACTTTTACTAGACCAGAACTTGGCTTTCCCTTTCAGAGTCAAAGTTTACAAAATGGGTAAAGACTGGGTACTTTTCATGCATGCTTTAATACGCAAACAAACAATTTGAGCAATATATTTAGTGGGCACTTTTATCCTGGGCCTGTCCAAAATTAGTTATACTGCACTGAAACTGATTCATTAACGTTGCGCGACACAATGACGGGACATAGATATTTGTGCTTTTCCATGATGTCTAAATGAGACCTGGTCCCTGAATGAAAATTTGCATTGTGGGTTTTAATCAGGAACTGCTTTAGATGCACCAAGTAAAGTCTTTGTAAGTCCATATGAAAATAACCAGTCTATTTCACAGACTGTCTGGTGTTTACAGTCTCATTTCTTGACTACTTATTATTCTGGTTTGCAACAAAGCTTCAGAGCAGAACAAAGAAAATACAGTATAATGCTCATAGAAAAAACAGAAACTGTGTCTGCATTAAAGTTGTGAAACTTTCCCAATGGCAATACCCCCTGCTGTAGCCCAACTATGTTTGTTAGAATACAAACTGATGAGAAATGACAGAAATGACAATTATAAGAGGGGTAATCAGTCCAGAGAAGAAGAAAGAAAGAGCGCTGAGAGGAGCTGGCTTCTAATAATCATGGCATGACAATACTGCAACAACAGCTGGAGCTGGATCGATTGCTGGCTAAATCACTATAGCCCCCCCGGGGCTTCCACACATCATGTCAATACAACAACACATAATACTAACAGGATTATTATTAACCTTTGTTCAAAGTGAAACAATCTATGACAAGATAAATGCAACTCATAACATTCTATCATAAAGGAGCAGACCTGGGACACAAATTTTTTAGTACATTGGTTAATTTTTTTTTTTAAACTCAATACATTGTGAGAGGTGCTTCCAATAAAATCCAACAGGGCCCAGGGGAAATTGACATGGTTCAAAAACCAATTAAAACACCCAACTTTATCACAAAAGCTGCAGCTGGCTGGTGCGACACATTTCTTAAAGTCTTGAATCCTCTCTATACTGCGGTGGTTACATAGTCGTCATGTCACATGTCACATAGTCAGCATGTAGATCCGTTCATGTCTCATAACTTTCAAAAATAAACCAGTCAGCTGGAACAAAGTATCCATGTGAAACCTTTTGTTATTCCATCCAACGGCGTGCTAAACACGCTCGCTGCTAGCCGAAATCTCTTTTGAAGACTTACACTGTGATAGTTCGCGCCGTTTGAAAACTGCCTCTTACGTGATGAAAGCGTTCAATTGCTCTCAATCTCACTTGTGTAAAAATGAAAGTGAAAGCGCTTCCCAACAATAAACACAGAAATAAAGCTGGAGCTTGCACAAATGTAGATAACGAATCAAGACACTCAGTCAGAGGGTAATAACAGGCTGTGAGTAATGGGGATTTTAGGCTGCGCGTACTCTCACACATGCTTCAGGATTAGACTGTCAGAAGCCAAGCAACATGTCTTTTATTCTCAAAGCAAATGCTCTGTGTACGTTCATTATATGCGCTCGCATCACGCGTGGTATATCTGCTATATGTCTTAAATGTCATAGCCTTTACGTTTATTAAAGACAGTATTTGAAACATAACACATTATCCCGGGGAATTACGTTGATATTGGATGATTGTGCAGTACACAATCCACGTAATAACTAATATTAACTATTCGGCGGCAATAAAGAGTGTGGTGTGTTGTGATGTAGTGTGGTGAAAGGTGAAAGGGTGATGGAGAGTTGTGGTAACCTGCAAAGCTGTGCGTGTCCTGTTTTAGAACAATACATTGGATTTTATATTTGATATTTGACAGCGTGCATGAACCTCAGCCAGCAATAAATAGCCGCCACGGCGTGACTCCAGCTCTGCTGGTAGGATTAAATATGATGCAACTTCAAGTTCAGTTCAGATTGTGACTCGAGTAAGCAGAAGGCATGTCGTTACCGTTTCATGTCGGCGTGCCACTAGGAGTCCTTTCATCTCCCGTTGCTTTGTTATGCTAAGATTATGATTCATGCCCACCTACACTAAATTATTCCACCACCTCTTGAACACTGGAATAAATCAGTTTGAAATTGTTTTGAAATTATGCACTCTTTTTTTTTTTTTTTTTTTGGGATGAGGTCTAATTGTTATGTGACTTTATATAAATGACTATTTTGTATTTTAATTGAAAAAATGTAGTGCATTTTATTCATCTACAGATCTGCAAATCAGTACAAATATTGCAAATCAATACAGCTTATGTCCTGGCATGCATGCATCCAGTAGAATAATAATTCATACAGGCTTTGTTCACAATTTGCAAGAAGCGTCTTTACAAGTCTGATTATGGAACGTTACACACGCTTGAGCTCTTTTTAGTAATCTACGATCAAATTAAAGTGATGTTTCTCTCATTCTGTCGTAAATCTGTTCAGCAGTCTCTAACACACAAAATATGACCCAACTAGAGGTGGAGGCTAAAGCCAGCAAATATGGAGGTGTTCAGTTGTGAAGGAGTGAGGTGACAGACATGACATAAATACAAGCAGCACCCTAACGGACCCCTCACACCCAGGTGTAGGTAATTTCCCAGGAGGTTCATAAAGATCCGCTGCAGTTAACACCTTCTATTTAAGGTTTTCCTTCTTTAGCTCCAAGACAATTTATTATTAACTACTTTATTAATTATCGAACCATTGGAAATTTGATTTTGTTTTAGGGACCATATGCTCTAGGACTACTTACTAAAAAACAGCTAAAAACCCATCTTTTGGCCTTGAGCCTTCACACCATCTATCAGCACCATAAACCAGGCTTACTGTCATTGTGAGCGTGCCAAGATGCTAACATTTTGCAGGTAATATTTACCAGGTTTATCATCTTAGTTCAGACTATTGGCATGTTAACATTTTCTAGTTAGTGATAAGAGTAGAGCTGAGGTGGGAGTGGCATTAGCTTTACAGGTATTTGGTCATTTTGACCCGATGATGGCGTTACAGAAAATCAACAAAATCATTAGTACGTACCCTTCTAGGTCTGTGAATGTCTTTAGCAAATTTCACAACAGTCCAGTCAATAGTTGTTGAGACAGTTCCTAAAATTCCTTACTAAATGGAAAGTCAGTGGATCACCAGTGTTTAAGATTCATCCCCATGGTCATCCACAGACGTCCGCGATTGTCTGAATTGTTTGCTCGTGCATCTAGCAGATGTCAAGCAATCATTTTACTGAATAAGTGAAAACTTGGACCCGCTGGTCATGCAGCGGGAAAATCATCAGTCCTCTCTGGTCCATGAATGTCTGTAGAAAAAAAAATCCATTAAATAGTTGTTCAGATATCTCAGCCTGGAAAAGCAGTGGACTGACATATCAACTGACTGACATCACCCTAAGCCATGGCGCTTGAGTGGTTGAAATCACTGAACCTTTGACACACAAAGACCCGGAAACTGGAGGGACATGATCCACTTTCTTGGTATTTCTTGGTCTAATGAGCTCTCTAGTGACGTCTGCATGTTATCTAAGGTTACATTGACAAGTAATCGCAGTGGAATATTCCAATACATGTTACTGAATGCATACTTTGCTTCCAAACCTCGTTGTTCACTCCCAGCTATTTAATGATGTGTGACTGCAGTGCAAATGTTATGGTGTTTTAAAAGGTGTGTGTTGTGTTGGACTGTGTCGGGTTTTGCTTGGCTCTATTGAACTGTGTATTCAACAGCCGCACGTCCAAATCATTTTACACGTTGACAAAAGTGGAAAGTGAAAAATGATTAAAAGTGTCCTTTTTAAAAACATTTTTCCGGCTCACCTATAGCTTATATGCACCACTATATTATTGGGTCATACTGGCTTTATTGTAGAGGAGAAATGAGAGACGAAGGCGATACAAATGTTTTGTATTTGAAAAGTGGGTTTTTGGTCAGTGTGGCTATGGATTAAATCTGTATTCTTTGTCTGTTGTTTGTGCATAGATTGGCTGCAAGGTGGTGGTGACCTTGTTCATGTACTTTTTGGCTACCAATTACTACTGGATCCTGGTGGAGGGTCTGTACCTCCACAGTCTCATCTTCATGACCTTCTTCTCGGACAGAAAGTATCTGTGGGGATTTACTCTGATTGGATGGGGTGAGTTCTGCTTCATTAGCGTTCTGCTTACGCACATGATTACAGTCTGATGAGTAGACTTAATAACATGCATATTTCACTTTCTGATTGTCTAATTACGATGCAGAAACGTGAGGCCCTCGGTGATATTTCGTGTTATTAGCAAAGGCAGGATAACAGAAGATGATTGTGTAAAATGTCTTTGTAAAAAACACTGCATGAATATGGGCCTTACAGTTCCTGCATTGTACACACTGTGCGTATAAGTTACCAAAGCACAGCGCATACAATGTGGATGCTGTGCTACCCAGGTGCTACACATAGGAGCAAATTATGGACTCCTTATGGAATTATTATTTAGTGTATTTTCTCATGGTGACGGTTGATCTTTTATTTATGTATTTTTTTTTTTTTACAGGCGTACCAGCTATGTTTGTGACAGTTTGGGCAACTGTGAGAGCTACATTTGCAGATACAGAGTAAGTGTGCATACATAAAACACTTATTATTTCATTCCTGGTTGGTTTAATACTAAGTTCATGTGTGCAAACATAGGTATGATAAATATATTTTTATTTCGCTGGTCTTTGTTTTGAAGTGTGAAATGCAAAGTCTTAAAATATTTGTATATTTCATCATTTCCAAACACCAAACATGCCATAAATTTCTGTAGTGAAGAATGAGGACAGGTCTGAAAGCTGAAAAGAAAAGATGGATTCACCTTCCACTCCTGAACACACAAGCCCTAAACCCCCTGTTACTGGCACTATCTGCAGTCTCCACATTGGTACCATGGTCGAACATTGAAGACTCGGGTTCAGACCTCTCAGCTTCAGGGAGCTTACAGTTAAGCCGATACGCAGCAGCTGTCCAGTGGAATTAAAATGCATATTTCAGTCAGTCGTTTCTCAGTCCGCAGTAGAATATTTACAACGTAGCTTTCTACCTGCCTTCCCGCCTTCCCAACCACCTTTTGGCATGTACATTTACCAGTAATAAGTACAAGCCACAGAACATTTGGCTAAACATAAAATCAATCCAATACAGTAGATGGTGAGGTACATAAGGAACATTTCCAGTATGAAAGCTGTATTTTTAGCTGCCACCATAGTTACTGATGTGACAGATCGAGCTCAGAGACTTGTTTTGTAACAGAATTTTTATTGCAATGGCTTATCGTCTTTGTGGAGTTGAAACTGAAGTGAAGCTCTTGAACATGAAGGTAGTTTTATGAATCGGTTCATGGGGAATTAAGAACCATCATAGTTTGAAGTGAGGTGAGGTTCAGTGCTTTGTCTAAATCCTTTTATCCGGTGAAACGATGGCAGTCATCGTTTATCGGGGCGCTGAGGTGGAACAGTTGCATCCTAGATCGTCGCACCTGAGAGCCCAGTCCTTATGTATATCTCTTGCTGAGCTGTTTTGTCGTTGTTTGTCTGCTGCAGGTGTTGGGACCTGAGTGCCGGCAATTTGAAATGGATATATCAGGTGCCTATTCTGGCAGCTGTAGTGGTGAGTAGATGCTCGCTGCTTGCACCTTTCCCCTGCTGAGTAGTTAAGGACAGTGTTTTAGTGCACCTGTTGGATTACAGCTATCAGAAAGGATCTTTTTATGTTTGCAAAGGGCCTTTAATTATATCATCGTGTTTCTATTTTCTCTTCAGGTTAATTTTATGTTATTTCTGAACATCATCAGAGTCTTGGCAACTAAGCTACGAGAAACAAACGCTGGACGCTGTGACACAAGACAACAGTACAGGTACGGAGCGGTGGCACTATTGCAAAATGATTATAGTTATTTCTGAACCCTACAAGACCAGCCGCTGATCATGGTACTTAGATGTGACACACTTCTAACCCGCACCACAGGCAGCACAAATGTATTTACTCTGATTGCATTCACGTCACAAGACAGGTTCTTAAATAGGAATTCCTGGTACATAACAAAGTCCTTTGACTGTTATGAACCGATACGAGGCTGCAGAAGGCAAACCTTCTGCTCCTCTCTCTGCTCTAACACTAATAACTTTATTGAGTCACATATTTTTTTTCTCATTTAATGGATTTAGTTTAGTCTAAAAAATGTTGGGCGATAAATCTCTAAAGATATGACAATATGAAGATATTCAATTTGAAATGATTTAAGTCAGAGACAAGCAGCAAATCTTCACATGAGAAGCTGGAAACAGAATAATCTGTTGCATTCTGGTTTGATAAATGACTTAAATCCTCATTAAAATGATTCATATTTGTTGTTGTTCAGTTGTTTCAGTTTCATATTTTAGCTCTATAATGACATGTAATGTTTTTTTTTTTGTTTTTTCCTAACAATGTGAAATCTTAACTGTCACAGAAAACTGTTGAAGTCCACGCTTGTGCTGATGCCGCTCTTCGGCGTCCACTACATCATATTCCATGCCATGCCGTATACAGACGTGACTGGAGTTCCTTGGCAGGTCCAGATGCACTATGAGATGCTATTCAACTCCTTCCAGGTAGAGTTGCGATGGTGGAAATTTAGCTCTCAAGGTCACAGAAAATATTAATGTGGCCTTCTGAGATGAACACATCTGATGAGCCTTATCAGGATTTTAGAGGTCCTTAGGAGCTTTAGAGGGAATACTGCCAACACTGAAAATCTTAATTTACCGGATGTCCAGTTGCTGCTTATGGTTGTGTATTTCTGCTTAGAGCTTGAAAGATGAATAAATGGCTAGCTGATTATTTAAAATATGAAATGATCTCATTTGTGTGCACACCCAAGACGGTTGGCCTGGAAATTAATGGATGATGTAAGTGAGTAAAATCATTCAAAATCATTGTCTTCTCTTTTCCAGGGATTCTTAGTGGCAATTATATACTGCTTTTGCAATGGAGAGGTAAGAGGAAGTTCTGTATTTACATCAAAATGCTCGACATTTAAGCTCCTATATGGCTGAATAATGTCTTTTATTCTAAGGTGCAAGCTGAGATAAAAAAGTCCTGGAGCAGGAGGACTCTGGCCCTGGACTTCAAAAGAAAAGCTCGGAGCGGCAGTAACACTTACAGCTATGGACCCATGGTGTCACACACCAGTGTCACCAACGTCACTGCCAGAGGACCGCTGTCCCTCCACCTCACCACGAGACTGGGACCGGTACCTGTAAACGGGCACCGGAACCTCCCCGGGTACGTGAAGAATGGCTCCGTCTCAGAGAACTCTATACCTTCATCAGGACAGGAACTTCACATTCCTGATGAGGAGCATTCAGCTCACACGCGGCCCTGCGAGGACGAGAAACCCTCGCCCGTGGTGGAGGAGGAGAGGGAGACAGTCATGTGACCATACGGGGATGAAAACGGGGGCAAAAAGACAAAAAACAAACAAGCAAAAAAAAAAAAATCATGAAACAGTCTCAGGATGGTCTGAAGGAGATGGCTGCATATGTCAACACTGCCAGTTTTTTCTCCTGTGAATTGAGCCAGAACAATGTCGAGTGATGAGGCTCAAGGAAAAAAAAAAGGGTGTATCACTTATGTGAGCTGGGCCACCTTTATCTGAGGATGATGACCCTCATTGTTGTGGCAAATACTCTCAACTCTTTCACCAACCACCTGCCACAGTGAATGTGTAAAAGGATGAAAACAGACTGCCGTTTCTTCTTTCTTTTTCCACTGCCATAACTGTTGTTATCTTGTGTTTTTTTTTTTGTTTTGTTTTTTTAGCAAATGTCTTGTTCTCAGCATAAATCAAACCAGAGTTAGTTACAGTAGTTGCCAGGAACAGCCTTAATCACGATGTAAAGCCAGGTGGATTTAAGCGCTCATGTGTGGGCAGTTTCATCCGCAAGTTTTCGGATTAAGTCAGTGCGAGTTAGACTAAGTGCAGGCTTGGCTTTGAAAAGTATTAATACTACTATTTTGAGGCATCTGTTCATGCTTTCCGGGCATGGTATCTCATTTGATGTGCATTGGCTTAAATCCACTTCAGTGTAAAAGGGAAGGTACTCAGGTAATTGAAGTCCTCTGTTGTTGCACACCTATTTTTCTACTTTTAAAGTGGTGTTTTGACATGGTCAGCATTTCTCCGAGGATGTTGGTATGTTATATAAGGTCGTTTTAAATCCTTTTTTTTTTTTTTCAAAATGTTAGACAGTTTTTGCTGTTTAGAGAAACCTAGTATTCATCTCTCTAATTCGAATACACGGCGAAGAGTTCAAATGAATGTTTCATATTCAGATTCCCTCCAAAAATACTCACACACACACACACACACACACACACACACAACATGATGCCAAAGTAAGAATATTTCTTTGAAGACTGTCTCTCTCTGTCTCTCTCGTCGGGTTCGGTGTCAGCCGAGGTAAAGAGGAACTTAATGGAAATCTGACAAAAATGGTATCATATGTTCTCACACATTTTTCAAAGCAAGCGTTATTTTTAAAAACACAGCGTGCAGGAAACGGTCATATATTCCAGAGGAATGTTAATTAAATGAGGAATCCAAGAAAATCTCAGATTCCGCTGGAATTCCAAGAGTGACATTTGTGGTGGATACGAAGGAAAACCCATGAAATGAATAACACCCAGTAATTTTCACAGACGGTCCAGTGTTATGCTGCTTTTTAATGTATATATACAAGTCACAATGTTTACAAAGATCAGAAACACATTCTAATTGTGAGCTAATAGTGTTCATGTGTATGGATATGTTATAAAGCTATGTTTCAGTGTAATTTTTTTTTTTTCATGTGTTTGTTTACGGAATGTTTGCAATATCTGATTATGTAAATAGTCCAAAACAAAACTGGTGATTATATTTGCAGGTGACAGGGGGCAATTAATGAAGCATTCCTCAATATATTTTAAACTCTGTAACTTGTTATTTACCGCACTTAACCTGCGTGGTTTGCAGGTTATGTAACATTATCTATTATACCAAAGAGAAAAGGCATGAAGTGCTGCCAGAGAAGAAAAAAAAATCCTTATATTTTCGTCCACCATCTTGTTTACAGCGGCCAAAAAGTCTTAAAGTTGCAGTAAAATCACTTTTCGGCAAAAAAAAAAAAGTAAAAAAAAGTACTTGATACTGGTAGTTAATGTAGGAAAGTCTCGAGCTAAAAGTGAGAAATAGAGCGCCCACACAGATTGAAGTTTCTCTATTAATACTACAGTAAACAGCAGCAGATGAGAAAACCATTCAAAACACTCAGTAGCTTAGTAACGACGAACTAAGACCATCAATATTTCTCGCTCTTCACTCTCCAGTTGGATTTTTGACTGAACTTGATCTCAAGAGCTAAATTTGTCCCTGTTTTGTTTGGACTAATATTTCTGCTTTGATTGAGATCACATTCAGCTCAAATGAGTTTCTTACCACACATTACTTACCCGCTAATATGGCACCGGAGCTAATATTTGCTCTTGTGTGGACGTGTTAGCCCACATTTTTTACGTCATAGAGTCACGACCACCAATTAATGGTAAGCTCCCTTGCCCATCTTGCTGTTGTGTTCTTTTGGTGAACTCAGTCCCAGTCCTCTGATGCCCAGTTTTGCTCCACCTGATGGTAGATCCATTAAGGTGTATGCTTTGACTCCGTTTTGAAAGCTTAACACCCGGTCTGTTATATTTATACTACACTCAGCACAAATTCAGATTGTTCACAGAACATTATAATCAGTCTTCAATGGTTTCCCATTAAACAGGTGACATGTCAAGTATTCTACATTTTCATACAAATGCCATGAAAAGACAAAAAACCAAACACAAACCAAACCAATGAACGGACTGAGTATATTCTGTTATAGCATATTCCTCAGGCCTCTATTGTTGTCCAAAAACTATTTAAAAAACAGTACGAAGACCTACTGTTCCACTGGGAGTCATGTTCACATGTTCCTTCGTGACTCAATGAACATGGAAATCGCCACCTTGGTTGCGTAAAAACTCCCTAGCAGTGTACTGTAATAGTCATCCGCAGCTGAAAATAGTCCCCAGAAGATGCACCATTTACTCGTGTTTGGGTAACATTTGCTGGTTTTTATTTTTATTTTTAGAAATGATTTTTTTAAGAAATGAAATGAAATCTCATGTTTAAAGATTTAGAAAATGGGTTTAGGGTAGGAGACATGGATGGAAATTACGGAGATGTACAGACACATTGATGGTTTTGGTCTTGGCATGGCAAAAACTTCAACCTTGCAAGAATTATTTAACATTCACTCGTTTGAGCCAGACAACTTCCACCTATGAGACACCTGTGCATTTTGAACCATTCACCTCTGAGATGAATTCAGATTGGACCAAACTTGAACATTTCCATGGCGTTGGGTCATTATTGCAACTTGAGGTTGAGTGGATTAACTACGGCATTCATTTCAGGTGGCTGTTGGTCACAGTGAGGGAAACCTTTGTCACTTGATAACACAGTCTCTTAATCATTTTTTCAGACTGAACTCTATTAGTTGGTATTTATTGCATTTCTTGCCGTTCTCTGAAGACTTAATTATGGATTTGTTCATGAGTACAGTTGTAGTTTGTACAATATTTAAAAATGTGTTTGGGGTGGTTGCTCTTCATATTCAATCTGGCTTTCCACTAATTGCCACTGGGCAAGTAAACATTCTGTTCCTGTTGTGTAATCCAGACATTATTAAGGCGGTTGGTATCACAGCATCTTGATAATCTTTTATATATATATAAAAAAAAAACTTGGAAAATTATATTTGAGCACTTTAATACGCTATAATACAGTATTTTGTTCTGATTGTATCATGTAAGATGATTGTGTTTTGGAATCAAGTGTACAGTACGCCCAATAATCATAGAGCTAATGTCGTATTTCATTGTTTTCAAATACCTCTCATAGAAGTATAAAATGTGTTTCATTGTATTTTATTTATCTCGTGCCGAAATGTACTCAGTGGAGTCGACATAGGTCTTCATGCTTTAGCTATAGTATGTAGGCAGTGTTTGCTAAAGACACATCTCACCTTCTCATCGCCCCGCAGTGATGTAGGCACGTTGTAGATATCAGTGTAAACTTGGAATAAAATAGGATGATGTTTTCTGGTCTCTAATGTTCATCAGTGAATTGTGAATAAGACAATAAATGTATGATTTTACTGTACTCTGATGTTCTTACTGTGTTCATGATTCGGAGGTAGGCAGACATTTATTGGTGCATTTTTGGTTTATTTTATGATACATTTCATTTTAGAAAAAAAAATATCCTTGCTGTGAAAAATATTAAATGATCTTTGACAGTGTTTGTCCACGGAGGGCAGAGTTCACTTCTGAGATTTTTTGGCTCCCCCTTTAGCCCCTCCTTTGCCTCCTTTTTCCCCCTTGTCCCCTTTGCCTCCTTTGTCCCCCTTGTCCCCTTTGTCTCCTTTCTCTCCAGATTTCTTCCCTTTTCCTTCGCCACCTTCTTTCTTGGATGATCCCTTGTCACCTTTTTCACCCTTCTTCTTTGTTGATGCGTCTTTTTCATCTTCTTTTCCCTCTTTGGCACCCTTCTTGCCCTCTTTCTTCTCTTTGCTCTTCTTCTCCGCTTTCTCCTCGTCCACTTTCCCTGAGACGGTTGTCACCTCCTCAGTTTTTTCTCCTGGTTTTGCAGCTGCAGTAAAAAAACAAAACAAAAAAAAAAAAACAAGAAAGGAAAAAGGTTAACGGCTTCATGGCAGTGTTCGGTATAATCAGGGTCCTGTCTGTAACACTAATTGGAAGAGAGAATTTAATCCAACAGAATGCCAGGCTAAGTAGGTTGCGTGTAATGAAGGCACATCTGTTTCTATCTGTTTTAATAAGCATGGTCTGTTTATTCTTTTAATGGGACTGTTTGAAGTGCTTTCTGTGTGAGAAATGGAGAACAAAAGTTTACGGTCAGCTTTGTGTGCAGTGACAAAGACAATGTTTTTGTCATTAATCTAGAGGTGAGGATGAATCTCCCCTCAAAGTTACGATGAGGGTGAAGCAGCAAATTCAGTGGAATGAGTATTTACAATTAAATATCTGCACTAAACATATAACCTATTACTAACTAACAACATAGTTTGTACGTTGATGTTTAAGGCACTGTTATGGTATCTTAAAGCAGTCTTTCCAAAAATAACACCCCAGTGTATCGATACTATTAATACAAAGTCTTGTTTTGAGTAGCATCAATTGGATCAATACCGGGAAAAAAAAGAAAAATTGATTCAACGCCATCCTGATGACAAGCACATTCATCTTTGTGCTCCAATATATGCAATTATGCTGCTGTTGGTTGCACACATGCAGCGCTCACTGACATAATGAATATTTCATTACCATAGTAAAAAAGAATTGCCTTTAGCAGATGATTTGATGTTAATGAAAAAACATATTCAGAAGCAAAACAGCAGTAAATTATGGTTTGTACATTAGCTGCTTTTAACAATAAAAAAGTTTTACTATCAGTCTTGATATCTGTGGTCCTGGTATTTAACACCAGATCCACACATGATTTGATGGTACGACCGGTCCGATTATGCAAAGATAATCTCAAAAGAGGTTGTTGGCATGTGAAGAAAGCTGTTAATCTCTCCAGTACTCGCGAAGTATAAGCCTTTTCCTTTTATACATCTAAGTATGTCTCATGTAATTTTGTTTGTTTCATTGCTTAGATGTCTTTGTTCTCCCAAGAAGACTACATATAGTCTTTGATAAGAAAATAAGACGCTTCTAATTCCACCATTCCTCCATTTCGTTTGTTTCCTCGAAGCCTACAGCAATTTTTCTTTCAGGCATCAGATTTGACAGGCAGCTTTTCCACCTGCGAGATGCACCCCTAAATTATAGCTGACACTCAAGGTAACAGACTCCAATAGGCTTTCCAAAAAGAAATAAAAATATGTAGGTGCATTTCAAAATTACACGTATAAATTATCAGCAAGGACCATCGCTGTGACACTTCAGCAGCTATTGTTTAAAAGCTGTGAAAATTGCTCAAAGGAAACTTCCAGTTGGTGGCAAACAAAGCGTCATTCCTTCTCTCTCTCTCTCTCTCTCTCTCTCTCTTTGTATGTTTTCCCAGTAGCTGCAGAGACACTGGATACACAAACGAAGGCCAGGAAACCAAATGACAAACACACACCAAATGTCAAAAGCAGCCTGAGGGGGTCAGAGTAAACCTGAAATTATTTTAGTCCTGTGTTTTACTGCACTGGGGTGAATCCAACTGACTTAAAATAATCAACCAACCATCAGAAGTTTGTGAATAGATTTCTTTGTGTTTTGAAACTGATTTTTTTTTTATTATTCTTGTCTCTCTGTTTCCTTATATGACAAGTTTTGACAAAACTTGGAGAGATGATGCATCAGCGGTTGGTTTTGAAGGGTTGTGGGTTTAAAACGTAGGTTGGTGATGGCTAAATGAAGTGCTGTATTAAAATGTCAGATTTTGAAAATCCAGATGTCTCCGGGACTCAAACATTGTTCCAATTTTGGTCAAACAGTGCCTCTCTTTCCAGGTGTCCTGTTGTTTTCTGTGTATGGCAGTGGAATAATTAAAGGTTAACATTACCTTCTCCACGAGGCCTCAACCTTCACACCTCTGATAAATGTCAGAGGCTCAGCTAAGGTGCAGCTGCTGGGATTTTTGATAAAACTTGTAAATGTAGAGTTGAAGCGTCTGTTTCACTGATATCACAATGCCTGCTGCGTGAACAGAGCGGGACTGGCAACCAGACCAAATCCCTTTTAACAAGTCCGTCACTCTTCAGTCGAAGTGCTGTGAACCCTAAATGTCATTTCCCTCAATGCCCCTCACAGCCATATGTGGCAGATGTGTGAGTGATGTGTTTGTGCTGTTTTAACAACTGCAACTGTTTGGTGACATTGAGAACTTCATTTTCAAAGGTGGCAAACACGGGGAATTGATTCACACGTACTTGCGAGGGAAAGGGGTGACAGACATACTGCCAGTGTCTGCAACAAATTCTAAGGCTGTAAAATTATTATTCTGTTTTGTCCCTGATGCTTTTAACAGCTCATGTAGTCTGTATGTGTGGATAGAAGTGCAGAGAAACATGATTTAAAACTAACTCTAAGTTCACTGAAATATTTTTATTGTTTGCCCCTAAAGAACATTTCATAAGCGTGCGTAATCGATTAAAAAAAAGGGAAGGTTTGTACTGTACAAAGTCATATATGGTCATTTGGTTTGTCGAATCAGTCCATCTGTCATCTCTGCCTGCACATTTGTGCTGTTAATTCAGCAGCAAACATTACAGCATGGTCAGTTTTGTGCGCTGGAGTCAGTGTTCAGCTCCTCTCCCGTTCACACGGTTGATTAGTTAGTTATATAGTCACGGTAGAGCACACTAGAGCTGCTCTCTGTGATGATACCAGAGACTGAAGAGCTATGGATGGCCTCAGCACAGTAGGTTTACCGTGTGATCTTATTTGACACAGTTTCCATGCAAGAAAAACGTATTGACAGCCCAATGCTTTTCTCCTATAATTAATTACACACTAACCGATGAATGTATTTGCGCACATGACTGTGTATATCGTCAGGAGGAACAGGAGAAGACAGATGTCAGTCCCTGTTTGTCATATTTCTTAACCTGAGAAACCCACAGCTAAGCAGCTTATAAGATGGCTTAGGAACACACAGGGCGACACACCAAACTCTTCAATCAGGAGAAGAAAGAGAGAGTAAAAACAAGAATATTTAATCACAGATGAGACCAGGGTTGTTGACATCAGTGATCATATTTAATTTATAGCAGGAAACAGTGTGAGTGATTTGCTTTATTCAAAGCTAATCTTAGGAAAGCAATCAGGCAGAAACAAGCACAGAGCACAAACAGGCACGCTGCATGCATCACGAAGTACGCTGCTTATAGCAATAGGACATTTCTGTCTTATAATTTCCTCATAATTATCAAAGTCATATGCATGTGCAACTTCCATGCAAATGCGCACGAAGCAAAAAGCGCGCCTCTATATAAAAAACATTTAGGCCTTAAGAACCTCACAAAAATACAAAAAGTATAAACTACAAAAGTCCAGCTGCCCTAAAGAAATCATACTTGCAGAAGCAGTACAATCTGTAAGTTTCATTTTCTTGGGCATGCAGTTACTGCTGCACTACAACTCCAACACCAAGCAATATCTTTAGACTTTCAGAAGTTTCAAAAGAGACGTCGTTAAGCGTTTTAATGCAAGATGTATTTGTATTAGCTTGAATTTCTGTTCCATTTACAACAAAGCACTCAAGTGACTGCAGGATATATGGATGTCAGACACATGAAGAAGACTTTTAGAGTGGCTATCGACATATAAGCTGTTTCATTGGAAAGTCACTTAGCCAAGAAGAATAGGATTAGGAAAGGCCTGAAAGAAGAAGAGTCATCCTGTCTCAGACAAAGACAGAGAGCTGGACTGCTCCTCGCTGACCCTAGCTACTGAGGGCTGGCCGTTGTTAGCACTTTGACTTTGGACCTGCTCAGAGACTGTCTGTACTGCAGAGGCATCTGGGGTCGCTGGAAGATAAGAAGGGAGGAAGAGAAGAGAAGAGAAGAGAAGAGAAGAGAAGAGAAGAGAAGAGAAGAGAAGAGAAGAGAAGAGAAGAGGAAATTTAGTATAAAACAGAGCAGAAGAATTGAAGTGCAGCACACTTGGTGAGGTGAAAAGAAGAGACAGTGCAAATTTAAGAAATTAAAGCTGCACAGGAAAAGATGTTATGTAAAAAGACAGCTGTCCTCATAGCCAAGTGGGACTACAACAGTGAAGAGTCTTGTATGACCCTGCAGATTTGGTATTCTAGAGACCCTAACCCAAATTAATTAACCCAAACTAATTACAGATTGTCCTGACCTACAAACTGTGTGCAGTTCACTGATGTCACAGGACTATTTTCCCTGAACAGAGGATTCGAGGAAAACGTGACACAGCCAACAATCAAGCAAACAAACGGAGGCCTTCCAAGAAAACACCACAGTCGACCTCAGACGTCAGAGCTTGTTCATATTTCCAGTTTATAGTAGTCATATTAGTAATAGAAAGATATTAGGGTTACTTACATCCAGGGATCTCAGTCAGCTCATTCAGAGGTGGCACTGTCTCTAATGTGTTGGCGTATTTCTTGGCGGCCTGTCTTTGCTGGCTCCGTGCCTCTATTTCCTTTCTGGTTCTCGGGATTCGACATTTGAATATACAACATAGAGTGATAACTGAGAGGGAGAGGAAGGGACAAAAAGATGGGAACATGATGAGATGATCTGAATAGCACAATAAATGAAACATCTTTATGAAATTAGGCTGGATGAAGTGTTTTGTCATCAGTACCAGTATTGAATTTTCAAGATACCTGTCTCTGATATTTCTGCCTGTTTGCAGTGCGCACAGCATGTCGAAATGACATTTACATGATTAAACAGCAACACTTTTTTAGAGAATCAATATTCCTTTCATGCTGGACAATACATAGACAACACTGTGGTAGTATTTGTTGAAACCGCTTTCTACCAAAGAACTGTTGACAGAGTTAGGGCTCTCTGTTGTTTGGCCACCAGCAGGTCAAAGAGTCATTCATGGTTCCCAGATGATGAACCGTAATGGATTTGGCAATCCCCTGACTTTTTTATAAACATGGTAAACATTATATCTGCTAAACATCAGCATGCTAGCGTAGGGTGACCATAAAACCAGCACCCTAAAGTATACCGCACATGTATACACTGTAGGTGTTTTCATCAACAAGGCAGAGCAGTTATTTCAGCGCTTAGCACATCTACCTTAGGGAACCTATTAACACCACGCCATGATTGCAGCATTTTTGCCTTCAGGGCGCATAGGACTATGCCTCCTGGAGCTCTTTAGAAAAGACTGACTTTCACCTTGGCATGACAGCTAATTGTTAATATACTGACAACATACTGACAGGGTCTCACTGAAAGAGCTGCGAGCGTCACATGACTCAGATGCTAGCAACAGCCTTGCCAATGACATTGTTTGACACACATTCACATACATGAATTCAGATGTGAGG
The DNA here is from genome assembly GCA_023373845.1 of Nibea coibor. Lineage (NCBI taxonomy): Eukaryota > Metazoa > Chordata > Actinopteri > Sciaenidae > Nibea > Nibea coibor. The sequence continues at coordinate 8,923,956 of CM041725.1, forward strand.
TGTGTTGCTTATGTTTTCTTTTTTTTATATTGGTTTAGTGTGTGTGGGACAGAACATGATATGCATCGTACACTAGCATTGTCATCGTTAGCGTGATAGCATGCTGATGTTAGCATTTAGCTCAAAGCGCCACTGTGTCGAACAGCAAGTGCCAAAAACAAAGCAAAATTTAAAATTTATTTTAGGGCTGAACAATAAAATGTATAATTTATACACATTTCTTTGGTTCAGATTTATTATTGATTTGGCATTTATCTAAATTTTTGATCCAACAGCTGCCATTTTATCTAAATCAACTGAGAGAAGCCAGTGGGGTAAAAAGTGAGGGCTTCTCTGACACATTTCTGGAAACATCTCTTTTTCCTGACATAATATCAGTGTCATTACCATGAATCACACTGTGCTTGATAATTACACTATGGACACATAATTACATGTGTAGACATCTTTGGCTTGCGGTTACTTCTAAAAATAACTGTGTATTTGAAGAATGGCTTGTAGAAGTGACAACAAAGTTCATGAGATATACCGACCAACCGCTAAACCAAACACTGCAAAGATGGCGATGATCTGCCATAAACGTAGCCCCCAGAAAACAATGCTCTCTGAGGTAAGGGGGTCCGGCTTCGGTGGGGGGTCTGTGGGTAAAAGCTGTCAGAAAAAAAAAAGACAACATGTATTTTAAGTATGTGGACACCACAAATAAATCCCCACAAACAGATTTTATAACTGAGAGCAAACAAGAGTGATTCTTGGTGATACTTGATCTCAATGTTTTTTTTTATCTGGTTAAATAAAGGTTAAATAATAAAATAAATAAAACTTTGATCTTCAGTGAAGCGAGGCAGTCATGGTATTGGTGTAAGATCTGACTTCAAGTGAAAATGACTTAATGATGAAGTCTTGGATCTAATCGTGTCATACATCAACAAATAAAAGAAGAGTTTGACGTCTTCTAAAGGACACAAGTCCTAACACCACCACTACCACTGTGAGTTTCTTTTCAGAGCAATCTGTCCATAAATATGTGTCTAACATTTTTATACAACCTTACCTTTCAGTCCCAACTTTGTGTCTTTATCGGTCGATGGTTGATGTAGTCATTTCATTTATTAGTTATGTTATTATTGACATTTCCTGACAGAAATACTTCAAGAGTAAACCACACAGCTGACTGACAATGGCAAAATGTAAAAAAAAAAAAAGTATTAATAATTTCTGTGCCTGCTGCCAAGAAATACACAAACAAAAACCTTGAGATAACCTTTAGGTTTCTGCGACTCTGTCCGCTTTCTCATTTCAAATCATGTCTCCCCAGAGAAGGAGGTTTGGGAAGAGCTAAAATAGGAAAAGTGTGTTTTTGTGTCAGATCAATGTTTCGCTTCACCGTTTTGCCAGCAAAATATCAGCTCTCTGATAAAATCACTGAGGATTTATCTCTGTCTACTGTATATCGATCACTTGATTGGATGATACAAGGTTGTCTTGGAAACTCAATACTTCAGTCCATAAACCAGCAAGCGACGGGTCAGAAAAAGTGTACTTATTACATTTGCTTTCCTTACAGATGACACCATTATGTAGAAAGATGCTCTAAAGTGTAAGTACGGAGCAGCCGGCTCAGCGCTGAGGCTCTGCAGAAGGATAAATAAGATGTTAAATTAATTTGATAGAAATTAACTAAAACTTCAAAGAAAAATGGAAAACATTGACTTTTTGGAAAAATATTTATTTGACTGAATGTAAAAGTAACCAGAGTAACCAAATAACAATAAGCTTCTAACAAGATGTCCAACATCTCTTGTGTTTGCTTCTTCATACCATGTGACACTGTCAGCATCAGGTCGACAGAACCTGTTGTTTTTGCTTGTTTGCTTCAGCAAGCAATCATGCCAAAAAGTGACAGTACGGGCTGCCTTGAGGGCCTCTGTGCTGTTTGTCTGCCAAAGAAGTCTCCTGGTGCTGCTGGAATTGAATGAACTAAAGAAGCAACGCTGAAAATGATCTGAACGAGTCTTACACTCGAGAGTGATTATGTAATGCTAAGTCTTTTCCCCTGGAGGGGCATTTCATGTGGCAGGATTAGGGCTATAAGCCTCAAGTTTTCTTTTGGTGTAACAAACAGCACAAACTATACAAAGTAAACTGACCTCAGGTTACCTCATGCTAATCATTATATATACCCACATTTATTACACATCTTTGTTTGTTGGATGGATAACTGGTTGATGTGTTTGTTCATCACATATTCAGTGCCATGTTTGGATATTCTTCCTCCTAATAGAGGAATTAGCTCTGTTATTCCACATAAGAGAGCAAAGGACCAATTACTGAGTATAGACTTAGAAAAAAAGGATAACGGATACAAATTTTAGTTTATTTCCTGCACCAGGTTTTTAAATGTGTGCTTTTTTTATTACTGTATTGTGCTTTTTACCTGAGGAACCTTCACTGTCTGTCATCGCAGAGACTATTGATCCACCCTGCCCTGATCTGTCCTCTAGTATAAACAGCAGAAACATTATATTCATTCATTAAACATCTTTTTTCCACCAACTCTTTCGACTTTGTGAAAGTTCGGAATGCTTCACGGGAGCAGCCGCGTGGAGACGTTTCTAGAAGCTTCCTGTTCTCTCTCTGAACGGCTAATCTAAGCTGAAGCATTTGTCTGCTGGAGAGCGTAGTTCAGTGGCTGTCACATTTAAAATCTGGGTTATATCTGAATAAATATTAATAAATATGACACACAATCATCAGAGGGAATCTTTTCCCTCTGTCTCTTACAGACTTTAGTTTGGAACTTGCAGGAATGTAATCTATGTAATCTTTTTTTGCCTAGTTTTTGCCCATGTTTTGTATAATAACTTGATGTTTTGATGTTACAATTCTGTTATTATCTATTTTTTTAATAAAATATAATGGATTTCAGATGTTTTTTTGTCGTCAGGTCATCATATTCTCTGAAATGTAACCCTCCTTGCACAAAAACAACTTGTCGTACCAGGACTCATCATATTCATCCTCCTGTTTTCATCCAAGCGCGGGCTTAGCTGTTCATGTAAAATCATAATGTCTCAGGTTTCAGCATATGTTCTCTCGCTCCTCATCAAGTAATGCAAGCAACAACAACTGTGGTGTCCAAACAGTTTGTATGCATTACATAAAGCTACCTTGTAAACAGCAGAACACGAGCCCCCCGTCACAGAGATACCCTCAGGATATTCCTTAGAGAGACCTGTGGAGGACATGGTGATATATTAGGCTCTTACCTCAGGATCCGGGATCTGGGAGAACACCGAGGACAAGCACTGAGACAATAGGACTGCTCCCAAGCCCGGCAGTACGAGCTGAGGTGGACATACAGGCTGATCCCCAGCCATACTCTCCCCCTCTTTCTCCCTGCAGCCACCTTTCTCCCTCCTCCTCTCTTCTTCTTTCTCTCTGTCTGCCTGCCTGCACTGGCGCCGTATACAGGACAGGACCACAATGGCCCTGCGTGATTAATGGTCACTATGATGCTAACGTCTTCCTCCCATCCACATTTGTCTGCTGTTTTTATCCTCTATCTTTTGCCCTTCTCCCAAAACACCGCAGGAGCCCAAAAACACACCGGCGGTCACCACTACATGCAGCTCCAAACTGCTCCACTACAATGGAGGGAGCCAACACTGCTGTTAGGGTACATTAATTAATTAATAGACCTGGTGTGGTTTACAGGCAGCTCATCCTGCTGGGGAAAGGCAGTTAACACAGTGTGTGTGGGGGATGGGCAGTACAGATAGCCATGAGGTTGGCCTGCGCAGGACAGTGAAGCGTCATCATGTTTATTGCCTGAGAATCTGGAGTGTAAAAACGCTCCCGGCTTTGTCCTGCTCAACATTTTCAGTATGCACCACCTCAGGAAAGAGCAAAACAATGAGTCAAATTGTTTTTGTTGCAGTCATTTGTGTTCAACTCAGAGATTAAACCAATGTTATTTATGTTGTTTTTATGTTTCGCGGTTTGGAGTTTAGTTTGGAGCGTATGGTATGTGGTTGCTTTTAATCTATAGGCCCTCTTTCAGTGATGTTTCCAGTGATGGAACAAAATATTCTTTTAGTACAAGAAGCCAGTCAGAAGTCAGACCCAGAAGCAGCATCCAGTCCATTTTCAAAGTAACAGCAACTACACAATTTAACTCAGCAGGCTGCTTACCAGTTTTATAAATATATAAACCAAAGGAAGATGACCAAATCTGGGAAAATAAGCAAAGTCTGGCACTCAAACTTCTGGCTTTTGAAACACTCTTGGTGGGGTATGAAGCTGGAATTTAGGGGTACGGCTGCAGCTGGTTAGCTTATCTTCGCAACTTAGAAACTGGTGAAAATGGCCAGTCAGGCTGTGTCAAAAATCTGTCTAGCAAAACCCCTAAAGCTCACTACTTAACACATCATGTCTGGTTTATGTCATCCATGCAAAGACAAGTGCAAAGTGTAACATCAACATGTTGCAGCATTATGGGGGGTTATGAGTCAGCTCATTTCTTGCCTCTTCCTAGAGTCATTGCCTTGCAACTGATCATATGATCACATCACCAGTATTGTTTTAATTCCTTGGTTATTACCCTATTACAGAGAGCCGTGTCAGTCCTCGTGGGTCTAGAGGCATTTCAAGAAGTCAATTCCCTGCAGCTCCTCGGGTAAGTACACCTGCTCCACAGGGCCGCTGAAGGCTGGATTGCGTTTGAAGCCTTCGGTGTAGACCAGTTGTTTGATCAGTCTGATGGGGTGCATCGCAAAGGTGCACGAAGACAGGGGGAAGAGGATCATCCTCAAACAGGCCTCCATATTAGTTAGGCCTGTATATTTGCACAGAGTTGGTTAGTTGTGTAAGATTCATGGCGGGTCTGTTTTAATGTTGAATAAACAGATTTGGTTCAGATTAATTAAACAACATCTTATGAATTATATAAATGTTGATACGCTTGGCTTGCCAGTCTAGCTGTTCCTGCTTAGATACTAAGCTACACTAACCATCTTTTTGAATATAGCCTTCATAGTCTTCTTATCAAGCAGAATTTTAAAAAAGCAATTTTCCAAAAACGTCAAATTGTTCCTTTATTATTTTGATTAAAACAGTTTACTTTAAGTATTGTACTTGGGTATGCTTTGTTACTTTCCACATCTAGATGTTACCAACCTCATCTCATCTGTTGCTACTATGAATGTGATATCACATTTTTACACCTGCTGCTTTAACAGCCAGACATACTTCAGTTAAATGGCTATATAGAGACTGACTGAAGCGTCCTGCAGAGACATGCTTCTCACGTCGATTCAAGCATCATCCTCATGTCTCACGGCAGGTCTAAAACCAATAAATGGCATTAGTCGAAGTCATTTCTTTAGCATTGTAGTTCGATTTGGTTTTCAATTCTGGTCTTCACTTACCAGTAACACATTCGCTTGTTTTACCCTCAACTCATCAATCAATCACCATAGAAACCGAGGCGGTATACATGATGTGTCTTGATCATTTGGATGCAGTGTGTACAACACCTGAGTCTGACTTTCCTGGTGACAATTAATAGAAAGTATATGCTAGGGTTTTTGGTGATAAAGAGAACATAGAGATAAATTATAAAGTATTTAAAATGATGCACTAGCCTGGGTATCTACTATATTTTATGTGAAGTACCTCTTACACCTCTTGCTCATTCAGATGCTTGAGCAAGAGCATCATCTTGTTTCATTCATTATTAAGAATCCTACAGTGTGGTCTAGATGTGCTTGAGAGGAACTTCTACACACACACAAATGTATGCCGATGTGAAAAAATGTGGATATACACTATTTGTGACATATAATCAAAACTGCCATACAACTCAAAGACATCATTAACTCAAATACTACCCAACAGGCTCACAACCTGTCGACCACTGGCGGTTCTTCTTCTTTTATAAGACACTGTGTATTTTCTTCTGCACTTGCTGAAGTTGTAAATAGATGCTATGTGATAGGTGATTGTATCACATATAGACATGTGTTGCAAAGAGAGTTGCGGGGTTGAAAGCATCACACTGGCCTGGAGGTGTGCAGAAAACAGGTTAACTTTTTTAGGATTCAGTCACAAAACCAAAAGCATGCCAGCAAACAGTGAGGGAGCTGGTGCTTCCTCACAACGTGCATGCACACTCGTGCAAAGAAGAAAAAAAATGAAAAAGCCAAAAAGAAATAGAATGACTTTGCTTACTGTTTTGATGCGCCGGGGTCGAGACGTTTTATCTTCAAGCCTCAGACACTGAAGCTCACACTGACTGTAATACAGGGAGTCAAAAAGCATCCTCTGAGTGTTTGACATTTTCGTCCTGTTGCTGTCTGCTGAGCCAGATTCTGTGTGATAGATGAAACACGCTCAGAGCGATTAATGCCTGGCACGAGGGAGTAGAGGACAATTAAGTTTGGACATGTGCAGCGTATTACAAGTTTAAAAAAATGTATTTTTTCTGAATTGCAGACATTGGTTTGGAACTGGTAAGACGAGGAGGTAGAACAGAGTGCACAGAGATAAACAAAGTGTGTACATTTTTAGTGGTGCTCTGTTTCAACAATGTAACTCTTGTCTGGGAAGCTTCAAAACATTTTGAAATATCCTTTTTTTTTTTGTGGGCCCCGTAATATTCGATTGCATACCACCTTGACATGGTGCCCTACATGATGGGCTACAGTATGTGAACGTGTGCAGACACGAAAGAGGTCCCATTAAACATTAATCAGTGGATTGCAACAGTTGTGTCAAAGCAAATCTTCACACATTTGTATTCATGAAGCATACACATACAGCAGCACACCGAACGACGAGCGCTCTCTCGGGGAGTTGAGGTGGCTCAGCGAGCGTGTCATCAGCCTTTTGTCTCTCCCAGTTATTTCCGTATGCCTCTGCTGTGAACTACCAGATAAAGGCAAAACTAAAAAATCAGCAGGCATTTAATCAGGGGCGCTCGTGCACGCATCTGCAAGAGGCGGCAGTGGTCACGTTTGAGAGCAAAATGGTATTGCCAATGTGTCAGCATATGCTGAAAAGCATTAAAGTTAAACATATTTGCTCTCTAAGGATATCTGCACCAGTGATGATGTACGCACATGATACAGCCAGTGATTCAAACATCCAGCTTTGGTACATTTACTTCCCATTTTGGCTATAAATAAATGTCTACATGTACACACTGTCTGTCTTTCTTTTTCGATAGTGGATGTTTTTTTAGGTGAGAAACGGTAAGCATGAGGTATTGGATTGAAACAGCAGCTTTTCTCTCTTTTTTTGACGGAAGTGTCATCAGATATGAGATGAGTGTCTCCTGAAGAAATTGATTATTTGTTTCACAGAACACAGAGAGCAATTCAATTTAGAGTGAGGTGGCAGCGATGGATGGGAAAACAACCCTTGCGAGCACAGCGAATGACGTTTGTCGAAACACCGCGGTTTTTAATGCCATGCTTGTCACTATTCAATTTGTTTCAGTGTCAGTTTGCTCTTTACGCTTTGTTCAAAGAACGTGCACTAGTTGCAATGTATTCCTGTATATTTGCTATACAGAACAATGCGTGTTTGTTTCTGCTTGTCTAATTTAAATAGATCTCAACAAGTACATACTGTATCATTATTGCATTTATCACATTTATTCATTCCACTTCCAGGGAAAGGGAAGATATTTTTTCTTTACAGTCTATTGATTTAATCAGCACTATCTCTTCATAATGATAATTAAAATGGACTGTACTGAATAGACTGCACATTAATGATGCGTACAACAGATTAAGCATACCGTATATGTTTAATTGGCTTTGGACCGCATTATTGCAGGACAATGAAAATGTACTGTCAGATAAGTACATCCAAAGAGGACTATATGACACACATGACTAACTACACTGACATCTTGTGATTTAAACTCACTAAGTTACAGAAAAAAAAGAGAAACATACAGGATTGACATAATACCTGAAAAGAAGCTTAAAAAGTTCAATAAAAAAGTTTGAAAGAAGAGCACAAGAGGCACAGAGATCACACTCGGGTTCAGATAATCTGCTGACAGACACGTGTTGTCGTACATGACAATACGTGACTGTGAATTATGGGCGAACGCCTCCATACTTGATTTTGGATATCAATTTCAGAAACAAGTTCACTCATCAAGTAGACTTTTTATCAACATTTCGCTTGTAGAATAAAAGTGCCTATCACTGTTTCGCCACTGTCTGAGAAAAGATATCAGCTCATTACTTGATTCCTACTTACTGTAAATGAGCACATTAGGACTCCGCTGTTTATTTTCTTTCCATTACATGTAAATGAGAGGCACTAGGAGATGAATGGACTCATAGAGGCACAAACCGTTTTCTGGCCTGAGTAAAGTTCACAGATCCCTCATATACTGATGGCTAACTTTAACCTCTGCGTTCACAGCTCCACTATTTACTTTAGTTTCTGGATGCAGTCAATGGTCTGCAGGAAGCATTGGTCCAGAACGAGGGAATACCTCTGAGGAGAAGGATGGAGAAAGGAGTCATTCAAACCTGGAATGACAAATAGGTGAGGCTGTTTACGTATGCTGTGTTTACATAAGTTTGTGTTTGGTTTGGTGGGTTATTGGGCATTTTGGAATAAATCTTCACCTTTTTGCGTAATACAGTTACATAAAACAATATTAAAATTGTCTGGCAAAGTGGAATTTATTTGAAAGTGATGACACTCTTTAATGGCTGAAGTCAACAAGAGCGGTCATATTAATCTGACAACACTGTTTTTTTTTTTTTTTCACTGAAATAAAACAGTAAAATAAGCATCGAGCAGCAATAAGCTTTATTTAAACTCCAAAAGCTGGTAACATCGGTCCTGTTCAACTACCACATGTTCAAAATAAAAAGCTCTAGGTTACATGTTGCTCACAAACACTGGCTTCATTTTTATTTCAAGTTGTGTTATGCAGATTTTTTTGGGGAAAAAAAATAATAAACAAACAAAAATTTATTAAGTTAAACATTTTCCCTGGAATCGGATGCAGTTAGGGACCATGACAAGTATTTGCTCCATCAACACCCTTTCTGACGCACATTGCTACATTTGATACATATTTGGCAGTCCTGCAGGGCATGTAGTCATTAAGCTTATGGTATCTCATCCGTTCCTCCTGTGACACATCTCACTCTGCTACATTAAAGGTGCCTCGCCTTCTATCCAGGAGGTATTCAACACAAGCTGTTTTTTGTTACTCTGAGCATAAAGGCTTTCTTCATCACGTCCAAACTCTGATATTTTTGTCTTGTGGCACTTTCTCGCTCGGTCCAATGGGGACCTGCCAATCTCCCACAGGGTCCTGGAAGAAATAGTGCGGTATTTGAAGCAGTACACTAACTCAGCCATGGTTTTAAATTAAGCGTGATGTGGAGGGAGAGGAGAAGCGGGAGGGGGTTTCTGCTGAAATCCTTTTGGCTGCATCGGAAGAAAATAACTCGGATGTTAGCTTGAATGTAAAGGCCACTCCCACAAGGCTACGCATATCGAGACAACCTTTGGGTTAAAAAGCTAAGATCACATACTGTACATGCGTGTGACACGCTCTGGGGACTGTATGGAGGACTACAGTGGGAGTTTGTGCAGCCTGAGCCCGCATTCATTTTCAACCACTATTCCCACACAGCTGGTTTCGAGTCAGAAATGATTAGCAGTAATATTTAAAAGGAATATTGAAGTTTTTGGGAACTTAACTGGGGTGTTTAGTATTTAGATTGGCCTGTCACACATTTATGTACAACCATCGGGAGCCAAAAAAAACTCAAAAAACTCTAGGAGGGTCATAGCCATGAAGGTAAACAATATATTCTAAACATTTGGTTAAGATCCGGTTCCCGTTTTATTGATTAAATTGGACGAACCATTAGTTTACAAAAACAGACATTATTGCTCTGTAGTTCTCTGAAATGAAATGCACTTACGGTTGAGCATTGGAAAAGACAAATATAGATCTAATAAAATGTGACAGTGACATTTATAAAACAGCAAGCACATAACATAGGGTAACCAAGGGGAGACATATCAGAGTCAAACATTTCTGCAATCAGCAGGAACACTTATCTGGTGCCATCAGGGTTAAATTGGAAGATCTGCTTCTCCAGGAACTCAAGTGGTTAACCTGAGGTCACCGAGAGCACAAAGGGACCATCACAAATGTCTGGAAGGCTCAAATGATGGAAAAGACGGAGATCTATATGATGTTTGTGTGGCAGAAGAGGAGAGCCTGTTTCCTGCAGGCTGCTGTTTGTCACGTGTGACAGGAGAAGGTAGGGCTCAGCTGGACGTGAGGTTGAGCAGAGACCAGCCAGTTCCCCTGGTTAGTGTCTTGTCTGGGCTGTCACAGAGCCTGCAGGAAAACATGCTTGACTTGTCTCATCACGTCACTGCAGAGCTGGAGGTCACGGTGGAGAGTGCTCTTCAGCGATGCCCTCAGCGCCCTTCATTTCCTCCAGCTGAATGACCAGCCGGGAGACAACATACAAGAACAACATGGACATCTGTGTGCAACCCAAACATGAGGGTTAGAATGAGCACTGTCCACAGGCTGTGTCCGTGCATCACTATTTCTGTCTGGTTTAAATTTAAAATTGGGAAAAACAACAATCTTGCTTGTTTTCGGAGCCAGTTCAAGTCATCTACTGTGTTGTCACAAATGCCAACGGACTTTTGGACAGTCTATTAAAATCGCCTGTGGACAGTTCCAGTTGTTCAGACTCCTGCCCCAGATAGCCACAAGCGAAACAGACAAAGGGAGAAATTGATGAGTCAGAGCATAAAAAAAAAGAAAATCTGCTCGACATTATTGCGTCACGTTGTCACTCACACTTGAGATATCAATTCTATCCTTGCTGCTTTTACAGTCATTACTTTGAATCTAATTTTGTCCTCTCCAGCTGCTGCTCCAGGATCACCATCCTTCTGCGTTCCTCCTGGTACTCCTGTTTGGCCTCCAAAAACCTCTGGTACATCTCTTTTTCTCTGGAAGATTCAAGCAAGATCTCTTTAAGTTAGAAAATAGTTATAAATACTGCCATTTCTTCTGATAGTGAGTGCTGGAGTAATAAATCTTCAGATCAACAGAGAACATTAAATCGGTTTGCTTTGAGCTCTACTAAATGTGATGCTTAGCTTAGATATAAGCAAAATACTCTAATACTGACTTTAGCCTGAATGTTGACAAAAGAAAAAAAGTTTACTTCAGTGCACACATCAGTCAGAATCAGACTGAATAAATCAAATTATTCATTATTCAGAGAAAACAATCCTATAATAAATAGACAGTGTGTCCTTGGCCTTGGTGTGGGCACTACAACAGACTACAAAAAATAATTTACACCTCACAACAAAACATTCTGATGCCTGTGATGCACTAAAATATCCAATTTGCCAAATAAGAATAAAGTAATAAAATAAATAAGAAAAAAAGATTCTGCCAGCCCTGGGACTAAGATGTTTTTTATACAAGCTTCTAACATTACTGACATTTTGTTATATTAGCTTTTTGTACTATATTATGTTAGACTATATTAGACTTTAAGTGAGAGAGGCAAGTACTGAGATTAATTAAATCTATATTTGGCAAAGAAATGCATTTCCACTAACAGCATGTACCATTTACAAGAGAAAACTGAGAGTATATTTACTTTGTCTGTAGGACTTTAACCAGCTCAAAGAGTCTGTCCTTCTCCACGCTGAGGGTTCTGTATTCATTACACTGGGTCATCAGTGCGCTCACATCAGCTGAGCATTGTGGACATTTTAAAAAACTTGGACTCCTGAGAACAAAAGGACACGACATGAAAACATGTTTGCTGTTTGTTCATTTCACTGTGCCGCCGCACATGTTTATCAACATATCCGAGTGGATTTATGCCCACTTACATGAATTCTACGCTACTTCCCACAGCAGGCAGCACCAGTTTGTGACCAAATTTGGAAACAGAACTGGAGAAGGAAAGTTGACAGACAGTCATATTAACAGGAAATCCTAGTAGAATACACTGCCCCAAACAAAATCAATAACCTGATTACACAAAGTCCCCCATTTGCTAGAGTGAACTGTTAACCCTTAGTTTGCCAGCCAAGATTGTCTTAGAACCTAGTCTTACTGCATCAATAGAGATGTAAGTGCATGATCAATAGTCTTAATGACTGTCAGTGACTAATTCTTATTAAGTAAATTAACAACATTCAAATCCCAACGATCATTTAGTATGGCACCCATTAGCGCACCTACCCTGAAGATGTTATTCTCTTGTTAATGTCGCCCTCTTCAGGGAGAGATCCTGAACTGCAGATTGTCTTGAGGTTGGACTGTCTCTCCGACCCCTCCTCCTGCAACAGATGTACATTTAATGGCTTGGCCAAGCATTACATGTGAATGACCAAGCATTAGGACAAAAGCTTAAATGGACAAATATTTTTTTTTCATCTCAATCTTTGGGTTCTTTGATACAAAGTCAAATGCAGCAATCATGTTGCTGAGCTGAGTTCAGATCTTGATTTTGCTTCTTTTTGTTTACCTTGGCAGGGAGCTGCTGGATTTGTTCTTCTAGTTGTTTGATCTTGGACTTAAGCTTTTGGATCAGAGCGGTGTGTTCTGAAGGTTCACTGCTCAGCTGTTGGGTCTCCTTGCTCTGTTGGCTGAGCCGTTTCAGCACGTCCTGCATCCGGGCCTGCTGCTTCTGCCAGAGGTCGAAGGGGCAATGATTGTCACAAAAGATTCTGGAATATTTTATTTTATTATTCTGGCTCAAAAAATTATTCACTGGAAGTTTTTCATTTTGTAATTGAAAATATAGTCAGATACTCTCTACACTGTCTCCAGAAAAACTGATAAAAACACAATTTGTGTGTGTAGACATAATAGAAGATAAGTATATAAATAAAGTATATATTTTAGTCTTATCTAAGGCCTTACCAGCAGAGCATCCACAAGCTCATCATCATGTTTACCCTTCTCCAGGAGGGTGGATATCTGGACCTTCAGAGTTTTCATTTCGGTAGACAGAACTTTATTCCGGGCTTTAGAGGCTTCCAGCTTTTTCTTCACCTCCTCATGGTCTTTCATGAGGGCCTCATATTCTACTGAGATCCTCTGTACAGGCGCGGTAGGAGAGCAGTGTCTTAGCACATTAATAAATTCTTATTTCTGTTCATTCACAATTACTGTACAGCACACACCTCAAATGTCTCCCTCTTCTCTTTCTCGATGGAGCGAATGTAGCTGAGGTTCCTGTCCTGGGGAGGGGTTTTCTGAAGTACCCCCACACCCAGAAACTCTTCTTCTACACTGAGGACACTTGACTGTCTTCGCTGATTTGATTGGTTCAGCTGCTGCTCAAGATCCCGTACCTGTTGCACAATTCCCATTTTTGTTCATGTTGAATTAAGGGAAATAACTTTGGACCTTTTAATTTGAGAAACACGTCATGTTTTAAGTGGGACTCTTTTAGCTTACCCTTGTCTGAAGAGCCAGTATCTGCTGAGAGCGACCTCTAAAACTCCCTGGGCAGCTTAGCAATTGCTGAAGGTTGACCTCTTCCCCGACCTCGCTGATCAAAACCTATAATAGCAGGTAGTAGGTAGATCATATTTTGGAACACAGAAGTCATCGATTAATGATTCTGTGCCACCTACAACGCCAATTCATTCATTAAATGAAATGTGAATATGTTATATCTTATTGAGCAGTTAGACTTAAGGCAGGAAAAAGAAGATACTACCTTCTGAGCTACTTTCAACTCCTGTTTGACAGATTGAACCTGGTTGCGATACTCAGTCACTTTCAGCTGGGCAGCAGATAATTTCTCTTGCAGTGATTTCACCACCGGATTGTCCTGCTTTTGTGAACAGATGGTACACGATTTAGACTGAGTTTCAATCATTCAAGTTAGGCAGATAATCTTACGGTGAAATACCTCACAGTCTTCAGTGGACCTCCTATTCTGTGACTTGGTATCAGTCTTTAGCTCAGGTGGAAAGTGCACCAAAGCAACTTGCAGCTGTAGATGGGAGCATAACATTACGCTAATTCAAGAATTCCCTTTGGAAATAATATTATATAAACAACATTATAAACCATGTATTTTTGATTGAACACATATATCTTTTAAAACAAATTCATCAAAATGAAATGAAATGAATCGATTTTTGTTACCTCTTTTTCAAGCTCTTTAATTCTGTTGCTGTGTTGCTTGGATTTAATCTTTTCCCGCTCAACTTCAGCAGTCAGTTCTCTATTCTTCTTGGATAACTCGACTATCTTGGTGGCTGCTATATCCCCTGCCAAGCCCGATGTGCCTAGGCGGATGAGTGAATGAGTCATGAGGAAGCAGGGGTGGGGTGTATCTATAGCATCACTGTGGTGCAGAATGAGTGGGAGTTACCTGCTAAAGCCAGTCGTTCTTCTTCTCTTTTCTTCTTCAGGTGTTTAATCTCAAAATCCTTTTCGCTCAGAAGTTTGAAGAGCCGACCATTTTCATCCTTAAGCTCCCTCAGCTGGTCCAGCAAATTATCATTCTGCTGCGATCTGCAGGAAGGTCATTAAAATGAACACTTGGTAGATGTGAATCTGAATCAATTTGTATGTTAATACATTCATTCAATCATGAAAAAAAAAACAATTTAAGGTAGCATGGAGGGGGAAAAAAACATTGTTAAACTTTTGTTTCAGCCTCTGTAAGACTCACCTGTCTTCCTGAGTACCCTGCTTAGACAGATCCAAATCATCCTGGGTATCGCTGACGTTAAGCTTATCTGTTTCTTTTTCCTTCTTCCTGTCCAATATCTTTTTCTCCTGCTGTTTTTGTAGGGCTTGGAACTGAAGCCGCAAATCCTGTAGTTCATCGTCATGCTCCATGATCTGTGATGGAGAAAGCAATCAACTTATGATGGAGAATGGCAGTGGAAATCAATCGATCATTATAGACACCTGGATAGACATTTCCCCTGGATTTGAAGGCTGCACAAGTGCCACAACATTAACTTTACCAGCTTGGCAATCTTAGCAGACTAGCAGACCAAGTTGAAGTGATACTACACTTGTTGGAATAAAGGCTGAAAATAGCCCATGAATGTTTCTCCTTGAGAAAGCAAGCAGAGACCCTGGTTTGCCCTCCTACACAGATATTATCACTGATGCTCTTTGCCTACAGACTGTCTTGTTAGCCAAAAAAGTGCAATTAGCGAGATAACGTTGACTTTAAAGATAATGTGAGCTCTCGGAACTTTAATGACGAAGTGGCGGGTCAGTCACAGTAACAGCTTACCTGTCATTTATCGAGGTTCCGCCCTTGTAAACGATTCAGAGGCTGTTTTGCACCGTGACATTTTGTTTGGTACTTGAAGCATCTGTAGCAGCCCCGTTACTGATTGCGACGCTACTGTATCCATAGCAACGGCACCCTCGGGATTTCGGACAAGATCTCGCGAGAGTATGCAGGGCGTAGTCATGGGAACAAGAGGGCACTACTAACTACTAGACAAACAGTTTTCTGTAACGTTGGTTAAATATTATCCAATTTGTCATTTTTCACCAGTCAGTAAGTGATAAACTTATAAACATTTTTTTTAATTTGGTGAATAGTTTCAAAGGAGGCGGGAAGAAGTTAGCTAACAGTAACAGGCGCAAAAATAGAGCTGGCTAAACGTTTCAAAATAACATGCGTAATGTGCTAAGACTCATTAGTAAGTAGTAATAAGTGTGACTGATGAAGCCTTTATCACTGAGCAATATCCTACACGACCACAAGAGGGCGAGATTTGTGTTAGCAGGTACAGGGTGGGAGGGAGGGACACCTGTGCCAAAAAAAAAACACACAAACAATGGCACAAATATTTTGTTTTGTCAGCTTGGAATATACTGGCTGTGCGCACATGTTTAAAACAACCATACATATATGTTCTTAGTTTCTAATGTGAAATACTGTTTCTCGTTTGACAGTGAATGCCACAGAAGCTTCAAAGCACCTCATTAGTCATCCTTCGACCCAGGACTGAAGGAAGGAGCTCGTCCCTGTTCCCCTTTGTAACACGATGCAGTTGCACAACCTGATTTCAGGTCAACTCATTGTCTCCTCAGATGTAAGTAATAGTCTCCATCACATGAGTTCCAAAGTCACGGTGACACAGCATTTTATAGCATCCTGTTTAATTTAAGAGATTTCCTGTTCAGATCTTTTTATCTGATGGGAGTGGTAGGGTTATCTTTTTTTGAATGATTGCGTAATGGTTTGGGATCTCTGGACAGTGCTCACTTCATTTTGCAAGTAAGAACGTTTGACCTCAGGTACAAGAACATCAATTGTGATAAACTGTACACCCAATCTCCAGCTTGTTACGTACACTTAACTAAAATTAAGTAGTGCAGCCTTCAACTGTTCTCCTATTCTGATTATGTCCTGCACTGACATCGTATCCTGAAGAAGACTTGCTAATTAACTAATATATTCAGGACTATATTTCCTTTACCTGTCTGTACATCAGACTATTAGTTTTAACTAGATGTACAAAGCAAACTGTTAACTGATTATATATTGCCATTTGTTATGACAAAGCACATTTTCGGTGGGAGGTTTTCAAAACACAACAGGATTTCAGAATAAGAGACTTGTCATTTTTATTTTCAAGGGGAAAAAGAGAAATTATCCAAAAATAATGTTCTGTATTTGCACACAACACCAACACAACTTTGTGAATAAGTTAACAAGGCATCTACGTAAGCATATCACAATACCGGCTATAAAGATGAAATTTTATAGGTTACAGTCTGTGGGTCAACCTCAGTGAGTAATGAAACATTGGACCCATGTGTATCACCGCATAGTGATAAAAATATGAAAAAAAGACAACCTTTACTTTCAATTTGCATAAAGGCTGCAAAAAAAAAAAAAAACATTTTATTTTCTCCAAGAGACGTTTTCCAATTTCCATCTGATTAATGTATATTTTTATTGTGGGATAACCTGATGCTGTAATGACATTTGTCCTTGCTGTTAAAATAATGTGAAAGCACAGGCTTTGTATATAGTCCACATATTGTCAAATCCTTCCATAATATGCCACCGATGCACTGGAATGCCCATTTTAAAAAAAAATGGGCTAAGGTGCATTTTCAGTTTGGCAAACAGTACAATAGTACATAAAAGAATACAGCTGGTAAAAGACAATAAAACTGTTAGAAAAAAAAGCTCAGGCGTCCTGCCATTGGTGGTCATCTATGAATCTAGGCTTTACATAGTCGTACTCTCTTCAACTGATTTACTAGATTTTATAGTTTTTGATATTTCACTCACACGTCACTCAAATTCAAGGTAGAGCTTACAAAACAAATCAGTAATGTCGCCCGTCCACACAGATATGAAACCAGCTGGGTTTACAACTGCAAACACACAGTGTTAAAGCAGCTGAGATCAATACACCTCATTCTCAATACAGAAGTGATAGCGCGACCCTCTGGTGCCATTTAGAAGGCCCTGTAGGAAGTGTAATCAATAAGTTATAATAATTTACAGTGGCTCGAAGGGATGTGCGCATACAAAAATTATGACACATCTCGAAAAAAATAAACGCTCTACACGTCTTAATATGAGGTAATATTAAGGGACATGTATGTGTGTGTAAGAGTTCACTTGTGTTCCACTGCTTTCTGTTCTTGTCTGGGTGTCGCGAAGTATTCTTTGTACATTGAATACAGGACGCCTGAAAACAAAGAAACAGACAGATAAGTTACATGACAGGATGAAAAAAAAAACAGTTGGTGGGCAGGTAAAAAGAAAATTGTGCAACAAACTGAAATAGAAAAAAAGTTCTGATCAAAGATGTGACACTTCAGACTACATACCAACAGTCATGGCTCCGACCACAAAGCCTTGGGCAGCCACACGCATGTGGATCAGGTGAACTGACATTTTTGTGTCTCCCCGGCTTTTCATTTTCATCAGTCTGTAGCCAACAATGGCAAGGAATCCAGCCATTCCTGCGAGGATCAAGAAGGGTGTATCAATTTACACAGATGACTAACTGAAGCAAAGTCAGTGTGACTTTTACAGTGCTAAACTTTGAGAAGCGAGCTTAAATGAATCCATCTTTCACAGAGTAGCCTGATATGAGACAGTATTGTTACACTTCACTTCAGTAAACTGAGTGAAGTAGGTGGATTCAAAGATCTGGACCCCGGCAAGGGGTCAACACAACGTACTACTCACCCACTGGGACAAATGGATTTTCCTTTGCTTTACGCATGAACTTGGACTCGTTCTCGTCATAAGCAGACATCTTGGCTAAAAAGAAAACAAAAGAAAAGTTAGGTTTAAGAGCAAGTTTGAGGTTAGTCCCCAAACACAGTATGCTAGCTCATTGAATGTAATGCAGGTCCATTCTTGGTGTTAAAGCCGCACTGAAAACCCCAAAACAGTTCTGGATCAGCTCAAAGCTTTAACCTACTAAATAATTATGAATATTTAATATGTAATGTTGTACCTCAAGCCGGTTTGTAACTGACTGACTGTTCAGAGCTAATGTAAGTTACCACATGAGCTGCTCAGAGGTTACACATGAAGGGCAACGGGAAAACACATCCTTTTATAGGCCTGGGTTACTCTACATATCCTGCATACTGTAAAACACAGCAACCATTGACCAACGCTATGTTGTAATCTATTTAAAGTGGCTTATATTTGGATAAAATAAAACAATCAAGATCGAGGATTGCGGAATCAAAAGCTCATAAAACATCCGCTGCACCCCTCAGAGTTGGACTGATTCTTACCTGTTTGAGGTGTGTCGACAGTTGACTCGCCTGTAAAGAAATTGTGATGTTTTATGAGTCCTAAAGCCTCCGATCACACGTATCGTATAAAGGAAGTACGGAGCCGGCTGCGTGATGTAACTACCATGCGCGTATGTTTGACGTCACCGGGTTTTCGGCAGCGTGTTGTGTTCAAGTCATTGGAGAAAATAGGAAATATGGCTTCCGCCCTGGATATTCTTTCAGGTTGTAAGCTTTTATACCAGTATACGCTTTGTTGTCTGGGAAATACTTACATTTACTACTACCTACTTAAATTTGTGAATAAAAAATAAAATAAAAATACACATTTGGGATGTGGTGTTGTGCATAAAACCGGTTATCTGTGGATGCTCTCAGGTGGATTTGTTCGCTAAACAATATGTAGCGTATCTAGCTATTATTGTTGATTTTATGTTTATACTTGTTTATACATGCCAGTTTTATGTTTGCCGTGCCTATCTTTGATCAGTTATCATTGGTTATAGTGCAACAGGTGGGTGATAGATGGTAAATCCGATGTGTCATGAACGCAGCTTCAGTTGTACAACCCCCCTCACAAAAACAAAGATAGTGAATTGAACGTGAGATACTTCTCTCCGCCCCATAGCCGTGTCGTTTGTTTCGCAATGAAACAAAAGACTAATTTTTCACCAACATCAGCTGATTTTTCATGACATCAGATTGCATTTGGAGCTGTAATGTATCACATTACGTCTATAGTCGGACAAACAAGAGAAACTCTCTCTACGCTGCTCTCCGTCTGAATGTTGTCTCATCTTACGTAAAATTCCTCGGTGTGATTTACCGGTGGTAGGTGGCAGTGAATCCTCTTATTTCACATGTTGATCTCTGGGGTGATGTAACAGTGGGGAGATGTCATGGGGACGTTGCCTGCACGTTTCTGCAACGTGCTGCATTAAAAGAATTGATACAATACTTCTAATAATAAGCCGGGGTGATGTTACACATTTAAGGCTTTTAAATAACTTTGAGTTATAGAATACATTCAGAATGTAGTGCTGTTAATTCTAATAACAACAGCAATATTGATAATAACAATAATGATTATTGTATTTATTAATTGTATGGTACAATCAAGGGCAAATTAACATCACTAATTGGATTAATTTAAGGTTCATTGTGGCAGCATCAGTCTATCTGTGTGTATGTGGACATTTGAACTTAAAAGTACAGTGTGTAGGATTTAGTGCCAGCAAGTTGCAGATTTCCACCAAATGCCTTACCCTCTCCTTCAAGTGTAACGCCCAAACCCCTTGGTTAGGGTCGCGTCATCGTTATATATAATATACGGCCATTCTAGTCACTGTATGAAACCCTACGCTGTGATACGTTTCGCGACACGCCCCAGAAGTATCTCTACGCTCGGCTACACCTGAATGGGACTACCAGTCAAAGACTGAGGAGAAACTCTTCCTGTGAAAGTCACTTAAAAAAGCAACATGTCAAACTGAAACCTGAAAGATTCTGTACTTGTTCACATTGTTCATGGATATAAAAGCACACCCTAGACAAACTGAAGTAGCAGCATAAATCTTTGGTTTATAGTATTTTGCCACGTTTCTGTGAGAGTTTCTGCATTGTGTCCAGCCTTATTGAGACTGGAAATCAAAAACAGCTTTGAAGCCCTAATGAGCCTCTGGCTTTTACTTATGCAATTATAGACTATCAGTTGCTACTGACCACGCACCAGGCCCTGATGAGCAATGTAGATTAAAGCAGATGGCTAAAGGAAGGAGCGCTGCAGACAAACATCACTACCTCCAGACAACCTTCAAAGAACATAATTTAATAAATAAGTTTTAGATTTATTTCCATTTATTTGTATCGCATTATCAGCTTTCTGCTGATCCAACTGCCTGACATTGTGCAACCTTTTATTTTATCTTTTGTACAGACAAGGAATTTGCACAGGAATTCAAAGAACTGTTATCAAAGAAACCACCTGAGTCAAATAGCTCAAAACAATGTTGTCTCAGTCATGGTCATGTTCTAAAGATAGAAAACATCTCCACCCAGTAGTAAATCAAAATGATAAGTGTTTAGTTTACAACAAACTGCAAAGAAAATAATATAAAAATAATAATAATAAAAAGAAAATAAAAAAATATTTTAAAAAGCATACCACTAATTAAAAAAAAAAACAACAATCAAATGAGTCTGTTGTAGACTGTATTTGGTATCAGCCTCAGTGCTTCATCAACATATTAGTTTGCTTTAAGTTGCAAATCTCCATTCCATGTGATTATGTAAGACGTCAACTTTTCTCAAGCTCAGACAAACAGCCCTGTTCCCAGTTTTGTGACATTACGTTTTCCAGCTAACCAAAGAAGGTTTAAAGTAGTTTATTTATTTAAAGAAGTAAGAGAACTGTCTGAACTCACAGAGAAACACTTAACCCTGCTGCTGCTTTTTTTTAAGTGGTCTGATAATACTACTGGTGATAAGATATCAATTCCAGAAGGTGGTGCTACATGTCTACTTACATAGTTGAGCAACATTGGAAACAGATGTCTCTATAGAGAGAAAACACATTCCACTCAGCAGACTGAAACTAACCTGCATGTTTTAGATTATTGTGAGAAAACAATACATAAGAAAATAAATTAGTATTTATTAAAATAATTCATATTTCCACATACAATAGCATTTGTAATAAAAAATAAATGCTGTTATTATTAGAAACATGTGTGTAAACACACAGTACAATACTTCCAATACTTTTTCTTTTTTTTTGGAAGTGACTGCACACATGCTGACTGTTGCTGTTGGAGGAAATGGACAATTAGTATAGACAATTAGTATCAGATAAGTTTCAGTATTATTGCACAAAATCTGTGTGACTTTCATCTACCCACGTAACTCACTACTTACCGAAAATAGATTCATTCCCATTTCCTGGAATTCAGAACCCTCTCCCATAGACACTGGGAGGAGCAAAGGTCTGTTTAACACGCAGAGTACAAACCTCAGCCCCACAATCACTCTGTGACTCTCAGAGTTATTAGTCATGGAACTGCTGCTGCCGATCCTTCTTGGCTTTCTTGCCGCTCTAATTGGAGGGCTTTGCCTACTCAGGGTATGTCGACAGCGGCGACCAGGGGAGCCCCCTTTGGATAAGGGCCTTATCCCATGGCTTGGTCATGTCCTAGAGTTTCGCAGGGATACACTGAAGTTCATAGACAGGATGACGCAAAAGCATGGTGATGTGTTCACCATCCAGCTGGCAGGGTTTTATGTTACATTCCTTCAGGACCCTCTGTCGTTTGGGTCTCTTGTTAAGGAGAGTCGAGAAAAACTGGACTTTAACAAGTTTGCAAAACAGCTGGTGCTCCGAGTGTTCGGTTATAAAGCTATCGAGAATGACCATCAAATCCTTCACCTTTCCAGTAACAAGCACTTGAAAGGAGATGGCCTGGAGGTCATGACGCAGGCCATGATGACTAATTTGCAGAATCTGATGTTGCACAGTATCGGATCAGCTGCAGCTCAAAGGACCTGGACTGAAGACGGACTGTTTATGTACAGCTACAATATTGTTTTTCGGGCTGGCTACTTATCACTGTATGGCAATGAACCGTACAAGTCAGAAGAAAGTGAGGAGAAAGCCAAAGAGAAAGACAGAGCCGAATCCGAAGCCTTATTTTATGAGTTTCGGAAATATGACCAACTCTTTCCTAACCTGGCTTATGGGGTCCTGCCACCAAAGAAAAGGCTGGAAGCAGGGAGGCTATTGGAGTACTTCTGGGATGCTGTGTCAGTGCAGAAGATGAGGAACAAGGACAATATCAGCCGCTGGGTGTGGGACATGCAGCAGGCCAAAGAGGAGACCGGTATGAAAGAGTCAATGATAAACAGGTACATGTTTGTACTTCTTTGGGCCTCTCAGGGCAACACAGGGCCTTCTTCATTTTGGCTGCTCCTTTTCCTCATGAAACACCCAGAAGCCATGACAGCAGTGAAGGAAGAGGTGGATAAGATTGTGAAGGAATCTGGGCAAGAAGTCAAACGCGGTGGCCCTTTAATCAATTTGACCCGTGAGATGCTGATGAAGACGCCAGTCCTGGACAGTGCTGTTGAAGAGACCCTCCGACTCACTGCTGCACCTCTCCTCACCAGAGCAGTGATCCAGGATATGACACTCAAGATGGCTGATGGGCGTGAATTCTTCATTCGCCAAGGTGACAGAATAGCAGTCTTTCCTTACAGCGCTGTTCATATTGACCCAGAGATCCACCCTGACCCACATTCATTCAAATATGACCGCTTTCTGAATCCAGATGGGAGCAAGAAAACTGATTTTTACAAAGCAGGGAAGAAGGTGAAGTATTACAACATGCCATGGGGTGCTGGGGTCTCCATGTGCCCTGGGCGTTTCTTTGCCACCAATGAGCTGAAACAGTTTGTTTTCCTCATGTTGGTCTACTTTGAGTTTGAGCTGAAGAATCCAGATGAGAAGATACCTGAAATTGACTGCAGGCGATGGGGCTTTGGATCGATGCAACCTGTCAGAGATGTCCAGTTTCGATACAGACTCAGATATTAAATCAGTCAGTGATTTTTCTGACATCTCATTTTCATGCTGATTTTCTCTGCAAGCTTTCTTTTGAAGGGTTCAGCAATGAAGCATGTAAAGTACTTTTATTTTTAAGTAGTGGAAAAAGCAGGTTGTTTCTCTGTTATATTTTAAACATTCCTATGTTAGACACATGATGGTAGTTATCCTTTATTAATCTGTTTATCTAATCTTAGTAGCAGAGAAGTCAACTGTCAGCTAGTTTCTGTCTCATGACATGTCACTGAACTGGTTTTTCCTGCTCAAGGTTAGGTTTTATTTTTAATACATGCATCCACAATGATCTATAATTATAGCTTCTTAATATGATTGTGCAATAATCCAATGTTTCAACCTGTAAAGAGTTTTATTTGACTAAAATTACAAAAGGGGTCACATTGTATGTCAAAGCCTTAATTACACTGAGGTAGAAATAAAGTTGATTTTCTTGACCAGATAGTGCTCTTTGACCTTGATTATTTTGCAGTGTAATTGCTCAATGAACTCTCTAGATCATCTATTGCCACAGTTAAACATTCTTCCCATAGCTTCCCATAACCAGTTATTTCTTATACTCACTATCATTCCATTGTGCTTGTAATGCCACTTTAAATAAGACTAGGTGTGGCAATCCACACAAAATTGATTTTGAGAGAACTAAACTGTAACAGTACTTTATTATGACATTAATTAAAAAACATTCAGTTAGCATTGATTAAACAGATTCAGATGTCTTCTTAGCAAGCATCTTCTTTCCAATAAAACCACCACCAAAATGTGTCCATTTTGCACATCTGTGTTCTATGACTACACCTCCTATTAGTGTAAAGCATGACGTCTTATGTAGGCTCTGACGCAGCCTGAGCAACCTAATGACACGCAGATGTCCTCTCAGCACATGACAAACCATGAACTGGAGTTTAGTTTTCCTGTGACACATGAAACTCTTCACACAGTCAGCAGTCGACATGGACAAAACTTCATTCACTGGCCTCATCTTTTAGAATTCATTAAGTGTTTTCTTTCTCAAACTCAACCACCATCAAATGTCTGTTTTAATTTTGCACGTATGACTGCTTCTTGGCACATTCTGACACACATTTTTTTCAAACCACACGATCATCTTACCAAATAAGAACAACCTTCATTTATTTATTTATACAATTGGCAACAATCATGTTTGCCTTCTCTCCGGTCAATGAAGCATGTATGTGGCAAAGTCAACAGCTACACACACCACTTCTGAAGATTCTTTGCCCACTGTTCAGCCGAATATAGCTGCATAAAGTCCATAACATGGTAATGACATAGAATAACATGGAAGGAACAAAGGATTTTGAAGAAAGTATTAGGAAGGGTGCAAGTACAGCCTATGAAAATTCTTTAAATTGAATTGAAAGTTAATTTGTTGCGGCTATCAGTTGTCTGGAGCTGCTGGGTGAAAAGATTTCTGTTTGATCTGTTGCAGACTATATACCGTTTGAAGAACTTTCTGTAAAATTACTGACTGTTTTGAAACATTTGATTTAGTTGAATATGCAGAGAAAAAGTTCAAATCTCGGCTGGGTCCTTTGCATGTTCTCATGAGTTCTCTTTGGGTACTCCGGCTTCCTCCGATAGTCTTAATGACTCTAAGCTGCCCGTAGGTGTCAATGTTTGAGTGAATGGTTGTTTGTCTCTGTGTCAGCCTTGTGATGAACTGGTGACTTGTCCAGGGTGTACCCTGCCTCTTGCCTCAATGTCAGCTGCAATAGCTGGATGGATGGAAATACTGCATGTGGTGGAAGTCGGGCAGGTCCCAAGTTCGCACATGTAGTTAGGGTAGATATTGCTGTCTTCAGTCAAAAGCCGATCAGCCCATGGTGGTGCCATGCTGATAAGATAGCTAGGTAAAGGGATTACTTATCTTCATTACACGCTGGAAGTTTGCTTAAACTGTAAAAATGATTTTGGCATATCTTTATCTACCCAACTTAGCCCTATATTGTTTTTTTCCACATCAGTATATTTTTATTCTTTTTCATAAAACTTAATGTCAGCCATTGCTTTGTAAGACCTTATCCTTTACTCCAGATAAATGTGGCAACACATGGCACTTTATCTAGTTATTCATTAATTCTGTATCTCAGTTTAGAATCATTTATTGGAATCACTTCTCGGCAAGCACGTGTCTTGACAGCACCTGGCTGCATCCGGCTCATCATAATATCATAAATTCGGCGAGTTTATAATTTGTGGCTGTAAATTCCAGTGGGAGATGTACAAATAAGGACTGATTGATTTATTCATTGATGATTTATTCAACACAGTAAGTAAGGAATGAGGTTAAAGGACAATAAGAACAAGAACTACAAGAATGCCACAGAAAGAATATAACTCAGAGAACATGTTTCTGCTGAGATGTCAGAAATCCTGACACACACACGGTCATTCAGTTTGACAAAAAGTGAAAGAAAGTAACAGTTCTTGCCCTGCCCCTATTATGGAGTGTCCTACTTGATTACGAGTTCAGTTAAAGTTCAGTTGTTATCCCAATAGGCGAGAACAATCATGATCTCATCTCTCATGATCATGATCTAATCACAATGTGGAATGTGATGGTTGCTACTCTTTACGGAATCGTTCTCGTAACAGTAGCTTGTTTCTTGGAATAAAGTAATTCATTTGTCAAATAGCAAATTTATATCATCTTTTTTGTTATTTTATATCTGATTATAGCTTACTAACACAGTACAAGCTGCTGTTTTGCCTACATCTAAGTTCAAACTTCATATAGTTTTGTGATACAAAACAAGGACTGAAGGTTTAACACATGCCACATCAAAGGGAGTTGTCAGTCCATTACCATAATTGAGGCAAAGCCTTACACAAGCTTCCTTGGCTTTGAAAAAAACTGTTGGAAATAAAAAAAAATCTGCTGGAAATAATGTGGGTAATAACTTTGCTAATAATTTTTTTGGAGGTCCAGGCGTCACTGTTCATTTCTGGGTGAATGAATGTGGTCGTAGTAAGAATAAGTAAAACAGTGGTCATGGCAAAGTGGACAGACGGTCTGGAGGAACAATGGGGCCTTTGGTAGGATGCTGGCCTCCTGAGTGCCCTGCCTGTACTTGGTGGTGAGGGGTTTTGAAGAAAAATGAACCATTGTCTCTCTTATCCTGCTTCTGAGCCTGAACAGTGAAACGATGCCTCTGGATTCACGCCCAGGATGACCTGCCATAAAGCATAGAATAGAGCTCCTGCTTTACCCACATGGACAGGTAGGTACGGTTTCTCATTGTTGGTTTTGACACTTGTGGTGCTGTGGATTTTGCAGACGGCTCTCAGGGTATAAAGTTCTTGGCTATTTATTTTTTTTTATTTATTCAGCATTAGTCAACTGGATATGTACACATAGACATGACTAGAAGTCAAATAGCAGGAAATAGGAAAGTTGGCTCATGAGGTTTTTGCCAAAATGTAACAAAGTAAGGATTAACACTGTATTGAGATGTTTAGTTTTTAATGCAGTTGATTATTTCACAAAGTTTTCTCACAGCATGAAACAATCATCACATGGTGTCTGCATTTTGTAGTGTATCCTTGAAAATCACTTTATTCAGGGACACTTGCTGTGCCGTTTAGTGGTCAGAGAAGTTTTCTGTGAAAACTACAAATTGTTCAAAGGCAGTTTATCGGGTCCTACTTATCCCAAACAGCTAGGAGAAATTAAAAGTATGGAGTTTTTTGAATCAGGAAAAAACGAAAAAAAAAATCAGTGATACAGAGATACAAGCATTTTACCAGGAAAGTAATCGGACACACGAAATTTAATCTGTATAACCACACTTCCTGTTACTAGTACTTGTAATCTCTAGCTGTACTGTGTGTGCCATATTTCAGTGCACTTTAGGAAAGGGCAAATTCATTGATACGAATTATACTTTTTTTATGTTTTTCTCAAGACTGCATTCCTCAGCTATCAAAATTATATGCATTAACAGACCAAGGTGTAGGATTTAGTGGCATATGTAGTCAAACTTGCCCGCAGAAAACACAAAAAGCCCTATCTAGAGTCAGTATTTACTTTGTAAAGACAGGTCATTGGACACAGGTTTCTTTTTATGTTGTGTCATGAGTTATTGCTCCCAGGATCAAGACTGCTATCACAGGGGTGTCGTTTAGCTCAGTTGGTAGAGCAACTGCCCCATGTACAAAGGCTCGGTCCTTGCCGTGGTGGCCCAGGGTTCACATCCGACCTGTGGCTCTTTCTCACGTGTCCATCCCCATCTCTCTCTCCACACATTTCTCTCAGTGTTGAAGCTAACTCTGTCAAATAAAGGCCAAAAAAGGACTGCTATCACAGGTCCTTAACCTCAGTGTCCGAATGTGACACTCTGTTGAGTGTGTCATTTAAATACATCATTGCCATCTAGTGGATAAAAACATCCACAGACAAAAGTAGAGAAAAGTACAGACCAATGTGGATTTTAAGAGCAAACACATGTTTGACCTTATTTACTCATGTATATTAATTAGCAGGTGTTACTTTTATATTGAGTGAATGTATTAAATATTCACTACATTTATTATATAATCATTGGCCTTGGAGGTTGATATTTTGCCCAATCTGTGACTTCTAGCAAGTGCCTTGTAGCACATTGCCTTTCCTTAACAATGCCACTGACTTAATAGCCGAGCTTTTAATATCTAGTACACTATACAGTATGTGCATTGTGTACATACAGTTTTGAGCTCAGCTTTTCTTGTGTAAGTATACGCCAAAGAGAGAGAGAGAGAGTGTGTCTTGGAGTCATTGGTCCCACAGCGTTGCTACCAGTGTCTGGAGTTCACTGAGTTGGAGAAGGGCAATGGCACAAAGGCATCTGGAAGGAAGGAGATGTAGTAAACATATCTTTGGTAGTCCAAATGACCCTGACTAAGTCTGCTGCTCCTTTGGGCTCGCCCCAGATCAGCCCATGACATGGCCAGTCAAGACAAGATAATGTCAAAGATTAAGGCCCTCCAGCTCTATGAGCAGAGCACTGTTATTTTGTTTTATTTGGATTGGTAGTTGTGTGTTGGAATTTACTGCCATGGTAGAAAAAAGGCATCGGCCAGTTGGTGTAAAAAGGACATCACTTAAGTGTGAACTCTATTACTGTGCTCTGCTCGTGATCTACTTTAACATGAGTACGGCATGTAAACATGCAGTGTGCTTTCTCTTCATTATCGCCATCACAGTATTTCTCTTTGAAACACTGGCTTCATCTAATCACTTTTTTCAATTCATTTCAAATGTGAGTTTTTGAGTCCAGATGTATGCTGTGGAATGAAGTTGAGGGTTATTTTTAAGCATCTGAACTAGATTAACAAGTTTCCATTGTTTGGTGAGTGTAGTGTTAAAAATGGACACTCGTTACAGTTGCATTGCTTGTATGTAAGAGACGCAGAGTCCTGGCTGACGGAAGTTGTTGGCATCCACCTCAAGGCTTCATCTCAGTCGCTTCAGTGGAGTACAGCCTTAGCAAAACTGGCACGGGATGCACTCACCCCGGGGGTAGGATAGGCTCTGGCTGAGAAACTGAGAGAAAAATGAGCAAATGAGATTGGACTGCCACCACTCTCAGGCTGCCTATAGGATAGCCCCCCACAGCCTGGTAAGAGCAGTTTAATGATAGTAGTAGGAGAGATGGGAGAGAGGAGTCCAAGCACCAAGTTGCATGTTTTTGCTCTGGTGTCTTGTGTCGTTCTTTTCTCTGGGGGTGGGGGCACATCCAAGTCACATGGTGGAGCTTGATCTGTTACATAAACACAGACCTCCACAGCCCCCAGTCTGCTCGCATCAACTTTGTTCAGTAAATACGCGTGGATAAAAAACTCTTGTGATGACATTGGTGGCGGCCAAGGAGAGTTGTCGAGATGCTCACTCGGCTGCGCTGCAAACCCTCACAGCTCCCTCTGACCTCTTAAAGGAATACAACGTCATATTTCTGTGATTTAAAGTGTGTGTTTTAAAAAAGTACAATACATTTACAAAATGGTTCATTCAAGAGGTGCACCACAGCAATTCTTCGTATTATATCTCAGAATTCATTTTGTATTCAAAGAAATTTAGTTTATTTGTCAGCTGTACCTAATGAATATTAAACAGTCTCATTTGGCTGTCACATGATGCCACTTCTCGTGACACCAGCAATGTCAAACAGTGTCTTACAGGGAAATACTGGGACATTTTCCTGGCTGGGAGCAGTCCAATCAATATTTATCAACATGAACCGCGGTTTCCCAGAGCTAGAATAGCCTGAATTGACATCGGGCTAGTCATGCGTTTGTGCCTTTTTGTTTCGAGCAATTCAAGTATTTTATTTTTGTTTCAAGGACTAAACAAATATATTACAACATTTGCCCTTATCACAGAAATGCTGCTTTGTCTTCAAACATGAATTTTATGAAAAAAAAATAATTACAATAAATGACAATGAAGAACCAGAAATACAAAGAAATGGCCATGTGGAAACTTTAAATTAGAAAGATTAATAAAAATCACATCTAATATTATATATACTATAAAACTTTAATTTAATAGATATTAGGATTACAGTGGTAAATAGTAGAAAAGCAATGAGTTAATAGTTAATCCAACCCAGCAAGTTCTGCCAACTGTCTAGGAACATAAACTCTAACCGACTTTTGGTTGAATGTTCACTTATCGGCCTGATCTCCACTGAACCATCTGCGTCTTTTGGATGACGGGAAGATTTTGGATGGAGAGGAATGGACTGCAACTTCAAAACACGTGCTCATCCGTCCCTTAGGGATAGCACATGTCCAAACCCCAAACGCTCAAGTCATTCCAGCAGCGTCCCCTTCTCCTTTTCCTCAGTGCTGCACCAGGGGTGCTCGCTACGCCACATCTCCTCCGTCAGACGGAGAGGGGAGCCTTCAAGGCGCGGCCTCCGGTGGATGGGTCCTACAGGCCCAGATGGCTGGGCTCTTAGAGCTTTCTTTAGACCATAAACTATTCAAACAGAATGAAATTTAAAATGCAAAGACTCCTCCTACAGACTCCATGTGCTTGTATTATCTCATGTCTGGCTGCAGTTCTCTTTGCTCTCTGACTGACTAAAGACAGTCTCATATTCTCACAATATATTAAGACACAGGAAGTCAAGAATTTTTCATGATCATTTACAGGAACTAAGTGAAAACTGCCTGATTGATGGTGGCCTTACTGATGTTGTTGAACGTTATTCTTCGCTTTATAGCTGTATACAGGTCATAACTACCGGTTATTGAGGGCCTTGTGAAAGTAACATTATAATAATATGGTCACTGTGACAATGGCCAGACACGTTTCATTAATGAAAGCCAGACACCAACCCGTTTGTCTGTCGTCTATTAAAAGTAGCTGAGTTTAGATCCCTTCCCAAACTTGACAGCGAGGTCTGGCACCCAGTGTAAAGACATGGAGAAACTCCTTTCCGTTTAATCTCGCATGAATCACCTCCTCGTCTGTACTTTGTCGTGACATTTCAGACTTTAAAGAAAATGCAATGGGGTGTGTCGGTGTGTATCCGAGACAGACTTCTGTCCGTGTACATTTGCACTTGCTCTCATGGGGGGAAAAAAATCCATCACATGCCTTTAAGTAACAACGCGCGCACGCTACCGCGCTACACAGGCCGAGGTGAAAGCGTTCAGAATAAACATGAAGTTGGAAAAGACGTGCAGAGTGCGACCCGTCCACTGCTGTGTTATCTGGCCATCTGCCTGGATGGAGGATCTAAATATTATGACACTTGATATGACTGAGCATACCTGCTGGTTACATTCTAGCGGATCTGCGCCGAGGCAAGGTGGCTTATGTCTTGGTGACACTTTTGTCCTCAAACTCCCTGTCTCTGTCTCCACAAAGACATTTTTTCATATCTGTCACCCACTGTAAGCTGTTATATAATTGACAGATAATATAGAGGTTGCTAATCAGCATTCACTGTGGTCGGTGTGTGTGTGATACAGAGAAGGGAAGAGGTGTGGATGTTTTCAGTGGCTCTATACATCACCCCTTTTTTTTCAGTGAGCCACTACTGAAGCTGCATAAATGGTTGGAGGACATTGAGACTCACAAACTGAGATACATAGATAGAGAGAGGGAAAGTAAGAGAAACACACACACACACACACACACAGAGAGAGAGAGAGAGAGAGAGAGAGAGAGAGAGAGAGAGAGAGAGAGAGAGAGAGAGAGAGAGAGACCCTCATCATTTGTGTTACCAATGTTGCACATGAGCGTTGGGGGGAGGTTGAGCGTGTTGCGATTAACACGCTCCCTCAGTTGGGTGTTCATTTCAATCTGCAGTACTATATCCTCAAGTCTGAACCCTCGGATGAGGGTCACTTGCCAGAGGAGGATTTTTTTCTGCCTCCCTGTTTTTTATACTTCCTTCTTGGGCAGAAGGCTCATGTAATAGAAACCAGACACAAGGCAGAATGTGAGGCATTCACAGCGGCGAGACCACACTTCCTCACAGAGTGGGAAAACAGGATAAACAGAAAGTCCAAGTCTAATAAGTTCTGTCATTGTTTCTCATTTTTTTGCCATTCTGGAAGTTGTCAGTAATACGGGAAAGGCCGGGACATTAGGATGGAAGTGGTATTCCATGGATCAGGGGATATCTAGAGAGGGCAGAGGAGACCTTCAGGATGGGAAATGAATGTGCAACTTTTCCAGGTGGGTTGTCTCAATTATCGACTTTCCCCTAAAGAAAAAAAATATATATCTGCCATACAGATGCAGAGTGAAATTCTGGACTGCTCGTGAGGTCCTGTGTCTGGATTAAACCATTTGAAAGATAATTTCATGCCATTGCAGTAGTCTGCAATGTGCTATAATCTAATACTGCTATTGTTTTTTTGCTATTTTATTTTTTTTATTTTAACAATATGCTGCATGTTTAATAATATAAAGAATATTTTACCTTTATAATGATGGTCCTGCATTTAAAAAGCATACATTATGTTCTCAATTATAACTTCACTGGAGTCAGTTAAAATATTGTTACTCTACTTTACAGTCTGAATCTGTAATCTATTTTTAATTAAGGTGGGTGCATGTATTTATTATATTTTAATATTATCTGTAACTGCAACACCTCTGCAGCTAATGTAGATATTGTTTTTAAAAACAATATAAATGTGAAATTATATGAAGTACATTGCTTTTTATGATATCTCAACAGACACATTTACGCAAGAAAAATTCATGAACCCAAATGTGATCTTAAGCTATAGATAGTGAAAATACGTGTGTTTAACTAAACCTGCTCTTAATATCAATCACTTCATCATTGCTAAAAAAAAATAGTTTTTATATATGAAACAGTCACACTTAAATTAGAAATCACTCTTTAGGGGAAACCTGGTTAAAATGGCAACAGCACTGAAAATTAAAGCCAGACAAGGGAGCGAATAATCAATATAACAGATCAACAGCAGGTGCATTTCTTACTTAAGCTGTATTAGAAATAGAAATAGAACATAGTTGCTATGGTAAACAACAAATGAATTCAAACTTCGGTGTAAATCCTCAGTGTAGTGGCCCTCCTGTCATACCATCCTGGGGCAGACATGAGCTGCCCACCATGGGTGCCATCTGTCTCCATGTGGCTGCAGCCCTCCCCAGCGCCAGCAGTGCTGGATCTGGAGGGGAGGCCTCGTGGCAGAGCAACAAGCCTCTCCTGTTCACTCAGATGGCAGAAGAGATGGCACATCCCACACCAGGGAACACAGTGCCGCAGTCATGAGATCAACATGGGCTCTGCGGCACTGCCCCATGAATGAAGTGACAGACGGGGTACGCTGTCTCCTCGTCGCAAGTCAGCAGTCAGTAGTGACTCTGACTGCGAGGAGAGTGTGACACTGTGAGGTTTCATGTCATCTGTTTTTCTGTGTGTGTGTGTGTCTGTGTGTGTGTTGCTTGGCGTAAAGAAACGCAGAGTAGCCTACAGTATGTTTTTGAAGTGGCACTCTTGTAGCAGAACGTGTTTTTCATGCATTCAGAACTCTGTCAGTTTCACTTTGCGTTTGCAGCCTGTCGCCCTCTCGTAGCGTTCAGCATGTTCTTGGGCCAAAGCTCTAATCAAAGTGATTGTTGTTGCTGGTGGATTTGTGTATTTCTTTTAAACATCCCTTTGCTCTTTTTGCCATTTGATCATCAAGTATTTCAATCTGTTGAGACTGGAATGTTGGAATTACTGCATGCTGTGTGACTCAATGACATCACCCGGCTTGCTGACATGAATCAACACAAGCCATTGTCCTGTGTTTGATTGTGCAATCAATAGATAATGAAAGTCTCCTTTACGCCAAGTCCTACAGTGCAGATGACGATGTTTGAGATATTCACAAGGATTTAATGATGAATAAAACTGTTGCAAACAAACACACTTATAAGAGACCTTGACAAGGTTTCACACACCGGGTGAGAGCTGAAATGTTTAGTAGATAAATCAACTGCAGCTATTTCTTTGCAGAAGAAATGCAAGAATTATCTAGCGGTTTTATTAGCCTTCTCTAATAGGAAATTGAACATCTGTGGGTCTCTGGACTGGGGATCAAATAGAAGAAGACGTCACCCAGCGCTCCGGGATATTTAATGCGTGATAATCTGTGATTAATCGATAATGAAAATAATGAAGTTGCAGCCCTAGTCTGGATTCAGACAACTAAACACAAACAGCATCGGCAAGTCATACAAGCATACGTCTATACGAATGTAAGAACAGTTATAACATAGTCCCACAAAGTAAGATTCACTGTGATTCTTATAGGATTCTGCAACTGCTTTCAACAGGCCCCTACTTAAATCTTAATCAAGTCTTTATTCTCTCTTTACAGATTCTAGTTGAAAAGCTTGTTAGAGCAACATGAGCTGGAGCTTTCTCACTCGTCTCCTGGAAGAGATCCACAACCACTCCACCTTTGTGGGGAAAGTGTGGCTGACTGTGCTCATCATCTTCCGCATTGTGCTCACAGCTGTCGGAGGTGAGTCCATCTATTCGGACGAGCAGACCAAGTTCATCTGCAACACCAAGCAGCCGGGCTGCGACAACGTATGCTACGATGCCTTTGCCCCCCTCTCGCACGTTCGCTTCTGGGTCTTCCAGATCATCATGATCTCCACTCCCTCCATCATGTACATGGGTTATGCCATCCACAAGATCGCCCGAAGTTCAGACGAGGAGCGCAGGAAGCAACACAGGCTCCGCAAAAAGCCTCCTCATCAGTCCAGATGGAGGGAGAGCCACCATCTAGAGGACGTCTTAGAGGGGGATGAAGATGATGACGCGGAGCCCATGATTTATGAGGATACACTGGAGGTGCAGGAGGTCAAGCCTGAACCAGCGAGCGGCACTAAAGACCCGCCAAAACACGACGGCCGTCGAAGGATTATGCAAGAAGGCCTGATGAGAATTTATGTTCTTCAGCTGATGTCACGGGCTATTTTTGAAATAGCTTTCCTTGCAGGACAGTACCTCCTCTATGGTTTTCGAGTTAGCCCTTCATATGTATGCAACAGGGTCCCCTGTCCACACAGAGTGGACTGTTTCATCTCCAGGCCCACAGAGAAAACAATCTTCCTTCTCATTATGTATGTGGTAAGTTGTCTTTGTCTCATACTAAATGTGTGTGAGATGCTTCACTTGGGAATTGGCAGTTTTCGGGACACCCTTCGCATGAAGAGGAACCGGGGAAGACGGACATCTTACGGCTTCCCGTTTTCTCGAAACATCCCAGCCTCCCCTCCTGGGTACAATCTTGTGATAAAGACAGACAAACCGACCAGGATCCCCAACAGCCTCATCACCCACGAGCAGAACGTGGCCAACGTAGCCCAGGAGCAGCAGTGCACCAGCCCGGATGAAAACATCCCTTCTGATTTGGCGAGCCTACACCGACACCTACGGGTGGCCCAGGAACAGCTTGACATGGCCTTTCAAACATATCAAACCAAAAGCAACCAGCAAACTTCCAGAACCAGTAGTCCTGTATCAGGGGGCACCATGGCAGAGCAAAACCGAGTCAATACAGTCCAGGAGAAACAAGGAGCCAGGCCGAAATCGGCCACAGACAAGGGAGCAAGCATTGTGAAAAATGGAAAGACCTCTGTCTGGATCTAGAGATAAATCTAATTTAGTAAATTAACAGTAAAAAACCTTTAGAACTCCAGGACTTCACTGTGACACGGTGAGGATGTGAGTGCGTGAGAGACGCGACTTTGGACAATAACAACTGAGAATTTCAATCACACCAGCTGAAGGAGTACAATACACCATTTCGGGGCATAAAAAAAGAAAACACACATGATGAAATTATCAAATACAGTATCATAAATCTTCTTTGTTACTGTTGCGTGTCATTTTGTGCTTGCCATAGCCTTTGGACATGATTAACATGTGCTTACTTAGTTAAACATCTCTAATTCCAGCTAAAATGTCGACGTATAAACAGACTGCTTTGAGGTATTTATCTGATCTACCCTTGACTGCCGCTGAACTGGATGCATTTGAAGAAACTTAATTTTGTAAGTGTGCGATTGTAACCTCAATCCAAATTTTAAAAATCAGTGAAAAACACTGTACAGATGCACAATGACTCATTTTGAAAGAACGCTGATTGTTGGAGAGATGCATGTTTAGTATTTGGGGGGGAAGTATTTTTGGATGTAGTATGGACGAGTGTCGCTGGAAGCAGATTAAATGTGAAATATTTTGATAAAGATAATGAAACAGGGCTGTGTCACCATAGGCTTTTTTTGGTAAACATCTGCTCAGTGTGATGATCTTCAGTCATTGCGTGCAAAGAGTTTATCTATTCTATATTTTCCAAAGCCTTGCAGTGTCACATCTGAAGGGGAAGAGGTAAGTGAAGAGAAAATCTGATTATTTTCTGAACTAAATACTGATTTTCTGCAATCTGAAGCAGATGATGCATGCTTTACAACTGGGAATAGTATACACATAGGCTACAGTAGAACCCCACATCCTTAGCTATTCAATTAGCTCTACATTTATCGTATGTTTAGGCATGTTAGGCTTTTCTGTCATTGAAGCAGTATGTTCCTAGACTTGGTTCAGAGTAATATTTAATCCTGCCTTCACCGTTGTCATACTTCAAAGTGCCTCAAACGTTTAAAGACTGTTCTAGTATTTTATTCATGAAGAAATAAACTTATTTGAAACCTCTGATTTCTTGCTTTTCTAATAGACATCTGCCTCTCTGCTTCATCACGCTAATAGCAACACTGAAACACATTTATTAAGGTCTAATTCAGACAAAGACAAGTATGTTGTGGCAAGGACATTTCATAGGTTCAGGGTTTTTGCAGGCTCAGCTCTTTGAGGCCGTAACTGTGCATGAACGCTCCATGTATGGTTACAGCTGGGTGATATAGCTTATAAATAATATCTTCAGATTATTTTGGCTTTGCCGTGATATAAGATATATCCCTCCAGATACATGTTTTCTCCAGGATAACATACCATGAATTCTTGATAGTGTCAACATGTGATGATCTTAGTATCGTGACTAAAAACTACCCAACTGCATAAAAAGTAGTTAAAATGAGCTCAATGCTACTCATGCTACACATGAATGCAGCAGTAACATTGATCCAAAAAGAAAGAGATCAAACTGAAACCTAAACAAAAGACAATGCCGCATATACCATTGGACAAATTGCTTGGGATGAGACCTGTTGCGATTCTGCTGTTACTGACCACAACGGATTTACCTTAGGTATTTGTTATATAAGATTTTACAGGCAGTAAACCTGGAAAGAAAAGAATTGTACTCAGTAGTATAGAAAAGTGTTGGTGCAGGAGGGGCATAGATTTTTTTTTACAAGAAATCACACAGTATTTTATTGTCTTGAATATGGGAAAATGCTATAAAAAGGGAAAAGCAGCCCTTTTCCAGAATCAGCTGCAGCAATAAAACAAAACGTATTTTATTTTTATTATTAAAACAAGGCTTAGGGTGTATGTGTCAAAAGACTGATGTGTGGAAACAAAGACCCATTTTTCAAGCCCACTAACTATAGGATAAGTAGAACCATGTGTCGACTATCACTGATAATAACCTACACTACATTGGAATAGCATATTGTATGCAACAAACCCCAAAATCAATCAAACAAATTATCACTGTATCCTAGTTAATAGTTATATTTAGCTTAAGAATACACTGTATATATTTAAAATATTTCTCTGCAGTTTTATACAGTATAAATAAGTTTATTTGTACTTTTTACATTCAAAATCAGTTGAGTAAGTAAATTACTAATAACAATAATATCACCATTGAAGAGTATTCCTGTTTAGACATGACCTGTTTATCTAAAGTCTTTATACTTGCGTGACACTGTGGCACAGGCCTTTGGTTGTGCCTGTGGTCTCTAAAGGAAAGCTCGTAGCAGTGTCTGCAGAGGTGAACCTGCTCCTTCAAGTCTACCTTCAAGTGTGTCCATGAAATGAAAAGATCAGTGCATGCAATCAAATTCTATGCACTGCGCCAGCTTGCAGATCTTGTGCACTTGACAGGAAATGACCCTTTCAGAGACAACGTGACAACTGCATCACCCTGAATCCCATTATTTCATTATTTTCAATGGCCTGTGCTGCACAATGACCCACCAAAACATCGCATTGTGTCTGAAAGGGTCAAAAGATGCTATTGGCTCTTTCAGACACAAATCATTTTTGGCATGCGCCGACACACCGGGGACAATGCGGCAAGCACAAACCCTGCTTAAGATGTCGTGGTTTGTTATGTAGCAATAGAGTTGTTGTTCTATCAGGTTTGTCACTGTGTCCTTAAACCCCCTGAATTTCAAGTAAAGAAATAACTGCTAATAATGTACATGAATCCAAAAATAGGACTTATATGTATACATACAGTGACTAAGATGATCAATAAGTAATGATGTTTTCTGAGATCAAGCCTGAGGTAAAACTGTTTCTTTCTATTAGAGTCTAATCTAGTTGTAAATATGGACAGTTGCACATGTGTATTTGTTATGATCAGAGCTGGAGCAAAAAGTTATATAGTGAAAGAACAGGTGTACAAAATAAGAAAGACAGAGACACCATTCACCTCTTTTTTTTTCATGGTGCCAGAGTTAGAGTTCAACAATAAAATACAGACAGAAGAATGCAAAACGCAAACATCCTGATGACAGCCAACATGCGTTAACGGGAAGGGAAATAATCACCACCAAAAAAGCAAGAACATTGTGAAATGAGATGATCACACACTGAGACATTTCCAGTGTCATGGTGCAACATGTTTGTCTTTTATCTGTCCTTTATCTGTCTCGACGGATAGACGACACCACACTGAGCGTGACATATTGTTACCCGGCCTGTCAAAAATGCTGGCTGAGCATCTGAAGGACACACTGAGAAGTCGCAGTTTCAGCGGCGATAAGTTAAGTTCCGCCCTTTTTTTTCATGGTGGAAAAGGTACACATATAAAACCTTTTCACTGTGATTAAAAAAACGCTGAGAAGATATGCTGATATAGGGGGAAAAAGTTTTATATTTTTAAACAGAATCGACAATTTAGTGGTGAAAACCGGAGAGATGTGAAGTTTGCAGAGAAAGATTTTAAATATATACAATATATTCTTAGGCTAAATATAACTATTAGGATACAGTGAGAATTTGTTTGATTGATTCTGGGGTTTGTTGCATACAATATGCTATTCCAATGTAGTGCAGGTTATTAAAACAACAGACTGCTCTCAAAGAACATTTTTGGCCAAAATGTTTATGCATTTCAATTACGTAGAAAATTTCCATCCATTTGAATTGCACAGGTTTAATATAAATTAACTAATAAACTTAATGTGAAGCAAGTCATAAGATTTATGCAATAGTGCGAATAAATTCAATGCATTTCGTGTAGCAGCCACTTTGTTTTTTATTAGTACTATTGATTAAATATAATTATTTAATTCACATTAAGCTTGTTAGTTTATTTATATTAAAACTATGTCATTCAAATTTTCTATGTATGTAATAGGAACATTTTCTCATTATAGTCTCGTGAGACATCGCGTGTATTTTTACACCTCTCCGCTAAATTATCGATTCTGTTTAAACACGTCACGCCAGTCTCCGCACGTGACCAAACACGTGGTCCAAATGTTATCGAGCAATGCATTGTGGGATGTCAAAATGGAGCCCTCGCTGTGAGAGTCGGCTGTCGCGTCCCGTGTTATGTAGCCGACCCCCCGTGGCTGACAGGCGGAGTAACCACTTCACTTCTACACTAAACGGAGATGGGGGTGTCGTGTTTGGCCAGAGGTGCCTTCACGTCCGCCGGCTGCCTCGGTGTTTACGCCAGGAAATACGCCGGCCGGTATTTGTGCGTAACGTTTCCCACCGGGGTCAGGAGATACAGCCGGGAGGCGGGGACCGGTGCACGGTTTGCGTGCTATCACCTGCCTCACAGGACCGTGATAAAGATCCAGGGACGGGACACAAGCCCGTTTCTCCAGGGGATTATAACCAACGACATGGGGCTGCTGGAGGAGCCCGAGCGCACAGCCATGTACTCACACATGCTGAACGTGCAAGGGAGGACGCTCTATGACGTCATGTTGTACAGGTACAGTTCAGCATCACACACGGGGTGCGGCTTCTTATCTGGTAATGCAGCTGCTCACAGGCGGCACAGCCCGGCTCAGACTGTTCAAGTACAAACACATTCATGACTTTAAGCTCTCTTGTCCAACCTTGAACCAAATTAAAGGTGGATCCACGTCTGGGGTCAGCGAGACGTGCTTTACTCTCAACATATGGACCTGTTTTACATGAAATATAAAAAGTGTGTTAGGCAAAAGTGAAAAGGTTTTCCCGTTTTGTGGGATTTCATTTTAAATCTTCTGGGGAAGTGTCCTGTCGCGACCACACGACACTTGTGCAGCATAAACCAACGTCACACACAGCATTTATAACGTATAAGCCGCTGTTAGGCCGGGTACAAACAACTAACCGCGAG
Source organism: Nibea coibor (assembly GCA_023373845.1). NCBI lineage: Eukaryota > Metazoa > Chordata > Actinopteri > Sciaenidae > Nibea > Nibea coibor. Next base: position 8,964,419 of record CM041725.1, read on the forward strand.
GAACAGTATAAAACACAAACTCAACATTCAGTATGCACGTTTAAAAAAAGCCAGAGTTCAACAATAAAACACAGACAGAAGAATGCAAAACATCCTGATGACAGGCGATCACCTGATCGTCCTCTGAGTCAACATGCGGGAAGGGAAATCATCATCGAAGAATAAAGCAAGACGATTGTGAAATGAGATGATCGCACACTGAGACATTTCCAGTGTCACGGTGCAACATGTTTGTCGTTTATCCGTCTCGATGGATAGGTGACATCACGCCGAGCGAGACGTGTTGTTACCCGGGCCGGTCAAAAATGCTGGATGAACAAATGCGATAAGTTAAGTTAGGTGTTCGTTATGTAGTTTTTTATTTAGTATTTAGACGTGCTTATCCAATTTGTGATGAGTCATGTCATCAGAATCAAAGTGAAGCCTTCACTTGTGCCTCGTCCTGACAGTGTGCACGCTAACACATTCAAAGATCCTGAACTGTTCCTAAAGATTTTTATGGTGTGTTTTTCTTTTCTTTGCTGTCTGTATTTCCTTTCAGCCTGAAAGAAGCCGAGGCAGGACAAGGCGTTTTCCTGGAATGCGACTCCACAACCAAGGACTCGATCTTGAGGCATTTGAAGGTGTACAAAATCCGCAGACAGGTCAACGTGAACCCCTGCCCGGAGCTCTCTGTTTGGGCGGTGCTTCCCACACAGAAGGTTGCGGGTCAAGAGGCCAGTAAACCGGAGCTCTCCTCCCCAGACAAAGCTCTGGTGTGGGAGACTGATCCACGAACTCAGGAAATGGGCTGGAGGTTGGTGTTGGACAGTCAAGTGGACGCCTCGGATATCATTGCTTCATGTCAGAAAGGAGACACGGAGGAGTATCACAGACATCGATATGCAATAGGTATGACCAGAATACATTTTGGATTTGCACGCACTCGTGCTCTTGATATGGTTTGGCAGGTTTTTATATAATCCGCTCTCATTGTTGTCTAGGACTCCCCGAGGGAGTGAAGGACCTCCCCCCTGGAGTGGCGCTACCGCTAGAGTCAAACCTCGTCTACATGCAGGGTATCAGCTTCAGCAAGGGCTGTTACATCGGCCAGGAGCTCACAGCCAGGACTCATCACACCGGAGTGGTTCGGAAACGCCTGATGCCAGTGCGTTCGTCGGCTGCAGTCCAAGACCTCGAGGAGGGAGCTGCTCTGCAAACTCAGTCGGGCAAGCCAGCTGGGAAGCACCGAGCAGGGCTCGGAGAGCTGGGGCTGAGCCTAATCCGCATTGCTCACGCCAAAGAGGTGTTGACGCTCAAAGACGACAACACAGTGACGCTCGAGGCCTCTGTGCCAGACTGGTGGCCTAAAGACGTGAAAAACAACTGAAGAGGATGTTTGATAGATCCCTTAAATGTGACATACATCACATGTGACAGACTCATAGACAGAACCCTGAAGTCCAGTATGTTACACTGTCATTGCTTAACAGCTGCGTGGCACCGATCCACGTTTGTGAGTTGGTTTGAAAACCTATTTTTAGAGTGATTGTTTTCTGAAATTGTAAAGTATTGTTTAGCACAGACTTCTGCTATTTAACAGATCCATTTCAGCACTATACAACAGGATATACCAACTGTGAGGTGGTATTGATGGTGGTGAAATAAATATGCAAAAACTCAACAAGTTGTTTCTTTTTTATTATTATTTTTTCCATTTTCAGTGCAAAAACAAATTCCAAACATTGACAAGCAACATTTGAGATTGCAGTTTATCTCAAACTACTACTAGATGTAACACCACCTTTACCATCATATATTTTTTTTTTGCACCGTACAAGTTGGCACTTTGCATTCAAGCTATTTCCAGGTGATTATAACATTGTCACGTCTTAAACATCTTATTCCTGATAGAGGAGATGCTGCCCCCTTGTGGATTGTATGGTGTCCCGTATTTGCTGTAACATGGTTTCTGGCTGCAAATTCAACGTCGAATGGTCGAGCCGCTTAAAGTCTTCGTTGCAGAGCAGGCATTCAATTATGTGTGCCACTCTTTGGAGGTCAAAGGCAGCATGGTAAGGTCCAAGTGTGGTTAGGGTCTCTGAGAGATGCCGTGGGTAATCGGAGGAATCTCCAGAGGAACAAGCGTTAAGGAAAGCCATTCGGTTGCCAGCTATGATTTTCAGGAACGAGGCAAATTCCCTATAGTCGATACCGGAGCACGCCTTCATGATGACCTGAAGAGCGACAGACAACAATGACTCTACATATGATGTTGCAAACATTCGCGGTAGCGGCACGCTTCGTGAACGCGCGCAGGCTGAATAGAAGTGAAGTACCTGGCAGTGCTGATGCCACGAGTCCATCGTGTTTCTCCACTCGTTTATCTCTTTTTGGACGGAGGAAAGCTCGCTCTGAAGGAACTGCCACATGATGTCTATGTTGCAGCCATTCAGCCAGTTATGATTAATAGAGATGGTGTCCTCCTGTAAGACAATAAAGAGTCAGAACTGTCACATTTAGGTAACAGACCAGAACGTAATATGTCATTTGATAGATAATTCATGCTTTACTCTAAACTTTTCAGCTCTTACCAGATTATAAACTTGATGGTGCCAGCCACTGGGCACAAAAATGATTTCACCCGCCTCTTGGATAATCTCAAGAGGCTGACAGGCTTCTTCGGAGTGTGGAAAAAGGCCGTTATCTCGAAGTTCGGCTGACGTTACATCGTAAGGGAGGTTGCCGTGAGTGTCGCGTAAAAACTCCTCCTGACCTGGAGGATACAGGAGCCATTTCTTCCTGCCACAGATGTTTGCAGACCAACTGTAGGAGCGGAACACATCGGCGTGGAACGGAGTCCTGGTGATGAGAAAGTGCATCACGTTGTATGAAAAAGAAAAAGAGCTAGAGTTCAGATTACGGCAACATTATGTTCAATTTTGCACACCATGAGCCTTTGGGTCCCATATAGACAAACCGGTAGTCGTCCACTTCAAGTGTATCCCAGTATTCATTAAGCCAGTCAGAAGAAAAGAAGACCGGTGTGGTGTAAACATTATGCTCTGGGAAGTCCCTGCAGAACAATAACGTAGAATTCAAC